>CM057456.1:1206055000-1208555000 GCA_016271365.2 Neoceratodus forsteri
GAATGTGCTGGTAAGCTGAGGAGGTGGAATTGTGTTCCAGTCCATACCACCTCAATTTAACTCCTGCATTGACCTGTTCCAACTCGAGGTCTGACAAACAACGGACCGATGGCCCACAGGGTACCACTGAGGAGGCCAAAGTGGCATTAATGACGATGGGGCTGTCGACGGTGCAGGGGAACCAGGTTTATAAGAGCCCAACTGGTGGACCAGGACTGTAGTGAACTGGGCCAAAATATCACTGAGGTCGACAGCAGGAGACTGGGGCATCAATGGAGAAGGGGTCATCAGCACAGGGAGCAATGACCCATCCGTTGGAGCTAGGGAGCCCAAAAGCTGTGGGCCTGGGGAAGTATCAGGCTGCGATGGAGGGGCTGTTGTCCATGACCCAAAGGTCGATGAAGTGGAGGCCGATGACCCAAGGGTCAATGGCCGACCTCCCTGTGAAGCAGGAGGTGGCACTGTCATTATGGGCTTGGGAGAAGCAGAGGCCTGGACAGCAACAGGTGTCGGTGCAGCTGCAGCCTATGGAGTACCCATGGAGGAAGATGAAGAGGCCATGGGGGATTGGGAATGCCACCAGGGAAAGTGGTCCTGTTCGTGGTCTTTTTTGTGACACCCCCGAGGACTCGTCTTAGGCCTTTGCGGCCTGATAGGTCAATGAAGCTGCTGGCAACTGGGAATGAGGGACCCAGAGAACCCCCTGGCTATCTGTTGTTCAATTAGTAATTTTTTGAGAGCCTTTTTGCGTTGCCTAAGGGTGGTTTGATTAAATTTCTGGCACAGCTCACAGTCAGAGGTGTCATCATCAGCAATTTTATTGAAGGTAAATTGAGAAAAAAACTTCTCATTTAAATTGTGTGATGGCCAGGCACATGACAGCAAACACAGAGGATATGGTCATCTGAAGAAGCAATCTTCTTTCTGCAGCGGCAGCGACCTAAGAAAGAAATGGAGGGAGTAACTCTCGACATAAACAAGGTAAAGGAATCTCTTATGAAGAAGAGATTCTGAAAAACTAAGCAAAGAAAAATCATAGGTGAAAGTGGTGTGAAACTGCATCGGAGCTTCCGCGGAGACCCATGTGAACAGAGTTGAGGGCGGAAAAGAACTGGGGAGGGAGTGGGGTTGCTCACACCTTTATAGGGTTGGTGACGTCAGCAGGTGACGTCAGCATGGGTGTCTCCAGTGGTACTGCTTGAAAATCTTCCATGTGGATCCTGCTTCACCAATGGCGAAATTCCTATGGTGTGATCTGGTGACTGAGATACCTCCGGAGAAGATTTTTTTGTATTCGATGAACAGGATCAAGTCTCTGCAGTCCACTACGTGACCAGACCAGGTCAAGAATCCCTTGTTTGTTTCTTGAGGGGGAACAGGTTCCATAGCATGATTTTGTAACAGTGTCTAAACCTCTATCATCAGGAAGGACAAGTCGTCCAGACGATGACAAAGAAGTGGTAGACAACAGCTCTAGAGAATACCCCTTTCCACTATTACCAGTGGCCACTCATCTGTGATGATCTTCCTCTATTTTTGCAGATGAAGGGAGGATCCTTCCCTGACCTGCATGCCTGGAGGCAGCAGTGGAGGGGGAAAAAGTGCAGAGTCAGAAGGTACCAAGGGGGCAGTGGGTCCACCAGGACTGATAACTTTGGGTGTCTTTGCATGGGCACGGGGGGGGGGAGAGGACCAGAAGGGCACCCCTACTGTGAGCATGAGGCTGATAATGGGAGGCACTGCCACCACAGGCAGTAGGCTTATGTAAAGAACTCCTACCATGCACAAGAGAGCTGAAGGGTCAAGGATGTACAGTTACATAAGAACTAACTGTAACAGTAGATCTTCGAGAGAGGTTCCTGCACTAGGTCATTACACATAGGACTGCGCCACCTGGAGTCAGGACT
Organism: Neoceratodus forsteri; assembly: GCA_016271365.2. Classification (NCBI taxonomy): domain Eukaryota; kingdom Metazoa; phylum Chordata; order Ceratodontiformes; family Ceratodontidae; genus Neoceratodus; species Neoceratodus forsteri. The sequence continues at coordinate 1,206,056,908 of CM057456.1, forward strand.
GCATAACAAACTTTTCCAGCAATGCCCGGCAGGGGATCACCCACCCAACGTCACAAGACTGATGTCAGTGTGACCCTATGTAGTTGGCGGTCCCCATGCCCGCCTTCCAGTTCTCCCGGCGGAGAGCCTAAAAGGAAAGACAGGAGAAGGAAACAGTTTCTGGAGCCCAAAAGAAAATTGCGGGAAGGAGGGAGGGAAAAAACACGACCTACTGCATGAACCTCTCTTGAAGATCTACTGTTAAGGTAAGTTCTTACGTAACTGTACTATCTTTCTTCAAGAGGGTTCCTGCAGTAGGTCATCAACACATAGGACTGAATCCCAAGCAGTCCCTCAGAAAGAGAGATCGAGAGAGACACGGGAGGAGGAGGAGGAGCAACTAAAAGGACAGTACAGAACTGGCCTAGGACAACAGGCCCTGCAGCACGGCTAGGCCAAACCTGGCCCTTCGCCTAGAGGTAATGTCTAGACTGTAGTGTTTGATGAAGGTGTGGACCGAACTCCAGGTAGCTGCTGCACAAATCTCTGCTGCAGATACGTTCCTCAAGAATGCTGTGGACGCAGCCATTCCACGAGTGGAATGACCCCTGACCTCCCCCGGAAGAGGTTTGTCATACTTCTGATAACAGAAGCAATTGCAGTTAGTGAGCCACTTGAATAAGCACTGCTTAGACACCGCTGAACCCATGGATTTGCGGGCAAATGAGATGAAAAGCCATTCAGATTTTCTGGAGCTTTTAGTCCTGTGGACGTAAAAATGCAGGATCCTGTGTACGTCCAGCGTATGAAGAAGAGCCTCACCTTTGCTAGAATGGTTAGGGCAATACACCGGAAGTTCAACAGTCTGGTTGAGGGTGAACTCTGAAACCACCTTGGGAAGAAACTTAGGATTGGTTCGTAAGACCGCCTGGTCCTTATGAAAAATCAAATAAGGCTCCTTACATATCAGGGCCTGAAGCTCAGAAATCCTTCGAGCAGAAGTAATGGCAACCAAATATAGTGCCTTCCAGGAGAGAGAGCCCAAATCACAGCTCATCGCTGGTTCAAAATGGGGAAGCATAAGCTTCTCGATAACAAAATTCAAATCCCAAGGTGGGGTGGGGTTATGGATAGGGGGTTTCAGATAGAGAATTCCTTTCAGAAAGGTTTTTGAGATTTCCAGATGCGACACGGGTTTCCCCCATCAAATCACGATAGGCTGAAATGGCTGACAGGTGAACCTTGAAGGAAGAGTAAGAGAGACCCAGATCAGACAAGTGCAACAGATACTCCATGATCTGTGGAGCTGAGCATGTGAAGGATCCCAGCCTTCCAGCTCTGCCCAAATGGAAAAGCAATTCCATTTCATAGCATAGGTCAATCTGGTAGAGGGCTTTCTGGCTTCTACCAGGACCTGGGCGACCTTATGTGAGACCCCGCAACAAGACTTTATTATGCTTGCAGGAGCCATGTATGAAGATGCAGGGTCCTGAGCCTGGGATGCACTAGTCTGCCCTGATCCTGAGTCAACAGGTCGTGCCTGAGAGGAAGAGGAACTGGAAGTTCTGCTGAGAGTTGCTGCAGAAGCAGAAACCAGAGTTGCCTCGGCCAGAGGGGAGCTATGAGAATCATCCTGGCTCCCTCTGCCTGAGTTTCAGAAGGACTCTCTGAAGCATGGGAAGTGGAGGGAAAGCATACAAGAATTTCCCTGTCCAACAAAGTGACAACTTGTCATGCCAGAAAGCACCATGCCCTGGAACGAACATGCAAAAACTGGGAAATTTTGAGTTGGATGGGGAGGCAAACAGGTCGAGTTCCAGTCATCCCTATCACTGAAAAAGGAAGTCTGCCACTTCCTGACTTAATTCCCATTCATGAGCGAGGGTGTATGTTCTGCTGAGGCTGTCCGCCAGGACATTCTGAACGCCTGGCACGTGGACGGCTGTGAGTGACAAACCATGTTGGACTGCCCAGTTCCACACTCACATCGCCTCTCTGCAAAGGGGGTACGACCGAATGCCTCCCTGTTTATTGATATACCAGACTACCGACATGTCCATCTGGATAAGCAGTGATCCCCTGGGAAGAATGGACTGAAAGGCCTGAAGGGCATACAGGACTGCCCTCATCTCCAGGACGTTGATGTGCAAGGACATCTCGAGTTGGGATCACAGACCTTGAGTTTGGTGGTCCCCTATATGAGCTCCCCAACCCTGGTTGGAAGCATCCGTGATGAGAGTGCACCAGGGAGCATGCCTCCAGAAGTGAAGGCCCTGGGACAAGTTTGAGGGATCCCTCCACCACTGCAGATCTTTCTTGACTGCGGTGGAAATCAGGATCGGATGATCCAGATAGTCTCTGAACTGATCCCACTGGACGTGCAAGGTCCACTGAGAGACTCTCATGTGTAACCTGGCAAGGGGAACCACGGAGATGGAGGCCGCCATCAAACCCAAGAGTCAGAGCATCATCTTGCTGGGAGAAAATTGGAGGAGGCTACCAAGGTCGCCTGTTCTTGAATGGCCTCCACACTTTCTGGAGGGAGAAAGGCCTTACACTGGACCGTGTCCAACATAGCTCCTGTGAACTGAAGTCTCTGAGAAGGAGTAAGTGTGGACTTGGGGATACTGACTGAAATCCAAAAACAAGAAAACAGGTCCAGAGTGCACGAGAGACCCTCCAACAGAGCCTCCCTGGACGGGGTCGAAATAAGCCAGTCATCCAGGTAGGGGAAAACCGCAATGCCCTGATGATGCAAGGCTGCTGCCACTACCGCTAGGCACTTGGTAAAAACTCTGGGTCCCGAGGAAAGGCCAAAGGGGAGTGCAGAAAAAGTACAGTTACGTAAGAACTTACCATAACAGCAGATCTTCGAGAGAGGCTCTTGCAGTAGGTAATTACATATAGGACTGATGCCGACAGGCGGCAGGACCCTGCGGAAAAATTTCTATCTAGCAGTCTCTGGCGGGGGACTGCCCCCACATCAGGTGACTGGTGTCAGGAGACGTCAGTATAAAGGGGCAGTCCCTCATGCCCGCCTTCGAGTTCTTTTCCACCAAAGACCAAAGGAGGCGGGACAAGAGAGAAGCGGATATTTTTTTAATTAGAAAAGAAGCTGAAAAAGCTTAGGGGATGGAGGCGGAGGTATTACACCTGCAAGAGCCTCTCGAAGATCTACTGTGACAGTAAGTTCTTACGTAACTGTACTTTCTTACTTCGAGAGGGCTCTTGCAGTAGGTAATTACATATAGGACTGAGTCCCAAGCAGTCTGGAACAAGAAGAAGCACACGGGAGGAGGAAAGCTACTTAGAGTAGATCCCCAAGCTGTGAAGGCCTTTAAGAAAGGAGGCCTTGCAGAACGGCCAGCCGGAAGCCTGCTCTACGGTGAGAGGCAATATCCAAACTGTAATGCTTTGTAAAGGTATGGACGGAAGTCCAAGTGGCGGCAGCACAGATGTCTGCCGCTGACACATTCTTGAAACAAGCTGTTGAGGCAGCGACTCCCCTGGTGGAGTGGCCTCTTATTTGACCCGGAAGTGCAAAAGAGACGAACAGTTGATCTGTCTTTCTGAGATCCTTCGTCCTGTTAGTGCAGTATCTCAGAATCCGGCTAACGTCCATAGTATGTAACAAATACTCCCCTTGATTGGAGTACTACGTAAAGAAAGCGGGTAACTCTATGGACTGGTTCAGAGTTGATTCTGCTACCACCTTGGGGAGAAACTTAGGATTGGTACGCAGAGCCACATGTTCCTTGTGAAAAATCAAGTATGGAATTTTACACATCAGGGCCAGGAGCTCGGAAATTCTCCGAGCAGAGGTAATGGCCACAAGAAAAAGTGTATTCCAAGAAAGGAACTTCAAACCTGCAGAAGCTGCCGGTTCAAAAGGAGGCAGAGTAAGTTTCTCAAGAACAAAATTCAAATCCCAAGGAGGAGCGGGGACTCAGATAGGGGGTCTCAGGTGGAGAACTTCTCTAAGGAAAGTCTTAGAAACTTCCAGCTGAGCAAACATTCTGTCTGCAAAGGGAACATGATAGGCCGAAATGGCAGCCATGTAGACTTTAAGAGAAGAGTGACTAAGACCCAGGTCAAAGAGATGGCGCAAGTGCTCCAGCAGACGACCAACGGGGCAGGAAAAAGGCTCAGCGTCTTTTGAAGCAGCCCAGATTGTGAATCTTTTCCACTTCATGGCATAGGTAGACCTGGTATATGGTTTCCTAGCCTCTACCAGAATCTCCACCACCTGGGGAGAAACTCCAAAGCAGGCCTGAGCTATGTCTGTAGGAGCCATGTATGAAGCTGAAGGGACTTGAGACCTGGATGGACCAGGGTCCCCTGATCCTGGGTCAGCAAACATTGTGACAGAGGAAGAGGAAGTGGTGGTTCCTCTGAGAATTGTTGCTGAACAGAGAACCAAACTTGCCTGGGCCAAAAAGGAGCGATCAGAATCATTCCTGCTCCTTCTGACCCTAGTTTCTGCAAGACCTGTGGGATCAAAGGAACTGGGGGGGGAAGGCACAGACGAATCTGTCCTTCCAATCTAGAGACAGAGCATCTCTCCAGAAAATGCCTCACTTTTGAACGAGCGAGCAGAAGACTGGAAGCTTTGTGTTTTGAGGGGAAGCGAACAGGTCGACCTGTGATGTTCCCCAGAGTAGGAAGATATCATCTAGGACCCCTTGATCCAGTTCCCACTCATGGGCCTGGGCGGACAAGTGACTCAGCTTGTCTGCCAAGGAGTTGTCGACTCCCGGAACATCAACTGCCGTAAGGTGAAGGTCGTGTTGTGCTGCCCAATCCCACACTCTCATTGCTTCCCTGCAAAGACGGTAGGACCGAGTCCCTCCCTGTTTGTTGATGTACCATACCACACACATATTGTCCGTCTGGACGGCTAGGTGGCCTGGAAGGAGATACAGATGGAGGGCTTGGAGGGCATAAAGTACTGCCTGAAGCTCGAGCACATTGATGTGAAGAGTTTGTTTGAGCCTGGACCAAGAGCCCTGGGTCTGATGAGGACAGAGATGGGCTCCCCAACCTTCGCCCGAGGCATCTGTAGTCAGAGTCTGGGAGGGGGGAGGAAGGAAGAATGGAACCCCCTGAAACAGGTTCTCTCTGACCATCCACCACTGCAAGTCTCGAACCATGGGAAAGGAGACCAGAACCAGCTGATCCAAGTTGTCCACCAATTGATCCCATTGGGAGCGAAGTGTCCACTGAGGAAACCCTCATGTGGAGCCGAGCGCAAGGAACTGTCGGGATAGCAGCTGCCACGAGCCCGAGAAGGCGAAGAACTGACCTTGCAGTGACTCGCCTGTGGCCGGACAACAGGCTTACCTAAGTCTGAATAGTGGCCGCCCTGTCCGGTGGCAGGAAGGCCCTGCCCAGGGTTGTGTCCAGTATCGCCCCGATAAACTGGAGTCTTTGGGATGGGATCAAGTGAGACTTGGAATGGTTGATGGTAATACCCAGGCAGGCAAAGACCTGCTGGGTAAGGGAGAGGCAGTGCAGGAGTTCCTCCCTGGATGAGGCCACCAGGAGCCAGTCATCCAGGTACGGGAAACCTGCACTCCCCGGGTATGCAGGTAGGCCACCACCACCGCAAGGCATTTGGTAAATATTCAGGGAGCTGAGGAGAGGCCAAATGGAAATGCCTTGAACTGGTATCGGTCCCCCCTGTAAAGCAAAATGGAGATATTTGCGGTGAGACGGGCAAATGGATATATGCAGGTAAGCATCCTGCATATCCAGAGCGCACAGCCACTGGCCCGAGCGGAGAAGGGGCAGAAGGCTCTGCAGTGAGAGCATTCTGAACCTCTTGTATTCCACGAATAGGTTCAGGGAACTGAGATCTAGGACAGGCCTTACATCTCCTGTCTCCTTTGGGACCAGGAAGAAATGGGAATAGTAACTCGTTCCCTGTAAGGGAAGGGGGACAGGTTCTATTGCCTCTTTCAACAACAGTGCTGAAATCTCTTCCTGGACCAGAAGATGATGTTCCCAAGAGTATGACGACCTTTGGGGAGGGTGACGAGGTGGTTTCTGTAGAAACTCTATTGAGTATCCTTCTGCTATTAGCTGCAGCACCCAAGAATCTGATGTTATCCTCTCCCAGCTCGGAAGGTGGAGGAAAACCTCACTCCTACCAGTTCCTCCGGGAAGCCGGAGACTGTGGGAGAGGAAGGGTCAGGTGGTGTGGGGCGCTGCAGCTGAAGCACCCGCTGCTTTTGGGCAGAGGGCTTGGCAGCTGAGGAGCCTGGCGTTTAGTGGCCCACTTTCCCGGAGGTTTCCGCCTTTGGCCGATATCCCATCTGGGAAAAGGACGGCGCCTGCATTGATGGGATGGTACATAGGTTGATGGACTTTAGTGCCATCCCTTCTCCTGCAGATCGGTGATGATGTCCTTGACGTAACCCCCGAAGAGCACCGAACCCCAGAGGGCGCTTCCTGTATAGCGGATTGCACTTTCGGGACCAACCCTGACACACGGAGCCAAGCATGACGTCGTAAGCCTACAGCGAAAGCTGAGCTCCGTCCAGCAGTGTCCACTGCATCATAGGTCGCATGAAGCATGTGTCGACTGGCCGAACATGCAGTGCGGATGAGGTCAGACAGTTCCTGCTTGACTTGAGAGTCCAGCAGGGAGTCCAATTTGGTTTCCACCTCAGTAAGAATTGCCTTCTGGTAATCCCCCATGTGACCAACATAGTTTAGGGCCCTGATCCCCAGCGTGGAAGAAGCAAAAATCTTCTTGCCATACTGGTCCAGAAGGTGAGATTCTTTATCAGGTGGCAACGAACTAAGATGTCTTGGATTAACTGTTCGGCCGTGAGCGGCGCTAATCACGACCGAGTCAGCTTGAGGGTGAGAATCTAAGAAGTCAACACCCTCGGGAGCCTGGTATAGCCTGTTCGACTTCCGTGGAAGAGGGGCTAACGCCGACGGTTGTTTCCAAATAGTGGTAACAAGGTGGGCGTGAGGCTCGATCCAGGGTGGCACCAAGGTGGGGGCTGTCACGGGCAGATAAAGATGCTCAGTGAGTTTCACCCGCTGTGGATCTGGCTCCAAGGATTGCCACTTATGCACTGCCTGGATTCTATGTAGCAGCTCCGTGAAAGAAGGATCCTCCAGAGGAGACTTCGGAGGAGTCCTTGGCCTGGGTTTTGACGGAGAGCATGGCTCGTCGTCCTTCTCGGAGCAGCCATCGGAGGCATCTGAGGAGTAAGAGGAAGAAAATGAAGAAGAAGACGACTCCCTTTCCCATCTAGGGGGAGGAATGAACCCTTGGGGAAGGGTGTCCTGCCCCTCTCTGGATCCAGAGGGTTTAGCCCTGGTGTCTGGAGGAGGTGAGGGAGTTTTTCACCGTGGATATATGGGAACCGGTACTGGCACCATCGTCGGAAGACGACTCTCCACATCTCTGGTGAGCTGAGCCTGCCTCAGCCCACAGGAAGGCCAGAGTCTCCTGCAAATCCACCAGCGTGGAGGGCAGTGCAGGAGGGGATAAGGGTATGGGTTATATCCATGGCGAGTATCCATAACCTGACGTGGGAAGCCTGGCGTGGGTACTGCGGCATCAGATAAGCCAGCGTTTGGATACTGCGGTCCCGAATGCGGCAGCCCGGATATGGTCGGTGCCGGGAGCCAGGGAGCTGCCAGAGCAAATGGCCCAGCAGGTGGGTCTGGCAGAAGGCCAGGAGGGCCCGGTGTCGGGGCAGCATCCGGGAGTGGGATGTCGCCTGGAGTCGGCAATACCAGCGTCGGAGCCGGTGGCCAAGGTGCCGGCATCTGGGGAGCCGACAGATCAGCAGGAGGTTGGTCTGATGGAGGTGGAACAGGGACCTCAGCGTCACCCGGGGATGGAGGGGAGAAATCCCCGGGGTCGGGCTAAGGAGACTCAGGGTCCCCGGAGGGCAGTGAAGGCTGCGGGGAGCCGGGAATGACGGACGTGGGAGGGTCCAGCGTCGGCTCATCCACTGTGTGGACGTCGGGAGAACTGACATGCGGCTTAGCAGCGGGATCCTGGCGGGCGTCAGAGGGGCCGGCGTCCAACTTAACAGACCCTTCACCGGAAGTAGGCCGCAAAGGAGGGGTAGCCTGGTCTGGCAGAAGAGGGGTCGCGCGCCGCCCACGAAGGGTCGGGTGACTTACCGACCTTCTCTGTGCGGACGTCGGAGGAGCTGACGTCCGGCTCATCGGAGCCGCCTGCACCAGTAGGTCGCGAAGCCATGGCATTACCGGGGGCAGAGGCCTCCAACAGCCCGGAGGCGCCCAAAGGGCCAGAGTGCGAGCCAGATGGGTGCGCCGATGCCGCCTGTAAGACGGCCGTCGAGGAACGGTCCCCGGGGGTTGGACGTTACCTTTAACATGGCGACCCCCAAGGAAGTCGCGGTGGGAGAGGAGCCCTTGTCCCGGTGCTTTTCTTTGTCCTTTCTCTTGCAATGGCCTTCAGGGGAAGTTGACGCTTGCCGAAGCTTTTTGAGTTCTTTTTCCATGGAGCTTATCATCTTTTGGAGAATGTGGGCTTCCAGGGACTGCTGCCACCTTCTCCGGGTGGCCACGTTGAAACTCAGGCAGTGCTGGCACTTCTCTACTCGATGGGCGGGGCCTAGGCCAAAAAGGCACAGGGAATGGCCGTCCTTGTGTGGGAGTTGGACGCCACATGAGTCGCACTTGTTTTTTTGCTTGGAGGGTGTAGGGGACGATATACACCGATGAATGACTGACGTTTACTAAGAAAAAGGCGAAAAAACTCAGTAAAAGAACCAACGCAGGAGCCTAACGAGAAAGGAACTTTTCCGCGAGGTGCTGGCATGAGCTAACGGTGGGAAAGAACTGGAAGGTGGGTGTGAGAGACTGCCCCTTTATACCGACAACTCCTGACGTCGGTCACCTGATGTGGGGGTGGTCCCTCGCCAGAGACTGCTAGCTAGAAATTTTTCTGTGGGGTCCTGCTGCCTGCCGGCGTCAGTCCTTTGTGTAATTACCTACTGCAAGAGCCCTCTCGAAGTAAGATCTAGAAATACTCCCTCTGGAAACAAAAGTGCAGGAAGTGGCAGTGGTCTGGAAATACTGGAATACGCAGGTAGGCATCCTGCATGTCCAGTGCGCATAACCAATGGGCTTCCTGAAGAAGAGGTAGAAGGCTCTGGAGGGTCAGCATTCTGAACCTTTTGTACTCGATGAACAGATTGAGTCTGCTGAGATGGAATATGGGTCTAAGGTCGCCAGTGTTTTTTGGAACCAGAAAAAAGTGGGAGTAAAACCCCCGTCCTCTTTGATGAATGGGGACCGGCTCTATTGCCGCTTTTTGCAGTAGAGCTTGAATTTCCTCCCTTACTAGAAGAATCTGGTGGGGCGTGCAAGATAAGCGACTTGGAGATTCTGGAGGGATTTCGAAGAACTCCAGAGTGTCCCTGAGAGACAAGTTGTAGGACCCATGTGTTGGAGGTTATGCCGCTCCATTCCTGTATGTGGAGCATGAACCTCCTCCCCACAGACTCCTCACTCTGGGGCTGAGGAAGGGGAGGGGATAAGGAGTCAGGAGGTGGCAGGGCTGGAAGGGGGAGGGCTCCCTGAACACCTCTGGGACTTTGAGGCTGGAGGGGAAGAAAAGGAAGAACCTGTGGCCTTTCTCTTGCCCTGATTATGGGCCTGGGTTTGCTTTGCTGGCCTCCTGGTCCATTTCTGAAAGGGCTGTTTCCTTTGTACACCCGATCAGTACATAGACCTAACAGACCTCAGGGCTTGGCCTCTGTCCTATAGGTCCATTATGATGTCTTTGGTGTCCCCCCTGAAAAGGACTGAGCCCCGAAAGGGAGCATCGTGGACTGCGATCTGGACCTTGTTGGCGGACCCAGAAATGCACAGCCAAGCATGATGCCGAAGGGAGATGGCAGTCGCCGAGGTACGGGCCACTGTGTCAACAGAGTCATAGGTGGCCCGTAAAGCATGCCTGCAATAAATTTTGGACAGGCGTAAATCCTTGGCAAGGTCCTCCTTGAGGTCCAAGGGATCCATAGATTAGATCTGGGCCTCTAGCTTGGCCAGGGTTGCTTTCTGAAAGGACACCATATGAGCTACATAATTTAGGGAACGGAGTGTGCACATAGCTGAAGAGAACACTTTTTTGCCATATTGGTCAATCTGCTGAGACTCCTTGTCGGGAGGAGAGGTGCTCATGTGCTTTGGGGCAGTTGAGTGGTCATGAGCCGCGGAGATGATGATGATGATGGAGTCGGCCTTTGGGTGCGAACCTAGAAAGGGAGCACCCTCAGGAGCCCGGTAAATCTGGTCAGCCTTCTTGGGGACTGTCAGGGTGGAGTGGTGCAGTTGCCAAATCGTGGTGGTGAGGTCTTCATTGGGCCCTATCCAGGGAGGAACCGAGATTGGGGAATAAGACTCTAAATCCAGATGTTCTGCGAGTCTTTTTCTCATGGGGTCCTATTCCTCAGTTTCCCAATCTTAAATTCCTGGATGGCCCTCAACAAGTCCGAGAGGGAAGGGTCCTCAGGAGGGGACTTAGGAGAATCATTCCCTTTAGGGTCTGCAGCCTACTGATTGGATGAGTCCTCTGAAGTAGCCCCCCCCCCCCCCGAGTCTGGGTTGTCCAGATCATCTATGGGTTAGAAATCCGGGAGATAGATCTTGTGTGGGGTAGCCCCCGAAACGTGAAGAGTGGTGACCGAGCTCACTGGGGACAAAGACCTGGGGGGGTAGGAGCCTGCAAAGGGAGATGGCTCTCTAGGTCTAAAACCAACTCCGTCCTGGCCTCCTTCTACCAGGACTGGATCATCGTCTGGAAGTCCTGAGGCAGAGCTTGAGGAGGGAGGATAGGAGGCACATGGGTAGGAGGGTAATGATCCCCATGGGCACCTAAGCCCTGACAATGAAGATGAGGGTACCCTTAGTAAAAGGGGTATACCGGATAGTGATGTCCCGAGTAATACAGATCTGGAGAAGGACCTGCTGGGGTAAGGTCCAGTGGGAACCCATGAGGATAACTCAAGACATTAAAAGGCCTAGAAGGGCCTGGGAGATTCCCTTATGTCAGGGTACCATACATTTGAGGAATCGTCGCGAATCCCGCCGTTGTGTAGATGGGAGGTGAGGTGGGCCGGGTGTCGGGGAAAAAAAGTCGTTGAGGCCGGCATCAGGGGTGATGCATCAGGGCCAGATGTAGAGGATAAATGGTGGAGCCGGGTCTGGCACAGGGGCAGGCATTGGGAGTGGACGAGAGGACTCCGGTGTAGGGTTGGGCCCGGACGTTGGAGGAACCGGAGGTGGGTCCGGTGCCGGGGTAGGCGCTGGGTCCGAACAAAGGGGTCCCGATGGAGGGACATGTCCCTCTTCTGTCAGGGATGCCAAGGGAAGGGGATCCAATGCAGAACGGCCCTGAGGAGCCTCTAACCCTTCGTCCCCCACGGGGGACTGATGAACAGAAGCTGGAGTAAGGGTCACATCCAGCTGTTTATCACTCTCTTTTCGACCCGGGGTGGTGGGGAGCGAAGTAGGAGCCACCGGGGGGTGGGGGGGAGAGGGAAGACTCTGGGTCTTCTGGGTGCTTAGTCGGACGTCGGGTAAATTGGCAGAAGTTACTAACAGATGAGCAATGTCCAGGCGGGCACCAGAGGCGGCCGACATACTGGACGAAGGGGCCGGGCGGGAGAGGGTGGAACCCCCTGCTGGCTTATCGGCCATGACTGGGCGAGTCCCAGAGGAGCAGGGGCTCGACTTATCGGTAGCCGGGTGGGCCCCAGAGGAGCCGGGGGCCGACCTATCGACGGATACTGGGCAACCGCAGGAGAAGCCAGCGGGCGGCTTACCAGTAGAGATTGGGAGCAGTACAGTGGGCAGGCCTGGAGTGTCCCTGGACGTGGCCTGGACTACCACTATGGGAGGCGGCAGGGGAGAGGCCTTGCTGGTAGAAGACCTACTAGAGTCCGGACGGTCCTTGTCCTCATGGTGTTCCTGCTCCCGATGTTTGTCTTTCTTTTTCTTCTTGGCCTCTGGGAAAGGTGAAGATGCGGATTCTCAAAGGTGCTCCATTTCTTTTTCAAGCGTGGCCATCCTATTTTTTAAGAGATGGTCCTCCAGGGCCTGCTACCTTCTCTTACGGGTTGCCTGATTGAAGAGCTGGCAGTCTGGGCAAGCCGCGGTCCGGGCCTAGGCAGAAAAGACACCTTCGGTGACCGTCCTTGTTTGGAATTTGAGCACCGCAATCCTCACACTTCTTCTTGGCCTTAGATGATGGAGAAGACCAAGAAGAAAAACGACTCATTTTAAAAGAAAAAGGTGGATTTTAAAGGTGATCGACTGGGCAGTTTTACCGCGAGGTACCATGCAAAGGACGATGGCGGGAAAGAACTGGAAGGTGGGCGTGGGGACCGGCCACTATATAGGGTCATGCTGACGTCAGTCATGTGACGTTCGGTGGGCGGTCCCCCACCCGGGCATTGCTGGAAAAGTTTGCAGTGCGGTCCTGACGCCAGGTAGCGCAGTCCTATGAGTAATGACCTACTGCAGGAACCCTCTCAAAGTAAGACCTTAAGTGATGTAGAGTCATCCTGAAGGACAGAACCATGTACAAGGTAGATTCAACATCACCCACCCAAGACAGTCTGGACTGTTTAAAAGGGGCAGACTGTTGTACATCAGTGGCAAAGCCAGCCATATGTAGCTAGGAATATCTCCAAAGGCAAACAGGCAACAGCCCTGGCTGACGTACAAGAAGCATGATATGCATAACACAGCAGATGTTTACCAGTGTCAGCATCAGCTAGATACTTAAGCTACATAGACACTGTCGGTAGAGAAGGGCCTATGGCCCACCCAGTCTGCCCATTTGGGCCTGTAAGTTCCCTTTGTTTTTTTCTAGAAGTCTGTTGCCCCTTACCCCTGACCTCCAGAATCCCCTTATGTCTATCCCATGCATTCTTAAATCCCGTGATTGTTTCAGCCCTCACCACTTCCTCTGGCAGGGTGTTCCACTTGTCCACCACTCCTTCTATGAAGAAATTCTTCCTCATGTTTCCTCTGAATTTCCCTTCCTCCAACTGAGCAGCTTTTAGCAAATCAGCCTTGCAGGACTACCAGGCAAAGACTGCACAGCAATCATGGCAGACTTCCACAGGCTATTCTGATATTTAATCATGTATGCATGGTAACTGGCTATCCTGAGGCCTACATTTTTTTTGCCTGTGCCATGCAGCCAGAGTAGCATCCCCGAGGCAGGATACACAGGAGGAATAACAATGGAATGAGTATTAGAGCCCTCTAAGAACTCCATCAAATTCCTTTTAGCAAAATGCTCTTTTTTTCCCAAAAGCGTTTCCCCTCCCCGTCAGGTGGGCAGCTTTCTCAGCCCCATCCTTGCTCCTCCCGACTGGTGCCTGCCTCCCCCTTTCTTACAGGCCAAGTCCTTTCAGGATTCCTCCTATGTGGGGCCAGAGAATGGAGGGCCCTCCCCCCCAGCCACACATATCCAGAATTACCTGGGGACCAATGCGGGCAAGAAGCAGTGGGCAGGGTTTCATTTAGCCTGCCTGGCTTTTTTCCATGTTCTCCCCTTGTCCCTCACCACAGCGGCACACAGGCATGTGCATGTGGAGGCATGCATAGATGACGTTAACTGCGGCCCCTCCATTCGAGTTGCTTACTTCCTGCACTCCAACCTGGTGGCAGTCAAAGTCTGAGATGGCTGACCTCCCCTACACAGGAGAGCAGAGCAGTCCCTGAGATGGTCGATCCTCTACCCCTGCCTGCTCCAGCAGTCTGAGTCAGCTTCTGAACCCAGGTCAATGGCATGGTGGGTGGTAGCACTACCGACGATCCACTGGGCCAGCCCAGAGTCCTCCTCTTCAGCAGCAAAGTCCATAGCACTTTGCATTTACTTCAATAGTGCCTGAAAAGATGCATACTCGGGAGGAGACCTTGGTATGTGTACCACCATGCCCTCACTGCATGAGAAGAGGATGGAACACAGACCACCCTCAAAGGGATAATGTTCCCCTTCCTCATTTTTCCAATTCTCCTCCATATTAAAGAGCAGCTGACACAGCAAAAAAAAATAAAACCTTCAGAAAACATATTAGGCACAATTCAGCTTGCATTTCATATATATTTTAAAGATTTCTCCTCCCTGTTAATTATTACTGAGGAAATTTGCATGAATACATCCTCTTTATCTCTTAGAGTTCATCTGCCTCTATAGCTTACTCCCTACTCAGATGATAATCCTCTGTTGTGACATCACAATCTATTGCTATGGGAGTAACTGTGATGTCACAAGCAGTGCATTATGACCTCATGTAGGGAGAAGGTAATGGGAATAGAAGAAATCTTCGGGAGCAAAGATCCTGTTTTCATGAAAATTACCTCAGTAATAATTAGTGAAGAGGAGAAATACAGAACTAATATGAAATACAAGTTGGACTATGTCTAAATATTATGTTTTGTGAAAGTTCTCCTGAAGGCGTCAGCTGCTCTTTAAGGATATTAGGATTATATTCCTACTCATCATTGTGTGGGATGACGAGGGGTACGGGCAAAGCCTGCTACAACGGCAGAGGCTGAGATGGAGGAATAACAGGTGTGCTCTGTGAACAAGTCAACAACTGTGCCAGTGGGGGAGGTCCCATTGATGGGACAGCCATTATCATCAGTGGGAGTGACAGTAACAAGGGACAGAACAATTCTGAGACCATCGCCAGCACAACCTGGGAGTCGATGATACCCTGTAAAGGGGTCAGAACAAACCTTGACAGGGTAGTACTCATCAATGGGGGCTGTAAACTGTCATTAGTAGGTACGGCAGCTCTTGAGTCAGACCCTGACCTTATCTCCTGGAAGGTCGGGGGGGAGGCTGCAGTAGTCACTGCCAAAGCAGACAAGGACTTACCCTACGAATGGAGCAGGGACCTCAGCCTCACTGAAGAAGCAGAAGCCTTGTCCTTATGTTTATGGCGATGGCTAGAAGATGAAGATTTCAATGACTTGTCTTTATCCTTGGATCTCAATAACCCTGTATGCGAGAGTGTTGCTGACTGCCAGTGAGGTTTCTTGGCAGCAGCTGTCAAATAAGATGGAGAAGCTGCTTTAAGCCCATGGCCTTAACATCAGCATTCACAGCCTTCTTGGCAATAAAGGTGTCTAGGGCCTTCTTTCAGCATCTCCTTGTAATCTGGTTGAATTCCTGACAGATATCCAAGGCCCTCACATTGTGGGATAACTCTGAACAGCAAACACAGACAGTGCGAGTGATGTCTTTGCAGATTTTGTAGCCACAGGTACAAAACCTAAATAAAGTCTCTTTTGACGATGGCATAAATTGATGACTGGGAGTTAAACAATTAAAGTTATAAAATAAAGTAAAAAAACAAAGATGTTTCTCTGTAGGTCCAACAAGTGGTCAATGGCAGGAGAAAGAACTGAAGAGTGATGGTGCCGTCATGTTTTACAGGTGTCAACATCTTACATCATTGTGGGCTGCCCCCAGTTAGCAAACATTTCTGAGTGGTCCTAATGCAGACGGCTTTCAGTTTCAAAGGCATGGCCCAATGAAGGAGATATCCTTGATGAAGATCACAACATACAGCCCACTCAAAGGGCACTAATAAAGAGGCATGGTGCTTCAAAGCACTGGGATTAAGAGCCAGGCAGTTTGTAAATAAAGTCAGCACTTGCTTTAGCCACCTTGTGTACACTTTATTTTTTCTTTTGGATAATTTTGCCCTTCACAGCAGCATCTTGTTTTTGTTAGTGCACAATTTGTTGGTTCTTATGAGATCATATACAAACTGCTACTCTCCGTCTTTGATTTTGTTATGGTAACGCTCTTTAAACCTGCTGGCTATATTGGACCCCTTCTTCAATGCCTTCTGTGGTTTTAACTGAAATTTCCCCCTCATATCCACCACTGTGCCATGTACTATACTTAGTACTGATCCTCTATGGATGGGAAGAAGCTCATACAAAATAACCAAATGCAGAGTATCGAGAAATAACTAAAAACAAATATAAGACTAGAAATCAAAACACTAAACTGTTCTGGAGGCCAGAAGAATGGAGCTGTACTTTGGGGCGACTGCTCTCTTCAGTGGAGAAACAAATCTAACGTTAGGCTGTTTGGGGAGCGTCACCACAGTGCAGAGTTTGAACTTAGTTCTAATTCTAAAGTTCTTTAACTGGCATAAGCTCTATCTAGGGGCAACTCAATCCAGTGACCTAACTGCAGTTGTGAGGCTAAAGAGATTCCTGGGGTTAGGAAAAAAACATTTAAAACCGCAAAAATTGTGCAATGCTATTTTGTTCCTAGGATCTTACCATAGTTATGCCTATCCCTGCTTTACCCTTGATGAAGACTTTGCAGGCCATCAATTTATGGTGATTAAAATAATAAAATTCTGTTTTTAAGACTTGAAATTCCAGGAATTACAGCAGTAATTGTTAGTCTAATTTCAAAATTTGACTGGGATTCTACTGTCATTCTTTTGGCATGTGCACAAATGGTCAGACTAAAAGAAGGCGTACAGTAATATGCAGAGCATTAAAAGAAGCTAATTAAAAGCAGTACAGGAAAAAATTATAAAAAAATACAAGTTTTGTAGATTTACTGATCTAGTACAAAATGCCAAGTTCCATGAAATTCCTTGTTTTTAATGGTGTGCAGGCAGTCCAAATTCCAGAGTTCTACTGGGTTTTCTGGTAAAAAAAAAACTAAAACTAGTGGCCTTGGCTATCTTCCTTAGTATTTTACGGTTACTACTGTATGTAACTTTCACTAACCAGTACGATGTGGCTTTGTAAATTGTTTTTCTCCTTTTTTGTATCTGAAGAAAAAATTACTCACCTTAGTAATGTTGTTTCTTCTAATGGAGTCTTGCTATATTATGACATATGCAGTTAGACCCAGCCTTCGAACTGCTCCGGAGGTGGAAGAGTTAACTTTCCATGCCAGGCATGGAATCTTGAGCGTGAGCTCAGTTGAGAACTCTGTCTGTTGTTCTTGAAACTCAAACTGTCAGATCTTTACGAGCAAAACTCACTAAGATTCTGTGTGGAAGCTGCAAACCTACACTAGCCAACTGGCTACTAAAATATTAACACATTTTTTGGTCCCAAAACAAAGACTCAAGTCAGGGGATCAAAAAAATAAAAACACAACACCCAAACACCCCAAAAAAGAGGGGTGAAAAACAAGGTGGGCATCTACTAAGTGCCAACACTGCACTGCCCACCCACATCCCAAAGCAGAGGTTCTGAGAGGGGCAGGCGGGGAGGTCATAATATAGCAAGACTCGATTAGAAGAAACAACATTACTAAGGTGAGTAATTTTTTCTTCAAACAACATGAAGTCTTGCTATATTATGACATATGCAGACTACACAGCAGTACCTCCATGGAGGAGGGACAGAACCTACTTAGGAAATAGGCTCTGAAGCACAGCTGTGCCAAACCGAGCATCACTCCTAGCCTGGATGTCCAGGGAGTAATGCTTGGTGAAAGTGTAAACTGTTTTCCAGGTAGCTGCTTGACATATCTCTATGATAGGGATGTCCCTGGCTGCAGCCAGGGACGCAGCTGTACCTCTGGTAGAGTGAGCCCTCAGGCCTGAAGGGGGAACCTTACCCAGTTTTTGATAAAATTGGATACAAGAGACAATCCACCTGGCAATGGATCTTTTAGTGGCAGGTTTCCCCTTTACCAACCTCACCATAAGTGAGGAACAGTTGGAGGAAGTCAAACCTGTGACCCTTGGTACGCTCTATGTAGTAACTAAGGGCTCTCTTCACATCTAAGCTGTGCAGCCTCCTCTCGCCAGAGGAGGAATGGTCAGTGAAGTACACTGGAAGAGATATAGATTGATTAAGGTGGAAATCTGAAACCACCTTAGGCAAGAAATACAGGTTACTCACCTGTAACAGGAGTTCTAGGAATGGCATATGTTGTTCATCCACACTTACTGGCAGGTTCCTTGCCGCTTTAAATCTTGCCGGAAGATCTTCAAGCTGGCTCCTCCCACCCACCCGGGTGGTAAAACTCTCGGCTCCGCCCCATGACGCCAGATCTGGCCCGCTGGAAGTTCAGGTTGTGCGTCGAAGCCGGGGAGGTCGGGTGGGTCGTGTGGATGAACAACATATACCATTCCTAGAACTCCTGTTACAGGTGAGTAACCTGTATTTCTAGGGACATGGATATGTTGTTCATCCACACTTACTGGCAGACTCCTAGCAGTTCTCCGGGAGGAGGGAGGCAAGGCGCACACCCCCTACTTAGGGAATAAAGACTGGAGAACCGAGGCCCCAAAACCAGCATCCCGGCGTGACTCAAGGTCGATGTGGTAATGGGTAATAAAGGTGTGTGCCGACTTCCAGGTAGCAGTCCTGCAGATTTCCTGGATAGGAACGTCCCTGGAAGCAGCCACCGATGCAGCAGTATGGCGGGTAGAATGAGCTCTTATCCCTCTGGGAGGCTCCATGCCTGCCAACTTATAGCAGCGATCTATGCAGGAGGTGACCCACCTGCCTATCGTCCGCTTGGCTGCAGGTCTGCCAGGTGCGGCTTCAGCGTAGGTGACAAACAGCTGGCGAACCTCTCCCCGGATTTCAGCCGTGCGCTCCTTATAATAAGCGAGCGCCCTTCTAGGGTCCAGAGTATGGAGCCTATATTCGGCCTCCGAGGTGTGACTGGGGTAGAACACCGCAGAGTCAGCACCTGGTTAAGGTGAAACTCCGACACCACCTTCGGAAGGAATTTCGGGTTGGGGCGCAGGACAACCTTGTCCCTGTGGAAGACCAGGTAAGGAGACTCGATGCAAAGCGCCTGGAGCTCTCCCATCATTCTGGCTGATGTGATAGCCACCAAGAAGGCAGTCTTCCACGACAGGTGAGAGAGATCACACCTGTGCATTGGTTCGAATGGCTTGCCCATGAGCTTTGCCAGTACCAGCAGTAAATCCCACGGAGGTGGAGGTTCTCGCACCGGAAGGGAAATGTGATCAAGGCCTTTGGAAAAGCGCCCGACCACCTTTTCCTGCGCCACCGACTGCTCCCCGGCCTGCACCCGGTAAGCAGAGATGGCTGCCAGGTGCACCTTTAGGGTCGTTGACCTAAGCCCTTGACTAGAAAGGGACCGTAAATAGTCCAAAATGCTTGCCACAGAACAGGAGGAAGGGTCCAAGCCCATGCCCTGACACCAAATGGAGAATCTCTTCCATTTGAAGGCGTAGCATTTTCTGGTCGACTCCTTACGGGACGCCTCAACAACATTGAGGACCTCGTCGGAAAGACCCAAGGCCTGGAACTCTAGCCGCTCAGGAACCAGGCCATCAGGTGCAGGGATTGAAGGTCCGGATGGAACACCTTCCCCTGATTGACTGAGAGCAGGTCCGGGCGAGCTGGAAGCTGCCTCGGGAGCCTGGAGCTGAGGCTGAGGAGATCTGGGTACCAGAACTGGCGGGCCAGTCTGGGGCTATCAGAATCACCGCGCCTTGTCCCTCCTTGCCTTGAGAAGCACCTTGTGAATCAAGGAAATGGGGAAAGGCGTGAAAGAGGCCCGGGTCCAGAGCTCGAGAAGGCATCCCCTGCAGTGAGCCCTGCTGAGGGGGCGGGCATGAAACAGCCTCAGCTCGCATTCTCCTGAGGCAAACAGGTCCACCTGAGGTGTGCCCCAGTGGGAGAACAGATCTTGTACTACCTCCGCAGGAGAGACCACTCGTGAGATGCAGCCCTATCCGCCCAGGGCATCGGCCAGGGTTTTGGAGGCTCCTGCCACATGAATGGCTAGGAGATCCGCCTCAGGCTGCGCACGAGTGACCAAATGCAGAGAGCTTCCTTGCATAGAAGCATGGAGCGCGCCCCGCCCCGGGCGGTTCAGGTAGTACATGGTCGCGGTATGTCCGCCTGACCGGACCACTTGACCCCAGAGAAACAGAGCAAAGGCGGTGAGAGCTAGGCGGACCGCCGAGCTCCAGCAGGTTGATGTGGCATCGGGATTCCCGCGGGGACCAGAGGCCGTGCACTCTGTGTTCCCCCAGATGGGCACCCCAACCCATCAGAGAGGCATCGGTCGATAGAGAGACCGTTGGCTCGGGGCGGACAAATGGGATGCCCTCCTGCAGATGAGATGGAACGGTCCACCACCGGAGAGCGTTCCACATCTCCTGGGTCACCATCACTAGCTGGTCCCATGGATCGCAGCATTGTGACCACTGGCTGGCCAGTCCCCACTGAAGGGGACGCATGTGCCAGCGTGCCCAATGGACTACGCTGGTACAGGCCGCCATGAGACCCAGGAGGCACAGGAAGTCCCGGGCAGGGTGCGATTGCCCAACCAGAAATGATTGGGCAAAGGAGGTAAGAACCTCGGCCCTGTCTGCTGGGAGCCGTGCTCTGGCTCGAAGAGAGTCGAGCTCTGCCCCGATAAACAGAATCACCTGCTTCGGCTCGAGTTCCGACTTGGCCTCGTTGATGAGAAGGCCGACTTGAGAGCAAACCTGGAGGGCCAGATCTCTGGACCGCTCCACCTCCTGTCTGGAGGGGGCTGCTATCAGCCAATCGTCCAGGTAAGGGTACACCCGGACCCCTCGGCGCCGCAGGAAGGCTGTCACCACTGCAATGCATTTGGTGAAGACCCTGGGAGCTGGAGACAGGCCGAAGGGCATGGCTCGGAACTCGAAGAGGGATCCCTCCGCTCGAAAGCGAAGGAATCTCCGATGTGACGGACGGATAGGGACGTGAAAGAACGCGTCCTGCAGGTCCAGAGAGCAGAACCACACGCCGTGTTCCAGAGATGGTATTATCTGCACCAGAGTGACCATCCTGAAGGTTCGAGACCTTAGGAACTTGTTCAGGTCGGTAGGTCGAGAATGGGCAGCAGCCCCCGTCCGCT
The DNA here is from genome assembly GCA_016271365.2 of Neoceratodus forsteri. Lineage (NCBI taxonomy): Eukaryota > Metazoa > Chordata > Ceratodontiformes > Ceratodontidae > Neoceratodus > Neoceratodus forsteri. The sequence continues at coordinate 1,206,077,780 of CM057456.1, forward strand.
TCGAACCAGGAAATACCTGGACACGAACCCCGGTCTGAAGGGGGTCCTCTACTCCTGATCACCTCCTTTGGAGGAGGAGAGCGATGTTGGCTCGGCGAGCCGACAGTGAGGCTTCGGAACCCGAGGTGCGACGGCTCTGAAGGGCGGGGCCTGCTCGAATTCTAGAGGCAGGCCTTTTCCCACCACCTCCAGAACCCACCTGTCCGTGGTAATAGCGGACCAGGCAGAAAGGAAGTGTCGGAGCCGTGCCCCCACGGGGGGAACCAGGGGCAAGGTGACGGGGATGGGGCGACACCCCACAGCCCGCCACTGGGCAGGCTTGTAGGAGGGACCGCCGAGGGACCTCCTGGCCTTTTTCCTCCTGCTTCCTGTTGGAGGAAGCCGACGGCTTGGGTTTGGGATGCCAAGCTCGAGCCTGCTGGCCCTGACGTTGCTGGGTCTGAGCGCCGCCAAGCGAGAAGGACGATGCGCCTAGGCTGTGGCTATGCGCCTTTGTCCTTTGAGCGAAGAGACCGAGTCCAAGGTAGCATTGGACTCTCTCGATCCTCTGCAGGTGACCTTCCACCCCAGGGTCAAGAGGTCAGTCCCAAAAGGAACATCCGCCAACTTGTGCTGGGTATCAGAGGTAAAAGTGGATATCCTCAGCCAAGCCCGACGACGCATGGCCACTGCGGCCGCCACCGACCTGGCACATGAGTCCCCAAAGTCCAAAGCAGTCTGGAGCTGCTGTTTGGCCACTGCCCTGCCCTGGTCCCGCACCTGCCTGACCGTAGTCTGCAGATCCGCGGGAAGATGAGGGACGACCTCATCCAGGGAGCCCAACAGGGCATGTGAAAAATGTGCCATGAGGACGGCCGAACTGGCCTGACGAAGGCCGAGAGAGGACGCAGATAGACTTTTCACCCGCATAATCCAATTTCTTGGATTCCTTGTCGGGAGGTTTGTCCACATCCCTGTGTCTCCGCACGGGAAAACGCTGTCGGTAACCAACCCCTCCGCAGAGGGGTGTTCCGAAAAACCGGACAGGGAACCGGTAGGGACCGCATACTTCCTGGCCATCCTGGCCGAAGGCGCAGGGCAGGAAGCAGGGCGCTGCCAAAGCTCCAAGGCCGGACCCACTATGGCCTCGGCCACCGGAAAGGCCTCCGTAGGAGAATCCCCTCGGTCCAGAATCTCCGTGAGGGGATACCTGGCCCGTTTAGAAACGGGTTCGAGCTTCATCCCGGTGGACTCCGAGATGAGCCGAAGCAACCCTAAGAAGGACGAAGGGCTATCATCCACTGACTGTCCTCCCGAGGACTCCAAGTCGAATCACTTGGAGAAAAGGGAGGAATCATCCTCGGACTCGGAAGAGTCCTCAAAGAGCTGCCTCGGGCCTGAGCCACCCTCCACCTGCCGAGGTTTATCGGGAGTGAGGGTGACAGACAGCCTATGGGGCAAACCCAAAGCCGACCGAGAATTCTTGGTCGGAGCCCCAACTAATGGCTGTGGAGGCGGAGGTTCCACCAGAATCGGTGGGGCAGCTGGAATTGGCCGAACAACCGGCCTGGGAACAGGCTCCTCGGCTGCAACGAGGGTTGTTTCGCCGCCCGGTGACAGCCACTTAATGGCCGGGGAAGACGACTGGGTCGGCTTATTCCCAGTCAAAAGGAGCTGTTGCCACATGAGTTCCTCATACCTCCGACGCAACTTGCGCCGCTTCCTCGTCCGAGGAGGAGGAAGAGGAAGAGCAGCGGGCGTTGTCAAGGAAAGTTAAGACCGAGACCGCCTATGACGGCAGGATCGGCTGGACCGCGAGGATGTCCGAGACCGAGAGTCTCGACTAGGCCGAGGAAGGCGAGGAGAAGTGTCGGAATCGGCACTCCCCTCGGCTCGGACGATCCCACCGAAGGCTCCAGAACCGGAGGCACAGACGAGCCGACGGATCCTCAACTCCCACCGGGAACCGGGAGAGGGATTTCAGCTTCTCCAGCCGACAACCCGCTTTAACGGGTCGAGAAAATCTTGACCGGCCGACTGGAGTCTCGTCAACTGGCCTGACGGGGACACCATGAAGCCAGTGGCCGAGCTGAGGGGTCGACCGGCTGACTGTCGACAAGAAGGGGAAGGGGATCTTTCCTGCTCCCAAGAGCGTCGGCGGTGAGATTTCCTTTGCTCTTTTTGGACCTGGAAAAGGGTCCAGAAGAAATTGGACCCTCACCTTTCGTCGAGAGGGTCAAACAAAGCTCCTTGAAAGAAGCCGAGTACGAGGCACCGAGAGAGAGCGGGACAAATGCCGCAGCCGAGGCAGAAGCGGCCCACGCCGCCTCCTCTTCGAGGGCGATCATCTGCTCGAGCTGATCCGCCGAGCCCGCCGCCGCGGACACCGCCAACCGGGCCTCTTTAGATTTAACCGGTGGAATTCTTTTCTCGAGGCGCCCCAGTTGTAATCAGGCAGCACGGTCTTCAAGGACGTAGGCCGAAAAGGACGAGCACAAGTCGCAGGCCTGCGGGTCGTGCTCAAGGCCCAAGCAGTAGACGCACGTGGAGTGCGGATCCGTCCTAGACATCTTCTGCCCGCATGGGCACCTCCGGAAACCGGGAGTCGATTTGTCCATCGCAGCCGCGAGGAAAAGAAGACTGAAGTCTTTTTAGCAAAAAACTTTTTGATTTCGAACTTTCGAAGAATTAGGAACCAGTCTTATACGCAGAGCGTTAAGGAGAGAACCTGAGCTTCCAAGCGGTAAGTAAGATCTGGCATCATGGGGCACAGCCGAGAGTTTTACCACCCGGGTGGGTGGGAGAAGCCAGCTTGAAGACCTTCCGGCAAGATTTAAAGCGGCAAGGAACCTGCCAGTAAGTGTGGATGAACAACATATCCATGTCCCTAGAACTTCCTGTTAGTCCTGAGGACCACCTTATGTCTGTGAAAGGAGATAAAATCAGGTTCCACTGACAAAGCTTGTAATTCACTTATGTGTCTGGCAGAAGTGATGGCTACTAGAAACACAGTTTTCCAAGTCAAGTACTTAAGCTCTGCTGAAGACAAAGGCTCAAAGGGGGGGTTGCATAAGCTGAGCAATGCAAACATTAAGATCCCAGGCGGAAGCAGGGTCCCTGAATGGAGGGTTGGTGTGAAGCAATCCCTTGAAAACTTGGAGAATACAGGGTGAGCAGAAGAGAGAGGGCTTTCCTGCTGATATAAAAGCAGAAACAGCTGCCAAATGCACTTTCAGGGTAGCTGGCCTCAGCCCCAAAGTATTTAAGTGGACCATATAATCCAGAACTGTGGGCAAATCCAGCAGATTCTGGGAAATATGCTTTCCAGAGCACCATATGGAAAACCTTTTCCATTTAGAATTATAAGTAGCCCTGGGAAGGCTTCCTAGAAGCTTTCAAGATACGAGTACACCCTGAGAAAGGTGTAGGTCAGCAAACTCTAACTCTTCAAGAGCCAGGGCTTGAGGTTGAGGGATTTGAGATTCGGGTACCAAACTCTCCCCTGGGCACAGGTTAACAGATTGTGATTCCTGGGAAGACACAGGGGAAGGTGGACTGCTAAGGACAGAAGGAGTGGATACCAGGGCTGTCTGGCCCAATCTGGAGCAATCAGAATCATCTTGCAAGGTTGAGATCTGATTTTGACTAGCACCTTGAACAAGGGGGGGGAAGGCATAGAGAAACTTCCCTTCCCAGTTGAGAAGGAAGGCATCCAGAGGGACTGAGCTCAACACTGGGGGCCTGCAGCAAAATAGCGGAAGTTGGTGATTGTCTGGGGCTGCAAAAAGATCTATCTGAGGGGTGTCCCACCTGGCAAATACTACCTCCAGTAGTAGGGGATCCAGAGACCATTCGTGATGGCCTTGGGAAATCCTGCTGAGAGCATCTGCCAGGACATTGTCCTTGCCTGGGAGGTGAACTGCCATGAGGGAGGTGTTCAGAGAATAAGCCAGAGACCACAACTTCATTGCCTCGGTGCACAAGGCCGAAGACCGAGTGCCACCTTGCTTGTTTGATGTACCACATTGTAGTGGTGTTGTCTGTTCTGACCTGTACCACTTTGTTCTGAACAGATGCAGAAAAAACCTGAAGTGCTAGAAAAACTGCTCTGAGTTCCAACAGATTGATGTGGAGCAGAGATTCCTGAAGGGACCACAATCCCTGGGTGGTGAGGTTGCCCATGTGAGCTCCCCACCCCAAGAGGAACACATCTGTAGTAAGGGTCAAGGAGTGAGATTGAGGGATGAAAGGAACCCCCCTGTCTCAGATTGCTCTGATCCTGCCACCACTGTAGGGCCTGGATCAGGGTTCGAGTTACTGGGATCAATTTGGTTAGAGGATCTCCTTTGAGACCAGAAGGCTCTCAAATGGAACTGAATGTCCCTCATCTGAAATCTTGCTCCCTGCACTACTGCTGTGGAGGTAGCCATGTGCCCTAGGAGCTGCAGAAAGTGCCTTGCTGGTCGAGAGACTTGCAGAGTGAAGGAGGAGGCCAGAGCCACCAGGGTCTTTGCTCTTTCTAGAGGAAGGAAAGCTCTGGCCTGCTTTGTGTCCAGTTCTGCACCTATGAAGGTGAGTAGCTGAACAGGCTCTAGAACTGACTTTGGGAGATTGAGAAGGAAACCTAGAGATGTAAGCAGCTGCTGGGTAACCTGAAGGTGTAATTTGATTCTGTCTGGAGACTGGCCCACTATGAGCCAGTCGTCCAGGTGAAGGAAAGATGGCATCTTTGCCTTCTTAAATGAGCAACTGCTACTGCCAGGCATTTTGTGAATACCCTTGGGGCAGAGGTGAGGCCGAAGGCATTGCTCTGAACTGATAATGGCCTGAGGGCAGTTCGAGTCTGAGGTACTTGTGGGGAGCTCTGATGAGAACATGGAAGTAGGCATCCTTGAGGTCCAGGGACGCTAGCCAGTCCCTGGCCTTACAGAGGGTAAAATAATTCCCAGAGTCACAATTTTGAATTTTGGTTTTAAAAGGTGCTTGTTTAGGTATCTGAGATCCAGGATGGGCTGCCATTCTCCTGTCTTTTTTGGGGTAAGGAAGTACCTGGAGTATAGTCCTTGCCCTGGTGTAGGGAGGAACCTTTCTACAGCTCTGAGAGCCAGGAGGGTTGAGACTTCTGTTTCAGAGCGAGAGCCTCTGATGGATTTGCAGGAAAGGATCTGGTTCTCATCTTTGGAAATTTTTGAAGCTGAGAACCAGTCCCTGGCTTACTACTTCAAGACCCACTTGTCTGATGTTAAAGACTCCCAGTCCTGGACGAGTAAGCCAGCCTGCCCCTACAGGTAATGGAGAATCGGCCCTGGCCCTCCCATCAGGGTGCCTGTTTGGCAGGGGCTTTAGGCTGAGGGGTGGGAGCAGGCCTGCTCGTACTCAGTCTGCCTCTCCCTCTGAAGAACCCCCTCTGGGCATAGGCTGAAGAGGAGGCCTGGGCTAGGTAAAAAGGCCTGTGAAAGGGCCTGCCCCTGCCCCTGGAAGGCTGCCTCTGAGGAGTGGCCTGCCTTTCCTTGGCCTGTGCACTCCTATAAGTGGTCCTATACTCATCCATTTTCTTCATGTAATTCTCTGTCTGCTCCCCAAACAGAGAGTTACCCACAACAGGAAAATCCATGGCCTTAGCCTGGGTATCCTGTGACAGGCTAGTACACCTGAGCCAAGCCATTCTGCGAAAAGCCACAGATGTAGTCATGACTCTTGAAGATACATCATTAGAGTCCACTGCAGCATGGAATTGCACCTTAGATGCCTCAATACCATCAGCAGCCACCTGCTCCAGCTCCTTGGCAAGCTGGCCAGGGACCTGTTTCGCTAGAGCCATAACAGTATCCCATCTGGATTTCTGGTATCTTGCAACATAGGCCATATAATTTGCCTGTCTCAGTCCCAAGGATGCTGCCAGGTACTGTTTCTTTGCCATGGCATCAATCCTCCTGGAGTCCTTGTCAGGGGGGTGTGAAGCCAAGGGAATATTTGCCTTATCACAGGCTGCAGCCTGCACTACCCCAGCATGGCTGCATTGTTGTGAAAGGAACTCCGTATCAGAGCCTGACAATGTGTACCTCTTGTCCATTTTTTTATCCACAGGAGGTATAGTGTGAGGAGCTTTTAAAATTTTTATTGTCTGTTTCCTAAAAGATTTATGTAAAGGAATAGACAATCTCCTAGACTCTGGGATATCCATCATTTCTACATAGTCAGGCTCCTCCTGTTCATCCACAGCTTCTTCCAAAGGGAGCTGGAGGGTTTCAGCCACTTTCTTACAAAATATAAAATGAGAAGGGGACTCAGAAAGCCTAGGGGGAGACACTCCTAAAGGTCTGTCTGGGGAGATGTCCGGTTCAATGGGCACATCCAGACTTTCAAAATCACATTCACTCTCTTCATAATCTTCCTCCCCCTCCTCCGGTTCATAAAATTCCTCTATATCATATTCTTGAACTGGTGGCACCGACCGAACCGACCGCTTACCTGATGGTGCCGGTTCGGTTGGAACCGGGGAAAGCGACTGGACAACTTTGATCGCTTTGGCTATCTCTGCAGTGGTTGGAGAAGGAAATTTTGGCTCCACACCTGCTGATTTTCTAGTCCTTTTTGCTGGGACTGACTCCTCCGAGTTAGTTCTCCTTTTGCCCGAGGAAGTCTCGCCCTGGTCAGAGGGCACTCCCTCCGGTTCGGTTGGCACCGGACTGGGCTGGCCATCCGGGTCAGTGGACTTTTTGGCCTCTCGTCCCCTGAGCCTACCAACTCTCTTATCCAGGGTAGCTGCAGGGAAATTCTTGCAAATCTGGCAATCTGCATTGAGGTGGTCAAACCCCAGACAATAAACACATGTGGTGTGTGGGTCAGCCTTGGCAAAGGCTTCCCCACATACACTACAGTGTTGAAACCCAGTGGGCCCGGTTTTTCTTTTGGGTTTCTCAGACATAGTGCCAGCCTAACCAAAAACTTGCCCGTTTATGGCAATCCGCCAAGCAAGACACCCTTATCAGTTCCCAACCGTGTCACGGGTCATGGAAAAAACCGTAATGAAATCCATTTTTTTTAGAACCGATAAGAACCGGGAACCGCACTCTAATGCAATTTAAATTAAGTTTAGCAACCGAACCGATAATACCATTTGCAAGTTCCACACAGAAATAATGTAAAACCTATCTATTACTTACGATACCACAGACAGAGCTTGAACCGACCGGTTGCGGTTTAAATACAGAGAAAAGACGGTTTAAAAACTGAGAAAAATACACTTTTAACCGACAAAATGAACCGAGCAGCAGGAGAAATCTCCGGAGCGACTGTTCAGTGAGGCGGAGTAAAGAATCTGACAGTTTGAGTTTGAAGAACAACAGACAGAGTTCTCAACCGAGCTCGCGCTCAAGATTCCATGCCTGGCATGGAAAGTTAACTCTTTCACCTCCGGAGCAGTTCGAAGGCTGGGTCTAACTGCATATGTCATAATATAGCAAGACTTCATGTTGTTTGAAATAATGTTATACTTGTCACCTTCCTCCACCTCTCCCCCCAAAAAATGACTGTTTGCAGATCAGTGTGCCTTCCTGGGCAAATGTTAATGAATAAAAATGTGTATGTACTTAAACAGTAGTCATTAGGGTTGACCATTTTGTGCAAAGCACTTTTTTTTTTTCCTGTCTGAGTGTGAGGACTCACATTCTTAAGACACTGTCCTCCCCATTTCTGGGTCCACTGGGGCTGATGCAGCTGGAACCACAGAGCCCGTAAGTCTACAGGGAACAACTACTGGATCTTCACATCGCGTTTAATGGTGAAGACTAATCCATGGGGTGGAGATGCTGCTGGTAAGGGGAATCACAGTTTACATCTGGACTGTTTGTGGGATAGGGAGGTTTGCTTCTTGGAAAAGTGTGAGCAGTTTAACAGGTTCTTCGAGGCCGAGGTAGTCGATATCTTTCTCCTTGCTAACCTTTTTCCAGTGAGCAAAGGCAAGCACTGGGAGTAAATACATCATAGTTGGGGTGAATTCCAGCAGGTGGAGGAACTGGATAGTCTCAGCTTGTTAGTGATGTGATGTACCAGTTCTATAGAGGCAGCATTATAAACTACATTCCCATAGTCACAGTGAGGATCATTTTGACCACATCCTTATGGAGACTGGGGGGTGGGATACAAGCCTTGTTCTTACATAGTGAGTCTGACTTGAGGAGAGGTTTCTTATGGGTGCCATCTATGTGACTTGAGAAGTTGAGATGATGATCCATAATGACTCTCCTTGATTTTTAGTGAGCAGTAGAGACAGCAGACCACCAGGTGTTAACGTCTGCCTGGGACTATGATTGCTTGGTTCCTGTGATTCCAATCCAGTCAAGAGCAGTCCATGGAGATGGTAATTCTCCCAGTATGTTCAATGAGGTGACGTTGTGGGACAGTGTCTTGCAACCTCCACAAATGTAAGCCATCACCAAGGAGAGTGCGCAGTAGTCAGAATACAGATAAAACAGTCCAGTTTTCCCTATGAGCCATGAATCAATGCTATTGTTAAATTCCCTTGGTTTCTTGGAAAGCACTGCTGGTTAATGTGGTGTGCTTATGCATACATCTCATTTGTGAACTTTCAAAGTGAAATGAGAGAGATTGTCTGCTTACATGGTAGACAGAAATCAGGAGGTGAGGGAATTGTAGAGGCTAGATAGATGGTAGAAGGCTTGGCAGTTGAAATTCAATGCCAAAAAGTGTGAGGTGATGCACATAGGGAGTAGTAATCTAAGGACGGAGTACTGGATTGGAGTGGTGATACTGGCCACTACTTCAAAAGACAGGGACCTGGGAGTCTTCAGAAGCAACTCGTGCACATAAACTAGCAAGTGCAGTAAGGCCTACAGCAAGGCAACCAGATTGCTGTGGTGTATTTGGAGGGGTTTCAACAGTCGGAAGAAAGAGGTAATATGCCTCTATATAGATCATTGGTAAGGCCCCATCTAGATACCGTCCCCAGTTCTTTGCCAGTTCTGGAATCCCCACCTAAGGAAAGACAGAGACAGACTGCAGATGGTGCAGCAAAGGGTAACCATGATGATTCAGGGCCAACAGGGCAGATCTTATGAGGAACAGTTAATAGCACTGAACATGTACTCACTGGAGGCCAGAAGGGGGAGGGGTGACATGACAGACTTTCAAGTTCCTGAAAGGAATAAACAAAGTAAACTGTATAAGTGCTATTCAACAGGCATAATGGGGCAATAATAAGGGGGAATGAATGGAAGATGGCAGGGGGGCTGTCAGTAGGGATATAAGAAAATTAGATTTCACGGAAAGGGTAGATGGGCTGTGGAACAGCATGCAAGCCAAGGTGGTAGAAGCAAAAACCATAACTTGGTTCAAGCACTGCTCAGACAGTAAGTGTTCTGACAGTTACATGGGGGTAGCTGTATGGCGAGGAATGAGGGGAGATTAAAGAAGAAAATCCTGTCTAGACCATAGGTCACGGGACATGGTAGGGCAATAGTTCTCAGACTTTGCCACAGTGAGCCTCCCCAAATCCATGGAAAAGATTTTGAGCCTCCCCAAAAAATTGAAATTATCTTGGGCCTCCCCAAAGAAAAATAACATACTGTACTTTGCGCAGTGCACCATGAATAAATTGAAACCCCTTTGAGTACTTGGCTCACATTCAGTTCTTTGTCTTATACTGATGTGCAACCTTTGAAAAAGAGCTTCTGTGATCAAAGGTGTTATCTGAATAACAAATAAAATAAACAAATATAATTATTCAGCTTATTGTAACCCCCGCCAACCTGTCGACTCTGCTATTTTAATTCTTGAACCATTGTTACCCCTTGTTGCAGTACCTTCATGGGTCAGACTGCTTTCTGTTTCCTCTCTATATGAAATAACCTTCCTATATCTTCGCCTCTCCCATCCTTCCTGCTCCTAAGCAACTTCTCAGGGATTACTTTGTTCTTCCTGCTATTGCTCTTAGTGCTTCTGCTTAACTCTTGTATTTGGGCTGGTATACCATCAGGCAAAAAATTGATCAATTACCACCACTCATTATTAGTTTATTATTCATATTTGTTTGCATTATTGTTTACTGTGTATTTCTTGATTGTTTTACAGTTGCCTTTTGAAATGTATTCACTCCTACTCTTCCTGGGTACACCTGAAATTAGCCTTCATTCACCTTCCCTTGTCACCTATTAGTAAACAAATACATTAAATTCACCTACTATTATCCTCTTTCAGTTTGCATCATCTCTTCACACAAAATATATAAAACTCAAAATTTAAATACAGTACTGTTTCAGACTTGCTTGAGCCTCCCCCTGGGACAGGTTGGAGCCTCCCCAGGGAGGCTGGCCTCACCATTTGAGAACCCCTGTGGTAGGGTAATAAAATAGGGCATGATGGATGGACCAATGTTCTTTTTCTGTTGACAGTATCCAAGTTTCTATGTTGCACGGCAGCAATTGGTGTGTCTATGGGCGTAGGGTGTTATGTAACTTAATTAAACCCAGCACACACAAACATACAAAATTGCCTGCAAAAACAGGCCATAGTGGTCTACTAAATCTGCTCGAGTGTGTAGCTCAGTCTAATTTACTGGAGCTGCCCCCTTCCCCTTTTTCCCTGGAGTTATCTTCCTTCACATTCCTTTTCCCCCTCCCCTTCCTCCCATCAGTTGTAACTCTTTTTACCCTACGCCACCCCCCTCTTTGAAACTGCCCAACATGTTTAATGATACCACCTCCTCCAGCAGTTCATTCCACTTTGACACCACCCTTTCTGGTATGGGGGACATCTCTATAATTGGTGGCTTGCTCTCTAGGATTTTCATCCCTCCCTCAATACCTTTAGTCCTACAAGGAGTGAGGAAAATCAGCAAAACAATCATACAGTCGAGGCCAAAATATTGGCGCCCTTGCAGTTTTTTCTAATAATGCACCATTCCTTCCAGAAAATTGTTGAAATTAAAAAATATTTTGGTAGCCACATATGTATTTCTTTGGTTTGCAGTGAAATAAAACACAAAAAGCAGAAAAATGTACTAAGTCTCAGCTTATTCCACACAGAAATCCTTAAATGGCCCGGACAAAATTATTGGCACCTTTTGGAATTAGTTAGAAATAATTAGATCTCAAGCAGGTGATTCTCCTTCACTTTGGAACTGAACTCACCTGTGGTGAGTTGCGGGTGCCTGCAATATAAAAATCACTCATTCAACCAGTTTGAATACAGAAAATGACTCATTCTCCTGTTTTGTGTCACTGTGCCTACCGCCATGAGCATGGAGAAAAGAAAGCCAGCCAGAGAATTGTCTGAGGAGGTCAGACAGAAGATTGTAGCCAAGCATGGACAATCTCAAGGCTACAAATCAATCTCCAGAGACCTTGATGTTCCTGTTTCCACCGTACGTAATGTTATCAGGATGTTTAAGGCCCATGGCACTGTAGCCAACCTCCCTGGATGTGGCCGCAAGAGAAAACTTGATTGAAGATTGCAGTGCAGGATTGTTCGAATGGTAGAGAAAGCACCTCGATCAACTGCCAAACAGATTCAAGTTGACCTTCAGACACAAGGTACGACAGTTTCAACTCACACCATCTGTCGCCAACTCAATGAAAGGGGGTTATATGGTAGGAGGCCCAGGAGGACCCCACTGCTGAGAGAGAGACATAAGAAAGCCTGACTGGGGTTTGCCAAAACACACCTGAACAAGCCAAAATCCTTCTGGAAGAATGTCCTGTGGACAGATGAGACCAAATTAGAGCTTTCTGGTAAAGCACATCACCTCTATGTTTACAGAAAACAAAATGAAGCCTTCAAAGAAAAGAACACCTTCCCTACAGTCAAACATGGAGGAGGTTCAGTGATGTTTTGGGGTTGCTGTGTTGCCTCTGGCACTGGGTGCCTTGAGCGTGTACATGGCATTCATGAAATCTGAGATTACCAGGCCATTATGGGCTGGCGTTGAACCCAGTGTCAAGCTGGGTCTCCGTCGAAAGGTCATGGGTCTTCTGGCAGGACAATGACCCCAAACACACTTCAAAAAGCACCCAGGAATGGTTCAAGACAAGACGCTGGACTGTTCTGAAGTGGCCAGCAATGAGTCCAGATCTAAATCCCATTGAAAATCTGTGGAGAGATCTGAAAGCAGCAGTTGGGAGAAGGCACCCTTCAAATCTGGGAGAACTGGAGCAGTTTGCACAAGAAGAGTGTGGGCCAAACTGCCAGTAGAGAGGTGCAGGAAGCTCATCCATGGCTATAGGAAGCAGTTGATTGCAGTTATTTTGACCAAAGGCTGTGCTACCAAATATTAAGTCTAGGGTGTCAATAATTTTGTCAGTGCCATTTCTTTTCATTTTCTGATTTAAAAGGATATATTAAATTCTGAATCAAAAACAAAGGTTCTGTAATATTAACAGAGAGATAAAGAATTGTGGAGACCAAATACTGTACTGTTGTTAATTTCAACTTATGTTTAGAGGAAATTGTGAGTTATTTGAAAAAGTGCAAGGGCGCCAATATTTTTGGCCACGACTGTATATGTGCTTTCCATCTCAGGTGAGAGTGACAAATTCTATGTTTTTATTCTGCTGGACTCAAATATCTACACAAGAACTGTAGTCCCCCATACCTAACTGGAAAGTTAAGTCAGGTCTTTCATGTTTACCTGTGTTTCTGTACTGCACAGTCATGCTATGGGGGCTGTGTTCTCTGTCTTATACAGTATGAGGTGTACTTTGTATGGTATAATTCATAAATAAAATAAAGGTCAGAGAGAAAAGCTCATCATGCTAGCTCCTAAAAGTCCCATTGGGAACAGCAGAAATAAGTGCAAAACCCATTCTCTTATGCATGCAACAGTAGGTAAAAGTGTTCTATTCAACACCAACATACAAAAGTAGTTAGGCACACACTCCATTTTTGAATACAGAACACACAAGAAGGATTTCAAAGGTTCAATTTATATCTGTGCATAGTGAGTAAAATACAAGGTGAACAAAAACACGTGGCATTTTACAGCAAAAGTGTGGTGCTCCTGTTGTTCTACAACACTGCTGTGTTTGTTTTCTCACTCTGGAATATGCATGTTCAACACGGACTGTAATTTTATATCTTGGTGCTTCTTGGTCATGCATCCCCTACGAAAGAAATTCTCCTTTCCCTGCAGTGGTGCCCCACAATCTGGACCCTTTGACCAGCAGGGAGAGTGGCAGAGTGGCTGCCTGCACAATCAGTGCTAATGTTGCTCTGTGATAGGCTGGCAGGGGGGTGCGGAAGTACTGGACAGCGTACACCTTCCATCATCAAGAGTGGAGTCCCTACCCTCTCTTCCGACCTCAGTGTGTGGGATTTCATGGACTGCATCTGAACCCCAGTATCCAAGGTTGCAGTGCAGTGGGTTGACTGATCCACTAATGGTATCATGGCTTTAATGGGATCTCCTGGTTAAAAAAGGGAACCATGGGGGCCGTCCCGATGGCTCAGTGGCACTATGTTACGCTGTCATGCAGATGAGCCAAGTCTGGGAGGCCAGGCTGCAGTAGCTGGAGTGCCATAGCATGCAGTCACGGATGGTTGGCGACTGATTCTGGCACCGGTCCGACCCCTATGACTGGGCTATGGAGCTTGCTCTCATTGTAGGGGAGCTGTGTGCATAGAAGGTCAATGTGGCACTGCTCACAGCAAGGGGTGGAGTGACGGACTGGGGGAATACATGGAAGAAACTCCCTTGCCAGCCAAATGACAGTGAATCTACTGGTCAGGGCATAGATCTGCTCACAGGGTATATCTCTGGGTTGACAACGCGAGAGAGGGTAAATAGTTATATTAAAAAAAGAATAATGTAAATAAACTGGGGTGGGTACCAGCTATTCTGGTCATTACATATGTATCCTATGATATGAATATTCTGTTTAACCATTTGAACATACGGATGCCATTACATTTACACCAGTTATACTGCCACATACAGTACCTGCGTCTTTTTTTTTTTTTTGGTTAGATAAATAGATGACATTTTATGACTCGCATGCCCAGGAGGAGATGCTGGAGAATGCCATGGCAGTCTGTATGAGTGCACAAAGAAACTTCTGCCACAAGACAGGTACTTAAAAAACACGTAAAATGCTTAGCAAGGCTGGTAAATCTAACACTACTTTGTTGACAAACTGAACATTTTGGAAGAGGACTTCAGTACATGAACTGAATCTGTTTCCCGGATAAAAAAAAAACTCCTTGTCTTAAGATTTGTCTACCTAAAAAAAAGAATTAATTGTCTAAGATTTCATTTTTTGTTTCATGTTTCAGTGCAAAAAAGGGTATTAGGCAAACATGGCTGTCCACTGCAGAGAAATGTGTTTTGTTTGGACTTGCATCAATGCAAAGGGAGCCTCAGCTGTGAGTTAAATCCATGAGGCTCCAGCTGTGACAATCGATTTTCTCCTCATTTCTGGTTGCAGAGACAAATATATCTATGTAAGGCACAAAGGTGATATATTAAGTGCACACACTGAAAACAGAAACTAGAGTTGGCTTCTGTTCTCAGCCTGCATTTATTAACTTTTAGTTTGGTTTCCAGCCCACATGCTGATGAAGCACCATCTTTTTTCGTAATGTGCCATAGTTCTTCACTTTGTCTCTCTGATGTTAGGCGACTGTGATAAACTTTGTTCCAAATTAAATTAATGGCAATAAGAAATAAACATAACCACCCTCACTGCAATAAATTAATTTAAACATACATAAAATGACTGCCAACTACTGTTAAGAAAAAAATGATACATCAACAGTGCTGAAATGTGACTCGTTTTACACTTGTTTTATATGACTGCATCATAAAAATTCATGTGAGTGTTAAAAACCTATCTTACATGTTTGGGGGAGGGGGGACCCATAACTATACAAATAAATGACATTTCATATTTTGAGTCATGTGGTTAATTACAGCACCGACAAGGAACTTTCTCTCAACTGTGCAATGCTACAAGGTGACAGGAGAATCCTGCGCTCATCTCAGTCAGTAATGTAATTTTTGCTCAATAAGTCAAAAGGCATAAAAGCTACATAGTTACATTCAGTGACAATTTTATTATAATATATTATGTTTTACAAATCCCACTGGAAGCCAGTGAGAGTACTGCGAACTATACCTTTGAAGTAACAGGTATAGTGTGAGTAAGAATAGCAAATCTGTGAGCACAAAAGAAAATACACCATAAAACAAAACAAAGATCACTGAAAGCAAAAAAAAAAAAAAAAAAGATCTTTTTACAGAAAAATAAAACATTTACAGTAATACTGTTTAACACTAGGTTACATCTTACAACAAGAGCTCAACACTGGAGGACAAAAAAAGAGCAGAATTAAAACAGGCCGTGCACTCATACATAACCATCTGTATGTGTTCTACTTAGGCTCAGCTACTGCGAAAACACTAACAAGCTGGCATTATGTATACAGTACAATAAAATTAAAATGCGTTCAATTAAACAGTACACTGTCAGTACTGCAGGCTTGGCACTTAGTGATATGGGCAATATGTATTTGGCTTTAGTAGATTTGATTGTCTGTAGCATGATAGTGCTGTTAAGTTTTTTGTCCTGAATAAATGTACAATACAGAAGTTATCCCTTTGAGCCTTTTTTTTTTACAGTGTTTATAAAGCAAGTTGTTGATTGTCATATTTACAATTCTTTTAAGTTACTTTTCTTGAATTGCTGTACATTTTTCTCCCCATACATCTTCACTAGTTTGAAGTACAGCGAAACACATTCTGACTCCATACATGGCATGTAGAGATGGGGTTAGGGCCCCAGAGTGGTGTAAAATGTGCTTAAATAAGCAGAACTTACTCTTATCAGCAGTTCAACGTTTTTGTGTGGACAATAAGGATTATGGCTTTTGAAAAGTTTAAATAGTTCACTGCCTTTATTTATATTTGAAAAGCCAGCTTTATCGCAGTTTTCAAAATATTTTTGTGAAAAGGTGCAAATGTTTAGATTGCACCCATCCTTTTTGCTTTCAGATTTTACAGGGGTTGGGGGTGGGGCGTGTCAAGGCCAAACCTGATTCATTCCATTAGAGATGGCTTCCCCCATACTAACCAAACATAAACCTGTAAAAATGATGGTTTTGTAGGCTTCAAGCTCTTCTTACAGTTGTTACATGGGATACACCACCAGCAAGTTTCTTTTACAGATTTCTAATAAAAAGAGGATAATGAATTGAGGGCAGCCTAAAAAGTAATCTGAATGTCAACTCACTGCCTAGCAACTGCTTTTAAAGGAGATTAGATAACCCTGTAACCGTAATATAGTTTGTGTTTGTGACTGCAATTCTGATTGAGGTGGATAATTAGGAGGGCTAGATACTGTACTTTATCCCTGCAGTATACCAGTTTGAAATAACGCAAACCTTAATCAGTCTCATTTGAGAAAACCTTGGAAAGAAGAATCTGAATCTTTGTTCTGGTTACACAGAATGGAGGCAAGATGCTACTAAGTGCTATCCCCGCAGAACTTTGCTGATAAGTAAGCTATAACCCACAACAAGCCATCAGTGTATGGGGGCATTAAGGCACACCCCAGGTGCATTGTAAGGCACAAGGCCAAAGACTGAGTGACATCCAACCACCTGAGAAGTGCATTAATGCCATCATACACCCATGGCCTGGACTGAGTTCTTGCACTTATAAAATTAATCTTTAATAAAGAAAAATAATTTTAATAGCTTGGAAACATGAGAAATTGTACAGTAGTCCCAAACAGTACACATTAGAACTTTGATAAATTGTACAGTAGCCCCAAACAGTATATATTAGAATTTTGATAAAGTTAACTGTTAACTTTTTAAACTCCCAATGTGTTTTAGTTTCCCCCAATCAGCCTACCCTGCGAGTCATGCTCCATGGTCCTGAGTGTACAGGACTCCACCACCACAACCCAGCCCCCACTCTCTCATCCGACTACATAGCTGCTGTCTGAAGCATGGGTAAGCTTGTCCATGGATGAGTTTCATACATTTCCTGTCGCATTAGTTAAATACAGTTTCCAAAGCTAAACACTGAGCTGTACTTATTAAACGAGTTCATTCTCAGAATGAGTGCTATAAGATTGTTTAATTTGGGTTTGAAAAATGCAGCAGCTGCAGAGCCATCAATGCGGAAGCGCTTACCTCCTGTCTCAGTTTGGCTTTTCAAGCCCAGATTAAACAATCTTACAGCACTCATTCCTGAAAATAAACTAGTTTACGAACTACAGCTTAATGTCTAGTTTTCAAACCATAATTAATTCATGTGGTTCAATATTCAGCTCAACATTCAGCAATCACTCCCTTCATTTGCTTTTAAATATGGTGCTTCAAATGTTCTGTTAAGCAGGGGAACTAATGTAGGAATTTCACTTCCACCTAATATGCATTTTCTATGTGATTGCAAATGTAGTTTGTGTGGGCAAGTGCGAATATGACAGGGATTAATGAATGGTCATATGATCTGTTTTAACTAATCTATAAACTGGATTTCAGCTGGATTTAAGAACCCATTCTGTAACATCCAATCTCCTTTAAAGAGTACCAGTTTCAGTGCTTCCTTAAGGCCACTTGTTGGAATTTTTTTTTTTATAGTCTCTGTAACTAAGGAGAAGGGATCGTAAAATGTTCAGTCAGGGGAGCCAGCCACCTGATCCCTTCCCCTTCCTGGACCCAAATGTAAGCAAGCGCTGGCTCCACACTCACACGTTCTATGATGTGTTTGTTTGGAGAGTACCGGGGCATGCTGTACTGACAGTAATGGGAGCTGGTTTTTATATAATTTTTTATATTTTAGACAGCCACAGAAGTTAAATCAAAGCAATGGCTCAACTAACAAGGCTCCTGCTAGCTGAACCGTGGCTTTGATTCAACTTCTGTGGCTCTCTAAAATATAAAACCAATACAGCATGCCCCTGTGCACTCCAAACTAATATATCACAAAGCGTGATCGTGTGTGTGTGTGTGTGTGGGTGTGTGGGGGGGGGGGTGCCTGCTCAAATCGGGGACCGGGAAGGGGATGGGATTGGGCGGCCAGCTCCTCTGACCAAGGATTTACGATCCCTTCCCCACAGTTGTAGAGGCTATAAAAAATTCTAAGACGTGGACTTTTAAAGAGACACTGTCAACATCTTGGGTAAATTTTTAAAGTGCTTGTGAAAATGTATATGCAGAAAGCACTGTCAGTGTACAATACACATATGCCTAGAGATGCATAAAGGAGAGCAAAATACCTTAGATTTTTAAAAAGATATTTTAGTTGATCCGACCAAAATTTCGGTGGCAGGCCACCACCAGCAGAAACGGTGCAGAGCTGCGGGCGAACTTGTTTATGGATGAGTTCAATATTTTTGGTCATATATTCAAAAAGCATTGCAGTTCTTAACATTCAAGTTGGAGAATTCCCCAAACATGTTCCCATTAAAAAATGAGTGCTGTAATCCATTACTTTCTATGTAAAAGCTGAAGCCATAACTCCGAGCATGCGCTTTAGTGTCAACTCTAATGCACATGCAACTAGTTCACCTGTGGCTCTGTGCCGTTTCCGCTGGTGGAGGCGTGCCACTAACATTCTGGTCGGGTTGATTAAAATATAATTTTTATAAAAATCACAGGTATTTTGCACTCCGGTAAGTAACTCTAGGCATATATGTACTGTATACTGCCAAGCACTTTAAAATTTACCCCAAAAGCTGACAGTGTCCCTTCAAGTCCTTTAGAGGTAGGCTGCTGCTGGGGGCTTAAAGAAAAAACTGAAAATGAGCACGATCGGTGCTCTTTAAAATTGGCTTTGTATGTCTCCAGCACATCATTCCAAAAAACATTTTCCCATAATGTGTTACATTATTGCCACTTTGAATGGTTACCTTAACAATATTAAACTCAATAAGCTGACTGAAATTTCTATTAAACAAATGTTAATTTGTACATTTAAATTAACAGGCAATTGACAAAACTGTGAATATTCAAAATACTTTTTGTTTTCCTACATGACTGGCAAAATTAAAAAAAAATTAATAACTGTTTAAAAATTAGGACTAATTTACATAGGACACCAGTTTTGTTCCTTACATATAAATTATATAGTACACACTACAATATGCAATTTGAACATGTACAAAAATCAGTGAGTTTCATTTAAAATAACATTTTGTACTGCACAACAATGGTGTTTCTAGGATTCTAACAATGCTGTCAGAATAAAAAATGTATTACAAAAACTTTTTACCTTTGTAAATGAGTCAAAAGACACTTTCTGATTGTCTGATAGATTAACATACTCTATGGAGTTCACACAACATAGCAGTAATTCATGATTTTGAAATTCCCCTTCCAAGAGGACAATTAGAACGTGTTTTTCTTTCTTAATTACATCAATGAGTTGCATTTCACATCTCGCGACTTTTTGAAGAGTGCAATATAACAGGTATGAATAAAATTAGCATACCTTACCTCTGTAATAAATAGTGCTTCCAATCGAAATTCCTAATTTCATTTCTAAGAGCTCTTATTAAAATCAAGTCTTCAATACTGTCTTGCTGCACGCTGTACAGACCCTCCCCACCCATAAATTCTGACTGCATATACAAACTTTCTAGTCCTTACATGCAACTGTAACATAATTGTTTTTAGAACATTATAGCTATTGTTGCATAGAGCAGCCCACTGCTTTCTGTTAAAGAATACTTAAAAACATGTTCTGCATAAGATAAGGCACAGGTTTTCACATGCTTATTAAAAAAAATGGCTACTTGAGTACAACCTGAAGAACGAAATGCTATGTTTCGCAAAGTACTGTATCTACTACACTTGTTTACCCAGTGGTTTTTAAAGTAGTGCACAAGAAAAAAATTACTGTATAATTTGAGAATATCCTCAAACTGATATGCCACTCAGGGTACTGGTTAAGACTCCACTTTGGTATAAGTGCTGCTAGACAAAAGATATTTGATTTCTTTTAAACAAAAAAAATTCCGAATAGCATCAGGGTAACAGAGCTAGAAGATTACACAGATCATATTTTGCTGCGTGCTGTAGTGCACATTTTTGGTACTGAACACACTTTCAATGCTTGTTTGAATTGTCATGAAAGTAGTTGGAAAGCATTTTGACTGTATATCCAGACCAAAAAAAAAATTATTATAACGTTACAAGGGGAAATACAGTAAAAAAAAAAAAAAAAAAAAAAGTACATATGTTCTGTGCTGTTTATTTAAATCGATCACTTGATCAGTATCACCCCCTAGTACTGCATTGTTCTTAAACTTTTAATCTGAAAATGCAGTACCTATGGTGGAGTTGTTTTGCACACTGTTTGACAACTGACAGAAAACAAAAATCTATGGTACAGTATCTACCATATTTAATCTCGTCTGAGTATATTTTAGCTTCAACAGTGTTCAACCTTTTCATCTGAAATGTTTGTAAAAACATTTGCCTTATCTCATGTCAAAGTCCAATGTAACAAACACTATTAAATCCATAACAAAGGAAGAACCTGTTTTCATGTTCCAAATAAAATATATTTTCAACTTATTGGAAATAACATAGTGACATACAAGAGCACTTTTAGTGCACGAAATTAAAAAAACCAAAAACAACACATTGCCCACAAAAGGGGACTTTAGGCTTTGGATTATAAATCCCACACAGTGCAATCCGCCTTATAGTCCTCATCTTCTTTTCCCTAGCTTTTCAAGCCATTCTATCATTCACAGACTTAAACAAAGATAATACGCTGTCCTTCAGAAAGCAGCACATGTACATACACAAAAGCATCAGTGGCAAGACAAAGCCTCTTGTCTACATAAATCCACTGGATGCCAAGTCCGAGTAAGGTCTGGGCTCTGCAGGATGATGGCGAAGAGGCTGTGTGGTTGTCTGAGTACAGTTTAGAACATCAAGTTGATCAGTATGGGCCTCACCTATATTTCCTCCATTGTAACTGTTATGGAACTGTGGAGATAAAGACCATGCATTATTACCATCATCAGCGTGGTACTCGTCAAAGGATGACCAGAGCTCATACAACATCTTACCATGCAATGTACAGTATGTTTGTGACTGACCGCCCCACATCTATCTTTATTCTTTTTTTCCCCTGACATGGGGCTACAATGTGCCTGTAGTAAGTCAGATGGAGAAAGAGGTTTTATTTTTTGTTTTGTTTTTAAACAGATCATTAATGATACAACCTAGGTATCTGCTCCCTCCCTCCTCCCTAAAAATGCAATGTTTATGTTTGGTTTCCTTAGTTAAGGATTCCTCTAAAAATAATTTCTAAGTAAGTTAAATTTGTTGAACTGTAGTCCAGATCTAAAATAAAAAAATATATAGATACAGTAGGGATGCGGTAACCTCTTCCATATCACACAGACTAGCATAGGCATGCTCAGAGAAAGGTTGGTAACTTACCAGTAACAGAAGATCTTCAAGAGAATCTGCTCCATACAGTCACACCTTTGGAACTGTATGCCATCAGCATAAGGATCACTTGCCTAGCTGGGGACAGTCATGCTGACATATGTGTGCGCTGTCTATATAATGTGGGCTGTCCCAATATCTGCTCAGTTTTCCCCACTGGAGACAATCTTGGAGTTGTACCATACCAACAGGAAATCGGAAACCAGAAGGCTGTTACGAGAGGCAGAGGTTCCAGAAAGAAAAGCCTATTGGAAGGGTGCAAAAAAGGGAAAAAAAAAAACAAGCATTCGGTAGTGGGCATGTCTTCTAGAGTGTACCCATCTGAAAACACAAAAGGGGACAAGTGGGAGTGTGAGTTACGGCTCTATAGAGGAGATTCATGAAGATCTTCCGATACTAGCAAGTAAGTAACCTATCTTCTTTGAGAACATCTCCCTTCATAGTGCCACACTTCTAGAATGATTCCCAACTGGTCAGTCCACACTGCAGATTGGGAGGAAGACCAGAAAGGAGGGACAAAGTGTCAAGAGGAGAGCAGGTGTTGGAGGACAGCAAGGCTGCAGCCAGCCAATCTACAGGACACCTGGTCCAAACCACAGTATTTAGGGAAAGGATGGGTCATAATCCTCCTGACAGTAGTTCATTTAGCAGCTGCCAAAACAGAATGTAAACATGCTTCAGAAGAGGCAATACCGCAGGTGCCATACACCTGGACGCTTCTTACTAAGCTTCTGGAACCCAAATGAAATGCAAGATGCCAACCGTATTGGAACGGCAGTACCCAGAAACAGGGGCACCCCCATCTTGATGGTGAATGAAACAAAAAACTGAAAGGATTGCGTCTAGTCAATAATAGGAGCCAAACAGAAGCATACATCTCTTAGGGCATCCATAAAATGTTGGTTAAATATGTCCACATTCAGAGGGGAAGGATATCAACATAGGAAGGCAGAGAGCTTGATACAGTTAGTACAAAATGCAGATGGCACCATGGGAAGGAACCAACAGAGTAAAACCCCAATGCCTGTAGCTCTGAAACCATGGCAAGCTGGAGACAGCAACCAGACAAAGCACAGCTTAGGCAAGCAAACGTGTATCACAAGTGGTAGCATATCCCAACAGCCCGTGTGGAGAAATACAGCACTGACACTATCACTGTCGAGGCTGAGCTGAATAATGGGCAATGGGCCTATAATAGTATCTGAACAGGAACTGGCAACTGTCTAGCAAACAGTAGTTGTTTATCTGATAAAGTTTCTGATGGCTGTGCCACAATGTGACTTATAATGGGACCGTAGATCCAGGAAGCCCTGACACATCACCAACATTGATGACGGGGCAGCACTTACAGAGATACCAATGATGGAAAGGTTGGCAGTAGAATAAAAGGCAACCCAGAGAATGGGCCAGAAACTACACTAATGGCATATTTAAGCAATCTACAACAAGGCCAGCAGACAGCTGTCCCAAGCATGGTCAGACCAGATCATCACCCATGAAACCCTTTGCTGCCTCACATAAAAATATAAAAATGGCAGGAGTAGCAGCAATTACAAGCCCCATGAAACAGTGCAGGGGCGAAGCCAATCACTAAAAAAGTTGACAGCAAAACTGGCCACACTCACTGGATTAACACAGAGAAGAACAGCTTGAAAAGCAGCAGGAATAGTGGCTAAGAAAAACAGGATGATAATCTGCAAGTAAAAAGCTGCAAAACAGTATAAAAGACCCAAACTGGAGTGGGCAACTGACTGAAGCATCATCGTGTCATCTGAGCAGTAGGGAATCTATTGCAAAAACATTTATGATTTGGATGGCAACAATCTCTGGAGTAAAATGGAGACAAAACAGCAGAAAGAAACAACTATAAGAAAAAGCTAGGTGAAGACCAGCAAGCAGAGACATGCAGGACAACACAAGGACCCAAGCACAGAGCCAGTAACTACCCATAATGCCCTAAGAAAAGTCAGAATGGTGGAAGCAAAGGACGAGAAAGGCGACAGCAAAGAAGATAATGTTCTCTGAAGGAAAACAGATCAGAGCCAAAACCTGCATCAAGGAGGCACAGCCAGGCAATGCCCAGTAAGAAGAGAACTGCTGGACAGCATAGGGACCCGAGCCCAGAGCAAACAATCACCTACAGTGTCAAAAGGACAGTCAGAGTGGCTGAAGCCGATAGTAAGAACAGCAACAGCACAGAACGCAACATTCTCTTGAGCAAAACAGAGATCAGAGCTCGAAACAGCAACAGAAACATCACTGAGGCAATGCCAGGTGACAACCTGTAAGTACAGAGCTATGGGTCAACATAAGGACCTCAGCACAGAGTCAGCAACTGAAAGTGGCATCAATGACTGGAGACAATTACAAGGAAATCGATGGCAAAGAAAGCAACAGTCCCTGGAGTAAAACAGAACAGAGCCAAACACTGCAGCAGGAGTGTTGAGGAGGTGGAGCCAGGCAATGACCAGAAAGAGAGCGCTATAGGCTAGCATAAGAACCCAAGCCCAGTGCCAGCAACAAGCCCTGACATCACAGAGGTGGTCATAGTGGCAACGGAGGCTGAGGATATGGCCGGAACTTACCACATGAGGAAAGAAATGATACATCACTGTGACCCAGAGGGCATGGCAGACAGCTGATCGGATAATGACATAGAGAAGAACGGCACAATCCTGAGGTAGCAGTGCTATTCCTGAAGAGGAACACTAACATGGGGAGTTGGATCCAACGAGCAGTAGGGGACCCTGCACAGATGCAGGCCTGGAAAAGACTTCTGGTGACTGAATGCCTCAGGGTTTGTTACAAAATAGAGCTGCACAGAGTGTCATGGGAAAATCCAACAAGCGGCAGACAAGGAGAAAATTACTGCAGAACTAAGGCTTAGCTGGGAGCAATATCAGGAAAAAGTGGGAAAAATTGGTGACATACAGGGCTGTTCACTCAAGAAGGAAAGGGGGAATCAGACAGAAAAGATGTACTAAACAAAAATTCTCTGTAAGGTAAAAGTGCATTAAACAAGCCAGACTCAGAAAATGCCATTGGTTGTTGCTTGATCGCTGTTCCTGCTTTGAAGTTCTATACACACATGTAGGCAGCAGATGGAGGACAGGCCATCTGCTTAAGAGGAGAGATTGCTCTGAGCTGGACAAACTGGACAAAGCTTACAATATGGACTTAGTTAATAGACTATCTGAATTAAAGAGTGGAATACTGTCGGAATGTGCAGAATAAAAAGAAAGTTAATTGTTTCATGAAATGTAATGTCCAAATGTGTAGAAACTATTGTAACAACTGCATGTCTCTCAATAAACCTCACACACACACACACACACACACACACACACACACACACACACACGGAGCAGAGATGAAAAAGCTTCATTGACTACAGTGGTGAAAGCACTTTTTAAGCTGTAAAAAGCATTGAGAAAGGAAGAAAACTTCAGTGATGGAATTTGCTAAAGGTGTTTCTCTGGTTAAATGTGATGCTGACCACGAGAGAAATAACAGAGGAATAGGATCATCCACATTATATAGGTGGTGCCAACATACAGTACGTCAACATCAGCAGCCCCAGCTAGGCAAATGTTTCATATTGGCCTTGACACAGATGGCTTACATTACCAAAGGTGTGCCTCTATGCAGGATTATATCCTACGAGAAAATCCATGATTGTTATATTTTTTTATAAATAAAATGTGGTCAAAATGCACTGTAGACAACAAACTATGAAACCAGGAAAGCAATGAATGTAGCTAGATGATATGTATAACCAAACCCTTGGGAGTTAGGCTTTTAAGAGTGAAGCACAATGGAGAATCAGTTCAGGTATAAACCTCAAGTTGGGTGAATCTTTATAGGAGTCAAGGTGAGGTAGAGACCCACAGTATACCTGAAATTTTTGTGATATTTCTACAGAAATTTCCTGCATGCCTGCCTGCAGTTAAGCTGTATGGCCACCAGAATGAATATCTTTTGGAAAGTTCACAAAATATCTGGAAATATGTGAGGAAGTATTATTTTACAGAAAGGGTGGTGGACACAAGGAACGGCCTTCCTGAGGAGGTCGTGGGGTCAAAAATAGTGGGGGAATTCAAGAATGCATGGGACAGACATAAGGCAATTCTTGTGGTGGGTAGGAGGAAGTAGGCTGTTGGGTAACTAGGATCTGCAGCTTATCCAATAGGTAGGGAAATGGTCAGACTAGGTGGGCCAAGCGGTCCTTATCTGCCATCAAAGTCTACGTTTCAACATATGTTTATCTGTACAACCACATGGTTAAAACTGTACTTATATTTCTGTCTGGTCTGAATAAAAAAATTCTACCCTTTTTAATCTTTGTCAGCCTGTTTTGCAAATGCCACCCCATCACGGTGAGGTACTGTATGGAAACAGGAATATGCGTTTCCCTAAGATCTGCTTGTGTTGCCACTAGTTTACGGGATGCTGAAATCTACACTAGCAATACGTTATCTATCAGTTTCAATTATTTCTGTGTGAGAACAGCAATACATTACCATAAAGATGATTTCTTACATGAACTACATTAAATTTGGGTTGCAATTCTTTTTAGTCTTGAGAATTCTGGAATCATTTAATTATAACTGGAATTTTTTTTTTTTAATTATCATTTTTATTGACTTGAGACAAGTTATTACATACAATTGATTTGTTGAATTTCAACAGTTTTGACCATGGTATATAAAGACACTGTGATACGAAATCACTTAAAATGTTACTGTAATATCACCTCAATATGGGTTTTAGACAAATAAAGAAATATATTAGACCTCCACAGCCCAATCCTAAAAAGAAGAAAAAAAAAAGGGGGGGGGGGGAGAAATGATAAGAGGGCGGAAAGATGACCCACACTACAGGCAGACCATCGCCTCACCCCGCCCCATTCCATCCCCTCCCTATGGAACAAATTCTGGGTCAATCAACGCCAAGTGCATTATCCATTTCCGCCATTTAGTAGTAACAGAGTCTATTCCTGTATGGATTTTGGTGGACAAAAGTTCAAGATTATAAATTTCCAGCATTATCTGATGCCAGTCCACCACCACTGGAATGGTACTGGACATCCATCTGCATGTAATAACTGGAAATGTTTTGACTCATTCTAGCTTACTACACCAGACAAACAAGTATTGGGCTACCAAGACTTGTGTTTGTAGCCATTTACTTTAGTATTTCTAAATTAAAGCCACATTATTAACAACAATGTTACAGATAAAATCTCTATTTTTAGTGTAGTTTGTATGTGTGCTTACTACATTATGGTTAAAATAAAAGAAACTTCTCATTAAAGGGAAACGTCCATGTTGTTATGGTCCAGAACTCCATGGGACCTCCCCAAATTAACAGTTTTGCACAGTCTATTTAATTTTTACTGTGTTGCAGTTTTATTTACATCTGATGTGGCTGATCCTGTGCTTCTCCCCGGCCGGCATTCTGAGTATCGTACCTCTAGCAGTGCATCCCACAATTTATTATAATAGCTGGATAACACCTTTGATCCCAATGGTCTTTTTTACGATCTCCCACAGCTGATGCCAGAGCTGGGGAGCAGCCGCAGGAGCATGTATAGTGTTGCCCTATGGATGGAGCTATTAATAGTGCCAGTTTGCGAGTTAAGAGGTCTAGGTGCCATAGCGAGATCAAATTGGTCTCGGTATGGCAGAGAGACCTCTAACTCACAAACCAGTGCTATTAGTACCTCCACCCATAGGGCAACACTATATACACTCCCGCAGCTGCTTCCCAGCTCTGACATCAGCCGTGGGAGATTGTAGGGTGTGCCGCTAGAGGCGTGATACTGAAAATGCCGGTGGGGGGGATGGCAGGATCAACCAGATCACATGTAAATAAAACAGCAGAACAGTAAGTAAAAATTACATACACTGTGCAAAACTGTTAATTGGGGGGGGGGTCCCACATGGAAGTGTGGGATACAACTACATGGACATCTCCCCTTTAATGCTGTATTGCTGCTATCCCCTGCCAAACACCAATTCTTATACATGGGTCTCTTTACAGTATTTACAGTCAATCTGAGAATATGGGTTTTGTTAAAAAAGCAAATTTGACTATCTTCCACTCGGTCTACATAATGGTTTCACAGAGTGAAGGATTTTCATCAAATCTGATAGCCTACTCTGTATGTTAAAGGGAAAGTGCCCTCAACCAATTTTCTGTGTACCAGTGTAGTGTGTAGGCATTAACAATGATTCTCTCTCTTGCATCCACCTAATTTCATCCTAAATTAAGTATAAATGAGGTTGCTTCACTGTTTTGCCCTGGTATGAAAACCCGTTTGTCTCCATTGCAAAGGTCATGACGCTACTTGTGCAAGGCATCATGGGAGTTGATGATGTGTACCAGCACAAGCCAGCAGAAGTTATACTCTCATTCAGTTCTGTTACATGTCTTGTGAAATCCCTGTATGCTCTAAAAGCATTGTGTTCTAACTCAGATACACTTTAAACTATAGAAAATAGCAATACACTTACTATGCACTGAAGTGTTTCATGACCAGCATAAAACAAGAACACAGGGACTGCAGGGGACAGCAACAGCACTAATACAGTATAACTGCTTCAGTCTTTACCACTAAAACATCATAAAATTCCAGGATGCCTTACACAAGTAGGGTCGTGGCCTTTGCAATGGAGTCAAACAGGTTTTCACACTAGACTTAAGAACCTTTTTCACATTTAAACCCTGATGAAGTTAGAAGGGTGCAATAGAGGCAATCATTGTTTGTGCCTACAATCTACACTGGTAAACAGAATAAAAGGCTAGGGGACCTTCTCTTTAAAGGGACACTGTCTACACGGACTACTCTTTTTGCATCATAATATTTCTAGCTGAAAACCCACATTTTCTGATTACTTACCATCTCTGAAATTCAGTAATGCTGCTGGTTGTTTTGTCTGCTTTTCTTAATACAACTGAAATGCATGTTTATGGTGTAATTAAACCCAACTTTGTTTCGCCTCAGATTCTTGATATACTCTAATTGAATACTTCCCCACATTAAAAAAACCGAAACAGCATAGCACTCCTGATGCAAACGTTTCCTCTCCTCCCACTGCATCTTGAGTGGCTAGACTGTGTTGGGGTCTTCCAAAGCCCAGGAAAGATGTAGCTGGAGTTGATCAAGAAATGTAAACAAACACATGTAACATAGACTTTGACGGCAGATAAGGACCACTTGGCCTACCTAGTCTGCCCATTTCCCTACATAGAGGATAAGCTGCAGATCCTATTTAACCAACAGCTAATTTCTTCCTAACCCCCACAAAAATCGCCTTATGTCTGTCCCATGCATTCTTGAATTCTCCCACAGTTTTAGACCCACAACCTCCTCAGGAAGGCTGTTCCATGCATCCACCACCCTCTCTGTAAAAAATACTTCCTCACATTGCCCCTGAGCCGCCCCCCATCTTCAAATTGTATCCCTTTGTTCTTGCACATCTCTTTTTCTGAAAGATGCTACCCTCTTGGACTTTCTTGATTCCACTGAGGTACTTAAAACGTTTCTATCATGTCCCCCCTCTCCCTCCTTTCCTCAAGGGTATACATATCAAGCTCCTTTAATCTCTCCTCGTATGGCTTCTCTTGCAGGCCCTGCATCATTTTAGTTGCACTCCTCTGAACTGCCTCCATCCTATGTCCTTGCGGAGATGGGGTCTCCAAAACTGGATGCAGTACTCCAGATGGGGTCTCACCAAATGTCTGTACAGGGGATAACAACTTCTTGTTTTCTGCTGGTGATGCCTCTCCCTATACATCCCAGTATGGGTGTGGTAATGCCAGTATAGTAAGTGGGCAGTCTGTTTTTCACTTTTGAAAAGAAAAAAAGAATCTAAATGAAACTACCAGCTACAGCAGCAATCTACAGTACATAAGGTGAGCAACCATAAAATGTTTTTAAACGAGGGACAGTTTGAGGCCCAAGTGGTTGACAGTGTCCATTTAAATGGTTTTCATCAGTTTGACATAATGCATTTCAGCAATTTTCCTCAAATGCACTCATTCTGTAGGAGGAATATTTCAATCAAACGTGATGAACACAGTGGGTGATTTGATACCTTTTACTGGACTAACAAGAGATTTACAGATCAATAAAAGGTATCGAATCACCCACTTTGTTTATCTTTTTGTACAAGGACCAATACGTCAATCAACAATTCTTTACATCAAATGTGATGTAATGCTTATCAAATACATATATTAGCTCTGAGTGCGGAATATGTTTGAATGTAGCATTTTAATTAACATTGAGCTATACCAATTACATCACATGCAGAAGCCCAGGGTATATACAGAAGGTATTTTATTAACATGTACTGCAGTACATTCTGAATTAAATCTTGTTGATGAAGAGGTGGACGCAGTCGCAGAGAGCTGGAGACTTCTATGTTTGCAGATGCATTCTATATAGGTAAGTGGATATTTTACTAGCTATTAGAGAAATGTCTGTAATAGTTTTGCCGATGTATATGTTTCTGCTGTTGTTTAGTATCGTAGCTTTGGAATAAAATTTGTGTTTTCACCTGTTTACATTTCTTCTTGAGTGAGTGCACTAAGACTTTCTGAGTATGAAGTATCCCCGGAGTTTTGCTGGATGATTTTCCTTTGCAGTTGATGATTCTTGAGCAGTGCTGCTATGGGGGAATGGTGATTTGTGTCATCTTGTGTGCATGTGTGTGCATGCGTTCTTTTTGATGTTGCTGGGCCATCTGATTTGCACTGAGGCCTTTCTGACCCTGAGGTTATATAATTAGCATACTGATCTTTCTCACTGTGGTACGGCTGGTCATTCTACCTTGGAATTAGAGGGAGTAGTCTAAATTATTTTTCAAAAGCCTGCTGTAACAGCATTCTATTCTATACTGAATTATCCTCTTCCTGTTCTGTCAGGATGGCTACCTACAGGACCCCCCCCTTTTTTCTTCTTTATGTTTTCTTTTCAAGTCCCTCTAAAATGCATCCTGCATGGCTCAAAGTGATCAAACAATGTAATAGCTAGCTAGCAGTTTCATTTGCCAATACAAAAACAGATACCCGTTGTTAAATATTTGCACATTTAAAATATGACACATTTTTTGCTACACTGTTGTTATCCAGCACATATACAGTGGAATCCTGATAGGTTCACACCCTTGGGAAAACAAATTTTTTGTGCATTTAAGCGGGCTGTGCGCTTACGCGGACAATGTATTATATACTACCTCACACATCACAGCAGGTCACTTCTGACACACTTTCCATGTGGTCTGTCATAGTAAAAGCCTTCTAGGGCCCCAGAACTCATTCAGAGGTGTACATTACAGCAATTGCCCAAATTTACCTTCCCTGTTCCTCGCTGCCTTTATCAATTCTTGCATGATCCCTCCATATCTTCATTGGAAGTCCTCTGCTAGCTGCCTGTTTAACTCTGGGAATATGACTGAGCTAAAAACATTCCCAGTGCAGAATTCCTTGAGAAAAAGAGTAAAGCTAAGTATCATGGTGTGATAAGCAGGCCAAATAACACCTTATTCCACCATATGAATATGCACTTAAGCAGGAGATGGGCATCTTCTGGCATTTCTGACTGTGCTCTTAAGCAGGATGTGCACTTAAACAATTTGCTCTTATCAGGGTCTTTGAAACATGACAGTATAGGAGACAACATGGGAAACTGATAAAGTTTGCATTTAAGGGGGATGTGCACATATTCAGTGTGCACTTAAGTGGGCTCCACTGTAGTATAAAATATGTCTGATTGCCTAAGCACACTGAAAATGTTATTTACTATGTAGTGGTTTGGTGTCCGAGAAAGCCAAATTTAGTATAAATGAAAATCTTCCCTTGATAGGGAAAAGGCTGGAGAATGTATTTGTTTTATTTTAAATTCATAATGGTATCTGAGGTAAACAACCCTGTTTTTCCAGTCAGCCTGGAGCCTGTTGTAAACAGCCATGTTTTTCCAGACTGCCTAGTGTCAGGTACAAACAGTCTTGGTTTTGCAGACTGCCTGGAGCCAGTTGCAAACAGCCTCGAAGGAAATCACTGGAAAAGACACAGCTTTCCTCAGACACTACATAAACTCTCAATTAATGCTTTCAGACAGTAACAACTTTTTTTAATGATTTAAAACAGCTACCCACAACTTCCACTTTCTGTTGCTGGCACCCACCCTCTCATGAGCAGCAGTGAGATTCCTGAGCTCACTGTATGCCATATGTCTGTTAGATGCCTCTGCTATTGGTTGGCAGGACATATTGCATAAAGTGAGGCTCAGAAGCTCTCTGCTGCTCATGAGATGGTGGCTGCCAACAACAGAAAATGAAAGTCGAAGGCCACTGTTTAAATCACTAAATAACCAATTAGAAGTACTTAAAAAAAATGTTACTGTCTGGAAGCACTAGTCAGGCATTTTTGTAGTGCATGGGTAAAGCTGTGCCTTTTCTAGTATTTCCCTTTAAAACAGCTGCAAGCAGAGCCTGGGACTGTCAGTCTGCCTGAGAGAGGGAAGGACATGTAGTCTTTATCTCCTCAAAGCAATCTGAAGCACAGATGAGAAAAGGATTCCAGTGATGTTATGTGATCCTGTTGCATCCTGACAAATGCTATGTAAAGACTTATTTTCTTTTACTTATCTTTATTTCCTTGTGTTAATTCATTTTTGGAACCTTGTTGGGGGAAAAAAGAAACCCAAAAATCATGCTGAACCTTATACAAACTGTACCCGTATTTATCGGTTACACCCACACTCTGGGACGTGTGGTGTGGGATTCTGATTAACTTCCAGGTAGTCAGGGGAACGTTAACCAGCAGATACCAACATTGGTATCAAAACAGACTAGAGGTATATATTTGAAGACCAGAAAGACAGCTTCGGAGGAGCAGTAAGTACTTGAGGGATATTAACAAGGGCCATGGCTGAAGAAATCACTGAGAAGCCACTGCCATCTGGAGCATGGAGCCAGGATGAAGACAAAGTCTGATCCCTTATCTAATATGCTAGTGTGGAGAAGACAGGTGAGGAACTGGCTCATGAACCATGAGGGAATATAACTGAACTGTTGTCGTGGTTGGCGGTGAAACAGATGGAGACAGAGACACAGAGAGTGAGAAAGCCAAGAAAGAAGGAGTGAAGAAGGCAGTATCAGAGGTGGGCTGATACCATGCGAGCGCTCTAGGTCACTGGGACCATCTAGTGGGACTGGTATGGCCGCAAAAGACATAAAACCTACCAAAATGACTGGTACAGATGACACTGAGGCCTATCTGACTACCTTCAAAAGAATCACAAGAGCTTGTGAGAGGCCTCAAGCACAGTATGATTATCTCCATACTCAACTCGTCATGCCTAGTTTGCCTACAGTCATTTAGACAGCAGAGACACAGATGGCTATGAATTAATTAGTAAAGAAGGAGATCTTATGACGATTTGAGATTAGCACTGAAACCTACAGACAAAGGTTTTGTTCACGCCGTTACCAGTACATGGAAACTCCAAGAGACGTTTATACTCAGCTAAAGGAGTTGTGTACCAAGTGGCTTCAACTCAAGGGAAGGATGGTTACCAAGATCTTGGAAACCCTGGTGATCAAGCAGTTCTTACAAATAACTACCCCAAGATGTCCAGTTGTGGATGAGAGAACACTGACTGGAAACTGAGGAGACAGCCATCACATTGGCAGAGGATTTCCTGGCTGCCCGACAGTCTAGTAGAAGAGGGTACAGAGATACCGTTGTTTTGAACTCACCACATCCAGTATGGTAAGACAAACTCCTTTATGCCTGATCAGGCCCCAGAAAAAGCCTCAGGGAAACCAGGAAGAGGAGGGAAAAATTTTCCACCTGAAATTATCTACCACAATTGTCAAGGGGCTGACCATTTACTTTAGCTCACTGTTGCCAGAAATTGAATCCCACAAATCTGGCCTTAGCCAACAGGGGACAGTAATTAACTAATGCTGACACTAATAATAAGCAAGTAATGAGGTTGAGAAACTCTGGCAGTAAGCAGACATTGATCTGATCAGATCTCCTAAACCATGTGTCAAACAGAGGTCCTTGTACAGGTGTCATTTGTATTCATTGGGACACACACCATTACCCTACCACTGTTGTAAAGATGACCGTACAAGATAAGTCAGCTACAGTAACTTCAGGACTTGTGCCTAGACTCCCTGTACCTGTAGTTATTGGGCATGACTGCCCAGACCTTGGCACTTTGACAGAGAGAGATGAAAACAGTGTCTGCAGCGACTAGCAGGACCCAGGCTAAGAAAGAAAAGACCTTTAATGACACCTTTCCTTTTGAAGGAGATATAATATGGGCTCCAGGAATGGATAAGTGGTTCAGCAAAAAGAAGAAAAGGCTAAAGAAGAAATGGAACAAAGAACATAATGTACTGTTGGAGGTTCACAGACAAATGTCTGAAGGGTGTGATATTGGGGTTGGACAAAAAAAAGATAAAACAACAACCTATTTTTTCCAAAAGGTGGGGAAAAGCATGTGTAAAGGGACACCTGAGTATAAGGAGAAAAATAATATTTTATACCAGGTCTATGTTAATCCAAACACAGGAGAAGTAGTGGAGCAGTTCGCAATCCCTGAAAGGTTTCGTTGCCAGCTGTTATACTTGGCCTATGATTTACCTTTAGCAGGTCATGCTGGGAGAGACCGTACACCTTGACTTACACATTGCAAAAGATCTTTAAACATAGAAACATAGAATTTGATGGCAGATAAGGACCGCTTGGCCCACCTAGTCTGCCCACTTTCCTACCTAACAGATAAGATGCAGATCCTAGTTAACCAACAGCTTACTTCCTCCTACTCCCCCCAACAGGGTTGCCTTATATCTGTCCCACGCATTCTTGAATTCCCCCTCTGTTCTTGACTCCACGACCTCCTCAGGGAGGCTGTTCCATGCATCCACAACCCTCTCCATGAAAAAATACTTCCTCACATTACCTCTGAGCCGTCCCCCGTCTATCTTCAAATTGTGTCCCCCCTTGTTCTTGCACTTCTCTTTTTCTGAAAGATGTTACCCTCTTGGACTTTGTTGATTCCCTTGAGGTACTTGAAAGTTTTTATCATATCCCTCTCTCCCTTCTTTCCTCAAGAATTATACATATTAAGCTCCTTTAGTCTTTCTTCATATGTCTTCTGGTGTAGACCCTGCACCATTTTGTTTACCCTCCTCTGAACAGCCTCCACTTGTCTATGTCTTTCGGAGATGGGGTCTCCAGAACTGTACACAGTACTCCAGATGGGGTCTCACCAACTGTCTGTACAGAGGGATAACAACTTCCTGTTTTCTACTATTGATGCCTCTCCCTATGCATCCCAGTATCCCCCAGCCTTCCTTACTGCCTTCTCACATTGCTTGCCCACCTTTAGGTCATCTGATATAATTACCCCAGGTCCCTTTCCATTTTTACTGTTGTCAGTATCTTACCCCACATTGTGTACTCTTCCCCTCTGTTTTTGTTTCCCAGGTGCATTACTTTGCACTTCTTTGCACTGAATCTGAGCTGCAATACATCTGACCATTTCTCAAACCTTGCCAAGTCCCTTCTCATCCTTTCCACTCCATCTTGTGTATCAACCCAGTTGCAGATATTTATGTCGTCTGCAAAGAGACATACTTTTCCTTCCCGCTCCTCTGCAGTCACTTATAAAGACATTAAAAAGGACCGGTCCCAGTACTGAACCCTGCGGTACCCCGCTAGTAACCCTCCTTTCTTCACTGTGGACTCCATTTACTACTACCCTTTGCGTCCTGTTGTCTTGCCAATTTTTCATCCAGGCTACCACCTTGGGACCCACCCCAAGGCTGGCTAACAGTGTATTAATCTTTGTGTGGGACTGTATCAAATGCCTTGCTAAAATCTAGGTAGCCATGTCCACAGCCCCTCCCTGGTCTACTACTTTGGTCACCCAGTCAAAGAAATCTATTAGATTTGTCTGACACGACCTTCCCATCGTGAATCCATGCTGCCTTGGGTCCTGTGCTCCACTGGCCTCTAGGTACTCAACAATTCTTTCCTTCAGAAGGGATTCCATCATTTTCCCTACCACTGCGGTCAAACTAACTGGTCTATAGTTTCCTGCCTCTGTCCTGCTCCCACTTTTCTGAAGAGGAATCACATCCGCCCTCCTCCAGTCCTGAGGTACCACCCCATCCTCCCATGATTTGTTAAAGAGTAGTCAGCGTTGTCACTAGTTCTATCCTTAGTTCTTTTAGAATTCTTGGGTGAATCCCATCAGGCCCCATTGCTTTGTCCACCTTCAATTTTATTAGTTCTTTCAGAACCCTTTCTTCTGTAAATGGACTGGTATTGACCCCCCCGTCTTCAGAGTTTTTCTCTTGTTTGGTTTAGGTACCTCCCCCTCCTCTTCCTTTGTGAATACTGAGCAGAAATATTTGTTCAGTATCCCTGCTTTTTCACTGTCACCCTCTGCCCACATTCCCTTCCCTTTAGTATCCCTCCTTTGGTCTTTCTTTGCTCCTTAATGTACCTATAAAAGGTCTTATCTCCCTTCTTAACAGAGTTGGCTATCCTTTCCTCGGTTTGGGCCTTTGCTATTCTGACTGCCTTCCCAGCTTCTTTCTGCTTTAACTGATAAAGTTCTCTGTCCTGCTCCTTCTGTGTTTCCTTATATTTCTTGAATGCTTTCCTTTTCTCCTTAACCTTCCCTGCCACCTCTTTTGAGAACCATAGCGTTTTTTTCCTTCATTGTGTTTTGTTGATTTGCTTTACACAAAGGCTTGTTGCCTCTGTGATGGCTATTTTGATTACTCCCCATTGTTCTTCCACCCCTCCTTCTTGCCTGTTTGCTAGTGCTTTTCTGAGGCACACTCTCATTTTCCCAAAGTCAGCCCTCCTAAAGTCCAATACTCGTGCTTTTGTATGGCTTGACTGTATGGCTGTGTTTAACGTGAACCACACTGTTTGGAGGTCACTTGTTCCCAGATGGCTACCCACTTCTAAATCTGAGATTCTTTCTCTGTCCCTATTTGAGAGTACCAGGTCTAAGATTGCTCCCTCCCGAGTGGGTTCCAATACTAGCTGTCTGAGGCATGCCCCTTGTAGGGCATCAAGAATGACCCTGCTCTTGGATGTGCCTGCAGCAAAGGTGTTCCAGTTAACATCTGGCATATTCAGGTCCCCCATCAACAATATCTCCCCTTTTTCTGCCATTCTAAGGATGCCTTCTATCATTTCCTTGTCCATTCCCTCCCCGAGATGAGGGTCTGTGTACAACCCCCATGTGGATTGTGGTGCCATTTCCTGTCTCCAGGGTGATCCAGAGTGCCTCATCTGCTTCCTGTTTACTCTTTAGTTCTGTTGCTTTGATCCCTTCCTTTATACAGACAGCTACTCCTCCTCCTCTTTTACCCTCCCTGTCCCCCTGTACATTGTGTATACTGATATGCTGACATCCCAGTCATGGTTCTCCGTGTACCATGTTTCTGTGACTGCCACAATATCCAGGCAACCCTCTTCCACTAAGGTCACTAGTTCAGGGAGCTTGTTACACAGACTACAGGCACTGGTACTCATCACCCTCCACTTTTTGATGGCTTTACCCCTTTTAGCCCCATTCCTGTCCTTACTGCCTTTGCCTTTTTTTTTACATTTACCTCTGTCCTGCTCCCTAATGACTTCTTTACCTTGGTGTTTACCTCACTAATTACCGTGTTTTTTGTGGGGGTGGCTGAGGATTTCCCAGCTTTTTTCGCCTCCCCTTGGCTAGTTAAATGCTTGCCAATAAAGCATTTAAACCTCTCATCTAGGATCCTGTTCCCCCTGGACAGATGCAGACCATCACGCCAGTATAGGTCTGCATCCTCAAATGGCTTCTAATCTCAATGAAGCCAAAACCCTGAGCTCCACACCAGTTTTTCAACCATTCATTGAATTCCCTGGTGAGGAGTACCCTAGCATCACCCTTGCCATAGACAGGCAGCACCTCCGAGAAGGTTACCATATGCGCTACTTGTCTAAGTCCCCACCCCAACTCTACAAACTCCTGTTGCACTGCTCTGATCCCATTCCTAGCCAGGTCATTTGTCCCTAGGTGCACAATGACATCCAGCTCCCTCCCTCATGCAGCTGCTCCCACTATCCTGAGCATTCGCTTCCTGTTCTCCAAGCCATGGCGCCAGGCAGGCACCTTACCTCCCTCTCCCCTTCCTCCCCATTTCTACCCCCCCAATGATTGGGTCCCCCAACAGAAGTTGTTTCCTTCCCCTGTGGGTTCCCATGCCACCATCCTGTGGGTCTCCTTTATGAAGGTTCCCAGCATCCTCCTTGGCCTCCACTGCAGGTGCCTCCATAGAGGAACCACTATCCACCAGAAGAGCGTATGAAGTGTGGAGAGGTACAGCTGGGGGATACCACTCTCTTCCACCACCCTCTCCCTCCCTGAGCCCACTCTGGTCCAGCCTCTCTCTTTCTTGGCAACCTCTGAGGTAGTGGCATTGGCCCTGGTGGTCCCTGGGTGGGGAGGAGATTTCATGAATCCTAGCCAGGTCAGCCTGGAGGCGGGCTCAGACCAGAGAAGTGCCTGCAAATAGGGCAGCATCTCAGCCTCCAGAATGTCTCCCGGAACACTGCCGCCCCACAGCCATTGCACTGCACCACTCCTATCATGTCTTTTTTGTGTCCCCTCTGCTGTTTCTCTGTATGCTTACTCTCTCCCCTCTCCTTACAACTCTCACTCTTCCTGTTCTGGGACAGCAACTTCCTATATTCTTCAGTAGCCTCCTTCTTCCTTGCTCAGTGTCAAACCACCAGCAGCTTGGGGGGGACAGCGAGCTACATTTTTCCTTTAGGGTTGACAAAACCAATGTTTCTCTATGATCCTTCCCTTCCTACTGCCAAACAGAAAGTTCCTGTTGTCAGTCAAACCCAGTGGCTATAAAAGTAGAACTGGCTTAGGGTGGATGGAGGGGTTGGATTGAGGGCAATTAGTAAGGAAAAAAAGGCTAACAACTTTTGGCTCAATATCCATGAGCAGGTAGGTGATTATTGTCGAGCCTGTTCTGAATGTCAAAGTTGTGCAGATAGGGAGGAAGGATATGGTGCCCCTGATGCCCTTACCTTTAGTGGCTACGTCCTTTGAGAGAATAGCTATGGACATTGTAGGCCCATTAGAGGAGAGCTCTGGAGGGAACCACTTCATACTGGTTGTGTGTAACTATGCCGCCAAATACCCAAAGGTCATACCCTTTATGTAAATCACTACTACAAAGATTGCAGAGGAGCTGGTAAAAGTATTCTGCAGACTAAGCATCCCAAAAATGATCCTGACTGACTAGGGAAGCAATTTTAATGTCATACTGTGTAAAATAAAATGGTCTCTGACCATAGGAGAGGTCCCAGAAGAGTGGAGAAGGGCTCATATGATCCCGTTCCACAAGACTGGTAGCAGGAAGGAGGCAGGGAACTACAGACCAGTCTGTCTTACGTTAGTAGTGGGTAAGATTATGGAGGCACTCCTTAAGGAAAGGACAGTGCAACACCTAGAATCCTTAGGAGCACAGGTTTACAATAGAAAGGTCCTGTAAACTAACCTCATAGATTTCTTTGACTGGGTAACCAGAGTGTTGGACCAAGGGGGTGCCGCTGATGTTGCCTACCTTGACTTCAGCAAAGCTTTCGATACTGTTCCACATAGAAGATTGATTAATAAGCTGGGTAGGCCCAGGGTGGGTCAGAGGTTGGTCAACTGGGTGGCAAACTGGTTGGCCGGCAGAAAACAGAGAGTGGTGGTAAACGGTATACAGTCAGAAGAGATGCAAGTCACAAGTGGGGTACCTCAGGGATCAGTCCTGGGGCCAGTCCTCTTCAATATCTTCATCGGTGACATTGCAGATGGACTGGAGGGTAAGGTTTGTATTTTTGCAGGTGACACCAAGATCTGCAAAAGAGCAGATGATCCAGATGGGGTGGACAGAATGAGAAGAGTTCTAGATAAACTGGCAAAATGGTCAGAAGAGTGGCAACTGGGGTTTAATGCAAAGAAGTGCAAGACCATGCACATAGGGAAGAGAAACCCTGAAGCCACCTATAGGTTGGGAGGGGAGTTGCTGGCAATCACAAGGGAAGAAAGAAACCTGGGCATCATCATCACAGATGACCTAAAATCATCCAAGCAGACCACTAAAGCAGTAGGTAAGGCTAGAGGGATGTTAAGGTGTAATAGTAGGGGTATCACAAGTCGTAAGAGGGAGGTAATAATCCCTCTTTACAGGACACTGGTTAGGCCCCATCTGGAGTACTGCATGCAGTACTGGAGGCCGCACCTGCACAAGGACATTAACAAAATGGAGGCAGTCCAGAGAAGGGCAACCAAAATGGTGCAGGGACTGCATTAGACAACATATGAGGACAAATTAATGGAGCTCAATATGTATACCCTAGAGCAAAGGAGGGAGAGAAGTGATATGATTGAAACATTCAAACATCTTAAGGGCATTAACAAGGTGAAAGAGTCCAACATGTTTCAATATAAGAAAAATAGCAGGACAAGAGGACTCATCGTGAGATTAGAGGGAGGCCGATTAAGGGGTAATGTGAGGAAGTTATTTTTCACAGAAAGGGTGGTGGAGGCAAGGAACGGCCTACCTCAGGAAGTGGTGGATATGAATATAGTACAGGGCTTCAAACAGGCATTGGATAGGCATAAGGGAGCAATACAGATGAGTATGAATAGATAGGCCATTGACAGAGTACAGGCCTATGGCACTTTCATAAGGTAGAAAAAATGGACAGACTGGATAGGCCTTGCGGTCCTCATCTGCCGTCAACTTCTATGTTTCTGTGAAATTACATATAACAATGTACAGGCCCTGAAAAAGCAAAAGTATCTTTATGATCAGGAAGTGATAGGTAAAGAATTTAAAGAAGGAGATAAGTCTTGTTACTTCTACACTCTTCTGAGAATAACTTATTTATGAAATGGCCGGGACCTTACCAGGTCATTAGACAGAGAGGACCAATTACACATGAAATAGAAATTCCAGAGAGATGCCAGAGCAGGGTATTAGATAAGCTTATCAAGCTTGTCAGTGTCAGTGGCTCAGTAGGTAGCACACGCGCCTCTGAGACCGGGAGATCAGAGGGCTGTGGATTCAGTTCCCACATCTGGCACTTGCGTTAATATCCCAATACTGACACTGTAGTGCAGCATGAAAGGGGTACTGCACTTCTGAGGTGCCGTCTTTCAGATGAGATGTTAAACCGAGGTCCCATCTGCCTGGATTGGTGGTAGTTCAGGTGGATGTTAAAGATACCATGCACTTATCGAAAAGAGTAGGGGAATGTCCCCGGTGTCCTGGCCAAATTTCCCTCATTCACTAAAAATACCACCAACAGCTTAATCTGGTTCAGTTTCAGTAGCTTGCCATATGTATCCCCCCCCCCCAAAAAAAAAGGGACTTCTAGGGCCAGTGGGCTTACCAGGTCAATAAAATTCAACAAACAAAAAAACTGATTAGCAGTTTTACAGGTGAAAGTGCTATCAGCTGCAAAAATGCATAGCATTTGGCATAGAATGGTTAGCAAAATGTGAAAATATATATCATTTTTGTCCACTGTGCCATAGACCCACTGAAAAAAAATGGTTCGCAGTCTACTGCTATGCAGTTTTGGAAATGGTTAACATTACCTCCTGTCTTGCATAGTGTTTTGCAATGCTATACCAGCTATTTAAAACCCGCAGAGTAAAAAGATGCATCATGCAAATCTTTTAAAAAAGTGGCACGAGAGTGCCGGCCCAGTGGCACTGAGGGTGGAGGTGCTGGATGCCACACCCTGCACCACGCCAGTGACCTGGGTTCGGGAATGGACTAGAGTCGTTCGGGGGCCAGAGGGGGAGGCAAGATTGAGCATCACAGTTCTCCTTCCTCGGGGTGGGGGGTCTGTGCTGTGAATGGCACAGCTGGGGGGCTTGCCGTGCCAGGGTGCTGGTTGCCTCACGGAAGTGGGGCAGCTGCTGCACCCATTGCAGTGCTGATGGGCGCCAGAGGGGGCGAAAAGAAGAAAAATCCTCGGTGGAAGGATGACGCCCGACTTCCCACAGGCACCACTCCCGGGCGGGCATATGTGTTCCCGTAATCTCGGGGATGGAGCTGGGGGTGGATGTCAGGCAGAAGGGAGCTGTTGGGGGCTAGAAACAGCAGCTGTGATAAAAAAAAAAAAAAAAGTGGCATGAGAAAGAGAACTCCTCTGCTCTTAGCATGATAGTCTTTCCAGAGCGGAAGACTAGCATTAGCTGGGAAAATCTTTTGTCCAATTTATGTACTGAGGATGCCTGGAAGAGCTTTAAACAAACCATTCTCAACTTAGAAAACTCCTATGTTCCCACAATAAAAAAAAATATATATATATAAAATAAAAAAAGGAAGATTCCTATGTGGCTTAATAAGTCCATTAAATCTCAAATTAGGCTAAATGAAAAACTGTTTAAGAAACTAAAAACCAGTACACCGTTAGATAGGGATACCATTTTTATTAAATATAGACTGGCCTTAAGAACCTTAAAACACATGATCAAACACTCCAAAGGGAAAATTGAATTTAGACTTGTACACACTAAAGACCATCACAAGTCTTTATTCTCTCACCTAAACAACAAGAAAGGTAACTCTAGGAGAATCGGACCACTAATTAATTTTGGAGTCTGATTGCAATCGGACTCAGATACAGGCAACTGTTTAAATACATTTTTTTGCTCAGTTTTTTCCAAAAAAGATACCTACTTCTTGGCACTTCCTAGCGATAATTCCAATCTAACCAACCACGTTATTACTATCCCTGACATTCTGCAAGCTCTCAAAAAAAAACAACAGTCCAGGAATGGACAATATTCACCCCAGGTTCTTGACCGAAACCGCAGATTCTGTTGCTCTTCCCTTGTCAATCATCTTTAACAAATCATTAAAAGAAAATTCAATCCCAGATGATTGGTGTACTGCAATAGTTACATCTATATTTCAGAAAGGTAATAGGGGGAGTGTCCATAACTATCGCCCTATCAGCCTACACTTTATTGTTGGTAAACTTATGGAAAGAATTGTTAGATCTTATTTAAAGAAAGAGATGGTTAAACTACACATCCAGGATCCCACTCAACACGGCTTTACACCTCATTATTCATGCACAAATTTAATTGCTTTCTACAATTATATTAGCAGAGAATTAGACAACGGTGTCCCTATGGATGTGATACTGTTGGACTACAGTCATGCTTTTGACAAGGTCCCCCATGGTAAACTAATTAAGAAAGGATATATGGGTTTCTCTCCTTGTCTAGTTAGGTGGGTCAATGAATGGCTCTCATGCAGGCTTCAGAAAGTAACAAGCATTTGTCAATGCCGAATGTTTGCTTGCTGGTATTAGCATTGGGAATGCAGGAGTGAGACATATGCAGAATAGGAATGGCTGTGAACTACTGAACTCACGCCAGCCCCACCTCCACCCTGCAGAGAGGGCCAGGCATAGGGGTATGCGTTTGGGTCGTCGCCCATAG
The DNA here is from genome assembly GCA_016271365.2 of Neoceratodus forsteri. Classification (NCBI taxonomy): domain Eukaryota; kingdom Metazoa; phylum Chordata; order Ceratodontiformes; family Ceratodontidae; genus Neoceratodus; species Neoceratodus forsteri. The sequence goes on from CM057456.1 coordinate 1,206,120,744, forward strand.
CATTCATGCTATTTCACCTCACCCTATCCTGCAGACACTGACAAGTACTGAGGTGTGCCTTGGGGTGTTCGGCTTTACAGTCACCCCATTCCAGAAGGACATATGCTGAAATGGGTTCAGTATTGGAGAATGGGGTGAACTCTGGGGACGAAGAATCCAAGGCACACCTTGATGCCCATCACTGGCTGCAGGGTGGGGGGGGGTGGAAAGGCATGAGCATTATAGTCGGCAATCCAAAGGCACACCCCGATGCCTGTCAGTCTGTACAGGGTGGGACGTTATGGTTAGAAACCCTAATGCCCCAGGTGTTTGTTGGTATTTGCACTACAAATTTTCAACATGGCCTTTTTGTGACCCACACCTCATGAAGGCATTTGGGACCTCTTCTCATGAACAGTGGCACTGTGATTTTGTTAATGTGTCCCGAACTTTGAGTTCCCACAGCGACCGTGCCATACTGCACCAGATGTACGAAAACACAGATCGGGCAGGATGTGAAGAATGACAACTGTACCACTCACAGGGAGGTGTGAAGAGCTGGCTATGTTGTAAATCTGTAGTGAAAATATTAAAAATGCTCGAACTTCCGAGCGTACGTGGAAACTGCGCAACACATGCGCGTAACACATTCATTTAGTGGAATTATTTCACCAAATTTTCAACATAGGCATTTTGTGATCTCTACTCACAAACACTGTCACTATGATTTTCTTAATCTGTCTTGAACACTGATTTCCCACAGCGACTGCGATATTCTACGCCAGATGTGTAAACGCATATTTCAGGCAGGATATGAAAAATGACAGCTGTACTCTTCATAAGGAGGTGTGAAAAAATGGCAATGTTGAAAATCTGGAGTGAAAATATTACAAATGCGCAAAATTACGAGGGTGCGAGGAAACTGTGCGATGTACACTCGTAACACACTCATTTCAACATAGGCATTTTCGCATCTCTGCGCATGAACCATGTCACTGTGATTTTCTTAATCTGTCCCGAACACTGACTTCCCACAGCGACCATGCTAGTGTGTACCGGAAGTGCAAAAACACATTCTGGCCTGGATGTGAAAAATGACAGCTGTACTGTTCATAAGGAGGTGTGAAAAAATGGCAATGTTGAAAATCTGGAGTGAAAATACTACAAATTTGCAAACTTACGAGGGTGTGTGGAAACTGCACAAAGCATGCTTGTAACAGTCACTTTATGAACGTTTGTCACCAAATTTTCAACATAGGCATTTTAGGACCTCTGCTCATGAACAGAGTCACTGTGATTTTCGTAATGTGTCCTGAACACTGATTTCCCACAGCAACCATGCCATTCTGCGCCGGAAGTGCGAAAACACATTTCAGCCAGGATGCGAAAAATGACAGCTGTACTGTTCATAAGGAGGCCTAAAAAAATGGCAATGTTGAAAATGTGGAGTGAAAATAACACAAATTAAATGAGATTCACGTGGGGAGTAACGAAACTGCGCAATACCGCTTGTAAAACAGTCATTTTTGTTTTTTCACCAAATTTGCAACATAGGCTTTTTGAGAGCCCACCTCATGAAAAGTGGCACTGTCATTTCGTTAATCAGTCCCAAAAGGTGATTCCACATGGTGACTACAAAATCAACTTTTGTGACTGAATAACACCATGACAGTGACTGTATTCACGAGGAGGGGTCTCAATAACCCCATGTTGAAAATTTGGTGGCAAAAGTCCAAAAAATGGCCAAGATATCCACATAAGTTGAAAAAAAACCTATTTATGCCATTATATAGCTCACCAACATTTCTTCAGTTCGCGGTTGGCTTTGAAGAGTGTAGACGTGTTCCTGGTCCACCGAAGATCGTCATGCTGGGTTCAGACGTAGAGGTGTGGGGTGGGGGGTGTGCAGACTGTGAGCGTGGGTTGTGGGAGGGGCACGACAGACCATGAGGGACCATTTTCTTTATTTCAGGGACAAAAATCATAGCCGGCTCAGTGGCATGGAGGGCTGAGGCATCATATGCCTTACCTCCTGCTACGCCAGCGACCCATGTTCACGGTGCGAGTGGGCCGCTGTGGGTCAGCTGGGGAGGGAGAGGATCGAGCGTCCTGAGGACAGCTCTCCTCTCCCGGGGAAGGGTTGGGATGGAGTCCGCTGCATGCCTGACACCTAGCGGAGGCTGGGGACCGGCACTGGTGGCTCACACGCAGAGTGTGGTTACGGGGCAGTCGCCGCATGCGACTTGGTTATTAGCGTCATTGCACATCGCTGTGCCACTCTGGTGGTGGTGGGGGGAATGGAAAAATGGCCCCTCGGCAGGATGATTGCTGGACGCCACAGGCCCTGCTCCCGCGAAAGGCGGCAGGCCCTCCACACCAGATCCATTTCGGCGGGTTGAGGGATTCCCACCACCACCGCACCATGGGTTGGGGGTGCAAGCCGTGGAGGAAAGCGGAAGGATAAGGCTGCGAGCAGGAGACTGGGCTGGTCGCCTTGGCAGAAGGGAACGCCATAGGGGATGAGGCGATAAAATAGATTAACAGCAAAAAAAAAAATTCAGGGACAAAAATAATAAAAAGGACATTGCGAGAATTTTTTCCAAGGCTCATTGTGCACACACTGGGGTGGGCTCCCAGTGTTCACCTGCGTTTAGGAGCAGGGGACTTAAGCCGATGGGGATTGGGCCCCTCGTCGGCAAATAAAGAATGTTTGTGGGGCATGATACCGAAGGGGACTGGTCACCCCCTTAGCACACAACAAATGGGGAGAGGCATTATGCCGATGGGGAGTGGGCTCCCCCGTCGGCAAATGAATTTGGTTGTTGGCATGCTGACAGGGGGATTGGGCACCCTCGTCGGCTTATGTGGGACTGTGAGGCAGCGGCATATTCACAGAAATGTTACACCAGGCAAGGTACCGCCCTGCAATGACGGGTTGCTCCCTCATTGCAGTGGAACTGCTGATGCTGCAATGATGAGACGGACCCTCACTGCAGCAGCCAAATCGTTTCAAGTTGGTGGCATTTTTGCAGAACCAGTGTCACATGCAATGGGTGCACACTGCCAAGCCCACTAATGCAGTGCTGGCACTAGCCGCCACACTGCTGCACCTCCAAAACCCGCTTCTCTCCTAAGCTGCTGCATAATGTTTCTTGCGCATGCGCACAAGCAAACATAAAAATTAATAACACTCTCAGACTGGGGTATCGTTACAAGCGGGGTCCCCCAGGGTTCTCTCCTGGGCCCAACTCTATTTAACATTTTCACTAAGTGATATGCAAGTTGGATCCGACAATTATCTTTCAAAATTCGCTGATGATACCAAATTGGGAGGGGTTGGCCATCTCAACAGTATGGCCATTCTTGTTTCTGACTTGGGATCAATAGAACTATGGGCTAAACACAACAGTATGCCATTTAATCAAGACAAATGTGTAGTCCTACACTTTGGCAAAAACAATCCCAGAAATGTTTATTACCTTAATAATACCCCACTTAAATCGTCTTACTGTGAGAGAGACCGTAGTATCCTTATCAATAATAAGCATACGGCCAGTGATCACTGCACCAAAACTGCTAAAATGACAAATGGGCAACTGAAACAAATTCAATGCACCTTTACAACTCAAACTGAGCAGTGTCTTATTCCATTATATAAGGCTTACATTAGGCCGTATATTGATTATGGGTCCCTGTTTTGGAGCCCTTATCTAAAAGGAAATACAGCCCGTCTCGAACAGGTCCAGAGGAAAGCCACTAAAATGGTCCTAAGATTAGCCCACTTAGACTATACACCTAGACTACAGTTAACTGGTCTCCATTTCTTGCACACCAGAAGATGCAGAGGGGACTTGCTTTTTACATACAAAATACTACAATCCCCCAAACTTATGAAACAGTGTGGACTCTCATACTCGTATAGACTTATTGTCTCCAGATTACATAACAAGCAGCTCGAGGTTCAGTCAGCTAAAACCACAAAAAGGGGAAATTTGTTTCCTTATGAGCACCTAGATTATGGAATACTCTACCTCAAGGACTAGTGGATTCAAGTAATTTTAACATTTAAAGAGAGACTAGACATCTGGCTTACCATTAATTACTGTAACTGCTGTACTTTTTGATCATGTATGCCTGCTTATCACATGCTGTTCTTGGCATCCGTATGCACCTAATTGTACCTGAATGTATCTGTCGATGTAACAAACTGTATTTGACTATGTGTACTTGTAATGCTCACTCCCTCCCTCCCCGGGTCGCACCTGGAAACGAGCTTCGGCTCAGTGTGCCTTTCCCAGTCATCAACTTTTAAATAAACAAATAATTCACCAAGGGACTGATGGCCCACATTATGTGGGGGACAGTCTCGAAGGGTCCTGTCTTTCTTTTGTCCTAATAAACCAGGTAAATCAAGTAAGAAAGACTCGGAGATGGACTTGGCCTACAGGCGGTTAGAAAAACCAGGTGGGTTGTAGGAACTGATAATTAACTCTATACTGCAGAGTACACAACAGAATGAGGTCCGTCAGTTGTTACAGACATCTTAGACCACTTTTACTAGCATTCCAGGAAATGCAGAAGGAGTGGAACATCAGATAGTTGTTACCCAAACACAATCTGTAAGGCAGAAACCCTACAGACTTCCTGAGAGGATGAGAAGTGAAGTTATTGCTGAAACAAGAAACTGGAACAGTTATGCATTACAGAGCCATCTACTAGTGCATGGCCCTCACCTATTGTAGTGGTCAATATGAAAGAGGGTGGAATCTGACTATGCTTGGATTTCTGGAAGCTAAATGCTGTATCTCACTTTGATGGTTACCCCATGCCACGTGTAGATGACAGAATAGACTGTATAGGAAATGCCAAGTATACTACCACATTGGATTTGACAAAAGGGTACTAGCGAATCTCTTTAGAAAATATATCTAGGCATAAGACAGCCTTTATTGCCCCACTAGGTCTCTTCCAATTTATGAACGTGCCCTTTGGTCTACAGTACATGGTGCTCCTGCTACTTTTCAGCGGTTTACGGATCAAATTTTAACACCACACACAGTATTGCTTGGCTTACCTAGACGATGTGGTAGTGTATAGCCCCGACTGGAAGACACGCGTTACACATTCAGCTGCTGTTATACAGTCTATAAAAACAGCAGGACTGACCATCAACCCAGCTAAATATGATGTGGCTATGACTGAAATCAAGTATCTAGGTTTCATGTTGGGGAATGGGCAAGTCAGGCCCAAGACAGAGAAAATAGAAGCTGTGTGCAAGGTGTCTTATTCCCCAAACAAAAAAACATGTTAGATCATTTCTAGGCCTGGCAGGTTATTATCGAAGGTTCATCCCCAATTTTGCCACAGTAGCTACCCCATTAACAGATCTGACTAAGAAAAGGTGAAATGGAGCCCAGCCTGTGAGGAATCTTTCAGGTCAATTAAGGCTGCTCATTGTTCTGCTCCTGTTTTAAAATGCCCAGATTGTACAGTTCCATTTGAGGTGCAGACAGATGCCTCTGAGACAAGTATTGGGGCTGCACTCAGCTAGATGATACAGGATGAAGAAACACAGTATACTCACCTGTAACAGTAGTTCCAGGAGTGGTATATGTTGTTCATCCACACTTACTGGCAGTGTTCTTTCCCTTTACATCTAGCCGTAAAGTCTTCAAACCGGTGCCTCCCACCCACCCGGGTGGTATAACCCTTGGCTCCACCCCATGACGCCAGATCTTTCCCGCTGGAAGCAGAGTTGTGCACCGAAGCCAGGGGAGGTTGAGTGGGTCCGTGTGGTTGAACAACATATACCATTCCTAGAAAGTACAGTTACACAAGACCTTACCTTAACAGCAGGTCTTTGAAGAGTGTCTCTTTCAGCAGGTAATACACTTGGGTTGACGTCAGAGGTTGCTGTGGTGCACGGCTGCTCTTCTAGCATTCTTTTCCAGGGGCCACCCACATATGACATCAGCTTCCTGTTTCCTATATAAGTGTGGGCGGTCCCTGGTAACCTCAGTTTCCCCTGCTGAATTCAGCTCGCTATGCGAGGACCGAGGGGAAGCCGGGGTACCACAGGTGTCCCAACCCATAAGTCACTGGACCAGAATTTATCCTAGAGAAGGAGGGGGACGGAGGGTGGGATCGTACCTGCTGCAAGAGACACTCCTCAAAGATCTACTGTTATGGTAAGGTCTTACATAACTATACTATCTTCCATGGAGTGGCCTCTCACAGTAGGTAATACACTTGGGATGAATCCCAAGCAGTAAACCCAAGAAGGGTGGTCATTATGACAGGAGGCCTTGGAAAGTTCGGCCAAAGGCCGTCCTACGGTGTGAAGCTACGTCCAAGTTGTAATGCTTTTTGAAAGTATGAATCGTGGACCAGGTAGCTGCATTGCAGATATCCGTTATAGAGACCCCTTTAAAGCAGGCCACAGTGGTGGCCATAGTTCTGGTAGAATGGGCTTGGAAAGGTCCTGGTAATGGCTTACTGTATTTTGAACAACAGAATGTTATATAGCGTGCTAGCCAATTAGAGAGGGTCCGTTTAGTGACCGGGAGACCTTCCCTGTATGAGGCCACAGTAACAAAAAATTGAGAAGTCTTCCTAATCGATTTAGTTCATTTAGTATAGTACTGTGTGTGTGTGTGTGTGTATATATATATATATATATATATATATATATATATATATATATATGAAGGACGTCTAGAGTATGTAAGAGGTGTTCACCTCGACTGGAGTGTTCCGGATAATATACTGGTAACTCCAAGGACTGATTTAAGGTGTGTTCTGACACTACCTTAGGGAGGAAGGAAGGGCTGGTATGAAGTGCCACCCTGTCTTTGTGAAAAATCAAGTAAGGTTCTCTACACATGAGGGCATGCAGCTCAGAAATACACCGAGTTGAAGTGACAGCCACTAAGAATAGTGTTTTCCAAGAAAGAAAACAGAGGTCACATGTGGCCGCCAGTTCAAAGGGCTCAAGAGTTAATTTCGCTATTAGAAAATTGAGATCCCACGGAGGAGTGGGTTTTCTGATAGGTGGCTTAAGATGTAACATTCCTCTTAGAAACATTTTGGCTAAATGATGTTGATACAGTAATCTGCCATCCAGAGGTTCGTGGAAGGCCGAAATACAGGCTAAATAGACTTTGATGGAGGAACAGCTTAATCCTGTCTCAGCAATCGAGGCCAGGTAATACAAAACTTTTTGTCAGTGGACAGGAATAGGCATCCAATGATCGGGAAGCAACCCAGATGGAAAGTGTTTCCATTTGGCATTATATGTTTCCCTGGTCGCTGGTTTATGTTACGCCAGTAGAATATTGGCCACAGGGGAGGACAGTTGGAGACGTGCTATGAAAGCATTCTCAGAAGCCAAGCATGAAGATGTAGTGCCTTCAGGTTGGGATGTAGAAGGGTCCCTTGATTCCGAGTCAAGAGATCTGGTCTGATTGGCAATGGAACGGGTTCCTCTACTGAGAACTGTTGAAGGAGGGGGAACCACACCTGCCGAGGCCACAGAGGGCTATGAGGATCATGGTGGCAGGTCTAAGTTGTAATTTCAGTAGGGTTCATTGTAGGAGTGGGACGGGGCGGAAGCATATAAGAAGAGTCCTGTCCACGCTTGGGACAGGGCATCCATAGACCATCCCTTTTTGCATGGAATGGAATATTATCTGGGGAGACGATGACTGACTGGGGAGGCAAACAGATCCAGCTGTGGGGGGGTCCCACACAGATGAAAGATTTTCTGAAGCACTTCCTGATGAAGTGTTCATTCGTGTGTGGATGACTGACGACTGAGAAGGTCGACCAGGAGGTTGTGGCATCCTGGTAGATGGATGGCTATCAGTACCAGGTGTTGCCGGATGGCCTCCTGCCAGACTGCAAGCGTCTCTTTGCATAGAGTGCAGGATTTCGTACCTCCTTGTTTGTTGAGGTAAAACACTACTGCAGTGTTGTCTGATTGGATCAGCAATGGTCCCAGTGACAAGTGAGGTTGAAAGGCCTGGAGGGCTAAGAGAACTGCCCTCAGTTCCAGGAGATTGATGTGGGGATGAGGGATGGAAGTGGTGCACTTGCCTTGTGTCCTGAAAGGACCCAGGTTGCGCACCCCACCCTTCCAGGGATGCATCCGTGGTCAACGTCTGCTGGGGTGGGAGGGACTGGAAGAGCATTCCTTGACATAGGTTGTCTCGGACGGTCCACTATACTAGGGTGGACCACAATGTGGGAGTGACTGATTTTGCCTTTGAAGTTTCCTGTTCTTTGAGACCACTGGTTCTGGAGAACCCATTGGACTGGTCTCATATGAAGACAAGCAAAAGCTACTGTAGGGATGGTAGCAGCCATGTGTTCTAGAAGGTGTAGCATGCTTCTGGCTGTGACTTCTTTCTGGGTGTTCTGTAGGGGGTACTGGGTAAACAGCCTTCTTGTTCAGAAATGCCTGCAGCTCCTCCTGGAAAATAGGAATATGGTCGGGTGGGTAATGAACTGAGTGGGGAGATGAGGGGGAGCTTTGGAAAGTAGTTCCAGAGTGTGACCTCTCTGAATAATCTGAAGTACCCACTCGTCCGATGTGATCATTGTCCAGGCTTCCAAATGGAGGGCAAAATGACTACCCACAGCTTTAGAGGCCTGGTTGAGGAAGCGTGGACAGAACCCGAGTTGGTCACTGGGAGGCAGACTGACCAGCCCCACCGGGAGGGTGGGAGTGGGAGTGGGAGCAAGTAGTGGTAGAGGTGTTAGTTTTGGTAGACTGGGAATGACCTCGGAATCTGCCCCATTTGAGTTTTTGTATTTTTCACCTCTTTTGGTATAAGAGGAGGATTGAGGACGGTGGGATGGCTGGAGAGTATAGTACATGGCATGCACTGTGCGCAGAGTTCTTTCTGAAGACTGGAGATCATCCATTAGCATTGGGGTGCCTGGTCTGAATAGTTTGGACCCATTGAAGGGGGCACTGACCACTCTATGCTGTACATCAGGCGTGAACCTTGAGACGCGAAGCCAAGCATGGAGAGGCAAGGTAATGCCAGTTGCTGACATGCGGGCTGAAGTATCGACTGCATCATATCCCGAATGGGGTAGGTGTCGGGATATGGAGTTGCCTGTAGATACGGTAATTGTTCCCTTTCCTGTGAAGGAGGGAGTTTATTGACTAATTCTATGGCAGATGATCAGAGTGTACACTGGTATTTGACCATATGTCCCATATAATTTAGGATTCTGAGATTCACGGTGCTTGCTTGAAAGAAATTTTTTTCCCCAGATAGTGTATTCTGTGGGATTCTTTATTCGGAGGTAAGGAGCTCATGTGTTTCGGTCGTTTAGTTCAATCATGAGCAGCAGCAATCACCACTGAATTGACTTCAGGAGTGGTGGATAAAAAGGGGTGATCCAGAGGAGCCTGGTAGAGGCAATCCACTCTTTCAGGGAACAGTCGTAACAGAGGAAGGCTGATGCCAGGCTGCAAACATAGCATTTTGGTATGTTTGTATTAGTGGGGGTACTACTAAGACTGGATCTTCTAGTAACTCTAAATAGTCTGTCATATCCTTACATTGTTTGTCATGTTCAGTGCTAAAAAATGCCATGACTTTCCGAATCTGGACCATATTTTTGTGAAAGGATGGGTCGTCCGTAGGAGAGGCAGCCGCCTGTCTGGATAAGTCCTCATTTAAGGAGGAGATATCTGACAGGGGAGACTGGGTCTGGAAATCCATGTCTTGGAAGTCCTCATCCTCCAGATCTCCAGTAAAATCTACTGGAAATTCAGGCTCGTCTGACAGGTAGTCATCGACATATGAGGGAGGAGACCCGGGTTGTAAGGGGTCCCTGTCACCCTGAAAGTGTTTTGGCAGAGGAGTAGGGGAACAGGATGGGTGGCTCGGCACTCCTGGATTGGAGGGCTGAGTGTGCTACATGGCATGCAAGACCTGCTGTATTACTGCAGTAATGTCCAGTTGAGAGGCAGGGGGAGTAGGGAGGGGGGATTCTGGGAAACCAAGGAGATGGTGGAGGGGATTGGATGCTTAGTCTGAGCAGGTCTTGCCCCTGGGTGGCAAAGCCCAGGGTACCGATCCCTGTCCGCTTGGCCCCTGTGAATACCCACCTGTGAGGGTGGAGGGGTGGTACGCATGGCAAATGCAGCAGGTTTCCCCTGAGGAATGCGGGTCGTCGACGGAACCACTGGGGAAACAAGTTTATGTAATGAAAAGGACATCCCCATCGACAGGAGAGGAGCCCCCGTCGACGGGAGGTTGATGGAACCCAGAAAGGGTTCATCATAAACTGCTGTCAACACGCTGGAAAGCGCCTTCCATGAGAGGGAATAACCTCCCATCGACGATCAGGCAATATGAGAACACAACATCGATGGTGGGGCACCTGCAATGGTGGCTGTCGATGAGCGTTTAGGCATGGAAGTTGAGAAGGGCTTCTCCTTCTCCTTTTTGTTCCGTTTATGAGAATCAGTGGAAGGGGAGCTCTTGGGACGAGCCCCCTGATTCTCCATGTGAGACAATTTCTGCTCCATTAAGGAATTTTTAATTTCCTGCAGCTGTTGTCGATGGGTTGCCTGGGTGAAATCCTGGCAATGTATGCAGGAAATGGTGTCGTATGTGGGTCCCAGACACTTTACACAAATGGTGTGGTTGTCAAAGCGGTAGATTTTCCTACTGCAACAGCAGGAATGAAATAGCGCTAACTTGTTTGAAGATTCTTTGGACATTTGTCGTTTGCTCAGATTCTCGATGACTGCTGTTCTGAAGTTGCTCTAGCTGCTGCGTGTGAGTTGAAGACGGCGGGAAAATGAACTAAGGATACCAGGGACCACCCACACTTATCTAGGAAACAGGAAGCTGATGTCATGTGTGGGCAGCCCCTGGAAAAGACTGCTAGAAGAGCAGCCATGCACCACAGCGGCCTCTGTGGTGACCCAAATGTATTACCTGCTGCAAAGAGACCACTCTGTGGAAGATCTACTGTTACAAGTGAGTAACCTGTGTTTCTAGGGATCTGGATATGTTGTTCAATCCACATTTACTGGCATACTCCTAGCAGTTCTCTGGGAGAAGGGAGGCAAGGCACACACCTCCTACTTTGGAAACAGAGATTGGAGAACTGAACTGAGGCCCCAAAACCAGCATCCTTGCATGACTCTAGGTCAATGTGGTAATGGGAAATGAAGGTGTGTGCTGACTTCCAGGTAGCAGCCCTGCAGATTTCCTGGATAGGGACATCCCTAGAAGCAGCCACCGTCGCAGCGGTATGGCAGGTGGAATGAGCCGTTAGCCCGACGAGAGGCTCCCTACCTGCCAACCTATAACAGAGATCAATGCAGAATGTGATCCACCTACCAGTCAACCGCTTGGCTTCAGGTCTGCCAGGTGTGGCTTCAATGTAGGTGACAAACAGCTGGTGAACCTCTCCCCGAGCTCCAGCCATGCGCTCTTTATAATAAGTGAGCACTCGCCTCAGGACCAAGGTATGGAAACTGTGTTCGGCCTCCGAGGTGTGGTTCAGGAAGAACACTGGCAGAGTCATCACCCGAGTCAGGTGAAACTCCGACACACCCTTCAGGTGGAACTTTGGGTTGCGGCACAGGACAATCTTGTTCCTGTAGAAAGCCAGGTAAGGAGAGTCCACCGAGAGTATCTGGAGTGCACTGATCCTTCTGGCTGACATGATAGCCACCAGGAATGTGGTCTTCCATGACAGGTGAGACATCTCACACCTGTGCATCAGTTCGAATGGCTTGCCCATGAACTTTGCCAAAACCAGCAACAAGTCCCACGGTAGTTGGTAGTAATTCATGCAATGGAGGGTTAATGTGGTCCTGGGCTTTGAAAAAGCACCAGACCACCTTCTCCTTTGCCACCGTCCACTGACCAGCCTGTGCCAATTAAGCAGAGATGGCTGCCAGGTGCACCATAAGGGTCGTCGACCGAAGTCCCCCTTTGGAGGAAGACCACAAATAATCCAAAATGCTAGCCACTGGGTAGGACAAAGGGTCCAACCCCTTTGCCCTGACACCAAATGGAAAATCTCCATTTAAAAGCATAGCACTTTCTGGACAATTCCTTTCTAGATGCCTCGACTACAGTGAGGATATCTTCAGAGAGACCCAAAGCCTGGAACTCTAGCTGCTCAGGAATCAGGCTGTCAGGTGTAGGGATTGAAGGTCCGGGTGGAGTACCTTCCCCTGACTGATGGAGAGCAGGTCTGGGCATGTGGGAAGATGCCTCAGGAGCCCGCTGCTGAGGCTGAGGAGATCGGGGTACGAAAACTGGCGGGGCCAGTCTGGAGCCACCAGGATCACCCGTGCCTTGTCCCTCCTGACCTTGAGCAGCACCTTGTGGATCAAAGGAAGTGGAAGGAAGGCACAGAAGAGGCCTGGGGTCCACGGCCTCGAGAAGGCATCCCCTGCAGCGAGCTCTGCTGACGGGGGTGGGCACAGAATAGCCTCAGCTTTATGTTCTCCCTGGAGGTGAACAGGTCCATCTGAAGGGTGCCCCACTGAGAGAACAGGCTGTGAACTACATTCGGATGGAGAGACCACTTATGAGACACCTCGCCCACCTGGCTGAGGGCATCTGCCAGCTGGCTGGAGGCTCCTGCCACATGGATGGCTAGGAGATCTGCCTCCTGGCTGCGCACAAGAGTCTAGATGAGGACAGCTTCCTTGCACAGCGGCAAGGAGTAACGTCCCGCCTTATTTGTTGAGGCAGTATATGGTCGTGATGTTGTCCGCCTGAACTTGAACCACTTGACCCAAAACAAACGGAGCGAATGCAGTCAACGACAGCCGAACTGCTCAGAGCTCCAGCAGGTTGATGTAGCATCAGGACTCCTGGGGGGGTCCAGAGCCCGTGGACTCTGTGTTCCCCTAGGTGGGCACCCCAGTCTGTGAGAGAGGTGTCGGTAGTCAGGATGACTGTCCGCTTGGGGCGGACAAACGGGATCCCTTCCTGCAGATGCTCTGGGACAAGCCACCACTAGAGGGCGTCCCACATCTTTTGGGTCACAGTGACCAGTTGGTTGAAGTGACCTTTGCGCCGAGACCACTGACTGGCCAGCTCCAACTTAAGGGAGCGCATATGCCAATGGGCCCATCAGACCATGCTGTTGCAGGCCACCATGTAACCCAGAAGGTGCAATAAGTCCCCGGGCAGCGTGCAAGTGCTCAATCAGAAATGATCAGGCAAAGGAGGAGAGAACCTCCGCCTTGTCTGCCGGGATCCCAGCTCTGGCTAGGCAAGAGTCAAGCTGTACCCCGATGAAGCTTATCACCTGTGAGGGCATGAGTTCTGACTTGGCCTCATTGACCAGGAGGCCAAGGTCGATGCAAGTCTGGAGGGCCAGGTCCCTGGAACACTCCACCTCCTGTCTGGAGTGACCTGTGATCAGTCAGTTATACAGGCAGGGGTATACCTGGACTCCTCGGTGCCTCAGGTAGGCCGCTACCACTGCTATGCATTTGGTGAAGACCCTGGGGGCAGAGGAGAGGCCGAATGGCATAGCCTGGAACTTGCACAGGGTTCCCTCAGCTCAGAAGCGGAGGAACCTTCCGTGGGACGGACAGATTGGGATGTGAAAGAACGCATCCTGTAGATCCAGGGAGCAAAACCACATGTCTTGCTCTAGAGATGGTATGATCTGAGACAGAGTTACCATCCTGAAAGTGCAGGACCTGAAGAATTTGTTCAGGTTGTGTAGATCTAGAATGGGGCGTCAGCCCCCCATCCGGTTTGGCATCAGGAAGTACCTGGAGACAAACCCTGGGTGTTCCAGAGGATTTGCTACCCTGACCATGACCTCCTTGCAGAGGAGCTGGGCTATAACATCTTGAAAAGCCGACCGAGTGTCTGCAGATACCAAGTCCTTCCACGGGGCACAGGCTCGGCTGGGTGGGTACTGCTTGAACGCCAGAGGGGGACCCCAACCGACTACTTTCAAGACCCACCTGTCCATGGTAACAGCAGACTAGGTGGAAAGGAAGTGGCAGAGCCAGTCCCCCACAGGAGGACCCAGGAGAGGTGTGACGGGCATGAGGGAGGCACCCCTCAGCCAGTCACTGAGCAGGCTTGGAGGAGGAGGAGGACCTGGCATAGGGGCCACCAGATCCCTTCCCTCTGGGCTCTCAGACCACCAATGCCAAGGACTTGGCCCAAGGTCACCAGGACTGAGCCTGCTGGCCAGATTGGTGCTGGGCTGGTTTTGCCGCAGGAGTAGAGGATCGAAACAGCTTGTGCTTTTGCTGTTTGGAGCCCTTGGGGTCCTTCTGAGCAGATATCACAGAGTCCAGGGTGGCATTGGACTTTTTAATGCACTGGAGATGACCCTCCACGCCAGGCCTGAGGAGGTCGGTGGCTAAGAATGAGACAGCCACCAACTTGTGCCGGATGTCTGCCGTAAAGGTCAAGTTCCGCAGCCAAGCCCTACGGAACATGGCAACTGTGGCCGCCACCCAGCAGGCGCACAGGATTCTCCTACATCCAGAGCCGTCTGGAGTTGCTGTTCTGCCACAGCTCTACCCTGGTCATGGACCTGCTTGACCGTAGTCTGGAGGTCTGCCGGGAGGTGAGGGATCACCTCGTCCAGGGAGCCCAACAGGGCATGGGAGAAGCGTGCCATCAGAATGGCTGAGCTCGCCTGGCAGAGGCCTAGTGAAGAGGCAGCATAGACCTTGCGAGCCGAGTGGTCTAATTTCTTGGACTCCTTGTCCAGCGGTCTATCAACATCCCCAGTATTGCCCGAGCCCCTAAACACGGAGTCAGCCACCAACCGCTCATCCAAGGGATGCTCCGTGAACCCTAAAAGGGTACCGGTGAGCACAGCATATTTGCGAGCCATCCAGGCAGAGGGCACAGGGCAAGAGGTGTGGTGCTGCCAAAGCTCCAGGGCAGGACCAACAATTGCCTCGGCCACTGAGAAAGCCTGTCAGGGAATCCCTTTTATCCAGAAACTCCATCAGGGGATAATGACCCCGCTTCTGCACAGGCTCTAATTTCATTCCCAGAGACTGGGAGATGAGATGGAGAATGCCCATGAACGAAGTGGGACCTTCCTCCATCGAAAGATCACCTATCGACTCTGTGTCAAGAGGATGGGAATGCAAAGAGGAATCCTTGGACTCCAAGGAGTCCGCATAAAACGGGCGACCACCCGATTTCCTCTTGACTCGCCGTGGGCAGTCAGGTGTGAGAGTGACCGACAGCTGATGGGGAAGCCCCTCAGCCAGCCAAGATTAAATAGATGGAGCCCGGATCACTGGTTACTTGGGTGGCAGCTCCACCACACATGGTGGAGAAGCCAGTTTTGGCTGAACCGAGATGGTCTGAACTGGCTCCACTGGGGGAGGAACAGTGATGACCCGCCCCGCCGGGGGGCATCAGTGTCAGCCTGTTGGGCGACAGCCAGGTGATGGCTGGGGTGGTAGCCGGCCTTGGCTTTGGCCCAGTCAACACTAACTGTTGCCACATAAGGTCTTTGTAGCATCAACGCAACTTGCGCCTCTCACCCGAGGAGGACAAAAACGAATAGCGGCGGTGCCGCTTCCCATGGTGCCGAGAGCAAGACCGCCGATGTTAGCGGGACCTGCTTGACTCAGAGGATGAAGAATACGGAGACCTCAACTTCAGCTGTCTGTGGTGCCGATGGGGGGGTCTCAGAGGGAGCGGGGGAGACCCGTGGCTCCTCCTGGCCTGGGTCGAAGACCGGAGGGTCTGGCTCAGCAGGCTGGGCTGCCCCTTCAGTGGTCAACGGCAGGACCAGAGTCCTGAATAAAGAGTTGTCAGCCTCTTCAAATGACAACTGGTCGATGGGGTTGAGAAATATCTCGGCCGCATCACTGGTGGTGTCTCAGCCAGCGAAGCCAAGGGCGTGGTTTCTATTGTAGTCAAAACCAGAGATTCCTGAGAGCGAGAATGCTCCCGATCCCAGGACCGTCAATGATGAGTCTTCTCTTTATCTTTCCTGGACACCGTCTTGCGCGAGCAGAAATTGTGCCACTCAGAAGGACCCTGCTGCTTAGTCGGGAGGCACTGACACAGCTCCTTGAAGGAGGCCGAATAAGTGGAGCCCAACTGGAGTGGAACAAAAGCCAAAATGAAGGAGGATTCTGCGGTGGCCTGGGCCTCCTCCTCCTCCTCGAAGGCCATGAGTTGCTCCAACTGTTAGGCGGACCCCGCAGCTGAGGAGACCACCCAACGGGCATCCTTGGATTTGACCGGTGGATAATGTTTCTCCGGGTGGCCCAGTTTCAGGCAGGCAGCATGGTCATAGATACACAGATACATAGACAGTATCGGCAGATAAGGGCCTACGACCCACCCAGTCTGCCCATTTGAGCTTGTAAGTTCACTTTATGTTTTGCTAGAAGTCTGTTGCCCCTTACCCCTGACCTCCAGAATTCCTTTATGTCTATCCCATGCATTCTTAAGTCCCGTGATTGTTTAAGCCCCCACCACTTCCTCTGGCAGGGTATTCCACTTGTCCACCACCTGTTCTGTGAAGAAATTCTTCCTCACATTTCCTTTGAATCGTCCTCCCTCTAACTTCATCCCATGCCCTCTAGTCCTGGAACATCTTTTTTGCTTAAAAATAGTGTATTCCTGCACCCTATTCCTCCCTGTAAGATACTTGTATGTCTCTATCATATCCTCTCTCTCCCTCCTCTCCTCCAGGGGGTACATATTCAAGTCCTTCAACCTGTCCTCATAGGACTTGTGATGCAATCCATGTACAATCTTTGTTGCCCTCCTCTGAACCTTTCCTACACTGTCTATGTCCTTACGTAGGCAAGTTCTCTAGAACTGTACACTGTACTCCAGGTGGGACCTCATTAGTGTCTTGTATAGTGGAATTATGACCTCCCTTTTCCTGCTGGTGATGCCCCTGCCTATGCATCCCAGCATCATATTTGCTTTACCTGCTGCCTTGTCGCACTGTTTCCCTACCTTGAGGTCATCAGAGATGATAACCCCCAAGATCCTTTCCTGCTTGGTGCATGCTATATTCTCACCCCAAATGATATATTGTGCCAGGGTTTTGTGCCCCATATGCGTTATCTTGCACTTCTTTGCACTGAATTTCAACTGCCAAACCCCTGACCATTCTTCAACTTTCTGTAGGTCCCTTCTCATTCTGTCTACACCCTCTGGTGTGTCTACTCTGTTACAGAACTCTGTGTCATCAGCGAACAGGGAAATTCTGCCTTCTAGGTCCTGTGCAATGTCACTGATGAAGATGTTGAAAAGGACCGGTCCGAACGCTGATCCCTGTGGTACCCCACTGGTCACTCTTCCCTCTGTGGAGTGACAGCCATTTACCACCACCCAGGTCCTCCAGGACCATCACGTGAAATGACCGGCAGAAGTCACAGGCCTGAGTATTATCGTGATTATGGCTGGACAGTAAAAATTACATAAGCGTGGGGGTCGATTTTAGCAGCATTTCTGCCTGCATGGGCACCGGCGAAATCCGGGCAAGGATTTGTCCTCTGTCGAGGTCACGATCGAAAACCGTGCTGAAGATGAAACTTGGATGAGACTAAGTTTTGGAAGTAAATCTGAAGATTTGAGCGCCAGGGCCTACTCAATGCAGGAGCGGTAAGGAGGGAACCTGCTTCTTCCAGTGAAAAGGATGATCTGGCATCATGGGGCAGAGCCAAA
The DNA here is from genome assembly GCA_016271365.2 of Neoceratodus forsteri. Lineage (NCBI taxonomy): Eukaryota > Metazoa > Chordata > Ceratodontiformes > Ceratodontidae > Neoceratodus > Neoceratodus forsteri. The sequence goes on from CM057456.1 coordinate 1,206,138,410, forward strand.
GGTTATACCATCTAGGTGGCTGGGAAGAGCCAGCTTGAAGAATTTATGACTAGATTTAAATGGAAAGGACACTGCTGGTAAGTGTGGATACAACCACATAACCACATCCCTAGAACATGCAGTTATCTACATAAGCAGGAAGCTGCATGAATGAGAGCATAAGTGCTCTACCATAGAGAAAGAATATTTAGCAGTGAGATGGGCAATTGATGCCTTACACTTTCATTTGTGGGGGTGGTGAATTCAAACTGATGACAGATCACAACCCCCTTTGCTGAAGTCAACAAATGAAGGCTAGGATTCCAAGAATTATGAGATGGTATCTGGGTTTACATCCTTATCAGTTAACTTTATAGCACAGGCCTGGTGCTCAGCACAAAAATACAGAATTTTTGTCCGGGCATGGAGAAGACACGAGACATGTAGGAAAATGTAAAATGCATCTTAAGATACTAGATGCTCTATAACCCCAGGGGATATGAATATGAACATATGTATGGAATACTGATGCAAAATTGTTCTATTGTTTCATTATCAAGGGACCCTGGGTTGGAGCTTCCGTAGAGGATGAGTGGAAGCTCCCATTTCTCTATTATGCCCGAGTGTATGAAAACCAGTTAACTAAAAAGTCACTGGTTTCCTCCTGAACAGGGGGTAGGGGGGTAGAAGGGCTTGGTGTCTTACCTTGGAAGACTCTATTCTAATTTATCTTTCTAAAACCTGTAGCAACAGCATTCTAACTTTTCTATACTGTACTATCCCCTCACTGTTCTGTCAGGATGGCCACCTACAGAACCCCCCCTTTTTTTCTTCTTTGCTGTTTCCTTTTCAAGTCCCTCTAAAATGCATCCTGAATGGCTCAAAGTGACCAAACAATGTAATAGCTAGCTAGCAGTTTCATTTGCCAATAAAAAGAGATACCCGCTGTTAAATATTTGCTCATTTAAAATAGGAGGCATGTTTTTGCTGCAGTTTTTATGCAGCACATATAGTATAAAATATGCCTGATTGCCCAAGTACATTGAAAATGTTATGTACTACACAGTGGTTTGGTGTCTGAGAAAGCCAGGCTTCGTATAAATGAAAGGTTTCTCTTGATAGGGAAACGGCTGGAGAATGTATTTGTTTTATTTTAAATTCATAATGGTATCTGAGGTAAACAGCCTTGGTTTTGCAGCCTTCCAGTTGCAAACAACTTCAGAACAGCTGCAAACAGAGCCTGGGATTTTCAGTCTGCCCGAAGCATGAGAGAGGGAAGGACATGTAGTCTTCATGTCCTAAAGGAATCTGAAAGACAGATGAGAACAGGATCCTAGCGATGTTATGCGATCCTGACGAATGCTATGCAAAGATTTATTTTCTTTTACTTATTTGTATTTCCTTTTGTTTTTGTGTTTGGAACTTTATTGAAATAAAATCATGCAACAAGCGTGTCATACTTTATATGAACTGAATCAGTGTCTATCTGTTACACCCACACCTTGGGACACTGATCCCACCAGGACGTGCTCTCAATTAATCCACCTCAATCATGTCATGGCAGCAGGGTACGTGCTAGGTTAAAGCAGTAACATATGGTGGGTTCTTGACCAATGAGGAGCCAGAACTGACCAGACCACAAGTTGTAAGTTTAGTTAACCTTCAGGGCCAGGTTCTACCAGCCAACACTGTCACACAGTCACAGAATATAATATGCAACTTTTCTTTTTTTGGTTTTACAAACCTCAAAATGCGTGACTGCTAAACAGACCACTGCATCTGCAGCCTATGTCTGATAACAATGCCAGCTCATTCAGAAGGCTATACTGTCTTCTTTTCTCCCATTATAGTAGGCTATAAACTAGGAATCTGCTTAATGGCTTCTATGGTGAAATGACAGCTCTAGCAGTTGTCAGTTTCAGTAGACAGTAGTGAAGATTCCTATAAACATCCTTCAGATGTTCAGTGCTATCTCTAAAATGCCTCCTCCTTGAGGCAGTGCAAAGACACTGATTTAATGTCTCAGAGACGGTTATGAAGCATAACTACGGAGACTAACTCCATTTATTCTAGTGCTTCTCCAACACAGCTTTGTGCGTTCTTTGTGCAGCTTGAATTATGATGACTGTAGAGTTGTTTTTTTTTATTATTGTTTTTTTTTTTTTTTTTACATTCTCCCTGGTACAATTTCCCAGGACACCTTTGGTAACAAGCTGTTTTCAGCTCAGTTGACCTTTCCCGGTAAAACTTTTCTAAACAAATTAATGTGTTTATAACATAGGTAAGGAAAATGCTGCAAGCCGACTGGCCCACAGCCATATATGGTGACACCACTACAAACAGCAAAAAACAGAAGTGCTGTCCACGTGGGTACAGGGTAAGTGAAATCAATGTCCTAACAACCCTTCAGAATGTTGAGGTTTTAAACTGCAGACATCTTGTCCTGCAAACAACTAGCACACTAACAGTAAACCTGCCTGCTCATCTTAGTGGCTCCCAATGGCAAAGTAACTACTTTACATCAAAATCTATTTCTTTTATTGTTCTAACCAGTGTGTGTGTGTGTGTGTGTGTGTGTTCATTGCAAAAAAACTTGTTAATGCATCAGTTAGGGTTGTTAGTAAAGTGACAAAAGTAGGAAAATATGGCGTTAGGGTTTCCAACCCTAACACTCCAAACCCCAACCTGCAGACACCGACAGGCATCGGGGGTGTGCCTTCGGACTGTCAGGTCCAACGCTCACCCCATTTGCCTATACTGTACCCATCTCACCTTATTTACTTATGGAATGGGGTAAGCATTATGGCTGACAACCCCAAGGCACATCCACAATCCCTGTCGATGTCTGCAGTGGGGGGCATTAGGGCTGGAAACCCTAATGCCATATTTCACTACTTTTGTCACTTTACTAACAACCTAACTGATTCATTAACAACATTTTTTTGCAATGAATTTCCTTACTTTTTCAGATACTTTACTTGTATCCTTATTTTCCTTACCCTCCATAACTGTCCTTATGCCACCGTGAGAGCTCAGGGCTCTTCAGGCCCTGTGCACCCATGCTCCCTGATTTTCCTTATTTTACTGTGGGAGCGCAGGGTCCTTTGGACCCTGCACACCTATCCCTCCATAGATGCATGACCAAATTATCAGCATAGCCATCTTATTACACCAGCATATGTAGCCAGAAGAGAAAATGTTCAATCCCCGGCAAAACATAATTCTGCACAACTGCAATGCCATTCCGCACCACAGATGCAAAAAGACATTTTGGACAGGATTTGAAAAATGACAGCTGTGACATACATGAGGTGGGGTAGTAGGAAGCCTATGTTGAAATTCTGGGGTCCAAGTCTTTAAAATTTCTAACGTTACAAGCCTGCATAGGGAAACTACAACAAATGGTCATAACTTTGCCATTTTTACACACTAGGACCTAGAATTTTCAACATTGCCTTTTGGGGACTCCTCTTCCTCATGAACAATATGACTGTCATTATGCAAATCCTGCCTGAAAGGTGAATTCACCAACCCATCGTGAAATCACCTTTCCGGCAGGAGATGTATAATGATAGTCATATTGTTCAGGAGGTTGGGTCATCAAAAGGCTATGCTGAAAATGTGGTGACAAAATATGCAAAAAATTGCAAAGTTATACATTAAAGTTGAAAATCCCATTGAAGTTACACAAAAGTATACCATTACCACGCACCGTGCATCATTGTGCGGTAGCAGTATAAATGTTATTCAATGGTACCACATTTGTGCAATGCTTGGTGTACTACGCAACCAGTTAACTTTTGCGCAATTAACTGTACAATAATTTCCCATAAGAAACAAGATCTTCTTTCATGAGTCGTCCTACGAATTAAGATCGTACTTCATATGATGCCAACACAAACAAAGAATTTAAATGTTAAATAAAACACATTTTAGGGCATTTTTGAGTAGTAAAGTGCAGAATGCTCCAAAGGGGTCCCAATAAGCAAGCTACATGTGTTGGTTTCTCCCCAGAATACCATTTTGGGAGGTTTCCAAATTTGAATATTTCAGGCAAACTGAAAAAAAGATGCTGGCCACACAAAAGAGGCATTTTCTCATACAAAGCAGGATCCTCTTTCATTTCATACAGCTATATTTTAGTGCTTACTGAGCATGCTCAGAAACAATTTTTAAAATTTTTAAATTGCAATAACTTAAATTTCAGACCACAAAACCAAACTATCTGGTCTGTAGGCAAGTTCAAAGGAAAATCCCAGCAAAGTCAATGGGCAAAAACATTTTTTTTACCTCTTCCCTAACTCAGAGACCACAGATCCAACCGGAACGTAACTTGCAAAGTCAGGAGATCTACACTACAGGATAGTGCATACCAAATTTTGTGCAAACCCGTTGAACGGTTTCAAAGTTCTTAAAGTGCTAAATTTTGAGTTTATCATTGAAGTGCCTGCTCAACCTTAACTATAGGGGTGTGTATATTATATATACACACACTTTTCTTTTTCACACTTACCTACTTACCCATTTTGTAAGTCCAATAAGACAATCCAGGGAGCTGGTACTGTAGAAGTACCAAAGCCGCACATCCAGGGTGGAAGGCACTTGGCTGATTACTACCTCCCTGGCAGTGGCATCATGCCCATTGGGCCTGAGGGGCATATGCTCCCATCCCAATATCATTGCACAAACCAGTAAAACATTAAATTTTATTTTATTTCAAATAAACCCCAAGGTCCAAAACGATACAAGCTGTTTTTGAAGTTGGTGGTGGGGGGTAGATTCTAGTGCTGCCATCGGCCATCAGAATCATGGACTGACAGCCGGCCTGGTAGTGCTGAGGGTTGAGGCACTGGACGCCACACCTCGCTGGAGACACGGGTTCGGGAATGCACCAGGGCTGTCAGGTGTCGGCAGGGGAGGGATAGGATTGAGCATCCAGAGGATGGCTCTCCTATCCCTGGGGAGGGACTGGGGTTATCACCGCTCTGCAGTGGCCCCCGATGGAGATCAGGTGCACTGCAAGAGTAGTGCACTTGAGGATGGAGTGCGGCGGACGTCAGCACACAGTGCCTCAACGTCATTGCACATCCGCACTCTAGAGGGGAAAAGATGGCTGGGTGCGACCATGCAGCCTGATGGCCGCGCTCCGCAATTCCCGGAGAACTGTCATGAAATTGCACTGGGGGGTCTGGTCCTGGCTCGGGGAGGCATGGGGAGGCCCTCTGGTGGGTTGGGTTGGGTCGCGGCCGCACCAGACCCTCTTCATGTGAGTGGTGAGCCTGCTGCTCTCTGGGCAGGTGGAGCCAGCGGCTGGATGCCCACACCGGTTGAGCCACAGCAAGGCAGTAAAATAAAGTAACAATTAAAAAAAAAGAATTGTGGACTGCAATTCAAGACAGTTGCAATTAGCAGGGATGTAAGTTTGTCATGGCAGTCATACACGTCATTCATTCCATGACGTTTCATCTTTATTCAGGACTTCCAGGACTTTTACTAGTGTCATCAGAATGTAGCAATGATGACAGTGCCACAACATTTACTACTGTTTACTAATGATTTCATGAACAATGAGTCATTAAAACCTCATCCATGAGAAACTTACATCCCTAGCAATTAGTCGCAATTGCCTTGAATTGCAACCCTACTTTAGGGAAGTCATATTTATCTAAAGTTGATGACTCCGTCTCCAGCTGGCTTGCTTCCCTGACAGTCTCCTGCCCCCTAAACTCATCTTGGAGGCAGACAGTATTCTGCAGCGTGGCAGCAGCACAATTTTATTTTTTCATATCAATTATTTAAATCGTATCTGTGTTGCTTCAAACTTTGGTTGACAAACTCCGCAACCAACCAAATGTGTTCCTGGCTGCTTGGCATAGAAATGTCATCCAATGAGTATGAGATAGAGGAACAGCCAGGAGCTGTGCACTCTGCACAAGCAGATCATCATGGCGTGGTTCGTTTGTGGGCAGCAATGAGGAAGGAGTAGGATGAAGTCTGTCATCGAGGAGTGGAGTGCTTAAGAAAAAAACCTTTGCGGTGGGCCTTAGGATTTATTTATGAAGAAACTGACTCAGGGGAGACTCATAGAAAAGCAGCAGCAAGAAGGAGCGAGTGAGTGGCCTGAGGAGAAGAGAGAGACAGAGAGCGGGCAAGGCTCAAGGGAAGGGTCTGTCTGGGTTGGGCAAGTTGCAGGAGAAAGCAGCTTGTGGGCTGGGATCGACCAATCGGGTGGTCCAGGTCAAGGGAGGTACTTTCCGACGGCCAGGCTGGGAGACACAAAACAACAAGTGATGTGGTCAATGTGATGCTTGGCTAGCTGGTTATGATTATTGCATGATATTGGTATCATAAATAAATGGTCAGTGTATGAAATATCAGTCTGTGAGATTTTGCCCTTTAAATTACAAAGGTATCAGCAGCTGAAAACCAGGATGTAATTAAACAGATCAGAAGGAAACAGTTAATTGGAACATCCTTCTAGAGACAGTTTATGGCCTCCATCACCTGCTGCTGCTTTTGAAGTCAGAACTTAAATACAAATTTTATTGCATCAGGAAAGGACGTCATTTAGCCAATTCCTGTTGGCTATCTCATACCCGGGTGACAGACTGCAGGGTTGTAAACCTCAGAGGAACTGGTTGATCAAAGACTCATAATTTGGGAAATGGGTTTTAGCTGATGTTCACATTATTTAAAATACCTCCTGGTAGGAAATCATGTTTGTAATTTTATATTCTAAAAGGATGAGCCAGATGACTCACAAAAGGGATGTGGAGACACAGAGTTTAAACTGATACTTGTTTCTGAAATGTGGGTCATATCTTTTTGGGCTCTTAAGAAACAAAGATCTCTCTAATTTAGAGGCACTTACAGAGGTAATACATTAGATAGAAAATATTTAAATCTATTGTGGTAGGAGTTTTTGTAACAGGGTCCTGTTATGAAGAGAAATATCAAGAATTTACAAGATGCCCTCCCCCCCCCCATACTTTTCAATTTTCACTCTATCCTGTCTGCTTCTATATTTGTATCTATCCTAATTTTCTTGTCAGGGTGGCCAACCTGGCAATCTTTAAACCTTCTTTACTGTCCCTGATTATCTTTAAAACAATCTGGCATCCAAATCTTGATAAGCTGAAAAGCAGTCAGCTGAAATTCTAGCTATGAGGAATTTCATAAAAACAAGCATTATGCAGCACATATAAAGAAAATATGTTAGGGAGACTACTGTGTAAAAAGATTTACTAGAATTGTTGTCTTAGATAAATGCATGTTTACTTTCTGGCATTTACATTTAAAAGTAAATAGAATCCTGAAGCCTTGCAAGGAAGACAGATGAGGGCCGCCCCTCATCTATTTTCCTTGCCAAGGCTACGAATTTAATTCAATCTTTAACAAGTGTTTCTTTTCTTTCTGTATTAAAACAAAATGAATGTGTACCTGAATGTCTTGCTTCTCCTGCTGAGGTCCTGCTATATAGGGATGGCAGCCTACAAAATGGCTGCTTTTATAGTATTCAGGTAATGTGATGTGTCAAATAGGGGGGGCTCAGTTCAAGACACACCTTCTGAGAAATATATAAACCCTCCACTAGGAGACCTGTGCAGATGGACAGAGAGGAGGAGAGTCGATGACTGACCACAGAGCAAGAAGGTTGTGTGTGTCCACACAAAGTGCTGTACAGACAAAAAGAAAGGAAAAAGGCAATTCAGGAGTCTGTGGAAGAAGTATTTCCTGTTTTGGGTCTGAAGACTAACACCGATTGTTTTCCTTTCTATGAACTTTAAGTTAAGAATATTTTTTGTTTTGTTTTGTTTGTTTTGAAATAAATTGACAAGCATACCTTTCGTTTTATGCATCTTAAACCTTTGGTCTGGACATCTGTTATTTCCCACACTTCTACACTGGTGTCAGAAGTGGGATATAACTAACGCGTCGAAGACTGCCTGGGAGCGTTGCCAGGGGTACTGAAGTTAAGTACCTAACAGATGGAGGAAGAGGACTTGACAAAGAAAGATGTATATCATGTCACTAGAGCAGTGACTGAAAAACTGGTATTCAGTTATTGCCTGGCCTAGAACCTGGAGCAAGGCCTAAAATGAGAAGAACAGAGGAGGAGAATATGGATGGAACCCCTGAAGCAGGAGGCAGCCCAGAGTGACCCCAGTACCAGATGACCCGGAGAATTATTAAAAGTGGCTGTGTATTCACCAGATCAAAATGGATCGTCAGAGGGAAGAGATCGTCGCCAGAGAGATGAGGATCATCGCCAGAGGAGAAGAGGACAGGCGTGTCCAGGCTGAGAGCATCGGCGACAGGATGAGAAATGGACGGATACCCTGAAGGCTATTCAGGTACTTGCACAAGGTCAGTCTGATTGAACTATACCCAGAGACATTAAATTAACAAAGCTGTCAGAGAGTGATGATATAGAGGCATACCTCACCACTTTCGAGCGGATTGCCCAAACTTGCGCTTGGCCCCAAGATCAATGGGTCATAAGACTGGTCCCATATTTAACTGGTAGAGCTCAAATGGTGTATAGCCAGTTAAGTGGGGTGGACTCAAATAATTATGATCAAGTAAAAGAAGAGATATTGCGACGCTATGATATTAGCGTGGAAACCTATAGACAGCGGTTTCGTACCCAGAGAATGACTATTCATGATACACCGAGAGAAATCTATGCAAAATTAAAGGACTATGGTGGGAAAAGGCTACAACCTTTAGTAAAAACTAAAGAGCAGATGATGGATATGATTGTCATTGAACAGTTTATTCAGGTGTTACCTCATGATGTCCAGCTATGGGTGAAAGAACATCAGCCTGAATCTGCAGAGATACAGTGAAGCTGGCAGAGGATTATATAGCTGCTCGACCCACTAGCCCAGAGGGCAACAAAATACCCACCTCAGACATCAGAAATGGTAAGGCCTTTTATTCTAATGCGCGTCAGAATAATTACAGCAGGCGAGACAGAGGGGAAGAATACCATATTCTGAACTGATTTGCCATGGGTGTCTTGGCAAAGGCCACATAATGAGAACCTGTCCAAATAAGAAAAGAACTGACATGACTCACCTAGCATTGGCTAATATTGGGTATGTTGCAAATGTGGGGATTGGAGACCAACAGACATTGGGTTTATTAGATACAGGGAGTAAGCAGACCCTGCTGAGAGCAGATCTGGCCCCGGACAGTAAAGTTACCTCAAATGATACAACAGTAATGTGCATACACGGGGATATTCATCAGTATTACACTACAGTGGTTGAAATGACTGTCAATAATGAGCACCACTGTATGACTGTTGGCCTGGTACCTCGATTGCCAGTTCCAGTGATTATAGGCCAAGACTTTCCCCACTTTAACTCACTGGTGCAAGAACAACAAGACTATGTAAAATCAGTAAATGTGGTAACCCGTGCCCAAGCAAAAAAACAACAGTCAGAGCCAGTGTTTTCTTTTGAAGAGGATTTCTTTGAAGGAGCTGAAGGTTCAGGGAAACCCAGAAAATCAAAAAATCAGAAGAAAAAAGAGCAGAGAAAGTGGGCAGAACAACAAAAGAACAGTATTGCTGGCATTTTGCCAGAAGTACCCTTGCAAGACATTATTAAGGAACAACAAGCTGATGTTTCCTCAAAACCTTTTTTCACAGGCTCAACAAGTAAAACACCCTGGACAATCTCATTTTATTGTGAAAAATAATATCTTGTATAGAGTCACTGTTGATACTACCATAAATGAACCTGTAGAACAGCTAATGGTACCAAAAATGTATAGAGAAAAGGTCATGCAGTTAGCGACAATATTCCAATGGCGGGCCATGAGGGAGGATCGAACCTTGCAAAGATTACTTGCCGGTTTAGCTGGCCAGGTATACATCAGGATGTGGCTGAATACTGTCATGCCTGTAAAGAATACCAATTGGTTGCACAAGGGAAAAAGATCAGGTGCCTTCAGCCAATACCTTATGTCACTACCCATTTGAATGAATCGCAATGGATGTTGTGAGCCCTCTTACCAAAAGTTCTAAGGGTAACGGTTCATATTAGTGGTATGTGATTATGCCACACGGTACCCTGAAGCTGTTCCTATCGAACAGTTACTGCTCTATGATAGCTGAAGAGTTAGCCAAAATATTCAGCAGAATAGGAATACCCAGGAGATTCTCACAGACAGAGGTAGTAATTTTACTTCTGTTATGTTGAGGGAGTTATGTAAGCCTCCTAGGGGTATCTGCTGTCGTCTTCACCTTACCACCCCCAAACAGATGGTCTTGTGGAGATTTAACAAAACCTTAAAAAATGCTACAGAGTATGTTCAGGAAGAAGGTAGAGATTGGGACAAATATCTCCCTTACCTCCTGTTTGCCTACAGAGAAGGTACCACAGGCTACAACTGGGTTTTCCTTTTCCTTACTTTATGGTAGAAATCCCAGGGACCCTTAGATGTGGTAAAAGAACACTGGGAGGATGGTAAAATTTTGGCTATAGTAACATCATAGATTACATGACTGCATTAAGAGAAAGATTGGTCAAATATGTAATATGGCTCATTTAAATGTGACCAGAAACAAATGGGACAAAAGAAGCATATGGCGTGGGGTTAAAGTGTAAAAGTTTTATACCTGGAGAAAAGTGTTGTTATTATTACCCTCAACAGAGAACAAACTGTTGATGCATTGGCAGGTCCCTTTGATGTAATCAGACAAACAGGAAGTGTCAACTTTGAAATTGAAATGCCTGGTCATCGACCAACTAAGACGAGTATACCATGCAAATCTTTTGAGAAATGGATAGAAAAACCCCAGGTCCAAGCACTCTACATTCACCCTGAGCCCCAGCAGACAGAATTGAGATTGCTTATGAGAAGCTTGACTGGCCCATGAATGATAAAAGTATATAAATAAATCCTAATCTAAGCCCTGAACAAAAGGTGGAGATAGATCAATTGTTACACTATTTTCAGGACACTTTCACATCCACCCAGAGACGAGCTAAGGAGTAGAACATGACATTAAGGTCAACCAGCAGAAGCCCATACACCAAAAAGCCTATAGATTATCGGAAAAGATTAGGCAAGAGGTAATTGATGAGATAAAAAGATGGAACAGTTGGGGTGATTGTCCCTTCCAAGAGTGCATGGTCTTCCCAATGGTGGTAGTGAACAAAAAGGAAGGAGGAATAAGAGTATGTTTAGACTTCCGAAAAATAAATTCTATTTCAGATTTTGATGGGTACCCCATGCCCAGAATAGATGATCTGTTAGATAGAATAGGAAATGCCACTACATCAGCCGTTAGATTTAACCAAGGGTACTGGCAAATTCCTTGGCCCCTGCCAAGCAATAACAGCTTTTCTACACCAACTGGATTGTACCAATTTACCACTATGCCATTTGGACTCCATGAGGCACCTGCCACATTCCAACAGTACATGGACCACATCCTAAGAGCACATGCCCAGTACAGTTCAGTGTACTTGGATGATGTAGTCATTTTCAGTCATGACTGGCATTCACATTTGGTGCATTTAAGTGCAATTATTCAGACCATTAAGGATGCGGGATTAACAATAAACCCTGCTAAGTGTGCCATAGCAAGCACAGAGACCAGATATTTGGGTTTCATAATTGGGAAGGGATCCTTGAAACCAGAGATTGATAAAGTGGAGGCAGTAGCCAACAGCCCCACCCCCATTACAAAGAAACATGTTCGATCTTTTTTGGGTTTAGCAAATTATTACTGTCGATTTATCCCAGATTTTGCTACTCTGGCAACTCCCTTAACAGAGCTGACCAAAAACAAATATCCTAATAAAGTTAAATGGACGCAAGCATGTGAGGAGGCCTTCAGGAACATAAAAGCGGTCCTTTGCTCAGCCCCTGTGCTAACTAGCCCAGATTTTACAAGACCGTTTGAAATTCAAACAGATGCCTCAGAGACAGGTTTGGGGTCTGTGTTAACCAATATGATGAAAAGAGGAACATCCAGTATTGTATATTAGCAGGAAACTTCATGGCGTGAAGGAAGTACTCTACGATAGAGAAGGAATGTTTGCTACTAAAGTGGGCCATAGAGTCCCTTAAGTATTACTTGTGGGAAATGATTTTGTAGTGATGACAGATCATAATCCGTTGTGTTGGATAAACCAGATGAAAGATAAAGCGCACAGATTATGAGATGGTATTTGTCTCTACAACCATATAAGTTTACCGTAAAACACAGGTCAGGAACGAAGCATTTAAATGCTGATTTTCTATCTCAATATGGTGCTGCAAGAATACCAAAGTAAAATGAATATTGGTGCTAAGTAAGCACTAGACACCTCAGGGAATTGTTTTGTACAGTAGTTCTGATAAGACAGTAAATATTGTTTCTGTACAGAACTAATTATAAGGGTCCCTGAGGTGGAACTTCTGAGAGTGGGTGGGCGGAAGTTCCAACCCTTTCAAGGGTGAAGGGTCTCAGCCAACAAATAAAAACTTATTATGTTGCCTTCTTGTGGTGGGAGGTGTGTAACAGGGTCCTGTTATGAAGAGAAATATCAAGAATTTACAAGCTGCCCCCCCATACTTTTCAATTTTCACTCTATCCTGTCTGCTTCTATATTACGTATCTATCCTAATTTTCTGTCAGAGTAGCCAACCTAGCAATCTTTAAACCTTTCTTTACTGTCCCTGATTATCTTTAAAACAATCTGGCATCCAAATCTTGATAAGCTGAAAAGCAGTCAGCTGAAATTCTAGCTGTGAGGAATTTCATAAAAACAAGCATTATGCAGCACATATATAAAGAAAATATGTTAGAGAGACTACTGTGTAAAAAGATTTACTAAATTGTTGTCTTAAATAAATGCATGTTTACTTTCTGGCATTTACATTTAAAAGTAAAATAGAATCCTGAAACCTTACAGGAAGACAGATAGGGAATGGCGCCCCTCATCTGTTTTTCCTATACAAGGCTACAATTCAATTCAATCTTTAACAAGTGTTTCTTTTCTTTCTGTATTAAAACAAAATGAATGTGTACCTGAATGTCTTGCTTCTCCTGCTGAGGTCCTGCTATAGGGATGGCAGCCTACAAAATGGCTGCTTTTATAGTATTCAGGTAATGTAATGTCACAATAGGGAGGGCTCAGTTCAAGACACACCCTTCTGGAAAGTATATAAACCCTCCACTAGGAGACCTGTGTAGATGGACAGAGAGAAGAGAGTCAGTATTCGACTGACCACAGAGCAAGAAGGTTGTGTGTGTGTTTCCACACAAAGTGCTGTACAGACAAAAGGAAAGGAAAAGGCAATTCAGGAGTCTGTGGAAAGAAGTATTTCCTGTTTTTGGGTGTGAAGACTAACACCGATTGTTTTCCTTTCTATGAACTTTAAGTTAAGAATATTTTTTTTGTTTTGTTTTGTTTTTGGAAATAAATTGACAAACGTATACCTTTGCGTTTTTTATGCATCTTAAACCTTTGGTCTGGACATCTGTTATTTCCCACGCTTCTACAGTTTTGTTCTGTAATTTTCCTTTTTTTTCCTTTTCTGTGATTGTGATGCTCTTTGATATTTGTTTGGTATTTTATCTTACTGTTTTTATCCATTTTTAGTAAACATTTTCATAAGATACTGCCTGGGTCTCCTCAGTCATCTTTTGCATGTTATTGCTGAATGGATATTAAGTCTGACAACTGTTCAAGGGCTTGATGGGGTTACTATGCTCGGTAAAAGGTAAGACTATACCTAAGGTCTCTTAGAGTCTTAAGGGTTCATTTTTGGATACCTGGTTAGTCGCCCTTAGGTGAAAGATATATTGCATCCCCCCAAAACACAATATTATCTGAGCCTGTACATTTTGGTACGCTAGTATATGATTCACAGTTTGCCCCCCCAACTTGAGACTAAAAGTGATTTGAACCCAAAAGCAGACATGAGGGTTACCTTGTCTATTACCTGTTCATACTATTGCACTGTGAGGTTGGCACTGTGGGAGCAGAGGGCCTGACCTGCGGAGTGCGTTTGTGACAGATTTGGTTGGCAGCGGTACAATAAATTTGGTAACACAAGCTTTAACTGTTCAGTGTGTAAGCGTAATACTGTACAACTCACTTGCAAAATAAGGTAGTGATTTATTTTTAAAAGAGAAGACTGAACAATATAATTTTGCTTATAGTCAAAGTTCCTACCTGGTTTATTTTTTTTCAAAGTTCAAGTTAGAGTAGCCGTAGTTAGGAAAGAAGATGGCTTCCAACTACAGTGAGCACACTGCAGACTACCTGAAGCAGTTGTGCAAGGAGAAAGGAGACCTGCACGAGGGAAGAGCCACCAAGTAGAACCTCATGGATGCTCTGATGGCCGCTGGTATCCAGAGTGTCGAGTCACAGACTGTGCCTGTAAAGGACCAAACCTTGGTCATAGAGGGGCCAGTGCAGTGTCCAGATCCGGTGAGGAGGACAACAGGGCCAGTGCAAGGCAAGGGACACAGCAGCAGGGGAAGGTCACCAGAATTCTGGAGCCAGAAGCCATCAGGCTGTAGATGTAGCTGTGGAGGATGGAACTGTAGTTCCAGAGAGAAGAGAAACAACAGCAGCAAGCTGCAGAGGAGAAGAGGGAGTGAGAACAGCGAGCCGCAAAGGAGAAGAGGGAGCGAGAACAGCAAGAAGCTGAACGTGAGCAGCGAGAGGCTGACCGTGAAGAGTGTGAGCACCAGAGGCAACATGAACTGGAGAAGCTAGGACTCCAACCACCAGCACCAGAGCAGGTAAGTGGCTTGGGTTTAACTGGAACTACAGGACTGGGTTACAAACTAAATTCCAAATTGGTAGCTGAATTTAAAGGGGGGGGGGATATGGATGCCTTTTTAAATTCCTTTAAAAAGGTTATATTCAGGCAAACATTCCTAGAGGGTCCTGGTCAAATAGGCAATGAGGACAGAAATGATTACAGCAAACTTAAAGCTGCACTTTTTTTAAAAAAGTTTGATTTAACTGCAGAAGCATACAGATCTAAATTTCTTAAGCTCAGGAGAAGACCTGATATGAGCTACGAGGAGCTAGCCATGAAAAAACATCAGTGTTTAAAACATTGGTGGGAAGGAATTGAAGCAAACTCTGTAGATAAAATTCAAAATGCTATATTGTTAGAACAGTTTTTTGGGGCATGCCCAGCAGAGCTGAAAACCTGGCTGGAGGACCGAGATCCCAAAACAGTGCAAGAGGCATTTTATTTTTCCTATTAATTCTCCAACCTTGCATCTGCCTTTTCCTGTTCTAATCACTGTTATCCCCTGCCTTGTTCTCACTTTTAGCATATTGTGCGATGAAGGGAAAAAAAAAAAAAAAAAAAACCTACTCCACAGTGGTAATCACACTCACTGAAGGTCAGTTATTCCCCTTACCCCCTCCCAACAGAAATAGCAATGGGCACCACGGCTATCACACTCAGCCTACTCATGGTTACCTTTCTTGCTCTGCCCACATCCCATCCTGCCCCCTACCCTCCACCCTAAGCCCCACCCCCTCTACCACCCCACAGCTGCCAATCCCCCCACCCTGGACACCCCTATTTTTCCACGGCACCCACCTCCAACCAATAACTCCTCCCCCGGGACACCCTGGGCCCACCCCTTCCTTGCTATACCTGCACTCTACCCATTCCCTGTACCCCAACTAGTAGGACCTCCCATCGGTACCTGACTAAGGGTCCTGGTCGACACAGACTACTCATCAGATTAATTGCTCTACTCCTCCTGCTCTCTGGGAACATACACCCCAACCCCGGGCCATTGTCAACTAGCCACCCCATACCCCACTCTAGTACTGGCCTCAGCATTGCATCAATGAATATTTGCAGCCTAAAAAAATTCACCGCTCTCCAGTGCTGGGCTGTACAACACCGTCCTGATGTTATAGCACTGGTTGAGACCTGGCTCTCGAGAAAAACTCCCGACTCGGTTATCTCCCTTCCTGGCTACACTCTGTTCAGGGAAGACTGTATAGGTAAACATGGCGGTGGGTGTGCAGTCTTTATGCGCGACACGCTTTTAGGTCGTGCTCTTCCTGCCCCCAAGCTTGGTTTTAGTGCCCAAGCCCTCACCCTCAAGGTTACCCCTGACCCAACCAGGGGCCCTCTTTTTCTCACAGTCTCTTACATACCCCTGAGGGACCAGGGATCAGCTGTCCACTCCCTCACTGAGTACCTCACTACACTCCCACACAAGGCAAAGCAGCTCATCCTAGGTGACCTTAATGTCAACTGACTGAGTACCACTGCCCCCCATATCAGGGAATCCTTTGCTGCCCTAGATATGACCCAACTGGTTACATCACCCACTAGATTTAACCAGTCAGGTGGCTCCAGCACCCTCCTAGATGTAATTCTGTCGAACCGCCCCCATAAAATCAGGGATATTAATGTACTACCAGACTTTCTTAGTGACCACTCTACTGTCCTCTGCCACTGCTCATCCCCCACACCAAAACCAGTGTCCCAGGTCACCTCATGCTGGTACTTTCACCCCAGGGGTCTCAGAAAGCTAAAAACGCACCTAGCCCAGCTTGACTGGCCCCCAATCCTACTAGCAATGGATAATGACTCTGCCCTAGCCTATTTCTCCAGTGCATTCATCAAGGCCTGTGACCTTTTCGCCCCCGTGACCAGAATCCGTACAAAGAAACACAACGCCCCATGGATCTCTCCATCCCTCATCCAAACACTGAAACAAAGAGATAATCTCTGGCATATTGCTGTCGAGACAGGCATGCTAGCTGACAGACAAGCCTATAATGCAGCACGTAACAAATGCACCTGAGCTATAAGGCAGGCTAAGGCCAGATATTATCAAGCCACCCTTGAATCCACTTGGGGCTCATCCCGTGCCTTCAGGGACAATATGAAAGAGCTCAACGGAAAGACCCGCTCCCCCCCCCCACCATCACTACTCTTCATAGATGGTACTGTCACTACTGATCCTCCCTGCATAGCAGAGTGCCTCAATATGGCTTTCTCAGATCTAAGCTCTGTCCTCCCCAACTACTTTTTCGACCCTATCCCTGCCTCCGCCACCTCCCACCTCGGGTCGCCCCCTTTCTACCTGCATGCCATATCACCCCTTGAAGCCAGGCCTTATCTGCAAAAAAACCTTAGCTAGCAACAACCCCAGCTATGATCCCCTGGACTCCAGGATTCTCAGATTAGTCCTAGATACTGCACTAGCCCATCTCACCAACCTTTTAAATCAGTCACTATGTCTTGGACAATTTCCCAGTGCCTGGAAAATTGCAGAAATCACCCCTATCCATAAGAGTGGAGACAGAACCTCCCCTAACAATTTCAGGCCCATCTCCATTCTCCCCCCTCTCTCCAAATCACTTGAAAAAAATAGTGGCCATTCAGCTCTCCGAGCATCTGGCCAAATATGACCTGTTGTGTCCAGAACAACATGGATTCCGCCCTGGACACAGCACCACTACAGGCCTCCTGGAGTTCTCCCAGCAACTCCACTCTGCTCTCAACTCTGGTCATGTTGCGGGTGCAGTGTTCATTGACCTCTCCAAGGCCTTTGACACTGTCCGTCACCACCTCTTACTTGACTCCCTCCACCAACTTGGCTTCTCCTCTGGCCCACTGGCTTGGTTCACCAGTTACCTCTCTGCCATTCCTGTTCGCTCGGGGGTCCCCCAGCGTTCCATCCTGGGCCCCGTTCTGTTCAGCCCATTTCTCAACACCTTCCTCAGCTCCTGCTTGGGCAATATTGTACTCTATGCCAATGATGCGGTTTTCCTTACCTCCCACCCTGCCCCGCACCTCTTCAGGAATCCCTGCAGCACACATTCAACCAAGCCGAACAGTGGTTCCTTGACCACTGGCTGGTCATTAACCTCAGAAAAACAAATCTATACTTTTTTCGCATCATTAGAATAAGGCCAAAAATGCCCCCTCTGCATTCTCCCCAGTAATGCTCACCCTCTCGGGCAAGTGTCATCCTACAAGTACCTGGGCATCACCTTCGACTCGGCTCTTAAATTTCACACCCACATCAATACCCTGTCCTCGGCCATAAACTCTTGGATTGGTCTTCTCTATCGTCACAGAGACTGCCTCCCTCAAACCGCTCTCCAACTGGCCATCAACTCCTCCGTCCTGTCCCTAGTGGACTATGGCCTACCTATCTATGCTGCGGCCAACAATACCTCCCTGACCAGAATCCAGACCTCAATAAACAAGGCCTGTAGGCTCCTGACCGGTGCATTCCTCCGCACCCATACTTGCTTGATCTATTCCACTGCCAACCTGCGCACCTTGGAGGAGCGCTTGCGCTACCAAACCTGCTTACCTGTCCAAAAATCCCTGCTAGGACTCTTCCCCCCAGGGGTCACTGCGTCCCTGCAGCTTGAATCCCCATCCATTGCCACCTGCAGCTCAGTTAAGGCCACCTTTCTGGTGCCCCATACCAAGACCTCCCTAGCCCAAAGGTCCTTTCACTACTGCGCCCCCACATGGTTCAACTTCCTCCCGCTCTCTGTCATTAAGTCTACCAAAAGTGGTCCCTTTAAAATCGCTCTCCGTAACCACCTCTTTGCTGCGTGAAGCTGCAGTTGCCCTTAATCAGCCTAATGTTTGGGGTCCCTCCCCGTTTCTTGACCATAGCCTTGACAATGTCCATTTGACTGCTCCCCCCTTTCTTTTTTTTTCATACGATTGCTATTTACTGCATGTAACTTTATCCCGTAAACCACTAATATATTGTGTTCTTTTTGATATCTGTATTGCACCTGTATGTTACCACTGTTGTATCTCACACTGTAACCATGTATAACCTCCCTGCGATGAGGTGCCTTTTGTAAATGAGTCCCTGACTCAAAAGGTTGTAAATCTGATGTTCAAAATAAATAAATAAAAATAAATGAACACTCGGACCGCTATGCCAAGAGCAGACCTGCTCTGAGAGTGAATGGAGCAGGCATGGCAGCGCAGAAAGGGAAAACCGTGCCTTCAGGGCAGCTAAAACCCTCACTGCCTCCACCGAAACTAGTTAGCCCCAGGTTTCAAAGAAAAGATTTTTCTGAGAAAATAAACGAATGTTGGGTTTGCAAAGAAACTGGGCATTTTGCCAGACAGTGTCCCAAAAGGACGAGCAATACGCAAAATGGGGTTAGGAAAGAAGTGGGTTGTTTGTGTGTCCCTGAAAGCATACCTGTGAACATGAGGGAACACGTGCACCCAGTCACTGTGAATGGTGTACAGACACAAGGGTCAAGAGACACAGGGGCATCCTTGATGTTGGTAAAAGGGGATCTGGTGGAGCCTGGTCAGCTTATAGCCAATAAATTTGTAACTGTAAAAGGATTCACTGGAGAGGAGACAACAATGCCACTCGCTAGTGTTCTCCTAGACTGGGGTGAAACAGGAGGAACTGTGCAACAGGTGGCTGTAGCCAAAACTTTAGCAACTGACGTCATCCTTGGCAACAATCTCAAACATGGGATGGTGTGTGCAGTTACCCATAGCCAAGTGGGAAGGGGGGAAATTGTAGTTCCCTGGACCCCACAGAAGCCACTGTGGAAACCACTGGGAGGCTGGTTCCCCAGCCTGTGTCTCCAGATATGGAGACTAATGAAAAGGGGGCAGAAATTTTCCCAGTAGCAGTTAACCAAACAGCTATGAAGGGTTACTCCAAAGAAGGAGGGGTGACCCATTGCCAGAGGGTTAGGGATGACAGTGATCTGGAGTGCCCTGATGCTAGAGCTAGGGACCCTAGTTTAGATACTGACGGTGACCTGTCCCATCCCTTGGGAATGTGTAAGGAGTTTGCAGCTGCTCATAAAAGTGATCCTAGTCTAGACAAGCTGAGGGCTTGGGCAGGCTCTGATGGAGCACAGGGAGGTGACAGAAAACAAAGTTTATTGGGGAAATGGACCGATGTATACTCAGGGTGCTAAGACAGAGGGAGGGGTGATAGGCAGACAGCTTGTCATTCCCCAGGATTACTTAGTGGATTACGTCCTCAGGTTTAGGGAAAGACTGAAGGAGCTTATGGTGACAGCCCACAGCAACCTAGCAGCTGCCCAACCGAAACAAAAAGTGTAGTATGACCGCAGAGCCAGAGCTCGCTCGTACACGGTGGGTCAGGAAGTCATGGTCCTTATCCTGGTCCGGAAAGACAAGCTGCAGGCTGAGTGGGCAGGACCGTATAAAGTAGTCAGAAAGGTAAATGATGTGAACTATATCATAGAAGTACCTGACAGAAGACATACAGAAAGAATGTACCATGTCAACATGATGAAGCCATATGCTAACAGGGCTGACATGGTGTTTGTAGTGTGTAGTCCTGGAGAGGGGACAGACGAAGGAGACCCCTTTCTGGACTTGCTGGAAGAAAGCAAGCGGGAGTCCTCTGTGGAGGCTGTTAAACTGTCACCCCAGCTGGCCCCGGACAAGATCCAGGAAGTAAGGGAGGTTTTAGCAGACTTTGCCCCACTGTTTAGCACCAAGCCTGGACTAACCCCCTTAGTGACACACGATATAGAGACAGGGACACATACAACCCTACGGTAGACAGCATATTGGGTGTCAGAGGCTGTCCAAAAGGATATTAAGAGGGAGGTGGAGGAAATGCTGGATTTAGGGGTAATCCAGAGATCCCACAGCCCCTGGGCCTCACCCGTAGTCCTTGTGCCCAAGCCAGATGGCTCTACTCATTTTTGTGTTGACTATCGTGGACTGAATGCAGTCACGAAGTCAGACACCCACCCAATGACCCGGATGGACGAACTTCTGGACAAGTTGGGAGGGGCAACCTACCTTAAGACTACTGACCTGACAAAGGGGTACTGGCAGGTAGTTAACTGACAGAACTAGGAAGAGGTCGGCCTTCATCACTCCGATAGGCTCATTCGAATTTAAAGTAATGCCTTTCAGATGAAGAACGGCTTGGCCACTTTCCAAAGGTTGGTGAACCAGGTGTTAAATGGTGCTGAAGAGTACGCCGTGGCATATCCGGATGACACTGCCATCTTTAGTGCCAGCTGGGAGGAACACCTGTCCCACCCTAGGGAGGTGCTGGGCAGGATACAGAGTCTGGGCTCACTGCCAAAGTGGAAAAGTGCCACTTGGGCATGGCTGAAGTGGCATACCTAAGGAGGCAGTATAGCGCAGTGGTCTAAGGCTCTGAGCTGCGAATCTGGTGACATCCAGCAGACCAGACCTGGGTTTGAATCCCACAGCTTCCACTTGCATACTGTGTGACCCTGAGCAAGTCACTTAACCTTCTTGTGCTCCCAGGTCGCTCCTGTAAAAAAGCTTTCAGCTTAGTGTGCTATACCTGGTTAAACAACTAAATAAAACAAAAAAATGTTGTAGGCTGGGGAGAGCTCCGTCCTAATCAAGTAAAAATAGAGGTGATCAAGGCATGGACCACACCAGAGACACAGAAGCAGGTCAGGAGTTTTCTAGGGACAGCAGGGTACTATAGGAAATTAGTACCCAATTACAGTGCCCTGGCTGCTCCCCTATCTGACCTGGTAAAGAAAAAGATGCCTAAGAAAATTACCTGGGAACCAGCCTGTGAAAAAGCCTTTACTTGACTGAAAGAGGCACTGTGCAGTGCTCCTGTACTGACAAGTCCTGACTATAGCAGACCCTTTATAGTCCAGACTGACGCCTCAGATGTGGGTATTGGGGCACTACTGAGTCAGACATCCAACCAAGGGAAATATCATCCAATCGTGTACCTAAGTAAAACGTTACTTCCCAGGGAGCAGGCATACTGGACTGTGGAAAGAGAGTGTCTTGCCATAGTGTGGACCCTAAAGAAGTCAGAGTCATACTTATATGGGCAGCATTTTGAGGCACAAACTGACCACAACCCCCGGTTTGGCTGACACAAATGGGAAAAACAAATGGTAGACTATTAAGATGGAGTCTTGCCTTGTAAGGGTATGAGATGACAATCTTACATAGGGTTGAAGCAACCAATCAGAATGCAGATGGCTTGTCGTGTCTGTATGAGGAGTGAACTGACTTAGGGAGCTCATCCCCCGCAGGGGATAGAGACCCCAAATTCAGTCTAGGTGGGGAGGATTGTCACGCTTGGCCAGCTGGTTACGATTATTGCATGCTATTGGTATTATAAATAAATGGTCAGTCTATGAAGTATCAGTCTGTAAGATTTGGCCCTTTAAATTACAAGGTGTCAGCAGCTGAAAACCAGCATATAATTAAACAGACCAGAAGGAAACAGTTAATTGGAACATTCTTCTAGATAGACAGTTTCTGGCCCTCATCACCTGCTGCTGCTTTTGAAGTTAGAACTTAAATATGAATTTTACTGCATTAGGAAAGGACGTCATTTAGCTCATTCCTGTTGGCTATCTCAGACCCAAATAACAGACTGCAGGGTTGTAACATCAAAGGCACTGATTGATCAAAGACTCATAATTTGGGAAATGGGTTTTTGCTGATGTTCACATTATTTAAAATACATTCTGGTAGGAAATCATGTTTGTAATTTTATATTCTAACAGGAGGAGCCAAATGACTCACAGAAGGGGTGTGGAGACACAGAGTTTAAACCGATACATGTGTCTGAAATGTGGTCATATCTTTTTGGGCTCTTAATAAACTAAGATCTCTCTAAGGCACTTACAGAGGTAACACATTAGATAAAAAAGATCTAAATGTATTGTGGTAGGAGTTTTGTTCTGTAGTTTTCCTTTTTTCTTTTATGTGATTATGACGCAATTTGTTCTGTATTTTATCTTACTGTTTTTATCCATTTTTAGTAAACATTTTCTTAAGATACTGCCTGAGTCTCCTCTGTCATTTTTTGCATGTTATTGCTGAACGGATATTAAGTCTGACAGCTGTTCAAGGGCTTGAAGGCGTTACTAAGCTTGGTAAAAGGTAAGAATATACCCAAGGTCTCTTACAGAGTTTTAAGGGTTCCTTTTTGGATACCTGGTTAGGTGCCCTTAGGCGAAAGATGTATTGCATCCCACCAAAGAGAATAGTATCTGAGCCGGTATATTTGGGTACGCTAGCATATGGTTCACAGTATGAACCCCCCCGAAGAACTTGAGACTAAATGTGATTCGGACCCAAAAGCAGAAAGGAGGGTTACCCTGTGTATTACCTGTTTACACTATTGCACTCTGAGGTTGGCACTGTGGGAGCAGAGGGCCTGACCTGCAGACTGCGTTTGTGACAGTCCACAGCGCACAATGAAGTTTAGAGGTAGGGAAAGTGAATCGCGTCTTGTCTCAACTTTCTCAGACTCAGTCCATCAATGACCGGTGACCCCCTGGGTCACTGACCTGACCAGGCAGCATAGTGGTGTGGGCCATGGGCCTGACCAGGTAGCACAGTGGTGTGCAGCATCTGGAGAGAGTCAGTCTGGGGCCAGGCCAACCGAAACAACAACAACGAGATCACGTCCACCACAACCGCAGCCAGGCAGCAGAGAGAAAGAACAAGTTTGTGACTTGGGTCTCGTGGAATCAGAGAGGGAGTGGGACCTGCCTGAGCCTAAAATAAAATTAGTGAGAGGAGGAGGAGTGCCGCTAGCTGAAACTACTGAAGCCAGGAGCTGGAGTGAGGAACAGGATGCAAGAGCAGAGGAGGAGCCTGGAAGATTTAATGGGCCAACGGGCCTGTACTATTGTGTGTCTGAGCATGAGACTGAGTGAGAGAGTCAGTCCAGCAGTGTCGTATACTTGGCCTGGTATAGGCCAGGAGGACTGGAGCAGCAGGGTAGTCAGAGGTGACAAAAAAGCAGCAAGTCAGCACCTGGAGGACACCCACAACTACTGGGGGCTGGGCGGGCAGACTGCGTGTGGTGGGCAGCAGGCTAGAAGCAGAGATAGTGGAGGCAGCAGACTGAGCGGCAAGCTTAGGGCGAGGGTGGTACTCATGGGTACAGCGGAGGGCAGGCTGTAGCAGCATCTAGAGCAGACTGGGTGACAGCCGAAGAGGATAGGAGAGAGGCTACTACTAGAGGAGGACTGACTGAGTGGGTCTGGAGTCTGGACCACTGGAGACAGAGCTATCTTGAGTGGAAGTGACCAACACATAGGAGCTGAGTTGTTGCTGTTCTCAATAATCAATCTTTCTATTTCTATTCCCTCCTAGGTCAGGGTAGACCCTGGTGGCATAATTGGTTTGTCATCTCCTGCTGGTAGCTTAATGGAGAAATCTGACTGGAAAGATAAATGCTCGCTGAAAATAGAAAAGAGTTAGGAATGACGTGACTTCACCTTAGAATCACATATATAGTTAGCCTTTATTTCCCCTTGTCTCTCTAGAGTTCAGTAAATCTGCTTTTGTCTTTTAGATAATTCCTTCCTGAAAAGGTCCTATCCTATGTGTGGGCGTGATGCTTTCAAACTCTTGTTTTACATTTTCAGTATACATTTATTAGTACCTTTTTGTTTTCTTTTCCACTCACACATGATGATCCAGCACCTTGTTTTAACTCAACAAAAATGGTTCTGGAGTACATTAAATGAAAAAAAGTTGAACGGTCTGGTAATTAATTCTTAAACAGTAATCAGAACTTTCTGTGTTTCATCAGAACAGAACCATATAGTCTTCTGTGGTTCATGGTTTAGTCATCTCTAACAGATACTGCACAGAAAGGCAGGCAGACAGATAATACAAAGAATCAGATTGTATTGTATTTTACACGGACAACAGTTTAAATGGTGACAGCAACTGGCATTTTAACATAAGCTGCTGGCATGATGGAGAAGCAGCATGTCTGCATGCCATGCATGGTGGTCTCCTGGATATACAGGTTTAGAAGTGAACTACTAGGATGCTGAGCAGCTAGTCTGGGGTCGTGGAGGATAACAGCAACCTGACACAGAAGTCCCCCCCCCCCCACACCGGCTGACAACACAAGTAATAACTTCATTTGCTGTAGTGGTAGCAATTCAGCCATTTTACATTATTTGGTTCACAATTACAGCAGTTTGGGGTAATCATCTTGAGGCAGGTGGCTGACAAAAGATGTAAAAAGGAATTTATATTTTCTTTCAAAGAAAATGCATGCAGGTTTCTAGCTAGCTGAGTGACACAGAGATGGGCTGCTATCTGTGAGAGAAAGAACCTGTTATAAATCACAGTAAAAAAAAAAAAACAGTAGGAAATGCCCTTCACTTTGCTGTTAGATCACCGAGACTCATCAGATTGGAATATATTAACAGGTTTTGCTGGATGAAACGTTGACACTTGACAATCTTTCTGATTCTGAAAAAAAAAATTGTGGCATAAGTGTGCTGGCGGTGGCTTGAAAGTTGGCTTTGCAAGTTTGCGTTATGCGTTAAAATAAAAACATTATTGCGCTGTGTGTATGTGCTTTTTAAATAAGGGAGAACATAGGGTTTAAATGGGCCGCATACTGGATACACGAATTAGAAAAACTGGCACCAAAAGGATTAAATGACGAGACAGGATACAATAGCTATTTATGAAGGACCAAAAAGAAAAATAGGTCATCATATTCCCATTTAGACTCAGCAATCTCATTCCTTTTTAAATAATTTATGTTTTTATATGAAATACACATTTTAAATATTAAAAACATAAGTGGTGTGTAAGAATATTTGTACTGGGTATTTGTTTAAGAGTGTAAGAGTATTTTTGTACTTATTTAAATTAAAACTCACACAGAAATTACAAAATTAGGTATGGAAAATATGGAGCACTTCTAGCACTTTATAAATGTGTGTAAGTTATAATGTATGTGTTAGTAGCTATAAAAAACACAGTAGTTGAATAAAATGCTTA
Source organism: Neoceratodus forsteri (assembly GCA_016271365.2). Taxonomy (NCBI): domain Eukaryota; kingdom Metazoa; phylum Chordata; order Ceratodontiformes; family Ceratodontidae; genus Neoceratodus; species Neoceratodus forsteri. Next base: position 1,206,164,171 of record CM057456.1, read on the forward strand.
ATAATATCACTTTGAACTTATTTAATTCTGCACATATTAGGTAAAATGAATTGTAGAAAAAGCGAAGCACTATTACATTTTAGAAATGAGCACAAGTTTGAATGAGCACAAGTCAAGAATGTGTTTTTCAGAATGCATTTTCTAGTAGTTTTAATATGAATAAGGTATTTATTATTGGGAAGAAGCAAAGCACACTTTAAGCAGTTAGTAAACACTATATTCTAGCACCACAGTTTACAGTAAAGGCAAAAAAAAAAAGTTTTAAATACAAGCGGCAAAAACAGAACTGTTAAGAATGCTAACGTGGACAGTCACATAGGCAACAGAGCTAGCACAAAAAGGTGACACACCTAACATGAATCAGCTCTGATGAAGGGGCGAGGGTGCTCCGAAACGTAAGCACGTAATGCATGGACAACGGCGGTCTGTTTAAACTGAATAGCAACTATGCAGCAAGAATTCAAGTGGCATGGAAATTAATCTACTGCTACTGGCTTTTTTGTTTACTTAAAAGCACTGGGAATGCTTATTAGCTTATGCACGAGTAAATGTTGCTTAAAGTGATTTAAAATTGAGCCGAAGTCCACGGAAGATGAAGGTGTCCCTATCCTTTAGGTGGTGGCTTTCTACCACAAAAAAATGTATTAGGCAATTGAGCCTCAAAGCTAAAATGAATAAGGGACACACAAACACACTGGCTGAACTGGTATTGTTATACCCTTTTTTTTATTTGACTTTGCCCAAGCATTACAGCACTGTGAAACAGGACATTTTTTGAAACTCAGTCTACAGTAAAAACAGGTTACTCACCTGTAACAGTAGTTCTAGTAGTATATGTTGTTCATCCGCACTCTTTGGCATGTCCCTTTCCCCTTAAAATCTAGCCGGAAGTCTTCAAGCTGGCTCCTCCTACCAACCTGGGTGGTAAATACCTCGGCTCCGCCCCATGACGCCAGATCTTAGCCCGATGGAAGCAAGGTGATGCGCCTAAAGCCGGGAGGTTGGGTGGGTGCGTGTGGATGAACAACATATAACACTCCTAGAACTACTGTTACAGGTGCGTAACCTGTTTTTCTAGGAGCGTGGATATGTTGTTCATCCACACTCTTTGGCAGACTCCTAGCAGTTTTCTGGGAGGAGGGAGGCAAGGTGCACACTCCCTACTTAGGAAAGAGAGATTGGAGAACTGAGGCCCCAAAATCAGCATCCCGATGTGACTCAAGGTCGATGTGGTAATGGATAATGAAGGTGTTTGCTGACTTCCAGGTAGCAGCCAGACAGATTTCCTGGATAGGGATGTCCCTGGAAGCAGCCACCGATGCAGCAGTATGGCGGGTAGAATGAACTCTTATCCCTCTGGACGGCTCCTTGCCTGCCAACTCATAGCACAGACCTATGCATGATGTAATCCATCTTGCAATGGTCCGTTTGGCTGCAGGTCTGCTAGAAGCGGCTTCAGCGTAGGTGACAAACAGCTGGCGAACCTCTCTCCGAATTTCCGCCGTCCTCTCCTTGTAGTAGGAGACAGCACATCTAAGGTCCAGGGTACGGAGCCTGTACTCGGCGTCCGAGGTGTAGTCAGGGTAATATACCAGCAGAGTCAACACCTGGTTAAGGTGAAACTCTGACACCACCTTCGGAAGGAATTTCGGGTTGGGGCACAGGACAACTTTGTCCCTGTGAAAGACCAGATAAGGGGAGTCCACCGAGAGCGCTTGGAGCTCCCCTGTCCTTCTGGCTGACATGATAGCCAACAGGAAGGCAGTCTTCCATGACAAGTATGAGAGCTCACACTTGTGCATGGGTTCGAATGGCTTGCCCATGAGTTTTGCAAAACCAGCAAAAGATCCCATGGTGGTGGAGGTTCACCCACCGGAGGGGATATGTGATCCAGGCCTTTTAAAAAGTGACCGACCACTGTCTCCTGTGCCAATGTTGACTGACCGGCCCGCGCCTGGTAAGTGGAAATGGCTGCCAGGTGCACCCTAAGGGTCGATGGCCGTAGACCCCCTTTGGAGAGAGACCAAAGGTAGTCTAAAATGTTAGCCACCGAGCAGGATAAGGGGTCCAGATTCTTACCCTGACACCAAATGGAAAACCTTTTTCCATTTGAAGGCATAACATTTCCTGTTCGATTCCTTACGCAATGCCTCCACCATGGTGTAGACATCCTCGGAAAGACCCAGAGCCTGGAAATCTAGCCTCTCAGGTACCAGGCTGTGAGGTGCAGGGACTGAAGGTCCAGATGGAATACCTTCCCCTGGTTCAATGATATCAGGTCCGGGCGTGTACAAAGCCGATCCGGGGCCCTGCAGCTGAGGCTGAGGAGATCAGGATACCAGAACTGGCGGGGCCAATCTAGGCTACCAGGATCACCTTCGCCTTGTTCCTCCTCACCTTGTGGATCAAGGGAAATGGAGGGAAGGCGTAGAGGAGGCCTGGGGTCCACAGCCTTGAGAAGGCATCCCCCTGCAGTGAGCCCTGCTGAGGGGAGCGGGCATGGTACAGCCTCGGCTTGGTGTTCTCCCTGGAGGCAAACAGGTCCACCAACGGTTTGCCCCAATGGGAGAACAGATTGTAAGCTACCTCTGGATGGAAAGACCACTTGTGGGATGTCTAGCCTAAGCGACTGAGAGCATACGCCAGTTGGTTTGAGACTCCTGCCACATGGACGGCAAGGAGATCCACCTCCAACCAGCTGACGAAGGTCCAGATCCGGAGTCCCTCCTTGCATAGCAGACGAGAGTGCATGCCGCCCTGTTTGTTGAGGTAGTATATGGTTGTGGTATTGTCCGTCTGGACCTGAACCACTTGAACCCAGAGCTGAGGAGTGAAAGCTGACAGTGCCAGTCTGACTGCTCTGAGCTCTAGCAGGTTGATGTGGCATCGGGACTCCTCGGGGGTCCAGAACCCATGGGCTCTGTGGTCCCCCCAGCCATGAGAGATGCATTAGTCATGAGAACAACCGTCAGCTCGGGGCGGACAAACGGGATCCCTTCCTGTAGACGACCTGGGATGGTCCACCACTGGAGAGCGTCCCACATCTTCTGGGTGACTGTGACCAGCTGGCAGATATTACCCTGATGCCGAGTCCACTGATCGGTCAGCTCCCACTGGAGGGGGCACATGTGCAATCAGGCCCAATGGACCACTGAGGTGCACTCCGCCATGTAACCAAGAAGGCGCAGGAAGTCCCGGACAGGGCGCAAGTGCCCAACCACAAATGATTGGGCAAAGGAGGAAAGAACTTCCGCCCTGTCCGCTGGGAGCCAAGCTCTGGCTTGACGAGAGTCGAGCTCTGCCCCAATAAAGCCCATCATCTGAGAGGGCACGAGTTCTGACTTGACCTCATTGATCAGGATGCCTAATTGGGAACAGATTCGGAGGGCCAGGTCCCTGGACCTCTCCACCTCCTACAGGGAGGAACCCGCCAGGAGCCAATCATCGAGGTAGGGGTATATCCAAACCGCTTGATGCCGTAAATGGGCCGCCACCACTTCAATGCACTTGGTGAAGACCCGAGGGGCTGATGACAGGCCGAACGGCATGGCTTGGACTCGTACAGGGTCCCTTCCACCCTGAAGTGGAGGAACCGCTGGTGGGATGGAAGGATTGGGACGTGGAAAAACACGTCCTGTAGATCCAGTGAACAGAACCACATGTTTTGCTCCAGAGATGGTATGATATGATTCAGAGTTACCATCTGGAAGGTGTGAGACCTGAGATATTGATTCAGGTCATGGAGATCTAGGATGGGGCGCCAACCCCCCATCCGCTTGGGCACCAGGAAGTACCAGGACATAAAGCCTGGGTCTGTAGGAGGATCCAGCACTGGAGCTACCGCCTCCTTGCGGAGGAGCTGAGCAATGTCGTCCCGAAGGGCCGACTGAGTGCCAACTGAGATCCTTTCCTTCCGTGGGGCACGGGCTCGGCAGGGAGGGTACTGCTTAAACTCTAGAGGCAGTCCCCGACAGACCACTTCCAGGATCCACCTGTCCGAAGTGATACTGGACCAGGCGGAAATAAAGTGGCAGAGCTGGCCCCCCACGGGAGGACCCAGAACTGGCGTGACGGGTGTAGGGTGACCACCCCCGATCCGTCACTGCGCAGGCTTACAGGAGGAGGAGGAGGAGACTCCTGGACCGGCACTTCGGCCTCTTTTGCGGGGCTGTTGGGGACCCTGCTTGGCCCTAAAGTGCCAAGTTTGAGCCTGCTTTTGCTGCTGACCTCTCTGGAAGTGGGGCTGTCTAACTGCAGGAGAAGAGTGCCGAAAAGGCTTCTTCTTGCGCTTCTGCTGGTTCTTGCCCAAAGAACCTTTCGCAGAATTGGCATCCAAGGTGGCATTGGACTGCTCTATGTGCTGGAGGTGACCTGCCACTCCTGGACCGAAGAGATCGGTGCCAAGGAAGGGCATGTCAGCTAACTTGTGCTGAGTATCCGCCAGAAAAGAGGATGACCTCAGCCAGGCCCTGCGGCGAGTGGCCACTGCGGCTGCTAGTGAACGGGCAAAGGAATCTCCAATATCCAAGGCCGTCTGGAGCTGCTGTTTTGCAACAGCACGGCCCTGGTCATGGACCTGCTTAACCATGGTCTGCATGTCCACTGGGAGATGAGGGAGGACTTCATCTAGTGACCCCAAGAGGGCGTAAGAGAAGTGTGCCATGATCACTGCTGAGCTGGCCTGATGAAGGCCCAAGGATGAGGCCGCATATACCTTCCGGGCAGAATGGTCCATATTTTTAGACTCCTTGTCCGGAGGGCAGCCAGTATCCGCTGAGCTACCCGTGCGTCTAAACACTGAGGCAGTCACAAGGCTCTCGGCCAAGGGATGTTCTGTGAAGCCCACCAAGGACCCCTTGGGTACAGTGTACTTGCGAGCCATGCGGGCAGACGGAGCCAGGCAAGAGGCAGGTTGCTACCATAGCTCAAGGGCCGGGCCAACAATGGCTTCGGCTACCAGGAAGGCCTCCGTCAAGGCATTCCCCCCTCTTAAGGATATCCATGAGAGGATATTCCGCCTTCTTTTGGATAGGCTTCAAGGGCAAACTGGTGGACTCTGAAATAAGTCGGAGGATGCCCTGGAAAGAGGAAGGATATTCCTCCAGGCCTGTCCCTGACAACTCATCATCGGGGTGTAAGTGAAGATCAGTGGTATCTGAGGCCGAGGAATCGGGATACAGGGGTCTCCCACCTATGTCCCCTTCAATACGCCGAGGGCGATCGGGGACAACAGTGATGGACAGGCGACTGGGCAGGCCCATATCTATCTGGTCCTCTTTTGAGGGAGCCCCTCCTTGAGGCTGCTCAGGCGGTGGCTCCACCAAAATTGGTGGGTAGACCAGAACAGGCTGAACAGGAATGCATGCCAGTCCTACCTGAGGGAAAATCGGAGTCTTCGGTTCCACAGGGGTCGGCGTTGGCCTAAGAGGCTAGGGCCAAGTAATGGCCAGTGTAGCCGGCGGAGCCGGCCTTTGACTGGTCAGAATTAGCTGCCGCCATATAGGTCCTAGCAACGCTGACGGAGCTTGTCGAAGTCTCTCCTCATCCGAGGAGGATGAGGATCGGTGGCGACGCCTCTTCTGGGAATGTCTGTGACCCTTTTTCGGTTTTTCGACCGACGGGTCCTAGTCCTCGATCGAGACCGACGGTGTTGGCTCTCTCGATTGGGAGAGGCTGGATTTGGTGAAAACTGAGGTTCCGGTTCCTGTCCCTTGATCAGGATACCCGAGGGAAGGGTCTCCTCGTCGGGGAAGGAAAGGTGGGTGTCCTCTCCAAGGAGTCATCGACCGGGGTCGGCGACAACGGCTCGATCGGGTCGAGAGAAATCTCGGCCAGTTCGGCCATATCCTCGGCCTTGGTACCTTGGCCTGACGGATGGTCCGAGAAGCCGGCAGCCGAGGAAGCAATCTCGACCAAGGTCGAGACCGTAAGATCCTGAGAATCGGACCGCTCTCTGTCCCAGGAATGTGCTCTTCGGACAGAAGATTTAGGGTCCTTGTCCCTTTTCTCAGGGCAGGAGGAGTGCAAGCCCGAGGGCGCCTCACCCCTGGTGGTGAGAGACTGGCACATCTCCCGAAAGGACCCAGTGAAAGTGGAGCCCAGGTTAAGCAGCATGAACAAACTTCGGCTGGCCGAAGCTTGAGCAGCTTCATCTTCGAAAGCCTCCATCTGTTTGAGCTGATCGGCGGATCCCGCGGCTGCGGAAACCGCCCACCTGGCCTCCTTCGATTTCACCGGTGGGTTGTGAAGCTCCGGTCTCCCTAGTTTTAGGCACGCCTTGCGGTCATCCAGGATGTTGGGATGGAAGGCCAGACAAATGGTGCAAGAGGTGGTGACATGCACGACACCCAGGCAATAGACGCACGAGAGGTGGAAATCGGTGCATGACATTTTCTGTCCGCAGGGACACCAGCGAAACCTGGGGGATGACTTGTCCTCCATGTCCGATGTGCTCAGATTGGAATCGTAAACTCGTACGAGTTTCAAAGAAAGTAAATGCGGCGAAAACCGTTGATTAGAATCCAGGGCCTACGGTACTGCAGAAGCAGCACGAGGGAACCTGAATCTTCCAGCGAAAGGAAGATTTGGCGCCATGGGCGCAGCCGAGGTATTTACCACCTGGGTGGGTTGGAGAAGCCAGCTTGAAGACTTCTGGCAAGATTTAAAGGGGAAAGGGACATGCCAAAAACTGGATGAACAACATATCCACGCTCCTAGAAATGGTATATGCTTCAAACTTCTTTAAAAAAAAAAAAAATGTTAATGGGTTTTTTGGTTTACCTTCCTTTTTTTTTTGGTGTACAGACAGACTGATTCCAAAGGGAATTTTCTTTTCACTTTATTATTGTGCATTTGTGTGCTATGCAGTACTAGTACTTAACTTGTGTCTAGCGGAGGAGTGGAGGCAAATGTGTGGTGGGAAGGGAATGTGACTTGTGACACAGGTGTGGACTATAACTAGCTAGTTGGTTCACTGTATGGTAAAAGCCACCAAAACGCACAATTTTACAAAATTTCTTTGAAAATACAAAAGGTCACATTGTCCACAGACTGAACAAAGAAAGAAAGAAATACATGTATTACTGCTCTATCATTATGATGGTATTTAGCATGTTGGGGAACAGTTTCCTGGCCTACTAAAAGTCACCAAAATGCACCATTTGACTTTAATATTTTCCCTGGGAAGCATGCCCCCTGGACCCCACCTAGAGAAACTTGGATTTTGTGCCCTTCCAAAATTTCTGGTTGCATGATGTCCCTGCTCCTTGGGGTGTGCTGTTGTGGCACAACTACTAACATGCTGTTTGTGTCTTATTGCATATTTACAGTATCCATCAATGACTCAACAAGCCACTGCAGGAAAAATAATTGGGTAACTCAATATTATGTTTACCTGGGAAAGAAAAGGCTCTTGTCCTGAGACCACTGGAATAAACTGCACTTGATTCGTGGAGACCGGCTGAGTTTCTGGCAAGCACTGATACATGGACAAGGCACCTGTGTAAGATGCCTGCGGCAAAACCATAGTTGCTTGTTGACTTATTCCACACTCTTGATTCACAGAGCTCTGCTGTATGCAACTGAGATACTCCTCTAGTTCATCAGGGAGGGGGAAATTGGGAGTGTTCAAACCAACCGGAATGTCAGTGTGCATAGGGTTGGGTGGCTGTGCCTTTACGGAAGCTGGTTGCTGGTATGGCATAAACTCCTGCCTACAGGCAGAAGATGCTGTGCTGGCTTCTAATTTGTAATGAGACTCATGCCTGGTATTGTTTAGCCCTACAAAGTTTAATTGCTGTGGCGGATGCTGTTGATTGATAGCTGTCATTTCATTGGCTGAACTCCAGTTTGTGAACATTCCACTGACTTGCATTTGTTTCATTTTCTGGCACAGACCTTGCTGCTGCTGCTGTTGTGGCGGTGGCTGCACTACACTGCTGGAGTTCTGATCAAAGGGTTTCTGCTGTGAGCTGTTTGAAAACATGCAGTCTGACCTTTTGTTCAAAGACTCCTGTACATAGGTCAGGATTTCATCTGCCACATCAATCTCTCCAATGTCATCCAGGTATTGCCATTCAGCACTGAAGAACTCCTCATCTTGATGAATCCTCTCCATGTCTTCTACATCAATTCCAAGACTCCTCATAATGTTTTGCAGCTCATCATTCTTACCATAGTCAAGGTTGTTCTCATTAGGGTCTAGGTTGCTCCGCTGTGGGTGCTCATTTTGTTGCTGTTTCATAATACTGTTGTCTTCCACAGGTAAAATACTATCCTGCCAGTCACTGAACATTATATCATTAAAGTCATCCATTGTTTCACTGAAGAAGTTTCTTTCAAAAGAAAACTTGTTTGGCGCTGGAGCACAGACGTAGACAGACTCATCTTGTTTTAAGAATGAACCAAGAAGAGATTCTGGGTCCACAGATTCCAGCTTATTGTAAGTTCCCTTCCCAGCGCTGCTTCTGACTTTCATCGACATGGGATCCATTAAGTCAGGCAATGAGAAACTTGCTTCATACAGTACAGCTTCACCAGTAGCAAAATTAAATGGCAACTGCAGGTTTCGCTTCCGCAAAGTTTCTGCTCCTTCATCATCTCTGAAAACATGAAATTATTTTAATTTTAACAGCATAATTTATGCAACAATTTTGCTATATCATCTTTGCTTGAAAAAAGTACAGTTACGTAAGAACTTACCGTAACAGTAAATCTTCGAGAAAGGCTCTTGCAGTAGGTAATTACATATAGGACTGACGTCGGCAGGCAGCAGGACCCCACAGAAAAATTTCTAGCTAGCAGTCTCTGGTGAAGGACCGCCCCCACGTCAGGTGACCAGCATCAGGAGACGTCGGTATAAAGGGGCGGTCCCTCACGCCCGCCTTCTAGTTCTTTCCCACCACAGGCCACAAGAGGCCGGACGAGAGAGAAGCGGATATTTCCCTCACTGGAAAAGGAGCTGAAAAAGCTTAGGGGGATGGAGGGCCGGAAGGTACTACCACTGCAAGAGCCTCTCTCAGATCTACTGCTGTAAGTTCTTACGTAGGCTGTACCACCTACTTCGAGAGGGCTCTGCAGTAGGTAATCACACATAGGACTGAGTCCAAGCAGTCCAGAAAAGAAGAAGCACATGGGAGGAGGAAAGCTACTCAAGTAGATCCTCTAGCTGTGAAGGCCTTAAGAAAGGAGACCTTGCAGAACAGCAAGCCCGAAGCCTGCTCTACGGCGAGAGGCAATATCCAAACTGTAGTGTTTTGTAAATGTGTGGACTGAAGTCCAAGTGGCGGCAGCACAGATGTCTGCCGCTGACACGTTCTTGAAACATGCCGCTAAGGCAGCGACTCCTCTGGTGGAGTGTCCTGTTACTTGACCCAGAAGAGTCTTATTGCACTTGTCGTAACAGAAAGTGATGCAATGAGCCAACCATTTAGACAGGCATTGCTTGGAAACAGCATTGCCTTCTCTTTTGGGTGCAAAAGAGATAAAAAGTTGATCGGTCTTTCTGAGATCCTTTGTTCTGTTAGTGTAGTATCTCAGAATCTGGTGAACGTCCATAGTGTGAAGCAGATACTTCCCCTGATTGGAGTACTGTGTAAAGAAAGCGGGTAACTCTATGGACTGGTTCAATGTAGATTCTGCTACCACCTTGGGGAGAAACTTAGGATTAGTGCACAGAGCCACATCTTCCTTGTGAAAAATCAAATATGGGATTTTACACATCAGGGCCTGGAGCTTGGAAATCCTCACAGCAGAGGTAATGGCCACTAGGAAGAGCGTCTTCCACGATAAGGAACTTCATGTCTACTGAGGCCACCGGTTCAAAAGGAGGCAAAGTAAGTTTCTCAAGAATGAAGTTTAAATCCCAAGGAGGGGCGGGAACTCGGATAGGGGGTCTCAAGTGAAGAACCCCTCTGAGGAAAGTCTTACAGACTTCCAGTTGAGCAAACATCCTATCTGCGAAGGGAACATGGTAGGCCGAAATGGCCGCCATGTGTACCTTCAGAGACGAGTGACTAAGACCCAGGTCGAAGAGATGGCGCAGGTACTCCAGCAGTCACCCAACCAAGCAGGAGAAAGGCTCGAAGCCTTCTGAAGCGGCCCAGATTGAGAACCGTTTCCACTTCATGGCATAAGTAGACCAAGTGGAGGGTTTCCTAGCCTCCACCAAGATGTCAGCCACCTGGGGAGAAACCCCAAAGTGGGCTTGAGCTATGTCTGCAGGAGCCACGCATGTAGTTGAAGGGACTTGAGAACTGGATGGACCAGGGTCCACTGATCCTGGGTCAGTAAAATTCGTGACAGCGGAAGACGAAGAGGAGGTTCCTCTGAGTATTGTTGCAGAAGAGAGAACCAAACTTGCCTGGGCTGGAAAGGAGCGATCAGAATCATTCATGCTCCTTTTGAGCCAAGTTTCTGCAAGACCTGCGGGATCAGAGGAATCGGGGGGAAGGCATAGACGAATCTGTCCTTCCAATCTAGAGACAGAGCGTCTCTCCAGAAAATGCCTTGCTCTTGAACAAGCGAGCAAAAGTCGGGAAGCTTTGCATTTAGAGGTGAAGCAAATAGGTCCTCCTGAGGTGTTCCCCAAAGTAGGAAGATATCGTCTAAGACCCCCAATCCAGTTCCCACTCATGAGCTTGAGCAGACGAGCAACTCAGTTTGTCTGCTAAGGAGTTCTTGAGCCCCAGAACATGAATTGCCATGAGGTGAAGGTCATGTTGCTGCCCAATCCCAAACTCTCACTGCTTCCCCTGCAAAGATGGTAGGACCGAGTCCCGCCCTGTTGATTGATGTACCATACCACACACATATTGTCCGTCTGGACGGCTAGGTGGCCTGGAAGAAGATGCAGGTGGCGAGCCTGGAAAGCATAGAGCACCGCCCGAAGCTCAAGCACATTGATGTGCAGGGATTGTTCGAGCTTGGACCAAGAGCTCTGGGTCCGATGTGGACTGAGATGGGCTCCCCAACCTTCGCCCAAGGCATCTGTGGTCAGAGTCTGGGAGGGAGGAGGAAGGAAGAATGGAACTTCCCGAAGAAGGTTCTCTCGAACCATCCACCACTGTAAGTCTTGAATCATGGGAGAGGAGACTAGGACCAACTGGTCCAAGTCATCTACCAACTGATCCCATTGAGAGCGAAGCATCCACTGAGAGACCCTCATGTGGAGCCGAAGCGCAAGGGACTGTTGGGATAACAGCCGCCATAAGCCCAAGGAGGCGAAGAACCGACCTTGCACTGACCCGCCTGCAGCCGGACAACAGGCTTACCTGAGTCTGGAGTGTGGCCGCCCTGTCCGGTGGCAGGAAGGCCCTACCTAGGGTCGTGTCCAGTATCGCCCCAATAAACTGGAGCCTCTGGGATGGGATCAAGTGAGACTTGGAATGGTTGATGGTAATACCCAGACAGGCAAAGACCTGCTGGGTGAGGGAGAGGCAGTGCAGGAGTTCCTCCCTGGATGAGGCCGCCAGGAGCCAATCGTCCAGGTACGGGAAAACCTGTACCCCCTGGGTATGCAGGTAGGCTGCCACCACCGCAAGGCATTTGGTAAATACTCGGGAAGCCGAATGGAAGTGCCTTGAACTGGTAGTGGTCCCCCCTGGAAAGCAAAACAGAGATATTTGCGGTGAGACGGGCGGATAGATATGTGCAGGTAAGTGTCCTGCATATCCAGAGCGCACAGCCACTGGCCCAAATGGAGGAGGGGCAGAAGACTCTGCAGTGAGAGCATCCTGAACTTCTTGTACTCCATGAAAATGTTCAGGGAACTGAGATCTAGAATAGGTCTTACATCTCCTGTCTTCTTCGGGACCAGGAAGAAGTGGGAATAGTAACCCTTTCCTTGCAGGGGAAAGGGGACAGGTTCTATCGCCTCTTTCAGCAAAAGTGCTAAAATTTCTTCCTGGACCAGAAGATGATGTTCCTGAGAGTACGACGACCTTGGGGGAGGGTGACGAGGTGGTTCCTGCAGAAACTCTATTGAGTGTCCTTCTGCAATTAGCTGGAGCACCAATGAATCTGATGTTATCCTCTCACAGCCCAGAAGGTGGAGGGAAAACCTCCCTCCTACCGGTTCCTCCGGGAAGCTCGGAGGTTGTGGGAGAAGGAAGGAGTCAGGTGGTGTGGGGCAGCGCCGCAGCTGAAGCTCCCACTGCTTTTTTGGGCGGGGGGGGCTTGGCAGCTGGGGGGGCCTGACGTTTAGTGGCCCTCTTTCCCTGTGGTCTTGCTTTGGGCCGATTCCATTTGCGAAAGGGACGGCACTGCGATTGATGGGGATGATACATAGAGTCCACAGACTTTAGTGCCGTCCCCTTCTCCTGCAGGTCAGTGATGATGTCCTTGACATCACCCCCAAATGGCACCGAACCCCCGGAAGGGCGCTTCCTGGATGGCAGACTGCACTTCCGGGACCAACCCTGACACTCTAAGCCAAGCATGATGCTGTAGGCCTACAGCAAAAACTGAGCTCCTACCAGCACTGTCCACTGCACTGTAGGTTGCACGAAGGATGTGCCGACTGGCTGAACATGCAGAGCGGACAAGGTCAGCCACTTCCTGCTTGACGTGAGAGTTCAATTTAGATTCCACCTCACTGAGAATTGCCTTCTGGTAATCCCCCATGTGGCTCACATAGTTCAGGGCCCTAATACCCCGAGTGGAAGAAGCAAAAATCTCCTTGCCATACTGGTCCAGAAGGCGGGATTCCTTGTCAGGTGGAGACGAGCTAAGGTGTTTGGGTTGAGCTGATCGGCCATAAGCGGCGCTAATCATAACCAAGTCAGTTCGAGAGTGGGAGTCTAAAAAGTCAACACCCTTGGGAGGCTGGTATAGCCTGTTCAACTTCCTGGGAAGTGGGGCTAAGGCCAACGGCTGTTTCCATATAGAGGTAATAAGGTCGGCATGAGGCTCAATCCAGGGTGGCACCAAAGTGGTTGCTGTCATGGGCAGATCCAGATGCTCAGTGATTTTTTTACACTGGGGGTCTAGCTCCAAGGATTGCCACTTATGTACTTCCTGGATCTTTCGTAGCAACTCCGTGAAGGAAGGATCCTCCGGAGGAGTCCTTGGCCAGGGCTTGGATGGAGAGCGTGGCTCGTCGTCTTACTCAGAACAACCGTCGGAAGCGTCCGAGGTGTCCGAGGAAGAAAAAGATGAGGAAGAGGTAGACTCCCTCTCCTGATGAGGGGCAGGAAAGGACTCCTTGGGAAGCCCTCGAGGAAGCGTGTTATGCCCCTCTCTTGACCCAGAGGGTTTAGCCCTGGTGTCCGGAGGTGGGGAGGGAGTTTGTTGTCATATGGGAACCGGCACCGGCATCGGAAGATGACTCTCCACCTCTCTGGTGAGTTGAGCCTTGGCCTCAGCCCACCGGCAGGCCAGAGTCTCCTGCAGGTCCACTGGCAGCTGGGGTGGGGCAGTGGAGGAGGAGGAGGGGGATACTGGTATGGCCTATACCCATAAGGCGCATATCCATAACCCGACGGCGGGAAGCCCAGCGTCGGTATTGGCGCGGGTACTGCGCCGTTGGATAGTCGGGCGCCCGGATACCGCGGTCCTGGTATGACGGGCCGGATACGACGCGGGGTTGGGTACCTGGGAAATGGGGCTACCGAGCAGATGGCTCAGCCGGAGGCCCATGAGCGGTTCTGGAGCAGAAGGCCTGGGGTGGAGGGCCCGCGCCGGGCGGCATCCGGAAGTGGGATGTTGGCCGGAGTCGGCAACACCGGCGTTGGAGCAGGCATCTGGAAAGCCGAGGTCAGATCGGTCGGACCAGCAGATGGACAGTCTGATGGAGGTGGAACAGGAACTTCAGCGTCGTCCGGGGATGGGGGGAGAAATCCTCAGGGTTGGGCTGAGGAGACTCAGAGTCCCCGGAGGGCAGCAAAGGCTGCGGGGAACCGGGAACGACGGAAGCAGCAGGATCTGGGTGGGTGCCGGAGGGGCCGGTGTCCGACTTAACGGACACATCGCCGGAGACAGGCCGCAATAGAGGGGAGGCCTGGTCGAATGTAATGGGGGTCGCGCACCGCCCCGAAGGGTCAGGCGACTTACCGACCTTCTCCGTGCGGGTGTCGGAGGAGCCGACATCCAGCTTATCGGAGCCGCTCGCACCAGTAGGCCGCGAAACCATGGCTTTACTGGGAGCAGAGACCTCCAAAAGCCTGGAAGCGCCCGAAGGGCCCGAGCGCGAGCCAGACGGGCAGGCCAATGCTGCCTTAGAAGCCTCTAAGGCGGCCATCGTGGAGCAGTTCCCCTGGGGGACATTACTTAGCATGGCGATTCGAGGAAGTCGCTGTGAGAAGGTTCCTTTGTCCTGGTGCTTTTGTTTGTCCTTTTTCTTGCAATGACCTTCAGGGAAAGTTGAAGCCTGCCGAAGCTTTTTCAATTCTTTCTCCATGGAGCTCATTTTCATTTTCAAAAATATGGGCCTCCAGGGACTGCTACCACTTTCTCCGGGTGGCCGCGTTAAAACTAAGGCAGTGCTGGCACTTCTCTACCAGATGGTCGAGGCCTAGGCCAAAAAGGCACAGGGAATGGCCGTCCTTGTGCAGGAGTTGGGCGCCGCACGAGTCGCAGTTGTTTTTGTGCTCGGAGGGTGTAGGGGATGACATACACCGACGAATACCTGATGGATGATAGGAAAAAAAATCGAAAATACTCGGTTAAAATACTGACAAAAGAGTCTGATGAGCAGGGCTTCTGCAAGGCGCTGGCATGAGCTAATGGTGGGAAAGAACTGGAAGCTGGGCGTGAGGGACCGCCCCTTTATGCAGACATCTCCTGACGCCGGTCACCTGACGTGGGGGCGGTCTCTCGACAGAGACTGCTAGCTGAAATTTTTTCTGTTCCTGCCGCCTGCCGATGTCAGTCCTATATGTAATTACCTACTGCAAGAGCCCTCTTGAAGTAAGAAGTACAGTTATGTAAGCACTTACCATAACAGTAGATCTTTGGGAGGAGCTCTTTCAACAGGCTATTACCATTAGGACTAAGCCGCAGACATTAGGACCCATCAGAAAACTCTTAGCTAGCAGTGTTCAGTGGGGGCTGCCCCCGACATCGGCTCCACCCCGTCAACCAATGGTATATCAGGGGGCGGTCCCCAGCCCCACCTCAGTTCAGCTGCCAGAGACCTGTGAACCAGGCCTGGCAGGTGGACAGGCGGAAGCTTGTCGCACTAGAGGACGTGATGCAGCTCACCAGGGGGAAGGAGGGCAGGAAAGCAATGCCTGCTGCAAGAGCTCCTCTCAAAGATCTACTGTTATAGTACGTTCTTATGTAACTGTAGTATCTTACTTCAAGAGGGAGCTCTTGCAGCAGGCTATTACCATTAGGAGTGAATCCCAAGCAGTCCCGCGATAAGGAGAGACACAAAATCGGGAGGTGGCAGACAGCACCAGCACTAGAAAGCCAAATCACAAAAGGAGGCCCTGAAGGACCACTAGGCCTAATCTAGCTCTGCGCCTGGAGGCTATGTCCACAATGTAATGTCTAATGAAAGTATGTACTGAACTCCAAGTAGCCGCAGCACAGATGTCTTCCACTGAGACATTTCGCAGATATGTGAAGGAAGTAGCCACTCCCCTGGTAGAATGGCCTCTGACTACGCCCAGAAGGGTCTTGTTGTACTTACTGTAACAACAGACCATGCAATTGACCAGCCATCTGGAAATAGTCTGCTTCGACACCAGGTTGCCAAGGCATCGAGGCAAAAAGATGATAAAAAGCTGCTCTGACCTGTGGTAAGGAGCAGTAGGCTTAAGATAATACTTCAGCGCCCTGTGGACGTCCAGAGTATGCAGGAGAGCCTCCCCTATGTTATAATGGTCCGGGAAAAACATAGGAAGGTTGACTTCTTGGTTCAAAGTCAACTCTGAAACCACTTTAGGAAAGGACTTTGGATTAATTCTTAAGGACACCCTGTCCCTATGGAAAATTAAATAAGGCTCCTTACACATCAGGGCCTGAAGCTTGGAAACCCTCAGAGCAGAAGTAACTGCAACTATAAAGGCCACTTTCCAAGAAAGAAAGCACAGCTTGCAATCCGTGGCAGGCTCAAAAGGGGGGAGTGGGAGCTTCTCCAACATAAAGAGGAGATGCCGGAGGGCACTGGATCTCAGATAGGAGGTTTAAGAAGCAGAATGCCCCTTAAAAAGGTGTGGGACACGTCCAGTTAAGCAAGTGTCTTTCCCTCCAGCAGTGCATGGTAAGCTGAAACCACTGGCAAGAGCATCTTAATGTAGGAGTAGCTCAAGCCTTGATTCATCAAGGAGAGGAGATACTAAAGAAAGAGTCCACTGGGCAGGTAAGGGGATCCAAGTGATGGGAAGAAGCCCACAGAGAAAACCATTTTCCCCTCATAGGGTAAGTGGACCTGGTAGAAAGCTTTCTCGCTGAGACGAGAATGTTCGTCACCTCCTGGGAGACCCCATACCTACATTTTTTGTATGTCTGAAGGAGTCAGGCATGAAGATGTAGGGACTGGAAGTCCAGATGAACCAAAGCTCCCCGTTCCTGGGATAGTAGGTGCGAGCTCAGAGGCAGCTGAATTGGAGGTTCCACAGTTAGCTGCTGAAGAATCGGGAACCAAATCTGCAGAGGCCAGAGAGGGGCGATGAGAATCATGCAAGCCCCTTCGGCCTGCAACTTCAGAAGAATCCTCTGAATGAGTGGGAAGGGAGGAAAGGTATACAGAAACCTCCCTGTCCAGAGAGGAACTCCCTTGTTGCCGTCTGGCCAAAAAACACCAGGTGCGGGCTCTCACGAGCAAAAACTGGGCAGTTTGGCATTCAGTGGAGACACAAAGAGGTCCATCTCCGGGGTGGTCCCATGCGTCCAATAGCTGATCTGCTACTGACTGAAGTAATTCCTACTCATGTGTCTTGGATCAGGAGCGGCTTAAGCAGTCAGTCAAGAAGTTTTTGCCGCCTAGAACATGAACCGCAGCAAGATTTAGATGGTGCTCCAGGGCCCAGTACCAGAATCTCATCGCTTTCCTACAGACGGAGTAGGAGTGCATACCCCCATTGCTTGTTGATGTAAAAAACTACCGATGTGTTTTCTGTCTGGATGAGAAAGCCTGGTGACAGGTTTGCTTGAAATGCCCGCAAGGCGTTCAGGACTGCTCGCATCTCTAGGACATTGATATGGAACTGTTGCTTGTCTGGAGACCATGTCCCCTGGATCTGACTGTCTCACAGATGAGCGCCCCAACCAAGACCAGACGCATCCATAGTCAGAGTCCAGCTCGGAGACTCCTGCCGAAACAGAACCCCTCATTCCAGGTTGGAGGGGTCTAACCACCAAGACAGCATCCTTCTGACTGGGTCACAGATTCTGACCAGCTGATCCAGACCATCGGACCTCTGGTCCCACTGCACCTAAGCATCCATAGTGGGGGCTCTCATGTGGAGGTGAGCCAAGGCAACTGTAGGGATGGCCACTGCCATGTGCACCAGAAGTCTGAGGAAAGTCCTGGCCGGGACTTGCGGGGCCATAGATACTGCTCAGGCCACTGCCCACAGAAGATCCCCCTTGTCATGCAGGAGAAAGGCCATGCCCTGAATTGTGTTGAGGACCGCTCCTATGAAAAGTAGTCATTGACCGGGCTCCAGGGACGACTTTGAAAGATTCAGGGTAATCCCCAGATCTTGAAAGAGAGAGAAGGTGTTCTCGAGAGTGTGCAACAGAGACTCTCTCAGAGGCACTGCAAGGAACCAGTCATCTAGGTAAGGGAAGATGTAATGGCCCCTGTGTCTGAGAGTCACAGCCACCACTGCTGGACACTTGGTGAACACTCGAGGAGCAAAGGAGAGGCCAATTGGCAAGACCCAGAACTGATAATGCCTCCCTTGGAAGTGGAACCCGAGAAACTTCCAATGGGGAGGGGAGACCCTGATGTGCATGTAAGCATCCTGCATGTCCAGGGAACAAGGCCAGTACCCCTGGTGCAGGAGAGAAATGAGGCCTGGAAGCTTGACCATCCTGAACCATTTTTACTCTATAAAGTAGTTTAGAGAACTGAGGTCCAGGATGGGACAAAGATTCTCAGTCTTTTTTGGGACCAAGAAAAAGTGGGAATAGAAGCCTCTTCCTTGTTGTCCCCGGGGGACTGGCTCTGTTGCCTGTTTCTGCAAGAGGGTCTGTATCTCTACTTCTATCAAAGGAATGTGTGAAGGAGGGTAATGGGAGGACCTTGATGGGTCTTCTGGAGGGATCTGTGTGAACTTCAAAGTATGCCCGCTCCTTATCAGATTCAGGACTCAGAGGTCTGAGGTGATTTTCCTCCAACTCTCCAGACAGAAGGAGACGTGACCCCCTAATGCCTCCCCCATAGCCTCTGCCAGAGAAGAGGGGGGTCAGTAGGGAGTCACTGGGAAGCTCTGGAAGTGGGCAGAGAGGGCTGGGAGGACTTTGAGCCTCTAGAGAAAGCACCCCCAGCCGTCTGGGTTGCGGCCTTCCTCTTGAAGCCTCCTCTCTGTGGAGGCTAGCCACAGTTACCTTGCCCTGAGAACTTGCGAAAGGACCACTTATGAAAAGGCCTTTAGTCCCCCTTGTACAACTTTTGGACGGACCAAATGGACTTCCCAGCCTCCTGGAGATGAGAAATCAGCATCTCTTCCTCTTCCCCAAACAAGATGGAACCTTGGAATGGCAGGTCCTTGATTCTGGACTGCAGATCCTGGGAGAATCTGGAGACTCTTATCCAGGCATGGTGCCTAAGGCAAACACTGGAAGCTGCTGCCCTGGAGGCCATATCTGCAGTAAGATATGAGGCCCTCAAAACACGAGTGCCTATGTCCGAACCGGACTTCAGGATTTTCAGAAGCTCAGTCTTCTGTGCTGAGTCTGGCAAGGCTTTAGCCACTTCGAGACCCTTCTCCCATAATGCATTTTGGTACTGAACCATATGCATCAAGAAGATGAGGGACGTAATGGAGCAGGTGGAGGCAGAGTAAACTTTCTTGCCCACCTGGTCCAGATACCTGGACTCTGTGTCGGTAGGCTGGGAACTAAGGTGCTTCGGTTGCTTGGGTTTGTCATGAGCAGTCGTAATGACCATGGAGTCTACCGGAGGGTGTTCTGTCAAGAATGGTTCCTCCCTCAGAGCTCTATAGAGCCTATTTGACTTCTTAGTAACCACCGGGGTGGTGGAGGGATGCTTCCAAGTAAGCTTGGTCAAGTCTTAGGAAGTATCCACTAGAGGATGAACCACAAGAGGCTTTGCTTCCTTCTGCCTCAGGTACTTCGCTAACCTCTGGCATTCCAGATCCAAGTCCTCCATCTCCCATCCATTGGAGGCTTGGATGTGCATCATGATGACCACAAAGGTAGCATCATCCGGAGGCAATCAGGGGGTGTCCTTTTCTTCGGGGGACACTCTTTCCCTAGAGAGGGATCGGTCTGACTTGGTGAAGCCATAGTAAAACCCAAGACCCTCAGAGCTAGAGGAGGCCAATCCTGACTAGGAGCTGTTCCTACTGAACTGGCGCTGCCCACTGGCAGATCGATGTTGGTTGTACGACTGAAGTCAGCCAGGGGAATGGTGGTGGGTTGAGGACCAATGACAGTCAAATGCCCGAAGCCAGCTAATCGAGTGCCTGTGGCAACTGCTGGACTGACGCCGGCTGGAGGACCGTCTCCTGCTAGAGGACCGGTGGTGGCTGGTAGACCAGGAAAGGTGCCAGCACTGGTGGTATCTAGACCTGGAGCAGCTACGGCTAACTGCTGGAGAGTGAGACTTGGGCAGTTTCACTTGGTCAACAGGAGTGGGATTAAAGTCAGAGCGGAAATACTTCCCTCCTGATGTTGGTCCCCCAGCTTCGCTGGAGCCAGAGAAGGATTCAGCCACAGTGGCAAAACGTCCTGCCTGACATTGGAACAGCTCAGTGAGGTCCTTCCTATTAAACAGCGACGCTGCTGATCCTGTCGGTAAGCTGGGCTTTTCTGGTTGGTCTGGAGGAATGGGAGAGGAAGGGAGGTCAGGCAGATTGTGAGGGAAAGAGCCATCCGACCTGTCCTCCAGGATGGAGGCTCTTCAGACCAGCATCTGGTCCATCTCCGGCACTGCTGTCCCTAGTGAACGCCGGGGGCCTGAGTCTGAGGCCAGTTTCTGGCTTCCCCGACTTTGTGGACAATGGGTTGTTCACCACCGGGAGCGGTTTAGAAGAGCGGGAAACAGAGGCCAACTTTATGGGAGGTTCCCACTCCTTGGAAGGGGCCTTACCTGGAAACCCAGGTACGGCTAAAACAGAGACCTTCCAGCAGGGCCAAGGAATGCACCGAAGAGAGGGCCGACGACCCAACTGAGGAGGAGAAGGTGCACAAGGGCGTAACCTTCGCCTTGAAGGAGGGGGGCCAATCCCTGACTACCTTCACTTGACGCCAGAGTCTGGGTGTATCCAGTAGTCTCTCATCGTTCCTGTGAGTGCTTTGAATAGCGGGAATGATCTGAGGCCACGTGAGTGCAGGCGGGACCCGCTTCGGTCCTTGTCATGGTACTTCTGGCGCTCTGATTTGTCCTTGTGCTCAGAAGGGGACTTCTCCCCTACAGAGCTCTGCATCACTGTGACCTGCTGCTCTAAAAGATGGACCTTGAGTGACTTCTGGCACCAGATCCTTGCCCTGCTGGTAAAGCTATGGCAAATCTTGCAGCCCAGGGCATTGTGGTCAGGGCCAAGGCAGAACACGCAGGCCTCGTGACAGTCTTTGGCAGGGATCTGGCAGCCGCAGGACCACTTGGTCTTCTTTGAACCTGACGAAGACACCGATAATGGCGAAGACGACATAGAACAGGAACTCTGAGGAAGAAAAACCTTGCTTCGAGGAAGAAAGGAGAAAACAACTTTGCTGACTGCTAGACAACAATTTAAGGATCACTGAGGAGCTGTTGAGAATGGGTCTGCGGCAGGAAAAGAACTGAGGTGGGGCTAGGGGCCGCCCCCTGATATACCACTGGCTGACGTCGAGGCAGAGCCACCGCTGGGGGTGTCCCCACTGAACACTGCTAGCTAAGAGTTTTCCGATGGGTCCTAATGCCTGCAGCTTAGTCCTAATGGTAACAGCCTGCTGCAAGAGCTCCCACTCGAAGTAAGATCTGGTATACAGATGTAATCAGAAATACAGTTTCGTAGCTTAATGCCCTTCATTAACCATGTAAATTAAGATTAAGAAACAGAATTTTACAGGCAGATAATGACTCTCAGTTTATGGAGTCTGCCCGGTCCCTACCCTGGTTCTGATACCAGTCTAGTTCTGGCAGAGCCTATGCAACACTCCCAACCTGCAGTTCCGATTTGGTAGTTAAGTAACACCCAACCCTGTTCTAACCTCCCCCCGTCACTTTCACCATACCCATGTGTCTATTCCATCCTTTCTTGAAACCTGTAACTATCCCAGTGTTTACCAACTCCCCTGGTAGATGGCTTCACCTTTTTGCCACCATCTCTGTGAAGTATTTCCTCATATCCACTTGAAATTACCCCCACCACCTTATAATGTCCTCCGGTTGCAGAGCCCTCACACTGCCTGAATAGCTGCTAGCAGTCCACCCTGTTTATAGCATTCCCTTCAGATATTTGAAAGTTTCAATCATGTCCCCATTTTCCCTTCTGGTCTTCAGAAGTACAGTCAGGTCAGCCATGTCTTTTCTTGTAGGTCTTACCCTGTTGCCAATATATCATTTTGATTGTCCTACTCTGGACTGATTCTATGTAATGTTTGTTGCTTTTATGGCAAGGATTCCAGAACTGTGCACAGTATTCCAGATGCAGCCTCACCAAGGACCTAAAGAGAGGCAAGATTGCTTCCTTCCTTCATCTAGAAAGGGCCCTGCCTATCAACACTAGCTTTCTGCTAGTTTTCCCATGTGTCTTACTGAACTGGGCAATATTCTTGAGGTGGTGACCTATGGTAACTCCCAGATCACTTTTCTTTGAGGTCTTATCTAATCTGTATCCCTCCCCAATCCAATATTGCATTTTCAAGTTCCTTTTCCCTGAAATTTGCAAATGTTTATTTTGAAGATCCATCTTCGTGTCCACTGTCTCCACTGGTAGGCTGTTCCATTGGTTCCCCATCGTCAGGGAGAAGGGGCTTCCTAATAGTACCCCAGAATATACCACCTCTGAGCATCAGAGCCTATCTCCATGTCCTGCTGAATGGCAGTAAATCAGACAATTCTGTTCAATTTCATCAATACTCTTGAGTATACTGAAAACTGAGGTCATATCCCCCATCTCAGCCTGCTTTTCTCCAACATGCACCAAAAGCATCTAATTGTTTTCTCCATCGTGAGCATGTAAGGGCCACCATCCTCTGCTCACAGCTTCTGTAATAGGTCAGAAGGGACTCTAGCTCCATCATGACCACCCCCACTGCTGTGCAAACACATACCAATTTATAGGGATTCTCTACTCACTTTACTACTCAGGATATTTGGGGATCCCCTTGTCAGTAGAAATCTGTACACACGTACCCAAAAGTCTTGTACTGTCTACAAGTCCACTGTTTAAACTAACAGACTGTTCCACAGGTTCTCCAACCTCTAGAAGAAAAGCTCCCTCCTAACGCTCCTGAATTTACCACCCCTAAGCTTTTGGGTCCATCTACGCATCCTGCTGCAGGACACCAGATCAAACATCTCTGATTTCCTAATCTTGTTGATCAATTGAGTATGCAGAAGACTGCAATCCTGTCCCCTCTCAGCTTTTCTCTGGGGTAAAAACGTAATGGGCCTCTAGCTTCTCTTTGTTTTTGTCCCCCCCCCCCGCAACAATACTGCTGATCCTTTTGGTTGCCATGTACTACATCCTCTTGACAGCCTCATTGATCAGTGTCATTTTTGTATTAAGGAGACTAAATCTGCATTTAGTACTCCAGATGCGACTAAACCAAGGCCTTGTAAAGTGACTGGCTTACTTCCCATGTTCTGCTCGTACACCTTTTTTTTTTTTTTTTTTTTAAATTCATGTTTATTGCATATTTCGGCACAGTTGTACATTAATTCAAGGTCACTTTCAGCAGTTCTGTTTACAAAGGTACACACACTATACACCAAAGACAGTCTTGTGCATATTCATATTCTATCAGCTGAGTCTCTCTCCACCTTGAGAGTCTCAACTTATATTGTTAGGAATAGAGGTTTTAATTGTACCCTTCAGATGGTCGCAACCAGGCTTTCATATCTCCATATCCCTCTCTTGGTCCTCTCCCCTCCCACTCTGTTGCCCCCTACCCCAAAAACACCAGCCATGGGGTCCATCTTCTCACGAAGACTTGTGTCCTCAGATTTATTCTGTAAGTGATCTCCTCCATGTCTTTTATCTCTCCTATAATGGAGACCCATTCTCGGTGAGTCGGAGGGGACTGTGATAGCCATTTTTTTGTTATGGCCTTATGAGCCGCCGTAAGAAGGATGTTCCACATGTAGATCCTGTCCGACCCCCTCATCTCTTCCGGTTTCATTCCCAAAATCAAGTTTTTAGGGCCTAAAGCAGACTCTAAGGAGAGTATCTGTTTTATCGATTGATTAATTTCTGCCCAGTAATTCTTGAGGGTCGAACATGACCAGAAGACATGGAGATAGTTTGCCATAGTTGCCCCACATCCCCTCCAGCACCCCCCTGTACAGTTCTTGTCCCATTTACTTTGAACATTTGGTGTGATGAAAAATCTCATTTTTACTTTCCATTCATATTCTTTCCAAAGTGGGGATGATGTGGTCTTAGAAGTCTGTGCAAGAACCGTGGCCCACTCTTCTTCCCCCAAACTGCCCCCAGCTCCTGCTCCCATCTACTTTTAATTTGAGAGGACTTGTTACCCCCTCCCTCCCTCAGGGTGCCATAGATAGATGATATTTGCCCTTTGATCTTTGTTAGGTTTATTATTTCATTCATCGTATTTAGCAACCCCTCAGAGGGTTTGGTTTGTTTGGAGGAGGTTTGTAATTTGTGTATGTGGACTCTTATCTGCAAATATCTAAAATAATCTCCCTGTCTTAAGGCTAATTTTTCTTTGATCCGGCTGAATTCCATAACAATACCACCCTCTATAAACTGGTCCAGGGAGTACAATCCCAGTCTCCCCCATCTTTTAAAGGTGAGGTCCTGTCTAGAGGGGAGAAACTGCGGGTCCCACGCAAACCATCTTAATGGCCAGGCCACGACATCGATGTCATGCTTGGCCCATAGACGTTTTAAAGAGCCCAAGGTGTTTTTTATTGATAGCAGAGATACCTCTCCGTCTGTGGCCCGTTAACCTGGTGTCAGGGCTCGTGCCCCAAGAGGCATGCCATCCGTCAGGACTTCTTCAATCCCCTTCCATTGGGCCGTGTATGTTCTGGCCGACCATAGGAGGGCCCATCTTAACTGGGTGGCCAAGAAGTAATCTTCCAGGCACGGAACGTTTCTACCCCCATATTTTCTACTTGTCTGTAATATTATGTTCTTAATTCTTGGTCTCCTGTTATTCCAGATAAATTTTATAAGCATCCTTTGCCATATTTGGAATTGGGTTTTATGTATTTTTATTGGGAGACATTGAAATAGATATAGATATTTAGGGAGGATGTTCATCGATACTGTCTGTATCCTTGAATATAAGGGTAGGTTCAGGGCCTCACATCTTTTAATGTCATGTCTTATCTGGGACACAGTTGGTTCAAAATTATGTGCGAAAAGCATTGACAAGTTTTTTGGGATTTGGATGCCAAGATATTTTATTTTCCCCCTATTCTAGTTCGTATCCAATAGCTGCTTAATCCTGGATGAAGGGTTATAGTGAAATTTCAATACTTCAGTTTTATTTTTATTTAGAGTGTATCCTGAGAACTGGCTAAATTTGTCAATTATAGACCAGATTTCGGGGATGGATCTGTTCGGATCAGTTATATATAGGAGAATGTCGTCTGCATATAAGGAGATTTTATGGTCTCCTTCACCTATCTCTACCCCTCTCACCTCCTTTGCTTTCCTTATCGCCTGTGCTAAAGGTTCTATGTAAATATCAAAAAGAAGTGGCGACAACGGGCATCCCTGTCTGGTACCCCTCCCCAGATTGAACCTCTTCGATATGCCCCCGTTTACCCTTACAAAGGCCTGTGGAGAGGCATATAGAGCCTTGACTGCCTCCAAGAACAGTTCTGGGAAGCCCATCCTTTTTAGTACTAGGAATAAAAAGTTCCAATCGACTTTGTCAAACGCTTTTTCTGCGTCAAGGCTCATGAGACAAGCGGGGACGTGTTGTTTATTAATGATGTCGATTATGTTTATGGTCCTTCTAACACCCTCAGGGGCCTGCCTACCCTCTATGAAGCCCGTTTGATCTGGATGAATTAGATTTGAAAGAAAGGTCTGCAGTCTCTTGGCTATTATAGCTGTGAAGATTTTATAATCTACGTTAAGGAGCGAAATTGGTCTATATGAACCACAGTCTTTTCCCTCTTTCGGGATCACGGTTATAGTAGTGTAATTCCATGATGGAGGGACTGCTTCTCCCTCCAGCCAGACTTGATCATAGACTGTTTTTAATATAGGGGTTATTTCCCCCACAAATGTTTTATACAGCTCTCCTCCAAACCCATCCGGGCCTGGGCATTTCCCCACTTTGAGGTCCCCAATAGTGTTCAGAATCTCCCGTTGGGTGACTGGACACTCCAAGTTTTGTCTCTGGGTCTCCGTGAGCTGAGGGAGACTCAGAGTTTTCAGGAATTCCCAGGCAGCCCCAGGACACGATTCCGGCTGAGGTTGGTATAGTTTTTTATAGTATGTCACTAGCGTGTCCGTTATCTGTTCCCATTTGCATGAGATCTGCCCCGAGGTCGGGTGTCGAAGACCCTTAACATGTGATGTCACCTCCCTTTTGATTCATTTCAGTATTCTATGGACCTCCTTTACAGTGATCATGCATTTCCTGTTCTTCTTCAACCTCTTATCTATTATGACTCATATGTTCTTTTTCTCTTTGACTGCAGGAAAAAGAGCCCACCACAATGTGCAGGTCCTACCTCTGTAGGTCCTCCCCAAGTGTAGCACCTTGCATTTGGCTACATTGAATCTGAGGCTCAAGCAAATGGACCACTTTCCCAACTTGCTTTGTTCCTCCAGCAGGAGAAGGGAGGTGGTGTTGCTACCTTTCACTCGCTAGTTTGACCCCCACTTAGAGTACTGTGTCCAGTTCTGGAGACCATCTCCGGAAGGACATATTCAGAGTGGAGGAGGTCCAGAAGACGGTGACAAAAATGGTGCAGGGTCTGCATCAAAAGCCTTATGAAGAGAGACTAAAGGACTTCAATATGTACACCCTGGAAGAGAGAAGGGAGAGTTGGGATATGATAGAGACCTTTAAATATCTCACGGGTGTAAATAAGGTACAGGAAGGAAGTGCCTGTCTGTCGAGAGCTTTAAATCCACAATTAAAACTCATCTGTTTGGTTTGACTTTCCCCGATTTAGATTAATTGGTTTATTTTAATAATTCTAGATTTTTATTGTAATAGTCTGTATTTATATTAAAACTTTTAAGATTATTTAATTGTACAAGCGCTTTGATCTTTTTGGAATTGCGCTATCTATAAAAATATGACTTTTTTTTTTTTTTTTAACAAAAATGTGCTCAGGAACAATGGGACATGCTACAAAGTTGGAAAGGAGCAGATTCAGGAGAGATGTGAGGAAGTACTTCTTCACAGAAAGAGTGGTAAATGCCTGGAACAGTCTTCCAGTGGAGGTGGTGGGATTCAAGAATGCATAGGACAGGCTGAAGGGAATCATAGTAGAAGGGAGGGGGAGTTGTAGATCAAGTAGAGAGTGTGGTTAGAATGTAGGTAGGGAAAATAAGCAGACTGGGTGGGCCAAGCAGCCCTTATTTGCCATCAGATTCTATGTTTCTACGATGTCCTCCTCCACTGAGCCACATCATGGAAAGATTTCCAAGCAGTACCAAGCACTGAGGGCAGAAGGTCGGACCTAAGAAGCCTTGTAGAACACTGAGGCCAAAGCTGACACATCTAAGAGAGATGATGTCCAGACTAGTGTTTCGTGAATGAGTAAGTACTTCAAATGGCAGCAGCAAAGATGAGATGTCAGCAGCAGACATATTTTGAAAACAAACCCCCTGAGGCAGCCACTGTGCGGGTGGAATGTGCATAAACAGGATTGGAAAACTGCTTACCGTGCTTCTGGTAACAAAACATAAGTACAATTGGTCAGCCATTTTGATAGGCCTTGTTTAGAAATCAGTGAGCTCACCACTGGAGGGGCAAAGGCAATAAACAGTTGAGATGATTTTGTACAATCCTTAGTATGATCCAGATACCAGTGTAGCATTCTATGGATGTCCAGCATATGTAAATGATGCTCCTCACTATCCATGGGGGAGGAAAAGTTAACAGGAAGGTCTATGGTCTGATTTAGTGATCTTTCAGACACAACCTTTGGAAGAAAACAAGGACTGGTACATAATGTGACCCTGCCCTTGTGAAAAATAATAAAAGAAAGATCTGAGACCAGAGTCTGTAACTCCGAGATGCATCTACAGTGAAGCCCGCCAAGATGAAACACAGCGTCACAGTTTCCTGCATGATAAAAGGAATTGAGTCTCATTGTAACTGCTGCAGAACTGGGTTTCATCCTGGCTGCCTTCAGTGTAGCAGATGTCGTAGCCACTGGAAACAAAGTGTTCCAAGAAAGGGAGTGCATTTTACACATAGCCACATCATCAAAACGAGGTGCAGTGACGGTCTCTAAGACCAAATTAAATTCCCACACTGGAACCTGATTTCAGACCAGGGGTACAAAAGGAGAATGGAGGAGGGCAACTAAAATGGTGCAGGGTCTGCACCGGAAGACATATGAGAAGAGACTAAAGGAGCTTAATATGTATAGCCTCGAAGAAAGGAGGGAGAGGGGGGACATGATAGAAACTTTCAAGTACCTCAAAGGAATCAACAAAGTCCAAGAGGGTAGCATCTTTCAAAAAGAGGTGTGCAAGACCAAGGGGTACAATTTGAAGATGGGGCTCAGAGGTAATGTAAGGAAGTATTTTTTCACAGAAAGGGTTGTGGATGCATGTAACGGCCTTCCGGACGAGGTTGTGGAGTCAAAAACAGTGGTTGAATTCAAACATGCATGGGACAGTCATAAGGCAATTCTAGGGGGTGGGGGTAGAAAGAAGTAGGCGCTGGTTAACTAAGATCTGCAGCTTATCCATTAGGAAGGGAAATGGGCAGACTGAGTGGGCCAAGTGGTCCTTATCTGCCGTCAAATTCTATGTTTCTATGCTTCTTAAAAATCTCCAGGAAACCTTTAAATAGGGTCACTGCCTTACTTTCTGATAGGGCATGGAAAGCAGACAGAGCAGCCACATGACCCATTATTGAGGAATACCCTTGTCTTGAGTCCTTAAGAGACGAGAAGTAGTATTTCAGGAACTGGACATGTAAAGGGATTCAGCACATGGCCAGTATACCATACTGTAAACTGTTTCCATTTTTTTATTTTTTTTGAGTATGTGAACTGGGTAGATGGCTTTCTAGCTGCCAAGTGCACATCAGCCACTGCCGGTGAAACCCTGAAGCGGAAGAGCTCTATGTCCTCTGGAACCATGCATGAAGGTGCAAGGTTCGCAGATCCGGGTACACCAGAACACCCTGCTCCTGCGTCAGAAGTCTGACTCACAGTGGGAGCAGAAAAGGAGGTTCTACTGCCAATTCTTGGAGAAGTAGAAACCACATCTGTCTGGGCTAATACGGAGTCACTAGAATCCGGGAGATGGGCCCAGCCTGCAGTTTTACCCAAACCCTCTGTATTGGAGGGAATGGGGGAAAAGCATACAGAAAAGAACAAATATGTAGGGCCGGCCCCAGTGGCGCTGAGGGTTGAGACGCTGGACGGCTTACCTCGCGCTACGCCGGTGACCTGGGTTTGGGAATGACCTTAGGTCGGAGTGCTGGCATGGGGGGGGAGGGACAGGAGGGGCAGGATCGAGCGGAGCCGGTAGGCTGCTCTCGTCTCCTCTTCTGAGGGTGGTGGGTTGTCACCCTCCTGTAGTTCTGTTCCCACTGGGTAGTCTGGTGGGAACCATAGATGGAGGGGGCAGCAAGGACAGGAGGGTGGAAGGGGCTGAGCTGGCGCCTTGGTGTGCGTGCGTGCCTCCACACGCACACACGGCCATGTGCCGGGGCCTCGTGTGGCCTTAAAATAGATGAAAAGCACCATAAATATATACATTTATTTTTTTTAAAAGAACAATTACGTAAGAATGTACCATAACAGTAGATCTTTGAAGGGATCTCAGTTATCAGGTCACACTGTAGGAACTTCACCATCAGTAAAGGAGGATCCTCTCTAAAGATTTTCAGCAGTACAACTGGGGCTGCCCATGCTGCCGATGTCCATGGATGTCACCAACCTTATAATGGCATGAAAAGCCCCGTTCCCTCCTCAGTTATTTCCCCTGGAGACCAAGGGAGCAAAAGGTCATGCAATGGGGAACCAAGGAGAGAGATAGGTGCCCAGGCCCATTTGAAAGGTAGGATACACCAGACAGCCAGTTCCAGAACAAGAGCCCCAAGAAAGAGGATGGTGGAAGGGAATGCAGACCTGATGACATGAGATCCCCTCGAAAATCTACTGTTAAGGTAAGTTCTTACTTAACTGTTCTATCTTCTTTGGGGGTATCTCAGTCATCAGGTCGCACTGTAGGAATGAGTCCCAAGCAGTTACAGGTGCCAACAGACAGTCTGGGAGGAGGGCTCACTATAAACTTAAGACAGGAGGCCCTGCAGCACAGCCCTGCCAAAACCTACACGGGCGCTTGAGACAATGTCCAGACTGCAGTGCTTGGTGAAAGTATGGACGGTACTCCAGGTGGCAGCTGCACAGATGTCCACAGCGAAGACCCCTTGGAAACAAGCCACAGAGGTAGCCATGCCTCTTGTAGAATGAACTTTAACCGCGCCAGGAAATTCTTTGCCATACTTGTAGCAAAACGCAATGCAATTTGCCAACCATCTGGATAAACACTGATTAGAAACTGAGGCACCCTCTCTACCTGGGGTGAAAGAAACAAACAACTGCTTAGACTTTCTTCATTTCTTGGTGCAAAGCAGGTGTACTTCAAAGTTCTGTGCACATATAATGTATGGAGCATTGCTTCCCCTGGAGTGGAATGCTCAAGAAAATGAACAGGAAGGTGGACAGATTGGTTGAGTGTACACTCAGAGACCACCTTAGGAAGAAACTTAGGATTTGTGAGCTAAGACACCCTGTCTTTGTGAAAAGTCAAATAAGGCTCCTCACAGTAGAGGACCTGAAGCTCTGAAATTCTTTGAGCAGAAGTAATGGCAACTAAAAATACAGGTTACTCACCTGTAACAGGAGTTCTAGGAATGGTATATGTTGTTCATCCACACTGTCTGGCAGGTTCCTTGCCGCTTTAAATCTTGCCGGAAGGTCTTCAAACTGGCTCCTCCCACCCACCTGGGTGGTAAAACTCTCGGCTCCGCCCCATGACGCCAGATCTAGCCGCTGGAAGCCATGTTGTGCTTGCACGGGGGTCGGAGGGAGTGTGGATGAACAACATATACCATTCCTAGAACTCCTGTTACAGGTGAGTAACCTGTATTTCTAGGGACATGGATATGGTGTTCATCCACACTGTCTGGCAGACTCCTAGCAGTTCTCTGGGAGGAGGGAGGCAAGGTGCACACCCCCTACTTAGGAAATAAAGACTGGAGAACTAAGGCCCCAAAACCAGCATCCCGGCGTGACTCAAGGTCGATGTGGTAGTGGGTGATGAAGGTGAGTGCTGACTTCCAGGTAGCAGCCCTGCAGATTTCCTGGATAGGGACGTCCCTGGAAGCAGCCACAGATGCAGCGGTATGGCTGGTAGAATGAGTCCTTATCCCTCTGGGAGGCTCCATTCCCGCCAACTTATAGCAGAGATCTAAGCAGGAGGTGACCCACCTGCCTATCGTCCGCTTGGCTGCAGGTCTGCCAGGTGTGGCTTCAGTGTAGGTGACAAACAGCTGGCGAACCTCTCCCTGAACTTCAGCCATCCGCTCCTTATAGTAAGCGAGCGCTCTTCTAGGGTCCAAAGTATGGAGCCTATATTCGGCCTCAAGGTGTGATTGGGGTAGAACACCGGGGCAGAGTCAACACCTGGTTGGCGTGAAATCTGGCCACCACTCTCTCGAAGGAATTTCGGTGGGGGCGCAGGGACAACCTTTGTCCCTGTGGAAGACCAGATAAGGAGACTCGATGGAAAGCGCCTGGAGCTCTCCCATCCTTCTGGCTGACGTGATAGCCACCAAGAAGGCGGTCTTCCACGACAGGTGAGAGATGTCACACCTGTGCATCGGTTTGAATGGCTTGCCCATGAGCTTAGCCAATACCAGCACGGAGGTGGAGGTTCTCGCACCAGAGGGGATATGTGATCAAGGCCTTTGAAAAAGCACCCAACCACCTTCTCCCGCGCCACCAACTGCTTCCCGGCCCGCGCCCGGGTAGCAGAGATGGCTGCCAGGTGCACCTTAGGGTCGCCGCACCAAGCCCTTGCCGAGAAAGGACCACAGGTAGTCCAGAATGCTTGCCAAGGAGCAGGAGGAAGGGTCCAGGCCCTTGCCCTGACACCAAATGAAGAATCTCTTCCATTTGAAGGCATAGCATTTCCTGGTCGACTCCTTACGGGATGCCTCAACAATGTTGAAGACCATGTCGGAAAGACCCAAGGCCTGGAACTCTAGCCGCTCAGGAACCAGGCCATCAGGTGCAGGGACTGAAGGTCCAGATGGAATACCTTCCCCCTGATTGACTGAGATCAGGTCCGGGCGGGCTGGAAGCTGCCTCGGGAGCCTGGAGCTGAGAATGAGGAGATCTGGATACCAGAACTGGCGGGGCCAGTCTGGGGCTACCAAAATCACCTGCGCCTTGTCCCTCCTCTCCTTGAGAAGCACCTTGTGGATCAAGGGAAATGGGGGAAAGGCGCAGAAGAGGCCCGGGGTCCACGGCCTCGAGAAGGCATCCCCCTGCAGCGAGCCCTGCTGAGGGGGGCGGGCATGAAACAGTCTCAGCTTTGCATTCTCCCTGAAGGCAAACAGGCCACCTGAGGCATGCTCCAGTGGGAGAACAGATCTTGTACTACCTCCGGCAGGAGAGACCACTCATGGGACGCAAGCCCCTATCCGGCTTAGGGCATTGGCCAGAATGTTGGAGGCTCCTGCCACATGGATGGCAAGGAGATCCGCCTCCAGGCTGTGCACGAGTGAACAAATGTGGAGAGCTTCCCTGTACAGAGGCATGGAGCACGTCCCGCTCTGGCGATTTAGGTAGTACATGGTTGTGGTATTGTCCGTTTGAACCTGAACCACTTGACCCCGTAGAAATGGAGCGAAGGCGGTGAGGGCTAGACGAACCACTCTAAGCTCCAGCAGGCTGATGTGGCATCGGGACTCCCGAGGGGAACAGAGGCCGTGCGCGCTGTGCTCCCCCAGATGGGCACCCCAACCCATCAGAGAGGCATCGGTCGATAGAGAGACCATCGGCTCGGGGCGGACAAACGGGATGCCCTCCTGAAGATGTGCTGGAACGGTCCACCACTGGAGAGCGTTCCACATCCCCTGGGTCACTGTCACTAGCTGATCCAGGGGATCGAAGTGCTGTGACCATTGGCTGGCCAGCCCACACTGAAGGGGACGCATGTACCAACGGGCCCAACGGACCATGCTGGTGCAGGCCGCCATGAGGCACAGGAGGCGCAGGAAGTCCCGGGCAGGGTGCAATTGCCCAACCTAAAATGATTGGGCAAAGGAGGAAAGAACCTCGGCCCTGTCCGCCGGGAGCTGTGCTCTAGCTCGTAGAGAATCGAGCTCTGCCCTGATGAATTGTGTCACCTGCTTTGGCAAGAGTTCTGACTTGGCCTCGTTGATGAGGAGGCCAACCTGAGAGCAAACCTGGAGGGCCAGATCTCTGGACCGCTCCTCCCAGTCGTCCAGGTAGGGGTACACCTGGACCCTTCGGCGCCGCAAGAATGCTGTCACCACTGCCATGCATTTGGTGAAGACCCTCGGAGCTAGGGAAATGCCGAAGGGCATGGCCCGAAACTCGTAGAGGGATCGCTCTGCCCTGAAGTGGAGGAATCTCTGGTGGGACAGACGGATTGGGACGTGAAAGAACGCGCCCTGGAGGTCCACAGAACAGAAGCACAATCCTCGTTCCAAGGAGGGGATTATTTGAGCCAGAGAGACCATCCTGAAGGTCCTGTTCAGGTCGTGTAGGTCTAGAATGGGACGCCAGCCCCCCATCCCTTTCGGGACCAGGAAGTACCTGGACACAAACCCCAGGTCTGGTGCAGGATCCGCCACCTTCCTGATCACCTCTTTTTCGAGGAGCAGGGCGATGTTGGCTCGGCGAGCAGACAGAAAGGCTGCAAACCCTGTAGCCCCCCCCAAGGGGCGACGGCTCGGAAGGGCGGGGCCTGCTCGAACTCTAGGGGCAGGCCCTTTCCTACCACCTCCAACACCCAGCGGTCCATGGTGATAGTGGACCAGGCGGAAAGGAAGTGACGGAGCTCGTCTCTATGGGGAACCCAGAGGGAAGTGACGAGGCTGGGGCGACACCCCTCAACCCGTCACTGGGCAGGCTTGGAGGAGGGACCGGCCGAGGGACCTCCTGGGCCTTTTCCTCCCTGCTTCCTGTTAGAGGAAGCCGAAGGCTTGACTTTGGGGTGCCAAGTGCGAGCCTGCTGGCCCTGATGCTGGTGCTGTTGGGCCGGACGTGCCGCAGGTGCAGAAGGGCGAAAGGACTTATGCTGTTGGCGATGGCCCTTGTCCTTCTGGGCGGAGGTGACCGAGTCCAGAGTAGCATTGGACTTTTCGATCCGCTGGAGGTGGCCTTCTACTCCAGGGCCGAACAGGTCAGTCCCCAGGAAGGGGACATCCGCCAGTTTATGCTGGGTATCCGCCGTGAAGGTGAATATCCTCAGCCGTGCTCTGCGGCGCATGCCCACCGCGGCCGCAACTGATCTGGCACAGGAGTCTCCAATGTCCAGAACCATTTGGAGCTGCTGTTTTGCTACCGCCCTTCCCTGGTCCCATACCTGCTTGACCGTGGTCTGCAGGTCGGCCGGGAGATGAGGGATCACCTCATCCAAGGAACCCATGAGGGCGTGGGAGAAGTGTGCCATCAGAACGGCCGAGCTGGCCTGGCGGAGGCCAAGGGAGGACGCAGCGTACACCTTGCGCCCAGCATAGTCCAGCTTTTTGGACTCCTTGTCGGGGGGCTTATCGACATCATTAGCATTACCGGAACGCAGGAAAAAGCTATCAGTGACCAACCCCTCTGCGGAGGGGTGCTCCGAAAAACCGGACAAAGAGCCAGTAGGGACCGCATACTTCCTGGCTATCTTGGCGGCGCTGAGACAGGAAAAGCGGCAGCTGCCAAAGTTCCAAAGGCTGGGCCAACAATGGCTTCAGCCACCGTGAAATCTAGCCATTAGGAATCCCTCGGTCCAGTATCTCCGTCAGGATACCTGGCCCGCTGGATACAGGCTGGCTGCATCCAGGTGGATTCCGAGATAAGCCGAAGCAGACCCATAAAGGACGATAGGCTCTCGTCCATGCCCCCCGGAGGACTCCAGGTCAAGGGGCCTGGAAAACAGGGAGGAGTCATTGTCAGACTCTGAGGAGTCCACAAAGAGTTGCCTGGGGCCTGAGCCACCCTCCACCTGACCGAGAGTCCTTGGTCAGCGCCCCCGATTTCGGTTGTGGAGGCGGAGGTTCCACCACAATCGGTGGGGTAGCTGGTTTCGGCCGAACAGCTGACCCAGGCTTGGGCACCTCGACTACAGCGAGGGGTTGTTTCGGCTGTTCGGGTGACAGCCACTTGATGGCCGGGGAAGGAGACGGTGTCGGCTTGTTCCCGGACAGAAGTAACTGCTGCCACATTAGGTCCTTGTAGCATCGACGCAATTCGCGAAGCCTCTCCTCTTCGAAGATGAGGGACGATGGGGCGCCGCTGCCATTGCGTCGAGACCGCCAATGTCGGCGGGATCAGCTAGCCCGAGACGAGGTCTGAGACCAAGACCCTCTGTGTTTCCGAGGGTGGGTCTAGGAAGGGGCAGGGGACACCCGCTTTTGCCTCTGCTCGGAAGCCTTGACCGGGGACTCTGGCACGGGAGGCGCAGGCAAGTCCTTGGCCTCCACCGGGGGAACTGGTGAAGAAGGGTTGTCGGCTTCACCAGTCGACAGCCCGTCCGATGGGTTGAGAAAAATCTTGACCGCGTCGACGGGTGTCTCGGCTGGCTGACCTGATGGGGACACCGTGAAGCCAGCGGCCTTAGCCGCAACCTCGATCGAAGTCGACTGTCCGGGGAAGGGGACCTCTCCCGCTCTCACGAATGCCGACGGTGGGACTTACCTTTCAAGTCCTTCTTTTGGACTGAGAAGAATGTCCCGATGGCCCCGCTCCCTTCGTGGAGTGGGATTGGCAAAGCTCCTTAAAAGAAGCTGTGTAGGAGGATCCCAGAGAGAGCGGCATAAATGCTGCGACCGAGGAAGATGAAGATGCGGCCTGGGCTGCCTCCTCCTCGAGGGCGATCATCTGCTCGAGTTGCTCAGCCGAGCCAGACGCCGCGGACACCGCCCAACCGGTCTCCCTGGACTTCACCGGTGGGTAGCGCTTCTCGGGGCACCCAAGCTGTAACCGGGCAGCGTGGTCTTCCAGGACGTTGGCCGAAAACGAACGGCATAACTCGTAGGCCTGCGGGTCATGATCCAGGCCGAGGCAGTAGATGCACATGGAGTGCGGATCCGTCCTGGACATTTTCTGCCCACATGGGCACCGCCGAAAACCAGGAGTCGATTTGTCCATCGCAGCCGCGAGAGAATAATTTGACTGAAGTCTTGAAAACTTAAGAATTAGTTTCGGGTGAACCAAAGAATTAGGATCCAGTCTATATGCAGA
Organism: Neoceratodus forsteri; assembly: GCA_016271365.2. Lineage (NCBI taxonomy): Eukaryota > Metazoa > Chordata > Ceratodontiformes > Ceratodontidae > Neoceratodus > Neoceratodus forsteri. Next base: position 1,206,200,127 of record CM057456.1, read on the forward strand.
GTGTTAAGAAGGGAACCTGAGCTTCCAAGCGGTGAGGAAGATCTGGCGTCATGGGGCGGAGCCGAGAGTTTTACCACCCGGGTGGGTGGGAGGAGCCAGCTTGAAGACCTTACGGCAAGATTTAAAGTGGCAAGGAACCTGCCAGACAGCGTGGATGAACAACATATCCGTGTCCCTAGAAATAACGCTTTCCAAGACAAAAAACAAAGCTCACATGTGGCAATTTGGCTCAAAAGGAGATAGTCAGTTTCTTCGAAATAAAATTCAAATCCCAAGCCAGGATGGGGGAATGGATTGGGGGTTTCAGATGCAAGATGCCCCTTAAAAAGGTATGGGAGACATCCAGCTGAGCAACTGTGTGGTCACCCACAGGCTCATGAAAGGCAGAAAAAGTCAAAAGGTGCACCTCGAGGGAGGAGTACTGGAGACCTGAGTCAGACAGAGAGATCAAATAGTCCAGGATCTGGCTCACCGGACAGGTGAAAGGGTCCAGATTATGTTTGGCAGCCCATATGGCAAACTGCTTCCACTTTACGGCATATGTGGCTCAAGTGGAAGGCTTCTTGGCAGCACCAGGATGTCCGCTACTCTGTTAGAGACCCCAAACTTGGTGACGGCTATGTCCTCAGGAGCCAATCATGCAGATGGTGGGACCTTAGGTTGGGACTGGCCAGGGTCCCTGAGACTGGGTCAGCAGGTTCCTGCAAAGGGGGAGTGAACCAGTGGCTCCTCCTCTAACTGCTGAAGCATGGGAAACCACATCTGGCGGGGCCAGAATGGAGCTACTAAGATCATGCTGTCCCCCTCCATCTGCAATTTGATGAGGACCCTCTGAATCAGAGGGAACTGGGGAAATGCGTAAAGGAACCTCCCACTCTAGGAAAAGGACAATGCGTCTCACCAGAAAACTCCAGGCCCAGGACCTAGTGAGCAGAAATTGGGCAGTTTTGCACTGAGTGGGGATGCAAAAAGGTCCAACTCTGAATGACCCCATCTGTTGAACAACTCTTATGCAATGGATGAGAGCAGTTCCTACTTGTGCCTGCTGGACTAAGTCCAGCTGAGGCTGTTTGCCAGAGTGTTTAGCAAGCCAGGGACATGGGCCATGGAGAGTACCAGACCATGGTCTAACGCCCAGTACCACACTCTCATGGCATCCTTGCATAGGGGGTACAAATGGGTCACCCCTGTTTGTTGATGCAGTGCATTACACTGAGATTGTCTGACTGCACCAACAGCTGACCCAGAGCAAGGTAGCTCTGAAAGGCCTGCATGGCATAGAGCATCGCTCTCATCTCCAGGACAATGATATGCAGGGAGGTTTCTATCTGGGACCAAAAGCCTGGATTCAGAAGGGCCCCAGGTGTGCTCCCCAGCCCATATCGGAGGCATCTGTGGTGAGGATCTGCTGAGGAGTGGAGATTTGAAATGGAACACCTTGTAGCAGGTTCAAGGGGTCCATCTATCACTGCAGTACCTCATGAACTGGTGAGCAGACCAGGACTAAATGATCTAACTTATCCGTGCACTGGTCCCACTGCACCCTGAGGGTCCACTGTAGGATGTGAATAGGAAGCCTGGCCAGTGGAACTGTGGATATGGCAGCCGCGATCAACCCCAACATTCTCAGGTACACACTGGCAGGAACAGCAGCTTTGAGTGACTTCCAGAGCTTGGGCAATAAGACACTTTGCCCTGTTCTGGGGCAGCTAGGCCTTCCTCTGTGCAGAGTCTAGGACCACCCCTATACACTGCACCCTCTGGGACTGCACTAGAACTGACTTGGGCAGATTGACAATAATTCCCAGGGAGAGAAAAAGCTGGAGAGTTCTCTCCAGAGGCAGCAGGAGTTGTTCCCTGTATGAGGCCTTTAGAAGCCAATCGTCCAGGTAAGGGAAAACGTACCATTTCTCTCTCTCTTTTGAGAGCTGCTTCTAAGTACTTGGTAAAGACCTGTGGCACAGTGGACAAGCCAAAGAGCAGCAATCTGAACTGATAATGCTTGCCCTGGAACGCAAAGCGGAGAAACCTCTTTTGAGGAGGGAAGACCGATATGTGCAGGTAAGCATTCTGCATGTCCAGCGAACACAACCAATTGCCTGTCCTGAGGAGAGGCATCAGGCCTGGCAAAAATGTTCTATCTGGAACATTTTGTACTGGACATACAAATTAAGGTCCTTTAGATCTACTGTAGAATGGACCTCAAATCTCTGTTCTTTTGGTGGACCAGGAAGAACCTGGAATAAAACCCCTTGTTCCTGTGGCGCCTGGGTACTGGCCCGATGGTCTGCTTGCGCAGAAGAAAAGGTACCTCCTCCCCGAGAACAGACAAGTGAGCCAGAGGGTAACTGGAGGGCGGGGGAAGGGTATATGTACGTTGCTCGGTGAGCTCCAGTGTGTTACTCCTTTCTATGATCTGCAAAATCCAGGCATCCAATGTTATGGTTCTCCACTGATTTAGATGGAAGGAGAAACAACATCCAACCACCACCTCTTCTTCAGGGACCAGAAGAGGGGGGTCTGGCAAGGAGTCAAGCAGAGGTGGATCCAGCCACAGGGACTGGTGTCTCACTTGTGGGATGTTTGGCTGCAGCTCCAGCATTGGAGGTTGAGGGCAAGGGAGATGGGGCTCAGTGCTTCCCTTGGGGGTGAGAGGATGCACCCAGTCTATTGACTGCCTTGCGAAAGGGGGGGAGATGCCGTCCACCTCTCTGCTGAGTATGGTAGAGAGAGTGGATAGACTCAGACTTGAGAGCCCTCCCTGAGGCATGCAGATCATTGATCTCCTGAATGTCCGGACCAAACAGTTTAGTGCCATTGAAAGGGGCCTTAAGCACCTTCTGTTGAACATCAGCAGTGAAACCCAAGCCCCTCAAACAGGAGTGCCTATACCGTAGGCATATACCGATGGCAGCAACCCTGGCAGTATGTCAGCCATGTCATAGAAGGTCCTGAGGAGGTGCTGCTAATGTCCTCAGCTGTCTGTAGGCACTTAAAAAGCTCCTGCTTCTGCATGCCATCTGGGAGGGTCTGGGCAGCAGCCTTGCCCTTCTTCCAGTTATAATTTTGGTATTTCACCATATGAGACAGGTAGTTTACAATCCTCAAACCCAGGGTGGAGAAGGCATATACTCCCTCACCCCAGAGGTCAATTCTGCAGGACTCTATCTAGCGGCAGGGAGCTAAAGTGCTTAGCCGGATTCCCTGGAAGGAGGGTGGCAAAGGCCTGTGGGTCACATACAAAAGCCCTCCTCTTCAGAGTGTTGCTGTGAAGCACTGTATCCAATAAGGCCCAATGGCCCTGGGTTCTGAAGGGGCACAGATGAGACCCCAACCCCCCACCCCCAACATGTCCCTGAGGCATCTGTGGTCATAACCAGCAGTTTGAACAGCAGTATGCACAGTGACCCTTTCTCCAGGTAGGATCTGTCCAGCCACCAGAATAGGGAATGACGGAGGGTAGGAGTGATCTGTATGAGGCACTCCAACTTGTCAGAGTTCTGTGCCCACTGCACTCTGAGGAACCGCTCTGGTATTCTCACATGGAAGTGGACATGAGGAACTGTCAGGATTGCAGCCACCATCAGATCAATCAATCTTTTTTTTTTTTTTTTTTAATGTCTTTTTTCCTCTGGTCGCACCCTGCAGGGCCTCTCTCAGGCATCCTGGCCTGATCCTGACTGCCTGAGGTTTCCCCATCCCGAGCCTCCTCTCCCCCCCACTCCTCCTGCAGCCAGTACTCCCAGCTTGACCCTCTTGGGCACTCTCTTATAGACTGGCCAAGCTGCAGGTGAGGACCCGGGTGGAGGAACTGGAAGGCTGGGTGGGTGAGATCTGGTGGTGCTGTCGCCTACCCTGCAGAGCTGGTTGTTTCCTTGTTCTGTTGCGTTCCTCCCCCCTCCCGAGTGTGGAGTGTAATGATGCCATGGTGCATGGCAACCTTGCCAGCGTCTGCCACACTCCCCCATGTCTTTTTGTTCATTTCCTGCAGTGCCACTGATCTCCACCGGGGGTCGCTGGGACACCGGACAAGCCTGTAACCCTCCCTCCGAGAGAGAAGAGCAGTCCATTGGATGCGCAATCCTCTCCATCCTCTGCCGAACCCTGGCACCCGAGCTCGCTCCCAAACTCAGGTCGCTGGTGTAACGCGAGGTGCAGCATCCAACGCCTCAACCCTCAGTGCCACCGGGCCGGCCCAGACCAATCAATTTTGAGAGACAATGGGCCGACACATAATCGCTGGTGGTAACCAGCTATGCCTGTGCCACTAGTGCCATGGTAAGTCCATGAGCAGAAATCCCCGACCAAGACCCGAGTCCAGAATGGCTCAATGTACTTGAGCCACTGGCAGGAGGCAAGAACTGACTCTGGCTCATTGACGAATATGACTAGTTGGTCAAATAGTTGCCAAATCCAAAACAGTGAATACATAAATCGCTTCCTGAGACCAGGCCTTTAACAGCCAATCGTCTATATAAGGAAATACATACAGACCCTCCTTGTGTAAGGCCACTGCTACTACTGCAAATACCTAGGTAAAGACACACAGCACAGAACACAAGCTAAAGGGCAAAACATAAATTGTTAGTGACTGTCTAGAAACATGAATTGTAAATACGTTTTGTGGGATTTCCCTATCTTGACGTGAAGCTAAGCATCCTTCATGATCAATGTGACCATATAGTACCTTTGTAAGAGTAGTGGTAAAAGGGACTGCAGGGACACCATTCTGAACTTCTTGTATTCTGTGTACAGGTTCAGACCCCTGTTGTCCATTACTGACCTTAAATTCCTAGTCCACTCTGGAATCAGAAAGTACTGAGAGTAAAATCCTTGATTTATTTCTAGAGCAGGGACTAATTCTACAGCCCTTTTGTGGAGGAGGAATTGAACCTCCTCCTCCAACAGAAAGGCAAGATGCCCCAGATGATATATATCTGGTGATGGAAGAGTAACTGGAGAAACAGCAAGGAGCTCTAGGGCATGTCTGTGATGAACCACCTCCAGAACCCAGGCATTTATAGTGCTCTCCCTCCACTTTGGTAGAAAGAGGGGCTATGGCCTCCCACCAAAACCTCTTGAGGCAGTAAGACCAGAGGCAAGTGAGGGGAGTCCAAAGCTGCCAGATGCAATGGGGGTGCTGGTAACAGTTTGACCTTTTGTAAGTCTGGCATGGGCACCGAGGGGTAGGTTTGTGGCCTGGAAGATAGAGGACTAAGGCCTCTGTGATCCACTGCAGAGGCCTCTTGAGTAACCTCGGCCAATATGGGCATAAGGGCTACAAAAAGAACCATGACCCCCTTCTTCTGGGTTGGAGGTTCAAAGTGTGCAAGGATCTGAGAATTATCCTTGACATCTGCAGATCCCACAAAGTATTTTCAACATCATTACCAAATAGCCGCTTTCCTCTGAAAGGAGCATTCATTACAGACTGCTGTACAACAGAGGAAAAACCAGCCACTTGAAGCCATGAGTGGCAACGAATGCATATCCCAGAGGCAGCAGTCCTGGTTGCAGCATTAGAGGCCAATCTGAGAAGATGCTTATCTGTCTCTTGGCCCTGTATTTTTCAGCCAGAGTGGCAATAAATTTTCAAAGGCAATTCTGATATACAATCATATTGTATATGCCGGAGAGTTTGCAATTCTTAGACCTAGGGTAGCTGATTGACCGACTGACTAACAAGGCCCTTGTTAGTTGATCAGTGGCCCTTATTAATCTGCAAGTCGCCATCACAATGTATTAAAATGTAAGCAAAAATCAGTCCCATTCATTTCAATGGGGCTCAGATCAGCCCCATTCATTTCAATGAAGCGTGCCCCCACTCTCAGGCACATAAGGACATTGTGCAAGGGAGAGTGTGGGGTAATATAGTTGAATCAGGAAGTGGAAGGGATCGGTTGGACACCTCATCGGGGCCAAAATAGGATCCCTTTCCACTATAAAAAGGCTGCACATAAAATATTAAAAGTTACACAGTGGGACTATCGCAAACTTAAGGTACCACATTCTGAAAGTGGTACCTTAGGTAAGAAAGTATACTAAATCACTTTAAAGAAGATGTCTAAGATTCTAAACTGGGCTTCCCAGGCCATTGCCCTAATGCAGCAATAGTCCATTAGTGGCAAAATAAACATTTTTCATACAGTGTCCTGTAAGGGAGGGAAGGTATTGTAAATCTGGCTGAACTACCAGCCAGCTGATCCCTTCTACATCCCAGTCTGCTGACCCTGCCCACGCACTCAGACGTTTTGTGACAGCTTACCAAGAACTGTATGGGGGAGCACCCCACTGATGCCTATGGGTGAGGTTTTCAAAACATAATTATGCATATTTAAGCTACCTCTGATAAAAATGAAAGCCACCGCTAAACTAACAGGGCCCCTAGCAGTGGTTTTCATTTTTATCAAAGACAGCTTAAACATGCAAAAAAAACCCATTCTGAATACATCCCCCATAGGCTTCAATAGGGTGTGCCGAAGTGCTCTCCATGTAAGATGTCACAAAACATCTGAGCATGGGGGCCGGGAACCAGGAGTGGAAAGGATCAGCTGGCCAGTAGTTTGGCTACATTTACATTTCCTGCCTTCCCTTACAGGACACTATGAAAAGACAGAGGTTACTCACCTGTAACAGTAATTCTAGGCGTGGTATATGATGTTCATCTACATTTACTGGCAGTGTGCTATCCCTTTAGGATGTGCTGGAAAGCCTTCAAGCTGGCTCCTCCCACCCACCTGGGTCCACCCCATGCCACCAGATCTTGCCGCTGGAAGCAGTGTGTGTGTGTGTGTGCTGATGCTGGGGAGGTCGGTGGGTTCGTGTGGATGAACATCATATACAACCCCTAGAACTACTGTGACAGGTGAGTAATCTGTGTTTCTAGGGACGTGGATATGATGCTCTGTCCACACTTACTGTAAGTCTCCTAACAGTTCTCCAGGAGGAGGGAGGCAAGGCGCACACCCCCTACTTAGGGAACAGAGATTGGAGAACTGAAGCCCCAAAACCAGCATCCCGGCGTGACTCTAGGTCAATGTGGTAATGGGAAATGAAAGCGTGTGCTGACCTCCAGGTCGCAGCCCTGCATATTTCCTGGATAGGGACATCCCTGGAAGCAGCCATCGATGCAGCGGTATGGCAGGTGGAATGAGCCCTTAGCCCTCTGGGAGGTTCCCTACCCGACAACCTATAGTAGGGATCAATGCAGGATGTGATCCACCTGCCAATCATCTACTTGGCTGCAGATCTGCCAGGTGTGGATTCAGCACAGGTGACAAACAGCTGGTGAACCTCTCCCTGAACTCCAGGCATGTGCTCTTTGTAATAAGTGAGCGCTTGCCTCAGGTCCTAAGTATGGAGCCTGTGCTTGGACTCCGAAGTGTGATTGGTGAAGTACACTGGGAAGTTAATCACCTGGTTAAGGTGAAACTCCAACACAACCTTCGGGAGGAACTTTGGGTTAGGGTGCAGGACAACCGTATCTCTGTGGAAGACCAGGTAAGGAGACTCCACCAAAAGCACCTGGATCTCCCCAATCCTTCTGGCCGATATGCTAGCCACCAAGAAGACCATCTTCCACGACAAGTGAGACATCTCACACTTGTGCACTGATTCAAATGGCTTGCACCTGAGCTTTGCCAAAACCAGCATCAAGTCCCATGGTGGTGAAGGTTCATGTACAGGAGGGTAAATGTGGTCAAGACCCTTAAAGAAGTGCCAGACCACATTCTCCTGTGCCACTGACTGTTGCCGGCCCGCACCCAGTAAGCAGAGATGGCTGCCAGGTGTACCTTAAGGGTCATTTACCGAAGGCCGAACTGAGAGAGGGACTAAAGGTAATCAAGGATGCTAGCCACTGGATATGACAAAGGGTTCAACCCCTTGCCCTGACACCAAATGGAGAATCTCTTCCATTTGAAGGCATAGCACTTTCTGGCCGACTCCTTCTGAGATGCCTGCACAAAGGTGAAGACATCTTTGGAAAGACCCAAGGCCTGGAACTCTAGCCACTCAGGAACCAGGCTGTCAGGTGCAGGGATTGATAGTCTGGGTGGAGCACCTTCCCCTGACTGATGGAAAGCAGGTGTGGATGTAGGGTAAGACTCCTCAGGAGCCTGCTGCTAAGGCTGAGGAGACGGGGGTATCAGAAATGGTGTGGTCAGTCTGCAGCCACCAGGATCACCTGTGCCTTGTCCCTCCCAGCGTTGAGAAGCACCTTGTGGATCAAGAGAAGTAGAGGGAAGGCATAAAAGAGGCCCGGGGTCCAGGGCCTCAAGAAGGCATCCGCCTGCAATGTTCTGTGCTGAGGGGGGTGGGCATAAAACAGCCACAGCTTTGCATTCTCCCTGGAGGTGAACAGGTCCACCTGAGGTGTGCCCCACTGGGAGAACAGACTGCGAACTACCTCTGGGTGAAGAGACCACTCATGAGATGCCTCGCCTACCTGGCTGAGGGCATCTGCCAGCTGACTGGAGGCTTTATCCACATGGATGGCCAGGAGATCCACCTCCAGGCTGTGCACGAGAGTCCAGACATGAAGAGCTTCCTTGCACAAAGGCAGAGAGTGCGTCCCGCCCTGTTTGTTGACGTAGTACGTGGTTGTGGTGTTGTCAGTCTGGACTTGGACCACTTGACTCTGAATGTGTGGAGCAAATGTAGTCAGTACCAGATGAACTGCTTGGAGCTCCACCAGGTTGATGCGGCATCGGGACTCCTCTGGGGTCCAAAGCCTGTGGACTGTGTTCCACCTGGTGGGCACCCCAGCCCATGAGAGAGGCATCAGTCATCAGGATGACCACAGGCTGTAGGAAGACAAACGGGATCCCTTCCTGCAGATGTGCTGGCACCAGCCACCACTGGATGGCTTCCCACATCCGCTGGGTCACCATGACCAGCTGGTCAAAGTGAGCCTTGCGCTGAGAACACTGGCTGGCCAGCACCCACTACAGGGAGCGCATTCTCCAGCAGGCCCAACAGACTATGCTGGTACAGGCCACCATGTAGCCCAGCAGGCACATGACATCCCGGGCAGGGCGCAATTGCCCAACCCGAAATGATCAGGCAAAGCAGGAGAGAACCTCTGCCCTGTCCGCCAGAAGCCAGGCTCTGGCTTGCAAGAGTTGAGCTCTGCCCCAATGAAGCTGATTACCTGCAAGGGTGTGAGTTCCGATTTAGCCTCGTTGACCAGAAGGTCAAGTTTAATGCTGATCTAGAGGGCTAGGTCCCTGCACCACTGCGCTTCCTTCCTGGAGGGACCTGCTATGAGCCAGTCATCCAGGCAGGGATAAATCTGGACCTCTTGGTGCCTCAGGTAAGCTGCCACCACTGCGATGCACTTGGTGAAGACCAAGAGGGCAGAGGAGAGGCTGAACGGCATGGTCTGGAACTCATAGAGGGTTCCCCTTGGCTCGAAAGCAAAGGAACCTTCGTGAGATGGACCAAGCAGGACGTGAAAGAATGCGTCCTAAAGATCCTGGGAGCAAAACCACATGTTTTGCTCTAGAGATGGTATGATCTGAGACAGAGTTACCATCCTGAAGGTATGTGACCTGAGGAACTTGTTCAGGTTGTGCAGATCTAGAATGGGGCACCAGCCTCCCATCCGCTTTGGCACAAGGAAGTACCTGGAGACAAACCCTCGGTGTTCCAGAGGATCTGCGACATGAACCACAATCTCCTTGCAGAGGAGCTGGGCTATGTAGTCTCTGAGAGCTGACAGCATGTCTGGGGAAACCAAGTACCCCCATGGGGCGCAGGCTCGGCAAGGATGGTACTGCTCGAACTCTAGAGGCAGACCCTGACCCACCACTTCTAGAACCCTCCTGTCCATGATGATAGTGGACCAGGCAAAAAGCAAGTAGTGGAGCCAGCCCCCCACGGGGAGGCATGACAAGCATACCATCACTGGGTAGGCTTGGAGGAGGATGGCCCGGCTGAGAGGCCACCAGAGCCTCTCCCTCCTGGCTCACGGACAACCAAGGCCACTGGCTTGGATGAGGTCGCTAGGCCTGAGCATGCTGGTCACCTGTTGCTGAGCTGGCTTGGCTGCAGGAGGTGGATCGAAAGGGCTTCTGTTTCTGATACTGCGTGAGGCCCTTGGGTACCCAGGAACTGACATCTGCAAATTTGTGCTGAGTGCCTGCCATGAAGGCTGAGATCCTCAGCTGAGCCATATGGAGCATGGTCACTGAGGCCGACATGGAGCGGGCACAGGAGTCCCCAATGTCCATGGCTGTCTGGAGCTGTTGCTTGGCCACAGCCTGGCCCTGCTCTTGGACCTGTTTGAGTGTGGTCTGAAGGTCCACAGGCAGATGAGGATGCACCCCATCTAAGGTGCCCAGCAGGGCATGGAAGAAGTAGGCCATGAGGAGGGTTAAACTTGCCTGGTGGAGGCCAAGTGAGGAGGAAGCACAGACCACCTTGGCTGCATGGTCCAACTTCTTGGAATCCTTATTAGGCGGCTTGTCAACATCCCCGATGTTGCTGGAGTGCCGGAACACAGAGTCGGCCACCAACCCCTCGGCCAAGGGGTGCTGTGTGAACCCCTAAAGAGATAAGGTGGGCACCACATTATTGCTGGCCATCTGGACAGAAGGTGAAGGGCTGGAAGCGGGGCACTGCCAGAGCTCCAGGACAAGGCCAAAAAATGGCTTCTACCACTGGTAAAGCCTCCTTCAGAGAGTGTCCCTGCTGAGGATCTCGGTCAATGGGTAATGAGCCCATTTCTGGACGAGCTCCATCTTTATACCCATCGATTCAGAGTTCAAATGGAGGAGGCCCATGAAAGAGGATGGACCTTTGTCCGTCAAGAGCTCCCCCATGGAATCCACGTCGACTGGATGGGAGTGCGGGGAAGGATCCTCGGAATCCAAAGAGTCATCAAAGAGCAATCGACCACCATGGACGGCCAGGGGTGACGGTGACCAACAGCTGATAGGGAAGCCCCTTGGCTGGCCAAGATTCTTTATTCAGAGTGCCAACCATCGGCTGTTTAGGTGACTGTTTCACCACGATTGGCAGAAAAGCTGGAGCTGGCCGAGTCGGCACCATCTTAATTGATTCCATCGGTGGTATTGGCATTGGCCTTTCAGGCAACAGCCACATGGTGGCTGGGGTAGAAACCAGGGTCAGTTAGGCACCGGTAAACACCAACTGTTGCCACATCAAGTTCTCAAAGTGTCGACGCAACTTGTGCCAAAGCCCCTCCTCACCCGAGGAGGATGACAAAGAAAATTACGACAGCACCGCTTCCCGTGGTGCTGAGACTGGGAGCGCTAGTGACAGCAGGACCGGCTCGATCCACAGAAAAAAGACAGACCGCAGCCATGGGGGGGGGGGGTTGGCGGCAGGGCTCAGAGAGAGTTGGCGATTGCAGAGGCTCCTGGCCAGGGTCAGGGACCAGAGGCAGTGGGTCAGTGGACTGATCTGTCCCTTCAACGATCTGCATCAGGACCGGAGTCCTAGACTAGAAAGTACCCACCTCTTCAGTCGACAACTGGTCGGTCGCCTCAAGAAAAATCTTGGCTGGGACTTTGACCAGCATCTTGGCCAACAGGCCTGATGGGGTTACCATGGAGCCAGCGGCCAAGGCTTTGACCAAAGTCAAATCTGGAGAAGCGAAGGAATTGTAGGTCCTCAACAAACAGTGCACCCGATCCCATGATTGATGATGAGTCTTTCCTTTCTTAGACTCTTTTATAGATTTAGATTTGCATAATTCCTTGAAGCCCAAAAAAGTCGAGCCCAGCTGAAGCGGCACAAAGGCAGAAGCAGAGGAGGAATGGGCCTCGGCTGGGCTGCCCCTTTCCTGTTTAGTTGCTCAGTGGACCCCGTGAGTCAATGGAAACCACCCAATGGGCATTTTTGGATTTGACTGTCAGGTTCTACTGTGCCTGGAGGCCCAGTTTCAGGTGGGCGAGATGGTCAAGCATGACGGTCAGATGAAATGAGCGGCAAAAATCTCAGGCCTGGGGATCGTGGTCATGTCCCAAGCAGTAGACGCACATGGCGGGTGGGTCAGTCCTGGACATCTTCTGCCTACAAGGGCACCAGTGGAACCTGCGAGTGGATTTATTGTCCAGCGCTGTTGCGATCAAAGATCGAGTTGAAGACAAAACTCGTAAGAGTTGGTTTGGAAGTAATTCTAAAGAATTTAAGCACTAGGGCCTACTCAACGTGGGAGTGGTAAGGTGGGAATCTGCTTCTTCCAGCAGGAAGGAAGATCTAGTGTCATAGGGTAGAGCTGAGGGAGTTACCACCCAGGTGGGTGGGAGGAGCCAGCTTGAAGACTTTTTGGCACATCTTAAAAGGAGAGGCCACTGACAGTAACTGTGTATAGAACATCATAGCCATGTCACTGGAATTGTTATTTTGCCATAAACTGACTATCACTAATTTAGGGTAAGGGACCATGAAGCCAAAGTCAGAAAATACATATCTTAGTAATTTACTTTAACACAGTCTTAATAGGGACGTGCCTACAATCAGCATCCCTATTAAGTGGATGGTACAAGACTTGCCTGCTCCTAAGGCACTCAGTGTCAGGAGTACCTCACACGTTGATTAGACACATCTGTTAGCGTCCATAACTGCCACAACCATTAGAGTACCGCTTTACTTGCAGCTCCATCTCAGTTGTGTTTGTATAGTAACCACCAGATATGCAGTGCTAACGATCAGTGGTATGCACAAATTAGAGTCTGCCATCTCTGTGGTGACTGCTCATGCTAATACACAAAGCATGAGAAGCAAGAGGTGTGTGTGTGTGTGTGTGTGTGTGTGTGTGTGTGTGTGTGTGTGCAAAAAGGTAGACGAACATTTTGTTTTGAAAACTGTATCTTGATGGGTCTCTTATGTGTTACAGTAATGTGTGAGTGGGAAACACTCTTGGTGAAATTGGAGTGTTCCTACTTGCGTTCTTAGAGTGTCAGAACAGCACAGCTTCATTGTTTTCTCTAAGAATGCGTGTGATACCACTCTTATTTTGCCAACAATGTCTCCAGCTCACGTACACTATTACCACACAATTAAGCAGGGGTGAAAATTAAGAAAATAATCCCGTGTGAGAGGCAGTCTACCAAAAACATAAATTTGGTAGTCCATCTCAAAGTCTTGTATTCCACGTATCCAAAACAAACATGCTACAGATTTAACTGCAGAGTGACTGCACTGAAGTGCGGTATTCCATTCAGAATACCAGCACGATGAAAAGGGTATTCTGCCTTGAAAACTGGTATGCAAAATAGAGCGGAATACCATTAAATTCAAGCCCTGTTAAGGATCTGCTTTTACCATCCTTGAACTCTGTTTCCCTGTAGTATGTGTAGGAGGTGCTCCACAGTATACTGGAAGTGGGTTACCATTTGTTTTCTATACAAGGCACACTGTACCCAGGGCTGCAGTAATGGGGGGGTAAGTGGGGAAGTTGTCCGGGGCCCCGAGCTCAGGAGGGGCCCTCCTCAGGAGCTGGCATTATCTCTGTCATTAGCTGGTTTGGGAAACAGGGGCCCATTCCAAGTGACTTGTCCGGGGCCCCAGGATTCATAGCTGCAGCCCTGACTGTACCTAAGCTACTGCTATCCCCCCCCCCCATGAAATGCCGTATGCCCTTGACCTTGTCTGTGCATAAATCAGATGATCAATGTTATGATCACTGCAGGGAAGGTGTGTTGTAGAAACCTTGCTTTATTGTAAAGCTTTTTGTTCAGTTAAGATACCAAGTATTTCATTTTAAAATAATGACAAAATATTTACAGCTTAGATTCTACACAGCATTCATTACTGCACCTTACCTTTGCAAGAATGAAAAGAGGGTAAACATTATGGTATTAATAGAATGTTACTGTAACCCATGCTGTCAGCTCATTCTGGTTCGGCAATCACCAATCATGCCTACCCCCTCCCCCCCACTCGCATACTAACATTCTTAGCCACCCTTATCTCCCCTCCCACCTTTTTGACAAAGTCAACTCTGACTGCTTCCTCCTCCTGTCCTTGCTGAGCATGCCCAGTCCCCACTCTCCATAGCCCTGCTCCAAATACCCCCCCACCACCACCTCGCTCACTGTTAACCATGCCTACCCCCTCCTCCTGCTCTTCTCCCACCTAACAAAGTCAACCACCTGATGGCTTCCTTGAAAACTACACATGGAATGTTCATTATGTTTTGTTCTCAACCATGGACTTAAAAGTTTTATTCCTTTTTGTTGTTCATTGCCTGTAATATTTACTCTCGTCTTTTTTTTGCCTATAACTGTACTTGTTATGACATGGAACCTTTTGTAAATGAGCTTCCAGCTCAAAGGTATTTCTCCAAGAAATTATATAAAATAAAAAAAAAATGAAACAAAAAAAGTTAAAATATTAAAGCTATTACTCACACAAGGGGCCTCTGAGTGGCAATGATGTAATCTGGTTTTCCATTCTTATAGACTAAACGTGCATTAGCCTGCACCCACATCCATCGGTTTCCTTTGGTAAGAAGCCTAAAAATGGTCATTCCACTTTCTCCTGTCTTCATCACTAAAATATAAAATATTGTTCATTAACCCCATTTCTGTCAGTAGCAAATTCTTATAAAATGTATTCAAATTAGCTTATTTGTATAAAATTATAGCTACACTAGAATTACAATAACAAATGCCTTTTTAAATGTACATTATTTTACTAGTATAGTATAGTTTAGGAAGGCAGTATAGTGCAGTGGTTTAAGGCTCCGAGCTGCAAATCTGGAGATCTGGGTTTGAATCCCACAGCCCCCACTTGCATACTGTGTGACCCCGAGCAAGTCACAACTTCCCTGTGCTCCCAGGTCGCACCTGTAAACAAGCTTTCAGCTTAGTGTGCCACTCCTAGTTAAACAATTGGAAAATGAAATATACAGAATAATGCACGAAGTGTTGTTTATGGGGACATAATAACTGGTTGTCATTTTTTTCCCCATAGGGAAACTAGGTTATAATTCTGTCATTATAACCAGCCAGTTATAATGACAAACATGCGCCCGGTTTCCCTACTTCGGTGCATGCGCCTACTGAAAACTTCCTGTTCTCTGTGCCATCTGTCCCCGCTCTCCAGCATTGGAAACTTCCCCAACAGAAGTCAGCGTTTTTTTTTAAAAAAAAAAAAAAAATACAACTGGGCACAAAAAAACCCTACCTAATCGGATGCAAGTTGGGGAGGAAAAAAAAAGCTGCTTCAGTTTACGAGCCAGCCATTATGGACCGTGTTAAAACCCCAACAGTCGGCGGCTTGACTCTGTACAGAAATCCACTTATTTTGCATAATTGATTCGGTGAAAAAACTACCCCTCCCCCCGCAATTATACAAAATAAAGGATGGGTAGGTGTGTAAAACTCGTATTTTACACACCCCTATGGAAGAGATGCCTTAATAAACCCCGAGAGCGAAGCCCAAGGGGTTTATATGGGCAACACACACTGGGGGGGTGCATAAAATCCCCACAGAACCACACTTCTCCATGTTTTATTTTTTATATTTACTGGTTTTTGGCATTTTTTGGTATAACTGTCCTTTTTACTGCTTTGCGAGGGTAACTGTTACTGCCACCGACAAGCCTGTCTCGCGTTGAGTGACAGACTTTGTAGCGCTTGTGAACGTCCAGCGTGAGGATAGCTTGTTCGGCAGTTTTTCTGGTGATCCTGTGGTATTGTTCTGCCTGTGGTTACTGTTCTGCCTATGGTTTACGGAGCTCTGTAAACCACATATGTGGTTTACAGAGCTATTGGACACTCGCTGGCAGTGGTTTATAACCACTAACCAGTAAATATATACATTTTATTAAACATATCTGGGATGGACTTCAGCTTCAAATTGTCAATCTGCATAGCTCTCAACTTCAGAGTATACCACTGAAGGATTAGCTTAGGCAGTGTTGTTTAACAGGAAATAATAAAGATGCTTTTGAAAAACGCTCCACTTACTGTAAGTGACCGTCCTTTAGGGTGCGTGTGTTTTAAGTTTCATGATAGACCTTTTATGCTCAGAGGATAATTTATTTAGCTTTGGGCAAGTTCTCTGGAGCTCTACATTATGTGGGGTCAGGGTTTACAGAGACAGAGCCCAGACTGAATGTAGGCACACAGAATTATGAACAATACAGTTCAGACTACACATTAAAAGGAATCTCTAAACTGCCAAATGACTCTAAAAAAGTAGTCCACAGCCAAAACCAAATGATTTCTACAAAGAATGCAACATTTACAAAGCCTCTCATGAACTGTACACCATATCTGTTTGGTTTGGTATACTGTTGGTGTGCCAGAACCTACAATTGAATACACAGTTTTTGCATCAAGTAATATAAAAAAAAAATCAGTTAAAAACCAATATATTGACTCTACTCTGCTAAATCACTCAGGGCTTAGGAATAAAAGGAAAATGCACTTTTAAAGGAAGTTATGTTTTTTTTTTTTTCACATTTTCATTAACTGTGCCTCCACCTTTATCAGCTACTGCTAGCTGATCAATCTAAACTGGAAATACTTTACTGGTAGTTGCTGACTTAGGGCAGATTTCCTAGAGATATATAGCCTTTTACATCAAATATCTTCTGGGAAGTCACATATCTTGATGCAGTCATTCCAAGAAGTAAACAAATGGTTCAACGCAATGAAGAACAGAAGTTTGTGCAAAGACATTTACGTAAAAGATGGAAACAACGATAACTATTCATTTTAACCAGCAGCGATATTAACAAAATATTGATGCAGCAGAAAAAGGCCCTGCAACCCACCAAGTCTTAACAGCCCTACCTACCTATCTAATGTGGATTCTGTGCGGTCCCTAGTGGCCCATCATTTTCCGATGACTCACTCCCAAGTTAAGTGGTAACACATGGCAGGCAGTGATAGTGGTAACATGCACCAAAAGGGAGAGAAAACCCCCACAGAATGTTTAATCTGAACGTACCCCAGCCATGACCGTGTGTCCAAATGGACACGCTTTTTCTTTTTTGTTAAACAGCTGCCTTGTTACTCTATGAGCTGTCCTAACTGCAAAAAGGCATGTTCACGGTTTCCATTTTGGCCAGGTTTGCACATACACAGGAAAAATACTTGGCCATGCTGCTGCTGCTGCCTGTGAGGAGAAGATTGTCACAAACCCACTCAGCAGATCAGCCCTCTACTCCCAAAGTACCAACCTCTGAGTGCAGTCTTGTGAACAGTTAACAGAAACAGGGTAACCCTCCTGTCTGTTTTGTGAGTTCGAATCAACCTTTGGTCTCAGTTCTGGAGAGATTCAAACTGTGAACCTCTTGCTAGCGTACCCAATGCACAGGCTCAGATAATTCTGTCTTCGGGGGGCCAGATATCTTTGCCTATGCGCACCTAACCAGGTGTACAAAATGAACCCTTAAAAACTCTAATAAAGACCTCAGATTACTCTTTACCTTTTTCCAGTTTGGTATCACCATTCAAGCTTATGCACATTGTCTGCTTTAACCACATATACTTCACTTGTTAATTAAAAGAAATTCAAAGACAGAACAAGTAGGCTCTAAAAATAGAGTTTTACTAAAATAGATAAAAAAATAGGTAAAACATAAAATACAGAACTATATATATATATCACAAGAACCATACAATCTTTTAAAGGAACAATATTTTAACAGTGCAATTCCTACTACAGGACTTAGATTTTGTCTCTCTCTACCTGTATACTTGCTTAAAGTGCTCAAAGATGTTTCTTTGTCAGAGTGTAGATAAAAATGTCCATGAAGGAAAACAGAATATACTTTAAAAAACTGTATTTGCCAACCCCAAGTTCCAATATGTTTATTGGTCATCAATCAAGCCTTTACAACATTCTAAAAACAGACAATTATATACAAAAAAAGGAAAAAATTTAAATCAAATACTAGATTTAGTCTTCAACACATAAAAATCCATCAGAAAATTAATTATCATAGGCAGAGAGATGTTTTCTTTATATTTCATCACCTGATGAAAAAAAACTTGAAACCATCTTAGCCTCTTCCAATGTCTGATGATGTAAAAGTATAAATAGGAGATCATATTTTGCATTAACATATTTAATAAGAAAGTCATTTAGCAAATTAAACCGCGGGGTTTTGTATAAAGGGCATTGTACCGTAATATGATAGAGATTTTCTTGAAAACCCTTATTACATAGCTCCGATCCTGAATTGGGTAAAGTTGTCTTGTTTAAGAAAACATATTTAGAGCAAATAATTCCCAATCTTGCCCAAGTAATCATTTTTCTTTCTAACGGGGTCAACCCAAGGGTAAGATACTTCTCTATAAATACATCAATCTTATTTTGAGCAAACCAACAGGCCTGACGTTGAACTCTAAGGAGATCCATTTGCTTAACATAGGCAGACCTAAATATTTTCTTTTTAACAAGCTCCATAAATACGGGAGATATTGATATTGATTTCTCCCAATCTGTCCAAAGATGTAACATATCAACGCTGCCCAAAATACACTGAATACTTCTGACCCAGGGTGACCTAAAATTTTGTTTATGCCAAGAGAGGTTTTCACTTAGACATAATAAAGGCATAGAATTTGCCTGTTGATTAATAATTTTTAACCAATAGCTCATAAGACGTATATCAATTATTGTGGCAATGGGAACTCTACCCAATTCTGCCCTAACTATGACATTAGAAGTGGCAAGTGATACCTGCAATAAAGATTTATAATAAAAAGAGAGAGGAGTTTCCAGCCATAAAGGGACATTATTGTTCCAGACCTCTGCACCATATGTAAGAATAGGATTAATTTTAGCCTCACCAGCAATCAATGCTGGTGAAACTAGATAGCCTGCGTATTTCCTGCCAAAACATAAAAGGGCTTTAGCAATCAATTTTGCCCTTGTCACTTGTCCCCTCCAATGCTCTATCCAATTTCCATTCGAAACAAACTTCACCCCCAAATATGTATAAGAGGTTACCCCCTCTATAAGTTCGTTATTTAAATAAATCCTTGGTTTAATTTGATGTCCCTGTGAAGGTGCGAAGATCAACAGCTTAGTTTTTTTCATGTTTATTAAGTCCAGATGTTTACATTTAGAACAAAATTGATTTATTTTATTTTGTAAACCTTGAACAGATAAGGCAAGGATAATCAAATCATCTGCGTAAGCAAGACAATGTACTGGGATATTCTTAATTCTGGGAGAATCAAGAGTATCTATGTCTCTATAAGTCAACAGAGAGTCAATATACAAATAGAAGGGGAGCCAAAAGACATCCCTGTTTGACTCCTGAAGTTGTACTAAAATAATCAGTGATATTGCCCTTATTGTCATATCTAATGGCCGATGTTGTATGCGAGTATAACCTAAAAATAGGGGCCAATAAATTTAAAGGTACATGTCTATTTATTAGTATCTCCCATAACTTGGCTCTATTAACAGAGTCAAATGCTGCAGAAAAATCTACAAACACAGCATACAACTTCATTTTACGAAATGGCCTATAGTTTTCTATCAAATGGGCTAAGATATAAATATTATCTATCGTAGAAAAATCCTTACGAAAACCTGCTTGAAACCTCGATAGAGGGGAATTTACAGTTACCCAATCTTGTAGTTTATGCAATATTATTTTAGCAAAGATTTTTCCACTAATGTCAATAAGACTGATTGGACGATAATTAGATGACAGATGGAACTGACCCTTTTCATGGATTGGGACTATTATATTTCTTGTCCAAGATGATGGAATAAATCTCTCTTTTAAACAAATGTTAAAAAAATTTGTGAAAAAAAATACCCAATAATTCAAATGCCCTTTATAAACTTCTCCCGGTATCGAGTCAGGTCCAGGTGCTTTATTATTTGATAAATTCACGATGACATCTTCCACCTCTCCAAATGAAAACACTAACGATGTGTATTCCCCCTCGATGTTAAAGTTGTCTATCACATCATCACCATTGGTAGGATGTCTATTGAGTAATGAACTATAATAAGATATCCAGGTTTCCTTAGGAATATATATGGGGGGTCTAAAATTCTGGTCAGCAGTCCCCTTGGACACTAACGCCCAAAAAAGCCTAGTATTACCCTCCTTAGTAACTCGATACATTACTCCTCATTGTTTTTCAGTAAATTCTTTTTTGGAGAAGAAATTCTTTATACTCCCTTCGCATTTTGTTTAGATTTATAATCACCGTCTTGCTCGGATTTTTTTTGGTCTGCCTAATGGTCCTCATCAAATTTCTTTTCTCTCTCCTACAATGCTCATCAAACCAAGATACTAACTGCGGCTTAACGCTATTAGCTGAATAAATCAGTGTCTTAATTTGTTGATACCCTAAATTCAGTAACTCACTAATCCTTTCACCTTTAGAATCAGTATGTACCTGCTAGTATAAATTAACAAAAATAGAAGATTATAAGAGGTTCAAAACTCCATACATCGTCTTATTATTCAATCTTAGCCTCTTTTTCCCACTGATCTCAATATCTGCCAAGGGCTTCTTCAAAGAGGGAATATTACTATCAGAAATCCTTGGGTCCAACAGAATTGCTGCATGATCACTTTCTGTTCTCATAACCACATGTAGTCTCCTAAAAAGATGATAACTAAGGGGAGAGCATAATATAAAATCAATTACACTCTTACCAACTGGGGAAAAGAAAGTACTTTCTCCCCGTCGGTCCCCTTCTAATCTCCCGGTAAGAATCAGGAGATTATT
Source organism: Neoceratodus forsteri (assembly GCA_016271365.2). NCBI lineage: Eukaryota > Metazoa > Chordata > Ceratodontiformes > Ceratodontidae > Neoceratodus > Neoceratodus forsteri. Next base: position 1,206,220,820 of record CM057456.1, read on the forward strand.
ATCTATAATAAAGGTTCGAAAACATCTCCCTGCCTCATTAACAATCATATCAGTTGTATTTCTTTTTTCCAAATCTGCCATATATAATAATTCTTGTAACGCTGATAAATTATCAAACTCTGCTATCCTAGCGTTAAAATCCCCTGCTAAAAGGACAATATCTATCCAATTTAACTGCATCATTAAGTCTATTTCCACCGATAATTTAGACCAAAAATCATATGTTAAATAAGTGTGAAAACCTGGTGGAATATAAATATTTACAATCAGAAATATACAAAGATCCCAATTAACTACTACCATGAGAATCTCAGGAGTGGGGGAATAGCTTTTTATTACCCTTAATCCCTCCCTAATTTTAATCATAGTAACCAAGCCTCCTTTATTTCTCTCATGCTTTTTTCCTTTAATTGCTGGAACAAAACTAGTTTCATATCCGTTCAGGTGGGGAGATGTTAAAACCAAAAGTAACCCACTGTGTTTCCGCAAACTTATTATAAAGTCCTGCTATATTCCAGTTAAGAACGTTATAACCAGGGTTACTTTCTAACCCTCATTCCTGCTCTGATAAGGTGTCATTACTTTGAATTTCTGGAAAATATAGTCAAGGTTGTACAGTTTCATTCAGTTCCATCAGGTAAATACCCACCTCATCCAACATGTCTATTTTCGGAAAGTAATGCTAACAATTGTGAAGAACCAATAATACAGTTAATCTGGGTGCCCTCTTTGTCATTCCAGACTCTATTCACCTCCACCAATTCTTCAGGGAGTATATGAGTTTTAATAATGGTTGACAGAATCGTCCGCAAAAGTGTAGACAAGTTAGCAGCAGTTTCTCCCTCCAGTATTTCAAACCCAAAAATAGAGATCATTGAGGTTTCAGGAGAGACTCTAAACTCCCAATTCAGTGTTACAAGAGTAGTTTTAAATGTATCATATGTTAACATTTTCCCTATTTTCGCCCCATTATGAACATTTTTCCAAATTGTTGACCAAGTCACTGGTGTCGATAACAGTAGTCCCAGAGAGTTCACCAGGCCTTGCTTAGCCCAGACTAGTTTTGCCATATCCATATTGGGAAGCATAAAATAAACTGAGTTAGAGAGATTGGAAGTATCCCTGGTCACCATAATAAGAGCATCTGCAACAGTTGATAACCCCAATTCTGCTCTCAGCAAATGGGCTATCATGTTAGTCAATGATACAGTAAATTCATAATGTTTAAGATACATCTTATCTAATTTAAAAACTACTTCCTTCCTTCCCTGTACATATTAAGTTATATGCTTCCAAATCATACCCATTGGGATTACTGTCCTCCTTGGCCAACAAAGGATTTGAGCGCAGATCTTTGTTAAACTTATCTGTATTAGTTAGATTCTCCTTAGAGTTTGTTTTTTGTTTCACAATGGGGTCACCCATCCCTTTTCCCTGATCTTTTATGGATATCCAATCCATAAGTATATATTTGTTTTTTTCATCAGAATTCTTTCTTTTATCTCTCTGCCTCTCTCCTGTCATAATGGTACCTATAATCCCAACTTTATTGCTCTTTTCATCCTTAGTTTTTATTTCATATTTCTGTTTTTCTGATTTATGAATCTGAATAGGTCCAACAGGCCTGTTCTTTTTATTCCCCCCTTTTTTCCTGCTTACTCCACCCCTCTTTTTACCCTTTAGGGGCACGTGGATATTTAGGGGAGAAAATGACAAATTATGCCCAGATTTATGGACTTCCTTTTCCCCCGATAATTGTAAAATTTGTTGGTCAAGTGCAGCAAACTTTGCAGCACAAAAACAAGAAAGATTTTCTAGGGCTGTCTTAATGCCATTATATGCCTCCAATAAGACAACATTAGACATTACCGGGTTGGCAAGGGCCTTAATAGTATATTTCGATATAGTATCCGGACATTGGAACAAAAAATCTTTATCTAAATGGATATCCTGAACCTCTTTATCCATTTTTTGAAATAACTCATCAGGAGCACCATTAAAAGATGAATACAGCATTTCTTTAGAGTCCATACAGCAGCAACCTGCCTCACTTGAAATCTCTAATGGACTAAACAACTTTATTCCAGAGGGAAAACATGAAATACCATCATCCTTATCTATATGATCCGCTTGCCCTAACACACTTTGCTGACTAGATTCTACCTCCCTTGTCCACTCATCTTGTCTAAAAACCTTAGAATAATCCACTGTATTTGCTTTCTCCCCCAAAGTGGTACAGTCTTGACCGCCCGTATTATATAAAATGTATGGGCTATTCATTTCTAGAAAGTCCTGGGAGTTATTATTAGGGACTTTAAAAAAAGATTTTTTTTTAAAAAGTCAGTAATTTTTCCTTGAGACGCTGCTTTAGCACCAATATCTGGACTACTGATTACTTCCAAATCCGGAGTTGTGATTTTACTATCAAAAGAGGTTAATTGATTTAATTCCTTGAATTCCCTTATATTCCCTTCGCTACCACTATATTGGTTCTCCAATAATGTGACCAAAATATCTTGATTTGTATTATCCAAAATATTCTTATCCCAGTTCTTATCCATCAAATTTTGGTTTCTTCCGTTGAACTCTGGATTATCTCCACCTAAATCTGATCTATGCTCCTCATTCATGTACTCCTTAAAGGGATGAGGTGAATAAGATAATGAGGGGCTTTCTGCTAATTCCTTAGGGGTCGAGGCCGTAATAACCAATTCCTGGGTGAATACACAACAATTACCTTTTTTATTCTTTTTGGGACTTAACCTTCATTTCCCTTTATTTTCCCCCTTAACAGATTTATTGACCATCTTACCACTGCGAGTGTACATAAGAATAAACAAAACAAAAGAAAAAAAAAAAAGGGACGTCTCCTAAAAAATCAGGTTCTAACTCCAAACAGAATAAAATATCAAAAAACAACAAGTTTATAAACTAATGAGTGCGAGTTTGAGAAGAGGAACTGAAATCAGTCAGGTGAGAGCTGTCTGAGTAAATAGATCTTCCAAAGGAATCACTCCTTAACTTTAAAAAAGGCCCACCCGCCCATAAACGACCAGTCCCACCACTTTCAAATAAGCAATAAAAACCTATTTAAAATAAAATCCCTATCTTTATAAAATCAAATTCCTGTACAAAATCTACTCCGAGTGGCGCTCGCACCACTTACGCTCGCGCTATGTGTGAGTGCAATGTTTAAATGCAGAAGCAAACCTGCTCAGTTATTGGCTCACCCCTGAGCCCCGAAATTACTTGCAGGTAATTGGCCTCTTGCACACACCTGGGGAGTTCCCCTCAATTCAGGAGAGCAGCAAGATGAAAAATCAAAACAGTTTCAGTTACTAAGTCACACATATGCTGCACTCACAGTCATTTGCTGAAACATCAAACAGGCTGCCCGGCTGTTCCGATGACACAGTTCTCTTAGGGAAGACTTGAATAGCAGCTACTCAGGATATATTGCACAAACGTCCCCGTAGAAATAAAAAGCTGGTGATCTTGCAGGGGAGGTAGTTTCAGCGCTATGCATGAGCGCGATGTTTAAATGCAGAAGCAAACCCTCCACAGAGGCAAACCTGCTCAATTATTGGCTCACCCCTGAGCCCCGAAATTATGTGCAGGTAATTGGCCTCTTGCACACACCTGGGGAGTTCCCCTCAATTCAGGAGAGCAGCAAGATGAAAAATCAAAACAGTTTTGGTTACTAAGTCACACATATGCTGCACTCACAGTCATTTGCTGAAATATCAAACAGGCTGCCCGACTGTTCCGATGACACAGTTCTCTTAGGGAAGACTTGAATAGCAGCCACTCAGGATATATTGCACAAACGTCCCCATGGAAATAAAAAGCTGGTGATCTTGCAGGGAAGGTAGTTTCAGCGCTATGCGTGAGCGCGATGTTTAAATGCAGAAGCAAACCCTTCCACAGAAGCAAACCTGCTCAATTATTGGCTCATCTCTGAGCCGCGAAATTACGTGCAGGTAATTGGCCTCTTGCACACACCTGGGGAGTCCCCCTCAATTCAGCAGAGCAGCAAGATGAAAAATCAAAACAGTTTCAGTTAATAAGTCACACATATGCTGCACTCACAGTCATTTGCTGAAACATCAAACAGGCTGCCCGGCTGTTCCGATGACACAGTTCTCTTAGGGAAGACTTGAATAGCAGCCACTCAGGATATATTGCATAAACGTCCCCGTGGAAATAAAAAGCTGGTGATCTTGCAGGGAAGGTAGTTTCCTCTGCCAACCCCTTTGTGTGAGGTCACCTAGCTCCTCCTCTGTTTATTAAAAAATCGTACACCCAGGAAGTTTTATCATTTTAGAAGGAAAGTTAATTAAGGTTACATCAGCAGAAGCTCCTTTCCCCATGTCACTTCATCAATCAAGTCTGTAAATTTCCTTTCATCTATGAGCAGTATCCCCTCTCACATAGACATCAAAGCATTTATGATTTCATACCAGTGTGCTAAACCTGGTTTCCTCCTCGAAACGTCATAAAATGGATACTGATTTCCTTCTTAGCAGTTAAACCTATATTTAACTTAGATCAATAGCAGATTCTTGATTAAGGCCTGTTCTAGTCTGTGATTAGCTTCTGGCCTTCCAGGTAACACCTTGTATCTAAAACCTGGGTGCGTGTGTGTCATCTCACATGCTGTCTCAGCATCTCTCATGAGAAAGAGTCCATAACACATTTTTATATTACAAAAAAAATCATAGTGTACTCAGAACTCGCTGTCCACGTGTCACAAAGATAACTGGAGGAGGAGCTAAAAAGCAGTGTGTCAACCCAGCTGGGGCCCCTTGGTATCTGTAGAACTGACACTGCCCTTCAATCTATTACAACTGCAACATGATTATTCCTCAGCTCATCTCCACCTCTTCACTTGTCTGTTTTTATGTTGCATTAGTGGGTTTAGAGCTCTATTCCAATTGCCATTTTACAGCAGCAAGTGCAAGTCTGCTTCTTGGGACAAATGACAGGTAGAGACTGATCACAGACTCTGGAAGTTACACTTAGCCAAGCACCGATGATGACTACATCTACAAGACAACAACTCGATCTGACTTTATTACTGTGGCAAGTCTGTGTTGTAAGAACACCTTTTTTTAGGGCTGTAGTGGGCAGAGCCCTGCAGTCCTACTGCTTTCAAAAAAGAATTCCACATTCCTTGCTTTCTTTGCGACTGAACAACATGCTGAAGTGTCACCACAGTCGCCTCCGCGTATGTGGAACACCCCAGTCGCACTGCAATATTTTTTACCTGGAAACAAATTGGGCCATCCTGATCGGGACACTGGGGGATTAGGCATCCCCAGTGTCACTGTTCTGTTTCTGGGGGTGGGGTGGGGGGTGCTGAGAGTGAGGGCCTGCTGGGGGGCACATTTCCAATTTTAAAGAAAAAAAAAACAGCGGTCATGGTGGAACACTCCACCATGTCTCGCACTCTACTGCGCATGCACTAGCGTGTGTGCATTGTAATGCAGTGGCCATCTTGTTCACGGTGGAGTGTTCTGCTCGCTGCCGAGACTGCGGTTTGTTTTTTTTCTTTAAAATTATGCATATCTCCCACCTGACCCTCCCTCTCAGCACCCCCCCAGAAACATAACAGGGACACTGTAGGTGCCTACTCTCCCAGTGTCCCAATTCCCAGAAACATAAGAGTGACACTGGAGGTGCCCACTTTCCCAGTGTCCCGATCCCCAGACACATAACAGTGATACTGAGGGTGCCCAATCCCCCAGTGTCCTGATTAGTACTTCTCCTTTCTTCCCCCCAGATTCCCCCACCAAACCCTCCCTCTCAGTGCCCACCCCTTCCCCCATAAACACAAGTGTAACACTGGGGGTGCCCAATCCCCCAGTGTCACGATCCACAATCCTCGGGTTTCTTTTTTTAAAAAACAAAAACAAAACTCCATTGATGTCTTTTGCATCAGTTAAATCCCCCCACCAGACCCTTCAACTCAGCGCCCACCACCCTACACCCCCCCAAGCCCTTACGTACTTATTGGGAGTCCAACCCCACAATCCTCTCTGGACTGCAGAAATGTCTTCACTCTTCAAAGCCGGACTGTGAACTGAAGAAATAGGTATGCGGTTCTATGTATTTCAATGGGGTTTTGAACTTAGCGGCATAACTTGGTCAATTTTGCATATTTTTGGCCCAAATTTTCAACATGCCTTCACTGGGACCCTACCTCATGAACAATTTAACTGTCATTGGCTAGATCTGTCCCCAAAGGTGATTTTGTGGTCCCTGTGCAAAATCACCTTTTGAGCAGGAGTTAAAAAAATTCTCTGCTCTTGTCCATGAGGTTGTGACATAAGAAGGCTATGTTAAAAATTTGGTGTGAAAATATTATAAAACAACAAAGTTATGAGCCTACTTTGTATTTTGCGAATGTAGGCTCATAACTTATGTTATTTTCAATATTTTCCCCCCCAAATTCACAACATAGCCATATCTTTACAGCAACTCATGAGTGACAGCTGTCATTTTTCAAATCCTGGCCAAAATGTTTTTTACATCTTGAAAGGTGATTCCGTGGTCCTTTCGGGCAGGAGTTGGAAATTTGCTCTGCTCTTGTTCATGCGGTGGGGTCATAAGAAGGCTATGTTCTCAATTTGATGTAAAAATATTTAAAAATGAAAACGTTATCAGGCTCTGCTGAATTTTGCAAACCCAGGCTCATAAGTTTGGTAATATTCAATATATTTTTTGTACTTTCCCTTAGCCCTTCGGCGTGGGAGGGGCATCACACCACCTTCCGGGGATCCCTCCGTGCCGCGATCCTGGCATCATAGTGCATGATGCCTTTTTTTTTTTCCTGTTTTTGTAGGTCCCAACCCGAGGGTACCAGTGAGAAGGACTTCGACATTCAGGTTGACGGACGCCGTAGTCAAGCACCCAGCAGTGCCCTCCCCTCCTCGACTCTGAAGAACAGTGTGCTCTACTGCCCGTGCTTCTGCTGGCAGTAGTGCTATGGGCACGTCCACTGCCCGGTAACCCACCCCACCCCAGAGGACAAGAGCATCCATTGGGATGCTCTATCCTCCCCCCCCAGTCGACCTCTGATGGCCCAGGCTTGTTCCAGAACCAAGGTCGCCAGTGAAGTGTGAGGTATGGCGTCCAACGTCTCAACCCTCAGCACCACCGGGCTGGCATATTCAATATTTTTAATGCAAATTTTCAACATAGCTATTTCTTTACAGCACCTCATAAATGTGACAGCTGTCATTTTTCAGCTCCTGCCCCAAATGTGTATTTGCGTCCCTAACATTGATTTTGCAGTACCTGCGTCAAATCACTTTTCGGCCAGGATTTGAACATTTGCTCTGCCCTTCTTCATGAGGCAGGGTCACAACAAGGCTATGTTGAAAATTTGGTGTACTAATATTACAAAAACAACAAATTTAGGAGCCTATGTTACATTTTGCTAACGAAGGCTCGTAACTTTGGTAATTTTCAATATTTTTACACCAAATTCCTCGCCTACAGCCCTATCGGCTCTGGCCAGAACTTGCTTGTTAAGAGATCAGTCATGACATGTACTGATCAGTTGGACTGTTAAAATAATATTGGTGAGTTGTAGACTGCTGTGCATATGAGGAAAAACAAAAGGCTGAAAGTTGTCATGGTTTCTGTAGTTTTAGCCTTTTGTACATTTTCTGCCTATTTCAAATGTGGCCCTTTTTATTTTCTCTCAGTCTCACTCACCATCACATTACGTTGCATTTCCCATGCTCTCACCTGAATGTCTAATCAACTCATTACAAATTGATATTCGTTCCCTTTTCCTTACAAATTACTACTGATAGCTGCAATATTTATTATGATCTCTCCCCTTGATTGTGCTTTGCTCTCTAATTCCCTGCAAATGCATTCCATTCAATGCGCTGGTGACCTCGCTCAGACCACTGCTGACATCAACTGTGCCTATGTTACAAATCTGCCAGCATGTAAGAATAAGACACGGATGGGATAGGATGGTAGCAACATGTTTGCTAACATTTTCATGTGCACTGCTGTAGGCTGAGTTGAATGTGCACACAAAGCAGCAAGCCGGTCGCAAACAGCATCCTAACTACAAGGTAGTGTACAGAAATGAAAAACAAAAAGGTCATTAATTTGCCAATAATAATCTGATTGCCCCACCACCACTATGTTGTTCTGTCTGCAGGCCCTTGTAATGCACATTTTCACAAGAGGGACAAAAAAAGGCTTGTGTTTTTTTTTGGACAACATAGGTGGGACAAGTTGTGGTGAAACTTGTTAAGAGTTAGTGTATTTATTATTGAGTAAAGGGTAACTCTGAGACCACATTTAGGGGCCATGGTACAAAAACAGTTTCTATCCCTGTAATTTGGAGGAGGTGTGCTAACTAGCCTGGGGCCTCAGCTTGTTCATAACTGGAGGTGGGGCTGAGGATTTCTGACAACAGGCTGGTATTAGGTAACAACAAAACAACTTCCTGCATGTGCTGCCTTAAAGGGAAACTCCAATAGGCTGAGAAGCTGCAGCAGCTGCTGCAAAAATGCCAGATAATTTTGTTTTTACCTGCTGCATCTGAAGTTTACTTTTAAAGAATCGCGTCATCCATAATGTTGGGAGAGCGGCTCGCAGCCATCTCGTGCACTGGAGCAGCTTCCACCTTGCAGGGTATGCTAATGAGGGGCTACCAACTCTCTGCCATTAGCTGGGAGCCCTTATTAGCATAACGCATACAGTGGAACCTGCCCCGGTGCGCGAGATGGATGCAGGTGGCTTTCCCGATTTTATGGATGGTGTGAGTCTTTAAAAGTAAACACCAGATGCAGCAGGTAAAAAAAATGAGTTTTAGCAGTAAAAGCCCTAATCGGACGTTTCTGAAGCAGCTGCTGCACATTTTCAACATATTGGAGTTTCCCTTTAAGGTAGCACATGCAGGAAAAATTGTCTTTTTTCAGCAGACTTACTTTTGTTCAGAGGTGAACAGGAAGATTCTGGAAAAGTGGCCTTTTCCTTGCACAGTTTATCCTTCTCAGAGCGGTGGTGTTTTTCTGCCATCTTAGAGTAGTCATCACTTTTCTTTAACAGTGATGACTGCTGACGACAACTGAGATCGCTAGGCCAACAGTAAACTGTAGAACAGAAGCGACTGAAGATGGTGAAGCTGCCTTTCCGAAACCTGTTTCTTCATTTCCTGAAGGCTGAGATGTACTTTTAATGCCTTTTTGTGATGCCACCTGGTTGACTGCGTAAAGCTCTGGCAAGCTGAGCAGGCTTTAACGTCATAGTTCGAAACAAGGTAACAAATATGAACAGAGTGGTTGTCATCTTTGTGAATCTTTACATTGCCGCAACGGCAATAAGAGAATAGTTGTTCCTTGTCCTTTGGCAATAGCATAAAAGAAAGTTTTAAAATAACAGTCTGGAGAAGTAGCAGCATTAGTGAACGCTTGCAGAAGTTCAACAGTGTTCTTCAGCAGCGGTGGAAAAGTGGTTGATGGCGGAGAAAAGAACTGAAGCACGCTGGGGATGTCCCTGATACATAGATGCAGATGAGGTGCATTGATGTGGTGACCACAGCCAGCAAAAAAATGTCCAGGTGGTCGATGTGGCTTAACAGAGGGAGATATCCTTGAAGAAGATTCAGTTTTATGGGAAAGAAGACATTTCTTCAAACTTACCGTAGTTTCCTATTTTGTAAGCTCCTATGTTGTCAATGGGTAGTCATTACAACTGGGTACTGTGCACCCCTACTAGGGGAAATAGCACAGCCCAATTGCTGAATTAGCCTAGAATGTTGGGCACATGGGCATTATGGACAGCAGCAACTCTGCAGTCACTACTGTTCACGCAGTGCCTCTAAATATGGAAATAAATATCATACCTTGACTTGATATGAAAAATACACAAATCAGCCATCTACACAGATAGGACTTTAGCTAGAATAAAACACAGAAAACAGTGGCCTGCCTCGTCAGATGATGAATACTGAGTGACTGGGGTTTGGGGTTTGTCTTACAAATGTTTACATCTTGGAAGGTGCTGCAGAACTGAATCAACTGAGACAAGACTTACTAAAAGGAAAAAGGACTGTATGCAGTGTAAGCACTCACCTGCAACAAAGGAGGCACCCTTGGTTAACATCAGACTAGAACCTTTTAAATTTCCATGCTAGCAACCAACATTCTAATGTAGTATTGGTTTTTTTTGTTTCTTTCTATATAAACACAAGCACAGCACACAAACTACAGAGGCTAGTCCAGGCAGGCTTACAATCAGAGTTTATAACAGAACGGACATCCCCACGCTGGCATACTGGACAACACAGCTGCCTTGCACAACTCAAACAGATGCCTCACCGCTCTCCACCCAGGAGATTGACACAGACCTGGTGGAGTGAGCCTTGATGAGAGCTGGAGGCCTCTTCTTTTCTGCGACATAAGTCTTGGCAATGCAGACCCTTGCCCACCTAGCTAGGGTGGCGTTGGGGGCTTTTTGTCCCTGTTTGGCCGCTTCAAAAAGAAGAAGCAACCTATCTGATTTCTGGAACTCAGCAGTCCATCTAAGGTATAGCCTAATGGCCTGTTGCAAACCTAACTCATGCAATTCCTTCTCCTTTGGGTGAGCAGGTTGCAGACAGAAGGACAAGAGACAGATTTCATGGATCATATGGAAGGTTGTGGGGACCTTTGGTATGAAATACGGGACTGTTGTGAGCAGCACCTTGTCCTTATACATGACAAGGTATGGTTCTTTCTGGGACAAAGCCTGAAGCACATCAGTCCTCCTGGCTGAGCACACAGCAACTAAGAAACACAACTTGTAGGGCAGCATGTCCAACGATACCAACAAAAGCGGTTCAAATGGCTCCTTACAAAGAGCATTCAGAACCAGATTCAGGTTCTATGGGGGAACAGGGGCTCGGATCAGAGGTCAACTCTTGCTGACAGCCCACAGAATACGAATAACCTCCCAGTTAGTCCCTAGAGACAAACCCAAGAAGGCTTCAGGGGCCAACACTTGACCTTTCGAGGTGCTCAAGGCCAAACCTTTCTCCACTCCTTCGTGCAGGAAATCCCAAATCTGCAGAACTGTGGTTTTAGAAGGCTGGATATTTTTTTCCTTGGCCCAAGCTGAAAAAGTGGTCCATTTGTGAGCATAAGCCGCTGACATGGAATTTTTCCTGGCAGCCATAAGGGTATCCACCATCTTCTTAGAGAAACCCTGTTTCAGGAGTCTCCTCCTTTCAGGAGCCAAGCCACGAGCTGCATTGCTTCCGGATATGGATGCAGAATGGGGCCCTGTGAGAGAAAGTCCCCCCCCTGCACAGTAAGGTGAAAGAGTGTACGTTGAGCTAGGTTCACCAAGTCCGAGAACCACAGTCTTCTGAGCCGGTCTGGAGCTATTAGAAGAAAGGTTCCTTGAGTGCCTTATTTTGTGTATGACCTTTGGGGGGGGTTGGCAGTGGAAGGAAGGCAAATGCTCTGCCAAAGTTCCACACTTGTGACAGGGTGTACACTGCCTCTGCCTGTGGACACCGGTAGCAGCTGGAGAACCACTGAACTTGAGCATCGTGGCTGAAGGCGAACAGGTTGATCTTAGGATGACCGAACCTTTGACACAGAAGGTCGAACACCTCCAGGTTCAACATCCACTCCCCCGGAGGGACATTTTCACAGCTTAGCCAATTGGCTTGAATGCTCAACACCCCTGCTAGGTGAACTGCAGACAGAGTCGAGATTCTCCTCTACACATAGCAGGAGATCAGTGTCTTCTTTCAGCATCTCCCTGCTCTTTATGTCCCCTTGATTGTTTATGTACGTGACCGAAACTGCATTGTCTGACCTTATTTTCACAGCTTTTGACTACACCTGACCTTGAAAATGGAGAGCGAGGTGCACAGCCCTCATTTCCAGAATGTTTATGTGTAGGTGCTGTTCCTGTGCTGACCAAGTCCCCTGAATGGGAATATGGTCCAGGACTGCCCCACAACCCAACAGGCTGGCATAAGATGTCAGAATCAATTCTGGGGGAACTTCCAAGGGAGACCTATTGCTCAGTTTTTCCAAACTCACCCACCAACTCAGAGACTGCTGCAGTCGTGGTGGTATGGGGATCCTGGCATGATAATCCTCCAAGGTCGAATCCCAGGCTGACAGCCACTTGATCTGTACAGGCTTTATGTGAAGGCCAGCCCATGGAACTATTTCTATCGCCGCCATCATAAGTCCCAGAATTTGCAGAAGACTGTGAGCTGAAGCCGATGACTGGCTCCTTAGCCACTGAACCTCTCTTCAACAGTGTCTCCTTCCTGGCAGATGAGATGAAGACCTTCCCATGTCCATCCAGAACACCATTTCTAGGCACTCCAGGGTCTGTGATGGCTCAAGAGTGTGCTTCTCCCAATTCACCACCCAGTCCTGGGACTCCAACACCTCCAGAGTCCTAGTCACTGACTTCCTTGTCAATGGCATAGACGGCGCTCGAATGAGTAGATCATCCAGGTTGGGACAGATGTCCCTCCTGCTGCAGTTGAGCCACCAGGACTTTGAGCACCTTAGAGAAAACCCTGGGGGCTGTGGCCAGCCCACATGGGAGTGCTCTGTACCGGAAGTGCAGTTCCAGGACCGTGAACCTCAGGAACATCTGATGAGACTGATGGACAGGGATGTGGAGATACACATCCCTCAGATCTATGGAAGCTAGATAATCCCCCAGCTGCACAGCTTGAATGATTGTACGCAGGGACTCCATCTTGAAGGTCATGTGGCGAACAAACTTGTTTAGGTGTTTCAGATCCAGAATCAGCCTGCCCCCCAGACTTCTTGGGAATTTCAAAACAGATTGAATAGAATCCCTGGCCTTGCTCACTGGAATAGAATCCCTGGCCTTGCTCACTGGAAGGCACCAGAACAATCTCCCTTATTTAAGTGAGTTGGGCCAGGGTCTGTGACATTGCTTGTCTCTTCACGGAGTCCTTCGGAACTGGGACAGAAAATAAAAAATACCTCTTTGAGGGAGTTGTTGAAAATTGTATTGCATAACTTAAAGCCATAACTTTCAAAACCCTAGCACCTGCCATTATCTAGGCCCATCTTGTGTAAAAATTATGCAGCCTTCCACCAAGGGAAGGGAGGCAGAGATGGGCCTGCGTAGCCTCACTATGAGGTGCCCGCTTTTTGGCCCGGGCCTCCGTTGAGTCTTTGGGCAGGAGCTCCTCTGTTACTACTGCTCTTGAAACCAGAATAGGCTCCTTTACTCTTCTGGTTCCTGGAGTTTCAAAAGGGATGGAAAACCCCTTGATACTGTCTCTGTCTGCCACCTCTTTGCCCTTTTGGAGTTGGACCAGCCTTTTACTGTTGCTTTGACATTGGAAGGTGGCCCTTTTTATCCTGGATATCTTTCAAACTATCATCCAGGCCAGAACTTAACAACAAGCCTCTCTCGAAGGCTAAGTTAAACAGCTTGGTCTTTGAAGCCTGATCAACAACCCAATGTGGAAGCCACACTCCTTGAATAGCGGACACAATGTGGTAAGTGGAGTGAGCCAACATGAGCCAATTTTCCATTGTGGCATCCCCTAAAATGTGGAGACTGTGGATACCAACTGCAAAATGCTCGCCCCCTCCGAATCCAGGGGAACAAAGGTGCCCAGGGTCAGAAAATACAAGTTTAAAGATCTGGCAACAATAAAGGAGGCACAGGAGGTGCAGAGGTCTGTGCCATTGGAGGCAAAGGCTCTTCTACATGAAGCATCTACTCACTTGTTGTGCGAATCTGTTAAGGTTAAGGACCCTTCAACAGGAATACTGGGGTGTCTGACAGAATTATGGATCGCCTTATCCACCAGAGGAGAGGTTTCCCACTTGCAAGTATTTTCATCCAAGAAAGGGAAACACCATGCCTTGGGTTTTGGCAGATGTCTTCTTTGGTCTGTACTTGCCCATTCCTGTTCAATAATTTGGTCATAGTGAATAACGTTTGGAAAACACTTTGGAGCAGAGGAGGATGCGGACAGGATAGGAGTGATGTCCAATGCCTACATGGACTGCACCTCCTTGAACTGTAATATCCTACATGCCTCAGTTATCTAAATAGGACAAACACTTGCTATCAAACAGGGGAGGGATGGAAATCCTCCTTCTCAGAAGGTTCGTCCTCCTCAACATCAAGCAGCTTCCTAGGGTCAGGATTTACCCCCCTCTCCCCAAGATATCCTCATCCTGACCCTCTGCATGGTCAGGGTTGGCGTCTGCCTGCATATCATGTTAGCAGCCCTGTTCTGCTGTGGAGCACCTGGATATGCCTGTGTGGGCCCCCCCCCCAACCTTAAGGGCCTGATTTGGGGTCAGGTGTGTCTGATGGGATGTCTTGCTGCACAACGGTGTCCAAAAGCTCTTCAAAGAGCAACAAGAAAGATTTACACAATTCTACTTTGCCACTGCCAGCTGTCTGACTGGGGGAACCGTAAGAGACATATTAGGTTGAGCAACACTTTTTTTTGCTACAGAAATCGGAGACCTGTTGAAAATACACCCCCCCCCATCTTTATAAATAACCTTCACTCACAGCACTTGCCATAGGCGGCACTACTCCTCACTTGTACCCGAGGACCCCCTCTCATTCTAGTAGAGGGCCTCACCAAATATACTTGCTAGGCTGTTCCTCCCGCTATCTTCTCCCTTCAACACACACCCTACCTTTCCCACAACCTTTCTCCTCCCAACCCTCCATAGACTTCCATCCCACCTCCCCCCACCTAGCAATAATCCTAATAAGTTCAGAGAAAGCCTACTTACCTCTGGCAGCACAAGCAATGGTGGAGCTGGGGGCGGGGGACCAGCACCCACCCCGGACCATTTTGCCTCTGATTTTGCACCCCCTTGCCTCCAGCCGTTTTCCCACCCCGGACTATTTTGCCTCTGATTTTGCGCCCCCTTGCCTCCAGCCGTTTTGCTTCCCTGGGCTGGCTTCCATCTGCGGCAGGCGGCAGTCCTGTCCTGTCCTGACTCAGGACCCACCCCCCGCCGTTCTTGATGCAGGACCAGCACCAAACGTGCTCCGTTGGCAACCACGAAATTGGATGTTTTTTTTTATGTGTAAACATCGCTGAGAGCCGCACAAAGGGAGCGCGCCGCAACTAACATACGGATGTCAACCGTTTGTTTTGACACCCACAATATGACAGAGCGCTTTACGTACTCACACTATGCGGCAATCCCATTTCAGTCATTCTATTGCTTTTTGTGCTTGCATTACTGTGCTGCGACGTGCCACATGATGTCTTAAGATGTTTCTAGTCGGTTTCAACTGATTATATCATAGCAGTGACATTGTGAGAAAATTTGGCAAGGGTAGAAGAGGAGAGCTTGTTGGAACTAAGACTTTTGAGAGCACATTTCCATTTAAGGGGTAAGTGCAGTACAATTGTTGCGATGGGGAGTAGAACCCACTGTTGCTAAACTATTATAGTGGTGTTTCTGCATACAAGGAGCAGTGCCTAGCTGATCTTTATGTATCCAGTAAAGCTTCGAAGTTCAAAACCGTGGCATGTGCCTAATCTCTGTATGGCCCCACTGGTGAGGTTTTTCTGCTTCATTGCTCGTCTCAGGTTTACAGAACCTCCAGTGTAGCCGTATAATTTTAAACTACCAGCCTAGGTATTGAAACTCCTTCATACATCAGACAGTCTGTGCGCAGGTGCCGGAGCTGTGGGCGAGAGGGGTGGTAACCCCCTACTTTCACTTCTACCCATGATGGCCATCATACCTCTCAACTGTCCCTGATTTTGTCTAAAAATGTTCCTCTGTCCCTCGTGAAATTTGTATTTTTATGACTGAACACTGGAGACTGTAAGCACAAAATAATGTCAAATATTAAAGTTACAGACTTGTTCTTCAGAAAATGCATCTTAGAACAAGGGGATTGGTCTATCAGCTTTCTGGGTGAACATTACCAATTTTTAAGATGTGTCCCTGATTTGGGGTCTTTGTTCCTGATTTTGTTAAGCCCTGTCCCTGATTTGAGACATGAGGTTGAGAGGTATGTTGGCCATGAACATTCAAGGTGCCCCTTTAATGCACGGAATGTTAGAAGGGAAACAATTTTCTCTTTTGTAATTACTGTAGCCCCCCACTTTTGTTTTATTTTTATTTAGTTTTTGTTTACCGGGTAAGGAGCACTAGCCATGGCAGTGACTCTTTTCTGGCATGACCCGGACCCAGGAGGGTATAGAACTGCTTTGCTGCATATCAGATTTTCCCACCCAAACCCTGACCGCTATTAAACAGTGCACCCTCCCCCCTCAGGGCACCACCCTCAAGCTCCACTTCTGCATCTATCTATTATTCCCCCCCTTAAAGTGACCTTTCACAAACATTTCCACTTGCCCTATTTAGTGTCTACTCTGCTTGTCTCACTACCCTTCTCTCACTTTTTTTGTGGCTAATCTGTATCTTGCTTGCTACTACATACCTTGGATCACTCTACCAAGGACACCTGCATAATATCTTATTTCACCCCTCCTCTTTAGTAGTCCCGTGTCACCCACTACAGCAACTTTGTCCTACCTATCCATTACACCTTTGCTATTTGTCCTATTTACTTTCTCCCTAACTTTCACTGGGACATCCCCCACTCTAGCTCTAACGTGCATTACAACCCATAAAGTCATTCCTTCCAGCACATTATGTTTTAATTTTTACTCTGCCGTGTTAGTCACCTCCACCCCCTCTGTCTCTGCGTGCATGAAACTCTGCCCCCTTGAGTACTCCAATCTTTTACTATTACTCTCCCCTGTCTGCAACACGCATCCTTATAAATTCTCCAGGTGGCGCCAACTCAAGGTCAATAAACTCCTTGCCCGGTACCTTCTTAGGATTGTCTTGCTCTTACTACTTCTCTCAGGAAATGTTCACCCTAACCCTGACCCACAGATAACACTTAATCCAATGTTCAATATGCAATAGATAGGAATGTTTCAATGTACAGTTAATAGCCATAACGGTCACAATTTCAAATGATCACTTTTGCTCGATACCATCTTGGCGCCCCCAAAATGACTGACTTGCCCCCGCTGGCTCCGCCACTGAGCACAAGGCTCTTTCCATCTCTGTAATTCTTTCTATTCTTTCACATTCTCCTTAAATAGCACTAATAGTAGACTAAACTCTAACCCTTTAATGTCTTTGCTCATTATACTAGATGTGTAAAACAATTTTTAATTCTGTAACTATGAAATTATTGGTATGCAATAGAACCTTGCTATTTGATTTATTGTTTGCTTGCTATGTGCTGTACTGTATGCTCTACTCTGACGTGGAACCTTTGTAAACACGCTCCTAGCTCAAAGGTCGTTTCTGAATCAATAAACTAAACCAAACTAACACAGTGAGGGGAATAGGAACCCAGAGGAGAGGGTCTCATTACCCTTTTGCAGGTCTTACATCTTTTAAAAATGAGAGGTCTCCGACAAGCCATGGTGTCAAGTAAAATTGCCCTGCAGGTGCCCAAGGTTAGAAAACCTGTAGTTTGTTCCAAAAGAAAATATAGTGTACTACTACCATGATCCGCACCTCCGACTGTGGGGAAAAAAGAGAGAAACCTTAAAACAATATGTCTTTCAGCCTCAAATCAACCTTAATGCTCACTGCCAGAAAGAAAAGAGCTGTACAGCAGAGCCACCGAGTCTAGCCCTGGGGAAGTGCAGGCGCATGCTCTCTGAAACAGTGCGTGATGTCATAATGATGTGCGTAACGTCGGCACACCGGCGGGGGGGGGGGGCTTGCGCATAACACTGGTGCGCTGAAGCTAGTGAAGCCTCCTGAAGAAAGGGAATAAGTGCACAACTGTCACAGTATGGCATAAAAATGGCAGAAAGCTGTGTGGCTCCTTGGAGTCTAAAAAAGCAGCTAAACTGCCTGAAGGGCGGAATAAAGCACTACTAACCCATCAGGAAGACTCAGACTATCCTGAGCCAAAATGCTCTTGCTTCAGAAACCCGTTTTTTCTTCTGCTGATGAGAATTAAAGGGGAAATGTCCCTGTAAGGCAAGAGAGCCAAATTAGAAAGGGAAATGTCCCTTCAAGGAGTAGCAAACACCATCTGTCAGGCAAATACAACCAAGAGAGACCCTAAAAACTGGGGAGAGGTGGGGGAGGAACCAACACCTAGAGATCTAGGGGAACCCCCAGGAACGCCCAAGACTAAAAAACCCCATAGAAAAAACAGGTACTTACCTGAGTCACTTTTTTATTTTTTTCATAAAGAAATTGGAGACCTGCTGAAAATACACACCCCTAAAATATGTGGCAGATGTGGCCCCCAATCCAAGCACAGGCAGCGGAAATGGAAAAGCAGGCTAGCCAATTTGAAAGCCAGAATTGCAGCCTCCAGAAAAGCAGAAACTGATTTTTCTTCTGAGAAGCTTTTCAGTCATTTCCCCTTTGATGGCATAGCAAAGACTGGAGAGTTGCTGCTGTCCGGAATGTTCGTGTTCCCAACCTTCTAGGCTGATTCAGCCTTTGAGCTGTGCCATTCCTTTTAGCAGGGCTGCACAATACCAAGTTGTAATGAATACCCATTGACAGTGTGGAGCGCTACAGAAAGAGAATGTTGGCCAGGACACTGGGGAAACTCCCTACATTTGCATAAAGTGCCTTGGGTTCTTTTACTGCCACCTTGATGCCGACCAGGACAGCACCAGAGATGGGAAGAAGGGACCCTGGTTTAATGTGTCATCCGAAGGACAGCACAACCTGACAGTCAAGCACCCACTTAGTGCTGCACTTGGGTGCCAGCGTTTATGGTATGAGCCTAATCCTAGTATGGGACCAGAACCCATGACCTTCTTACCCAGAGGGGTAACATTTCCATCAGCTGAGCTTGATATACATGTCAGACCTCAAATTTGGGTACAGTCACTGCTGTTTGGCAGGAGGGGTGAACAACACAGATCCTAAATCCTTTCTGTCGCCACAATACTTGGGTAATATGGGTAGTGCTGGATTAACAAACGCTCCCTGGACAGTTGCCTTCAACCACCAGGGGAAGGCAGCTAAGTAAGCAACAGCAAAATAAAAGCACCTTGGCACACTGGAAGAACACCTGCTGCAACCTCAAAAACAGAAGAATGCTGGCTGTAACCCCAAAAAACAGAACCAAAAGGAAAGCAAAACAATGTTCGCAAGACAAAGTCAAATGCAAGCAAAGTTGTAGAGTGAAAAAAACAAACGGTTTACTGTGGCAAACCACAGAATGGACAACACAAAGTTCCCCATAGATTTGAACTCCTGCGATTTCAAGCTAAGTAAGCAATAAGACATGACAAGGTGTGGGTTGTGTGATACATGCACACCATAGGTGTGTAGTGGTAAAGTATGGAGTGCCTGTGTTGAGTGCCTTCAGCACCTGGGAAGTGCATTTATCGTACAACAAACTACACCCTGGACAGCTTTACTGCATTTATAAAATGGGTGTTGGCATTAAAAATGGGTCCTTTGTTTAAAAAAAAAAAAAAAAAGATTTAGCGATTTAGAAAGAACACAAAACATGTCATTTAAAGTGTTTTTTTTTTTTTGTTAAACTTAAAAAAAAATGTGTCCATGTGGCATTTTTTTATCCCATTGTGTGGCACTATATACTGATGATATTGCTGACAACTCCCAGTACTGCTGAAGGGTTCACAGAGCAACAAGGTAAATGAAAGAAAACTTTTGCGAGGGGTTTAAGAGAAAACTTAGGACTGCTGTCAAGTATAGTAAACAGGGCTTTGAGGAGGATGAGGTGCCATTTGTATTGCCATTAGGAGTGAGCAGTTTGCATTGTGAGTGTTGGGTGGCAGGTGTTATGTGGAGGTGCGGTTTAAAGTAAAAAAAAAAAAAAAAAAAACACTTAAAGGGACACTATCAACCCCCTTAGGCCTCAAAGTTTCCCTACTTTAAAAAGCACATTTTATAATTGTTCACATTCTACAGAGACTGTTTATGCAGTTGGTAGGTCGATTCAGATCCATTTTTTCATTTAAAAAGTGAAAAACTGAGTGCCCACCATACTGGTGTTACCACGCCAAAACATGTTAGTTTACATTTCTTGACCAACTCCCACTGCATCTTTCTTGGACACAGGAACACCCCCAACGCAATGTAGCCACTCATTATGCAGTGGGAGAAGAGAAGACGACTGCATCATGAGTGGTTGCACTGTTTGGGAGTGTTTCTAATGTTCAGAAAGTATGCAATAAGAATAGTTTGATGATTCGAAGCAAAACAAGGCTGGGTAGAACTATACATTACTATGCATTTCAGTTCTAATAAACAAGGAAACAGATAAAACAACTAGCAAAATCAATGAATTTTAGAGGACGGTAAGCAATCATAAAACTTGGGTTCTTACCTAAAAATATTATGATGTAAAAAAGGTTGACAGTGTCCCTTTAAAGGGAAGGTTCCCACAATCTTTTATTCTCCTTTGCTGTAAAATTTGTAGGCATAAACAAAGATTGCCTCTATTGCACTCTCCTGATTTCATCAGGATTTAAATGTAAATACAGGTATTTTAAGTCTGGAGTGAAAACCTGCTTGACTCCATTGCAAAGGTCATGACCAGACTCATGTAAGGCATCCTGAAATTTTATGTTTTAGTGGTAAAGCCTGCAGTAGTTATATTGTATAAGTCAGTGCTGCTGGCTGTCCTCTGCATTCCCTATGCTCTTGTCTTATGCTGGCCAGTTATAGTATTTCCTGGCCAGTTTCCCTCTGTTCTGCACTTTCTCCTAGTGCGCATATGCTAGTTTAAGCTGGCTGTCTGCTTTGTACTCTTGACTGCTTTGCTTGCTGTTTCTTGTGCTCTCTGTACACCGGCCTCAGCATCTAACTCACAGGTCTGTCCCGCATCTCTCACTGCTTGTTTTCTCTGCCCTGACCCCCCGAGCCCTTCTCTTTCCTCTCCTCCCAGACATCTCTTTTCCTGCCCCATAGCTCCTCTTTCATCCACAGACAACCCACTAACCTCTTCACATTTTCTTCCTTCCCTCTGCAGCCCCCTGTGAAACATTTCTCCCTGGGACAACAGCCGCATCAGAGTGTCTTGACAGACTGGCCACAGCAGCAGCCCTCCCCCACAAAGCCACAGACACAGATAGCAGATACTATATCCACCGCTCCACTCACCTGCGTGTGGGGCTGGCGCCGCAGTGCAATACTGCCTAGTACTACCCACTCACCCGCCTCTCCTACCGCCCACCCAAGGAGGTGCTTCTTTTATAAGGGACTGTGCTTGTTTAGACCACTCACCCCCTCTGTGTAAACCTGGTTGGTCTATTCCTTCCAACATAAGCCCCCCCCCCCTTGCAGCTCTCTTTGGTTCCTCCCAGGCATCCTTTGAACGGCCCTCCTGCATAATTTACTTTTATTACTTTTTTACCTATCTTCTCCTGTACTGTCACTTCCTCCACGCTAAACCCCTTAACTTATATTGCTTCATTCTTCTCCTGCCTTACCCAGCCAACTGCCATATCATGGCCTTTAAAGGGCTTTACTTAGAGCTATTATCCTGTCGGCTATTTCTAATCCCTGATGCAGTATTCTAAGGTGTGGTAGTCTGTACTGAGCATGGCCACAAAACCCATGTCACCTACCACATCTCGTCATCACCCCTCAGTTTCCCTTTAATTGGCCTCCTACACAGAATACACATCTGTTCCCTCGCATACTACTCCACACTCCTACTTTCTCGTCGGCATACTATATCCAGCGCCATGCTCTCTCACATGTCATATCACATCCTGCTGCTTTTAGGACATGTGGAAACAAACCCAGGCCCTTTGGCAGCTACCCTCTGCCCCCCCCCCCCAAATGTGGATAGGAAACAGAAGTATTCAAATCTTTCACTTAAACACCTGTAGCTTGGTTCCGAAAATGCATAAATCAAAACTATCACCTCTTTATACAGACCCCATGTACTTGCCTCCCTGACAGCTGGCTCACCCTTTTAAATTAACGATTCTGAAATATCCCTCCCTAAAACGTTAGTATATTTTGCAAGGACAGACCCTCCAAAAAAGGAAGTGGAATCATATTCCATGTCCACTCTGACCCTGAGGCAGAAATTTGTGACCCTCCTCTCTCTGCTGAGTCCCTATTCAAATGGATACGCATCAATATCGCACTGGGCAAAAAGTTTCTCAAACTCTGCTGAGTATACAACCCACTTAAAGCAGGACTGAATGGCCTCCATGACCTCTCCCCTTTGATAAACCAGTTCTCCTCATCTGAACTGCTTGTACTAGGCAACCTAAATTTAAATTGGTTGGACGATGAAGCTCAGTATAAGCCCCTTTTTGATTCATGTCAGCTGCTTCAACTCCTGCAAACCCCTACTAGATGAACCACAAAACTAAAACCCACACTCTGATTGACTGGATATTAGTAAAAAAAGAAATCCTGAAAGAATCATTACCTCAAGTGTTCTTAGCAACTTGGTCAGTGACCACCTGGCTGCCTACTGCCAGTGGCATAACTGCACCCTCAAAAACTCCCCACCCATGCTCATCTCTTTCAGAAATTGCTCCAACTTGGAAACAGCATCCTTCCTACACGATCTGTCTCATATCAACTGGTCTTTCTTAGACGTGGCCACTGATGTCAATGTGGCACTGGACCACTCATTAAGACCTTCACATCTATCCTCAACAAGCATGTCCCACTACACACTCACAAGGTCAAACCAAAGAAATCTAACTGGCTCACTAGCAATATCTTTGCTATAATGCGGAGAAGAGATGCATCCTGGAGAAAGTTCAAGAAATCTCACCTCACTTCTAACTAGAATGACTACAGTTCCCTGAGGAACGAATGTAAGAAAGAAATACTCAAGGCCAGAACTCAGTACCTTAAAAACCAACAGTTATCACACTTGGATGATCCCCAAAAGTTCTGGCAGTCAGTAAATTCCCTTATTAATGACTGCTCCCAACCCCCTCCATTCACCATTGATATTAATGGTGCTAGTCAAACTGACTCATTCAATATCACTACCCTCTTTAACAACTATTTTTGTGACCTTGACAAATACAGATCCAATGCTCCTTTCACACTCAGTTCCATCAACCCCAAAAGTGACCCACACCACCTGTACTTAAAAAGGGTCACTTGCCATGACGTTCACAAATTACTTGCCACACTAAAAGTAGACAAATCCACTGGCCCAGACGGTCTCATACTTAAATTCCTTAGACTTGCTGCTCCTCAAATTGCTCTCCCCATTACCAAGCTCTTCAATTTGTCCTTCTCTACTGGCACAGTGCCTGCCCTTTGGAATCGTCAGTTGTCATCCCACTACACAAGAAGAGGGGGAAAAAAACACCTCTTAAGAACTATCGCCCAATCTCACTTCTCTCCGCACTTGCCAAGTTACAAGACAAAACTGTCCATGGTCAACTAGCGGATTACCTGCAGAAACACAACCTCATATGCCCTGAGCAACATGGTTTCTGCAAAAGACATGGCACCAACACTGCCTTGATTGAATTCACCAATGCCATTTACCACTCTGTAGACAAAGGCCTTGCGACTGGATCTGTGTTCATGGACCTGACCAAGGCCTTCGACTTGGTCAACCTTAAGTTGCTAACAAACAGATTACTGGACCTCGGCCTCGGGCCACCTACGCTTGTCTGGTTCACACATTATCTGAACTACAGGACGCAGTCTGTAAAAATTGGCAACACCTTATCCAGAGTAAATAATATCACCAGTGGTGTCCCCGAAGGCTCTATTCTAGGCCCTCTCCTTTTTACCATCTTCATAAACAACCTACCCCCAGTCAGAAAACCCATACGCACCCCCCCCGTATGCAAATGATGCAGTTCTTTTCACTCATAGCAAAGATAGTGATGCTATCAACCAATCGCTCAGCTCCTCCCTTGCCAGGTTTCGGGACTTGTTTGCTTCTTAAAACCCAGTCCATGTTATCTGGGACTAGACACAGCCTAAACAAGCTATCCCCCATGTTCTGTATCCTCACACTAAACAGCTCCCCCTTAGTAAAGACCATGTCCTTAAGTACCTTGGCATTTACCCCGATCCCACATTGTCTTCTGAGTCCCACCTCCAGCACACTACCCTCACTTCTGCACCAGAAATTAGGTTTCTCTCTATAGAATTCGCCAGTTCTTAGAGCAGCTGACACCTTTGGGAAAACTTTGGAAAAAATAATATTTAGACAGTCAGCTTGTATTTCATATACCTTGTACGGATTTCTCTTCCCCATTATATATTACTGAAGAAATTCCCACAAAAACAAGATATTTATCCCTTGGGGTTCACCTGTATCTATAGCTTATTCCCTACTTGAAATCATAATGCCCTGTTGCGACAACACAGTCTGTTGCTTCGGGAATAACCGTAATGTCACAAGCGGAGTATTATGACATCAGGTTGGGATAAAGCAATAAAAGCTGACGAACCCTCAAGAAACAACTATCCTGTTTTTGAAGCAAATGATCTCAGTAATAAGTAATGTGGAAAGAAATACTGAGCTCATGAGAAATATAAGCTGCTTTGCATCCAAATCTTATATTTTTGAAAGTTCTTCTCAAAGCATTGGCGGCTCTTTAACACCTATTTCCAGCACCCAGATTGCAATGGCAAATCTCTCCCCCATTTGATTACGGCTCGGTTGTCATCGACTCCGCCAACAAATCCACTTTACAAAAAAAGTATGCCTTATATTACAGAATTGGTAAATTTGCCTCTGGCAGCAAATCCAGTGCTTGCTAATGTCTGGTCCTAGACTCCCTAAAATGACTTCCTCCTGACCTTAAAGCCAATCTGTCACTTGCCACTCTTGTCAAGAAAACTATGCAATCTGGCACCCCTGCTTACCTAGAAAATCAAATCGCTGGCGTGGATCTTCCCTTGTCCTGCTCTGCTGCTAATAAGAACATCGTAGTCCCCATACAGTATTTCGTACCAAGATGGGACAGCGCTCTTTTAGTTGCTGCACTGCATCTATTTGGAACTCCCTACCTCCACCTGCCAAAAAGGCTCCCACCACCCCTGCCTTTACAAAGCTCCTAAAGGCACAATATTGCTCATTCTCAAGCCTGTCACTGCTCCCACTAATCTACCTCCCAGCACCTGCTATGCTCTTACCCCCTCGCCACCCCTTTTCTCTCTCCTTCTCCTTGACCTGGTGCCTGCAACCAGCTCTGCTATGCACTTACCCCCTCCCCTCCACCTGTTTTTCCTTTCCTAATCTTTCCCTTCTCCCTTCTCTCTAGTAGCTTCCACATACTTCTCCCTCTCTCTCCTACTTCCTCTCTCAGTTCCTATACTTGAAACTGTATCATAATGCAATCTGCAATCTCATGCAGCTTCTACGTTCCCTCACCCCTAAAGCCCGTTGTACATCTCCTAAAATCCATGTTTACTACTACACTGCTGTATTCCTTTTTGCACCCTGAATTTGACATTTGTATTTGCTCCTTCGCCTTTGACATGTTGCATCTTCTCCTTTGTCTAATATATTATTTTTTCCTCCACTGTCTGTGCTATTGCACCCAGGTTGTGCCTGAAAAAAGGTACTTGCTGCCAGTGCACTTACTCGGTCAACAAAGTTAAATAAATAAATAAATGTGAAACTTTTCAAGCCACAGTACTGTAAGTGCCCTGCTGTTTTCTGAAGTTTCAAGTGTATCTGAGTGCTTTTAGAGAATACAACACATGTAACAGAACTGAATGAGAGTATAACTTCTACTGGCTTGTGCAGGTATGCATCATCAGTTCCCATGATGCCTTGCATGACTGAGGTCATGACCTTCGCAATGGAGACAAACAGGTTTTCACACCTGGGCAAAACTGAGTGAAGCAACCTAATTTATATTTAAAATTGGGATGAAATTAGGGGGATGCAAGAGAGGTAATGTACAGTTACATAAGAACTTACCATAACAGTAGATCTTCAAAAGGATCACTTGTAGCAGGCCATCACCAGTAAGACTAAGCCACCAGGCACTAGGACCACATGGAAACCTTCTAGTTAGCAGTCTACCACAGGGTGACGCTCAACTCCGACATCAACCCCTGATGTCGGCTGATCCTATAAAGGCAGGCTGGTCCCCATAACCTCTTCAATTCTCCTGCTGGAGACCAAAAGCAGGACGCCATAAGGAGGATTCCAAGGTATCCCAAGAGCACAGAAAAGAAATGCAGAAGGCTTGTCCCTATGGAAGGGGAGAGAGAGAGAGACAGTAGAATGGGTAAGGAGGGAGGGAAAGCAAGGCCTGCTGCAAGAGACCATCTCGAAGATCTACTGTTACAGTAAATCTTTACGCAACTGTACTATCTTACTTTGAGGGTTATCCATTGTAGCAGGCCATCACCAGAAGTATCGAGCCCCAAGCAGTTCTAGCATTACGGAAATACAGTCTGGGAGGTAGGCAAACAAAAAAATGATAGCCTATGAAAGGAGGCCCTAAAGAATAGCTATGCAGAAGTTGGTCCTATGTCTAGAGGCGATGTCCAGACAAGTGTTTTCTGAAAGTATGGACAGTGCTCCAGGTATCAGCAGCACAAATATCAGCAGCTGACACATTTTTGAAACAAGCTACTGAGGTGGCCATACCCTCATGGAAAGTATACAGGTAGGTGGATGGAATGATCCAAAGTAAACTTCGAGCAGAAGTAATGGCAACTAAAAATAACACTTTCCACGACAGACAGCGTAGCTCGCAAGACACGGCTGGTGCAAAGGGAGGCAGCGTGAGTTTTTCCAACACAAAACAGAGGTCCCACAGCAGGACAGGGTCATGGGATAGTGGGTTCAGATGCATAATACCCCTCAAGAATGTGTGAGACACATCACGTAGAGCCACTGAATGACCATAAAGGTGCATAGCATGCAGAGATGGCAGAAAGATGTACCTTAATAGAGGAGTACCACAGTGTCAAGTTTGAAAGGCACAAAAGGTACTCCAGAACCTGATCCACTGGACAGGTAAAGGATACAAATGGTGCAATGCAGCCCAAAGAGTGAAGCACT
Organism: Neoceratodus forsteri; assembly: GCA_016271365.2. Lineage (NCBI taxonomy): Eukaryota > Metazoa > Chordata > Ceratodontiformes > Ceratodontidae > Neoceratodus > Neoceratodus forsteri. The sequence goes on from CM057456.1 coordinate 1,206,247,853, forward strand.
TCCATTTCATAGAGTAAGTGGCTCTGGTGGAGGGCTTCCTGGCTGCCACTAGGGCATCTGCTACTCTGGGAGAGGCCCCAAATCTGGCAATGGCTATGACCTCAGGAGCCATGCATGAAGATGGAGAGATCTGAGGTCTGGGTGGACCAGGGTGCCCTGTTCCTGGGAGAGCAAGCCTGGGCAAATGGGCAGGGACAACTAAGGTTCCACTGCCAGCAACTGCAGCAATAGGAACCAGATTTGATGAGGCCAGAAGGAGGCTATGAGAATCGTTGTAGCCCCCCTCCATCTGAAGTTTGATCAGAACTTGTTGAAGGAGTGGAAAGGGAGGAAAAGCGTACAGAAACCTCCCTGTCCATAAGACGGACAATGTGTCTTGAAAGAAAATTCCAGGCCCTAGATCTAGCAAGCAGAAAAGTGACAGTTTTGCCTTGTGTGGTGGGGACACAAAAAGGTCCAACTCAGGTTGACCCCATCTGTCGAACAGGTCTTCTACCACTGAGGTCAGAAGTTCCCACTTGTGGGTTCTGGACAGAGACTGGCTTAGGCTATCAGCTAGAACGGGAAGGGAGGTAGATACTGCCGCCATCTCAGAGACCTAGGCCACCCAATATCATGACTGGGATCCCAGGGTACAAGGTGTACACAATTGGGGGTGGGGTGGAGGTATTAGCAAGAACAAAAATGGAAAGGCACCTGGGGGTAGTCATATCAGATGACCTAAAGGTAAGCAAGCAATGTGAGAAGGCAGTAAGGAGGGCTGGGGTGATACTGGGATGCATAGGGAGGTGCATCACCAGTAGAAAACAGGAAATTGTCATCCCTCCATACAGACAGTTGGTGAGACCCCATCTGAAGTACTGCGTGCAGTTCTGGAGACCCCATCTCTGCAAAGACATAGACAGGATGGAGGCAGTAAGAGGAGGGCAACTAAAATGGTGCAGGGTCTGCAACAGAAGCCATATGAAGACAGACTAAAGGAGCTTAACATGTATACCCACGAGGAAAGAAGGGGGGGCAGGATAGAAACTTTCAAGCACGTCAAGGGAATCAACAAAGCCCAAGAGGGTAGCATCTTTCAGAAAAGAGATGTGCAAGAACAAGGGCACAATTTGAAGATGGGGGCGGTTCAGGGGCAATGTGAGGAAGTACTGTTTCACAGAGAGGGTGGTGGACGCATGGAACGGCCTTCCTGGGGAGGCTGTAGGGTTGAAAACAGTGGGGGAATTCAAGAATGCATGGGACAGACATAAGGCAATTCTGGTGGGGGTAGGAAGAAGTAGGCTGTTGGTTAACTAGGATCTGCAGCGGATCCAATAGGTAGGGAAGTGTGCAGACTTGCTGGGCCAAGCAGTCCTTATCTGCTGTCAAAGTCTATTTTTCTATGTTACTGCAGGGACCCGGAGAAGGGAAGTGGTGGCTATTTATGTTAAGGAGGGGATACTGTGTACCAAGGAGGAGGGGGAAGAGGGGAGGCCAGAAACCATATGGGTAGTGCTCCATAGCCCAAAAGGCAAGAAGCTCAGAATAGGGGTGGTGTGCAGGCCACCCTCACAAAGCGAGGAGGTGGACAGGGAGCTGGGGGAGCGAATCAGGAAGGTCAGTGGCAAGGGGAGTACATTTATAGTGGGAGACTTCAACCTACCTGGGGTTGACTGGCGGATAGTAACTACAACAAATACCAGGGAACAGGTACTCCTGGAGGCTATCCAAGACAGCTACTTAGTGCAGGGAGTAACGGAGCCTACCAGGGAAGGGAACATACTGGTCTTTATGCTAACAAGTAGTGACCAGGGCCAGGATGTAGTGGTACAGGACACTCTAGCAGGAAGTGACCACCGCTCAGTGTGGTTCCTTCTCAACTCAGGGAGGGAGTCGGCTAAGACCAGGACAAGAGTGTTAGACTTAAGGAAGGCAGATTTTGCCAGTATGGGCAGCATTCTAGAGGGGTATTTAGCTGGTATTCGCCATGGGATGGATGCTGATCAGAAGTGGGCAATCAATAGGATGGGACTGAATGAGGCCACAAACAGATATGCCAAGACTCAGAGTAAGCAGTTGAGGTCAAACAAACCTAGCTGGCTCAGCAAGGAAGTGGAGAGAAAAAAGATTGGCCTTCATTAAGTTCAATAAATCTGGGTGTGAGGACAGGAGGTATACACAAAGGCATCTAGGGAGGTGAACAGGGCAGTCAGGACAGCCAAGGCAGAAAAGGAACTGAAATTGGCCCAGGAGATCAAAGAGAGGCAAAAAAGAGTTCTTTAAACATGTAAGGGAGAAGAGGAGGAGTTGTAGGGATGACACTGTTAGAATCAAAAGGGAGGGGGGAAGGGCAGAAAAAGGGGAAGACCAGGCAGAGGTACTCAATGAGTACTTCTGCTCAGTGTTCACGAAAGAAAGAGATGGCCCAATACCAAAAGGGAAAGGGGGCAAGGGTGGAGGGGGCAGAGATAACAGATGGGGTCCTACAAGAGGATTGAGTTCTGAGGGGCCTTAAAGCCTTGCGGGTGGACAATGCACCAGGACAGCGTACACCTAAGGGTCCTGAAGGAGCTGGCAGAGGTGTTGGCAGACCCTATGACAGACCTGTTTAACATCTCCTTGGAGATGGGGAACGTACCTAAAGACTAGAGGATGGCTCATGTGGTGCCCCTCCACAAGAGTGGACCCAAGGATGAACCAGGCAATTATAGACCAGTAACTTGACTTCTATAGTGAGGAAGTTGATGGAGACCATTCTAAAGGAAAGGTTGATAACCTTTCTCGATAGTAATGGTCTACAGGATGAGAGACAGTATTTTTTTGGGGGGGAAGATCGTGTCAAACTAACCTAATCGACTTCTTTGATGGGTCACTAGGGCGGTTGACAAAAGGTCATGCTGTGGATGTCCTTTATCTGGACTTCAGCAAGGCTTTCAACTCGATGCCACACAGGAGGTTACTGAGCAAGCTGAGGGACATATGGTGGGGGGAGAAACTTATGGGGTGGGTTGAGAACTGGCTGCAGGGCAGACAACAGAGGGTAGTTGTGAAGTGGGAGACATCCAAACCAATGCCAGTAACTAGTGGGGTACTACAGGGTTCAGTGTCTTCACTGGAGACATTGCAAAGGGGGTCAACAGTCGCCGATGACACTAAGATTTGTGCAAAAGTGGACAGTAAGCAAGGTAGGCAGGCACTCAGAGAGGATCTACCTAAAACTCAAACACTGGTCTAAGCAGTTAGGGTTTAATGTTAAGAAGTGCAAGGTCATGCAGTGCAAAGTCATGCACCTCAGAGCCAGAAATCCCAGAATCAGCTACTGTCTGGGGGGAGTGCAGGTAGCAGTTCCAGAGGAGGAAAGCGACCTGGGGGTAATAGTTGCAAGGGACATGAAAGTATTGGCACAGTGTAGGAGGGCGGCAGCAAAGGCAAATCGGATACTGGGGTGCACTGCCAGAGGGGTCAACTCTAGATAGGAGGAGGTCATCCTACCTTTGTAGAGATCACTGGTGAGGCTGCATTTTGAGTACTGTGTACAGTACTGGTGCCCATACTTCAAGAAGGATGTGAAATTACTGGAGGGGGTGCAGTGTAGAACTACTAAAATGATCATAGGACTAGGGGAGTTGCCTTATGAGGAAAGATTGAGGAAGCTCAACATGTACTCCCTGGAGGAGAGAAGGGAAAAGGAGGACATGAGAGAGACCTTTAAGTATTTAAAAGGCATAAACAAGGTCATAGAGGGAGGATTGTTCCACTTAAGGGGGGGTAGTGTCACTAGGGGGCACAGTCTGAAGCTGGAAGTGAGGAGGATTTACTTTACAGAGAGAGTGGTGGCATAAAGAAACGCACTGCCAGAAGAGTTGATCGAACTGAAGACAGTGCATAGCTTTAAGCGGGGCTGGGATAGGGTCAGGGTTAGTACTGACAAGAACACAATGGGGGAAGGACCGGGAGGGGAGAAGGAGGGAGGGGATGGGAGGGGCAGCTGCAGTGGTATTAAACTGAGAGCTGTGCAATCAGGCAGACTTGACAGACCTGTGAGCCTTTTTCTGCTGGCAATTTTGTGTGTTCGTAGGACGTTTTGGACACCCGGAACATGGACAGCCGAGAGTTCCAGGCTGTGCTTGATGGCCCAGTACCAGACTCTCATCACTTCCCTGCATAGAGGATAGGAATAATTCCACCTCTACTTGTTTATGTAATAAACAACACACATGTCGTCTATCTGAATCATGAGCAGACCCAGCGAGAGTAGAGTCTGGAAGGCCTGCAGGGCGAACAAGACTGCTCGCATCTCCAGGACATTGATGTGGTGGTCCCCCTTCACCTCGGACCATGTCCTGTGACTTTTGTGAGCCTCCAGGTGAGCCTCCCCAAACAAGACCCAAGGCATCTATTATAAGAACCTGCAGGGGGGGTGGTTTACAAAAAGCCCCCCAAGCAGGTTGCTGGGCTCCAGCCACCACAACAGTACCTTCTTGACTGGATCTGATATGAAGGCTGATTGATCCAGGGCGTCCTTGTGTTGGTCCCACTGGATCTGCAGCGTCCATTGAGGAATGCGCAGCCTGGCTAGGGGAACTATGGTAATGACTTCAGCCACAGCCTCAGAAAAACCCTTGCTGGAACATGATGGCTAGAGTAAAGAAGACAGGCCTGGCCCACCAAATGCTCTGCTCTGTCTGTGGATAAGAAGGCCTTCCCCCGTGTCGCATCCAGCACTGCCCCTATGTACAGGAGGGACTGGCAAGGGATCACAAATGACTTTGATATGATGATGGTGATGCCCAAAGCTTGAAACAGGGTGCTGGTATGAGCAAGAGTCTGGAAGAGAAGGTCCCTGGACAGGGCAACAAGTAGCCAATCGTCCAGGTAAGGGAAAACGAAGAACCCCTGCCATCTCAAGGCATATGTTAGCAGTGTGGGTAGTTATGGCGTCGTGTGCGGTGGCATGTTTCTTTCTAAAGTGCGTGTATTAACACACAGAGTGAACCTTAAAAGCCTCTTATTGCAGGTAAAGTAAAATGAACCTAAACAAATTTATTTTCAAGGATTTTACAAAACTTTGGAGGCTTTGAATCATTTTAAACATGAAGCATTTTGCGTGTCTGTTTCTAGAATAAACTCAAACGGCTCTGAATTGGGGAAACTGATTATATTTTGAAATAAGCAAATTCTGTGAGCTTTTCAAAGTAAGGACTCATTCCAAAGTGGGAAACAGAGTGAAAGAGCATTTTTATGTTGCTTGCACGCATGTGCAAGAAACATAGTGCCACCATCCGAGTTTTCGGAGGTGTGTCAGCCCATCTTCCAATGCAGTCAGTGTGTTTGCAGGAGCGGCCCCAGTTCCCCAAACACTGCTGCAGCTGTCTATGACAAGCTAAAAATGCAGTGGCATACAGTTGAAAGGGAGAGCTCCGCTTGAGTGAGCAGAGCTCTCCCCCATACGCGCAAGACGACGCACACCGCGTGCTCATGCCTTCCCTCACTGTACGGATGGGGTGCCCAATCCCCCGCCGGCTCCACGCCCCAAAGCATCCAGGTGCCACGCTGGGAGCCCACCCCAGCATGGCAAAATCATGTTATGGCCGACGGGGTGCCCAATCCGCGGCTCCACTGTCCCCATGCTGGTCACCAACGGGGTGCCCAATCCCCGCCGGCCCACTGTCCCTCTAGTACAGGGTGTGCCACGCTGGAGCCCACCCCAGCGTGGCAACAGATGCCATGGCCAACGGGGTGCCCAACCGCCGGGTTCCATGCCCCCAGCCATCCTTCTGCCATGCTGGGTGCCCACTGCAGCGTGGCAAACGCCGCCGTCATTTAAAAAACCTGTAAAGAAAAAATGGCCCCACGCAGTCTTCCCCCACAACCCGCACCCACCCACTGCACACCCCGCCCCACACACTCCACCCCATACTTACCTCCGAGTCCGCGCCGACGCATCTTCGTGGACTGGAACACATCTGCACTCTTCAACGCCGACCGTGAACTGAGGAAATGCCGGTAAGCAGTATAATGGGATAGATAGGGGTTTTTCAACTTTGTTGCATATCTCAGGCATTTTTTGGAATTTTTGCACCAAATTTTCAACATGGGGTTTTTGGGACCCCTCCTCATGAATTCTTGCACTGTCATGGCGTTACTCAGGCCCGAAGGGTGATTTCGCAGCCACTGCGCGAAATCACCTTTCCAGAACGATTAACGAAATGACACTGCCAGTGTTCATAAGGTGGGCTCTCAAAAAGCCTATTTTGAAAATTTGGTGGAAAAATTCCTAAAAATGACTGTTTTACGAGCATGCGTTGCGCAGTTCCCACGCACGCTCGTAAGTTCGCGAATTTTCAATATTTTCATTCCAGATTTTCAACATTGCCATTTTACCACACCTTCTTATGAGCAGTACAGCTGTCATTTTTCACATCTCACCCAAAATGTGTCTCCCTGTAGCGCACAATGGCGCAGTTGGTGTGCGAAATCAATGTACGGGACACATTAAGAAAATCACAGTGACACTGTTCATGAGCAGAGGTCTTAAAATGGCTATGTTGAAAATTTGGTGAAAAAATTCCTAAAAATGACTGTTTTACGAGCGTGCATTGCGCAGTTCCTACGCACACTCGTAAGTTCGCGAATTTTCAATATTTGCACTCCAATGACTTCCAAATTCCTAAACAGCACATAGAAGCAAGCAACATTTGGCATTGACAAATGCTTGTTTATTTAACTGTTTAAATTATTTTTCTAAAAAAAAAATATTTTTGTTTTAGATATGTTTTTGGACCAAGAAGTGAAAGTTTTCATTTACCCCCGTAACACCTATACACCCACACTGATCTATGAGAATATTTATCCAATAGACAGTGAAAGATACAGGTCAGTTCCACCTGTCTGTACTGCATTGTTTTACGAATTTGAATTTTATATTAACTCTGAAGGCTTTTTGAGATAATGGAATATTATAACACTTGTCCATTTTATGTTTTTGAAATCTATTTAGACATCTTAATAGCTCCAAAGTCTAAAGAAGGAACTTAGAGTGGTTCTGAAACGTCACATAATATAGAAAGGTATATGGCGCATACAGAAATATATTTTTACATTTGAAGAGACTTAAAAATAAGGAGATTACCCACACTTTATCGAAAAGTTTCAAGCAGAATTAAATTACAATTTAACAACCACTTTGGCCTTCATTTATTCATAAGGGGGTTGAGTGAGACTTTACTGATTGTTTTCACTGACTTGATCCGCTCAGTCTCACACCCCTGAATTTTGAACTACTATGTAATTATTGAAAAAAATAGAAAAGGAACCTTAGAAGACATTTTGTGGATTATCTCAAGGCAGCTTCCACGACTGCCAGGCATTTGGTGAAGACCCTGTGGGCTGGGGACAAACCAAAAAGCAGAGCTCTGAACTGGTAGTGCGCTCCCTGGAAGTGGAAATGGAGGAAGAGCCAGTGGGGAGAAGAAAACTTTGATATGCAGATAGGCATCCTGCATATCCAGAGAGCAGAGCCAGTCCCCCTGATGCAGCAGAGGCAGCAAACCCTGAAGAGTGAAGATCCTGAACCGTTTGTACTCTATGAACAGGTTCAGCTTGCTTAAGTCCTGGATGGGCCGAAGGTCTCCCATCCGCTTGGGATTAGGAAGAAGTTGGAGTAGAATCCCCTTCCCTGCTGAAGCTGTGGGACTGGCTCTATTGCCTTTTTTTCGAAGGACTGGAGTTCCTCTCGGATGAGGGGGACGTGGCCGACAGGGTATGAAGAATAGCCCGGAGGATTTTCTGGAGGCCATACTATGAACTCTACAGTGTCCATACTCGATAAGCTGCAGCACCCAGTTGTCTGTGGTGATTTCCCACCACCTGTCCAGATGAAGGAAGAAGTGACTTCCTACAACTGCCTCCTGGTGTGCTACGGGGGGGGGAGAGAGATCTGGCAAAGAGTCAGGAGGTGGCAGCAGCTGCTGATTGGGCAGCTGCAGACCCTTAGGCACTACAGGTGATGGCGGGGGAGGGATTGGGAATGGCTGCCCCCACCTTGCACTTGTCCTGGGCCTTGGGAGGGGGGTCAGACCTGCCTGCAAGAGGTGCGACAATAGGGAGCCCACTGCCCTGAGTTTGCTTGGGTATGGTACATGAAGCGAATGGATCTGAGAGCCTGCCCAGAGGTCTGGCGTTCAGAGATGATATCCTACACATATCTGCCAAAAAAGTTTGAGAATCCCTGAAAGAAGTATCCATTATATTAAAGTGGATGTCCTGGGCAAAGCCCGAGACCCTTAGCCGGAGTGACGTCTCATACAAATGACTATGGCCGCTACCCGGCCAGAGGCATCTACTGCATTGTAGACAGCCCTGAGTATGTGGGTACCAATGTCCAACCTCGTTTTGAGGGCTTGATGGGTCTCCTGCTTAGAAGGGTCATCCTGCATGGCTAGGACTGCATCCCTAGCCTGGTCCACTAGTTCCGGTACTGCACCATATGGGCCCAATAACTGATGGCTCAAATGGCCAGGGAAGCAGAGATGAAAGCACGTTTGCCCATTTGATCCAGCTGATGAAATTCGCTGTCAGGGAGAAGGGGGCTGAGATGTTTGGGTCTTGGTTCAGATGTGTGCTGCATTAACTCATTCAGGCCTAGATATGCCTATAGGTGGCATTTGAAAGCATAGCCACTCAGGCCAATAACGACTGTAGACGTACTTTTACTCAGGCCTGGAAACATCTGAGGAAGTCAGCAGTTGTTACCTAAATATTAAACAAACCGAATTGCTTAGAATTGATTGCATAGCACCGTTAGAAAGGTAGTTTTGTTCTGAACATTTTGCTGCTGATATTTTGTGTCTATCATGTATACTTTAGGAGTTATTCACATTTCTTTAAGGTATGGTGTGCATTGCTGACATTTATCTCTCAAGCCTCATCTAAGCACCTTGAATAAATCTGAAAAAAAGGTTTGGTATTTCAGCTAGTATAAAATAAAAACCAAATTGATTGCATAGCACCATTAGAAAGGAAAGTTTGTTCTGAACAATTTTGTTGCTGTTAGTTTGTGTCTATCACATATACTTTAGGTGTTATTCGCATTTGTTTATAGTATGGTATGCATGGCTGACAATTGTCTCTCAAGCCTCACCTAAGCACCTTGAAAAATTTGAAAACAGACATAATTGTTTGGTATTTCAGCTAGTATAAAATAAAAACCGAATTGATTACAACTGATTGCAAAGCACCATTGGAAAGGTAATGTTGTGCTGAACAACTTTGCCGCTTGTGCTTTGTTTGTAGCACTTATGGTTCAAGAGGTATTCACATTTGTTTGTGGCATGCTGGTTATGGCTTGATGTTGCTTAGAAAGGCCCAGGATGCAGTGCAAAGAGAATACAGGCATAAGTGGTGGAAGTCTCAAAGATCTCTTGTGGTGTGAATGAGTTAATGATGACAGAATTGGCCATGGGCTGCGCTCCAAAGTATGACTTGCCAGCCAGGAACAGGCAAAGTCTGTTGGCCTTCTTGAACACCGCTAGGACTGTGTTGGGGTGCTTCCAGGCAGATCTGGTAACATCCTCATAGGACTCTATGATGCAAGAGACCACCAAAGGAGGAGCGTCAGGCTGGTAGAAGTAAATTACCAGCCAACACCACTCTTGGTCCTGTTCTTCTGTCTCCCACCCCATAGTGGCCTGAATGTGCCTCATGATGGCCATGAAAGTGGGATAATTGGGGTGGGGATTTGGGGACATTACTTGGTGCTACTTCCCTTTCTGAGTCTGTGCCCAGGGAGGAAGACTCACTGCAGAAACTGTCATCTGCATCATTTGCATCGTCATCCACACTGTCACCGGGTTGACTGTCATCTGAACAACTGGCTGACCCCGCATGAGACCTACCCCTAGGGGTACAAGGAGCACCAGGGCCTGGCCAAACGGGGACTGGCGGTCCGAAGGTGGCCCTTGAGGGGTGGCTGGAGCCGGTGTCTTTGGAAGAGGGACCTGCGTCTGCATAAAGGGCCACAAGGTTGAGAGCAGACCATGGTAATCGAAAGGAACAGGCGCCGGTGCCCCAGGCATCAGGTAACTGTAAACTGGCATAGGTCTCAGGGGCGCCAGGTATGTGTAACCCGGCGCAGGTTCCAGAGGTGCAGGATTGGGGTAGGCAGGCACCGAATCCATAGGTGTCGGTGTAGGGTACCCAGGCTGCGGTTCCAAGGGCACAGGTTGCGGATGGACAGGCACCAATCCCACAGGCGCTGGTTGTAGCTGGATTGGCATAGGCCCCATGGGTACCGGTTAAGGAAGGGCTGTCACTGGCCCAGCGATGCTGGCTGCAGAAGGCCAGGTGAAGGCCCGATGGGAGGGACAGGCAGGGCCAGTGTGGGTCCCGCAGGCTGCGGTAGAGGGAGAAAGTACAGTTAAGTAAGAACTTACTGTAACAGTAGATGTTCGAAAGGAGCTCTTGCTGCAGGCTATTACTATTAGGACTATTGCCGCAGGCTTTAGGACCCACCGGGAAAAACTTATTTAGCAGTACCCAGCAGGGACCACCCCCCCTGACGTCGGCTCCACCCTGACGTCGATCTTGCTATAAAAGGGGGTGGACCCCAGCTCCACCTCAATTCCCCCGCCAAGACCTGTGAACGGATCTCAGTGAGAAAACCAGGCAAAGACCATCCTAGACATGCTGAAAATTTCTCCTGGGGGACGGAGGGCGGGAAAGCAGCACCTGCTGAAAGAGCTCCTCTCGAAGATCTACTGTTATGGTAAGTTCTTACGTAACTGTACTATTTTACTTCGAGGGGGAGCTTTTGCAGCAGACTATTACTATTAGGATAGAATCCCAAGAAGTCCTGCACCAAGGAAGTGACTAGTCTCGGGAGGTAGGATGACAGGTGAAATGATGGTAAAGCCTATGGCTGGATTCAGCAAACTAGGACAAGAGTTCCTGAAGAACTGCCAGGCCGAAACCGGCTCGGCACCTGGAAGCAATGTCCAGACTGTAATGCCTCATGAAGGTGTGCACTGAATTCCTAGTAGCAGCTGCACAACTGTCTTGAAGGGAGACATTTTTTAAGGAGGCGAAGGGGGTAGAGACTCCTCTAGTGGAATGACCTCTGACCAAGATCGGTAGAGGTTTGTTGTACTTTTTATAGCAGTACACTATGCAGTATACCAACCATCGGGAAATGGTCTGTTTTGACTGTTTGCCCAGGTGTTGAGGCGCAAAGGCCACAAACAATTGTTCCAATTTGCGGCGTGCCACTGTCCGCTTAAGGTACTACCTCAGCGCCCTGTGGACATCCAATGTGTGCAAGAGAGAGACTGCCCGATTAGTAGGGGTAGGAAAATAAACTGGAAAGTCAACCAACTGGTTGAGGGTCAACTCCGAGACCACTTTAGGTAAGAAATACAAGTTACTCACCTGTAACAGGAGTTCTAGGAGTGGTATATGTTGTTTATCCACACTTACCGGCAGGTTCCTTGCCGCTTTAAATCTTGTCGGAAGGTCTTCAAGCTGGCTCCTCCCTCCCACCCACCGGGTGGTAAAACTCTCGGCTCCACCCCACAATGCCAGATCTAGCCCGCTGGAAGCCAGATTGCGCGTCGAAGCCGGGGAGGTCTGGTGGGTTGTGTGGATGAACACCATATACCACTCCTAGAACTCCTGTTACAGGTGAGTAACCTGTATTTCTAGGACGTGATATGTTGTTCAATCCACACCTACTGGCAGACTCCTAGCAGTTCTCCGGGAGGAGGGAGGCAGCAAAGACAGCCTACTTGGGAAATAAGGACTGGAGAACCGAGGTCCCAAAACCAGCATCCCCTGACTGTGACTCGTGGTAGTGGGTAATGAAGGTATGTGCTGACTTCCAGGTAGCAGCCCTGCAGATTTCCTGGATAGGGACGTCCCTGGAAGCAGCCACCGAAGCAGCGGTATGGCAGGTAGAATGAGCTCTTATCCCTCTGGGAGGCTCCATGCCCGCCAACCTATAGCAGAGATCTATGCAGGAGATGACCCACATGCCTATCATCCACTTGGCCACAGGTCTGCCAGGTGCGGCTTCAGCGTAGGTGACAAAATGCTGGCGAATCTCTCCCTGAACTTCAGCCGTCTACTCCTTATAATAAGAGAGCGCTCTTCTACGGTCCAGAGTATGGAGCCTATATTCGGCCTCCGAGGTGTGACTGGGGTAGAACCCGCAGACAACACCTGGTTAAGGTGGAAACTCCTGACACCACCTTCGGACGGAATTTCGGGTGGGGGCGCAGGACAACTTTGTCCCTGTGGAAGACCAGATAAGGAGACTCAATGGAAAGCGCCTGGAGCTCTCCCATCCTTCTGGCTGATGTGATAGCCACCAAGAAGGCGGTCTTCCATGACAGGTGAGAGATATCACACCTGTGCATTGGTTCGAATGGCTTTCCCATGAGCTTAACCAATACCAGCAGTAGATCCCATGGAGGTGGAGGTTCTCGCACCGGAGGAGATATGTGATCAAGGCCTTTGAAAAAGCGCCCAACCACCTTCTCCTGCGCCACAGACTGCTTTCCGGCCCACGCCTGGTAAGCAGAGAAGGCTGCCAGGTGCACCTTAAGGGTCATCGACCGAAGCCCTAGCTGAAAAAGGGACCACAGGTAGTCCAGAATGCTAGCCAAAGAACAGGAGAAAGGGTCCAACCCCTTATCCTGACACCAAATGGAGAATCTCTTCCATTTGAAGGCATAGCATTGTCTGGTCGACTCCTTACGGGATGCCTCAACAACGTTGAGGACCTCGTCGGAAAGACCCAAGGCCTGGAACTCTAGCCGCTCAGGAACCAGGCCGTCAAGTGCAGGGACTGAAGGTCCAAGTGGAGTACCTTCCCCTTGTTGACTGAGATCAGGTCCGGCGGGAGCCTGGAGCTGAGGCTGAGGAAATCTGGATACCAGAACTGGCGGGGCCAGTCTGGGGCTACCAGAATCACCTGCCCCTTGTCCCTCTTCACCTTGAGAAGCACCTTGTGGATCAAGGGAAGGCGTAGAAGAGGCCCGGGGTCCACGGCCTTGAGAAGGCATCCCCCTGCAGCGAGTCCTGCTGAGGGGGGCAGGCATGAAACGGCCTCAGCTTCGCATTCTCCCTGGAGGCATATAGGTCCACCTGAGGAGTGCCCCAGTGGGAGAACAGATCTTGTACTACCTCCGGCAGGAGAGACCACTCGTGAGATGCAGCACCTATCTGGCGAGGGCATCAGCCAGAGTGTTGGAGGCTCCTGCCACACGGATGACTAGGAGATCCACCTCCAGTCTGCTCACGAGAGACCAAGTGCAGAGAGCCTCCTTGCACAGAGGTAAGGAGTGCGTCCCTCCCTGATGGTTTAGGTAGTACATGGTCGTGGTGCTGTCCGTGTGGACCTGGACCATTTGACCCCATACAAACGGAGCGAAGGCGGTGAGGGCTAGTCAGACAGCTCAAAGCTCCAGCAGGTTGATGTGGCATCGAGACTCCTGAGGAGACCAGAGTCCGTGGGCTCTGTGCTCCCCCAGATGGGCACCCCAACCCATCAGACAGGCGTCGATCGTCAGAGTGACCGTCAGCTCAGGGCAGACAAACGGGATACCCTCCTGCAGATGAGCTGGAACGAGCCACCACTGGAGGCCATTTCACATCTCCTGGGTCACTGTCTGGTCCAGAGGACCACAGCGGTGACCACTGGTGAGCCAGCCCCCACTGCAGGGGCCCGAGGAAATGTGTGCCAGACTAACGGACGCTGGTGCAGGCCGCCATGAGGCGCAGGAAGTCCGGGCAGGGCGCAATTGCCCAACCAGAAATGACTGGGCACAGGAGGGAAGGACTTTGGCTCTGTCTGCTGGGAGCCGTGCTCTGGCTCTAAGAGAGTCGAGCTCTGCCCCGATGAACTGAATCACCTGCATTGGCACGAGTTCCGATTTGGCCTCGTTGATGAGGAGGCCAATCTGAGAGCAAACCTGGAGGGACAGATCCCTGGACCACGCCACCTTCAACCTGGAGGGAGCTGCAATCAGCCAATCGTCTAGGCAAGGGTACACCCGGACCCTTCGGCGCCGCAGGAATGCTGTCACCACTGCCATGCATTTAGTGAAGACCCTGGAAGCTGGACAGAGGCCGAAGGGCATGGCCCGGAACTCGTAAAGGGATCCCTCTGCCCTGAAGTGGAGGAATCACTGGTAAGACGGACGGATTGGGACTTGAAAGAATGCATCCTGGAGGTCCAGAGAACAGAACCACATGCCTTGTTCCGAGGATGGAATGATCTGAGCCAGAGTGACCATCCTGAAGGTCCGAGACCTTAGGAACTTGTTCAGGTCATGTAGGTCTAGAATGGGGCGCCAGCTCCCCGTCCGTTTTGGGACCAGCAAGTACCTGGACACAAACCCTGGGTCTGGTGGAGGATCTGCCACCTCCCTGATCACCTCCTTCAGGAGGAGGAGCACGGCAATGTTGGCTCGACAAGCCAACAGAGAGGCTGCAGAATCCGTAGCCCCCGTGGGGTGACGGCTCGATAGGGTGGGGACTGCCTGAATTCCAGAGGCAGACCCTCTCCTACCACGTACAACACCCAGCGGTCCATGGTGATATCAGACCAGGCGGAAAGGAAGTGGCGGAGCTGTCCCCCCACGGGGGGGGGACCCGGGGAGGAGCGACAAGGTTGGGGCGACACCCCTCAACCCATCACTGGGCAGGCTTGGAGGAAGGGCCAGCCGAGGTGCCGCCTGGACCTTTTCCTCCCGGCTTCCTGCTGGAAGAAGCAGAAGGCTTGGCTTTGGGGTGCCAAGTGCGAGCCTGCTGGCCCTGATGCTGGTGTTGTTGGGCCGGATGTGCTGCATGGGCTGTAGGACGAAAGGGCTTATGCTGCTGCTGGCGGCCTTTGTCCTTCTGGGCAGACGTGACAGAGTCCAAGGTGGCGTTGGACTTCTCGATCTGTTGCAGATGACCCTCCACCCCGGGACCGAACAAGTCAGTACCCAAGAAGGGAATGTCTGTCAGCTTGTGCTGGGTATCCACCGTAAGGGTGGAGATCCGCAGCCAAGCTCTGCGGAGCATGGCCACTGCGGCTGCTACTGACCGGGCACACGAGTCAGCGACGTACAAGGAAGTTTGGAGCTGCTGTTTGGCCACCGCCCTTCCCTGATCTCGCACCTGCTTGACCGTCGTTTGAAAGTCAGCTGGGAGATGAGAAATCATCTCATCCAGGGAGCCCAAAAGGGCAAGTGAAAAGTGTGCCATCAGGATGGCCGAGCTGGCCTGACGAAGGCCTAGGGAGGAAGCAGCATAGACTTTCCGCCCGGAATAGTCCAATTTCTTGGACTCCTTATCGGGTGGCTTGTCCACATCTCGAGCGTCCCCGGAGCGCCGGAAAACGCTGTCGGTCACTAGCCCCTCCGCAGAGGAGTGCTCCAAGAAACCAGAGAGTAAATCGGTGGGAACAGCATACTTTCGAGCCATCCTGGCTGAAGGTGCTGGACAAGAAGCTGGCCGCTGCCATAGCTCCAGGGCCAGGCCAACAATGGCTTCGGCCACTGGGAAGGCCTCCGTAGTGGAATCCTCTCAGTCCAGTAACTCCGTGAGGGGATACTTGGCCCATTTTGAAATGGGTTCAAGCTTCATCCCAGAGGACTCTGAGATGAATCGAAGCATTCCAAGGAACGAGGATGGGCTCTTGTCCACTCACTGTCCCCCAGTGGACTCCAAGTCAAGCAGCCTGGAGAACAAGGAGTCATCGTCAGACTCCGAGGAGTCTTCGAACAGCTGCTGAGTGCCTGATCCACCCTCCACCTGCCAAGGTCGATCGGGAGTGAGGATGACTGACAACCAGTGGGGCAAGCCCTAACCCGACCGAGAATCCTTGGTCGGGGCCCCAGTTTTAGGTTGTGGAGGTGGGGGTTCCACCACAAAGGGTGGCGCAGCCAGTTTCGGCTGAACAACGGTGCCAGCTTCGGCTCCTTGACTACTAAGGGTTGTTTCAGCCGCTCCAGTGACAGCCACTTAACGGCCGGTGAAGGCGACAGAGTCCGCTTGTTCCCGGACAATAAGAGCTGCTGCCGCATTAGATCCTCGTAGCTCCGACGCAGTTTGCGCTGGAGCCTATCCTCTGAAGAGGACAACGAGGATGAGCGGCGCTGCCGCTTTCCATGGTGCCGAGACCGAGACCGCCTGGACCTGGACGAGGTCCAAGACCGAGACCTTTGGGGATTCCGAGAGTGGGTCTGAGAGGGGGCGGGAGGAACCCGCTCCTCCCTCGCTTCAGGGACCTTAACCAGGGACTCCAGCACAGGAGGCACAGACAAGTCCTCGGTTTCCATCGGGGGAACCAGTGAAGAAGAGTTGTCGGCTTCTCTAGTCGACAGATCATCCAACGGGTCGAGAAAAATCTCGACAACATCGACGGGTGTCTCGGCCGGCTGACCTGACGGGGACACCATGAAGCCAGCGGCCTTAATCGCAACCTCAACTGAAGTCGACTGTCGACTCTCCGAGCAAGGGGACCTCTCCCGTTCCCATGAACGTCGACGGTGGGACTTACCTTTAGAGTCCTTCTTTTTGGACCAAGAGGAATGTCCCGAAGGCCCTCCTCCCTTGGTGGACAGGGACTGGCAAAGCTCCTTGAAAGAAGCTGTGTAGGAGGAGCTCAAGGAGAGCGGGATAAATGCCGCAACCGAGGATTATGATGATGCGGCCCGGGCCACCTCCTCCTTGAGGGTGATCATCTGTTTGAGCTGTTCAGCCGAGCCAGCAGCCGCAGACACAGCCAAATGGGCCTCCTTCGACTTGACCAGATGATAACGTTTCTCGGGTCGCCCCAACAGCAGACAGGCAGCGCAGTCCTCCAAGGCCGAAGCCGAAAAGGATTTGCACAACTCACAAGCCTGTGAGTCATGGTCGAGTCCAAGGCAATAAACCCACGTGGAGTGCGGATCGGTCCGGGACATTTTCTGCCCACAGGGGCACAGACAAAATCCGGGAGTCGACTTGTCCATCGCAGCCACGAGGGAAAGAGAAGACTGAAGTCTTTTGAATTTAAGAATAAGTTTCGGATTGCCCGAAGAGTGTGGATCCAGGCCTAAAACGCAGAGCACTACCTGAGCTTCCGAGCGGTAATGAAGATCTGGTGTCATGGGGCGCAGCCGAGAGTTTTACCACCCGGGTGGGTGGGAGGAGCCAGCTTGAAGACCTTCCGGCAAGATTCAAAGCTGCAAGGAACCTGCCAGTAAGTATGGATTGAACAACATATCCACGTCCCTAGAACTTAGGATTTTGTTCTGAGGGAAACTCTTTCCCAATGGAAAATAATATAAGGCTCCTTCCACATCAGGATCTGTAGCTCGGAAACTCTTCGAGGTGAAGTAACAGCAACTAAAAAAGAAACCTTCCAGGAAAGGAAACGCAGCTCACGTTCCGCTGCGGGTTCAAAAAAAGGGGGGGGGGGTCAGTTTCTCCAGCACAAAAAGGAGATCCCAGGGAGTGATAGGATCCCTGATGGGAGGTCGTAGGTGAAGAATGCCGCGTAAAAAGGTGCGGGCCACATCTAACTCAGCCAGGTTCCTGTCTCCAAACAGGACATGATAAGCAGAGATGGCCCACATGTGCATCTTTATGGACGGATAACTCAGGCCTTGCTGATATAAGGAGAGGAGATATTGTAATGCTGAGCTCACCGGGCAGGAAAGGGGATCTAGGTGGTGGGATGAAGTCCAAAGATGGAACAGTTTCCACTTCATGGCATAAATGGAGCGGGTCTTGGGCTTTCTAACAGAAACGAGGATGTCTGCCACCTCGAGTAACCCCATACCTTGGTCTGGCTACATCTGCAGGAGCCATGCATGAAGGTGCAGAGACCTAAGGTCTGGAAGAATCAGCCTGCCCTGATCCTGGGACAGCAACTGTGAGCATACTGGCAGCGGAATTGGAGGTTCTGAGGACAACCGCTGAAGTAGTGGGAACCAAATCTGCTGAGGCCACAGCGGGGTGATTAGGATCATCCAAGCCCCCTCGGCCTGTACCTTCAACAGAACTCTCTGAATGAGAGGGATGGGAGGGAAGGCATAAAGAAACCTCCCTGCCCAACAAAGGGACAATGCATCTGGCTAGAAAACACCAGGTACGTGCTCTTGTGAGCAGAAAACTGGCTATTTGGTGTTGCGTGGAGACGCAAAGAGGTCCAGCTTTCGATGACCCCATGTGTCGAACAGCTGGTCCGCTACAGACTGTAGCAGCTCCAACTCATGTGCCTTGGACTGGGACCTGCTGAGGCTATCTGCCAAGTCATTTTGGGAACCTGGAACATGGACGGTGGACAGCAAAGTGCAATGCTCCAGTGCCCAATACCAGACTCTCATCAACTACTTGCACAAGGGGTAGGAGTGAGTTCCCTCTTGCTTGTTGATGTAAAAGACAACCGCCATGTTGTCTGTCTATACGAGAAGAGAGCCTGGCATGAGGTCTACCTGAAAGGCCCTTAGGGCGTTGAGGACCACCTGCATTTCCAGAACATTGATGTGGAGGATGCGCTCCTCTGGAGACCAGACACCCTGAGTCTGGTGATCCCCGAGGTGCGCCTCCAGCCCAAATCGGAGGCCTCTGTTGTCAGAGTCCGGCTTGGGGGCTCCTGTCACAAGGGAATTCCTTTGTCGAGATTCAAAGGGTCCAACTACCAACGTAAGGTCCTCCTGATGGCTCAGAGATCTTGACAACATGGTCTAGACTGTCGGAGCCCTGGTCCCACTGTACCCTGAGCATCCACTGTGGGACCCTCATGTGGAGGCGGGCCAAAGGAACTACCGAGATGGCTGCCACCAAGTGCCCCAGAAGTCTGAGGAAGGTCCTGGCTGGGACCTGCTGGGTTAACTAGGACCGAACTGGCCACCTCTCTCAGGCGAGCTCCTCTTTCCTGAGGAAGAAAAGCCATGCCCTGGATTGAATACAGGACCACCCCTATAAAGGTGAGTCTTTGTCTGGGCTCCGGGGAAGACTTTGGTAGATTCAGGGTGATCCCCACCTCTCAGAACAATGTATAAGTGTCTCACAGAGCTCAAAGAAGGCGCTCTCTCGACAGGGCCGCTAAGAACCAGTCATCGAGGTAAGAAAAGACGTAATGTCCCCTGCGCCTTACAGCCACAGCTACCACTGCCAAGCATTTGGTGAAGACTTGAAGTGAGGCCGAACGGAAGAACACGGAACTAATAATGCTCTCCCCAGGAAGCAGAACCTCAGAAACTTCCTGTTTGGGGGGGGTAGACCCCGATGTACATGTAAGCATTTTCCATGTCCAGGGAACAGAGCCAGTCTCCCTGGTGCAGCAGAGGAATGAGACCTGGAAGGGCCACCATCCTGAACCTTCAGTATTCTATATAATTGTTTAGAGAGCTGAGGTCCAGGATGGGCCGAAGATCTTGCACCTTCTTTGGAACCAGGAAAAAATGGGATCAATATCCCTTTCCCTGCTGTCGCAGAGGAACTGGCTCTATTGCCTTTTTCTGCAAGAGGGCATTGATTTCGCCTTCTATCAGAGGAATGTGAGAGGGAGGGTATCGCGAGGACTTTGGTGGAGTTTCTGGAGGAGTCTGGGTGAACTCTAGCGTGTGAACTCTCCTTATGATGTCTAATACCCACTGGTCTGATGTGATAGAGCTCCATCCCTCCAGATGGAGGGAGAAGCGACCCCCACTGCCTCCCCTGAAGCCTCCACCGGAGGGGGGGGTCAGTGACCAGTCACTGGGCAGAGGTGAGGGTGGGGAAGAGAGGTGTGGGAGGCCTGAGGGTTTTCCACCAAAAAAGGCTCATCCCTCGGGGCCCTGTATAGCCTATCTGACTTCTTGGGAACAGCCAGGACTGAGGCTGGATGCTTCCAAGTTGTCCTGGTAAGGTCTTGGAAGGTGTCAACCAGAGGAGGCACCACAAGCGGTTTGGGCTCCTTCTGCCTCAGGTAACAAGCCAGTCTCTGGTGTTCCGGATCCAGGTCCTCTGTCTTCCATTCGTTAGTGGCCTGGATATGCCTCATGGCATCCATGAAGGTGGGATCGTCTGAAGGCGAATGGGGTAGATCCCTATTGTCAGGAGATCCCCCAACTCCTGAAAAGGAAGGGGAGGAAGACCTGCTTCTGGTCCTCAAGGTGTCTGAAGTATGTTTACAGGGACTACCCCTCTGCAGAACGTTGATGACTCTTACACTGACGACGGCTCCTAGACCGATGACGGAGCGGGGACTGAGCCCGTTCTGGGACCGGCGTCGGCTATGGGAGCGAGTCCAACTAGAGGAAGACCTGCGGTGGCTGCAGGATCTGCTCCTGGGCTTAGACGACGATGGCTGACCGACCTCGAGTGGTGCCGTCTACGGCCTCTGGACCGTGACCGGGAACGTTTAGCCAAGGGGGAGCAAGATAAAGAGGATGCGCACTGGTCCTCAGGGGTTTTGGCTGGAGAGCCGATGGGCAAACCCCCACGCTCCTGGCTGTCCAGTCGGTCTGGAACCGGTGCTGGCTCTGGTTGAGGAGGAGATGCGTCTTTATGGACCTGGCTCCACCAAAGAGAGAAAAGTTCTCCCAGCTCCTCCTTACTGAAATGAGACCCCGCCGCCCCCTGCGGGGAGAATCAGAGAAATTGGGGGCTCCGGAAGGGCTCGCGGGGAGGAACCAGAAGATGAGCCCTCTGCGGTAGAGGTCCTAGGGGCCGGCGTTGGTACCTTGACTGGTGCCAGCGTGATGGCAGCCCCATTGGGCGCAGGAACTTTGACCAGTGCCAGTGTCTTAGCCAGGGTCGGATCCAATGTGGACGACTTAGGAGGGCGGGACCCAGAAGGGGTCTTAGCTTTGGGGTCCTGGTCCTTGCCAGGCAGCTTACCAGAATCCAGTGAAGCTGTACTCAGGGCCTTCTTCAGCAGGGCCAAGGCTTGTGCCAATGAAGAGGCTTTAGTCAACTCCGCCGGGGTGGAGAAACATGCGCAGTGGAGTGGCCTTCGACTTGGATGGCTTACAAGTAGAAGCAGCTCCCGACGGAACCAACGCCGGTGTTTTGGCGGGAGATTCAGGCCTCAATTTCTCTCCGTGCCTGAAATGCTTGGAGCGGTCGGATACGCCCGAGCCAGAAGAAGAGGCCTTCCTGTGAGGAGAGTGGGACCTTGAGCGATGATGGGATTGGCTACGGTCCTTGCTGAGGGACTTTTGCGACTTCTCCCAGCTTTTGCCCTTGTCCCCAGGGGAAGATTGCAGGACGTCCATCCCTTTTTCGAGCAGGTGGGCTTTCAAGGCCTTCAGGCGTCTAATCCTCATCCTGCTAGTAAAGCCTTGACAAATCTCGCAGGTCTTGAGGTCGTGGTCTGGTCCCAGGCAGAAGACACACTAGTTGTGGCCATCCTTGGATGGAATTTGGCGGCCACAGGTGCACTTTGTCTTTTTGGGACCAGAGGATGGTGACAACATGCGACAGTATTAAAGACGAGAGGACAGAACGAACTGCAGGAAAGAACAAATGATAAGAAAAAATGCTACAAATTAGATTAAAAAAACAGAAATTTTGCTGGAACTGCTGTGAAGAATCACTAAGAAATTCCCAACGTGAGCGGGTCCTGGTGGGAAAGAACTGAGGCGGAGCCAGGGTCCGCCCTCTTTTGTAGCATGACCGACGTCGGGCGGTCCCTGCTGGGTACTGCCAGCTAAGTTTTTTCTGGTGGGTCCTAAGGCCTGCGGCAATAGTCCTAATAGTAACAGTCTGCTGCAAGAGCTCCCCCTCGAAATAAGATCAGGTGCAGGCCCAGCGAGCACTAGCTGGGATAGTGCCGGAGGGGATTCATGGGCAATGGTTGTGGGGAGACAGGCACTGGAGTGGAAGGAGACACCCTGGGCAAAGGTTGAGGAGAGAGCAGGCCTTGGGAGTCACTAGTGTCCCGCAGCATCTGCCACTGAGGAAGAAGAGTGGAACCGGTGGCGGTCCCAGAGGACGAGACTGGCGAAGGAGCGCAGGTATTGACAGACAGGAGATTGGTGTCCGCCACACCTGGGCCGGCTAAAGAGACTCTGACTGAGCTTCCTGAATTTGTGCCCACCAAGAATAAGGGCTGAAACAGCAGGGAGAAGACTGGGGAGTACCCTGATCCCAGGAGTCGCCGTCCCTGAGGGAGACCCGGGCAGGCGGCAGAGCCACCAGTAGCCTTGTAGAAGTTAGGGTATACTGGGCTGAGGAGGTCAACCCACCCAGAGGGAGGAAGACTGCTGTGTGGTTGAAGACTTCTTGTAAGGGGACTGCGAGCAGAAGGCAGACCTGGAATGGTCCTGATCTTTGTCCCTGAAGGTTTTATCCCGGGACTTCAAAGATGAGGACCCTGAGGACTCTGCCGGGGAAGTGGAGGAGCTCCTGGCCTGCAGCTCCTGTTCCATTGAGGCGACTTTCTACTTAAGAAGATGGCTCTCCAGGATCTTCTGGTGATGTCTCCTGGTGGCTGGGTTGAACTTTTCTGGCAGACCTCACAGGCTTGGATGTCGTGGTGTGGGCCTAGGCACAAGATGCAGGCAGAATGGCTGTCCTTTTCCAGGATCTGTTTGCCGCAGGCACACTTCGTGGAGCAGTCAGATGATGAGGAAGGTTGAGAAGACAAACCTGAAGAGAGAACACTGAAATATCGATGTTTAAGAAAATTCAAAAAATAAAACACAGAAAACATGGTAAAATGGCAGTTGACTGTAGCTGCCATGGTATCAGTAGTCCAACGTGTGTAGGTCAACGGCAGGAAAGAACTGAGGAGGGTATGGGGGCTGCCTACCTTTATAGGATTGGCTGACTTCAGGGGCTGACATCAGAGATGGGCAGCCCCCTCTGCCAGACTGCTAGCTAGAAAGTTTCCATATGGTCCTAGCACCTGGCAGCTTAGTCCTACTGGTGATGGGAAGAGATACTCTCGAAATAATATTCACTGTTCATGTCTACAAACTATACAGGTATACAGAAAATAGGTTGAGTGGATTTTCCCTTTAATAACAGCATGCATCCATGCAGTGCTGCATTGCATGTTGTGTCGGTTGAAGTAAGTGCCAGGGATCTGCTGAGCTGAGCAGGAGGCGGGCGTGTGGTTGTAGATATGAGTGGTTATGATCAGCGTTGAAAAAAATCTCAGGAACAAAGGATTATAGGCCTGAAACAAAAAGTGACTCAGAAAAGATTTTTAAAAAGTCAGCTGATGATTTTACATTTTTTGCTTTCATTTAGTAGGTGTACGGTGGGGATGAGAAGTTGTTAAATGTGTGCAGATGGTATTTCTCTAATAAGGGCAATTAATGGATGTTAAGCTTTCTTTTTTGTAAATTATTAGCATGGCTGGCATCATTTTTTTTCTTAAAACCTTTCTGGGAGGCATGGGTATCTGGGCATGCTGTGTACTGGTTGCAAGGAAAGTACCTGATGAACAGTTCATGACTCCGTTAGGTCACACTTCATGGTACCTCTCAGTCAATCAGAACATAGCAAATTCCCTACTCTTTTGTACTCCAGTACAATACATAGACATTGGAGCGTTAATCCACTTATTAAATGACTAATAAGAACAAAACAATGATAGAGACATTTTATTTTAAAAGAGCAGGTTGTAGTCGTTTGCTAAAATCTGGAGGAAAACCCTACAGAAACCCATAGGAAGGAAAATTCAATCTTCCACCACAATTTAGAACTACAGAATGCTGTAGGTGTTGTAGCTCTGTGTATCTTGATACTACACTCTTATCAAAGCAAACTGTAGCAAGTTCAATCCTTGTGCATATCTGTGGAATAAAACATATGGGTATTAGATCATGTTTAACCAAGTAGGATGCAGGATTTTTCAGTCATTTTATAAAGTTGGTTGATCAAGTGCAGTGTACAGAAAGAACAATATCTTTTACCTAAAATACAATAATTATGTGGCATTAAAAGTAAACCCACTAACTGCTCTGTACCCATTTCATTATAAAATATTTTCAGCCACTCAGATCTGTACATTTTATCTGAGTTCAGCAGTATTTGTAAGCACACTGAATCCCCTTTCAGTTAGTATCTTGCTTTTAGTGGGATGCCACAGTAGCCACATCCGAAGGCTTTCATGTTAAATCAACCCTCAAAACCCTCCAAAGGCAAAACACTCTGCACCTGTGTTTTTAATCTACCAAGTATCAAAACTCAGTTATTCAAACAAGTGCCTGGGGAAGCCAACCTATTGCAGAATTTAAAGCTATGATTTTGAGGCAATCCATGACCCTGCCCACCCATTGACTTGGTTGCTGTACTTACTTCGGACATGGTTCTCTGCACAATAAAGCATATCCGCTGCATGGATAAACTGATATCCTGATCCTCGCATGCACAGCTCGACCTCTGTGTATCCCAGCGCGATCTGCCCTCTACAAGACAAGACAAAAGCACTGGTGAGAAGCTCCAGAAGTGATTACTCAGTACATAAACACAACTAAGATGTTATCAGGTAAAGCCTAATGAGGATACTGTTCTCAGAAAACTTTCTCACAGACTTTTCGAGTGAAACTGATCTAGTATAAAGAGAATGACCCCATCAGTTCAATAATTTCAGTTTGGCATTGAAAAATTTTACTAAAGAAATACATTTCGTAAACGATGTTGTTTATACTGGTTCCAACCAGATTTGCAACATGGCAAAAAAAGTGAAAGAAAAAGAAGCAGTAAGATATGTGGAAAGACACCATGTGGTATGTCAGGAACCATGGTCTAATACCACAGTAGATCATGGTTGGTGATATAGTACTGAGAGATGCCACAGCAACTGAAAGCAGGCTTGTAATATATGCAGAGTCCATAATATATGCATATGTAAAGAGTAGGAAATAGTATATATGATGTGCTGAGTGAGCCACCCACCCAGTGGCCATTGATGAATGTGAGAAAGAGAATGGATGAATATACAGTAACATTTGCTTTATGTGGAGTGGCTGGAATAATTATATATGCAGATAGTTTAAAAAAAAAATGCAGATATGGAAGTGTGGAAAGTTCCTAGAAATGTCCCAGGAAAATGAAAGACATGTGAAATGGTTCTAAAGAGCAGTTTAGGCGAAGAGAAAGAGGATGAGAAAAGTGTTGCAGAGAAAAAGAAAGAAAGCTAAAATAACAGAGTTGCAGCGATGAGCCGATAAAAGGAGAAATGCAAAAGAGATACATAGTGGTTACAGAGAATGATCTTGATAAGCGGGAAGAAAAGAAAAATGAGAAAAACACTCATAAAAATACATCATGGTCAGTAAATCCGTTTGCTGACTGGATGACACCTGTAAAAGAAAAGACAGATTTGAGAACAATTCCAATTGAGGAGCTAGCAGTACTGCTTTGTCTGTTCTATGGGTCTGTTAGAACAACTGATGGCAAGCAGTACAGTATCCGTTCATTTATAGGCATTAGAGCTGGAATCAATAGACATTCAAACAGTACTGAAATAAATCGAAAAGTAAATATCAGCACAGATCCAGAATTTAGAGCAGCAAACAATGTGTTCCTGGCAGTTCTGAAAGAGTATCGACGAGCAGGACAGGATGTGGCAACACACCATGAAAGAATAACAGATAATGATTTAAGGAAAATAAGGAGCTGTGAAAAATTGAGCCCACAGTCAGCATATGGGTTAGTGCGCCGATTGTGGTTCGAGTTACAGCTTGGATTCGCAAGACGATAGAGAGAAGGGTTGACGAAGCTAAAGCAGAAATCTTTCCTGTTAAAAAAAGATGATTATGGTAGAGAATACCTGTCAGTGTGTTTTAATGAGTTAACCAAAAATCATTTATCTGTGTCTGAACACAATCGTGATGCACAACGTGGAATCCTGTATGCACAACCAGAAAGTGCAAACTTTCCATAGCACTATATGAAGAATATATGTACCATTGCCCTGACAATGCACCCTCATTTTATCTACACCCAAAAAGAGCTGCACAACATGTTCTTGACAAAAATCAGTGCTGGTATGGGCTACAAGCAATGGGACAAAATGATCTCAGGGAAATGATGGCACAGATCTCTGTAGATGCTGAACTGAGTCAGCGGTATAAAAATCACTGTATTTGGAATACAGCTGTCCACCTATTATCAGAGGCTGGGCTAGCATCAAGGGAGATTATGACTATAACTGGCCACAGATGTGAAACCAGTTTAAAAAGCTATTGGTCTCCATCTGCTAATGACCGACAGAAGTGGTCAACAATACTGTCGAATGATAGTGGGAGGATCAGGAGTGCAACACCACCAAGTAACAGGAACAGTCACAGTGGAGTGGGCAATGTAGAAGGAGAAAAGGAATATGGCTGGAATAGCTTGGAGAGTGACCAAAACGAGAAACAAACCAGAAGTGCAAGGCATGGAAATGAAGCATCATGTTCATACGGATCGAAATGTGATGAAGAGACCAGGAGTGCAATGACTGAAGGGCAGAGTGCAACAGCTGAGATGTCCAGAGAACCAGTGGACCGTTCTGGCTCACAGCCATGTAACCCAAACAAAAAGTCATGGGCAGAAAGCATCGAATAGCAAGAGCAACGCGGCAGAACCCGGAGACCAGGAGAGAGCATGGGAGGCCACGGAGCCATCTGAGTGGCGCCCGTGGACGAGCAGCGATACACAAAATCAGTGGGCCCTGTTCAATTTAAGCAGCTTCACAATCAATGGTGCAGTGAATTATAATTATTATAGCACAGCGCCAAATTCGAACTGTCACACTGACAAATGAAGAAATGTTGAAATGTAACGTACCTGTGTAAGTTGCAGGGCAGGGCAGGGAGAGATCATAGGAGCAGTTTGTTCAGGTTCCTGTTGAACCACTGTTTCAAAGTTAATAGTAGCATACCAAGTGGGGAATTCGTAAATGATTCAGGTAAATAGTAAGTGTGCAACTGGAGAAAGGGTGAGAAAGAGGGGAGTAATGGAATAGTGGGAACATACGCAGATGGAAATAGCTGTGCAGCAGTGTTACGTGAATGGGAAGAGACAGAACAATGCAGCCTGGGAGTAAGTGAGAAAAAAAGCTAAGCACCAGGATTTGAAAAGATTTAGAACGTGCATAGGTCAAGCAAAGCAAAGAAACAACTTAGAGCAATAGATACTGGTAAAGGAACAGAAATGTAAGAGGAAATGTTGTAGAAAGTAGGAAGTGTTTGATCGCATGTACCAAAGTATCCCACAATGCACCAGGTTTTCAATAGAAATGTTAAAATAAGAACGAGGAGAACAAAAAATCTGTCGCCTTAATAACCATAAGAAAAGAGATGTAAAATCGCATCAATCAGTACTTGACAATTGTTAAATGTGACAGTTGAACTTGTTTGGGACCCACGATGTTTGTGATCGAGGGTGTCTAATTTTTTGCGAGCAATCGCAAACAGTGTAATCCTTCAATAGGATAAAACGTTTCATTGAAAGCAATATCAGTCTCCTCATTCAGCGAGAAATACTCACATACCATTACTGCTACTATCATGCCATGTTACAAGCAGATTAAGCCACTCGACAGGATGGGTCTACAGTGGAATTAATCCATGGTTGGGTGGTTTGAGGCACTCAGCAAACCCCCCCCCAACCATGGATTTAACTCCACAGTAGACCCATCCTTTCTCGTGGCTTAATCCTTACATAATACACACTACACATCTCTCAGTAAAACAGATGGGATCCGTTCTCTTGTTTTGCCTATCACATCACGCTCATTTCGCGGACTGATTCTTAGTATAACCCATTTATCCCCCGGTTCTCCATTAGACGTGTGATGGATCTGTTTGATTTTCAGCAGTCTAATACTGCATTAAGCCATCTCCATTTACTATGCAAGACTTGATCTTTGCAGTCTTTTAGAACTGCTTAGCTTCTGTATCTGCAATAATTACTACAGAAATAAAGTGTCCAACATGTTTATTAATCTGTCCTGTTTAGATGTAGTACCGAACACGATCAGCACTGCCTCAGGACCATCCTATATCTGATAATTAGGGACAAAGCAAGCTCAGCCCTGGCTCATTCACTGAGTTTAAATCACCTTTTTTATTTTATTTTATTTTTTATTTTGTATGGGTGCTACTGGTGTGAAGCCAATATCAGAATCAAACAGTATCAAGTATACCCCCAAAACAAATTCTGCTCAAAACAGCCTGCAAATCACCTTTAAAGTTTTCTCTGTTGTCTTACTCACTGTTCATTCCATGGTTTTAAAAGAGGTTATTGGTTTTATAAATCAGCGGAGTTGTGATTAAGCCTGTCCGCCAACAACAAGGTGATTCCCTCACATGTCAGGTACCTGCACTTTTAATTTTAACATGCCAATACGAGCTGTGATCTCACTGCTTTTTCTATCTGCCTTGTGTGAAGACCACTCTAGAGTGCTGGACTAGAAAGAGGCTCACAGGTGGTCACTGGGACGCATGCTAAATAGGTGATGACCACACCTCTCCTGATCAGGACAGGTGTATCCATCTCCTAGCTAAAATGCTCTCCACTGTAAACCACATGATGCCAGCAGAGGAGTAATTTTCTAAGGGGCACAGCATCAAAGGCAACCAGCCATGTGGACACTGTGTGCACTGTTCTATTACACATGAAGTAAAGGAGATTAACAATGTCTGCAGAGATGAGATGATAGAACAACTGGATTTCAGTTATTGTCAAACAGCCTCAGTTGTTTATATACTGAAATGCCCCTGTGACCTGATAGAGGTGGGCAAGACACTATGTCAACTTAAGAGTGATACTAAATAGAATGAACGGTGGGTGGGCAGAGGGGGACAGTGAAAAAGCACGGATACTGAACAAATTTTTCCGCTCAGTGTTCACAAAAGAGGAGGGGGAAGTGCCTAATCCAATTAACAGAAGCACTCTTGATAGGGGGGTTGATCCCAGTCCTTTCACAGAAGAAAGGGTTCTGCAAGAACTCCTAAAACTGAAGGTGGACAAAGCAATGGGTCCTGATGGAATTCACCCAGAATTCTAAAAGAATTAAGGGAGGAACTAGTGAAATCACTGGCTACTCTTTTAATAAATCATGGGAGGATGGTGTGGTACCCGAGGACTGAAGGAAGACAGATGTGATTCCCCTTCACAAAAGTGGGACCAAGACAGAGGCAGGAAACTACAGACCTGTCAGTCTGACCTCTGTGGTAGGGAAAGTGATGGAGTCACTTCTGAAGGAAAGAATAGTTGAGTACCTAGAGGCCAGTGGAGCACAGGAACCAAGTCAGCATGGGTTCATAGCGGGAAAGTCACGTCAGACGAATCTAATAGATTTCTTTGACTGGGTGACCAAAGTAGTAGACCAGGGAAGGGCTGTAAACATGGCCTACCTAGACTTTAGCAAGGCATTTGACACAGTCCCACACAAAAGATTAATAGTCAAATTAACCAGCCTGGAAGTGGGTCCCAGGGTGGTAGCCTGGGTAAAACATTGGCTGCACAACAGGACACAGAAGTTAATTGTAAATGGAGTCCACTCTGAAGAAAGAGGGGTTACTAATGGGGTACGGCAGTGTTCAGTATTGGGTCCAGTCCTTTTTAATGTCTTCATCAATGACATTGCAGAGGGACTGGAAGGGAAAGTATGCCTTTTTGCAGAGGACACAAAGATCTGCAACAGGGTTGATACACAAGGAGGCGTGGAAAGGATGAAAAGGGACTTGGCAAGGTTGGAGGAATGGTCAGAAGTATGGCAGCTAGGATTCAATGCAAAGAAGTGCAAAATAATGCACCTGGGAAACAAGAACCCAGGGGAAGAATACACAATGGGTGGGGAAGTAGTAACAACAACAGAAAGGAAAGGGATCTGTGGGTAATCATATCAGATGACCTTAAGGTTAGCAAGCAATGTGAGAAGGCAGTAGGGAGGGCTGGGGTATACTGGGATGTATAGGGAGAGGCATCAGCAGCAGAAAACAGGAAGTTGTTATCCCTCTGTACAGACAGTTGGTGAGACCCATCTGAGTACTGTGTCCAGTTCTGGAGACCCCATCTCTGCAAGGACATAGACAGGATAGAGGTAGTCCAGAGGAGGGCAACTAAAATGGTGCAGGGTCTGCAACAGAAGCCGTATGAGGAGAAATTAAAGGAGCTTAATATGTACACCCTTGAGGAAAGAAGGGAGAGGGGGGACATGACAGAAACTTTTAAGTACCTCAGTGGAATCACCGAAGTCCAAGAGGGTAGCATCTTTCAGAAAAAGAGACTTGCAAGAACAAGGGGACACAATTTAAAGATAGAAGGAGGGCGGTTCAGGGGCAGTGTGAGGAAGTATTATTTCACAGAGAGGGTAGTGGATGCATGGAACAGCCTTCCTGAGGAGGTTGTGGGGTCTAAAACTGTGGGAGAATTCAAGAATGCATGGGACAGACATAAGGCAATTCTTGTGGGGGGGTAGGAAGAAATAGGCTGTTGGTTAACTAGGATCTGCAGCCTATCCTGTAGGTAGGGAAATGGGCAGACTAGATGGGCCAAGCGGTCCTTATCTGCCGTCAAAGTCTATGTTTCTATACTGGGGGAGCACAAACATGCAATTAAAGAGAAGACCCCAATTCCCTAGTCGATCATCATTTCCGGGAGACCTGGCATACGGTAGCCAATTTAAAGATATTTTGGCATAGAACAGGTCACTGGTGATTGGGGAGGTGGTTAAAAAAGAAACTGTTAACCAGTGAAGCATATTATGTAGACAGATTCATGGCTTTTAACCAGAAATATGGCCTTCATGAAGCCAATGACTGGCTGCCAATCATCTGAATTTGTCACTAAATCATACTTTTTTCTCCTCCAGACAGACTGCTACTCTATAATCTCCAACTGTGCAAATTTCCTTTTTTTTTTAAAATGTATTAATGACTTTGATTACTGGGTAAGTGCACTGATCCAAGGACCGTTTTCAGGCATGACCCAGGCCAAAGAATGGCACAGAAAATTAAAATACAATCATGATAGACAGTTGAACACACACGATCGATGTAAGTTACAGCTAATAAGTGCAAGCATACAGGTGTACAGAAATATAGGTACATATATGTAAACAAACATGGCTTAACTGACCCCCCCCCCCACAACTCAGGCCATAGGTATGGCACAGAACATTCAATACAGTCAAGACAGACAGTTGCAGACACAAAATCAACAGATTACAGCATGAGTAGTGAAAGCATACTGGTGAACAGAATGTAGATACACACAGATAAACAATCATAGTTTAACATAATACTTGTGGAAATTGTGTCCACTGTAACAATGGTATAAAAACTAAGAGTATTAAAAGTACTTGGGATGATCAAGAATATTACATTAAGGATTTTATACCCTGCAATACAGATTATGTAATTTATTGTATAGTTTGCCCATGTTCTCTGTATTACATTGGTGAAACCACTAGATCTTTAAAAATCTGAATTACAGAACATAAAAGTACTATAAGAAGACAAGATTTGCGACCTCCACTAGCAAGGCATTTTGTTGAAAGACATCACCAGATCTCAAGTTTAAAATTCTTTGGAATTGAGAGAATACCAGAATTATCAAGAGGTGGTGACAGAGAAAGAATTCTACTTAAATGGGAAGCATGGTGGATATTTACTTTGAGAACTCATTTGCCGAGATATGGACTTAATGAAATTGTAAATTGGACCTGTTATGATTAACTATTTATTTTTCCTTGTATCTGATGAATTCCCCTACATTTTTTATATACTATCATGTGTTTTTTTAAATATGTAATTCATGTGGCTTGAATAGGTTGTGTTTGATTTTTCCAACATATCAGTGCATTATTTGGTACTAAGTTAAGTACGTAGAAGAGAGGGGGAGCTCCACTAAATAGGTGGAGTTTTCATTTATATGACCGGACCGCCCAGGGTTTCGTCACATCGTGACGTTTACACGCTATGCGTGTATACCTGCCAGGTCCGGACCCTTTCTTCTTCATTGAGCACCTGTCCAGGTAGTTTGGTGCAAGGTAGAATACTTGGCGTGGTTAGTTAATGGCTGCAGCTTAAACTCATTTCACCATGGAATAACTAACAAAGTGCGCTTTGGCTGTTGAAGCAAAAATATTTAATGGTAAGGGTTCTCCGTGCTTTAGAATATATAAGATGAACAAACTTATTAGTATGACATTGTGACTTAAATGCTTTCATTGTTGTTAGCGAGTGCTGGATATAGCAGAGACGTATATAGTCCGGTTTACACATTAAGAACGTCTTTTTTCATGATTTGAGGTAATATCCTCATTTAATTTAAATAATGTTAACATTTTTTGAACATTCAATGAAACTAGCAGTCGATTTAAATTCTTTTTATAATGGCACTTTGTTTCTCTCTTGCAGAGAGAGAGAGTCAAGCATTTAACACAGAGGACACAGATAGTGCACCAAGTAATACAATGTATTCAGTAAGGACTATTTCCGTATACAAACATTGGTGAATTAATTGAGAAATGTTTTAAGATTTACAAAGATTTACATTTATTTTATTCTTTATTTCAGAAAAAGAATATTTTGGGGTAATTGAAAACATTACTGAGACTGTGGTGAGCTTCCTGCTCCCCCCATTTAAAGCTAAAGCCACACATTAACATAATCACTCATTAGTTCATTGACTGTTAGCAGGTTAGTTCCACCAATTAATGAATGTATTTCCATAATTATAATATATATATATATAAAACTGTTAAATTTACTAGCTCTTTTTCTTTTTCCTGATTCATTTACAGAATAAAAAGAGCTCCGTTGTCTGATGAAGGAACTTATGTTCTGAAACGTTACAAGAAGTGTTTTAGTGGAGTGATTCAGAGCATTGTTGTGATATTTAGTACATTAAGATTGTGTTTATTGATAAATAAAAATACACACTGATTGTTAAAGAGCTATATTAATTGTATTCTATTCATTAAGGGTTGAGATAGATTTTTTGTTCATGTACATTTATTCTCCTTTTTTCCATCTCTCCTACTAACAATTTTGAAAAGGAACCTTGGGAAACTCATGTGTTTACTGATTAAAACAATACTCCCCACCCACCTCCCAGCATACGAGTGGTGTTTCCATAATGGTTGGGCAAGGTAGCAGGAGGTAAGGGGTGATGGGAGTGTAAACCAGAAGGGAAATGTCTTTCAGAGAGGAATGGCACAATGTCGGGGCTACCCAGGCATGCAGCTGCAAGTAGCTTCGCCAGAAGCCAGGATTATAGTGGGATAAAAAAAAGAGAAGTGCAGTGGACGAACAGAAAGGTGCGGGTAAGCCATTCCACAGAGAGGGAGCCACAACAGATAGGGCTTTAACTCCCATATTGGCAGAGACTCTAGGGACCTCTAGAGGAGGGACAATGGAAGAGCGGAGAGTCCCAGCTGATGTTCCGACCTTGAGAAGGGATGAGAAAGGGGACTCGTTTCCACTCCTAACTGAGTTTTCTACAGTACAGCCAAGGGCAAAATCAATGTGACCATGAAGAGGCAGCAAACCGAGTGACCAACAGAGGTCACAGTGATGTGTAGGGAACAGGACCAAGAGGGCAGAGCGGCAAACACTGTTGTATACTGATGTAAGTCTAGCTCGAAGGGCAGAGGATATGCCTGAATAGATAGGGGAACAGTAATCAATGATGGGGAGTAGACTGCCTTGTATGATAGCCAGATGAGCCTCCACGGACGGGTAGTGTTTCAAACAACAGGCAGCACCTAGTTTCTGATTTACCCTTTGTACAACAAGGTTGACATGTTCAGCGAAGGAGAGAGAAGGGTCAAGCGTTACCCCCAGGTATTTAAAGTTGCCAACATTCTCAAGGGACGGGCCATCGGGAGACTGGATAAGGAGGGAAGAGTTAGATTTGAGGGTTATGGCTAAGTAAGGTTTAGGCCCAAACTGCATAGCCTTCTTTTGTTTTTTTTTGTTAACCAAAGGCAGGTTGCATGTGAACCGACTGTGGGAAGGGCTACAATTTTGTGTGAGGATGGAGGATATGTGAGAGAGGGACTTATCACTGTGAAAGAGGACAAGGTCATCTGCATACAGGAGGGTGTTACAGTTTAGGTTATCAGAGGGGAGGGAATTGATGAAGATAGAGAAAAGTAAGGGGCCAAGAATGGAGCACTGGGGAACGCCAGTGGTAACCGGCAGGGGAGGTGGCTGAGCCGATACACACAGATTGGGAGAGGCTCGAGAGGTAGCTCCTAAACCAATTAGTAGTCTCCGAAGTACAACCAAGGAGTGGTAGCTTGGAGAGGAGGAGGGCATGATTGACCATGTCAAGGACCTTGGACAGGTCCACAAAGACAGCTCCGGTGGCACTCCCTTGATCCATGTTAGTAAGAATGTGATCAATAAAGTGTGCCAGGGCCGTGATGGTACTGTGGTTTTTGCGAAAGCCATGCTGCTGGCTGCACATAAGGTTGTGCTTTTCGAGGTGTTCAGACAGTTGGCGATGGACAACCTTCTCAAGGAGCTTACTTAGGTGGGGGAGGATAGATATTGGCCGGTAGTTATCGGAAGAATGGGGGTCACCAGCTTTAAAAATAGGTACTACCTTTGCAGATTTCCAGGGGTCACGCACGGTGGAGGTGGACAAGACCAGACTGAAAATAAAAGTGAGG
The DNA here is from genome assembly GCA_016271365.2 of Neoceratodus forsteri. Taxonomy (NCBI): domain Eukaryota; kingdom Metazoa; phylum Chordata; order Ceratodontiformes; family Ceratodontidae; genus Neoceratodus; species Neoceratodus forsteri. Next base: position 1,206,282,423 of record CM057456.1, read on the forward strand.
GGTTTGGAGATGGCTGTGGAGACGAGCTTCAGCAGGACAGGGTAGAGGCCCTTTGAACTGGGGCTACACTGGTTAGGGAGACTCCTTAGGAGTTTGTAAGTATCCATTAGGGAGATAGTCCTGAAATGGAAATGGGGGTGGGGGAGTGGGTGACATGAGGGGTACAGGTTAAGGGCAGTGAGGTGGAACAGGTTCCCGGGTAAGTGGGTTGACTGGCAGGAAGCTTGCTGAGGAGAGCTGAGAGGTCTGTAAATTTCATATTGAAGGCCTGGGCAGCCTCAGATGGCTCAGTCAGAGGGCCAGTAGGGGAACTTAGTTGAGTATTAGGACTGTTAGTGCGGGGATTGAGAAGTGAGCTAATGGAGCCCCAGAATTTCCTGGGATTACCAAGGCTCTCCTCTGGAGGTTGTGGTAGTAGTTGCGTTTCAGAGATTTGGTCATGTGTTTACATTGCTTGTGCAGGTGTCTGTATTTGTTCCACAGGGCAGGGGAGGGGGACAATTTGTGGGCAGTCCACTTATGGTTCCTAGCTTTCCTGAGGGTCTGGAGTTCTTTAGTGAACCAGCAGGTAGACCCACCTCTCATTCTCCTAGTCATACGAGGGAAGTGATGGTCCTGTATGGTCAAAAGGGCATTTGTGAAAAAGGCAACCGCCAAAGTCACGTCTGTGAGAGTGTAGAGGCCCTGCCAGTGAACGGACCTAACATCATCCAGAAGAGGCGAGGCGTTGGGACAGCTGAAATTATGGAAGGATAGATATTTTGGAGGGGGGGGGCGTGTGGTCTTGGAGGACCAAATGATGTATGTAGGGGAGTGGTCACTTAAGGAGTCAGCCAGTGTACCGACCTGATGCACCCTGTCATCTCTGTTTGTGACCACCCAATCCAGCAGAGTGAGGGTAGAGGTATCGGGTTGCGTCCGGGTTGGGATAGTGATGGTTTTCACCAGATTGTGCTGTTTCAGAAGACTAGCATAACCTGGTTCCTGGGCGCCAAGCCAGCTGAGGTTACAGTCTCCAAGGAGGACGATGTTCCTAGGTGGGGGGAGAGAGACCCAAACCCGGCCAGGAGGTTTCGGAGGCCCTCTGTGCCTCCGGTGGGTGGGTTGCAGCAGTATCCCAGATAGCATTTTTTAGAGGAAGCTAGGGTCACCTCAGAGATGAGCCATTCACTAGGGGAGACATGGTCAGAGCAGAGGGTGACAGTGGCAGAGAGGTGTTCACTGAAGAAAATGGCAACACTGCCTCCCTTTTTTTCCCTAGCCTGTCCCGGCGTAGCAGGTAGTAGCTAGCCAGTTGGTACATGGCATCAGTGAGGTGCAGCTTTAACCATGTCTTGGAGAGGAGGCAGAGTATGTAGGATTTGTGTAGGAATACCCATGCTTCTAGTTCAGAGTATTTGGATGGGAGGCTACAAATAATCATATGGGCAATTCTTTATCCGGGTGGGCTAACCCAAATCCTGTTGGAAGAGGTGATGGAGGTATTTAATGGGCCCAGGTTGCTTTCAGTGTCTTCCGCCAGTAATGGCAGGTAGAGTAGGAGGCAATAAGGGCAAGGTGGCCAGGAGCAGCAGGGAGAGAGGGAGTACAGGAAGTAGCCTAATAGGCGGCACTCTAGGTCGGAGAGAAAAATAAGTGAAAGGGGACCAAGCGGGGTGCACTCCCACCTCGACTGTCCATGGGGGGGGGGGATCTAGTGGATGCTGGGACATGGAGAAGGAAGTTGAATTCGCTTGGTCATGAGATAGCACCAATGCAAAAAAAAGTCCACCATCAGTAGAGTGCCTAGCAGTGACACAGCCAGTAGAGGGAGGAGTGTCTTGTTCATTATGTGTGAAGTGGCAGCTAGATGAACACTAGATGGCAGTGAGTTGCAGTGGCCTAGTGGTTAGGGCTGCAGGCTGGGGAGACGAGCAGAAGCCTGCAGTGGTTCAAATCCCAAGGTAGGTCTCAGTCAGGGTTCAACAGTTAAATGGGACGTAAGGGACAGAGAGCCTATAAAGTAAATTATTGGAGTAAGAGGGAAGTTCACTGTTGCTTCATGGGAGGGGTGGGCTAAACCAAGTTCAGTTGGGACACGGGTGCGAAAGTGGGCTGATAGTTTCTGGCAGAAATAGAGACTCACCCCTGGGTGGGAGGGTGGATTGGGTGGGTAGAACCGAACGGTGACGCGCACAGTGCACCTTTCTAAAAATGACTCAGTTATAATACCAGAATATGTGGGCCCATTGGTTTAATTGGCAGGGCTACTGCTCACGACACAGTGAACCCAGGTTCAAGAACAGGCTGGGGGGAGGAGGAAATCAAGCATTCCCAGAGGAGGGGCGGACTGCAGACTCCACTACATTACTGCTACCTGCGTGAACACAGGTGGCAGTGCAGTTGGAGTTGCTTCTGCATGTGCACTTATTTATTTATTTATTTATTTATTTAGTTAAACATCAGTTTAGAAACCTTTGAGCCAGAGGCTCATTTACAAAGGTACCTCGTCACAAAGAGGACATCAGAACAGTAGTACAAGGGACACAGTACTTACAAACAAAAAAGTTACAGATCAATTACAATTTTGTTTCAATAGAATACAATCTCCAACGAAGCAAAAGATAACAAAAGGTGCAAAACTTATGGTCGGGGAGAGCTGGTGAGTAGAAGGAGGGAGATAGGGAGGAGGAATTAGTAGGGAAAGGAAGGGAAGGGGGAGTCACAGTGAGCATTGTCAAACAGAGTATATATATATTTTTTTTTTTACACTAGGCTAGCGGCAGTTGCATTTACAGAGCTAAGCAGGAAGTTTCTGAGCCTGGGCTTAAAGCAAGCTAAGGTTAGTGAGTTTGAGACACTGGCAGGAGGGAGTTATACCAGTGGGGCTGCGGTGAGGGAATGCCTCTGACCTTGAGAGGTCCTGGCTCTCGGAATAACTAGGGTAGCTCTTGGCGAGCTGCGCGTGATCAGGAGTCGGTGCAGTGGCGAATGGAGTTGGATAGGCCTGGGGATAGGCCACGAGGGCTTAAAGGTGAGCTGGCATGTCTGATACATGAGTCGCTTCTTCCAGGCTGAGTAGGGTAGCCAGGGTGTACAGCTCACATGTGTGAGTGAGTCTGGGAGCACCAGTGATAAGTCTGCAGGCCTTATTAACTGTGAGGCAAACCTTGTTGAGGGCAGTCTGATCTGCTGAGCCATAGACCGAAGGCCATAGTCATGAGAGACATGACAGAGGAGGTGACAGCCAGGCGGGAGGGCATCAGGAGGGAGGCATTTCTTGTGCCGGTAAAGAATGCCTAGCCGTGAGTTGGCTACAGCATTTAGGGCAGATATATGTCCATGGAATGAAAGTGCAGGGTCAAAGGTTATACCAAGATATTTATAGGACTGCACCTGGTCAATGGCGAGATTGGGTGTGGAGTGGACAGCTAAGGGAAACTTGCTGTACTTATTTTGGGGTGGGAGAAGAGCATCGTTTTGTTTTCTTAAGGTTGATAACAAGTCAGTGCTCAGTGAACCAGGTAGCTGCAGAGTCAAAGACTAGTTGGAGGAGTTCTAGCAGCATGGGGTCATTGTGGAGGCAACAAGAACAGCATCATCAGCATAGAGAAGCATCTTACCCATACAACTGCTGGGTAGGGAGTTAAGAAAGAGTGAGAATAGTAGGGTCCAAGAATTGGGCCCTCGCGGCACCCCAGAGTGAATGGGGCATGTTTCAGAGAGTACCGCTGACTTTCACACATTGGGAGCGGGCGGAGAGATAGCTTGGTGCACCAGGAAACAGGTCCTGAGGCAAAGCCAATTAGGTCGAGGGTGAGAGCAAAAGAGATGCGAAACGGTATCAATGCTTTAGACAGGTCAATGAATATAGCACCAGCCAGGCACCAGAGTCCAAGGAGGCATGGAGGAAGTTGGAAAATTCCAGGAGTGCTGTATTGGTACTATGACCTGCTCTGAACCTCCGTTGTTCAGGGCAGAGAACATTGTACTTACAGAGGTAGTCAGAGACTTGGGACGCCACAATTTTCTCTAACGCCTTAGAGAGGGGGGAGAGGATTGAGATGGGTCTGTAGTTACCCGGAAGAGTCCTGTCACCACCTTTATGGACAGGGGTAACTGTGGCAATCTTCCAGGCAGAGGGGAATTGTCCGAGACAGAGTGATTTGTTGAAAATGCACGTAATAGGTAAGAGGACCTGATCCAGGACCTGACGTAAAAGGCAGGGATCAAGTGAGTCATTACCGATGGTGTTACCTTTTAGGGCTTTTAGCAAGTAAGGCCTAGCTTCTTGCATGGTGACACGACGCAGGTGGAAAGAGGGCGGCAATGGGTGGTGGTACAGATGGAGGAGGTGGACTGAAAAAGTTACCAGGAAGTACTGAGCTAAGGTCGGTAAAGGAGTTATTGAGGTGGGTGGCAATGAGGGCAGGGTCAGAGGAGACGATACCACTGATGTTGAGAAGAGAAGGAGAGGGGGACTGGGAGTGACCATTCAGTTGCTTGATGTTGTCCCAGAAGCACCTGGGGTTCCCCCAGGAGGAGGTAAGAGAGGCTTGGTAGTATTCCGCCTTTGCTTTGAGGATGGCCCAGGTGCACTGGTTGCGGGCGGCAGCACAGGACTGCCTGTCAGCTGCACGGCCAGTAGCAACAGCAAGGTGCCAAAGATTGTCGCGTTGCTTAAGTTGCCACAGTAGGGCAGGGGTGATCCAAGGGGCATGTTTCACTTTGGACCTCTAGCAGTTATGGGAGCAAAGATATCACAGGCAACGTTGAAAGTGCTTACAAAGAAGGCCAGGGCCAAGTCAATGTTGGTTGCCCTCGTCAGAGGGGACCAATCAGTGTGGGCAAGGAAGCTTAAGGCCTATGAGTCCCCCAGGCCTAAGCCGCCTTCGAGAGGTGGTTTTGACCGGGGATGAGGGCCGAGGGGTTTCCCCAGTTGAAAAGCACAGGGGAGTGGTCACTGAGGCAGTCAGGGAGGATTTGGATGTTGTGGATGCGGATTGGCCTGTTGGTGAGGACCACATCCAGGAGGGTGCTTGTCCCCCCCCAGGGTTTTTTCTAGTAGGCTGTTGCCTACTGTTGCACTTAGCGCTCTTGCCGCTGACATCCTGAGGGTGAGGAGAAACCAACGCAAAAGGGAAGCAGGATGGTGACCTGCTGCCAGCCCCCAACTGGCCACTCTCAGGGGGTAGATATTCAAAGCCCCAAATAAACCACCCCGGCTCAGTATCTATGGTGTAGCACTAGAGGTGTAGAGGTTAGGGACAGAAAACAGTTGGGACAGAGCTTAGGGTTGTCTTGGCTGAAATGGGCAGCTTCGGTGAAAAGGGGGATGAACAGTATTACAATAATGAAAAAGATACTACAAGAATATTAGCCTTCAATCTCTCTTGATTTTTTCAGTTTTTTTTTTTTATTTGTGCCAGCATATTCCTTTTTCTTTATTATAATTCAAAATATATAAGCTTTTACATTTTGTAGACAACACTGATATTTATTGAGTTTTTTTCTTAACTAGGTAGGGTGCACTAGACGAGCATTCACCTGTTTTCAGGTATGACCCGGAGAGTACAACCAGCAAAACAATAAAACGCATGACAATGACAACTTAGGAAAATCTTACAACAAGGTAAAGTACAAGATGCTGACTTGTACACAGTCTGCAATAACCTATGTACAAAAATGAGAAGTGCAGGAGTGTTGTACACATCGGCAAATCATCAGTCATTGGTCTAAGACTAGGAACAGGAGCATACTGCCAACTGTAAGTAGGACCTGTACCCGTTTCTGAAGGTGCTGATAACAGGAGAGAGACCGATATTGGCAGGTATGGTGTTCTACGGTTTAGGGTCAGAAAGCAAGAAGGCTATTTCACCTACGATGAAGCCCATCAGCATGAAGTCCAACTCTGCAGAATTCTGCAGTACAGTTACTGCAGCAAACAATGTTATTTCAATGGGAGTTAATCCCTTTTGTCATGCAGGAAACCTGTGACACTGCGCTTCATCCTGGAGGACTTCACTGTAGTTCGGCTCTTGTCTTAGGTATGACAAGAGGATCAAGATCAGATGATCTAAGTGGATAGGCATTTGAATAGGGCACAAGGAGGAAGGCAAGTGACAGAGGAACCTGATTACAAAAGATGCTATACTGTATATGATACCACCCAGGGAAAGATCGCATTGGGCAGAAGGGGGAGCCAGCCCAGTTTAGAATAAAGCATGCAGCGATGAGCTAGTTGATTACTTGCAAAGGTGAAGCAACAAACATAATTATACGCCAAATCCCATTTATGTAGTGTAGTGTTTCAGGCTTCAAAAAAGAGAGACAGACCATAGGATAGTTTGGGGAGCAGAATATCCCGGGCCATGGCTATACGGGCACTGGGAGAGAGACTATGACTGGCTCTGTAGGCAAGCCCAGGTCTAACATCGACAGTCTTACAGGCAGACGCCACGCGGAGTGAAAAATCAAGGAAGGGTCACGCGTAAGACCCAGGTAGTTAAAGGATGCGACAGTGACCAAGGGTGTACCATTTTCAGAGACCACCATGAGAGGAGATCTGATATTCTTTAATTGAGGGGCAGATCCCAATAGCATGGCCAGGGATTTGGTTACATTCATTAAAAGATTTCTTTTTAGTTTTTAACAGCCATCTAGTTTGGCAAGTTTGTTTGGGCAATAAAAGCAAGAGTGTGAGCAAAGCAGGACTCTGACACATTTTTGGAGTTTATCTTTTCGTCAGTCTGTTACCAATGCCCTGGTAAAGGAGAGCTACTTATTGCTGCAACTGCAACCAGCAGCGAGCTGAGTGAATGATGCAGCATGATCATGGGCTGCGTGCGCAACCAGTGATGTCATTAGTTGGTGGCAAGCAGCCAGTATGCCCATACTCATTCAATTTGGTTATTGGTGTCGGATCGACCATACAAGGCCCTTAATGATTCATGTTCATTGCCCTCACTGGAGGCAGGTCCCTTGAGCCATGTTACTCATTTGCAGTTCTAGTGGGAGTGTGCCACGAGTATGGTGTTAAACATCGTGAGAGAAAGAAAATATTCATGAGACAAGTCAGCTCTGTTCATGTTTCCAGTGTTTACCTGCACAGATTCAATTACATAGGCAGGCTTCAGCAATAGGGGATACAGATATTAACAACAAAAGGTACATATGTAAGTGATAACATTCAGTTCAGTAGAATATACAAAGAATGACCGGCTGATGTGTGTAAACACCTGAGGCTTTTAATCAACCACAGAAGCCGGTTATTCGGAGTATACTCAAAATGACTGAATGTTGTTACTACTATACCTGGTGGTAGTTCAAGAGTCCATTATGCCTTTTTTCCATTTATTTGTGGAGTAGACGTGACTAAACTAGCGTGAATGTGGCTTAACTGTGGTTCGAAAAGGGTCTTATAAAATACTGAATCCTGACTGGCTAGGAGCCACCTCTAACAATACATTTATTTTTACACAATACCTGGTGAAAAACATGTGCTAGCTGGCAGTGCCACATAACCAAAAACATATTCATGTGTCACACTGAATTTTAAAACTCAGTTAGCAGACATTTTTTCTCACTCACCTAGCATGCGAACGACCCCCCCCCCCCGCTCGATTCTCTCAACTGAGCAGTTTGAGGTATGTAAAACTAAAAGTATTATACACAGCCTTAAAAAAAAACCAAGAAAAGTAACCTTATTTCCATTTATTTTCTGTTTGCGTACAAAGCAAGCAATGAAGTGTGCGAATCTCCCCTACCCCCATCAAATAGAGATTCAACTGGCTTATTAGTGGCACAACAGCTACCACACTGAAATGTATGTCCTCCCTAGTCGGTCAGACTTAATTAAAAAAAAAGGGAGCAAAATTGAGTGCCGGAGACAGTGTGAGTGTGTATGAGAATGACAATGACAACTGAACAGTGTTGGGGGTGGGGCGGCACCATGGTTAAACACACCTCTAAGACACTGCAGTGCCCTTTACTGGCAAGTGTACCAGTAGAGAGGCTACTTGACCCCCCTCCCAAAAAAAAAAACTGTAAATAATTTCTACTCATTTTTTTTTTTTAATATTTAACTTATGTAAAAATGCCACATGTAGTCCATTTCCTCAGCACAGTAATACCCTCTAGGGTGGGTGGTATGGGCTATACCCAGTGACGACTCTACACCAGGGCCCGCCAGGGCACGTGCCCCAGTAAAAAAATGCTGTGCCCCAGTTGGTGCCCCATATGGTGCAGAGCTTCCCCCATAGTAACAATATATCAGTGCTCTGTTGTGCCCCAGCTGTGCCCTGGTAACCATTTGTGGCTAGAGCCGCTACTGGCTATACCAGACCTTCCAGGGCTATAGGGCCCTCCATCTGTAGCATTGGGCCTCATTACACCTCCAGATGGTCCACTATTGCCCCATAATACTGCCCACCCTGTTGAGTATTATTGCTTACATAAACTGGGCATGTTTTAAATGTAGATAAACTATTTAGAACATGTCTGAAATGTGGGTAACTGACTTAGGAAGTGCATGTAGTAGTTTGTGGGGAGATTAAATGGCAGTTTTCCACTATTCTGATAGACTTACAATAGATAACTGTCCTACACTGTAACTGTGCATAACGCTTAAGAATTCTGATACAGAAGTGCATTTTGTATAATCACATTCCGCTGGCTATATAGTTTATTATATGGGCAAGGTTATACTGTTTTTTTGTACAACAGACTGGACACGGGGTGAATGAGACAATGTTTTTTAAGCACATAAGGCTGATAAATAACAAAAACCATATGAGAGTACGCAAAGAAACAATTCTCTGAAAGGATGGTAACTACACTTGATAGTCACCGAGTATTATACGTTTTCTAGAGTCTAGTTGATGTAAACCTAGAATAATTCTGAATGATACTTCCAATATGAATTACTATAGATGATGTGAGGTAGTTTTCTTGTTTTGTTCATTTAAAATTCAACCTATATTAGAAAAACAGATAAAGCGAGAATAATTATGTTCCTATTGATGCTGCATTAAAAAAATTAATTTAATGAAAGCTGTTGTTGAACCTTACTTCTACAACTTACTTACAAAATGAAATTATTTTTTCTTTCAAAATGTTACTTTCTTAATAAATGGATAGCAATTTATACACGCTACTAGTATGAGTAGGCCTTTTGTGGCAATCAGCCTAAATCTGTATATATACTAAGGACATACAAGGGTGTTTTTTTGTTAGATAAAATATATATATATATATATATATACTGCACTCTTTAGATTTGAGTAACCTGTCCACCCTGGGGAAGAGGTCAGCGGCATCTCAAAATGGTAGCAGGAGCAGATGCAAAGAAAACACATCAGAAATATAAAAAAAAAAAAGTAATAAATATTTATATGATTGCTTCTTACTGGACTACACTGGACATAACTGTACTCCTCCCTCAGACACTCTTTTTTTTGTTTCCTTTTAAGTTCTTGAAGTTGCACTGGATTAATTGTGGACACGTGTAAGAACAATGCAGAATATTCATTTTATTTCTGAACTGAGATATGCAGCTTTGAAGATTTTAAAAATTCCTTCTCTTTTGCCATTCCCACCATTGGGAAGTAAACATCTTGGTGACGTTCTGTTTGTCATCAGAAACGTGTGCTATCACCATCCTGTTACATCTGCATTATGACTAGTTTGTAAAATCAATAGGTATCCTCGATGCAATAGATCTTTAATAATGGCTCATGGTGGCCATATCTGATAAATGCAGTTTTTAAAATATTTGAAAGAGTGCTGGCTGATGGCACAGGTAAAGTGTGTTGTACTTCTGTGTCAGCCACCCAGATGTGGGAGTAGACTAGGGGAGCTGGAACTTGGTGCGGCCAGCGCTGGGGAGTACTGCTGCCACAGCACTAGCCAACCTGCGGCAAATAAGGGCAGTACATGCTAGTACAGCAACCCTTGCAGTTGGCTGGGTAGCCTGGTTCTTCATGAGGGGTGGCACCCACCCACACTGCATTGCATCAAGCGATGCCCATGTAGACTATAGCCACCAATAGGGAAGGGTCTGCTTGGGGGTAGAAAACGAGTAAAAACCATTCTGTCACCAGGATGGTGGCTGATGTCACCTTCCTGTCCCATGCCACATGGAATCTCACTGGTGGGATTGCTGAGATTAGTGGTGGTCAGGGCTGGAGTACCAACATGGTGGTACGCTACCAGGTCGGAGGACCCAGCTGGTGGCAATGGCCAATAAAAAGGTAAAAATAAAAAAATCTCTCTCTTTCTCTCCCTCCCTCTCTCTCTCTCTCTCTCTATATATATATATATATATATATATATATATATATATATCAGGAAATTAAAATAAATACCTGTACATGATGACTCTAAGGATGTCAGAAACACATACTAGCTAAAAAATATGAAACTGCAAACTAAAACACTGCTGCTTTTTTTCTCTCACAAAATATGTAACAAAAAGAAAAGTAGTAAAACTGTGCTTAGTCTGAGATGGCATACTAGATCTTTATGAAAACCAAAAAATAAAGCTGCTCTAAACTGGCGGGGAGATTCACAGGCTGAGTACAATCAGTGGTCAAGTAGAAAGCTTCCCCAGATTTAACTGGGCTTCTATATCTGAATAAAACTAAGGGCCACAGTCTTTGCTCTAAAAATTAATTGTGATTTATTGCACCTTGATTCAGGACCAAAATAGGCCAGTCAACCATTAGTTATGCTGCCTCTTTTCTACTTGATCCATCCGGATCCAACACTTACTGAACAGCTCCTTAAAATTAGAATGGTATTTAAAATGCCCCTTACTGACAAACAGGAAGCCACATATAATATTATTTCTAGAGCCGAGAAGGAATTCATGAACACTAGCTTCATTTTACCTTCTATTACTCAGTGTCCTCATATATAATACAGTACTTTTAAGTTACTTGTACTGTTCAATCAGGAATCAATTTACCCAGTATTAATAATATCAATTTACTCAATGTTAATAATACTGTAGGTCAGTGAGGTAGTATAGCAAGGGCAGACTTGGTGGACCTTCAGTCTCCTTCTGCCATCAAATTCTCTGTTTCTATGTAATAATGGTACAGTAAAATTGTACCAATACTAGTGAGGTCTACTTGGTTGAGCATGTTTGCCTTTAGAAAATGGGCTTTTTATTTCCTGGGCTCTGATTGGTTGGTACCCATTCCTGAGGGGTACATTAATTTTCAACAGATGCCTAGGAAATAAAAAGTTCCAACCGAAGTGCCCCATCACCTGCTCAAGTAACCTTGTGCCCACCTTGCTTCTTCCTCACTGGCCAAAAGCAATCCTGGACAGTTCGAAATCGCCGCCATCTTTTTATCTCGCTTAGCGAGGGAGCAGAGCCCCGCTCCCCAGTTCTTCAAACAAAAACTTTACATCCAGAAACAGGTTTAAAATGGAAATCCAGCATTACTATGCCACTAATGTCTCACCATCACCACATCTGCCACCGTGTTTTGAGCAGTGTCAGCCTCTCCCCCGCTTTTGCTAATGGCGCTTGCTCCTTAAAAATTAACAGACCACATTCTTTTTGCTGTACAAAAGAAAAAACTTTTTTTCTTCACAAAGTGTAGCACTGAAAGAAAATGAAGAACTCAGCCTTGCCAGCTGATAACCACTGGCGCTGCTTTCAATGCAATGTTTTCAGCCACAGCAGGCTGATACAACTAGACGTAGCACATCGTGGCTCCCACTCCCTGAAGATACATAGACACATAGATACATAGCCACATAGCCACTGTCAGCAGATAAGGGCCTATGGCCCACCCAGTCTGCCCATTTGAGCTTGTAAGTTCACGTTATGTTTTCCTAGAAGTCTGTTGCTCCTCACCCCTGACCTCCAGAATTCCTTTATGTCTATCCCATGCATTCTTAAATCCCGTGATTGTTTCAGCCCCCACCACTCCCTCTGGCACGGTGTTCCACTTGTCTACCACCAGTTTTGTGGAGAAATTCTTTCTCATGTTTCCTCTGAATCGTCCTCCCTCCAACTTCATCCCATGCCCCCTAGTCCTGGAACATCTTTTTCGCTTAAAAATAGTGTATTCCTGCACCCTGTTCCTCCCTGTAAGATACTTGTATATCTCTATCATATTCTCTCTCTCCCTCCTCTCCTCCAGGGAGTACATATTCAAGTCCTTCAATCTGTCCTCATAGGACTTGTGATGCAATCCATGTACCATCTTGTTGCCCTCCTCTGAACCTTCTCTACCCTGTCTATGTCCTTACGTAGGTAAGGTCTCCAGAACTGTACACTGTACTTCAGGTGAGGCCTCACTAGTGTTTTGTATAGTGGAATTATGATCTCCCTTTTCCTACTGGTGATGCCCCTGCCTATGCATCTCAGCATCCTATTTGCTTTATCTGATTCCTTGTCGCACTGTTTCCCTACCTTGAGGTCATCAGAGATGATAACCCCAAGATCCCTTTCCTGCTTGGTGCATGTTAAATCTTCACCCACCAAGTGATATATTGTGCAAGGGTTTTTGTGCCCCATATGCATTATCTTGCACTTCTTTGCACTGAATTTCAACTGCAAAACCCCTGACCATTCCTCAAGTTTCTGCAGGTCCCTTCTCATTCTGTCTACACCCTCCGGTGTATCGACTCTGTTACAGAGCTTTGTGTCGTCAGCGAAAAGGGAAATCCTGCCTTCTAGGTCCTGCGCAACGTCACTGATGAAGATGTTGAATAGGACCGGTCCCAGCACTGATCCCTGTAGTACCCCACTGGTCACTCTTCCCTCTGTGGAGTGACAGCCATTTACCACCACCCTCTGGGTCCTGCCTCCCAGCCAGTTACCTACCCACCACACTACTGTCCTGCCCACACCCATATTCCCCAGTTTGTGTAATAGCCTTCTGTGTGGCAGTGTCAATGGCCTTGCTGAAGTCCAGATAGGCCATGTCCACTGTCCTCCCCTGATACACCTCCCTAGTCACCCAGTCGAAAAATTCAGTGAGGTTGGTCTGACATGACCTCCCCCTGGTGAAACCATGCTGCCTTGGGTCCTGTAGTCCATTGACAACCAGATGTTCCACCAATCTCTCCTTCAGTAGTGCTTCCATGATCTTCCCCACTACCGAGGTGAGACTGACTGGTCTGTAGTTCCCTGCTTCCTCTTTGTTCCCACTTCTGTATAAGGGGACTACATCTGCTGTCCACCAGTCTTTGGGTACCTCCGTTTCCAGTGATCGGCTAAACAGAATTGCCAGAGGTTCAGCCATCACCTCTCTTAGTTCTTTAAGGACCCTGGGGTGCACCCCATCTGGCCCATTGCTTTATCAACTCTTATTCCTTCCAGTTCCTTCAGGACCCTTTCTCGTGTAAAGGGACTTGTGTCCATTTCTGCATCATTCCCACCCCTTGTACTCCCTTTAGGCCCATTACCCTCCTCTTCCTCAGTAAAGACTGAACAGAAATACCTGATCGATATGTCAGCTTTTCTGTTGTCATCCTCCATGCGGCCCCCATCCTCCCCCTTCAGTCACACTGTCCCTCCCTTTGCCTTTCTTTTTTCACTTACGTACCTGTAAGCCAGCTCGTAATTTTTGAAAGCCGGCAATGCATCTTCGAAGACCAAACTCAGCAACTACTTCTCAGCCTGATTTGTATAGTAGCACAGCCCTGCTAAATACACCCCCAGTCACAAGCACATGCCTCACCATAATCACACGCTGAAAAGTACCTGTATTTTCATAGACATAATTTCATTTACTACTCCTTGCCGAGGCTGCCAATTGTCCCGATCTCGAAAAAGTATCATTGGGGGGGTGTGGCATGCTGTGCTCAAGATGGCTGCTTGATTCTTCATCTCCCTGGATTCACCAAATATCATCATCCATCCTACAGATTCCAGACTTCCTACCTTCACCAACATCTGAGATCTTACTATATGTACATCGCAGAACAGCTCTGGTACAGTATTCTTATTGCCTCATAATTACTGAACGAGTTATCTACAGCTTTTCAATTTCTCTATTAAGGCCTACAATAATGGTGGACCAATCTCACATAACAGTTCTCTTAATAGAGTGGAGGCAATGTTCCAGCAACTAATAAGTGAAATCAATGTATTAAAAATTGCATCTCAACAAAATATCAATAATATGCAGGCACTTGATCAAAAAATCAAGCGTACTGATGTTAAAGCATCTCAAAATGAAGATTCCATTAACACATTACAGGCTACCACCAGGAACAGGACAGAGTTATTAGGAACCTTCAAGACAAAATAGATGATATTGAAAATAGAAACAGACGTAACAACCTTAGATTTCTCGGATTTCCTGAAGGTGTTGAACTAGGAGATACCAGTGCTCTTCTAACTCATGTACTTCCTTCTTTGCTTAAATTACCAGCCAGCCAAGACCTAACCATCGAGAGATCTCACCGCACCTTAAATCCAAGGCCTGGACCCGACCAGAAACCCAGGCCCATCATTGCCAGATTTCTAAACCATGCACATACTGAACTGATTCTTCAAAAAGCGAGGCAATTAGGTGCACTTACTTGGCAAGAAAACAGAATCCTAATTTTCAGAGACTATTCTAAAGAATTATCTAACAAACGAAAAGCTTACAACCCTTTAAAACGATCCTTCATCAGCATGGAATTAAGTTTGCAATCAGTACTCCTGCAACAATGCTGTCTTTTTGAAATGATTCTACCAGAGATTTCAGTACCCCAGAATCTCTCTCTGAATTTCTGAATTGGACACAGCCCGCACTTACATTGCCTTGCGATGCTAATGCAGCTCATTCCTGCTCCAGCACAAGCACTTCGCAATTACAATGTCTTGCCCTTCCTGCTGAAACTGTCCTTCAGGTCCCTGAGAAATCTGCAGCCATCATATCTGCCACTGTAGCTCCTGCCAGAAGCTCCGCACGCATACAAGAAAAAAAAGCATCTGGTTCTTCTCTAAATAATAATACCTGCTGTTTAAATAATATTTCCACCTCTCCAGCTTCCCATGTGGAACGTCACATCAGTTTTTCTACTCCAAGAAGATCTGCACTCATCTACGGAGGATCTGAGACAGACTGTATCCGACACGTTTACTCAAGACCCGAAGAAGCTCTCAATGGGCAATGACTCTCCCGACTCTTCCTGGGCTGATCTTGTGTCCAGCTCTCCCTTTAAATCATCTGAACCACCCAAAAAGAAAAGGAGAAGAAAATCGAAGAGCAAGGCTACCTGAGGCTTTTCCCACTAAAAAAAAAAAAAAAAATTTGTAATAAATATTGTGGCCCATAATTAGATGTGGTATAGCAGTTTCTCACCAGAATCCCTCCTCTTCACACCACCTCACTCGATTCCTTCGGTACATTTACCGCAAAGCGTAGTCTCTATCTCACCCAACAGGTTTGGAGCACTTAAATGCAGTAAATCGCTATCGCTGCTGAGAAGCCTGTATCTGTCTGTGGGAGGTGAGCCAATTGACACTGAAGGTATTTAATCTATGCGGGAGTTACTCTCAATGTATTCAATGGAAAAAAAAAATAAGAGAAAGAATAAATATTACAATGTTTGTAAGATCTCTTCTAATTAATCATTGTGTTGTGCCAGACATTAGTATATATAATTGCTATTTACATTCTAATTTTTCATAAGCTTTAGCACCACCGTGTGGTCAGGCGCATACATACATATATAGAGTTCTGTATTTCATATCAGTGAGCCCTTAACCCCTACTATTATAGCATTTTTCCACATAAATCCTATCATTTGGAATGTGGAGGATGATTCGACAAATACTCTAAAATCATTTAATTATTTAATATTTATTTTGCATCACTTCTGGTATGTAGTGCATCAGGTGCATTCCCATTATATCTCACAGATTTTGCACCAAAGTATGCTTCCAATTGTATTTCTATACATCGAATTTTTCCGCCTTTTCACATTCTTCATCCCATTTTCTTCCAAATCATTGGAACTTATAACAATGATTCCACAATACACTGATGCACTATGAATCTATAGTATATACTGCATTCCCTGTCTTAGCTTATGTGGATTAATACACATCGGGCATCCTTTTATCTGGCTCACACTGTTCCAGCATTATCTGCCATCGTGTTGGTATACTTTATTTAATATTGGACTTATTGCTAGGTCCAAGCTAATTCATTATGTTTGGAATTTAACACTATTACATAATTATTCTATTTTATTTGGTAGAATGATGTTTGGGTTTTTTCCAGGGTAATGCTTTAATTACCTCAGCACAAATCTCAATTACACTTCTTTAATATACTCTTATATAAAGTTTAGTATCTTAAGATTATAGGGTAAACCGTATCTTGAGATTCACTAATTACTCTACACGCCTAGTAGTGTAGAGTGAGAGTCCTGGTATATTTACCGACTCTTATTGCTCTGCATTTCATAAAAGTTTCAAATTAATATTCTTGTTACTGAGTTTATACTAATGTTTGTTGGTTCTAATGTTTAATTACTTGATATTCCTATCTCTATACTCTCCCTCTGCGAGACAAAATGAATACAAATACTCAATCATCTCGAACCCATACAAGTTAAGGGCCCTGCATACATTTGTTTATTATATATATATTTACCTTTTGAATCTGTGACATCCTCCAAATTAATGGTATTGAGTCCCTCATTCCTATTTGTAACTAATTACCTTATATCCTAGTACCATGAGTGATCTAATTTTACATTCATGGAATGTCAAGGGACTCAACTCGCCTTGTAAACGTAAGCAAGTATTTACCTATCTTAAAAAGCATAAAACACATATTGCTTTCTTACAAGAAACTAAACGTTTATCAGAGGATGTCGACAGACTTAAAAGGGACTGGTCGGTCAATATATGCGCTATCTTCCATTCAAAACATGGGTTGCTATCTTAGTACATAAATCTCTAATTGGCCCCCATAAAAATCATTAGAGACCCGGATGGTGGTGATTATAACCCTATTAAACACCACAGCAGGTCCGCTTTATGTTTGTGAATGTATATGCACCCAATCTTGATTCACCCATTTTCTTCCATAATCTAGCCCAACAAATTATGATTAATAATAAAAATAATTCACCTATTCTTATTGGTGGTGACTTTAATTTAGCACTACAAGCATATTTAGACAGAAGTAACTCATCACATGATGCCCACCCCCGTAGTATTAATGCTCTATCAATGCTTATGAAGGATTTAGGTCTCTCTGACATTTGGAGACTACATCATCCCAGACAACGAGATTACACCTTTATTCCTCTTTACATAAATCATATAGTAGGATTGATTATTGGTTCTCTTCTCCCCTCATTACTGAAAAAATTATTGATACATCGATTCTCCCAATTGTTATATCTGATCATTCCCCTATCAGTTTGCATTTACTCTGGGGTCCACCTTCTTCTAAATCCCCATCTTGGCGTTTAGACCCACTTTTACTCAGAGACCCTGAATTCACTCCTTGGATTAAAACCCAGATTCAAGATTTTCTTTCTATTAACGATACTCTAGATATGACTCAAGGTACTATCTGGGAAGCATTAAAAGCCACTATTAGAGGTAAAATTATTAGTTATGCAGCGCATAGAAAGAAATTAAGAGAACAACAATTAGCTAATTTAGAAAAATCCTTTCAAGAAAAAGAAACCCAATACTATAAATTAAATAAACCCAATCATAATTCACAGCTTCATCTGGAAATTCTACAATTAAGAATTAAAATTAACGAGTTGATATCCAGGAAAGCTGAACTTGCCCTTTTTAGGATTAAACACGGTTATTGGGAACAAGGGGATAAATGCAGAAAGTTGCTTTCTTACCAGCTGAAAACTCAACAGATGCAGAGACATATAGCAGGTCTAAAAGATCCATCAGGTCAGACACACACAGACAACCTTTCAATCAATCGATTATGCAATCCTTTTACCATCAACTATACTGCAACCTAATACTACAAATCCCAACCTAATACAACATTTTCTGGAAAATGAATCTACCCTACCTATCCCCTCAGGACAAAGCTATGCTTGATAAACCAATCACTCTACAGGAAATCCAAATTGCTTTATCATCATTAAAAAACGGTAAAGCACCTGGCAGTGATGGGTTCCCTACTGATTTTTATAAAACCCTATCTGACACTCTTTGTCCTGTATTAGTCAATGTATTCCAAGAAGCAACCTTAATAAAGAAACTCCCATGCACAATGACCGAAGCCATTATAACAGTCTTACCAAAAAAAGACTAAGACCCTTTTCTTCCTTCAAACTATAGACCGATCTCACTTCTTAATACTGATGGAAAAATCTTTGCCAAATTATTAACTCTCCGCTTAGAATCTTTAATGACTAAACTCATCCATACTTCTCAATCAGGATTTATCAAAATAGAAACAGTTCGATCATCTTGCTCATTACTCAATTTAATTCACAAAGCAAAAACTCTTAAAACCCCTGCAGCTGCAATAGCCATTGACTTTGAGAAAGCATTTGACTCTCTCAATTGTGAATATCTATATCAGGTGCTATCTCATTTTGGTTTTATAAATAATTTTTGTGCTTGGATTCAACTATTGTATACCTCCCCATCAGCTCGAATTCTCACGAACTCTATTTTGTCCCTTCCTTTTACTTAGCAAGAGGCACCAGACAAGGATGCCCCTTATCGCCGCCTTCATTGTTTATACTTGCCATGGAACCTCTTTCTGCGTCCCTACGTCAATCCGGTACAATTAAAGGCATTACTAATGGTAACTCTCACTATACTTCACTCTCATATGCAGATGATCTCATTTTACTTGAAAACCTCGAAAGGTCCGGGCAACCTTTAGTTAAACTACTGAATGACTTCACCTCCCACTCCGGACTAGCTTTAAAACTTAACAAATCCAAAACGCTACCACTGAATACCCTTTGTAGTCCCCTCATGAACAACTCATTGGCTTTCAATTGGCCCCCCAAGGTATATCTTATCTTGGCATTCGGATCACCCCGACATTGAATAAATTATGGGATGCTAATCTTTCCCCTCTGTTAACCAGTATCCAAACAACACTTGATACATGGAAGCTACTTAAACTTTCTTTTAATGGTAAAATTTCCGCCATTAAAATGTCTATAACTCCTAAAATATTATACCTATTTTCCAATATCCCTTTGATACTTCCCTCTAGTTCTCTTACCAAAATAGCAAAATTATCGGCAGCTTCATTTGGGAAGGCAAAATACCTAGATTTAGTCAGAATAAACTTAGATCCCATTGGTCAAAGGTGGCTTTGGCCTTCCTTGGTTCCAAGCCTACTTATGGGCTTTTCCGTACATCTCAAACAATTAAATGGTTTAACAAACCCAACATCCAGTCTCCTGTATGGGTCAATATGGAAACATCCTTATGTCCTGGTAATGTGGCGACTTCTTTCCTTTATAACACCCTTACCTCTTCTTTAAAGTCTCACCCTACCATAGCTGCTTCTATATTCTATTGGAAAATCATTCACAAGCATATTAAATCTAACCCCAAACCCTTAGCTTACACCCCATCTGGGGTAACCACCATATATCTCTTGATAATCACCCCATTTTTGTCGTACCTGGAAAATAAGGTATTCTCTTTTACAGGATATACTTGAACCCAGGTCATTAAAGTTAAAATCTTACACCGACCTCTGAGGCATATGGAATCTTCCCCATCAGGATTTTTGGAAATATCTACAGCTTGCACGCATGCAACTCTTACCTCACACCCTTCTCTATCAATTCTCTGTATGATAAGCACATCTCTAAATGGATAAAACAACATCCAATTTAAATAGCACTGTTTACAAAGATATTTGTGATATCCTTCCTGACTACTCTGTCAATGCTAAAACAGATGGAGTACTTTGCTACAATATAATATCACCAATGCACAATGGTCCAGATGTTGGCTCTCCGTCACAAATCTTTTAATGATAAACACAGTTCCCTCATTCAAACCAAGATTCTTCATTTGTGGTACAGAACTCCTGTTGTATTACAAAAAATGGGTTTATTGAACAATAACAATTGCTGGCGCTGCAGTTCCCCCAATGGGGATTTATTGCATATCTTATGGCACTGTCCCCTCATACAAAAGATTTGGCACTGTACTCACAGATTTGCAATGAAAGTGGTAGGTCAACCTTTTACACTGGACCCTAAACACTGCATTCTTGGTATTTTTAATCACCGTTCTTAAAAAATTTCATATTTGCAGAGCAGATGGTTAAATATACTCTGCCTTCAAGTTAAACGCACAATCCTCATGCATTGGAGAGCCAACATAATCCCTACCCTTCTCGGTATCATTAACCGACTACTGCAATATGCCTCTCTGGACCGTATGACATGTTATCTTGTCTGACCGACTCATGCTATATAACAATTGTTGGCAGGGCTTTTTTAATTTTTTGGAATCAACTAAATCTTCCAACACCAATGTATGGACTTAATATATATGGATTTTCCCCTTTTACTGCTACATCATTGTAGTCTCGCCTTTTTTTCCCCTTTTTTTATAGTTTCCCTTTCTCTCTTCTTAACTTTCTTACATATCTTTTCTTTCCTATACTCTGTTCTCAATCGTTCTTTATTACTCCACAATCCTTTTACAGCATCATATATAATTATGTAACATTTTAATACAAACCATATCTAATCATACTATCCGCTTTAAGTTCACTACAAATGTCAAGTATATGCTAATTACATGACCTGTATTGTTTACTATATTTTAAACCAAAAGCTCCTTGTATTATTGTAGCAATGTTCTTATTATATGCTGCCTCAATTTCTTTTAAAAAAAAAATCCTCACATTGTACTGTACTGTAAGAGGTTTGTCTGTATATCTTATGAAAAATTAATAAAAAAGTTTAACTGTAGAAAAAGCATCATTGCAAAGTAACAGCAGTTGACACTGCAGTTGCCTGCCTGCTGCAAGTAAGACTCCAACCCACAAACTACAGGTACTGGGAAACAATAAAAAAGCAAGCAATTCTCCATTTCTGAGTTCATTTTATTTTTCAGCAGGAGGGGCAGAGGTCAGGGATTGGGGGTCAAAGGAACAGCATGAGATGTTAAAAAAAAAAAACCTATGAAAAGGGCAGTGCCCTCAACTGGCACGTGTCCAGTACAATGAATACTTTATAATAAAATGTTTTATTTTCTCTTTGTTTTTGCTCAGTTTAACAATTTTTTTTATTAGGTTCACATTTTTATGACCGTACTAGCAAGTGCCTGTTTTCTAAGAGCAACAATACCCTCCAGGGTGGAAGATATGGGCAATATCGGACCTTCCAGGGGTTATAAGGCCCTCCGCCTGCAGCGTCGGACCTCATTACGCCCCGGGTGGTCCGGTATTTCCCAATACCGCCCACCCTGTCAGATATTATTGCTTGCTTAATACAATGTGTGGAGGAGGGAAAAAAAAAAACACAGGTCATGTATCAGCAAATGTGGTTATGGACCATGCTTAGTATATCAGTAATGTAGGAAGATTTTATCCCATTGACATTTTGCTAAAGGATAATTCCCCTTTTCAAACTTCAAGTTTTAAGCCCCATTTGATGCCAATTACCAATTTCTAAGTTCCAAATAAGCAACCATCAGTGTACCTACAGTAGATGCTAGTTCATGTTGTAAAATGATCCGAGACAAACATGATATGTACTAGTAAGTAGAACTGACTGTGTCAAATTACTTTTCTCCTAAAAACATGAAAGGTCATGCTCACAAATGCCTGCAGTCTGAGAAATAAGGTTCCAGCCTGGAAGCCTTGATGACGGATGCAGACCTTGACATAGCAGCAATAACAGAGACATGGTACTCTGCTAATCACAGCTGGGATGTCAATGTACAGGGCTATACACTGTTCAGAAGGGAAAGGGAAGGTAAAAAGGGAGGGGGAAGGTAGCCCTGTACACTGGAGAGGTCATAAAGGCTATAGAAGTACACGGAAGACAGGGGGAGGCCGAGGCAATGTGGGTCACCCTTGAACTAGGGAATGGCACAGCAATACGCACTGGGGTGATCTACAGACCTCCGTCACAGAGGGAGGGTGGACAGGGTACCTAATGGAGGAAATTCACAACATGGCAGCTAAAGGTGAAATCCTGCTGATGGGGTATTTCAATATGCCGGATGTAGATTGGACCATCCAGGCAACTGCTTCAGCCAGAAGCATGGCCATCCTGGAATCACTGCAGGGGGTTGGACTCAGACAGCTGGTGTAGGAGCCACCCAGAGACAGATCGATTCTGGACCGGGTATGGACCAATGGAAACAGAGTCGAAGGAGTCCAGATGGAAGGGCAGCTGGGATCCAGCGACCACCACATAATGCAGTTTGGCATGGAGACAGGGACTTAATTAAGCCACACAAGGGCTAAAGTATTAGATTTCAGGAGGGAGGATTTCAGTGAAATGAGTAGATGTTTAAGAGCAGCCCTGGAGAAGGAAGAGGTAATGGTTGGAGTGGAGGAACAGTGGGGGAAACTAAAAGGAGCCACAGTGGAGGTAACTACCCAATTCGTTAGGATAGTGGCCAAAGGGAAAAGAAGAAGGAAACCACTATGGTTCTCTAAAGAGGTAGCAGACAAAGTAAGGGCTAAGAGAGCAAGTTTCAGGAAGTATAAAAGGACCCAAAGGGAGGAGGACAGGGAGGTGTACCTTGAATATCTAAGGGAAACAGGGAAAGCTGTTAGGAGAACCAAGACACAGAGGAGGGTTTAGCACAGACTATCAAAAAGGGGGACAATAATAATAATAATAAAAAAATGTATTTGTTAGACGTAGTATCAAAATATCAAAGTGTTGTATAATCAATAAGTTCTAAAATAAACATACAAAAATAAATAAAAACTAATAAACACTATTAAATATTTAAATATCCAATACTAAAACTCAGGGAATGCACATGCAAATACTGTAGATATGTTTTTAGAGCAATTTTGAAGCTCTCCACTGTCTGGCACTCTCTTACCCGACGAGGTAGAGAATTCCACATGGTAGGAGTGGCAAAAGCCTGAGCTCCCGAGGACTTCAAATGCACCCTGGGAATCTCTAGCAATCCCTCGTCGATTGAACGGAGTGGTCTGAGGGGGCAGTAGGGACTCAGAACCGCTTGTAGGTAACTCGGACCCAAGCCATGAAGGGCTCTAAAAGTCAGCAAGCCAACTTTAAAGGAGATCCGCCATTGAACAGGCAACCAGTGCAGAATGCGCAGCACAGGTGAAATATGACTGGATCGAGTAGACCCAGACAATAACCTGGCCGCAGCATTCTGCACTAGCTGCAGGTGGTGGATATCAACCCCAGGAAGCCCTAGGTGTAGGGAGTTATAGTAGTCAAGGCACGAGGTCATGAACGCGTGGACCAGGGCTGGAAGATCGCCAGACGGCACAAGGTGCTTAATCCGGGCAATGTTCCTCAGATGGTAAAAAGAGGACTTGACCACAGCTGACACCTGTGAATGAAGTATCAGCCTGTCACGAAATATCACCCCCAGATTCCTCACCCATTCGTTGGTCAGGAGCTGAGAGCCCCCGAGCCAAAGCCCGGAAGGCTGCCCAGCAGCCAGCCCTCTATCCGGCGACCCAGTTCCACTACTAATACCTCCGTCTTGTCAGGGTTCAATCTAAGCCAACTGGAATTTATCCACTCTTGGATTTCGGCGAGACAGTTATAAAAGACTGAGAGTGCACTATCCTGGTCAGGCACAAAAGACAGGTTCAGCTGAGTGTCATCCACATAACAGTGAAAACTCAGGCCGTACTGTCTTATAATGTCTCCTAATGGGAGCATATACACCGCGAACAACATGGGGGACAACACTGAACCCTGCGGGACCCATGGCAGGGAGAAGGAGTCAGAGGAAAAAATCCCTGCTAATACCCTCTGCGACCTGCCAATGAGCAAAGAGTGAAATCATCTGAGGACTGTACCAGACTGACCACAGATGAACCGCAGGCAATCAAGAAGTACCCCATGGTCCACAGTGTCAAAAGCTGAAGAGAGATCCAGAAGGACCAAAATGGATCAGCACTTCTGGTCTCTAGCCATCAGAAGATCATTGAGCACCCAAACCAGAGTGGTCTCAGTACTGTCTCTTATGGAAACCAGACTGGAGAGGATCGTAGATAGCATGGATGGTAAGACGGTTCTCCAACTGTTGTAAGACAACTTTCTCAATAACCTTCCCTATAAAGGGAAGGTTAGAGATCGGCCTGTAGTTTGCAGGAGAATCTGGGTCAAGAGATGACTTCTTGAGTAGGGGGATAAGCACAGCCTCCTTCAAGGAGCTGGAAAACTCCTCCAACTCCAATGAACACCAGATTAATTCCACTAGAACCAGGCTAATCACATCTACACACCCCATTAAAAGGCGGGTAGGGCCCGGATCTAAACTACAGCAAGTTGGATGCACACTCCGGAGAAGCCACATGATAACCTTGGTCGCCAGTCGGTCAAATTCAGCCCAGCAAAATGGAAGTGTCGTGACCTCACTCCGACCACCAGTAACCCCCATAAGGTGCGATAGGCAGATCTCCGACCTGATGTCAGCAACATTATTGGCAAAGAAGCGAGCAAACTCGTCGCACTGCACTTGTGACAAGGCCTTCCGGACTCGTAGACAGGCTGGCTTGCACAGTCTGTCTACCGTTCGAAACAGCTAAGCTGGTTGATTCTGTGCAGCAGCAATCTCCCTGGACAGGAATTCTGCCCTTCTAACGGGAGACTGATGACTGATAGAGCCTATAATGCTCCATCAGTCTAAGACAAGACATTCTATAGGTACTTCAGCGATAGAAGAAAAACCAGGGGGAGCGGGGGAGATTGTGTGGCTCAAAGGGAAGGAGGAAGAGTGTAAGGAGGATCTACACAAAGCAGAAATACTGAGCAAATACTTCTATTCAGTATTCACTAAGGAGGGAGAGAGTCAAGGACCACAGTTGGGGAGCAAAGACAATTGGGAGAGATGTGGACACCAGTCCATTCACAGCAGGAAACAGTTCTAGAGGAATTCACAAAGCTGAAGGTGGATAAAGCCATGGGGCCAGACCACATACATCCAAGGATATTAAGGGAGCTGAGATGGGAACTAGCAGCGCCTCTGGCCGCCCTGTTCACAGAGTCACTCAACATAGGCATGGTTCCAGAGGACTGGAGGAGGGCATATGTAGTCGCATTGCACAAGAGTGGCGGTAGGGAGGAAGCGGGGAACTACAGGCCAGTCAACCTCACCTCAGTGGTGAGAAAGATCATGGAGACACTGCTGAAAGAAAGGATAGTGGCACACCTAGAATCCAATGGTGCCCATGATCTGAGGCAACAAGGGTTCACAGCAGGAAGGTTTTGTTAAACAAATCTGACACATATTTTTTATTGAGTGACTAGGGAAACGAATCAGAGAGGGGTGGTAACATCGCCTACCTAGATTTCAGCAAAGCCTTCGATACCATCCCACACAGAAGGCCGGTTAACAAGATGAGTAGTCTGGGCATGGGGCATAAGATGACACACTGGGTTAGAAACTGGCTGACAGAAGACAGAGGGTGGTGGTAAATGGGATCCAGTCCGGGGGGAGAGAGAGGTGACCAGCGGAGTACCACAGGGATCAGTACTGTGACCAGTCCAGTTCAATGCCTTCATTAGTGACATTGCACAGGGGCTAGAAGGAAAAGTCTGCCTATTTGCAGATGACACCAAGATCTGCAACAGAGTGGATACTCCAGAAGGGGAGCAGAAAATGAAGAAGGATCTGGAGAAGCCTGAAAGATGGTCGGAGGTGTGGCAACTGAGGTTCAATGCAAAAAAGTGCAAGATAATGCACCCAGGTAGGGGGAACCCTGGGGAAAGCTACAGAAGTGGGGAAGGGGAGGTGCTGACTGTCACCAAAGAGGAAAGGGACCTAGGGGTTATCATATCTGATGTTCTTAAGGTATCAAAGCAGTGCACAAAGGCTGCAGGGAGGGCCAGTGACATGCTGGGATGCATAGGCAGAGGTATTGCTAGCAGGAGATAGGAGGTGGTGATGCCATTGTATAAAACACTGGTAAGGCCTCACCTGGAGTACTGTGTGCAGTACTGGAGACCACACATGCGAAAGGACATAGACAAGGTGGAGGCTATCCAGAGAAGGGCGAAAAAGATTGGGGGATGGCTTGCATCACAAAGCATATGAGGAGAGACTAAGAGACCTCAATATGTACTCAATGGAGGAGAGGAGAGAAAGAGGGGACATGATAGAAACTTTCAAGTACCTCAAGGGCACAAACAAGGTGCAGGTGGGGAATCCTTTCTAATGTAGAAAAGATATCAGAACGAGGGGACACAATATGAAATTGGAGGGGGGTAGACTAAGAGGTAACATGAAGTTTTTTTTACACAGAGATGGTGGTGGACACTTGGAACAGTCTGCAACAAGAGGTAGTGGGGGCAAGCACAGTGGAGAGGTTTAAACATGCCTGGGACAGGCACAAGACAACATTGGGTGGGGAGGCAGTGATGAAAAGCCATTGATCACTTAGGGTCAGTGACTGCATACAAGTATAGGGCTTATGGGCAGACTACATGGGCCTAGCGGTCCTTATCTGCAGACAATATCTATGTACTGTACATAATTATTGGGCCCTGCTTCCATAATTTGTTTGCATCTCCATCACACTGAAAGTTTTAAAAGGTCACAACATCAAGTTCCAATGAAGCGCAAAAGAAGCCAAATCAAAACCACATTTGTGATAATGCTGCTTTCTTTTAATGTAGGAGAACAGATCTTTAATGCCAGTCATGTGTGTATGGTGTGACTTCCTGCTGCCTGTGGCTATCCAATCCATAACTGGTCAAGTACAGAGAAAATACAGTGAGATGAAGTCCAAAGTTTATACTGTAGCTTGAAGAATGCAATCAACAACCATCATGGGGTTTTTAATGAGAAGTCTGTCAGGAAAATAAATCTGGCATCAGCAGAAATCCATTTCTCAACCATAAACTAATGAAGCCATTCCATTCTTTACTGTTGAGGACGTATGTGCAAGTAGGATCTTTGTCTGCAAGTAATTGTGCCTGGTTTACTGCCTCTTAGCTGAAGTCAAAATTACAACTGCTATAGTACTTTGACCAACAGAATTTGAAATACACAGAAGCACAGAAGAACAGATGCAGAAGGTCTAGTGGTCTGTCCAGTGTAGCAGGTTACCTACCTAGTTATGTGTGTTTCATAGACCCTATAGGCCCTCAAAAATGTTTGCACTGACCAAAAGTTGTCAGACCCTGGACCACCTCTTCATCTCATCTCCAGATCCTCTCTACTGTCCACTCTACTGCACAGCTTAGTGTCATCAGCAATGAGACGGACTTTAACCTGCAAGTGCAAAGTGATGCATACAGCAGTGACGAATCCTGGAACTGTCTTCTAGATGGGATTCCAGCAGACAGCATAGAGGATAAAGAGAGAGTTGGGGGGGGTTGATATGAAGTAACTTAAAACCATCTTCTCTGTGCAATAAGGCATACGGGAGGGCTAATGAGATGCTAGGGTGCATAGGGAGAGAGATTACTATACTAGCATATGAAGAAAGGTGATATTGCCCCTGTATAAATCACTTGTCTCATGCTGCGCCTGGAGCACTGTGTGCTGTTCTGGGGGTCTGTATCTAAAGAAAGAGAAGGGTAAAGACAGTGCAGAGAGGGGGCAACAAAGATGATCCATGAACAACAAGGCAAAATGCATGTAGAAAGACAGAAAAGTCTTAACAAGCACTCACTGAAGGACAGAACTGAGAGGAGGGATAGGACACAGACTTTAATGTTCATGACAGGGTTCGACAGAGTGAACAGCAAGTTTATTTAAAGGGAAGGTCCCCTCAGCCTGCTTTCAGTATACATGTGCAATTTGTAGGCATGAACAATGATTCCCTCTGTAGCATCCCTCTAATTTTATCCTAATTTAAGTATAAATGAGGTTGCTTTTCACAGTTTTTGAGGGGGTGGAAAAAACAAGGGATGATTTGAAAAAGTTGGAAGAATGGTCAAGGGTTAGCAGCTGGGTTTCGATGCAACAAAAGTGCAAAATCATGCACTTGGGGCACAGGAACCCAGAGGCTACATACCGGTTGGGAGGGGAAGTACTGGCAACCGCTAAAACCGGAAAAGGACATGAGGGTAATCATTTCTGATGACCTGAAGGTAGTCGAGCAGTGTGATAAGGCAGTGGAGAAGGCTAGCAGGATGCTCAGGTGCATAGGGAGGGGTATCACCAGTAGGAAGATGGAGGTAATATTAACCCTGTACAGATCACTGGCAAGACCACATCTTGAGTACTGTGTCCAGTTCTGGAGGCCACACCTCAGGAAGGACATTGATAAGGTGGAGGCGGTACAAAAGAGGGCTACCAAAATGGTGCAGGGCCTGCATCAAAACCCTACGAGGAGGGACTCAAGGAACTGAATATGTACTCTCTGGAGGACAGGAGGGAAGGAGGGATATGATAGAAACATTCAAAAACCTAATAGGTATTAATAAGGTGCAGGAAGGTAGCATTTCACATAGAAAAAGAAGCTCAAGGACAAAGGGTCACATTATGAAGTTGGGGAGAGGCTCAGAGGAAATGGGAGAAAATACTTCTTCACGGAGAGGGTGGTGGACGCCTGGAATAGCCTTCCACCGGAGGTAGTGGGTGCCAAAACAGTGACAGGATTCAAGCATGCATGGGACAGATACAAGGGGACCTTGGTGGTAGGGCAAGGGGATGAGATGATGGTAGATTATAGGGTCTGCGGTGGCACAGTAGGAAGGGAAAACTTGGCAGACAAGGTGGGCCTAGGCGTAAGAGGTCCTTATCTGTCAACAACTTCTATGTTTCTATATAGTTTTGTGTGTGTTTCTTTTTTGTATGTTTATTATCACCTCTACTTCTATAAAGAATTTCAGTAGAGGTGGGAGTTCTGGTGGAAACAAACATTTGTGTAAAAAGTCCTTCATACTCACAGTACAAACAAGAGGCTGTGGCTAGCAAAAGACTTTGAATCTAAATGTTTTTGTTTTAGGATGACAAGAGTCACTTTTTCATAACAAAAAACAAACAAAAGAATAAGACATACTGAATGCAAACAGAGGCCAGTGTAAGGCCAGACATTTTCAGCTGGGCAGACAGTAATAACAAAAGGACCAAGCTCTAACAAATCCAGTTTGGAACAGTCTGAGGAAAAGGTTGTCCCCAGAGATTAAAAGCAGAGACAGGGTATAATGTCAGAGAGGCAGGTCCAATGATGCGGGGACACTATACTGGTCAGCCAAAGGTATTTCTGCTGTATGTTTACAATAAAAATGAAGTTTTGTTTTGAGACGTAGAACTAGTAAAATCATGGGATCAACTTGTACTGTTAATCTTTCTTCTGATGCATACTGTCATTCCATTTGCTTTGCCCACTGCCCCATTACAGTGTGCAGACATCTTTAGATTCTGCAATATTATTACTAGTAAATCCTTTTCTTCTGCAGTACTATCCAGCACCGCCATTCCCATTTTGTAATGCACCCTTGAGTTCCTGTTCCCAATGTGCATTACTTTTACATTTTTAGTGCTGAAACTCAGCAGCCAGATATTTGACCAGATTCTCCCTTAATTCCCCTTCTCCCTTCCTCCGTGTCTATCCTTGTGCAGATCTTTTTGTCTTTTGTGAAGAGGCAAAGCTTACCCTTGTTACATTCACCTACATCCCAGATGAATATATTGAAGTGGACCTGTCCTTGGTACACTACTTGTCACTTCCTTTCCTCTGAAAATTCCCCTTATTAACTACCACCCTTTGTGTTCTACCACTCAATCAGTTCTCCACACAATCTACTATTTTTTCTTCTTCCACCCCAAGGTCCATAATCATTTTGACCAGCCTTCTGTGGGGGACCACATCAGAGGCCTTTCCAAAGTCTAAGTATACTGTATCAACTGCCTGCCCTTTTGCCTGCTGCTGTGGTTACCCAGTTGAATAACTCGACCAGATTCGTCTGGCAAGATAATCTCCTTGTGGACCCATGCTGTCTGTGGTCTTGCAGCCTGTTCCCTTTAAAGAAGTCCACCAGAACCTCCCTCAGTAAGAATTCCATAATTGTCCCCATTACAGATATTAAGCTGACTAGCCTATAGTTCCTGGCTCATTCCTCTTCCCATTCATATGCAGTGAAACACCACCTGCTGTCCTCCAGGCCCTAGGATCCACACCCATGGCTAGCGAGCAACTGAAATGTCTGCCAATGGCCCTCCTGTAACCCCTGCTACCACTCTTAGCACCCTCGGATTAAGTCATTAGGTTTCATACATGTATCTACTTTCAGCTGTTTGCCTTTCCAATGCCCTTTTAGCCATTATCTGAATCAAACTCCCAGGGTACTTGCTCTCCTCCTTCCTAACCCACATTCTGGCAGTGGTTCATCCTTCTCCTTAGTAAATAACAAACAAAAGTAACTGTTTAGGATCTCTGCCTCCCCCATGTCTCTGTCCTCCCACCCATCCTTGCCCTCAAGTCTCACTATAGTACCTTTGACCTTACACTACTCCATGATGTGCTGGAAAACAACCTACCTCACCATAGGCAGATAAACTGTAACTGTGCAATAAACCCCAAACAATAAACATTGTAACACATTTGACACAAATATAACTATGCAAACAGGGATGAAGTTTATCAGGGGGACAGAAACAGGGAACACGGACCTGGAAAAGAAAATGGGGTAAGGCCAGTAAACAAATCAAATGCAAATAATCAGGTTTAGATCCTATCACCCTTCAAACAACATTCCCAAAATAACAGTTCCACAACCTCTGGAGCACCAGATATTTTAAGGTCCCCCACAGGAGCTCCCACAATTGATCCCGTGCACATGTAAATTTCAAAAGTTGCAGGCTTGATGGTTGAAAACAGTACAGTACCAATAGAGATATTCACATGGGGATGTGGGTCCCAAATAACAGTCCCCACTTTTAAAGAAATGAAAGGTCAAACAAAAAGTCTCTTACATTGCAGAAGTATCAAGTCTACAGACACTCTTCAGTCTGTGCAGGTCTTGACCTATAGTATCAATCTATCTAAGTCCTATCTACAAGATGTTGTAGGGCCAAGCCTTGGTCTCTACTCATATCCCTTACAATGAAGCTGCACAGAAATCACTGGAGGAATGACTTCCAAGTAGATTCTCTAGCAGGCTAGGTTAATGGTGCGGTGAACCCAATGTGCTTCTTATGCTAAAGGATGCAAGCTGTGATGAATCCTGAATCTCCTGATCCTCTTTAATCCACAAGGAGTAATTCTTTCACCTACCTGAAGGCAGGCAAGCACACACTTATGTCCATGTAATCCATAGGGGGCCATTCTTTCTCCTACCTGAAGGCAGGTACACATGCACTTATGGCCACTGTGACAAGTCCCTCTCCAAGGACAAATCCATGCAGCAGGAGTCTGAGAAATGCATAGTAGGTTTTCTCTCAGAGAACTAGAGACTGTTCCAAGGTGATCTCTGCTCCAAAGGCTGAAGTCCAGGAACGGCACTTCAGTCCTCAGGCCCAGAAACTGTTTCAGAAACCCTGATTAGAACTCTGCTAGATTTGCTTGCCCCCAATAATAAACAGAAGAATTCACGTCTTTTTCCCCTCTTCCTCTCGGGCAGATCCACCTAGCTGGGCCACACACTGTTTTAGGCCAAGATGCACAGGCAGGAAGACCCTGCCATTCTCCAGCCCTAATCAACTGGTCAGAGGACAGAAAGGAAGGGACAGGATAGTGCTGCACTTTAAGTCCCTATGCTTCATCAGCCTGCCAGCACAGCGGTACAGCTACTGCTTGCGACTCCGATTACCTGGGTTCGGGGAGCAGGCTCAGGAGCTGCAGGACCATTTGGGGGATCGACCTTCCTAAGGATCGCTCTCCTCCTTTGGGGGCTGCTGGCACCTGACAGACTCCAGGTGGAAGCCAGTGATCTGACGGCTGGAGCTCACTTGATTGGGGAGGTGAGACAGACGTTGGTGTTATTGCCACTAACGTCATTGCACACTATGCCTCCTGGACATACCTCTCATAGAAACATACACTTTGACGGCAGATAAGGACCGCTTGGCCCACCTAGTCTGCCCATTTCCCTACCTACTGGATAAGCTGCAGATTCCAGTTAACCAACAGCCTACTTCTTCCTACCCCCCACCAGAATTGCCTTATGTCTGTCCCATGCATTCTTGAATTCCCCCACTGTGTTTGATTCCATGACCTCCTCCGGAAGGCCATTCCATGCGTCCACTACCCTCTCTGTAGAAAAATACTTCCTCACATTGCCCCTGAGCCTTCCCCCCTCTATCTTCAAATTGTGTCCTCTTGTACTTGCACATCTCTTTTTCTGAAAGATGCTACCCTCTTGGACTTTGATGATTCCCTTGAGGTACTTGAAAGTTTCTATCATGTCCCCCCTCTCCCTCCTTTCCTCAAGGGCATACATATTAAGCTCCTTTAGTCTCTCTTCATATGGTTTCTGTTGCAGACCCTGCACTATTTTAGTTGCTCTCTTTTGAGCTGCCTCCATTCTGTCTATGTCCTTGCGGAGATGGGGTCTCCAGAACTACACGCAGTACTTCAGATGGGGTCTCACCAACTGTCTGTATACAGGGATAACAACTTGCTGTTTTCTTCTGGTGATGCCTCTCTCTATACATCCCAGTATCCCCCCAGCCATCCTTACTGCCTTCTCACATTGCTTGCTTACCTTTAGGTCATCTGATATGACTACCCCCAGGTCCCTTTCCATTTTTGTTGTCGATAGTAACCCCCCCCCAATTGTGTACTCTTCCCTTGGGTTTTTGTTTCCCAAGGTGCATCACATTGTAGTTCTTTGCACTGAATCTAAGCTGCCATATATTTGACCATTCCTCCAACCTTGCCAAGTCCCTTCTCACCCTTTCCACCCCCCCTTGTGTATCAACCCTGTTGCAGATCTTTGTGTCATCTGCAAAGAGGCATACTTTTCCTTCCAGTCCCTCTGCAATGTTACTTATAAAGACATTAAAAAGGACTGAACCCTGTGGTAGCCCGCTAGTAATCCCCCTTTCTTTGGAGTGGACTTCGTTTACTATTACCCTCTGTGTTGTGTCGTTCAGCCAATTATTTACCCAGGGCTACCACCCTGGGACCCACTCCCAGGCTGGCTAATTTGTTTATTAATCTTTTATGTGGGACTGTGTCAAATGCCTTGCTAAAATCTAGGTAGGCCATGTCCACAGCCCCTCCCTGCCCTCTCAACCTGCTATGACCAAAATCAGGGACACTCCTCCTAAAAATCAGGGACAGCATATTTAACTCAGCATGGCACAGCACCATCACACGATGTAGTACTGTACATAAGTAAAGTACCTTTAGTTTATGTTTTTTAAATGTCAAATACAGTTGCATACTACCAAATGGCATAAAAAAAAAACACACACACAGGTGAATGTTTAGCATGTTTATGTTGTAATGTCTCTTCATTCACTTACTTGAAAGTAAAGCTGAACATAAGCATTGCTAAAGAAATTATTTTTTTAGGATCCAGTGTATATTAATTTCCAGGATTTTGAGGCTCCATTGTTATTAATTTCCAGACTTAACCGAACAGAAATTTACTGTTATGGAATGCAGTGTGTGTGTGTGTGTGTGTGTGTGTGTGTGTCTCTCTCTCTCCCTCTCTTTCTCTCAGTTCTTTCAGTAGTCTCATTAGAGAAACAGATGAGCCTGTGGAATACCGGGGGAGAGGTGGCCCCCTACAACCTCCTTTTTTCTGCACAATCAATCAGAATCTTTATTTATCCAGGTGAACATCGTTGAGCAAGCTCATTTGCAAGATGGACCTGGTTAGCTCTGGGTCAAATGGTACAATGCATAGAGATATTTACAATAGAGTCAAATAACACAAGCAGAGAACAATTAATGCAAGTAAGTACTCAATGTTACATCAGTCATGTTAGTTCAGAGTGCTTCTATAATATTTAAGGAGGACATAAGATAAGGCTTAGTAGAAACTTCAGTAGGGAGAAAAGATCGACCACTCGTGTAGGGAGCTGACGTAAGCACAGAATTTCAAAAGTAGTATAATCACACAGTATCCCTAAATGTAACACTCTAAACAGAAGAATAAGGGGCTTAACAGTCAACGAGAAAAGTACAGTTCTTTTTTGGCAAATTGCGGCATGGAAATCAGATTTATGCTTGATTTAGAATGGACACAGAAGCAGACTGCAGGAACCAATTGGAAGCCAACACCTAGGAGCACTCACGTTAAGATTGGATGGCTGTTAAGGCCGTGCTTTGCTAATGGAGACTCCGAGCTTAGGTTCTCAGGCGGCAGCAGAGGCAGTGCCAACCGCCCGGGTTTCCCATGTC
This sequence comes from Neoceratodus forsteri, assembly GCA_016271365.2. NCBI lineage: Eukaryota > Metazoa > Chordata > Ceratodontiformes > Ceratodontidae > Neoceratodus > Neoceratodus forsteri. Next base: position 1,206,316,832 of record CM057456.1, read on the forward strand.
TATGGCAGGGAGCCCGTGGAGAGCATATCCTTGGCAGTGGATGGAGGAAGGGGTACAGACAATGGAACATCTGAACCACCAGGAGGACCAAAACAGTAGGACAACAGAATTGGGTATTCCTTGACACCTAAAGACTGGCCCAACCACAGAAATGAGTGTAATCAAACAGAGTCCCAACTCTTGACACTCTAAACAGGAAAAAATAGAGGTCATAACTGTTAGGCAATAAGTAAGTACAGCTCTTTTTTGTGCAAGTTTTAGACAGAAAATCAGACTTTATTTTAGTATTGAGGGAGACACAGGAGCAGACTGCAGGAGCCAATCAGACGCCAGAGCAGAAAAGTGCTCGCATTCCGACTGAGTATCGGCAATGCCACACCTCGCTAGTAAGGAGACCGGTCTAGGTGTCTCAGGCGGGGGCTATGGAAGCAACAACCGCCCGGTATCCGCATTTCTCCCACCTGAGGGGCGGGGAGCCCCTGAAGGGCTAGTCTACAGCAGGGAAGACAGTTAGGGGACAGATGAAAGATAGTAAGAGTGAATGCAGTGTAAAGGGAATATGAAGATGAAATAAGGCAGTTAAATGGTACAGGGTAGGGGAATAAGAGCCAAGAATAAGCAATATGTAAAAGACAGCAGGGTGAGTAAGGTGGGTTCCACGTCAACTCATCGCAAAATATCTCAGCGCATACAATTACCGCGTGTCAATATCAGCGCATGTAAATTCATCGTTACACTAATTCATCAAATAGCCTTCTAATCGAAAAAACCTGCAAGTCACTAATTCACCGCATAGCAACACACTAATTCCTCCACAATACAGACAATTAATTAGTAACAGGTGTCAGTCAATTACCGAATAACTGCATTTAAATATATTCATTATGTTAGCCTCCATTGTATCACTGATTCCAATGATGCCTTTGTCATTCGTTCTTAGCCAGCGAGGGCAGCAGCTGCTTGCGGAGCAAGGATATTTATACTGTAAAGAGAGAGTTCACTCCGGTAAAACATATTGGAAATGTGCAGGGTACGATAAACTCAAGTGCACTGCAAGATGCCATACTATCGGCGATGATACTATATGTTACATTAATTCCCATAATCATGTGCCAGATGCTGGTGAAACAGAAGTTAAAAAAGTAATTGCAGTGATGAAGGAAAAGGCAATTACCTCACTAGAGGGAACACAGCAAATTGTGGCAGGAGCAACTGGTGAGTTACATCGAGCTGTTGCAAGTAAACTGCTTTCTATTACCTGTCTGAAACGAACAGCACAGCGTGCGAGGCAAAAGGCATGTGTTGCTCCTGCATTGCCTTTATGTTTAGTTGAATTGAAAATACCAACAGAATACTGCGTGTCTGATAATGGGGCTCAGTTTCTGCTACATGACAGTGGTTGCCAAGACCAAGAACGATTGCTAATTTTCAGCACCAAAAAAAATCTTGAATATATGGCAACAGCAGATAATTGGTATGCAGATGGCACATTTAAGGTTACTCCACCTTTATTCTCACAACTATACACAATTCATGGGGTTCGATTTAATGCTGCTATTCAGACTGTTTTTGCTCTCATGACTGCATGCACAACATCAGCTTACACCGAACTTCTTTCCATTTTGAAGTCCCTATGCCCTGCACTCTCTCCGCGTTCTATGATGACAGACTTTGAGCAAGCAGCTGTGCGTGCTTTTGCATGCCAGTTTCCGGAAGCACAAGCAAGGGGTTGTTTTTTTCATCTTTGTCAGGCATTATGGCGAAAGGTGCAGGATTGTCCAGAAATTTTAAAGAAGTACACCATAGACGAGAACTATGCACTAAACATAAGAATGACTGCAGCCCTAGCATATGTTCCCATAAATGATGTTGTGGATGCATTTGAAAGCTTGCGAAATTCAGAGTTTTATGTTGAGTAAAAGGAGGTCCTAGCACCATACATAGATTATTTCGAGGACACTTGGATCGGGAGACCTGTGGGACGGCGTGGTCGAAGGCGCCCACTATTCCCGATCCAATTCTGGAACTGCCATTCAGCTGTTTCCCAAGGGTTGCCGCGCACAAATAATGCAGTAGTGGGGTGGCACCGCAGTTTCAGTAGCCTGCTAGGAGCCAGTCACCCGACTATCTGGAAATTTATTTGAGCCCTGAGAACGGAACAAAACATGAACGAGCTACGTATTGAGCAGTATCTTGCAGGACACGAACCTCCAGCTCAGCGTAAGTATAGGGACATTGCAAGACGGCTGTGCGTGGTAGTAGAAAGTTATGGCACCTGCTCCATCATTGATTACCTGCGTGGAGTGGCACATAACTTTCAACTTCAAGTCTAAAAGCTGAGCTTTTATCAGATTTTATCAGATTTTAATTTTTTAATTAATAAAGGATTAAATTTTCACTGCACTGCGCTGAATTGACACAAGGTAAGACAAATACAAATTCTGTATCTGTAATAATTATAACCTCTGATTTCCACTATTGGTCTGTTGAACTATTAATATTATTTGCAATAATTATAACCTCTGACTGCTAGAAGCTGACTGGTCTGACTTGATGTCTGATGCGCTGAATTTTATTTCGCTATTGGTCTCTTGAACTGTTGAAATTATTAACGAACCTCTGCTGCCGAATTAATGCTGATTTCCACTAATGGTCTTGATTATTAATTATTAATATTATTTGCAATTATTAACGAACTAATGCTGATTTCAGAACCTCTGTCAACCAGAAGCTGACTGGTCTGACTTGATGTCTGATGCGCTGAGCTGACTTGCGGCAATTTAACAATTACGCTGAAGTTTATTTCGCTATTTCATCTGCGCTGTTTTGTTTGCGACAAATTGACATGATACCAGTAAGGTGTAGTGGCCGCGAAAGCCATAAAGAGACAATAACCCTACAGGAATTTCTAGAGGGGAAAAACATTTAAGGCATAAGACGCTCACAGAGTTAAGGTCACCAAAGGTTACAAGCGATTATAAATTCAATTGGACAAGTTTAACCCTTGCTGTGTTGTTGACCAAAATATCAGTGCAGAGTTCCTATACTTTCTAATTCTGTTGTTAGCTTAAGGGTTAAACAGATGTGCTAGGCTTACACTGGTATTCTTTTTTTTTTTTTTTTTTTACCGAGCTGCCGTCCGCCTGATGTATCTCGGCCCGGTCTGAATACGGAAGCTTCCACTCCCGAATTAGCCATGAGCCCCGATACCGCGGGCTTGCCCCCCACGACGGGGCTGCGACACTCTCCCCTGCATGCCGCAGACATTCGGACTAGGTCGGGGGCTTGGTCCAGGGAGCTAATTAAAGCCGTGGCGAGCCTCATTAGCGGCGGTCGGCAGCTCCTTTTTTCCGTTTTTTTCTTGGGGAGGGGGGTTGTGCAATGACGCCAGCATCTGCCCCGCCTCCTAGGTATGCGAGCGCCGGTAGCGGTACTCCTGGCCTCCGCCAGGGGTCGCCGATGCTCCGGGCACTTCCCCACCCTTCCCCCAGAGAAGGAGAGCAGTCCCTAGGACACTCCATCCTTCTCTCCCCAGCCGGCCCTCCAGCGACCCTGGTCCATTCCTGAACCCGGGTCGCCGGCGTCGCATGCAGAAATCCAACCGCTGCGCCGACGGGCCGGCCCTTACACTGGTATTCTAAAAATCCATAACAGAAGCGTGCAAGTTGGGACTTTGGGACAGGGAGTCTAAATTTGGGAAATCCCAGAAAAAAAACAGGATAGTTGAGAGGTATGCTCCTGGGGAGCAGAACATGGAAAATGCCAACTGTGCAGTATGCTGCCCACTTCACTCTGCAGGTCTTGCATCGTTGCCCTGTGGCGCTCCCCAGACACTGAGCTAGAGGACCAATGGGGGAAGGGGTCATCCCCCCAAAGGCCCCACCCTGGGGGTAAACCAGGGAGGAACAGCGGGGATGTAATTCCCAGTGGACAGGTAACGGGGCAGGGGGCTGAATCAGGCCAATGTGGGCAGGAGGGAAAAAACACAGTAAACAAACAAACAAATAAAAAGTCCCTATACTCCAAATGATTTCCCAGCGTAAGGGCAACCAGCAGAAGGGTGTCACCCGGGCATCTGCAGGGTGGCAATAAATCAGCAAAACACTCTGCTGGTTTCCCCCTTTGAGTACTGTTCTCTTCCAACCACGTATTTACATACTGAAACAGTTTTACCAGGAAAGGCCTTTTAGCTGCACCTGCCTGTTTTCAGTAATGTCCTAGAGATGTACTGATATAGCAGACTGAATTCGCATCCGTTATATTTACTGCTATAAACATTTGTGCCTGACAGAAGTGGCACGGCCAGATTACTCTTCAATATAGTACAGACAATCACTGGATATATTACTCATGTGAAGAACAACAATCAGTTGTCTTACACTAAGCTCTGTAATCTCCTTAATCAGTTTCATGTTCTCTCGCAGCTGCAATCACTGGTGCATGCAGGTGTCAAGTTTTGAAGTTTCTCTTGTTTCTCAGTACAAGTTAAACATCTGTACATGCTGGCTTCTGAGTAACAAAAATGTCTCTTCTCAAATGTATACTGTCAGCTAAACCCCACAAAAGAAAACACCTGTTTGATATGAACTCTGCTGACAGTGGTGACTTAGCCAAGAGCTCCGGAGTTGATATTGCTGTAGCGGCATCTGTAGCTAAGGAGCTAGCTGCATCCACTCCTCCACCATCAAAGAAAAGCCGCCCTGCAACATACATATGCAAACTATACCCCGAAAACCAATGCAAAATCGACAGATATGCAAGTGAGAATGGGGTCATGGCAGGGGCTCACTATCATCAGTTCAAAGTTGGTGTGAGAATGAATGAAAGAACTGTGAGGAAATCTAAAGCTTACTATTTCAAGGAGTTTTGTAAAACCTCTGACCCAAAAAACTGTCACTCCTCGTGCAAAAAAAAAAAAATTAATGGGCGTCCAGCTCTTTTGGTTGAGGATTTTGAGGTCCAACTATGGAAAACTGTTAGATCTCTGTGAGCTGAGGGGGCTGTACTCAATGCCGGTGTTTTCCATGCTGTGGCATTAAGGGTTGTTAGGTCAACTTCTCAGCTGTTACTCATTAAAAAAAAAAAAAAGGTAATTTAGGCCATGCATGGGGGGTTCTTGCACCAAATGGGTTTTCGTAAAAGAAGGGCACTGAAACAGCCCATAAAACACCTAATGACTTTCTGTATGTTAATGCTACTTCTCTTAACAGAATTTCAGAAGCCGGCGCCCAAGCAATGATATCACAAGAATTGGTAATAAATGTGGATGAAACCGGTGTTAACATGCTTCCAGTCTCAGAGTAAACCATGGCTGCTACCGGCCCGAAGCAGGTTGCTATGACAGGAATAGGAGACAAAAGTCAAGCCTCTATTGTTCTGGGTTATACACTTGCAGGAAAAAGGTCGTCCCCCAAGTCATATTTAAAAGGAAGACTGCAACATGTAACCCCACTGAGGAGAATTGAACAGCACCCATAGTAAAAATGGCATAAAACGATTGACCTGTATAGAAATCACCAATTTTATATAAAAGTGGTGCAAATAAAACCACACAAACCACCTGATGCGGTATAAACGCCAGACCACATGAACATAGCACGTCATGGAACAAACTAACATTTCACTCGTTAACTAACGAGCTTCATCAGAGTTGCATTAAAATGAATAAAGTGCCGAATAAATACTAAGCCCTTGTGACATCACACATACATCACCCAATCTTGGACTGTCACATGACTTCATTCAAAAAATACATAGTGAGTACATTTAATCATGATCGGGTCTTTATTGCTAGCCCCCATTTTCGTATTGCACCAAATGTAGAAAGCACTGAAACAACTATGTTTCTTGCTGGGGTGTAGAATGTAAATTAATGTAAATTACACTCAAACATGGCAATAAGAAATATCAACAATAAATATCTAATTATTTTTGCCATGATGTGTTTTGTGCCAGCACTCGCTTGAAATGTGCAAATAAACAAACGGGGGTGCACTCCGACACTGCCAGGTACTTTTACTTATTTGCGGCTCAGACAATAAATGTAACTGGGCACCCACCCCCTTCCCCACTACCCTGCTACAGGATCACTTCAAAAATGTACAAACAATGCTAACAACAGTTTGCCTAATATAATAAGGAGCAAAACAATTGGAAAAAATGTATTCCTATTACAATTTCGGTTAAAAAGCAGACAATTCAAATTGTTCATTCAGACCCTCAGCTCCCCGTGCACCCATTTAATAGATCCAGAAGCTCTCATGTCTTATCAATAAGAGCCTTAAGATCTCCTCCCCTAGGACCCAGTCACATCTTCTCCATAGCCACGAAACTGACGTTACGTACAATGTTAAGAAGACTGCTTGCATGTTTCCCAATAGCACAGGTTAAATCTCCTCTTTGGAGTGCTCAAATGTGTTCACCCACCCTGATTTTCAGACTCCTTGTAGTGCGTCATATGTAATATGACCCACAACTGCACAGCAATAAACAACACTGCTAGTGTCACACGTAAAAAAATCTGTAAGACGCAACATCTTTCCTGTTTTTGGATTTAAAATTTCCCTACATGTGCATATGCACTGTCAGTAAGTGCACTTTCCACACTTATAGGTTCTGGGAGGGGGGCAGCAACCAACTAGCTTTAGACTGGGGGGTGGCAGCTGTTAGACCTCAATAGACTATTTCTGTCAGTGGAATTTTGAAAACACGTAGTGCACACATCCCAGGTTGATCAAAAATCAACTGACAGAAATAGTCTATTGAGGTTCATTAGCTGACCCCCCCCCCCCCAATGTCACTAGAAACATTCCCAGGGGACAGCTTATAAGAACTCTTAGAAATTGTATGGAGGAGGAAGAATTCATAGTAGAAAGGGCACAGCAGATAAAAAGATTCCAGGAGAGGGGGTACAGTGCTGGTAGTATAGCCACGGCTATCCAACACGTTTCCAACTTGAAAGGGGAAAATGTTCTTATTTCCATATTAGGACAAGAGGGAAACCAAGAAGTATGTCCGTTTGTGACTACCTTTTCAACTAGGTCCCAGAAGGTTAGGAACATTATTCACCAGAAGTGGGGCATTCTAAATCTTTAACCAAAACTGTCGGAAGTTGTACAAGAGGGTTCAACAGTGGTATTTAGACATGCCAAGACCATCCTCGACAAGGCTGCCCTTAGCACCATTTCATCTGGACAAACTAAAGCTAGTCGGTTGCCACCCCCACCCCCCCGGCACCTATAAGTGTGGAAGATGCACTTATTGTCAGTACATTGCCCATATGGTACAGTATCAAAACCAGCTCTGGGACCAGGCCCACGGTGTGGCCCAGGCCCTCCCAGAGGACACCCTGAGGCAGCAGTTGCTTCAGTCTCTCCAAGCAGGATCAGACATTGGCTAGCAACTTTTACGGGCAGCCTACAATGCCTCAGTCCAGGCTCCCGTGGTGGACATTTGTCTGCGCATTCTTGGCTGAGGGTGTCAGATTTGCCCAGGATGTCCAATTGTCCAACCTGAATGCCCCCTCCAGAAGTTACAAATTATTTGGTGCAGATTTGCAGAACATACTGTCCAACCTGCAGACTTCAGGCTGCACCCTGTGGTCTGTCCACTCCATGTACCACACCCAACCTAAAAGTAACCAGAGAGTGCCTTTTCATCAGTCTACTCATAGACCCAAGCCCTCCCAACAAGCCTCAGGGTAAGCACCGAGCCACCCCTGCTCTGCCTACCTCCTCCTTCATGACGGGAAAACTCCCAAGAGGAGCTCCCGTGGCCCCTGTTGCAGGTGCCACTTCAGCATGACTCCTTGCCTGGCCTCCAGCCAGGTGGGAGGTGGTGGTCTGGGGTCATTTCTTCCTTCACCTGGACAAGTGGAGAGAAATCACCAGAGATGCTTGGGTGCTGCAGCTCACAGAAAATGTTCACACTCTAGCGCACCTGGAGTGGCCTCCAGAAAAACGTCCAGTTCTGTCCACCTATCCTCCAGCACACATTCTAGGGCTCTGGTAGAAAGTCCACTCTTAGCTGCACAAAAGGGCGACAGAACCTGTCCCAGAGATGCAGCAGGGCAAGGGGTTCTACTCTCATTTCTTCCTGTTCCTGTTCCTCAAATGCACAGGGAATCTCAGGCCTATTCTAGACCTCCGGGAGCTAAGTTTATTTATTCAGTACTAAAAGTTCTGGATGGTGACACTTTAGGTTCTTCTACCCCTTCTGCACCAGGGAGATTGGATATGTTCCCTCGACATGAAAGATTCATACCTGCATATTTAGGTACATGCCTCCTACAGACAGTAATTAAGGTTCCATTTCCAGGGCTACCACTTCCAGTTCTGGGCCTTGCCTTTTGGCTCATCCTCGGCCCCTCAGGTGTTTACCAAATGCCTGGTAGTAGTGGCAGCTGTCCTCATGCAGGAGGGACTCTATGTCATTCTGTACCTGGATGACTGGCTTCTCAAACCCCAGTCCAGGGAGTGCCTGTTGCAGACTCTGGAACATACCACCTGCAAGTTCCAGGAACTGGGGATCAGGGTCAACCTGCACAAGTCAGTTCTGACCCCGTCAGTGCCTTCAGTACATACAGTAAAGGCAGTCCTGGATAAGGCTCAGGCTATGGCCTTCCTACCCCAGGACAGGGCAGATCACCTTATAGCTCAAGCCCGCCTGCTGTAAAACAGCCAATATGCCTCGGCCAGAACCTTCCTCTGGCTCCTGGGCCTGATGGCTGCGGCTATAGCTACAGTGCCTCTAACCAGACTGCTCCTGAGGGCACCCCAATGATTGCTGAGTGTCCAGTGGGACCAGCGTACCAACGACCTGGAACAGCAGGTCCTGGTCTCCTCTCCAGTGAAAAAGGTTCTGCTTTGGTGGATGGAACCCGGCAACCTGTTGAGAGGGGCATCTTTCCTCATTCCCTCTCTCAGCTCTGAAAAATAGCTGAAAAGAACTACACAGCAGAAGTGATATATTTTTTTCATTTCAAACTTGCAGGGGTTTGTGTAAGTTCATAAGCAGAAGGGCTTTGGATTAGGGTATTTTGTGTTCTGTTTTTGTTTACTGTTCTGTAATTCTTAGTAGCAAGTAAAGGGGACTGCTGTGGTTAGCAGACCATTTTTCAGTATCTTGTTGCTGGGCCAGGAAAGTTAAACATGTTAAGCAGGTATGTTTTGGAAGAGGGGCTAAAGCAGGCTTGTAGGAGGAGAAGAGCTTAAAAGGGGATCTTGGCTATGGGTTCAATTATGAAGAGCTGAAAAGAACTACACAGCAGTGGTGATTTATTTTTTTCATTTCAAACTTGCAGGGTTTGTGTAAGTGAAACTCTGATTTAAATTGTTTTTTGCAGGGTATATTTTCACTTAAACTGTTGTGCAGGTTGTCTTGCTGAAAAGTAGGAAAGCACTCACTGGGGTGGTGGGTCAGAGCTGTAGCTGGCTGTTTCTGGAGGGCACGGGCTTTATCCCACATCCCACCCTGCCTTGTACCCCTTCCATCCAAAGGGCATAATTTCCTTTATACCAGGGGTTCTGACATCACTTCCCCAAAAGGGCAAAGGACATACACCTGTCATATCCTTAACAGCCCAGCATGCCACTTAGGGGGTAAATGCATGCACATGCTCGCACACACACTAACAAAAAAGAAAAACTAAAAAATGTAAACAGGAAGGGAGAGAGACATGTGGGGAGTGGTGCAATGCACTGGCTGTGGGGCGGCAGTCTTCTTGGAGATGTTCTGGAGGCTGCGATGCTGCCCTATTTGCAGTCACCTCTCTGGTCTGAGGGAGGAGATTGCCCATCTCCAGGCTGACCTGTTGAGGATTCGGGAAACCTCACTCCCACCCAGGGACCACTAGGACCATCGCCACTGCCTCAGAGGTTGCCAAGAAAGAGGAGCAGTTGGACCACGGTGGTCTCAGGGAGGGTGAGGGTGGTGGAACAAAGGCATAGCCCTCCAGCTGTACCTCTCCACAATTCATATGCCATTCTAGTAGAGCGTGGTTCCTCTATGGAGGCATCCACAGTGGAGACCAAGGAGGATGCTGGGAACCTCCACAAAGGAGACCCACAGGAGGGTGGCATGGGACCCCACAGGGGACGGAAACAACTCCTGGTGGGGGAGGAAACGAATCCTCAGGATCATGGGAGCAGCTACACAGGAGAGGAAGCTGGATGTCACTGTCCACCTAGGGACAGATTACCTGGATGGGTATGGGATCAGAGCAGTGCAGGAGGAGTTTGTGGAGTTGGGGAGGGGCTTTAGACAAGTAGCATGCACGGTAACCAGGGCCCCGAGTTTTCCGCGATTCCGCGGATGCGGCAAACCGCGGAAATATCCGCGGAATTTGCCATCACCCGTGGAATTCGTCCGCCCGGCGGAACAAGCGTCCGCTTCATTTGCGTGAGGTGCCCAATCCCCGTCGCTTCACTGCCCCCCTCCAAATGCTTATATGCCACAGAGAGCCCACCCCAGCGTGGCAAGCGTCTCCAATATTTTTTTTGCGGTGGAGGTGCCCAATCCCCGTCGGCTGAGCATCCCACAAAGTCATTCGCCACGCTGGAAGCCCACAAGCGTGGCAAATAGTAATTGTTTTGTTTTTGCGACGGGGTGCCCAATCTCCGCCGGCTGAACGCCTAACAAGTAGCACGCTGGGAGCCCACTCCAGCGTGGCAAGCTGTCACGACGCCTTTTTTTTCCCTGTAAAACAAAAACTGTCCCCGCAGCGGCCTCTCGAGCCCCCTCCCACATCCCGCACCCACCCACTGAGCACCCAGCCTCCCCACCCCCCACCCCATACTTATCTCCAGACTCGGTCGCGATGATCTTGGTGGACGGGAACACGTCTGCACTCTTCAAAGGCGACCGCGAACTGAGGAAATGCCGGTAAGCTGTATAATGGGCTAGATAGGAGGGGTTCAACTTTATTGCATATCTCAGGCATTTTTGGGAATTTTTGCACCAAATTTTCAACATGGGGTTTTTGGGACCCCTTCTCATGAAACGATGTCACTGTCATGGCGTTATGAACTCGAAGGGTGATTTCGCGCAGTGACTGCGAAATCACCCTTCGGGGCCGAATACCGCCATGACAGTGACATCATTCATGAGAAGGAGGCCCAAAACCCCCATGTTGAAAATTTGGTGCCAAAATTCCACAAAATGACTGTTTAACGAGCGTGCATTGAGCAGTTCCTACGCAGGCTCGTAAGTTCGCAAAATTTCAATATTTTCACTCCAGAGTTTCAACATTGCCATTTCACCACACTGTCTTATAAGTAGTACAGCTGTCATTTTTCACATCTCACCCAAAATGTGTTTCCACTCTTGTAGCGCAGAATGGCGCAGTCGGTGTGCGAAATCAATGTTCCGGACAGATTAATAAAATCACAGTGATACTGTTCATGAGCAGAGGTCTTAAACTGGCTATGTTGAAAATTTGGTGACAAACACCCATAAAATGACTGTGTTACAGCGTGCATTGTGTCAGATATGGCAAAAAAACAAAAAGGAAAAATTAAGGGTAAAAATGTGCACATGAATTGCCGCAGAAATTGGTGTTGAGTGCCGCAGGTTCTCAGGCAAATGAGAACCCTGCCGCAGAACTTTGCTCCGATGTGCCGCAGAAAAATCGGGGCCCTGACGGTAACCTTCTTGGTGGTGCTGCCTATGGCATGGATGAGGCTAGGGTACTCTGCACCATGGGATTCAATGAATGGCCGAAAAACTGGTACGAAGCTCAGGGTTTTGACTTCATTGGGGACTAAGGGTCCACCTGGAGGGATACAGGCCTATACTGGCATGATGGTCTGCGTCTGTCCAGGAAGGGAACCAGGATCCAAGGTGACAGGTTTAACTGCTTCACTGGCAACGATTTAAACTAGCCAAGAGGGAAGGCACAGAAAAGGAGCAGGGAAATCCCAGCGCCCCCTCCCCCAACAAAACAGGGTAGTTAGGTAAACATCAAGGTAGAGAAGTCTATAGGGAGCAGGACAGGGGTAAATGGAGAAAAAGATTGAGGCAGTAAGGACAGGGATGGGGCTAAAAGGTGTAAGGCCATTAAAAAATGGAGGGCGATGAGTACCAATGAATGTAGTCTGGGTAACAAGCTCCCTGAACTAGTGGCCTTTGATGGAAGAGGGACACCTGGATATCGTGGCAGCCACAGAAACATGGTACACACAGAACCATGACTGGAATGTCAACATACCAGGGTTCACAATCTACAGGAGGGACAGGGAGGGTAAAAGAAGAGGAGGAGGAATAGCTGTCTATGTAGGGGAAGGGATCAAAGCAACAGGACTAAAGGGTAAACAGGGAGGAGAGGAGGCACTGTGGGTCACCCTGGAGACAGAAAATGGTACCACAATCCACAAAGGGGTTGTATACAGACCGCCGACTCAGAGAGAAGCAATGGGCAAGGAAATGATAGAAGGCATCCTTAGAATGGCAGAAAAAGGGAAGATATTATTGATGGGGGACCTGAATATGCCACATGTTAACTGGCGCACCTTTGCTGCAGCAACATCCAAGAGCAGGATCATTTCTTGATGCCCTACAGGAGGCATGTCTCAGACAGCTAGTGTTGGAACCCACATGGGAGGGAACAATTTCAGACCTGGTGCTCTAAAATGGGGATGAAGAGAGGATCTCAGATTTCAAAGTGGATAGCCATCTGGGAACAAACAACCACCAAACAGTGTGGTTCACGATAAACACAGTCGTAGAGTCAAGCCATACCAAAGCAAGGGTACTGGACTTTAGAAGGGCTGACTTTGGCAGAATGGGAGTGTGCCTCAGAAAAGCAGTAGCAAATGGGCAAAAGGAGGGGTGAAGGAACAATGGAGAAAAATCAAAACTGCCATCACAGAGGCAACAAGCCTTTGTGTGAGGCAAATAAAACAAAACAAAGGCAAAAACCACTATGGTTCTCAAAAGAGGTGGTGGGGATGGTTAGGGAGAAAATGATTCAGGAAGTATAAGGAAACACAGAAGGAGCTGGACAGAGAACTGTACCAGTTAAAGCAGAAGGAAGCAGGGAAAGCAGTCAGAACAGCAAAGGCCCAAACCAAGGAAAGGATAGCCAGCTCAGTTAAGAAGGGGGATAAAACCTTTTATAGGTACATTAGGAAGCGAAGAAAGACTAAGGGAGGGATAGTGAGGCTTAATAAAAAGGGAGGAGGGTGGCAGGCTCTGACAGTGAAAAAGCAGGGATACAGAATGAATACTTCTGCTCAGTATTCAGAAAAGAAAAGAAGAGAGGGAGGTACCTAAACCAAACAATAGAAGCACTCTGGAGGATTGGGGGGGGGGGCATGCGATACCAGTCCATTTACAGAAGAAAGGGTCCTGAAAGAACTCCTAAAGCTGAAGGTGAACAAAGCAATCGGGCCTGATGGGATTCACCAAGAATTCTAAAAGAACTAAGAGGAGAACTAATGATACCACTTATTACCCTTTCTAACAAATCATGGGAGCATAGTGTGGTACCTGAGGACTGGAGGAAGGCAGATGTGATTCCCCTTCACAAAAGTGGGAGCAAGGCAGAGGCAGGAAACTACAGACTTGTTAGTTTGACCTCAGCGGTAGGGAAAATGATGGAATCACTTCTGAAGGAAGGAATTGTTGAGCACCTAGAGGCCAGCAGGGCACAGGACCTAAGGCAGCATGGATTTACAGTGGGAAGGTCATGTCAGATGACTAAGATTTCTTTTACTGGGTGACCAAAGTAGTAGACCAGGGAGGGGCTGTTGACATGGCCTATCTAGACTTTAGCAAGGCATTTGACACAGTCCCACACAAAAGATTAATAAACAAGTTAGCCAGCCTGGGACTAGGTCCCAGGGTGGTAGACTGGGTACAAAATTGGCTGGACAGCAGGACACAGAGGGTAACAGTAAACTGAGTCCACTCTGAAAAAAAGGGGGGTTACTAGCGGGGTACTGCAGGGTTCAGTACTGGCACTGGTCCTCTTTAATGTCTTTATAGGTGACATTGCAGAGGGACTGGAAGGAAAAGTATGCCTCTCTGCAGATGACACGAAGATCTGCAACAGGGTTGATACACCGGGGTGTGTGGAAAGAATGAGAAGGGACTTGGCAAGGTTGGAGGAATGGTTAAAAGTATGGCAGCTTGGAGTCAATGCAAAGAAGTGCAAAGTAATGCACCAAGGAAACAATAACCCAGGGTGAGAGTACACAATGGGGGGGAGGTACTAACAACAAAAATGGAAAGGGACTAGGAGGTAGTCATATCAGATGACCTAAAGGCAGGCAAGCAATGTGAGACGGCAGTAAGGAGGGCTGGGGGGATACTGGGATGCACAGAAAGAGGCATTACCAGTAGAAAACAGCAAATTGTTATCACTCTGTACAGACAGTTGGTGAGACCCCATCTGGAGTACTGCATGCAGTACTGGAGACCCCATCTCCGCAAGGATATAGACAGGATGGAGGCAATCCAGAAGAGGGCAATTAAAATGGTGCAGGGTCTGCAACATACAGTAAGCCATACGGAGAGAGACTAAAGCAGCTTAACATGTATACCCTTGAGGAAAGGGGGGAGAGGGGGGACATGATAGAAACTTTCAAGTACCTCAAGGGAATCAAAGTCCAAGAGGGTAGTAGCTTTCAGAAAAAGAGATGTGCAAGAACAAGGGAGCAGAATTAAAAGATAGAGGGGGACAGCTCAGGGGCAATGTGAGGAAGTATTTTTTCACGGAGAGGGTGGTGGACGCTGGGAACGGCCTTCCTGAAGAGGTTGTGGGGTCAAAAACAGTGGGGGAATTCAAGAATGCATGGGACAGACATAAGGCAATTCTAGTGGGGGGGGGTAGGAGGAAGTAAGCTGTTGGTTAACTAGAATCTGCAGCTTGCCCAATAGGTAGGGAAATGGGCAGACTGGGTGGGTTAAGCGGTCCTTATCTGCCATCAAAGTCTATGTTTCTATGTTTCTCGCTACAGATGTTTCGGGGTTGTGTGTGGGGGGGTCATCTGGGGCCCCACCAAACACAAGGGATGTGGTCCAAACTGGAGTCCTCTCTCCACATCAACATCCTGGAGATGCAGGCAGTTCTTTATGCCTCGCAGGCCTTCTAGACTCAGCTATCCTCGGGTCTTCTGCTAGTGCAGATGGACAACAGTGTAGTCTACTACATCAACAAACTGGGAGCCAATCACTTGTACCCTCTCTGTTGGGAAGATATGAGAGTCTGGTACTGGGCTCTGGAACACAGTCTAGAACTGTCGACCATCCATGTTCTGGAAATCCAAAATGTCCAGCCGGTCACAGTCAAAGATGCATGAGTGGGAGCTGCTGCCCTCATCAGTAGATCTCTTCGACAGATGGGGTCATCCAAAGTTGGACATTTTTACATCCCCACTCAATGCATAACTGCCACTTTTTTGCTCGCTCTATCCAAGGACTGAAGATTTCTGGAGAGCCACGTTGTCCCTCTCCTGGGAAGGGAGGTTTCTGTATGCATTTCCTTCCTTCCTTCTATTCCAGAGGGTTTTTTTCTTAATCATTTAACAATTTTTGTGGCCCCTGGACAGCCCCCATCTGACCGACCCCCCCGAGCCCAAAATTACCTGGGCTTACCACACCCGACCTGGGGCGCAGCCTGTGGGAAGCCTCAGCCATCCTGCCGCGTTTTCTTCCTCCGTTTAGCCCAGGGGCCCCAGGGTGGGTATGCATGAGTGTGGAGGCACGCATTAGTCCCTCGGCCCCGCTAATGGCCCCTTTTCTCCCACCCAAAGCCTAGCGCCTGGCTCCTCCTGGCCCTTGCTGTCCCCAGCCTCCACCAGGTGGCAACCATTGGCCAGAGGAAGCCCCTACACCTCCTTGGAGAGGAGAGGTTGCCTGTCAGCAGCTCCATCCAGCTCCGCCCCCCCCCCCGGCCAACCTCCAATGGCTCGGGCTCATTCCTGAACCCGGGTCACCGTGACGTAAGGCGCCCAGTGCCTCAGCCCTCAGTGCCACCAGGCCGGCCTCCAGAGGGTTCTGATCAAGCTTCCGATGGAAGGGGCCATGATGATCCTCGTCACCCCTTTCTGGCCACATCAGATCTGGTTCCCTTTATTACAACAGCTGACAGTGGAACCTCCAGTTCCTCTTGCTCTGTGCACTGGCTTGCTTTCCCAGAACCAGGGCACCCTGGTCCATCTGGACCTCAAATGCCTGCATCTTCATGCTTGGCTCCTGAAGACAGAGCCATGGCTAGATCTAGGGTGTCCCCCAAGGTGGCTGATGTCTCTGTGGCAGCTAGGAATCCTTCTACTAGGCCCACTTATTCAATGAAGTGTGAATGTTTTGCTCTCTGGGCTCCTTCATGTCAACCAGACCCCTTCACTTGTCCAGTGAATCAGATTCTGGAGTACTTGCTGTCTCTTTCAGATGCTGGTCAGAAGTAATCTTCCCTTAAGGTGCACGTCTGCCAACTCAGCCTTCTACGTGCCCACTGATGGATGTACAATGGCACAACTGGAAGTGTCATATACATTTCTGACAGGCATTCTTCATCTGAAGCCTCCTATCCGCAACCCAGTCCAGCCTTGGGATTTAAATTTTGTGTCAGGGGAAACTTACTTTGGCTTCTTTTGAGCAGGCCACGACATGCGAGCTACGCTTTCTATCATGGAAAATGATATTTTTGGTTGCTATTACTTCTGCTCAAAGGATTTCAGAGCTGCAGGCGCTCATGCAGTCTTATCTGATTTTCCACATTTCTTCCTGCGGTGGTGGCTGAACCTACTTTAAACCAATCCATCCTCCTGTTTATTTCCCAGAGCATGTCAATCTAGGGGAAGCATCGCTCCACACTTTAGATGTACACAGAATTTACTATACACACTGTATGAAGGACTGTAGGAAGTCCTCTCAGTTTGTTTGTTTTTTCACTTCTGGGAAAGGGGGTGTCCCTGTTTCAAAACAGTGCTTATCCAAATGGTTGTCCAACTGTATCACTTATTGCTACAGAAAGGATGGCAAGGACCTTCCTGGCGCTGTTCGTGGCCATTCCACCAGAGGCATGGCCACTCCTGTTGCCTGTTTCAGCTGCAGAAATCTGCACAGCTGCTACTTGGAGTACTGTCCACACTTTTACCAAGCACTACAGTCGGGATATTGCCTCTAGTCATAGGGCCAACATTGGCCTAGCTGTCTTCCAGGGCCTACTTTCCTAGGCTCAAATTCTCTCTCCCATGTTGCTGATGAGCATACTGAAAAGGACTGGAGCCAGAATAGACCCTTGTGGTACTCCACCAGTGACCTCTCTTTCTTCTGATCTGACCCCATTAACCACATATCTGTGCTGCCTCCCTTTCCAACGAAATCACTACCCAGCTTACTATTTCCTTAGCTGTTCCCAGATCCCCCATTTTCTTCAGCAGCCTTCGATGTGGCACCAAGTCAAATGACTCACTGAAGTCAAAGTAGAGTAAATCTACAGCATAGCTCTTATCAATTACCTTGGTTACCCAGTCAAAGAATACTATCAGTTGGTCTGACAATACCTCCCTGTCACGAATCAGTACTGCTTGCTATCCGTAAGTCTGTTTTCTCCGGCTATTCCACTACAACTTCTTTGACTAGTGACTCCATCAGTTTCCCTACCACAGTGGTAAGGCCAACAAGGTCTATAGTTTCCCGGCTGCTCCTTGTCCCTTTCCTACTGCAGCGGAATCATGTCCGGCATCCTCCAGCCTTTGGGAATGAACCCTTGCTGAACAGCCCTGACAGAAGTTTGCTAACACCAATGACAGTTCCCTTAGAACCCTAGGATGTATTCCATTTGGCTCAGAGCCTTGTTTACCTTCAGGGCTGCTGTCTCCTTTTCGACTCTTTCGCCAGTAAATTTCTGCAGTTTAATTTTTGGGACCCCTTTATTAGCTGCCTATATGCTGCTCTCCGGCAAGGGCCCACTATTATCCTTAGTGAATACTGAGCAGAAGCAGTAGTTTAGCACAGCTGCTTTCTGCCTATCCTATTACTCTGCTGCCTCCACTACCCAGACAATTACCCCTCCCATCTTTTTTCTCTTATATACTCAAAGTACTGTCTGCCCCCACGGGCCCCTCCTGTAATTCACAGCTCTGCATCTGCCTTCGTTATCCTGATTGCCGTCTTGGCCTCTAGTTTTCTCCTGGTACTCAGCCCATTCTTTATCTCCCTGCTTCTCTGTGCACCTTATAAAGCCACTCTTTTTAGCCCTCACTCTCTTCCTGACCCTTTCAAATAAACAAATTGATCTCTTGCACGTGTTTCTCTTGATAACTGTCCTTGTGCATGTTTTTGTGGCCTCCAGAATGGCCCCTTTAATAACCCCAGGCGGGTTCCAAATGGGCACCCTCCTTTTATCAGATAATTCAGGTCGGGGACTGGTGGGCAAACAGTAACACAAGTTTAAAGGCCCTCTAGACAAAGCACCCATACACCACAGGTAAGTTAAAAAAAAATCATTCTTTTATTGTACGATTCCTTCCAAAACACCCTCCCTGAAGAAGATCTTTTATAACCCCCATCTTTCCTCCACTCTCCTGATGCGGTCTACCCCATCTAACCAGTCCAGCACAATTCTCCTTATAGTTAAAATATGCCCTTCAGAAATCTAGCACATCAGCCTTAGATGAGGGCTTACAGGTCCCCCAGGCCTCCTCTAACCATACAGTATTGTGGACGTGGGACCCTAGTGGTTCCTTAACTTGTACTCTGCCTACTCTTTCCAAGTTGGTAAGTACCAAATCTTGAATGGCTGACTGTCTAGTGGGATCTCTGACCTGTTGTACTAACATGCAGTCCTGCAAGACATCAAGCAGGGCCTGGTTTCTGGTGCAACTGGCCACTGGGATGTCTCAGTCAATGTCTGGCATGTTGAGATCTCACACTATTACCACCAGACTCCTTTGCCACCCCCCTCTCTACTTCAGCACCGAGTTCCTTATATCTCTCTTTTCCCTACCTCAGTGGCCTGTAAACCACCTCATGTGAGTCTTCTTTCCTGACAACTCTGTGAGCTAAATCCACACTTATTCCACCTCCCTTTTCCCTCCAGTGGTATCCTCTACTGCGTCGATCCCTTCTCTTATAGATGGCCATCCTTCCACCTCAACCCATCCCTCTATCATATCTATATAAGGTGTAGTCTGGGATCACAATGTCACAATCGTTGTTCACACTGGCCCAAGTTTCTGTAATGGCCCCTAGATCCAGCCCAGAATCTTCCACCAAAGCCTGCAGCTCACTAATCTTTTTACCCAGACTCCTGGCATTAAGGCATACCACTCTCAACATGAGCCCGCACCTCTGCTGGTTTTCACTTGCCCTCTTCCACCACCTTTCTCAAATCACCTTGGTGCCTTGTGTTTCCCTTTCCTTTCCTTTCAGTTCTATTGTATCTACCCCTGCCCTGTCCCCTGGATTCTTTCCTTTCATCTATTACTCCCTGAACACCTTACCCCCATCCCCACTTGTAGATAAGAAAATGTGCTCTCATGTTAATTTTCCATATCTGTGGCCTACAAAAGGGCCATGGACAGACTGGCACAGTGGCATGGTGGGAGAATTGCGTTCACGTGCAAACCTGGGAACTGCCCACATGCTGGAGGATAAGAGTGATGTAGAGGTAAAGTGCTCAGCTCCTGGAAAGAAGGGGTGGTGTGTGTGGGCTACCTGGCATCTGCACACCCCTTCCCTCCCACAGTAGCTGACCAAGGAGAAGCAAAAGGGTAGGATGTGAAGTCAGCTACTTGACTACCCTTGCAGACAATTAGTGACAGCATATTCCCAGATATGGATGAGGAGTAAATGTTTAATGCTGCAGGGAGACAGCAAAGGACAAGGCCTACTATTGATTTCTTATATTTATTTATTGAAATGTTTCACCAGGAAGGCACACTGAACAACAAGCTGCTTGTCTCCCGGTGTGACCTGGGGAGAAAGAGTACAGGGAATATACATGTAATAACAAAATACATGACAGACACTTCACTGGTATCAGGTAATTCAGTAAGCAATATATGAACTATAACCATGACAGGGGTATAGAATACAATACACAAGTGTGTATATATAGTTATACAATGGAGGGAGAGAAATATAAGTGGAATAACTTCGGTTATTTCCACTGCAGTGAAATAACTTAAGATGACATCACTGAAGTTAAAATAAATGCCATTTATTACACCCGCGCAACCTTGCGCAAGCTGTGCAATGGTAACTTTTGCAATAATAGGGGCCCCCATTGTATAAATAGGATATGTGAAGTGCACTTGTGTGACATGGAAAATATTTTCACTCCTGCACAGTGGCCCCTGGATACTCACTCATGGCTTTGCCACTCGTGAATCTAGAGGTCACTCTAGAGAAATGAAAATATTTTCCATATCATACTCGTGCCCATCACGTATCCCCTATATAGATATAGATATATGTAGAGAGATTCATTGCAAAAAATGGGTCTGAGGAAGAAAATCTTGAAGATTCCACAGAGCTATTCCTATCATCTGCTGGGAAAGAACTAAGTTTAAAACATTTTTCCACCTTGTCACTTGAAGAGAAAGTCTAAGACTGACCATAGCACTTTTTACAAACCTGGGTCTCCCAACAGGCCAGTTTATTAACGTCTACAGCCTCAGGCTGATGCCTTTAATAAGCCCATCACAAAACACGTGCTGGTAGCCAACTCACATAATACAAGAAAAATTCCTTGCCCTGGATTTCCACATCAAACTGTGCCTCGCTAGCCCTGGAACATGCAGCACTTGCATATGATAATTATTTGGGCTCTATGTCTGACTGCTAATCACTGAGGGAGGGACAACGTTTGCTTTATTGGAGTCTGGCTGGAATTCTTGTTAGCTGCCCTACAACTGCATCCGAAGTGTCCTATAATGGAGGCATGCATTGTCTTGCCATGCTCTAAGTACAGATAGTCTGCCTTATGCTGCTGCTTTCAGGAGGCCATACTTACGCCAACTAATATGTCAGCAACCAGACACAACAAGGTGTTCATTATGGTGGGATAACTGCATCCCTCAGGTGCATTAAGCACAAGGGGTAGCCAAGTGCCATTAAATGCACTTCAGAAATACAATTATCCCATCATAACTGCACACACTGGAGTGTCTTATTTAGAGATGCAGCAATGTTTTAATTTGCTGGTGAACTCAATGACAGGTTGGTAACTTCACAGTTTGCCAAGCTTCATGAAGTTCCTGACCTCTGCACCAACTTCACCAAGGGCTGAGCACCTCACCTCCTGCCGCACCAGTGGCCAGAGGAGCGGCCTCAAGGCGGCAGTGGTCGGCCATGGGAGGGAGGACTGAGCATCCGTAGGACTGCTCAATCCTCTCTTGGGGAGAGGAGGAGTTGTGGCTTGCTATCAACTGACACCAGGAGGAATCCAAGTGGCAGTGCTTGCAAGCCAAACTGTGTGTGGGAAAGGATCCCTCTTTCAGGGCACTGGGGCGTCTCTACAGAGACGGATCTTGCGCATCATGCTCATTGTGCGTTCATGGGTCCAGGGGAGAAAAAGGAAGAAACAATGGAAGATGGGCTCTGTGAAGTCCTGCCTGTCGCACTGTAGCTCACCATGCCACTCCGGTCCAGGTGGATCTGGATGTGTGTGTTTTGGGAGGGGAAGGATGGCCTTGCCTCCCCGGCCTGCTGTGGAGGAAATTCACAGGGAGATAATGACCCCAACTAGGAGGAGGGAAGGGACTCTTGTAGCGCATGGGGACAGAGCGGAGACCCACTTCCCCCCACCTGACCAGACCTGAATGTGTAAGTCCCAGCACCCAACCCCCCCTCCGGCTTCCACCACATTTTTCTTCTCACCCCATCCCCCCCAAAAAAAAATCAGCTTTTCCTTGACCTGTAAAAGAAGAATACCATCCACCAGTGCAAAGCATTCACTCTGTTCAATGTCAGTATTGGTAATTGCATGAATGAATGGTAACCTCTTTGCTTATTGTAAAAACTAACTAATTGAGTCTTTGGATGGCCTGTTAGCCAGTCAGGTGGCTTCATTGCTCTTACTGATGACTGCTTATATTGTATGATGAGTGCACTCTAGGCTATGTTGGGGAGAGAACCATGAAACTGAGCAATTCTGGGATGTAAAGAACTCGAGAAAGCACTCTTATAATCAGAAAAGAAAGACGAGCTATACATATAAGCACATTATAAATCATGTTGAAGGTTTCTGTTCCTCAAAATGGAACAAGAGTTCAAAATCAAAATGTGTTACTTTGCAGAAAATGAGAGGACCCCCTGTGTTGATAATGGACCAGTCCAACTAAATTTAGAATTTCCGAATTTTAAGTATTAGTACAAAGAGACCCTCTTACGTTTGTAAGAGCACTTAGAATGTTTGAAAATAAAACAGTCTTGGCTGGCAAAGAATGATGTCATGACTTCTGATGGAGAATACACAACTGCAACTTAAGGCTCGTTTACACGGTTGCATTTGCATTGAAGCAGCCTGAGTGCATGTGCTACTCAGGTGCAAAAGGTTTTTTGAAGACACTTACTACATTGCAGTAAGGTGATCATTATGGCGCTTCCAAATCTTCTCCAAAGTTGAGAACGCTGACTGGAGCAAGTGGCTTCAGTAGCTGTGTGGACTGGCTGTGGGCGGCAGTCAGTGCTGCGACTGGGTGGAGATCAGTGCATGTCATGATGAAGTCACAGGAGAGCTCCCCAAGTCAGGGCCCTCTTGGCCTGTCTTGCACGATCACCAGAGGGGCCATGTGAACTGAAACCAGCAGCTAAGTCCAATGTCAGGAGACCAGTGGAGTGAGAGAGCACAGTAAGCTGAGCGGCTGCAGTGGCATAATGCCCATTAATGAGCACAACAATCGCCATCTGTGGTTAGGAAAGTCACGTGGTAGTCCAGAGCTTCAGCAAGCAGGCAGGCAAGTATAAAAAGTAACTTGAGCATGCCTGGATGTTCCTACGATAAGAAAATTACAGATTCTGGCAGTAAAAGCAGGGATACAGTAGTACATAGACAAATGTTCATCTGAAGCAACACAAGCTACTCTGGCCATCTCTGTGGTTACCATGAGTTGCAGACTGGCCTTGAAATAGTGGCCTACAGGTTTTCCCAGTATGTACAGCACCTATAACATTGTCTCCCATCTTCACAAACCCCACCCATCAACTAATGGGGCACGTTAGACAGGTGCCAGGAGAACTTTACATCAGTTCACTGTACTCCTGATACTCAGAGGTCTCTTCCTGTGGTACAGCAGTTGTTGCCAGAGTGGGATGGAGGTGTATGATGCAGTATCCAACATGGATACTCCCAGCACACAAATTGTTATCTGTCTTTATTGGTAAAAAGGTGAAAAAGAGCCCAAGAGAGGAGTTCCAACCTTCCATCTCACAAAAGAGTTTGCTGGTCACTGGCTGCAACTGAAGTACTTTGGAGGCAATAACAAAATGGTGATTTCTGGTGGACTGGGTCTATGAATCTATATGGATCTGATTTCTACTTACCTGAACTTGTTTTCAGCTGCAAGTTGGTAAACACAACCCTCAGAACTGAAGGCTGAGGAGAACTTGTGTTTTACTTTGGTTCAGTAACAGAAGAAAACTGTGCGTCACTGAAATTCTTTTTACACAAACCCCAACCTACCCAACAGTTAGTAAATTTTATAGACAGCAATTTTTTTTTTCAAATATACATTAATTATGTTCTGCCTAGTTTGAGGCAAAATGCATTTTCCTTACTTGGCATCGCAGCCTATAGGTGTGAAGTCCAGTTTGTGCTTGGTTCTGAAGATAATGTTTTTGGTTCGAATCTCCAAGATGGATGGAGACTGCAGTGGAGATGCTATTGCAAACAAAGCTAGCTGAGGGGGGAGTAGAGTGCCATCCTTTTCTTTCTTGTTCTGACCATGAAGGAACTTCAGCCTCCCTTGGAAATTCATTGCCTTGAAAGAAAAATCATAGTTAGTCATGACACCAAAAACTAAAAATGTGAAATGTAGCATGGCAGTCCGCTGACAGAAATTAAACAGAAAACTTTTTTTTTTTTGTTTAATTCTGTCATATTACTTTTTATGAGCAAACAGTCTTATTCAGAACTGAACTACATTACCACCAGTATGGTATTAACTTCAAAATATGATACCTAGTAGGAGTTGAAAAAAATGTATTTTAATTGATAACGAAAAACATTCATTTTATTAAAACCCCATACCTCATGGTTACCACTATAATTAGACAGGACACAATAAAAATGTTATATCTTCTTGTAATTTTAGCAGCTGTAAACACCTTGGAGTCTCGATAGTAGGGCCTCAGTGCTGGCCCACTCCATCTTTTGTGCTCATACTATACAAATGAGTACAATACTCCGAGTTAGACCCCCACCCTGGAGTACTAAATGCAGTTTGGAGCTCTTTAATACAAAAAAGACATTGAGGCAGTTGAGAGGGTGCAATGCAAGGCCACCAAAATGACCACAGGCATGGAAGATCAAAGCTAGTAGGAGAAGCTAGTGGTCCTTAACACACGTTCACACAGGTGAAGAGAAGGTGGAGAGGGGCCATGCTCAGTTTTCTGCATACTACTCAGGAGTATCAACAAGACTAACCAGACAGAGATGTTTGATCTGGTCTCCTCTAGTTGGCCACAAGGACACACACTGAAGCTTAGAGGTGGTAACTTCAGGGGTAACACTAGGAAGCACTTCTTCCAGTGGGAGGGGTGATGAACCTATGGGACAGTGTACCGGTGAACATCAAGACACTACAGTTCTCAAGGTAAACCTGGATAAATATCTGTTTACTACAGCAATCACTGGATACGTTAGGTAGTAGAATGGGTAGGGAACTCAAGTTAGTACATGTTTACATAGCATACTGACACTGTGGTACAGCATGAGGGGGGTGCTGCACTCCTGAGGTGCCGTCTTTTGTTTTGGATGAGACGTTAAACCAAGGTCCCATCTGCCTGTTCTGGTGGTAGTTCAGGTAGATGTTAAAGATCCCATGGCACTTCTTGAAAAGAGCATGGGAATTTCCCCAGTATCCTGGCCAAATTTCCCCCATTCACTAAAAATACCACCAACAGCTAAATCTGGTTCAATGTCAGTTGGCATCCATCTGTATTCCCCTTCCCGGGATGAGACTGAAAATAGGCAGAATTGTCTAGTCCTCCTTTCCTGGTCAACAAAAACTAAATAAATAAATACCTGCTTTTGAAGCAGGGGGGACCCACATGATGGCCCTTGAGTCCCGAGCACAGTTATTCATACTTGCTTATGAAGCAAATGCAGGGGCATGCATGATGGACCTACAGCACTTATTAATCATTGGGGGCACATGATGGATCTAGAAACCCTTCCATCTTAAATTACTATGTTACTAGCACTGTAACCAATGGCCACCCTGGCAATACTCATTTGCACAGGGTGAGTGGCATAAGTGTACAAGATGGCATATGCCAGGACAGAGACTCAGCTGTTATGGAGCTTCCAAGTTTTTACAGTCACTAAACATACAGATAGCGTCAACCTTATTTTTATTTACACATTAGAACTTGGCATATGGGTTACCTCTGGGGCAGAGGTTTTATTTTTTATGATATAATATTTTATTATTTTCAGCATTTATGTGTCCAAAAAATATGCACTCACATAATCCACTCACACAATGAACCAAACCACCTGAAGATATCAATAATAATAATATAAACAGTATGAGAGCAAACCCATAAGCCCATAAACCCCATAATTTATACATATAAGCCTAAAAACCTATACATAAATTTGCTTAGTGCATACCTTTAACATAAAAGATAGACCCAGACCAATTGGAGGGGTAAAAATAAAACATAATCAATTAGTACCAGCCAATGACAATAGCCTTATATGCTTAACATTCCATACAATTTATTATTTCGCAATATCAGATGCTTCCCCTATATACCCTTTTTTTTTTTAAATCAAATAAAATTAACCGTAATAAACCCTCCAGGTCAGTCCGATCAAGCAAGACATAGGTCCCTTACAAATCCATCTTATCCAGATTCCCTAGCATTTCACGTTCAGAAGAGGTAGGTGATTCCATGGTCTCTTGGGTTGAATAATGAGCCCGAAGGTAGGTAGTAAGCTGATCCACTTCAAAAAATATATTAATCTTAGCATCCCTAACAATTTTTACCTTCGCAGGAGGCAACAAAGAGAACTGGGCACCAGTTTCTAAAATTTCTTGATGATAAGACAAAAACTTCCTCCTCCGTTGTTGGGTAGCATAGCAAAAGTCAGGGTAAATATAATACTTAGAACCTTTATACTTCAAGACCCCCAAGAGCCTGGCTAATTTGAAAATATAGTCACGATCCTAATCAAAACCAAAAGTCACTAAGATTGTTATCTTTACTGGAGATGTAACATTTCTCTCACGTTTAAATACACAAAATACCTTGGTAATTAGGGGAGGATTTTCCTGTGGTAAGTCAAAAGTAGTAACCAATATATCTTTCACCAAGTCACTCGTAGAATCAAAATTTGCATCAAACTGATCCGGAACCCCTAAGATTCGTATGTTTTTATAATGTAGCAGGTTTTCATCATTCTTCAATTTTCTATTTATGTTGAAATTGTCCCTCATCAGGCTCGCACAATTTGCTTCCACAGACATTAATTTTGCAGCATGCTTATCTATTTCAGCTGAATTATCCATAGTAATTCCCTTTGTCATCTCTGCCATGGTCTTAACGTTATTCACTTCTGCTTGTAAAAACTCTCTTTTAATATTGCCTCAAATCGGTGGTCACTGCGTTCGGTCCGCGTTAGAACCCAGCTTCTCCATCGTATACCCACCACCCTCAGAAGGAGTGGGAGAAAATTGTTAAAAAGGATCACTTTGTCACTGCAGGTAATCTGACTGAAAAGTTTGCTGCTTGCTTGCTTCGGACAATTCTGTGGAGTTCTTTGCGGTGTAGAGGAATGCATCTTTCCAACAGCCTGCGGGATGGCCAACGCACTACTCACTCCCCCACCACCACTCTCCGGGCTAGGTTTAGCAGGAAGAACCCGCTGCTTGAGCGGACCTGACCGTGGGGATATAAACTCCGATGCAGAACCCCCTTTGCTCCTCCGTGAATCCATAATAATAGAATTAGTGTATTTCTGTTAAACATTATATCTATTATGATTAGAAAATGTTTTATTCTTTATGGTAACAGAGGGCTGTATTAAGACGGAAAAGAGCCCTGGGCATTTTTAAACTGAACACCCACATCCCCCAAGTATGAGATTCTTTCCTTCCTTTAAAAAAATATATATTTTATTGATGAGATTCCTTCCTTTTACAGAAAGCTGAGAGTTATAATTGGACAGGTCCTCCTGAACACTAGGCCGCTGCCACACAGCACCACCCCAGACAGGTAGGACACCTAGGAGCTCCTCACCACAGTGGGCAGCTCTAAAGATGGACTCTACAGCCAATTCTGAGAGATGAGCCGCTCAGTGGGCATGGCGGTACATCACTCCGTTGTTAAAGTATCTATCTATCCATCCATTAGAGATCACTGTGGTTCTTCCCTCCTGCTTGCGCATGACTCTCCCCCCCAACCCCTGCAACAAAGCTCCAACAACCAAACTGCTCACACCCCAAAACTCCAACAACAAGCCATTCTAACAGAGCCTCACCACTCTTATTAACTCTCCTAAAATACCCTGTCAAGTCTGAATCCATCCCTGGCTAGTCCCCTAAGTTTCTTCAAAGGCCCCCTGTACTGTAGTAGCTCTCACTGTAAAAAAAGAACTTGGGCTTGATAATGTTCCTGTTTTTTGAAAGAAAATGACTGCTGAACTATGCATGAGTGAGTGTGTTAGTGTATACATAACGAAATAAATCACGTTAGCCTAAACTTGCATTTGAAAATTAACCTTTGATGGTTCTCAGTTGATTTTTGAATGCAGTTTAGCCCGATGAGATTTTTTTTTACTTTTTTTATTATCTGTTTTTTATCTATGATCTCTGGATGTTAATAGAATGTACTCTTCCAAAACAAAGTACAGTTACATAAGAACTTACTGTATACAGCAGATCTTCAAGAGAGGCTCTTGCAGTAGTTATTCACATATAGGACTAAGCCGTCAGGCATCAGGACCCCACAGAAAAACTTCTAGCTAGCAGTCTCTTGTGAGGGACCCACCTTCCAGTTCTTTCCCGCCAAAGGCCAAAAGAGGCATGACAAGAGAGAAGAGGATATGCCCCCATGTAAGACAGAAAAGGAGAAGACTCAGGGGGACGGAGGGAAGGAAAGCAATACCTACTGCAAGAGCCTCTCTCGAAGATTTACTGTTACGGTAAGTTCTTACGTAACTGTACTATCTTACTTCGAGAGGGCTCTTGCAGTAGGTATTCACATACAGGACTGAGCCCCAAGCAGTCTGGAACAAAAAGAAATAAGGGAGGAGGATAGTCATCCACCACTGATATAAATCAGGGCTGAGCAGGTCTCATGATAGGAGGCCCTGCAGAACAGCCGATCTGAAGCCTGCTCTACGGCAAGAGGCAATGTCCAAACTGTAGCTTTTTGTGAAGGTATGGACGGAAGTCCAAGTTGCGGCTGCACAGATGTCTGCCGCTGACACATTCCTGAACAGGCAGCAGAGGTAGCTACCCCTACCCATCTAGTGGAGTGACCACACCCCTACGTATATTGCATTAACCACCAAATCAATACGTCCACCACACAAATTACTATATTTTAGGGTATTTAAAACCTCCAACTTGAAGCTAGTGCTAAGGAATGCCTGGGACATAAATTGGTCTTCACTCTACCAACTTAAAGATGTCTCGGTGGCAGTGGCAGCCTTCTCAGAGGCTCTTCGCACACTACAGGACAGATATTTCCCAATCACCTCCAGGAGGATTAAAGGAGGTAACACCTGCTGGCTATCACATGAACAGCTGGCCCAAATGACCACAAGGGACAAAGCATGGAGAGCTTTCAGTGCATCCCTTCCCCTCCTTTATGGAATGCTTACAGGTCACTTCGGAACTCCTGTAAGCAGGCGGTTAAAACACAAATACTTTACCAATCTGCAAAATGAGTCTCTTAGTAACCCCAGTAATTTCTAGGCCTCCATAAACACCCTCCTGAACCTGAAGCCAAACAAACCAATAACCAAACTCACCTCCCCTTCCCTGCTGGTCCCACAAACAGTCTAGGTATCATTGCTGATACCTTCAACAAAATGTTCACTGACCTCACCACCTACACTGCCAAAATCCCTCCTCTGACCAAAATAACCACCAAAGACATCCTTATCCACTTTGCCCTGCTTTCTACCTAACAGCCATTGATCACAGGGTCACTGGCAAACTCCTAAGAGGGCTACCTGCTAAGGGCAGCCCAGGCAGTGATGGCCTGTATCCCTCCTTTTTGAGAATCATCTCCCCAACCCTCGTCAGGCCACTTACCCACATTTTCAATCTCACTCTCTCAACTTCCATGATGCCTGACTCATGGAAACATGTGCATGTGGTACCTACTTTCAAAGCTGGTGACCCGACTGCACCAGAAAACTACCGTCCCATCGCCCTTCTCCCACACCTAATCAAACTATTAGAAAAAATCATACACCACCAACTTTCCAAATATCTGGACAACTACAACCTTCTGACCCCACTCCAACATGGTTTCTGCAAGCACCACAGCACCTCATCAGCTCTGGCCCTTTTCTCCAACCATGTCCTTAGAAACACGGACATCAGATTGGCCACAGGTGCAGTGTTTGTGGACCTGTCAAAAGCTTTCGACCTTGTGGACCACCATCTACTACTTGACACCCTGCTTAACCTAGGCTGCTCCGTGGATGCGGCTACTTGGTTCCGCAGCTACCTAGCAAACAGAACCCAGTCTGTCATGATAGGCAAGGTTATTTCTGCCACTCTGCCAGTCTACAATGGTGTACCTCAGGGCTCCATACCAGGGCCTCTGTTGTTCTCTCTTTTCATAAATAATCTTCCTGCAGAGAGCATAAAATGCAACACCCTACTCTATGCTGATGACCTTGTCATCTACCACAGTACTAGATCCCTCAAAACTATATCCTCCACCCTTACCAATAACTATGGAGCAGCACAAAACTGGTTCCTGTCCAGAAAACTCTTGGTAAATGAGAAAAAAAAACAAAGGCCATACTCTTTGGCTGAAAGCCATGCCTCACAAAGGTTGCCAATACAAATGACACACTTCTGATAGAAACCCCTGCTGGATCTCCTCTTGATATAGTGTCCTTCTTCAAATACCTAGGAGTGACTCTCGATCCTTCCCTTACTTTTAATGTCCACATTGATAATATTGTAAAAAGGGTCCATCAGAAGTTGGGGACAGCCTACCGGGTCAACCACCTCCTGACAATTGAAGTTTGCCTTGCTATGGCCCAGGGAAATCTCCTGCCTTTCCTTGACTATTGCTCACCAGTTTTCTCCACCACCTCTGCCTCACTTCTCTCCCAGCTAAGTACCACATATAACTCCATCTGTCACTTCGTCCTTCAGGTTCCTTACTCCACTCATCACTGCTCTCTTTACCAGTCACTTAACTGGCTGTCTCTTCATGGCTGCTATGAATATGCCTTGGGCAATCTAGTCGACACCTCTCTCAGAAACTCTCCAAGTCACCTTTCTCACTGATTGTCACTGCCCATGTGGTTACTCGTTCTCTCAAGAGACTCCTCCATTCCCCCCTTGTAGTCCCCCATGTATCTACTGTCATGGGGAGTAAGGCCCTCTCTATCTTTGCCCCCTCTCTATGGAACAAACTTCCACCTGTCATCAGAAACGCACCCTCTCATCAGTCCTTCAAATTGCAACCGAGAGGATGGCTAAAGTCCCAGGCTAGCTGTACGTGCTCCCTAGGCAACCCTCTTGCTAAACAGCCACCATAGAAGCTATACTGTATCTCTCGACTTACCACCTGGACACGGGCCACTAGTTTGTACCTCTTAGCACTGCTTGCCCCTTCCTGGGCTCACACGGATCACTGTACGATATTTCTACCATGTACTGTTGCATATCCTGACTGATCATGTGATGTCTGGATCTACGATGTGACCGCTCCACGTGTGAACAACCATGTATCCAAGACCCAGGCATGCACTCTTGTATTTTTTATGAAACTTGTGTGTTAGATTTTATGTGTAATGTTTCATTGCTCTTGATTTCATGTTACTCAGTGTATATTGCTCCTTCTGTAATGTAACCTGTGCCTACTGCTTCAACCTTGTATTGTCTGCCACTGTATGGCCCAGGTCACAATTGAAAATGGTCCTTTGGATCAGCTTGCCTACCCAGTCACCCAAAAAAATAAATAAATAAATACCTCTGACCTGACCCGGAAGGGTTTTGTTGTACTTATCAGAACAGAAAGTGATGCAATTCACTAACCACTTAGATAAGACTTGCTTGGAAACTGTATTGCCTTCTGTTTTGTGTGTGAAAGAAACAAACAACTGATCCATTTTCCTGAGATCCTTTGTCCGATTGCTGTAGTATCTCAGGATTCTATGTACATCCAGAGTATGCAAAATATACTCTCCATGATTGAAGTGTTCCGTGAAAAAGGCCGGTAACTCAATGGATTGGTTCAGCGTAGATTCAGCCACCACCTTAGGAAGGAACTTAGGGTTCGTGCGCATAGCACCTCGTTCCTTGTGGAAAATCAGGTACAGGATTTTACACATCAAGTCTTGGAGCTCAGAAATTTGCTGAGCTGAAATAATGGCCACCAGAAAAGTGTCTTCCAAGAAAGAAACTTTAAATCTGCCTCCGCTGCAGGTTCAAAGGAGGGGCAGTGTGAGCTTCTCCAGGTTGAAATTCGGGTCCCATGGAGGGGTAGGGTTGCAGATAGGGGGTCTCAGATAGAGAACCCCTTTGAGGAAGGTCTTAGAGACTTCCAGTTGGGCAAAAGACCTTTCTCCAAAGGGACTGTGGTAGGCTGAAATTGCTGCCATATGAACCTTTACAGAGGAATGACTCAGACAGAGATCAAAGTGGTGTCGCATGTAATCCAGGACTTTGTTAGCTGGGCATGAAAATGGCTCTAAATCCTTAGTGCTCGCCCAGATAGAGAATCAGTTCCACTTCATAGTGTAAGTGGATCTGGTGGAAAGCCTTCTAGCCTCCACCAATATGTCTGCTACCAGAGTGGAGACTGCGAAGCACGCCTTAGCTACGTCTGAAGGAGCCACGCATGGAGATGAAGTGATATGAGACCTGGATGAACCAGGGTCCCATGATCCTGAGTCAACAACTGCTGCGACAGAGGAAGAGGACGTGGAGGTTCCTTGGAAAACTGTTGCAGAAGAGAGAGCCAAACTTGCCTGGGCCAGAAAGGAGCGATGAGGATCATTTATGCCCCCTCTGCCCAAAGCTTGTTCAGCACCCTTGGAATTAAAGGAATGGGAAGGAAGACATAAATCTGTCCCTCCAACAGAGAGACAGAGCATCCCACCAGAAAACATCTCGCCCTGGAGCAAGCCAGCAAAAGGCGAGAAGCTTGGCGTTGTCGGTGGAGAAGAGGTCCACCTGAGGAGTCCCCCACTGCCGAAAAATGTCGTTTATGACCTTTTGATCTAGTTCCCATTCATGGGACCTGGCTGACGAGTGGCTGAGAGCATCAGCCAGAGTATTTACCACTCCCGGGACATGAACCGCAGTCAGGTGAAGGTTGTGCCGGGCTGCCCAACCAGACTCTCATTGCCTCCCGGTATGGAGGGTAGGAATGAGTGCCTCCCTGTTTGTTGAGGTACCACACTACCAGAAGATGACCAGGAAGAATGAAGGGAAGAAGAGCCTGTAGGGCATAGAGGACTGCCCTCAGCTCGAGCACATAGATATTAAGCTTCCGCTTGAGATGGGACCAGCTGCCCTGTGTCTTGTGAGACCCAAGATGGGCACCTCAGCCCTCCCCGACGTGTCCATTGTCAAAATCTGGTTGGAGGGTCGATGTAAAACGGGACCCCCAGACTGAGGCTTTGCTGAACCATCCACCATTGCAAGTCCCTGATCATGGGATCTGACACTAGGTCCTTGTGATCTGGGTCATCTAGAGTTTGATCCCATTGCGACTGAAGTGTCCATTGGGAGACTCTCATGTGGAGTTGAGCTAGAGAAACCGTTGGAATGGCAGCCACCATGAGCCCGAGAAGGCGAAGGACTTTCCTGGCTCCTACCTGCCTGAGGCTGGCAATAGACAAGCTCAATTCTGAAGAGTCTCGGTCCTGTCTTGGGGCAAAAAGGCTTTGCCTAGGGTCGTGTCCAGCACTGCCCCTATAAACTGTAGACGTTGTCAAGGGACCAAATGGGACTTGGCCTGTTTGATGGTTATACCCAGGCTGGTGAAAACCTGCAGGTTAAGGGTAAGGGAGCGCAGGAGTTCCCCCCTGGATGAAGCTGCTAACAGTCAGTTGTCCAGGTAAGGGAAGACCTGCACTCCCTGAGTACGCAGGTGGGCTGCCACCACTGCCAGGCATTCGGTAAATACTCAGGGGGCCCAGAGAAAGACCAAATGGGAGGGTCCTGAACTGGTAGTGGGGCCCCCTGAAAACAAAAACAGAGGCATCTGTGGTGGGAAAGGCATACGGGGATATGGAGGTATGCGTCCTGCATATCCAGAGCATATAGCCACTGTCCCAGCTGAAGCATTGGAGGAAGGCTCTGCAAGGAGAGCATTCTGAAACACTTGTACTCCATTCACTAAAAATATCACCAACAAGCTTAATCTGGTTCAAAGTCAGTTAGCATTCATCTGTATCCCCCTTCCCTGGGTCGTGCCTGAAAATAGGCAGGATTTGTCTAGTGCATTTACCCGGTAACAAAACTAAATAAAAATAGAAAACAAAATGAATTGATTTAGGGAGCTGAGGTCTAGGATCAGTCTCAAATCTCCTGTCTTCTTTGGTACTAGGAAGAAATGAGAATAGTAACCCGTCCTCTGAAGAGGGGTAGGACCGGTTCTGTCGCCGCCTTCAGCAGAACAGATTAGATTTCTTCCAGTACCAGAGGAAGATGTTGCGGAGAGTACGATGACTGAGGGGGTAGTCTGCGAGGTGGCTTCTCGAGAAACTCTATCGAGTGTCTGGCTGATATTAGCTGGAGCACCCAGGTGTCTGCATTATCCTCTCCCAACCCGGCAGATGAGAGGAGAATCTCCCCACCCAAACGGTTCCTCTAGAATGGCCAGAGGCAGAGGGAGAGGCAGGGAGTCAGGAGGTGGAGGGCAAGGCAGCAGCCAAACCTCCGTTAGATTTTTTACTGGAGGGAGCTTTGGATGCTGGAGAGGCTCTACGCTTGTTGGGGCGTTTAGCCTGTGTTAAGCTTTGTTTTTGATGGTTTTAGCATCGAAAGGAACGCTGCTGCCCTTAAGCGGGTCCATACAATGTCTGAACAGATTTAAGTGTGGTATCCTTTTCCTGTAGTTCAGTTACGATGTCTTTGACATCATCCCCAAACAGCACTGAAGCCCTTAAGGGAGCATCATGGATGGCAGTCTGCACTTCAGGGACAATTCCTGACACATGAAGCTAGGCATTACGTCGTAAGCCTATGGCAAAAGCCGAGTTCCTACCTGTCGTGTCCACCGCATTATATATGGCACGTAATATGTGCCTAAAGGCTGAACGCGTGGAGCGGACAAGGTCTCCCAGTTCCTGTTTGGTCTGCGAATCAGGAAGGGAGTCCAATTTTGTTTCTCCCTGACTAAGGAGAGACTTCTGGTAATCCCCCATGTGGCTGATGTAGTTAAGGGCCCTTATACCTAGGGTTGAAAAATACAGGTTACTCACCTGTAACAGGAGTTCTAGGAATGGTATATGTTGTTCATCCACACTGTCTGGCAGGTATCCTTGCCGCTTTAAATCTTGCCGGAAGGTCTTCAAGCTGGCTCCTCCCACCCACCGGGGTGGTAAAACTCTCGGCTCCGCCCCATGGCGTAGATCTGGCCCGCTGGAAGCTCAGGTTGTGCGTCAAGCCGGGTGACATTCGTAGTCGTAGGATGAACAACATATACCATTCCTAGAACTCCTGTTACAGGTGAGTAACCTGTATTTAGGACATGGATATGTTGTTCATCCACACTGTCTGGCAGACTCCTAGCAGTTCTCCGCGGAGGAGGGAGGCAAGGCGACACCCCGATACTTACTTGGGAAAGAGAGACTGAGAACCGAGGCCCCAAAACCAGCATCCCGCGTGACTAAAGGTCGATGTGGTAATGGGTGATGAAGGTGTGTGCTGACTTCCAGGTAGCAGCCCTGCAGATTTCCTAGATAGGGGCGTCCCTGGAAGCAGCCACCCGATGCAGCAGTATGGCGGGTAGAATGAGCTCTTATCCCTCTGGGAGGCTCCATGCCCACCAACTTATAGCAGAGATCTATGCAGGAGGTGACCCATCTGCCTATCGTCCGCTTGGCTGCAGGTCTGCCAGGTGCGGCTTCAGCGTAGGTGACAAACAGCTGGCGAACCTCTCCCCAAATTTCAGCCGTGTGCTCCTTATAGTAAGCGAACGCCCTTCTAGGGTCCAGAGTATGGAGCCTATATTCGGCCTCCGAGGTGTGATTGGGGTAGAACACCGGCAGAGTCAACACCTGGTTAAGCTGAAACTCCGACACCACCTTCGGAAGGAATTTCGGGTGGGGGCGCAGGACAACCTTGTCCCTGTGGAAGACCAGGTAAGGAGACTCGATGCAGAGCGCCTGGAGCTCTCCCATCCTTCTGGCTGACGTGATAGCCACCAAGAAGGCGGTCTTCCACGACAGGTGAGAGAGTTCACACCTGTGCACTGGTTCGAATGGCTTGCCCATGAGCTTTGCCAGTACCAGCAGTAGATCCCACGGAGGTGGAGGTTCTTGGACCGGAGGGGAAATGTGATCAAGGCCTTTGAAAAAGCGCCAGACCACCTTCTCCTGTGCCACCGACTGCTTCCCGGCCCACGCCCGGTAAGCAGAGATGGCTGCCAGGTGCACCTTAAGGGTCGTCGACCTAAGCCCTTGCTGAGAAAGGGACCACAGGTAGTCCAATATGCTCGCCAAGGAACAGGAGGAAGGGTCCAGGCCCTTGTCCGACACCAAATGGAAAATCTTTTCCATTTGAAGGCGACATTTTCTGGTCGACTCTGCAGGGATGCCTCGACTCGTTGAGGACCTCGTCGGAAAGACCCAAGGCCTGGAACTCTAGCAGCCAGGAACCAGGCAGTGAGGTGCAGGATTGAAGGTCCGGATGGAATACCTTCCCTGATTGACTGAGAGCAGGTCTGGGCGAGCTGAAGCTGCCTCGGAAGCCTGGAGCTGAGGCTGAGGAGATCTGGGTACCAGTACTGGCGAGGCCAGTCTGGGGCTATCAGAATCACCTCGCCTTGTCCCTCCTTGCTTTGAGCAGCACCTTGTGCATCAAGGGGCAGGGAAAGGCGCAGATGAGGCCGGGTCCACGGCCTCGAGAAGGCATCCCCTGCAGAAAGCCCTGCTGAGGAGCGGGCATGGAACAGCCTCAGCCGCATTCTCCCTGAAGCAAACAGGTCCACCTGAGGTGTGCCCCAATGGGAGAATAGATCTTGTACTACCTCCGGCAGGAGAGACCACTCGTGGGACGCAGCCCCTATCCGGCTTAGGGCATCGGCCAGGGTGTTGGAGGCTCCTGCCACATGAATGGCTAGGAGATCCGCCTCCAGGCTGCGCACGAGTGACCAGATGTGGAGAGCTTCCTTGCATAGAAGCATGGAGCGCGTCCCGTCCTGGTGGTTTAGATAGTACATGGTCGTGGTATTGTCCGTCTGGACCCAGACTACTTGACCTCGAAGAAACGGAGCAAAGGCAGTGAGAGCTAGGTGGACTGCTCGGAGCTCCAGCAGGTTGATGTGGCATCGGGACTCCCTCGGGAACCAGAGGCCATGCGCTCGGTGTTCCCCCAGATGGGCACCGCAACCCATCAGAGAGGCATCGGTCGATAGAGAGACCGTCGGCTCAGGGCGGACAAACGGGATGCCCTCCTGCAGATGAACTGGAACGGTCCACCACTGGAGAGCGTTCCACATCCCCTGGGTCACCGTCACTAGCTGGTCCAATGGATTGCAGCGTTGGGACCACTAGCTGGCCAGCCCCCACTGAAGAGGGTGCATGTTCCAGCGGGCCCAACAGACCACGCTGGTACAGGCCGCCATGAGACCCAGGAG
The DNA here is from genome assembly GCA_016271365.2 of Neoceratodus forsteri. Taxonomy (NCBI): domain Eukaryota; kingdom Metazoa; phylum Chordata; order Ceratodontiformes; family Ceratodontidae; genus Neoceratodus; species Neoceratodus forsteri. The sequence goes on from CM057456.1 coordinate 1,206,354,020, forward strand.
GTGCAGGAAGTCCCGGCAGGCGCAATTGCCCAACCAGAAATGATTGGGCAAAGGAGGAAAGAACCTCGGCCCTGTCCGCCGGGAGCCATGCTCTGGCTCGAAGAGAGTCGAGCTCTGCCCCGATGAAAAGAATCACCTGCTTCGGCTCGAGTTCCGACTTGGCCTCGTTGATGAGGAGGCCGACCTGAGAGCAAACCTGGAGGGCCAGATCTCTGGACCGCTCCAGCTCCTGTCTGGAGAGGCTGCTATCAGCCAATCGTCCAGGTCAGGGTAAACCCGGACCCCTTGGCGCCGCAGGAATGCTGTCACCACTGCCATGCATTTGGTGAAGACCCTGGGAGCTGGAGATAAGCCGAAGGGCATGGCTTGGAACTCGAAAAGGGATCCCTCCGCTTGAAAGCGAAGGAACCTTTGATGGGACGGACAGATAGGGACGTGAAAGAACGCGTCCTGTAGGTCCAGAGAGCAGAACCACATGCCGTGTTCCAAGGATGGGATTATCTGAGCCAGAGTGACCATCCTGAAGGTTCGAGACCTTAGGAACTTGTTTAGGTCGTGTAGGTCGAGAATGGGGCGCCAGCCCCGTCCGTTTCGGAACCAGGAAGTACCTGGACATGAACCCGGGTTTGAGGAGGGTCCGCCACCTCTCTTATCACCTCCTTCTCGAGGAGGAGAGCGATGTTGGCTCGGCGAGGCTGACAGCGACGCCCCGGACCCCAAGGCCCCGAGTGCGGCGGCTTTGAAGGGGTGGGGCCTGCCGAACTCCAGAGGCAGGCCCTTTCCTACCACCTTCCAACACCCACCTGTCTGTGGTAATAGCAGACCAGGCGGAAAGGAAGTACGGAGCCGTCCCCACGGAGGGAACCTGGAGTGAGGTGGCGGGTTGGGGCGACACCCTCAACCCGTCACTCTGCAGGCTTGGAGGAGGGACCGGCCGAAGGACCACCTGGGCCTTTACCTCCCTGCTTCCAGGAGGAGGAAGCCACAGGCTTGGGTTTGGGATGCCAAGCGCGAGCCTGCTGGCCCTGGTGTTGCTGGGCCGGACGTGCCAGGGGCGCAGACGGACGAAAGGGCTTGGGTTGCGGTCTGCGGCCCTTGTCCCTCTGAGCGGATGAGACCGAGTCCAAGGTGGCATTGGACTTTTCGATCCTCTGGAGGTGGCCTTCCACTCCAGGGCCGAAGAGGTCAGTCCCCAGGAAGGGGACATCCGCCAATTTGTGCTGGGTATCCGCTGTGAAGGTGGATATCCTCAGCCATGCCCGACAGCGCATAGCCACTGCGGCCGCTACTGACCTGGCACATGAATCACCGATGTCCAAAGCAGTCTGAAGTTGCTGCTTGGCCACTGCCCTGCCCTGCCCTGGTCCCGCACCTGCTTAACCGTGGTCTGCAGGTGAGCCGGGAGATGAGGGACCACCTCGTCCAGGGAGCCCAACAGGCGTGAGAAAAATGTGCCATCAATGCGGCGGCCGAGCTGGCAGAAGGCCAGGGAGGGGACATAGCTTAGACTTTTCGCCCGGCATAGTCCAATTTCTTGGACTCCTTGTCGGGAGGTTTGTCCACGTCCCTAGCATTTCCAGCACGCCAGAAAACGCTGTCGGTAACTAACCCCTCGGCCGAGGGATGTTCCGAGAAACCGGACAGGGAAACGGTAGGGACCGCATACCTCCTGGCCATCCTGGCCGAAGGTGCAGGGCAGGAAGCAGGGCGCTGCCAGGGCTCCAAGGCCGGGCCCACAATGGCCTCAGCCACAGGAAGGCCTCCGTAGAGGGATCCCCTGGGTCCAATATCTCCGTGAGGGGATACTTGGCCCGCTTGGATATGGGCTCGAGCTGCATCCCGGTGGATTCCGAGATGAGTCTGAGCAAACCCAGGAAGGACGAGCGGCTGTCGTCCAGCGACTGACCTCAGAGGACTCCAAGTCCACTCGCTTGGAGAAAAAGGAGAATCGTCATCGGGACTCAGAAGAGTCCGCAAAGAACTGCCTCCGGGCCTGAGCCACCTCCACCTGCCGAGGGTGATGCGGGAGTGAGGTGACCGAAACCTATGGGGCCACAGGGCCGACCGAGAGTTCTTGGTGAAGCCTAAGCTGCGGCTGTGGAGGCGGAGGTTCCACGGAATCGGTGGGGCAGCTGGCTTTGGCCGAATAACCTGACCTGACAGGCCTCGGGTAAAAGCAGGGGGTTGTTTCGGCGCCCGGTGACAACCACTTATGGCGGGGAAGGCGGCGGAATCGGCTTGTTCCGATCAGAAGGAGCTGTTGCCACATAGAATCCTCGTATCGTCGGCGCAACTGCGTGAAGCCTCCCATCAGGAGGAGGACGAGGATGATCGGCGCCACCCCACCGTCGAGTGCTGAGACCAAGACCGCCTAAAGGCGGCAGGATCGGCTGGACCGCGAAAAGTCGAGACCGAGAACCTCGGCTTTTCAGGAAGGGTGCGGGGAGGGGCGGGTGGAACGCTCCTCCCTCGGCTCGGAGGAACACCGAGGGCTCGGAACCGGAGCACTAGCAAACCCAGGATCCTCTACTCCCACGGAGAACCGGGAAAGGTTTCGACGCGGTCGACAACCCGTCCAACGGGTCGAGAAAGATCTCGACTGCGTCGACGGGAGTCTCGGTCAACTGACCTGACGGGGACATCGTGAGACCAGTAGCCGAAGCCGAACGATTGACCGAAGCTGATGGCCGACAACTCGGGGAGAGGGACCTTTCCCGCTCCCAAGAGCGTCGACGAAGAGACTTACCCTTGTCTTTCTTCTTGGACCGAGAAGAAGGCCCAGCAGACGTTGGTCCCTCTCCCCTAGTGGAGGGACAGACAAACTCCTTAAAGGAAGCTGTGTAAGAGGAACCCAGGAGAGCGGGATAAATGCCACGGTCGAGGAAGATGCGGCCGATGCACGCCTCCTCTTCGAGGCAGATCATCTGCTCTAGCTGATCCGCCCGAGCTCCCGCCCGCCCCAGCGAGCCGCCGACAGGCCTCTTTGGGCTTTACGGAGGAAGCGTTTCTCGGGCGCCCCAGTTGTAAGCGGGCAGCACGGTCTTCGGACGTGGGCTGAAGAGGAAGAGCACAAGTCGCAAGCCTGTGGGTGGGTGCTCAAGGCCTAAACAGTACACACACATGGAGTGGGATCCGTCCCGAGACATCTCTGCCCGCAAGGGCACTGCCGAAAACCGGGAGTGATTTGTCCCATCGCTTACGTAGGGATAGAAGACCAAGTTTATTAAGCAAAACTTTTAAATTCGGAGAAACCAAAGAATTAGGAACCAGTCTTATACACAGGCGTTAAGGAGGAACCTGAGCTTCCAAGCGGTAAGGAAGATCTGGCATCATAGGGCGGAGCCAAGAGTTTTACCACCCGGGTGGGTGGGAGAAGCCAGCTTGAAGACCTTCCGGCAAGATTTAAATCGGCAAGGATACCTGCCAGACAGTGTGGATGAACAACATATCCATGTCCCTAGAAAGCATAGATCTTCTTCCACTACTGGTCCAGAAGCCATGACTCCTTGTCAGGGGAGACAAGCTGAGGTGTTTCTGGTTGGCGGAACAGCTGTGTGCGGCACTAACCACCACCAAATCCACCTTGGGGTGAAGACTAAGACAGTCTTTACCCTCTGGAGCCTGGTAAAGCCTATTTGCCTTCCTAGGAAGGGAAGCTAGTGAGGAAGGTTGTTTCCAAATAGTGGAGACAAGATCCGCGTGAGGCTCAAGCCAGGGTGGAATCAGAGTAGGAGCAGTTTCCGGCAGATCCAGATGGACAGCAAGTTTTTTACGCTGTCGGTCTGGCTCCACTGATTGTCACCGACAGGTGTCCTGGATGTTTCTTAACTCCAGAAAGGAAGGGTCCTCCGGAGGAGACTTCAGAGGGTCTTTCAGCTTGGGATTTTCTGGAGTATGTGTTTCGTCCCCAGGATCAGAGGAATCTGAGTTGGAGTCCGAGTCGGATGGCTCTGAAGAGGAAAAGAGAGACTCCTCCCTGTTGGGGGGTGGAACGACCCCTCTGGGGTTAGCACGGGGGTGCGACTCCTTCCCAAGCCGAGAGCCAGATGGTTCTCCTCTGGCATCGGGTAAAGGGGGAGGGATCTTCTGTCGCCGACGTAAGGGGTCCGGCATAGGGATTGGCGTCGGTAGATGACTTTCAAATTCCTTGGTGAGCTGGACCTTGGCTTCTGCCCACCAGGAGGCCAAGACCTCCTTCACATCCCCGGTGACTGCGAAGGTGGCAGAGGAGGAGGAGGGGACTTGTGTATGGGTAATTGGGTAACCTGTAGTATGAGTATCCATAGCCCAATGGCGGGTAACCCAGTGTTGGGTATTGAGGTGCCAGGTACTGCGGCTTCGGATATTGCGGCGTCAGATACTGGGGAGTCGGGTACTGCAGTGCCGGGTACTCTGGCGCCAGGGGCTCTGACGGGCAGAAGGACCTGGTGTCGGCCCTGCAGGTGGACCGGATGGTGAAGGCGTCGGTCCCAAGGGTGTCGGGGCCCAGAGTAGGATGACCCCGGAAGGGTCCGACGGCCCAGACAGCGGAGCAGGTCCTGCGTCAGGCAATGGGATACTGGAGGGCGACATCGGGTCAGTGGACGTTGGGTCCGGCATCTGAGTGTCTGGTGCTGGAGCGGCACCCCTGACGGCAGCATCCCAGTATGCTCGACCCCGGCCGGGGAAGGAGGAGCAGAATCCCCAAGGGGTGGGGCCTGAGGGGAAGGAGGGATTTTGGAGGGCAATGTTACAACACGCTGCGGTGAATCCTGGGCGTCGGGCAAGACATCGGAGCCTGATATGGGTTTGCTGGCTAGACGATTGTCAGAGGGGCTGACGACCAGCTTAGAAGCAGTGTTTGGGCAGACTTCGGGTGGGCCGGTGTCTGGCTTAGTGGACTCACTCTGTCCAGAAGGCTGAGAGGGAGGAGTGGCCTTAGTGGAACAGGCACTGGCTGGGCAGTCATTAGCAGTGCCGGCAACTGACTTAGCAGCCTTGTCCAGGCGGACGTTGGAAGGACCGGCGTTTGACTTATTGAACCCACTTGGACAGGAAGGCCGTGAAGAAGGAGCGGCTTTGGTGGGAGTAGAGGCCTCCTTTGCCCTGGAGGCTCCCGATGGCCCAAGCACCAGCCCACCAGGTGGGGAGACGCCACCTTGGAGCCACCAAGACGGCCGTCAAAGGGCGGTCCCCCGGAGGGACGGATACCTTGAGGGCCGTGACTCCAGCCGAAGTCGCAGCAGCTGTAGACGACGAGTTCCGGTCCTGGTTCTTCTCTTTGTCCCTTTTCTTTTTGTGTCCTTCAGGGGAGGTGGACGCCTGCCTAAGCTTCTTCAATTCCTCCTCCATGGATGCCATTTTCTTCTTGAGTAGGTGGGCTTCCAGGGACTGTTGCCTCCATTTATAGGTAGCCAAACTGAATTTCTGGCAGTGCTGTCACTCCTCCAAGTGGTGGTCCAGGCCTAAGCAGAAAAAGCACAAACAATGGCCATTCTTATGAGGGAGCTGGGAACCGCATGAGTCACACTTATTTTTATGCGATTCGGAGGGCGTTGGGACGACATACACAGCAGATGTTAAATTTTATCAAAACTATGAGAAAAAAGCGAAAACAGGTCTAAAAGTGATAACTTTTAGCCGAAAGACGCGAGACAAACGAGCGCTGTTCTATCGCGAGGAACTTTCACAAGCCAACAGTGGGAAAGAACTGGAAGGCGGGCGTGGGGGACTGCCCCTTTATACTGATGTCGGCTGGTGTCGATCACCTGACGTGGGGGTGGTCCCCCTCCAGAGACTGCTAGCTAGAAGTTTTTCCATGGGGTCCTGACACCTGGCGGCTTAGTCCTATATGTGAATACCTACTGCTAGAGCCCTCTTGAAGTAAGATCTGGCATTAGTTTCTGATAAAGGACTGGGTGTAGTCCGAAAGCTAAAGCACCTGTTTTCTTTTGCAACATCTATGTTGGTCCAATAAAAGGTATCAAATCATCTTTTTTTTCTGGATCTGCTAGTTAAAAAGGCAGAAGAAACTGGAATCCCAATGCAGTCTACTTATTCTGTGAGGACAGAAGATGATTATACAGGCTCCACCGTACCCCAAACACTTTCTACAAAAAAAAAATCCAGGTGGTGCACTTATATAATAGCTCACTAGTTTCAATACACATACAAAATAATTATTATAAATGTAGAAAGTGTTGTAATAACACTTTAAAACACACATTTAATAAAACTGACAACTTCCTATTTAACCTACTGGGTTATCTGCACCCAGGGCGGTAACCAGTGGGGGTTCCCACAGGGGACAGTGCTAGGACCGGTACTATTTACCATATTCCTGGCAGACATATCAATTGGGTTAAGCAGCAAGGTCAATCTCTTTGCACACGACACTAAGATCGGTGCTGAGGTGGATAGTGAGGAAGGGGGCGAAGCATTGCAAGAGGATTTGGAGACACGTGAGTGCTGATCAGCCACATGGCAGCTGGGGTTCAATGCCAACATTTTTTATTTATGTCTCTGGTAACCGGGTAAGTGCGCTGATCCCAGGGACCATTTTCAGGCACGACCCGGGCCACCGTACAAGTGGCACAGATTTACAACATTAAATGCAGATTGCAGACATAAAGACAAATAAAACATGATTACAAATAAATTACAGTTTACAATACCCAGGTAGCAAAGGTACAACAAGAATACAGGATTACTTGAGGGCAGAGTTCCATAGTGATACAAAGTTTGTGGTGACATGGATCCACTAAGCTGATATGTGAAACTAGTTGTGGGGGAGGAGGAGACAGGAGATCAGAAAAATAATTTCAATGCTATATACAGTAGATGGACTACCCAAGGAAGCAATGGCACCTGGAGGTAGTCATGAGTGAGACTCTGAGGCGGGATTTGAGGTGGCTGTGGAAGACTATGGAGCGAAGCTCGGCAGGTAGTTTATTCCATAGCACTGGGGCAGCTATCAACAGGGCTCTACTGCCCATATTTGTGGATACCCTAGGAACATACAAGGGGAGAATACTGTGAGAGCATAGGTGACGATGGACTGTATAAACTGTGAGGATGGCAGTAAGGGGAGACTCCAGGCCAGTCCGGATGGCTGAGTTGACCAGGCTGTCAAGGGTGAGGGCGAAGCGGTCTTGCAGTAGGAGCCATCCTAGCATATTGTAGAGGACACAGTGGTGTGTGGAAAATGGGGCAAGCAGGGCAAAATGACATGCACTGTTGTAGGCAGAGGAGAGCTTCGACATCAGAGTTGCGGATGTCCTAGCATATATGGGGGAGCAGTAGTTTAGGATTGGTAGTAGATTGCCCTGGACGATGGCCAGTCGTACTTCCAAGGTGAGGTACTGACGAAGCCTGTAGGCAGTGCCTAATTTTTGGTAGAATCTTTGAACCAGAGAGTTGATGTGGTTTGTGAAACAGTGGGAGAGGTTGAGTATGACACCAAGGTACTTAAAGGAGCCCATTTCTTCCAGGGCTTGGCCATCTGGGGAGATGATATTGAGATCAGGAAGAGTTTTGGATTTGGCTAGAAATGGCTTGGATCCGAACAGCATGGATTTCATTTTTTTCACATTAACCAGGAGGAGGTTTTCTACAAACCAGTTGTGAGCCACAGCATTTATGCGTAAGAACAGAAGAAATAAGGTTGACGGATTTGTCACTGTAGTAGAGTACAAGGTCATCAGCATAGTGGAGAGATTTGCATTTAAGGCTGTCCGAGGGGAAGGAGTTTATAAATAAAAAGAACAGAAGGGGGCCCAAGATGGAGCCGTGGGGCACACCTGTTGAGACAGGCAGGGTGGGGGACCTGGCGGGTCCGACACACAAATTGAGTGCAACCGGAGAGGTAGCTCAGGAACCAATTTGTAACCTCTGGTGAGCAGCTGAGACAGCGTAGTTTGCGGAGGAGGACGGCGTGACTGACCATGTGGAACGCTTCAGAGAGGTCAACGAAGACTGCACTGGTGGTGTTTCCATGGTCCATGTTTAATACTATGTGGTCGGTCAGTAGTGCAAGGGCAGTCATGGTGGAATGGCTCTTGAGGAAACTGTGTTGCTGGCTACACAGGAGGTTGTGATTCACCATGTACTCAGCGAGCTAGTGATGGATGGCCTTCTCCAGTGGTTTACTAAGGTGGGGAAGGATGGAGATAGGACAATAGTTTTCTGTCGATAGAGGATCACCTGCCTTGAAAAATGGGAATGACCTTGGCAACCTTCCAGGGGTCAGCATGGAGGACAAGGAGGAGAGGGCAAGGTTAAAGATACAAGTGAGAGGCTGTATGATGGTTGGTGAGACTAGCCTGAGGAATACTGGGGAGAGGCCATCAACCCCAGGTGACCCGTGGTTTGGGAGGCTTTTGAGGAGCTCAGCGGTGTCAGCAGTTGAGAGGGCTCTGAAATAGGAAGGTGGTTTATGAGGATGTGTGGAAGGCCCGATGGTAGTCAAAAAAGGGTTTGAGAGGGGGCCAAGCTATTTAGCTGGCTATTTAAGAGTTTGCTGAGATACATAGATAGGTCAGTGAACTTGTCCTTGAAAGCCCTGGCTAATTCCAGTGGGTGAGCAATGGGACCACCAGGGGAGTTTAGTTGCAGGGGTGCCTTGCCAGAGTGGGGGTTAAGGAGGGAGTTTATGAATGACCAGAATTTCCTAGGGTCTCCAAGGTTAGCCTGTTGGAGGTGACGGAAATGATTCTGTTTGAGGGACTTGGCAAGGTGTTTGCATAGATTTCTCCGGCGCCTATAGGTATCCCAGAGAGCAGGGGAGGGGAAGGCCTTGTAAGTAGACCAGGCACGATCCCTGTCTTTCATCAGGGTAAGAAGGTCCTTGGTGACCCAGTGTGAGCAGTTGCCTCTAACCCTTCTAGTTGTGACTGGAAAGTGCCTGTCCTGCAGGGTCATGAGGGTCTGTGTAAATAGGGTTACTGCCTTAGTCACGTCAGACAGAGAGAGAGAGGTGAGAGCAGACCAATCCAGGGCCCATGCCTCCTCGGGGAGGCATGAGATGTTGGGGTTCCTGAAAGACATTTACTTGGGTGGAGGACGCTTAAGCTTGGATGACTAGAGGAGATGTGCCAGAGAGTGGTCGCTGATAGTCAGCCATGGTGCCAACATGCAGAACACAGTCATCTCTATTTGTAATTATCCAGTCCAGAAGAGTCTGGGAGGCCGTCCGTGGATTTTGTCTGGAAGGGAGAGTGATAGTCTGGACAAGATTGTGTTGCTTTAGGTGGGTAACGTAGTCTGGCTGGTGGGTGCTCATCCAGTTTAAGTTGAAATCCCCAAAGAGAATGGAGTCTCAGTGAGGGGACAGGGAGACAAGGCTCGAGAGGAAATTGTTGAGACCCTCTGTTCCGGCAGTGGGAGGGTTGTAGCAGCAGCCTAGGAACATTTTCTTGCTGTTGCCTACGGTCAGTTCCGAGAGGAACCATTCATTTGGAGATTTGGGATTATAGCAGAGGACAATATCAGCTGAGAGGGGCTCCCTTATGAAAAGTGCAACACCACCACCCTTTTTTTGCCTGGCCTATCGTGGCATAGAGAAGAGTACCCAGGCAACTGACAGGCACAGGCAGCATGGTTGGGCTTTAGCCATGTTTCTGAAAGTCCTAGGACATGGGGTTTGTAAAGTGTGACCCACACCTCCAGTTCCAGGAACTTGGAGGGAAGACTGCAAATGTTTAAATGGGCAATCTTTAGACCAGGGGCATTTGCCCATATGCTGGAACAGGAATTAATGTGTGAAGTTGCAGGCCCAGGGTTACTTTTGATATCCCCAGCTAGGATGAGGAGGAGGTATAGCAGGAGTATACAGGGGGAGAAAGGAGCAGAAGGAGAGCAGGAGAGGGAGGCCAGGTACTGTCCGAGCAAGCGGCATTCCAGGTTTGAGAGAAAGGACAGTGCGATAGGCCCTAGTGAGGATAGTTCCCATGTGGAATGAGGTGTGGGGCACAGAGGGGAGGAGTGGGAGGCAGAGAGGAACACTAGGCGCTCAAGGTCCTTAGTGAGCACTGTAGCACAGGAGTCAGTCAAAGCAAGGCAAGCTGGCAGTAAGAGGACGAGGAGAGTAAGTTGCAGCAGGTTCATGATTGCCAGGTGTGGAGTTTGCAGGGGATAAGGAAAGGTGTAGGGAGGGCAGGTCGGGTCAGGCAAGACACTTGCAGTACCCTTAAATCAGCAGTTAATTGGGGGGAGCAGAGGAGTGAGACAGAGCTGACTAGTAGGTCGGAAAGTAGAGATAGAAACCACAGAGCACGACAGTGTAGGGACAGGAAAGGTTGAGTTGGCAAGGGTGGGAAATTGCCAGTACGGTGACAGGGAAAACAGGAGAGTAGGTGTCCTAGCAAGGAAGAGACACAGTAACAATGCTGAGAAAGAAGGGTGTCTTCAGCAAGGATGGGAAAAAGACTAGTCGCACAATGGGGGGGGGGGGATTTTTAGAAGTCACGTGCTAGTCAGGAACCAATCGGGAGGGATTAGGATATTAGAGGGAGGTGAGAGGGGGCAGGGGAGTGTGGGTGGCCCGAAAACCCCGGTACAGAAAGCGAGCGGAAGACACATATCCTTGGGTTCCTGGAGCTGTAGTCCTGGTAGTACCTGTGTGCTGGGTCATGGGGGCGGGTGGCAGCAGGCTCCTTCCTCAGAGCACGAATGGATTCTTCATCGGAGGAGACTGCGGATGCGGTAGTAGCCCAGAGGGCTAGGCTACTGAGGGATGCCTGAGGGAGAGAGGGACAGACAAGAGGTTAGATAGGTTTCAGGAACAGGTGGGGGGATTGACTTATTTAGCAAATTTACAAAAAGGAGCTGCAGACACTAATCAAATTAAAAACAGGGGCAGGTCTCTGACTTAGGGCTAGGCACCAGCAGGGTCTGGGAGAGAGGGGGAGACAAAAGCAACAGCAAATTGGGGGTGGGCTCTAGCCTTAGTAATGCTAAGATTTAATTGCTGCTCAGCTAACAGATATTCTCATTTCAGTAAAGCTTATCATTATGTACCTTTGCATGTTAATTATGTTGACCGGTATGTATAGGCCCATATTAACCGGCACCTTCACAATGTTTTTTTTTTGCACCGTTGTCCACCGTAATTGTAATCTTATGAAGTGTAATGCCCAGGACAACCTTGAAAATGAGCTTGCTCAATGGTTTTTATGCCTGGTTAAATAAAGTGATTGATTGATTGATTAAAAATGCAGCACAGTGTAAAACAAGAAATACCCTTTAGGCTAGCTTCTGAAACAATTTTGGTCCTTTATGCAAGTTCTGTCTAGTAAAGTACTGAAATTACAAATTGCCGCTCAGTTAACAGATGTTTAAATGCAGCACATTTAATGATATTTAATGCAGCCCACAGTAAAACTAGAAGTCCCCTTAAGGCCACAGGCAACGGGTTGTATGGGCCCCAGCAATATTCTGTGACCTGGGCTGAGCCCCACCAATATTTTTCATACCATTTTTTTATTTTATTTTTTTTTTACAATGGTTTCTCGGCGTTCTATAATGGGGCACATGACCTGGGCTGTGTCCTGTCCTGTCTGTGTGGCCGTGGCTCCCAGTCTCCCCCCCCCCCCGTTCCTCAACCCCTTTGATTGGTGGGCTGGTGGTGTTGGCCTGACTGGCATTATTTTAAATTTAAATTGGCACCTTTGGCGTGGGCCGTCCACAGTCTGACCTGCCCCCCCACAGCGATCCCGATCCTCATCCTCGGAAAATCATTGGTGGTTCGGTAGCAAAAGTCACACAGCGGCATTGTGACTGGGCAGGGAGAGGGCTAATATTGAGGCGCGTAACGATGGGCCATCGAGGAGATAGTGTTTTGGCGACAGTTTCATGGGGAGGACAATCAGCTAGAGATCCAGTCAAGGAAGGAAGGAAGGAAGAAAGAAACTAAGCAGACAAGTGAAGAAGAAGCCTGGGAGGGAAGCAAAGAACATGGGAAGCCGAGGAAAAAGAAAGCAGTAGTGCCATCAGCCACCCACCCAAGACCAGCCAACACAAGCAGCCAGCACAGTCTGAGTCAGCGAGGAGGGAGAGGGTAGTGGGACTCTGGACCAGACAGCAGTCACAGGTGGTGACGACCCAGGCCAGTGGGCGGTGGCACAACAGAGCAAAGCAGAGAGGTGTGGCAGAGCCTGCAGAGGGGGCTGTCAGTTGCAGCAAGAGGAGCGGGGTTGCGGGTCAGGCCCAGGCCTCGGGGAAAAGTGCGCTGTTAGTCTGCAGCGGGTCTGGGGTCATATCACAGCACGCTGGGTTACGGTCCTTGTCGGTCTGACAGCAGAACAGAAGAGGAGCAGGAGCAGAGGAGCAGAGCAGCTCTGAGCAGGCAGTCCAGCAGCAACAGCCAGCAGGAGCGGGCCACCAGCTAGCCCAGCATATAGAGACAGGCAACCAGCAGCATCAGAGGGTAGTTGAGAGCAGCAGGCTAGCAGCACCAGCTTGGGTGGTAACGTACACCCCCCCCCCCCGCAGGGCAAGGCAAGGTCCCAAGAGATCCAGCCCAGCACTGCCTTAACAGCCATAGAGTTTCACTAAGCCCCGAAGTCCCAGGTCCAGCACTAATCAGGTAAGGTGTGGTGGGGATGGGATGCTGACTGCCTGATGCATGGGGGAAGCTTCAAGCAAGCAACTAATCAGTAGCCACTCCAGAACAGAAGCCTTATCCTTCCTTTCCCTTGCTAAGTCAAGTCAAGGCAAGGTCGACTGCTGGAGTGAAGAAAATGGGGTTGATGGTCTGGCAGGCAGGCAGGCTTCAAAGGGAAAGGGAGGGAATGGAATGGAAAGTGGTAGGACTGTATTGTGGAAGCTGGCAAGAACACAATAGTGTCACAGCTCGTCGGAGAAGGATTGTATGGATCTGTATGGGCAAAGGAATTAAAGAGACAAGGGAAAGAGTCAAGGTGTGCAGGCAGCCAGCAGATAAGTTTTGACTCCAGGGTGGAATTGTGCTTCTTGCCCTCTTCCTGTCCAGTTTCAGGGACATCTGCACATTTAGACTATGTGTGGGCAGCTGGCATGGCTGGGTGCAAGCAAGCACGGTCCCACCATGGAAGCCTTTGGTGATAAGTTTATCCTTAGCATGCTGCAGCACCTTGCTTTCTCCAGTCTCTTCCACTGGCCACACCCCATGAGTCATGTCTGTGTTGTAATAATGTTTTGGTGATGGTGAACTTACCTTAATGTGCTGCTGCATTGGTTTGACTTTGTGTGTCTTCTATGTGGCCATGGCCATGTCCCCAAAAAATATATATTTAGATGTATCTCTCCGACTCTGCATGTCTGTAACCTACTGATAAGGGATAATGGCATATGCAGTGAAATAATGCAGTACCTGACTCCATTTTTGCCACAGACACTCTCTCCTGACCTTGACCTCTGCTAATCACATATGGAAGCCAGGCAGGGGGTGCACCATGCTCAGAAATTATATGTGATGGTGACATGATGTGGGGGACCCCGAGGTGTTGGGCAGGGGGGCTTCTTTCATCAGTCTACTAGCCTACAGATTACCAAACCTGGTGTTTTCTGCTGTGTTTTGAACTTTTTTCACTGGTAACTGGTTAATGGGGTGCCCACTCTCCAGTCAAAGCAAAGCAACCGAACTATCAGCTACTTTGAAGTGTGTGTGTGTGTGGGGGGGTAGAACCCAGTGGGGAGGAAATGACTGTGGTCCATATGGCCAAACGAGGGATGTCACTGACCTGCAGCATTACCTTTACCTGCTGTGTAGGTGTTTCAGCGGGGCCTTGTGCATTGTGTTATTATAACAGCATGTCTGGTGAAATGCCATCGTCAGCATCGTGTAAGTTTGGGTGCCGGGACACTGCTGGGCCACACGGTTTTATAATCCTGAAGGATACATCACATGTTGGGTAATTACAGGAGCGCAGTAAATTACAGTATCTGGAGGTATTTTCTAGACTAACTTTTTTGTCCTCACACATGCACATGCTTTTAAAGCTCTTAAATTGGGACTTGTCTGATTGATGTGGGGTTTGGGGGCGAGGAAAAAGAAAGCCTGGGTGATCACCTTCTCTCTGATCCTGGTTATGCAAGTGTTGTGGGGGATGTTAAACTGACTCCCCTGTGGTAATGAGCACTACCCTCCAGGGTAACAGGGTTGGACTGAGGTGGTGGTGGTGGTGGGGGGGGATGGAAAGTTGACACTGGGACCTATGGTCCCACCCACCCTGGATTTCTTGAAAATTAAGAGGGGAAGTCCCAGGGTGACTGACTACCAGCCCAGCACTAGCACATGATGTGCCCAGACATGTTCTACCAGACCCTTGGGATGGGGTGAATACTAACCACCACTGAGGGACGGGTAGGGGTGGGCAGATATAAGGGCATAAAGAAGGTACAAGAGGGTACCATATTTCGGAGAAAAACATGTTCCAGAACAAAAGGTTGTGATGAGGCATACATAATCTTTTTACAGTATGGTCCACTCAGTCATTGCAGAAGACTTTGCCCCTACTGACTTTTCTTTTTTTTTTTTCCTCTCTCATTGCCGGTCTGCCGCTCTTCCTAGGTTTGCTCTCACTGCCGTGGCTGTATTTTTTTAAAGAAGAGCGGAGGTTTGTGTGCCATGTCTGCCTGAAAGTGTTCAATACTGGTGTGCTGCAGTAGCTATGGCTACGGTCTAGTGCAGCATAACAAAAAAGTAGCTGACATAGCTAGGTACTGTGGCACAACGTTCAACAGATACATTTCCACCTCGAGCAAGAATCTACCCTACAGTTTATAGTGAATTTCCTTCTACAGGTGACTAGACTGTCTTTGAATTAGGTACTGTGCTCCCTTCCACAAACAGTGTATGCCTTAGCAATTTTAAAGAGCAGCCGACGGCTTCAGGAGAACTTCAACAAAACATATTTAGACAGACAGACACAGGACCAGGCAGCTTATATTTCACATTAGGGGCCCAATTACAAAAGGGGTTAAGCATATCGCAAGGTGACTTGTGCCAAACCCTATGGCGCAAATCGCATCTTATGACATGCATTACGCCCAACGCAATTACAAGAGGTGGCCTGGACAAATGTGGGTTACAACACCCACTATGCCTGCAACCCCCTGCAACATGGTGCAAGGGGGATTCCAGCAGCGATTACACCGGTATTCCAAGAGAGCGGCTGGCGGAATCACAAATCGTGATTCCAAGTGGGACCCGGTGGACCATGGTGTAAGTACAGTTAGAAAAAAAAAAAACAAAAAAAAAAACAAGGCAGCAATAGCAACCAGGAATGATGTGATTTATTTCAATCCAACCAGCTCCCTGAGGAAGAGTGCATGCTTGAAACCAGTCAGGGCAGTTGAGGAGGGGTGCACTCTGTACTACAGAACTAATGTGAGCTGGTTGGATTGAAATAAATCACATCAATCCTGGTTGCTTGTGCTGCCTTGTTTTCATTTTGCTGTCGTTTTTGGCATAGCACAGCAGTAGAGGAGCTGCCTTTTTTTTTTGTTTGTAAGTACAGTCAGACCAGCTACTAGCTGGTCTATCCATACCTACGTCCACCAGGAACATACCAGCGAGCCAGCCACCACTCCAGCCGACCCCCCCCCCACGGTCCCCCATGGGTGCCCACCACACCCCCCATGACAGGGCTGCCCACTGTGGGTTGCTGGCACCCCTTGCCCCCAACCCCATGCAGTGCCCCCATGGGGCAGTTCTTGTCCCCCCGCATGCGAGGTGCCCTAGGATGGTCCTGTGGCCCCCAGCCCCTCGGGGCAGCACCATGATGTTGGGGTGTGGGGCTTGGGGGGGGCATGTCTTGCGCCGATTGTGCCCTGCGGGCTGCAGCTTGCGACATCCGAATCGGGTGCACCCCTCCCGTGGCGCGGCCCTGTGGCTGCCGCCAGTCGCAAGGGCATAAGTGCTGGGGACCCTGCCTGTTCTGGAATAGGGTGCAGGGTCCCCGGCATACTGGCACGTCACAACTCGCATACATCTTGGAATTGGGCCCTAGTTCTTTATTTCTTCACCACATTATTTTTAACTGAGTCCATTTGCATGAAAATGGGATATTTGCCACTGAAGAGTTCATGTATTCCCGTTGCTTTCTCCCTACTCGAGATCATCATGCACTGCTTGTGACATTATGGTTACTCCCATGACAGATTATGATGTCATAACAGAGGCTTATGATTTAAAGTAGGAAGTAAGCTATAGAGGCAAATCAACTCTAGGGGATAAATATCATGTATTTCCACGGTAATAATGTGGAGGAGAAATATATAGAATGTGTACTGAATGCAAGCTGAATTTCACCTAAATATTATGTTTTTTAAAGTTTTCCTTGCTACGTCAGCAGGTCTTTAAAATTATTTTGGTTCACGGTACTGCAATGTTACAGAACACAGCTTTCAGGAGGGGGGGATTGTATATATATATTTTTTTTATGTTGTACAGTTTATATAGTACATCCCAAGTGGTTGTTAGCTGGGGTTGGGCACTGCTAATGGAACTTTATCTGGAGGGTGAAGTGACTGTGCTGACTGGTGGCGGAGTGGGGAGTGGGGAAGGATGTTAGAGGGTATAAGTGATGCTCCCCAGTCCCCACCTCCTGAAGCCTGACTATCCAATTAGGCTTTTTGTATGAAAAAACTTTCAAGTGCCTGCACTTACTGACAGTCCCCCTCATAAACTTTGTTGCTAGGCAACTTGGTGGATGCAGTGCGGTGCCCTCTAATGTTACTGTGTGGCACCGCACTGCTTGCTCATGAAGCAAGTGAGAGTAGTGCGTGCGTCAACGCACACCAACACGAGATGGGACCGTGCAGCAGCGCCTAGTATGCTGCCAGCTGGTGAAGTTTATGAAGATGACCATCACTGTGAGTAAGTGTGTGGGCACAATTCCCGAGAAGTCTACTTAGGTGGTCAGGCTTCAGGGGGTGGGCAGTGTCAGCTAACTCGTTCTCTTAAATTTGTGAACTGAATATGTTGACATGACATCCCTATTTAGTCTCATTTTTTTTTCAAACTCTGTTTTTTCCTTCCCTACTGAACTTTCTCCAGCGACCGCCCAGTCCAGGACTCTACCTCCTGGCGTGGCGGGGTAAGTAGACAGTCGTGCCCGACTACTGGGAGTGTGGTCTTTGGGTGGGAGGCACCTTCGCCTAGCGGAGGGAGGTATTTCCTTAGTTACTGTAGTGGAAAGGTGTACAGCCTGATAAATGATAGGTTGAGAGTTCGAATCCACACAAGGTCTCCTCAGTTCTCTTTTGTCAGAATTTCACTTGAGTGGTGATTCATGGCAGCATGGTGTTAGAATAGTAAGTATATAAGAAAAGGGACTTACTGTAGCTGTGAGAAAGAATAATTGCAACAATAAAGTTTGCACTGGAGGCAGATCTGTGACACTTTTCTTTAAACGAATATTGCCTCTGAGGCACAGCTAAGTCCCTTTTCTTACATACTTACTATTCTAACACCATTCTGTTATTAATCACCACTCAAATGAAATTCTGACAAAAGAGAACTGAGGGGACCCTGTGTAGATTCAAACTCTCAACCTATCATTTATCAGGCTGTACACCTTTCCACTACACCACCAAGCTGGCACAGCAGTGAAGCTCAGATCTTTAGCTATAGAGGGTAAAGCCCTGCCTGGGAGGCAGTCCTATCCATTCCTGCCTCAAAGGCAGGGCTGCCTTGGAGGTGGATCTGCTTCAGTGGCAACTTTCATTTAAAAAAAAGTGTCTTAGAAAAGGCATTTTCTGTCTGTCAACCAATCAGAGGCAGGCTGGAACCACCCAATCAGAGCAAGAAAAAACATGTGGGAGGGCCATTTAGAGACCACATGAATAACCAATCAACAATAACAGGCAGCAACCTCAGTTATAGCCTTCAGAAGGTATTAACCAATGAGAGACAGAGGAGGGCGGGATTAAGTGGTCTGCCTCCGAGGCAGTGGCATGCATAACCAATCAGCAGCAACAGGCTACCTGAGTTACTGTCCTTCATAAGGTATTAACCAATGAGACGCAACAGAGGGCGAGATTAAATAGTCTGCCTTGGAGGCAGCGGCATGTGTTACCAATTAGCAGCAAGAGGCAGGCAACCTCGGTTACTGTCTCGAAGAAGGTATTAACCAATGAGACACAGAGGGGGGTGGGATTAAGTCATCTGCCTCAGAGTCAATATTCGTTTAAGAAAAGTTTCTCTTGCTGTTCACACAGGTCACATGGGGCTGTAAATATTTTTGGTTGTATTAGATGACATGAAATGTTCTTGTCAGGAATATTCAGTATAGGTTGTATTGCAAAAGCCCCTGCTAGTAGAAGGATCCTGGACACCTACTATTACATAGATTGTGACTTAACTTCTACATAACAGGCACTGCCATTCACTTAAGTATATTGGTAGCACAATGTATACTGTAAAAACCAAAACAAGGTGCTGCATCAGCATGTGATCTAAAAGCAAAACAAAAGGGTTATATTAAATGCACGCTGAAAATAGAAAATAGAGTTAGAAATCTATGTTTCAACCTTAGATCTTCTTCAGAAAATATCTAAAAGAGAAAAAAAAACAAAGTTAGTGTAGAGGGGCGGTAAAATGAGGGATATATATATATACACACACACACACACACACACACACATGTGGGGAAAGAAAAAAGGGGAGGCTCAGGGAGAAGAAGTGATAAATGGCAAGATTAAGAGAGAATCCGTGAAACAAAAAGGTGATGATAGGAAAGATAAAGCAAAATAGGGGTGAAAGAGCTAGAGAAGTCCCCAGGTGGGGACTAATTAACAGGGCCTAGTAAGAAGGCTGAAAGGTGACAAATGTGGGGGAAGGAGACAGAGAGGGAGACTTATGGTGAAAATGAAAAAGAAATTAAATGTGTACAGATACAAACAGACTTTAGGGAAAATAAGGGGTGACTGAAAGATGTTACTGGAAAATTAAGTCTATCATTTAAACCAAAGGGCTGCTGGGAGCCAAGGTGGATGATCAGCCTGGCTTCCATGTTTTTTCTATGGGCAGAATCCCAGAAGCCCTGTTGAAGAACACAGACTGAAAGGTCATTGATACTGTGGTCCCTGAAGATAAAGTGGGATGCAATGGGTTTAGCAGTGTAACCATTCCTGACTGCTCTGTAATGTTCCCTGAAACAGTCAGCAAGGCGCCTACCAGTCTCTCCGAAGCAAATAGCTGTACACTTCCTGCAAAGAATACAATATACTGTACCATATTAGTGAAGGTGCATGAGAACTCCTCGGTGATGTGAAAAATACCTGTACGCCCCCAAATTTCAGTCACACTGGAACAAATTTGCAGGTGCAGCAGCGAGTCATGTTGCAAGGTTTGGTACCTGGGAGGGAGGAACTGTTAGGAGTAGGTAGGCTGCTTTTAACCAGGAGATTCCGCAGGTTAGGCAGCCAGTGGTAGGAGGCAATAGGTGGTCCTGTAAAGGAAGCACCAATGTTAGGGTCAGTTTGCAAAATGGGAAAGTTACTGGTAATGATCCTGTGAAGAGAAGGTGTGCTCTAATGGAAAGGAGGCACTAGTGGAATTCGCCATTGTTCTTGCATGACAGTATCCTTCCTGCAGGGGTCAAGATTACGGGGCATCTTACTGACCCGGGAGAGTGCTCTGTCCACTGTGCTTTTAGGGTATCCCCTGTTGATTAAAAAAAACTGTGCATTATTTGGGCCTGCTCAGCAAAATCATCCTCTTCACTGCATAACCTGCGAAATCTAAGAAACTGTGAATAAGGCAGGCCATTCTTGATGTGTTTAGGATTGAAGAAGCTGTGGAGGAGGAAACTGTGAGAGTCAGTGGGTTTATAATAAACGTATACTATATGTCTTTTGTTAGCAAGCAAGGGTCAAGAGGTTTGACTCCAGAAAGGAACACAACATTTTTGAGTTTTCCTCAAAAGACCACGGTTCAAACCAAAACATGGACTTGCATGTTTTTATCAAAATTGTTTTTTTTTTATCTGCAATTTCACTAGAGTGTTGACCCATGGTGAAGTGAAGTTGGAGGTAACAGGACAAAAGGGCTCTGGATAAAATGTTGCCGGAATAAACGGCACTAGGATAATACGGCAGGTGGCTACAAGGGCTCAGGGAAGAATTGACTCTGATGTGTGCTGAAGTATGGTAGGTTATTATGTGTATTGCTTACTCTGGAAAACTTTTATGGACTTTTCCACTTTAGGCTGCCTGTGGGATTTCATCCATATGCACATGCAAACATTTGAGTCAAAATTGTAGTTGTTGCCTTTTTTTTTTTTTTATGATAGTAGTATGCTTTATGTGTCTTTAGTTGTCAAGATTTGCTTAGTGTTTACTAGTACAATGTGGTACTGGTGCCATTTTCTCCTAGTTTGTATTTCTTCCCTTTTTGTTCGGTAATGTTTTCTCCTTTCTGCCTTTTTGTCTGGGGCTATTTTGCCTGGAGTCATTTTTATTTAGAAAACGAACTTAGTTAAGAACAATTGTGCAGAAAGGAAATGTTCATGACAGGAACCTTTCATGTCACCTTTATTCAGATTGCAGATTTTCATTTGAACAAACACACCTAACCAGAACTACATACAGGCACAGTAGACCGCAACAGCCACTGCTACTAGGATTTTTTTTGTTGTATTTATAATTTACATATCCAGGACAGCACAGCTGAGATGTCATATCTCATTTTCAGTGAGGTCGTGCTTTCACCCATTTCTGCAGCTGGAGGGACTGGAGCACTAAGAGGTCAGCGACTTGCCCAGGCTCATACTGCAATAATCTGGCTCTAGTGGGATTTCATCCAGTGATCTTCTGGTACTCAAGCAAGTGCTCTATCCATTAGACCATAGTGCCTCCTATTTTCACTCCAATCTTTTAGAAAACTTAAAAATAAAACACCAAACCACTTTCGGCCTTTCTTTTTTTTAAGTTGAAATGCCCCTTTTTACCAAGATGTGTGGTCGTAGGAATATGCACACTTCTCAGATGGCTAATGGTACTCGGCTATGCCTCATGCCTAAAAACCAGTAGAAGCATAGATATATTCCTAAAAATTGCATACCCTTTCATATGTTGTTCCTCACTAAATTTAGATTGGAGGCGCAGATATAGATATGTCCAGATAAGTGACTATTTTATTTATAAATCAACAATGAAGCAAAAAATAAATCAACAATTCTTTTATAATTTTGTGGCCAAGGTCAATAATCCATAATCAGAGTGCAATTTCCAAATGTAATAATCCAAAATTTCAAAATTCTAAACAATCACTTTTTCTACTAATCAGTGTTTATCAGTGGTTCTAGGTGGAGTGTGAACTGTGGGGGCCTGCCATCCAATCGCAAATGTTCCCCACCTTCTTTCTCTAGTGCTCACTCTCCACTTCAGTTTTAAACCACTGTGTGATGACTACAAAGTTCAGTTTTCAAACACCGCTAAAGAAATGTTATCGCGGTTTGAACTGAACACAAAGAAAGAAAAATTTCGGAATTTACAACTAAAAAACTAAGTCAGCTCTCTGGTCAGGCACCACTTGTCAGATGTAAATGAGGAAAGGCAGCTTTGCATTAGCCCTCTAAAGCAGCTAAATAAAAAAAAAAAAGACACTACTTTGTGCTACAAAAATGTTGGACTACCCTAATTACCTGGAAATGGGCAACTGCCAATTACAAATCCATACTTCAATCTCTTGGCTCAAACGGCACAAGCTAATCAAGCTTCGCTGACATGGTTCATCATGGCATATGATGCCCTCTGCTGAGTTATGGACTTTCATTCCATGGGGTCAGGTCAGTTCTAAGGATCACTAAGGAAGCAAATAGGAGCAGAAGGCAGTGTCCATTTAAAGCTCCTGTCATTTACCCATAGTGGCAAAGTGAAGGATTTGAAAGCAGAAAGTTGTCCAATCTGTATTTAAAGGATATCTTAGAACCACTAACAACTGCTGCAGTTGGTAAGGAACTCCACGGCTTGATGATCCCGTTGAGAGAAAAAGTATGCCCGCTTATTGGAAATACAGCTGTTATGCGCTAATTGTAATGGGTGACCCTTAGTATTCACAACTACGTGTTTGAAATCTAAATCAGTCTCAGACATAAGGTATTTGTCATTGAGCACGTACCAAGTGAGCATAAGGTCGCCTCATAACCTCCTAGTTTCTAATGTCATGAGACTAAATTTATTACATCTCTCCTCATAATTTGGCTCACAGGCACCCTGCATGTATATAGTAATCTTGCTCTGGATTTCCTATAAGCATGCAATGTCACTTTTTGTGTGGACACCAGAGCTGCACGACAAAATCAAAAAGTGGGTGAATATAAGCCCTATAGAGAGGGAGCAGAATTTCTTGGTCTCTAGATTTAGTATTTCGTCTAACAGCCCACCAGATTGTTTGCCAAACGTGAGATCAGTAGATATTATGACCCCTAAATCTTTCTCATGTTGTAATTTGTTGTTTGCCATTTAAGACGTAATTATTTTTTTTGTTTTGGGAACCAAAATGCATTACGCTGCATTTATTGATATTAAAGTGCAGTCCTCAATTTTCAGCCTATTAAAGCTTGTCCAAATCCATCTGGATCTGATAAATTTCCACTGAGTTGCTGCAGGGGCCACCAATTTTACAATCAAAGTTAGATGATAAATCAGATATAAAAATCTGAAATACTAAAGGTGCTAATACTGAGCTTTGAGGGACTCCGCTGGATACAGGTCTCCAGACAGAAGAATAACTGTCAATGATTACACGCTGTTCATGATCGGAGAGCCAGTTTTTGATCCAAGACACACACCTCGGAAGGATATTAAGGGCATCTAATCTTTTAGCAAGAGCCCAGTGAGGCATGGAGGTGAAAGCCTTTTTGAAATTCCAAAACACTATGTCACAAGGGATTTTATTATCAAGGCTAAGACTAATAGGTTTGTAGAAGCAAAGTAAATTTGTAGCACGTGATCAACTCTGAAAACCCATGCTGATTCTTGTTGAAGTCTCCAAGGTCAGACAATACCCTATCTTTAATAATACCTTCCATGAGTTTTCCCCAACACTGGAGTAAGGCTTATGGGCCTGTAGTTGTCCAGTTCTCCCTTATCTCCCTTTTTAAATAGTGGCATCACATTGTCCCTTCTCCAATCATTGGGTACAAGCTCAGTCTTCATACTACCATCCAAGATAAATTTAAGGGACACAGCAAGATGGTTTTTCATTATTTTAATCATGTTACTGGTTATTCCATCAGGACTGGGTAAGGTATCAGATTTTAGATTGCTACGTTTGGAATTGATTTAATCAATACCGAAAGTAATATCTGACATGGGTGAGATATCTACATCCACAGACCAGATACAGAATTATTTGTAATAAAGGCCTTGCAAAAATCTTTGTTCAGCACATTTGCCATATCCTTGAGGAGACTAACAACATCATTGTCTACCATAAGGGGGAAGACCCTACAGCTAGGCTTTTTCAAAGAATTTATGTAACTGTAGAAAAGTTTACTGTTCCCTTTAGAAGCAAGAGCCTTTTCGGTGTCGCTTTTAGCTTTTCTAATTTCATGCTTACTTTTTCTCTGGATTTTTTTTAATGTCTCCTATCAAGTAAAGCTCTCATTTGTTAGATATTTAAGGTAAAACAATTTATTTTCGATAATAAGCTTAGATAATTTCTCGATCATCATTCTGGCCTTAATTTGGTATTTCTATATTTATTAATTGTAGGAGTGTATTTTATTTGCTATATCTAGAATTATGCTTTTTAAAATAGACCACAGAGCATCAACAGTATTGACATTGAAAAGCTTATTCCAGTCAATTGCTGATAGAACTTTGTTGATCTCCTTCGAGTTAGCATTGTTATATAGAAAGATTTTAGTGATATTTCTGGATCTTTAAAAAGCTTCTCCCAGCTCAAATTTGACGATATTATGGTCACTGTTAGCAAGAGGTGCACTAACCGAACAGTTTTTGATAAAAATATTTTCTGTACTGAGAATAATGTCTAAGATATTATGACACTTATGGCTCCTTACTGGTTAGGACCCCATCACATGGTACTGCATTAACCTAGCACACACCCCTGCCCCCATGACATGACCAACTTATTGTGGTCAAAAAAATCAAAATGCAAATTACATACCCTTAGCATCAAAAAGGTCAATTCAAACAACATAGCAACATCAAAACAAAATAATTTAAAAAAGAAAACAAAGATACATTAAACATCTAGCGAAAACACAAAATATGTTCCACAACTACAATCCTACACAACAGCAAAAACATATAAAAGAACATCACTAAACCAGCAGCAAAACGTCTACAAAAATTGCTCTAAAATATAGAAAAAAAATCAATTTACCTATCTGGAATGTAGCTACAAATGCAAGGCAATCTAAACTTTTTGCTTCCACCTCATCATCAGCTACTTACACTGCAGTGTGCCTGGGTTCGATCACATGGCATCAAATCAACAGGCCCAAGCATCCAGGTCAGGCTCAGATCACATGGGGAATACAGAAAGCCCACCCATGGCTTCCAGCTCAGCTTTGTAGATCCCATGGGGAATACAGAAAGCCCACCCATGGCTTCCAGCATGCTTCATAGATCACATGGGGAATACAGAAAGCCCACCCATGGCTTCCAGCACAGCTTCATAGATCACATGGGGAATACAGAAAGCCCACCCATGGCTTCCAGCTCAGCTTCATGGATCACACGGGAAGTACAGGTACTAGAAGTAAAAACTCAGAAACACCTGTTTAAGACAATAGAACCAGCCGTCACCATCAGCCATAGCCCACTCCCTGCAGTGCAATTGCACCCAACTAGTGAAGCAGTCCAGCAACAAACAAATGCCTGCTGCATATCTAATTTATGCTAATGCTCTGGAACTGCCAATTTAGAAATACATCACCAAATTATAACACTACACTACTAAACGGCTATCATTACTAAACCTTTATAAGAACAGTAAGACAGTTTCATCGGAGGAGGGTATGCTTGTCAATGGACCTCCTGGTGGTTGACGTCCCTTGCCCTTCAGGCTTGGGATACCAACCCATTAATCTGTACATTAAAAATATAATAATCCCCCTCTGTCATGCATTATTCCTTACTGAATTCATAGTTGCCTATATTCTATATGTAAACATAAGTCTTAAAAATAGATGATGCAAGCCATCTGATTTCCAGAATTTATAATACTCAACAACAGTTATCCAAACCTGAATTGATAGGCACTCAATAGAAACACAAATGGACATTAATAAATTACTTTCTGCCAAACACTGGAAACAGATTTAAACTAATGTTATCTAGGAGTCTGGAGGGAGAGGGTTTGCCTGAAGCATTGCTGGTAAAGATTTTAGATTACTGATTATATTAACAAAATACAATAAAGCATACTCTGGTAAATCCTTGAGAGTATGTGGTGAGGAGAAAGCTAATCGCAGATGCACACACACACACACACACACAGCATGTGAAGAATATTTAAGTAACAAGGAATGACAGGGTGGGGAACTAGATAGCTCAGTGGATTAGTTGCAGGTTAAGAAGCCTTTCACCTCTAAGTCATGGGTTCAAATCCAGCACAGGTTGATACCGGTCGAAAGCCATTATCAACTGAAGGCTGTTCAGTGGCCTATGTGAAATGAGTTGTGGTGATCACAGTCCAGTTCCCGGTGGGCAGGTGTCTACATTACAAAGACCACCAACACAACTGGCACTAATTTCTACCCCCTCTCACCTATGTGGTGGCTCCTCCATGGCAGGTTGAGGCACACTGGTGGGACAGTGTGTGGAAGCTTACACTGTGATCACCCCTGCAGTACTGGCCATGTGGATAAATAGAGGACTTCAGGTTCCAGTGCTGTTAATCCAGCACCTTTCATAAGCACTAAAAAAAAAATCCACAAACAGAAAAACAAACAAAAAAATCTTACGTAAAATAAAGGTAAGACAGGGTGTGTGCTTTGTGCTAGGATAATGGCATGCCTCAGGGTGAGCTGAAGCTTGAGGCTGCATACCAAGGTCTTCCATTGCCTGATAAGTGCACAAAGCACACCCTGTCATTCCGTACTGCAAATATGAAACGAGTCCATTAAGGTTAGTACATTAAATAAGTTTGAAAACAAAGGTACAACAAGCATTTGTCAATGCCGAATGTTTGTTTGCTGGCATTGGCATTAGTAGTGTAGGAGTTAGAGAGATGCATAATAGGGATGGCAGTGAAGTATTGAACTGAAGCCAACCCCACCACCACCCTGCAGAGACTGACAGGCATTGGGGTGTGCCTTTGGATTGTCAGGCATAACGGCCATACCATTTCACCATACCTTACCCTGCAGACACCGACAAGTGTCACGGTGTGCCTTGGGGTCTTTGGTGTTTATGCTCACCCCATTCCATAAGGAAATACCGTGAGATGGGTGTAGTATAGGAGAATGGGGTGAACTTTGGGGCCTAAGAGTCCAAGGCGCACCTCGTTGCCTGTCACTGGCTGCAGGGTGTGAGTGGGGGTGGAATGGTATGAGCATTACAGGTGATAATCCCAAGCCACACCCCGATGCCTGTCACTCTCTACAGGGTGGGGTGTTATGGCTGGAAACACTAACACCCCAGGTGTTCATTGGTATTTTCACTCCAATTTTTCAACATGGTTTTTTTGTGACCCCCACCTCATGAGCAGTGGCAATATCTGTTCATTAGCCGAAAGCTGATTTTGCACAGCGACTACACCATTTGGCACCACAGGTGCGAAAACACATTTCGATCAGGATATGAAAAATTATAGCTCTACTGTTCATGAGGAGGTGTAAAAATGGCAGTGTTGAAAATCTGGAGTGAAAATATAAAAAAAACTGGTGAAGTCATGAGCGTGTGTAGAAACTGCGCAACACACACCTGTGATGTAATTAGTTTGGGGATTGTTTACAGCAGATTCTCAACACAGGCATTTTGGGACCTCCGATCATAAACAGTGTCACTGTGATTTTCGTAATCTGTCCCGAACACTGATTTCCCACAGCGACCACGCATTTCTGCGCCGGAAGTGCGAAAACACATTTCGGCCAGGGTGTGAAAAATGACAGCTGTACTGTTCATAAGGAGGTGTGGAAAAATGCCACTGCAGAAAATCTGGACTGAAAATATTACAAATCCATGAACTTATGAGGGTGCGTGGAAACTGCGCAATGCACGCTCGTAACACAGTCATTTTATGGACTTTTGTCACCAAATTTTCAACATAGCCATTTTAAGACCTCTGCTCATGAACAGTGTCACCGTGATTTTCTTAATCTGTCCCAAACATTGATTTCGCACACCAACCATGCCAATGTGTGCTACATGTGCGAAAACACATTTTGGGCAAGATATGTAAATTTTATTTATTTATTTATTAGCTTTTGGTAACCGGGTAAGTGCAGCAGGCAACAATCCTACCTATTTTCAGGCATGACCCAGGAGAGTACAATACAGAAGAGACAACAGTACAGTTCAAAACAACAACTTAGGTGACAGCTGTACTGCTCATAAGGAGGCGTGGTAAAATGGCAATGCTGAAAATCTGGAGTGAAAATATAAAAAATTTGAGAAGTTACGAGCGTGCATAGGAACTGCACAATGCACGCTCATAAAACAGTCATTTTTGGGGAACTTTTTCACCAAATTTTCAACATAGGGCTTTGGAGGCCTACCTCATGAACTGTGACACTGTTATTTCGTTACTCGGTCCTGAAAGGTGGTTCTCTGCCAGTGACCGTGAAATCACCTTTGGGACCAAATAACAAAATGAGGTGACTGAGTTAGCAGATAGGGCCCAAGAACCCATGTTAAAATTTGGTGAAAAAAATCTAAAATAATAATGGGTGGAGTTGGGGGGGGCAAGACAACGAGGAGCCTTTTTTTTTTTTTTTTTACAGGGTGTCTTTTTTATTTTAGAAGATGGCGGGACTTTTGCCAGCTGGGGTGGGCTCCCAGCGTGGCAGCTGAAAGTTATTTTTTGGTGCGGGCTAGTGGAGCCGATGGGGGACTGGGCACTCTCCGTCGCCATACGGACTTGGGCTCCCAGCGTGGCACCTGGAAATCTATTTTGGGGGGGGCAGCGGAGCAGACAGGGGACTGAGCACCCCCATCGGCCATACGGTGTGCGGGTGGGGGGGGAGTGCATAAGCATGCTGGGGTGTGCTCCAAGCATGTTACGTAGGTTTTCAGGGAGAGGGGGAGAACTGTCTGACAGTTCAGATGCAGTGTGACATGTAGGCAATTTGCACACTGCCGACAGCAGTATGCAAACTGCCTACACGTTACCACTGCTGATTGCAGTGGTTTTTCGCTTTCAGCTGTACGCCACTGCATCTCAACCGCTGTCATAGACAGCTCCGACATTTATTGGTGCAGTGAGACAGTGCCTGCAAAAGGGAGCAGGGCATTGGAAGCTGAGTGGCACACCTACGGAAATTTGTATGGTGGCACTATGTTTCTTGCACATGCGTGCAAGCAAACATAAACAGGAGAGAAAGAAAAAAGTAGTCCTATTGAGTCACTGTAATTTTGTTTGAACTGACAGTATAGCCTTGAGATTACAGTAATGAGATGTGAATGAGCTTGGTACATCCAGCAGAGCTGGGTTTGACTCCCACAACCTCCACTTGCATACAGTGCAACTCTGAGCAAGTCACTTAACCTCCCCAGTGCTGCCAGGTCACCCCTGAAAACACATACTTGTACCTAGTAAGCCTTACCAGATTGTCAAAGAATTAAAAAAAATATATATATTTTTTTTGGTTAGTGCAAGTAAATGATGGTGACTAAAAATACTGACTTGGCTACTGGATTTTGAAAGCTGGTGGCAAATCTGACCACCAGCTCACAAACATGTCCCACCCTGGGGCCAACACATGTTCTAAATGAGGTCAAGAGCTTGTTTTAAAACATTTGAAACATTATTGGTTTCACAGATGAAGAGGCGCAACCTCATATTATAAAGGGAGAGTTAAATACTGATATCAACTGTTTCATTACCAACAAGTTTTTCTTGTATTGGGTCCTGCAGCATTCCACACTCAACCCCCACCGCCAAGTTTTAGTACCACAGCAGTACAGTTTTGACAAAGGTTGAGATACAGACCCCGGCAAGAATACCACAGCTGAACCCTGGATAACCATTGCTGATCTGTGTTTAAACAATGGTTCTGTTGCTCATGGTGATAAGAGAGTTAACAGAATATTCCCCAAATATCTGGGCTTTCTATGCCACATAAAGTGCCCACTACTGTAAGTAGGAAAATTTGCAACTGTAGTGACAAAAGGCAAGAAACTTGCACTTCTTTGCATTAAACCCCAGTGGCAACTACGGTTTAATGCAAAGAAGTGCAAGATCATGCACATAGGGAAGAGAAACCCTGAAGCCACCTACAGGTTGGGAGGGGAGTTGCTGGCAATCACAAGGGAAGAAATGGATTTGGGCATTATCATCACAGATGACCTGAAATCATCCAAACAGACCACTAAAGCAATAGGTAAGGCTAAGGGGATGTTGGGGTGTATTGGTAGGGATAGCACAAGTCATAAGAGGGCGGTAATAATCCCTCTTTACAAGACACTAGTTAGGCCCCATCTGGAGTACTGTATGCAGTACTAGAGGCCACACCTTTACAAGGACATTAACAAAATGGAGGCAGCCCAGAGAAGGGCAACCAAAATGGAGCAGGGACTGCATCAGAAAACATATGAGGACAGATTAATGGCGTACAATACGTATACCCTACAGCAAAGGAGGAAGAGAGGTGATATGACCGAAACATTCAAACACCTTAAGGGCATTAACAAGGTGAAAGAGTCTAACATGTTTCAATGTAAGAAAAAATAGCAGGACAAAAGGACACAGCATGAGAATAGAGGGAGGCCGATTAAGGGGTAATATGAGGAAGTTCTTTTTCACAGAAAGAGTGGCTGATGCATGGAACGGCCTGCCTCAGGAAGCGGTGGATATGAACACAGTGCAGGGCTTCAGACAGGCATGGGATAGGCATAAGGGAGCAATACAGCTGAGTAGGAATAGATAGGCCATTGACAGAGCAAAGGCCTATGGGACACTCATAAGGTAGAAAAATAAATGGGCAGACTGGATAGGCCTTGCAGTCCTAATCTGCCATCAACTTCTATGTTTCTATGTAAGTAAAATAGAAAACTACAGTAAAAAAAAAAAAAAAAAAGTACAATATTGAAAAATACCAAAAATCCAGAAGAATTGTCCAGGAGGCATCTTAATCTGCAAACAAAGTTCCTTTCCAAAAAGTTTGCATTCTCTGGAGGAAGCTGGTCTGGATTATAGTAGGTTATTGGCAGTGGAAACCCATTGTCCCCTACAAAAATAAAAAAGTACTGAGAGTTAATTCAAGAAACATGCAGCAATAGGTGGAGAAAACATACTGCAGTGAACATCGGACATTTTCAAAGATAATACACAGCTTGTTGGTTCTTTCAACAGTCCATGCTCGTTCAGTTATGAAGTTTGTCAATGTATATTGAGGCATGGGAATTGTACAGTCCATGTCAAGCTGATTAAAAAAAATGAATTTAACAAATATTTGGTTTCTTACCATTATAGGTTTAAAGTTGGCATCTGTCATTAAAAAAGGGCTAATGTTTGAACTGTTAGGGATAGGAGCTTTTTTTTTCTTTTTAAAGAAAACTTAACATCAGGTTGGCATGGTTGTGTAATAGTAATACAAATTTCATGAATCAGAATGTGTCCAACTGTATCAACATACCGTGTATCTTTGGTTAGAAGCCACGGCTTCTATTCCACTAATTGATCTTTTGCCACTGCTTCTAATCAGGATGCCATCACTGGCCGTGGCATGATGTGGGGCACAGAGAACCCCCCCTCAACACGCTGCCCCAGCTCTTGGGTACCTCCTGGAAGGCCGGGGGTGGCCGACCAGCCACCCGACTACCCCCGGCCCTCCAGGAGATACCAGAGGGCTGGGGCGGCGTGTTGGGGAGGGGTTCTCTGTGCCTCTACATCACTGCCACGGCTGGTGGTGGCATCCTGGGAGGGGGCACATACCGGCTACAACTGCCTTGGGAACATGTAGCTTGCACCCCCCTCCACGCCCAGCACTCCATGCTTTCAAGAATAGCACAGGCACACCCCTGCACCGCTCACATGCGGAGATCACTGGCAGGCTGGGGGATCCGGCATCTAACACACCTGCATCTCTTTGGTGCATCGGCGCAGGGCATGCAGCGACCACAGAGTGTCTACACGCTTCCGGTACACAGCACACATAGCTAGCTACTCTGTACCATGGAGAACAGGGCCCTTTGTGCATGGATATAAAGCCAGCATTCTCAGCTACCATAATATGGATTGCATTTAGTGAGAGAAAAGCATTTTAAACACTCCATCTGTGTCATTGTACAAGCTACAAGTTTGTAAAAACTTACTTTTTTCTATGTGGGTTAATAAATTATTTTCCCACAAATCCTGAGTGAGGACACCAACTTTACGTCCGTGTACATAGTGCACATCAGCTATCCAGGAGGCAGGTGCACTGGACATTTTTTCCGCATGCTTGATTTATTTCAGGAAGCTCTGCCGCCCTACAGTGGTGGAGTGGCTATAGTTTTTGCTTTCAGTGTGCAGTGTTTCAGAAAGCCTTTCAGATTCACCAACTCTAACTAGAAGCTCGTGTCAGTTTACAACACACACATGCACGCATAACAAGTGGGCCAACTATCTACTCCAGTAGTACAGTAATATTTACTTGCAGTAAGGGTAAGGTAAGAGACTCAGGAGAAAACAAAAACAGGCATTAGAAACATTTTCTTCCAGTAGTGCCAGAAAAATGACGGATTTAAATTAACTGGATTATACTCAAACGAGTAATTGTTATATACAGTTATGGGAACTTCATGTGTACAAACCTGGGCAAACCTGCAGTTTAAAGTCTCTGTGCAGCTGCAGAGAATATGCTGAGTAAGCATGAAGTTACAGTTAAGCACTAAAGACAGACAGTTTGGTCTTTCACTGGCAGTTACTAGCTGTCTAGAGGGTTCTGTCTCACACCTTTGGCCTGACCAGTAAAAAAAACATTTTGAGGGTCATTGCAGTTACTATGAATAGTCTATGAGATGATGTTACAGTAAAAAGAAAAGTAATAAAGCACTCTTTCTTTATACATGCTTCTGGATGAAACCACTCAGATCTGTGAGAGGTGCAGAGTGCAGCAACTTCAAGTCATCGCTGGGATATAGAACACATATAAGATACACAGAGCTGGAGGAGACATAGCTTAGAGGTTAGGACAAGAGCTGTGAATAACCTTGGTACAGCAGGAGACCTGGGTTTGAGTCCCACAACCTCCATTTTCATACTGTGTGATCCTGATCCTGAATTTCCCCGATGCTCCCAGGTCGCCCCTTAAAACAGGTCTTGTGCCTAATGGACTTTACTTGGCTACCAAAGAATATAAAAAAAACATCAGTACTGAAAAGATTTTGATCATAAAATCATAGAAACTTGACAGCAGAAAAAGACCCTTCAGCCCATCCAGTCTGCCCCTTTCTCTGCATTATTCTTTCCTCCCCCCCTCTGGAAGCCCCCTTCCAGCTGCCACGCAGCTCCATTTGTCTGTCCCATGCGTTCTTGAAACCTAACACTGTTGTAGCCCCCATCACATCTTCTGGAAGCCTGTTCCATGCTTCCACCACCCTCTCCGTGAAGAACTGCCCTCGCACATTGCTTCTTTATCTTCCCCCCGAAGTCTCAAGCTATGCCCCCTAATTATAGCACCTTTCTTCCTTTTTAGTAAATCCCCTGCCTTTGCTTTATTGATCCCCTTGACAGATTTAAAAGTTTCTATCATGTCCCCTCTCTCCCTTCTAGTCTTCAATGTATACAGCCCAATTCCTCATATCTCTGCTCGTAAGGCTTGCCCCACATATCCTGCACCATCTTGGTTGCCCATCTCTGAACCCTCTCAATCCCGTCTATGTCCTTATGCAAATGTGGCCTCCAGAACTGCACTGCATACTCCAGGTGCGGTCTCACCATGGCTTGGCAGAGGGGCATCAGTACCCCCCCTTCCCGTGCTAGTGATGCACCTGCCAATACATGCCCTAACCCCCTCCTCTCCCTATAAGCCTCCCTGTCCTCTTCCCTCTGTGTTCTCTTATATTTTCTGAAAGCCCTCTTCCTGTCCCCGACCGCACTTGCCACCTCCCTTGTGAACCGAAGTGGTCTCCATCTTGTGCCCTTCCTTACCATCTTTATGCACATTTGCGTGACCTTCTGTAACCGGTCCTTAACAGCGCCTCATAACTCCTCCACATCATTTGCTTTCCCTACCACCTGCTGCACTGATTTCCCACCTTGAGGTTACTAGTACTATTATCCCCAGATCCCTCTCCAGCTCCGTATCCTTGACGCCTCCCCCACAAAGCGTGTACCTTGCTTTTGGGTTCCTATGTGCCAGACGCATCACAGCACACATTTTGACATTGAATTTTAGTTGCCAAGTCTCTGACCATCCCTCCAGAGTCCTCAGGTCCTGCCTCATGTCCTCCACACGTCCCTGCAGTGTCCACCCTACTGCAGATTTTTGTATCATCTACAACCAAGCATACCTCTCCCTTCAGCCCCTCTGCTATATCACTGATGCAGATGTCGAAAAGGAGGGGTCCCAGCACTGACCCCTTGGGCACCCCACTCATCATCCACCCCGTCCCAGAGTAAACCCCATTTATCACCACTCTCTAGCTTCTGCCCGCTACCAGCTGTCCACCCTGAAGATACTATTTTTAACACAGCCGGCTCTAAAAACAGTACAATTGTAATTTAAAAATTATTGTGTCTATACTATCTCAATAGAGAAGTCGGTGCATTAACAGCGTAGTTCCCTTTCCTTCTATGTTTTCACAGGTAAAGCCTGAGAAAGCAAGAAAGAGTAGGGGTTCCTAGAGGGGTGAGTGACATGTTTGCAATGTGATTAAGGTCCTTAGATGAATGAATATTAGGCTGCAAACTACACAGTTTCTAAGTAAATAAGGTGTAGCATTATCAAATTAAGAAAAAGGAAAACAGAAATGTCCTTTTTTAAAAAGCCACCTCCCTTTTCATACTGATACATAAAATGATTATAGTGATAGAATCATTTACATATCAATATAAGGGAATACCCTACTGGGCAGACTATCGATACAGAAAAGCATATATTGATACTACCTTTAAAAAGTGGAAGAAAGCAGCATTGATATACAGATGCATGTTTTTTACTGACACATTACATTGTCTTATAAAGATATACATCAACACAAGAAAACCGTATCATCATGAATTATCCAAAACCAGAAGATAAGACCTTTTTCTGGTACATAAGTGAGAAGGGGAGAAACAAGGGGTGGGATAGTGAGAATAAAAAGGACAGAAGGGGAAGACTGCGTAGAGAGAGGGAAGCCAACAAAATGCTGACATTTTAAATAGCTACTTCTGCTCAGTTTCCACACTGGAGAGTGGCAGGGACGGACCACCAGGCAGAAACAGTGACAGGGAGGGGAGGGGGTGATATGGGTCCATTTTCAGAGGAAGGAGTGCTGAATGGCCTTGAGAACCTAAAGGTAGATAAGGCTATGGGACTGGACGGGATTCACACTAGGGTACTAAAAGAACTGAGGGAAGAGTCTGCTTGCCCCACTGACTTCCTTGTTCAATAACTCACTGAAAACAGGAGTTCCAGAGGACTGGAGAATGGCTGATGTCCCTCTGCACAACAGTGGCAGCAGGGAGAAGCGGGCAACTACAGGCCAGTCAGTCTCACTTCTGTAGTAGGGAAATTGATGGAAACACTAGTAAAGGAGAGGATAATAGAACAGCTTGAATCTAAGAGCCTACAAGACCACAGACAGCATGGATTTACTACAGGGGGAGGGCGTGCCTGATGAACAGAATGCATTTGTTTTACTGGTTGAGCAAGGAAAGTGATCTGGATAGAGCAGTGGACGTGGCCTATTTGGATTGCAGCAAAGCCTTTGACACGGTGCCACACAGAAGGCTGATTAGGAAATTGACCAACATAGTATTAGGATTAACAGTGGTAAGCTGGGTTAGAAATGGACTAAAGGATAAGTGGCAGAGAGTGGTAGTTAACATCATTCGTTCAAAAGAAGGGAG
This sequence comes from Neoceratodus forsteri, assembly GCA_016271365.2. Classification (NCBI taxonomy): domain Eukaryota; kingdom Metazoa; phylum Chordata; order Ceratodontiformes; family Ceratodontidae; genus Neoceratodus; species Neoceratodus forsteri. The sequence continues at coordinate 1,206,389,160 of CM057456.1, forward strand.
AGTAATGAGTGGAGTACCACAAGGCTCTGTACTGGGACCAGTCCTCTTCAATATCTTTATAGTTGAAAAAAAAAAAAAAGAACTGGAAAGAAAGGTGTGCCTTTTATTCAGATGACACCAAAATCTGCAATGGCGGGGAGAGGGACTTTCAGGAAGAGATCTTGAAAAACTTGAGGAAGGACAAAAGCATAGGAGTTGAAGTTCAGCTGCAAAAAGTGCAAGGTAATAAATGTAGGACATAAAATCCCTGGTGCCGAGTACAAAATCGGGGGTGTAGTAACAGTAGCCACCAACCAAAAAAAGAGATAGTACAGTTACGTAAGGACTTACCGTAACAGTAGATCTTCGAGAGGAGCTCTTGCAGCAGGTTACACCATAAGGACTAAGCCGCCAGGTGCCAGGACCCCATGGAAAACTTCTAGCTAGCAATATTTAGCAGGGGACCACCCCCCTGATGTCGGCCCACCCTGGCATCGTGTATGGTATAAAAGGGAGGTCCCCCAGCCCTACCTCAGTTCTCCCGCCGGAGACCCCAGCAACACAGAAATGGAGAACCTAGGAAGCTACTCCAAAGTGAGGAAAAGAATAACAACAATAGAGAAACAGATGCCAGGGGGAAGTGGGAGGAAAGCAGTCCTTGCTGCAAGAGCTCCTTTTGAAGATACGTTTTGGTAAGTTCTTATGTTACTGTACTATCTCACTTCGAGAGGGAGCTGTTGAAGCAGGTTACACCATAAGGACTGAGTCCCAAGCAGTAAAAGGATCAATCCCCAAGTCTGGGGAAGGAAAAATGTTGGCTGGAAAGCTCATGAGAGCAGGCCCTGTAGGACAGTAAGGCTGAAGCCTGCCCTACGACAAGAAGCAATATCCAATCTGTAATGCCGAATGAAAGTCTGTACAGTACTCCATGTGGTAGCTGCACAGATATCAGCTGCAGACACATTCTTCATGGATGCAAATGAAGCAGCCATTCCCCTGGTAGAATGACATTTGAGCAGTCCCAGCAAAGACTAATCATACTTTCAGTAACAGTAAACAATGCAGTTAACTAACCATTTGGACAGTCTGCTTAGTAACTGGGGCCCCTTCAGTCCTTGGGGTGAAAGAGACAAACAACTGATCTGACTTGCAGATAGCATGGGTACGTTCTAAGTAATAACGAAGCACCTGGTGAACATCCAGAGTATGAAGCAGAGCCTCCCCTTGATCTGAATACTCTGGATAGTAGACTGGAAGATGGATGTCCTGATTCAGAGTAAGCTCAGACACCACCTTAGGCAAAAACTTAGCATTCGTCCACAAGGACACCCGGTCCTTGTCGACAACTAAATATGGTTCTTTGCACATCAGAGCCTGAAGCTCAGAAATCCTTCAAGCAGAAGTAATGGCAACTAAAAGAACGCTTTCCACAACAAAAAGCATAGCTCGCAACTTGCGGCCGGTTTGAAGAGAGGCAGTGTAAGTTTTTCCAAAAGGAACAAAAGATCCCAAGGAGGGACAGGGTCCCTGATGGGAGGTTTGATGTGTAGAACGCTATGCAGAAAGGTACGGGAAAGATCCAGCTGGGCAAGGGTTTTTCCATCTACATGTGCATGATATGCAGAAACAGAAGACTGGTGCAGCTTGATAGAGGAGTAGCTCAAACCCGAATCCAACAGGGGAAAGGAGGTACTCCAAAACTGAGTTGGCAGGACATGTGAACGGATCCAGAGTGGGCAGAAGCCCAAAGACAGAACTGTTTCCACTTCATCGAATAAGCAGCCCTGGTGGAAGGCTTTTTGGCCACCACCAAGACGTCTGCCACTCTGGGGGAAACTCCAAACCGAGCAACTGCTAAGTCTGAAGGAGCCATGCGTGCAGGTGCAATGATCTGAGGTCCGGGTGGACCAGTGTGCCCCGCTCCTGGGAGAGCAAGCCTGAGCTCAGGGGCAGGGGATCAGGGGGTCCACTGCCAGCTGCTGAAGTAGAGGGAACCTATCTGACGAGGCCAGTAAGGAGCTATTAGGATCAATTATGCCCCCTCCAACTGCAACTTGAGAAGGACTCTGCAGCTATGGAAAGGGGCGGAAGGCGTAAAGAAACCTCTGTCCAAGAGATGAACAATGCATCTCGCCAGATAACACCAGGCCCTGGATCTAGCGAGCAAAAATTGGGCAGTTTGGTGTTGAGTGGGGACGCAAGGAGGTCCAACTCGAGCCAGTTCCACCTGTTGAATGGCTCTTCAGCTACGGATTGAAGGAGCGCTCACTCATGTATCCCGGACCGAGACTAGCTTAAGCTTCGGCCAAGGTGTTCTGTATGCCTGGAATGTGTATGGTGGCGAGTTCCAGATGATGCTCTATGGACCAATACCAGACTCTCATGGCTTCCCTGCAGAAGGTGTAGGAGTGAGCCCCCCCCCTTGCTTGTTCATGTGGAAGACCACGGACATGTTGTCCATCTGGATAAGTAAGGACCCGGGGAGCAGATGCATCTGGAAAGCCTGGAGGGCATAAAGGATCACCCTCATCTCCATAATGCTGATATGGAGAGGAACCTCCTGGGGAGACCAGGTGCCTTGTGTCTGATAGTCTGCCAGATGAGCACTCCAACCCAGACCGGACGCGTCCGTAGTCAGGATCTGGGAGGAAAAGATCTGCTGAAATGGGACCCCTAATGACAGACTGATGGGGTCCAACCATCAGGCAAGAGTCTGATGCACCAGGGTGGAGACCATCACTGGTTGCTCCAACTCATCCGAGCGTTGATTCCATTGGACTCGCAAGGTCCATTGGGACACACTCATGTGTAAGCATGCCAAAGGAACCATCATGATGGCCACTGCCATGTGTCTTAATAGTCATAGGAACACTCTGGCAGGGATCTGGTGAACCAAGGAAACTAGGCGAGCCTGTTCCTGGAGGCGCTCTGCCATTTCCAAGGGCAGAAAGGCCTTGCCTGTGGTTGTCTCCAGGATAGCCCTGATGTACTCCGGCCTCTGGTTGGGCCACAGAGAAGATTTAGGGAGGCTGAGGGTTATGTCAAAGTCCCGAAACAAAGTAAAGGTGTCCACCATGGTACTAAGCAGCCAATCCCTGGATGAAGCAGCAAGCAATCAATCATCCAGATAGGGAAAGACGCAATGACCCTGTCTCCTGAGGGCCACTGCTACCACAGCCAGGAACTTCGTAAAGACCCAGGGGGCTGAGGGTAGGCCAAATGGATGGGCACAAAACTGATAGTGGTTGCCCTCAAAGAGGAAAAGAAGGAACCTCTGATGGGGCTGAAAGACCAGTATGTGGAGGTATGCGTCTTGCATATCCAGGAAGCACAGCCAGTCTCCTTGATGAAGGAGGGGGAGCAGGCCTGGAAGGGTGACCATCCTGAAATGTTTGTACTCTATTTGTTCAGGTGGCTGAGATCCAGGATGGGTTGTAGGTCCCCTGTCTTTTTTGGGACCACGAGGAAATGGGAATAAAATCCTTTTCCTCTCAAAGATGGAGGAACTGGCTCTATTGCCTGTTTCTGCAAAAGCACCTGATCTCGTCCCAGATAAGGGAGAGGTGTGACAGAGGATAATGAGAGTGTATTGGTGTGGTGGGGAGAGTATCTGGGGGTATCTCCCTGAAGTCCAGGACATGTCCCTTCTCTATCAAATGAAGCACCCACTGATCTGTTGTAACGCTTTGCCATCCCTTTAAATAAAGGGAAAAGTGACCCTCTACTGCCTCGCCCAGGGATTCTGCTGAAGGAGGCGGGTTGGGAAAGGACTCATGCTGAGGTACTGTAGACGGACAAGGAGGCCTGGGAGGTTTTAGGGGCCCTGGGACTGAACCTCCAGAGGTCTGGGTAGAAGCCTTATGGTTAAACTCCCCTCTATTTTACTGGCCCCGGGACTGCTGGCCGTACTGTCTCTGAAATGGCTGGTGAGGCGTTTGCTTCTGATTAGCTCTGTACATCGTGTGCACAGAGCTAACAGCCTTGAATGACTCCTGAAGGTTAGTAATGATCTTCTCTGAGTCTTCACCAAAAAGGACAGAGCCTTTAGGGGCATCCAAGATTTTGGCTTGGATGTCTGGGGTAAACCCAGAATACTGGCAAAGGCAAATCCCTAAGGCAGCCACCCTAGCTGCCGCATCTGCTGTGTCACAGGACCAGTGCAGAACATGGGTACTGATGTCCGAACCTGACTTTAAAATACGCAGCAGTGCACCTTTCTGGGGGATCATCCTTCTGAGTCTGAACCAGCTCCATGGCCTTTTCCCACACGGCGTTCTGGTATTGGACCATGTGTGCCAAGAAGTTCAAGAACGTATGGCATGGGTAGCCGAGGCATACACCTTTCTGCCCAGCTGGTCTACCTGTTTGGAGTCCTTGTCCAGAGGGTGGGTTCTTAAATGATATGGCCTCTTGGACCGGTCATGAGCTGCCGTGATGACTACAGAGTTGGTGGCTGGCTGCTCCCCGAAATAGGGTTCATCCTTAGGAGTGTTGTAAAGCTGGTCCGCTTTTTTGGAAACTGAAGGGGTGGAAGATGGGCATTTCCATGCTGACTCAGTGATATCCATAAATGTGTCCACCAGAGGAGGAACCACCATAGGTTTCGGATCCTTCTGGCAGAGAAAGACAGCCAAGCGCCTACTTTCAGGGTCCAAATCTTCGGTGTCCCAGACCATATTCGAGTAAACGTGCTGTATAACCTTCATAAAAGTCAGGGGTTACATAGGGTTACCCCTTGGATCGGAAGGAGAGGTGTATGACCTGGAATCAGAGGACCTAGAAGAGGAGGAAGAGCTTGAGGTCAACTGTCAGCGATGACGGCCCCGGGACTGATGTCAGTGTCTGGCCGAGGATCTGTAGGACGAGCAGCTATACTTCCATCCATGCCTCTTGGAGCGACCCCTGTCCTTGCCATCAGGCTGTGGAGTATGCTCTTTGAGTGGCGGAGGAGGTGGAGTTGGGACCTCCGATGGAGTAGGAGACTTAGGAGGGGGTGCCAACTGTGGAAGCAAGTCGCACTTCACAGTGTTCCACCAGGAAGTGAAAAGGGCTGTTCAATTTGGCAGAGGATTCTGTGGAGTAGGATGGGGGCCCAGCGTCAGCTGAAGAATGCCAGGCGGCCCCAGGGTTGGTCCCAGCAGAGGCAGCAAGATGGGCATTGGATCCTATGGATTCCGGTTAACCGGTGTTGGAGTATCTTGCATTGACTCAGAAGGTGTTGTTGGGTCCAACGGCGGGCCCTCTGGCATCAGATCTGTAACCATAGTTAGATCAGCTGGTGACGCAGGGCGATCCAACGACGACCGAATATGAATCACCATCAGCGACGCCGGGGTAGCTGGTGTTGACCGAACTGGCATGGACCAACGCCTGTCTGGAGAGGCCGCTGGCATTGATCATAAAGATGCCTGTGTTGGGGAGGTAACTCCCGAACGGGGCAGAGGTGCCACTTTGCCAGAGGCTAGTGCATGCACCTGGTACCGCTGAGCAATGTCGGCCCCAGAGCCAGAGGCCGACCTGCTGGGTGCTTTGGCTCGGTGGATAATGGGCAAGAACCTGCCACCCACAGAAGACCCAGCCGAGTCACCTGACTGCTGATCTGAGGGCAGATGTCGCAGCAGCAGGGGCTGGGAGGTGGAGGATGCAATCCCCGACCCCAAAGAGCCACTGCCTGTAGGATGGAGAGGGTGGGTGAATTCACTATGGGAAGCCCTGAAGAAAGGAGGGCTGCTGAGGGAGCAGAGTTCGATCTTCCGAGGGAGGAGGACCCGGGACCGGTTGACTTCAAATGAAGGGACTGGGAATGAGAGGAAGACTTCTCCTTATGCTTCTCCCTGTGGCTATGCTTTCCAAAAGACGACTTCTCCTGATGGGATGACGGTGAGGAGCAGGCCCCAGAAAATGGAGAGGAGGAGGAATGCTTTCCCCGGATTCGTTTCTCCATTGCTGCAACCTGCTTCTCGAGCAAGAAGGTTCTGAGGGCCTGTTGGCTGCAGTTCCCGGTCCACTTGGTTAACTTCAGGCAGATGTCGCAGGCCTCAGGGTTGTGATCCAGGCCTAGGCAGAGACAATGGCCATCCCTCGATGGGATCTGCCTGCCACAAGGACACTTGAACTGCCACTAATTAACTGAAGAGGTCAGAGAGGAATACATGCAAAAGAAATAAAAATAAAAAGTGTGGGTTAGTGTGAAAAATGGCAGTTGACTGGAGCTGAATATTGCTAGCTATAAGTTTTCCGTGGGATCCTGGTGGCTTAGTCCTTATGATGTAACCTGCTTCAATAGCTCCCCCTCAAAGTGAGATCTAGGGGTAATCATGTCTGAGGACCTCAAGGTAGCAGGGCAGTGTGACAAAGCAGTGGGAAAGGCAAGTGGAATGCTAGGCTGCATAGGGAGGGTACTCTCTAGTCGGACAGGGAAGGTAGTTATTATATCACTAATTGGCGCAGCTACACCTTGAATACTGTGTTCAAGTTTGGAGGAAGCACCTCAGAAAGGATACATATAGAGTGGAGGTGGTCCAGAGGATGGTAACTAAAATGGTTCATGGTTTGCACAAAAGTCCTAGGAGAGGTTACAGGAACTAAACATGTACACACTAGAAGAAAGGGAAGAGAGAGGGGATATGATACAGACCTACAAATACCTAAAAGGAGTTAACATGGTACACTTGTGGAGTCTCTTTCAAATGAATGAAAGCACCAGGACCAGGGGGCATGCAAAGAAGCTTGAGGGGGAAAATTCAAAGAGTGATGTGAAAAAACATTTCTTCACTAGAAGGGCAGTCGATGCCTGAAACAGACTGCTGGTAAGGTGGAAGCCAGAACACTGGCAGGCTTCAAGCATGCATGAGACAAACAGGGGGTATACTAGATAGGATATGGGGTGGGTGGGGGGCGGGGGGTCAACAAAAACAGTTAGGGTCTGAGAAGACAGAACAGGCAGGGATCATCTGGGCAGACTAGGTGGACTAAGCATTTCTTTTCTGCTGTCAAATTCTATGGGTCTATGTATCCATATTGATCTGAATAATCTTTTACTTACAAAAAAAGGAAAAAAATAAGTTACCAGCCCTGATGGTTTAAAGTTGGACTTTTTGAAAGATATTCATCAATCTATTATGTTGCTAAATCTTCAATATGTCAATATAGAAAAACATAAAATGGTGTAAACATTTTTAACTCTTATTTTAGCAACATGCTATACTGACATGCTAGACATGTACTAGCACATGAAAACTATTGTTATGATCTATTTATGTTGCTCTGACTTCAAGTTTTCTTTTAAAAAGAAATGTTTCTCACCAGAATAGATGTTAGAGCAAAGAATATATGTCTCAATGCAGCATGTTTCTATAGCTTCCATCTATCAATATATAGATATGTACAATGATTTCAAAAATGTTCAAATTCCATTATTATCAATATATTACATTAATAAGATTGATACTGGAGAAACCATGAAAATGATACAGCAATATTATGTAAGACTAGATAAATAACATTTGTAGTCAGAAGATACCAGTGCTTGTTTCATTAAAGAACAAACGCGCCCTTCTCTAGTAAATGCATCTGAATTCTGCTGGTAAATGTTTCTGAACTATTACTCACTTTAAGGCATAAACTATGCTTACTTACAGCCCCAGTGACTAATATGACTTTTCCTTTAGTGAAAGGTTGCATTTTCGCAATGAACTAAGCTCACAATACCACAGAAATCTAAAAAAAAAAGGTAACAGCATTTCCTGTGACTTGCGCATCAGTGATGTTGTATTCCCATAAAACGTACTTGGTTTTTGGTAACAGATGTACAATATGATCCACTCCCTTATTAAATTTACAGTACGGAAATAAGAAAAGGTCAATAACTTTCTTACATTTCCTAGAATTAATTCTGATTAATGTACATCGTATAAAATTGAATAACACTGCAAACTTTCACTAAGAAATATGCTGTTTTTCTTAAAATCTCATCTGTTTTCTATGCTTACACCTACCATGAAGTCATAATCCTTTCCTTATATCACAGTCTGCTGCCATCAAAATAATTCTGATATCGAAAGCAGAGGATTATGATTTCAGAACAGCAACATGAACAGATGAAGCCTGAGGGGCAGCATGCCTGTGTTTCAGCAAATGTCTAAGTAATGAAGAAAGGAATATCTGTAAACTACTTTTCTTTTTAATATTCAGAGATTTGAGTATGGATGATGTCAAGTGTGTTTCACAGAAGACTGAAAATCAATTTAAGAAAAAGTAAAACCATGAAGGCTGACAGACATGCGATACAAACTCTGAGATTTGTTTTTAATACTACTTCACAACTGAAATATTTAGAGTAATTAAATTAGTTGATGGGGACAGAATGTATATTTTGGCTTCCAAGAAAAAGCGATAACATATTTTAGTAACTATGCAGTTGCAGTTTTTACTTTTTAGCAAGGAAGCTTTAGGTCGCGGCCAAATTATCATCATATGCTCAGCCCTTCTTACGAACAATAACTTAGGGCTATAAACCTGTTAATAAGTCAACTAAAATTCAAGCAGAAGAAAAAGAGGGAGCTGCAGAGGTACGCTGCAGGTTAAATGCAAAGGCATTCGAACTGATAGTTTTATTTTTCTTTACACTCTCATTTAGACTGGAGCAGATCCTGGATTTTGGTATGGGGTAGCCCCACTGATCAATGGCAAGCATATAACGATGGAAAAAAATACAGGTTACTCACCTGTAACAGGAGTTCTAGGAATGGTATATGTTGTTCATCCACACTTATTGGCAGGTTCCTTGCCGCTTTAAATCTTGCCGGAAGGTCTTCAAGCTGGCTCCTCTCACCCACCCGGGTGGTAAAACTCTCGGCTCCGCCCCATGACGCCAGATCTAGCCCGCTGGAAGCAGGTTGCAGCCGAGGCCGGGAGGTCGGGTGGGTCGTGGGATGAACAACATATACCATTCCTAGAACTCCTGTTACAGGTGAGTAACCTGTATTTCTAGGGACATGGATATGTTGTTCAATCCACACTCTTACTGGCAGACTCCTAGCAGTTCTCTGGGAGGAGGGAGGCAAGGCGCACACCTCCTACTTAGGGAATAGAGACTGGAGAACCGAGGCCCCAAAACCAGCATCCCGGCGTGACTCAAGGTCGATGTGGTAGTGGGTAATAAAGGTATGTGCCGACTTCCAGGTAGCAGCCCTGCAGATATCCCGGATAGGGACATCCCTGGAAGCAGCTACCGATGCAGCGGTATGGCGGGTAGAATGAGCTCTTATCTCTCTGGGAGGCTCCATGCCCGCCAACCTATAGCAGAGCTCTATGCAGGAGGTGACCCACCTGCTTATCGTCCGCTTGGATGCAGGTCTGCCAGGTGCGGCTTCAGCGTAGGTGACAAACAGCTGGTGAACCTCTCCCCGAACTTCAGCCGTCCGCTCCTTATAATAAGCGAGTGCTCGTCCAGGGTCCAAAGTATGGAGCCTATATTTGGCCTCCGAAGTGTGATTGGGGTAGAACACGGCAGAGTCAACACCTGGTTAAGGTGAAACTCGACACCACCTTCGAAGGAATTTGGGTGGGGGCACAGGACAACCTTGTCCCTGTGGAAGACCAGATAAGGAGGCTCGATGGAAGCGCCTGGAGCTCTCCCATCCTTCTGGCTGACGTGATAGCCACCAAGAAGGCGGTCTTCCACGACAGGTGGGAAAATCACACCTGTGCATCGGTTCGAATAGGCTTGCCCATGAGCTTGTGCCTAAGCAGTAGATCCCACGGAGGTGGAGGTTCTCTACTGCGGAGAAATATGGTCAAGGCCTTTGAAAAAGCACCCGACCACCTTCTCCTGCGCCACCGACTGCTTCCCGGCCCGCACCCAGTACGCAGAGATGGCTGCCAGGTGCACCTTAAGGGTCGTCGACAGAAGTCCTTGCTGAGAAAGGGACCACAGGTAGTCCAGAATGCTTGCCAAGGAACAGGAGGAAGGGTCCAGGCCCTTGCCCTGACACCAAATGGAGAATCTCTTCCATTTGAAGGCATAGCATTTTCTGGTCGACTCCTTACGGGATGCCTCAATAGCGTTGAGGACCTCGTCGGAAAGACCCAAGGCCTGGAACTCTAGCCGCTCAGGAACCAGGCCGTCAGGTGCAGGGATTGAAGGTCCGGATGGAATACCTTCCCCTGGTTGACTGAGATCAGGTCCGGGCGGGCTGGAAGCCGCCTCGGGAGCCTGGAGCTGAGGCTGAGGAGATCTGAATACCAGAACTGGCGGGGCCAGTCTGGGGCTACCAGAATAACTTGCGCCTTGTCCCTCCTCGCCTTGAGAAGCACCTTGTGGATCAAGGGGACCGGGGGAAAGGCATAGAAGAGACCCGGGGTCCACGGCCTTGAGAAGGCATCCCCCTGCAGAGGGGGGTGGGCATGGAACAGTCTCAGCTTCGCATTCTCCCTGGAGGCAAACAGGTCCACCTGAGGAGTGCCCCAGTGGGAGAACAGATCTTGTATTACCTCCGGCAGGAGAGACCACTCGTGAGACGCAGCCCCTATCCGGCTTAGGGCATCGGCCAGGGTGTTGGAGGCTCCTGCCACATGAATGGCTAGGAGATCAGCCTCCAGGCTGCGCACGAGGGACCATATGCGGTGAACTTCCTTGCATAACAGCATGGAGCGCGTCCTGCCCTGGCGGTTCAGATAGTACATGGTCGTGGTACTGTCCATCTGAACCTGAACCACTTGACCCCGTAGAAACGGAGCGAAGGCGGTGAGAGCTAGGCAGACCACTTGGAGCTCCAGCAGGTTGATATGGCATCAGGACTCCCGAGGGGACCAGAGGCCATGAGCTCTGTGCTCCCCAAGATGGGCACCCCAACCCATCAGAGATGCATCGGTTGATAGAAAGACCGTCGGCTCGGGGTTGGGGTAGACGAACGGGATGCCCTCCTGCAGATGTGCTGTAACAGTCCACCACTGGAGAGCGTTCCACATCTCCTGGGTCACTGTCACAGGCTGGTCCAACGGATTGCAGCATTGTGACCACTGGCTGGCCAGTCCCCATTGAAGGGGACGCATGTACCAACGGGCCCAGCAGACCACGCTAGTGCAGGCCGCCATGAGGCCCAGGAGGCGCAGGAAGTCCTGGGCAGGGCGCGATTGCCCAACCAGAAATGATCGGGCAAAGGAGGAAAGAACCTCGGCCCTGTCCGCCGGGAGCTGAGCTCTGGCTCGAAGACAGTCGAGCTCTGCCCCGATGAAGAGTATCACCTGCTTCGGCATGAGTTCCAACTTGGCCTCATTGATGAGGAGGCCTATCTGAGAGCAAACCTGGAGGGCCAGATCTCTGGACCGCTCCACCTCCGCTCTGGAGGGGGCTGCAATCAGCCAGTCATCCAGGTACGGGTACACCCGGACCCTTCGGAGCCGCAGGAATGCTGTCACCACTGCCAAGCATTTGGTGAAGACCCTGGGAGCTAGAGAGGCCGAAGGGCATGGCCCGGAACTCGTAAAGGGACCCCTCCGCTCTGAAGCGGAGGAATCTGTGATGAGACGGACGGATCGGGACGTGAAAGAACGCATCCTGGAGGTCCAGGGAACAGAACCACACGCCTCGTTCCAAGGATGGTATTATCTGAGCCAGAGTGACCATCCTGAAGGTCCGAGACCTTAGGAACTTGTTCAGGTCGTGCAGGTCAAGAATGGGGCGCCAGCCCCCCCCCGGTCCGTTTTGGGACCAGGAAATACCTGGACACAAAACCCGGGTCTAGAGGAGGATCCGCCACCTTTCTGATCACCTCTTTTTCAAGGAGCAGGGCAATATCGGCTCGGCGGGCCGACAGCGAGGCTGCGGACCCCGTGGCCCCCCGAGGGGTGACGGCTCGAAAGGGTGGAGCCTGCTCGAACTCCAGAGGCAGGCCTTTTCCTACCACCTCCAACACCCAGCGGTCGGTGGTGATAGTGGACCAGGCGGAAAGGAAGTGGCAGAGCCGTCCCCCCATGGGGGGAAGCCGGGGGGGGAGTGACGAGGCTGGGGACGGCACCCCTCAACCCGTCACTGGCAGGCTTGGAGGAGGAACCGGCCGAGGGACCTCCTGGGCCTTTACCTCCTTGCTTCCTGTTGGAGGGAGCCGCCGGCTTGGGTTTGGGACGCCAAGCACGAGCCTGCTGGCCCTGTTGCTGGTGCTGTTGGCGGTCGAGGCTGCAGGGCCGAAGGATGAAAGGACTTATGCTGTTGCTGATGGTGGCCTTTGTCCTCTGGGTGGAGGTGACCGAGTCCAGAGTGGCACTGGACTTTTGATCCGCTGAGTGTCCCTCCACTCTGGGGCGAAGGGTCAGTCCCAAGAGGGGCTGACCATGTATGCTGGGTATCTGCCATGAAGGTAGATATCTCAGCCACGCCCTGTGGCGCATGGCCACTGCGACCGCTACTGACCTGGCACAGGAATCACCTATGTCCAGAACAGTCTGAAGCTGCTGCTTCGCCACCACCCTACCCTGGTCCCGCACCTGACAGACCGTGGTCTGCAGGTCGGTCGGGACAACCTCATCCAGGGAGCCCAAGAGGGCATGGGAGAAGTGTGCCATCAGCACGGCTGAGCTGGCCTGTCGAAGGCCGAGGGAGGATGCAGCGTACACCTTGCACCCGGCAAAGTCCAGCTGTTTGGACTCTTTATAGGGGGGCTTATCCATGTCCCGAGCATTACCGGAACTCCGGAAGACACTGTCGGTGACTAACCCCTCGGCAGAGGGGTGCTCCGAGAAACCGGGCAAAGAGCCGGTGGGGACTGCATACTTCCTGACCATCCTGGCCGAGGGCGCAGGACAGGAAGCAAACTGCTGCCAGAGCTCCAAGGCTGGGCCGACAATGGCCTCAGCCACGGAAAGGCCTCCATGGGGGAATCCCCTCGGTCCAGAATCTCCGTCAGGGGATACTTGGCCCATTTGGACACGGGCTCGAGCTGCATCCCGGTGGACTCCGAGATGAGTCGAAGAAGACCCAAGAAGGACGATGGGCTATCGTCCAATGACTGGTCCCCGGAGGACTCCAGGTCGACCTGCCTGGAAACAAGGAGGAGTCGTCGTCGGATTCCAAAGAGTCTGCGAAGAGCTGCCTTGGCCCTGAGCCACCCTCTACCTGCCGAGGACAGTCGGGAGTGAGGTGACCGACAACCTGTGGGGCAGGCCGTGACCGACCGAGAATCCTTGGTCGGTGCCCCAGACTGCCAGTTTGAGGCGGAGGTTCCACCACAATCGGAGGGAACCCGGTTCTGGCCGAGCAACCGGCCCTGGAATGGGCAACTCGACTGGGGCGAGCGGTTGCTTCGGTCGTTCGGGCGACAGCCACTTGATGGCCGGGGTCTGAACCGGAGTCGGTTAGACCTGGACAACAGTAACTGCTGCCACATAAGCTCCTCGTAGCGCCGACGTAATTTACGCCGAAGCCTCCCCTCATCCGAGGAAGAGGATGAGGAGGAACGGTCGCCGCTTACTTCGGTACCGAGACCGAGACCGCCGATGTCGGTGGGAACGGCTTGACCAAGATGAAGACCGAGACCCTCAGGGGGACCGAGGGCGGGTCTGGGAAGGGGCCGGGGACACCCGCTCTTCCCTCGGCTCAGGCACTTTAACTGGGGACTGCGGCCCCGCAGGCGCAGGCAGATCCTCAGTCTGCACCAGGGGAACCGGTGAAGGTGGGTTGTCAGCTTCACCAGTCGACAGCCCATCCGACGGATTGAGAAAAATCTCGACTGCGTCGACGGGAGTCTCGGCAGGCTGGCCTGACAGGGACACCGTGAAGCCAGAGGCCTAAGCCGCAACTTCGACCGAAGTCGACGGTCGGCTGTCTGGGGAAGGAGACCTCTCCCGCTCCCATGAACACCGACGGTGGGACTTACCCTTTGACTCCTTCTTCTTGGGCTGAGAAGAATGTCCCGATGGCCCCTCTCCCTTTGTGGAAAGGGACTGACAAAGCTCCTTGAACGAAGCCGTGTATGAGGAACTCAAGAGAGAGCGGGATAAATGCTGCGGCCGAGGAGGAGGAAGATGCGGCCTGGGCCGCCTCCTCCTCGAGGGCGATCATCTGCTTGAGCTGCTCAGCCGAGCCAGCCGCCGCGGACACCGCCCAATGAGCCTCTTTTGATTTTACCCGCGGAAAACGCTTCTCGGGGCGCCCGAGCTGCAATCGGGCAGCGCGATCATCCAGGACGTTGGACGAGAAAGAACAATACAACCTCGCAGGCCTGCGCCTGCGATTCAGGGCCCAGGCAGACTTTAATGGAGTGCGCGGATCCGCCCTGACATTATCTGCCCGCAAGGCACCTCCGAAAGCCAGGAATAGATTTGTCCATCACAGCCACGAGGGAAAATGAAGACCGAAGTTTAGAAAACTTCAAAACCAGTTTCGGACGAACCGAAGGGGTAGAAGCCAATCTAAAACGCAGAGCGCTAAGGAGGGAACCTGAGCTTCCAAGCGGTAAGGAAGATCTGGCGTCATGGGGCAGAGCTGAGAGTTTTACCACCCAGGTGGGTGGGAGGAGCCAGCTTGAAGACCTTCCGGCAAGATTTAAAGCGGCAAGGAACCTGCCAATAAGTGTGGATTGAACAACATATCCATGTCCCTAGAAATGATTGTTTTTTTGGTAAATGCTACATTCCAAGTTTAAGGGGGATTAAAGAAAACTCAGGAAGGCTGAGCACACAGAAAGTCCCCCCCTATAAAAAAAAAACACTATACTGATATAATTTATGGCATAGTTGAATATTCATAGGATGCAGCCACGTTTATAATCAATTGTGGAAATGATCATTTTAAACACCTTTTTTGTTCAAACTAACTTTCCAAGAATGATCAGTTCTATGTCAATTACAATTCAGTAATTTAACCAGTTATACAGAATATACTAACTACCCAGCTTAGGAAGGTGCAGGACTAGTGTGTGAGCCTCTCTAACTCTGACCATGCAAACTTCAAACCAGGCAAAGTTCACCACAGTCTGAACAGGCTGCCAGTGCGCATGGTCAAATAGCAAGGCAATTAAACACAATAAATAAAAACCTTCCCAGCTCTCCCCAGGTGGTCAGGGATAGTCCTTCTGCCACACCACCCTCACCAACTCTGGTCATCTCTGTCATTCCCCCTCCATGTCTTCCTCCGTCACAGAGTAAAACAATAAAAATAAAAAAAACATTTCTCAATTCTGGAAATCCTAGATTAGAAGAGGAACTACCTGTAAAATAAAGGTATTTGAAGAACGTAGGGTGAACTTTGGCAGTGGATTGAGTTGAAACACGGTATCAGTTCTTGATGCAGAGTCAGGTACCAGCAAATCCTTTTTTACTGTGCGAATGTGGAGGGGGGGGGGTGGCACGTTAGCTTGGTTTATTACTGATGGTTATTGTCCTCCCCCTAACCCATTTTACCATGTGAATGTGGAAAATGGGGTGGGGGGCATGTTAACTTGGTTCATTAATGATGACTGTTGTCCTCCCCTGCCCCAAACCATGGATAGCGAGTCAGTGAAGGGGGAATTTATTCAAATATGGTATTTAGCAGGATGTGGTGATTCGGACTAAGAGGGGGATTAATTAAAATAATGGTGTCAGCTCCTGGCACAGTGCCAGAAGCTGGCAGTATGTGTGGTGCAGGTTCGACACCAGGCAATCCGACTGCTTCTGGCAAGCTGAAGTAACCAGGCAAACCCAAAGTTCTGATTTGGGCCTAAAAGTTCTCACGAGTCCACGAGAATCAAACACCCAAAGTTCAAGTTGTTCAGTTCTCAGGCAGAACTGAACTTGCAGCTCAAGTACAGACCTGTACATCTGCCATGATGTTTTGTGTCCAATGTCAGTTCATCATCCTCTGCAGCATGACAGAAAACAAAATTCACCGAGATGCAGCAGCGTTCTCCATCGAGGGTTCCTGTCATCTGTAAATGCAGTGAGTTCTGCTCAATCACAGCAGTACTAACAATGCAATATCAACCTCTTTTTATCTACACAGACCACTTTCAACTGGAACCAATTTTAACAGTTTTCCTTATGGTATCTCATGAAGTGAGATAATATCACCACCGGCAGAAGAAGCACATAACAGATGGAATGGTCATTAAAATTCTTAACCAACGTGCCAGCCCAGTGGTGTGGCATTAGTGCCACCACCCACCATGCTGACAACCCAGGATCAGAAGCAGTCTCAGGTTGCTGGGAGCCAGCTGGGGAGGGAGAGGATAAGCGTCTGACAGACTGCTCTCCTCTGGGGGGTGGGGTGGGGTGAAACATCCTGTTCCCGCCGAATGACTGCCACCTGGTAGAGGCCTTGTGGTACTGCGGGCCCACAGGAAGACAGGAAGCTGCGGAACTTCCATGACAATCGCGTGCATCTCCAATAGCTTACATGGTGGCATGCATGCCCAAACATGGCGAACTGGGAGAAAGCGGGAAAATATAGGGGCTTGGGCTACCCATGTCTCGGCAGTCCGTCTTACCACTCCAGTCCAGGTGCATTTGGATGCATCCTGGAAGGGGGAGGGGGTGGCCCTCCCTCTCCTGCCTCACGTGGGCACTGAAGGACACTGGGGTCCAGACTGGAGGAGGTAAGGGACGGCCACCGAGTGCAGTGACAGGGTTGATAGCTGCCCAAGTCTGCTACCAGAGGATACAACTATTTGTGATTTTATATATATATAATCTCTACTGTATATATTAGCCAACACAACAAAAAACCTCAAGGAAGCAGTTCCTGTGTTAATACATTTTTATATACTTCATAATGCACTCCTTTATAACCCCAAATGTTGTTCGGCTGTTACTTCCAAATCTGTCTTTATGGTGTCATGTTTCATTTTGTGTTTATCATGTTAAAACCAACATCTTGTGATGTCAAGTTAGCCCCAAAGCTCCCAGTGTCCTATAACTCACAGAGTTCCTCGAGAAGCACAACCTAATGTGCCCCCAACAGCACGGCCTCCGGAAACACCACTCCACCCTAATAGCCCTAGTTGAATACACTTCCCAACTATATGACGCATTAGACAAAGGGATGGCAGTGGGGTCAGTTTTCATAGACCTCACAAAGGCTTTCAACTCTGTTAACCACCACCTCTTTCTTAACAGCCTGCTCTCAACAGGACTATCCCCAGACACAGTGGCATAGTTTAGCAGTTACCTCACCCACCAGACTCAGCACGTCAGAATTGGTGACTCACACTCAGTTCCCAGGGAGATAAGCATTGGATTCCCCCAAGGATCAATCCTTGGGCCACTCCTCGTCAGTCTCTACATCAATACCTCACCCTCAGCCTGCCTGGCACACTCGTACTTTACATAGATGATGCCGTAATTTCTGCCCCCAGCAAGGATCAGTCAACCATCACCTCCCAACTCCTAGACAGCTTCCACAAGCTTGAATCCTGGTTCTGCAATAAAAATCTGTTGCTCAACCACAAAAAACTAAGATCATGCTGTTCACTGTCCCACAAAACAAAAAGAAGTTCCACCCCATGCTTATATGGAACCTTAATGGAGAAGCTCTAGAGCAAGTCTACTCCTTTAAATATCTAGGAATTCTCATCGACGACACACTCAACTTCTCCAGTCATATTGACCATTTGGTCAAGACCGCCAATATGAAACCTGGAGTACTATACCGTTACAGGCACTCTATGGCACCTGATGCACTAAGACTTGTCACGAGCAATTTGGTCCTTGTGTCAACTGACTAGAACCTACCAATATACGGGGGCAGGCACCGACATTGCCCTCAGTAGAATAAAAATCTTGCTAAACAAGGCCTGCTGGGCTGACCCTAGGTGCTGAATGTTCTACCCACACCTGTGTCCTCTACTCTGGAACTGGATGGTTTTCTCTCCATCTCAAAGCTCGTTGCCAGACCTGCCTGCTTGTCAAAAAAGCCCAACTAGGACCTGTGCCTCCACCTCTATGTGGACTTTTCCAGCGGGCTATACCACCTAAGCCTACCAGAAGTGCAGAGAAAGGTGGGCTCCTGGTGCCATTTAATTGCACCACTCTGGCTCAGAAATCCATCTCATACCAAAGGCCACAATGGTACAATGGGCTACCGGCATCCCTCATTGAAAGCAGTAAGATTAGCCTCTTCAAAACTGGACTCAGGACTCTCCTGCATCATGAAATGGTTTGTGTATGCTTCAACTAGCCTATTACAGGACTCTATAGCCTGTATTACACCCACCCCCCTCACAACCCCCCCCACCACGCCATCTCACACCCATCCTCTCCTGCACCTATCTCCTCACCTGCACCCCATACCAGCTCCCCCTAAGTCTCTCCACACTTGTCCCCCTCACCTACCTCCCACTAAGCTCCCAGTTGCCTCCCTCCCCACCCCTCCCCAACCCTTTTCCATGCTGCTGCCTCCCTGCAGCTCCACCTCCACCTCCACCTTCCCGCCACCCTCCTCCCTCTATCATCACCCTCCCACAAATGACAACACCATCCTCAGGCTGCTTTCACTCCCCACTGTATAAAATGGTCCCCAACCTGTGTAGACAGCACTCCCTGGGGGCTAAGACACCATCCTCTTGACAACCTAAAGCACTTTCATTGAAACTATTTTGTATGAGTCGTATCATGGATATTTTTTGAAATGCTTTATCCCTTCGAAACCTGTCACCTTTTATATCTGTAACCTGACTGAAACAAACTGTCCCTCATTGTAACCAATTCGTATTGTATTTACTGTCTGTAATCTGTATGTTTCACTTAACTGTTTTTTGTATGACCTGGAACTTTGTAAACGAGTCCTAGGACTCAAAGGTAGTACTCCTAAACTGCAATAAATAAATAAAAAATAAGGTTAAGAAGCAGTGTCTCTTGCAATTTAGTGTATCTTAGATGCAAAAACAAAGCACTACAGGATACAGTTTGTATAAAAGGTGCCATATAAAACCAAATTAATTTCCTTTCCTAATTAGAACAAAGACTTTGCCTTGCTGTTTATTAAATTTAGACTGTGTGAAATGGTACACAGTCTACAAGGTTTTGCTCATTTAGATTTTATTGAATACAGAGCCACTGAAAGATCAAGTTAGGTAAGAAGGGTGGCATGTAGGATTTACAGAATTTGGCTTTTTTGGTGACAGCAGCACGCATTATGTTTTGAGATTAAAAGAGCTGGCTAGTATTGAGTCCTCCAAACTTGTTTAAAAGATCAGTGTTGACACTTTCCTATCTTCTTTGAAGATATATTAGAAGATAACATACATTTCAAAGGTCTTAAATGGTGCATGTGTTGGGGAGATCTTTTTTTAAATCTAGAAACAGTAAAGGGCCTAAAAGGAAGCCCTGTGGACACCCACAATGACATGACACAGGTGATAACTAGCATTCTGAATAACTGCTACTTGTTTTCTCTCTACATGGTACATAGAATGTGTCAGTAGAACAGGACTGCATGGCCCAACCACTCCACTCAGATGTTTCCTACCTATTGTCTCCTCAGACCCCAAGTTCTCTCCAGAAATCCCTTCTCTGTTTATTAATCAGGATTCTCCTTTGCGTATCCTGTGCATGTTTGAAACTCTCAAAGAAAAAATACAAAGAAACAACCAGTGCATAGAAAGATTATTCCCGAAGGTGCTGCCAGGCAGATTACAGGATCCAAACAAAAAGTAAAGCAGTCTAACGTAGGGTTGTCAGAACAGGTTCGGTAAAGATTCGAACCCTCCTCGAACCCTGGTGTTCGAGATTCTAACAGAACTTCGAACCTAAAGCGGTTATAAAAGGTTGAATCACATTGAGACAGATGTAAGGGTGAGTAAGCAACGCGAGCTGGGATCTGTGGGGGTATTTAAGGAGATGCGCCATGAGGAGGAGCGCCATTTGCTGAGGATCATCGAGCAGAGGCAGCAGCGCAGCCCCACTAAACTGTAGCAATTAGCGGTTAGCGCGTATACCGCTACTCTTGTCCAGTGGCCACTTCTTCTTCTCCTGTGAGACCGAGAACAAGAAAGGCTCAGAAAAAAGCTGAAAATCGGGGGACTGGGAGTGGGACTAGGGGAGGTTCAGGACAGAAGGAGGGATTAATCAAGATTGGGAAGGGACTGGGGAATAGGGAGGGATTGAGACCAATATCAGGACTGGAGGAGGACTTGGAGAGAATAAAAAAAATAAGAAGAAGACTGAAGATTAAGAACCTTTGTGAAATGTGATTATTTGAAACTGCAGCACACTGCACACTCAGCTGCCAGCAACAAGCATAGGGGGGCAAAAAGGCAAATAAATCTTTCTGAACCCTAGTGTGTGTGTCACAGAGAGAAGCCCAGTGTGTGCCCATCACCCTGCTGCTGTGTGGCCTTTGACTGCACTGTACCCAGTGTGTGTGTTACAGAGAGAAGCCCAGTGGCCAGTTGTGTGGTGGCATTAACCTTACATGACAGAAACGTAGAAATATAATTCTCATTCCCTGGGTTGTGTATGTGACTCCGTCTCCTGTGGTCAGCCCATCACCCTGCTGCTGTGTGCCCCTTGATTGCACTGTACCCTACCCATTGTGTGCGTTACAGAGAGAAGCCCAGTGGCCAGTTGTGTGGTGGCATTAACCTTACATGACAGAAACGTAGAAATATAATTCTCATTCCCTGGGTTGCGTATGTGACTCCGTCTCCTGTGGTCAGCCCATCACCCTGCTGCTGTGTGCCTTGACTGCACTGTACCCTACCCAGTGTATGTTACAGAGAGAAGCCAGTGGCCAGTTGTGTGGTGGCATTAACCTTACATGACAGAAACTAGAAATATAATTTTCATTCCCTGGTTGTGTATGTGACTGTCTCCTGTGGTCAGCCATCACCCTGCTGCTGTGTGCCCTTGACTGCACTGTACCCTACCCAGTGTGTGTTACAGAGAGAAGCCCAGTGGCCAGTTGTGTGGTGGCATTAACCTTACATGATAGAAACGTAGAAATATAATTCTCATTCCCTGGGTTGCGTATGTGACTCCGTCTCCTGTGGTCAGCCCATCACCCTGCTGCTGTGCACCTTTGATTGCTATGTGTATGCCATGCCCAGCAGCCCAATCATTCTGTAAGCCTTGAACCTGGGATCCTTTTAGTTGCAAACTGTCATATTCTTCAATTACTTTCAGTCCACTATCACAGTGTCACACAACCAAAATAAAATTTTGGAGTTGTAGCCAGCGATTACAGATCACATTGCTTTGTTACACAGGAATTGTTTGGGTGTTGGTGTTTTCACTGCAGTATACTGGACTGGTAGTACTGGTACTTACTGTCTGTTATGGCTGACACCAACATAGATGAAGCATTTAGTGCTGGTGTTGGAGCAGGTGTTGGTGGTAGTGGTAATCCTGGTGCTAACAGAAATAACCAAAATGTTTCATGTGATAAAAATTCAACAAACAGCAAAAGAGCAACAGTGAAGTGTGGTAAAGGGGAACCTTTTAAGAAAACCTGTACAGCTGCTGGGGTCACACGGAGAGGCACCATAAGGTATGCCATTCATGCCGTTAAGATCCCTGTGACTAGCAGCAATAATGCAAGTGACAGTGAGTCCCTCTCTGACTCAGACAGTAGCTCTTTGTCTCAGTGTCTCGCGACAAATCATTACTTCCTGAACAAAGTGAAATGAGCAAGTCTGCTGACAATGAATCAGGTAGTGCACTTGCAAATACATCCAGCACTGTTGGCAATGAAAAGGACATATCCATTGAATCCACCACTTCTGTGTTGGCCAGCAATGAAAATCCATCAGAGTCTTCTGTCCACTCTTCTAGCACCAAGGAGCATGTCCCAGGTTCTGTTAGGACAGGTGAAAAGACACAAACAGTCTTTAGCTATCTTCCTAGCACTCGAACAAAATCTGTCACATCTGAGGTGTGGAATTATTTCTCAGTCAGTAAACTGATCCATGCAGAGCAATTTGTTCCTGTGTAAACAGAGTGTAAGCCGTGGTAAAGTTGTGTCATGCCTTGGCACTACAGCTCTTAACGCCATCTGAAAAAGCATTCGGTTTTGCTTGATCATCAAAACCCATGTCCTCCATCTTCCAGACCGCACGTGAGAAGGGTCAGGAATCTGAAATGGATACTGAATTGTCTGAACTTGATGCGGGCAGAACCACTGCCAGCCCTAGGATCACTGTTACCACCAATGCCAGCACCATTAGTACCAGTTGCACATCCAGTGATGGCACTGAATGTATACGTCCTAGTCCACCATCTCTGCGTCCATCTGCCCATCGAAGCACGGTGTATAATAAACCAGCAGGGACATGTTGCAAATAGCTAACACTGTCTCAGGCATTTGAAAGGAAGAATAGCTTTACTAGAAATCATCCAAAGACCCTTCATCTTAATCACCGAATTGGTGAACTATTAGCCGGAGCCCTTCTCCCATACTCTTTGGTAGATCATGAGGATTTTAGGGAGCTCATGACATTAGCAGAGCCTCGTTACAATGTTCCTCATCAAAGGTACTTTTCCTATGTTGAAATACCAAACATTTATCAGGCTTTAAAAGCGACAGTGATGCTTGCACTTAAAACTGCAGAGGGTGGGGTTATTCATGTCACAACAGATATGTGGACCAGCACTCAAAACATAGATTACATGTCCCTTACCGCTCATTGGGTCACGTTTTCTTGTGCTTCTTCAAAAACAAAGACACCCCAAAAGATGGCGCTGCTGCATATAAAGAAGTTTGGGCAAAAGTCATACTGCTGCAAACATCTTGCAGGAACTAAATGACCTCCTTGACGAATGGGTTTATTCTCACGGTCTAAAATGTGGCTTCATAGTAAGTGACAATGGAGCCAACATCTTAAAAGCAATACAGGATGGAGGATTTCTGCATGCTTCTTGCTTTGCACATTGCTTACACTTAATTGTCACGGGATTTCTCAGCAACGAAACACAAGTGGATGGTATGATTGCTGTTTGCAAAAAAATTGTGACTCACTTTTCACATTCAACCAAGGCAATACGGACATTGACCGAACTGCAAAAAAAACACAAGCTGCCCCAGCAAAAGCTGATTCAAAATGTTTCCACTTGTTGGAACTCAACGCTTTATATGCTGCAGCGCTCTTGAGCAAAAAGCAAGCTGTACATGAGTACTGCTCCAGTTACATTATTGGAGATGGCATTATGCTGTCTGTGCTGCAGTGGAAATTAATGGAGACAGTGTGCTGTATCCTAGCTCCTTAGAGACAGCTACAAGGGACATGTCTTCTGAAGGTGCATCTGTGAGTCAGGTTATCCCACCATAATGCTCATTTCACATCATCTTAGTGTTCTAAATCTACAAATAGAAAAAGACACATCTGACGCAGACAACATGTAGCCTATATCATGGGAATCTAAGTAAAGAGAATGAGCGGCCTTCAAAACCAATGACAAATTAGTTGCAATGGCGAAATCAAGACACTACATCCTTGCAACTCTCTTAGATCCCAGGTTCAAGGCTATACATCTTCCAAAAACAGATGATATAGAGCAGTACAAATGTATGTTGCTAGATGAGCTGCAGCACTCACAGGAGTCAAACACAGACACGCACAGTACCATCAGGTTGTCATCACCACAACATGCAGGTTCATCTTCACAAGGGATACAGAACTGGAAAAGTCACCAAACATTAACAGTAGTTGTTCCACAACTGCCACTTCTTCAGCCCTTAGTAGCAAGCTAAATCTGTGGCAAAACCTTTCCCAAATTGCTGCCATACCAGCTGCTTCTGCTGATTCCTCTTCTGAGCAGTCTCTGTCAACATGGTAGACAGTTACCTGCAAGAACTGCCTATTCCTATTGATGCATGCCCTTTTGAATACTGGAGATCAAAAAAGTCAATTTGGACAGAGCTGTATGATGAAGCCTGTAAATATCTTGGTTGTCCTGCAACAAGTGTCTCTTCAGAACGCATGTTTAGTACAGCTGGTAATATTGTGACAGACACCAGAAATAGGTTGCTGCCAGAAAATGTACACACGTTAACTTTTATTAAAGTTAATAAGTCAAGATTTTCATATCCCTACAAGAGTATACAAACTGATCCTGAAGTGATTGATGTTGTGGATGTTGATGGTGATGATGACAACTCAGATGGTGGTGGCTGGTAAAAATACTGTGTGGGACGGAGTCTCTCTGCACCAAAAAGGAAACTTTTACAGACTGTGATGACTTTGGTTGTCGTCTCTCTCCTTTCTCGATCTACTACCTTGGACTATATACCCCCCAAAACTTTCACCATTTCATGGCAAACTGCTTTGTAGCTAGGGTCTAAACTAAAGTCAACAAGTTTTATATACTGGGCAATTTTAACATCAGTGGAACAGGCCCAAATTTGGCATAAAAGGGACACTGTCACGTCAATCCTTTCTGTATCATATTATTTATAGTTAAAGTGCAAACACATATTTTTGGATTTACCTTCTGTGACTTTGTGTGCATCAGCATGGGCTGGGACAGGAGGCGGTCTATTTTTCAATTTTAAAGAGGACAAAACAATGAGTTCTAATTGGTAGCTGTTTATTATTTTTCAATTACAGAAATGTTAGCCATAAACGAAAATGGATGCTAGTACATGGGTGAGGTTGTGGGTTGGTTTTAACATGGGTGTAAGGGTGGCATGGGTGCTACTGCACAGATGAGGTGGTGGAAGAAAAGTGGAATGGGTGATGGGGTGAAAGGTGGGTGTTGTTTTAGTTCTTTCATTTACAGATTAAGTGATCAGCTGGGGATGGTGAGGAAAAATGATGACAGACCGAACCTACTGTACACATAATACATATTCTTATTAAATACATTGCAAACTGCTGCCACCTAGCACAACTGTCCTGTCCCCTTTAAAAAGAATAAAGGAATCAGAAATAAAAGAAAATCTGCATCAGCAGTTTCACAGAATGTGACGTATCATAGTGTTTTTGCTTTATAAGTAGTGATAATTTGATACATAATGGGGTTGACAGGCGCTGTCCTTAAACATCACATGCCAACTGCTGCAGCTACATAAATGTTCCTTAGTATGTGGTGAGGAAACCACTGTTTTTATTTATGTGACTGAAATACAAATTTTATTGAAGTATCAGCTGCAAAAATGCATCATCTTAGAATTTTTTGTATGTATTACTTCAATTTGCCAACAAAAATGTTGGTATATGTATGCATTACCTTAGAAAATTGCATGCATTTTGCTAGCAACAATGACTGGCATATTTTTTTTATTAAGAACAAAAAGACACAGCACCAACACTTCAAAAAATATACTGTATTGTGCGTTTAACTGAAGCATCCAGTACAGAAGCGTCATGCAGGACAAAACAGTTTAAACAGACAAAGGACCTTTTGTCTGTTTAAACTATTTTATCCTACATATGCTATGTACTGTGATCTTATAAATAACTGTCAATATATTTTTGAATGTGTGCTGATGTCTTTGTTCTTGGTGCTCAACTTTTCACACAGGCACAACTTAGGATTGGAGCAGCCTTCTTGTGGTTTCTGCAAATATTTTTTTATTCCAATGTCTTAACTGAATATGTTATCACATAATATGTTTTGTAACAGTTCCACATGTTGCTGCTGTAGTACTTAGCTTGACTTTGTTATAAAAGCTTTCTTTTAAACATAGCAACTTTTGATTCACTCATTTAAAACAGAAAGCAGCAAATAGCTGAAATTAGGTAATATCAGTTATTTTTCTCCTAATTCATGACAATGAGTATATAGCTCAGTACATAAATGGCTAATGTGCCTCTTTCTTTCACTAAGGAACTATGATGCAGCTGCAACAGGAAAACTTTTAACATATGGGTGGGTGGGTGGGCCTGTTACGTATTAAGTTGCTGACTTTGCAAACAGAAGAAACTATATATAAACCTGTTGTATTCCTATCAATGTCACACAAGATAATTTCTCTCCCCCTTATTTTGAACAGTTTTTCCTTTACATGTATTTTATTACTATCTTCGTTACTGGCAGCACAATAAAAAAATAGGGTTCGAGTTCTAAAAAGTTCTAAAAAAGATTAGAACACTAGAACTTTTTCCAAAGTTCTAGACTAGAACTAGAACCCAGAACTTCAGAGGGTTCTGACAACCCTAGTCTGACGCACACATCAAGTCAGTAGCAGACTGAGATTATTAATACAAAAACACATGCACACACTAAGGATCAACTGCCCCCTGTGCATTTGCCCACTAAAAAGCTTCATCAGGTGGTCTAAGGTCCCTGCTCAGTACAACAGCTGTAAAACCAGTGTAGGCTTGAACCAGAGAAACCTAGGTGCTGGAATCCATTAATTTGTATCCTGCCACTGAATACATTGGAACATTGTAAATGTGAGGCAAAATTACATTTTTCATTGCTTGATAAAGAACAGTGAAGAATTTGCCATCAAAAGAATTAAAACAGCAGCAGATTTTTTTACATGCCAAATTTTTATTCTTGTGATATGACCAATATTGAGATCTGTTTAATAATAATGTCGCTAGACTACCCGTTTCCAAAAAAAGAACCAGCCCTGTCTGGGATTGCGCGGTGCAGATACAAAACTGACTCTATCATGGGCACACATTTCCTCTTTTAGTTCTGTTGTTCTCATTTAGAGTATAACAATTCCCAGAGCAGAATTCTACATTCATTCAGATTTTACTTTCTGTACAAGTCAGACAAGCAACAGCAGGGTGGGGCCATTTTATTTCAATAAGAAAAAATTGTTCAGCTTTACTGCAAGCCTTCGTTTCCAAGAGCTACAGTACGCAGCAGTCAGTTCTAATGATAACTTGATGCTCTGATGTTGTAGAACCCAAGCAATCAATCAATCAATCTCTCCGCTTCCCTATCTGTCTATATGCATTTATAACATGGGTTACCTGAGGTAGCTGAAGTGATTGGCTGACAGCCATCAGGTGACTGTGGATTAAATTTGCTATTTAATCCACGTTTTCTGTGCCTGATCTTGTTGCTCAGACTAGAGTCGACTTGATCGCACCATGGACGGATCTACAGATTCTGCTCTGCTCGTTTTTGCCAACAGCCATTGTTGTTTCTCATCTTACTGATTTGAGTACACTATAGCCTCCATGGTGTAATGGAGGTGAATTTCTCTTTGTTTGGCACCCTGAGTGTCAATGAGTGGCTGAATCAGAGCTTTCCCTGACAGAGAAGCTGTGACCCGAGATGTGAAAAAAATTAAAATCTCGGACATAGCTCCTGTCACAGAACTTGTAGCCAACAGTGATCCCCCTTCGGCAGTGACACAGACAGGGGCCAGCGATGTCACTGGGCATGGAAGAGCATGCCAATCAGGTGTGGCTACAGCATCCCCATGGGTACAGCAGGAGCAGGCATCACCAGCAAGACAGAGTATCACTTCACAATTTGCAGACTGTGTGATGCAGAAGTCGGGTCCCGCGACAGCCAAGGCAGCAGACAATGATCCCCGTTCTTCACCTCCATACTGACAGAGCAGAAGTATCAGTGGCTACTGTGCAGTGGTGAGATTGGGAGCTTCAGTACAAGCCAGCAGAGAGATGGACGATCAGGAACAATGGCCAACATGTGAAGAGAGATCACAACATGCCGATCTCCAAAGTGCAGCACACAGAACAGGCTGGAACTGATGTCCGTGAGATGTCAGTGCAGCGGCAGGCTGATGCAAGTAGCCGCATGCAGCAGTACATGCAGGAGTCATGTGCACACGTCCCTAAGAAGGCTGCCATAAGGTGGAACAGGGCAGTTCATGGTAGCAAGAGAACTCCTGCAGCAGTTGACTTTGGCCACTCAAGTACCACAGGAGCAGTATACACCAGAGTAAATGACAGGGCAGCACAAGACAGTGGCGCATGTTATGCAATAGATGTGGGCACTGCACAAGTTATTTGTTCAAGTGATCTGCCACTGAGACCATGGAACACAAGCCATACTGTAGCATACAGTAATACCAGTACAGACTGTATCAGTGAGAGAGAATGAGTGGCAGGTGTTGGCAGTAGGGAAAATGTCAGCATGCAACACAAAACAGAGACACAGTTATCAGAGCAGACGGTGGGTGCCCTGCAGTAGAGGAAGTGAGCGAGTGGCAGAAGAACACTCTCATCTGATAAAGTCACAAGGCACTGCTGTCCACACTTATACATTGCAAAGCAGGTCTAACATGGCTAACATACTGATGCTGAATAACAGCATCAATGTGAAAGATGTAGTCACAGCGTAGCAGCACCGAGCACTCCAGAGCAGCTCCTCACTAGACATAGAGAACAGTACCATTAGTGAGGTAGGCTATAATCGACAGCAGACACATGAGGCTCAATGTGGTCCAGCACTGTACGGAGTCAACAGACGGCGTACTTGACCTCCAGCCCACATACTACCCCACTCTCTTCCACCATATCCACTACTGCAGCACGGAGGCTGGAAGCACAGAGGAAGCAGGCAGAGTTTTTGGCGTGGTACTCACAGCATCACAAGGCATGTGCTGCACAGCACAGTACAAAAGCTGTTGCCACTGCTTCCAGTGGTACTGGAAGAAGTTCCATGGTATGTTCAAACACAGAGACAGTATGTTCCAGAGTGGTACACATAGTCTGCGTGTCTGTAACCAGCACATCGCAGTCAAATGCAACAGTCCTACTGTATCAGACAGAGTGTCATCTTCCGCAGCTAGGACTCCTGTATGCGATATATCTAGCAGGGCATGGGGAGTTCAGAGAAAAGAGACTCCCTGTGTCCCAGCAATGCTATGGAAGAACACAGACCCCAAAAATTGGCTGCATGTGCACTGTTCTCTGATCCTAACAGTGCTCCTCAGAGAGAGGAACAGCGACCAGCCTTTCTTTCAGGAGTGTCATGCCACAACAGTCAGCGCTCTATATATGCTGGACAGTTTTCTAACACAGGAACGATGACATATGGCAGAAGTGAGTCTTCAAGTACCATCCAGTAGCCAAAAGTGGACAGTAGCATTGCAACTCAGCAGCACACTCAGTCACTCTGCACAATGTGACTGAGAGGAACTGTAACAGCGAGCGGATGTTGAAACCATGTCAGCAGCTGTGTACTGCACCAGATGGTACGCTTTCCACACATGGAGTGAAAACATTAAAGGGTACAAGCCAGTCCTGTGACTCTGTGTGTACACTGTCATGGCACATCACATGATGATCAAGGGAAATACTGCACCTCACTACCTACTGCAACATGCAGCAGTACAAGAACATGCAGGACATAAAACGCAGCTGCGCCATCTATCTCCACACAGAAAGTGAAGACAGGTACTGTGCCTAACACCACTGTCAATGAAAGACAGCAGATACTGAAGGAGGGGTGTGTAACACAGCATGACCTGTTAGCCCAACATGGCAGTGAAGTGTACAGTGTGGCAAGCAGTACTGTACTCTTGGTTGGTCAGTAACCAGTCTCCCCATAAGAGAGTTGCGACATCCCAGCACAGAAAGAATTCTCCTTCTCTTGTACATCACATCACTGCAGCCAGTGTGAGTCTCTTGAGTGGACTGATGACAGCTAGGAGTGGCACACCGTCTACAAAGTCACCCAGTGTACCTACCAAGGGAAAGAACACAAGTTCAGTGACTGTATCCAAAGTCTGTGATGCTGCTCATAGTAGCACAGCAAGTACTGACAAGCAAAGCAGACACCTGGCTCTGTCAACCAAAGACCTAGACCTGCTGGAGACTGCTAAAGATGAGCGCAATACACAGAAAGGCACTGTGTGGGCTGTGAATGTTCTGCAGGACTGGCTAACAGCCAAACAGATCAACATAAATTATAAAGAGGTGACTGTTGAAGTTCTCAGTAGATTGCTGAGAGTTTTATGCCTCAGTATGGGGTTTTGAAGGCAAGGCATATATTGTTAATAGCCTTCTGTGTTTGCGAGCAGGTATTAACCACTTTCTGAATAACAGTGAGAACAATCGGTGCATCAATATTTGTACAGATCCTGGATTCAAAAGTGCCAGTAACGTCTTTATTGCTGTCCTTAAACAGATATGCAAAGAGGGACACGATCATTGTATCACCCGGCTATTACTGACAGTGATTTAAAAAAAGCTCCGGACTTCTCCAGCCCTGTCACCAGACACACCCGCAAGCCTAATGAGGTGTGTGTAGTTCGAGTTGCAGTTGGAGCTAGCTTGACGTGTCTGAGAAAGGGTGCAAGACTTGCAGCAGGATTCCTTTACAATCAAACCAGATGGATCATGGTTAAAACCACACGGCAATAACCGTGCAATCAAGTATAGCCTGGTAATAATATCACAATGTCAATTTAGCACTGGTAATAATACAGCAAAAAGTAAATTGCTTTTTGCAAATATTTATACATGCGCTAAGCTGGATCGGGTGTTGTGGAAAGAAATGCCTATTCTTCCTTGATGGACCATAAATACTACGTAGTGTTACAACCCCACCTCCCCCCCCAAAACCAGGCACCAGCGGCACAACAGAGCAAGAGACTTATTGGAGTAGGAACCACGTTTTATTACAATAGTAAATAGTAGATACTTGTTAAATTGTTTAAAAAGCATTTTCTTTAAAAAAGCATAAAAATCAATAAATAGTGATCACAATAAAATCTAGGCCTAGCATCAAAAAGGATAAAATCATTGGTCAACCTAAAATCATCAGTCTGTAAGAGCAGCACAGGGGTTCACATTTGAAGTTGGAAGTTATGAGACACCTCTTAGGTATTCATATCTAGAGCACGTGGATATTCTGCAACAATTGCGGCAATTATTTTGGCAGTGTCTTTGTACTTCTTTCTTGCACCCTGAGCACCAGAGCCAGCTACCAATTGCTCCACAAGTGCGGTGTTGTACAGATGCTCAGCCTGGAGAAAGTGTAGGAAATGCCAGATCGATGGGTGACTGCCACCGAAAAAGTGGTTAAAACGTCTGTGCCATGCCTCAACTGAGTTGGTGGTTTGGGGGAGGTCTACCTGCATGGTATCATGGCAATTGCAAAGCTCTATTGGAAACATGGGTCTGTGACGACCACCACAAGCCAGAGGCCTCCCCAGCCAAGTGTCTTCATAATAGACAACCGGAGGCGTTAGGATCTCTGCATTGCTCTTAAAAAAATCAAAATCTATAAGGTCCTCGAAGACAGATATGACTTCACTTTTAGGCACATAAGCCAAAACTGGCAGAAAGCGAATGTGGAGAGCAAAGAAGGGGTACATTTTATAGCGACTGCAGATTTCCCCATGCTCCTGTACTTTCCTCCAAATGGCCTGACAATGGTGGAAAAAACATCCACACATCTGTGCCAATGGATAGCTAGATTTAAAAGCCTTGATAGCAGCAAGTTTGAAGTCGATTAAAACTGTCTCTGGGGATAAACGGCCGTGTAAGTTATTGAGCTCAGTCAGTACTTTTGAATAAATTAGTGCTGCTCTTGATTTCATTAGGACATAAACAAGGGGAATAACCATGACATGTTTGGTTGCATGGATTATACACAGCTGAGAAAATATTGTGGGACAGCACTTAAAGGTACAGTCAGCAAATAAGTGGGCTGCAGACTTCAAGGTGTCTAAGTCTTTAGTTGTTGCTAAGATAAGGAACCAGTCCACTTACTTGCCCAGCATCAGAAAATAAGAATTTATTCCCTTTGTTTGTCGAGCAGTACTCGGGTGGAATTTCAAGAGACTGAGCATTAGCGGGCTCAGGTGGTGGATGTGTAGTTTCACGTCTGGTGAGCCTCACAGTTCTTTTGAGCAATGGCATTGAAGGTAGTTGCCCTGAGACAGACGGAGGCAACTGTGATACCGCTGAAACAACTATCTTGTGAGTTGTTTCCGTGGTTGTTGCAGCCTTGGCTTTCATTGCTGCCAGTGTCTCCTTAGCAGCAATTTTGGCAGGGTCCGGTACATGATTATGCTCCCCACAACTCTTTGTGACTGTTTGACAAGTCAGGTGTAGATGTGCTATGCAGTATCCTTTGTCATACTGGAGGCACTTCCAGT
Organism: Neoceratodus forsteri; assembly: GCA_016271365.2. Taxonomy (NCBI): domain Eukaryota; kingdom Metazoa; phylum Chordata; order Ceratodontiformes; family Ceratodontidae; genus Neoceratodus; species Neoceratodus forsteri. The sequence goes on from CM057456.1 coordinate 1,206,421,090, forward strand.
ACGACTTCTCTCCACGAAGCTGCTCCCGGCAGTACAAAAATCCTGGAACTGAACCAGATCTGTTCCCTTTTGGCTCTGTGTGAAACATTATCTCCAGGTTTGCATCAGTGCTGTAATAAAGAGATGACTGTAACCATATAATAGTCTTGGCAATTGAGTAATTAGCATAGCTGGTCTGGCTAAGTGATCAAGGTTAAGTGGCAGATTGAGAATCAGGTGACTGGCAATTAATGCGGGGTGAGTGCTATTAAGCTATTAGGCTTTGTGTCTGGCTAATTGATCATAATGTTCCATTAATGAAGGGACTTTGTGTCAGGAGCCCCGCCGTTATTAGGGATTGTGTCTGGCAAATTGATAATGAGCAGGAGAATAACATAATGTTCCATTAATGAAGGGCGAGCGCTATTAGTCTTTGTGTCAGGAGCCCGGCTGTTATTAGGGTTTGTGTCTGGCAAATTGATAATGAGCAGGAGAATAACATAATGTTCCATTAATGAAGGGCGAGCGCTATTAGACTTTGTGCCCGGCCACTATTATGCCATTCGCTATAATCGCAAAAGCGCTGTTGTTTTCTCGGAACTGTAATTGACTGCACTATTACATGAGCATGGTTTTGTTCTGCATGGTTATTGTTGCACGGTATTAACCAGATAGTCCAGGAAAGGAGTATTTAACTCTGACATATAATCCGCACACTAAAAATCATAGCAATGTGCACAAGACAAAGAGAGTCAACATGACTTTCTGTTCACAGATCCAACAAATCTCTCATGCCCTGTGCAGCTGTACAAGAAGTACATCAGTAGACGTCTTCCAAATGCCCGAGCACTGTACTTACACCCTAAGCAAGTCATGCAGCCTAGCAATGAACACTGATATACACAGCAGCCCATGGGTGTAAATTATTTGGGAGACTTAATGGCCAGAATTTCAGTAGAAGTAGATCTCGGTCAACGATATACAAACCACTGTATCTGAAGCACCCCAGTGCAAATACTGTCAGAGGCTGGTCTTTCCTTTCCTGAGATTATGGCTATTACTGGGCACAAATGTGAGAACAGTCTTAAACATTATTGGTCCACATCCACAAGTGATTGCGAGATGTGGAGTAAGTTACTGTCCTCCTATGGTCAGGAGTCATAATGCTATGTGGTGACTGTGCTCTGTGCAGGGTTGCGCAACACATGCGATTGCCATGTTGTGGGTGTCCCACACATTCTACAGACAGTAGCATGGAGGAGCAGATATTGTCTTTTTCTGCAGTCACCCCTGAATCTCAATTTTTCAGCACAACATTTGAGTGGTGTGTTATTTGTTGCAGACTGACAGGCAGATGTGTTCACCACTACAGTCCTGAGTACAGGAATCTGAAGCCTTCCCCCAGTCGGAGGGAACGTCCATGCACTGCATGTTGATGGTTACCTGGCCTAGCAACCTTGCCAGTCTGTATGTTGTTTGTCTTGTAGCCATAGAACTGGTACAGCAAGTGACTATGTAAGGATGGGTGCTACTATGAGGTGCGTTGTTTCTGTTGTAACTGCAATAAATGTTGAATTTGTTCACCTGTTGCCACATCTTATTGGTAAGTAAAGGGTGAGAAACAGCAGTGTCCCCCAGTGTACAGTATTCTCTGGCCAGAACAGATTCAGAGTCCTTCACAGTGCTATGTGCTACCATACATTGTATGTACTGGGGAAGACATACTGCTAGCAAAAGCAGTGTGTTCACAGCAGCCTGGGTCATGTCCTACAACCTCCTTCTGTGCTGTCCTACTACACGTTGTGCTGTTTCCTCTCCTGTTAGAGAGAGGCACAATGTAAAGGGAGCAGAATGATGCAGCACTGCAGTTTTACACTACCTATCCTGCCAAACCTTGCAACTGTCCCTGACTGTCAGGGATGTCCCTGATTTGGCCTCAGAAGTATCCTTTGACCCTCATGAAATGGCTGTTTTGCTGACTCAGCAGTGTGGATATTAAGCACAAAATAATGTGAAACATTACAGGTGCAGAGTACGTTTTCTGCAAAAAACACATCCTACTAGTAATCCCTTTAACCAATCAGCTTTCTCAATGAATGTTATGAATTGCACGTCATATGGCTGTCACCGTTTGTGAAGGACAGTAACTGTGGATTAAATGGTCACTGTAACGCAGAGGCAGTGGGGGAGAGGGTGCAAGCAAGCTTTCTAACAACTGTGGAGTGCACTGTGAATGTCATCCACAGTCAGCTGAGACCAGCAAGCCAGTCATAGCAGCTGTAGATTAAACTGTGCGCTGTGGATTACACTGTCAAAGGAATGCAGCAGCACGTGACAGCAAGCAAGCAGTGGTCATCTGTGGTACTGCAGTGTTGCTGCTTGCGGTGTCCTGTGGAACAGCTTCCAGTGCTGTGAGGAGGACATGTGTGACAAGGCTGACAGCATGTGCGGTCTCCTATATGGGCCACAGAGTTGTCCATCTGGTCTGTATGTGACAGAGTGCATGGCAGTGTCGGCGCAACATTCTCATGGCAGTGGTGTCCTGGATTCTGCTGTAGCATGAGCCTTGGTAGGGGTTATCCTGTGGAGAGGCCATCTGAACAGCGAGTGGGAGATAACTGACAGACAGGAGAGCAAGGTTCGGCACCCGCAGTTGACAATCTGTGAGCACCGTGTGTATGTTGCACACTCTGGTCAGTTAGACAGCACAGTTCAGAAGGCGCAATGTGCACCATCACACTTTCCAGCTGTGCAGTCCTGTCCTGTGCCCCTCTAGCAGTGACAGTTGCTATGTGTTCCCGCCCACTCGCTCCGCAGAACTGTGACCTGAAGATGACAGTTCCCCTTTAAAGAATGTTAAAACAGTTGTGTAGTGTTATTTTTTTATGCATATCATATTGTGATGCCATTCATGGGGGTGAAAACCCAAAAATAAAAGCAAGTGTCACAGTCAGCTAAAAGTTCCCCAAGGATATCTTAGTCTGCATCTGAATTTTGTTCAGTACAATGATGGTCGTCCTCCTCATTCTCGCTTTCACTAGATGTGATGTGCACTTCCTCCACCATTGAGACTTTAATTTGGCCTGCTGATGAGGATTTGTGAGGTTTTGCTCCCAACCTATGCTTTATATTTACGAACCATTCTTTTACTGCTGGTATGCTGCAAAAATCCTGTGGTTCTGGGCCCTACATGGAGACTACAAGCAAGTCTGCTATGGTGCTGGTCTTCAGGTTAGCTCCAATCAGAAACAATTATTTTCATAGCTGAAAGGGCTCTTTCCAGTGTACCACTTGATAGTGGATGCACAAGTACTATAGCTATGATTTGAAGAATATTTCTGAAGTATTGTGATTTTCTCTGGAAGATTGCACGCCATACCTCAAGGAATGAGAGCTGCTTGTTATACTTTGTAATATTCTGTTTCAACAGTTTCCATTCTGTCATTGCAGCATGCACATCACGTCCATTCTGCAGCAAGACAGGAGAAAAGTGGTTAAAAGGACACCGGATCTCTTCATTCCTAAATTCTGTTGGCTCGTGATCATCATCAGGCCAATACGCATGATCAATGATAGTGCTGTTTACTAACAGTGGCTCTTCTGCAAAGTCCAAGAAGCGCTGGTTGAGACAGTCCATGACACTGTTTACAATCACTTCACGTTCCTTTGCAAGGGCTGAAAGAGCAACCCTTCCATCAGGCTCCGGATCCTTGCATTTTCTTGACATGCTGAACCCAAAACTTAGAAGGGACATGACCACCTTGAGAAGGAGACAGTTTGGTACTTGAAGCAATTGTATTGAGAAATTTTTTTGTCGAACTGCTCAAAAGGATGACAGTGTGATAAAATTATTTTACTGACTCAGAGTCTGGTTTTTTTTTTTCCTTTTTTCCCCAGAGCTTTTTTTTTTTAATGCTCCTAGGCCAGCAGGTGGTTCCAGTCCCTCAGTCTCCGGCTGCACCTTTTCCCGACCTTCACCACCCTAGATCCCCACCCGTGGCAGGGCCGAGATGAAGGCGCCAGCTTTACCCCCACACCCCGAGGCGAAATCCAGATGTCGGGGGCGGTGACGCCAACCGTTTTGTCTTCCCGTCCTCCCACCTCACCGTAAGGACGCCGGTGCATGCCCTCCAACCTATACTTCCCTCTGGCCACCGCCAGAGGGCAGTCAGCGGGATGATCAACTACCCTCCCCTGAGAGAGAGGAAAGCGGTCCTCCGGACACTCGATCCTCTCTCTCACCCCTGCTGTCCAGGCTCGTTCCTGAACCCAGGTCACCAGCATGGCGTGAGGTGTAGAGACCAGCGCCTCAACCTCCAGCACCACCGGGCCGGCATTGTTTTGGTTTTTCTTGAACTTGGTTTCACCAACAATGGTGTCCTAGACAAACCCTCCAAAGGTGTTTAGGAAGAGAAAATAAATCGGAACTGGGATGTTTGCTTATGAACTTTCTGCACACAGGGTTAGTGACGTGCAGCACAAGAAATTCATTTTTTTTATGTTACAGGTCAGGTAACATGAAAATGCAGGCTGAAATACAAAACGCAGGGATTAATTTATCTTCTAAAGGCCAAGTCACCTTTTCCAGTGCTCACAGGGTCCAACTCTCAAGTGACATCAAGCAGAACTTGTTAAATGTTTTGCTTATAAAAATATGAAACTCCCAAGAGCAGTCAGGGTGTTATCTTGCAAGACTAAGTCACCTTTTTCAGTGCTCATAGGGTCCATTTCACAAGGGACGTCAAGATTGTTGAATGTTTTGTTTTAAAACACATTAAATTACAAGAGAGTCAGGGTGTTATCCTGCAAGGCTAAGGCGCCTCTTCCAGTGATCATAGGGTCCTGGGACGTCAAGCCAAACTTATATATATATATATATATATATATATATTTTTTTATCAAAGTACAGGGTAACTAGAAGAAAAAACACAGGGATTTATTTATCCCAAGGCTAAGGCACCTTTTCAGTACTCACAGTGTCCTGGGACATCAAGACAAACTTGTGTTTCTTATGTTTATTTTTCAAAATACAGGGTAACAAGAAGAAGAAAGTCAGGGATTCTTATCTCCCCAGGCTCAACAAAGGCACTTTTTTTGCGCTGTCTTAGTGTTCAGGGACAGATTTGTGACATGCTTTAAAAGTAACCAACAGTTACATAAACGTTTGGATCCGAAACACTAAACTGAATAGAAATTGTTTTATCTCAGCTAAGCCACGGGCACACTTGGCTAGGTAAGGTCTACATTTTCAAAGGAGATGTGCCGCGTATCTCAAAAAATGTGCCAAAGCACGATATTTGAAAGACAGATGTGGCACGCATCTCTGGATGCACCATCAAGCGGAAATAATTATGCGGCGTGAATAAAGGGGCGTTCCCATGAATATGCCTCGCATCCCTATATTCAGCCAAAATGTGCCATTCATCTGCCACGCATTTCGAAAATGAGCCGCCAAAAATTAGTCATGCAAAAGGGTGGCTTAAATCGGAAAGCCACCCACAGGCAGGCCATCCGGACACAGCCCTCGGAGGTGCACAAGAACATGCTCCAGGCACCCACAGAGAAGTCATGCCAGGATGGATGATCCCTGAGCCACAGGTGCTGTGTCACCACTGGCACCATCCAGGGAGCAATACCCCACACTGCACCCTGGACTTACACATCCAGCAGCCACATGCCAGTGCTGTCATGTGCCCCTTCGAGCACACCAGTGGGGTGGACAGCCACACTGCAGCACATGTACCAGGGGTCATGGCCAGCACTTGTGCGGCCTGCAGGGTGCCACCCGGTGGTGGCATGCACTCAGGGTGACGTCTGTGGCAACGGTGCCCATATTGCCTGGTGGTACTAATGTCCGCATGGCATAGGCCAGGGACTGACCAGTGGCACACACACAGTGGTACACCATGGGTGCACACAGGTGAGACCCACCCACCCGGGCACACGGTCACTGTCTGCACACTGCCATTCCTTGCAGTGCCCACCAGGTACCTCCCATACTGGAGTGTGTAGGGCACTGCAGGTGATTTTATGCAGCATATGGCGCTGAGGTATCACATGCATGCAGCATCCCGAGTACCCTGTGTCACCCTGTACCTGTCCTGTTGCATGTCCAGGTGGCTCCTGTGGCCACTGTTCAGGTGGGCCCCTGTATCAGTGTCTGACCCTGTACATGGCTATGGGGTGTAGAACTGTACCCTGGCCAATGCAGTCCACCCACCCACACACTACCATCCCAGCACACCTGCCTGCTAGGCTGCAATACCTCATATTCACCTTTGTGGGGTGGTGGGGAAGCCCTGCAAAGCTGGAACTGAGCATGCCTGGGGTATGTAAATGGCCTGAATACATTCCAGTAATGAGCTCGGGCATGTGGGGTTTGGGCTCGGACTGTGCAATGAGGTCATTTGCATATCTTGGCTTACTGCAAAGTTGCGATATGCCCATCTTGCCCATTCCAGCACATTTCCCTATGTACCTGCCTGTGCTGCGTGGTCCCCCCTGCCTGAGATGCACCGGACATCTTCAGATGCGCAATTGTGCATGTTCGGGATATTCAACCAGATATGCGCAAGCGCATCTTCTGAATATACAATTCTTTGGGTCTGGCATATCTCAGATGCACAGTGCAGGCACTTGCACAATTTTGCAGGGGGCTTTTGAATATGGGGGCCTAAGTTTCACCACACAAGCAGCTTGCGAAACCAAAAAAATTATTATAGTACTGGAAGAAGCTTTCGCTAAGTTCTGCTTTAGAAATTATTTTATAATACTTAGCTATTTGAATTAAGCATAAACTTTTAGTTCTTGTGCTATTATAATTTTAATAGTACTTAGAAGGCTATTTAATTAAACAAAGCTTTTAGTTCTGTCAAACAACATCTGCTCTCCCCCTGCCCCGGAGCAATAATTTACTTTAGCTACTTTGCTTCCACAAAAACAACAGAAAAAATGGAAAATTCTTAATTTCCCTGATGAGGGCTGCTAAGGTTAGCTCTGTCGTGTGCCTTTCAAGTGCAATATAATAAGTAACACAGCTTTTTTAGTTTTGTCAAACAGAAGTCTGCTCTCTCCCCCTTCCCCAGAGAAATTTACTTCAGCTCTGCTTCCTCAACAACAAAGAAAACAAGCATTTGTCAATGCTAAATGTTGATTGCTTTGCTCCATTGAGCTTGCTCACTCTCCCTCTCTCACTGGTTCGTTCCGCTTCTCCTGCCGCTGCAGGCTGCCCTTTTGTACTTGGCTCCTGCCTGCACTGGCACCTTTGTCTGCCCAGAAAGAAATCTGTAGCTGTCCTGACAGAGCTCTGTTGAGGTTGCTCACTCACCCTCTCTCACATGCTCATTCTGTTTCTCCTGGCACTGTAGGCTGCCCTTTTGTACTGGGCTTCTGCCTCTGTTGGCGCCTTTGTCTGCCCACAAAGAAATCTGCAGGAGTCCTGACAGAGCTCCGTTGAGCTCGCTCACTCATTTTGTTTCTGCCGGCGCTGCAGACTGCCCTTTTGTGCTGGGCTCCTGCCTGCGTTGCTGCCTTTTTCTGCCCACAAAGAAATCCACAGCGGTCACGATAGAGCTCTGTTGAGCTCGCTCACTCCCCCTCTCTCACTCACTCGTTCTGTTTCTCCCGCCGCTGCAGGCTGCCCCTTTTGTACTGGGCCCCTGCCTGCATTGCTGCCTTTTTCTGCCCACAAACAAATCCTCAGCAGTCCCAACAGAGATCCGTTGAGCTCACTCACTCACCCACTCGTTCTGTTTCTCCTGGCGCTGCAGGCTGCCCTTTTGTACTGGGCTCCTGCCTGCATTGGCGCCTTTTTCTGCCCACAAAGAAATCTGTAGCTGTCCCGACAGAGCTCAGCTGAGCTCGGTCACTCCCCCTCTCTCACTCGCTCGATCCTAATCTGTCCCAAACATTGATTTCCGAAAGCGACTGTGGTATTATAAGCTGAAAACACATTTCAGCCAGGATGTAAAAAATGACAGCTGTACTGTTCATAAGGAGGTGCGAAAAAATGTCAGCGTTGAAAATCTGGCATGAAAATGTTACTAATTTGCAAGTTGCAAGGGTGCGTGGAAACTGCATAACGCATACTCGTAACACAGTGATTTTATGGAATTTCATCACAAAATTTTCAACACAGGCATTTTAGGACCTCTGCTCCTGAACAGTGTCACTGTGATTTTCATAATGCGTCCCAAACACTGATTTCCCACAGCGCCCGCGCTATTCTGCGCCGAAAGTGTGAAAACCCATTTTAGCCAGGATGTGAAAAATGACAGTTGCACTGTTCATAAGGAGGGGAAGAAAAATGGCAATGTTGAAACTCTGGAGTGAAAATATTGCAAAGTTATAAGTTACTTAGCCGCATGGAACTCTGTTATGCAACACACGCCTTTGAATAATTCATTTTATGGATTTTCGTCACAACATTTTCAACATGGGCACTTTAGGACCTCTGCTAATGAACAGTGTCACTGTGGTTTTCATAATGTGTCCCAAACACTGATTTCCCACAGCAACCGCGCTATTCTGCACCAGAAGTGTGAAAACACATTTCGGCCAGGATATAGAAAATGACAGCTGTACTGTTCATAAGGAGGTCTGGGAAAATGGCAATGTTGAAAATCTGGAGGAAATATTACAAATTTAAGTGGTTACGAAGGTGGCGTAGTAACCAGCAATGCACACTCGCAAAAACAGTAATTTCGGATTTTTTCCACCAAATGTGCAACATAGACTTTTTGAGAGCACATCTCATGAACACTGGCACTGTTGTTTTGTTAATTGGTCCCGAAAGGGGATTCTGTGCAGTGACCGCGAAATCACCTTTCGGGGCCGAATAACGCCATGACAGTGGCTGAATTCATGAGGAGGGGTCCCAAAAACCCCATGCTGAAAGTCTGGTGCCAAACTTCCAAAAAATGCCTGAGATATGCATCAAAGTGGAAAAAACCCTATTTATGCCATTAAACAGCTTACCGGCATTTCCTCAGTTCGCGGTCGGCTTTAAAGAGCGCAGACGTGTTCCCGGTCCACTGAAGATCGATGCGCTGGGCTCCGGAGTTAAGTATGGGGTGATGGGGGGTGTGGGGAAGTGGGGTGCACAGAGGGTGGGCGCAGTTTGGGTAGGGGCTGCCGGACTCGACGAGGGACCGTATTTTGCTTTACAGGTAAAAAAAACAAACAAACAAACAAAAAAAAAAACATCGCCGGACTTTTTTTTTTTTTTATCAGGGACATTTATGGAGATTTGGCATGCTGGGGTGGGTTCCCAGTATGCCAACCTTCTGCTGTGTGGGGGGCGACTGTAGCCAACAGGGGATTGGGCACCCCCCCTCGGCACACATCTATGTTTTGTCGCGAGGGGGCCATGATGCCAACAGGGAGTGGGCTCCCCCATCGACAAACCAAACTGGGAGGGGGGAAGATTATGCAGACAGGGAGTGGGCTCCCTCATCGGCAACCTGAACGTGTGCAGGGTACTGAAGCCAACGGGGATTGGGGCCCCCGTCGGCAAACAACCACTGTTGTGGGGGGGTACATGCTAACAAGGGGGATTGGGCACCCCCTCGGCACTGGGGGCTCACTAATATTGTTTGTGAACAAGACGGCAAGCCGCTGCCATGTTCACAAACAATATCACAGTAGCAAGGTTCCGCCCAGCAATGATGGGTCACTCCCTCACTGCAGCGGAATGGCTTACGCTGCAATGATGAGGCAGCCCCTGATTGCAGTGGCTGAAACCTTACAAGGTTGTGGCACGCTGGCTGAACTAGTGTCAGCAGCAGCATGCCACCCCTTTGGGAAAGGCGGGCGAAGACTCCAAAGGCTGTGGGGGCACTGGCCACAACAGTGCCGCGCCTCCACAACCTGCTCTGCAGCAAGCTGCCGCAATATGTTTCTTGCGCATGTGCGCATTCAACATAAAAATGGGAAAATTTTAACTCTCACTGATATGGGCTGGTCAGATTTAGCATTACTGTGTACTTTTCTGGAGCAATATATAAAATATTTTATAGTTTTAAACTCGATTCCTCTCAGAGGTAAATGTAATCTGCAAGTCACTAGTATACAACTACTCTCTCCGATCGCTCAGTCTCAACTGCCACGAGGCAAGCTGCCTCTTAGTATAGCCACACATGTCCTGCCCTCAAAGCACACTGATTGGCTGAAAGACAGTGTGTGAGAGAGGTACACCAATGTTTTGCCACACATCATCTTCAGACAGTGGAAACGGCTCCTGATTGGCCTGTGCATTAGGCCGACATGTGATCTGGGCATTATATCCTCATGAGCACCCTCCCAACGCTCAACTCAATTCTGGGCACGGCCAAACGGTTCAGAGAAACCTGAGCAAACGACAGTACTATGAATCTGAGGGGCGAGTCAGGTGACAATGTTCAGTCTGTTTTAAAAATATATCTGCATGTAGCATGAAAATGTTTCTTAAAAAATTAAAACTTCAGTCTCAGAGATAATGTAGTTAAACACTGCTAGTTATATGTAGGCTGACTGTATGAGCAATGGGACCATCGGACTCTGATATTCAGCAGGTGAATTAGGTTTGTGCATGAATCCTGCATTAAGGAACAGGCAGCTCCTGGCTCCACGTCTCCTTTGTTCACACTCCCCTCTTGAAGCATTAGAGGGCATGATGTATAAGACATCACGATCATCAGCATCACTGAAGATGGGACCACAAGCTGCCGATTACTTTATGCAGAATGAATCTAAATCAGTGGTACTCGGTTATGTCTGGCTGGGAGCCACGTGAGTTTGAAGCCTTTGCCAAGGAGCCACAACAGTCTTACATTTAATATGAAACATGACACACACACACTTCAAAAGTATAATTTAAAAACACATTTTATTTCATTTTTCTCCATTTACTTAAACTTTTAATAACACACTTTAAAAAAACTGATTTAACATAATGGCAGTCAGATATATGGCACTCCTTTTTGGAAAAATACATCATGGGTACTCATGTACTGAACTCATAACATTAATATGCTTTAGTTCACATCATCATTACATTTAAGAGAGTTCCTCACCCACCCAACACACAGCATAGAGCAGACAGATCGACTGTCAATAACAGCAGGTTTGTAATGAATGAGAAATGTATGATACCTACAGCGCTTTGACACCCAGACACAGTCCAGCCAGATCAACTATCACTGCACAACATGATAATCTCACCAAACCAAATTAAAAACACTCCGATTTACTGTAAAAAAAATAATCTGAGAAATCAACCTGCAATGAAGTTATGCTCCCTTCTCTGCACGAACAAATGGAAGACTAGTAGCAGTCAGCATAACAAAAGCCTCTCCCTGAGTATTGAGTTCACCGGATTTATCATGCTGCAAACGATTCAGACAAAAACTCAGTTGCTACTAATGAAGAAATTAATAGAATTAAGTGTAACCCCCAGGGGCGCTACCCTTAGGGCTACTACCCCTGCCTGCCTCCCCGGAGACAGGGTAAAGGGCCCAGATCTGTTGGCGGGTGCCTCCACCCAGAGGTCGGGGTTAATACTGTTGAGATTGCCTCGGTCACAGCCCTCTGGGTTACTGCAACCCCCCTTTCGTCCCGCTAATGGCTCACACAAGGCACCAGTAATACTTTTCCCCAGTACACGTGCCTTCAGGCTGGTATCTCTCAGCTCCCTCTGAGGACCCCCTGTAAAGTAAGGTGCGGTTATATCACAGTTACTTTGCAGTAGTTCACCATAAATGCACAAACCAGTCAGGATGTAGTTGCAGAACAAACAATCTGATTTATTCAAGGGGAAGTAACCAGGAAAGGGGGAAATCAAGTTAATTGACTTTTTCCACTATACCTATCTACCTAGGGCTCTGTGCACAGGCCTGAACCTAGTATTTACTGTCCCTGGGTACCCAAGCCCTAATGGCTAGTCCACCGTGGCAGCTGGTTGGGGCCCTGACACAGATATACCTTCATAATACCGATAAAAGTCAGGATGGGAAGGAGGTTTTGCTAGGCAGCCAGCAATAGAATAAAATAACTTGAGACCACTGTTGTAACTTAGCAGGGCGCTACCCTGGTTTAGTACTCACGACTCCAGCAAGCACAGTTTCTGCACCAAGGGCAGGGCTAAGCCTGAGTTTCACCAGCCTCCCCACACGTTTATATGGTAAAATCCAGAGGAGTACCACACCAGGCCGCAGCCTCCAAGGCTTAACACGAACTCTCAGCTGGCTAAGGTGCTGCAACGGCAGTTTCAGCTTTTCCGAGGACTGAGCGCGATTCAGCAGATTCTCCAATCCTCCGAACAGGTCAAGCCTGGTGGGTAGTTGGGCTGGCACCAGCCTCCTCTGACCGCACGCAGCAGGTTTATTCAGACTCGCTCAATGGCAAAAACGGTCCCTCAGGCCATCACGCGCTTCCCACGCGAACACTCTGCAAGCGCAGAAGCACACAGCTCCTTCCTTCACCTCAGGCACTACACATCTGCCTCTTCTAAGCCTGGGGCTCTCCTTAGCATTCGGGCGCTACCCATGTCTATTGGCTGGCACGCCTGTCAGTCAAACGGTCTTCTGACCCTCAGTGGTGCAAAAAAGCACTATAGCCCATAATGCCTTCTCCATCCAACGAGCAGTTCCCCTATTGGTCAGGCAGCTCTCCAGAGTCCCGAAGTACTGATTGGTCCAATTCAGCAGTTCCGGACCAAAATGGAGGGGACAACCGAAACAGTCCTCACTGCAAAGGAAGGCAGGTTAGAACAATTTCATTACCATTACTATTTTACGTTATTTTCAACAACAATCGCATCCCCCCAGCAAAACTCCCTCTAAACCACTAGCGACAGCAGAAGCAAGCTGCTTTTCCACGTCCCGCGCGGGACTCGGGCATACAACCCACAGCCCCCCCAATTCAATTAATCACGACTGCAACAGGCAGCCCTTAAAGAAACAGTAAACGGAGGCTTCAAAACGCTCCTTGTTACTCATGTAACAGCTAAAAAGCAGGACACTAGCCTGGTAGGGAGCACTTAAACAGGCTCCGAGGGAGCTTTCAAGAACCCCCATCTGCAAGGGGGTTACATAAGTATTCAGCATACACTGAATTTACATTAAACTTATTTATTAATGGTGAGCACTGAATTGTAGAGTGTGTGTGTGTGGAGTTACTCACGCTTTGGCTCAGAGCGCTAAGAGGGTGATGAATCCCACAGCATGTAAAGAGCAGCAAATACATAAATATGAACATACAAAGAAGCCAGCAGAAGAAGGCCATTTGATCTATCTAGTCTGCTCGTATTGTAGGGTACACAGCTTGAGCTACTGTCCCTGCCCTCCCTCCCCACACCTCCCATCCTCCCTACCCATGATCCTTACCTTCCCCCTATGCCTATCCCAGCCTCTCTTAAAGCTGCCCACTGTCTTCAATGAGATCACCCCTTCTGGCAGCACATTCCAAGTGTCCACCACCCTCTCTGTGAAGAAGTGCTTCCTGACCTCCCTCCCAAACCTCCCACCCTCCAGCTTAAGACTGTGCCCCCTCGTGTTGTGCTTGCCACTGTGCTCAAAGAGACTCTACTTATCCACCTTATTTATCCCTTTCAAGTACTTGAAGGTCCCAATCATGTCCCCTCTCTCTCCTGTCTTCCAGGGAGTACATGTGCAGTGCCCTCAACCTCTCCTCATATGCCTTACCCCTGCTGACCCACTATCATCTTTTATAGCCCTCTTCTGGACCGTCTCAGCAGGTTAATGTCCTTTTTGAGGTGTGGGTACCAGTACTGAACCTCATACTCTAGATGAGTCCTTACCAGGGACCTGTACAAGGGCAGCATAACCTTCGGTCATCTATTACTGATCCTCCTAGATATGTATCCCAGCATCTTGTTTGCCTTTGCTGCTGCTTTCTTGCACTGCGTGGATTGCTTCAGGTCAATAGTGATTATCACTCCCAGGTCCTTCTCCTCTGATGCAGATATTCAGACTCCAACCAGGTAGTACTCTGTCCTGGGATTCTTGGCTCCAATATGCATAACTTTGCATTTCTTGGCACTGAAGTCAAGCTGCCAGATCCTGGATCACCTCCCCAGCTTTTTCAGATCATCCTGTAGGTCCTGTATCCCTTCAGCTGTGTCCACTCTCATGTACAGCTTGGTGTCATCTGCAAATAGGCACATTATACCCTTAATGCCATCCCCAATGTCACTGATGAAGACACTGAACAACACCGGTCCCAGCACTGAGCCCTCCGGGACCCCACTGGTTACCTCTCTGGTGCCAGATAACTTTCCCCCCACAACCACCTTCTGGGTTCTGTCCCTCAGCCAGTATTCTACCCATCTGGCCACCCCCCCAACCCCGAGATCCATCAACTTCCTGATCAACCTTTTATGGGGCACAGAGTCAAAGGTCTTGCTGAAATCAAGATAGAGGATATCTACTGCTTGGCCCCTGTCTACTGTCTTAGTGACAAAGTCAAAGAAGTCAATCAAATTCGTTTGACACGATCTCCCCCCAATGAACTCATGCTGCCTTGCATCCTGGAGACCATGGTCCTCTAGATATTTCACCAACCTTTCCTTTAGTATGGTCTCCATGAGCTTGCCCACAATGGAGGTCAGACTGACTGGTCTGTAATTCCCTGGGTCATCCTTGGGACTGCTTTTGTGGAGGGGCACTACATGTGCTGTTCTCCAGTCCTGCAGTATCACACCTGACTCTAGTGAACTATTAAATAGGTCTGCCAGTGGCCCTGCCAGCTCCTAAGCCAGTTCCTTTAGTACCTTTGGATGTACTGTGTCCAGGCCTGGTGATTTGTCCACCTTCAATGCCAGAAGTCCCTCCCTCACTCTATCCTCCTCTATCACTGCATCTGTGTTCCCCTCCCTCTGCTCCTCTTTTCCCTCCGGAAGGCACTGGTCCATCCTTCTCCCTGGTGAAGACTGAACAGAAGCATTCATTTAGTATCTCTGCTTTTCTCCCCATTATCCTCTACCCACTCCTCCCCTTCTGTAAGCCTAACAATCCCTTCCTTCTTGTCCCTTTTCTCACTTATATAGTGAAAGAAAGCCTTCTCCCCCTTCTTAATTCCTTCAGCTATCTGCAGCACCTTCTGTGCCTTTGCTCACTGGACTTCCTTACTTGCCTCACTAGCCAACCTTGGGTAATTTTCCCTATCCACCTCTCTCTCTCTCTCTTGGGCTTCCTGAATTTTCTATAGCCCAAACTCTTTTCCCTTACTGCCTCAGCAACCCCAGAACAGAACCAACTGGGCGCTTTGGCCCTTGCATTCTTCACCCTAAGCCTAACGCACTCATTAACATCCTTATTTGATTAGGTTTAAAAGTGGAAGTAAGATCGCTGATGAAAATGTCCAAGCTGTCAACAAGTGATACTCACTCTGTGGCTCGGAGCGCTAAGCGGGCGATGATTGCTGCATCATGTAAAGAGCCGCAAATACATTAAAATAATAGGCAGCGTTAACGAGCCACAAGCAACACTGTAAAGAGCCACTTGTGGCTCACGAGTTGCGGAGTGCGTATAACTAATCTAAACATTCATAAACCTCCTTCCCCGGCAGAGGATCCGAGTCAGACCCCATTACTCAATGCACTCAGCCTATACATATCTAGCAATGAATAAACACGATTATGAAATTGAAGTTTAGGCATTTTTTTAAAAATGAATGTTTTCCTCGCAGCTTAAGCAACTAGATACAAAAGTGGGGGTCCTGGCGGCAAGGTAGCCAGACTCATTGCCGATACTTCTCCCATTCATCCCCCTTCTTCTTCTGCCCAAGTGTGCAATCTCTCTCTGTGCCATAGCCGAGTTTCATTACTGACACTTGCAATCTCATTCTATGGGCCATATTCATGAAATAGTTTCTCCTATTCTGTGCTTATGGCAGAAATCTTCCGTGAATATGGCTCTATAGGCAAGGTCTGTTCTAGGAAGCAACTGTTCACTGGAAGAGTATGCCGCATGGAGACGTTCAAATTCATGGGAGTGCACCTTTTCTCGATGTGTTTCTCCTTGGCAGTGATTCATTTTTATATCTGGTTTTCCATTGAAAAAAAAAAAAGAAATCCTCCTTAGAAGCCTGAACATTTAATAGTCCTGGTTCTTGGCATTGGCCCTCGCACTGCTATATATGAATAAGAAGTAATCAACTATAAGGTTATGCCCAAAATGGAGGTCAGAGAAGAAGTAATGATTAATAGATTGAGTGTATTAATTCAAGGAGCTCATAGCAACAACAAATGTTTAAAATCCACTCAGCAAGCAAGGTAATGTGTGTCCGTGGCAGGACTTGAATCAGTGACAGAAACAGTGGCCTGGAATTGGGCATTGTTAATATGAAGTTTGTGGACTGCATATAAAGAGTTTTACACCATATTCCAATCTGAAATTAAACTTGAACCAATGGGCAAGACAGTTTTCTTAGACATCCATTCATCCAGCCTAAATTATAGAACTCATGAACAAAAAGAAAAGTCCATTTTTGTTTTTTATCAGTGGGCATGCACACCTACCTAGCAACTAGGCTTCCCGACAGCAGATTTTGGCATTTAGCACCCCTAACAGAATTATTGTGGAATATATGTCAGTAGTCCGATTGCACTCATCTGCAGCACTCCGTACAGCAACGGCTGAAATTTAGAAATGGGTGGGTTGGCCTGCAGGCTTCCTTCATTATCTATCTATCTATATATTAGAGAACTGAAGTTCATGTTGACTCACTGAAGGAAGCCTGCAGGGCAACCCATCCTTTTGAAAATCTCAGCTACAGTGACCTTGGACTTGCACGAAAATTCATACATAAGTCCTAGGCAGATATATTAGTCCGATGTAGTGACAGAACTTGAACCTGCAAATCTAGAGAAGACAGATTATATGACAGTAAAAACAGACTGTCACAAACTGTTGTGACCCTTAAATATACTGAAGAAATTTGAATAGGCTAGAATATGAAGGAACCGGTTATATTAAAGCTTCAGCCTCACTTAGGAAAGAGAAAGGGGAAATTGTTTAACCAGGAGGATCTGGTTTCAGGTGTGACTTGGGAGCACAAGAAAGTTGTGTGGCTTGCTCAAGGTCTCACTCTATGCGCGTGGGGGCTGATGGGATTCAAACCTAGGTCTACAGGTTTGCATCTCAGTGCTCCTACCTGCTACGCTATATTGCCTCCAGTATAGAAGCCGGAACATTGAATAGAACAGTCCTGACCCTTGGCATTGGAGCTAGCACTGCTAAATATGAATAAGAATTAATCAGCCCTAAGAAATGCTTCATAGATAGTCAGTGTAGTAATTATAGGAACTTGTAGGAATAACAAATGCTTAAAATCCAGTCACTCCGCTTTCAGTCCACTCTGTCTCTGTGTTCCTCTCATACCCCCTCCCTACAGCAATGGAGTTGAGCTCATCACCTGCCCCTCCCCACAGCAAGGGAGCAGGACTCATCGCCGGCACTTCTTCCACTCAGTAAAACCATTTTGCAGCCGTATTGACTCTGAGCAGAGTTTGTCTTGACTAGTGTGGCTAGAAAAAACTTTTCATTCAACCACAACCACTTATTTTATAATATATTGTTAAAGCAACAGTTTTCAAGATGAACTGCATTTTTGCTTCCCACTGCACATTACAAAAGAAGAGATATGAAATGTATTCATAGTATTTGTTGGGGTCATAACTTATTAATCACTGTGAACTTCTGAACTTGGGGCATCTTTCTAATGCAGTAGGATGCAACATTGTTCCACTGACACTGCACTGCTCTCATAATTTAACAGAGACCTGATGCGGAGTCAATACGATGTCATATCTTTCACAGGATATTATTTATTATCTGCCTTGGAGTGTTAAAAGGTCTTTTTATCTTGGGAGTCCTCTGAATGCCATCGCACCCTAGGGTAAACCACCTCACACAAGTGTGCCTTTTGATAACAGCTGTTTGCTAAATTAAGTTCAGACACTAAGCTGTGAGTCATGTAGTACATCTTCAGCTAGGCTATGTAAACTGATCCGAGTCTGGTGAAAAAAAAAAAAACATAGTTGACTTGATAACATATTAGGGCCATTTGATATCGGCGACACCAGCTGTTCGTCATATTGAGCTGTATGTGTTTAGCTTAGCATTGGTCAGTAAGATTTTATGAGGCCTGCACTGGCATTTTCTGTGCTACTGCCTCTATTTCTTGATCCTTTAGTAAGACATTTTCTTGTAACTTACTCATATAAACAAATTCGTCATCTTTCATGACAGTTTTCATGCTCTGCACAATTATGGTTTTCATTATTTTATTTAACTTCATTCATCTCTTTGCAATTTGCTTTTGTTGAATGTTTATTACATTGTAAGCTCCCTGTTTTTTATCTCTTAATCACAGCCCAGTCTATTTTAGTGACTAGGAAAATATGGTGGAGCTAAAATGGCCTGGTATGGACAAGACAGACCATTGGGCCAGCAGAAAAAGTGTGTGTGTTTTTTTTTTTTGGGGGGAGGGTGTATTAAACACAGGCTGGGTTCTACTCCACAACCAATCTGGTATGAATTATTTGTTTAGGAAATAACAATTAGATTAAACTATATAAAATATACTGGCTTTGAGACATATAACTTATGCTTGATGCAACAAAGATTTTCTGGAATGGCACTATTAAAAAAATGTTTATTTACATAAATATATTTAAGGGGTTAAAGGACAACTGTTCTAAACCTGTAAGTTATTTTTTCTGTAGAAGCTCTTTTTTAAAATACTGATTGTGCTTCTGTTATTTTTCCAACTTTCCTGGTGCTGCAATAAACTCAATGGGTGTTTCCAATTTACCCTTGATAAAGTGCCAGTTTGGGTATGAAACGCCGTCTGGTAGTTCTACCAGGTTGTGGGAGTGTTTTGTGATGCTTTGTCCACTTTGGTGAGAATAACATTTTTTTATACGCACTTTGTGGTGACTGACTAGGTTATTGAGCGCAAGCCTCGTGATGTTTGTGCTTTGATTACACTTGGCTGCTGCACCTATTTCACAGGTGATCCTTTTTTCTTGGTTTAGTTTCCAATTTACACCCTGGAGGTAAGTGTCATTTTAGTACTCTGTTTATTCCCTTTCAGCCACTAGCCACTCAGTTCTTCAGTAAAACAAGGATGAATTGTTGACTACAAAGTTGAACTACTGTAGGACATAAAGTTCACTGTACAGTTCCAAAATAGTCCTTACAACCTGTGTGTAAATCAGAAACAACCACTGAATTTAGTAAAAACAAAACGATAAGACTATGACTCAGTATTTGAAAAGAATAAGCTACCTACTGAAACAGTAGATTTTGGAGAGAAACTCCTCCAATCAGCCACATCATGGAACTGTACACTGACAGTGTCAGGACCACCCGGAAACTTTTTGCAGACTAGGGCCACTCACGTCAATGTGCCTTGTCAGTGACTGTATAATGTCCACGCCCCCAGTATGCAGTTCCCCACCACAGACAAGCTTGGAGAATCACCAGACCAGCAGGGACTGAAGCAACCAGGACCACACCAGGTACACTGATGAGGATAAGGAAACCTGAGCACAGATGCCATTGGGGGCATCAGAGGAGAAACGGCATGTTACAGCAGTCAGTACAGTCACCTGTCACCTGACAAGGGGGAGGAGGAGGCAGGAGGGACAGCTGTGGCTCAATGGAGGAGATTCTCTCAAAGATCTACTGTTATGGTAGGCAACCATTCTACCTTCTTTGAGGATATCTTCCACCATCGAGCCCCAACATGGAATGATTCCCAAGCAGCATCAAGCACAGAGGGAGGACAACAGGATCTAATGATCTTAAGTAAGGAGGCCTTGCAGAACACGGAGGCCAAAGTTGTCGCATCTGCGAGAGATGATGTCCTTACCGTAGTGTTTAGTGAGTGCACAAACAGTACTCTAAGTGGCAACAGCACGGATGTCTTCAGCTGACACATTCTGAATACAAGCCACTGAGGTACCGTAGCCACCCCTTGGGTGAAATAAGCACAAACAGGACCAGGAAGCTGCTTACCATGCATCTGATAACAAAACATAGTACACCTTGCCAGCCATTTTGGTAGGCCTTGTTTAGAAATCGGTGAGCCCACCGTTCTGCGGTCAAAAGCAATAAACAGTTGAGAGGATTTTCTATCATCATTTGTACAATCCAGCAACTTGCACAATGTCCTACAGATGTCCAGCGTATGTGGCTAATGCCCCCCTGTATCCCTGGGACAGGAAAAAACAGGAAGGTCTATAGTCCGATTTAGTGTTCTTTCAGACACAACCTTTGGAAGAAAATGAAGACTGGTACATAAGGTGATTATATTCTTGTGAAAAATAAACAGAAGATCTGCGACCAGAGTCTGTAACTACAAGATGCATCCAGCAGACATCCTAGCCACCAGAAACAGTGTCTTCCAAGAGAGGAAGTGCATCTCACAAGTAGCCGCAGGATAAAGAGAGGCACAGTGAGGGTCTCTAAGATCAAATTAAAGTCCAACACCAGAACAGGATCTCAGACCAGGAGTGTAAAATGCGGATGCCCCTTAGAAACAGAACAGTTACAGTAGCAGACACAGACACTGCTAGCTAATTACCGAAATGTCTGTGATATTTCCAGATATATCTAATGCTTTCTCTATTTCTACAGTAGAGGCAGCAGAGAGAAACTCTTCAGAAATGTTGCGAAATATCTGGAAATGGCTGCCAATGTCTGTGGCTACTACTGTATGCAAGAACTTACCATAAAGTACAATTACTTAAGAGCTTACCATAACAGTAGATCTTCGAGAGAGGCTCTTGCAGTAGGTAATTACACATATGACTGAAGCCGGCAGGTGTTAAGACCCCACGGAAAAATTTCTAGCTAGCAGTCTCTGACGGGGTACCACCCCAATGTCAGGTGACTGGCGTCAGGTGACATCAGTATAAAGGGGCGGTCCCCCACGCCCACCTTCCAGTTCTTTCCTGCCAAAGGCCTAAAAAGGTAAGACGAGAGAGAAGTGGATAGTTCCCTCACTGGAAAAGGAGCTGAAAAAGCTTAGGGGGATGGAGGGCAGGAAGGTATTACCTACTGCAAGAGCCTCTCTCGAAGATCTACTGTTACGGTAAGTTCTTATGTAACTGTACTATCTTACTTCGAGAGGGCTCTTGCAGAAGGTAATTACACATAGGACCGAGTCCTAAGCAGTCTGGAACAAGCAGAAGCAACAGGAGGAGGAAAACTACCCAAAAGTAGACCCTCTGGCTGCTGATGTCTTAGGAAAGAAGACCCTGCAGAACAGCCAACCCGAAGCCCGCTCTATGGTGAGAGGCCATGTCCAAACTGTAGTGTTTCACAAAGGTATGGTCAGAAGTCCAAGTAGCGGCTGCACAGATGTTTGCCACTGACACAGTCTTGAAACAAGCAGCGGAGGCAGCGACTCCTCTGGTGGAGTGCCCTCTGACCTGACCCGGCAGGGTCCTGTTGTACTTGTCATAACAGAAAGTGATACAATGAGCCAACTATTTAGATAGGCATTGCTTAGAAACAGCATTGCCTTCTCTTTTATGAGCAAAAGAGACAAATAGTTGATCAGTCTTCCTGAGATCCTTCGTCCTTGTAATGCAGTATCTCAGGATTCAGTGAACATCCAAAGTATGCAAGAGGTACTCCCCTTGATTGGAGTGCTGCGTAAAGAAAGCAGGCAGCTCTATGGATTGATTCAGCGTTGCTTCCGCTACCACCATGGGGAGAAACTTAGGGTTGGTACGCAGAGCCACACGTTCGTTGTGGAAAATCAAACACGGGATTTTGCACCAGAACCTGGAGCTCAGAAATCCTTCGAGCAGAAGTAATGGCCACAAGGAAGAGAGTCTTCCATGAGAGGAACTTTAGGTCTGCTGAGGCTGCTGGCTCGAAAGGAGGCAGAGTAAGCTTCTCAAGGATAAAATTCTAATCCCAAGGAGGGGCAGGAACCCGAATAGGGGGTCTCAAATAAAGGACCCCTCTAAGAAAAGTCTTGGAGACTTCCAACTGCGCAAAAGTCCTGTCCCTGAAAGGAACATGGTAAGCTGAGATGGCCACCATATGAACCTTCAGAGAGGAATGACCGAGACCCAGATCAAAGAGATGGCGCAAGTAATCCAACAGCCACCTAACAGAGCAAGAGAATGGCTCGAGATCTTTGGAAGTGGCCCAAATAGAGAACTGTTTCCACTTCATGGCATAGGTAGACCTAGTGGAGGGCTTTCTGGCCTCCACCAGAATCTCAGCGACCAATGAGGAAACCCCAAAATGAGCTTGAGCTACATCTGCAGGAGCCACGCGTGCAACTGAAGGGACTTGAGGCCTGGATGGATCAGGGTCCCCTGATCCTGGGTCAGCAAAAGTCGCGACAGAGGAAGAGGAAGAGGATGTTCCTCTGAATACTGTTGCAGAAGAGAGAACCAAACCTGCCTGGACCAGAAAGGAGCGATGAGGATCATGCGAGCTCCTTCCGAACTGAGTTTCTGTAAGACCCTCGGAATCAAGGGGATCGGGGGAAAGGCATAGATGAATCTTCCCTTCCAGTCTAGACACAAAGCATCTCTCCAAAAAATGCCGCACCCTGGAGCGAGCGAGCAGAAGGCAGAAAGTTTTGCGTTAAAAGGAGACACAAACAGGTTTACCTGTGGCATCCCCCAGCAGAGGAAGATATCATCCGCTACCCCCTGATCTAGTTCCCACTCATGAGCGTGAGCAGATGACAGACTGAGTTGGTCTGCCAACGTGTTCTCGACCCCCGGGACATGAATGGCCGTGAGGTGAAGGTTGTGCTGCACTGCCTATTCCCAAACCCGCATCACCTCCCTGCAGAGAGGGTAGGAACGAGTTCTCCCATTTGTTGATGTACCAGACCACACACATGTTGTCTGCCTGGACAGCCAGATGTCCGGGAAGCAGATAAAGATGCAGAGCCTGAAAAGCATAAAGCACAGCCCTAAGCTCGAGCACATTGATGTGGAGAGATTTTTTGAGCTTGGACCAGGAGCCCTGGGTCCTGCGAGGCCTGAGATGGGCTCCCCAACCCTCCCCCGAGGTGTCTGTAGTCAGCGTGTGGGAGGGGGGAGAAAGACAGAAGGCAACTCCCCGGCAAAAGTTCTCCTGAACGATCCACCATTGCAAGTCCCGAGCCATAGGATTGGAGACCAGAAATAGTTGATCTAGGTCATTTACCAGCTGATCCCACTGAGACCGAAGCATCCACTGAGATATTCTCATGTGGAGCCGAGTGCAAGGGACTGTCGGAATAGCAGCCACCATGAGCCCGAGGAGGCGAAGGACCGACCTGGTGCTGACCCGCCTGCGGCTGGACAACAGGCTGACCTGAGCCTGGAATGAGGCCACCATGTCCAGTGGCAGGAATGCCATGCCGGAGGTCATGTCCAGGATCACCCCGCTAAACTGGAGCCTCTGGGACAGGATCAGATGGGACTTGGCCTGGTTGACGGTAACCCCCAGGCAGGTAAAAACCTGCAGGGTAAGGGAAAGGAAGCGCAGGAGTTCCTCCCTGGACGAGGCCACCCGGAGCCAGTCATCCAGGTACGGGAAAACCTGCACCCCCTGGGTATGCAGGTAGGCCGCTACCACCGAAAGGAATTTGGTGAACACTAGGGGCGCTAAGCAAAGACCAAATGGGAGGGCCTTGAACTGGTAGTGGTCCCCCTGGAACGCCAAACGCAGGTATTTGCGGTGGGAAGGGCGAATAGGGATATGCAGGTAAGCATCCTGCATGTCCAGAGTGCACAGCCACTGTCCCGGCCGAAGAAGGGGAAGAAGACTGCAGAGAGAGCAGCCTGAACCTTTTGTACTCCATGAACAAGTTCAGGGAGCTGAGGTCAAGAATTGGCCTCACATCTCCTGACTTCTTTGGGACCGGGAAGAAGTGGGAGTAGTAGCCTGTCCCCCAAAGATGGGGAGGAATGGGCGCTATCTCCTCCTTTAGAAGAAGAGAGGATACTTCTTCCCGAACCAGATGATGATGTTCTGGGGAGTAAGATGACCTGGGGGGAAGTTTTCGAGGAGGTTTCCGAAGAAACTCTATTGAGTGTCCTCCTGCGATCAGTTGGAGCACTTAAGCGTCTGAAGTGATCCTCTCCCAACCCGGAAGATGGAGGGAGAATCTCCCTTCTACTGGTTCCTCTGGAAGGCCCAGAGGCTGTGGGAGAGGAAAGGAGTCAGGAAGTGTGAGACAGCGTCACGGCTGAAGCCCCCACTGCTTTTTTTTGGGGGGGGGGGGCTTGGCAGCTGGAGGGGCCCGACGTTTGTTGGCCCGCTTTCCCTGAGGTTTCGCCCTTTGCCGAGAATGTCTGCGAACGTGATGACGCTGAGCCTGAGGGGGGTCTGTACATGAAGTCAACCAACTTAAGTGCAGTACCCTTCTCCTGCAGATCGGTGAGGATGTCCTTGACATCACCACCGAACAGCACTGAACCCCTGAAGGGTGCGTCCTGGATAGCAGACTGCACCTCCGGGACCAAACCGGACACCCGGAGCCAGGCATGATGCCGCAAACCCATGGCGAAAGCCGAGCTCCGACCAGCAGCGTCCACCGCATCATATGAGGCACGAAGCATGTGCCGACTGGCCAAACACGCAGACTGGACTAGATCCGCCACTTCCTGCTTCGTCTGAGACTCAGGAAGTGAGTCCAATTTAGCCTCCACCTCACTAAGGATCGCCTTCTGGTAATCCCCCATATGACCAATGTAATTCAGGGCCCTAATACCCAGAGTGGAAGAAGCATAGACCTTCTTCCCGTACTGGTCCAGAAGGTGGGATTCCTTGTCGGGTGGCGACGAGCTCAAATGCTTGGGTTAGCTGTCTGGCCGTGAGCGGTGCTAATCACAACTGAATCAGCTCAAGGGTGCGAATTTAGAGTCAGCACCCTCCCTAGCCTGATAAAGCCTGTCTGACTTCCTATGAAGCGGGGTTAAAGCCGATGGTTGCTTCCAAATGGTGGAAACAAGGTCGGCATGAGGCTCAATCCAGGGTGGCACCAGGGTAGAGCGGTCTCGGACAGATCCAGGTGCGCAGCAAGTTGCTTACGCTGTCGATCTGGCTTCAAGGAATGACACTGATGAACTTCCGTAAAGAAAGGATCTTCCAGGGGGAGACTTCGGAGGAGTCCTTGGCCTGGGCTTGTCCGGAGTGCAGGGCTTGTCGTCTGGGTCGGAACGACCATCTGAGTCATCCGAGGTCTCCGAGGAGGAAGAAGACTCCTACGCCCGGCGCGGGGGAAGAACGGACCCCTTGGGAAGCCCCTGGGGAAGAGTATCCTGCTCTACCCTGGAACCAGAGGGCTCGCCTCTGGCATCCGGCGGTGGGGAGAGGATCTCATCTCTGACGTAGGGGGTCCAGAACCGGGACCGGGACTGGCATTGGACGATGGCTCTCTACCTCCCTGGTGAGCTGAGCTTTGGCCTCAGCCCACCAGGAAGGCAGAATCTCCTTCAAGTTCACCGGTGGCTGAGGGGGTGATGGAGGAGGAGGAAGAGGAGGAGGAGAAGGAGGAGGATAAGGAAACTGAGGGTATCTGTAGGGTGTGTATCCGTACCCCGATGGCAGGTAGCCCGGCGTTGGTTACTGGGGTGCCAGATACAGCGAGCCCAGATATGACGGCATCGGATAGGATGGGGTCGGATACCCAGGGACTGGGAGTCTGTGGGAGCAGAAGGCCCCGGAAATGGCCCAGCGGGCAGGCCCAGAACGGGAGGCCCGGCAGATGGCAGCCCCGGCGTAGGGGCAGCGTCCGGCAATGGGATATTGTTGGGCGTCAGGTTGGCCGGAGTTGGTGCCGGCATCCGAGGATCCCGCATCGGGTCATCCAGCCCAGTGGAAGGGAGACCCAATGGCAGTGTACCCACTTCCTCCGTGTTGCCCGGGGAAGAAGGATTACGATCCCTGGGATCCAGCAGAGGAGACGCTGGCACCTCGGAGTGCAACGAGCGTTGCGGCAAGCTTGGGACGGCGGACAGCCCGAAGGGTCCGGCGTCGCCCTCTATGCTCGGCGGGCGTGGAGGAACCGACATCCGTCTTGCTCCGGCAGGATCCGGGCGGATGTCAGAGAGCGGCGTCCGACTCTCGGACCCAGTGCCCGGCGAAGGCCCACGAAGGGCGGCCTTGGCGGGCGCTTTGGAGGCCGTCGCGCTGCCCGAAGGGTCGGGCGTCTTAGCGGCCTTACCGGGTGGGCGGGAGGAGCCGGCGTCTGCCTTATCAGGGCGCTCAAACCAGAAGGCCGCATGGTGTCGACCTTACTGGGAGCGGCTGCCTCCTTTGACCCGGAGGCTCCCGAGGGGCCCGAGCGTGAGCCAGATGAGAGGGTTGATGCAGTCTTAGAAGCCTCCAAGACGGCCGCCACGGAGCTGCCTCCCAGGGGAGGCGTTACCTGCAACACCGTGATCCTAACCAAGGCCACGGCGACCGATGAGGAGTCCCGGTCCGAGTGCTTCTTCTTGTGGTGGTCCTCCAGAGAAGTCAAAGTCTGCCAAAGTTTTTTCAGTTCCTTTTCTGTGGAGGTCATTTTTTGTTTAAGAACGTGGGCCTCCAGGGACTGCTGCCTCCGCTTTCTTGTGGCCACGTTAAACTGCTGGCAGAGCTGGCACTTCCCGATGGGATGATCGGGGCCTAGACAAAAAAGGCACTGGGAATGTCTGTCCTTACGCAGGAGCTGGGCACCGCAAGAATCACACTTGTCTTTGTGCTCGGAGGGAGTCAGGGATGAATTACATGGCAGCTGAAGGTAAGGCTGACGAAAACCAGGAAAAAGTAGAAAACTGGTGGTAAAAAACTACCAACGATTGACTGCGAAGCAGTGAACTTAACCGCGAGGTGCTGCACGAGCTAACGGAGGGAAAGAACTGGAGGGTGGGCGTGTGGGACCGCCCCTTTATACTGACCGCCTGACGTGGGGGCGGTCCCCCGCCAGAGACTGCTAGCTAGAAATTTTTCCATGGGGTCCCGACACCTGCCGGCTTCAGTCCTGTGTGTAATTACCTACTGCAAGAGCTCTCTCGAAGTAAGATCAATAGATCTTCAAGGAAATCTCTGTCATCAGGTCACACATATGGAACTCAGCCGTCAAGTGTCAGGATCCCACAGAAGCTTTTGCTGCAGCAGTCGGTTAGGGACGCCCATGCTGACATCAGACTTCGACGTCACACACCTTATAAAAGCGTGTGCGGCCCCACTCCCTCCTCAGTTCTTTCCCTAGCTGGAGACCATAGGAGACAAGAGTCCCACCAGGGAACTGAAGAGAGAAAGAAGGTGCCCAGCTAGCAGAAGATTGGAACAACATGACAGACGAGCTGCACAGAGAGAGAGAGAGAGAGAAAGAGAAAGAAAGGGGGATGGCAGGAGGGATGGCACGACCTGATGGCAGAGATTTCCTCGAAGATCTGTTATGGTAAATTCTTACGTAACTGTTCAATCTTCTTGAGGGATATCTCTGTCATCAGGTCACACCTATGGAACAAGTACCAAGCAGTGCTAAGCGCAAGTCAGTCTGGGTGGCAGGAGGCCCGAGGCCTAAAAAAGAAGGCTCTGAAGCACAGCTAGGCCAAAGCCTGCCCTTGTTAGTGAAAGTGTGGACAGTACTCCAAGTGACAGCAGTGCAAATCTCGGCTGCAGACATGCCCCTGAAACAGACAACAGAAGTGGCCATACCCTAGTGGAATGGCTCTTAACAACCCCAGGAAGTTCCTTACCATACTTCCTGTAACAAAAAATAATACAGTTGGCCAACCATTTGGACAAGCACTGTTTTGAAACTGGAGTGTCTTCTCTGTCAGGGGAAAAAGAAACAAACAACTGAGAGGACTTCATGCAGTCCCTCGCACAGCATGTATAGTAATGCAGAATTCTATGCACATCCAAAGTATGGAGCGATGCTTTCCCTGGATTGGCATACTCTGGATAATAAACAGGCAGGTGGATGGATTGATTTAGGGTAAACTCAGACATTGCCTTAGGAAGAAACTTAGGATTAGTACGACAAGAGACTGTCTTTGTGGAAAATCAAATAAGGCTGCTCACACATGAGAGCCTGCAGCTCTGAAATCCTTTGAGCAGAAGTAATGGCAACTAAAAATAACGCTTGCCATGACAGAAGGAGTAGCTCGCATGATGTAGCTGGCTCAAAAGGAGGAGTCAGCTTTGCCAGGACAAAATCCAGGTCCCAAGCCAGGAATGGATTACAGATAGGAGGCTTCAAGTGGAGAATGCCTCACAGAAAAGTACGGGCCAAATCCAGCTGTGCCACAGTATGGCCATCGATGAGCACGTGAAAAGTTGTTATGGCCAACAGGTGCACTTTAAGAGAGGAGTATTTTAGTCCTGCATCAGATAAAGGACAGGAGATACTCCAGAACCTGGTTCACTGAACATGTGAAAGGATCCAGGCTATGAGAAGCGGCCCAGATAGCAAACTGCTTCCATTTCACGGAATAGGTGGACCGGGTGGAGGACTTTCTGGTGGCCACCAGGACATAGAAACATAGAATTTGACGGCAGATAAGGACCGCTTGGCCCACCCAGTCTGCCCATATCCCTACCTGCCTACTGGATAAGCTGCAGATCCTAGTTAACCAGCAGCCTACTTCTTCCTACCCCCACCCCCTAGAATTGCCTTATGACTGTCCCATGCATGCTTAAATTCCACCACTGATTTTGACTCCACAACCTCCTCCGGAAGGCCGTTCCATGCATCCACAACCCTCTCTGTGAAAAAATACTTCCTTAAATTACCTCTGAGCCGCCCCTCCTCTATCTTCAAATTGTGCCCTCTTGTTCTTGCACACCTCTTTTTTTGAAAGATGCTACCCTCTTGGACTTTGTTGATTCCCTTGAGGTACGTGAACGTTTCTATCATGTCCCCCCTCTCCCTCCTTTCCTCGAGGCTATACATATTAAGCTCCTTTCGTCTCTCTTCATATGTCTTCCGGTGCAGACCCTGCACCATTTTAGTTGCCCTCCTCTGGACAGCTTGCATCCAGTCTATGTCTTTGCAGAGATTGGGTCTCCAGAACTGCACACAGTACTCCAGATGGGGTCTCGCCAGCTGTCTGTACAGAGGGATAATAACTTCCTGTTTTCTACTGGTGATGCCTCTCCCTATGCATCCCAGTATCCCCCAGCCCTCCTTGCTGCCCTCTCACATTGCTTGCCCACCTTTAGGTCATCTGATATGACTACCCCAGGTCCCTTTCCATTTTTGTTGTTGTTAGTATCTCACCCCCCATTGTGTAGTCTTCCCCTGGGTTTTTGTTTCCCAGGTGCATTACCTTGCACTTCTTAGCACTGAATCTAAGCTGTCATACATCTGACCATTCCTCTAACCTTGCCAAGTCCCTTCTCATCCTTTCCACCCCACCCTGTGCATCAACTCTGTTGCAGATCTTTGTGTCATCTGCAAAGAGACATACTTTTCCTTCCAGTCCTTCTGCAATATCGCTTATAAAGACATTGAAGAGGACCAGTCCTAATACTGAACCCTGCTTTGCCCTACTAGTAACCCTCCTTTCGTCTGAGTGGACTCCATTTACTATTACTCTTTGTGTCCTATTCTCCAGCCAATTCTTTACCCAGGCTGTCATCTTGGGACCCACTCCCAGGCTGGCTAACGTATATTAATCTTTTGCGTGGGACTGTGTCAAATGCCTTGCTAAAGTCTAGTGAGGCAAGTCCACACCCCCTCCTGATCTACTACTTTGGTCACCCAGTCAAAGAAATCTATCAGATTAGTCTGGCATGACCTTCCGCTGTGAATCCATGCTGCCTAGGGTCCTGTGCCCTCTGGCCTCTAGATACTCAACAATTCTTTCCTTCAGAAGTGATTCCATCATTTTCCCTATCACTGAGGTTAAACTAACAGGTCTGTAGTTTCCTGCTTCTGCCTTGCTCCCACTTTTGTGAAGGGGAATCACATCTGCCCTCCTCCAGTCCTCGGGTATCACCCCATCCACCCATGATTTGTTAAAAAGGGTAGTCAGTGGTGTCACTAGTTCTACCCTTAGTTCTTTTAGAATTCTGGGATGAATCTCATCAGGCCCCATTGCTTTGTCCACCTTCAGTTTTAAGAGTTCTTTCAGAACCCTTTCTTCTGTAAATGGGCTGGTATCAACTTCTGTATCCAGAGTGTTTCTACTGTTTGTTTTACGTACCTTCCCCTCTTCATTTGTAAATACTGAGCAAAAATATTTGTTTAGTATCTCTGCCTTTTCACAGTCTCCCTCTGCCCACCCTCCCTCCCTTTATTAAGCCTCACTATCCCTCCCTTGGTCTTCCTTTGCTCCCTGATGTACCTATAAAGATTTTATCCCCCTTCTTAACTGAGTTGGCTATCTTTCCTCGGTTTGGGCCTTTGCTGTTCTGACTGCCTTCCCAGCCTCCTTTTGCTTTAACTGATACAGTTCTCTGTCCTGCTCCTTCTCGATTCCTTGTACTTCCTGAATGCTTTCTTTTCTCTTGAACCTTCACTGCCACTTCCTTTGAGAACCATAGTGGTTTTACATCGTTTGTTTTGTTTATTTGCTTCACACAAAGGCTCGTTACCTCTGTGATGGCAGTTTTTATTATTCCCCATTGTTCTTCCACCCCTCCTTCCTGCCCATTTGCTAGTGCATTCCTTAGGCACTCACCCATTTTGGCAAAGTCAGCCCTCCTAAAGTCCAGTACTTTTGTCTTTGTATGGCTTGACTCTATTGCTGTGTTTATTGTGAACCATACTGTTCGATGGTCAGCCACCTTCTGAGACACACCAAAGCGAGCAATGGCTATGTCCTCAGGAGCCATGCATGCAGGTGGAGGGACTTGAGGTCTGGGTGGGCCAGGGTCCCCCGAGCCTGTGTAAATGGGTCCCTGCAGAGGGCCAGGGGAACTGGAGGTTTCACAGCCATTTGTTACAGTAATGGAAACCATATCTGCCAAGGCCAAAAGGAAGCCACTAGAATTAGGGTGGCACCTTCCATCTGTAGCTTTATAAGCACCCTCTGAATCAGGGGGAAGGGAGGGAAGCCATGCAGAAACCTCCCTTTCCAGGAGAGGGACAATGCATCTCACCAGAAAACTCCAGGCCCTTGATCTAGTGAGCAGAAATGCAGCAGTTTTGCATTGAGTGGGGACGCAAGAAAGTCCAACTCTGGACAACCCCACCTGTCGAACAGGTTTTCTGCTACTGAGAAACAGAGAAATAGAAACATAGACTTTGACGGCAGATAAGGACCACTTGGCCCACCCAGTCTGCCCATTTCCCTACCTACTGGATAAGATGCAGAGTCTAGTTAACCAACAGCCTACTTCCTGCCAACCCCAACTACAACCGCCTCATGTCTGTCCCATGCATGTTTGAATTCCACCACTGTTTTAGACCCAACAACCTCCCCAGGAAGGCAGTTCCATGCATCCACCGCTCTCTCCGTGAAAAAAAATTCCTCACATTACCCCTGAGCCGTCCCCCCTCTATCTTTAAATTGTGCCCCCTTGTTCTTACACATCTCTTTTTCTGAAAGATGCTACCCTCCTGGACTTTGCTGATTCCCTTGAGGTATTTGAAAGTTTCTATCATGTCCCCCTGTCCCTCCTTTCATCAAGTGGATACATATTAAGCTCTCTCAGTCTCTCTTCATATGATTTCTGATGCAGACCCCGCACCATTTTAGTTGCCCTCCTCTGAACTGCTTCCATCCTGTCTATGTCCTTGCATAGATGAGATCTCCAAAACTGCACACAGTACTCCAGATGGGGTCTCACCAACTGTCTGTACAGGTCTGCAGTTCCCTCTCATGCACTTTGGAGTGTGACCTACTGAGGCTGTCTGCCCAATACCAGACCCTCATTGCTTCCCGGCATAGAGGGTAGGAATGGGTGTCCTCCTGCTTGTTGATGTAGTATACCACACTGAGTTTGTCTGACTGCACCAACAGAGGGACCTAAGAGAGATGGTTCTGGAAGGCATACAGAACTGTTCTTATTTCTAGGAGTTTTATGTGGAGCTGAGTTTCCCAGTGGGACCAGAGACCCTGGGTCTGACAGAGACCTAGATGGGCTCCCCATTCCAAACCTGAGGCATCAGTGGTGAGGAGTGGGGATAAAAAAAAAAAGAGGACCCCCTTTAAGAGATTGGCTGGGTCCATCCACCAGTGAAGTCCCTGGTGTACTGGCGAGGAGACAAGGACCACCTGATCTGGATCATCTGAGCGCTGATCCCACTGAACCCTGAACGTCCACTGCAGGATCCTCATGTGTAACCTGGCCAGAGGGATGGTAACAATGGCTGCAGCCATTAGGCCTAATATCCTGAAGAATGTCCTGTCTGTGACATGCCAGCTCTGAGCCACCTCCTGGGCCTGAGCAATATGATGGTCTGCTCTGTCTTGAGAGAGGAAGGCCCTGGCCTGAGTAGAGTCTAGGACTGCTCCTATGTACTGCAACAGCTACTAAGCACCTCGTAAATACCTGTGGCACAGACGATAAGCCAAAGGGTAATACCCTGAACTGGTAATGCTCCCCCTGGAACAGAAACCACAGGAATCGTCTGTGGGGGGGGGGGGCAAACCAAGATATGCAACCAGGCATTCTGCATATCGAGGTAGCATAGCCAGTTGCCCAGCTTGAGCAGAGAAAGAAGGCCACGCAAAGTGACCATCTGTAACTTTTTATACTGGATAAAAAGGTTCAGTTCCTTGAGGTATAGAATAGGCCTCAAGTCCCCTGTCCTTTTGGGAACCAGGAAGAACCTGGAGTAGAACCCATTGTTCCCTTGCCACCTGGGTACTGGTTTTATAGCTTGTTTGCATGGCAAGGTGAGGACCTCCTCCATGAGCACCTCTATATGATCAGGAGGGTAAAAAGTGGGGACTGGGGGAACATCTGGAGGCTGCTCTAGAAGCTCTAAAGCACGGCCTTATTCGATTATCTGCAGGACCCAAGCATCTTTTGTGATTGTCTCCATTGGGACAGATGAAGGGAGATCCGACCTCCAACCACCACCTCCTTGCTTGGGAAAGTAGGAGAGGGGTCTATTAAGGAGTCAGGTGGAGGTTGAACTAGTGGCTGGGGCTGCACCTCCTCCTCTGGACTGCTTAGCAGAGGGTCCAGAGGTGGAGGAGGGAGCAGACAAGGTGGAACTGGCTCTATGTTTACCTGATGTTTGGCTCCGGGACCAGACTTGTGAGAGGCCTTACGAAAGGAGCACCTCAGCCTACTCCTGGGCTGTGTATGGTACAGGGAGTGGACTGACCGAACAGCCCTGCCAGAGGCTTCCAGTTCATTAACAATATCTTGCATGTTGGGTCCAAAAGCTTGCGACCCACAAAAGGGACATTCAACACCTTTTGCTGGACATCATTCACAAAACCAGAGACCCTAAGCCTCGAGTGCCTTCTGAGGCAAATGCTACAGGCAGCTGCCCTGACTGCAGTATCAGCCATATGATAGGTGGCTCTGAGGAGATGCTTAGTGACATCTTCCGGTGCCTGGAGTACCTTAAGGAGCTCCTGTCTCTGGGAACCCTTAGAGAGGGCCTGTGCAGCCGCTTTGCCTTTCCACCAAAGGGTAATTTGGTACTTAATCAGATAAGCCAAATAACTGGCAATCTGAAGACTGAGGGTGGCACAGACAAAAGTCCTCTTGCCCCAGAAGTCCAGTCTCCTGGACTCCTCGTCAGAGGGCAGGGAACTAAGGTGCTTAGGGGCCTTAGTTTTGTCATGAGCTGCCTTGATAACCACTGAGGTGGTTTCAGGCTGGCCCACATAAAAGGGCAAACCCTGAGGTGCCTGACAGTGTGTGTCAGCCTTTCTGGGTATCGCTAGTACCATATTGGGCCTGCGCCAGGCCGCTGTGACAACATCATTCAAGGCTGGCAGAGAGGAGGAATAACCCCAGCTGCTGGAGGTCTGACTGAGCAAGTAAGAAGGAGACTACTAAGGAATATAGGAACTTACTGTCCCAGAACAGGAAGATCAGGAGCTTTAAGGGCACGGAGGCAGTAGGAAAGTAAGGAGAAAGAAAAAAAATTATATATAGTGTATATATATATATATATATATATATATATATATAAAGAGAGAGGAAAGAGTAAGTATACAAAACAACAGTTAAAGGGCCACAAATAAAACATGATGGGAGTGGTGCAGTGCAGTGGCTGTGGAGCAGTAGTCTTCCAGGAGACGTTCTGGAGGATGCGGTGTTGTCTCATCTGCAGGGTGCCTCTCTGGGCTGAGGGAGGAGGTTGCTCATCTCCAGGCTGAGTTGGCCAGGATTTGGGGGGCCTCCTTTCCCACCCAGGGACCACCAGGGCCACTGCCGCTACCTCAGAGGTCGCCAAGAAAGAGGAGTGGTTGGACCACAGTGGGCTCAGGTAGGGTGAGGGTGGTGGAACGAGAAGTGCATCCCTCCAGTTGTACCTCTCCACAATTCATATGCCATTCCGGCAGAGTATGGTTCCCCTATGGAGGCACGCGCAGTGGAGACCAAGGAGGATGCTGGGAACCTCCACAAAGGAGACCCACAGGAGGGTAGCATGGGACCCCACAGGGGAAGGAAACAACTCCTGGTGGGGGACTCCACTGTTAGGAGGGTAGAACTGGGGGAGGGAAGGGAGGGGAGAAGGAGGTAAGGTGCCTGTCTGGCGCCATGACTTGGAGGGACAGGGAGAGAATCCTCAGGATCGTAAGAGCAGCTGCACAGGGGGAGGGAGCTGGATGTCATTGTCTACCTAGGGACAAATGACCTAGCTGGAAAAGGAATCAGAACAGTGCAGGAGGAGTTTGTGGAGTTGGGGAGGGGCCTTAGACAACTACCACACACGGTAACCTTCTCAGTGGTGCTGCCTGTCTATGGTATAGGTGAGGCTAGGGCGCTCCGCACTATGGGATTCAATCAGTGGTTGAAAAACCGGTGTAGTGCTCTGGGTTTTGGCTTCACTGAGGACTGGGGGTCCACCTGGAGAGATGCAGGCCTATACTGGCGTGATGGTCTGCATCTGTCCAGGAGGGGAACCAGGATCCTGGGTGACAGGTTTAAATGCTTCATTGGCAAGCATTTAAACTAGCCAAGAGTGGAGGCACTGAAAAGGAGACAGGAAATCCTAGGCCCCCCCCCCACCAAAAAAAAAAAAAATCAGGGTAGTTAGTGAGGCAAACACCAAGATAGAGAAGTCAATAGGGAGAAGGGCAGGGGTAAATTGAGAAAAAGACAAAGGCAGTAAGGACGGGGATGGGGCAAAAAGGGGTAAGGCCATCAAAAAATGGAGGGTAATGAGTACCAATGCCCATAGTCTAGGTAACAAGCTTCCTGAACTGGTGGCCTTGATGGAAGAGGGATTCCTGGATATCATGGCAGTCGCAGAAACATGGTACACACAGAACCATGACTGGGATGTCAACATACCAGGGTGCACAATCTACAGGAGGGACAGGGAGAGTAGAAGAGGAGGAGGAGTAGCTACCTATGTAAGGGAAGGGATCAAAGCAACGGAACTAAAGGGTAAAAGGGAGGAGAGGAGGCACTGTAGGTCACCCTGAAGACTGGAAATGGCACCACAATCCGCAAAGGGGTTGTATACAGACCACCATCTCAGTGGGAGGAAATGGACAAGGAAATGATAGAAGGCATCCTTAGGATGGCAGAGAAAGGGGAGATATTGCTGATGGGGGACCTGAATATGCCAGATGTTAACTGGAGCACCTTTGCTGCAGCTACATCCAAGAGCAGGGCCATTCTCGTTGCCCTACAGGGGGCATGCCTCAGACAGCTAGTGTTGGAACCCACTCAGGAGGGAGCAATCTTAGACCTGGTACTCTCATATGGGGATGGAGAGAGGATCTCGTATCTAGAAGTGGGTGGCCATCTGGGAACAAATGACCACCAAACAGTGTGGTTCACGATAAACTCAGCTGTAAGGGTCAAGCCATACAAAAGTGAAGGTACTGGACTTCAGGAGGGCTGATTTTGTCAAAATGGGAGAGTGCCTCAGAAAAGCAGTAGCAAACAGGCAAGAAGGAGAGGTGGAGCAACAATGGGGAAACATCAAAACTGCCATCGCAGAGGCAACAAGCCTTTGTGTGAAGCAAATAAATCAAAACGAAAGAAAAAATCACTATGGTTCTCAAAAGAGGTGGCGGGGAAGGTTAGGGAGAAAAAGATAGCATTCAGGAAGTATTTTATTTATTTATTGAAATTGTTTCACCGGGAAAAGCACACTGAACAAGAACTGCTCATCTCCCGGTGCGACCTGGGGGGAGGGGTACAGTGGCGAAGAGGACAAGGGTAGTCCAGGTCCTGACATATATACATACAATTACAATACAATTGAAAACATTTGACAGAAATAGTTGGGCATAGATGACAATTTACCCTTACTAATAGTACAGTAGCAATTACATGGGGAAGTCATGCTTTATACCTTGAAAACGTATAATTAGATAATACAGCTGCATATGTTTAACAGGAATAGGTGAGTGTGGATTAATACATATACCCTAATAGTCAAGAGTAACAGTTACAATGAGGAAATCCTGCTATGGTATTGGGTTTTGGTATATAATGAGATAGGGGTAAGTGCAAGCTAGCTAGCTTAAAAGTTGGGATCAAGTGCACTAGCTGGGTGTGGTTAGCGAAGTAGCACCATTGGGCCTACTGGGAGAAGAAATATAGGAGTGTCTGAGGTAGAATAGATTGGAAAGTTAGCTGCAGGAGCAGTTTACTAAGCAGTGGTTGGCAAGGGCATAGGAGAGTGAGTGGATAGAGGAAGAGTGGTAAATTTCAGAGGGGAAAGAGTTCCAGAGTTGAGGAAAGTGGTGAGAGAAGGCAGACTGGCCAGCTTGGGTCCGACGTCTGGGGACTAACAGGAGCCAGGAGTCTAGGGACCTCAGAGCATAGGTGGGTGCCAAAGGGGGCAGTAGTAGGGACGTCAAATGCACTGGGAGGGTACCAAACCAGTTCCTCGAGATAAACTTGGCACAGTGAATTAGGCAGCGGTTCTCAAAGGAGGGGAGAGCAAGGGAGCGGTATAGCTCACAGTGGTGGGTGCGAGGAGGAGCGTCAAGAGCGAACCGGCAGAAAGCATTAAAAAGGGTATCGAGTTTGGATAAAAGTGACTTGTGGGTGGCACTGTAAACAATATCACAATAATCGAATGAGGGAAGTATCATCTTCTGGATAAGTTCACGACGGACCGGATAAGGGAGGCTAGAACGGTTCCGACATAAAGCTCCGAGCTTGGGGCGGAGTTTTGTTAGTACAGAGTCAGCATGGACTGCGAAGGTGAGGTGGCGTTCAAGTCAAACTCCAACATACCGAAAGGAGATGACATCCTCCAGCTCTGACCCATCAAGGGTGTGGAAAAGTAGGAGGGAAGGGATCCTGGCTAGTCATTGGGATATAACAAAAGTCATAGTTACAGTTTTTTTTTGCATTTAGAGAGAGCTGGTGAGAGTTGAACCAGAGCTGGACTTTGTTAAAATCCGCCTGGAGGACAGAGGCAACTGAGGCTGGGGAGGAGCCAGAAGAAAATAGGACAGTATCGTCAGCATACATGTGGATCGAGGAGGCAGAACAAGTTTGGGGCAGGTTGTTTAGAAAAATAGAGAACAGGATAGGCCCAAGCACCGATCCTTGGGGGACACCGGTAGACATGGGGAGGGGAAGGGATATGGCATCCTCATTCCTGACAGATTGAGTGTGGTCAGTAAGATAGCTACTGAACCAAGCAGTAGCAGATGTGGAGAGGCTAGAGTCAGAGAGGTTAGATAGTAACAGAGTATGGGAGACTGTATTGAAGGCCTTGGCCAGATCGATGAAAATAGCACAGGTGATGAGACCTCTATCCATTCCAGATTGGGTGGTGTCAGTGAGCCTTAGTAAAGAGGAGGCAGTGGAGTGATCTTTCCTGAATCCAGACTGTTAGTGTGTGAAGAAATTTGAGTCGGCGAGATAGGAGGTCAGCTGGCTAAGCACTAAATGTTCTCGTAGCTTCGCCAGAGCAGGGAGGAGGGAGATTGACCGATAGTCTGAGGTGGAGGAGGAGGCACCCCCTTTGTGGAAAGGGATGACAATGGCGTGCTTCCAGGACAGAGGGACAGATGCAGTGGTGAAGGATAGATTTAGGAGGTAGGCAGTAGGGGTGGCTGTGGCAGAGGCCGAGAGGAACAGAAGTTTGGGGTCTAGTCCATCCGGGGAATTCCCATTTGAGGGGCTTAATGTTAACAGGGCTTCTAGAGCTTCATCCAGAGAGATTTCCTTGAAGGAAAACATACCTGTATTTTGAGGTAGTTTTTGCCCTGTAGGTGGTGGAGATGGTGACATGGGGGGTAAGGAGGAAAGAAGCAAGGAAGCACAGGTGGAGAAATATAAGTTAAACTCAGCAGCGACTGAGATAGGATCCGAGTGTGTGGAGTTGTTTACACTAAGGAGAGGTGAGGGCTTGGCCGCTGGGGGTGAGAAGAGGGAGTGTATGACCTTCCAGAATTTGGAGGGAGGATCTAAAGTACTCTGCTTTAGCTAGCCGAGTTGCTCTAGTGCACACGTTGCGCAGATACCTGTAGTGGGAGAGGTCCTGAGGTAGGGCTGAGGCTTTGAAGGCTTGCCATGCTGAGTCACGGGCATTCATACAAGCTGTGAGCTCTTGGGAGATCCAAGACAGGTGGGTGCCACGTACCCTCGTACGTCGTAGTGGGGCGTGGGAATCCCATATCTTAAGAAACATATTTTTGAAGTGAAGTAGGGTGTCATCTATCAGGTTGGGGGGGGGAAGGGAGCCAATTAGCTAGGACAAGGTCATTTAGGAGGGGACCGAGGTTTAGGGATTTGAACGACCGTTGGACTAAGAACTTAGGGGGGGATTTGAGACGATGGATTTTGCGAACAAGGTAGAGGACATGGTGATCACTCAGAGTGAGGGAGTAGGCCTGTTTGGATGACTCTGTGAGGATGGGAGGTCAGAGCCCAGTCGATAAGGGAGTGTTTACCTGATTTAAGGTTTAGGCGGGTGGGCTCAGTGATGAGTTAGGTTAAATTGAGGGCAGCGACATCCATCCAGGTCTTGTTGAGGGCCGGGGCTAACCAGTTTAGGTTAAGATCATCCATAGCATATAATTCCCCGGTGGGTGCTCATGAACTGATTTGTGTAAGAAGGTCGGTAACAGTTGTGACAGGGGTGCCTGGATGGCAGTAGATTCCAGCAACGAATTATGGGCAGCGAGAAAGGTAGTGTGAGCTGGAGCAGCAAGAGTTCGTACTCTTTAGGTTCAGATTTAGATAAGATTATTCCATAGCGTATGTCCGAACTTATGAAGATGGCTACACCGCCACCTCTCGTGGCCCTGTCCTGGTGGGCTATCGTGTAACCAGGGATTGAGACTGAGGAGTAGGGAATGTTTTTGTTAAGTCAAGTTTCAGAGAGGATAAGGACATCAGGGGCATGCAGGGCAGCGATAACTTCTAGCTGGTCGATTTTAAGTGGAAGGCTATGAATATTTAGGTGAAGGAGATGGAGGCCTTTGTGGAGGGGGTAACC
Organism: Neoceratodus forsteri; assembly: GCA_016271365.2. Lineage (NCBI taxonomy): Eukaryota > Metazoa > Chordata > Ceratodontiformes > Ceratodontidae > Neoceratodus > Neoceratodus forsteri. The sequence continues at coordinate 1,206,460,594 of CM057456.1, forward strand.
TGGCAGTTGGGAGGGGAAGGGATGCGGGGTGGGGATGCCAGCTGAGGTTGGTGAGGATGTGGTGGTTGAGGGTCCCAGATTTGGGTGCATGTCTCCCGCTACAAGAAGGAGGAGGGTGAAGGATAGGTGTTGAGCTAGTAAACGGAGGTAGCTTGGAATGGAAAAGCCCCGGCGCAAGTGGGGGCAAGGATGGACATTTGCGTGGGTAACAGGTGTGGGGCGAGAAGCAAGTAGGTGCAGGAGAGTCCAAGAGGGGGAGGGCCTGATTAGGAAAGGGGGGGACATATAGTGGAGTGTGCCCAGGTAGCAGTGGGTAGGAGAGAGAGAGCGCAGGATTGGAGGGGCAAGGAGGAGCTACAATATGAACCAAGTAGGGGAGGGGGGCATGGGAAAGGTAGGCAGCATGGTGGAGAGGAGGGGTGGGAGGCAGGAGAACAGACAACTGAGTAGAGGTAAAACGCCAGCCACGGTTAACATGGTGCTGGGATTTTGTAGCAGCTTCTTAGACAAGGAGGTAATTACGAGGAGAAAGGAGCCTGAGATTGACTGGGATGAATGTGTTGGTTGGCCCCTAGAAGGGCAAATGGCCAACAGGCCTAGGAGGTGAAACAGAGAGAATAGGAATTCTAGAGTAGAGGGGAGCCAATGGAAGGCTGCAGGAGGCTGGTGGGGGTGGGGTCGAGGAAGAGGGAGAGCAGAGAAAGTATTTAATCAGTGGAGGGAGTGGGGGGGCAGAAAATTTAGAAGACACTAAGAGGCGTGGGGTTTGGGGAGATTTAGCAGAACAATAGCCCTGGAGAAATTGGGCACCAAAGACAGCTGGCTCAGTGGGGTGGGGTGTGGGGATAGTTTCACAGATTCAGAAAGGAGCTGCAAACACTTAGTACTCTAACTCCGAACACAGATTTATATATTTTTTCCTTACTTTACACAGGCAGGTTTCAATTTAAACAGTAGAAATCAATGTAATTTCACAGTCGGAGCCCTGTTGGCAGAGAGAGATAGGGGAGCCAATCAGCTGCGACTGCCAGGCGACACCTGCAATCCGATAGGGTGCGCTTTCACCGTACCTTGAGCCAAGTATAAGGAAACACAGAAGGAGCAGGACGGAGCAAAGTCCCAAACAGTCACAACAAGTCACAACAGCAAAGTCCCAAACCGAGGAAAAGACAGCCAACTCGGTTAAGAAGGGGGGGTAAAACCTTTTACAGGTACATTAGGGAGCGAAGAAAGACAAAGGGAAGGATACTGAGGCTGAATAAAGTGGAGGGTGGGTGGGCAGAGAGGGACAGTGAAAAAGCAGGGATACTGAATGAATACTTCTGCTCAGTGTTCACAAAGGAAAAGAAGTTGGAGGTACCTAATCCAGTCAATAGAAGCACTCTGGATGGGGGTGGGGGGGTGTCGATATCAGTCCTTTCACAGAAGAAAGGGTTCTGAAAGAACTCCTAAAACTGAAGGTGGACAAAGCAATGGGGCCTGATGGGATTCACCCCAGAATTCTAAAAAAACTAAGGGGAGAACTAGTAACACCATTGACTACCATTTTTAACAAATCATGGTAGGATGGTGTGGTACCTGAGGACTGGAGGAGGGTGGATGTGGTTCCCCTTCACAAAACTGGGAGCAAAAGAGAAGCAGGAAACTACAGACCTGTCTGGAATCACTTGTGAAGGAAAGAATTGTTGAGTACCTAGAGAGCAGCGGGGCACAGGACCCAAGGCAGCATGGATTCACAGTGGGAAGGTCATGTCAGATGAATCTAATCTATTTCTGTGATTGGGTGACCAAAGTAGTAGACCAGGGAGGAGCTGTGGACATGGCCTGCCTAGACTTTAGCAAGGCATCTGACACAGTCCCACACAAAAGATTAATAAACAAGTTAGCCAGCCTGGGAGTGGGTCCTAAGGTGGTAGCCTGGGTAAAACATTGGCTGAACAACAGGACCAAAGGGTAATAGTAAATGGAGTCCATGAGTGAAAAAGGGGGGTTACTAGTGGGGTACTGCAGGGTTCAGTACTGGGTCCAGTCCTTTTTAATGTCTTTATAAGTGACATTGCAGAGGGACAGGAAGGAAAAGTACGTCTCTTTGCAGATGATACAAAGATCTGCAACAGGGTCGATACACAAGGTGGAGTGGAAAGGATGAGAAGGAACTTGGCAAGGTTGGAGGAATAGTCAAATGTATGGCAAATTAGATTCAATGCAAAGAAGTGCAAAGTAATGCACCTGGGGAAAAAAAAAAACCCAGGGGAAGAGTACACAATGGGGGTGTGAGATACTGACAATAACAAAAATGGAAAGGGACCTGGGGGTAGTTATATCAGATGACCTAAAGGTGGGAAAGCAATGTGAGAAGGCAGTAAGGAGGGCTGGGGGATACTGGGATGCATACGGAGAGGCATCCCCAGTAGAAAACTGGACGTTTTTATCCCTCTGAAGAGACAGCTGGTGAGACCCCATCTGGAGTACTGCATGCAGTTCTGGAGATCCCATCTCCGAAAAGACATAGACAAGGTAGAGGCTGTCCAGAGGAAGGCAACCACAATGGTACAGGGTCTGCACCAGAAGACATACAAAGAGAGACTAAAGGTGCTTAATATGTATACCCTCAAGGAAAGGAGGGAGAGAGGGGACATGAAAGAAACTTTCAAGTACCTCAAGGGACTCAACAAAGTCCAAGACGGTAGCATCTTTCAGAAAAAGAGTTGTGCAAGAACAAGGGGCACAATTTGAAGATAGAGGAGGGATGGCTCAGAGGTAATGTGAGGAAGTATTTTTTCATGGAGAGGGTTGTGGATGCATGGAACAGCCTTCCTGAGGAGGTCGTGGAGTCAAAAACAGTGGGGGAATTCAAAAATGCATGGGACACATACAAGGCAATTCTAGTGTGGGGTAGGAGGAAGTAGGCTGTTGGTTAATTAGGATCTGCAGCTTATCCATTAGGTAGGGAAATGGGCAGACTAGGTGGGAAAAGCAGTCCTTATCTGCCATCAAATTCAAACTCTATGTAACCTTAGGTGGAGACTCTCGGATTTCCAGGAAATCCACCAAATTCCTCCTAGTTTCATCTTCCTCCTCAGTTTGAAATCCCATGGTGGAGGAGAGCTGCTTTATAATGTTAAAAAAGGAAGGGTCCTCCAGAGGGAACCCGGGAGTGTGCTTGACAGACTCCTCACTCCAGGAGGAAATAGTGAACCTATCGGAAGACTCCACATCAATGCCTTCTTCCTCATCCTCTTCCTCAGGGAGGATGAGATTAGGATGGTATTCCTCTTTGACATCAGCCTGCTCTGAAGCAGAGACTGATGAATGGAGTACCGACAGCTCTCTGGAGGGTGCAGGGTAAGTGGATGAGACTAGCATCGACACCAAAGCAGCCACCGACGGTGTGTGCGATGATGGCCTGGGCCATGGAACTAGCTGTTGAATGAGAGATGTGAGAAGAGAGGTAAGTATAGTATTAAGGTTGATGGCAGGAAGAGGGATTGTCGTTGAGACAGACGTTGACAGAGAGGGTGTGTAGCCCTGGTCCGACAGCTAACCGCTAACTGTAGTAGCAGCGAATGAACCCAGTGCCTGCAGACCTCGGGGCACCAGAGGTTTTGACGGCGGGGTAGGGGCAGACGACCCAGAGACGATGGCCCCTCTGCAGTCCATTGATGATTGAGAGAGGAATCCCCTGGTCGAAGCAGAAGCCTGCACAGGGCAAGGTGCTGATGCCGAAGCAGTCAACGGGGCGATCCCTGGAGAAGAAGAATCCAGCATGGACAGAGATTGCCAATGGGGGAAGCGGTCCTTTGGCTGCTCCTTGTCCCATTGAGAATGTTTCCCAAGGATTTGTCCCAGGCCGTGGTGGCCTGAGAACCCGAAGAGGATGCCGGTGACTGGGCAGGGACACTGGAGGACCCCTGCTCTCCACTGGCTGCCTGTTGCTCCATGAGTAACTCTGGAGGGCTTTCTTGCATTGGTGCTGGGTGGTGAGGTTGAACATCAGGCAGAACTCACAGGCAAGGTCGTTGTGGCTGGGCCCAAGACAGCAGACACAGAGTTCATGTTTGTTGGTTGAGGAGATTTTCTTTCCACAGTGGCAGCGACGGAACAGAGTATATGAAGGAGTGGTCCGAGACATACAAAAGACAAAAGAATCACTTTAAACTAAAGTGATTCCTAGGAGAGTAAAAGAAAAAAGGGAAGTAAATTTGGCAGTTGAACCGAGCGACAGAGCTTCTACGGAGTCCGAGTGCGAATGGTCAATATCAGGAAAGAACTAAGGAGGGAGAGGGGCTGCCCGCGCTTCTATAGGGCATGTGACGCCGGAGCCGGATGGCATGGGCAGCCCTAATAGACTGCTGCAGAAAAAGCTTCCATGGGATCCTGACGCCTGATGTCTGAGTTCCATAATTGTGACATGATGACAGAGATATCCCTGAAGAAGATCTACAGGAAACCTCTAACTGGGCCACTGTTTTACCCTCTGACAGGGCGTGAAAGGCCAGTAGAGCGGCCATGTGGACTTTTGTTGAGGAATACCCTAGTCCCGAGTCCTGAAGGGACAAGAGGTAGTCTGGTATTTTAGATAATGGATATGTAAAGGAATTCAGCACATGCCAAGTACACCACACAGTGCTGCGTTTCCATTTTTGTGAACAAGTGTACCATGTAGTTAGTTTTCTAGCTGCCAAGATAACATCACCCACCACTGGGGGAAACCCGAAGCTGGACAGCTCTATATCCTCAGGAACCATGTGTGAAGGATCACGGACCAAAGATCCGGGTGCACCAGAACACCCTGCTCCTGTGTCAGAAGTCTTGCTCACAGGGGGCACAAGACAGGAGGTTCCACTGCCAACTGCTGTAGAAGTGAAAATCAAATTTGCCTGGTCCAATACAGAGCCACCAGAATCAGGGTGGCATGCTCAGCCTGCAGCTTTAGTAGAACCCTCTGTATCAGAGGGAACAGGGGAAAAGAATACAGAAGCCTCCCTTTCCAAGAGAGGGACAACACATCTCATCAAAAAACTCCATGTTCTGGAGTAAGCAGATACAAAGCAGATTTGCCCTGTACGGAGACGACAACAGCTATATGCCCGACAACCTCATTTTTTCTAAGAGGTCATTCACAATTGAGTCATACAGTTCCCATTCATGGCAGAGCGCACTGGATCGACTAAAGTGATCAGCAAGTGCATTCAGGGTCCCAGGAAAGAACACCGGTAACAGAAGTATGTTGGGTTCCACCGACCAGAGCCAAACTCTCATTGCTTCTCTGCAAAGAGCACATGAATGAAATCTGCACTGTCAACTGATGTAGTACATCACTGACATACTGTCTGTACAACTCAATAGCTGTTTTCAATGAAGGAGGGCAGCAAAGGCCTGTAGACCATGTAGAATAGCCTGCATCTCCAAAGTGTTGCTGTGAAGCATGGTATCTAGTGGGCTCCAGCACCCAAATGAGCACCCCAACCTGTCCCTGAAGCATCTGTGGTCATAACCAGCAGAATAGGTGGCTGCAGGAATGGTGACCCTTTCTCTAGGATGGATCAATCCAGCCACCAGAGGAGGGAATGACAGAGAAGAGGAGAGATCTGCCTGAGGCACTCCAACGCGTCCAAGTGCTGAGCCTATTGTGCTCTGAGGAACCACTGCAGAATCCTCATATGTAGGCAGGCCAGCAGAACTGTCAGGATGGCAGCTGCCGTCAGTCCACTCAGTCTTAAGAGACAGCGGGCTGACACAACTGCTGAAGGTAACCAGACGTGCCTGTGTAACTTGTGCCATGGCATGGTCTGAGGGCAGAAACGCCCAACTGAGACCTGTGTCCAGTACAGCTCCTATACATTGGAATCTTTGGCAGAGATTAAGGACTAATTTCAGCTCACTGACCATTACACCGAGTTGGTCGAACATCTGCCGGATCTGAAACAGTGTATATACAATCACTTCCTAAGACACAGCTTTTAGTAGCCAATCATCTATGTATTATTAGGATTTCCTGATGCTGATGTGAAGTATCCTTCATGTCCAATGCGACCACCAAGTCCCCTTTAAACAGTGGGGGTAACAAGGACTGTAGGGATACCATTCCAAACTTCTTGTATTCTATGTACAAGTTAAGGCCCCTGAAGTCTGGAACAGGCCATAAACCCCAGTCCATTTTGGAACCAGAGGATACAGGGAGTAAAATCCTTTATTTATTTCTGTAGCTGGGACTATTCCACAGCCCTTTTGCAGAGAAGGGCTTGAACCTAGCCGGCCCGTCGGCACAGTGGTTGGATTTCTGCTTGTGACGCTGGTGACCCCAGTTCGGGAACGGACCTGGGGTCATCGGAGGGCCGGCCGGGGGAGAAGGAACGAGTGTCCCAAGGACTGCTCTCCGGGGTGGTGTGTTGCCAGTGCATGGGGACCCCTGGTGGAGGTTGGGGCGCCACAGCAGCCAGCCCAACGAGGATACAAGGGGTGGGACGGACACTGGCATCATTGCATGTTCCTGCCCCCCACTCACAAAAAGGGGAAAAAAGAAGCCTGCCCACTACTTCCATGATGCCCGCCCCGCCCCCCCCGGCTGCAATCGGCTCCCCAGGTCGACTCCTGCCCTATCCAGTCGTTCGTGGCACCATGGGCAGGGTGCCATGACCCTGCCCTGGGGGGGCAAGCTAGGGGGTCCTGGGAGAGCGACTAATGTGGGGAAGCTGCTGCTGAGGGGGTCCGTGACCATGCGGATGTCCCAACAGTAAAGGCGGGCACCACAAAATATAAATAAAAAATGAAAAAAAAAGAAGGGCTTGAACCTCCTCCAGCAGAATGGCAAGATGTCCTACAGGATCTGTCTGGCAACCGAGGGGGTAACTGGAGGACCAGTAAGGAGTTTTAGAGCATTTCTGCGTTGTACCACCTCTATAACCCAAGTATCTATCGTGATCTCCCTCCTGTGATAAAAAGACGGAGATGATGGCCTCCCACCAAACCTCCTGAGGCAGTGGGGTCAGAGAGGCAAGGGAGGGGAGTCAGAAGGTGCCTGTGGAGACAGTGGTGTCGGTCATCATCCACCCTTAGGCACCAGAGGGCAGGTCTGTGACCTGGAAGACAGAAGGCTGAGGCCTCTGTGATCCATGACCAGGGCTTCTTGGGTAACCTCAGCCAGGATGGGCACAGGGACTATGAAAAGAGCCATGACTCCTTCCTCTGGGTTTGAGGTTCAAAGTATGCAGGGATCTGAGTGTCATTCTAGACATTTGCAGTTCCCTCAAAATATTTTCTAGATCAGTACCAAATAGTTGCTTTCCCCTGAAAGAAGCATTCTGTGCTGATTATTGTACATCAGATAAAAAAACAACCACCTGAAGCCAGGAGTAGCGGTGAATGCATATCCCAAAGGCAGCAGCCCTGGTAGCAGCATCAGAAGCATCACAGACCGATCAAAGGAGATGCTTACCTAACTCTTGGCCATTAGCAATTGTCTGCTGACCCAATATCTTGTCCTAGCCCTCAGATAATTTTTCAGAGTAGCCACTGTCTTCCAAAATCAGTTCTGATACTTAATCATATATGCTTGATAGTTATTAGCTTCCTAGGCTTTGTAGCAGTTTTAATTGATACTATTTATTGTAACTGTTTCATTTTTGTCTGACTTGTTTATTATGTATGTGATACTTTGTATCATGCTGATAAGGTCACCACTGTAAATGAGCTTATGCTCTACGGTCTTAACTTTAAAACAAACGAGATCTGTTGTAAGCAGCCATACTTACCACAGAGTCCGTTTCAGGCTATGAAGAATAATATGGCTTTGCAGCAGGGGCAGGATATTGCTTACCTGCCTTCCTGGGAACAGCAGGCAACTGTGCACATCTATGTCAGGCAGTCAAAGCTACATCCTCTATAGAAGAATGCACCAGAAGAAGAATCACTGCAGGAGAGGCTGAAACCTTCAAGAAATCATAAAGACTTTTCTTGGAAGAATTCTCTCCCTCAACCTGAACCCCTGTTTGGTCTGAACCGGTTTAAGGAAGGCCTGATATGAGACATCCTCGGGTGGAGATCCAGAGCAAGAGTGGAGCTTGCACCAACTAAATCTATTACCTCTTCCTCTGCTTTCATGGTCTCCTCCTCCATGTATTCTGGATAGTATTCCTGTTCATCGTCAATGTCCCAGACATAGGCAAAGGGTCGACAGGATGAGGAGAAACATGAGAAGGAGCCGACGATGGGAATCCTGTTGACAATACCATTTCCGTGCCCTGCATTACAGCAGGGGCAGAATAAGGCCATCAATGGTCGTGACGGAGGTGCTGATGGTGCAGGTGTAGACAGCAGCGGCAGTAGTGCTGAAACCATTCTGATATTCTTTGATACAATGCCTGTGCATTGACGGAGCCTGAAGGGGTCGTCAATGGCTGAGACAGTGATGGGACAGTGCCAAACAGCAGAATAGTCTGCAAGTCCCTGAAAGGGAGGATGTGCCAACACCAGATCCTATCCTTGGTGCCTGTAAAACAGTTGGGGTGGCAGGACCCAAGACCACAGCCAGTGTCCCATCTTTGTCTGCAGACTTAGCACAAGTGGTGAATGTGAATGGTCCAGAAAAGCATATTTTTCCTTTCTGCATTTCTCCTTGTTTGAGTGGTGATGTTTATCTGCTGACTTGTCTTTTTTCTTCAACAATTCAGCGGCAGCTGCCATCAACCATGGAGAATGATGGACCAACAGCAAGCTGGGAATGGGAGCAGGTGATGAAGAGGAAGTCAGCTTCACTGCAGTCTGTTTCTCCATTTCTTTGAAAGTTTTTTTAAAGCTTTCTTATGAAGTCTCCTAGTTGCCTGGTTCAAGCTCTGGTACATTTAATGTTGTGGTTGTGCCAAGGCAACAGATACAAATGGAGTGGTCGTTGTCATTTATAAATTTTAACGGGGCCCCAATGACAATATCAGAATAATGGTTCTTTGTCCATTCATGGGAGTGTAGTGGTTAAGAGCACTGAGCTGCAAACCTGGAGAACTGAGTTTGAACCTCACAGCCTCCACTTGCATACTGTGTGACAATGAGCAAGTCGTTTAACTTCCCTGTGCTCCCAGGATGTACCAGGAAACAAGCCTTGCCTTAAGTGTGTCTTTACTGATCAAAAATTGCAAAATAAATAAATAAATAAAAAGTAACGTAATAAACTTTAAAGAAGTAGACAGGAAATACTTGCAAAGTCTGACAGCGTTCTTCAGCAGCAGTGGACGGACAAGTGGTTGCTGGTGGGAGAAAGAACTGAGGCATCCTGGGGATACCAATGTTATAGGGGCGCCGACGAGGTGCATCAATGTGGCCAGCCCCAGCCTGCAAAATGTTTCTGGGCGGTACCGACACAGACTGCTTACAGTTCCATGATGTGGCTCAAGGGAGAGAGATATCCTCTAAGAAAATCATGCTACTTCTACATGAAAAAAAAAATAATTACTTACAGATTACAACACAGTTCTAATCTAAAGGGAGACTGTTACCTGTGGCAAGAACTTTGAAAATGCATAATGCTCCGACAGAATTAAGTTTATATTTCATATACTTTCTGTATGAATAAAGAGAAGAATGGCAGCATTCTTACTTGGATCCCTGTAAAAAGCATGTTTCTTTCTTTTTCTTTTTGAAGGAGGACACCATTAAGCATCAATGTTTTACGTTTCATGGCAATTTAGCCACTTAGAAACCTTGACTATTACAGCAGAAAAACGCCCCTGTGCGAAGTCGAGCTTTTGTTAACATATAAAATAAAGTTGGGCCACCCCACTGATGCAGTGGTAAGGCTTCATCTTCGATGCCGACATCCAGGATTTGGAAATGGATCCGAGAGTCGGATGGCTGGCCGGGGGCGGGATAGAAGGATTGAGCATCTGAGGGACTGCTCTCCTTCTCCAGGAGGGGAAGTTGTTGAGTGCCCGGTGCATGACTGACCTCTGGCAGAGGCTGGGGGAAGCAGCTGCTGGCACCGGCATGGTAACTGGAGGCGGAACAGATGTTGACATATGTGCCCTTGACGTCACTGCACATCCCACCTCCCGGGGTGAAAATGGGGCCGAGCTGCATGCTGCCTATCTTGTGCCGCACGTCCCGCACCACTGCCTGTGGTAGCACCGGAAACATATACTGGCGTCTGACGGAAAGGTGCACCCCCTCCCAAAGACCTTATCCCCTTGGGGTAAGCCAGGGCGTAACCCCAGGATGGAAGTATCCCGGGGCTGAATACTGGCATCTGAAGGGTAGTTGGGGTCCCTCCTGTGGTCCTGCTCTGAGGGGGAAGCCAGAGTGCATCTCTGGTCAGGTACGTCCGCAGGAGATAGATGATGGGGCTGGTCCAGTGGGGGCTGGTCCTTGGAGGAGCAGAAAGTATACCAAATTAAAAATAAATTGACAAACACAAAATAAGTCTTTGCTTCGGACTGTGATAGGAACCTTTGTCCATAGAAATACTGAAAAACAATTATTTTTGCTGTCTATTTTCGCTATATTCGCACATGTGATCAGCTCAACGAACAAGAAGTGATTTGATTAGAGTCGTATCGAAATGTATTGAAATTTACAAAAAAAGGTAACAAGTTAAAAGCTAAAAATGCAAGGCAGCCTCGCAGTGCTTCTTTTACTGGTGTCATTTAAACAGTTCAAGTGAGCATCAACTACACCTTAACAGTAAAGCCTCTGACATCATCAAGGCATTAATATTTTTGACACTCTTGACCAGCCACTCTGCATGCTGCACTTTTAAGGCCTGCATCCATAGACGGGCATTGATTTTGATGGTACACTGCCGTTGTTTAATTGAGACGAAATCAATCCAGTATACCAGAGTAAATATTTTTTTCAGTTCATCTTTTAGTTTGTTAGTGATGAAGTCCAAGGGCTAGTGTAGATCTGTACACAAGGGTGGTACAATATAGAGATGATGCTACGACCCCCCCCCACCCCACTGCTGATATTACTGGCTGTGTGGTATGTGCTCTGAAAAGATCCAGTATTAGCACAGCATGCTGTTCAGTAAGTAGGTACAGTAGGTCTTTTTGTGTTTGTTTAAACAATGGACATGTACAACACAAGTACTTGCTTGCAGTGATTATCTGTATGGTCAATGACCCAACATTCAGGGAAATTGAACTCCACATGGCACTGGCCTGTTTTAACCTTATAAATAACTTGCAGTGCAAGCAATCTGCCCTGTAGCATGCATGTTATAGCACAACTGAGACCTGGCATTTGTTACCGAGCACAGTAACCTCAACTTGTTTTGCTCTGGTGCTCTCCATGGTCCACTGAGAGCATGGTATTAGGTTGGCCCTGGTTTCGTCCAGGTTCATGACAAGGTTTGGTGGTATGAGCTGCTGGCGTGAAGCAGTACTTATTCTTTGTAATGTATGCTGCCTGTAGTTGTGGAAAGTCTATTGCATTTTTACCCAACCTTTGTTCCTTTCTGCTTTGAGTAGCCATTTCAGGTTAAAAATGTCCAGGTCCACTGATGAGAGAGACCACCATGTTGGGCCAGTTGTCCTAGGTTGTGCACTTTTCCAGCCCCTGTGGCAACTGTCAGCACTATACGAGCATTTACTACAGCACCCTCTGAGTGTAGTACCTTTATAATCATCTTGAGCTCATCCTTCACATTCTGGAGTACTAATGGGGGTCTTCCCCTGCGTTTTGTTAGTAACTGAGGAACAAGTTGATTCAGGTCTGCTGTCTGTTTCAATTTTTCAGGGATGTCCACCTTGAACTTATGGGCTATGCTTTATTAACTGCATGGCCAAGGTGGGATTGGTAACAGTACACATTCACTGCACTGTATATCCCCATCTTGAAGTGAATTTCACTGGGGTACACAACATATTTGATTCTTTTCTTGGCAGGAGGGTGGGGGAGGTGGAGGAGGGACCAAGTTTATTTTGAGCAGAATGGCGGCAGTTCTGCTGAGAAGACCAGGGTCAGAGTTCAAACAGCCATACTCATACTTTACCAGTTTGCAGATCAACCACTGCACATGCAACGTGCTGTTTGTTACTTAGGCACACACAGTCCTTTTATTTTTGTCTTTGTGTTCTGCTTTCTGATATCAGTCCCACCTCGGTACAGTTCACTGGAAACGGATACAATCTTTAACTTTCTTTTCGGACTGCTCTGTTCGTACAGCAATAGGGTCTGCTCATATCTCAGTACCTGAAAGTCAGCTGGGGGAGGTGGTACTTAAGGCAGTGTTTTATTGAGAACTACAGTGATGGTAATTGATAATGGACTGTTTCTACTCAGGTGTGCTTTCATGGCAAACAGCACTAGTCTAACTGGCTGATAATGGGCAGTAAAAAGACATTCAGTCTGTAAAAATAGATTTGCACAAATTACCTCAAATTCACTTGTGAAAACCAGTGCACGTGATCTTTACAACTTTGGAGAAACAGGTCCTATAAGCTAGCTGACAGGGAATACTAGATTGCTGGGTCCCTAGATGACATCAGCAGCAGCTCTTCACTGAAACAGGCTTTTTTTTTTTGAACAGGTAGTGAAATCAGGGTTACAAAATGGCTAATACCGTTAAAATGAAGTAACATATAAATCTAGTTTTTGGTATGGGTTTACTGGGGGTATGATTATTCTAATTATGCAATGTAGCACTTTTTGCCAGATGGTGTCAGTTGCTCTTTAAAAAATAAATAAATCATTTTCTAATCTTTATGGAACAGAAATATCTTTACAATCACTGCCAGAAACATGTTATGCAATTATTATAAACTCAACCCAGAACGCTGGACGGCAAATGCCCTAAAATTACTTTTAGTTATTATTATAAAGTAAACCAGAATGTCGGCTGAGATATAGTGGGCTGATTTGCCAAGCACTGACTCTTTAGAAAAGACTCAAAGAATACAGCCACAACATTGCAATGTGAAAAAATAAGAGAAAGAACATTTAAAAAAAAATACTGTATGTAGAACCCTATGTGGAAAACATTATCAGGGGGTTAAACAACAGTCTTGTTTAAAGGTCTGGGGCACACATAAAAGTCCTCAATACCACTAAATTGTTAACTGGCTGAACATATACTGAAATGTAAATGCTGCACTGCTCAAGGTTTTAGTTTTGCTGTTAATAAGGCTGGTTTATTATGGGAGACATGCACTGTCTCAGACACTCTGAGCGTGAGCCCTGTTCTCAGCCATACAGCTACTGTCATTTTCCAGTCCCATTGCAGCTGACAAAATCGTTGCATTTAGCACCTTTTGAAGTCACAGGAAAATGAAAGTTTTACGAAAGACCGTGTTGCTTTCATATAAAGTCGGAATAAAAAATAATTTAAGTTTGATGCAGCTATCCTGTTAGTTCCTAATTGATCCTACAGCTTTGTAACACTGATCAGGTTACCATTACAGCTGAAATCCATCATTTATATGGTAAGTGCCATCATTGCACGCCTTAAGTTTTTCTAGTTTCTGGCTGGAAAAAAATACTACACTAGAAATTATAAAAACAAATGCATGGCTGTTGTGTAACACTTGAATTTAATAACCCCCCGGGTGTGTGATGCTGGACAAATCCCTCAAGCTTCACTCTTCAGGTTTATTTAGCATTACACACCTCAGGTGTATTAAATTCTCGTAATACACTCTAGCCCATGCATTATTTTCTCTGTACAGTAGTCCCTCATTATAACAAATGCTTGCAGAGCCAGAGGTGCTGTTCATTATGGCAAGTCATTTGTTAAAGCAAAGGATGCTAAATCAGATATGCTAACCATGTCAGTACAGAGAAGCTGAATACTAGATGTATTTTTTTGTAGAAAAATAGTATATATTTTTCCATCTCTGGATCGCAATTCAGCCTCTGGGGAGTGTGCTGAACATTGGTCCATGAGAAGCAGCACTTTTGGCGGCAGCTTGATCCTTCTCAGAAAGGCTTGCACTGAGGGGACAAAGGATTCAAAAACTAGATTCCGAAAATCTCGGCAGTCATCCATGCATTCTGACTGTTGCTGTACTGCACAAAGTAGAGTTGTGTAACTGATATTGTGAAGGCAGTGTTTTGTTTTTTTTTTATTTGCCAATACAGAGGGGATTGAGCTTGTGAGTGCTGGCAGCATTCACAGAGAACAAAAAGGTGACACAATCTTTTATAACTTCAGAGCCTTTGCTTGCATTAACTACTGTTCTAGTGGCAAGTATAACACTGGGGAGGCACTGCCATAACAGACCCATTTGTCAGTGGCTCAGCAGGTTGCACACTCACCTCTGAGGCCGGAAGATCAGAAGGCTTGGGGTTCTAGCCCCACTCCAGGCACTTGGGTTAAATCCGAATACTGACACTGTAGTGCAGTATGAGGGGGGTGCTGCACTAGTGAGATGCCATCTTTCGGATGAGATGTTAGTCCCATCTGCCTGTTCTGGTGGTAGTTCAGGTGGATGTTAACGAACCCATGGAATTTCTCGAAAAGAGTAGGGGAATTTTTATTGTAATAACATTGTAAACAAAACAGTGTTATATCATACTGAAAAACAAAAGAATTCTTAACACAAATTACAAATCATATCGATGAATATACAAAATGTGTTACCATACACTAAAATACACAATTCCTTTTTGAAAATGAAAAGCAAGGTATTACATACATACTTTATATTGTAAACCCGATAAATTATTTATATTTAATAAATAAGGAAACTTCCTTTCACCATCTTTTTACTTTTAGTGAATTATGTTCTACATTATCTTTTTGAAATACCATCCTCATTGCTTGACCCACTAAGATTGCATAAGTGTCACATGTCATTAGTCTCTGGTATAGCAGCAATTGGCACCTGGCCTGCCACAAATAAAACTTCAAAATACAAAAGAAAATCACCAAGGTTTCATCATGAAATTTGTTTAAAGTGGGAGGGTATAATCCCAAAACAAAAGTCTCATAGTTTAATTGACTAAGCCATACCATATTCCATCTTATTGCTAACTCCTTCCATAATGCAGATAAAAATGAGCAATCAAACAAAAAATGCTGCGTAGTTTCTTCCTTCCCTATGCATTTTATATATGGACAGTTCCCTCCTTCAATTACTATATGTTTTAGGTTCCCTCTTATGTTTAAACATCCAGACATGGATAACCATAGTACTTCCCACATGTGGGTGTTTTAAATTGAGCTATAACAAATCTATTATTCTCCGGTGGACAATTCTTAAAAGTAGGGTCGTTCGGGTGAATGGTAAAAAGAATAATCCCATACAGTTGTTTTGCTGTATTCTTCCTGATAACATTATTTCCCACTTTCTATTTATATAGTTTTTGTACAGCTGATTTTAAAAAGTGGAATTTTAAGTTTTTTATGTAATTTGGGAGGTTCTGTGTCCAATTGAGAAAAGTAATGTCCTATGGTATGTTTAATCTATCTACTCTCTAATGAACTTACAGGGGACAGCCCTATTTTTATTGTCTGGGGAAAAAAATATTGAATGAAGAGAAATGATGGGATCAACCATCCCTAACCCACCTCTCTCTCTAGGGAGGTACGTAAAACATCTTTTCACTGGGTTTAGTCTTGAACCCCACAACATTTGAAAAAAACAATTATATAGTCTGATCTCCAACATCGGGGGTTGGGGTATCGTAGCTGTATATAACAGCCCTGGTATTAGGAATTGTTTTATTATTTGAATTCTTTTGAGTTTGGATAATTTCCATGACTTCCATCTCAGGACTTTTGTTTCTATTTTTTTAATGCTAACTCCCAGTTATGTGTGGCCAAGCTTTGAGGTCCAAAGACCACTCCTAGAATTTTTATAGGTTCAGATGAGATAGAAATACCACTAAGTTCAAGGGACCCTTTCTGGACCAACTGTTAACCCCTTACATTTATTAAGGTTTAATTCTGCATTTGATACCTCAGTAAACTTTTTCATTTCTTTTAAAAAAATTGTTAGTTTATGTATTTCTGAAAAAAATAGACAGATGTCATCCACATATACTAAAATTCTAAGGTCTCCTGCTGGATCCCCACTTGAAATACCTTGCCAAAGGGAGAGGTCATTTATTTTTTTTATTAGGGGGTCGAGAGAGAAGATGTCCAATAAAGTACTTAGGGGGCATCCCTGCCTAACTCCTGCTTTCATTTTCAAACCTTGTGTTACCTGATTTAGTATTATTGGATGGATCGTTGTTGTGGAATAAAGTAATTTTATCCCAAGGATATGTTTATTTGGTACACCATACTGTTGCAACACAAAAAAATGAAAGGGGTGATGGACTCTGTCATATGCTTTTTTTTTTATCTATATGGTATAGTGATTTTTACCATGTATTTCTGAAAACTCTGTTACATCTCTTATTACCATAAGGGCCGGTTGTATTTTCCTTCCTGGTATACCACAGAATTGTACTGGGGAAATGACTAGTGTTGCTAATTGTTTTAACCTGTTTAAAATTTGTGAAAGAATCTTAAAGTCTGAATTCAAGCTAGAACTAGGATGCCAGTTTTGTATCTTACATTAGTCTCCATTCTTATAAATAAACATTATTAACCCTTCTGTGAAAGATTTAGGCAAAGTTTGACTTGAGAGAGAAAACATTAAAGACCACTGTGAGACAGATTATCAATTCCTTTGCAAAGGCTTTATAAGATTGATAAGGTATCCCATCCGGACCTGGGGATGCTCCTGGCGTTAAGGTTTTGGATACCATTTCAACTTCTAAAGGTGAGATGGATTTATCCATATTCTCTGTGACTTCAGGGAATTTAGGGATCTGAATATTTTGAAAATATTCCTGAAAAGCTTCAACCTGAGGAGGTGGCTGTGGTGGGGGGGTGGGGGCAACTCTTGTGATTTAATATGTGCATGAATAATATCAGACATCCCAAAGAGAGAAGTTACTATATTACCTTCCTCATCTATTAATGCTTCCATGGAAGTTTTATCTTTCCTGTTTTTGCATGCTTCATAGGGGTCACCCACATGTGTTTTCTGGGTCCCATATTGAAGCATAGCTCTCACTGTCTGGGGCCCTATCATACTGATATGCTTTCATTTCTGTCTTTACCTGTTCAATTTGTGAAGAAAGATCTTTATGAGATGTGGAAGCCACAGTATATAGATATTGCAGCTGCTGTCTTAGCTTTAAGTATTTAAAAAATGTTTCCATCCCTCTTTTTTTTTTTCCATAATTTTGAAAAAGTTTACTGATATCCCTTTTGGTATCCTCCCACCAAATACCCATATCCTGATACAAGAAACTCACTGATGTTTCTGCCCATAATAGCTTGCATACATCAGCTTGTACTGTCGAATCAGTTAGTGCACCCACATTCATTTTCCATCTATTCTTTCGAGATTTAGTGTTTTCAGTATCCTGAAAACGTATCTGTAAAAAACAGTGATCAGAAAATTCCACAGGTGTTATTGCAAAAAAATGTTGTAGGTGCCGTAGTTGTCCTTTTAAGAACAGATCCAGAAACAAATGATTTGATACCTTTTATTGGACCAACATGGATGTTACAGAAAAGAACAAAGTGCTCTAGCTTTCGAACCTACCCGGTCCTTCTTCAGAAGCTTTATGGCAGTTATTTTGAAAATCCCATACTATTAACACCAGATTATGTTGAAAAAACAGAAATAATTCTCTTTGATTTAACATATACATTTAAAACATAACAGAAGATTGCGTTAGAGAAGCTAATTAACACTAGCATGCTTCTAACTGAGGAGCCTCAGAAGGGCAAAGGTTATCAAGAATTCTCAACAACCAGAGAGTTCTTCTCACATAAATTATACAATGACTCAGTATGCTAAGAAAGCATTCTAGTGATAAAAAACCTTGGGCTAGCATTCTCTCTCATACATGTAAGATGAGATTACAACTTACATTCTAAGTGTCCTGGTATATTGAAGAACAGGTAATTAGAGACAAAATCCTGAAATTAGGTATAACTGCAAGTTGAAAAAGAGCCCCAAATTAGAAATACACACACATATATATATATATATATATATACATGATAGTATCACTTGTAAGTGCAAGTGCCAAATAAAAATACTTGTCAAGGACCCCCAAGAAAGTGAGACCATGAGCCTGATAAGTGCAAATTTCAACACAGAGTCAGTGTATAACAAAAGTGCACAGAATCAGTCTAACGAATCTAAATGAAAACTTCCAAGGATGAAATCTTCCAGGCCTCCTCCTTTTTTTTCCCTTTCGCGGTGTGGTATGTGTAGGTTGTGTTTGGTGTACAGGAGTGTGTGTGTGTGGTGTGGTGTGGTGCATGTACACACGTCTGTGTGGTGGGAGCGTGGCATGGGACAATTGTTATGTGGCTAGGACACTTAGTTTTCACATATAATGTACATTTACTTCCTTCTACTAGTTGTCAGTGGTTGGATTACACACTCACATTTTTAAATCTGCTCATATTAAGATGCATATCTCATTTACTTGGGGGTTCATAAAAGGCGCAATTCCTTTGGGTAACAATTAATATTGGTGTGAATGATGCTGTATTATGACTCTTGCACACACAGTATATCTCATTCCTACTAGTTACAGTATCTTTCCCAAGAAGAGAGAGATGGAGAGAAAGGGAAAAAAACGAGGAGTCCTGGAGGATTTCATCCTTGAAAGTTTTCATTTAGATTCCTTAGACTGATTCTGTGCATTTTTGTTATACACTGACTCTGTGTTGAAATCTGCACTTATCAGGCTCATGGTCTCATTTTCTTGGGGGTCCTTGACAAGTATTGTTATTTGGCACTTAAACTTACAAGTGATACTATCATGCATCATGTATATATGTGTTTTTTAATTTGGGGCTCTTTTTCAACTTGCAGTTATACCTAATTTCAGGATTTTGTCTCTCATTATCTGTTCTTTAATACACCAGGAAACTTGGAATGTAAGTTGTAACCTCATCTTACATGTATTAGAGAGAATGCTAGCCCAAGGTTTTTTTTTATCACTAGAATGCTTTCTTAGCATACTGAGTCATTTTAAAATTTATGTGAGAACTCCTCTCTGCTTGTTGAGAATTCTTGATAACCGTTGCCCTTCTGAGGCTCCTCAGTTATAAGCATACTGGTGTTAATTAGCTTCTCTAACATAATATTCTGTTATGTTTTAAATGTATATGGTAAACCAAAGAGAATTATTTCTGGTTTTTTCAACATAATCTGGTGTTAATATTATGGGATTTTCAAAATAACTGCCATAAAGCTTCTGAAGAAGGACCGGGTAGGTTCGAAAGCTAGAGCACTTTGTTCTTTTCTGTAACATCCATGTTGGTCTAATAAAGGGTATCAAATCATTTGTTTCTGGATCTGTTCTTAAAAGGACTAATACAGCACCTACAACATTTTTTTGCATCATGGAAGATACCAGAATTCGCTGCAGGATATGGCAGTTGCATAATATTAAGAAAAAACTAGCACAGCTAGACAGTGAAATTTACTTTTTATCCCAGTGCAAAAGGAATACATTATCCCTAAAGGTCTAGCTATTTGGAATCCACTGAGAAACACAGATAATTCTACATATGCTGAACAACTTTGTCATAGGACCTCTGAGAAATTGAGAAATCACAGAATCCACAACTCATATGCCAAGAAAGCATTATTGAAGAAACAGTTTAATGAAATAACTACCAGACTGGAGAGGATGTCTGGTGAGCCTATTCCAGACATCTTGCATGAGATAGACATTAACTACCAAAGAACCTTAAGAAAAGCCATGCTCATTAAAAACAGGAAGTTAGATGCCCTTCAACTTACCATACTTCCTAACAACCATGAAGAACAGAACAGAGCGACTGAACAACTAACCACACAGATGGGCACCTTTCAGTTGTTAATTTGTCCACCCACACACTGACTACTGGGGAATTAAATGTACTTTCTAAGGGCCTCAATTTCTGCCCAATTAAACCACTGGACAGAATACAGTTTTGTGGTGAAATGCAGGAATACCTCCACAGATTGAGACTCAGGGAATTTTTTCATGGCAGAGAAGAAATCACAG
Organism: Neoceratodus forsteri; assembly: GCA_016271365.2. Taxonomy (NCBI): domain Eukaryota; kingdom Metazoa; phylum Chordata; order Ceratodontiformes; family Ceratodontidae; genus Neoceratodus; species Neoceratodus forsteri. Next base: position 1,206,480,601 of record CM057456.1, read on the forward strand.
ACAGTGAAGAAATCACAAACAGTAAAAATATTATGGATAAGAAAAAGAAACCATATAAGTTTACCCCATCAAGTGGCCATAACAAAAAACCGGACAAATACATTAATTGCTTTCACCAGAGAGTTACTGGTGAGATTCTTAATAGGCAGAAACAGGCCCGTTACAACCTCTCTCCATTGGAACGGAGGGCTATACAAACACTAAAATCGAACAATAACATTGTCATAAAAAATGCTGATAAAGGATCTGCAGTGGAGATATTGAATCGGGAAGATTACATTAAGGAAGCCAACAGGCAGCTAAGTGACCTTACTTACTACAAAGTACTGGGAAGTGACCCAACTACAGAATATAAAAGAGAACTACAGGAGTTAATTGAAACAGTTCCAAACCATGTCCAAGACAAACTAAAGGCCCTCATCCCCAGTGAACCTAAGCCAGGGATATTCTACATGCTTTCTAAAATACTTGAGCCTGGTAATCCTGGTAGACCCATAGTCTCTGGTAATGGTACCCTGACAGAGGGGATATCAGGGTTTGTAGAAGCTATTTTCAAACCGCTGGTTATACAAAGGGATAGTTACATCAAGGACACTACTCACTTCCTGCATAAACTTTCTGGTTTTAAGGACTTACCACCTGATACCCTTTTAGCCACAATGGATGTAACCTCCCTCTACACTAATATTCCACACACAGATGGCATTTCAGCCTGCCTCAAATACCTGCATGACAAAGAATTGGACCCCAACATTGACCCTGGAGTTGTGGGTAAACTCACTGAATTCATTCTGACACATAAAAACTTCAGGTGCAATGGTAAACATTATGTTCAAACTATGGGAACAGCAATGGGAACCAGGATGGCTCCACAGTATGCTAATCTTTTTATGGCGAATTTGGAGGAGGATTTTCTAAGGCACTGTACACATAAACCACTCGCTTATTTCCGTTACATTGATGATTTGTTTATCATTTGGACAGAGGGCACTGACACACTCAAACATTTTCATCAGGAACTTAATAACCTCCACCCAACTATAAAGCTTTCCCTGGAATATTCTGCCACCAGTGTACATTTTCTGGATACCACTGCCACTTTTAAGGATGAAACCCTACATACCTGTCTTTACAGGAAACCAACAGACAGATGAAGATACTTGCACAAGAAAAGTAATCGCCTGAGCCACACAAAGAAATCTGTCACATGTAGTCAAGCACTTCGGTATCACCTCCTCTGTTCAAATGAGGAAGACAGAGACACACATCTGGCAATGTTGAAAAACACCTTTATTGAGCAGGGACACTCGTCCAGAGAAATTGACAGAGCAGTGGAACGTGCAACACAGGTCCCAAGAGAACAACTACTGCAATATAAAGAACGGATGACTACCAACAGAATACCCTTAGTAGTCACACACCATCCTGACCTTGAACTTCTACAGAAGATTATTAAGGATCTCCATCCAATAATTAGTGAGGATGAAACCCTTAATTGTATTTTTCAAGAACTACCACTATCTTTTACACAACTACCTAATTTAGCCAACCTGATTATTAGGAGTCAACTTGAACCGGAACAGAATACCATGACATCATATGGTACACGACCCTGTCATCAACGCACATGTAAGACATGTAACCTCATTTCCACTTCAGACTGTGTGGTTACATCACAAAACAGACTATTCAGGATACAGGGGAATTATACATGTACATCAAGTAATGTGGTCTATTTTATCCAAATCAAGAAATGTCCTTGCACAGGTTATGTGGGGGAGACAAGCCAACAACTCCGCACTAGAATGAATTCACACAGACATTCTATTAATCATAAGAAGACTGAGAAACCAGTAGCCCAGCACTTCTCCCAGGATGGCCACTCAATCTCAGATATGTCTGTGATGGTCTTAAAAGGACATTTCAACAGTACATAACAGAGGCAGGCTTCTGAAATTAGACTTATTTTACTTCTCAATATGGTGGCTGATGGATTGAACACTGATGTTGGTTATATGACACATTATTTCACTTAAACTTACATAGACCTTTACTTTAAAAGATGGACATAAATACTTTAGTTCTTCGGAGGGCCTTTGATTTTGTAAGTTTATGGTTATTTACATGTTGACTTCTCACCTTAACACTGTGGTGAGTGTGTGTGTATTGATGTATGTATGTATGCGTGTTTGTGTGTGTTTTGCATGTGTTGTGGGTATGGTGTATGTGTGTGTGTTTTGTTTGTGTGTGTGCGGTGTGGTGTGGTATGTGTGGGTTGTGTTTGTTATATTTGTTGTGTGTTGCGGTTGTGTGTGTGTGGTGTGTGTAGGGGGAGCGTGGCATGGGACAATTGTTATGTGGCTAGGACACTTAATTTTCACATATAGTGTACATTTACTTCCTTCTACTAGTTGTCAGTGGTTGGATTACACACTGTCACATTTTTAAATCTGCTCATATTAAGATGCATATATCATTTACTTGGGGGTTCATAAAAGGCGTAATTCCTTTGGGAAATGATTAATATTGGTGTGAATGATGCTGTATTATGACTCTTGGCACATACAGTATATCTCATTCCTACTAGTTACAGAATCTTTCCCAAGGAGAGAGAGAGAAAGGGGGGGAAAAAAGGAGGAGGCCTAGAGGATTTCATCCTTGGAAGTTTTCATTTAGATTCCTTAGACTGATTCTGTGCATTTATGTTATACACTGACTCTGTGTTGAAATCTGCACTTATCAGGCTCATTGTCTCATTTTCTTGGGGGTCCTTGACAAGTATTTTTATTTGCCACTTACCCTTACAAGTGATATTATCATACATCATGTATATATGTGTATTTTTAATTTGGGGCTCTTTTTCAACTTGCAGTTATACCTAATTTCAGGTTTTTGTCTCTCATTATCTGTTCTTTAATACACCAGGACACTTGGAATGTGAGTTGTAACCTCATCTTACATGTATTAGAGAGAATGCTAGCCCAAGGTTTTTTTTTTAATACTAGAATGCTTTCTTAGCATACTGAGTCATTTTAAAATTTATGTGAGAAGAACTCTCTGGTTGTTGAGAATTCTTGATAACCTTTGCCATTCTGAGACTCCTCAGTTAGAAGCATATTGGTGTTAATTAGCTTCTCTGACGTAATCTTCTGTTATGTTTTAAATGTATATGTTAAACCAATGAGAATTGTTTCTGTTTTTTCAACATAATCTGGTGTTAATAGTATGGGATTTTCAAAATAACTCTCAAAAGCTTCTGAAGAAGGACCGGGTAGGTTCGAAAGCTAGAGCACTTTGTTCTTTTCTGTAACATCCACGTTGGTCCAATAAAAGGTATCAAATCATTTGTTTCTGCACAGGTGTTATTGAAAATTTGGAGATGGGTAAAATTTTGGATATAAAAAATAATCTAGTGTGGTAAAATACTTGCCCCTATTATAGGTAAAATGTGATCCCTGGTTAGAATTAGGTTTACATTCCCTAAGGTCTGCTGTTGTTATGCATTTTCTAAGTGCTATAGAATTGCAATATAATTTTCTTTTCCTTACCTTTAGAAGGATCTGGAAGTTCACAGTTTAAATCTCCTCCAAAGATTATATATTTCAGTGTAACAAGGTATGGCTGTACAGTCAAACAGTGTAACTCTCTCCGCCTTTGATTGGGGCCCATACACATTTATGAATCTATACTCGGTTTGTCCCAGAAAACCACCTATAATCAATAACCATCCCGGAATGAGATCAATCAGTTTGGTTAATGAAAATAAATAGGATGTAAAAAGTACACCAAGGCCGTCTGCCTTATCAGGCCCAAACGACCAAAAAGATGGACCATCAGTCCATTCATTCTGAAAACTACTTACTTCCTGTATGGTATACATCCAGGTTTCCTGAAAAAAACAGGCAGTCAAATGAGACCGTCTGATGTGTTGAAAAAGTGTATGTCTTTTATTTGGGTTCATTATACTGTGTACATTCACAGATCCTACCTTAATGTCCTGCATTCATTAAGGTTTTGTTTGGTTTTAACTTATCGTCCTCCTTTTCTTTTTTTTTCTTAGTTTTGTAATTTTCTGAAAGGATCACCGCCATCAGGATGCTGGGTGTCTGATTCCTCATGGTCACTTTCCATATCTTCCCACTAAGAAAGAACTGAAAAGGAGTTCTTAGTTTCGATTTGTCCTTTAGTTTTAGGGGGTTCGCTGGTCTTGAGGAGTTTCGTACTCGTAGTTGATCTCCTAGGGGTTTGTGAAGGAATATCAGCTACCTGAATTTTCTGATCTGTTTTTTCCCTAGCACTCTGATCTGTGTAACACACTGGTTGTACGGTATCTGGTAAAGGAAAATTCTGCCTACACTCTGATGTTAGGTTTCCCTCTTGTTGGGCCTCTTCTGTCTGATGTTGGGGAGAGAATTTGAGGCATGGTTCTTCATTTTTTCGGGGGCCATGGCTGCATCCTGTGCCTGTTGCATTAAAAGTTCTGGGTTTATCACTAGGGCCTTATTTTTTGCTGTCCATGGACATTCCGGATAAACATTTCCATACTCTTCACATAGCTCACATTTTGTGTGATTTGCACATTGTAATGTAATATGCCCTGTTTCCCCAAAGTTATCACATCTCGGTACATCACATATGCTTGACAAATGCGTTCTTGAGCCACATTTGTAGCATGCTTTTAGCTGTGTGGCGTAGAACCCCCCCCCCGATCCCTCCCTAACATGAAGGAATTAGGGATGTGCTCTGTACCAACATATTTCTGTCTTAGTTTCACTTTGCATTTCCATCCTCTGTCCAAAACATTCACTATCTAATATAGCTTCTGGTTCACTTAACATATCACATTTCTGAGACAGCCAATAGGTTATATCTTCCACATGGACCCCCTCATGCCTAAACATTACTGTAACATATTTAATTAGTGGTTTAGTTAATGGAATCACTAAAAAGGGGGTCCATGTGGGGGAAAAACACCTGATTATACCTTTCCCAAAACAGATCGAGAGCATAAGCTGAGCGAAAGCTTATATCATGATTATCCTCCCCCTGAGATATTTATGAATGTATACACCTCTCTGGGAGTGAATTTCAAGGAGTCTTTCAAAAGCAGTCTGTCCACATGATATCTGTCCGGGCTATGTTCAGACCACCTTTGTACGTAATCCTCACTGCGTTGCGAAGAGGTACTTTTTTTTTTTTTTATTTCTGGAGTAATTCGGACAGTAATGGTTTCTGAGGAGGCAGGGTTACCTGGTCTGGCTGTTCAGGTTGATTAATATTCGTAGAGGCTTCCATGGGGTTCTTCAGTAAATCATTTCCTGTTCCCAATCCGGGAACATTATGTATTTTCTGCATAGGTGAAAGAGTTTTTGTTTGTACCATTGGTTCTGGTTTATCCTGAGAAAAGTCATTAGTAATATCTGCCGTGGCATTTACAACAGATACATTAGTTGTTTTTTTTTTTTTATTGGTTGCCATGTTGGTACATCTTGTGATATGGGGGTCAGTTTATCCCATGCTGGGTCCGGTACCCAAATGCCTGACGAATCCTGTTTCCACCCAGCCGACTGTAAAGCCAACCCCGGGGTCCAAGTAGCTGCTGAATCTGATTGTGGCAGTGAAAAGGCTGCTTTTATAGCCACTGTCGATGTTATAGCATTTCCTTTGCTTTGGCTTATGTCCTGTATGTTAGAATTCAGTGCTGGTTTATTATTTTCAATATTTCTATTTGCCAGCATGACCGCATTTCTTTTTTCCTTAGATGCATCTTTTCTTTGTGGTTTAGGGTCATTTTTGGCAACAAAAGAAAATACTGTCATCCCTTCCTGAAAGTGGGGGTTTGTTTATGTCACAGGCTCAGTCATTATGTCGGGATTTACTTCCTGTCCATTTTAAGTGTTAGCGTTTTCTTCCCCTAAATTTATGTGCTCTTTAGACTCAGTACTGCTTTCATCTGCTTGCAGTGTCAAGTTATCTTCACCCTTCTTTCCCTCTGGCTTTCGGCACAGATTTCCCCTCACAGTCAGAACTGTCAGCCAAATTTTATGATAACGTAACAGGAGAAAAAAATCACCTTGGGTGTGGATGCATTTTCTAATGCAGATCTAGTCGAAGCAGAAAGTGTTGCGTCATGTACAGCCTGGGCGTTGGCTGTCACGCGGTGGTGTTTCCTTGTCACCATTTTCATTTTCATCTAGCCGCATCATCTGTTCCTTAAAGAGATCTCTCTTCTGTTGAAACCACTTCTCTTCTGCTGTCATTAACTCCATTAACACGTCTTTTGACATTTTTCCTTTACTATTTTTTTACTCCATACCTCGCTATTCTGAGAGCTTATCATGCTGCCATCTGGTTTAGATAAATCCTCCGTAGAAATAAAAATATAATTGTCAAGAAAATCCAAATTTACTCCAAAAGCATCATCTTCAGTCATGACCTCTTGATGTTGGAAGATAGGAGACAAGGTCGGCTCCTCTACATCAGAGACATCCATGTCTTCCACTTGTACAAGCAGAGTGGCCATCTTGGGAGATGGCCAGCAATTCTCCCAGAGAAGAGTAGGGGAATTTCCCTGGTGTCCTGGCCAGATTTCCCCCATTCACTAAAAATACCACCAACAGCTTAAAATCTGATTCACTTTCAGTTGGCATCCATCTGTATCCCCCCCAGGATGAGGCTGAAAACAGGCAAGAAATTGTCTGGTCCTCCTTCCCGATCAACAAAAACTAACTAAATAAATAATTGGTGTTGTAGATCTGTTCTGGTTAACCCCCCCCCGGTCTACCAGAATCTGCTTCAATTTGGGAATAAACTCAACGGCAGGAGCACCATCTCATGAGCATTCACCTGTAACACAGACCCAATGAATGCCATGCTGTCGCTGGAAGTGCCAGAGCGACCCACTTGAGGATCTAAACTTCGATCCCTTACCGTGGCTTTCCCTTGCGTACTGTGTCCCTTTTTCCCTCATGATAGATTGTGACACTGGGGGCTCCATTTGCCCTCTGCTGTGTGAAACCAGAACTGCGTGGCTTTATCCACTTCAGACTTTGCAGCTCACTTAAGCTTTTTACGTTTCAGAGCCACTGACTCCCATGCCTCCTGTACGAAGTTCTGAAGAGCACCCTCCTGCTTCATCCAGGTACATATAATGGACCTCCTGTATCCCATCTGTGAAGCGATCTTTGCAAGTCTCACCCTCAACTTGACCCTGTCAAGCACAGCAAGTTTTGTTTCAACAGCATAGCCTAAGTGCTTCATTTTAAATTCTGCACTCAGTTGTCAACGGCTGCCTTTTATAGCGCCACCTTTCTGATCAGCTGTTGCAACCAGCTGGGAGCCATACATCTGGGTCGCTACGGCCAAGAACTCACTATAGCAAGGGAGTACTGTACTATACCTTTCCATTGCCAGTTATCTAAGAATTTAAAACTTACCGCTCCACAGTGCTGAATCACACTATATTAATGTTTAAAGGTAACCTGCAAAATAGCGATGCAGCCCCCTCCTGTCCTCACAAACCTTGCAATACTGCTGTGGGAGTCTGGGGCAGCAATCGGCATTATTTTTCATAAAGTGGTATAATTTTTAAAAAGCGCCAAAACATTTGGCCAAACGCGGAAGTGCGGAGGGGACCCGACTGAGCAGGCGTAAGTGTCCATGGGTATTACATCCATTTAGTGACATTGCTCCCACCACTACTATTATAAGTGCAGCACTGGTGGTAGTTTATTATGCTCATTTTATTGCTTCCCCGGGGGTCCTGACACACCAGATATGACTTACTGCAACACCTGGACAGGCTGTATAAAACTTTCATCGTGTACTACCACTGCTGTAGCTGAAAGTCAACTCTAAGGTCCGAGTCAACAGGGCTACACACAGTACTGTTCCATTTGAGTGCCACAGAGTTCTAGTTTCCTCAAAGGCACTCAGGCATACCTAATGTGTGTATGATGTTACAGTGTCTAGTTTATCACCCTGAAGGTCAGTACCTACAGTAATGTCATGATAGTAATGGTAGCAGTATGAGCAATAGCTGTGGCCTTGACTTCAGGCATTATTTGTTATTAATCTGAAGCACTGAAGGAGAAAACCTGCCCAACAATTTGTTTAGTCTCAGCTGTCACAGAACAGTACACCACTCTTTGGTCAGCCTCTGTCAGTAAGCTGGCAACCACTTCTGTAACTTTACCCATTTAGCATTTCCAAAGATGCATTACTGAGCGAGTACTGTTGAAAGAATTCATTTTACAAAGAAGTACAAATTCTGAGCAGAGCTCACTCCTCATAGAAATGTGCTATACAAACTCAAAAAAGTGAAAAAATGTGGGTCATTGGACCTCATAAATAAATTTCTGACGTCATCAAACATGAAGATAAAAGCTCAGAACTCTGAAAATTAGCACCTTTGTGACAAGCTTAATTTTGCTTTAGTAGCTTTAGGAAACCCTAAACACAGACACACCCTGAGAGGGGAGGCGCTGGAGGCCTCAACATGGGAAAAAGACCTAGGGGTCATGGTGGATGCATGTATGAATAACTCTAAGCAGTGCAGGACAGTGGCTAGCAAAGCAAACAGGATGCTGGGATGCATCATAACGGGGATCACCTCTACGAGCAGGGAAGTGATTCTGCTGCTGTACAATGGACTGGTTAGACCACACCTTGAGTACTGTGTACAGTACTGGAGACCACACTTGAAGAGGGACATACCGCTCCTGGAGAGGGTACAGAGGAGGGCAACTAAGATGGATACAAGGACTAGGGAATTTGACATATGAGGACAGACTTGAGGAGCTCTGCCTGTTTTCACTGGAGGAGAGGAGAGACAGAGGGGACATGGGTCAGGTCTTCAAGTACCTCAAGGGAATAAACAGGGTAAACACAGAGGGGCTGTTTAGACTAAAGCAGGGCGGTATCACCAGAGGGCAAGGTTTAAAGTTGGAAGGGTGGTGGGGGAGAGGAGGAGATTTTTCACTGAGAGGGTGGTGGATCCTTGGAATGCACTACCTGGCGAGCTGGTTCAGAGATCCACAGTGGAGGGCTTCAAGAGAGGGTGGGTTGACACAGAAAGTGGATGTATCAGATGATGGCCTGGCCCAGGGGGATGTGGATGGATGATAGGGGTTTCTGGAACACGGGGGCCTCGGTACCCAACTAGGGATCTGAGGTTCAAGCAGACTCGATAGACGGTAAGGCCTAATCTGCTGGCAATCAGTATGTTAGCATACTATATTATGAATTTCTGATTTGAAGTCAAAGTTTACAACATGTCCCCTTCGTGGGCTGCCCCTTTTCCATTTGGGAAGGATGTGGGACAGAACAATTCTGAGGGATGAAATGAGGGACGTTCCTCATATTACTGTATGTGCAACCCCATTTTTGTGGTGCGGGCAATGCTGATCCTGAAAGACACATTGTGAAAAAGAAAACAAAGCCACCGGGTACAGACAGATTTGACCCACAAGGCACTGATGAGGGTCATAGGGCACAATGACCAGTCAGTGGGCTAAGAAGACACCAACAGTGCCAGTAACGAGTCAATACAGGGAATTATGGGACTTACAGGCACTGGGACTTGTGCAACAGCCATAGCATATTGTGAGTAAGACACTGTGACACAACTTTACCCTATCTGTGACTCAGCTGATAGGAAGCCGAGTGCACAACTGGGGATGGTGATGATCCGGTCCTGGCACGAGGGGACATAATGATTTGCCTTAAGGAAGAGATGAGTGTCAGCTCATGGAGATGCATGTGAGAAAGCAGGCCTTGGTGTTTGGTCTGTCTTGTGCAAGAAGTTTAGCACCGAGAATTCCTGCAAGGAGGAAATTACCAAAATAGTGAATTGAGACGGAGGAGACAGAGAATACCCTAGAGACCGAAAGTTTCCTGTGCACAGATAAAAAAAAAAAAGCAGAGATTTCAGAAAAAAAGTGGGTTTTTTTTCCATTTCTGTACCTTGCTACATGCATGCCAGCTGAGAGCTATTGACCTGGAAGACCCTTACAAAGTAAGAGCAGAAGACTGGGAGGACAAAAGTTCATTCTGAAATGGAGGAGGCTAAAGACCACTACAAAGTAGGGGCAAAAGATTCACGTCATTTTGACTGAGAGGCAGCTGCACAGCTCGATATTGAACTTAGAATCATAAAAATATGGCAGCAGAAAAGGACCACTCTGGCCCATCCAGTCTGCCCCCCTTTCTACCCTGCAAATTTCAAGCCAAAAGTCATAACCATTTCGCGAACAGGGATTCTGTCAGCTCACGAACAAGGATTGGCTCACGAACAGGGATTCTGACACCTCACGAACAAGGACCAGAAGTGAGTCATGTACAAGGATTTTCAAAATAAAAAACTAGCCATTTTTTGAGAAAAGTAAATGGAACCAAAATCATGGGTCTGTAGAGGGCGTTCGCCCTGAAGAAAACCTATACTTCAGTCTCCATAGAATACATCCGTGGGGCAAGTTACAATGTCTTGTTTTTTGCAAAAAATGAAAACAAGATAGCAGCTCGTGAACACAGCTTTTTTTCATATGAACAGAGATTTAATGAATCCCTGTCTGTGAACTGTCAAAATCCCAGTTCATGAGGCTAAATCCTTGTTCGAGGCTGTGCAGCAATCCAAAAGACATGCTCAGAACCTGAAACTTCTAAGTGAATAACTTTGGAAAGGATTAATATTTGTTCACCAAACCAATGCTGGCTTGTTCTTTAGGGCAAGCTCTTTCAACTCCGAAAACTTCAGGCCAAACTTCGAAATGGTGTGGCCACAGCGCGATAAGGAAAAATCAGCAAAAATGTTTTTTGTTTTTTTTTACTATGCACTGGGCAAAATTCGCAAATCCAATCAAAATGAAACTTGGCATGTCAAGAGATCTATCCCACGGGACTGTGCATACCAAATTTTGTGCAAATCTGTTGAACAGTTGCAAAGTTATTAAAGTGCAAAATCTGGGACACAACGAGGTGTGAGTTATGGCCTGATAAGAGCATGCCCCAGGTGCGTTATGAGGCACTTGCGCTGAGTGCCTTTAGCACCTGGGAAGTGCTCTTATCAGGCCATAACCCACGCCTCAGAGTGTCTTATTATGCTTATAAAATAGGTCTTCCCAGTAAATATTAGAAAAAAAAAAAAGGAAAGAAAATGTCCACATTTTTTTTAAAGGAGCTTTTTTTAATACTAGAAATAGGCAAAACAGTTCCTCCATTACTGCAGTGTTGTGTATTTGACATTGGCTACCAGTCCAGTAGACCCCCCCCCCCCCAAACACTAGTTTAATCTTAATGTTACAGACATTTTTTTATGGTTTTTTTCTTCATTTTTCTAGGGCTGTAATGCTTTTACAGGAACCAAGCCTGTTTGTGAGTGCGTCCCTTTGCGGCCACTGTAGCTCAGAGTCGCTTTTTCTTTTACCCTGTCTTTTGATCTCAGAGTGATCGCATAATTTAAAAAAAAGTATCAATTCCTGTTGATACAACTTGGATGCCTGACTTTTTAAAATGTTTCCCTCTCATTTTATTACAAGGAGTCATCCTAGACAAGAGAAAGCATTCGCTGCATCTGTGTGTGTGGGGGGGGGGGGGAGACAGACGCGTGAGGGACAGTGAAGCAAAGACAATGATGTTCGTTTGTATTTTACTGGAGCTTGAGCTAGAGGAGGGAGTAACTGAGGTGAACAGCTTCTTTGTTTTTTTTACAAGTACAAAAGACATCTGCAGAGGTACAGTATTGTGGGAATAAAGTGTTAGTTTACCATTGTCTCATGGATGCTTACCAAGTACGTGTGGCTGCGAGAATGTGGATGGCTATGTTTTTCTTCAAGAATAAAAGACCTTTGCAGAGGTACAACATTGTGGGAATATGTGTGGCTGTGATAATGTGGACTGCAATGTAATGTAAGAAAAAAAAAAAGAACCTGTTCACCTCAGCTACTCCCTCTAGCTCAGGCTCCAGTCAAAGGATACAAACGACTCCTTGTCTCTACAACTTTGCTGTCTTTGCTTCACTGTCCCAGACATGCCCGCCCCTCTCTCTCACACACACAGATGCAGTGAATGCTTTTCTCTCCTCGTCAATATTATCCATAAAAACAAAGCACACAAATCTCTCACTCCTTCTGGCTAACCATAGTGCCACAAATCTCTCCCCTCCGACTCTTTCTCTCTCTCTCTACAGCTCACAAAAACGTAACAAAAAAAACAGAGGTGTGTGGGGGATAGGGAGTTAAAAAGTGGCCACAAGTTTTTGCTGATGGTTGCACAATCATACCATTCTGTTTTAGGGCTCAGGTTGGCACAACTGGTGCCAGTTGTATGGTTTTGTCCTGATAAGGACATGGCAGAAACGTTGTTTCAGCCAATCACAATTCAGAAATGTTGTACCCATTTTGTGTATATCTATATATATATATTTATGCAATAGGAGTGGTGATAAATTCACTGTGATAAATATTATCTGAGTTACTATATGTATAAATAGAGGATTATGTATGATCGCTCATACACAAGGATATTTTTCACTCAAGAGATTTCCATGGTAAATGGAGACCTCGAGAGGTCTCATTACCATGGAAACCTAGAGAGTAGAAAAATATCCTTGGAGTGTATAAGCGATCATACACCATCTTTTATAGTGTATGGTCACTCATACAATGGGGTGCCCTTACTTTTTGAGGTTTTATTTGCTCCTCTTTTTCAACTCCCGGGACTGTTTCACCGCTGCGGCCATTTCTCAAGGATCGCAGGTCACCCGACCGCACATGCGTGCCACTTTCTAAGTTGTTATGCTGCACTAGCTACGTATTAATCATATTCAAATGTGTAGAACTTTTAAATGAGAAAAGCATGGTACTGTGAGCATGAGTTGTTCAGCACAAAATTATCTACAAAATGAGTGGTGTTTCATTTATAGATACCGTATAGAATTTTGTAGAATTAGCAAAAAACAGCAGAAAATTAAATTTTTTTTTCACTTTTTTGACAAAAAAATGCAAATAACTTTAAAACCAAAAATGACAGCATGGTACTGTAAGCATGGCATTTGTTCAGCATAAAATTTTCTACAAAATGAGTGGTGTTTCATTTAATAGCAACCACTACCCTAGGCAGTCATGCACTAGGAAAGTTAAGAAAAAGTCCTAGAAATTATCATCTAAATAAAAATTAAAAAAAAGATACAGTCAAAAGCAAATGTCCCTGCATTGACAGAAAGCACCCCCATTGCATAAATGAAATATACAATGATGAGCTGTCAAATAAATGATTTATCTACACTTGTGCTGTTTGACCTCAGACACCTCACTTGTGGCTTACGCCACTTATGAGGTAACCCAAGGTCAAACAGCACTTGTGTAGATAAATCATTTATCTGACAGCTCACCATTGTATATACTATATCTCCATATATTACGTATTAGAAAATGGCCTCAGAAAATAAATGAATCTCACTGGCTGAAATGCAGAGCAGAGGTTCATTTATTTTCCAATAGAGACCGCATCAAAACTAGAGCCTCCTCGGGGTGCCCCATTACTCAGCAAATCCTTGGGCACCCCAAATATTCAGAAGAGCCAGACACCATTTCTGCCCACTTGCAAAGCCACCAGTAAAAACAGTGGCTCAGACACTCTCCTCCTCCTCCTATCCAAGGCAACCACAAAAAAACAATTAAATTGAAAACAAATGTCAGACAATAGCTTAAAAAGCATTCCGGTTCTCAAATGGGCACATTGCGTTTAGTAACAGAGATCTCAGATGGCGCATGAGAGCACCGTTACTTTCTTAGTTTTCTATACCGCCAATGAATGTCCATCTGCGGTACAGCAAACCAAGAAAATACTGCTCTTCTCCTGCACATCAGTGGTATCGGAGAAAAAGTTTCTTGACCAGAATGGCTATAAACTAGACATGGCTGTGTTCCCATTTAGCTGGACAGTTTGGAACAAAATCAAATCACTTAACTATTTTTTTCCTATGCATGACAAACGTTCTGGTCTCACCAGCAGCCAGCCTGAAAACTGCCTCCTTTTGACCACACTCACCTTTCCAAATGCCGACATCAGTTCATACTGCAACAGCTCCTTGCCCCACTATTATAAAAGACAACTATAACAAAAAACATTATTTTTCATAAAATAACTACCCTCTGCCACGGACCCTGCTCACACAAACTATCCCTCTTCTTCTTACTCCTGCAATCGTTACAGTAACAACAGTCTGTTCTTCAAAAAAAAAAAAAAAAAAAAAAAAAACTGCTGCCACGCGGGTGTGGGGTGTGGGAGGACATAAGATGAAAATTAAAAACCAACTACATTATGACTGTTCAGAGATGTAATTCCATGCAACCATTTTTTTTTACTAAAAAAAAACTAGGGAGTCTCCAGTAGTCCTAAACTCCGTAGCTCATGTAGGCGGAGGAACAATTTTATTTCAAAACTCATACAAAACTGTTATTAAAGTAACAATGTTTTTTAATGTAATTTTTTTTTACAGTGCATATTTTCTAAGTGCAATAATACCCTCCAGGGTGGACATTACTGGAAAATACCAGACCTTCCAGCGGATATAAATCTTTCTGATGGTGGCCTCATTACGCCCCTGGGCGGTCCAGTATTTCACTGTCAGGTATTACTGCGTACTTAGCCCCACACATGCAAACATGCCAGCAAAGTTAATCTTGGTACATTCAGGCAGCCACCTTCCCCCGATTCCATTACATTTTCCACAGAGTGCCTGCAGCCCCATTCCCGCAGTGGCATCATAATTATGCTATTTTCAGGGGTGGGGCAGCAGTGTGTTAGTGATCGCTGCTATATTTTGGTGGGGTTACTTAGCCCGGCTTTTACAAGGGAAATATATTTAAAATCATGGCACAGAAAATATTAATTTATAGATGAAAAAACTCCTAGGGCAGGCAACTACATGTATGAGTTGTCTGCCTGGAAAAAAAAAAATGCATCAGCTACTCTTTATGGGAGCTCACCTGGTGATGGGGCACAAAAATAAATGGTGCATCAGCTTAACTCTATGAGACTGTACTGGTTGGAGGCATAGTGGGGACTGCAGGGGTTTAACCTGATAGAGAATATTTTATATTTCTTTAACTGTATTACTCCTATCATTTGGCGTAACCCTTACCTTTACTTTAATTATTAATTAACTTGCTGTGTTAAGATATTTTATTGCCTATTATGAAATGGATACTAAGAATGCTGAATCCAAATTGGGTGACGGGTACTTCCAGATGAGCCATTATCCTGGCACAACAGCTTGGATGAAAGCACAGTACCTCCAGCTAGAAAGGACTCTGTACCCACCTCAGACACAGTCACCTCTGTGCCATCCCCAAAAGCCTACTCCAAACATGACTGCTCTAGAATCTTGTGCCAGTCAGGGTACAAAATAACCTGTAAATCAATAAAAGTAACCAAAAAAAAAAAAACTCCTTTAAAATCCTACACACACACACACACACACACACACACACAAAAAGCTATCACAGATCAAGCTCATCCCTCAGACTTAAACATCTAGTCCTTGGAAAAAGTCATGAAGCTGTCATCCCAAACCTTCGACCACCCCCACAAAATGGCTCTTGATCACTGCTTGCCTATTCCAACTGCCTGCTACCATGGATTCCATGTTCCAGTCGTTACTTGTTTCACTCTGGTCCCATGCCGCTCCTACCCTCTCCACTCCCACGATGAATTGTTGACTACTGCAATCGCAACCATAAGTGCCATGCAGTACTCCTTCAATGCTACAAAGATGTTCCATCTTCTACTGCCACAAACAATGGCTTATGATCTCTGCTCACCACTTCAGGCTGTCAGCAACCACAGATCCCACTCTCCATTCTTCAAATGGTCTGTGGTCTCTTGATACTCCTAAGACAGTGATATGCTAAGCTGCTGGTCCCATGTTGCTACGTTGAAGTTGAGGCTGTGCTCACAATGATGTTACAGTACTTACTTTAGCACCGGCCTTGCTATACTCACACCAAAAACAACCAGCATGGGTGTCATCAACTGGCCAACCTGTAAAGGACACCCTTTTACAGCTGCATAGCGAGAGCTATGCTGACGTATAGGGAACGGGAGGAGATGAGAAAAAAAGGGGGTCTGGGGGTGTGACAGGATATCAAACGCATTGCAAATGTTTGCTCTGCCCTCTGCCCAGTGAGTGCAGCTAAAGCAAAAGTATATAGAAATCAGTCTGTTTCCTCCCCTCCCCTCTCTCTCTCTCTCCCCTCTACACATTTTTTTTTATTTTGCCAACTCAGCTCCTACTGCATACATGTGATATCTCCCTCTTTGCGCAGGAGACTCCTGTTTTTTTGACTGAACTCCCTCTCTCCCTCCTGCGAAACAAAATCTCCTACTTAAGTAAAATTATGTCCAAAATATCCATTCATGTTTGTTTTTGGCAGATAAAAACACATAAAAAGTAAATTAGTGATAAACAATATAAGTGATAACTCTGTGCAACTAGTTGTTGATTTTTTTTAGTGCTTATTCTTGACAAAATGAAATATCTTAAATACTTTTATTCTTATTTTTTGATCACATTTAAAGACAAACTCATGATGTTATGGCATATCCCTACTAGTAGGGCAATCTCCCTACTAATTTCACCCAAATCTCCCTCTTAAGCAAGTTAGACATATCACATGTATGCTACTGACAAGGGTGGGGGGTGGACTCCCTGCCAACTCCCCTACCCTAGGGTCTCACACAAAGGGCCCTCATTTACCCTCTCGTCTCAGTTGGTCCTCAGCCCCTTTCAATGTGCATCCAGCAGCAGACTCCGTTGATCCTGGGAGGGAGCTGCTTGTAGATATTGCTGCAACTGCTGGTTTACAGTACAGGATCCTGCTTGAATTAAATCCTCCTTTCCCAGTCTGCTGGTGGATCTCCACATTAATCCCTCTTGGCCTCTCTTCACCCCTTCTCTCCAGCCTCTCTTTGGCACTTCACCACCTGAGAAGGAAGGCCATCATGGCCAGGGCTCATCCAGGAGTCCATGCTCTGCAGCTCAAGCCAGTCTTGGTCCACAAAATCTTGGAAAAGGGCAGCAAATTCATCGATGGGATGTAGTCAGCTCTGATTTCTCATTCCCACGGACTCTGCTCGACTGAGCTTCGTACTTTGCTAAACTTTTCTCTTCATAGTGGACATAACCAGGGTCGGTAGGAATGGCAGTGCATAGATGGTATATGCTGTTTAGTATTTGTGAACTGTTAAAGTTTATTTTACTTTATTATCAGCCGGTAATATACAAAAAAAGTGAATAGCGACAGTGCATATTTAGTTGTTTTTTTTTTTTTAAATTGTTAATTTGCTTGAAAATCTCCAGGATTCTAGCCTCCTGTAGATTTTCACTGGCCGCTCGAGCACAGAAATTCTCCAGATCGTAGTATGGTCTATAATCTTCCCCTATAGTAGTGTTAGCTCTATGGATTTTCTTCAGGCATGTATGAACTTCTTTTGCAGATGGGGCTGGAGGGGTTGTGGCTTCATCCTTAATACCACCTTCAGTGTCACCTCTGGCAACCGCAATCCCTTTGCCTGTTAGTAAGTCTGTGCACTGACTGTTGTCATATGCCACTGAAATACTGAAGACAACCCCTGCATATTTGCTGGTGTACTAATATATACACTGAGGAGGGCGGATGTGATTTTCCTTCACAAAAGTGGGAGCAAGACAGAGGCAGGAAACTACAGACCTGTTAGTTTGACATCTGTGGTCGGGAAAATGATAGAATCACTTCTGAAGGAAAGAAATGTTGAGTACCTAGAGGCCAGTGGGGCATAGGACCCAAGGCAGCATGGATTCACAGCGGGAAGGTCATGTCAGATGAATCTAATAGATTTCTTTGACTGGGTGACCAAAGCAGTAGACCAGGGAGGGGCTGTAGATATGGCCTACCTAGACTTTGGCAAGGCATTCGACACGGTCCCACACAAAAGATTAATAAACAAATTAGCCAGCCTGGGAGTGGGTACCAGGGTGGTAGCCTGAGTAAAACATCGACTGGACAACGGGACACAGGAGGTAATAGTAAACTGAGTACACGCTAAGAAAGAGTGGTTACTAGTGGGGTACCGCAGGGTTTAGTACTGGGTCCAGTCCTTTTTAATGTCTTTATAAGTGACACTGCAGATGGACTAGAAGGAAAAGTATGCCTCTTTGCAGATGACATAAAGATCTGCAACAGGCTTGATACACAAGGGGGCGTGGAAAGGATGAGAAGGGACTTGGCAAGGTTGGAGGAATGGTCAAAAGTACGGAAGCTTGGTTTCAATGCAAATAAGTGCAAACTAATGCACCTGGGAAACAAAACCCAGGGGAAGAGTACACAATGTGTGTGTGGGGGGGGGGGGGGAAGAGTAGTAACAACAACAAAAATGGAAAGGGACCTGGGGGTAATCATAACCGATGACCTTAAGGTAGGTAAGCAATGTGAGAAGGCAGTAAGGAGGGCTGGGGGATACCAGGATGTATAGAGAGGGGCATCACCAGCAGAAAACAGGAAGTTGTTATCCCTCTGTACAGACAGTTGGTGAGACCCCATCTGGAGTACTGTGTCCAGTTCATGGAGACCCCATCTCCACAAGGAAATAGACAGGTTAGAGGCAGTCCAGAGGAGATAGGGTTACCACCTGTCCTGATTTTCACAGGACAGTCCTGATTTGAAGAGCTGTGTCCTGCAAAAAAACATGAAAAATACTACAAGTCCTGACTTTATAGTAGAAAAAATATTTTCTAACTTTCCACGAAATATTGCAGAAAACTATAATACCCTAACTAAAATACATCAAAATGATAAGAAACAATAGAAGCAACTAAGAAACTACAATATTTAGCCTTAATTCTGGTTATATAGAGAAAACAAGTCTGTTGCATTGATCGAGGATACATACTTTCCTGCAAAAAATCATGCTTCAGTAAGAAATGTCCCACTTTGGGCTTCTTAAAAGGTAGCAACTCTAAGAGGAAGGCAACTAAAATGGTGCGGGGTCTACAAGAGAAGCCATACAAGGAGAAACTAAAGGAACTTAATATGTATACCCTTGAGGAAGGGGGGGGGGTGGACATGATAGAAACTTTTAAGTACCTCAGTGGAACCAACAAAGTCCAAGAGGGATGCACCCTTCAGAAAAAGAGACGTGCAAGAACAAGGAGACACGATCTGAAGATAGAGGGGGGGAACAGCTCAGGGGCAATGTGAGGAAGTATTTTTTTCATAGAGAGGGCGGTGGATGCATGGAACCGCCTTCCTGAGAAGGTTGTGGGGTCTAAAATTGTGGGAGAATTCAAGAATGCATGGGACAGACATAAGGCAATTCTTGTGGGGGGTAGGAAGAAACAGGCTGTTGGTTAACTAGGATCTACAGTTTATCCAGTAGGTAGGGAAATGGGCAGACTAGGTGGGCCAAGCAGTCCTTATCTGCTGTCAAAGTCTATGTTTCTCCCTAATATATTTTTTTATTTGTATAAAGACAGAGAACATAAGAATGTGTCGGCAGATGGGGACCGCGTGGTCCATCTAGTCTGCCCATATGAATGAATAACACCCTCCCTAATGGATTAGTTGTTTCTGGTTTCTGCAATGTCTATCCCAAAAAGCTTGAATTCCCTGTTTTTGCCTGCACCACCTCTTGTGGCAGAGAACAAAAAAAAAAAGAGAATACAATAAAATCATAAACAACATACAGTAATTTATCTGAATCAATTATACAAGTATGTTAAATCACTTTGCTACCATTATATTACTTACACATCACATGTAACTGTTAATTCCTTTTCACTGTAAAATACTGCTATCGCATGACATTTTTAACTCTAACTCAATCAAGGTGGATCACGTACTATCCTTATACGTACATCTGTATTTTTACAGAAATCGAAAAAAGATGATCAAGTTTTCTTAAATAATGAAACTTTGTCTATTGCAATATGGCTTAATATTTCATCAGAAATATTGGTGGCATCTTCATGTCTTAAAAGGCTCATACTATGTAAATTTGTGTGCATGCTTATGCATGTCTGTACTGTATGCCCAAAGCCAACAAGAAGTGCTTCTGTATTACCTCAATATTCTTTTTTCTACTGCTGTGATGCATATCAGAAATTTTATCATCACAATAATGTAAAAAATAATCCAAGTCATACATTAATTGTATATTTCATCAGATTAATGCATCAGCAGCCGTTCTGGCTCTGACCATGGGCTTATTTATTTGGCTGTTTATTTTACTTTTTTCTTCAGTGCCAATTTTAAAGAGAATAATGGATATGTCACTGGGCATTACCGGTGAGTAATACCATCGAGAGGTTCTGGACACGTAGGAACCTCGAGAGTGAAGCTCGAGAGGCTCCTGTGTCCAAAACCCCGAGATGGTATGTCACCGGTAATGCCCAGTGACCTATCCATTAGTTTTTTAATATATGGATGTGAGTTTTTTTCCTTTTTGTGCTTCATTTTGTGTGAGTTTCTTCAAGCTGGCCAAGTGCCGAAGCGTTTCAGTTTCTCAGTGCACCCACCCCCTCCCTCCATCACACAAACAGGTTGTGGTTCGAGACTTTTTTTTTGTTTGGTGGACAGATCCTACCTTTTCTGAGTTCAGGAATGCAGGATCGAGCAGACATTTCTCCTTTTCTGATATGAAGAAAAACAAAACGGCTAAATATTCCTGATGAGAAACACTCTCGCTTAGTGAGAAACTGTCCACCATGTTTTTTGAAGTCTTCTACCTGCCCACATGGAAAATGCGGCCAATCGGAAAGCACGCTTTGGGAGATGTGGGCAGAGAGAGTGGCGCATGTGCCGTAGAACTTCTGTGACAATACTATCACTCAGGTCCCGAACTATACTATTACGGGACCTGAACTATAGTATAATCAGTCTTGAAGTGTGGTATTATCACTTCGGGAGTGATAATATTACTGTGAATTTTTTTGGAATACTTTAGTGCAGTATTAAATTCAAGCTCTGTATATTAAAATGTAATAATTTAATATTTTGTTATATGTTAAAATGATCTGTCTCATAATTGCAACTTCAGGGTGTGTGTTGTGGTAGGATAATGTTACTGCTTGAAAGGTGGAAGCACTTGGCCACTGGTCACGTGCTTCAGCCCACCCGAGACATACTATTCTATTATCCAACCACAACAAACCCTCTGTCTTATTACTTAATTGTATTCTTGCTACTATTGCATTATTGACATTGTGGCTACTGTGGGAGGTTCTACTGGTGACCAGAGTTGCATTTTCTGGGGGGATGAGGGGGGCAGTTACCATCATGACTGCTGTCATGGTAAGTAGAGGGGCTCTCTCGGTGGAAGCACAGACATTTTATTATTTGTGGAAACCCAAACTATACCATGGTACCCACGGCCCACTACCAAGAGATCAAAAGCCCATGTTCCAGCAGCTACCAGTGGACCGAGTCATATGTCAGGTGGGTAAGGAGTTGCATCATGTGGGGCAGTTGAAAGATATGGTCGCAATGTGTTACATAGAGAATAATGTATGGGAAGGTAGTTATAATGAGAATTTTACACACACCCGAGGTGTAGGATGCCACATAAATCCCGAGGGGTTTATTAAGGCATCCCACACTGAGGGCATGTGTAAAATTCGAGTTTGTACCACCTACCCATTCTTTATTTTTTATAATTGCTAACTTCCATTTTTTTGTCCCCAGGATTGTAAAAAGTCTGATGTAGAGAACTGTAATATGCCCATTCAGTAAGGTTTTTTTTTTATTGTAGTAGAGAGACAATGCAGAGGTTTGAATACTTTCTTTTTTCAAACAGTAAAATGGTTGTTTTATGTAACAGGTTTAATTAGATTTCTTCTTTAAAATTGTTTATATATGCATAAACTTACAGTCATTTACAGAGTGAAGTTGTAGCAGTAAGCACTCTCTTAAAGTCCTTCAAGTTTTTGCTTAAACGTAAAAAGATAAAACTTATGCTTAACTAACATTAATGTGTAAAGTTTTTAGGAATTGTTTTTAAACGTTTAAACTTTAAAACTGTAAAGTATGGTTTTCAGGTCCAACATGAGGGCTCTGGTTGCTATGGTGTTGCTAGGGAGTCCTTTGTTGGTCTCACACTGCCTGCGGGGAAAAGGAGATTATGTTAATGTGAGCTGGTTTAATTTTTTGACTGGAACCACCGAGAAGAAGAACACAGCTGACAGAAGGGCCTCGGCTGACAGAGCATAAGTGAAACACTAACACTGTTTGTTTTTCAGGTGCTTCTGTCTCACACTTCACATAGAGAAAGCTAGCGCGTGTTTGCCATTATAACCAGCTGGTTATAATGACAAATTATAACCAGCTTTCTCTATGGAAAAAAATGGAAGTCAGTAATTATAAAGATTATTACAAATATTCTTTTTAGGGTACTGGATTCTGAGCAGCTGGGTGTTAAGGGAAGGGGCATGTATGTTTTCTAAAAGCCACTGTGGCTCTACCTAAATTTAATTAGTGTGTGTGTGATGTGTGCGGGTTTGGGAAAGGAAGAGGTGCAGCCTCATAAAAACAGGGAGGATAAGTTACCTAAAGGGGACAAGAACTGAGTATATGAGACTTCTGAATGCATTTGGAGACACAGTGGTGTTACAACGCACCAGGCAACCTATGTTGTATTGTAAAATCAGTACTAAATAAAAATGGCATGCACAATGGTCCCTACCAATGTGTATGTCTTCCGTGTGCAGTTTCTGTTGTCCAGCACGAGAATCAGGAAGTAACAGTTAGGTGACGTATTGTCATGGTTTGTTGCCATGACATCCGTATTGTGAACGTGTGCAGTAGCAGTCAACATCACAAACTCCAATGGTGTGTTTCTAGCGAGTGGGATGTAGAATGTAGTAATTAGGAATTGCAGTATGTAAGTGAAATGCCATGTTCTAGGATACTGACATCACTGCTGTGTACGCCCCAGTCTCAGTGAGCAACAATAAATGATGACCTTCATGCAACAGCTCTGGGTCACGTTGAATCACTGCTGATGTTGTTTAATAGACAAAACCCACAACGAGCTTCTCCAGTCCTAGATAGCACCTCTTGCCACTCTGTAATAGCTAAATGGTATGGATGTAACTGGAAAGCACGTCTTGTTAGATGTGTGTTTCAAATGTGGCTTGCAGCCCGAGGCATGTCAGTTGACCCCTGAACAGTATGACTGCAGCATATACCCGCAACCATCTGCACAACAGCATGTCCAAATGGCTTTCTGTGCACAGCATTCTGTTCATGCAAATGGAGCCCAATGTACAATAACAACACATAAATGCACAGCAGAGGGAAGAATCGCATACCGTCCTGTTCCAGGATGGAACCCACAACCCCATACACTGAAGTCCAACATCTTTGCCACTTCACCACTGACTTTGCTGGATAACTATGTTACAGTTCGTGCCCATGTGACATAACCCACGGAGCGAGCCTATGCAAACAACTAGAAGGTAGTGGGAAGAAATGCCACATGTTTACCCAACAGCTAATGTTGGTCTGTGTATGTACCAAAGCATTGCACCAGGATTCTGTGTACTTGTCTCTGGCAGTTTATTATCATTGGGGTTGTTCTGGATCTATTACGACAACTCTAATGGTTGCCGAACCATGTGTGTGCATACTTGCTCGGTAGCGCTCCTTCATTGTCACCTCTAGTGGCCCTTCGGCCCCCCCGACCCATGACCAGGTCAGGACGGTCAGTCTGTTGAACCCACCTGGGTCATTGTGGCAGTTCCCCATGGGGTGCTCCTAGAACAGTAATTCGTCAGGTGCAATACAGTGCCAGGGGCCATAGTGTTCTGTTCTGTTAGGGACATAGTGTCCTACATGGATGCATAAGAGATGCGATGATGTAGCCATTGTGGAAGCCATACAACACAAAATAAAACGAAGATGTGCATAGGCATTAGTAACAAACAAGGTGTAGAGCCTGTAAGGAATCACCGCTCAGGGACAAGTCAATCACCTGGAGGTGAAATACATTCTACTAGATTCGGATGACAGGTAGTGGATGTATGATGCCATCATCAGTGGCTAGACACAAATTGTATGCATAATCAATAATGTCAGAGCGGGAATAATCATTGATCAGAATATGGGCTAACCGGACCATTGCATGATGAACAACTGTATTAGCCGATACATCCGCTGACTGAGATGATGCATTCCAATTTTCAAGATGGATGGTGGTGAAATACTAAATTTGTACCATAGATGGTGTGAACTGTAAGATGGGGGGTGTTAGTAGATATGCAGACATTCAGGTATTGCGAGCCTGGCAGTACTACCATACTCGGAGGTCTGTGAAATGAATGGATGTTACACGGCTTATGCACCAGTATGCACAAATAACCATGCATGGCAGCCTCACTAGGATGTTGTTTTCACCCTGTCAGGTACCAATAGCAATGAGGGCAGCTGAGACGTTCACGGGACAGAGCCACTGCGAATTACATAGGTATCGACACTCGCCACCATGAATCACTGTCACACAATAAGCTTGCATTACAGTTGACTGTCTCAATTCATCTCAGTACAGGGATGAACTGTGCCATTGTGTCCCGTATTCATACATCCAAATGCACAAGTGGTTCTGCTTACTGCTAAAGCCTGATGACTAGACACGTCACAGTAACAGGAGCCCCTGTATGGGTTTTCTGGAAGGATGTACCACTCCAATGGGTGTATAATCACTCAGTACATTTGTTTGTTACACATGTAGACACTCATCAATGCCTGCTAGTATTTCCCACTCCACTATATGTACTACACACATGGACTGCTGCGTGATTCTGACAGGACTCAGACTGTCAGGATTCAACAGTGACACTCAAGCACACCAACGATGACATAACATCAGGGACTATGCACGAGTTGACTCTCGGTGAATGGACATACAGGATACAGTCAACTCAACCACACATCGCTGGCCATAACGATAAACTGTTGTTTTATGCGACTCACTGACACAGCACAGCTTAATAGTGGCAAAACAGTCTGTGAGGGTGATAATTGCCAAAAGCTACATAACCAGAGGTCTCTGTGACATTGTTGGGGATCGAACACACTTCCTGTCCCCTTTAATCAAGTGCAGGGATGCAAGGGGAGGGTTTAAATGTGAACAGCTAGAAAGCTGAGATGTGGGAATTATTTTAAACAAGCAATAACACATGATGGGATACAAGTTATGCTCTGATAAACGCATGCCGAGGGGCTCAGTGAGGCATGAGGCCATAGGCCGACAGTCTTACTCCCTCTAGAAGTGCATTTATCAGAGCATAACCCACACCCTAGAGTGTGTTACTGCATTTATAAAATAGGTATATGTTGAGAAATATTGTAGCTTTAAAAATATATATATATATATATATATATTAGAAGTTTTCCTTTTTTGAAACAAAATAGTCCCTCTGCTTGTCAGTAGGTGTGCTGGACAGCGAGACAGCTTTCCAAGTTTTGTATGCCACCCGTTCTCTCCCACCCACCATTCTCTTTCATTCATTGAGCTCACTGCAAGCCCCTTTCACATCGACCGTTCTGTTTCAATCATCCTCTGAGCGGAGTTTTAGGGTTTTCTGTCCCTCCTGCGATCCTGACAGCACGAATGCTGCAGGTCGATAGGCTGCCAACAAGACCAATATTTCCTTGTGGTCTTGCTGGCAGTATGCTTCCATCTGCAGTTCTGTGTTTCAAGAAAGTGCTGGTGGTCTCGCTCTCTGCCAGTTGAATGTAGAGCAAGAGACCGCCGGCCACTTTGCGACGCCACATCCATCCAGGCCTGGAATAAGGCACTGCTTTCTGTCTTGCGAGTTATCCTTTCTGTTTTTTTTTTTTCCCCTAAGGCTTCTTTTTTGTGCTTTGATTGTGTTTTCAGTTACTGAAGAAAGCAGGGCGCACATTGGGATTTTAAATTTCCCGTTAGTGAGGAATCAAGATTCGGTTTTCAGAGTGTGAAGGGAAGGTGGCACACGGATACCATTTTGTGGGGGTGGGAGGGGGTCTTCCTTTTTTTGGGGACTTGTTCTTTGTTGTGGTATAAGCCAAAAAAAAAAAAAAGATATACCTAGTAAGGGTTTCCAGACAACCAAATTCTAGTACTGTCTCTACCCATTTAATAAGTAGACAAAATGTATTTATATAAAACTTTGGTGTGGTAAGTGCTTGGTGAAGAACTAGTGATCATACTTGTTATAACAAGTTAACTCTTCTGTACATGTGTTGGCCCATACCCAAAGCAAGTTACAGGCCCAGGGCAGTCTCTGACTTCACCATGCAAATTGAGCACATGGGATTAGTAAGGGCTCAGGGCAATGCACATTTTTCTCTTCACATAAGGCTTTGTGAGTCAATTTGCATCTTTACTCTGTGTATACAACATATGACTCCATGGGCAAACTGTTATCTGGAGCTACTAGCTCTCTGCAACAGTGATCATAATAACATTTTTTTAACTTACTGTTTACTGCAGTATATCAGATTGTATCTGGCTGATTTTGCGGACTCCCAACCTGACATTTGCTGTAATCATGAACCCCAGAATCCCCTGCAGCTGTCATCAGAACTGGTTTGCAACTGTGATTCAACAGCCTTAAGTACAAGTTAGAGTTTTTGTAGGCTCTGTATTGTTTGTTGGTCCCACTGTCCTCCTGGGGCTAAGTACAGCACAGTGGTCTGCACTTAGCCCTGGGTGAACAGCAGGACCAGCAAACATCTCATTAGTGCTTATAAAAGCATTAAAATGCACTGCAAGCCACTGAATTTCCCACTGCTGCAGCCCAGCTCTGACATCTGTCATGAGGGAATTTGGCATTCCTGGTTACAGCAAATACCAACTTTGGAGTTAGTAGGATTAGCCAGGTAAGATCTACTACACTGCAGTAAACAAAGAACAGTTACGTAAGAACTTACCATAACAGTACATCTCCAAGGAGATCTCAGTCATCAAGTCACACCGTAGGAACTTCACTGTCGGTGAAGGGGAATCCAGATGGAAGAATTTCAGCAGTACAACTGAGGCCGCCCATGCCAATGTGATGTGACGACGTCACCTGCTCTATAATGGGTCAGAGGCCCCGCTCCCTCCACAGTTCTTTCCCCCGGAGACAAAAGGAGCAAAGCCCAACCATAGGGGAGAGAGAGATGCTCAGGCCTACAAAAAAGGCTGGAAATACCAAGTAACAAGTTCCAGGAATACGCCCCTAAAAGGGGGATGGTGGGAGGGAAACAGATCTGATGACTGAGATCCCCTCGAAGATCTGCTGTTACTATAAGTTCTTGCGTAACTGTACTATTTTCTTTGGGGGTATCTCAGTCATCAGGTCACACCGTAAGAACCGAGTCCCAAGCAGTTACAGCTGCAAAGAAACAGTCTGGGAGGAAGGCCAACCTTAAGCTTAAGACAGGAGGCCCTGTAGCACAGCCCTGCCAAATTCTGCACGGGCTCTTGATACAATGTCCAGACAGTAGTGCTTGGTAAAAGTATGGATGGTGCTCCAGGTGGCAGCTGCACAAATGTCAGCAGCAGAAACCCCTCGGAAACAAGCCACATAGGTAGCCATTCCTCTGGTGGAGTGAGCTTTGACTGCACCAGGCAAATCTTTGCCATACTTGTTGTAGCAGAACACTATGCAATTAGACAACCATTTGGATAAACACTGCTTAGAGACTAAGGTGCCCTCTCTACCTGGGTCAAAGGAAGCAAATAACTGCTTCGACTTCCTGCTGTCCTTAGTGTGACGCAGGTAGTACTACAAAGTCTTGAGCACGTCTAAAGTGTGGAGCAGTGCTTCCCCTGGATTGGCATGCTTTGGAAAATAAACAGGAAGGTGGACAGATTAGTTCAGTGTAAACTCAGATACCACTTTAGGGAGAATCTTAGGATTAGTGTGAAAAGGCACCCTGTCTTTGTGAAAAATCAAATAAAGCTCCTCGCACCAGAGGGCCTGAAGCTCTGAGATTCTTCAAGCAGAAATAATGGCGACCAAAATGAGCACTTTCTAGGAAAGAAAGCTCAAGTTGCGATGGGCTCAAAAGGAGACAGGGTCAAATTTTTCCAAAACAAAGTTTAAATCCCAAGCCGGGACAGGAGAATGGATTGGAGGTTTCAGATGCAGGATGCCCCTCAGAAAGGTATGCGAGACAACCAGCTGAGCTACAGTGTGGTCACCCATGGGCTTGTGGAAAGCATAAATAGCCGAAAGGTGTACCTTGAGGGAGGAGTACTGAAGCACTGAGTCAGACAGGGAGATCAGGTAGTCCAAAACCTGGCTCACCGGACAGGTGAAGAGGTCCAGATTATGTTTGGCAGCCCATATGGCAAACTGCTTCCACTTCATGGCATAAGTGGCTCAGGTGGAAGGTTTGCGGGTGGCCACCAGGACATCTGCCACTCTGCTGGAAACCCAAATCTGGTGATGACTACATCCTTAGGAGCCAGGCATGTGGATGGAGGGACCAGAGGTTAGGATGAACCAGGCTGTTCCCCTGATCCTGGATCAGCAGATTCCTGCAGAGGGGGAGAGGGAATGGAGGTTCCTCCGCCAACTGCTGTAGAAGAGGAAACCATATCTGGCAGGGCCAGAATGGGGCTACCAGAATCATGGTGGCCCCTTCCATCTGCAGCTTGATTAGTGCCCTCTGAATTAGAGGAAATGGGGAGGAGGGAGAATGTAAGGAAACCTTCCGCTCCAGGAGAGGGACAATGCGTCTTGCCAGACAACTCTAGGCCCTAGATCGACCGAGCAGAAATTGGGCAGTTTTACATTGAGTTGGGAAGCAAAAAAGTCCAACTCTGGACGACCCCATCTGCCAAACAATCTTCTGTGATGGACAACAGCAGCTCCCACTCATGCATTCTGGATTGAGTCTGGCTGAGGCTGTCTGGAAAATGGACTGCTGAAAGGGTCAGACAGTGATCCAGCACCCAATACCACACTCTCATGGCCTCCCTGCATACAGGGTATTGAATGAGTCCATCCTTGCTTGTTGAAGTAGTACACTACACAGAGGTTGTCTGACTGAAACAGCAACTGCCCCAGCAGAAGGTGGTTCTAAAGGGCCTGCATGGCATACAGAACCACCTGCATCTCCAGGATATTGATGTGAAGGGAGACCTCTGTCTGGGACCAAGAGCCACAAATCTGAAAAGGGCCTAGGTGGGCCCCCCAACCCATCCTGGAAGCGTCTGAGGTAAGTACAGTATCTGCTGTAGGGATGAAACCTGGAATGGGACCCCTTGCAACAAATTCTGGGGATCCATCCACCACTGAAGCACCCTGAGAATGCAGGGAGAAACTAGGACTAACCTGTCCAAATTGCCCGTCTGTTGATCCCACTGTACCCTGAGGGTCCACTGAAGGGTATGCTTGTGGAGTCTGGCTAGAGGGACAGTTGGAATGACAGTCGTCATTAATCCCAGAAGCCTTAAATATAGCCTAGTGGGAATATGCTGACTCTGGGCCACGAGGCACTCAACCCTATTCAGAGGGAGAAAAGCTTTCCCCTGCACCGAGTCTAGGACCGCCCCTATGCATTGCAGTCTCTAGGACGGAACCAGGACCGACTTAGGAAAACTGACCATGATGCCCAGGGAATGGAACAGCTGAAGAATCCTGCTTAAGATCTCCAGAAGCTGGTCCCTGGATGGTGCTTTTAAGAGCCAATCGTCCAGATAAGGTAAGACGTATATTTCCTCCCACCTGAGGGCTGCAGCTACTGCTGCTAAGCACTTGGTAAAGACTCACAGCACAGAGGACAAGCCAAAGGACAGCACTTTGAGCTGGTAGTGTTCACCCTGAAAGAGGAACCAGAGAAACTTCCTGTGAGGAGGAACACAGATATCTGCAGGTAGGCATCCTGCATGTACAGCAATCATAGCCAGTCACCCTATTTGAGCAGAGGCATCAGGCTGGGCAAAGTTACCATGCAAAACTGTCTGTACTGGACATACAGCTTGAGGTCTTTTAGAACCAGAATAGGCCTCAAATCCTAAAACCCTTTGTTCCTCGGATGCCTGGGCATTGGCTGTATGGCCTGTTTGCGCAGAAGGGACTGTACTTCCTCCTGAAGCACTGGCAAGTGGGCTAGAGGATAGTGAGAGGTTGCTGGAGGGGTCTCTGGAGGATACTTCACAAGCTCCAAAGTATGAACCTTTTCTATGAGTTGCAGAATCCAAGCGTCCAAAGTTATGGTTCTCCATTGATGTAAACGGAGGGAGAACTGGCCTTTAACCACCATCTCCTGGTCAGTAACCAGAAGAGGGTGGTCTGGCAAGGAGTCAAGTTGAGGAGAATCCAGCTGCAGGGGCAGATCCATCACTTTTGGGGCATGTGGCCATGATTCCAGCACTGGAAGGGGTGGGTAGGGTTGTGGAGACTCTTCTCTTGCCTTGAGTCATAGTGGCTGCTCCCTGTTAGGTGCCCTACGAAATGAAGAGTGCAGTCTGCCCTTCTGCTGCTGATACAGCAAGGGGACAGACTTAAGGGCCCTGCTCAAAGCCTGTAGGTCATTAATTATGTCCTGGACATCAGGGCCAAACAGTTTGGTCCCACTGAAGGGACATTCAGCACATTTTGCTGAATGTCCACGGCAAAGACAGAAACCAGCAACCAGGAGGGCCTACGTAGGCATATGCCCATGGCAGCAGCCCTGGCAACAGTGTCAGCCAAATCATAAAGTGCCCTGAGAAGGTGTTTGCTGACATCCTCGACCGTCTGCAAGCACTGGAGGAGCTCCTGTTTCTTAGAGCCCTCTGGAAGAGCCTGGACAGCAGCCTTGCCCTTCTTCCAGTTGGTGTTTTGGTATTTCACCATGTGGGACAAGTAATCTGCAATCCCCAAGCCTAAGGTGGAGGAAGCATAAACCCCCTATCCCAAAGGTCAATTCTGCAAGACTCCTTATCTGGGAGGAGAGAGCTAAGGTACTTGGGTGCCTTAGACCTCTCATGGGCTGCCTTAATGACCATTGAGTCAGTCTCAGGCTGAGCCACATAGCAAGGGAGCCCTTGGGGGGCATTATAGAGTTTATCTGCCCTCCTGGGCATAGCTGGTGCCATATCTGGGTGGTGCCAAGCAGCAGCGGCAGCACTCCTCAGGGCAGGTAAGATGGGAGGAACTATCTTTGGAGACTTAGAGATCTCCAGGAAGTCAACCAAATCCTTCCTGGTGACATCCTCCTGCTCTGTACAAAACCCCATGGCAGATGAAAGAAAACGTTTGTAGGCAAAAAAGCGTAAAACTGTGTCAGAGATTCTGAGGAGACCCGTGTAGACGGAGTCAACAGCGAGAAAGAACTGAGGAGGAAGTGGGTCCGCTCACACCTTTACAGAGTAGGTGACATCATCACATAACATCGGCGTGGGCGGCCCCTGTTGTACTGCTAAAAATCTTCCGTGTGGATTCCACTTCACCAGCAGTGAAGTTGTTACGATGTGACCTGATGACTGAGATACCACCGAAGAAAATTAAAAAATATTTTTGTAAACTAAGTGCAAACTGGGACCAGCCCCACACCCACGTTTGGGGCTCTTAGTGCTGTCTGCTGCCCTTTAATATATGTATATATTTTTTTCCAATTCAAATTTTATTGAACTTTTACAATACAGAGAACAGATCCAACAGGTACAATATACACCAAAAATGTATTTGCAACATGACAAACCCATTCTCCCCTCCCAGCCCTCCCCTCCTCCCAACACAGACAACGTAACCTCTGAGTTTACAAAATTGATTAGGTACCAGCATAATACAGTTATAAGGAATAGAGGGTGTGCAAGGGGTCCCAGATCCTCATGTACTTTTTTATCCTGTTACTGAGGCTTGCTATAGCCTTCTCTGTTCTGAGGTTGGCTAAGAGCTCATTGAGCCATTCAACATATGAAATATCTTCACTATCCTTTTAGCGGCGCAATACCACTTTTTTAAAGGACATGGAAATAAGGGCCATATAGTACCTGTAATTAAGCACTGAAATCTCAGAATAATCCCCCAACAGGCAGATTTCCGGGGTAAAAGGTCATCCAAGCCTAACAAGGGATCCACTTTTTGCTGAATACTGGCCAATAACGGGGTTACTTTAGAGCAGGTCCATAATATGATACAAAGTGTCATCCTCTTGTTGGCATCAGGTACATGTCGATGATGAAGTGAGGCCAAATTTAGCTAATCTCTGAGGGGAATAATATAAATTATGCAGGATATGAAATTGCATAAGGCGTAACCTGTCCTGAGTAACAGATTTATGACAGTTACGCCATAGGGATGGTCATTCCAGATTCAGACTGGGGAAGAAAGGAGTCCAATAAGCCGTGGGCCAAAACTATCTGGGTAAGTCCAGTCATATAAAATCCCATAGATCTTGGACACAGCTTTTTGGAAACCTGCCAAATGACCTAACTCAAGTTGGAAGGATAACCTGACTAGTTGGAGGTCTGACCCAACACTTCCAAAAGTAGGTGCTTCAGTTGATAAACTTTAAAAATACTATGGTTCGGGATACTGAATTTCTTTATGATCCCTGTAGTGGACAGCCATGAGCCCCCATCTGTTGTGAAGTGGGTGAGCATAACATCTCCCAGTAGGGGCATCCAGTGAGCAGAAAGCACTCTGTTATCGATCTTGAAATTGGGGTTACCCCATATGGACTGTGCTAGATCCTGGGTATGATTATACTTAAGGAAAGCACTCAGTTGGGAATGGACTTTGACAGAAATTGCTATGGGAGATGCTTTTAATCTTGAAGGGAGAGCAGTTGTTTTAGTATGTAAAAGTGCAGCTGGGGAGAGGCCACAAGACCTGATAAGGGCTAGTTCAATTCTAAGCCAGAGTAGTGAGAATGGGGGGAAGGTACTAAGTCAGCAGAGGACAACCATCTAAGGTATTCAGCAAAGTGACTGGCCAAGTGGTAAAATCTAGGTGAGGGAGGCATAAACCCCTTTTAAATTTGGGAGCAGCTAGCTTGTGATGGGATAATCTAGGTTGTGTACCAGACCAGATGAACTTTGTGATGAGTCAGTGTATTTTTTTGAACCAGGAGAGGGGGAGCCAAATGTTGAGTAAATTGAGGGGATAAAAAAGCCTAGGGAACATGTTCATTTTAATAAGGTTAATTTTGCCCCAAAGGGAAATTGGGAGTTTGGACCATATGTCCAGGTCTTGGCTGATAATATTTACCAGAAAATCCAGATTCCACCTTTGGGAAGAAACGGGGTTTCTTGTCAATTCAATTCCAAGCTATTTTATGGATTCTTGTTTCCAGGAAAGCCCTAAGTCTGTAATGGACCATTAAGAACCTTGTGATTGAGTGGGAATACTACTGTTTTACCAACATTTAATTTATAGTTGGACATGTTGCTATATTTCTCAATAATTTCAAACATAGGTGGAATAGAGGAAGACGGAAGAGACAACTGTAGAAGAAGGTCATCCGCATAAGCAGAGACCTTGATTTCCTGAGACAAAATAGTAATTCCTTGGATCCTCCCACAGTCCAATAAACAGTGAATAAGGGGTTCCAAATATATGTTAAAAAGCAATGGGGACAAGAGGCAGCCCTGTTTGGTACCCGATTGCAATGGGAAGAGGGTGGAAGTCAGTCCATTGCCCATGACCCGTGCAGATGGGGAGTGATACAGTGCTTGTATCCAGTGTTGAAATTTTAGGGGAAAATCAAAGGCTGCAATGGCCCGAAATAAGAAATTCCAATCTACCCTGTCGAAAGCCTTCTCAGCGTCCAGAGATACTAGAGCAGCTGGAAAGTGTGCATCTCTGGACGTCGAGAAGACATGCGTTAAGGTTCGGAGGTGATCCACCGAGGATCTCCCTTTCATGAAGCCTACCTATTCGGGACCAATGAGATCCGGAAGGATGATACTAATACGATCAGCCAATAATCTGGTTAAAAATTTGTATATCCTGATTCAATAAGGATATAGGACGGAAACTTGTAACCAATTCCAGGCTCTTGTCAGCCTTTGGTAAAAGAACAATTAGGACTTCAAAAAGGGTTGGGTCCGTGGGCACTCCAGATAAAATATGCTGATATAGTGGTAGTACCGTCCAACCCAGATTTAACGGACATGGATAAAACCGGTTTTCAGGTATATCAGCCGTTTTTGAATTCACAAACCGAATGCATGGGGAACTATGTAAACATTTTTTGATATACAATTCAGTGCTGCCATGTAAATCTGACGCCTGATTGAGCAGAAAGGTGTCAAAAGGTGTTAATTTCTGGTCTGATTACAGGGGATTAGCAGCTACTGAAGTTCTGGCACTTCATCACTATTGTTTCTATGTCACTGCCAATCGACAGTTAATCATCTGCTGGAGGATCTATTGCACAGGAGCTGTAATTTCAACCTGCCTACCTGCCACTGCCACTGCTTAAGGTGCTTTTTGTTTTTGCGGATGAGGGAGAGGTCACTCTGAAGCCATCAGCTGTGAGACCAACCAACATTAGAACGTATGCGGGCAAAATATACTAATAAAAATAAAAGACAAAAGCAATGATCGCTCTCCCCAACCCCCCGACACCACATACTGACTCGACAGTACTGTACAAACTAAAAAGCAGAAATTTAAAACATTCTCAAGAATCATCAAAGATTGTACAGCACCATATAAAGTACTGTTTGGCATGTGGTTTCAAAGAATGAGCGCAATAAACTAAACAAGCTACACGCTTTATGATGGGAGTAGATAGGAGCTTAAAGTCATACAGAAAAATCACTTTGCGATACTTCGGATTTCCGGTTATATTGGCAGGTTCAGCCATGTATGGAGTAGTCTGAATTAAGCGGGTTGCACTGTAATATAGGAATTAGGTGATCTGGTTTTTTTTTTTTTTTTAAGTTGGACGAGAATCCTTCTGGACCCGGGATTTTGTCTGTGGGAGACTTTTAATGGCTCCGACCAATTCTGAGTGGGAGATGGGAGATATAAGTGCTCATTGCTGTCATGCTTCGGAAAGAGAAGGTAGATGAGACGCTGCCAGGTACTCATTTAGGGCCTGCTCAGAAGGTGGGTCAGTCACAGGACAATATAACTGCTTGTAGTAGTTACTAAATTCAGCAACAATGTCCTTTGAGGATTTTTTCAGCGAGCAGTCTTCCTGGGAACGTGTCGAGGCTATGAATCTGGAAGATTCTTGCTGTTTTATTCTGAGGGCTAAGAGGCGCCCTGCTTTTTCACCCTGATCTGTATAGGATGCTTTTGTCCTCAGGATTGCTAATTCTGCTTTCTCTCTCAGGAGCTCTAGGTAGACGTTTCTTAGCTTGGCTAGATCTTGTCTAAGGGTATCTGGGGAATGGGGAGCTAAAGTTGCTTCTATTGTCCAGATTTGGTAAAGAATACTCAGTAATTTCTGTTCCCTTTTCTTTGGGAACTCAAGCCATCTAAGATTCCACTAAGATAAGCCTTAGAAGCACACCATTCCATGTCTGGCCTTGTGGTGGGGTTATGATTGACAGCGATAAACTGATCAATCTGGGACCCATGCCTGAAGCGGCGCTTTGGATCTGTGAGGCAGATCGTTTGGGCCATACTGATGGCCGCTGCCCGGCCGCAAGGAATTCTTCGCCCGCTCCCACGGTTCTCCAGCCCGGATCCCTACTCAGGGACCCGCGCCTGAAGTGGTGTTTCAGATCCGTGAGGCAGATCGCTGGCGCCATACCGATGGCCACTGCCCGGCCACAAGGAATTCTTCGCTCCCACGGTTTTCCAGCCCGGATCCCTACCCAGGGACCAGCACCTGAAGCGGTGCTTTGGATCCGTGAGGTGAAGTGCTGGGGCCATACTGACGGCCACCACCCCGCCACAAGGAATTCTTTGCCTGCTCCCATGGTTCTCCAGCCCGGATCCCTACCCAGGGAGCAGCGCCTGAAGTGGCGCTTCGGATCCATGAGGCGGATCACTGGGGCCATACTGATGGCCGCCGCCCGGCCACAAGGAATTCTTCACCCGCTGCAAAGGTTCTCCAGCCCGGATCCCTACCCAGGTACTGCCACATCTGGACTTTGGAAGCAGAGGTCTCCGACTGGTGCGGCGTCTTTGCAGGCAGATCCCGACTGGTCTGCCTGCTTTCTTAGCTACATCTCATTGGTGCGCCTTTTTGCATTGGGCTAACATTGCTTTCTGACCTAGGCTCTGCTGCTGTTCATAGTCTAAACCCTAGCAGCTTAATCTCTATATTTTTGATATCTGTGTTAAATGTTTTGGGCTGTGTTACTGTACCTAATAAACTTCTGTTGAAATTGATGCCAAATTGCTTAATCCTGTGTTTCACCATTAGGAGCCTGCATTAAGTTAACCTGATAACTGCATAAATAACTTTGTAAGTGTAGATTTATTCCATTCCTGCTCTACTACCTACTGCTGATAACTGTTTCTCCCTGTTTCTGCCTACTTTTCCTGCTGGTTTCTCAGCTGACTCCCTAACTTCTGTGCACTCCCTTGCCTCAGCACCCCCCTCCCCCCGCTCTCTCCTACTTAATTTTGTTGTTGCTCTCTGGGTTTGTAACCCTACCCCTCTTGACTACCCCTCTCAACTCATAGCTCACACCCTCTGTCCACCGTTTCTCTGCAACCCCTCCCCTGTCTTTTGTTTCTGCCTTTGTCTTCTGCAATTACCCCCCACCCCCCCGCTGACGGTCTGCCACCAGCTGCCCACCCCTCGTGTCTGGACTCCTATAATTACCAGTTTTATCCTTTTCTCCTCCTCAGGGACCCGCGCCTGAAGTGGCGCTTCGGACCCATGAGGCAGATCGCTGGGGCCATACTGACGGCTGCTGCCAGGCCACAAGGAATTCTTCGGCCACTCCCATGGTTCTCCAGCCCGGATCCCTACCCAGGTACTGCCGCCATCTGGACTTTGGAAGCAGAGGCCTCCGATTGGTGCGATGTCTTTGTAGGCAGATTCTGATTGGTCTGCCTCCTTTCTTGGCTACATCTGATTGGTGCGCCTTTTTGCATTGGGCTAACATTGCTTTCTGACCTAGGCTTCGCTACTGTTCATAGTCTAAAACCTAGCAGCTTAATCTCTGTATTTTCTCCCACCCAGGCCTCCTTTAAATACAGTTTTGCTCCACCTCCCTCTGTGCTCTCGCTTCCCACAGGCTCTCTGCATCTCTGTCCGCCTCCTCACTCCCTGCCCTAGACTGACTAGGCTCTCCACGTCAGCTCTGTGCCTACAGTTCTACTAATCTCACTCCCTGCCCATGATTAACTGAGCAGTCCCCTTTTTCCATTGCTCTGAGTGATATATTTTTTCCTATCTCCCGATTATCTCTCACCTACCTCTGTCAGTCTTGTAGGGAGCGATCTGTTTTACTCACCTTTGCACTTTGCTCCATCCCTCACCAAACCTACCACCAAGTATCTGGCTCTGATATAGGACCCACTGACATTTCTGCCATAAACCTTCAATCCCTAAATTGATCTCTGCTAGGACAGATCTGAGGGTCCGCTCCTCCCCCAGAAGCTTTCTGATCTAACCTGCTTTACGTGCCACCCCCTAGGTCAGCTAATAATGAAACCTTACTTGCTGCTGTTTTTGTTTGTGCTCTCACTTGCCTTGCTCCACCTATCCCTACTTATTGTCCCTCAAGCCTCTTCAGCCATCCCGAATTACACGCCTCACGACTACCTTTTCTCAAACCTTCTTTTGCTGCCTACCCTCACATGTGACGCCTCTACTACTAAACAGATCCTGGATCCACATGGTTGCCTATGCCCTAAAATACTGCCCTCAGCATATGTGTGCTATATGTCCCTTCTTATGATGCAAACTTTGGCATCTCCTACTACTAGCCCTATTGCTCTCAGGTGATGTTCATCCTAACCCTGGACCAGCTTGTTCTATACCCAGCCCCCTCACTGGTGCCAAAGGTAACGCTGTGGTGCACCATAATATCAGCAGCCTCATGCACAATTTCACCGATTTGGAAACCTGGACCTCCCTCCACAAGCCTGATATCATCTGCCTCACTGAAACCTGGCTCAAACCCTCCACCCCAGACTCTCAATGCTCTCTCCCTTCATACAGTCTTCTAAGATTTGACAGAACAGCCCCCAAAAGAGGGGGTGGTACTGCTACTTATTTTAAGAATCACCTCTATCTCTCTGCCATCTGCTCACCTCCTCTTACCCATTGTGAAGCACTTCATGCCCTTCTCACTCTCGGCCCCAGAAAACTACATATTGTGTGTGCCTACAACCCCCCCTTCTAGTGGCCTAAAAAGGCTAGAGGAACTGCTTGAACAATCCTCTCTTCTTTCTGGGAGAAATGAGGTTCTCATACTTGGGGATCTCAACTTAAATTGGTTGGGACACTCACAACCCTCATTACTGAACAAGATCCAAAGTTTTAACCTACACCAGTTGATCAGTGACCCCACCAGAACTGTACAGCACTCAACCTCGAGTACTCTGCTGGACTGGATAACGATCAATCACCCGGAAAATCTTATCTCCTCTGGCACTCTAGCTGATACCATCACTGACCACTCCCCCACCTTTTGTGTATGGGGCAAGGGCCGGCCACCTCCGTCCAAGCTCATTTTATCACATTCCGGAACTACTCGCACCTCGACCCTCAGACCTTCCTACTAGACATTGTCTCTATTGACTGGACTCCCCTGTTTAAATCTAGCGATGCCCAGTCTGCTATAAATCTATTCCTGAGTCACTTTATTGCGATCCAGGACAAACACTGCCCTCTTATAACCCACCATGTGAAAAACAAGCACATCCGCTGGCTTAAGTCGGACCTTCTCTCCAAACTTCACTGGAGAGACAAAAGCTGGCTCCTTTACAAAAGCTCAGGGCTACCAGCCAACCTCAGTTCCTACAGAACCCTACAAAATCCCTGCAAGAAGGAAATAAAAAGGGCCAAAAGTGCCTACTACAAGGATCTATTAACTAAATCCTATGGCGACTCCAAGAAATTCTGGTCCCATATAAAATTCTTCCTTGGCTCAAATCCTGCCCCTACCCCTATTGACATGTCCCTAAGGCCCTGTACACATCAGGCTAGTTAAAACGTTTTAAGGTGCTTAAAATGTTTTAACTAGCGCATACACGGTGCCCGTCCGCATTTAAGAACGCGGTTTCAAAGCATGTTAGGAAACAGTGCTTAAACCTACTGGAGCTAGTCTCGATCCGTTTTTAAAAGCGTTTTTGAGGAGACGTGTTACCCTGTAGTGTGGACGGGTGTCTGCATATTGCTCCTCCAGGAAGCGTGTTAACGGTCATGGAGAACCCGTTTTTAAAAACGTCACTGGAGGCAGATGCAGACGGGAGTCGGCTGTGGTATAACCAAGTTAAGATTGATCTGGTTGGGCTGCTGTGGTGAGTTTAAAAATGTTTTTAAAACGTTTTTAAACCAGTGCAAATCTTCTGCTCCAATGTGTACAGGGCCTAAATAGTGTACACTGCAATAATCCTTTAACCATTGCTAACTTTTTTAATACACAATTTTCTGACCTTACCAATTATACCTTCTCCATCCCTGCCAATCCGTCCCCAATTACTGCCAAACCTGACATCTCTGGGCCTAAATTTCTTTTCAAATTTGTATCTAACCTGGAAGTACAAAGACTGCTTGACAACATCTCCGAGTTCACAGCTGCTGGGTCCAACAATCTTGTAACCTAAACTCCTAAAACAAGCTGCCCCATATATTGCTGTGCCTCTCGCTAAAATCTTCACCCTCTCCCTATGCCAAAGCCATGTTCCCGACATGTGGAAGACAGCCAGGATTACCCCAGTTTTCAAAAAAAGGCAACCGCAAAAATCCTACTAACTATAGGCCCATAGCCATACTGTCCGTTCTCACCAAAATTCTTGAGACGCTCGTAGCCACGCAAACCATCTACTTCCTTCAGAAAAATTATGACCTTACTACTGCGCAGCATGGATTCCATAAAGGTCATAGTACCACCACTGTTTTATTCAAGTTTACATCTGATACCCTAGTGGCTATGGATTTAGGTTTTCTAACAGGGGCAATTTTTATCGACATGACGAAAGCATTTGACCTTGTCGACCACCCCCTCCTCTTAGCATCTCTTAATCATTAGGCTTCTCACACAGTGTCGTTGCGTGGTTTGGTAGCTATCTTTTGGACAGAACGTAACTAGCTAAATACAACTCCACCTTATCTGACATAACTATTAGCACTGGCGTGCCACAAGGGTCTATCTTTGGTCCCCTGCTCTTTACCATTTTTATTAACAACATCACCACTAACCTCCACCAGACTGCCTCCCTGTTATGTGCTGATGACATTGTTCTGTACACCAGTGCTAATAATGTAACTGAAATAACTTGGTGTCTCTCCAAAGATTTCCACCAAATTCAACAGTGGCTGTTTAACCATAAACTTGTATTAAATGTATCCAAGACCCAGGCCATGCTCTTCGGCTCCAAGGCTAAACCCAAACACTCTCAACCTAATTTCAGTGTCTGTGATGTAAATGGCTCATCTGTTTTGGTGGTACCCTCCTTTAAATATCTAGGTATCACTCTTGATCCGTCTGTTACCTTTGACCTTCACATCCAGCAGGCCTGCAAGATGGTCAACATGAAACTTGGCATTGCCTATTGCTCCAACTATGTGCTCACTCCCTCTGCCACGCTTGCCACTGCACGTGGTATACTCCTCCCATTGCTCACCTATGGGGTTGCTACTCATGTCTCGGCAGGTAAAACTATATTTCGGAAATGGGATATCACGTACAACATCATCTGTCGCT
Organism: Neoceratodus forsteri; assembly: GCA_016271365.2. Lineage (NCBI taxonomy): Eukaryota > Metazoa > Chordata > Ceratodontiformes > Ceratodontidae > Neoceratodus > Neoceratodus forsteri. The sequence continues at coordinate 1,206,521,386 of CM057456.1, forward strand.
GTGCTACCTCTTCACACCGGATGAAACACCACTGCCTCCTCTACTCCAAACTGCGCTGGCTTTCTCCGTCTGCTTCTAGAGCCCATGCCTATGAGCAAACACCCAAGCCCCTTGCAGGCCTAATTCTAAACCAGACATCCAACTAGGGTTTATGCTCGGCGGCCAAAGGCCCTGTCCTTGTTCCCAGGCACAACTCTTCCAAAGGTGCTAGCGCTTTGTCCTGTCATGCCCCACTACACTGGAACGCCCTTCCTCTAAATATACTCCTACAACCATCCCATGCCTCATTCAAAAAACTGCTACATGACCATCTTGCTGAATCCTGCACCTTCACTTGTTTTAAACCTCCCTATCCCTCACGGCTCTCTCCAACCTCTGCACCCACAAACCGCCTATATCAGAATCTTGCCCCCAACAAATATGCTCAGCACGTTCCCCTTGTCACTCTACTGCTCTACCTTTCTGTTTGTCTGGTCCTCTTCTCCTAGCCTGTTATAATTTCCTACGCCATCTAACCATTCCCTATACTATCATCCCAACTCCTCTCTACTTTCCTATCCTCCAATATCCCTCCTGCTCTGACTATTATAGTACTACGGCCATCATATTGAATTATCCTACCAGTTTTTGTCTTTGAATGTTAGACTTTCGGCCCTGTTTATTGTATTGCTTTATCACATCTTCTTTATACATTGCTATGCACTCAAACTGTACCTGTTGTTCGGCCCTGTTTTTTGTATTGATGTACTACATCTTTTTTATTCATTGCTATGCACTCAAATTGTACCTGTTGTTTTTTCTCCTGCTTGCACTGTATTCCTATTTTACAATTATGGATTGATTAAATGACTGCACTGCTATTTCTTGTTTCTAATGTATTGTTTCTGTAACCTCCCGGGTTGTGCCTGAAAATAGTCATTGCCATGGCTAGTGCACCCAACCCGGTCAACAAAAAATAAATAAATCTGTTCAGAGAGGTATGTAGTTACCTCAGGGTCCTTCAGTAGCTGATTGCTGATCTTCCAACATGCCTTTCTCTGAGGCAGGGACAAGAGGGAATAGTGGCACACAACCAGCGAGTGATCTAAGGGAGGGCCCAGTTGAATGGAGGAATCAAGAACCGCCAAAAGTAACTTCTGGGAAAGAAGTAGATAATCAATGTGGGAAGCAGTTTGATGGACTGGGGAGGTAAAAGTATATCCCCTTTCCGTGGGGTTAAGTACCCGCCAGACATCACATAGGCCAACCTGGTCTGTAAGTTCTCTGAATGCTCGTTGAGCTGGAGAAAGCCCCTTTCAGGAGTTACCTGAGCAGTCCAAAGCTGGATCAATTACCAGATTCAGGTCTTCTCCGAGGATTATTGGTATTAAGAGGAAGGAGGTAAGAATGTCAACCAGCTGAGTAAAAAACCCTGGTGTATCCTCATTGGGCCCATAGATGCTTCCCAAAAGGATCTCTGTTAAATATATTGTATCCTGAATCAAAATGAATCTGCTCTGAGGGTCTTTGATAATCTGGGAGAGTGAAAATGGAACTCTCCTAGCTATCAAAATCATAACACCACAGCTTTGGGTGGTGCCCCCTTCTGAGAACACATGGCCCACTTGCTGTCTCCTCATCCGTATGGCCACAGAATCTAGAAAATGAGATTCCTGTATGAAAATTATATCCACAGCCACTACATGCAAGTGTTTCAGTACCTTATATTGTTTCAATTTCTGTTGGACCCCTTTAACATTCCAAGTAGCAATTCTGAAATTATTAGCCATTTGATATGCCTAATAAAGGTTGAAATGTGATTTGCAAAGTGTATACCAATATTACCAGTACCTTTTTGAATCAAAGTCTGTGTTAATTACCCTCCACCCTCCCTTCCATCCCCTCCCCAACTGTCCCCCCAATCCCAAAAATCCAGCAAAAGGAAGAGAAACAGCCCTAAACATTTGAGTATTCCCAACCCACCCATCTCCCCCTACTGTTATGAACTTCGTACCGAAGAACCCCTCACTATAGCTCCCTTCCTCCAGCCACCCCAAACTGTCCCCTGTTCTTTCTCAAACTGTCGAGAAAAGGAGAAAAAAAGGAAAATTCTGGAACTGTGCCAGGAGCCGTATGCTCTAGGTCAATAAAAAGAAAAACAACACCAGAAAAAAGGAAACCTTTTTGTTTTGCAGGTAAAGTGTGGATTACTCCAATCCGCATTACAAAGTTTTAGCAGACCAGTTTCTGACTGCTAACATTAAATCTATGTGAAAACTCAAAAATGCAGATTGCCTTGTTCGCTGCTTTAAGTATAAAAAAAATACATATATATGAGCATGTGGCCCCTCATGCAAACGTGTCCCAAAATCCAGTGTCCAAACTCCACTGGAGGGTACCCTGCAACTCAGAAAATTTAGGGAAAAAGTCAAGCAACAACATCCAGTAAGTTCACAATCAAAAAGTCCCACACTCCGGAAAGAAAAGATGAAAAAGGAAAAACCTGGTGATCACTGGCTTTATAGGCTCCTAGGCCTCATAGGCTGGATAAACAAACCAGACTGTGCAGCATAAATTGCAGTAGTAAAATGTCTACAGTTAAATCCAAGTAACATGGGAGGTGCACTCCCTCTTGTGGCCACGGTGGATATTAGATTTCGCCTAGGTAGTAAACTGGTGTTTCACGACTGTGCACAAGTTTGAGGAGATCCATCAGGTAATCCAAGTCGTTCATGGAGCATGTCTTCTTGCTGATAGATCGCCATTACAAAGCAAAACAGAGCTGGGGGTATTGTATTGTTAATCCCAACTTACCGGTGTCTCCACAGTCCTCTCTGAACTGCAACAATCGGGGTCAAAGGTAGGAAACTGTATAAAGGAGGTGGAATTATTAGGACATGGTCAGTCCTAGCACACTGTAAACTTATCCCCAGATTTATTCACTGCAAGGTAATATGTCCCCCTATTATCTTAGAGAATCCTCCCAGAATTGACAAAACCAGTTCAGGTATCCCAAAAGAGATCTGGTAGGGTGTTCCTGAGCCCAGCATGGGCCACTTCGGGGTCTTCATATGCTTGCCAGTTACCCGCAACCAGGACCTGAAGCCTCGCAGGGTAGTTCATTTGGAATCTGATCCCGGTGGCAATTAACTGTGAAACCAGAGGATGAAAAGCCGTTCTGCGCTGTCGGATAGTAGCAGGTAGATCTTGAGCTACTCGGATTCTGGTTCCTTTCCAGCGGACCTCTTATAGATCTCTCTCTTTTGAAAGGAAATGTTGCCTTTCTAAGTAATTCAAGAATCTGAAGATCAGTGGCCTCGGGGTGGGGTGGTGGGGATCCAGCTGGAGGAGTCGGTCTGAGTGCCCTGTGTGCATGTTCTATCACATACTTGGGTCCGAAAAGAGAGGGTCCAGCTATTTTCTCCACAAACATCTGCATAAAAAGGATGGCATCTTGGCCCTCTTCAGCCTGCAAGAGACCTATGAGGACCGCGTTATTTCTGCGGCCCTCAAGGTCTTCTATTTTTCACTACATCTTCGGAAGCCTTTGTCTGGTGAGTACAAGTTCTGGGTCTACTTTCTCCACACATTTTTCTAGAGAACAGACTCTGGCATTGTATTAGATGTTCACCTTGAGACGTCCTCTAAAGCTGGGGTGAGCGATTTAATTTCTGTGGTGATTGAGCGGAGCTCCTCTTGAAACAGTCTGAATTCTGCCAGGAAGCCTGCAAGTGTGAGCGGCTCTGGGTCTGGAGGTAGGTGGGAGGTCCCCAGAGGTACTAGTAGCCCTAGGCTTCTTCGGGCCTTTTTCTGGTGTGTTCGGGGGAGTATGTTTTGGTAAAGCACTCCGCATTTCCACCTCGATATAGGAAATTTTCTCTTGTAAGTGGCAGTCGACCAGTAAATGAGTCTTCCGATCTGATTTTTAGAACTTTGCCGTTGTTAAATGTTCAGAAAATAAACAAATAAATTGGTCGGGTGGCTGGAAAGATAAATCGGAGCTAGCATCAGGCGCGTTGCATCATGTGGTTTCTCTGCCCTTTAATATTTTTTTGTGATCAGTGCATATTTCATTTAAAATAAACTACAGTTATTTCATGTTGTATGCACACTGTTGGGGACAGCAATATTTGTGCATGCATCTGAAACTGTATCTCTCTAGAAAGTGAATTTACACATTTTTAAAGCTTGCAGGAAGGCAAGTTTAACAGTACAGAAATTAACAGTATTATTGTATTTTAGTCAGGGAGGCTTATCAAGCAATTGTACCTCATGCTCAGTAGAGAACACAGTTCTCTTGGTTTTCTCAGCTGTCTGGCAGGCAGCATACTGAGTGCAGAATTCCACATAGCTTTTAAGCTTCACCTAAACCATTTAGTATTACCTTTACCACAAATCTGAGCAATTACCACCTCGGCGAGGTCAGAATACCAGGAAAAGGCAAGTTGCATACAACTGAAAAAAAAAATAAACATAGAATATGAAATGATTTGGGACTGAAGAAAAAAAAAAAACAGGTTACTCACCTATAACAGTAGTTCTAGGAGTGGTATATGTTGTTCATCCACACTCTTTGGCAGGTACCTTGCCGCTTTAAGAAGTGCCGGAAGCCTTCAAGCTGGCTCCTCCCACCCAACCAGGTGATATAAGCCTCGACTCCGCCCCATGATGCCAGATCTTAGCCCACTGAAAGCCAGGTGTTGTGCGTCTGCAGCCAGGGAGGTTGGGTAGGTCAGTGTGGATGAACAACATATATCACACCTAGAAATACTGTTATAGGTGAGTAACCTGTTTTTCTAGGATTGTGGATATGTTGTTCATCCACACTCTTTGGCAGACTCCTAGCAGTTCTCCAAGAGGAGGGAGGCAAGGCGCACACCCCATACTTAGGGAACAGAGATTGGAGAACAGAGGCCCCAAAACCAGCATCCCGACGTGACTCAAGGTCGATGTGGTACTGGGTAATAAAGGGTGTTTGCTGACTTCCAGGTAGCAGCCCGACAGATTTCCAGGATAGGGATGTCCCTGGAAGCAGCCACCAATGCAGCGGTATGGTGGGTAGAATGAGCTCTTATCCCTCTGGGAGGCTCCTTGCCCGCCAACTCATAGCACAGACTGATGCACGATGTGATCCACCGTGCAACAGTCCATTTTGCTGCAGGTCTGTCAGAAGCGGCTTCAGCGTAGATGACAAACAGCTGGTGAACCTCTCCTTGTAATAGGAGAGAGCACGTCTCAGGTCCAAAGTATGGAGCCTGTACTCAGCCTCCGAGGTGTAACTGGGGTAGTACACCAGCAGAGTTAGCAACTGGTTAAAGTGAAACTCTGATACCACCTTCGGAAGGAATTTCGGGTGGGGATGCAGGACAACCTTGTCCCTGTGGAAGACCAGATAAGGGGAGTCCACCGAAAGCACCTGGAGCTCCCCTGTCCATCTGGCAGATGTGATAGCCACCAGGAAGGCCGTCTTCCACAAGCGTGACAACTCACACTTGTGCATAAGTTCGAATGGCTTGCCTATGAGCTTTGCCAGTATCAGAAGAAGATCCCACGGAGGTGGAGGTTCACGCACCAGAGGGGAAATGTGATCCAAGCCTTTGAAAAAGTGCCCCACCACTGTCTCCTGTGCCTCCGTCGGCTGATCAGCCCGCGCCCAGTTAGCAGAGATGGCTGCCAGGTGCACCCTAAGGGTCGATGACCGAAGACCCCCTTTGGAAAGAGACCAAAGGTAGTTGAGAATGTTAGCCACCGAACAGGACAAAGGGTCCAGGCCCTTGCCCTGACACCAACTGGAAAATCTTTTCCATCTGAAGATGTAACATTTCCTGGTTGATTCCTTTCTGGATGCCTCCACCACGGTGAGGACATCCTCAGAAAGACCCAAAGCCTGGAACTCTAGCTGCTCAGGTACCAGGCTGTGAGATGCAAGGATTGAGGTACGGATGGTATACCTTCCCCTGATTGAGAGAGATCAGGTCCGGGTGTGTGCAAAGCCGCTCCGGGGGCCTGCAGCTGAGGCTTAGGAGATCTGGATACCAGAACTGGCATGGCCAGTCTGGGGCTACCAGGATCACCTTTGCCTTGTCCCCTCCTCACCTTGAGGAGCACCTTGTGGATCAAGGGAAATGGAGGGAAGGTGTAGAGGAGGCCTGGGGTCCACGGCCTTGAGAAGGCATCCCCTGCAGCAAGCCCTGCTGAGGGGGGTGGGCATGGAACAGCCTCAGCTTGGTGTTTTCCCTGGAGGCAAACATGTCCACCATCAGTTTGCCCTAGTGGGAGAACAGGCTGTAAGCTACCTCTGGATGGAGAGACCACTCATGGGATGTCTCACCTAGACGGCGAAGAGCATCTGTCAGATGGTTTGAGGCTCCTGCCACATGGATGGCCAGGAGGTCTGCCTCCAGATGGCTCACAAGGGTCCAGATGTGGAGCACCTCCTTGCACAGCAGACGGGAGTGCATGCCGCCCTCTTTGCTGAGGTAGTACATGGTCGTGGTATTGTCCTTTTGGACTTGCACCACTTGACCCCGGAGCTGAGGAGTGAAAACTGACAGTGCCAGTCTGACTGCTCTGAGCTCCAACAGAATGATGTGACATGAGGACTCCTGGGGGATCCAGAGCCCATGGGCCCTTTTGTTCCCCAGCCCACAAGAGAGGCATCGGTCGTAAGGATGACCGTCGGCTTGAAGCGTACAAACGGGATCCCTTCCTGCAACCTGTCTGGGGCGGTCCATCAGTGGAGAGCGTCTCACATCTTCTGGGTTACAGTAATCAGCTGGTCAAAATGACCGTGGCACTGAGCCCACTGGGTGGCCAGGTCCCACTGAAGGGGGCGCATGTGCAACCGGGCCCAACGGACCACTGAGGTGCACACCGCCCATGTAACCCAGAAGAAGCAGAAAGTCACGGGCAGGGCACAATTGCCCAACCAGTAATGACTGGGCAAAGGAGGAGAGAACCTCCACCCTGTCCACTGGGAGCCGAGCTCTGGCTTGACAAGAGTTGAGCTCTGCCCCAATGAAGCCCATCACCTGAGAAGACACTAGTTCCGACTTGGCCTCGTTGAACAGGAAGCCGAGTTGGGAGCAGGTCTGGATGGCCAGGTCCCGGGACCTCTCCACCTCCTGTTGGGTGGAACCTGCTAGGAGCCAATCGACGAGGTAAGGATAAATCCTGACCCCCTCCCCGACGCCTGAGATGGGGCGCCACCACTGCAATGCATTTGGTGAAGACCTGTGGGGCTGACAACAGGCCGAACAGCATGGCTCAGAACTCGTACATGGTCCCTTCGACTCTGAAGTGGAGGAACTGCTGATGGAACGGACGGACTGGGATGTGAAAGAACGCATCCTGCAGATCCAGTGAACAGAACCACACGTTTCGCTCCAAGGATGGTACAGTCTGAGACACAGTGACCATCCAAAAAGTGCGTGACCTGAGATATTGATTCAGGTTGTGCAGATCTAGAATGGGGCGCCAGCCCCCCCCCCATCCGCTTGGGCACCAGGAAGTACCTGGAGACAAAGCCTGGGTTTGCTGGAGGATCCACCACTGGAGCCACAGCCTCCTTGAGGAGGAGCTGAACGATGTCGTCTCTGAGAGCTGACCGAGTCTGAGCGGATACTGTTTCCTCCCCAGGGGTGCGGGCTCGACTTGGAGGGTACTGCTCGAATTCCAGAGGCAGTCCCTGGCTGACCACTTCGAGAACCCACCTGTCGGAAGTGACAGCAGAACAGGTGGAAAGGGAGTGGTGGAGCTGGCCCCCCAAAGGAGGATCCAGAGCTGGCATGACAGGAGAGGGGGTGGCAGCCCCCGCCCGTCACTGAGCAGGCGTGGAGGAAAAGGATCCAGGACCGGAACCTCAGCCTCCTTTATGGGCCTGGGAGGGTTCGGGCTTGGGCCAGAGGCGCAAAGCTTGAGCCTGCTGTTGTTGCTGCTGTCCCCCTTGAAAGGATGACTGCTGAACTGCAGGGGAAGAATGCCGAAAAGGCTTCTTTTTCTTCTGCTGGCTCTTGCCCGAAGAACCCTTGGCAGAAGTAGCGTCCAAGGTGGCACTGGACTGCTCAATGCATTGAAGTTGACCAGCTACTCCTGGGCCGAACAAGTCGATCCTTAGGAAAAACATGTCAGCTAGTTTGTGCTGAGTGTCCGACGGGAAGGAGGACAGCCTCAGCCAAGCCCTGTGATGAGAGGCAACTGTGGCTCACATCAAACGGGCACAGGAATCTCCAATGTCCAGGACTGTCTGAAGCTGCTGTTTGGCAACAGCTCGGCCCTGAACCCGTACTTGCTTGACCGTGGTCTGCATGTCCACGGGGAGATGTGGGAGGACTTTATCCAAAGACCCAAGAAGGGTGTGGGAGAAGTGAGCCATGATGACGGCCGAACTTGTCTGACGAAGGCCCAAGGAAGAAGCCGCTTAAACCTTCCTGGCTGAATGGTCCAAAAGCTTGGACTCTTTCTCGGGAGGTCAGTCCGTATCAGCAAAACTGCCAGTATGCCTGAACACAGAGGCAGTCACCAGGCTCTCGACCAAAGAGTGTTCTGTGAACCCCGCAAGGGACCTCATGGGCACCACGTACTTGTGGGCCATGCGGGCAGATGGTGCTGGACAAGAGGCAGGGTGCTGCCAGAGTTCTAAGGCTGGGCAGACAATGGCCTCGGCCACAGGAAAGGCCTCCGTCGGGGTATCCCCTCTCTTGAGGATGTCCGTGAGCTGGTACTCTGCCTTTTTCTGGATTGGCTCCGCAGCATCCCTGTGGACTGAGAGATGAGGCAAAGAACGCCCTGAAAAGACGAAGGACCTTCTTCCGTCTCTAACCCACCAGCCGATTCATCATCCCAGGGGCGAGAATGCAGGCCGGTCACATCCGAATCCGAGGAATCCGGATATAACGGTCAACCACCCAGGTCACCCTCGACCCGCCAAGGGCGGTCCGGGGTGACAGTGACCAAAAGACGCCGGGGAAGCCCAGTGTCTAGCCTGTTTTCTTTAGAAGGAGCCCCTTCTACAGGCTGTTTGGGCTGTGGTTCTACCATAATCAGTGGAGAGACCGGTTTTGGCCGAACTGGAGGTTTTGCTGGCTCTGCGGGCGGAGGAACCGACTTCATCGTCTCCGAAGGAGTCCGCTTCCGCCTAAGAGGCAAAAACCAAGTAATGGCCAGGGTGACTTGAGTCTGGTCAAAATCAGCTGCTGCCACATGGCCATCTAACGAGCTACGCGATGAAGTCTTTGGAACAAAAGCTCCTAATCTGAACAGTGCTCTTCACACTAACAGCCTCCAGTTTTTCTATGCCCCTTTGCAGTGTAACTCAAGCAAAGGATCAAAATCATGACTTAACGTGTATTTTTTTATATAAATACACATGTTATGCCATGGTTTTGATCATTTTCTTTCCTTAAAGCAGCAGTACTGGATAACCAGCAAGTGATTTTCAAAATTCTACTTTTTGGCCGTACCTCTGCAGCCATAATTCTGGTTTTCATATCTGTAAAAGTAAATTTTCAGCAATCTATATTTTGAAAGATACGAAGTAATTTTTACCATTTTTGTGGATCCACTGCAAATATGGCTGGTGCTGTATTTACAGCCACACTCCACCTTCACATCTCAGCATGTCCTGTGTTTACTTCTGTGTAACCCTATGCTGCACATTCCTGCTCTCCCACTGTGGTACAATGTAGTTGCTTACTGTGACCGAGCACCAAAACTGGAAGAGCAGGTACATTTACAGTAGACACAGCAGCAAGTAAACAAACAAAGCAGAACGCTCATAAGGGGAATTTTATGTGAAAATGGCAGTTTCTGTAAAAAAAACAAGTACAGATCACTTCTAATTGGGAGGTGAGCAAGTATACTGAACAAAAAAAGGGGGATGCATTTAACTAGTACTGTTGCTTTAAAATGAGCAGAAATTGTGCATTAAATGTCTTAACTGAAATGCAGTACGTTTTCAGATAAAGTACCTGGTGATCTAGTGGATACATCCTCAATGCAGCATGATGTCAGCCTGGTTCAGTTTAAAACCAGAATTGGAGATCTGCTTGTTAATCCATTAAAATACTTAGAATTTGGGACCGGCCCAGTGGCGCTGAGGTTTGAGGCGCCGGATGGCAGACCTCGTGCTACGCTGGCGATCCATGTTCCTGAATGAGTCAGGGCCGGCGGGGGTCGGTGAGGCTAGGAGCTGGATCTTGCTGTCAGGAGGCAGCACTCTTCCCCTGGGGAGGGTCCTTGTCACTCCCGCTGCATGGCTACCACCGAGTGGAGGTCCGGTGATGGTGCAGGACAGGATGCCGCACACACTGGGAGGGTGTCACGGATCTGCGGCATGTGCCTGCCTTCACATGTGCATATGCAGCCTTGACTGGGGACAGGAGAAAAACAGGTGGAAAAAATGGTGCTGACCAGCAGAATGATGCTGGTCCCTCGCAGGCTCCGCACCTGGCCAGCTGGGCACCTCCATGCCATCAAGGTGAGTCCCAGTGGACATCGGGGTGACAGGGCTGGGGGTGATCAGTAGAAGAGAGCCAGTCAGCACGGGGGCGCATAAACAGATAACACAAAAAAGGTTTGATTTTATTTTGAAACAAATGCACCCTTCCTTCGCCTGCAGCAGTCAGCCCATGTCCACTGAACGTGCAGCCCGCCTGCCATCTCATCACTTATTATTCCTGAGCCCCTGTGCCAGTCCTGCAAAGACAAACTGCCAGTCCTAGGAAGAACAATATACACTACTGGCACCTAACTTGCTTCGCCCTCCTTAAGTGCAGGGTTTTACCGATATGCTTCCTTCCTTCACGACTGGCACTACAAATGATGCACATATGATGTGTATTTGTGCCATTTAGTGGTGACAGTGGTAAAGGAAGCATATTGGTAATGCTGTGTACTTCAGGAGGCTGAAGCGAGTCAGGTACCGGTTGTATATGTGCTTCTTCCTAGGACCGGCAATTTACCTTTGCAGGACCGACACTGTGGCTCAGGACTCGTGAGTGTGTTGAGACGGAAGATGAGCGGCATGATCAGTGGACTACTGCTGGCTGCTGTGGGTGGGAGAAGTATGTATTTATTTCTAAACAAATCTAAGCATTTTAATGGAGTAACAAGCAGCTCTCCAACTTTAGCTTTAAACCGGCCAGCCCGACACCATGCTGCATGGAGGACATGACCACTAGACCACCAGGTACTTTATCTGAAAACTTGCACTGCAGTTCAGTTGGGTTGTTCAATGCACGATTTCTACTCATTATAAGGAAAGAAAATGAACAAAACAGTGGCATAATGTGTATTTATAAAAATAAGACATATGTTAAGTCATGATTTGGATCCTTTTGCTTAAGTTGCACTACAAAAGGGCTTAGAAATATTAGAGGCTGTTAGTGTGAAGAGCACTGTTCAGGTTTGGAGCTCTCACTCCAATGACCTCATGATGTAGCACATTAGGCAGACATTTTAGGGAGATGACAGGGCGAGAGGTCTGAAAGGAGAGGGCTGTTCACATTTTCAAATGCTACGAAACTGCATTTATATTAATTATATTAATATGTTTTTTACATCAGTGTAAACAGCAGCCTTTCCTTTACCTCTCTATGAAGCCAGATTTTAATACTGTATTTGTAAAACAACTTATTTATATATCCTTTACGTGAAATACCAAATGCTAGGGTGTGCGGTGATTCTGCAATAGCCATACTTCCTAGGTGTGGTTAAAGGGCCTTGGTTGTGGCTCTGTGTAACACAGCCCACACAGAGTCTGTAGTTATTAAAGACCCACCCACAAACCCTGTGGTGTTTTATTCCTCCATTAATCTCTTATTACTTATAAAAATTATTTTAAACTGGTATCAGATGTCTTGTGCTAGGCAGAGTGCCCTTATCACCTACAAGGGATAACCGATAACTGTGGCTTGGTTTGCAAAAAAGTAAAGTTCATTTAGGTTCCTGCCATTTTCACTTTACTTTTCCTGAACTTTATATTTGACTCTAACAGTGCTCCCAGATTAATTTGGCATTTTCTCCAACTTTCCTGCGTTCCCCTGTAGAACACGTTATTTCATATGGAAGCCAAATCTCTCTGTTCTCCCATATAACCAATCCAAGTCCATGGGAACAGTTTCCCTGCAGATGACTCAATTTCCCAGTAAAATACAGGAATTCCTGTAGATTCTGAAGCCCCACTCTAATCACAATGCTGTCCTGATCAGAACTTGTTTTTGTGCGGATTTTGATTTTCTTTTTAATGTGGCAGGTTTAGTCAGCTTTCAACAGCCTGCAGTAGTATGAAGGTGTGAGGTGGTAGGAACAGGAAAGCTTTAAAACCCTTTTCTCTGATATTAAAAGCAACAAGCAACCTATAATAACCTAAGAAGCAAAGGAGTCTGGGTCTTGTAGTCATGCAATACTTTATAATCTAAGCTCAAATGTAAATGATGAACATTAAACTGGATGCCCTCATTAAAGGTGTGAGCTAGTTTCAGCTCTTGAGGACAAAGTCTTGAATCTCAAGGTGCAGGTTGAGACACTCAGCGACATTAGAGAGGAGGAGGAGAATTAGGCACATGCTGCACTCAGGGTGGGGGAGTGAGCAGAGAGAATGACAGAGACCACTCCTGGAAAAGAGAAAAAAGGAGAAACAGAGATTATCTACAAGAGCTAGGAAGGTGGGATGGGACTGGGTGATACCATAGTTGGCACGAAGGGAAGAGGAGTAGTGATCAAGGAAAAACACTCTGTCATTAAACCAAACCAATGTGTAAACTACAAATGGGGATGTGTGGGAGGGCTTAATGCAACAAGGGACCAGTACAGCAGCATAAAGATGGCAAGGAGCAAAAGTATAGGAAGCAGGTGAGGGTGACTGGGGGTTCTACAATTCAACTTACTATGAGCAAGCTCAGCTGCCAAGTCCCTGAGCACCACCAGGTCCCACTGGCTCCCTGATGGAAGGGTGGTGGCTATTACATACACCCAGACTACAACAGGGAAACAATGCCAGGAGTTGGCTCTTATCCTCCTCCTCCAGGGCAGGTATACTGTGCTGTGCATTACACTGCCATCGATGGCCTGAGAAGTAGCACAGAAGTTGTGCAACCCTTGGTGGGGCGAGGGGAGGGGGGGGGGCTACAGTAGGAGGCTCACACCTGCAGTGATCTCTGATGTGAAAGAATAGCGCAGAGGCTTAAATAGTGATTACACATCCTTTTGGCTGTTCATGAAAGCTTGGGTCTATACGGGACTTTGACCTTCCCAGCTTTAGATTTCATGTCCCTCTGCTAGAGGTGGCACCCAGCTAGTTCCCCACCCGTCATGGAAGTAACGAAGTTGCTAATGGCTGGAAAAGAATGGCATGTAGGACCACAGGCATACCAGAAATAAGGACCAAAAAGTGTAAGAGCAAAAGAATTTGCCAAGATTTAAAATTTTAAATATACTGGATAAACATATGATTCCTTAAGTGGACACCTATAAACACTGAGGATCTATTCAGGGTATGCTATGAACATGGAAGTTTATCATCTCTGGTAAAAATGAGTCACATTAGTGCAACCATTTTGTTGACTGACAAGGACCACAATAACCAGCATGGCAGCTCCTCTTCCTGTAAGTTTGTACAACACTGTACTTTTTTTGCAATTTACATCCCCCCCCCCACAAATCGCAGCATTCCTATCCTTTCAGTCAGGCCCAGCCCTGTTCCTCCATGTCTACAGAGTTCATCTCAGTGCCCCCTGATCCAATGGTTTACCCCTCTGTAATGTGGCCTTGCCACAGCCTAGCTAATCTGCCACCACTCCTGGAGACACCACAGCAAGGTCAGAGTGACTGGTGGTGGAGCCCTGACATATCGGCTATCATGCTGCCTCTCACTTATAATTCTTCTAGTTAGGCCCTCCCAGCACCCTGGGACATGGCCAGTGAGTGCCAACCTGTAGGCAAGGAGCTGCCAATGCGGTGTGGTCACCTCTATCCAACCTGCAGGTGATGCTTAAGGTGCAGGACACTCAGCACCCTCCCCTGGGGTTGGCACGCAATGCCGCAGCACTGCAATCCAGACCCCACCAGCCTGGATGAGGGAGTCAAGATGGAGAATTGATCCCAGGTCTCCAAAGTAATGCAGCAGTGCTCCAGCAGTCAGCACCATTATGCAAGGCTGAAAGAGTAGATTTTAACATTCTGGGTATAAATTGTCATGATAACTGTGAAACACATGATCCCAAGTTTCTGAGTGCATCAGAAAGAAGATGATGGTCATGTTGGGTTGGCTATCAGCAGCAGTTTTTAGCTTGTCTATTTTGCTTTATGTTATCCCGTTTTTAGTTTATTTTTGTTGTATTTAAGTTAGTGCTAGTCAGAGGTAGTTTAGGGATGTTGTGAGTTAGATAAGTAGGATATTTGCATTTCCGGGTTTGGGTAGGGTGTGGAGGACGCCAGTCCTGATAGTGTTGTAATCGAATGCATGCCAACTTAAGTCACACATACAGATACTGTTAAAACAGAAATGGAAAGTGGATCTATTGCACTAGTTACCTGTTTTCTAGTGCCCTTCTAACCTCCTGCAATTTTGTCATTCCTGTCTACGCTGGTTTGCCCTGTTATGCAGCTGTGGAGCTGTGGTGGAGTGTGAATCCATCTTGGGTGAGCCCGTAGATCTGTGAATGGGAGTCCTACAGGTGTAGCCGCTGTAGGGAGTGCGACGGACTGAAGGACCGGAGGACTGGAGGAGCTGTTCCAGAGACAGCCTGAAGCCCAGAGTTCAGAAGATCGGATTTACTTTCCAAGGCAATGGTATGAAGATCTTCCTCTTTGGACTGCTGTTTATCAGGGCTGCTGCCGAGGACTGGTTCTTCCAGTTGAAGGAATGTACTGAGTACTGGGGCCCGGTCACTTGCTCTGGGGGGTGCCCTATCTCAGGTTTCCTGCAGGGGGTGTCTAGGGATGTCCACTGGAGGGTGGATGTGGCCCCCAAGTGCCTCTGGGCTATCTGGGGGTGTTTGCCGGAGGGCAGACACTGTCCGGGGGCTGTAGTTAAGGCATTGCCCGGGCTGGAGTGACTACCTTTGGGGTGAGTGTTCTGGGGGCCCTGGTTCTGATTTCTGCCTGTGGCCTGCATATTGCCATCAATGTCCTTCACGGTGGTGGTGGTCTGGGGGTGTTTCTGCAGGTTGGCTGGTGAAGTCCAGTGGAGCTCTGAAAAGAAGCAGCTGGTGGATTACTGTGAGGATAGCAGCTCTTACTATTGAGGACATTTTTTGTTGGACTCGGGTAGGTCCTGGACTTAAATGCATGGAGTTGTTAAGTCAGTGAGAGTGCCTAACCTTTATTTATACTTCATTCCTAAAATCTGTATACTACCAAAGTCATGGAAATGTGAGTTCTGCAAATTTTTGGGGCACCCTTTTAATAGTTTTGGTGGAGGTGAGAATTTCACCAGTATGCAAGTACACGTTTTGAGACTTGGTGTACCTCATCTATTCTGCTGCAAAGATTAATATATTCCGGAAAACAAACTGTTAGAGAACTATTTACAACCCTTCACTATTTCCGAGTTGTTTTTTTTTTTTTTTATATATATTTTTGTTTTATAGTTTATTTGATGGGATTGGGATTGCTGTATTTATTATACTGTGGAGGGGTGAGGGAATAATTGTTGATTGTGCGGTGTGTGCATTTGTTGGTGTATTGTAGTTTTGTTACTGTCTGCTGTCTGGCTGTCTTAGCTTATTACGTGCTGGCAGAGTTTGCAGACGGTTAGGCACTACTCTCCCATCAGGCTCAGGAACCTCCATCCTTTTACCTGTCCCCCACTACCTGCTGATGTGTGCAGGCGTTGCCGTGCACTAAGGATAGCTAGGAGAAGGAAAAAGTGGGGGAGAATTGGGCCTGGTGGGAGTGTGGAGCAGGGTGGGCAGATTGGGGTCGTGGGGACAAGAGACACCCTGGGATGAAATGGGCCGAGGAAAGGGGTCTCCCCATCTGGTTCCCATACCTAAGGGTTCCACTTTTGGTGGTCAAGTAGCACAATCTATCTCGTCTTCCCATTCTACTTAGGCGGTGTTGTGCAATGCCAGGTCTATAAAAGAAACAAGCATTTTTCAATGCTGAATGTTGGCTTGCTGGCATTGGCACTGATAGTGCAGGAGTTAGAGAGATGCATACTAGGAATGGCAGTAAAGTATTGAAGTGACACTAACCCCACCCCCACCCTGCACAGATTGACAGGAACTGGGGTGTGCATTTAGATCATCGATTTGTTAAATGCTAAATGACTCATATGTCTGCCTGCATAGTCCCATGCTTTACTACTGTGTAACTCACTGACCTATGAAACACTTTGAGACATGGAGTATATGGAAGACACCATATAAAGATCCTGACTAGATTCTACTTGATGTAAGCCAGAGCAGAATACAGTGCCCCTTTCGTCTTTGACATATTTGCACGATTGGAAAGAAGTCTCACCCTCTGAAATTCTCAGGTGCAAGGATCCCACGGTAGAGGTCTGTAAAAGGTGCAAGCAGTTTCCATACATGTGTGCAAGACAGGAACAGCAGCGGACTGAGAAGACAAGCAAAGATGCCACACAATGAACTCTCTAAAAAAGTGCCTGTGGTCAAAACCCACAGACCAGGGTTGCCACCTTTGGATGAGATGAAAAATGAATACTAAACCACACCCCAAACTCCACCCCTAACCCCGCCCCTTTTATGACTAATGAGGGCATCGCTTGGACTCTGATTCACTTGATTTATTCAGAATTGCTGCTGATATAACATTGTGTACAACTTCTTTAAATTACATCATGATTATTATTTTTGGTTTATTTGACTTAGATTTAAATATTTTAAATTTCAGTGTGTGTTAACATTTGGTGGGGTTAGGGAGGGGGGTTCAGGGACTTTCCATCCTGTGTACACAGCTTAGCTGACAAATCGAGTGACTACAAGAACACCTCTGACAACTGGCTAGTTTGGATCAGGTGGCCTTTTGTGGTAAAAGTCTTTCAATAAATAAACTACACCAATAATGGTGGACAAGATGTAATTACAAATATCATCTGCCATTTTAAGATGTGCTACTGTCCCAGTGTCCCTCCCATTGCCCCTACTCTGAAGTTATTTGTAATGTCAGAGAAGTTTTTAAATGTGGCAGGAACTACTCTATGCTGTTAAATACCGTATTTTGTTTTCCATGTTAGTCATACATAGCAGATAGCATAATATGTGATATGTAGCATGGAGGCAGTATAGCGCAGTGGTTTAAAGCTCTGAGCTGCAATTCTGGAGACCAGGATTTGAATCCTACAGCCCAAACTTGCATACTTTGTGACCCTACACAAATCACTTAATTCCCTTGTGCTCTCAGGTTGCACCTGTAAACAAGCTTTAGCTTAGTATGTCTCTTCTGGTAAAAAAAAATAATAATGTTTTGAAAAATTTTTGATAAATTGCCTAAGTTTGCAGTGCCATCATGTAACCCCTAGATGGCGCTATCCCAGGGGCTACTACCCCTGCCTGATTTGCCACTAACAGGTTGAGGGGCCTGGATCCAATGGCGGGTGCCTCCACCCAGAGGTCAGGGTTTGCAATAGTTAAACTAACTTGGTCACAGCCCTCTGGGACACTGCAACCCCCCTTTCTTCCCACTAGTGGCCCACACAATATATCAGAATTACCTTCACAGTATACACTTACCCCCAGGTCTGGTTCCGCACTGGGACCTCCTGTGAAATGAGATACAGTGCAACAATCACAGTACAGTACTTTAACATAGACAAATACCTCAGGGCAGTATAACTTTGCTGAAACAAGCAGCTCTGATTTATTTAGGGATATAACAAGGACAGGGGAAATCAGGTTAATTAGCTTATCACTCTAATAATTACCTATGGCTCTGTGCACAGGCCTATCCCTATCAGTTACTGTCCCTGGGTACCCAATTCCTAGTGGCTAGTCCAAACCGTGGCAGCTGGTAGGGGGCCTTTCACACAGAGAAAAGGAGAATTAAACAGTCAGCAGTACAGGTAATTCCATTTGGATTTAATGTGGCAATTCAACAGGGAGCGACTCCTGAATTAGTACTCACGACCTCCAAATAAGATAGGGTCCTTCAATGTCAGCAGGGCTCACTTGAGGTCACACAAACCTCTTCACACATCCATATAAAAGAAAGTACTATACCAGGCAGGCCACATCTGTATCCCGATCGCAATTACTGCACAATACCCGAGAACACACAGCAGATTCAGTTCCTGGACAGACCGAGTGCAATTTTCAGCAATTCTTCCAGTCTTCTACAGGGTGAGCCTGGTTTCTACTCTTCAGAGATCCTTTGATTCTTTTCACAGGACGGATTCAGTCCTAACAAGCTGTTACACAAGCTGCAGACCGAACTCTGGGCCTACACACGTTTTTGACTAAAACTGCACACTGAAAAAGCACAGGGTTTCTTTCCTTCACTTTCAGATCTCAAACTGAAACTCCCAACAGACAAAAACCGGGCACTTCCTTTGAGTTCCTCCCAGTTCTTGACTGGATTGGCTGTCACTCACAATAGACTGCTGCTGTGGTCCAAAAGGCACCAAGTCTAAACTACATCTCCCAGAGTCACTGCCCATACAATCCTCTTGTGGCTGGCTCAGATTATGAGTCCCAAGTTCTGATTCGTCCAAGGCATCATTTTAGAGCTAGTTTACCCCACACTGATTGGTCCAGTTCAGCAGTTCAAAACCAGAATGGGGAACTAGGCAGACAGTTCTGACTGCAAAGAAAGCAGGTTAGACAAACTGTAATTTTATTATTACTGTAAATGATTTCTGGCAATCAGTTACATCTTTCAGACAGGTTCCCTTTGCACTCCTAGTGACTGCAAAAATGGGGTGAATGGCAGCAGCTTGAGTGGTACTCAATCAAAGAAACACACAGTCCCCATACAAACTAATTATGTCTGCAAGCAGACAGCTCTTAAAGAGACAGTACCAGAGGTTCTAAAACACTCACTGATAAATGGCTTAACGCCAAACACCATTCAGGCTTGGAGCATTCAAGCAAGCTCCTGAAGTCTTTGGGAACCCCATTTGCAGGGGTTACACCCTTCCTGGCTGGGAAAAGCTTGACGTCCGTCACAAGCAAGTACCCATAAGTTTCAACTGCAACCATATACATTTGCATTAGGCTCACACATGTAATCATCAGTCAATACATCATTTTACCAAGAACCATTTCTGAAACATTGCACATCTCTTACACAGTATAACACACACATTGTACCATAACTCAAGTTATTACCTCTTGTACATGAAACCTGAAGAGAGGGACCCTTCCTATCAGTTACCTTGGGGCTGGACGGGCAAGGGCACCATACTTAGAGGGCAACACAAGTAACTTGAGTTAGCACTAACGCTCAGTTTGGGCAATGAGCTCGGGACACATACACCTTTATGGACAACATTGAGAGGCAGGTCCACTGCCGGCCCAGGGAATCATAACTGAGGTGCACCACAGGCTTTACAGCTCGACCAGTCTTTCTAGGGGAGCTGTTACAGTCTCTGCACCTGAGCCTCATTTTCAGCATTGTTCTCACTTGTCAGGAGTCTCCATGGGGGTAGAGAGGCTAGAACTTGGGGCACTTTCAGCTCCAGGAGTTACAGTTTCTGGAGTCCACAACATTTGGCTCGCATGGAGAGCTTTCAGACACTGGCAGTGGACTGTCAGGGCACTCAAAATACTCTTCTTGTTCGGTGTATCACCAGTCTGCCCCAATCTATCATTTTCCTCCCTGAAAGCTCAAACAGTTCAACCATGCACAATGATTCCATTTCATCTGATCTGATGCTTGCACTTCACTTTCTGGGAGCATTGGCTCCAGGGATGAAGCTGGGGCATAGACAGTCCAGAAGGCCCAGCTTTGTCTCCAGTATTGACTAGGGATTGCCCAAACAATTGACTCAGTTCGTAAGAAGGATAGTATTCAAAGTCACCTCACTTCTTCTGATATGGACTGACAGTCATGCTCAACTGGGACTTGTGCAGGGGAACACTTTAACTCTGCTTCTGTAGGTGCAGACTTCTTGATCTTTCTTAGCAGCAGCTCTAGTCACTGGTCCAGAGGGGGCATCTTCTGGGGCTCAGACTCAATCAGGATTTGTCCAATGGGTAGTAAATGATTTCTATGCATTGTTTTACATCTTTGAATTGTTCTCAGGCCTTACTTTGTACACTGGCAGATCATCTAGTTTGCCCACTACAATGTGAGGGAGATGGTGCCATCTGTCAGCAATCTTGTGTTTGCCATGCAGTCCCAGATTTCTTAGCAATACCCGATCTCCCTCCTGGAGTTCCTGTGGCTTTCACCTTTATCATAATTTTCTTTGTTGGCCAGATTTCTTTTGGCAGCCATGGTTTGAGCCAGTTGGTACGCATGAGTTAGCTGGGCCTTAACTTTGCACATACTGTAAATAGTTGTCAGCTTGAACCCCATCAGGAGAGACCCCAAACACACATCTACCGGTAGTCGAGCTTCTCTTCAAACATCAGGCGTGGGGGAGGAACCCAGTGGCATCACTTTTGGTGCAGTTATAAGCATGTACCAGGGTGCTAATTTGTTGGCTCCATCTAGCTTGTCCTTTGGGTGCAGGGTGCCTAGCATATCTAGCAAAGTGCGGTTGAAACGTTCAGGCTGTGGGTCCCCTGGGGCAGTAAGGAGTGGTTCTGGACTTTCTCACTCCCACAGAGAAAGCATCTCTTTGATCAGACGACTCTCAAAGTTCTCCCTTGATCAGAATGGATTCTTTGTGGAGCCCCATAGTGAACAAAAAGTTTTCTCAAAGTACTTTGGCTACAGTGGATGCTTTCTGGTCTTTGGTGGGAAAGCTTGGCATATCTCGTGAAATGGTCAGTGACCACCAGCACATTACTGATATTTCTTTGATCTGACTCCAAACTCAGAAAATCAATACAGACCAGCTCCATGGGTGCACTGGTGGTGATGTTAAAAGGGGCAACCCTCTGGGGCAAAGCTCTCTGTAAGCAGCGATACACAAGTTCGAATGTGTTGTCCACATCAGCCCCCATCTTAGGCCAATAGAATCTGGATCTCACCAAGTCAAGTGTTCTGTCTATACCAAGGTGCCCCATGTGGTTGTGCAAGGACCTCAGTACTGAGTCTCGAAGGCAGTGGGCAGCACTAGTTGTTGTTTGTCTACTTGTCCCCTCTGTCTACTGTTTCTCTGTATAACAGTTTATTGATCAGTTTCAACTTAGGACCTTCTTTGTATAACAGTGCAGTTCTCAAATCAGTGGAGCGAATTTGACACATCTTTTCCTGCATAGAGGGCTTCTAAAGCTGCTTTGATCATGGGATCGCGGTTGAGGCCCGCAATACTGTCATTGTCCAGCTGAGGCAGTGCACCAATGTCTATTGCAGAAAGTGGCAATAAGCAGCAGGCATGCAATTCTCAGAGGGTCCCAAGCAATCCACCATGCAGTCCACTGCGTCTGTGACATTTGTTCCTCCCTGTCAAACTTCGGCAGAGTGCCCGAATGTCAGGTTCTGCCAATCGGACCCAATCATTCTGGGGAACAGGCCTCCGGGAAGAGCATCAGCATCTATGTGGTTCAGACCTGCTCGGTATTCGAGAGCATAGTCATATGTAGATAATGCAGAAAGCCACCTATGGCCAGTGGCATCCAACTTAGCTGAGGTCTGCACATAGGTCAAAGGATTATTGCTGGTTTACTAGTATTTTAGCCCCATACAAGTACTCATGGAATTGGTCAACAGCCCACTTCAAAGCTAGGAACTCTAACTTATGTACAGGATAGTTCTTTTCGGATGGGGTCAGGCTTCTACTGGCAAAGGCCACTGGTCTCAGGCCATTCTCGTGCTCTTGGTACAACACAGCCCCCAACCCTTGCAAGCTAGCATCAGTGTGCAGGACGAAGGTTTTCTTGGATCGGCATAGGCCAGCACTGGAGCATGGGTAAGTTGATATATGATCTCATGAAAAGCAGTCTCATAATCAGGAGTCCAGCGGGCCCCAAATACTTCACTTGGATGAAAATACACTCTTTCAGTCTTGAGGACGCTGACTTTTGGTATTTTTGTGGGTTGGGGATACCCTTGAGTAAGGTTAAGTAAAGGGCGGATCACTCTTGAATAGTCCTTGATGAAGCTGCAATAACCACAGAATCCCAGGAATCTTTGCAGTTCTTTTAGATTTTTGGCTGTGGCCAGGTGGTCAAGGCCTCAACTTTACTTGGGCTGGTCTCTATTCCTCGGTGGATACTATGTGTCCCACATACTTTACTGATGTTTGAAAGAATTGACACTTATCAATGGACAGTTTAAGGCCAAAGTCCTCCAGTCGGTCCAATACCTTAAATAATCTGCTCTCATGTTCCTCCAGTGAGCTGCCAAACACAATAACATCATCTAGGTATACCAGGCACTCTAGTAAGTTCATGTCCCCACTGCACGCCCCATCAATCGTTGAAAGTGGCTGGGGCACCTGAAACCCTTGAGGCATCCTCATGAATTCATAGAAGCCAAGCGGACAGATAAAGGCCGCTCTTCTCACGGTCCTCTGGGGCCATCGGGATCTGGTAGTACCCATCATGGAGATCCAGCACAGAGAACCACTTGCTCTGCTTAGGCAGTCCAAGATCCTGAATGCGGGGCATTGTGTACTGATCAGGGATAGTCCACCGTTTACAGGTGCGATAATCCACACACATCCTTACTGTTCCATTCTTTTTCCTCACTACCACAATGGGGAAGCATAAGGGCTTCTGGATTCTTGTATTACACCAGCAGCTAACATCTCTTGCAGATGCTGTCCTCACATCATCTATGTCAGCAGGTGCCAGGCGTCGAGACCTCTCACGAAATGGTCTTCGTCATGCAGCCGGATATTGTGCTCAGCTCCTTGCACGCATCCTACATCCCATTCCTTTAAAGAAAACACCTGGTTCTCTGGGCAAGCTTTCACTGATCCTCACTTTCCATTCAGCTGGCAGCGGGAGTCGCGAAATCAAACAAGTCAGGCGTTACTCTGTCATTTTCCTTGAACTCTTGCTGTTGGGTAGCACTGCAGTGTCTGCACAATGCACATTAGCCAGGATGCAACCTCTGTTTACTCGAATGTCTCTTTCAGACACATTATGAACTTGGACCATTACCCTTCTGGCATAAGCATGGGCTCTAGCGGCAAAATACTAGGCTTGACCAGCAGTCCCTCTGGCAATTTTCCATCGCCTGTGCATCCAACATTAATATTTTATTCTTAACATCCTTTCTGATACGGACCTCTCCCTGTAAGGTACACTGGGCATTTGGCGCCAGGATCAGAGACTCAGGATCCTTCTTCCATACAATTCCACCGTTCCTCTGGTTCTGTTTTTTCAGCATCCTCTGTGCCTCATAGGCCTTCTTAATTAAAGCCGAACTCTTAAAGCTCTACTAGTCTTTGACCCCTGTTTTTCATAACACAACTGTGCCAGCCTTCCGAACATATGAGCATTTGTTCCAATCAACAAAGGGACACCATCATACAGTCCAGTGGGGGACACACTAAGGTTAGGGTCTCTACTTGTTCGCCACTCCAGCCACGGAGGTGGGGAAAGACAGCCAAATTCTGATATACCCGAATAGGGTAGGCCTTCCTCACTTAACCCCATACATGCAGTCCTTCTAATGGTTGTAAGGGTACTTCTGACAAATGCTTCTGATACCAATCCTGGAACATAATTGTCACTTGGGAGCCACTGTCTAATACAGCTCTTGTAGACACTCCATTCACCTTTACAGTGGTCTCCATGGAGGGACCCACTATTCTGGACCAGTCTGGAGAGGCGGTAGTGGGGGCCTGGGCAACTGACCTTGCCACAAAAGGACGTGAATTAGCATTTTTGGTGCCCTCACTGGGATCATGTCGTGCACCTCTTAACCACTGATTTCTTCTCCAAGCTCTCCTTGTAGCCTATATGCAACTTTGTCAGTGTCTTTTGGGGACTGGCATTCCCTTTCATGTGCCCATCTTTCCCACAATTATAGCAAAACATACTTTCTGGAGTTTGAGCTGGCGAGGCGCCACACTGGGAGCTAGGGCGGGGTATTACTAACTGGAAACCTGGGTGCCATCTCTGTCTGCGGGCGTGATAAGCATTTGGAGACATCTCGTCAGTTTCTGCACTTCCATGGTCAAGGAATTGAGTTTGGAGCTGTTATCAGCAGGAGATACATGGTGGGTACCCCCACCCCATAGCAGATGCAGTCGGATATAGGTCAGGGCCGCACTTGCAGGCGTGGCCTTCATAAAGGGACTGTTTTTGAATTCCGGATCTCTCTCAACAGTTCAGCCCTATTGTGGCATATCTTTTCCTTGTCAGAGCACTCATCGACTGTCAACCTCTGCCCCTGAACTTCACTTGATGGGTCACCTCAGTCACTGGTCGTAGCCACAGCTGTTGGTGCAGGTACCTCCCGAGGTCGCCTTTTCTCAACTCCTCGAATTCTCTCATTAACTCATCATAGGAGGGTGGGGATTCCAGTCGATTTGCCAGGCGAATTGAAGCAACAGCAGTTCTGAGAAGGGCAGACTTAAGGATTCTGTCCAGTCTGGTTCGGTCTAGTTCAATCGCTGGCAAACTACCCTTTCTGAGGCATTCTTGCAACAATTTTTCCAGCCGAGAGATATACACAGACAACAACTCCTTGGTACTGTTGTGCATTTCTACTCTCCACCATAGGTCCTCATCAGAATCTGGGCTCCCATACACATCTCCAAGGCCTCAAGATAGGCCTGTGCAGTCGCTTCAGGGTTACTGGCCGTTTAGCACGGATGGTAGCCAGGCAGGACCTCGGAGGCTCTCACTAACCCTCTTCGCTGCCTTCCCGCATTGCCATTCTAGCACTTGGGGGCAACATAGTTCATCCAGGTCTCCCAGTCATCCTCCCTTGGGGGTGGGAGGGTGCCAGAGAAGATCCTCAACCTTCGTAAGAGTCGTGACTAATGGCAGGTGCAGAAATAGGAGTCTGCATTGGTTCAGCCACCATTACGGGCACTGGAGCAGGAGAGGTGTTGGGGAGAACACCCCAGTGGCAAGAATAGTTTCTTCAAGTCCTCCACAGTTTTCCCTCTCCCAGCAACCATTCAGCAAATTTCTCCTCAAAAGTTTCAGATAGTGGTGGGGCTGATTCCCCTGGGTCTTTACTGTCCTTAGTTATCACTCTCCAAGCAGTGAGGGTCCTCTGGGGTAATGGTCTGTGGCACTTTGGAGCTATCTATGGGATCCTTAAACTCTACTAGGGCCAGGAAAGTGTGGGTGAGCAGATTAGCATGCCACCCACCACCACAGGGTTTTGTAAACCTTCCACCTTGGAAAGTACTCCTGCACAGTGTCCGATTGATACCCAGGGGATGTCCAGGATAAGCATAGCATTTTGGGGGTCGATCTCTCCCAGTACACCACTCCACCAGCCGGTGCACAGCCACTTGTCGGGTACCCATTTTTTCTTAACAGTGGTTCGTAAATATGGCCACTAGAGGACACACAATCCCAGCGGTGAGCCTCCAAGATGTAACCCCTAGATGGCGCTATCCCAGGGGCTACTACCCCTGCCTGATTTGCCACTAACAGGTTGAGGGGCCTGGATCCAATGGCGGGTGCCTCCACCCAGAGGTGCAGGGTTTGCAATGGTTAAACTAACTTGGTCACAGCCCTCTGGGACACTGCAACCCCTTTCTTCCCACTAGTGGCCCACACAATATATCAGAATTACCTTCACAGTATACACTACCCCCAGGTCTGGTTCCGCACTGGGACCTCCTGAGAAATGAGATACAGTGCAACAATCACAGTACAGTACTTTAACATAGACAAATACCCTCAGGCAGTATAACTTTGCTGAAACAAGCAGCTCTGATTTATTTAGGGGATATAACAAGGACAGGGGAAATCAGGTTAATTAGCTTATCACTCTAATAATCTACTTATGGCTCTGTGCACAGGCCTATCCCTATCAGTTACTGTCCCTGGGTACCCAAGCCCTAGTGGCTAGTCCAAACCGTGGTAGCTGGTAGGGCCCTTTCACACAGAGAAAAGGAGAATTAAACAGTCAGCAGTACAGTAATTCCATTTGGATTTAATGTGGCAATTCAACAGGAGCGACCTGAATTAGTACTCACGACCTCCAAATAAGATAGGGTCCTTCAATGTCAGCAGGGCTCACTTGAGGTACACAAACCTCTTCACACATCCATATAAAAGAAAGTACTATACCAGGCAGGCCGCATCTGTATCCCGATCGCAATTACTGCACAATACCGGAGAACACACAGCAGATTCAGTTCCTGACAGACCGAGTGCAATTTTCAGCAATTCTTCCAGTCTTCTACAGGGTGAGCCTGGTTTCTACTCTTCAGAGATCCTTTGATTCTTTTCACAGGACTGATTCAGTCCTAACAAGCTGTTACACAAGCTGCAGACCGGAACTCTGGGCCTTACACACGTTTTTGACTAAACTGCACACTGAAAAGCACAGGGTTTCTTTCCTTCACTTTCAGATCTCAAACTGAAACTCCCAACAGACAAAAACTGGCACTTCCTTTGAGTTCCTCCCAGTTCTTGACTGGATTGGCTGTCACCACAATAGACTGCTGCTGTTGGTCCAAAAGGCACCAAGTCTAAACTACATCTCCCAGAGTCACTGCCATACAATCCTCTTGTGGCTGGCTCAGATTATGAGTCCCAAGTTCTGATTCGTCCAAGGCATCATTTTAGAGCTAGTTTACCCACACTGATTGGTCCAGTTCAGCAGTTCAAAACCAGAATGGGGAACTAGGCAGACAGTTCTGACTGCAAAGAAAGCAGGTTAGACAAACTGTAATTTTATTATTACTGTAAATGATTTCTGGCAATCAGTTACATCTTTCAGACAGGTTCCCTTTGCACTCCTAGTGACTGCAAAATGGGGTGAATTGGCAGCAGCTTGAGTGGTACTCAATCAAAGAAACACACAGTCCCCCATACAAACTAATTATGTCTGCAAGCAGACAGCTCTTAAAGAGACAGTACCAGAGGTTCTAAAAACACTCACTGATAAATGGCTTAAACGCCAAACACCATTCAGGCTTGGAGCATTCAAGCAAGCTCCTGGAAGTCTTTTGGGAACCCCCATTTGCAGGGGGGTTACAATCAAATCTAGATTGTGTTCCTGTCATCTCATCAGCTACTGCTCTCTCTCTTCCATTTCTCATTTCTGTAGCTTAGCATGACATTAGCCACATTATTCTGTGCTGTTCATCTGAAAGGCCTGGATTGGTCTTCCTGGAATATCCAAGTAGTATGAAAACTGACAACAATAACTACTGAGGAGAGAGAGGCATAGTATTGCTAGAAATGAAATAAAATATTAGATTATTAATTTAACAACAAAAGGGGTAACAAATATTAAAATATAGGACAGACCCTAAGAAAAAATGGTGAACATTTAAAGGTATAAAAGTATTCCTTATCACAGCAGTCAAAGACCATACTCACAATGCAGCCTGGAAAGGATTAGTTTGATTTGCTGCTAATGGTCTTAATAGCCCTACTTTACACACCTCAGACTGACTGGTATACAAACAAAGGTCTGCATGACATCAGAATTTGTTTGTAATCTGACCATGCAAGTAAAATGGTGAAGGATTTAATAGAATCTGTTTTACAAGCATGTGAGCATTCAAAATGACTGAAAAAGTACTACCTCTGAATAAAACTGGATTAGCAGGTAAAGTTTCTGAAACACATTGTACCGTCCATACTGGGACAGGAAGCTACCCTAATGTGGTGCCTGTCTGGTTTCAGAAAAATGAAGGTGTTAATTAAGGTGGTATTGTTTACCCTTCCCGTGAATAATCTTCCAATTTGCTGGTGTGAAGTCAGAGGTGACAACTGAGCAGACAGGGACACATTTGGCTCTTTAAGTGCCCTGCTCTTGAAGGCACTTCCTGATTAGCATGCACTGCAAGCAAGCAATCACACTAAAATGTCAGACACTTGCTTACAGTCAGATGAGAAGAAAATGAAACAGTTAGTGGGGAATCTAACAGGTGCTGCTTGACCCACCATAAAAACCGAATTTGCAATGGTGAAAACAGGAGGACCGAATCTGGACTTAGAAAACCGAATCATTCGGTCAAAAACCGAGTAGGTGGCAACCTTACCACAGACATAACTGAACAAGAACTTCAAATATAGAACCAGTACCCTGCAATTTTCAAAATAACCACAGACTGAGCTCTTGCTGATTATAACACTTCCTCCCCTGCTCAAACACACAGAGCCATCGAATACAACAGGTCCCTTCATCTACTGGGAGGCAACTGGTTTCACCCTTTGTATGAGACCATTGGGTTCACCATTTCTACTAGGCCTTTGCTGATTGACTTCTGACAGTAAGGAGGGAAAAGAATTCCCAAAGTGACAGTCAGTCAGTCAGAGACCACCCCTCAAGATTTTGAGCCTGTAACACTCAAGTCCATATAGAAGAACTGACAGCCTACAGTACCTGTATGTTGCTGTGTTTGCGGGGGATTAGACCCTTGAGAGTTACTAGTAAACTGAAAACTAATTCTCTCAAAAGACCAGGACTGATTCTGAATTTTTTTGTTGTCGTTGTTGAAAGAAAAGCAGTGTTATATACACTTTAAGAACACTGTGCAGACTTGCACACTGATGATGACAGTAGGTGATTATGATGATATACAGAACATTATTTGGTTTTCATACAAGACCGTAAAAACTGTTAAAAAGGTAATTCAGAGACCTTGGGGCAGTTACGCAAATAGCAGAAGTTTAGATTTCAAGCACAGCACTACAGCCACAATATTCAGAGTTGGCCCCAACACAGTCAGTACTGCTGTGCGGTAAACGGCCTATAGCAGGTCCTAAGCAACAGTCAGATAGTTAGCTTTAACACTGTTTTCATGATCACTCACTGACAGTCAGACAGTGACTGGCCGAGGAAGTGAGCAAAGGGCTGTGCAAGCTGCCACCATGGTCTGTGTCTGTGGACTGGTTTCTGTGGTGGGGGTGGTGGCTGGTATGGAGTAAGCAGGTTGGCGGGGGGGGGGGATTAGTTACTGTTTGTGGGGAAGGGGATTACTAGTCACCAGGGTATATATAGATTATGCACAGTGTGGGTGATTAAAGATATTCATGCATGGGTGCTTGAGGGGGGACCACTAGATGCTAAGAAGACTGGAGAAACTGTACAACAGGGGTGACTGGGTTGCTGGGGAAACCTGTAGACACCAGGGATATTACAAATAATTACAGCATGGGCTTGGGGGGGATGCAGCCACTGCGCACTGTTAAGGGCAGGGTTTTCGCAGCATTAAATCTTGCTGAAATGAGGCTTTTTTAATTTCTTTTAACTGAAATATTTCACCAGAAAGAGATGCTTAGCAACAAGTTGCTGCGTCTCCTGGTGCGACGGGGGGGGAACATGAGGATAGTATACAGAGATTTGGTACAATATATACAATTTGATTACATTCAATAAAGTGAGCAGACTATAAGCACACTGCCAAAACTGTTTAATATATCACTGCACCCCTTATGCATGCAAGAGTCCTCATTTCTCATTTGCATAGGTGCAATGGTATTGTCTGCACTGTCATGCTTCCAGGACAGTGCAGCACACCTAACGCCTCCGAATATGGCACCTCCCAAATGCTGGTGCTATACACGGTTAGTGTCATGCTAATCATTTGAATATGTTGGCCTCACATATATACATATACACACACACACACACACACACACACACACACACATATAGAAATTGCTCCACAAAGATTTCATGATTTTGTTATAATGTTAGCTCTTTTGATGCACATGCAAACCATTAAAAATGTAAACTAACGTTATTGAAACAGTTTTTACAACACTACGACACCAATTATGTGATGTTTGTTGTATGTACTTTTGTTTTTAACCCCTTGCCTGTACATACTGCTATTCTACCCCTCATTCCTATTTCACTATGTATATTGCTCCTGTATGAACCTGTTCACTATGTATCTCTCGTTGTAACCGTTATTTAATGGCTTAATGTGCTCCCTGTTCTACCTGTTTACGCCGATTTGTACACTTGTAATCCTCCCGGGTCGCACCTGAAAAGAGGCACGGGCTGTCTAGTGTGCTTACCTGGTTAACAAAAGCAAATAAACTATTCTTATAATTCTTATTATGCATGCTGGCCATTTGCTGTGACTTTTAAAGGCCAGTGCTACACAGTTTAATGTTGATAGACAGAGCATCTTTCCAAGTCACCTTCGGCACTAAAGGGGGTCCAAAAAATAAATTCCTCTCTGACGGACACAGCACAATCCCTTTTGGTACCATGTAGGAGTACCAGATTTTGGGATGCCAAAAAGAGGCCACTTAGTACCTCTCCCGATGAGCCCTTGTGCCAGACCCCGAGCAAATGGGTTTAAAGTCTCCACTGCCTTCACAGATCATTTACAAGGGGGTCCTGGGTAGGAGAGTGTAAAAAAAATATATAATAAAATAATAATAATAATAAAAAAAAAACAGGATGATGAAGTCACATGAATATTTGGCAGCTGGAGAAGAGGACACACCCTATAAAAGAGGACATCTGGTAACCCTAGCATGGACGACATTGCATTTCTCAGCCTGATGTAGAAAGTCAGCAACACAGAGAAGAAACTTGCTAAACAGGACAGTCACCTCTTTTTCCTTCAAAAATACAAGAATAATTAACATGAGTGTCCTGTATAAAATGTCCCTGTAGCTGTGTTGTCACAATGCCTGACATAGGTGTCTATGTGGCTTCAAACGCTCGTATATTAAGTTATGTTGGTCAAATAAAAGGTATAACAACCTTTTTCGATCAGTTCTACTCATACAGGGCAGCACAATTCCTCGTTGTGCCCTTTTACAGAAAGAGATTTAAGATATATTTGTTCACAGCTCCCAGACTACCACATCTACAGCAATTGCTGCATCTTCAACCAACCACAGCAGTATGTGGCTGACTAAAAGTTACCAGAGCACTTGTCAGTAAAGGATAATGAAGTTTCTAGGGGGTCTACAGGAAATTAAGTACTTCGAGGGGAAAGAGGAGGAGGAGGAAAATTACCATTAAGAGCTGCACAAGAAACCTCTCCCAGCTGATCTGAAGAACAGGACACCTCACCCTCTCCTCACTCTGCCAGACTGCAAGGCTTTATTAACAGCACAGTGCCCATATTAACCTTTTTCTTTCATTAGTTTATGGTGCTCTGTGCATGACACATGATGGAGAAGTTTTTGGCAATATTAAAAAAACAAGATACAGATTATTACAAAGGCTAAATTAATAAAGGGTTTGCAAACTTAGAAAATGCAACATAGCTCCTCTGTAGCTGTCTATGCCACCACATCAAAACCTACACCGACCTAACATTCAATTTTGCAACAAGATTATTCTTGAGTAACACAACTTTTTAAATGATACTTTAATGCACTTATTTTCACCTGCTCCTACATTGGTATTTCACGCAACAAGGGATACTGGTATTTCATGCAACAAGGGATACAGTCACAAAATAATCCGTCACGTCTTTACCATTCCTGACATTCCTCCCCCACCGAATGCAAAAGACTACTACCACTTTCGTCTGTCATAATCAGCAGCCCTCCAAGTCGCAGCAAACTTTTTTTTTTTGCTTTGCTACAGCAGGTTTTTACAATCCAACAAACCATTTCCGGGGGTACATTTTAATGTAGAATATAACAAACTAAACAAATGTTATCACTTTCTTACATTCTGGTGTGCTAATCCAAGCTCCCCAAAACTTCAAAACGTTTAACAACCCTGCTTTTCTCATTATAAAATAGAAAAAAAATTATAAAAGTTGTATGCAGTTCAACTTAGCCCACCAGTTCCCAAGTGCTTTCTCCAGCTTTCAGCTGCGGGAGGACTGCTCCCTTCCCACAGCCGCCCGCCTACTAGCTCGGAATCTCAGATCTGCGGCATCCATTTCCTATTGTTCCTTTTTCTCCTCTGCCACTCCGACCGAGACGCCCTCCAAACCGACAACATTCAGCACAATCATGTGTGCTGCACAGCTGTACTTTGAATAAGTATAACTTCTGTGGTGTCCTTTTTTTGCCTCCGTTCGGATCAGAAGAATAACTTGGGTGATAATCCTTTGCTGGCTCCTTGCGATCAGAATACGGTGGGTGGCTTGCAGGTGGGCAGGCAGCAAGTCTTGGGGGGTGGAAGAACAGGTAATTAGCAAAGGGGTTAAGTGAGCGACTGGGGAGGTCTGTTTCACAGACTGACAGAAATGGAGAGAGTGAGGGGAAAAAACAGTTTAGAAAAGAATCAAAATAGAATGCACTTTGACAAACAGGTAAAAAGTAACGTTTCCATGCACGTTCAAAGAGCTGTGTAGCTGAACGGAGACAGGAGGCGGGGGAATGCGGGACAGCTAGAACGAGCGAGCTGCGGTGCAGACTTTGGTACCGAGCTGAAAAGCTGTTACACTGCAGCCAGTCATTGAGTAGCAAGTTGAGGCTGGCTGATACGTGATTCCTTCTTCTCCATTCTCTCGCAGCAGTTAACAAGAGCCCCCTTCTGCTGTTAAAACTGACCGCACCGCCCACTGGACTTGCTCCTGCCCACCCATTTTACATTTTTAGCACCTTCTTTATTTATCTTAGAAGTCTGAATGCCAAAGTAAACAAACAACAAAGCAAAACTGTGTAGCATCTAGTTGGACGTGCAAACTAGGCATTTAAGGAAAACACCTTCTTTATTTGCTGCATTTTCTGGTAAATACAATTAAAGAGAAAACAGTGGTGTCCGGTCTCATCCCTTTACAGTGGTATTCTCTTTGAGATTCAAGTCTCATTTTAAACGTTAACCAGGAAATGCTCATCGGGAGGCGTGTCATTGGTGCCACTGCATGAGGAGTTTGTCTCTGATTGCAGCGGCACTTACCTTAGAAGTTTTGTCCACTTTACATAATGTTGGTGTCAGCACAAGCATGCTGCCTTGTTGGGGAATGCTGGACGCACCTACTGATGTGAGCCTTGCATTCGCCCATGCTGACACACCTCCAAAATCTGCCACTATGGCAAGATGTTGACTTGTGCGCAAGCGCGGCAAGCCAACATAACAAGACAGCTGTGATTGTTGATCTTGTGGGTACAAGTGACCTGGCTTGCATCATCAAGACCTGGCTGGACAAAAATGCTGGCCCAGTGTTGGAATCAGCAGTTCTGACTGGGTACTCGGTGATACACTGCCCAAGGGAGGGAGGATCATGGGGGTGTAGCCATGGGCCTTGTAGATACACTGGCGGGGGTAACCAGATCCTTGGTGTGTATCATGGGTGCAGGTGTAGGCTGCAGGATACTTCTCATCTACCATCCACCTGTAGGTGAGAAGAAATTCCTGCAGGAAGTCACGGACTTCATCGTCGATATGGTGTTGGAATCCCCTAGATGGTTGATTTTGGGGAATTTCAATGACTGGGTCGATGATGAACTCTCGCAGTTTGGTCAGGATATTCTCCAACTTATGACTTTGTTGGGCCTTACACAGGTAATTACCTCCGCAACCCACATTCATGCACACTCATTGGACCTGGTATTCTTTGTCCCCATTGCTCCCTTCACTCCTCCAATGAATGGACTGCTAAAGGATCCCAGGGTTCAACTTAAGACTTCGGGGGCCCGTTCCTTCACTTTCACAGCCCCCACTGTGTGGAACTCTCTGCTTCATTGAATTAGAGAGTGCCTGACCATTGAGAGCTTTAAATCTGTTCGCAAAACTCATTTATTTGGAATAGAAGTTGACGGCAGATAAGGACCGCAAGGCCCATTTCTTTTTCTACCTTATAAATGTGCCATCGGCCTTTGCTCTGTCAGTGGCCTATCTAATCATATTCATCTGTATTGCTCCCTTATGCCTATTCCATGCCTGTTTGAAGCCCTGCACTGTATTCATAGCCACCACTTCCTGAGGCAGGCCGTTCCATGCATCCACCACCCTTTCTGTGAAAAAGAATTTCCTCACATTTCCCCTTAATCGGCCTCCCTCTAATCTCATGCTGTGTCCTCTTGTCCTGCTATTTTTCTTAAATTTAAACATGTTAGACTCTTTCACCTTGTTAATGCCCTTAAGGTGTTTGAATGTCTCGATCATATCACCTCTCTCCTCGTTGCTCAAGGGTATACATATTGAGCTCCGTTAATCTGTCCTCATATGTCTTCTGATGCAGTCCCTGCACCATTTTGGTTGCCCTTCTCTGGACTGCCTCAATTTGGTTAATGTCCTTGTGAAGGTGTGGCCTCCAGTACTGCACGCAGTACTCAAGATGGGGCCTAACCAGTGTCTTGTAAAGAGGGATTATTACCTCCCTCTTATGACTTGTGATACCCCTACTAATACATCATAACATCCCCCTGGCCTTACCTACTGCTTTAGAGGTCTGCTTGGATGATTTCAGGTAATCAGTGATGATGATGCTTTCTCCGATTTTGATTAACAGGTCTTTGTTAATAATTTAAGAATTTTAATTATTTGCCTGTATTCATATTACTGTTTTTATGGATTACTTATTTGTACAAGCACTTTGATCTGACTAGAATTGCGCTTTTTAGAAATAAACAATTGATTGAATCCCACCACAATCCTGTGTGACCTTTAGCTAGACACATGACCCTCCTGTGCTGCTATCCCCTGAGCTATGAGATGTATCTCAATTGGATTATCCTGGTCAAACAAATTGTAAAGCAAATTCAAAATCCTTGAAATTTCAATTAAAATACTTTGTATTCTGGAAAAAATTATAATCATGGATTCTAGCTGTAGTAATCCAGAGAGCATAATGGCAGTGTAATTTTAAACTTCACAAATACAGAGTGTACACAAGGATAACAGTGTCCAATATAAGCCATGAGTGGGTGGGATGTCAGGGCAGGCTTTTTTTTTTCCCAGTTCTGTTTTTACAGTACCTCTTTATCTAGGGAGGCTCAGATACTCCTTCACTCGATTGTTAAGTCTACTTTTTTTTCATTTTTCTGATCAAGCATGTTGTCCTCCACCACTGTCCACTCAGTCTTCAAGCCTTGGGGTGGGGGTAACCACAATGATGAAAACCCCAGCCCTAACCTCCACTAGGCCCCCCCGATGGCAGAGGATGCACAGCAAGAGACCCAAGGCAGCTGCTGGCCATTACTGCAGTGTAGTTTTTACTCATCCATCGTTTCTCCATCCCAGTGCCCATAAATCACGCCATGTCTTCATCAGCCTCAGACATCGTGGTGCAGAGAGCTAGCCCCACCTGAACCTGGATGTGTTTCTCTAGAAGTTGGCTCATGCAGCGCTCAGCAGCATTCCACATCCCTGGCTGCACCAGATTCCGTGTTTGAGTTTGCTCCAAACTTGAGTCACAGGCACCAAGGCGTGCTGTACTTCAGCTGAGTCATCAGGTGACACTATTAGGTCTGCTTCAATCCTGAGTAATAGCTTCTTCACCCAGAAAGCTTCCATGTGACCCTCTTCTAAGCTCTTGTGGGCTCACCTCCTTGCAGCAGATGGAGACTGGACCCCAACCTCAAGGCAAAACAAGAACCTAGTCAGGAAAGGGAAGGAGCCCCCTGGGTGGGCTTGGGGGGGGGTAAGACAGAGTGGTATCCGAGTGATAACTCCTTCATTTTCCTTTAAGTGTTCTTTCTCCCTGCCTTAAAATAGCTCTGACTACAACATGTGCCTATTCACTGTGACTGTGCTTCCTTAAACACCAAGAGGCAGTGCTCAGTGAAGATTCCCTTCTGTCCCACTCCGGTGGAGGAGGGCCTCCTGTGGGATGCTTGATTCTCCACCAGTTGGACTCCTGCAGTCTCCTGTGTTTCAGCTGAGAAAGTACAGTTACATAAGCACTTACCATAACAACAGATCTTCGAGAAGAGCTCCTGCAGCAGGCTACACCATAAGGACTACGCTGTCAGGCACTAGAACTCCACGGAAAACATCTAGCCAGCAGTACCCAGCTGGGGCCCACCCCTTACATTGGTCTGCGCACCAACATCACCCACTATATAAAGGGGGCAGTCGACAGACCCACCTCAGGACACCCACTGGAGACATGAAGGTTACTTAGCAGGAGAGATCTGAGGCAGGTGCTGAAACAAATCCCAAAGGGAGAAACATAATAGGGGGATGGAGGGAGGGAAAATAGCGCCTGCTACAGGAGCTCTTCTCAAAGATCTACTGTTACGGTAAGTTCTTACATACCTGTACTATCTTACTTCGAGTATAACCTCCTGCAGCAGGCTACACCATAAGAACCGAGTCCCAAGCAGTGTCCCCAAATGGAAGGAAGAAAAAAAGGGAGGCAGGGGTATAAACTCCTGAATTACTGAATTTAATTAGTTAGGAAATTAGGCCTTGGAGCACAGCAAGGCTGAATCCTGCTCTCTTTCTGGACGCAATATCCAGGGTGTAGTGCTTAACAAAAGTATGGACAGAATTCCATGTTGAGGCAGCGCATATGTCTGCCGTTGAAACATTTTTCATGGCTGCAAAAGATACAGCCATTCCCCTTGTTGAATGTCCCTTCACTGGTCCCAGTAAGGGTTTTTTGTACTTATTGTAGGTGAAAGAAATACAACTGGTTAACCATTTGGACACATACCTCTCAACTGTACCACATTACGAGGAACGTTCCTCATTTTACTTCACAAAAGCTCCCTGTTCCACATTGTGAGGACTTGTTCCACATTCAGTATTAACTTTTTAAAGCAAAAATCTATAGTAAATGATGCAAAAAATATATTATTCAATTAATAACACACTTTCTGAACATAAATGCAAACATTTTAACAGTGTTCTGAGCTTCCTAGGTAAAGATTTGATTAAGTGTTCCACATTTTGCTCATTTGTTCCACATTTTGAGAGGCAGTGTTCCACATTTGGGGGACAAAAGGTTGAGAGGTGTGTTTGGACATGGTTTGCCTTGCAACTGGTTTCCACAGAACCCTGGGGGCAAAGGACACAAACAACTGATCCGATTGCCGGGTTAATTTTGTATGGTTCAGACAGTACCGAAGGATCCTGGGTACGTCTAGAGTGTGAAGGAAGGCCTCCCCCTGATTCAAATACTCGGGATAGTAAACTGGAAGGGAGACGTCATGATTCAAGGTTAACTCAAGACACCACCTTCGGAAGAAATTTAGGATTAGTGCACAGAGACCGTATACCATCACCGCAGCGACTCCCCGACAGCAAAGACCTGCACAGCGCCAGAAATCGAGCAAAACCCGCTTGTCGCTGTGCTGATCTTTGCGGCGATTGGGACTGCATCGCTGGGTGATTGCCCCCCGCAGTCCAACTCCGACCGGAGTTAGAACTCCAGAGACCAGGAGTGGGCGAGCCCCCACAAGGGGGGGGTTCAGGTGACGCAGCCCCGATTGTGTTCGCCAACATCCCCGTGGCTATAATGCAGACAGTCGGCATTGTAGCTGTCGCTGTAGGGGATGTTGGTGCTAGCGCTGTCGAAGCGCTATGGGTAAACCCACAGAAACACCCTGTCCCTGTGAAAAATTAAATAAGGTTCTTTACACATCAAGGCTTACAGCTTGGAAACCCTCAGCGTTGAAGTGATGGCAACTAAAAATAAAATTTTTCAAGAGAGAAAACGTAGGTTGCAATCCGCGACCAGTTCGAAGGGAGGCAATGTCAATTTCTCTAGAACAAAAAGTAGGTCCCATAGGGTAATAGGATCCCTAATGGGAGGCTTCATATGAGGCATGCCCCGAAGGAATGTACGGACAAGGTCCAGTTTGGCAATATTCCTACCCTCCACAGGTGCATGATAAGCAGAAATGGCACAGAGATGCACCTTTATGGAAGAGTACCTCAGTCCCACATCTGAAAGCGATAGGAGATATTCCAG
Organism: Neoceratodus forsteri; assembly: GCA_016271365.2. NCBI lineage: Eukaryota > Metazoa > Chordata > Ceratodontiformes > Ceratodontidae > Neoceratodus > Neoceratodus forsteri. The sequence goes on from CM057456.1 coordinate 1,206,559,331, forward strand.
GACTGATTTCACCAAGCAAGACAGTGGGTCCAGGGAACGCGCAGCTGCTCAGATACAGAAACATTTAATTTCATGGCATATGTTGCCCTTGTAGAAAGTTTTCTCACTTCTACTAGGACTTCTACCACCCTTTGTGAAACTCCATGCCTGGAAATGGATAAGTCTGCAGGAGCCATGCATGAAGGTGTAGGAACCGAAGGTCCGGGTGGACTTATGTTCCCATGTCTTGAGATAGCAAGCTTGGTAAAACTGGTAGCTGAAAAGAAGGTTCCACTGCTAACTGTTGCGAAAGAGAGAACCATATCTGACAGGGCCAGAAAGGAGCTACCAAGATCACTGTGGCACGATCCGTCTGTAGTTTGAGTAACACCCCCCGTAGAAGGGGAAAGGAAGGGAAGGCGTAAAGGAACTTCCCTGTCCAGAAAAGGGACAATGAGTCTTGCAAGAAAACACCATGCGAGCAGAAATTGGTCAGGTTTGCATTATACAGGGATGCGAAGAGGTCCAACTCTGGACGTCCCCATCTTTCGAATCGGTCATCCACCACTTCTTGAAGCAGCTCCCACTTGTGGTCTCTGGATCGCAAGCAGCTGAGCTCATCTGCCAGGACGTTTTGGACTCCTGGAACATGAACCACTGTTAGTATAGGCCCAGTACCACACTCTCATAGCTTCTCTGCACAGAGGATAGGAGTGCATCCCTCCCTGCTTGTGACCACCGACATATTGTTGGTCTGGAGTAGCAGGGAACCCTGGGAAAGGTGAGTCTGAAAAGCCTGCATGACATACAGAATCTCCCTCATCTCTAAGATGTTGATATGCAGGGATACTTCCATGTCTGACCATGTGCCCTGAGTACGGTGATTCTGAAACTGAGCTCCCCATCCTAGACCTGATGCATCCATGGTGAGGATCTGGCTCAGTGAGTCTGTTTAGAATGAAACTCCTGAATCCAGTTTGGGTGAAGTCAGCCATCATAACAGCATTTGCTGGACAGCCCTTGATACCCTTATTGGATATTTGAGATTGTCGGACGTCTGGTCACATTGCACCATTAAGTTCCATTGAGGAACTCTCACATGCAAGCGTGCTAACAGTACTGTGGGTATGGCCGCAGCCATATGTCCTAGAAGCTGTAACATGGTTTTTGTTGTGACTGTATTGACTGCAGCTAGTCTGGAGGCCTGGTCTCTCAGTCAAGTGGTCCTGTCAGGTGGGAGAAAGGCTCTTCCCTGTTGGGTACCCAGGATGGCCCCTATGTACTGTAGGCACTGGCAGGGCCAAGAACAGGACTTTGGGAGACTGATCGTTATCCCCAGCTGCTGAAACATTTGAAAAAGTGTCCGAGAAGGTGTGTATTAACTGCGACCTGGTGAGAATAGTTAGGAGCCAATCATCTAGGTAAGGACAGACAAAGTGACCCTGCCTGTGAAGAGCAGCTGCCACTACTGCTAAGCATTTGGTGAACACCCTCGGAATCGAGGAGAGACCGAAAGGTAAAGCCCGGAATTGGTAATGGTTCCCTTGAAAGGCAAACTGAAGATACCTCTTGTGAGTTGGAAACACCGATATGTGCAAGTAGGCATCTTGCATGTCCAGAGAGCACAGCCAGTCCCCTTGACACAGCATAGGTATTGATCCTGGTATGGTTACCATTCTGAACCCTTTGTATTCGATGTACTGGTTCAGATAACTCAGATCCAGTATGGGTCTCAAGTCCCCCTTCTTCTTAGGGACCAAGAAGAAGTGGGAGTAATACCCGGTTCCCAGTTGGGAGGCAGGGACAGGCTCTATCGCTCTTTTTGAGAGCACAGTCTGTATTTCTTCTCTGATAAGGTGTATGTGGGTGGGAGGGTATCAAGAGGAGGCTGGAGGTTTGTCCGGAGGAAATTCGGTAAACTGCAGCGTATACCCCTTCTCGATAATGTCCTTCACCCATACATCTGTTGTGATTTTGGTCCACCCATCTAGGTAGAGGGAGAACTGGCACCCTACTGCTTCCCCCGTCGGCTCTGCCAGAAGAGGGGAGACTGGCAGGAAGTTATGCGTGTGCGCCTGGGGTAGGCAGGGAAGGCTGGGAGGATTTTGGATTCCTAGGTCCGCTGTTCCCTGATGGTTGTGAGGGAGCCTTTCTCTTGAAAGGACCTCGGGGCTGTTGATCTTTCTGTCGGGTGGCACCCTGGCACCGAAAGAGCTTGCGCTTAGATTGCCAAGAGTCCGACCAGTACATGTGGTGAATGGACTGGAGCGCTTTGCCCGAGTCTTGCAGCTCTGTTATCTTTTGTACCTCCTCTCTGAAATGGACAGAACTGTGGAATGGGGCTTTAAGGACAGAATCCTGGAGGTCCTGCCAAATGATGGATACTCTCAGCCAACAGTGGCGACAGAGACACACCCCAGTGGCCGCAGCTCTGGCTGCTGTGTCTACTGAGTCATAGGATGCCCTTAATACATATTTTCCTACGTCCAGGCCAGACTGGAGTACGTCCAAAAGTTCAATGTGTGAAGGATTATCAGGCTGCTTTTGGGCCAACTCGATGGCTTTCTTCCGTAATGATTTCTGAAACTGCACCATATGGATCACAAAATTTAGGGACCGAATGGAGGAAGTGGAAGACACATAGACTTGCCTACCGAACTGGTCTAATTTCTTAGATTCCTTGTTGGGGGGCTGAGAGCTCATATGTTTAGGTTGTTTTGTCCTGCCATGAGCTGCAGTCAGGACCATGGAGTCTGCTCTCAGATTTTCTCCCAAAAAGTGGTCTGCCTTGGGAAGTTTATACAGTCTGTCTGCCTTCCTAGGAACAGCTGAAAAAGAGGAAGGATGGTCCCATGCCAACCTGGTTAAATTCTGAAATGGAGGGACCAGAGGAGGAATGACCAAAGGTCTCAGGTCACTCATTCCCAAAAAGGTATGAAGCCTTTTCCTCTCCGGGTCCAATTCCTCAGTGTCCCATTGATTTAGGAAATGGATGTGATGCATCACATGCACAAATGTTGGGTCATCTGGGGGGGGGGGGACCTGGGTGAATTGTGGGGGCCCTCTGGCTCACGAGAATAACCTCTGGAAGAGGAGTCTGAGGAAGGAGGGTGGCTTCCGGAAGAGTTAGAAAATGCTGACCGTGTTTACGTCGTCCACGCTGGCATCTGCTCTTGTCGTCCAAGGAAGAAGACCTGGAGTTGGAGAGGTGACGTCTGCCCATATGCCTGGTATGCTTGGGAGTCTGATCTTCTTGGAGTCAGGCTCCTGGGTGTGTGCAGCGACTGCGGCCAGGAGTGTGGGACTGGTACTTTGTCCGGGACCAGTTTAGGGGGTTGTGGAGGCGGTGGAGGAAGGAGGTAATCCTTTTATAATAAATCTCCCTTTAACGTGTTCCACCACAAAGTAAAGAGTTTTCCCACGTCCGCCAGGGGAACCATCGACGCCTGGGGTGGTGGCGTACCACTGGGTTCCACAGGAATGATGATATGGTTGCTTGGTCCTGAAGACTCCTCATGGGGTACATGAGGGCTCGGAGTAGCACGGTTCGTCATCTGGCTGTTTCGTCGCTGTGGTCCCCAACGCCAGGTCGCTCTGTACCAAGCGGGGTTTATCTGGTGACTTGTCAACAGGTGACCTGTCGTCAGGCTGTCGTATGGTCGAATCCGACATCGGCTTCTGAAGTGGTTGCTCCACAGGCATCCGACTTGTAGTGGTCGTAGCGGATGCCTTCGTGCTTGAAGCCTTACCTTGTGGTGTCTGCCACTGGTCCTTCCATTTATCAGAAGACCGTTTGTCCGGGACATGTGTCAGGGTCTTTGCCATAGCTGCTGATGACTTGTCCCTGGAAGAATGTTCCCTAGAGCGGGAATGTTCCCAGCATCCGTGTCTGTCGTCTGAGGCAGACGAAGGGCTGGAGGACGAAGACGCCTGAACCTTATCGGTTGAAGTTCCTCTCTCAGGCCCCGAAGATTGCTGGAAGGGCCTAAAGCTGAGGGATAGACCCGAAGGTCCTTGCCCTGCAGAGCTGCCGCCCGCTAAGAGGGTAAGGGCCAGAGCCTTCATCAACAGCAGGCCGGAGGAAGACAGGCCTGACGGAGGGGCTGAGTCCACTCTCTCTCCAGAGCGTGAACGAAAGTGCTTCTCCTTATGAGGAGACCTGGATCTGGACTCCAACCTACTGTGCTCCTTGTCCCACTGTTGGTGTTTCCCTCCTGAGTGTTTCTCCTTGTGGGAAGTCGACGACTGGGAGCCTGAGGAGCCAGCCTTCGACGGGTATTGAAGGGCGGTGAGCTGCTGCTCCATGATGTAGGCCTGGAGAGTCTTGTGGTGGCGGGTCCGGGTCTGTTGGCTGAACTTGCCACAGTCCGGGCAGGCTTTGATGTTATGATTAGGCCCCAAACAGAAGAGGCACTGTGAATGACCATCTTTGGCAGGAATCTCAGCCTGCCTAGATGCTTAGATTTCCATTGCGATATTGAAGAAGACAGAGATAGCATAAACTAACGATATCTTGATACTTTTACAGAAAATATTAAAGGAAAAATGGGTGCTTTTGACACAAGAAAAATGTCAGTCAACAGATGCAACAAGGCATCTGAGGAGCCAAAGTGCACATGTCAACAGCGGGAAAGAACTGAGGTGGGGCTGGGGACTGCCCCCTTTATACAGCGGGTGACATTGGTGAGCAGACCAACACAAGGGGCGGGCCCCAGCTGGGTACTGCTGGCTAGAAGTTTTCCGTGAAGTTCTAGTGCCTGGTGGCATAGTCCTTATCATGTAGCCTGCTGCAGGAGCTCATACTCAAAGTAAGATCCAGGGATGCCAACACAGGAAGCAGCTCCCCAAGCTACTGCGCTACGGGCCGGCCCCTCTGGGCAATTTTAATCTCAACACAGTGTTGCTGTACTGTGAGAATAAGCTGGCTAGTTTAGGTTTTAGTATGGATACACATTAAAAGTAATGCTGCTGATGGATTACTATGTTAACTGTAATAAAGATGGGATTTTATATTTACAGTGTGAAAACTGGTGTCAGGGGTAAGATTTTCCATATACTTACAAGAAAATGTCAATGTTTTATTTATTTTTTTCAAGCTGTTGTCAAAGCCATATATCATGTCAACAGAACTTGTTCAGAAAAAGCTTTTCAAAACTGTAGACTTAATGAGCAGCCAGCATAAACATCTGGAATAAAGTACCCTGTTCAAAACACTGAAGCCTCTCCCTAAACTAATAACAGTACCAAACAAATGTGTCATGGTCAACAGTTTGAACATAAGACAGCATGGAACATCAGAGGCAGAAGGGGCGAGTCTCTCCCGACACTATTATGCAGTGATAGTATTCTCATTCTCAAGTGTGGTATTATCACTCGGAGTGATAGTATTATCGAAAAATTTTTGTATGCTTTTGTAGACTATTAAATTCATGATCCATATATTAAATAGCATTAATATTACACTGTGCAGTGTAATGCCCTGAAAATTACTTTACAGACAGAACAGCATGGATAATAATGGTGGTCTTATGAATGGTGGATGTGCTGCATACGGTTCATTATAAATCACTTACGTGATGTCAGACAATCAGCGTACACACCTATCGTACGCCTCTTACCCCATGTATGGTGGGTCTCTCATGCAGGGACATTAGGAATGGAGCATTCCACCCCAGCTTTATACAAATTTAAAATGTAACAAAACTGTGAATTATTAAAACATACTGAAAATCCCTCTAGCGAACACGTGTGCGTTATAATATAGGGCCTCTGAGGGGGTTTCCATCAAATAAATCCCATTATTTAGTGTGGGTTTACAAAAATATTTTATAAAAAACTTAATGGAAATAAGATGGGAGAGGGTTTCTGGGCATCCAGGAAACTTCCCCCTGGTTACACCTATGATGAGACTCATCTCATGAGGTCTGGAAAACCAGAAATGTGCAATTTCACTTCGATATCTTCTTGCCCAAAATTCAAGTTCAGAGTCTCTCATACCATATGACACTCTGTGCAGCCTCTATTAACTTACAAAAGATATGCACATCCAGAAAATTGGGGTAAAATATGTGAGAAGCATGTTAATACTGCTGCTGAGAGTACTCTTATGTGTGTAAGAGTGGTCTCATCTACAGTTGTAGGGAAAGAGAACCACGGCCGAACCTAAGCCGTTCTGATACTCTAAGAATGTACAGTAAGTAAGACCACTCTTACAACTACAAGAGTCAGCAGTGGTATTAATATACTTACTGATCGAGTTCCATCGATAATACATTAAAATCTTTAACCTTATACGAATGTGCCCATTTCCAGGACAGCTGCACGAGACACTTTTAACACAATAACAGTATCTTGCGCATGGGGAAATGAGCGCTCTGATTGGTCATGGGTGCTCCCTCAATCTATAATTTAATCGGCAAGGCTACATCTTTAAGGGCTATGCACATAATATTCCACTGATGAGATCTGTAGTTTTCTTGTAACTAAAGCTTAACTTACTTTTTTTTTTTAACATTCTGCTTACTGTGGGCTTCCCATGCTGCTCCTGTGGCCTTGGCTCTCTCCGAGCAGGCCACAGCTAACAGACCACCCGACTGACCCCCGGACAGATTCAGACAGCCCATCTATGGGCTTCCCAAGCTGCTCCTGTGGCCTTGGCTCTCTCCGAGCAGGCCACAGCTAACAGACCACCCGACTGACCCCCGGACAGATTCAGACAGCCCATCTGTGGGCTTCCCAAGCTGCTCCTGTGGCCTTGGCTCTCTCCCGAGCAGGCCACAGTTAACAGACCACCGACTGACCCCCAGACAGATTCAGACAGCCCATCTGTGGGCTTACTAGCTGCTCCTGTGGCCTTGGCTCTCCGAGCAGGCCACAGCTAACAGACCACCTGACTGACCCGGACAGATTCAGACAGCCCATCTGCGGGCTTCCAAGCTGCTCCTGTGGCCTTGGCTCTCTCCGGCAGGCCACAGCTAACAGACCACCCGACTGACCCCCGCACAGATTCAGACCAGCCCATCCTGCGGGCTTGCAAGTTGCTCCTGTGGCCTCCGCTCTCCCAGAGCAGGCCACAGCTAACAGACCACCCACTGACCCCTGGACAGATTCAGACAGCCCATCTGTGGGCTTCCTGTTGCTCATGTGGCCTTGGCTCTCTCCGAGCAGGCCACAGCTAACAGACCACCCGACTGACCCTCAAGACAGATTCAGACAGCCCATCTGTGGCTTCCTGTTGCTCCTGTGGCCTTGGCTCTCCCGAGCAGGCCACAGCTAACAGGCCACCCGACTGACCTCAAGACAGATTCAGACAGCCCATCTGTGGGCTTCCTGTTGCTCCTGTGGCCTTGGCTTTCTCTCCGAGCAGGCCACAGCTAACAGACCACCCGACTGACCCCCGGACAGATTCAGGTATGCACTGGACCTCCGAAACTCGTGGTTTTGAATGCCACTGTTTTGACTGGATGCCCAGTGGAGGAACCAGGCACTGATTGGCAGCTTTGCTCCTTGGCTGATTTTCCAACGCCTGGTGCTTCCTGGTCTCAGGGAAATCTCTTTCTGTGCTTTGTTCTGGACTGAATTTTTGTTAATGTAATCTACATATGTTATGCATCAATTGGTCTTACTTTACCTGCCAGCTTAGCTAATCTGTTACAAGCTGCATACGCTTGAATTTCCTTCCCCCCTCCTCCCTGTTATTAGCTCTGCGTCACTGCCTACTTGCCGCTGATAATATAAGCCTACTCACCGCTCTCTTCTCTCTCTCTCCTCATCCAGACTCTGTAGCCCTGAGAGGGCTAGCCGGGTGCCAGGTGGGCACGGTCGATGGGACCTGGTTTTCACCGTGCCACCTACGACGCCTCCTCTAGCCGCCTCCCGACCCCTAAAAGCCAGTAAGGACATTCCTCTGACTGGGGAAGCAGTGATCAGCTGCGATTGGCTGACTGCGCATTGTGCTGAGCACTGATTGGCCTCCGGTTTCAGACTCTGCTTCCTGATTGGTCTGGGTGACACTGGGCTTAGCTGGGCTCGAAGCCCATTGACTTGCACTGCTCAGTGCTGAGCCTCCTCCCCCTACCTTTATTAAATAGTCTCTCTCGTCCGCCCTTGCTCCAAATACCTGCCCACTGTCCTACATCCTATCCTGTACCACTTGCTAAACCACTTCCTCTCCCCTGCATCTGCTGCTAGCTTCTCTGGGGATATTACAGGCCACATATCACTGTGTTTTCAGCTCTCTTGGCTTCTTTCTCCCACCTCCTCTCCTCCCTGCTACATCCATTATCTTTACACCCTATCTCCCTCCTCCAGCTACTATGCCTCCTGTAACCACATTCTTCTGTCTCTTCTAGCCCTCTCCTTGCTTCCTACCCTATGCCATCTTCCTACCTCTTCCTATCCCTCACCACCCTCTACTCTGGTCCTCCTGGCCATCTACCCCTCATCAGGTATGATTGTAGTCTCCCTCTATTTGCATAAATGGTGCCATCTAGCAATGGACTGTTTAAGTATGAACAATTACGACGATGGCCTGGGGGCGATTCGGCAGCTATTCCTGACTAATGCCTTACACTGGGATCCTAGACGCCTGTACTGGACCAAAACACACAAGCAACAGAGGTTGATTTCCACCTACTATGAATTACGGCTATTGACTCTCAAACTCCTGCTCCTCCTCCTCTTAATGTCAGGAAGTGTTCACCCTAATCCTGGCCCTATCTCCCACAGCACAACAAAGCCAGCCAAAACGGAGGGGGGGACTCACCTTTGTCACCCTAAATATCTGTAGTCTCCTACCTAAACTGGCCTCCCTACAAACCTTTGCCAGCCAACATAACCCGGATATCCTGGCCATTGTTGAAACTTGGCTGACACCTAGCACTCCTGACCATGCCATATCTCTTCAAGGCTACAAGATACTCAGGCTGGATAGGACTTCAAAAAGGGGTGGTGGCTGTGCTGTTTACATAAAGGACTATCTCACATGCCTTCCTGTTACGTATACCACCACTGATACCGCGGTACAACTCCTTGCTATCAAGCTACTCCTTGGTGCCCACAACAAAGTCCTCACGGTTACCGCTATCTATATCCCACCTAAAGATCCGGGGTCCGGCCTCCAGACTGTACTAGAATTTGTCAGATCTCAACCTCCTGACGCTGAGCTCCTTCTCCTTGGTGACTTTAATATCAACTGGCTAGCACCAGACACAGGGTCGACTAAGGATGCTATCCTTGCTGCAAACTTAACACAGCTGGTCAATTCACCTACTAGGAAAAACTATAAATCTGGTAATAGTACCCTAATAGATTGGATCCTTACCAATCACCCTGCCCGGATAAATAATGTCGCTGTTCTCCTGGACTCTCTTAGCGACCACTGTCCCATAAAATGTACCTGGTCAAACAAGTTCAGAAAACCACCTCCTAGAACCATCTCTAGTAGAGTACTACCTTTTGGCAAAATTACTCCTCTCAAGGAAACTCTTAGACAGAAAGACTGGTCTCCCATTTACAATACTCAAGATGTCGACGAAGCCCTTAATCACTTTATCAACACTTTCAACGCTGCCTGTGATTCCTATGCACCTGTAAAAAAGCGCAAAGTGAAAGCGCTCTCAAATCCTTGGCTCACTGCTAATCTATTGGCCCTACACAAAGGAAGGGACCACCTCTGGGCTATAGCAAGAGACACTGGCTCTCTGACTGACATCCAAAAGTATAAACAGGCCCGAAACTACTGTACCAAAGAGACTCGCCGGGTGAAGAGCGCCTACTTCAAGAATGCCCTCTCCAATTCCTGGGGTGAAGGGAAATCCTTCTGGGACAATCTAAGAAATATCACGGGTAAGCAGTCCAAGTCCTCTTCTACTATATTGAATGTGGATGGCACTACCACCCTTGACCCCTTGGTCATAGCAAACACCCTTAATGAGACCTTCACTGACCTTAGCGGTGTCCTCTCATCTGACTTCTTCGCTGATACTGACCCTCCAATCTCTATATCCCCCTCTGCCCCTCCAAGCATACCACCTTCCATCTTAAAATAGTTAAAGCACATGAAGTTCATAAATACATAAAGAAGGCTATATCTAAATCCCGGCAAGCAGTGACTCAATTGACCTTAAAATACTGTCCCTTACTCTGGATGAAGTTCTACTCCCCTCACCAAAATATTCAATCTCCTCTGCTCCAGCAAGTTCCTAGTAAATGGAAGGCTGCAATAGTCACTCCTGTGACAAAAGTGGTGACAAGTCTCTGCCTGGTAACTATAGACCTATTTCAATACTTCCTCCCCTGTCAAAGGCTCTTGAACGTATAGTGGCTGACCAGCTAACAGACTACCTGCAGAAATATAACATCCTCTATGCCCAGCAAAATGGATTCAGACAAAGGCATAGCACATCAACAGCCCTGCTCGAATTCTCAGAAGCAATCCACAAGGCCTTGGACAAAGGACTCCTAACCGGAGCTGTGTACATTGATCTAACGAAGGCATCTGACACTGTACACCATGGTCTACTCATCAGTCAACTACAGTCTCTTGGGCTCTCCCTGGGCTCTGTGCCCGGATAAAAGTTACCTTGCCCAACGCTCTCAGGTTGTAAAAATAGCAGGAGTTCTCTCAGACCCTAAGCCTGTCCTCTCAGGAGTTCCGCAGGGATCCATCTTAGGCCCTCTCCTCTTCAGCCTTTTTCTAAACTCCCTCCCTAAATCCTGCCCAGAGCAAATTATCCTCTATGCTGACGATGCTGTGATTCTATCCTCACACAAAGATCCAAACCCCTTACACCTCAGCCTCCAGCACGCATTTGCCAGTGTTGAGACATGGTTCGTTGAACATAAGCTGGTCCTAAACCACAAAAAAACAAAATCCATGTTTTTCTCAAGCCCACAAAACAAGAAAAGGCAAGTACCACTCACTATCAACACTTCCCTGGGAATCACCCTTGAACAGGTGGCTACCTTTAAATATCTTGGAATCACCTTTGATCAAGACCTAGTCTTTGCAACACATATCGATAGTATAGCCAAAACTATTAATCAGCGGCTTGGGATACTTTACCGGAACAGACAACTCCTTACCCTACCAGCACTGAAGCTAGCTATTCAATCCTCAATCATCTCAGTCATCGACTATGGCTTATTTGTCTATGGGTCCACCTCTTCTAGCGCACTTAAACGTATCACAACCTCTCTTAACAATGCCTGTCAGCTGCTTACTGGCGCTCATCGACGTACTCACACTTGCGAGCTCTATGCTGAAACTGGGTGGTTACAACTCTCAAACCGCTTAAAGTACCTCACCTGCCTTATGGCTAAGAAATCCATCATGGGCCTCACCCCACCTTGCATTCAAGACCTGTTATGCCAGAACACAAGTGTCCGACCCACCAGAAGATCAGAAAATCAGCCTCTTCAGGTCCCCCGTTGCTGGACCACCCAGGATCAACGATCATTTGCCTACTGTGCCCTCTAACTGGCTAAATACCCTTAGCACCTCCTTACCTCCTCTAACTCTTCAGGTGCATTTAAATCTAGCCTATTCTCTCACCTGCCACCTCCAACTCCTGTGACTGCCTCATTAAATCCTAACTATTTCACTCTCCACCCTGCCCACTTACCTGACAAAGGCCTGGTAGAGGATCCTCTTCTCCAACTATGGTCCGCTCCTCCCTCCCTTCTCTCTCTCTGCACTACTTATCACACTTCCTTACCATCTGTCCCTTTCCATATGTTTTCTAAATGAGGAAAGTGTTTAATTGGTAATTATCTGTTCGTTCACAAATGTCTTTGATGTTTAACTGTTTCATGTCTCTGTTTATTTCCACAATGTAATCTAAATGTGCAACTCATTGTAACCCCATTGTTTGTACCTAATTTGACGCGGAACCTTTGTAAAAGAGCCTTGGCTCAAAGGTATTAATTCCTAGAATACAATAAACAAAAAACAATAAGATACAATCTGAAATACTTCTGACTAGCAAGGCTGGTTAGAAAAAATACCCCAAATCTGAACTGTGTTAAGTGGTGCACTGTCTCCTTAACAGCTGGGCTTCAAATGAATGGAATCATGTGTTTCCAAGTACTGTAGTTTCGGTGGAGTGGGATATAGTACCTTTGAGCTGCCCCCATTAGGAAAGAAATAACTTATTTTCAATCTAAGAAAGCCGCTGTCTCACATGAAAGAAGCGATGTCCTGCATTTCACATTGAGACATTTAATACAAATTCATCTTGCTGTATGATGGTTCCTTAACAGTACTTCTTACGAATGACATAACATTACCTCCCAAAGGATTCTAAGCTTACATCTTGGAGTTTTATTGTGATCAACATTTTGTCCCTTTTTTTCATGTATTTTGAGGGTCTATATCCAATGTTTGAGAGAAAGGAGGTATGTGGAGTGAGTGGCGCCTGGGTTAGGGTGGTTTGACTTCTTTTCGGCTGGAAAAATGTAAAATGTCCCTTAACCCATGAGAAAACGTAACATTATGTATTTAATGTAGAATATCTGCAGTTTCCCATCACCACCAGACATCATCTGCTCAGTGGCAAGATATTCGGAAAATCATTTCACAACAAAATAAGGTAATTTAATGGTAACCCATCCAGTAGGTACTATAGCAAGTCAAAGATTTTGAAAGCATGCTGTGCTGCAAGCTCACCTTGCTCCTGTCCTGAATTAGGAGGCTGGTCAGGATTTAATGCCCAGTGAAGCTGTCGCTGAAACTCAGCCCTGTCTTCTGTATGGATGAGCTCAAAGACACTCTGGTGGAGAACATCAGACTGAAAAAAAAAATTTAGAATGTTAATGCTTTTTAATTAACCCGCTGCTTTAGCGGCTTAATTTGTCAACATGTATGTTATCTTGAACTTTTGCCACCCTCAGCACCACCAATCTGCCTGTTTTACAGCAGCTGCCAGAGATGCATGCGAGAAAATATTTAGATATATCCAGATACACAGCATCACAGGAAAATTCCATTGTAATGAATAGGGATTTCTTGGGAGACACATGGGCTATGCCATGGCCCTGGCCCTAATGAAGATTATCACCGATATGTTTCCTAAGTGCAATTTGACCTTATGTCATCATGAGTGCAGAAACCAGGAGAAGGACGGAAAACTATCGGTGATATCGTCATCAGGGTCATGGCATATTTGATAAATGCCATGCATCTTAGTATATAATTGCAAGAAAAAATCCCATCTCCTGGTTATTCGGTGTCCACTTTCAACAGTGATGTTAGCCGAGCATAAGTTCACTGTATGAAGATGAGCAATACAGGAATGTTCAGTAAGTTCAGTGGTATTCTGCACCTCCACTACCAGTATGGAACTAATGAGTGGAGAAATGGACCTACAGTGAGAATAACACCGATGTTCTCACTCTTGATCAATACTGGCAAAAATGTCACTGATATTTGCCATTTTTTATTCTCAGGGGAACGACATAAATATGGTATGAGAAGGAAGAATAATGGGGGAGGTGCAAACAAGTCCATTTTTAGTGAAAGGAGTCCCGAAAGGAACTGCAGCCCTTAAGGTAGACCGGGCTATGGGACCAAACAGGATTTACCCAGGGTACTAAAAGAACTCAGGAAGGTACTGGCATCCCCACTGGCAGCCTTTTTCCAAGAACTCACTGGAATCAGGCATGATTCCAGAGGACTGGAAGATTGCTGACATGGTCCCTCTAAATAAGAGCGGCAGCAGGAAGGAGGCAAGCAAATATAAGCCAGTCAGTCTTACTTCAGTGGTGGGGAAATCAATGGAAACAAATGAAAGAAAGACTGGCAGAATATCTTGAATCAAGTGGATTGCAAGATCATGGGCAGCACGCATTCACAAGGGGAAGGTCTTGCCAAATGAATCTGATAGATTTCTTTCAGTGGGTGTCCAGGGAAATGGATCAGGGGAGGGCACTGAATGTGGTCTATATGGACATTAGCAAGGCCTTTGATGATGTGCCGCACAGGAGTCTGATTAGGAAGTTGACTAGCCTAGAAGTGGGATCAGAAGTTGTAAACTGGGGTTAGAAACTGGTTAACAGGCAGGAGGCAGAAGGTGGTGGTTAACAGAGAGAGACCAGTAGGGGGCCAAAGGCTCAGTACTGGGACCAGTCCTCTTCAATGTCTTCATAGTGGACACTGCTGAAGAACTGGAAGGGAAGGTAGGCCTTTTTGCAGATAATACCACAATCTGCAATATAGTGGACAATCAGGAAGGGGTGGATAAAATGCACAGTGATCTTGGGAAACTTGAGGAGTGGTCAAAAACATGGCAGTTGGGGTTCAATGCCAAAGAAAACAAAATCATGCACCCGGGGCATAGAAACCCCAGTGCAGAGTATAGAATAGGGGGATACTGAGTGTCACAAGACAGGAAAATGACCTTGGGGTTATCATAAATGAGGACTTCAAGGTGGTAAGGCAGTGGCTAGGGACAGTGGGATGCTGGGGTACATAGTGAGGGGTACCCCCAACAGTAGGAAGGAGGTGGTGTTTCCACTGTATCACTTGCTAGCACAATCCCACCTGGAGTACTCTGCCCAGTTTTGGAGACCACACCTCAGAAAGGACATAGGGTGGAGGTGGTCCAGAAGAGGGCAAGTAAAATGGTGCATGGTTTGCAAGAGAAGCCCTATGAGAGGAGACTGAGCAATTTCAACATTTACACCCTGGAAGAGAGAAGAAAGAGGTGACATCATTAAATCCTACAAGTACCTTAAAGGGGTGAACAGAGCACAGGAGGGGAGTTTCTTTCATAGGAGCAGAAGTATTAGGACCATGGGTATGTAATGAAACTGAAGGGGCAAGTTCAAGAGTGATGCAAGGAGATATTTCTTCATTGAAAGGGTAGCAGACACCTGGACCAGACAAAGTGGTGGAGTCTGGAACAGTGGGAGGCTTCAAGCAAGCATGGGATACATGCAGGTTCATTATATAGGAGACTGGAATGAGTGAAGGCTTTAGGGTCTGTGGAGGCAGAACAGGCAAGGAACCTCTGGGCAGATTGGGTGGGCCAAGTGGTCCTTTTCTGCTAGCAAATGCTGTGTAGCTATGTATCTATAAATTTAGTCATGCTGGGACTTATGTTTAGCTATCACTGTAGTTGAATGAAATTTTCCAAATTTTAGTGTCAAAGCCTCTCATGATTACTGTCCAACCCCTCACAGGCACTGCAACGGCGTGGCTCTCCCTTCGACTGAGAATTAATTTCTGCTTCAGATCTGCCATCCCCACCATTCAGGGGAAAACCTTGGGGAAGAAGGTATTAAATTCATAGGAAGCCAGACAACGTGGCGGGGGAAGAGGGGGTCAAATCTGAAGGAGGCATAGACAGCAGCTGAGGGGAAAAAGAAATCAACATTAAAATATACATATTTTTTTTAAGGTGAAGAAAATGTTTTCACTTGTAAACTACTAGAAGGGAACTTAAAACTGTATATTTCTGAGAATTAACATTATTATTACCTCATTCATAAGAGAACATTGTACCAGTATGAATGTATCTCTCACAAAATGACAGGTTTTTAGGTTCCACAATTATAAATCAGTCAAACAAATTGTTAAATGTCCAAATGAATATTAATTCTTTTTTACAGTACTTTTATGTGTAATGTTCATCAATAACTTCATAAGGAACAAAAATGTACAAAAGTTGCACAGCTGAATTTTCTCCTGGGAAACCGGGCGGTAGTAGTGGTGGGGGACTTTAATCAGCCCATGGTGGACAGGGGTATATCGTGCCATGTACTGTGCCAGGAGTCATGTGATCCTGGATGCAATACAGAGTGGGTTCCTGACTCAGGGCATTATTAAGCCCACCAGGGAGGGGGCAATCCTTGATCTAGAGCTCACAAATGTGGGATCACGTACAAGAGATAACGGTCACCCCTGAGAGGTAGTGACCACAGCACAGTGTGGTTCAGGTTGGATATGGGCAGGGAAAGCATCACCACCAAGACCAAAATACTGGATTTCAGGAGGATGGGAGTGGGGCTAAGGTTGCACCTAGAGGGCGTCAGAGTGGACATGGGGGTGGAACAAAAATGGACCATCTTCAAAGAGGTAATACTGGCTGCCACAGTGGAGTGTGCTAGGCTTGGGGGGGGATCGGGGGCCAAATCACCCATCTGGTTCAACTCTGAGGTTGCCAGTGTGGTGAGGGACAAGCGGATGGCCTACAGGAGCACTATGAGTGAGGTGGATAAGGAATACTACCTGAAGTTGGCTAAAGTAACAAGCAAGGTAGTGCAGCAAGCTAAGGCACAGAGGGAACTACAAACTGCTGAAGGGATCGGGGAGGGTCTTCTTTACTACATAAATGAGAAGAGGGATAAGAAGGATGGGATAGTTAGGCTTAAGAAGGGAACAGTGTAGCTGGCCCAGTGGCACTGAGGGTTGAGGTGCTGGACGCCACACTCATGCCACGCCAGCGACCCAGGAATGGGAACGACTCGGCCGCTGGGAGCCGCTTGGGGGGTTGGAGCATGATTTCTCCAGGGTGAATGCCTGCTTCTCCAGAGTCCCGCACTCCATCGGGTGGAGGCCCAGTGGGTGCGCAGGTAGTAGGAGCGCGGGCAAGTCTGGGGTGGGGTGGAAGGGGTCACCAGATCCTGCGGACACAGGCGTATGCATGTGTACGCTGTGACCCCGGGAAGGGGAAGAAAAACAGAAAAAGAAACAGTGTACAAGGAGAAAAAAAAAGAAGGGTGATAGTTAGGCTTAAGAAGAGGGATGAATGGGTGGAGGAAGAAGGAAGCAAAGTGAAGGTATTGAATGATTACCTCTGCTCTGACTTCACTAGGCAAAAAGAAGGGTCGGTGCCATCTGGGTGGAGAAGGTTGGGGGGGCATAGACATAGTGATTGAAGTAGATAAGAGTGAGAGAGAGGGGCTGCTGGCACTGAAGGTAGAAAAATTTTCAGGAATGGACAGAATACATAGATACATAGACAGTGTCGGCAGAGAAGGGCCTATGGCCCACCCAGTCTGCCCATTTGAGCTTGTAAGTTCAGTTTATGTTTTCCTAGAAGTCTGTTGCCCCTTACCCCTGACCTCCAGAATTCCTTTATGTCTATCCCATGCATTCTTAAATCCTGTGATTATTTCAGCCCCCACCACTTCCTCTGGCAGGGTGTTCCACTTGTCCACCACCCGTTCTGTGAAGAAATTCTTCCTCACGTTTCCTCTGAATCAAAGTGTCATTGGCAGTGGTGGGATTCGAACCCATGCCCCCAAAGAGACTGGAGCCTTAATCCAGCGCCTCAGACCGCTCGGCCACACTACCGCAGTTACACCCAAGAGTGCTAAGGGAGCTGATGCAGAAGCCAGACAGAGCTGCTGATGAGCCTCTTCAACAGTTCTCTGGAGTCGGGAGTGGTGCCACAGGACTGGAGAATGGCACATGTGGTGCCTCTCCACAAGAGTGGACTCAGAGATGACCTGGGGAACTAAAGGCCGGTCAGTCTGACCTCTATCGTGTGCAAACTCATGGAGACCATACTCAAGGAGAGACTGGTGAGGTACATGGAAGAAGAAGAAGGGTCTCCAGGATGAGAGGCAGCATGGATCTGGGGGAGGAAGATCATGCCAAATGAACCTGATTGACTTTTTAGACTGGGTCACCAGAGTGGTGGATGGGTGCCAAGTGGTGGACATCATCAACCTGGACTTTAGCAAGGCCTTTGACACACAGACCCACAAGAGGCTAATCAGGAAACCAGTGGATCTTGGGGTAAACATAGAAACATAGACTTTGACGGCAGATAAGGACCGCTTGGCCCACCTAGTCTGCCCATTTCCCTACCTAGAGGATAAGCTGCAGATCCTATTTAACCAACAGCCTATTTCTTCCTACCCCCCCCCACAAAAATTGCCATGTCTGTCCCATACATTCATGAATTCTACCACAGTTTTAGTCCCCACAACCTCCTCAGGAAGGCTGTTCCATGAGTCCACCACCCTCTCTGTGAAAAAATACTTCCTCACATTGCCCCTGAGCCGTTCCCCCCTCTATCTTCAAATTGTGTCCCCTTGTTCTTGCACATCTCTTTTTCTGAAAGATGCTACCCTCTTGGACTTTGTTGATTCCACTGAGGTACTTAAACGTTTCTATCATGTCCCCCTTCTCCCTCCTTTCCTCACGGGTATACATATTAAGCTCCTTTAGTTTCTCCTCGTATAGCTTCTCTTGCAGACCCTGCACCATTTTAGTTGCCCTCCTCTTAACTGTCTCCATCCTGTCTATGTCCTTGCGGAGATGGGGTCTCCAGAACTGGACGCAGTACTCCAGATGGGGTGTCACCAACTGTCTGTACAGGGGGATAACAACTTCCTGTTTTCTGCTGGTGATACCTCTCCCTGTACATCCCAGTATCCCCCCAGCCCTCCCTACCGCCTTCTCGCATTGCTTGCCAACCTTAAGGTCATCTGATATGATTACTCCCAGGTCCTTTTCCATTTTTGTTGTTGTTATTACTTCCTCCCCATTGTGTAATCTTCCCGTTTTTTTTTTTCCCCAAATGCATTACTTTGCACTGAATCTAAGCTGCCATACTTCTGATCATTCCTCCAACCTTGCCAAGTCGCTTCTCATGCTTTCCACACCTCCTTGTGTATCAACCCTGATGCAGATCTTTGTGTCATCTGCAAAGACGCATACTTTTCCTTCCAGTCCCTCTGCAATGTCACTTATAAAGACATTAAAAAGGACTGGACCCAGTACTGAACCCTGCAGTACCCCACTAGTAACCCCCCTTTCTTCAGAGTGGACTCCATTTACAATTACCTCCTGTGTCCTGTTGTTCAGCCAATGTTTTACCCAGGCTACCACCCTGGGACCCACTCCCAGGCTGGTTAATTTGACTATTAATCTTTTGTGTGGGACTGTGTCAAATGCCTTGCTAAAGTCTAGGTAGGCCATGTCCACAGCCCCTCCCTGGTCTACTACTTTGGTCACCCAGTCAAAGAAATCAATTAGATTCGCCTGACATGACCTTCCCTGCTAGAACCCATGCTGCCTTGGGTCCTGTGCCCCACTGGCCTCTAGGTACTCAACAATTCTTTCCCTCAGAAGTGATTCCATCACTTTCCCTACCACAGAGGTCAAACTGACAGGTCTGTAGTTTCCTGCCTCTGTCTTGGTCCCACTTTTGTGAAGGGGAATCACATCCACCTTCTTCCAGTCCTCAGGTACCACACCATCCTCCTATGATTTGTTAAAAAGGGTAGTCAGTGGTGTCACTAGTTCTCTGCTTAATTCTTTTAGAATTCTGGGGTGAATTCCATCTGGCACCACTGTTTTGTCTACCTTCAGTTTTAGGAGTTTTTTCAGAACCCTTTCTTCTGTGAAAAGACTGGGACCAACCCCCCTCTCCAGAGTGCTTCTGTTAATTGGATTAGGCACCTCCCCCACTTCCTCTTTTGTGAATACTGAACAGAAGTATTCATTCAGTAGCCCTGCTTTTTCACTGTCACTCTCTACCCACCCACCATCCATTCTATTCAGCCTCGCTATCCCTCCCTTTGTCTTTCTACGCTCCCTGATATACCTATAAATGGTTTTATCCCCCTTCTTAACCGAGATAGCTATCTTTTCCTCAGTTTGCGTCTTTGCTATTCTGACTACCCTCCCTGATTCCTTCTGCCTTAACTGGCACAATTCTCTGTCCTGCTCCTTCTGTGTTTCCTTATACTTCCTAAATGCTATCCTTTTCTCCCTAACCTTCACCGCCACCTCTTTTGAGAACTATAGTGGCTCTTTCTTTCATTTTGATTTGTTTATTTGCTTCACACAAAGGCTTGTTGCCTCTGTGACGGCAGTTTTGATATTTGCCCATTGTTGCTCCACCCCTCCTTCTAGCCTGTTTGCTAGTGCTTTTCTAAGGCACTCTCCTATCTTGCCAAAGTCAGCCCTCCTGAAGTCCAGGACCCTCACTTTTGTATGGCTTGACACTGTAGCTGAGTTTATCGTGAACCACACTGTTTGGTGGTCACTTGTTCCCAAATGGCTACCCACTTCTAGATCTGAGATCCTCTCACTGTCCCCATTTGAGAGTACGAGGTCTAAGATTGCTCCCTCACGGGTAGGTTCCAAAACCAGCTGTTTGAGGCATGCCACTTGAAGGGCATCAAGAATGGCCCTACTTTTGGATGTGGCTGCCGCAAAGGTGCTGCAGTTAGCATCTGGTATGTTAAGGTCCCCCATCAACAGCATCTCCCCTTTCTCTGCCATCCTAAGTATGCCTTCTATCATATCCGTGTAGGGGAGAAAATGAGCAAGTGGGTAGAAAGCTGTCTGAGGGACAGGACCCAGAGAGTGGGGGGAGAGTTATCAGGCACCAGGGAAGTCACCAGCGGGGTCCTGCAGGGCTCGGTGCTAGGGCCAGTGTTGGTCAGTGTCTTCATAAATGACAATGGGGAGGGGATTAAGGACAAGATGTGCCTGTTTGCGGAAGACACCAAACTCTGTGGGAGGGTGGACACAGTGGAAGGGATACAGGACCAGTGGGAGGAGCTCAGAAAACTTGAGGAGATGGTCCGGGATCTGGCAACTTGGCTGCAATGCCAAGAAATGCAAAGTTATGCATGGATCCTATGACCAAGTACTACCGGGGGTGGTCCAGGTAGCAGCAAAGGAGGGATAAAAGGATCTGGGGGTGGTGATTATTAATGACCTGAAGCACTCCTCACAGTGCAAAAGGGTAGCAGTAAATTTAAACAGGATGTTGGGGTGTATAGCCAGGGGAATTAGCAGTAAGTGGAAGGAAGTAATACTGCCCTTGTACAGGCCACTGGTGAGATCGCATCTAAAGTATGGAGTAAGATACTGGTGTCCACACCTTAAGGACATTGGCCTGCTGTAGAAAGTCAAAAGGAGGGCAACCAAGGTGATCGCTGGTCAGCAGGGGAAGTCTTATGAGGAGAGGCTGGGAGCCCAGAGTATGTACTTCCTGGAGAAGAGAAGAGAGAGAAGGGATATGATAGAGACATTCAAATACTTGAAGCGGATAAATAGAGTGCTTAGGGAAGGTCTCTTCAAGCTTAGGGACAACTGAACCATGAGGGGGCACAGTTTAAGGCTGGTGGGGGAGGTTCAGGAGGGATGTTAGAAAGCATTTCTTTACAGAGGGGGTGGTAGCCAAATGAAATGCTCTGCCTAAAGGAGTGATCTCAGAGAAGACAGTGGGGGGCTTTAAGAAAGCATGAGATAGGCATAAGGGGAAACTATGGGACCATGGGGGGGCAGAAATGGAAGGAGAACCGGGAAGGGGGGCAGGGTCAGTGGCATAAGCTAGGGACTCTGAAATAATGAGCAGATTCAATAAACCAATGGCCTTTTCTACTGGTTCTTTCATATGTTTGTATGATGTTGGACCAAGGCAGTGATATTTTTGTAAAGTGATGCTCTTACAGGCTAATACACGGGCACGGTAAAGAATAGCTACATACTGTAACACTAGATCTTCAACAGAATCTCCTCCATTGAGGAACATTATGAAACTCTAAGCCATCTGTGTCAAGACCACTCGGAAACTATTTGCAGGGTGGGGCCACCCACGTCGACGCACCTCATCAGTACCCATATAATGTTGGCATCCTAGGCATGCCTTAGTTCCCCGCCAGAGATAACCTCAGAGGATCACCAGATCGGCAAGGACTGAAGCAACCAGGATCAAACCAGGTACACAGGAGAGGACATGGAAATCTGAGCAGAGATGCCATATGGAGTATTTGAGGAAAAACAGCTTGTGACAGCACACAGTATGGTTACCGGCCATCAGCTAAGGGGGAAAGGCAGGAGGGAGAGCCCTGTCAACTCCTAGGGGACTTCCCTGTAGGCAGATAGGAGATGAGGCAAATATTTGTCCCAGTCCCTCTTATGCTGGTCAGCAAAAGTCCTTAGCATGGTCTTAAAGGCTGAATTAAATCGCTCCACCAGACCATTAGCATGGGGAGATTTTGAGCTGCTTTACCCCACACTTCTCCCACAAACTACTCATTAACCACGACATAAAATTGGCACCCCGGTCTGACAGTATCTCCTGGGGAAAGCCCACCTGGCTAAATGTTCCCAACAGTGCATCTGCCACTAGTTCTGCCTCAGAGGATGTTAGGGCCACTGCCTCTGGGTATCTTGTGGCATAGTCAACAACTACAAGCATATACCGCTTGCCAGTGCAACTTGGGGCGCTCAATGGCCTCACTATGTACAGAGCTACCCTCTTGAAGGGTTCATTAATAATGGGCAGGGGCACCAAAGCTGCCTTGGCCTTGTCCCCCATTCTCCCCACCCGCTGGCAGTGCGGACAAGTCCCCCAATAATCTGCCACATCCTTGCCAATACCAGGCCAGAAGAAATTGTTGGTTAGACGCTTTTTCATGCACCTCACCCCAAGTGCCCTGAAAAAGGGATATCATGGGCGAGGGCCAAAAGCTGCTGACGGTGAACCTTAGGGACTACCAACTGCTGGAGTACCTCACCGTCTAGCCCTTCCTCTGTTGTACATTCTCTGTACAACAGCCCATTGTCCCAGTAAATGGACTCTTTACCCCCCCTGAGAATGCTCAGCCCTATGAGCTATTTCCCTCAGTTTTTCCAGGGTAGGATCAGTTCACTGTGCAGCAATCAGCTGCCCTCGTCTGACCCTTCCCAGTGTCCCTTCCAAAGGAAGTCCTGTGGGCTCCTCTATTTGTGACTGGGTTTCTGGACTGCTGCTTCTAGCCAGCCCCTTCCCTGTGCTAGACACTTCCTCAGCTGCTGAGGGTGTGGCTGGACCACCCCGAGTCACCCCCTCTTCACCCTCAGAAGCTTGCCCTTGTGCCTGACTACGAGTTACAACACACACCAATTTTTTTCTGGGGTCTAAATGCTTCCCCACAATCATATTTACAGGTAGGTCCTCTCCTTTTCTCCATGGCCCCCTTCCCAGCTCAGGAAGACTCTAGCCATTGGTAATTGGATTGATGGCCCTGTGAATGCCCGGACCCTGGAGTATTTCCCAGGCACCATCTGCTCTGCCCGGATTAGATCCTGCCTCACCAGGGAGATGTCAGCGCCTGTGTCCCACAGTCCCTGTGTTATTATTCTACTGACTGTAATGGGATGCAGATTCTAATCAGAGGAGAGTGGTTCTTCAGACTGGACACACCCTACAAACACACCAGTGCTCTTTTGATCACCCACTCCCCCATACCTCTGCCTCTTAACTAGTTTCTGAGGGCAGTTATATCTCAAGTGTCCCACTTGATTGCAAATATGACATTTCTTGGGTCCTATTTCTTGAGTCCTCTTGGAACCAGTTCTACTTTGGGCTCAGGTGCAGGCTGGTTTCCTTTGGGCTGCCCCCCATGGGATCCCTTATAACCATGTGCTGCCCCTCACCATAAGACTTATGCTGTGTGTATGGCCGGCTAGTCAGATACATGTCAGCACTTGCTGCCGCCTCCATTGAGGAGGCGCATGCCTGGTCTAGGAGCTTGTCCTCAGGTACAATTTTAAGGAATTGTTCTCTCACCAATACATCTTTGATTAGTTCTACAGTGGTTGCTTTAGCTCCCTCCACCCACCTATCAAGGTAAGTACGCAGCTGAACCTGCAGTTCTGCATAACTGTCTTCTGGGCTTTTCTTTAACTCCCTAAATTTCTTTCTATAAGCCTTAGGAGTTAATTTAAAATGTTTTAGCAACACTGTTTTAACTTTATCATAATCAGCATAGTCTTCATTACTCATTTTAGCAAATGCATGCAAAGCTGTCCCCAAAAGTAAGGGTGTGATATACGTTGACCAGGAAGCCTTAGTCAATTTTAATTGGTCGCATACTCTCTCAAATGACCTTAAAAAGAAATCAAGGTCATCTCCCTCTTTAAGCTGAGGGAACAATTTAGAATTAATTTTGGCTTCATGAGGCAAACTCACTCCACCATTACTCACGGTTTGCTGGCTGCAAAGGGTCATCATCTCCTTCTCGTGCTGTCGTTCTTTTTCTCTTTCTTCACGTTCTTTCTCTCTGTCTTGGCGTTCTTTCTCTCTGTCTGCCAGTCTTTTTTCTTCCAGTTTTTCCTCTGCTTCCTGTCTTCTTGTCTCTGCTTCCCATCTTTTTGTTTCGGCTTCCCATCTTTTTGTTTCGGCTTCCCATCTTTTTGTTTCTGCATCCAACCTTCTTGTTTCTGCTTCAGCATCCAGTCTTTTCGCCTCCAGTGCCCTTTCTTGCAGCAACAGCTGCAGTCGCAGTGCCTCAAGCTGGTTTGGGGGGTCTGCTACCTCAGTTACTGACTCACCCCCAGAGACTGTCTGCTTCAGATCATGTGCCAAGAGGGCAGCTATGAGGTCTGCCTTTTCTTGTGTTTTAGACCTTCAGGCCGAATCTCCTTTTCCTGGCACCTTTCACAAAGTTGTTGTACAGTAAGTGAGTCATACTCCGTGGAGCTCATTCCCTACTGCTACGCTATACTGCGCTAACTAGAAACAAATAAAACTGTTGTACAAATGTATTCCCTTATATGTCCTGTTTTGCAACACTTACATAACTGTTCCACTGGCAAACTCTGTATCTCAGTGTGCTACACAGTCTACTATCATCACCCCACCACTGCCAACCAATATGTGACAACCTACCTCTCCCTCTGTGCTGAAACAGCTTTTAGAGAAGTGTCTGTCCTCAGGCATTCTCTGCCACCAGCTGGACTGTCTCCAGCGCCAACCTTCAAGCTTACAAACTTGAATAATCAAGCGTGCAATTGCACAAGTTAAAGTCTGGTAGTGTGTCTCTCTCAGGTGGCGGATGCTACACAGAGTTTACCTCAGCCAATGGAACCCAAATATTACTTTAGAAAAATGACATCACAGTCACAACTGTTGAGCAAATAAATAGCTTTTTACTTAACAGAAAGTGCACTGAGCATTTACAGGATATATATTTACAACACAAGAGAATAACACTCATGCAGGAAAAGTAAACAAATGTTTTTAAATAACAGATGGCAAAAGAAGAAGGCTATTACTGAAATATGCTAGCACTAAACTTACCCTTTCCTGTCCTTCTAAGAGACACTATACCCTATTCTAACCGACAGCTCCCATGGACATAGCTACAAGGGTAGGCTCCAAACTTATGTTTCCCCTCCCAACTTCCAAAGCAAAAGAGAGCCTCTTCATTGTCTTTTAGTCTCGTATATATTCTCCTGGGAATAGGTAATGCCTATTCCCCCTTTGAATGCACCAACCATCTAACATGTATGTATTTAATTGTCCCAATCAGACTGAACACCTATCAGAGACCAATTATATTCCATTTTAAACCTTCAGTTTATATTTGAATGACCCAATCCGTTCAAACTAGCCTGTGTATATGTCTGCAGATGTGTGTGTGTGTGTGTGTGTGTGTGTGTGTGTGTGTGTGTGTGTGTGGAGATGTCCACTCGAGATTTATGACCCAGCTCTTATATAGCAGCTAGTGAAGACTGAAAATTCCACAAGCTGGACAGTGGATTTTAGCCTGTGTGTGGTTTATTTTTCAAACTGCTAAAAAAAAAACCAGCTAGAGAATCCAAACCATTAACTCTTTCCATACCATTTCTGTCACAGAGTCCAAGAGTACCCTTTCGTGGTAGAGCACATTGGATCAATGTGGGTGATCCACTAGTGTGCTCAAGGTCCCAGGGAGAAGCACTGCTGACAGAAATTTGTTGTATTCCATCACCTTGGAGGATGCGCGATATGTAGGAGTTTTCTCTTCACCGCATCAGTTTGACAAAATTATCTACATGATATGTGCTCCGCCTTTTTTGTTTATCATTTGGTCATAGTACAAGAGTATGGTAGTGAGAAACACCTTCAGTGGGACTGAAGTGCTTGGATTTCCTTGTTTCTTGTTAATAGGCTACAGGCTGACACATAATTGCTGGAGGTAATCAGCTGTGCCTTTGCCATTAGTACTTTGGTATGGTCGGAGGGCAGAAATGCCCGACCAAGACCCGTGTTCAGTATGGCCACAATGTATTGGAGCCTTTGGCAGTGGGCAAGGACTGCCTTTGGCAGCGTGTAAGGACGGACTTTGGCTTCCTGATCAATATCCCTAGTTGATCAAACAATTTCTGGCTCCAAAACAGTGTATATACAATCACTTTCTGAGACGGGGCCTTTAACAGCCAATAGCTTATGAAAGGGAAGGCATACAGATCCTTCCTGCAGAGGGCCGCTCCCACCACTACACATACTCTGGTAAAGACACGCAGTACAGCACATAAGCCAAAGGGCAAAACATGAAACTGATAGTGACAGCCATGAAGCATGAATCGCATACACTTTCTGTGAGATTTCCTGATCTTGACATGAAGGTAAGCATCCTTCATGTCCAATGCAACCATCCAATCCCCTTTAAACAGTTGGGGCAACAGTGACCGTAGGGACACCATTCTGAACTTCTCGAGTTCTGTGTACAAGTTCAGGCCCTTGAAGTCTGGTACAGGCCTTAGATCCCCACTCTATACTTTGGGACCAGAAAGTACCAGGAGTAGAATCCTTGATCTATTTCTGCAGCCAGGACTAATTCCACAGACCTTTGTGGAGGAGGGAGTGAACCATCTGTTTGAAAATGGAGAATAACTGAAGAAACAGTAAGGAGCTCTAGGGCATGTTTGTGCTGAACCACCTCCAAAACCCAGGAATATGTAGTGACCTCCCTCCACTTTGACAGGCAGAGGGAGCTATAGCCTCCCAGCAAAACCTCTTGAGGCAGTCAGGCTGGAGGCAAGGGAGAGGAGTCAGAAGGTACCAGGGGGCAGTGGTGGAGGGTGCCGATAATATTCTGAACTTTTGTAAGCATACCATGGGCACCAGGGGCCAAGGTTTGTGGCCTGGGAGGAAGAGGGCTGAGGTCTCCGAGATCCACGGTTGGGGCCTCTTGAGTAACCTCAGCCAAGACAGGCACAGGGAGTATGAAATGAACCATGGCCCCTTCCTCTAGATTTGAGGTTCAAAGTATGCAAGGAAATTAGTAATTCTGGACATTTGCAGATCCCTCGAAGTATGTTCAACATCACTATCAAAGAGCTGCTTTCCCCAAAAGGAGCATTCATTACAGATTGTTGTACAACAGAGGAAAAAACAGTCAGCTGAAGCCAGGAGTGATGACCAATACAGATCCCATAATTAGCAGCCCTAGCGGCATCACAGGCCAATCTAAGCAGGTGCTTACAGTACCTGCTTTTTGACCATTAGCAACTGTTTGCTGAGTCAATATTTTGTCCTGTCCCATAAGCAACTGTTTAGCCAGAATAGTCATTGTCTTCCAATGACAGTTCTGATATACAGTACAACCCCAATTATCCAAACCCACTGGGGGATGTAAGATCAGTTCAGATAATCGAGAGATTCGTATAATCAAGGGCTCCTCACAACATATTTCTATTAGCTTGGGGGACATGGTACAAGTTCAGATAATCCAGAGGTTCATATAATTGGGGGGTCAGATAATTGAGATTATACTGTATAATCATATTTGCCCGACAATTTGCAGTTCTTAGGTCTAGGGTAGCAGAGGCAAAAGTCTATTTACCCCTTAAATCCAGCTTCCAAGAGTCCTTGTCAAGAGGAAGACAGCTCAAGTGTTTTGGAGCTTTAGATCTGTCGTGAGTTGTCATAATTACCAAAGAACCTGTTTTAGGCTGTGAAGAACAATATGGCTTTGCAGTAGGGGCAGAATATTGTTTATCCACCTTCCTGGGAGCAGCAGCCAAACTGTGTAGGCATATGCCAGGCAGTCAAAATAGCATTCTCTACAGCAGAATGCACTGGAGGAATAGTCAATGTAGAAGAGGCTGAAACCTTCAAGAACTCAAAGATTTTTCTTGGAAGGATCCTCTTCCTCAGCCTGGAACCCCAGTCTGGCGTAAACCTGTTTAAAGAAGACCTGGAATGAAGCATCCTCAGGGGGAAATTTAGGTGTATTTACCACGCTCCCCTAACAGCAAGTTGTCAGAATGGAGCTTGAGCCAATCACATCTATAATCTCTCCCTCGTCTATGTATTCTGGATTACATTCCAGGTTTTCGTTGACGTCTACTGTTATAGGCAGAGAGTCGACAGGACAAATAGAAATGTGAGGAGGAGCCGATGACAGAGATCCTGCTGACGATGGCCTTTCCGGGCCTGGCATTAAAGCAGGGGTGGAATAAGGCAGTGTCGACAGTAGGTCCAGCTGGAGGTGCCAACGGTGTAGGCATCAATGACAGCGGCAGTAGGCACTGAAAAATCTCTGACATAGTTGGATACAATGCCTGCACGTCGACAAAGCCCATAGGGGTTGTCAATGGCAGGATGACAACAGGACAGTGTCCGATGGTGGAATATGCTGCGAGTCTCGGCAGACCCCGGCCTTGGTGTCTGTAAGACAGTTGGGGGGGGGAGAGGGGGTTGCAGGACCCAAGGCCATAGCTGGGGTCCCATCTTTGTCTGTGGACTTCCCTCATCTGAGCAGTGAACAAGAACGGTCTGGAGAAGCATCTTTTCCTTTCTGCATTTCTCCATGTACAAGTGGCGGTGTTTATCCGACAACTTGTCTTTTTCTTTGATAATTTAGTCATGGCCACCATCAACAGCGGAGATCAATGGGTCGCTGGTGAGACAGGAACAGAAGTAGGTGATGACAGAGAAGCCGCCTTTGCCACAGTCTATTTCTCCATTTCTTGGATCAAAAGAAAGTTTTCCAAAGACTTCGTATGATGACTCATGGTTGCCTAGTTAAAAACCTGACAAACTGCGCATGATTTAACGTCATGGTTTGCACCAAGGCAAAGGATACAGACAGTGTGGTCATCTTTATAAATGTTAACATCACCACAATAGCAGTATCAGAACAGTTCTTTGTCCGTTCGCTACATAAAATGGTAAATAATAAAATAAACTTTAAAGAAGCAGACAATGACAGCTAATACTTGCATTGTTTGAAAGCATTCTTCAGCAGTGGTGGACTGATGAGCGGTTGATGGTGGACAAAAATACTGAGGCATGCTGGACACACCAACATTGTATGGGTGCCAATGAGGCGAGTTGACATGGGTGGCTCCAGCAGGCAAAAAGGTTCCAGGTGGTCCTGACGCTGACGGTTTACAGTTACATGAATGTGGCTCAAAGAAGGTAGATACCCTCAAAGAAGATCCTTTAAGATCTAGAACCATTCAGCAAGTTTGTATCAAGGTAAAGAAAAACAACTTTTGCCTTATACAATGTTTCACAGGGTACTAACTGGGATAGAAATATACATATAATCTGACAGCAGATAAGGACTGTCTGGCCCACCCAGTCTGCTCATTTCTTTTCTTACCTATACTGTCACCCTTGAACCTACTTGATCTTTGCCCCGCTCTTGCTTTCCACTAAGGTTTCCTTGTGCCTATCCCATGCATTCTTGAACCCACCACTGATTTCGACCTCACAACCTCAACTGGAAGCCTGTTCCAGGTATCCAGCACTCTTTTAGTGAAGAAATACTTCCTCACATCTCTCTTAAATTCAGCCCTTCCATTTTCAGTGCATGTTCCCTTTCTCTCGTGAACCCTTTCTTCTGAAAAATACTCCACTCCTATACCTTATTTACCCCTGTGAGGTATTTATAGGTCTGTATTGTGTCCACCCTCTCCCTACTCTCTTTCAGGATGTACATACTAAAGTCCTTCAGTTCCTCCTCGCAGGGCTTCTGATGTAGCCCCTACACCATTTTTGTTGTTCTCCTTCTTGACAGCCTCCTCTCTATGTACTTCCTGAGATGTGGTCTCCAGAACTGAACATAGTATGCCAGGTGGGGTATCACCAGTGATATATACAATAGCAACATTACCTCCCTCCTTGGCTGGTGATACCCCTTCCTATGCATCCTACTGGCCCTACTAACTGCCCTGCCACACTGTCTCGCCACCTTGAGGTCATCACATAATGATAATTCCCAGATCCCTTTCCTGTTTGCTGGCTGTTCATAGGTTCATAGAAGTTATACAAGTTCAATGGGCTGTTTGCCCTTTAAAGAACTTCCCACTCAAGTAACTCATGGGTGGAAATCATATTTCTTGGCTGTCAATACTACTTCTCCCAGTTTGTACTCCACCTCTGGGTTCTGTGCCCTAAGTGCACGATTCTGCACTTTTTCACACTGAAACCCAGCTGCTGTGCCCTTGACCATTCCTTGAGTTTTCTCTGGTCTTTGCACATTCTTTCCATCTCCTTTGGTATGTCTACCCTACTGCAGATTTTGGCGTCATCTCCAAAGAGCCATACATTTCCTTCCAGCTCATCTGCAATGTTACTTATAGACATTAAAGAGGACTGGTCTCAGTACTGAGCCCTGAGCCCCCCCCCCAGTCACCTCCCTTCCCCACAATGAACTCTAGTTACCAAATTACCACCACCCTCTGTTGGCTATCCTTTAACCAATTTCTTACCCAGTTTACCCCTTTAGGACCCCTGGCCAATTTCTTTAAGAGTCACCTACGTAGAACGGTGTTGAAAGTCTTACTGAAATCTAAATATGCCACATCCACTGCCCCACCCTGATCTATTTCCCTGGTCACCCAGTCAAATAAATATATTAGATTTGTCTGACATAACCTCTCCCCCGGGTGAATCTGTGTTGCCTTGGGTCTTGTAACCTGCTGGATTCAAGATACTCCACAATCCTTTCCTTTAGCAGTGACTCCATAAACTTCTCCACCACCGATGTCATGCTGACCAGAGAACAGTCGCCAGCCTCCTCCCTGCTACCACTTTTATGAAGCAGGACTAAATCTACCCTCCTGTAGTCCCCTGGACCACATCCATTTCCAGTAAGTT
Source organism: Neoceratodus forsteri (assembly GCA_016271365.2). Classification (NCBI taxonomy): domain Eukaryota; kingdom Metazoa; phylum Chordata; order Ceratodontiformes; family Ceratodontidae; genus Neoceratodus; species Neoceratodus forsteri. The sequence continues at coordinate 1,206,590,143 of CM057456.1, forward strand.
GTTGAAAGGGGCTGTCAGAGGTGCAGCCAGTACCTCCATGAGCTCCCTCAATATCCCTTCGTGTACCCTGTTTGGCCGCATAGCTGTGTCCACTTTCAGATTTGTGAGTCCCTTCAGGACTCTATCCTCAGTAAAAGGAATTGTGTTTACTTCCCTTACCCAAGAGCTCCTGCTGCTTTTTTGTGGCCCATCCCCCTTTCTATGTGAAGACTGAACAAAAATATTTGTTTAGGATATCTGCTTTTCATGATCCTCCTCTGCACAGTCCCCCCACGCCCTTCTTAACCACACAGTTCCTCCCCTAGTCTTTGTCTTTTCACTTATGTACCTAAAACATTTCCTGTCCCCTTTAGTTACTCCTTGGGCTGCTCTTTCCTCAATTTGGGCATTTATGCTCCTTATTGTTTTCTCTGCTTCCCTCTATCTCTGATACGCCTCCCTGTCCTCTTCCTTTTGCATCTCTTTATACTTTCTGAATGCTACTCATTTAGCCATTACCTTTTCAGCCACTTCCTTTGAGAACGGCAGCAATCTCTTTTTTCTCTTGTTTTTGCTCAGTTCCTTTGTGCAGAGGTTTGCTGCATTTAATATGCTTTCTGTTAACTTACCCCACTTTTCCTCCACCCCACCCAAGTCAGGATCCCTTGCTAGGTCATCTCTGAGGCATTTACCAAATTTTTTTCCTTTTTGTAATTTGCTTTCCTGAAGTCCAGGACACTCATCCTTGTGTGGTTTGCTTCCACCGCTGTCCTTATGTTGAACCACACTGTACAGTGATCACTAGTCGACAGGCGGTCTCCCACCTCAACATCTGCAATACTTTCCCCGTTAGTGAGCACCAGGTCCAGTATTGCTCCATCATAAGTGGCCTCCCTGACTAGCTGCTGGAGAAATGCCCCCTGCTTCTAGCTGAAACTGCAGCTGGGAGGCTCCAATCTACATCCGGCAGTCTGAAGTCCCCCATCAGAAGCACCTCCCCTTTTTCTGCCTTTATTCTAATGGCCTCCACCAGTGCCTAATCTAGTTTCTCCCTCTGTGTTGGAGGTCTGTAGATCACACCAGTATGGACAGTGGCTCTGATTCCTGTCTCCAGGGTGACCCACAGTACCTCCAACCCCTCCAGATTCCCTGTGTCTCTTTTACTTGTGATCCCCCTCCATTATAAACAGCACCACCCCTCCTCCCTTCTGTCTCATCCTATCTTTCCTGAACTGAGTGCAGCCCAGTACAGCTAGTTCCCATTTGTGGTTTCCTGTGCACCATGACTCAGTAATGGTCATGATATCCAGGAATGCCTCTGTCATAATGGCCTCTAGGTCCAGAATTTTATTTCCTAGACTTTTTGCATTTGCACACATGGCTTTCCAGTTTGTCATCATTCTATCTACTATCCCCCTCCTTTTTCCTTGTTACCCTGCTCCCGTCCCCCCTCTTTATACAACTTGTGATTCCATTCCTTTTGTGTTCCACCACACTGCATTTTTCTTTATTTTGCATCCTGGGTGATTTACCTCACTTGAATCTTCCCTTCTCTCTGCTTCTGTCTATGGGAGAGAGGTAGTTTATGTCTCCACGATTCCTTCCACCATCCCCCTCACCTAGTTTAACTGTTTATCAAGGTAACAATTAAACCATCCACTGAGAACTGCAGTTCCCCTCCCAGACGGACGAAGGCCATCACCCCTGTATAGGCCCTTAACCCGCCAGGTTGGTCCCCAGTCCCCAGTGTGGCTAAATCCCTCTTCTCTACACCATTCCTTCAACCACGAGTTGCAGATCCTGGTACAGAGAACCCTATCATCCCTCGGTCATACACAGGCAGCACGACAGCGAACACTACTGAGCATGCTGCATGGCAGAGAACCCTCCCCAGCTCCCTAAAATATCCCTGCACAATCCCAGTCCCATCCCTAGCCAGTTCATTAGTCCCCAGATGCACAATGACATACAGCAATTCCTCGTCTACCCACTGTCCTAGAGATCCTCAGGATCCACTTTCCCTCCCTTCCTGTTCCCAAATCTACCCCACTAAGATGTCTATCAGTGGTCACCTGGGATCAATGGATGCCACATAGAAACATAGAATTTGACGGCAGATAAGGACCGCTTGGCCCACCTAGTTTGCCCATTTTCCTACCTAACAGGATAAGCTGCAGATCCTAGTTAACTAACAGCTTACTTCCTCCTACCCTCCACTAGGACTGCCTTATGTCTGTCCCATGCATTCTTAAATTCCCCCACTGTTCTTGACTCCACAACCTCCTCAGGGAGGCTGTTCCAAGCATGCACAACCCTCTCTGTGAAAAAATATTTCCTCATATTACCTCTGAGCCGTCCCCCCTCTATCTTCAAATTGTGTCCCCTTGTTCTTGCACATCTCTTTTTCTGAAATATGCTACCCTCTTGGACTTTGTTGATTCTTGAGGTACTTGAAAGTTTCTATCATGTCCCTCTCCCCTTCTTTCCTCAGGGGTATACATATTAAGCTCCTTTAGTCTTTCTTCGTATGTCTTCTGGTGCAGACCCTGCACCATTTTAGTTGCCCTCCTCTGGACAGCCTCCATCCTGTCTATGTCTTTGCGGAGATGGGGTCTCCAGAACTGCACACAGTACTCCAGATGGGGTCTCACCAACTGTCTGTACAGAGGGATAACAACTTCCTGTTTTCTACTATTGATGCCTCTTCCTATGCATCCCAGTATCCCCCCAGCTTTCCTTACTGCCTTCTCACATTGCTTGCACAACTTTAGGTCATCTGATATAATTACTCCCAGGTCCCTTTCCATTTTTACTGTTGTCAGTATCTCACCCCCCCATTGTGTACGCTTCCGCTGGGTTTTTGGTTCCCATGTGCATTACCTTGCACTTCTTTGCATTGAATCTGAGCTGCCATACATTTGACCATTCCTGAAACCTTGCCAAGTCCCTTCTCATCCTTTCCACTCCATCTTGTGTATCAACCCTGTTGCAGATCTTTGTGTCATCTGCAAAGAGATATACTTTTCCTCCCAGTTCCTCTGCAATGTCACTTATAAAGATATTAAAAAGGACCGGTCCCAGTACTGAATCCTGCGGTACCCCGCTAGTAACTCTCCTTTCTTCACTGTGTACTCCATTTACTACTACCCTTTGCGTCCTGTTGTCTAGCCAATTTTTATCCAGGCTACCACCTTGGGACCCACTCCAAGGCTGGCTAACTTGTATTAATCTTTTGTGTGGGACTGTATCAAATGCCTTGCTAAAATCTAGGTAGGCCATGTCACAGCCCCTCCCTGGTCTACTACTTTGGTCACCCAGTCAAAGAAATCTATTAGATTCATCTGACACGACCTTCCCATCGTGAATCCATGCTGCCTTGGGTCCTGTGCCCCACTGGCCTCTAGGTACTCAACAATTCTTTCCTTCAGAAGTGATTCCATCATTTTCCCTACCACTGAGGTCAAACTAACTGATCTGTAGTTTCCTGCCTCTGTCCTGCTCCCACTTTTGTGAGGAGGAATCACATCTGCCCTCCTCCAGTCCTCAGGTACCACCCCATCCTCCCATGATTTGTTAAAAGAGTAGTCAGCGGTGTCACTAGTTCTACCCTTAGTTCTTTTAGAATTCTTGGGTGAATCCCATCAGGCCCCATCGCTTGTCCACCTTCAATTTTATTAGTTCTTTCAGAACCCTTTCTTCTGTAAATGGACTGGTGTCGACCCCCTTCTTCAGAGTGTTTCTCTTGTTTGGTTTAAGTACCTCCCCCTCCTCTTCCTTTGTGAATACTGAGCGGAAATATTCATTCAGTATCCCTGCTTTTTCACTGTCACCCTCTATCCACATTTCCTCCCCTTTATTAATCCTCAGTATCCCTCCTTTGGTCTTTCTTCGCTCCCTAATGTACCTATAAAAGGTCTTATCCCCTTTCTTAATAGAATTGGCTATCCTTTCCTCGGTTTGGGCCTTTGCTATTCTGACTGCCTTCCCAGCCTCTTTCTGCTTTAACTGATAAAGTTCTCTGTCCTGCTCCATCTGTGTTTCCTTATATTTCCTAAATGCTACCCTTTTCTCCTTAACCTTCCCTGCCACCTCTTTTGAGAACCATAGCGTTTTTTTCCTTCGTTGTGTTTTATTAAGCCACCCAATGGCTGTTGTGCTACCTGTTCCCACAGTTCATTTTAGTTTGAATTTTACCAGTTTACAAATATGAGAGAAGGTATTAAAATACACAGCTAGCATAATTTCTTACTTTTACACATTGGAATGTCTTACAGTTACTGAGACGTAGTTCTGTTGATAGAATTTAGAATCAAAAGACAGCTGGTGCGGTGAACTATGTAATAAGCACTAAAAATTTAGAGGCTTATAACGTTCAGTGTTTACATTACACCTTATACAGCAATTATTCAGGGCTGATGTCAACACTGAACAACTGTAAGGATGTAAATTAATGTATTTTATCAAGTGGTACATTTTCACCAGGTATATTATACATACAACACACCACCCCATATTTTATTTTTTATAATTGCAGGAGTGCGCTTTTTCACCTCAGCAATTATAAAAAATTAAATTAGCTTACAGATTAGTGTTCAGGAAGCTGCGGACCAGTCTTGATTTTGCGCGGTCCGCAGTCTTCCTAATTATATGGCTGCACTTGTTGTCGAAAAAAGGAAGAAGAGATTTAATAAAAAAAAATGTGTCGACAGATTTAGATTTAATATAAACTTACGCTTGACGTATGCTGCAGCTTCATTCGGGCTTGAGAGGCAGGGGTAGTCTGACATGGACTCGGCTGTGGTGTCAGGCTGACGTGAAAACACTTGTTTCTGTTTTTAAGTTGTTTACTGGAGGAAAATAGTTTTTTTTTTTTTAATGAAAAGTTCGTTTTCCCAAATAGGAGGGACCAGGAAGTGTGCTGCGCTATGAGATTCTGTCACGGAGCGTGAACGTCGGAGAACAGCGACTGAGAGATAGCTGTTCCAAGGGAAACCTGGCGCGTGTTTGCCGTTATAACCAGCCAAGCTGGTTATAATGGCAAATTATAACCGGGTTTCCCTATGGGAAAAAGCGCGCGTCGGTAATTATACATAGAATAAAGGATGGGGAAGTGTGTGCTACAAGAATTTACTGCACACCCAAGGTGTGGGTTGCTATACAAACCCTGAGGGCAAAGCCCAAGGGGTTTATTAAAGCATCCTACACAGAGGGTGTGCATTAAATTCGAGTGCACACACTTCCCCATCTTTTATTTAATTTTATATAATAACTGTCCTGCTATTTGTTAGCCTGACTCCTGTCTGGTTTTTGAATGTCAGGATTTTTGGTTTTTTATTTTAGGTATTTTTTGGTAATGTTAGGCTTTCTACTGAGTGTTGGGGCCTACCTTCGTTGGGAGGAAGTAAGTCACATCTATGTTCTGCTGCAGCTGGTGATCTAAAGGATTAATTAGAGTTATTTTTTTTTTTATTTTTAAGTTGTTCCAAGAGATAGTTTATTAAAGAAGAAAAACACAATGACGACAGACGTTTTGCTCTGGTGGCTCCTCGCTACTGGGGATACGGAGCCGCCAGGTTTGTGGAACTGTTAAGCCCTCCCAGAAGCAGACACAGAGGTAATGAGGGAGCACCTTCTTTTGAGTGACACAGCTCTTGCTTGCTATAATAACCAGCTGGTTATTATGGTGAATATCAACTGGTTCAGCCCAGAGAAAAAATTGCTGGCCAGTTATTATAAGAGGAATAATAGGCTCACATAGCTGGTTTCATACAAGCAGAGAATGTTACAGGCAGAAAAAGACCACTGGCCATCCAGTCTGACTGGTCCCTACTTTGGTCCTGATACCAGTCTGGTACTAGTGAGACCATACTTTGCTTACACAACTGCTACGTCACCACTGCTAGTCACACCATTCTAAGTCTTTTCCACAGAGTCCCATAAATCTGTCCACCCCATGCTTAAACGCATTAACTGTCTGAACATTAAATGTTTTAATTTTTCTTTTTTTTCCACATGTGCCATTACAAATAAAAAAAACTGAAAAATACTGGTGCAATACTGTATTATAACTCATAACATCATTCTTAGGCAGTCAGGACGGCTTATTTCTAAACAGTCTAGGTACTTTTACACGTATAACAGGATGTGTCATGCACATAGTTCCAAAATTCTTAAATTCTATGTTCAGTTGGCATAGTCCATTTCCCAAGGAGGATTCTCTGATACTGTACAACGTAAAGCATTTTGATTTTAAATTCAAAATTACATTTTTAAAATAAAGGTCTTTAACAAAGAAGTTATAAAAGTGTATAAGCACAGAAAAGCAATGATATATAAAAAAACTGCACCCAAGCAGAAGCAATATTATAAAACAGTAAATGGCTCTGCACAACCGTGAAGCTGATAAAACAGGAAAGAAGAAACATAGAATTCAAACTGGGGGCTGGCAGTATAGTGTAGAGGTTAGAGTAACAAGCTGTGACTGAGCTTGGCACATCAAGCAGACCTGGGTTTGATTCCCACAACCTCCACTTGCATACTGTGTGACTCTGAGCCAATCACTTAACTTCCCCAACAGCCCCTGAAAACAGGCACTTGTGCCTAGTAAGCCTTACCCAGTTACCAAAGACTAAAATAAAATAAAACTAGCCAACACCCAAGATACTAACAACACATTTTTTTCCTACGTGAATTCCATCTAGGGAGCTAAGAGATCTGTAAGCCCACTGGTCCACAATAATGAACTGCTTAGTGAACCAGAAACAAATGACCTACACTCTAGATGAATATTTTTGGTATGAATTATAACTAAAATGGACAACTAACAGGCAACAGACACCCACAGGGCAAAACTGTTAGTAAGAAATATAAGCTTACTGATGTTATGACACTAAAGGAAAGAGTTAAATGAATGTGAATAAATCTGAAGGGTCTCATACCACACGTCCTCGATTACTAAAGGTGGTAGGCATACTGGCAGACCTCCTGGTTTATATTACAAATAAATCATTTAACAATTTTGAAATCCCACTAGATTGGCGTCTTGCAGCTGTGGCCCCAATTCATAATAAAAAGGAGTAAAAACAAGCCCAGGCAATTTCAGACTCTTTAGTTTAACATCAATTGAAGGGAAAATTCTGGAAGGCCTAAATCAGAGACTTACTTTTATTAGAATTCCACAAGCAGAAAACAGCAGCTATAAGACAGCATTTTTATTTATTTATTTGTTAGAATATCGGATTAAGACCTTTGAGCTGAAAGCTCGTTTACAAAGGTTCCATGCTGAACAGTGTTCACAAGTACAAACAGAGCAGGATACAAGTTAATATAGTTATATACAACATCAAAGTATTACATTTGCCTGAGAAGCGCAGAAATTGGTTTCACTAAGACCAGATCCTGTGTCACAAATCATCTGACAATAAAAGGTGAGTTGTAGTTTGGATACTAACACCCCGATGACATAATCTATTTAGATTTCCAGAAGGCATTGCACATTATCTCTCACCAATCTCTGAGAAACAAACTTGCCCATCATCAAATAGACAGCAGAATTACGACATGTATGCAGTCACAGCTAACAGAAAAGATTAGGAAACAACGAGTACAATGAGTATGTATCAATGGAATGCTATCGGAAGTGGGTACGGTATCCAGTGGAGTCCCAAGGTTCAGTCCTAGGATCACTACTTTTCTCTACTTACTGTATATCTAGGGCATCGAGTGCAACATTAAAACCGGTCCAACAAATTTGCCAAAGACACCATGTTGGCTAGAATGGTAAGGACAGCCATTGGCAGAGATGGATAACAAGAGGACCTCAAGGAGCTACAGAAATGGGCTAGCGAGATTATGATGACATTTAATATCTAAAAGTGTGTGGTTATGCATTTGGGAGCACAAAACAGTTGTCAGACATACTAATTAAATGGTAAATCTTAATTGTGGTCAAGCAGGAAAGAGATCTGGGGGTTATTGTTCAAAATTATTTTAAAAATCCCATCCACTGTAGACAACAGCTGCAAAGGCAACCAGACAAATTCACAGCATTAAAAGGGCTATCATTACCAGATGCGAACAGACCGTCATCCCACTGTACAGATCCTACATATGGCCCCACTTAGACTACTGTTACTAGGTATGGCACTCATACCTAAAAAAAAAAAAAAGAAACTGAGGTACTCGAGACACCTCAGTGGAGGGTTACTAAATACATACCTACTTTAAGTAAATTACCATATGATGAAAGAACATCTGAATTAGGGCTTTATAGTCTTGAAACTAGGAGACATGGGGAGATATCCTACTGTTACATAAAATACTGAAGAAAAAAACACTAATGCAGGTCTTCAGTTTGGCATACAAAGTGCAAACTCATGATTTAAGATGGCAAAAGTTTCAATTAATAACTAAGAAGGCTAGGAGAGATTGTAGGAAATATTTCTACATTGCTTGAGTAGCAACAGCACAGAAATCCTACCATCATACATAATTATATCTGAAAATTAAGAAATATTTAAGATGAGACTGGATAAATATCTACTGGAAGATGACCTCACAAGTTAACACCACTGAACAGTGGGAGACAGTCTCGATGAGCATCTCCTTCTACTGTCCTAAATCCTAGTATGAATCCTAGTGTAACACCCTTGTTCCCAGGGGTTACAAGAATCCCATCAGAGTTAGTGGTAGGCAGGGAAGGCAGCTAGTGATATGCCAGTAAATGGATTTCACTCTCTCTTGTCAGTCTCAGCTGAGATCTGGAGAGGTGATGTCATGTTAGAACTCTCGCAGCAGCATAAGCCACACAGCCAGTTGTTGTGAGGGAGAGAGATAGAATTCTGTAGTCAGTTGGTGGCTGGAGCCTGCAGAATGTAGTTACAGTTCCATCAGCAGCTCTGATATAGAGCTGCAGTGCTCCTGTTTGTTTTTCTTTCTCACCCTAGTGGAGTACAGCATCTTTCAACTTTGTTTAAGTGGTAGAAACCGTCTCCAGGGATTTTCCAGTGTTTCATCCCAGGAAGGATGGAGCAGGCTGCCTGGATGTTAGGGGCAATCCTCTGATCTCACCAGGACATTGGTGAAGCTGCCTTGTGTGACAACTTCTTTGAGTACTTTGGTTTGTTTGAAACTACCTGTGTTTCTTGGGTGAATTCTCCGACAAAGGGACCATGTCACCTAAAACAGTTTAAAAGTTGGATGTCCTCTGTTGAGTCCAGTATGTGACCATCCATGTGAACAGAACTTTTACCTTTGACACCCCTGTATTGTTCTGTGAGGATGTTAAGTGTGAAATATATTTCTAGAAAGCATCCTCTGTACATTTTGAATAATGTGAGGTGTATCTATCAGAGGGATGGCAGAGTATGAAATTGGAAACAAAAAGGTGGGAGACCTCCCATCTGGAGTGACCAGTTTAGCACTCCGGGTTCTGAAAGGCACCTGTCTTTTCTGTCAGTGCATGTGGTCAATGCGTGAAGAAAGTTCTACCCCAGTGAGTGGGTCTTCTCCAGTTTTACCCCAGTGGGTGGGTCTTCTCCAGTTTTGCCCCAGTGAGTGGGTCTTCTCCAGTTTACCCCTTGTATGTGGGTTCTGCGAGTCTTGAGCCTCTTGTGCTCTGTTGTGGTCTGTGTGCCACAGCTTACCCTATGTAATATGAGAAGTGTCCAAATACTGGCCGTGTGTGCCTAGTCAAGGGAAATTGCTTGTGTGTGTTCTACAGTCATCCTATGCTATATGGGAAGTTTTGGAATTCTGTACCTCAGATATCTGCATTTACCGATTGTGTAACACTTGGGGGGTCCATCTTCGCTTTGTGTGTTCCTACTTTGTTACGGAATAAAGCCACACTCTAGAATGCCAACCTGGTATGGACATTTATGTTATTGCTTCCTGTGTGTGGAGTTAATTGGATACCCCTGTCCAGAAGTGCAAACCTAGCATAGCCCGGACCAAAAGTTTCCTCTCTGCGACCTGGGTTGTGGTCATGGTATTGGTCCCACCAGGTGTGTGCCAGGTAGTAGCCACACTTGGTTTGTGTTTTATAATGTCTCTTCCATCTGCATATCCCACCTTGTCTATGGTGGCACAGTGTAACCCCCGCCCCTCTCTTTTCCCCTAGACTATGGCAGGTGTGCCTGCTAGTTAAATAAGGGGCCGATAGGGGCTTATACTAGTATGAAAAACACGATTTATAATATGTTTATATGTACAGTTGCTCCATCTCTTATGGTTATAACAGTTTCTTTTAGAGTCCTTTTTGTACAAGAACTGCTCAGCTTTGCAGTTCTCTCAATCAAAGAACTTAAGAATGAACTCTTACGCACTGTACTTTAATACTGCCACAGGCCCACTCTTATGGTTGTGAGAGTGGTCTCATGCGCATTCTTAGGGTATGAGAACTGCAAACAAGTGATTCCGATACCCTAAGGATGCAAGTGACACCACTCTTACAACCATAATAGTGGTCTCAGAGGCAATATTAATGTATTATTAACCAAGGGCCCATTTCCAAGGCATCTGCACACGAGGCAGTCTTCACAGAATAAGTGTGTCTCGCGCACAGAGGACATGAACGCTTTGATTGGTAGGGAGTGCTCCCTCGATCGATAAAACCGTAAGACATACACGAACTGTACATATAAAACATATACAGCAGATTTTTGGGGGACATAAAGAATTACAATGTGGACATTTTTAACACTTTAACACCACCTTACCTTAACAACAAAAATGTGTGGCTCCCTAGAAGAGCCTTACAGACAGATCTCAGAACATGGTCTGGAAAAATACTCCTGCTCTTTGTCCAATCTTTCAGTAACTCTGTTTTTCCAGATACAACAAGTCGCTAAGGAACTGATCTGTTAAAGTAACTGATGCATCGTTGGCAATTTTACCATTTCATATTGTGACTTATAATATTGCCACCATGGTGCAGGTCCTGTGTGACTGTTTGTTAGCGTAAGTATGGGCAAGTGTGTGTGTGCAGTGTGCACGTGCTGTACAAGGGTGCTCTCCAGTCTACAAAGCTCCGATAAGCAAAGGCTGCAAAACTCATGCAGCAGTGCCTCCGAGGACCACCCGATGTGTTGGAGACATTTCTTGATCAGAAGAAAAGCAGGGGGAGCTGTGAAGCATTATTCCTTTCACACCAGCCTTTCACAACTACATATCCTAGTCATTATTTCCATACGAATTAAGTATGTTACCAAAACCCAACTGATCAATTCTATACAACTTACTTCTAAATATTTGTGTGGGACTCTTGGAAATCATCAAGAGGGTTCTGGACCCTTCAAAACAGCTTCTTGGTGGATGTTCTGATGTAGGCAATTTTGGCCTAGCTGGAGTAGATTTTCTGACATTGGTCTGACTCATTTCAGTTACAGAATTTTTCCAGTTTGGTGTATAGCATGAAACCTGTCAATAGTTACTAACCTGACAAAAAGGAGACAGTTTGTTGCGTGTAATCCTTGCACTGGTGGGAATAAACAAAATTTTAAAGTGCAGGGTCTGCTCTTATACGACCAGCGCATGAAATCAGAAAGATACTATAAATGAGGAGGCCCACTCACATGGCTAGAGGCAGAAACAGCATCTAGCACCAAGTTTAATGCAAAAAAATAAAAAAAGTCAATGTTTTAAGGGGATATGACTGTGAACAAAAGACCAGATAGACTGATTTGGATCAAACCACGATCAGTATAGTTGCTGAAGCAGGCACTTACATTAATAAAGAAAGAGAGAATATACACTGTACTTCACGGGCTATATCCCTTGATGAAGAAATGTATGCAGTTATAAAACACTGGTGTGTGTGCTGACAGTGGCCGCACACTTTGAACAAAAATCTGAAAGATATTTTGAGTAACACCTTTTCAGTGAGCCGCCTCCTTTATCCTTCTGAATAGCAAGTAGACAAAATATATAATGATACATTTTTGCACTGAAACGTATCTGTTTATATCAGTGACATAAGGTGCCTTTCCCAGTTAACAATTTTCAAACAAATAAATGTAGACATTAGCAGTGCTGTGAAACAATCCTAATGAAATGCTGCACCGATTGGACAGTGGTGCTGTGTGTTGTTAGGCGGGGGAGGGTGAAACACAAGCTTAGAGATATTATATTGAATGGAAGGTCCACACTATGATGGGTGTTTGAGATGCTTTGCAGGACAAGTTGTACAGTACAAGCCGCTTCAACGGGATGCCTCAGTAGAAAGTCGATTGTCCCGTTTAGGCGGCCATCTCTACAATGCGAAGTTAGGTTTTGCTGGGTCTCATACAGTGCTAAGCTAAGTGATAAGTGGTGCTGTAAGTGTAGCAGTAAAGTGCACTGTTAGTGTTTACTGAGTCACACAGTAATTGTATACAGTACAGGATAGGATTTTTATTACTTTTTATATGCTTACGTAAGGGAAGGCTCAGAGTAAATTGCTCTTTTAGTGCTGTTTGTGCTTATAGAACTGTGTACATCTTCAGTTCATCCTTCATCAGGTCCTCCTCATTTGACACAATCACACTGTGCACCATCGGTGAGAAGAAAGCTGTTGAATCTGATGCACATGCTGTTTTTCAGTGTCTTCAGTTTTGGAATGTCTGAGAAGTTTTTCATTTGCTGGCACGAAGAAATCTGTGATGCAGAGTTTTTTCCTTTTTTCTGCAGAGTTTGGGCTGTATGTTTGCTTCAGTCTCGAAGATCTTCTCCAAATCTATGGTCAGCCCTCTCTGCTGGAATCATTCCATCACAGCAGTCAGACCTGCCAGTTGCCTCCACCATCAACACAGATCTTACAGCTTCGTCCTGTGAGGCTTCTACTGTGTCTTCCAGATCTGCCCTCTTTGAAGCACTTACAACCACATCATCCATCATTTCACCTACTGTAGGCTCATCCATCCATCCATCCATCCATCCATCCATCTCGACGAATTCTGCAAATGTGACTGCATCCATAAAGGCCAGATTAGGACATCCTCCAGATCAGTTAAGAGGCTCTTCAGGTCAGGAACTTCGACACCAGAGGTAAACCCGACTTTCTAGAAACAGTTTTCAATGGTGCTTTGTTTAATGGCAGCCCATGCTCAGTTAAGCATATAAATCGCATCTAGCAGGTCAACTCTGAGCACAATCTCAGCCGCATGGGCAGTCTCTCCCTCATTAAATGTCTGCAGAATCTTTCTAGCCACATAGGACCTGTAATGACCTTTCAATTTTATTTTTATCATGCCCACGTCCATGGGCTGGACAATGCTGGTGGTGTTAGGCGAGAAAAAAACAAGCTTAATTAACTTGAGCTTGCGAGACAGGTTGTGGGGGTGAGCAGAGCAGTTACTAAACAAATAACAGTTATGTACTTACCCTAACAGTAGATCTTCAAGAGAATCTCTTCCATTAGGACACACCTATGGAACTACAGTTGTCAGGCACTAGGCCCATGAAAACATTTGCTAGCCAGGGGCCACTGACAATGACATGATAAAGGACGCTCTGTCAGAGAACAACAGAGCAAACTCTTTGCACTTAGCAGCTGAAATTGCATTTTTGGCTCTAAACAGCCTGGATGTTGCAACCTGCCTGTAGTTCTAAAGAGCTGAGCGAGTCTGTTCTTCCCTGCAGCAATTTCTTCAGACAGGAATGCTGCCTTCTTATGGGAGACTGACCTTCGATACCACAGTGATTTTTCAAGGCAGGTCTACCCTCCTCTGATCCGTACTTTCAATAACAATGCTCCAACCTCAGACCCCTGGTCTTCATCTCCTTGAGAGCCCCATCAAACTACAGGGATCTCAAGTGAGAAGACCTGGTTTGTATACACCAGAGTCAAGAGCAGTCACAGCCCTGTTATAGGCTGCCACCTCAGAGAGATGGCAACCCAGCCTGGCGGCCATCTTATTTTATTTAGTTTTTGTTTACCGGGTAAGTGCACTAGACAAAACCATTGCCTATTTTCAGGCACAACCCAGGAAAGTTACAGACAAAAGAACAGCAATTACAGGTAACGCAACAATAAAACATAAAACAGTGGGTTAGACAAAAACCTCAGTAACATATAACAATGCAGAGTTCAAAACATAAGAATCTCAAAAATAAGTGCATAACTGCTTGTGGAGGAAAGCCATGAATAAAGCATATGTATTTTAGATTAGTAACAAATGCACTTATCTGAGTCCATGAGGAAGCTTTGAAGTTCCTGCTTAAAAACCTGCTGAGACTAGGATTGCCTAACAGATATTGGCAGGTAGTTCCAGAGTTTGAGGGCAGATGCTGTGAAGGTGCGTGAAACTACTCTTATACAGCAACAAGTGGCTCCAGGGGGGACATATTAACATATAGAACAAGCTTTCTCCTTGGCACCTCTCCTTGGAGGTGAAACGGTAATCTCCTTACCATTTACTGTGTACTCCGCGGCATTATTCCTCACCCACCAGATGCACAACTTTACAGTGCAATGAAGATAAGAGGGGGAAGGCTTAGGAGAGCTGTATGTACATACTTCTTCATGGAAAAGGTGGTGGTTGACTGGAACAGCCTGCCAGAGGAGGCAGTGATGGCAAAGACTGTTGGGAGCTTCAAGCATGCATGGGATAGGCACAAGGACATGTTAGATACAGGAACAGGGGGAAGGAGTGACACCTCCTACCAATAGGGTCACTGGTGACAGAATAGGCAGGTACAAGGAGAGGACTGAATGGACCTAAGGATCCTTTTCTGTTGACTAAATCTATATTTCTGTGTTTACACTTGTTCTTAATTAAACTGCATTTCCCATCCATCATTTCTCCTACTCCTTTTGTAAACTTTCATGCTGCTTTTCTGTATTTACCTTACTGGCTACCTTGCTGTCATGTGCATATTGGTTATCTGGCCTCCCTTCCCTTCTTCAAGATGGCTGAAACATCAGTTGCACAGCAATTGTCGACCTGATCCTGGAGCACACCACTTGTCACCTGTGCCTTCCAAGCTAAATGTTTTGCATTACCAACTAACCTCTGCAAGGTGTTTCTCAATCAGTTCCGGATATAGCTGAGAAGCCCCACACCCACCACCCTCTCCTACGTGTTGTGGTTTCTGACCTTGTGTCTTATCCTCTTACGTGATACTTTAACTAGTTACACAGGTGTTCAATACTGTCTACTGCCTGCTTATTTTATTTTAATCTAGTTACTTCCACAAAGAATTCCATCAGTAGTCAGTAGCAAAAGCACACTAATGAGGGTTCACAGGCTACTACCAAGTGTTAAATCTGGTTTACTAAACCCAATAATCGGATTCCTGAGGGTGCAATTTCCTTTTACCCTAATCCTATTATACTGTCTAAAGTATTACAACACAGCCTGCAATGTGCTACTGTAAATTAACAGAGATTATGGAAAAAATCTATGTTGACACAGCAAAGTGGATTTACAGCACTACTTTATCAATGTCGAAGACATTTTAATCGCTATCAAACAGTAAATTGTAGTTCAATGGTTATTATTACCTTATGTTTCTGTAAATACTCGATTGCAGTTTTTTTCTAGTACCTTCTGTGTTACTTGACAAATGGAGTAGGAAAACAGCACATGCACTGCATGACCAATTCTCCAATGCTACTGCCTTCCAGCAGAACATAAACGTGGACATGCAGAAGGCAGACTCATTTGGAGAGTATACTGCTCCTAATGCTGGAAGTAGGAAACATTCACTGAGGAACCCGCACCTTTGATGTAGGATTGAACATACTTGGTAGGGGTCTGGGGACACGTTTCCTCACTATATGTTGCATTTACATTTCAGTCAGTTTTATGCCTTTAGTGGGCTACATTTTATACAGAAGCAATCCTTCCCCATTTTGCTCCTGTAACTGTGTCAGACTTTTAATTTTACTACTGGAATGGAAATATGGAAATCCCTTAAGTTGCCCCCCCCCACCCCCATTTCCACCGCTGACTACCCCCTACAGGAATATACACTGCATCATCAGCTGGCCATGCAAATTAATGAAATATCTAGGTGAACATTCAATTTTAGGGCCATATTAAAGAGTTAGTACCATATACCTACTGAAATTGTTCTTACACATCCAACTGTTACTTGTTTATATTTGAAGCACATTTTCTTTTTTGCTCTGTCTAATCAGAAGATTTTCTAACTGACAGTACTAGGTATGCTATGTGGGACAGTCCTCTACTAGGAAGCTGGCTTATCTAGTTCTGTTCCCCACGACACGTCATCATCAGCACAGTGATCCTGCCGACTGTGACACTGGAGTTTGCTAAGAAAAGACTCCCATCTTCTGTGAGATTAGTTAAATGGATGTCAAAATTAGTAAGGACACTGCTGAAACCGATGCACATGCTGTTTCAGTGTCTTCAGTTGTGGGATGTCCAAGACGTTTTTCATTTGCTGGCATGAAGAAATCTGATGCAGAGTTTTTCTGCAGAGTTTGGGCTGTATGTTCGCTTCAGTCTCGAAGAGCTTATCCCACTCTATGGTCTGCCCTCTCTGCTGGAATCATTGCATCACAGCAGTCAGACCTGCCAGTTGCCTCCACCATCAACACAGATCTTACAGCTTCATCCCGTGAGGCTTCTACTGTGTCTTCCAGATATGCCCCCTTTGCAACACTTACAACCACATCATCCATCATTTCACCTACTGTAGGCTCACCTAGATCCAGCTCAACAAATTCCGCAAATATGCCCGCGTCCATGAAGGCCGGGTTGGGACATCCTCCACATCAGTTAAGAGTCTCTTCAGGTCAGGAACTTCAACACCAGAGGTAAACCCGACTTTCTAGAAACAGTTTTCAATGGTGCTTCGTTTAATGGCAGCCCATGCTCAGTTAAGCATATAAATCGCATCTAGCAGGTCAACTCTGAGCACAATCTCAGCCGCATGGGCAGTCTCTCCCTCATTAAATGTCTGCAGAATCTTTCCAGCCACATAGGGCCTGTAATGACCTTTCAATTTTATTTTTATCATGCCCACGTCCATGGGTTGGACAATGCTGGTGGTGTTAGGTGGGATGAAAACAAGCTTAATTAACTTGAGCTTGCGAGACGGGTTGTGGGGGTGGGCGGTGCAGTTATTAAACAATGCCAATGATGAGGCATGAAGAGGAACAGCACTAGACATTTCAGCTTCCCTGTAGACTAATTATCTAACGGAACATACAAAATTAACATTATAGCATGTTGTGACAGTGTTGAATAACACCCTGTCCCATTTATTATGTAGAAAGAGTTAAACACAATGATCTGTTTTATCCTCTTCTGTTCTGTCTCTTCTCTGTCTCACTGCTCAGTCAAATTTTCTTGAGAGACCTAGGAACTGGCCACTCCAATGGTCTAGCTATCCCCCCCCCCAGCTATCTCTCTGCCTTCGCTTAAAGAGGTGGGTATGTGACAGGGCTGAATAAGACCCTGTCCCATTTGTTACACAGAAAAGATAGAAACAGTAAATGAAGGCAGAGAGATAGCCTGGGGTGGGGTGGGGGTGGGGGATAAGCGAGACCAAAGTGGCCTATTTTCCTAGGTCTCACAAGAAAATTTGATTGCACAGTCGGACAGACAAGAGACAGAACAGAAGAGGATAAAACAGATCCTTGCGTTCAACTCCTTCTACATAACAAATGGAACAGGGTCTTATTCAACCCTGTCACATGTGCAAGGGAGGAACAGGCTGGTTAGGCCATGGATACCCGGGGGTTTCTAGTACTGGTGTTTTCTCCCACCAGTGCTGTAAACACCTTGTGAATTTGTAATTAAACACATGATCTAGGTACTATATTCAGACTCAAGAATTGCCTACAGTAAGATGGGACAGACAGAAAACAATGACCCTAAGTTATTTCTGTTTTTATTTACTATCTTACTATGGGAGCTGCTCTGTAGAGCAAAACTAATTCTGTTAGGTAATATACAGTATCTGCTAATTGACGACACAAAAATGAAAAATGCTTAAAGGGGATAGGAAATGTGTGCTAACTGGCAGAGGGCAGTAATGTTCCTATTTACAGAAATTAAATGCATACCTCCAAATGATCCATATTTAAATGTGCCTGAATAAACACTGATGTGAGAAACGATTTTCAATTGTTTTCTTTTTGTCAGACAACATTCTGCACAATTCTTTTCATGGAACCAGAAATTTGGAGTGTTTACTACAGGAACATAGGAATAAATCAGACAACAGGAGGCGCAATAGCCCATCTAGCTTGTCCGCTTTTTTCCAACAAGAATAACCACTGATGCCCATTTTTTTCCAGATGTTTGTCTAGCCCTAACTTAAAACTGTTAACTGTTTTACATTACATCATTTCCATGGGTAAACCTATGTCATAGTTTGTGTGCAGATTGCGAAGCATGAGCAGCTGATCTATCAAAACCATCCTCAGAGTTCAGTGCATAGACTGTGACATATTTAAAACTCCATATCACTGGCTCAATGAACAGAACTGTAATGGAGGGCTTCCCACAAATACAAAATAATGCAAAATATTTTTTGCATCATGTTTTAATCAACTATAATTAAATATGGATAACTCGGGGTATGAATCATATTTCTGAAAATGAGAATATTATGAACTGCAAATTAGAAATAATTCCCTGTCCTCTAAGAAATAGAACAAGAATTTCTGTGAAGCCAAATAAATTCTGACAAATGCTCAAACCACTATAAATATGAGAAACATCGACACTACATTCAAAGTTCTGCATTTCTAGGCTCTAGTGTTCAGTTCAGGAAGGCAACCAATACACAAAACAGTTGCTCCATGGCAGGAGGGATCTGAGGGACACAGGGCTCCCAAATCTACAGGGAAATCGAGCCATCTACCAGAAAACAGTTCCCATAGATGTACAGTCGTTATATGGGAAAACTGAGTAATTTTGCTTCCATACAAAATAATGTAATCTATAGGAAAACACAGGAAAAACACCAAGGAGTCACAGGAAAAATACCAAATAAAGCTGGGAGCACTGGGGACACTTGACACTTTGCTTTGTAGTCCCCCCCCCCCGTTCTTTTTGTCCCCCTGTCCTGGTAAGGTTCACCTTATGCAACCCCCCAGCCACATCAACCAGTCTTCTCCTTGGACATACCTGGCCTTCCTCCCGCTGCCTACCCACCACCATCATCATGGCTGGATGGCAGGGAGTGTGCTCAACCCACTAGTCACAGATCCAGTGGTCATGCCCAAGTCACAAGGTGCAAGGCCTGCAAGAGGTGGCAGTCAGCCACGCCATCCAGGACTGTGTTTCACCTTACTGTGTCTTCCTTTTCCCCTTGCGGCAGAGAGCTGCAGCGTGCAATGATGTCCGTGACAGCACTATGCATACTACCATGCATGATGCACCAGATGCCTGCCACTCCCTCTGCTGCCCTGTTTCACTGGTCCTTAGCCTCCACTAGGAGGCAGTGCTATTCTGGGTGCTGCCCCACTCCCTCCCCAGAGGACAGCAACACTGTGGATACTTGATCCCCCCCCCCAACGGTTGATCCTCCAACGCCTCGAGTTCGCTCCCGTACCCAGGTCATCAGCGTCGCAAGCGGTAGTGCTACTGTGCGCCAGTGGGTCAGCATGTCATTTCTTTTTAAGGTTAGAAAAATATACCAATACCACACATATTTGCAACTTTATTAGCTCACAGCAAATTGAATGTGGCCTGGAATGGCGCTGTAGCATAAAGTGATTTCTTTTGGGCTTCAGCTTCTGCTCCAATTCCTTGTTCACCTCATCACAGGTCAAGCTGATACCTCACACAGCTGATTTTTTGATGTCTAATCAACATCTTTCTCAGAGAAACATATCTGAACAGATGTCGTCTTTCTAAGAGAAACATGACTAGACAGGTGGCCCCTTTAATCAAAAAAAAAGTGCAGTGTTTCTGAGCTGTTCAGATTCTGGAAGGACTGTCACTGTCGTTTGAGCTCCTAAAAATACTTTATCTACCTTTAAAAGAAGATTTTAACTACTTGTGATGTAAAGGAAATTGCCACTGCATTACTAATATAAACTCAAACTTAAAATTTCTGAGTTAAGAAGCGAAGTTACATTTTATAGTATCTGCTTATGGTTTCTCAGGCTGAGCTCAACTGTAAGTGTACAGAGAGAGAGAGAGAGAGAGAGAGAGAGAGAGAAAGGAGAACACTCAGTCCCCAACTAACTGTATACCAAGATGGAATTCATGGGAAAAAACAGTTGAATGTTTGGATTACTTATATCTTACTGGTCTTTATCAGGTAACAGCAAACAATTAACACAGAGAATACTGGATGGGCAACTATCCACAACCAGTGTGTTCTGCCACAGAGGGGTTCAGATTCCCTCTGACCTCGAAAGCGCAGCTCAAGAGGTCCGTGGGAATTACAACACTGAGGTGGTAAGGTGGTGGAACACACTGGGGTTACATAAAGTTGTTCATCCTGAATTTTTTATAGTGTACAGTATTTCTGAAACGTACACAGAGCGGTTCTTTCACTTTCAGAATGAAACTGACTTCTGCAACCTCTAGAGGTTGCAGAATACTGTTGTACCACAGAAGGGTACAATCACATTCCATGACCTCTGAACTGTGGTACATCATCATTATGAAAGGGATGGAATTCTGTACAGAACAATGCTCTACTGTACACTATAATTTGATAAACTAGAGTATTCTACACTTTGTGATTCTGAGCAGTCTTAGTCTATACCCAGCAAGTGGTCAAACATTCACAATGCCATGGTCTGATGATGAGGTGGCCACCTCTTTGCCAAAGCTCTGAGCTGGGAATGGGACATCGGCCAAGCACTGCCACGAGAGAACAGCTATTATATGCTGACAGCTTCCAGCACTTATGACACCCACAAAGGAGTGGCACCCACTTTATCAACTGACATGGGATATAATGCGTAGATGACCTTATAGGATTTCAAATCCACAGACTACCAGCACAAGCCAAGTGATCTACTAAGTGAGCTACCTGCACTACTGCAATTTTGGGAAATCCCAATAATTTGTTATGTGTTCATACAGTACACTTATTTTAGCCCTGCTTATGAAGTGTGTGTGTGTTGGGGGGAGGCAGGGACACCTAGTGTCCCTTTCAACCATAAGAAAAAATTACTCACCTTAGTAATGCTGTTTCTTCTAATGGAGTCTTGCTGTATTCTGACTAGATGTAGTTAGCCCAGCACTTGAACTGCCCCGGAGAAGTAAAAAGTTAACTCTATGCAGAAACATAGAACACTGAGCTCGAGCTTGGTTTTCAAACCTCTGTCGCTAGCACTCTGAAGTGTAACCGTCAGATTATTACGAGCACTAACTAATCAAATTAACAGGTGGAAATTGTTTCAACTTTTGTAAGCCAAATGGCCACCACAAATTGTTTTTAGGGTCAAAAAGTTTCAAGTCGAGAACCCCAAAAAGAAAGCTAAAGATAAGACAAAGACAAAATCAAAGTAGGTAGTGAAATGAAAACATTAATAAACCCATAAGATTGGGCAAGCCAAGTACACCTCTGGGGTGTAGCACTGTGCCTGCCCACCCACATCATAAAACTACTAGGTTCCAGTAGGGAAGGCAGGGAGGGAGGTCAGAATACAGCAAGACTCCATTAGAAGAAACAACATTACCAAGGTGAGTAATTTTTTCTTCAAGCAACATGAAGTCTTGCTGTATTTTGACTATATGCAGACTACCAAGCAGTACCCCCCAGGAGGGGGGAGTCAAAGAACCTATTTTGGGAACAGGCTCTGCAGCACAGCTGTGCCAAACCTAGCATCACTTCTAGACTGAATGTCCAGAGAGTAATGTTTGGTAAATGTGAACAGTTTTCCAGGTGGCTACTTTACAGATTTCCACTAAAGGTATATCTCTAGCTACTGCGAAGCAGCTGTACCTCTGGCAGAATGAGCCCTCAGGCCTGAGGGAGGTTCCTTCCCATGCTTTGAATAGCAGAATTGGATACAGGAGACAATCCACCTGGCAATAGTTCTCTTAGTGGCTGGTTTGTCCATTCCCACCTCGCCACAGGTGAGAAATAACTGAGAAACGTCCATTCCTATAGGCCTTAGTATGCTCCACATACTAACTAAGGGCCCTCTTCACATCAAGACTGTGTAATCTTCTCTCCCCAGAGGAAGAATGGTCAGTGAAAAACACAGGCAATGACATAGATTGGTTCAGATGAAAGTCTGACACTACTTCAGGAAGAAACTTTCTGTTAGTTCAAAAGACCACCTTATCCATGTGAAAAGAAATTAAATCAGGTTCCACTGATAAAGCCTGTAACTCACTGATTCTCCTGGCAGATGTAATAACTACCAGGAATACAGTTTTCCATGTCAAGTATTTCAGCTCTGCTGAAGACTGAGGCTCAAAAGGAGGCTGCATAAGATGTGCTATACATATGTTCAGATCCCAAGAAGGAGTAGGGTCTCAAAAGGGAGGATTAACATGCATCAGACCTTTGAAAAACTTCTTGAAGACTGGATGAGAGGCTAGGGAAGAGCCCTTCCCAGCAGAAAGGAAGGCAGACACAGCTGCCAAATGTACCTTGAGTGTAGTAGGCCGGATGCCTAAGCTATTAAGATGCACCAGATAGTCCAATACAGTAGCAATGTCAGCCAGCTCTGGCTGAACAGGTTTCTGGGAACACCAAAACCAAAATCTTTTCCACTTGGAATTGTAAGTCTTTCTGGTAGCAGGTTTCCTGCTAACCTTTAGAATATCCAAGACTGACTGAGAAAGGTTTAGATTTGCATATTCTAACTCTTCAAGAGCCAGGCCTTGAGCCTGAGAGCCTGAAGATTGGGGAAGAAAATCCTCCCCCGAGAAGATGTCAGAAGATTGAACTGTCTGGGAAGACACAGAGGCATTGTCACTGACAATGACAGTAGTAGAGGATACCAAGGCTGTCTGGCCCAGTCTGGTGCCACTAGAATCACCCTGTAAGGCTGAGATCTGATTTTGATCAGAATCCTGAATATCAAAGAGAAAGGAGGAAATGCATACAGGAACCTGCTTGTCCAATCCAACAGTAGAGCCTCTGGTGTACACAGCCTAGGAGATGAGGCCTGCAACTAAAGAGAGGAAGATGATGATTGTCCGGGGCTGCAAAGAGATCTACCTCTGGAGTACCCCATCTCTTGAAGATAACCTGAAGGACCAGGGGATTCAGAGTCCATTCGTGATGATCCTGAGAAATTCTGCTGAGAGCATCTGCTAAAATGTTGTCCTTCCCTGGGAGGTGCACAGCCACCAGGGAAACCTGAAGGGAATAAGCCAGAGACCATATCTTCATGGCCTCTGTGCACAAGGTCGGGGACCAAGTGCTTCCCTGCTTGTTGATGTACCACATGGTTGTGGTATTGTCTGTCCTGATTTGTACTACTTTCCCCTGAACCACAGCTGAGAATGTCTGCAGAGCTAGAACGACAGCCCTCAACTCTAGAAGATTTATGTGAAGGAGAGACTCCTGGTGAGACCAGGTTCCCTGAGCTGTAAGCTGATCCAGGTGAGCCCCCCAGCCTCGGAGAGAGGCGTCTGTGGTGAGAATCACTGAAGGAGCCTGACTGATGAATGGAAAAACTTGCAGAAGGTTGTCCCCATCCAGCCACCACTGGAGTGCTTGAACTAGAGTTTGAGACACTAAAACCAATTTGGAGAGAGGATCCTTTTTCTGAGACCAGTAAGATCTGAGATGAAACTGAATATCTTTCATCTGAAACCTTGCTCCCTGGACCACAGCTGTGGAGGCTGCCATGTGGCCTAGTTACTGAAGAAAATGTCTGGCTGGACGAGAAACTAGAGAATGAAAAGAGGAAGCCCGAGTGACTAGAGACTGGACTCTTGAAAGAGGAAGGGATGCTCTTGCTTGAGTAGTGTCTGTGTCCACCCCTATGAAAGTGAGCAGCTGAGTAGGTTCCAGAACCAAATTTTCTAGGTTTAGAATGAAATCCAAAGACTCCAGGAGCCTTTGGGTGACCTCTAAGGCTGACCTGACTTGGTCCGAGGACTGACCTACTAGGAGCCAGTCGTCCAGATATGGGAACAGAAGAATACCTTGTCTCCTGAGCAATGCCACCACTACTTCCAGGCACTTGGTGAACACCCTTGGAGCAGATGCTAGGCCGAAAGGCATGGCTCTGAACTGATAATGGCCTGAGGGCAACTTGAACCTGAGGTACTTTCTGTGGGAATGTCTAATGGGTATGTGGAGATAGGCATCCTTGAGATCCAGGAAGGCTAGCCAATCTCCTGGTCTCAGAGAGGGAATAATTATTCCCAGAGTCACCATTTTGAACTTTGGTTTTGTTAAGTGTTTGTTGATGTACCTTAAATCTAGGATGGGTCGTCATGCCCCTGTCTTTTTTGGGGTAAGGAAGTATCTGGAATAAAGTCATTTTCTCCTGTGACAAAGAGGTACCTTCTCTACTGCTTGCCTGAGCAGAAGAAAGAAGACGTCTGCCTCTAAGGCCTTCGTCTCCAAGGGGGAGAAGGGGCTGAAAGATCTTGCTCTCATTTTTGGGAACCTTTTGAAACTGAGAACAAGTCCCTGGCTCACTACTTCCAGGACCCATTTGTCTGATGTAATGGACTCCCAGGCCTGGGAGTAGTGAGCCAGCCTGCACCCTACAAGAATTGGGGAGGTGACCCTGACTGACACCTCAGGGTGTCTGTTTGGCAGGGGGCTTGGACTGAGTGGATACTGGGGTCCTGGTCATCCCACGTCTGCCTCTTCCCCTGAAGAGCCCACTCTGTTGGAATGACGAAGAAGCCTGGGCATGGTAAAAAGGTCTGCTCCTGCCAGCCCTAAACTGCTGCTTCTGAGGAGTGGCCTGCTTCTCTTTTGCTGTAGCACTCCTGTAGTTGGTCCTGTACTCGTCCATCTTCTTCATGTAAGCCTCTGTCTGTTCACTAAACAGAGAGTTACCAGAAACAGGAAAATCCATGGCCTTAGTCAGAGTATCCTGGGACAAACTGGTACATCTGAGCCAAGCTAACCTTCTCATGGAGACAGATGTAGCCATGACCCTGGAATGTACATCATTCGAGTCAACAACAGCGTGAAATTGGACCTTGGATGCCTCAATACCATCTGCAGTCACCTTCTCCAGCTCCTTGGCTAGCTGGGTAGGGGCACTCTTAGCCAGTTCCAGAACTGTATCCCACCTCGATTTCTGGTACCTGGCTGTATATGCTATGTAATTAGCTTGTCTGAGTCCCAAAGTGGTTGCCAAGTATTGCTTCTTGGCCATGGCATCCACTTTCCTAGAATCCTTATCTGGAGGGTGGGATGCCAGGGGAATATTAGCCTCGTCACAGGCTGCAGCCTGCACTACCCCAACATGGCTGCAATGAGTAGTAAGAAATTCTGTTCCAGGACCTGACAACGTACATCTCCTGTCCATCTTTTTATCCACAGGAGGTATAGAAGTTGGTAACTACAACATTTTTTGTGTCTGTTTCCCCAGGGATTAATGCAGAGGGATAGACACATTCTTCGACTCTGGGACATCTGTCATTTCCATGAAGTCAGGTTCCTCCTGATCCTGTTCATCTTCCTCAACTGGGAGCTGAAGAGTATCAGCCACTTTCCTGTAAAACAAGAAATGGGAGGGGGACTGAGAAAGTCTGGGAGGAGATGCACTGGAAGGCCTGTCTGGGGAGATGTCAGGCTCTACTGGCTCATCTAGGCCTTCATCTTTCTCTTCATCATACTCTTCTTCTCCATCCCAATCGCCCTCATAAAAAGCCTCTGGATCAATGTCAGAAGTGACTATGTCCGACCGAACCTCTGTGAACCGTTGCCGGTTCGGTCGGAACCAGGCAAAGCGACTGTACTATAGTGATCGCTTTTGCAATCTCCTCAGCGGTCAGACCATGGGAAGTCGGATCCGAACCAGCTGATTTACATTTCCTTTTACTAGGAACCGATTCCTCAGAATTGGCTCTCCTTTTGCCCAAGGAGGTATCGCCCAGGTCAGTGGGCACCTCCTCAAGTTCGGCCGCAACCGAACAGGACTGGCTATCCGGGTCAGCGGACTTCTCGGCCTCCCTCTCCCTCAGCCTGCTCAAGCATTTTTCCAGAGTGGCCTTGGGAAAGTTTTTACAAATCTGGCAGTCTTCTTTGAGGTGGTCAAACCCCAGACAGTAAACACAGATGAGGCGAGGGTCGGCCTTAGCAAAGGCCTCCTTACACTCGGTATAGTGCTGAAACCCAGTGGGACCGGTTTTCTTTTTGGGTTTGTCAGACATGCCGAAATACTGAAACAGTTGCTCTTACCAGCTTTTACGCCAGGCAACTAAAAACTGATTGGCTCCAACCGTGTCACGGGTTGGTTAAAAAAATTCAGAAAATCGGATATTTTTAGGAACTGATAAGTACCGGAAACCACAGCAATATTTTTGAATAAAACTCAAATAGAATGGGATTCAGTTCCAAACCGGACCGACCGGAGAAGAACCGAAGGCAAAAACAATTTCCACAATAATACTAGAATCACAACAAGCTACCGACTACTACCACCACTTATTGTTACCGAGACAGAGTTAAGAAGACCAAAAATAAAGAAGCGGCTAGATAAAACCGACCGATTTAAAGTATACCAAAGGCAAGGTGCAGGAGAGATCTCTAGAGCGACTTCACAGTTAGGCAGAGTAAAAAATCTGATGATTATACTTCAGAGTGCTAGAGGCAGAGGTTTGAAAACCAAGCTCAAGCCCAACGTTCTATGCTTCTGCATAGAGTTAACTCTTTACTCTCCGGGGCAGTAAAATGTGCTGGGGCTAGCTGCATATAGTCAGAATACAGCAAGCCTTCATGTTGTTTGAAATTACTCTTACAATATTACCATTAAGTCCTGCTGCATATGTTAAATCACTGAGTCAGAGTCAGCCTGGTGACGTGGAGGGCTGAGGTGCTACAGCCTTAGCTCCTGCCATGTCAGTGACCAGGATTTGGGAACAGACTCGGGCCACTGGGGGTCGGCTGTGGCGGGAAAGGATCGAGCGCCCAAGGGATGGGGCTCCTCTCCTGGGGTACAGAGGCATGTTTGCCCGACCTGAAATTGCCACCAGGTGGAAGCCTGGTGGTGGTGTAGCATGGGCAGCAAGAAAAGGAGGGTGCTGTGGGGAACATCAAACACGTGCACTTCCACACACGAGTCTGACACCCTGCAGGGAGGCAGGGGCCAAAATAATGATTTGGCAGGCAAGAGCCATAAATAGCTCCTGGGTAGCAGCATTTTCCAGCAGACCAGGATCTACTCTGGCAAAGACAGGAGTTGATATTAACACAGATAAAAATGCATTGGAATGTTGTAGAAGGGGAATAAAATGGAAGGGCGTCAGATGATAAAAAAATGCAATTCTGTATAGGAATCTTGCATAAATATTAAATGATATCTGCAAATTTGCCAGGTACACATCACTTTAATAACTAAATTAATAATTACATTAACACATTCTCATTGTAAAATTGCTCATTGGGAAAGGTGCAGTTGGTCTAAACAGAGGCCTACAGAAGGAGACACTTTGCCAGCTGTCTTGTACATTTGCTAATTAATTCAAAGAGGAGGAGATAATATGTTAATTAAAAACTACACTGATAGATTGGCGCCAGTCCTTTATTTCAGGACTGGTCTGCTGCAGCTTCATATGACGGAGTGTATGACTCTTTTCCTACCTGCCCACCTGTTCAGTACCTCAGTACATTGGTGCAAAAATGATACTGTATTTTGCAACTAGATCAGTGCAGCTGCAACACCACCCCCGTCTCCAGTTGACGTGTGGAGCATCTCTAGTTGATGTTCTGAAAAGCATTTACTGTTATGTTGCTGAGATGCTCTCCCTGCCCTCCCTCTCTAAGCAGCTCCAAGATACCTCTCCATCTGCAGCACATGACACATGCGCTCCGCAATTCACCTGCAAAGCTGCACTGAAAGTGCTGCAACTAGCACCACTGATCCTCACTTATTAAGAGCACCAGGTGCTATTACAGAATTTGCAGTTGTTAATTAGCACCCAGCTCCCCCTTATTTCGGTCCCTGGTGAGGTGTAGGGAGAAAAAGGAACATCAGGGGCTTCATGAAGCTCTGCCCACCTGTTCTTGAGCCCACACTGCCACTTGAAGCTCACCACTGGTCCACCTTGGATTTCCGTACTGGGGGAAGGATGGCCCTCCCATGAGGGGGTATTCATGGGGAGAACCTGACTGTGGCGAATACCCGGGAAGGCAGGTGCCAGCTCGGAGGGGTGGGGACAGAGCTGATTAGCCACCACAAAAAAAAAAAAAAAAAAGAAAATCACTGAGTCAGTTGCATTTCATAGAGATGAATAAATTCCTCATGCTCCTAATGGAAACTGAACGTCCTTACAGCACACTCTAGAGAGCAAAGCATGTACTTGTATTTACTGGGACGCAATGTAAACAGCAACTAGATACACTGATGGTAGAGGACAGAGAAAGACAAGAGTCGATCCAGTCTGGCTTGTTCTATCTACCTAGGCCTAGTCAATCATTTCAAAGGTCCCAGTACTCCCATCAACCTTCCACAGTGCCCCCCCCCAAAGGATATACCTTGGTCCCAGGGAGAGACTGTGTTCATTGTTCCCATACTCCACAAAGTCCAGTTCTGGTTATTCATCCCCCACTGTTTTCCCTCCAAGTCAGGGGCTGGGGGGGGGCATCCCCTCCCCACTAAGGTAGTTCTATGTAGACAGGATCCGGTGGTGGCTAATGCTAGTACCCAGATGGTCTTGGAAGCCTGGCCATCATGTAGACTGTGTACAGGTTTTTTTTTCCCTCCCCTGGCATGGTTGTAGTTTCTATGGCCTTGGCTGCACGAAATGAGATCCGCAACCCCCTTGGCCCCCCCCTTGCCTAACATTAGCACTCCTGGCTGGCCTCCTGAAGCATCCCCACCCCCCCCAGCTCTCTCACAGACTCAGGTCGCCTGGATGGCAGTGCAAGGAGCTGCTGCTGGTGGGTTAGGGCGGCCCCTTCACATATCTCCAGTTACCCTTTTGAAGCTATTCTACTGGATTTTAAACCCCATGGACTGCATGGGCAGTGACTGTGTCTTTCAGCAGCTTGTGCCATCTACCCAAAAGCCCTGTCAGTAAATAAATACTAACTTCCACATGTCTTTCATGAAATTACCCCCTCTGTAGGGTGAGACAAATCAGTTTATGAGCTGGTGGTCAATTTGGCCACTAGCTTTCAAAATCTGATAGCCAAAATAATATTTTAGTGGCTATCCTTCTTAAGGGCTCAAAAATCACTTTGTAGGCAGGTAGCCAAGTTGGCCAGTAACTTTCAAAATCTGATAGCCAATCTAATTTTCTTAGTAGCCACTGGCCACTTGGCTACCTAATTTGTCTCACACTGCCCCTCTAGCTTGAACGTATTACCTCTGGTGGTCATCTGCCTTTTTATCTTAAATAACCCCATGGTGCCTGCCTTCTTTTGTTCTTGCATTTTGTTTGTAAGTTTCTATCATGCCACTCTCTTCCTGCTGTCCTCCAGCATAAGGCTACAGTTATCTCAAGAGCTCTGGGTTCACACTCCAAAGATATATACACCTTGAATAAGGTATGAAGAACATTCCAATTTTCAAGTGCACTAAATTTGCGGGGAAGTGCTTTCAAAGAGCAAAATCTTTCCAACCAGTCTCTTGTCAGTCAACTCCTGCAAAACAAGCAGTCTGCAGCACTGAAAAAGATACCTTAATTGTCTTAACTGTCGGCAGGCATTTTTAAAATAGAAAAAAATAGGAAAATCACTTTTCAAGTTTACAGCCTACTAATCACACCAGAATTTAAATGCTAATTCCAGCCTGACTCTACTACTGATTTTTGATGGCTTTGACCCAGTGAACTTCCTGTAATTCACAACATTCTAAACATAAGTCAATATTCTTAGAACATATCATAAAACACGCATAAACAATGAATAGCTTTCGTGCAACCATACAATTTTACTTACTAAGATTTTAGCAAGAAAAACAAAACTGAAATGACCCTGACTAAATTTTTCCCCAGATACATTACACATTCCTGAGTCTGGCACTGCTCTTTTCACTTTCTTAGTCAAATACGACTTTAAAGTAGAGCCGTCTCAATTCCCACAGAAGAGGTGTGGCTCTTAAAATATGGACTGCTAGGTCAACACTTTTCTTGGGTACAAGCATTTTCCTTAAAGAAAGAACAAACACAAAGCTCTCACAAGAAACTTCTTCATATTAAAGAGCCAGTGTACTGCCTAAAATTAGTATTAACTTACAAAAGTAGTGTACTATTACTGCATATATCCGAAATATTTTTTTCTTTCTCCTTTTGCTAATTAGAACATTTTCTACCTGAAAATACTTTGTGTAATGTGTGGCACAGAATGGTACCCGGAGGCAGACATACCAAGTTCTATTTCTCCTCATCCATCATCCGCCCTTTAGCCACACTGTCTGTGACATCACAACTGACCAAGAAGAGCCAATCACCTGCCAGTAGACTGGCAACTTGTGATGTAACAATTAATTTAGGTCACAATGAGGTATGAAGATGATTGTAACTATATATGTCAGTCTCCAGGTAAAGTACTGCTATTTACATTGGACCTTGGCTTATGCAGTCAGGTAGAAAACTTTCTACTGAGTAAATGGAAAAAGGAAAAAAAACAAAAAAAAACTGTAAAAAGTAACAGACAACTTTTGAAAATGAATAACACCTTCTGCCTGCTGTTTGTAGTGCTACTACCTCTTTAAAGAAAAAAATGTGTTTGTTTTATTTTTAAATACGGATGTTGAGGAGTCTATTATTCTCTTATGTCCTCTGGGAGACGGGATTGCAAATCCAAGAAGGGTGGCTCAGACACCATAAGGATGATGAGGCAATACTCCTGACAAGTGTTATGACATGCTTCTGCATCCATCCTATTTTATAAATCTTCCAGTTTATAAAAATATTAATAAATGAAAAAAAGTATGATAAAAATCCACCCCGCCTTCATAGAGTGAAAAATCCACCCTCCTTCATAAAGTAGAATCACACACTTTTTAAGCCTGGTGCAAGAGGTTGTGGTTTTGAGTGTGCCTCGCATGCAAGTTTAAAGGGACATTGTCAACTTTCTTTGCATCATATTACTTTTAGTTGAAAACCTACATTTTATGATTGCTTACCTTCTCTAAAATGCATTGATGCTACTGGTTGTTTTATCTGCTTACTTTCTTAGTAGTACTGAAATGCCTGCTAATGGTGTTTCATATCCAATCCTGTTTTGTTTCAATTCCTTGATCGACTCTTATTGCATACTTCCTGAAAATTAGAACACCCCAAGCAGTGTAACCACTCATGATGCAGTAGTATACTCTCTTCCCACTGCATAATGAGTGAATAGATGTGTTGGAGGTATTCCCAAGTCCATGAAGGATGCAATGGGATTTGATCAAGGACTATAAATAACATTTTTGTGCAGTAACACCAGTATAGTGGGGCTGTCTGTTTTGCAGTTTTAAAAAGGAAAAATGAATCAGAATCAACTGTCAGCTACAGTATGTCAGCAATCTCTACAGAATGTGACCAATCATACAATGTGTATTTTTTTTTTAACTAGAGACGCTCTGAAGACTAAACGGGGTTGACAGAGTGCCTTTGTTTGATACTGACTGTTTGAATAACTACTGCAATTGCTAATATCTGAAGTAGGTCACAAAAAAGGAATCTGCTGCTCCATGCCACTTCAAGAACTGGCACCTCATAAATTTAGCACTGAGTAAAAATACATTAGTCAGGCTCAACTTGTCTTTTCCCTTTCACCTACCACAAACTTTATATGGAGCAATGTCAGGAACTGCCAATAGTGTTATTAGCTACAGAGTCATATATTGTTTTATTGCCACAGTGACAACTTTTGCATTGTTTATTCACAGGATGTCACCTATGAAGTTAACTGGTATCAAATTGCCCTACAGTAGTTGCAAAACAGGGCACCTTTTTAAAGCAGCATGCAGAATGTCCAAGATTGATTCTTTTTTCTTTTTTTGCAGAAGAATCAAGGTGCTTAGATGCAAGCATTAAAGTGCAAATTGGTGACATTATTTTAACTTTAATTACAATAAAAGCAGACACATTTTTAATTAATAAAAATAAAATACATTTTAGATGTCACCACAAGAAACTCACCCAAATAATCCACGTCAATATTCTTTAGTCCTAGTATAACTTACTTTACCACCAAATAATCTGTTCTATTTTAATATTTTTACATATTTGCATACTTGTTCAACAGTTTACAGTATACAGTATCTTATCTCTACCTCTGGTTT
The DNA here is from genome assembly GCA_016271365.2 of Neoceratodus forsteri. Classification (NCBI taxonomy): domain Eukaryota; kingdom Metazoa; phylum Chordata; order Ceratodontiformes; family Ceratodontidae; genus Neoceratodus; species Neoceratodus forsteri. The sequence goes on from CM057456.1 coordinate 1,206,622,415, forward strand.
TTCATTCCTGTGACATATTTAAAGCACTGGAGTCTGTTTTTGCCCCCTTCCTCAATCTTCAAATGGTAGGAAACCATCGTAAACATCACCCTGTGCAGTGACAATTCCCTTTTATTTATTTAGTTTTTGTTGACCGGGTAGGAGCACTAGACAATAGCACTGCCTATTTTTACACGGTGGACTAGTGTTGTACAACCAGTAATACTCCATATGGTTAGAAATGGGAACAGCAAATACACGAGACACTTGGAATTTTGGCCATGCCAGGCAGGAAGGGCTCCCTCTTCACATGGTTTCTCTCTCTGACGGTCCATTTTCATGGATCAGGCTGCATGTGGTACTGTACTATTCTCAGACGCTTTGATGGGGTGCTGGTATTGTCTTTCACAGTGACAAAGCCGAGTTTTGGAGTCAGAGCCAACAGTCAACCAGGGGCAGCAAGTGAGTTCCAATCTGAGTATGGGATGTGGTCCGCTGCACAATCTGTGCTTTTTTTTTTATCTATAATGGGTAATAAAGTAAACAACCTTTCTGGAAATGTGGAAGAGCTGCGTTTCACATACACAGTTTGACTAATGATCCTGCTGACACACCACCTGTGTATTAAGAGGGCGTCGGTAGGATTTTTAAATTTGATGTACATTTGGACTAATGGCAGCAGTTACTGTGCATCTCCCCTCTCTCCCCTCACCCCTAATGTAAAAATTGTGCTCAGAGGGCAGGAGCTGAATTAAATTACGAGAGTCCAGCGAGATACACATTTTTTAGTAGTGAGGTTGAAGGAAAAGGGTGAGAGCGGTGCTCACCTCCCTCCCTCACCCCACCCCCTATCACTGGGCATCCGGCCAGAGCCTCTTTTCATTTCAAACTAAAGGTAGTCTGACTTGTCTGCAAGTGAGCAAGCGTGTCATTCCACATGTGTGCATGCACTCACGGTTACCTCATCTGCCACCAGCTGTGTTTCACACAAGTATGGGAAGTTTGCTCTGCCACATGCATCTAACAGCCAAATGTAGCACCACACATATTTTTACAACTTGCAGTAAATCTTTTTAAAAAGATATTGTCAGGAGTCAGCACATGTCTTGGTGAGGGGCACCAGTTTCACAGCCAGAGGCCTGGGGGAGGGGGGGGTGGCTACCCCCAACACCCGTCTAGCTCAGCTACTGTTCATTTCTTCATGCTGTAAACTGTTTTCTTCTGAACTTCTGACTCTTCCTCCAAGCTCCATAACTAAATCAGTCCTTCGGCAGAGAGGGTTTAATGACTGCTCACCTCCACTGTTGACATCAGTACCACTCCTGGGTCAGCTGGCAAGAAGCATTCATGCCCGGAGAGACTCAACCAGCTCCATTTGTTCTGGCTGTTCCAGACCATACCGCATTTCAGTGTCCTGGCCTGGTATTGCATCAGTTGTAACTAGGCTGGACTGTGCTCTCATTACTGTTACATTTCCTGTTTACATTGAGTTTTATCACTTTGCATATGCATATCTGTTGGTACTACCTGATAGTGATCTATAGATTACTGTACTCATGCTTTGCACCTCTGTAGTTTAAATGTATTGTGCAGCCAGTTTGCAACCCATTCTTTTTATGTGACTGCCGTGAGCTGCGAATACTGTAGTTAGCTGCTTTTTCCCCTTAGCTGTGTACAATGTGGCTTTCAACTGAAAGTTTTCAGGCAACTCATTCGGAGCTTGGCTGAAACCAGCTAACAACCAGATATCAGCAAGCAAGAGAATTCCTATGCAGAGTTTTAAAAGCTCAAATGTTAACTGGCTGTTAAAGGGGCACTGTCAGCTTTGCCCCTCGGTTTTGCCCCAGTTTGCAACAATGATTCCACAAGCACATACCTGTACCAATATTAGAGTAGAATGCACCTACATAAGCAAAAAACTCAACTGGTTACCTGTTTTTGTAAAAAAAGCATTATTTCGGCTTACTCGCCAACCGAATGCAAACCCAGCCCAACAGAAGGAGATCCTACACGAGCAGCGCATGTAGTCGAGCCGCGGTGCCAAGTGCGCTTTATGGTCCACATTACAACAAATACATCATTTAATAGAACTCCGTAATAAAAGTGCTGCTAGTATTTAAAATTTAATCCGAGCACCAGTTCAGGCCGCAAACACTTTCAAACTGTGGCACGAATCCTGCGCATGTAGCAGCAGTGGGAGGAAAAGATCTTGCGCATGCGTAAGAACCTGCCGCTATTACGCATGTGCGGGATTTCTGTGCCACAGTTTGAAAGTGTTTTACTGCTGAACCGGTGCTCGGGATTAAATTTTAAATACCAACAGCACTTTTCATTACAGAGTTCTACTAAATGATATATTTGTTGTAATGGGGACCATAAAAAATGCACTCCGACTACATGCGCATTCTCGGCGTTGAATCTTCTTCCGGTGGGCCGGGTTTGCATCGTCCGAAAGTTAACTGAAGTAATGCTTTTTTTTTTTTTTTTTTACAAAAACAGGTAACCAGTTGAGTTTTTTGCTTATGAAGGTCCATTCTACTCTAATATTGGTACAGGTTATGTACCTGTGGAATCACTGTTGCAAACTGAGGCAAAACCGAGGGGCCATGCTGACAGTGTCCCTTTAAGTGGCGGCACAGGAAGTTTAAAGTGACCTGTACTGTATGTGTGTACTCCTCTGCAATACCACCCCCCAACCCCACCATGGCAATTGGAGGAAAAGCATTTATGGACTGTCTGCTTACCTGTAAAATATGTTTTAAATAAATAAATAAAACATCATGTGATAACTATATTCTGTATCAAACTACATGACTTTCTTTACATCCCCACCTCTATCAGATTGAATTGTTGCACCCATGTTTGCCATTTTAGCTGTTTAGAACATTCTGAAGTAACATTTTAAAGATGGAACCAAGTTAAAACCTGCAACATGGTTAGTTAATTGTGTCTGTATGCACAAAATTTCCAGGGGTAAGTATTAAGGTTGTTACCTATTTTAGTATCTTCTGCACCGTTTTATGGATAATTTATCAACATGATATGCCTATTTATTATACTTGCATCACACCATGAAGCTGATAACGGTTGCTTTTTTAAACACTCCAGTATTCCAAAAACATCAGAACAAATTTAATTGAAATTTACAATTTGTAGAGGATTAGTTCGACAAAGAATCCCAATTTCCTGAAACCTAGAAACCTATCTTTCACACTTGAAAGGACAAGTACGGTAAATGTACAATGGTCAGTTTAAAAAACAGCTCTCATGGTGCTTTACACAAGGTTGAGTAAATTTAATATATGTATAGTAGTTAACTACTTGAAATTCTGTGTTTTACACTGTTTCATCAAGTTTGAAAAAAGTACACAAAAAGCTCCAGCGTTTGATAATAGCGCCTCAGTCTAATCTTAAAATTATACCTGTTTGTGCACTTTCTCCTGCTAATCGATACTTAAGCCCCATTTATACTGGTCATTTCTACACTGATGTAAATGGTATGGAGAGTCACATCAGTGTACACCTGCACGTGCAACTTGCACAGGCATCAAACCGGTGTGGCTCTTGCTTGTGTGTGGCCACCATTTTAGGATTAGATTACAACCCTAGCCCTTTGGAGCCTGGCATCGTGTTTTTCTGAACTGGCAGTTTGATGCACAGTGATCTTGGAGTCTAAACAGACAAAGAAACAAACAGACAAAGAAACAAACAAACAAACAAAAAACGCTCACAGGTTTCCCAGATTGTTACTGTCAGTCTAAGGGGTGTAATCACATGGTGTTCAGTTCTGTACTTACCTTGATTGAAACGGGGTATGATTTATGTGTTGGTTCCTATGATAACATGGCACGGTGGATGCTGGAATGTGCAGATATCTCAGTGCCATTCTCAAAAGTGCTTAGGCAAATATGCACTCTGAATGAGAAAATGGACAGGCTCCACAATATCACATTTTGGAGCTCTTGTTTATTTTTTCAAACTCAACAAAACGCAAGATGCAGGATTTCAAGGTAATCAACTATATCAGCTACTTGTCTTTTAAAAGTATGGAAGAAAAGAAATTTGGTTTAATACACACAATACTCCCATTCATACATGCAATAAGGCAAAGTACTTCAAAATTCAGAAGGAGGGGAACGAATATTGCTACCATTTAGGTGCAGAGGGAGATTCAAACATTAAGTGGTGCTTGCAGGATTCAAACCCAAGCCACCGGCTTCTCAGCTCAGTGCTCTATCCACCTGGCTAAAGTTCCTTCCTAACCCAATTTTTTTTTTCCTGACGGTAGTAGCTGTTGTCTAAATCTAGTCCTGACATGAACCAATGGATGCTATCTGCTTATAGCAAGTCCTACAGCTTGAGTAACTGCCAAAGGCTGTGCGTGGATGTGACTATGCAAAATAACAACCACTACACGTTTACAGTCAAGTGCTTTGCAGTGCAATGTGCATTAAACAAATGCTACATACAGTAAATGCTAATTTTTCTTCCTCTTCCTAAATCTTATATTTTGAAAGACAGAACAGTTACACACTTACCATAACAGCAGAGGATCTTTGACAGAATCTCTTCCCTTAGGCCACACCTTTGGAAAAATGCCCGTGTCAGTGCTAGGACCACACAGAAACTTTTGTTTGCCAGGGGCCACCCATGATGATGTCACACTTCAGCATCTACATAAATGTGGGCAGCCAAATCTCTCCACAGTTCCCTGCCAGAAACTGTGCTCGAAGGACTGTTTTCTTGGGGAACCAGGAGATTATACCAGAACCACCAATACTAGGCCAATGCAGATGCTAGAAATAGCAGCCATGGAAATTCCTAAAGCAGAACTGGATGCCATATTCCCTACAGCTGATAAAAGGAGGAAGGAGGGAGGGAGGGCGGCGGCATGGTCAAAGAGAAGAGATGCTCTCTCTTCGATGACATCTCTTCCCTCAGGCCACACCTCTAGAATGAATCCCAAGCAGTCCCAAAAGCTAACTGGGGGGTTGGTGTAGTCTGTTCATGACAGCAGGCCCAATAGAACAGTAAGACTGAAGCCTGCTCGTCTACGAGAAACAATGTCCAGACTGTAATGTTTAGTAAAGGTGTGGACAGTACTCCAGGTGACTGCAGTGCAGATGTCAGTCACAGAGACATTTCTGAAGTAAGCAACAGAGGTGGCCATGCTCCTTATGGGAGGACCATGAACCATATCAGGAAGTTCCTTACCATACTTACTATAAAAGAACACAATATAATGTGCTAACCACTTATACAAGCACTGTTTCAACATAGGGATGCCCTCTTTGCCAGGAGTGAATGAAACAAATAGCTGATAGGACTTTCTGCAGTGCTTCGTGCAAGCAATATAGTACCTTAGGATTCTATGTACATTCTAATTATGGAGCAATGCTTCACCCTGACTGGCATGCTCAGGATAATAAACTGAAAGGCTGAAGGTTTGATTTAGTGTAAACTCAGACACCATCTTTGGCAAAAACATAGGATTAGTACAATAAAGAGACACTGTCTTTACAGAAAATCAAATAAGGAGGCTCACACATTACAGCCTGCAGCTCTCAAATCCTTGAGCCAAAGTGATTGTAACTAAAAATAATGCTTTCCGGGGCATAACTCACAACTCACAGCTGTCTCAAACGGAGCCAAAGTAAGGTTTAGAAGCACAGAATTCAGGTCCCAAAGCAGGGCCAGATTATGAATGGGCCATTTAATGTGCAGAATACCGCTAAAAAAAGGTACAGGAGACCTCCAACTGACCTACTGTTTGCCCATCAGCAGGGGTAAGAAAAGTTGATATAGCTTCCAGATGCGCCTTCAGTGAACAATACTGCAGACCAGAAGACTGTGGGGAGCTTCAAGCATGCATGGCATAGGCACAGGGGCATATTAGGTAGAGGAATGGGGGAGGAAGTGACATCTATTACCAACTAGGGTCAATGGTGATGGAATAGGGAAGGACAAGGGGCAGACTGAATAGGCTTATAGGTCCTTTTCTGCTTACAAAATCTATGTTTACCAGAATCAGACAGTGACAGCAAGTATTCCAACGCCACATTTACTGAAAAGATGAATGGGTCCAAATGCCTGGAAGTGGCCCACAAAGTGAAGCAGTTCCACTTTAAGGAGTATGTCCTGCATGTCCGGTGGAAGCCTTTCTGGCCACAACCAGCACATCAGCTGCTTTTGGGATGCCCCAAACCGTGCAATAGCTAGACTTCAGGAGCCAAGCATTCAGGTGCAGTAACTTCAGGTCCAAATGGACTAGAGCCCCCTTGTCCTGTGACAACAGGCCTCTGCACAGAGACAATGGTACTGGAGGCTCCACTACTAGTTGTTGGAGCAGCAGATACGATATTTCTTGAGGCCACAGAGGTGCAAGAAGGATAAAGGTCACACTCTCCATTTGTAGTTTCAGTAATACTCTGTATTATTAGAATGGGAGGGAATGCATACAGAAACCTCCTCTTCCAAGAGAGGGACAATGCATCTTGCCAAAAAAACTTCACGCCTTCGAACATGTGAGCAGAAACACGGCAATTTTTCATTGTGTGGGGATGCAAAAAAGGTCCAACGCTGGATGACCCTCCCTTGCAAAGAGGTCATCTACCACTGAGGTCAACAGTTCCCATTCATGCATCTTGGACTGTGACCTGCTTTGCTTGTCTGCTAAAATGTTTTGGACCCCTGGGAGATGCATAGCTGATAACTCCAGGCCATGTTCCAGCACCCAGAGTACCACACGCTCATTGCTTTCTGACACATGGTATAGGAATGAGTCCCCCCGTTTATGTAATGCACAACACTGATGTTGTCCATCTGTACTAGCAGATGACCCAGAGTCAGATACTCCCGGAAAGCCTGAAGACTGTGTAAAACAGCTCTCTTCTCCAGAACAATGATGTGTAATCTGGTTTCCACCTGGGTCCATGAACCTTGGGTTTGATAAGGGCCTAGATATGCTCCTCACCTGGGTCCTGAGGCATCCGAGGTGGGAGTATGAGTTGGAGTTGGGATTAGAAATGGAATGCCCCTCAAAAGTTGTTGAGGTCCATCCATCACGTCAGTGTTTTGCGTAAAAGGGACATGATAGATGCATACAAATCTGCCAGCAGAAACAGGCCTTATGGTCTACCAAGTCTGCTCGTGTGCACAGCTATCGCCCCTGAACCGTGAGCTGCCCCTCCCCTCCCCCTCCCCCTCCAGCAACCTCATTACTATTAACCCAGACACCCCTTTAGCCCTGTCCCAAGCCCTTTGAAAGAGCCCACCGTCCTACATGATACCACCTCCTCAGGTAGGGTATTCCATTTCGACACCACCCTTTCCGTGAAATAATGCTTCCTCATCTCTTTCCTAAATCTGCCCCCTCCAGTCTTAGCCCATGTCCTCTTGTGTCCCTTCCTCAGATTAAATAACCCATCAATGATGAGTACCTTCTAGTCCACGTTGTCTATCAACTGGCCCCACTGCACTCTCAGTGTCCACTGTGGTATCCACATGTGTAAGTGGGCCAGTGGCACAGTCACAATAGCTGCTGCCATGAATCCCAGGAGACATAGGAAAGTTCTGGATGGGACATAATGCTGATGAACACCAGTTGTGCCTGAGCCCTGTCCAGGGGTAGAAACACTTGGCCCTGTTCAGTGTCCAGGACAACACCTACTGTGTATAATTCAGCCTTTGGCAAGGGGTCAGTACTGACTTTGGCACATTCACTGTAACCCCCACGTCTTTGAACAATAGCCTTATTCGGGAGAGTGTGTGCTAGAGTTGGTTCGGGTTGTGTTGCGTATATCTTTCTTGTACATGTGACTTGGAATGTAAGTACTCTGCTCCCAACAGCATTGTAAACATGTTGTTCCTTTTGTATTATGTACATTTATATGTAACTGTACAATTTTCCACCTTGTAAATGAGCTTGCTCAGTGGTGATCGTCTGGATAAATAAAGATTTGATTAATTGGATAAAAAAAGATTTGTTTGATTGATAGACTGACTGATTGGTTCCTGGAACTGGCTTTCAATAGCCAGGTATGGAAAGACATACAGACCTTCCCTGCGAAGGACTGCTGCCACCACTGCTAAGCATTTGGTAAAAGACCCGTGGTGCACAAGACAGGCCAAAGGGCAGCAGTGTAAACTGGAAGTGCTCCCCTTCAAGGACAAATCTCAGATATTGTCTGCGATGATGTCTGATCTTAAAATGAAGATATTCATCTTTCATATCCAGGTAGCAAATCCAGTCTCCAGTCTGCAGCAGGGGAATCAGATTGTGCAGGGATACCATCCAGAACTTCTTGTATTCTATGTAGAACTTTAGGTCTCTCAAATCTAAGACAGGCCTGAGATCTCCTGTCATCTTGAGACCAGGAAGTATCTGGAGTAGAACCCTTTGTTCTTCTGGAAAGCACAGGTTTTTCTGCATTTTTTTTTTTTAGCAAACCTTGTACCTTTTCTTTCAGTAGGGGACAAATGTCCTGGAGGATAAGCTGAAAGAGGTGGAGGATGCTCTAATGGGGGTTCTAATAACTCCAGAGCATATCCCTGTGCAGTTATATCCAGGACCCATTCCTCTGTTGTAATCTCCCTCCACTGTGTCAGATGAAGGGAGACGCGGCCCCCTACCACCACCTCCTGAGGCTGAAGTGGTGTGGGGAAGCAACATGAATCATGCTGAGCCAGTGGGGGCAGAGCCACCAGCTTTGGATGCTTTGGAATGGGCTCCTGGGGGAGCTGGCAAGGTTCTGCCACCCTTACCTCAGCCTTGCTGATGACAAGCTAGATTGCCACCTCTGGCGGCAGACTGACAAAAGGATCCTTTATCCCGATCTCTACTAGGCGTGGGATACAAGGATTTGACCGACAAAGTCATTTTAGAGATTTGAAGGCCTTTTAATGCCTCTTCCACATAGCAGCCAAACAGTTTGGTGCCTCTAAACTGAGCATTCAGAACAGTTTCATGCACATGAGTTGCAAACCCAGCCACCGTAACCCAAGAATATCTTCTGAAGTAAACACTAGTGGCAGCTGCCCTGGCAGATGCATCCAAAAAAACATCATATGCTGAGAGTAGCAACTGTTTGCCAACCTCAGCTCAAGAATTCAAATTTTTAAGTAATGCTTGCATTTCCTTCTGAAACAGCTATTTTGATACTTGATCATGAGAGCCTGGCACTTTGCAGTACGAAGGCCTAGTAAGGCAGACATATATGTTCGCTTGCCACTCACCATCAAGCCTCCTGGATTACTGATCAGTGGGCAGGGTGCTCATGTGTTTTGTGCCCCTGGATCTATCAGGGACAGCCACTATGACCACAAAATTGGTATCAAGCTGGTTGGCATAACAAGGCTTGGCAGCAGGTGCAGGGTACTGCTTGTCAGCCTTTCTGGGTACAGCTGGTACTGAATTTGGCCTGTACCATGCAACAAATGTTGCATCCTCCAATGCAAGGTAACTTGGAGGAACAATGATGAATGCATTACATGGTACTCCCCCCCCCCCCCAAAAAAAAAATCCATCAACTTCTTTAGTAGAATCCTCGTTTCCCACAGCAAATCACACTGCATTCTGCATTTGATGTATCATAGTATGGAAGGTGAAGTCTTCAGGAGGAGATCTGGGTGTATACACCACAGAACATACTCACATACTAAAATGCCAGCAGAATAGGCCTAATGGTCTTTTGTGTCTGCTCCTTTGGTCAGCCCCCACCCTGGGAGCTGACCTTGGTGCCCCCCCCTCGCCTTCTCTGGCTTCTCCCTTCCCAGTTCCAGATATTCTCGCTGCACTGGATTTTGCTTCCAAAACCCTTCCCCTGTACCTGTCCCACCCCTCTTGAACCCCTCCACCATCTCTGCCTCCACCAACCCCCCCAAGAAGATACTGTGGAGCTAGAAGCTGAAGCATAATGTTCTTGCCCGTAACCTTCCTCCTCTTCATAATCCTTCTCCATTAGGAGGTCTGGATTCTATTCTTCCTTGTTGACGGCATTCCTGTCAATGACAGGAACTGAAAACCTCGCTCCTCGCTAGCAACGCTGGAGACCACTGCTCAGGAGGCACTTGCTGTGTACCAGCCAATGATGTTGACAGGGCCTGTGATGCAGAAACCCCCGTCAATGGCAGTACAAGCTGCATAGGCAAGCCTGAAAGTATGCACTGTATCCAGGGTTCTAAATAATTGATTAGCAGTTTTTTTCTTGGGGTGATACTAACTGTACAGAAAATATTTATATAGATTTTCTAGAAGTGCTGTGTTTGTTAAACACAGTGAGGCAAGAGCTATGCATTTTCACAAAGTTTTAGCAATTTTATGAGCAAAACGCTGATCAATTTTTAGAGTTAAATAAAACCCTGGTATCATATCTGAAAACGACACCAGTACTGCCTGCATGTCGACGACGCACTGGCTAGGGGCTGTGACTAATGTAGTCAACGATGGGCCTGAACCCACTGCTGATGACAATGTACCATCTGTAGTAGGTATGACAGTGCCTAAGCCAAGCCCCAACCTTGGTGTCTGGTTGACAGTCGGGGGGGGGCAATGGCTTCACCACCGCCAGGGCATACAGTGATGATGCAGCTGAAGTACCGGCAGGCCACAACGGTGACCTACACCTCGTTGGGGAAGCAGATCTGTCTTTCTCCTTATACTTCTGTTTGTGTCCCAACGACTGGTCTTTTTCGCAGTCTTTTGACATCAACGACCGTGAATCAGCGAAGGGGCTGGTAACACCACTTTCTGAACCTGGGCTTTTTCAATGGCCGCTAGAGTTTTTTTCTACTAAAAACTTCTCCAGCACCTTTCTTCTATGTTGCCTGATTGCTTGACTGAAGCCCTGGCAAATCTCATAAGTCCTGACGTTGTAAGAGAGGTGTAAACAGCAGACCCACATTTTGAGAGCATTGTCCTTACATCTTTTCTCCGCACCCGATGTACTGGAACAATGGCATTGGTTTCAGTGGCATGCAGAGGCAACAATATCCTCAAAAAGAAAAAACAAATAGTGATTACTTAACAATAAAGTAATAAACAACAATGGCTACTTGGTTGGCGTTTCTACAGTAGGTGCGACAATACAATCAATGGCTGGAAAAGAGCCAAGGAGAGATGGGGGTACCCACATTTATGCAGACACTGACATTGTGGGCAGCCCCCTGCAAGCAAAAGTTTCTGTGTGGTCCTAGCACTGACGTGGGTATAGTTCCAAAAGTATGGCCTAAGGGAAGAAATATCCTCGTAGATTTAAAAATCTGACAGAGCTATACTGCAAGTGACTTTAGCAATATACATTTAAAACACTGGGAGAGCACCATACCAGAGAGGCAGTTTTTAGGCAGCGAAGTATAAGGGATCTGTAACAGAATGCTGGGAAAGAAGAAATATTCTAATTGTTTTTTGTGCAGCTCTCCAAAGCATACACATGCTCTCAAGTCTCATTCCCAAAGCAAGTCATCATGGGTATGCAAATCATTGTGCAAGGCAGGGGTATGAGGCTTCACCAGAACAGACATCTTCTTTTCAACAGCTTGTACATCTGATCCAGTACAGGCTGAGGATGACAAAGTACTGACATGTGTATTGTCCTCTTTGGGACTCCTCAGTGTACTGCCGTCATAATCTCAACCGTGCACAATGTTCGAACCCCAACTCAATGTCCATTTAGAACTTTGCCCTACAAGTGAGACACTCTAACTCACAAATGGAAGACTCCGTTTTGAAAAGCACTGAAAGACTATGAAAAAGACCAGTTGCTGGGACACAAGCATAAGGGGAAGGCCAGATCTACTTCCCCGGCGAAGTCTAGGTCTGTTCTCATTTACCCTTCTGTTTAGTTTTAGAGCTGTGCACTGCACAAAAGCACACTGAAATACAGGTTACACAAGTTAAACTGATCCCTGCAAAGTTATTCCAATCAGTATATCCCTTACAGTCAGAATGTTTTACTATATCTGATATCTTGCCCCAGTCGGCAGTAGCATGGTTTACTTAAACAGCATCATGGTTTACTGTCTTCAGGCATTACTACAGAAACATCTGACAGAGATCAAAAGCCTGAGGTAATTGTAGCTGTAATGAATGGTTTCCATTGTGCAGAGTTCCTTACAGTGAATCACCTTCAGGAGCTTATGAATACAATGTAGGCCTTTTGCCAAAAATCAGGAAGAAGGAGAAGCTTCTTTCAAGCCACCTAGCACTGGCTATTTTTACCTTTTTGGCTCCATCATGACAACACTGTCACATTTTGTATTTAATAAAGCAGTTTGCAAATAAAAATATGATGCAAATATGTACTGAACTATTTTCATGTTTTCAGTTAAGTGAATTGATTTTATCCCATACACGTAACCTTTTGCTGAAATATGACACCTTTTATAGACCGCCTGTATTTCTAACTGCTTTATGTAAGCTTTGAACCACAAATATGACTCTTTGGCAGCTGGTGACTGTTGGGAGGGACTGGGACATAGATAAGGTGTTTATAACTGTCTTAACATTGCTGCTGGTCCTCCATTTTTTATTTGAAATATTTCCTTTGAAATCACTGTCCAACTGTAGACTGTTGACAAAGTAAAAAAAAATAAAAAAATAATGAAATAAGAAAAAATTACTCACCTTAGTAATGTTGTTTCTTCGAATGGAGTCTTGCTATATTATGACAGTAGCAGTTTGTCCCACCACTAGAACTACTCCGGAGGTGAAATGGTTAATACCATTCCAAAATAGAACTTTGAGCACGAGCTCTAAGAAGCAGCTCTATCTGTGTAATTTCAAACCTGAACTGTCAGATCTTTATGAGCAAAAACTCACTAAGGTCTGTGTGGAAGCTGTAACCTACACTAGCCAAATGGCTACCTAAATATTAACAACCATTGCTGGTCCCAACACCCAAGACTCAAGTCAGGGGACCAGAACTACTAACACAATTCTAACAACATGAGAATAAAACAACAGTATAATAAAACACACACCCCAAACTCCCAAGGGAGAAAGCTAAAGGGCATAAAATAGTACCACACTAAGTTGCCGCACCCACTCAAGTAGAAGTTCTGAGAGGGCAGGCTGGGGGGTCATAATATGCAGACTCCATTAGAAGAAACAACATTACTAAGGTGAGTAATTTTTTCTTCAAACAACATGAAGTCTTGCTATATTATGACAGTAGCAGACTACACAGCAGTACCTCCATGGAGGAGGGCAGAACCTACTTGGGAATAGGCTCTGAAGAACAGCTGTGCCAAACCCAGCATCTCTCCTGGCCTGGACATCCAGGAGTAATGCTTGGTAAAAGTGTGTACTGCTTCCAAGTAGCAGCCTGGCATATCTCTAATATAGGGATGTCTCTGGCAGCAACTAGAGACGCAGCTGTACCCCTGGTAGAATGAGCCCTCAAGCCAGAGGGGGGATCTCTGCCCAGTTTCTGATAACAAAATTGGATACAAGAGACAATCCACCTGGCAATTGATCTCTTATTGGCAGGTTTACCTTTCCCAACTTCAACATAGGTAAGGAAAAGTTGGAGGGATTCAAACCTGTGACCTTTGGTACGCTCTATATAGTAACTAAGAGCTCTCTTAACATCCAGGCTGTGCAACCTCCTCTCACCAGAAGAGGAGTGATCAGTGAAAAATAGTGGAAGGGAGATAGATTGGTTAAGATGGAAATCTGAAACCACCTTAGGTAAAACTTCCTATTAGTCCTAAGGACTACCTTATCCCTATGGAAAGAAATAAAGTCAGTTTCCACTGACAAGGCTTGCAACTCCTTATGCTGTCTAGCAGAGTGATAGCCCTCAGAAAAACAGTTTTCCAAGTTAGATACTTAAGCTCTGCAGAAAACAGAGGTTCAAAAGGGTTGCATTAACTGGGCAATACAAACATTAAGGTCCCAGGCAGGGGCGGTTCCGAAAGGGTGGATTAGTATGGAGTAATCCCTTAAAAACTTGGAAAACACAGGGTGAGTGGAAAGAGGATGACTTTCCTGCTGACACAAAAGCAGATACAGCTGCCAAATGGACTCTCAGGGTAGCTGGTCTGAGACCCAAGGAATTAAGATGGACCATGTAATCTAATACAATGGGCAAATCAGCAGATTCTGGGAAATATTTTTCCCAGCACACCAAATGGAAAACCTTTTCCATTTAGAACTATAAGTAGCCCTAGTGGAAGGCTTTTGGAAGCCTTTAGATTTCAAGAACACCTTGAAAGAGGTGTAAATCAGCAAACTCTTAACTCCTCAAGTGCCAGGCCTTGAGGTTGAGGGATTTGAGGTCCGGATACCAAACCCTTCCCTGGGCACAAGTTAACAGGTTGTGAATCCTGGGGAGGCAAAGGGAAGATGGATTGTCAGTGACAGAAGGAGTGGGTACCAGGGCTGCCTGTCCCAATCCGGGCAATCAGAATCACCCTGCAAGGCTGAGATCTGATTTTGACTAATACTTTGAATAGGAGAGGGAAGGAGGAAAGCAAAAGAAACTTCCTCCCAATCCAGGAGAAGGGCATCCAGGGACTGAGCCCAACACTGGAGGCCTGCAACAGAACAGAGGAAGTTTGTGATTGTCTGGGGCTGCAAAAGATCTATCTGAGGGTGCCCCATCTGGCAAAGACTATCCCCAGCACTTGAGGATCCAGGGACCATTGTGATGGCCCTGGAAATCCTGCTGAGAGCATCCGCTAGGACACTGTCCTTCCTGGAAGATGAACTGCTATGAGGGAAGTGTTCAGGAATAGGCCAGAGACTACAACTTCATTGCCTCGGTGCACAAGGCCGAAGACCGAGTGCCCCCTGTTTGTTGATGTACCACATTGTTGTGGTGTTGTTCTGTTCTGACTTGTATCACCTTGTTGTGGACAGATGCAGAAAATGCTTGAAGAGCTAAAAGACAGCTCGAGTTCCAGCAAATTGATGTGGAGCAGAGATTCCGGGGGACCACACTCCCTGAGTGGAAAGGTCGCCATGTGGGCTCCCAACCCAGAAGGAAGCATCTGTAGTGAGAGTCAAATTGTGAGCAGGGGAATGAAGGACCCCAATCTTAAATTGCTCTGATCCTGCCACCACTGGAGGCCTGGATCAAGGTCGAGTCACTGGGACCAACTTGGAAGGGGTCTCTTCTCTGAGACCAATAGGTTCTCAAGTGAAACTGAATGTCTCTCATCTGAAATCCTGCTCCCTGCACAACAGCTGTGGATGCAGCCATGTGTCCCAGGAGCTGCAGAAAGTGTCTTGCTGGTCGAGAACCTGCAGGGTGAAGGAGGAGGCCAGAGTCACTAAATTCGTCACCCTTTCTAAGGAAGAAAAGCTCTGGCTAGCTTTGTGTCCAACTCTGCCCCTATAAAGGTGAGTACCTGGACTGGTTCCAGAACCGACTTTGGTAGATTTAGCAGAAAGCCCAGGAGCTGAGAAGCTGCTGGGTAACTTGCAGGTGAGATTTTACCTGTTCTGGGGACTGGCCTACAATGAGCCAATCGTCTAGATAGGGAAAAACAGCAATCCTTTGCCTCCTTAAGTGAGCCACTGCCACTGCTAGACACTTTGTGAATACCCTTGGGGCAGAGGTAAGGCCGAAGGGCATTGCTCTAAACTGGTAATGACCTGAGGGTAGTTCGAATCTGAGGTACTTTCGAGGGGAGCTTCTGATTAGGACGTGGAAATAGGCATCCTTGAGGTCCAGGGAGGCTAACCAGTCCCCTGGCCTTAGGGAGGGTAAAATCATTGCCAGAGTTACCATTTTGAACTTTGGTTTCAAAAGATGCTTGTTCAGATATCTGAGGTCTAATATGGGCCGCCATTCTCCTGTCTTTTTTGGGGTAAGGAAGTATCTGGAATACAGACCCCTGCCCTGGTGCAGGAGGAACCCTTTCCACTGCTCTGAGAGCCAACAGGGTTGAGACCTCTGCTTCCAGAGCAAAGGTCTCTGAAGCACTTGCAGTGAAAAGTCTGGTTCAACTTGGGAAACTTTTGAAGCTGAGAACCAGACCCTGGCTTACTACTTCCAGAACCCACTTGTCTGAGGTTAAAGAAGCCCAGTTCTGACTGAAGTAAGCCAGCCTGCCCCCTACCGGTAAAGGAGATCGGCCCTGGGCACCCCATCAGGGTGCCTGCTTAGCAGGAGCTTTAGGCTGAGGGGTGGAGCAGGCCTGCCCACCCCTCGGCCTGCCTCTGCCTCTGAAGAAGCCCCTCTGAGCATAGGCAGAGGAGGCCTGAGTCTGGTAAAAGGCCTGTGAAAAGGCCTCACCCCTACCCTGGGGTATGCCTTGAGGAGTGGCTTGCAGCCCTTAGCTTGGGCACTTTTGTAAGTAGTCCTATATTCATCCATCTTTTTCATGTAATTCTCTGTCTGCTCCCCAAACAGAGAATTTCCCACCACAGGAAAATCCATAGCCTCAGTCTGGGTATCCTGTGACAGACTAGTACATCTGAGCCAGGCCAACCTACGAAAAGCTACAGATGTGGCCATGACCCTAGAGGAAACATCATTAACATCCACAGCAGCATGAAACTGTACCTTAGAAGCCTCAATGCCATCAGCAGCCACCTGTTCTAGTTTGCTAGCCAGCTGGCCATGGACTTGCTTGGCTAATTCCATAACAGTATCCCATCTAGATTTCTGATACCTAGCTACATAAGCCATATAATTTGCTTGCCTGAGTCCCAGAGAGGCTGCCATATACTGTTTTTTCGCCATGGCATCAATCTTCCTGGAATCCTTGTCAGGAGGATGTGAAGCCAGGGGGATATTAGCTTTATCACAGGCTGCAGCCTGAACTACCCCAACATGACTGCATTGCTGAGAAAGAATTCTGTATCAGGACCTGACAATGTGTACCTTCTGTCCATCTTTTATCTACAGGAGGCACATAATTAGGAGCTTTTACAATTTTTATTGTTTGCTCCCTAAAAGACTTATGCAAAGGAATAGACAATCTCCTAGACTCTGGAATATCCAACATTTCTACAAAATCAGGCTCCTCTTGCTCATCCACAGCTTCTTCCAAGGGAAGCTGGAGGGTTTCAGCAACTTTTTTGTAAAACATAAAATGAGATGGGGACTCAGATAGCATAAGGGAGTTCTAGAGGTCTGTCTGGGAAATGTCCGGTTCAATGGGCACACCAGACCTTCCCAGCCACATTCATACTGTTCATAATCATCCTCCCCTCCTCAGTTCATAAAATTCTCAACATCATATTCCTGAACCACTGGAACCGGACGAACCGACCTTTTGCCAGATAGTGGCGGTTCGGATGGAACCTGAGACAGTGGACAATTTGTATGGCTTTTGCTATCTCTGCAGCAGTTGGAGAAGGGGTTTTTGACTCCAAACCTGCTGACTTTCTTGTTTTCTTTACTGGAATTGGTTCCTCAGAACCAGCTTTTCTTTGCCGAGGAAGTCTCGCCCTGGTCAGAGGGCACTCCCTCCGGTTCGGTTGGCACCGAACCGGGCTGGCCATCCGGGTCAGCGGACTTTTTGGCCTCTCGTTCCCTGAGCCTGCCCAATCTCTTTTCCAGGGTGGCTGCAGGGAAATTCTTACATATCTGGCAGTCTGACTGGAGGTGGTCAAACCCCAGACAATAGACACATGTGGTGTGTGGGTCAGCCTTGGCAAAGACTTCCCACAGACATCACAGTGTTGAAACAGTGAGCCGGTTTTTCTTTGGGTTTCTCAGACATAATGCCAACCTAACCAGAAAAACTTGCCAACGGCAGTGCTAGGCAAAGACACCCTTATCGGTTCCTAACGTGTCACGGGTATTGGAAAACGAATAAAATCCAGTTTTTAGAACCGATAAGAACCGAACCGCACTCTAAAATGTTAAACTTTAAGTTAATAAGTTTTAAACCCAGCTGATCGGTTCAAAACCGAACGATAAACTTACAAGTTCCACACAGACAAAACCTTTAATTTACTTACGATTACCACAGACAGAGCTTGAACCGAATGGTTTTAGGTTAAAATAAAACTATTCTCGGTTGAATCGAACCGAGAAAACACTGTTTAAACCGAGAAATGAACCGAGCAGTAGGAGAAATCTCCGGAGCGACTGTTCACTGAGGCGGAGTAAAGAATCTGACAGTTCAGGTTTGAAATTACACAGATAGAGCTGCTTCTTAGAGCTCGTGCTCAAAGTTCTATTTTGGAATGGTATTAACCATTTCACCTCCGGAGCAGTTCTAGTGGTGGGACAAACTGCTACTGTCATAATATAGCAAGACTTCATGTTGTTTGAAAAGCACTTTCCTAACAATCTAAAAAATCCGTACTTAGGAGAATATGAGGAACAGAATGAACAGGTGACTGCTTGTTGGTCCTCATTGCTTTATGTGAATGCACTATAAACAAGTTAGCAGTAGAATGACAATCTATTGTTTTTTTCAGAATTCACCGAGTCTGCCAGTGTCTATGCTATAATTTTGGGAAAGAAAGCAGATCATCCGTCCATCATGTTCAGTAAATCGTAACACAGTGAGAGAACTTTTTAAATAAATTTTCCCATAATTAACTTTTTTGCCCCACTGTGACTGGGTTATGTGGGTAGGGTAAATGAGTGAGACAAGACCTCCAAAGTATGGTTAACATAGCTTTGCTAGGTGTGAATGTTTATTGTCCCAAAAATACAATTTTTTTGTAAAAAGGTATATTTACATACAAAAAAATAAATATAAGACATAAATGGCATAAGTCTAAATTTCAGACTAGATGAAAAAAAATAAAAGAAGAAAACAAAAAGAAAACAGCTCTTCTTGAGCTCTCAGAACTACCCTTCCCTGGTAGTTCTGCCACAGAGTAGATAAACTTTCAATTATAGTATCTACAATCATCTGTGTTCTGAGATAACCTCTCTATACTCACTTCCAGGCTTATCTGCTTTAACTGAGCAACAGGACAGGTCTTACACACTTTCCTACAGCATCATCAGATCAGCTGATCTGCCCCTTATCTGAAAAAAAAAACAATCATTCCTCCTCTAATACAGCAATAATGGAGGATCAGCATGACCATATGTACAAAATATAATACCCCTATCATTATAACCACAGTTTGTCCAGCTATAGCTAGTACAGGGCAAGATATTTAGAAACAATTGCAAATTGTTCATATACTTTATAGCTCCTCCCCCATCTCACCTTGAGTGACAGCTGTCCTAGACCATGTAACAGCCTCAGCATGGTGCTGCTGGCTCCCAAGGGCTCATTTTACAGGATAGCTGTGCTCAGGTAAGAGCAAGTCTGTACACAACCCACTTCAACAAAAACTGTAACAATCCTCGTTTGTATCTTGCATAATACCTTTTATTTACCATTTCTCCTGTTTTAAGAACCATAATAGTACAACATGCACTTACAGAGTACTGTAATACCTGATGGCTGATATTTTAAGCCTTCGGGAATATTTTCATTTGGTCCCCTTTTTTTTTTCCATGTCTCTTTAGCCAGAGGGTTCTTTCCAGTAGACTCCCGCTGCCTACCAGAGTTAGCGCTACTCCCATTTTCATACTAGAAAGTGAAAACTTTCACTTTCTACACATAGCCGCGCTATGCAGTCCTTCTGACTAATCCGGGGCCAAGCACATGGCTACAAGAGAAGCAAAGTGTACTTCTTGTAGTGGCAGGCTACTTCTACTGATCTCCACCTTTAATACACCTTAACTTGTGCTTTAGGACACTGGACACTTGCATTTTGGAAACTGAATACAATTATAATGCAAGCAGTGTGTTTTTGGAGGTGCAAATCTGTGAAAGGGATTACTTTCACTTTCCTGACTCGGCAGAGCCTAACCTAACACTAAGAACAGGAGTTCTACGAAATAAATAGTGCCTTTGCACCATGCAGCTACGGGAGAGGTGTTACTGCTTTCCTTCTCTCCCATAGCAGTTTACTGCTGACTCGCTTCCTGTGAATTCTTTACCGCAAGTCAATCTGAGTCTCTAAACATACAAAAAAAACGGCAGCACAGTTACTTTTACTGCAAGCAGGGTCTGTCTTTATTTTGCAGGGGAAAATAACTACTCGGCTGCTTTCTAAAGCAAACAGTTGCTTATTTAACTTATAATCACCATATATATGTGCAGCATCTTTGTATTCTTTTAAAGCCACACAACGTTTTTGATTATTTTTTTA
Organism: Neoceratodus forsteri; assembly: GCA_016271365.2. NCBI lineage: Eukaryota > Metazoa > Chordata > Ceratodontiformes > Ceratodontidae > Neoceratodus > Neoceratodus forsteri. The sequence goes on from CM057456.1 coordinate 1,206,642,519, forward strand.
GCATAGGCATGGGAGGAAAAAATGAAAATATAAAGAGGGGCAGGCAAGAAAGCAATGATCTTGGAAGAGTGCAAGGCTGTCAAAACCCTCTACTTGGGCAGTCCCTACATCAATAGTGTTAGTCTACATAGGCAAGACAATGCAAAGCAAGTTTGGTTCTACGCCGTTCGATCCATACAGCTCTGAGCACCTTAGAAAAGTAAACATTAAATAATCGTACATAAACAATCCTACTGAATTATGATGACAATTTCTACAAATTTATGATGACAATCATAATCATTAAAAGTGAACATAAACAAATGAGACTTGCGCACCTTCTTATAAACTTCCACAACCAAAGGGCCATTAAAGATAGCGAGTAGCAGCCCAACTCCAAATGAAAGGTGCAGCCTCCCCAAAATGTCCCCTAATAACTTTACCTTAGAGTGCAGGACAGATAAGAGGCGCACCTTGGCAGAATGGAGACAGTGGACAGGGGTGTAAACAGACAGGATTATCAAGGGTAAGGCAGCAGGTTTAATGCAAAAAAGTGGAAAACAATGCACTTGGGTCATAGAAACTCAGCAGCAGAGTACAAAATGGGCAGAGTGATACTGATGAAGACCAAGCAAGAAAGAGACTGAGGGGTAATCATATTGGATGACCTAAAGGTGGCCAGGCAGTGTGAAAAAGCAGTCGGAACTGGCTAGTGGGATGCTGAGGTACACTGGAAAGGGGTATTGCCAGCAGGAAGAGGGAAGTGGTGCTGCCCCTATACAGATTGCTGGTAATACCGACTTTGAGTACTGTGTCCAGTTCAAAGTACACAGACAGAGTGGAGGCAGTCCAGAGGAGGGCTGCCAAAATTGTGCAGGGTCTGCATCAGAAGTCCAATAAGGAGAGGCTGAAGGAGCTAAACATGTACACCCTGGAGGAGGGGGGACAATATGATAAGACCTTTAAGTACCTCATGGGGGTTGATAAGGTACAGAAGGGGGTATTTTTCCAAGAAAAAATGCTCTAGATGAATAAGGGGACATGCTATGAAGCTGGAGGGGGGTACATTTCGGAGGGATGTGAGGAAGTACTTCTTCACAGAGAGGGTGGTGGATACTTAGAACAGTTTTCCAGTGGAGGTAGCAGGGACGAACATAGTGGTGAAGTTCAAAAATGCCAGGACCAGGCACACGGGAATCACATGAGTAAAGAATGGGAGGGAAAAGATAGCACAGCAGATCAAGTAGGGTCTGCAGCAAAAAAATTATGGTTAAAAAATTTAAATAAATGAAATGGGCAGACTGGGTGGGCCCTGCAGCCCTTATCTACCACCACATTCTATGTGTCTATCTTTCAGGTAGCCAGGGCCCAGATCCTGCAGGGCCTTGTATCTTAAAGGATAAGTCCCCTCAACCTACATTCTGTATACCTGTGTAGTTTATAGGCATGAACAATGATTCCCTCTCTTGTATCCCCCTAATTTAAATATAAATGAGGTTGCTTCACTCTGTTTTGCCCTTGTGTGAAAACCTGTTTTTTCTCCATTCCAAAGGTCGTGACCCCACTCATGCAAGGCATCATGGGAGTTGATGATGCATACATGCACAAACCAGCAGAAGTTACAACCTCACTCAGTCCTGCTGCATGTCTTGTTGAGTCCCTGTATTCTCTAAAAGCATTATTTCATAGCTAAGATACACTTCAAACTACAGAAAACAGCAGAGCACTTACTATGCCTTGAAAAGTTTCATGGCCAGCATACGACAAGAACATAGGGGCTGCAGGGGATAGCAACTGCATGGACTAATACAGCATAACTACTGCAGGCTTTAACACTAAACATCATAAAATTCCAGGATGCCATACATGAGTTGGGTCATGACCTTTGTGGTGGAATTAAGGAGGTTTTCCCACCAGACTAAAGTACCTTCATTTACATTTAAATGCTGATAAAATTAGGAAGGTGCAATAAACGCAATCGTTACTCATGCCTAAAACCTGCACAGGTAAACAGAATAAAAGGCTGAGGGGACATTCTCTTTAGCAAGCCTACACAGATACAGTGGTCGTTATAGAAAAGATTTGAGGTAAGCCGGTCGGTATTGAGGCAGTACCCCAGGATGCCCAGTGGTATTGATGTGGTGGAGTGGTTAAATGCAGCATTCTATAAGGTGGTTAATGCTCTTCCACTGTCCGTCCCATGATGGCAATCACAACTCATTCCAAAGTGATTGCCGTCTTGGAGTGTGATTGAAAATTTCTTTTGACTTTAGGGAGTTAATCACCAGCAGGTGGCATACTTGATCACACCAGCATTAATTACAGTGTGTGACACGGTTACCTCCATCTGAACCTGATCGTCATAGCCTTTGCACAGAGCAACCATTTTTTAAATCTTGTGGGTATCAAAACAGTATAGCATGCCATGATATTTTTAAAACAGATCGGGCGGGCAGGTGATCGGGTGGGGGTGCTGACTGCTAGCCATAAATGAGAATGCAATGAAAAACACTTAGGGCAGGATTCTCAGAGAACATGTGCCTGGCGCATCTCGGATGCCACGGGGCAAATGAGACGTGCCAAGCACCAACTGTGGTATTCACAGAAGATGCGCCAGAGGATGCTCCCGCATCCCTCTGTGAATACCACAGTTGTGTCCAGCCCAGGGTGTGCCGACACAACCCCATGGCCAGGCTGGGAATCTAATTGGCAGCGCATCTCAGGATGCGTTGCGTGAAAATGTGCCATTCAGAGACAACAACACGCAAATGGGGCCATTAGGCATGCAAGGCGCAATGGGACCATTTGCATGTCATTATGGCCCCATTTGCATGTGCTGTGCAGGGCTGCACCCAGCGGAATGTGCTGGGCGCCCTGCAGGTGTAGCAGTACAGCCACATTCCCAGCACCTCTGCCAGGTCAGTTCCACGCCTTCCCGCCCAGGTCTCCTCACATGCTGCACACTGTGAGTACAGCAGGAAACAGAGAACACCCCCCCACCCGAGCCTCCATGAATCAGCCACATATTGTGGCGGTAGAGATGGTAACCAGGAACCCCCGCCCGAGACTGCTTTGATATGCCACACACTGCGGTGGACATGTACAGTGCACTGCCCCTCACCCCATTCACAGAGTGCCCTGTTCCATCGATACACTCCCTGGTGGTTCAGTGGACCCTCCACCCACTCAGGCACCCTCCTCCCACCCCACTCCCCCATTCCAGCAGGTCCTGATGTGCGGCAGGCAGCACAACCCACCCGCCACCGCCACAGCTGCCTGCCGACAGAGCTGTCTGTGAATGACAGCTACTCTACACCCTGCAGCCCACTGGTGGACCCTGACGACCAATGGTCTTTCAGTATGTACTGTACTCTGTCATTCTTATCTTTGTGAATGACGGAGTATGGTACCCATTGCAAACCCATATCTTGCAAGAAGTGCAAAAAAAAATCTGTGGTCGGAGTAACTACAGCTGCTACTGCGATAAATATTGTGACATGAAAAAAAGCATTTTAGATCCTGTTAAATTCACAGGAACTACTGATGCTATTATAATACTTAAATCATAAGATAAGCTGTTTCTTCTAGCTCCCATTGTCAGTTGATGTCAGGGTTGCAATAAAGTGAGGCAGTATTCTGCATGTTTTAGTATTATAAATGAGAATGCATTGTCAAGCCTAAGGCAGGGATACTGAGGCTGAACAAAAAGGAAGGTGGTTGGGCAGAGAGCGACAGTGAAAAAGCAGGGATACTGAATGAATATTTCTGCTCAGTATTCACAATGGAAAAGCAGGGGGAAATACCTAATCCATTCAATAGAAGCACTCTGGATAGGGGGGTTGATATTAGTCCTTTCACAGAAGAAAGGGTTCTGAAAGAACTCTTAAAACTGAAGGTGGATAAAGCAATGGGGTCTGATGGGATTCGCCCCAGAATTCTAAAAGATCTTAGGGAAGAACTAGTAACACCACTGATTACCCTTTTTAATAAATCATGGGAGGATGATGTGGTACCTGAGGACTGGAGGAGGGCGGATGTGATTCCCCTTCACAAAAGTGGGAGCAAGACAGAAGCAGGAAACTACAGACCTGTCAGTTTGACCTCAGTGGTAGGGAAAATGATGGAATCACTTCTGAAGGAAAGACCTGTTGAGTACCTAGAGGCCAGTGGGGCACAGGACTCAAGGCAGCATGGATTCACAGTGGGAAGGTCATGTTAGACAAATCTAATTGATTTCTTTGACTGGGTGACCAAAGCAGTAGACCAGGGAGGGGCCGTGGACATGGCCTACCTAGACTTTAGCAAGGCACTTGACACAGTCCCACACAAAAGATTAATAAACAAATTAGCCAGTCTGGGAGTGGATCCCAGGGTGGTAGCCTGGGTAAAACACTGGTTGGACAACAGGACACAGCGGGTAACAGTAAATGGAGTCCACAGTGAAGAAAGTAGGGTTACTGGTGGGGTACCGCAGGGTTCAGTACTGGGGCCGGTCCTTTTTAATGTCTTTATAAGTGACATCGCAGAGGGACTGGAAGGGAAAGTATGTCTCTTTGCAGATGACACAAAGATCTGCAACAGGGTTGATACACAAGGCGGGGGAAAGAATGAAAAGGGACTTGGCAAGGTTGGAGGAATGGTCAAATGTATGGCAGCTTAGATTCAATGCAAAGAAGTGCAAAGTAATGCACCTGGGAAACAAAAACCCAGAGGAAGAGTACACAATGGAGGGTGAGATACTGACAACAACAAAAATGGAAAGGGACCTGGGGGTAGCCATATCAGACAACCTAAAGGTAAGCCAGCAATTTGAGAAGGAAGTAAGCAGGGCTGGGGCGATACTGGAATGCATAGGGAGAAGAATCCCCAGTAGAAAACAGAAGTTGTTGGCCCTCTGTACAGACAGTTGGTAAGACTACATCTGGAGTACTGTGTACAGTTCTGGAGATCCCATCTCCGTAAAGACATAGACAGGGTGGAGGCTGTCCAGAGGAGGGCAACCAAAATGATGCAGGGTCTGTCTGCATCAGAAGACATATGAAGAACGACTAAAGGAACTAAAGATGTATAGCCTTGAGGAAAGGAGGGAGAGGGGGGACATGATAGAAAGTTTCAAATACCTCAAGGGTATCAACAAAGTCCAAGAGGGTAGCATCTTTCATCAAAAGAGATGTGCCAAAACAAGGGGGCACAATCTGAAGATAGAGGGGGGACGGCTCATAGGTAATGTGAGGAAGTATTTCTTCACAGAGAGAGTTGTGGCTAGATGGAACAGCCTTCCTGAGGAGGTCATAGAGTCAAAAACAGTGGGAGAATTCAAGAATGCATGGGACAGACATAAGGCAATTCTAGTGGGGGGTAGGAGGAAGTAAGCTGTTGGTTAACTACGATCTGCAGCTTATCCATCAGGTAGCGAAATGGGCAGACTAGGTGGGCCAAGCAGTCCTTATCTGCCGACAAATTCTATGTTTCTATGTAACATTTACTAATGAAATGCACTCGATAACGCGCTGTTGCATGAAACATGAGAGTGTAATACGGAGTGATTCTTATCATGTCTTCTGATCCAGTAACACACAGAGACACCTCTCACCCCTCCCCCAACTTGATGGTTTCCTTAGAACACTTAATCAAACAGGGACAATGAAACTGTTAAAGAGCATGGACAAAAAACATCTTTCACAGTGACCTCTTTGACTTCATTTGGAGTGATGCATGCAATATTTATTGTGGGCTGCAAAATACCTCCTCCCCATTACTGGCTACCTTATCTGTTGATCTACAGTAGTAGATCTTCCGGCTCCTGCTGTTTTTTTTTGTCAATCAAAACAATTGTTTACTGTAGGTAATAACTTTTTCAATCACATACACCTTACACCTCTAAATGCTGAATTTATGTCTATAGAGATTGCTGCGGCAAGGAGTAGACCATCTCAGCTCTTCCGTACGGTAGACAGACTTTTACTTCCTGCCTGTCTCCATGTTGGTGGGGCAGGTTCTAGCACTAGCTGCGAGGAGCTAGCTCTGTTCTTTGCCAACAAAGTGTCCTCTATCTGGGATGAGGTCTCGGCAAGCATCTCTCTAAAGGGATGCGGGGTCCGTCTTGAGCAGTGTCGAAAAACACTTCTCCTGCCTGGGATGAGTTTGAAATACTTGGGGTGAAGGAAGTGGTAGAAATATTCTCGATACTGTGACCAACACAATGTGATCTGGACCCAGCTACCTGTGAGTTAAAATTTCTCACCTGGAAGACGGCCTTCCTAGTGGCCATTACTTTAGCCCGCAGGGTCTCTGAAATACATGCCTTGGTCACAGACCCTCCGTATACTGTGTTTTATAAAGACAAAGTAGTTCTTAGGACCCATCCTAAGTTTCTCCCTAAGGTTGTTTCAGAATTCCATCTAAACCAACCTTTGGTCCTTCCATCCTATTTTGCAAACTTCCAAAATGAAGGAGAGTGTTCTCTTCATTCCTTGGATGTCAAAAGAGCTTTGTGTTTCTATCTAGATAGAACAAAAGACTTTCGCAAAGCTCAACAACTGTATTTCCTTCGGCGAGACCCGGCTGGGTCAACCGGTCACTGCCAGATGTATTTCAGCATGGCTGGTGGCATGCCTTCGCCACTGTTATTCCATGGTGCAGGTTAAGCTGGAGAGCAGAGTGTACGCTCACTCTACTAGAGCGGTTGCGGCACCCCTAGCAGAAATCCACAATGTGCCCATCGCAGATATGTGGCTACCTGGAGCTCAGTGCATACTTTCGACAAACACTATGCCCTAGATGTCCATGCCAGATGACATCTTTCTCTTGGCAGAACCATCCTTAATGGACTCCTGTCCTAAAACTATGAGCTCTTGGTCGCTCCTGCCGCCCCCTCGGGGGATTATTAGCTCGGTACTCTCCCAATAGTGTGAATGAGTGGTGGAGACTTTATGTCCAGGAAAATATGGGAATTATGTACCTACTGTAATTCTTGATCTTCTTGGACGAGTCTTCACCACTCATTCACCCACCCACCCTCCATCCCCCGAGCTCACCTCTGTTGTTGGTCTTCACTCCCTCAATCTTAGGCTGTGAAGACTTCTTTGTTGACCCTTCTTATACGGGTCGTCTGGACTATCTTATGTCTGTTTTTTTGGTTAGGCTATCCTTCTAAGTTAGTTACGCTGCACCTCCTCGGAAAAAAAAGGTACTGAGGTGGTTGGAGGGTCGAAGCCAAGATAGTCATTACCGCACTAGCTGGGGCTCGTGGTGCCGCTCCTCGTAGCTCCATCTCTGGCGCTGACCCTCTAACAAAAAAAGTTTACTCCCGCTGTGTCCTAGTGCCTCCAGTGCAGATCCCATTAGTGTGAATGAGTGGTGGAGACTCATCCAAGAAGATCAATAATTATGGTAGGTACGTAAATACAGGTTACTCACCTGTAACAGGAGTTCTAGGAATGGTATATGGTGTTCATCCACACTGTCCGGCAGGTCCCTTGTCGCTTTAAATCTTGCCGGAAGGTCTTCAAGCTGGCTCCTCCCACCCACTCGGGTGGTAAAACTCTCGGCTCCGCCCCATGATGCCAGATCTAGCCCGCTGGAAGCCAGGCTGTGCGTCTAAGCCAGGGAGGTTGGGTGGGTCATGTGGATGAACAACATATATCATTCCTAGAACTCCTGTTACAGGTGAGTAACCTGTATTTCTAGGGACATGGATATGTTGTTTATCCACACTGTCTGGCAGACTCTAGCTGTTCTCTGGGAGGAGGGAGGCAAGCACCCCTACTTAGGGAATAAAGACTGGAGAACCGAGGTCCCAAAACCAGCATCCCGGTGTGACTCAAGGTCGATGTGGCAGTGGGTGATGAAGGTGTGTGCTGACTTCCAGGTAGCAGCTCTGCAGATTTCCTGGATAGGGACATCCATGGAAGCAGCCACCGATGCAGCAGTATGGCGGGTAGAATGAGCTCTTATCCCTCTGGGAGGCTCCATGCCCGCCAACCTATAGCAGAGATCTATGCAGGATGTGACCCACCTGCCTATCGTCCACTTGGCTGCAGATCTGCCAGGTGCGGCTTCAAGCGTGAGTGACAAACAGCTGGCGAACCTCCCGAACTGGCCGTCTGCTCCTTGTAATAAGCGGCTCTTCTAGGGTCAAAGTATGGAGCCTATATTCGACCTCAAGGTGTGATTAGGGTAGAACACCAGCACAGTCAACATCTGGTTAAGGTGAAACTCCGACACCACCTTGGAAGGAATTTCGGGTGGGGGCGCAAGACAACCTTGTCCCTGTGGAAGACCAGATAAGCAGACTCGATGGAAAGCGCCTGGAGCTCTCCCATCCTTCTGGCTGACGTGATAGCCACCAAGAAGGTGGTCTTCCACGACAGGTGAGAGATGTCACACCTGTGCATTGGTTCGAATGGCTTGCCCATGAGCTTAGCCAATACCAGCAGTAGATCCCACGGAGGTGGAGGTTCTCGCACTGAGGGGATATGTGATCAAGGCCTTTGGAAAAGCGCCTGACCACCTTTTCCTGCGCCACCGACTGCTTCCTGGCCCACGCCCGGTAAGCAGAGATGGCTGCCAGGTGCACCTTAAGGGTCGTCGACCGAAGCCCTAGCTGAGAAAGGGACCACAGGTAGTCCAGAATGCTTGCCAAGGAACAGGAGGAAGGGTCCAGGCCCTTGCCCTGACACCAAATGGAAAACCTCTTCCATTTGAAGGCGTAGCATTTTCTGGTCGACTCCTTACGGGACGCCTCAACGACAGTGAGGACCTCATCAGAAAGACCCAAGGCCTGGAACTCTAGCCGCTCAGGAACCAGGCTGCCAGGTGCAGGGATTGAAGGTCCGGATGGAATACCTTCCCTTGACTGACTGAGATCAGGTCCGGGCGGGCTGGAAGCCGCCTCGGGAGCCTGGAGCTGAGACTGAGGAGATCTGGATACCAGAACTGGCGGGGCCAGTCTGGGGCTACCAGAATCACCTGCGCCTTGTCCCTCCTCGCCTTGAGAAGCACCTTGTGGATCAAGGGAAATGGGGGAAAGGCACAGAAGAGGCCCGGGGTCCACGGCCTCGAGAAGGCATCCCCCTGCAGCGAGCCCTGCTGAGGGGGGCGGGCATGAAACAGTCTCAGCTTCGCATTCTTCCTGGAGGCAAACAGGTCCGCCTGAGGCGTGCCCCAGTGGGAGAAAAGATCTTGTACTACCTCCGGCAGAAGAGACCACTCGTGAGACGCAGCCCCTATCCAGCTTAGGGCATCGGCCAGGGTGCTGGAGGCTCCTGCCACATGAATGGCGAGGGGATCAGTCTCCAGGCTGCACACGAGTGACCAAATGCGGAGAGCTTCCCTGCACAGGGGCATGGAGCACATTCCGCCCTGGCGGTTTAGGTAGTACATGGTCATGGTATTGTCCGTCTGGACCTGAACCACTTGACCCCGTAGAAACGGAGCGACGGCGGTGAGGGCTAAGCGAACCGCTCGAAGCAGAGGCCGTGCGCTCTGTGCTCCCCCAGATGGGCACCCCAACCCATCAGAGAGGCATCGGTCGATAGCAAGACCGTCAGCTCGGGGCGGACAAATGGGATGCCCTCCTGCAGATGTGCTGGAATGGTCCACCACTGGAGAGTGTTCCACATCCCCTGGTTCACTGTCACTAGCTGATCCAGCGGATCGAAGTGCTGTGACCATTGGCTGACCAGCCCCCACTGAAGGGGATGCATGTACCAGCAGGCCCAATGGACCACGAATGGTGCAAGCCGTCATGAGGCCCAGGAGGCGCAGGAAGTCCCGGGCAGGGTGCGATTGCCCAACCTGAAATGACTGGGCAAAGGAGGAAAGAACCTCGGCCCTGTCCGCCAGGAGCCGTGCTCTGGCCCGTAGAGAGCCGAGCTCTGCCCCGATGAATTGTATCACCTGCTTTGGCACGAGTTCCGACTTGGCCTCGTTGATAAGGAGGCCAACCTGAGAGCAAACCTGGAGGGCCAGATCTCTGGACCACTCTGGAGGGGGTTGCAATCAGCCAGTCGTCCAGGTAGAGGTACACCCGGACCCTTCGGTGCTGCAGGAATGCTGTCACCACTACCATGCATTGGTGAAGACCCTGGGAGCTAGGGAAAGGCCGAAGGGCATGGCCCGGAACTCGTAAAGGGATCCCTCCGCTCTGAAGCAGAGGAATCTCTGGTGGGACGGATGGATTGGGATGTGAAAGAATGCGTCCTGAAGGTCCAGAGAACAGAACCACATGCCTCGTTCCAAGGATGGGATTATCTGAGCCAGAGTGACCATCCTGAAGGTCTGAGACCTTAGGAACCTGTTCAGGTCGTGCAGGTCGAGAATGGGGCACTAGCCCCCCGTCCGTTTTGGGACCAGGAAGTACCTGGACACAAACCCCGGGTCCAGAGGAAGATCCGCCACCTTCCTGATCACCTCTCTTTTGAGGAGCAGGGCAATATCAGCTCGGCAAGCCGACACAGAGGCTGCGGACCCTGTAGCCCCCCCCGAGGGGCGACGGCTCGAAAGGGCGGGGCCTGGTCGAACTCCAGGGGCAGGCCCTTTCCTACCACCTCCAACACCCAACGGTCCGTGGTGATAGGGACCAGGTGGAAAGGAAGTGGCGGAACCGTCCCCACACGGGGGGACCGGGGGGGGGGGAGTGACGAGGCTGGGGGCGACACCCCCAACCCGTCACTGGGCAGGCTTAGAGGAGGGACCGGCCGAGGGACCCCCTGGGCCTTTACCTCCCTGCTTCCTGTTGGAGGAAGCTGCAGGCTTGGTTTGGGATGCCAAGCGCGAGCCTGCTGGCCCTGGTGCTGGTGCTGTTGGGCCGGACATGCTGCAGGTGCAGAAGAACAAAAGGGCTTGTGCTGCTGCTGTTGGCGGCCTTTGTCCTTCTGGGCGGAGGTGACAGAGTCCAGAGTGGCATTGGACTTTTCGATCCACTGGAGGTGACCTTCCACTCCAGGGCCGAAGAGGTTGGTCCCCAAGGAGGAGACATCTGCCAGTTTGTGCTGGGTATCCACCGTGAAGGTGGATATCCTCAGCCATGCTCTGCGGTGCATAGAAACATAGAAACATAGAAGTTGACGGCAGATAAGGACCACAAGGCCCATCCAGTCTGCCCATTTCTTTTTCTACCTTATAAATGTGCCATTGGCCTTTGCATGGCCACCGCGGCTGCAACCGATCTGGCACACGAGTCTCTGATGTCCAGAGCCGTTTGGAGCTGCTGCTTAGCCACTGCCCTACCCTGGTCCCACACGTGCCGGACCGTGGTCTGCAGGTCGGCCGGGAGATGAGGGATCACCTCATCCAGGGAGCCCATGAGTGCGTGGGAGAAGTGTGCCATCAGCACGGTCGAGCTGGCCTGGTGGAGGCCAAGGGAGGATGCAGCATACACCTTGCTTAGTCCAGCTTTTTGGACTCCTTGTCGGGGGGCTTGTCCACGTCCCCGGAACGCCGGAAAATGCTGTCGGTGACCAACCCCTCAGCCGAGGGGTGTTCCGAAAAACCGGGCAAAGAGCCGATAGGGACTGCATACTTCCTGGCCATCCTGGCCGAAAGCGCAGGACAGGAAGCAGGCCGCTGCCAGAGCTCCAAGGCTGGGCCAACAATGGCTTCAGCCACCAGAAAGGCCTCTGGGGTGAATCCCCTCGGTCCAGTATCTCCGTCAGGGGATACTTGGCCCGCTTTGATACGGGCACGAGCTGCATCCCGGTGGACTCCGAGATGAGCCGAAGTAAACCCATGAAGGACGATAGGCTTTCGTCCATCGACTGGCCCCCGGAGGACTCCAGGTCAATGGGCCTGGAGTACAGGGAAGAGTCATCGTCAGACTCCGAGGAGTCTGCGAAGAGCTGCCTGGGGCCTGAGCCACCCTCCACCTGCCGAGGACGGTCGGGAGTGAGGGTGACCGACAACCTGTGAGGCAAGTCCTGACCCGACCGAGAGTCCTTGGTTGGCGCCCCCGATTTCGGTTGTGGAGGCGGAGGTTCCACCACAATTGGTGGGGCAGCTGGTTTCAGCCGAACAACCAGCCCAGGCTTGGGCACCTCAGCTAAAGCAAGGGGTTGTTTCAGCCGCTCAGGTGACAGCCACTTGATGGCCGGGGAAGGCGATGGCGTCGGCTTGTTCCTGGACAGAAGTAACTGCTGTCACATCAGGTCCTCGTAGCTTTGGCGCAATTTGCGCCGAAGCCTCTCCTCTTCCGAGAGGAAGATGAGGACGAGCGGCGGCACCGCTTACCTTGGTGCCGAGACCGAGACCGCCGATGTCGGCAGGATCAGCTGGACTGAGACAATGTCCGTGACCGAGACCAAGATCCTCTGTGTTTCCGAGGACGGGTCTGGGAAGGGGCCGGGGACACCCGCTCTTCCCTCGGCTCAGAAGCCTTAACCGGGGACTGCGGCACTGGGGGCGCAGGCAGGTACTCAGTCTCCACCGGGGGAACCGGTGAAGAAGGGTTGTCTGCCTCACCAGTTGACAGCCCGTCCGACGGGTCGAGAAAAATCTCGACCGCGTCGACGAGTGTCTCGGCCGGCTGGCCTGACGGGGACGCCGTGAAGCCAGCGGCCTTAGCCGCAACCTCGACTGAAGTCGACAGTCGACTGTCCAGGGAAGGGGACCTCTCCCGCTCCCACGAATGCCGACGATGGGACTTACCCTTTGAATCCTTCTTTTTGGACCGAGAGGAATGTCCCGATGGCCCCTCTCCCTTCATGGAAAGGGATTGGCAAAGCTCCTTGAAAGAAGCTGAATCGAGGTACCCAGAGAGCGGGATAAATGCCGCGACTGAGGAAGAGGATGATGTGGCCTGGGCTGCCTCCTCCTCGAGGCGATCATCTACTCGGAGTTGCTCAGCTGAGCCAGCCGCCGTGTTAACTGTGGCAGACTCTTTGACTTAACGATTGGGTGGCGCTACCGGGCGCCAAGCTGTAACCGGGCAGGCGGTCCTCCAGGGCGTTGGTCAAAAACGAACGGCATGACTTGCAGGCCTGCGGGTCATGTTCTAGGCCGAGGCAGTTAAGACGCACGTGGAGTGCGGGTCCGTCCTGGACATCTTCCGCCCACAAGGGCACCGCCGAAATCTGGGAGTCGACTTGTCCATCGCAGCCACGAGGGAGAAAGATGACCGAAGTCTTGAAAATTTTAAAATAAGTTTCGGGCCAACCAAAGAATTAGGATCCAGTCTACATGCAGAGCGTTATGGAGGGAACCTGAGCTTCCAAGCGGTAAGGAAGATCTGGCGTCATGGGGCGGAGCCGAGAGTTTTACCAACCGGGTGGGTGGGAGGAGCCAGCCTGAAGACCTTCCGGCAAGATTTAAAGCGGCAAGGAACCTGCCAGATAGTGTGGATGAATAACATATCCATGTCCCTAGAATTTCCATTTCTAGTTATACCCTCTCATCCTCCGGTGAGGACTCAGTAGTGTATACACCGAAATCTCTTGACTACTTTTCAAGCCATGATGCAGCAAATGCAAACTGCCATGGGCTTTACTGTGGAAGAAGATGATTCTACTAAAAAGAATTTAATGGATTTTTTGAAGATTCCTTGCTCACTCTTCATTGTAATTCCACTTATTTATCCTGCATTAGAGGATGTTAACTTTGCTGAATGGTACTGGCCTAACTCACTGCCTGCAGTTCCCAGAAAGGTTAATAAGCAGTATCCTGCGCCATCTGCTAACCTTTTTTTTTTTTTTTTAACTTGTAAATTTTATTGAGAATATAGACATTATACAATACAGGAACATATTGCATGAGACTCTAGATTACATTACCATTGAGTTCTTATCCAAAAGACAGTTAACCATACAATTAATCATATTTTCCCTTTATAGGTAAAAATGTCTAACTGTGGACATCCGATCCCATGTCCTTCAGAGTGTAGAAGCCAGAGAGATTCTCAGCTTCCTTCAAACGTCCATTCAACTCAAGAGTTCCTGTTACTACAAGAAACTTCCTAGACTTTTATATTATATATTCTCTTTTTAAGTAAATAGTACAAACATTAAACTGTAAACTTAAACAATACAGTCTGTGTAATGATAAATTTCCTCTGGTGTCAGAACACTTTCTTTATTACTATGACTGTATGAATTAACCATGTTTATCCCTATATCAATCGCTGGTCTAATACTGAAATACCTTCTGTTCCTTCTATGTATACAAAGAAGGGAAACCACCTGAAGTTGTATCTATCGATCTGGAACCTTCTGCTAAGCCTTTTTATGCTACCCAGCTGGAAACTGATTCAGTAGTCATCATGGCTGCTCTTGATAGATCCAAGGCACCTAAGCACACGAGTACTTTGCCTAGTGACAAGGAATCTAGGAGGCTGGATGTCACGGGCAAGCATACAATCTTCCTGGACTTAAGTCTTCAGCATTTATTCATACTGCTGGGTTCAAGATGGAGGTGCTGGGGCCCTGTGGGAGCTAAAAATCTTAAGGAGGGCCATTGCTGTGGTAGGACTGTACATGCGCGGCACCATGAGGCTGGCTCGCGCAGTACAGGTTACCTCAGCATCGACCCTCCAACTGCCTCAGTTCCTTTTTTCCTGCCGTCGAATGTGCTTCCATGATAACATTGCTAACCTGCCAGGAGTCAGATCTTCACGTCTGTATGACAACAGCATTTAGTTTTAGCTTATTTTATTATTTTCTGTAGTAAAAGAAGTTTTATTATTTTCCTCTTCTTCAGCCCTGCCAGTTAATGGAGTTGGCCACGGAAGGTGAGAGTAATGGTAGGAAGTCTCCTTTGGAAGGCTGGTTTTGCAGCTGGGCTGAGTCCTGTCCGCCACCATCTCCGGGGGAGGGGGGGGTCCAACCATGGGCTGTCTGGTGTTAGGGAGGGAAGGATAGTTCTCCTGTAAAGACAAAAAGAAGTGGTCCCATTCCCAATCTAGGCTGGGGACCCGGCACCGTTCTGACTCCAGTTTTCCTCTTCCCACCAGAAGAGGAAGAAACGGTACCACTTGAGGACACCCTCTGGTAGGTCTGCCAAGAGGTTTTCAGCATCTGTGGGCAGGAGGCCTTCTCCGGCTCTGTCCAGTTTCCCAACAGCTTCTGCTTGCAGTTGCTCTGAATCTAGACACCGAAGCCCTTCTTTGTCCTCCTGTGGAGTTTCTAGTTGTCAGTTTCACCACTGTGCTGGTCTTATGGAGCAGTAGGTACAGTGTCTGGCCTGTTTGCCGCTCTCTGTGGATCTAGTGCCTGGGTCCTCGGGCCTAGGTGTCTCGGGACTGCAGTTGGAGCCTTCAGGCCAGGCACAGCGTTTGGCTGCAGTAATGGATATTCTTCCCTTGCCAGTCACCACGCTGCTGACGTGGGTTCCATGTGCCAACCTCCCTCATTCTGTTTCTTTGCAGGGACCAGCTCAGGTACCATCTCCTGCCCCTTCTGCATCCTCTAGGCCATGTTTGGGTTCTCAGACAGCACCATCCCCGGTTCCTCTTCAGACAGTGCTGTGTCTGGCGCCAGTCCTGGTGTCACCTGTCCTCCCACTTCCTAGCTCTGGTCTTGGCCTTTTGGGCTCCACACCCCTTCCATCCTCTCCTTCTGAAGGGGATCTGAAGCAGGATGAAGCTGACTCAGACCTCATCATTTCTGAAGGAGGGGGGTGAAGATTTGTTTTATAGCCTGGACAATAAACCATCAGTTCTGGCTTCTGTTCCTCAAGAGGAACTTTACTTCCAGTCTTTGCTTAGGAATATGCAGGCAACCCTGGCTCTGCAGACTTCTGCTCTAGATCCAGGAAAGCGAATGTGCCTTGAATGGCTTCATGTTCCTAATATCCCAGTGAACCTTATGCTTCCTGTTCCCCCAACCTTTGTGACTCTGTCTGAGGCTGTGTGGGCTAGGCCAGCCTCCATTCCCTCTGTAAGCAAGTCCATACAATGAAAATATGTCCCTCCTAAGGAGAGACCTAGTCTAGATTCCCAGCCTATTGCAGATGTGTTGGTTATTCTTGCAGAGAACAACAAAGCTGTTTTGCCTCAGGAAGTAACAACACGTTATATCAATAAGGAATCTTACAAGATCACCACTATGGGAAAAGGGCTTTCACAGCTGCCACTCTTGGCATGCATATAGCCAGCTGTCAAGGACACTTCTTCCAGTGTGACTATGTCTTTTGGACCTCGCTTAAGTCTCTTGCGGATAGTCTACTAGAGTCTGATTCCAAGCTTAAGATTCTTCAGACTGTCACTCGTGGAATAGAACCCAATAGCCATCAGTTGAAAGCGGCTGTAGATGTATACAATACTGCTTCCAGAGCTGCCGCTACTGGGATCTATATTAGAAGACATTCCTGGCTGCAGACATCAGGGTTCTCAGATGCCCAACAGCAGGTTGTGAATGTTCCCTTTGATATTGCCTACCTGTTCAGCCAACAGGTAGAACAATCTCCGGAGGTCTCTCAGAAAACCAGGACTGCCATCAAAACAGCCAGACTGGCTCCTTCAGTTCCTCAGAGGGGCAAGAACCACCAGATCTTCCTGGACATAAAGTCTCCACCACTCATTCACACTAATGTTAGTACTTCGGAGGCACTAGGACCCCCACAAGCTCTTTTTCATAGGAACCCTTCTGGACACTTCCTGTGCAAAAGCTTTTCTTCCAGAGGACATAAGGAGCAATGTCTTACAGATGGCCTGCTTCATCAGAGAACACAGCTCAGTGCGAGCTCTCTCGATGCAACGAATGCTGGGTCTCACGGCATCCTCGGTGTTCACTGTACCTTTGGCTCGTCTCCACATGAGAACGTCTCAGTGGATGCTCAGTACTCAGTGGTCCCCAACCACTCACCCTCAGTCCTTTCGCATCCAGGTGACGGAACCTCTGACGAGGTCACGCACCTGGTGGTCTTGGGAGGGCAATCTTCTGGAAGGATATCCCTTCACCCCTCTGGATCATCAGATCTCCATTACCATGGATGCATCCCTGATGGGTTGGGGAGCTCACTGCTGGGATCTCCACACCCAAGGTACGTGGACTTATGACGAGTCTCAAATTAACATAAATGTCCTGGAAATGAGAGCCGTCCTCTGTGCAGTCCAAGCTTTGAAGGACATACTCTGTCACAAGAACATTCTCCTTCAAATGGACGCAAGGCAGTGATGTATTACATCAACAAACAGGGCGGTGCACGCTCTTACCCATTATGCAAGGAAGCAATGCAGGCTGGATGTTTGGATCTGGCTGGATCTGTGGTTGTGAAGATTGTCCGGAGTTCTTTGAGGAGAGGGGTCTTTCCATTGGCCTTGAAAGAGGCCTTGGTCAGGCCCCTTCTGAAGAAGCCCTCCTTGGACCCAGACTGCCTTGGCAACTACAAGCCGATCTCTATCCTCCCATTTTTAGGGAAGGTTACAGAAAAGGTGGTAGCAGCTCAGCACGAGAAGAATCTTGCCTCTTCTTCCACCTATGAGTCTTTTCAGTCTGAGTTCCGAGCGGGGCATAGTATGGAGTATGCCCTAGTGAGGGTGCATTGGAAGAGGTCTAAACCTCACTTTCAGGTTCTTGGCAATATTGGAGATGCAAATAATCACAAACAAGTTGCATTCAAGTAATAAACAAGTTTATTACTACAAACAGGGATGAATCACAGTTGCCCTAAGCAGTTCTTACCAATACGAACCAGGAGCCAGTGCTAAGCGTTCCTCACCTCGAGGTTTCTTGTAGTCTCTTGGGATCTCTCGGTCTCCGAGGTGTAAAAGCTCTGCATAACATTATATACCTATGATAATTACTATGGTTACTGAAAGATAGAAACATTTCTAGTTACAAAGATGAGCCCTATTGGCTAAATTAGAGGTGGCTCCACGGTCCAAGATAACATTATATAATTCTGTAAAGTCATCAGTTTTAGAACAAAGACGTTCTTATACAAAGTCTTACATAACAAGGTGAAGTGGTGTCCATCACCAAAAGTTGGCAATGTTGCCTTACACATTATAATTACTTCAAGGACAGGTGCTTTGGCATCTGACAAGTAAGAAATAGACAGAAAATACATGGTATAATGTGTGTGCATTAGCAAGCAAAGTGAGTTACAATAATATGTATTCATATCCTGACATCTACTCTTGTACGGTAGATGCCCTAAGCCCTATGTATTAGTATAGCCTATGCCTAAACATTAGCTGTCTACGGTGTACCCCTGAGGGTATCAATTAGGGTGCAGGGACCTCGTGTAACAACATACTTGACAGACAGAGTGCAAAGGGCGACGATGGGGTTGGCCTCATCTAAACTGAAGCCTCTGCGCTGTGGAGTTCCCCAGGGTTTGGTCCTGTCACCCTTGTTCTTCACGGTGTATTTTGCTGCCATTGGGAGACATTATCAGGTGGTATGGTCGGTGTTTTCACTGTTATGCAGATGATACCCAGCTATACTTGTCCTGTGCACCTGATACCCAGATGGTGGTTTCGGTATTTAACAGCTGCCTAGAGGAAATCCAGACTTGGATGACTCAAAACTGGCTTAAGCTTAACCCAGGCAAGAATGCAGTACTGGCGGTGGATCCAGGTCATCGGAGCGGAGGGGATACCCTCAGGCTTAGTGCTGGGGGGATTCTCCTTGCTCTGTCTAGACGGGTGAAGGATTTGGGCACGATCCTAGATGATGGTCTGACACTTGATGCTTAGGTGTCGGCCGTGGTCAAAAGTGGATTCTGCCATCTTAGGAACATTGCCTGGATCCAAGGCCCTGATCCCACCCGAGGACCTAACTACACTGGTACATGCTTTCGTCATGTCCAGGCTGGACTAATGTAATGCCCTGTACCTAGGGTTACCTGGAGGCAACCTTTGCAAGTTGCAGCTGGTGCAGAACATGGCAGCAAGATTGTTGACGGGTTCAAAAAGGTGTGACCATATCACCCTGGTCCTCCATGAACTGCACTGACTGCCAGTCAGATGGAGGACTGTCTTCAAGACAGGGCTCCTGACGTATAAGACCCTGCATCAAAGGGGGTCTGTTTATCTGCAATATCTCCTTTTTTATTTATCAAGTCTAGGATTACAAATACCTTTGAGCCATGGCTCTTTTACAAAGGTTCCACGTCAGAGAAATACAAATTATGGGGAACATCAAGACAGACATTACAACAATGTGGACATCGCAAACAGAGTACAGATTAATACAGTTCAAGTGTAGCATTGTAACAAGGCAGCCAGTGGCATTTGTCAGAGAAAATAGACAACAGATAAGAAGTGCCAGAGTCATAGGGAGAGGAAAGTTGGGGGAAGGAATGTAGGAAGGGTGGCGAGAGGATGAAAAGTGCAGCATTGGGTATACCAAGATGTGAGGGTAGATCCAGTTGGGGGACAACCAGAGCAGAAAGGGAAGTGGAGAAACAAGGTTAAGTTGGGCAGTCACAGGAGCTGTTGGTAGTGAGATAGTCCCGGAGCCTAGTTTTAAACATACCAATAGTTGGGGCAGAGGAGATGGTTGGGCTGAGGCCATTGAACCAGAGTGGCGCTCGATAAGCAAAAGAGCATTGTCCCTGTGAAGTGTGACAGTGGGGAACTTTCAGTAGCTGTAGTGTGGATCTCCTAAGGCACCATTTGTTAATTCGGTGTTGTAACAGAGTTGAGACCCCAGAAGGTGCAAGGCCAAGGTAGATTTTTTTCACCATGGAGCAGGTGAGAAACTTTATGTGGTTTGATAGTTGGAGCCAGCCGGTCTGAGTGTACAGGTCACATGTGTGGGTGAGCCGGTGAGCACCAGTGATGAGCCGACATGTTTTATTTAAGGCAGTTGAGAGCCATCTAAGGGTTGTGGTTGGGGCCGAGCCATAAATGATGAGACCATAGTCTATTACAGAGATCACAGAGCTCAGGACTGCAACCTTCAAAGCTTCTGGTGTGAGGTGTGGTCTGTGTTTGTAGAGGAGACCAAGCCGTGTATTAGCAGCTCTAGCTACATTATCTACATGAAGCCCATAGGAGAGATTAGGGTCAAGCTGTATCCCTAAGTATTTGAAGGACGCCACCTGATCTAGAGTGTTCCCCTGGGTGGTGGAGATAGCCAAGTGGTGTAGCTTATGTGGGTTATGAGAGCTGCAGAAGAGCATTTCTCCTTGTCCCCTACTGGCCACCCCGGGCATCCGTTCTGCCAAGGGAGGCCTCCTTGGAGTTCCCAGGGTTAGGCTGTGGCACTCGGGGGAACGGGCATTTTCAGGGGCTGTGTCTACCCTGTGGAACTCATTACCTGGTTATTTGAAGGAGGCTCCCTTGGTAGAAGCCTTTAAAAAGGGTCTGAAGACCTACTTGTTCCAACAGGCTTTTAATGGTTAAAATACATAATGTAATGTTTTAAATCGGGATAGACAGATCATTTGTTGACTCCCAGTTAATCTATTTGTTTTGTATGATTTTAAGAATTGTATTGTTTTGAATGTACAGCACCCAGAGTCTTCGGAAAGGGGCACTCTACAAATAAAGTATTGAATGTACAGCACCCGAGTCTTCAGAAATGGGCGCCTACAAATAAAGTATTGATGTACAGCCTTTGTGCTCCTGAAAGGGCGCCTATAAATAAAGTATTGAATGTACAGCGCCTTGAGTCTTCGAAGGCGCTCTATAAATAAAGTATTAAATGTGCAGTGCCTCGAGTCTTCGGAATGGGGTGCTCTACAGATAAAGTATCTCTCTCTCTCTCTACACATAAGTAAGCAAGTGATGGAGAATTATATATTTGCTCCCTGGTGAAAAGCTGTAAATCTTTTCATACATAGCAAAAGTGCTGCCACTCAAACAGTAGGACGTTTATCTAATGCAGTCAGATTTTATACTGCAGCAGTATTACAATATTTATATAAAAATATCACTCTTAGCTGCAATAAAGAATTTCTAACCAGCAACACAGGCTAGATTTTTGATATTCCTACTATCCCTCAAAATAAGCCGTTGCAACAAAGCAAAACACAGCTGTCAGAATTGTTGCAAATATCACAAGTGTCAGCTGCAGGCAAGAGCCCAACAGCAAGTCCAGCAACTTAGCCAAAGCATTAGAACTTGTAAATCAGGAAATGTTACAATAAAAGACATGAAAAACACATCTGCAGCACACACACACTGTGCTCACCCTCAGGTTCCTACACGTAGTTCATGAATGAGTGCCTGAAAGAATTCATCTGTTACTTATTCAGCAGTGAGAAATTAAAAGTAGTAATAAGCATTGTGATTTTTTTCTCATTCTTTCTACATACAATTATAGAATGAGCTATGTTCACCAATTTCTGCAATGCACCTGTAAAAGAAACAGTCAAGCACATCGAATTTGATGCATTTTTATACAGGTATGCTGTTTTTTGCTTTTTTAATTTAATTTTATTTAACCTGGCTGTTCTAATTAGTAACATATTGAGTTTCCTACATTTAAAGCAAAACCACCAAAACTTAACTATTAGTCAATTCGACAGGCCTACAATTGTAGAAGATGATACAATGGAGCTTGGAGATAAAAGAAAAGGAAAAAAAAAAAAAAAAAAAGACAACAGACATCTTTTTCAATATTTCATTTTTATTTTCTGTCCTGAATTAGTGGATTATGACAAGGTACTGATCCCCCCCCCCAACAAACTATCCATCAATACATATAGTAATATGGAAATACAGAAATGTATGTCAGACAATGACTGACAGTCTCATTATTTCTGAGGTTCCCATTTGAAGCTTCCTATATGTTCAAGGACAGCGATTACTATAAAAAATACTTTCCCCAGTTCTTAAGCGATCCCCGATGCCGGCTCAACTACGAGATTATTAAAATACAAAAATATGCCCTGGTAGTCTAGCATCCCCCCCACCCCCAATCCACAATGCTAGCTTGCCATAAAAAAGACTTTCCCCGATGCCGCCGCAACTACAGTACTGTAAATCTAAACATTCTCTATGTACAGTTTTTTTGTTGCATGTTGCGGTAAAACTCCCCTGAATAAGACACATGATGACAAACATTCTGTGTATGCAATAACAGAATGTTGGGGCATATAGTAGGTAAATCAACATTAGAACATCAATGAAAAAATAAAATTATTTTTATTATTGACTTCATTACATGCTACCCCACCCCATTTTGTTCACGATTATTAGTCTAAAACATGTCCAGCTCTGGGTTTACCCTCTGTTTCTCTACCAGAAGTCATTCATAAAGTAGAGGTAAAAACACTGTCAGTGGCTCCTGATGAAATGACCAAGCACTGGGGAGTTTCATTCTGATGTCCATATGCTTTGACTTGTCACACATTTTTTATTTATTTGCTTCTGGAGAGTGTTCATTTTTTGTGCTCTCATTGAATTAGAACTACTGTACATCTCCGATGCTCAGTGAACATCTGCTGTTTCTGCTAGCGCTACAAAGCAAAGAGAACATTTCTATTCAAGACTTATAGGTCCTTACTGTTGAATGGATCAAATGCTGCTATAGTTGCTCTGTTTATTGAGGTCTGCATCTGCCTGAATGCAACCAGTTCTGAACACTATTTGCAAAGGTATGTGGGCATTTGTATCAGAAATTCTAGAGTCATGGCAGTTTGTTAAGTGGCCACAACTGATGCAGCATTGCAGTAAACTGGTTGAGTAAAAGCACTAAAAGAATATTCATAAAGAAGCAGGTGAGAGATTACAAGGTATAATGGAGAGAGAGAGGCTTAAGCAATCCCCACTGCCGCCTCAACTATGAGATTATAAAAATAAAAACTTGCCCTGGTAGTCTAGCCCCAAAATCCCTGATGTTGGCTTAATGTTAAAAAAAATATATATATACTTTCCCCGATGCCGGCGCAACTACAGTACTGTATGTGATTTTTTTATTGAACAGTTTTATTGAGAAGGTATATAAAGATAACAAAAAGTCTAGAAGTATTACAGCAGATGCTCAAATTAAGTCATCCATCATTTGCTTTTAGCCATGTCCTTAACAGACTTTCTCCACCTCCATCCCACCCTACAACACAGTTAGTATGCCATTCCACATCTTATGCCACAATTGAGTTCAGAGTTCTGCTGTGAAAAAAAGATGACGAGAGGGCAGGACTTTAACGTTAACAGTAAAAAGTGGATCAGAACTACTTGCTTTTTTTAGATACAGCATTCCAGTGACATTTTAATGTTTCATTTGCTGACAGTTTTGATATTAAAGTATAAAGAGAGTAGTCACTTTTCAGCAGTATTGCAACGTTTGCAACCTAGTGGTGATGCTCCTTGTTTACCTGTTGGTTGACAAGCGGCTGTCCCAAAACCCATGGCTTTCAAAGAAAAATTCTTGTTTGATAATTTTTGACAAATGTACTGCAAAAGTTTGATGTCGTAGAATGAATTCTAACAAATTGTATCAATGTTCTGTTTTCCTGCTTATTTCCATGATATGGGTATTTCAAGGGTGAGGGTGGTCAGCAGTACATCATAAGTCACCACTGACAATGGAGCGCACCTGGTAATGATCTAGCAGACAGGTATCAAAAGGTTCAGAGTAAATGCGTTGTGGCAGCAGGGGGTGGGGGGGGGCAATTCCTGGCCAATAGCATGGTTCTCTAGCCAGCTAGTGTACATGGAAAGCAGAAAGCGAGCATGGAAACCTCATTCAGCAGCCTGCTAAGAGTTGCCTTTGTTATGCATGTCACAAATCCACTCTGGGGGTCAGGCCCTCTGCTCCCACAGTGCCCAACCTTGAAGTGTGATTCGTGAGCAGGGGACAAACAGGGACACCTTCCTGTTTGTTTTGGGTCCAAGCAAACTACCAGTCTTGAGTCCTGGAGTCAATTATGAACCCTTTTTAGCTAGCACACCCAGGTAACAGGTCCAAATATCACACTCTCTTCGGGAAAAAGCAGTGCAATACTTGACTCAGTGGGCATACAACCAACCTGGTTCACAACCACCTGCCAACTCAATTGAGACGCTGGTATTTTCTTTTTACCTTGCTGAATCTTTACACAGATCCTTGTTAGCACGGCTGCATATGGTGACACACTAAGCAATGTAACAGTTATGTCAGAATTACCAATACTGTTCCACCATTCACACTCAAAATGAGAAAATGTCTCAGGCAGGTTTAAGGAAATCCAAATTTACTACAACTAAAAATAGTAAATAAATACAGTACATAAAACAGAACATATATACATAATGATTACAGTCAGAAAGAAATGGACAATTACAAAACAAAGTGCCTTGTAACTGAATTAACTAGTTCTAACTCAGTTTCAGTTGGTAAAGGTTCATACTTGAATTACCAGTCTTGGCAGAAGTGGTCTCTCTTGAGTCCAGGAACAGAGTGTCTCTTAGAAGTCCAGAACAAAAAGTGTCAGTTCTTTCAGTCAGGCTTCACCAATATCAGAGTGGCAATACTGTCCCACCCTCCTTGTGATGTCACAGCATATGAGGGTTCTCTTAATTCTGTAATTAATTTGTAACATGACCAGTGTATAACCAAATGTTTTAGCTTACTGCCTGTTTGAAATCTGCAAAGACAGCAATATTTTAAATTATACTGTCTTCATCAGAGCATGGCTTATGACAGCATTCCCTTTTGATCTCTCAGCAAAACATCATAAAAACACCTCTCATAGCTGGGTAACTTTTCACAGGTATCTGTCAGAAACTGCTTCCCTCTTGATATGCTATAAAAGGCAATATTTCATGACAAGCTGCCTGGGTTCAAAGCAGTGGTTGGTTTATGACCTTGGTTTTATTATAGTCCCAGGAAGTCAGCTTTTACAAGCTAGCTGTGACAGCAAGCAAGGCCAAAACAATTTTTTCTTTAAAAAAAAAAACAATGTCCCATGATGCCTTGTGTCGACTGCCATGTTTCACAAGCAGAATTCTAAAACATATATTTATATCAAAATTATATACACATAACTGGTAGATGGTGATTCCCGTCACAGTGCAGACATGGAATTCCATTCCAGTGCACCATACCCGCTGCTCCTCCTCTACTGTTAAACACACAGTCTTCTTCCCCTTGGATCCTCCACCAAGCCTTTTTTTTTTTGTACTTGCCCTTGTAATAGGAGCAGCATCTGCATGACAGAAAGGGAGCAGCAATACCTCGTTCAGTAGCCTGCTAATCAGCACCAATGAGCATCATTCAAGCCCTATGCAGTCAATAGTGTTCTAATTAGCACCTAATAAAAAAAAAAACTAACACCTCATTAAGATTGTGAGATACCTTGGGGGACATGCTGTACTAAGTGATATTTTCTTTCAAAAGTAAGATATCAAAAAAAAAAAAAAGATTAAACAGGAGTGCTGGCATTTTTGATACACAGTACTTGGTGAGAATGGATAACAACACTATAAGGTACAACTGCTAAAAATACAAAGAACGAGTTCTACAGAGTATCACTGGTAAAAGGTTACCTGGAGAACTAAGTATAAAGAACTTATTATGTAAGTCTGAACAGCTAAAATGGACCATTAAATGTTGTAAAGGAGCATTATGGCTACAATGTCATGTGTTCATTCTCACTTAACATGCTTAACAAAAAGGAACCGCTCCAGGACCAAGAGAACCAAAAGGACTAAACCTAGCAATCTCTCATACTGTTGGAGAAGAAAAATGGGATGGGGCAAGAAACTAATGTTCTTTAAATGTTATGCTTTTACTAACTGAAGCCCTAATGACTATAGGAGGAGAGATTAGAGACAGCACTGAATTGTACAAAAAGCAGAAGCATATTAACGAATACAAAGAACTTTTCACATATATCAATCAAAACTTTATTAGTTAAAAGGTGCCTTTCCTACGATCAAGGCGCCTGTACATAAATTAACAAACTATCAGCATTTAACACATTAAAACTCATAAAACTTTAAAATTAACAGTTACATCCATAAACAGATGGCAGTCCGCCCTAACATTAAACTTTTGAGAAAGCCAGGCTGAAGAGGGATGTCTTTAGTTCAGTTTTAAAGCTTTGGATAGTCAGGCAATCCCTTATACGATGAGGTACAGAATTCCACAGGGTAGGGGCCATAAATGCCTTCTTACGGGTGACTATCGACTGATAGACAGCATAATGCTCCATCAATCAAAGCCTGTCAGCTTCCAGGCTGGACTTCCGCCAAGCCCTTTCTAACCTTCGACCCACTCTACTCAACTCTTTCAAGGTCCTGTCAAACCATGGAGACCTGGGCAAAGTGTGAGTGGTCGAACATGAGCAGGAGCAATGGAATCCAGAGCATCTGTTACTGCCGTATCATAGGCGAGCAAAAGATCCCCTGGATCCATGCATTCATAATCAATAAGGGTGTGGAAGAATATGGAAACAAGATAATAAATCATAAACTAAGGGATGTTAAAGAGATTAGAAAGAGTATAAGGATGGTAAGGTCTATGCAGGGGGGCAGGCCTTAGACAGCTAGTGCTGGAACCCACTCGGGAGGGAGCAATACTAGACTTGGTACTCTCAAATGGAGAGAGGATCACAAATTTAGAATAAAGTAGACATCTGGGAACAAGTGACCACTGCACAGTGTGCTTCACAATAAGCACAACCATGGAGACAAGCCATACAAAAACAAGGATACTGGACTTTAGAAGGCCCGACTTTGGCAAAATGGGTGAATACCTGAGGAATGCACTAGCAAATGGCCAAAAAGGAGGGGTGGAAGAACAATGGAGAAAATCAAAACTGCTATCATAGAGGCAACAAGCCTTTGTGTGGGACAAATAAAGAAAACAAAGTGGAGTAAAAAACCACTATGGTTCTCAAAAGAGGTGGCACGGAAGGTTAAGGAGAAAAAGGCTGCATTCAAAAAGTATAAGGAATCACAGAAGGAGCACGACAGGGAACTGTATCAATTAAAGCAGAAAGAAGTGGGGAAGGCAGTCAGAATAGCAAAGGCCCAAACCGAGGAAAAAATAGCCAGCTCAGTTAAGAAGGGGGATAAACCTTTATAGGTACATTAGGAGCATAGAAAGGTTAAGGGAGGAATAGTGAAGATTAATAAAGGAGAGGAGGTGGGCAGAGGGAGACAGTGAAAAGGCAGAGATACTGAATGAATACTTTTGCTCAGTAGTCACAAAAGAAGATGAGGAGTCGCTCCTGTAAAAAAGCTTTCAACTTAGTGTGCTACTCCTGGTTAAACAACTAAAAAAAAAAAAAAAAAAAAGAGGAGTTACCTAAACCAGACAATAGAATAGAAGCACTCTGGGTAGGGGGGATGACACCAGTCCATTTATAGAAGAAAGAGTCCTGAAAGAACTCCTAAAACTCAAGGTGGACAAAGCAATGGGGTCTGACGGGATTCACCCCAGAATCCTAAAAGAACTAAGGGAGGACCTAGTGACACTACTGACCACACCTTTTAACAAACCATGGGAGGATGGGGTTGTACCTGAAGACTGGAGGAGGGCAGATGTGATTCTCCTTCACAAACGTGGGAGCAACTCAGAATCAGGAAACTACAGACCTGTAAGTTTGACCTCAGTGGTAGGGAAAATGATGGAATCACTTCTGAAAGAAAGAACTGTTGAGTACCTAGAGGCCAACGGGGCACAGGACCCAAAGCAGCATGGATTTACAGCAGGAAGGTCATGTCAGACGAATCTAATTGATTTCTTTGACTGGGTGACCAAAGTAATAGACCAGGGAGGGGCTGTGGATATGGCGTACCTAGACTTTAGCAAGGCATTTGACACAGTCCCGCACAAAAGACTAATAATCTTGTTAGCCAGCCTGGGAGTGGGTTCCAGGGTGGTAGCCTGGGTAGCAAACTGGCTGCACAACAGGACACAGAAGGTAATAGTGAATGGAACACATTCCGAAGAAAGGGGGGTTACTAGTGGAGTACCTCAGGGCTCAGTACTGGGTCCAGTCCTCTTTATAAGCGACACTGCAGAGGGTCTGGAGGGAAAGGTATGCCTCTTTGCAGATGACACAAAGATCTGTATCAGAGTTGATACACAAGGTGGGGGGTAGAAAGGATGAGAAGGGACTTGTCAAGGTTGGAGGAATGGTCAGACATATGACAACTTAGATTCAATGCAAAGAAGTGC
Organism: Neoceratodus forsteri; assembly: GCA_016271365.2. Taxonomy (NCBI): domain Eukaryota; kingdom Metazoa; phylum Chordata; order Ceratodontiformes; family Ceratodontidae; genus Neoceratodus; species Neoceratodus forsteri. Next base: position 1,206,670,493 of record CM057456.1, read on the forward strand.
AAAGTAATGCACCTGGGAAACAATAACCCAGGAGAAGAGTACACAATAGCAGGGGAGGTACTAACAACAACAAAAATGGAAAGGGACTTGGGGATAGTCATATCAAATGACTTAAAGGTGGGTAAGCAATGTGAGACGTCAGTAAGGAGAGCCAGGGGGATACTGGGATGCATAGGAAGGGGCATCACAAGTAGAACAAGCATTTGTCAATGCCGAATGTTGGCTTGCTGGCATTGGTAGTGCAGGAGTTAGAGAGATGCATAATAGGCACAGCAGTGAAGTACTGAACTGATGCCAACCCACCCCCACCCTACAGAGACTGACAGGCACTGGGGTGTCCCTTTGGGTGTTTGGTAGTGCAGTCCGGAAAAACATTTTGGGCAGGATGTGAAAAATGACAGCTGTACAGTTCATAAGGAGGTGTAAAAAAATGCCAGTGTTGAAAATGTGGCATGTAAATATAGCAAATTTGTGAAGTTACAAGGGTGCATGGAAAATATGCAACACACGCTTGCAACACTGCCATTTTATGGGCGTTCGGCACCAAATTTTCAACATAGGCATTTTAGCACCTCTGCTCATGTACAGTGTCACTGTTATTTCCTCAAAGTGTCCCAAAAGTGATTCGCTTTCGCGACCACGCTATTCTGCTTTGCGAAACACATTTTGGGCAGATATGTGAAATGACGGCTGTACCTGTTCATCAAGAGGTGTGGAAAAATGGCAATAGTGAAACTCCAGAGTGAAAATATCATAAATGCACGACTGTATGAGCGTGCAATCTGCCAACGCATGCTCGTAACACAGTCATTTTATGGAGTATCATCACCAAATATTCAACATACGCATTTTAGGACCTCTGCTCATGAACTGCGTCACTGTCATTTTCATAATCTGGCCCAAACTCTGATTTCCCACAGCAACTGCGCTATTGTGCACCGGAAGTGCGGAAACACATTTTGGGCAGGATGTGGAAAATGACAGCTGTACTGTTCATAAGGTGGTGTACAAAAATGGCAATGCTGAAAATCTGGCACTAAAATATTGCGAATTCGCGAAGTCACGAGCCTGCGTGGCAACTGCGCAATGCACGATCGTAAAACAGGCATTTGTTGGATTTTTTCCACCAAATGTGGAACATAGGCTTTTTGAGAGGCCACCTCATATACACTGGCACTGTCATTTCGTTAATGGGTCCTGAAAGGTGATTTCGCGCAGTGACTGCAAAAATCACCTTTCGAGGCCGATTAACGCAATGACAGTGATAGAACTCATGAGAAGGGGCCCCAAAAACCCCATGTTGAAAATCTGGTGCCAAAATTCCAACAAATGCCCGAGATATGCAGCAAAGTTGAAAAAACCCTATTCATTCCATTATACAGCTTACCGGCATTTCCTCAGTTCGCGGTCGGCTTGGAAGTGTGCAGACGTGTTCCCGGTCCACCGAAGATCGTCACGCCAGATTCCAGAGGTAAGTATGGGGTGAGGGGGGGTGTGGGGAGGCAGGGTGCGCAGTGGGTGGTGCGGGTGGGGACAGGAGACTACGAGGACCATTTTTATGTTACAGGGGAGGAAAAAAAAAACTAACATCACGGGACGCTGTGGTGGGCTCCCATCGTGCCACCTAACTGTTTTGGGGAGGGGCTGCTGCAGCAGACGGGATTGGGCACCGTCGGGCAGACAATGGGGATTCATTTATGCTGGCGAGTTGGGCACCCGTCGGCACACAATGACAGCCGGGGAGGGAGGCAAGAGCCGAGGGATTGGGCACCCCTCGGCATATGAAAATCTGGGGGCCTGATTTATGCCGGCCAGAGTGGGCTCCCCGTCGGCACACAATGGCGGGGGAGACAAGAACCGAGGGATTGGGCACCTTGTGCTCTAGGGAAATGGGGGCTGCTGTATGCCGGCGGGAATAGGCTCCCATCGGCAAATGTGTGCAGCCACAGTAAGCCGGCTGGGGGACTGGGCACCCCCAAAGTCGGCCGTTGGACGGCCGCCCGCCATGCTGCTAATGTGGCGAGCAACGCAGGAAGGGTCCGCTGCGTCTGACGAGCTTTGCTTTGATTGAAGTGGACCTTTCCTTAGATGTGCTCGCCACATAGGCATGCATGGTGTGGCTGCCGTTATGCAGGCTGATTGGGGAATGAGGGACGCACCTACTGATGCGTGCCCTGCATTCGCCCAACAGCGGCCGCACCTCCAAAGCTGCACTACCGCAAGATGTTGACTTGTGCGCAAGCGCGGCAAGCCAACATAAAAAGGGAAGTGGTTATCCCTCTGTACAGACAGTTGGTGAGACCCCATCTAGAATACTGTGTCCAGTTTTGGAGACCGCATCTATGCAAGGACATAGACAGGATGGAAGCAGTCCAGAAAGGCAACTAAAATGGTGCAGGGTCTGCATCAGAAACCATATGAAGAGAGACTGAGAGAGCTTAATATGTATACCCTTGATGAAAGGAGGGACCGGGGAACGACATGATAGAAACTTTCAAGTACCTCAAGGGAATCAACAAAGTCCAGGAGGTAGCATCTTTCAGAAAGCAGATATGTATGTAAGAACAAGGGGCACAATTTAAAGATAGAGGGGACGGCTCAGGGTAATGTGAGGAAATTTTTTTCATGGAGAGAGTGGTGGATGCATGGAATCGCCTTCCTGGGGAGGTTGTTGGGTCTAAAACAGTGGGGGAATTCAAACATGCATGGGACAGACATAAGGCAATTGTAGTGGGGGGCTGCAGGAAGTAGGCTGTTGATTAACTAGAATCTGCGCTTATCCAATAGGAAGGGAAATGGGCAGACTGGGTGGGCCAAGTGGTCCTTATCTGCCATCAAAGTCTATGTTTCATGGAAACAAATCAGAACCATTTACACCTACTGTATGTATTGATACCAAACTCTGATTCTTCTTTGAATAGTTTGGGGAGTTGCCAGGAAGAAGACAGCAGAAACTTTAGCAGACAATGGCATGTTTTAGGGAGAGGGCCCAGAGAGGGAGATAGCAAAGAAATGGCAGATATCACAGCAAAGGAAGAGGGAAGAAGAACTACAGAGAGAGAGAGAGAGAGAGACAGCATTCAGGTGAGAAACTATAAGGCACAGTAGGAGGGCAAAATAACAAAGAATTGGAAAAAGAAAGAGAATACACCAGTGCAATAGGGGAGGTTGTGTTAAAGCAGCAGAAGAAAGAACAGTTCAACTTGTCCAAAAGACAGTTTTCTGAAACTGAGCTAATGGCTTAGAATGAAGACTCTAGTTTTGTTACAATGACAAAAATAATGAGCTTAGTTTAAATTAGATCTCCAGTGGATCTATGGAAAAATATGATTAAATGAATATTTTTCCAAAATGGAGAAGGCCACTGATCTTGGGGAAGACAACATGAGAAAAATGTTAGAAAAACATTTCAACTAATAACTTCAGTTGGGTTTTCTAAAAGCTGGGGTTCCTGAATACATTTTTGTTATTCAGAGAATGTGCATATTGTACTTCTCCTTGCCTGGCATTTGGCAGGAGAGCCCACTGTTATCTCTGCAGCCCTGAAACATTTCTAGGGCTCCCTGATCTTTTTAAAAATTTTCCACCAGTAAATATTGCACACAGAGACAGTGTGAAGATTGCTTGTGCTCCTGTCCTGGCTAGCACCACCAATAGTAAACTGCATTCCCTGCCCCCAGATACTGGGACTCTTGGCTAAGAGACACTGCTGGGGAGCTTGGAGCCAGGATTTTAACAGTCACAGCGCCCTCAAGGGCTGAGCCCCACAGGTAGCAGAGCACTAAGCTGAGATTTTAACTGTAACTGAAGCCCCCGGGGCTCTCTGGGGGTACAGAGATCTGCTCCCTGTTTAACTTTATGTAAGCAGGTCTGTGGCTCTCTGGGTCTCAGTCCCACTACTGGTGGAAAAGTTTTAAAAATATCAGGGAACCTTAGACCTGTTTCAGGGCAGCAGAGATAACAGTGGATACTCTTGCCAAATGCCAGGCAACGAGAAGTACGCTATGCACATTCTCTGAATAACAAAAATTAATTCTGGAACCTCAACTTTAACATTCATTACTCCGGTAATCCACCACACTGTTGCAAGGTGTAGCTATCCTTAATACTTTTATGGTTTACATGTCTTATATTGTACGAAATACCCCCATATCTTGTACACCAGACTGTTTAGGTTACATTTATCTGCTCCACTGGATGGCTCCTTTATGTATCCTGATGCCTGACATGAGTGTGCAATATTTTTCAGTAATGGAAATGATGTAAACAGATAAAAATAAACTTTAGAAAAAAATCATAACAGACTTCGTATTAGCTCAAAACTGTATAAGGAAGGAAAACCCTTCCATGTCCTCATTCAGTTTTCAACTAATATAACTTCAGTTGGGTTATTCTAAAAGTTGGGGTTCCTGAACAAATTATCTCCCAGCTCAAGACCCTCACCCACACTCTACCTGCACAGAAGCTGTAAAATACAGATCTGATCTGTTAGAACTAACTTTTGATGTGCGATCGAGAAACCTTTTTTTTTGGTACGTCAAGTGTAATGTACTGTATGCACAATTATTTTTTGGCGCGCCACCACATTTTAGTCGGAGTCATTCAGAAGCACTAGGAGTATGCAGTCTGTCATATATTGGCATACTCTATTCTATGCCCAGTTACATACGTTTCCAAGTATATAAAGTACTGTATTCCTGCATTTTAGGCTGATAAATCTTTCAGCCTTCTACACACACACACACACACACCAGCATGCAAGGCCCTATCCCAGCTTTAGAAGCTGCTTTTCCAGCAGTGTTTTCTTGCCTTCTACACAAAGCCATTCTCCCCAAAGTTATTCTATTCAAATTAGTTTCACAGAAGAATAGGTGTGTGTTTGGGGGGTCGGGGGGGAGGGGTGGAGGAGCCACTGAAGTACAGGCTTTATCTTGAATGGGGATGGGTATCAGCTAGCTAGATATCTTGCTGAGAGGAATTCAACATAACCCTCCACCACTTCATCACACCGCTGTATAGCCACCACTGATGGCACTGACAACTGAAACTGGTTCTAATTGTTAACAAAATTAGTTAGGCAACAAGGAGCTGTGTGCAAACAACATAAATGTCTTTCACTGTCTCATTTCGCTGTATGAGTCAAAGTGAGATCCGGGACACGGTCATAGATAGCTTGGAAGTTTTAAAATGATACTCAGGGCTGTGTGGTTTGGAAGGAGTGGAGGTGGTAGGGCTGCCTTGGGCCACAATGGATAAGGGCAGGGGAAGGAAGGGATACATTTTTAAAAGCCAACCAACTCTAACTGAGAAATGGACATCGACCACAAATTATTAATAACAATCCCATGAAAGATCATCCATCCTCCCTTTGCAGCTCTGTCCCAAGAGACTCACAGACTGGACACCAAACTGCTGTACAGTTTTGATACACATTTCTCCTGTTTCCACGGGCAGCTCCGGTTCAGAACCAACCAGCATCAGAAACCCAACAAAAAAAATCCAGCCCCGTCCTGGGCAGCTCAGACACAAGGTTTTTACAGGTCACTTAATACACAGTATGGTCTACATATTTAACCTACAGGTATGTGCAGTGTTGTAATTTCATTAAGAATAGTAACAGTAGCAGACAGACCCTCCCACTTCCCAGTTTATCTAACATCGTATTTTGAACAGGTGGAAAACAATGGATGTTTCAGCGGAAAGGTTTCGTTCTTTCTTTCTTGACAGTATAAGTGTTACCGCTTATATGAAATAGCCTAGCAGGAGTGTCAATGTTAGAAACATAGACTTTGCCAGCAAATAAGGACTGATTGGCCCACCCAGTCTGTCCATTTCCCTACCTACCTATCGGATAAGCTGCAGATCCTAGTTTTAACAACAGCCTACTTCCTTCTAACCCCCCCACTAGAATTGCCTTATGCCTGTCCCATGCACTCTTAAATTTCCACACCGTTTTTGACCCCATAACCTCCTCAGGAAGGCCGTTTCATGTGTCCATCACCCTCTCCATGAAAAAATACCTCCTCACGTTGCCTCTGAGTCATCCCCTCTATCTTGAAATTGTCCCCTTGTTCTTGCACGTCTCTTTTTCTGAAAGATGCTACCCTCTTGGACTTTGTTGATTTTCTTCAGGTACTTGAAAGTTTCTATCATGCCCCCCCTCGCCCTCCTTTTCTCGAGGGTATATATATTAAGCTCTTTTAGTCTCTCTTCATATGGCTTCTGGTACAGACCCTGCACCATTTTAGTTGCCCTCCACTGGACTGCCTCCATCCTGTCTATGTCCTTGCGGAGATGGGGTCTCCAGAACTGCAGGAAGTACTCCAGATGGGGTCTCACCAGCTGTCTGTACAGAGGAATAACAACTTCCTGTTTTCTGCTGGTGATGCCTCTCACTATGCACCCCAGTATCCCCCCAGCCCTCCTTACTGCCTTCTCACATTGCTTGCCTAACTTTAGGTCTGATATGACTACCCCCCAGGTCCCTTTCCATTTTTGTTGTCGTTAATACCTCCCCCCAGCCCAACTGTGTACTCTTCCTTTGGTTTTTTGTTTCCCAGGTGCATCACTTTGCCCTTTTTTGCACTGAATCTAAGAAGTTGGAAACGACATGTTGTAAAACAATAAGCTATTCCTGGATAGATTCTTTATTATTTTCTATTTCCTTTAGTTGGGGATACATTAATTTTCTGGGGGTGGAAAGTACACAGCAAGGCAAGGTTGACCTGTTAGTTTCACTTGGGTTTGCCCCACCCTCACCCATAAATTTCTCCTACCCCCCAACCCCATTTCAACACACAGAAGTTCCATACTAAAAAAATGAAAGTATATCAGATATACAAGAGGAAGTAGGATACTGATGATTGTTTTAATACAAATGTGCAAGATTGGGTGGTAGAGAAAAATAACAAAAGCACTGGGAGATAGCAGCAGTTTCTTTAACTGCTCATATTCACAGTCAGGTTTGAGGGGGCTGCAGTGGATCAAGAGTACAAGGGGACATATTAATTAGGGGAAAAATGATCAAATAAACCACACACTAAAATTTTAGAACACTGTGGGAAGTCCTCCAATACAGATTCTGGAAGTAATCCAAGCAAACTTTGACACCTCAACCCAATAAGTAATTATAACATTCCTGGACTCAGATTCCAATAAAATTTTTCAAACTTTATTTTCTAGCGCCCATCAATATTTCATTTTATAATGTTTGTTGACGTGCATTCTTTTAAATATCACAATTAGTTCATTACCTCTTGCATTTGGCAGGGAGACTATACCTGCTATATCTCAAAACTGGCACCTTCTGTAATAATTTACTCATATCCATGTCTCTGTAAAAATATTAAGAAAATTGGGGAGGGTGTGTGTGCAGATGCCTATTTAATTCCTATAAAATCTGTAGTGTTTTATATTATTTTATTAATTTCTATGTCTTTCCTATAGAGTGCTGATGTAAAAACATATTAGCTCTTATTGCTGTATTCCCTTCTATTTTCGGCTTCTTGTTGTATCTGTGAAAACCTGAAATTGAACAAGAGGCACTCACATCTCTCCCTTGTACAATATGTTCTGATAAAGCTTTGCGTTTCATCTGCAGTTTTATTGTCAGCTGAGACCACAGTGAAGTTTGAAGAACGCTACTAGCACTGACACCCAAAGAGAATCAAAACATTGTGGGGAAAGAACACAAAATAACTTTGAATGGGTGAGTGCTCTTATCATAAAAAAAAAAATAAAATAAATACTGCTGATGAAAAATTTTGTTAACATCTTAGTCCAAGAGTCTCATCTTTTCCCTGGTCAAATTAGTTAAGTGTGCATAGCTTATCAGTCATAGTTCTAGGTTTCCTTGCTACATTAAAAGACGAATAACCGATTATTCACGTGGACCATTATCAGGTCTCAGATTCACAGCAGCTAGGGAAACAATGCAGAGTAATAAAAATGTGTTTCTGTTTCGAGACAATCGGCTGTGGGACTCACGGCTAGTTACATTTAATAGATTAAAGCACATTGAATAGATTAGGCTAGTATGCAAAAACAGGTAACAACAAAAAGAATGTTTTGAAAAACAACATATTACACTTAGTAACTTTGTTCTTTCTTCCTTTCACTTTCTTAAGGCAGCCATGTTGAAAATGAAGGTATCCTAATAGCACAAAAACTTTGTATACACCTGTTCAACACTATACTGTACATTTAAATTAAATAGTAGGTACGATAATAAGGTTACTAAGTTTAAATATGTTATTTTTCCACAACATTCTTTCTGTTGTTGCCTCCATGTTATGCATACTAGCCTTGTCTATTTAATGTGCTTTAATGTAGAAAATGTACTTACAGTATATTAGGTTGTAAATCAGTTTTGTACTTCATAATTCTCAGTCTCTTGAACACCGCTGTGCTAGAACTTTAACTTGCTTGAATTACTGACTTGTTTCTCCTTATACGATGCCGTGTATGACCATTTAAACATTACTGTGTTTTAATCTAAAAAATGGTGCATAGAGGTAAGAATACAGCAGGAACAGAATATCAGACGCATTCCCTCATGGAGATTTAATTGTGAATTGAAAAGGGCAGTTGTACTTTTAAGTCTGGTAGTAACCACTCACCATTTTTTAGATTAAAACACAGTAAGGTTTAAATGTTCATACATGCCAGTATATAAGGAGAAACAAATTGTCACTTTTCAAGTACTAGCACCACGGCGTTCAAGAGATAGAAAATCAAGGATTACAACTGTACTGTATCATCTTAGGAAAAAATATTACTAGAAACCATTGCCTTTTTTTTTTTTGTTAGTAAAGGGCTGCTTCAACATAAAAAAAAAAAAAAGACATAGGATAAGAAATCTGGGGACTGGAAGAAATGTAATGTTGTTCCCCCACCCAAGGCTGAATGCTTACACAGTGTGGGCTTAATTATGAGTGAAAGTGTTTGGTTTTTTATGAATGACATAGTGGGGATGGTAAAAGTATGTTTTTTTTTTAATTAAAGGGGATGGGAAACAGTTTTCTGCATTTAGTTTGCTTTCTAATAAAGAACAGAAACCTTATTTGACTTGTGTGATTTTTTTTTTTATCTTTTTAGTCCCCTATATCAGTGTTTTGCCCTGCTGTTTATGAAGTCCATAGATTTATGTTTTCTTCAACGCTGTATCTGATTTTTTCACTTAAATGTTAACTCTAGGTGCTAACAGTTCTACCATGATGAAACAGACTCCTGTTGCTCCACACTGTCAGGCTGCCTTACCGATTTCAGTGCCCAGAATGTATGATTAATGCGATAGGTTAGTTACACATAATTGAATCTTAGTAGTTTACTGCATTTGATTTCTAAGTGAAAATGTCATGACCTCCGATAAGCAATCTTAACTGTCTTGCGGTCACAAACTGCCGAAACGACCATAACTGTTATTCTGAACACTGTGTATTCATACAATGTGATTCTTTGGTACAGAATGACCGTTGCAGCGGTGACAGACAGATATATTCTCTAAATTATCTTTTTTCTGCCAAATAGTTTTATATAAGCTGCTTAACGATTACTTTCTGTTGCAGGCTACTACATTCATATAGCTATGGTCTGGTATTCACAGTAAAAAAAAAAAATGGATCACAAACGAGCAGTCTCGTGAAACTATCGCCGATGATGCCACATTACTCACTTTTTTCCAGTTTGGTTTCCTGATGCTGAGTGTCCTCATCCCGTTTTGATTTGTTCATATGATCTTTATGTGATCCTTCCATCTGGTATCACCAGTGTCTGCTGCTCTCCCCCCTCAAATGTTTGTGCATTTGTTCCCAGTTTCTCTCCCCATCTGTCGGTGGCAGTACTCCGATTCATCTCATCTCCCCTTTCCTATAGCTGATGCCTTATTTGTTACCCAGTCAGAGTAGAAACCCTCGTTTGCTCATCCGGTTGTTGCTGATTTTGTTTTCTCTCGTTTTCCCACTTCATATTTCAGTACTCAATGGACTTGGGACTCCTGGCATTCCAGCCCATCCCCGATCAAAAACATGACTAACTGTAAAAGGTAAATTATTACCTCTGGGTTAGTGCCCCAACCCTGCAACCCCAAATTATCTAACACCAGCAGGATAGTTCATCAACTGTACCCAGCCTGAGCCCTCCCCACCCCAACTTCCCAAGCCGAAAACACAGAACAAGAGGGGGTGACAAGTACAGTCCCATGCTGGCTAACAGGAGAGGGTGTGTTATGAGTTCAGATAACCGTGGAATGGGTACTGGGGGGGGGGATCCCGCTATCCATTACAGAACTGAAAGGGCATGTGCAAGAAAACGGGGTGAGGCAACTAGCCACGAGGGTTCACTTTATTGGAATTACAAAGTGTTTGGGAGAGGGTACAGCTTTTGTGTACGTTTTTGTATAAATTTTAACAAAATACAAGCACAAGTACTACCAAACAAAAAAAAGGATCTGACAATGAATAAATACAGCAATTATGACAGTACTGACTTGGAGAAGAATGTATCTCGCCTTAGTCTGACAGATCATTGAAGCACGGTGTCAGCCTACAGGGAATGTCATCAGACTTTAGGAAGCAGGGTGTCAGTGTATAGTGAATGTTGTCTGACTTTACAGACAGTAAGATAAAAAAAAAAAAAAAGAATTCCAGAATTTAAAATTACAGACTTAATGTTATCCATCAACTAATAAACAGATGTTTACCAGGCCATATCAAAAAATGAGTTTGTGCTAGCTGTTGTTCTATTGATGAATCACTATCAGCCGATGATCAGGGATCGCAGATGGGGATGTGGACTGTAGGGACACCTACTGGAGAAAGTCAATTTAGCGAGACAATTTTAACTGAAAACAGCGCCACCTGGTGCATTTCAGCTGCAGATAATTGGAAGCCAATTAACTGAGTACTCGGCATACTTTACCACTTACTGCCATGTTAATGAGGCATTGCTTGGTACCCCTTGGCACACCGCTCGGTATAACACACATACCAAGGTATACCTGGGTACTGAGCAACTCTTCTATAACAACCACTGTATATAGAATGTGTGGCAGCAGGAAAGGGCCGCAGGACCCACCTAGCCCGCCCATTTGTGTTTTCTCTCTTTTTTTTTTTTCTTACCACCCTCAGAAATTTTCTTTTCATACCCTACTTAATCCATTATTGTAAAGGTGACACCCCCCAAAGTGGGCATCCAGTGCAGATCATGCAGCACCAGTGTGATTTGATCTCACTGCGATGTTTCAAAAATCAACTGGGCCAGCAGGTAAAAAGCACTGCAATAATCCAACCTGGAAATAACAAAGGCATGCTCTGTTCACTGTGTACATTGTTTTTACTTATTGTCTGGAGTTATTCTCCTGACCTGCTGTGTTAATCATGACTTTTTAAATGGTACTCCTGTAATTAATTATTGACTGGTATACACCCCTGACAGGGTATTCAACAGTATCACTCCATGCTGATCATCTCTTGTCAAGCATGTGTTTTTACTGTTCAATATTTTGTGCCATCTTGATGGCCCCAGTCATGCCTGAAAACCATCTCAGGGACCAGTGTATGCACTTGGTTAACAAATAAAGAAAATAATATAAATAAATGTATGGTTGCAGTCAGGATTATATAACCCCCCACAAAACAAAATAATCCTCACTTATGAGATCACCACACAAACAATGTAAACATCATGACATCATTCTTATCTAATTAGAGTTATTTATTTCTATACATTTCAGATACTCAGTCATAAGAGGGTATATCAAGCATAGAGAATACTGGATAGGCAACTATGCACAACCAGTGTGTTCTGCCACAGTGGGGGTTCTGGTTCCCTCTGACCTCGAGAGCGAAACTTGAGAGGTCTGTGGGAATCAGAACCCTGAGGTGGCAGACCACACTGGTTTGCATAAAGTTGCTCATCCTGTATTTTTTATAGTGTATAGTATTTATGTGAAACGTGGGCATTGCATTTTTTTTTCTCTTTCACAGTGAAACTGCCTTGTGCAGTCTCTAGAGGTTCCAGAATGCTGTTCTACCACAGAAGGGTACAATCACAATCCATGACCTTTGAACCGTGGAACAACAGCATTTTGAAAAGAATGAATTTCTATATAGAACAATGTTCTACTTTACACTATATATACACAGGTCTAAAGTTCTTAAGTTCTAAGTTCAGTTGACATAGTCCATACCCTGCACATGGGTTTCTCTAATTTTCTACAAAGTAAAACATTGACTGCCATTTCAAATTTCAGTTTTTAAAAAGAGAAATTGTCAACACTATTTATAATGATAGAGAGGATAATGGATGGGAACCAGTTAATAACAATGCTGTGTTCCCATCAAGAGGTCGTCATGACAACTTAGTAAACCTCAGGAGCAAAGCTCGAGAAGTTTATAGCTGGCATGACGCCCTGAGATGAGAACACGTGTTGTTGCTAACTGGTGCCTACCCATGGTCTTTTATAGTGTATGGGCACCAGTTAAAACAACTGTGTCCTTACTTTTCTTTTTTTTTTCTCATAGCGCTGCTCTCCATCTGGGCCAGCTCTCACTGCCGAGGCCGTTCGTCCGAAGCACCATGTTCAAGAGACGCCACATGTGCAGTGCCAGTCGCATTAATGGTATCGATGTGATGTATTCAAGAGGGTATAACAACTTCTTGATGTCACAACGATACCATAACAAGGAGAGGAATTCATTGACCACCATCCTTAACAAAGCCCTCCCATACATTATATGTTTGTATGTACAGTTCTCGTGTTTCTTATAGTCATGAGTTTCTTCATAAGTGCTTTGTGTGCCAGAATTGCTCAGCATTTCTCTCACCCAAATAAAGAACTTGAGAATGTACTCTTCTGTATTTTAACACTGCATCACTACTCAGACCACTCTTACGGTTGTAAGGGTGGTCTCCTAGGCATTCTTAGGGCATGAGACCCGCAAACCAAAGGGGAGCGGTTCTAATACCCTAAGGATATAGGTGAGACTACTACTAACACCGTGAAAGTGGTCTTAGCTTTGTTATTAATACATTATTGATCAAGATTCATCAATAATATTTAAAAATTTGAAAAAAACTTTCTGTAACGTGCCCGTTTTAAGAGTAGTTGCTCTTAAGCCATTCTTCACAGAATAAGAGCGTCTCATGCATAGAGGAAAGGAGGGCTCTGAGTGCTCGTGGTAGCAGTCCAGAGGAGGGCAACTAAAATAGTGCAGGTTCTGCATCAGAAGCCCTACAAGTAGAGATTATGAGGACCTAAATATGAACACCCTGGCACTTGGAAGAGAGGGGGGATATGATAGTAACTTGATAACTTAGTAATTTAAGACATAAAGAAGGCATGAGCCCATAGATACCATTTCCCACACTGAGTGGGCATTTAGACCTACTGGATTGCCAGGAATTTGTCCAGTTCTTTCTTGAACAATTCAAAGTCTGAGATATCCACAAGATTTTGTGGCAATTTATTCCAAACCCTAGCTGCCCTTATTGTAAAATAATTGTCCCTCTAGGGGCCCTATTAGTTGAGCAGTGGCTTTCATCTTTCTCCAGGTTTGTCTAAGCATGTGCAATTATTCATTGAAAACTGTCCCCATAGACCTGTATGGGGCACCCCAGCGCTCGCTCTGCTTAGATGTCACACAACATCTTAGCGTGGGGTGGGGCAGTAAACCCTGAAGTGGAAGGGATTGGCTGGCTGTGGGTTCAGCTCCAGTTGTGACCCCTTCCCTCCTGAACAGGACAAGGTAAAAAAAAAAAGTCTATTTTTGCCTTAAAGGAGAACTGCACAAAATCTGCAAGTCATTTTTCTGCAGAAGAAGCTATTTTTTTTAAATACTGGTTCAAATTATGTTACTTCTCTATTGATGCATGCTTTTTAGTTATCTTACTGGGTGTTACTGATTTATATGTTGCTGCTAAGAACCATTTTAGAACTGTATGATGTAGTTTATGTTCCTGTTCTACTGCTTTATTGTTGGCACAATGCATTTACCGTATGTTCTACTTTAGAACTGTGTGACTGAGAGGGACACAAACTACACCATACAGTTATAAAATGGTACTTACCACCAGATTGTAAAGCAGAAACACCCAGTGAGGTTATTAAAAGGCCTGTATAGATGAACAATAACAAAATTTTAACCAGTACTTAAAAACATCTTTCTAATAGGTAAAATGACTTACAGGTTCAGTGCAATTCTCCTTTAAACAGGCTAGCACTGCCATAATATAAATGGTCCATGAAGCCCATACACAAATCTTAGAACATTCCTTTAAAAGAGCAGTGCTCATTGTTCTGAATCCATGCAGTGATGTTATCAAAATTCCAAATTCCTTCAATAAAAGTGTGTGTGTTGATTCTTGGTTCCATAAAGAGGTACGTACAGAATGTTGTCCATACAAGGAAAACAATGCAAAACAATAGTTACTGACTTGTAACTGTAGTCCTAGGAGTGGTACACTGTTCACATCCACACGTTGGCAGTTCTTCCTTAAGAGCTGATTAGCCAGAATACCTTTAAGCAAAGCACATTCCACCACCTGGGTGGTTTATCCCTCGGCTCCACTCCGTGTCATGAGATCTTACATGCTGGAAGCAAAGATCTGTGTGCTACTTACCGTGGGTGGTGTGGATGTGCATGTGCACCAATACCACTCAAATAACTATGGTTACAGGTGAGTAACCCATTTCTCTAGGAGTATGGATATGGTTAATGTAGCCACACATTGGCAGATTTCCAGCAGTTCTCCGGGAGTAAGTGACAAGGTGCGCACCCCTATTTGGTAAACAGTGACTGGTGAACTCTGGTCCCAAATGCAGCATCCCAGCAAGACTCTAATTTGATACTGTAATGGGAGATGAAGGAGTGTGCTCACTTCCAGGTAGTAGCTATGCGGATCTTCTGGAGATGGATGTCCCTGAAAGCAGCCACCAAGGCAGTGAGTGGTATGTTTGGTAGAATGAGCCCTGAGCACAACAGAAGGCTCCCTATCAGTCAACCTATAACAGAGGTCAATGCAGGCCATAATCCATCTGTCAATCATCCCCTTAGCTGCTGGTCTGCCCGACACAATTTCAGCGTATGTCACAAAGAGCTGGAGAGCCTCAGCCCATACTCCAGCCATGCAGCACTCCACACAATAGGACAGCGCCTGCCGAAGGTCCAAAATATGGAGCCTGTGGTCGGCCTCCGAAGATGGATATGTGAAGAATACCAGAAGGTTCATCATCTGGTTAAGGTGGAACTCTGATACAACATTCAGGAAGAACTTTGGGTGGTGGCAAAGGACTACCTTGTTCCTGTGGAAGACAAGGTACGGAAGCTCCACTGAGAGCATCTGGGGCTTACTAATCATTTTGGCTGACATGATAGCCATCAGGAAGGCAGTCTTCCATGACAGATGTGTCATTTCTTATGTGTGCATTGGCTCAAAATGCTTGCTGATGAGCACTGCAAGTCCCAAGGTGGAGGAGGTTCATCCACTGGCAGGGACAAGTGGTCAAGGCCTTTAGAAAAGTGCCCAATCACATTCTCCTGTGCCACTGTCAGCATACCAGCCTATGCCTGGTATGTAGAGATAGTTGCCAGGTGCACTTTTAGGGTCGATTGCAGTCTCACCTGAGATAAGGATCAGGGGTACTCAAGGACACTAGCCACAGGACAGGCAAGGGGATCAAACCCCTAGCCTGACACTAAATAGAAAATGGTTTCCATTTTAAGGCATAATACTGGCAAGTCAACTCTCTGACAGCCTCCACAATATGGAGCACATGCTCCAAAAGATCCAGAGCCTGGAACTCTATCCACTCAGGAACTAGGCTGTGAGGTGCAAAGACTGAAGGTCTGAGTATAGGACCTTCGCCTGACATCAGGTCATCAGATCCAGGTGAAGAGGCAACTGCCATGGGGGCCTGCTGCTGAGGCTATGGATACCCAGGTACCAGAACTGATGAGGCCAGTCTGGGACTACTGGGGTCATCCTCACCTTGTCCTTCTGAACCTTGACCACCATTTTGTGGATGGGGGAAGGGAATGTGTAGAAAGCTTTGGATCCAAGGTCTTGCGAACGCATCCCTCACCAATGTACGGGACTGGGGGGCACAGAACAGTCTCAATTTTGTGTTCTCCCAGGAGACAAACAGGTCTACCAGAGATGTGCCCCACCAGGAGAAGAGGTAGCTCGCTACCCTCCTGATGCAGGGATCACTTATGTGATGTCTTGCCCATTTGGCTGCGAGTGTCTGCCAGCTGGCTGCCTGTTCCTGTGACACGGATCATCAGGAGGATTTGCACGCAGGCTGCACATGAGGGTCCAGGTGCGGAGGGCCTCTGGACACAAAGGAAGGGAATGAGTGCCGCCTGCTTGTTCAGGTAGTACATGGTCATGGTGTTATCCATATGGACTTGTATAACCTGACCCCTGACTAAAGGAGTGAATTCTAGCCGCACTGCATGGAGCCCCTGCAGGCTGAAGTAGTGACGGGACTTCCTGGGTGACCAAAACCCATTGACCCGGTGGCCTCCCACGTGTGCGCCCCACCCCACCAGAGACGAGTCTGTCATGAAAGTGACAGTGGATTCTAGGTGGACAAATGGGACTCTTTCCTCCAGATGTTCTGAGATCAGCCCTCATTGGATGGTATCCCATATCATCTGGGTCACTGTGATGGCTGGTCTAGGTGACCTAGGCACTGCAACCAACGACACTCTAATTCCAACTGCAGGTGCTGCATCTGCCAGCCAGCCCAATGAACCACACTGGTGCAGGATGCCATGTATCCCAACAGCCTTAGGAAGTCCCGGGCAAGCTGAAATGATCAGGCAAAGGAGGTAAATCCAATGCCCAGTTCGCAGGGAGGTGGGCCTTGGTCTGTATGGAGTCTAGCTCTGCCCTGATGAAATGAATCACCTGTGAGTGGATCAGTTCAGACTCTGTTGGGTTGACCAAGAGGTCCAAGTCTCTGAGGGTCTGGAAGGCCAGATCACTGAACTACTCCACAGCTTCTTTAGACAGCCCAGCTATTAGCCGGCCATTCAAATAGGGATAAACCCTGATGCACCTGCACCGTAGGAAGATGCCATCACTGCCTTGCACTTAGTGAAGACCCCAGGCACAGAGGAGAGGCCGAATGGCATGACCTGGAACTGACAGAGAACCACTTCTGCATGGAACCAGATACACCGCCAATGGGATGGATGGACTGGAATGTTGAAGAACATGTCATGGAGGTCCCGTGAACAGAACCATATACCCTGCTCCAGTGATGGTATGATCTGGTTCAACGTGACCATCCAGAACTTGCGCTTCCTGAGAAACTAGTTTATGTCATGTAGCTCCAGAATGGGGCACCAGCTCCCATTCATTTTGGGACCAGAAGTGCCTGGACATGTACCCCTGACTTGGAAAAGGGCACCTGGGATAGGGGCTACTGCTCCTTTGGTGAGGAGCTCAGCAACGTCCTCCCTGAGGACAGAGAGAATGTCCTACGACACCGAGAACTCCCTTGGAGCGTTGAATCAGTAAGGCAGAAGACCATCGAGGTTGAGAGGCAATTCTCTGCCGACCACCTTGAGAAACTGTTGTCCATGGTAATGATGGACCTGTGAGGCCAGAAGTGGTTAAGTCAACATCCCACAGGGGGCCGGGTCAGAAACTGGATTGGTAGAAAGTGGGTACCCCCGACCTGTCATTTGGCAGCTTTGGAAGGGCACTGGCCATTGCGGTCACAGGAAAGCCACTTCCTCTACCCCCACCTGTTTTGAACCCCTGGCCAGAGAACTTGGCCTTGAGATGCAAGGCTTGAAACTGCCCCTGCTGGGGCTGCTGCTGCTGCTGCCGAGACTGCTGTGGCTGAAAGGGGAAATGCTTAAAGGTTTTGGTTCCTTCTGGGACAAGACCACAGAATCTAGGATGCCATTAGACTTCTTAATCCCAGTGAGATGCCCATCCACCCCTGAGCCAAAGACGTTGGTGCCCAGGAAAGGGACATCGGCCAACTTACGATGAGTGCCTGCTCTGAAGGAAGAGATCCTCAGTCAGGCCCTGTGATGACCACTGCCATGGCACAGGAGCAGGAATTGCCAATGCCCAAGGCTGTCTGGAGCAGGTGTTTATCCAGCTCTTGACCTCAGTCTCTGATGACTTTTACTGGTAGCTGCTTATCAAAAGGCAGATAAGGGAGGACAGTATCGAGCACTCCCAGGAGGGAGTGACCACAGTGAGCCACCATCATCAGGCGTAACTCTCCTGATACAGATCAAGAGAGGATGTGGCATAAATCATCTTAGCTGAATGGTCAAGCTTTTTCTACTCCCTTTTGGGGGGAGGGGGTAACGTGTTCACATCCCCAGTATTTTGGTAAGACCAAATCAAAGACCAGATCCTCAGCCAAGGGGTGGTCAGAGTACCAGTAGGGACTGCGTATTTGTGGATCATACAGGCTGAGGGTGCCAGGTAGGAGGCTAGAGGCTGCAAAAGCTCCAAGGCCGGTCCCATAATTACCTCAGCCATGGGAAAGGCAACCCCCAGGGATTCATACTTATCCATGAAGTCAGTAAAAGGGTATTTATCCTTTTTGTGAACTGGCTCCAAAGGAACACTCATGGACTTCAACTTGAGTTGGAAGGGAGCATGAAGAGACACTGGCCTGTAGTTGGTGGTCAGTTCCTTAGCTCGACTGATTCTTGGTCAAATGCATGTGTCCTCGATGACTGCATAGAGGACCCATCAGAGTCCTCTGAGGACTCGAACATGGCCCTCAACCGTTTACTGCCATGAACCACCCTGGAGTCATCCAACTGGGGATTTCCACAGCAAACCAGCCTGGCAAGCCGGATGCAGTATGGGAGACTTTAGAAAGTGCTCCCCACAAAGGTTACTGTGGAGGCAGTTCCACCTGCAAGGGTGGAGAGACAGGTATCTGCAACAGTTGTCTTGAAAGGACAGGTGGCAGCTTGACTGGCAACGGCCAGTTGACCACAGGGGTTGGGGTAGAGCCCTACTCCGCAGCACCAAGGCCCAATGCTGCCAGAGGAAAGTACTGTTATGTAAGAACTTATAACAGTAGAGCTTTGAGAGAATCTATTGCATCACACCACACCTATGGAACTATAACCACCAGGCACTAGGACCACATGGAAATATTTTAGCTAGCAGTCTACTAGGGGCCATCCACAATGACATCAGATGCCAGCGATGTCCTTCCCATATACATGGGTGGCCCTGCTCCCTCCTTAGTTTCCCTGACGTAGACTATATACAGAGATCTCCTCCTGGGGAACCAAGGGAGAGCCAGAGGTTTCTGCCACTAAACATGGTGAAACAGAAGGTAAACCATTCTGGAGAGAGAGTGAGAGACAGGAACAAAGAGAGAAAGAGAGAGTGAGAGAGAGAGAGAGAGAGAGAGAGGAGCTCTAAGGCTTGCAGTACGGAGGGTGGGACAGCATGACCTGATGCAAGAGATTCTCTCGAAGATCTACTGTTACAGTATGTTCTCATGTAACTGTACTGTCTTCATCGAGGATATCTCTTGCATCAGGCCACATCTATGGAACAAGTCCAAGCAGTACTGACAAACAGCCAGTCTGAGTGGCTGGAGGTATAGGTCTAAGACAGGAGGCCTTGAAGCACAGCCAAGCCAAAGCCTGCCCTTCTCTTAGAGACAATGTCCAGACTGTAGTGTTTATTGAAAGTGTAGACAGTACTCCAAGTGCCAGCGGCACAGATTTTGGTGGCTGACACATTCCTGAAACAGGCAACAGAGGTGGCCATGCCTCTGGTGGAGTGGCCACACACCACCTCAGGAAGTTCCATATCGCACTTCCTATAACAGAAAACAATGTAGTTAACCAACCATTTGGACAGGCACTGCTTAGAAACTGGTACGCCCACTTTCCCAGGGGCAAAAGAAACAAACAGCTGCAAGGACGTCCTGCAGTCCTTCGTGTGAACAAACATAATTTCTGAGTATACTGTGTACACCTAAAGTATGGAGCAATGCTTCCCCTGGGGCATGCTCCAGAAAATAAAGCAGCAAGTGGATGGTTTGATTCAGAGTAAACGCAGACCAAATAAGGAGACAAAAACATCAAAGCCTGAGGCTTGAAAATCCTTCGAAATTAAGTAATAGCAACTAAAAATAACGCTTTCCATGACAGAAAGTGTAGCTTGAATGTCACGGCAGGCTCAAACGGAATCAAAGTAAGTTTCTCAAACACAACATTTAAGTCCCAAGGCAGGATTGGACTGTGGATGGGAGGCTTTAGATGAAGTACATCTCTCAAAAAAAGTACAGCACATTTCCAGTTGTGCTACCATACAGCCATCAACAGGCACATGATGTGCTGAAATAGCAGCCAGATGTACTTTAATAGAGGAGTACTGCAGACCCGAATCTGAGAGGGACAGCAAGTATTCTAGAATCTGATTCACTGGACAAGTGAAAGGATCCAAGCAATGAGAAGCCATTTACAGAGCAAAGCACTTTCACCTCATGGAATAAGTGGCCCTGGTGGAGGGTTTCCTAGCAGCCACCAGGACATCAGCCACCTTTTGGGATAACCCAAACCTAGCCATAGCTATGTCTTCAGGAGCCAGGCATGGAGGTGCAGTGACTGAAGGTCTGGATGGACCAGGGTGCCCTGCTCCTGTGAGAGCAACCCTTTGCACAGGGGCAGGGGTACCAGAGGTATCCCCGTCAACTGCTGCAGTAAGGGGAACCAGATTTGACTAGGCCAGAAAGAAGCAATGAGGATCATCGTCACTCCTTCCAGCTAAAGTTGATCAGCACCCTCTGAATCAGCAAGAAGGGAGGGAAGGCATAGAGGAACCTCCCTTTCCAAGAAAGGGACAATGCGTCTCGCCAGAAAACTCCAGGCTCTGGAGCGAGCGAGCAGAAAAGCTTTAGTTCTACATTAAGTGGGGATGCAAAAAGGTCCAACTCTGGATAACCCCACCTGTCAAACAGATCTTTGACAACCGAGGTCAGCAGTTCTCAGTCGTGTACCTTGGACTATGACCTGCTTAGTTTGCCTGCCAAGATGTTTTGGGTGCCTGAAACATGGACTGCCGACAGTTCTAGACTGTGTTCTATAGCCCAGTGCCACTCACCTCTTCCCTGCACATGGGGTAGTAATGTGTTTCTTCTTGTTTGTTGATGTAGTGCACTACATTGATGTTGTCTATAACTACTAGCAGAGGCCCCAGGGACAGGTAGTCTTGGATGACTTGCAGGCCATACAGGATGGCCCTCATCTCTAAGACGTTTATGTGGAGGGAACTCTCCATTGCGGTCCAAGTACCCAGAGTCTGGTAAGAGCCCAGGTGTGCTCCCCAGCCCATCCCTGAAGCGTCTGTGGTGAGGACCTGATGAGGGGAGGCAATCAGGAAAGGAACCTCTTTGAGTAAATTGCTGGGTTCCATCCACCACTGGAGAACTTTCTTCACCGGTGAAGTTACTAGAACCTTCTGTTCTAGGTCATTGTGTTGCTCCCATTGGATTCTTAAAATCCACTGCGGAATCTGCATGTGCAGCCTCGTCAGGGGAATGGTAACAATGGCTGCAGCCATGAAGCCCAGAAGCTGCAGAAATGTCCTGGCTGTGACGTACCAGTTGCTGTAAAGCAGCTGGGCCTGTGCTATCAGGTGCTCTGCTGCTGCAGGAAGGCCACTCTCCCTGAGCCATATCCAGTATGGTTCTGATGTACTGAAGATGCTGGCAAGGGGTCAAGACTGAGCTGGGTCGATTGATCGTAATCCCAAGTGCATGGAACAGCTTTTTGGTACGCACTAGGGTGTGGAACAGTTGCTCCTCAGACTGAGCCTTGAGCAACCAGTCATCCAGGTAGGGGAAGACATACATCCCCCTCCCTCCTGAGGGCGTCTGCCACCACCGCTAAGCATTTGGTAAAGACCCGTGGCACAGACGACAAGCCAAAGGGCACAGCCCTGAATTGGTACAGCTCCCCCTGAAACAGGAACCAGAGGTACTTCCTGTAGGGAGCACAGACTTTTATGTGCAAGCATGCATCCTGCATGTTTAGGGAGCATATTCAGTCTTTCTTGTGCAGTAGAGGCAGCGGGCCTTGCACGGTTGCCATCCTGAACTTCTTGTACTGGATGTAGACATTCAGATTTCTTAGGTCCAGAATGGGCTACAAATCCCCTGTGGATTTGGGGACCAGAAAGAAGCAGGAATAAAAAAGTACAGTTACGTAAGAACTTACCGTAACAGTAGATCTTCGAGAGAGGCTCTTGCAGTAGGTAATTACATATAGGACTGATGCCGGCCGGTGTCAGGACCCAACAGAAAAATTTCTAGCTAGCAGTCTCTGGCGGGGGACTGCCCCCACGTCAGGTGACTAACGTCATGCAATGTCAGTATAAATGGGTGGTCCCCCACACCCGCCTTCCAGTTCTTTCCCGCCAAAGGCCAAAAGGCAAGACGAGAGAGAAGCAGATATTTCCCTTCCTGGAAAAGGAGCTGAAAAAGCTTATGGGGATGGAGGGTGGGAAGGTATTACCTATTGCAAGAGCCTCCTCAAAGATCTACTGTTACAGTAAGTTCTTGCGTAACTGTACTATCTTACTTCGAGAGGGCTCTTGCAGTAGGTAATTACATATAGGACTGAGTCCCAAGCAGTCTGGAACAAGAAGAAGCAAACGGGAGAAGGAAAGCTACTCAGAAGTAGACCCTCTGGGTATGAAGGCCTTAGGAAAGGAAGCCTTGCAAAACAGCCAGCCCAAAGCCTGCTCTACGGCGAGAGGCAATGTCCAAACTGTAATGTTTCATAAAGGTATGGACAGAAGTCCAAGTAGCGGCTGCACAAATGTCAGCCGCTGACACGTTCTTAAAACAAGCCGCAGAGGCAGCAACCCCTCTGGTGAAGTGGCCTCTAACTTGACCCGGCAGGGTCTTGTTGTACTTGTCATAACAGAAAGTGATACAATGAGCCAACCATTTCGATAGGCATTGCTTGAGCAAAAGAGATGAACAGTTGATCAGTCTTTCTGAGATCCTTCGTCCTGTTGGTGTAGTATCTCAGAATTCGGTGAACATCCAAAGTATGCAGGAGGTACTCTCCTTGATTGGAGAGCTGCATAAAAAAGGCAGGCAACTCTATGGATTGATTCAGCGTCGATTCTGCTACCACCTTAGGGAGAAACTTAGGGTTGGTACGAAGAGCCACACGTTCCTTGTGAAAAATCAAATACAGGATTTTACACATCAAGGCTCGGAAATCCATTGAGCAGATGTAATGGCCACTAGAAAGAGAGTCTTCCAAGAAAGGAACTTTAGGTCCACTGAGGCTGCCGGTTCAAAAGGAGGCAGAGTAAGCTTCTCTAAAATGAAATTCAGATCCCAAGGAGGGGAAGGAACCCGGATAGGGGGTCGTAAGTGAAGGACCCCTCTCAAAAAGGTCTTAGAGACCTCCAGCTGAGCAAACGTTCTGTCTACAAAGGGGACATGATAGGCCGAAATGGCCACCATGTGAATCTTTAAGGATGAATGGCTGAGACCCAGATAGAAGCGGTGTCGCAAGTAATCCAGAAATCGGCCGACAGAGCACAAGAAGGGCTCGACATCATTGGAGGCAGCCCAAATAGACAACCACTTCCATTTCATGACATAAGTAGATCTGGTTGAGGGTTTCCTGGCCTCCACCAGAATCTCAGCTATTCGGGGGACCCCGCATAGGGCTTGAGCTCCGTCTGCAGGAGCCGCGCGTGCAACTGAAGGGACTTGAGGCCTGGATGGACCAGGGTCCCCTGATCCTGGGTCAGCAAAAATAGCGACAGAGGAAGAGGAGGTTCCTCTGAGTACTGTTGCAGAAGAGAGAACCAAACTTGCCTGGGCCAGAAAGGAGCAATCAGAATCATTCGAGCTCCTTCCGAACTGAGTTTCTGCAAGACCCTTGTAATCAGTGGAATCGGGGAAGGCACAGACGAATCTGCCCTTCCAGTCTAGAGACAGAGTGACCCTCTAAAAAAAATGTCACGCCCTGGAGCGAGCGAGCAGAAGACGGGAAGTTTTATGTTTTGAGGGAAAGCAAACAGGTCTACCTGTGGAGTTCCCCAGCGCAGGAAGATGTCGTCTACGACCCCCTGATCCAGTTCCCATTCGTGAGCTAGAGCAGATGACTGGCTTAGCCTGTCCGCCTGCGTGTTCTCGACCCCCAGGACATGAGATGCTGTAAGGTGAAGGTTGTGCTGCACTGCCCAATCCCAGACTCGCATCACCTCTCTGCAAAGGGGGTAGGAACGAGTTCCTCCCTGTTTGTTGATGTACCAGACCACACACATATTGTCCATCTGTACCGCTAGGTGACCGGGAGACAGATACAGATGCAGAGCCTGAAGTGCATACAGTACTGCCCTTAGTTCAAGCACATTGATGTGAAGAGACTTCTCAAGCTTGGATCAGGAGCCCTGGGTCCTGTGAGGACCAAGTTGGGCTCCCCAACCCTCGCTGGAGGCGTCCGTAGTCAACATCTGTGAGGGTGGGAGGGAGACTGAAGGGAACTCCCCGGCAGAGGTTCTCCTGAACCATCCACCACTGCAAGTCCCGAGCAATGGGAGTGGAGACCAGGACAAGTTGATCTAAGTCATCCACCAGCTGATCCCATTGAGACCAAAGCGTCCACTGAGAGATTCTCATGTGGAGCCGAGCACAAGGGACTGTCGGAATCGCAGCCGCCATTAGCCCAAGGAGGTGAAGGGCTGACCTG
This sequence comes from Neoceratodus forsteri, assembly GCA_016271365.2. Lineage (NCBI taxonomy): Eukaryota > Metazoa > Chordata > Ceratodontiformes > Ceratodontidae > Neoceratodus > Neoceratodus forsteri. The sequence continues at coordinate 1,206,695,221 of CM057456.1, forward strand.
ATGCTGACCAGTCTGCGGCTGGACAACAGGCTGACCTGAGCCTGGACAGTGGCCGCCCTGTCTGGTGGCAGGAAGGCAATGCCAGAGGTCGTGTCCAGGATCGCCCCAATAAACTGGAGCCTCTGGGACGGGAACAGATGGGACTTGGCCTGGTTGATGGTAATACCCAGGCAGGCAAAGACCTGCTGGGTAAGGGAAAGGAAGCGCAGGAGTTCCTCCCTGGATGAGGCCGCCAGGAGCCAATCGTCCAGGTATGGGGAAACCTGCACCCCCTGGGTATGCTGGTAGGCCGCTACCACCGGAAGGCATTTGGTGAACGCCCGGGGCGCCGAGGGAAGACCAAGTGGGAGGGCCTTGAACTGGTAGTGGTCTCCCCTGGAATGCAAAACGCAGGTATTTGCAATGGGAAGGGCGGACAGGGATATGCAGGTAGGCATCCTGCATATCCAAAGCGCACAGCCACTGTCCCGGCTGGAGAAATGGGATAGTACCCGCTCCCTGAAGAGGAATGGGACGGTTCTATCGCCTCCTTCAGCAAAAGTGCGAAATCTCTTCCTGGACCAGAAGATGATGTTCCTGAGTACCATGACCTATGGAGGGTGTCAAGGGGTTCTGAAGAATCTCTATTGAGTGTCCTTCTGCGATCAGCTGAAGCACCCAGGAATCTGAAGTTATCCTCTCCCAACCCGGGAGGTGGAGGGGAAACCTCCCTCCTACTGGTTCCTCTGGAAGGCCCAGAGGCTGTGGGAGAGGAAAGCAGTCAGGTGGTGCGGGGCAGCGTCATGGCTGAAGCACCTGCTGCTTTTCTGGGCAGAGGGAGCTTGGCAGCCGGAGGGGCCCGGCGTTTATTGGCCCGCCTTCCCTGGGGTTTCGCTTTTTGAGGATGGTACATGGAGTCCACAGACTTCAGTGCAGTCCCCTTCTCCTGCAGATCAGTGTTAATGTCCTTGACATCACCACCGAACAGCATTGAACCCCAGAAGGGTGCTTCCTGAATAGCGGACTGCACTTCCGGGACCAACCCTGACACACGGAGCCAGACATGACGCCATAAGTCTACGGCGAAAGCGAAGCTCCTACCGGCAGTGTCCACTGCATCGTATGTAGCACGAAGCATGTGCCGACTGGCCGAACGTGCAGAGTGGACGAGGTCAGCCACTTCCTGTTTGACTTGAGAGTCAGGAAGGGAGTCCAATTTGGATTCCACCTCACTAAGAATCACCTTCTGGTAATCCCCCATGTGACCAACATAATTTAGGGCCCTAATTCCCAGAGTGGAAGAAGCAAAAATCTTCTTCCCATACTGGTCCAGACGATGGGATTCTTTATCAGGTGCAGACGAGCTCAGATGTTTCGGGTTAGCTGTCCAGCCATGAGCGGCACTAATCACAACCGAATCAGCTCGAGGGTGAGAATCTAGAAAGTCAACACCCTCGGGAGCCTGATATAGCCTGTTTGACTTCCAAGGAAGCGGGGCTAAAGCCCACGGTTGCTTCCAAATAGTGGAAACAAGATTGGCATGAGGCTCAATCCAGGGCGGCACTAAGGTAGGAGAAGTCTTGGGCAGGTCCAGATGCTCAGCGAGTTTCTTACGCTGTGGATCCGGCTCCAAGGAATGCCACTTGTGAACCTTCTGGATTTTGCGCAGCAACTCTGTAAAGGAAGGATCCTCCGGAGGAGACTTTGGAGGAGTACTAGGCCTGGGCTTAGATGGAGAGCGTGGCTTGTCATCCAGCTCGGAGCAACCGGAGTTGTCCGTAGTGTCTGAGGAGCAAGAAGATAAAGAGGAAGACTCCCTCTCCTTGGAACCAGAGGGCTCGGCCCTGGTGTCCGGAGGTGGGGAGGGAGTCTGTCGTCATCGACGTAGAGGGAGCCAGAATCAGCACCGTCGTTGTGAGAGGACTCTCCACCTCTCGGGTGAGCCAAGCCTTGGCCTCAGCCCACCAGGAGGCCAGAGTCTCCTTCGAATGCACCGCAGCTGAGAGGGTGGTGGAGGAAGGGGGGTTGGAATATGGGTATTGATTGTACCTGTAAGGCACGTATTCATAACCCGGCGTCGGGTATTGAGGCACCAGGTACTACGGCATTGGATAGTCCGGCATCGGGTACTGGGGCATCAGATACTGCGGAGCCGGGTAAGAGGGCATCGGATATGACAGTGTCGGATACCCGGAAACCGGGGGGTCTGCTGGAGACAGCCCAGCCAGAGGGCCCACAGGCGGGCCTGGAGCAGAAGGCCCGGTGGGCGGAAGGCCCGGCGTTGGAGTGGCATCCAGGAGCAGGATGTTGCCTGGCATCGGCAAGACCGGTGTCGGAGCCGGCATCCAGGAAACTTGACGTCAGGTCAGTTGGCCCAGCAAGCAGACAGCCTGACGGGGGTGCAGCAGGAACCTCGGTATCACCCAGGGATAGAGGGGAAAAATCCCCGGGGTCAGGCTGAGGAGACCCAGGGTCCCTGGAGGGCAGTGAAGGCTGCGGGAAGCCGGGAACGGCAGATGTGAGAGGGTCTGGCGTCAGCTCAGCCACCGTGTGGGCGTTCGGCAGGCTGACATCCGACTTATCAGCGGAGTCCGGGCGGACGCCGGAGGAGCCGACGTCCAACTTATCGGACCCATCGCCCGAGGCAGATCGTGAAGCAGGAGTGGCCTGGTCTGGTGGAACAGGGGCCATGAGCTTCCCCGAAGGGTCGGGCAACTTATCGACCGTCTTCGTGCAGGCGTCAGAGGAGCTGATGTCCGCTTACTGGAGCCGCTTGAACAGTAGGGCCGATGGTGGCGGGCTTACTGGGAGCAGAGGCCTCAATAGCCCGGAGGCACCTGCTGCGGCAGCCGTGGGAGTGGTCCTCGAGGGTACGTTATCTGCAGCACGGCGTCTCCCGAAGAAGACGCAGTGGATGAGGAGCCCTTATCCTGGTGCTTCTCCTTGTCTTTCTTCTTACGATGGCCTTCGGGGGAAGTGGGCGCCTGCCAGAGCTTTTTTAACTCCTTCTCCATAGGGGACATTTTCTTCTTTAGTATGTGGCCCTCCAGGGACTGCTGCCACCATCTGCGAGTGGCGGCGTTGAATTTAAGGCAGTGCTGGCACTTCTCCACCTGATGATCTGGGCCTAGACAGAAGAGGCACTGGGAATGGCCATCCTTGTGCGGGAGTTGGGCGCCGCACGAGTCGCACTTATTTTTGTGCTCGGAAGGTGTAGGGGATGACATACACCGATGAATGCCTGATGATTTAGTCGAAGAATCGAAAAAAAGACAGTAAAAACTACCGATGAAAGAGCTGATGAGCACTGAACGTTACCGCGAGGTGCTGACACGAGCTAATGGCAGGAAAGAACTGGAAGGCGGGTGTGGGGGGACCACCCCTTTATACTGACGCCGCAGGACATCGGTCACCTGACGTGGAGGTGGTTCCCCGCCAGAGACTGCTAGCTAGAAATTTTTCTGTTGGATCCTGACGCCGGCCGGCATCAGTCCTGTATGTAATTACCTACTGCAAGAACCCCTTTGAAGTAAGATCCCCTGTTCCTCTAGCCCTATGGAACTGGTTCTATAGCCCTTTTCTGCAGCAACATGAGAATTTCCTCCAGCAGCACTGAAATGTGGTCTGGACGATAACTGGAATGAACTGGAGGTAGATCTGGAGGCCATTCCAGAAATTCTTAAGTATGGCCTTGCTCTGTGAGCTGTAGGACCTAAGCATCTGTTGAGATCTCCTTCCACCTGTCCAGGTAGAAGGAGAAGCGACCCCATACCACCATCTTCTATAGCACTATAGGGAGGGGGTCTAGTAAGGAGTCATGCTGAAGAGGAACCAGTGGCTGGGGCCGCACCCCCACCTCTAGGGGCTTTGCCAGTGCTGGAGGTAGGGGTAGGCAGGGCTGTTCCTGCACAGTGCATGTCTGACGGGTGAGGGCCCAGCTTGGGTCTGTGAGAGGCCTAACTAAAAGGCACTCTCTGCCCACTTTTTAGCTGGGTATGGTATAGGAATTGGACCAACCCCAGGGTCCTCCTTGAGGCCTGTAGGTCAGAATGGATGTCCTGCACATCCACCCCAAAAAGCTTGTAGCCTCGGAAGGGTGCATTCAAGATGAACTGATGCACATCAGAAGCAAAACCTGACACCCTGGGCCAAGAATACCTTCTTAGGCAGATTCCAACCACAGCTGCTCTAGCAGAGGCATCCGAAACATCACAGGCAGACCTCAAAAGGTGCCCACCCACATCAGCCCTGGACTGGAGGGATTTAACCAGCTCCTGCTTCTGGGGGCCCCCTGGAAGGGCCTGGGCTGCAGCTTTGACCATATGGGCAATGTAGTTGATAATTCTGAGGGCCAGCATGGAAGAGACATAGGCCCTCTTGCCTATAAGATCCAGCTTTCTGGACTCCTTATCCGGGGGAAGACAGCTGAGGTTTCTTCAATCTATCATGGGCTGCATTTATCACCACTGAATCTGCCTGTGGTTGCTGTGCATAAAAAAAGCTTCCCAGAGGGAGCCTGGTACAATTTGTCTGCCTTCCTGGGCATTGCAGAAATCAGTTGTGTCTAGTGCGCCTACCTGGTAAATAAAAGCTAAACAAATATTTGGCCTGTGCCAGACCACCATGTGAGCATCCTCCAATGCAACCAGCAGAGGAGGAATAATCAGAGGGAGAGAGAATCGGGCAATTCTAAATATTAGGCCAGATTTCTCCTAATACAATCTTGCTCCTCAGCATCAAACCCCATAGCGGGGGGGGGGACCTCAGGGCATATTTTCTAGAGTCCTCTGCCCCTGAAACAGTGGCAGTAGAGTGGGATGGTCTCCTGACCCCTGCGATGGTCGATGGTGGGAAAAGAACTGAGGAGGGCAAGGGGTCACCCATATTTATATGAGAAGGACGTCATCATCGGACGTTGTCATGGGTGGCCCCTAGTAGACTGCTAGCTAAAACATTTCTGAGTGGTCCTAGTGCCTGGCAGCTATAGTTCCATAGGAGTGGCCTGATGCAAGAGAGATCCTCGATGAAGATCTCCTTGTAGTGCCACAACATATGCTGGTGGAGCCTCATGTCATTCAAGGATGAAGAGGCCAAGAGCGTCGATGACAATGCCTCCCCATCCAACAGGCTGTCGTCCCGGGGGCCAATGTCGAGGAGAAGCTGCCAGAGGTGTGTATAAATGACGGCACCAGTTTGACTGCATAATCTCAGGTGGAGGCTGATGCCGAGTGCTAATGGCTGTGGACACTGACCACTCCACATCCTCCTGGGTGAGGACCGGGAAGACCAGCGTCTTAGTGATCGACATCATCAGCTCCCTCTGACAAATGGTTGACGGGCTCAAGAAAAATCTCGACCATCTGACTGACTGGTGTCAAGATCGTTAAGCCCAACTGGGGTACCATGGAGCCAAGCAACCTACTCCTTGACCAACTGTAGCTCGGCCAAAGCGGAGTGCTCTGTAAGCTTCAAGAAGTCCAGGGAGTAGAGGGAGCAGGAGAAGCATGATAGTTCCTGGTCCCATGACCGATGTTGGTGTTTCGTATGTTTCTTACCACTGCAGTCAGAGCTCTCCCTGAAGGTCTGGAAGGCCTGAAACATCTCTCAAAACTCCCCTGTGAAAAGTACAACAATGCAGGCCCCAGCCGGAAGCAGCAATGGGGCCTGCTGTGGCTTTTGTCACTGCCCATTCCACAGCTGCGAACTGGGCCGTGGACTCTGCTGCAGCGGAGGCCACCTTGCAACCCTCTCTCCTGCCCGCAATTTGGGGTCTCTGTCAACTGGCTGTGAGTGGGACGAGTCTTACAGTCTTCAACAGATGATTGTAGCGGGGCCAGCCCAGTGGCATGGCAGGTTGAGGCATTTGTGCCTCCCTGCTGTCACACTGGTGACCTGAGTTAGGGAACAGACTTTAATCCCCCCAGAGTTTCAGCTGGGGTGGGAAGATCATCGAGCGACCCTAGGACAGCTCTTTTCTCTCAGGGAGTGGGGTTCCCGTGACCTGTCAGTCAACTGCCACCTGGAGGAATCCAGATGGCAGCATGTGTGCGGTCAGGTAGCTTGGGGAAGGGCCGACATATGGAGTACTGAGTCCGGCTCTGTGGAGGAGAAGTGCACACGCCGTGCTCGCTGCATGTCCAGCCATGCCAGAGGAGAAGATTTGGGGGGAAAATGGGGGATGGGCTCCATGACGCCCATGCAGCACTGGTGGCTCACCTGGTCTCAGGAGGAATGGCAGTGACACAGGACTGCTGAGTGAACTGGGGACTGGGCTGGTACAGCCACCCAGGCCACCATTGAGGAAATAAAACCCTTTTATCGAAACAAAAAAAAAAAAAAAGGAGATGATGGTAGCATCATCTGACAGGGGCCGCATCCCACATCATCATGCGCTGTCCCTAGGCAGTAAAGGAACGATATATGTGAGGCCATCTGCGACATCTTCTGCAGGCATGTGACACACTGATTGAAGCTGGGAGCTTGCTTCGCTTCCTTGTGTTCCATCACCCGATCGTCTGTCATGAGAAATACTGAGGAATATACAGAAATTGAAAGTTACAGAAAATAACCAAGTCTGCCAATGGTGCACTTATTATGTCCTACAGTGCGCAGAGCTGCGAAGGAGGAGATCAAACTCTTCCAGTGGAAAGGAAGATCTGATGCCATGGAGCAGAGCCGTATGATATACCACCTGGGTGGTGGGAAGAGCTTTGCTTAAACACATTTCGGTGAATCATTTCTTAAAGAAGAACTGCCCACGTGTGAATATGTGAACCATATCCACGCCCCAAGAGCACAGTTTTTCAAATCAACTTCTATTCAGGCACCATTAAATATGGGTCATTTAGTAGTATGAATATCTTTTTTGAGCAAAAGAAACATTACAAATACCTGGAAAGTCGCACTGATTTTCTGTCTCCTTCATCTATAAAAGAGGCATGATGCAAGGTAGGTAAAATGCAGGCCTTCCCACTAACTCGGTCTCAATAACGTAATCTTATTCATAAGGGTTGCTACTTGTCACCCATCCTCTGCAGAAGAATATAAGTTTCCTCCATCATTTAGTTCCAGACCAGTTTTGTGCAAGTACTGCTAACTAAGTGAGGTTTGTTTTTCACTAAAGGTTGAGATAGGACTGCACCAGGCATTTTGAATTGATATCTAATCCAGATTTAAAATGAAGGTCAACTAAATAATACTATAGAGCAATAAACTTAGGGAACAGATATATTTGTGAAAATGGGCAATTTTGCTCACATATCTTTCCAGTATCAAATAAATAAACTTGAAACTTGAATAAGAGGCATACCACTGTGTTATACTAGATTTAGGATTGAGTAGGCGCTTTAATATTAAAGTTCAAAATTTAAGGTTTAACATCTATTCTTCGCAACCATTCAACAGATTTTCACAAAATTGCATGCGCAGTCTCGTGGGGTACATCTCTTTATGTGTCAAGTTTTGTTCTGGTTGGATGTGCGGATTCTGAGATGCAGATAGCGAAAAACTGCAGAAAAATCACAATTTTTGCTGTTTTTTTTGCCATCACCTAGCACCCAGACGGTTTGGAATTTTGGTCTGAAATTTTCAGGGTAGAAAGGGCATGGCCCAGCTTAGCTTAGCTGGTTAAGTGCTGTGGGGTTGCATCCTTAATTGACTGTTACTAGTGTTATAAGAGACTTTGAAAAGAAAAAAAAAAAACGTATAAAGTTACAGCCGCAGAGTGCTAACTACATAATAATTTATTTGAATGACTGGAACAAATAATGCCTGCATTCTTTCGGAGAGGTTTGTTGTGTACTTCTGTTGAGATATAAAAATAGACTAGAATGGCTAACTTGTAAGCTCTGTTTGTGTCTTTGGTTTTCAAGCACTTTTGCCCCATCTCTTTGCAGATGACACAAAGATCTGCAACAGGGTTGATACAGGGGTGGAAAGGATGAAAAGGACTTGGCAAGGTTGGAGGAATGGTCAAATGTATGGCAACAAATGCACTGGGAAACAAAAACCCAGTGGAAGAGTACATGGGTTTGGGGTGGAAAGCTAACAACAAAATTGAAACGGACCTGGGAGTAGTCATATCAGAAGACCTAAAGGTGGCAAGCAATGTGAGAAGGCAGTAAGAGGCGGGGGGGATGTTGAATGTACAGAGAGAGGCATCACCAGTAGAAAACAGGACGTTGTTATCCCTCTGTACAGACAGTTGGTGAGACCCCATCTGGAGTACTGCATGCAGTTCTGGAGACCCCAAGGACATGGACAAGATGGAAGAAGTCCAGAGGAAGGCAACTAAAATGGTGCAGAGTCTGCACCAGAAGCCATACAAAGAGAGACTAAAGGAGCTTAATATGTATATCCTTGAGGAAAGAAAGGAAAGGGGGAACATGATAGAAACTTTCAAGTACCTCAAGGGAATCAGCAAAGTCCAAGAGGGTAGCATCTTTCAGAAAAAGAAATGTGCAAGAACAAGGGGGCACAATTTGAAGATAGAGGGGGGACAGCTCAGGGGCAATGTGAAGAAGTGTTTTTTCATGGAGAGGGTGGTGGATGAACAGCCTTCCTAAGGAGGTCGTGGGGTCAAAAACAGTGGGGGAATTCAAGAATGCATGAGACAGACATAAAGCAATTCTGGTGAGGGTTAGGAAGAAATAGGCTGTTGGTTAACTAGGATCTGCAGCTTATCCAATAGGTAGGGAAATGGGCAGACTAGGTGAACCAAGCAGTCCTTATCTGCCGTCAAAGTCTATGTTTCTTACTGAAGGATCATTTTACGACCTGAACATTGAAATATAACCTGAGGAGTAGGGTGGCTCCAGGTTTAGCGTATGCAAACTCCATTACTCGAAGACACCTTCTTTTGTATAGCTGGTGCTGGATTATTTAGCCATTGCAGAACATAAATAAACTTTGGAACGTTTGCAAGTGAAGCAGGCTGGCTCTTTGAACAACAAATAAACTTACTGATTGGCAGAGACTTCTTTTTATTACATGAACAGCCAGACTTTTATTTTTGTATTAGCTTGATCTGGAAGCCCCCCCCACACACACACACACACACAGTTTGTAACTTTTATGGTATTCATTCCCTTTTATTGCTGGATGCACCATACATTCTTCTTGTTTAGGTGATTCATACTAGCACCAGTAGTCCTTTATGTGGTATCCACTGCACAGAACCTATCCTGTACATTATATGAACATTTTTTTTTTCAGTTTTATGGTGCAGCTTTCTAACTTATTAATCGTTTTTTGCAATCAGTTGGCTTTCTTCATGCAGTCTTCTCCTGCTATATTTTAATCAGTTATGGATATCTACTTTACAAGTTATTAACTAATTTTTTGAAGTCCATCGACTATTTTATAAATTAAAAGTTTTGGAAATTTGACTTATGTGAATGCTGCCTTTTTCAATCTGGGTTAAGCTTTATTTGGATTAAACATCAACACATAAGTAGGTGCTGGATACCACTGGTGATGGAGAAGTGGATTGTTTTGGGATTACACTTCCCGTTTGGGATCCGCGCACTACTTTTGTGTCTCTGGGAGCTGAGATTCCCTATCTAGTTTTTGAACATTTCATGTTTGCCTGGTGTCTTGTGGCTCCCCCTTCCCGATCACCAGCCCCGTAATGTTTGTATTTTCCTCCTGTCTAGTGGCACCCACCCTCCGCAGCAGCTGTCCCCTGTAATTATTGTATTGTTTTCCCTGCTTTCTAGTGGCACCTCCCACCCCACCCACCGATTGCCAAATCCATAATTGTTTCTATTTTGCCTGGTAACTAGTGGCACCCTGCACCTCGACAGTCTTCCCTGTTGTGACTTTTTCTTTCCCTGGTGTCTAGTAGCACCTCCACCCCACTCCAATTGCTTTCTGTTTATGATTAAATATTTTCCTGGTGTCTAGTGGCATCCTCCACCCTGTGATCGCCAGATATGATTACACTAGCTCAAAAACTGTGGATGGATGGAAGAGCAGGGCCTGAAGGGCCCTGTGCTCCCAAAGGCAAATAAGGATATGATTATACTATCTCAAGAAGTAAGACAATTCTTTACAGAACTGTATTACTGCAGCATTTAGGGTTCAAGCTAAAGTGAAAAAAGAAGGGAAATGTGGATTTAGGGTTTCCAACCCTAAAACCCCACCCCCACACCTAAAACAAATCAGGGGTGCAGTCTTCCTTGGGGTTGTCAAACCTAAAGCTCACCCCATTAGGTCTGTAAGTTTCTGGAGTGCATAGAATGGGGTGAGCTTTAGGCTTGACAACCCCAAGGAAGACTGCATCCCAGATTTGTTTTAGGTGTGTGTGTGTGTGGGGTGGGGGGGGGGCTAGGATTGGAAACCCTAAAGCCACATTTCCCTCCTTTTTTCGCTTTAGCCTGAGCCCTAAATGTTTCATAAATTCAGTTTTTGCAAAGATTTATATTTCATTTTTATTTTATACTAAAAAATCTGTAGGTTAATAAACCATTTTCACAGATGTCCAGTGTTACAAGTACATACATTAGACAAAATACAATAAACACATAAATACAGTAGTTAAAAGTCAATTATTGCACTTTTATACAGAGTTTGTCAGCATATAGCTCCTTAGCTTTGTCTTAAAACTTGACATTGTAGAGACACCTATTATAATGCTGGCTAGTTTATTGTAAATAATGATAGGTGAAAAAGTTACAGCGTTCTGAGCAAACTCTGTATGGTAAAGGGGAACCTTGTACGAAAATGTATCATGCAGTCTGGTGTTTACTGAATGGTCATTTCTGATAAAGAGTGTGGTTATACTATGAGAGAGCAAGTCAAGTTGAATTTTGCGAAGGAATAACAGGCGTGAAAAGTACAACACTGATCTAGAGATAAACAGTTGAATAAATTATATAATAAACAATGGTGTGTAGACCTGGGACAACCAATGGCAAACTGAATAATACTATGGTAGGTTGACCTTAATTTGGCAAACATACCTGCAGCTGTATAAGAATAAATCCCTGAACCATAGTCCAAAACTGATAATAGTAGACAATGAGTTAACATATGCCTAACTTCATTTGTAAGTTTTTTTTGTATTCTAAAAAGACAGCCCAGTCTCTTATGAAGCTTATTAATTAAATCAATAACATGAAACTCATATGAAAGGTATGAGTCTAACAACAGACCAAGATTGAACTATGTGTGTGTATATATATATATATATATATATATGAAAAACCCTGTTACCCGGGATTACTAGAATCCCAGTAAGACCTAGTGGTAGGCAGGGAAGGCAGCTTGTGAAACTCCAGTTAAATGGATTTTACACTGTCTCACTCTGTTCTCAGTCTCAGCTGAGACTGAGGGATGACATCATTTTAGAACTGTTGCAGCTGCATAAGCCACACTGGAATGTTGCAGTTGGAGGTTAGAGTAGAACATTAGGGAATTTGAAGCCAGTCTGTGTGCAGTCTGAGTGAGAGACTGTAGTGCAGCAGAGTGTGTGCAGGCTGTCAGAGCTTTAAGCTCTGTTTCAGAGTTACTTTTGTAGCAGGTGTGTGTTTTCACCTGAAGAGGATCACAGGAACTGGTAATTGAAGTGGTGGAGACTGCTTTCAATGGTTCAGAGCCTCATCCCTGAGAGGATGGGGGGCAGGTGTCTGCCTGGTTTTCCAGCGGCACTTCCGGTCCGCTAAGGGAAAGAAGCTGCCTGTTTGAGTTGTGCTGAGGCACCAGAAGCTCTGAGAGGAAGATTCCTTGATGAGGAAACACCTCCGGGGCACTGCAACCAAAGGGTGAGTTCGCTTTGAAAAAGGGCCAAGTGTTTTCACCTGAAACAGAAGGAAACTAAAGGGACTGTTACTGTGGGGTCAGGAAAAGACAGCCAAGTACAGTTGAAAGATGTGGGGATTGGACCGTTTAACTCAGTGGGGGGGTCTAGAGTAGTGGACAAAGCCACTAATAAGTATGTTTAAGTCCAGCACAAATGGAAAGAAAGAATGTGGGGATTGGACTGCTTAACCTGTGGGGGGTCTAGAGTAATGGACAATGCCACTTAATTTAAGTATGTTCAAGTCCAGCACAAATGGGAAGCAAGACAAGTAGATGGGATGTGAAATACATTTAGCAAGAATCTACACAGCAAAGTGTTAAAGAATGAGGAGTTTACAGTCTAGAGAAATCGCTGGGTATGAATTATGGGAGTGAGAGGTGGGAGACCCCCATCAGTAGTAACCAAATTCACCTCTATGGATTTGCTCTGAGACACCTTTTGCTTTCTCTCAAGTACTTGGCCAGTGCCTGAGGAAAGTACCCAGACGTGGGATTAAAGAGGAAGATTCCCTGATGGAGCTGAGGTGCTCTTATGTGGTTTAGGGAGCCACCAGAAAATGTTTCCATAATATATGGAAGGTGTCCAAGTGGCCGGCAAGGGAGCTGAGCCAGGGAATACCCAGAACAGTGTACAAGTTCGGGCTGTGTAACCCAAAGCAGCGTACAAGTCCAGGCTTTGTGCCCAGTATGTTCAGAGCCTGAGGGCTAAAGTGATGAGGATGTGTTCTGGTCTCCTTTAATCTGCATTACCAGGAGTGTAGCCCCGTTGGGGTCCATCAATGCTTTGTTTATTCTGTTTGGATGTGAATAAAAGCCACACTTTAGAATCCCACTTCTGGTATTGGACATTACAGTTATTGCTTCCTGTGTTTGGAGTTACTTGGGTGCCCCTATGCAGAGTAGCCAAACCTTGCCAATGTGCTGAGTGACCTATTCCTCCCCGAACCCAGCCCACCGGGTATTGCTGTCAGATGGAAACGGCAGACCGGGTAGGGGTTACAAATATATATTTCTCATCTGGCACCACTGAATTGGACTGTATGAGCAAAATCAGGAGCAACACCCACGTCAGCAGCTTTTTCATCTGAGACTAACAGTGGAAATAGTGGGAGCAACATAGTAACATCATCTACTAGGTGCAGAGAGAGTGTTAGCTATCAAACTTATTCTTTACCTGGTGACATGCTTCTAGCCCTAGGCAGTTTCAGGGTTTTTCAAAACTGGGGTACGGAAGGCAGCACTATCATTCTGACTAAAATGCTACCTAATTAAAGAACCTGGCCACCAGTATCTCCCTCTTTTAGTAACTATCTGGATCAATTCCTGTTTGAAACATAGGCCCCACTTCCTTCCTCAGTGTCTTTTGTTTTGTTAAAAACTGTAATAAAATATTGAAAGATATAGACACAGAAAACGTAGAAACATCGAAGTTGATGGCAGAAGGAGACCACCAGGTATATCTAGTCTGCCCATTGTCTTTTATCCTAGCCTTCTAACTGCCCTTGGGTTTGAGGGCTCCCTTGTATCTGTCCCAAGCATTCTTGAAACCTACCACTGTGCTTGCCCCCACCACGGCTGCAGGCAGGCTGTTCTAGGCACCCACCACTCTTTCTGTGAAGCAAAACTTCTTGGTGTTGGTGGAGAACTACCCACTTTGCAGTCTTAGATCATGTCCCCTGGTTTTGCTCCCCTTCCTAAACTGGAAGAGATTGTCTATCTGCACCTGATTTATGCCTTTTATGTACTTGAATGTTTTGATCATGTCACCCCTCTCTCGTCTCTATTCCAGGGAATACATGTTCAGTTCTTTTAGTCTATCCCCGTAGGACATCTCGTGCAGTCCCTGAATCATTTTTGTTGCCCTTCTCTGCACCGTTTCCGCTCGGTCAATGTCCTTTTTGAGGTGGGACCTCCAGAACTGGACGCTGTACTCCAGGTGAGTCCTAACCAGTGATCTGTACAGCGGCAGGATCACTGCCTTCTTCCTGCTTGTGATTTCCCTCCCAATGCATCCCAGTGTATTGCTGGCCTTTAATGCTGCCTTCTTGCACTGTTTACCTACCTTCAAGTTGTCTGAGATAATGATTCCCAAATCGTACTCTTGGGTGGAGGCAGTCTTTCCCCTCCAAGGTAATATGCCTTATTTGGATTTCTTTTTCCTATGTGCATGACTTTGTACTTTTTGGCGTTGAATCTCAACTGCCATGCTCCAGACCATTCTTCCAGTTTCTTGAGGTCAGCGTCCATCTTGTCTACTCCCTGCTGGGTGTCGACCCAGTTGCATATTTTGGTGTCATCTGCGAACAGACACACCTTTCCCTGTAGTCCATTAGCTATGTCCGATATGAAAATATTGAAGAGCAGAGGCCCCAGTACTGAACCCTGGGGCACACCGCTGGTTACTCTACCTTCTGATGACAGTGCTCCATTTACCTGCACATTCTGGGTTCTGCCCTGTAACCAGTTTTTAACACATCCAACTACTTCTGATCCAACTCCTGTGTGGTCTAGCTTCTTTACCAGCCTTCTGTGTGGAACTGAGTTGAAGGCCTTGCTAAAGTCAAGGTAGACCACATCTACCACCCCGCCGTCATCTATAACCTTTGTAACACAAGTCAAAAAATTAAATCAGGTTTGCCTGGAATGACCTACCCACTGTGAAACCATGCTGCCTGGGGTCTTGATGGCCGCAAGCATCGTAGGAATGCCATGATCCTCTGTTTGAGTAGTGTCTCCATCAACTTCCCCACTATGGATGTGAGGCTTATGGGCCTGTACTTTCCAGAGTCCTCCCTGCTGCCCGATTTGTGAAGCGGGACCACAGTAGCCCCTTTCCAGTCTTCAGGTTCCTCACCACTCTCTAGGGATTTGGTGAATAGTTTAGCCAGTGGAGCAGCCAACTCTAATCTCAGTTCTTTTAAGATCCTGGGGTGCATTTCATCTGGCCCCATGGCCTTGTCAACTTGCAGTTTATTTAGTGCCTCCAGAACTTTGATTTCTGTGAAGGGATATTCCCTTGTGTGTTGTTTTTTTTTTTTGCTACACAGCTTTTTTGCCCTGCCGTTGTCACTTGTCTCAGCCTGCGGCCTGGGGGCATATCCCTTTGATGGCATTTTCCAGCCCTGTCTAACCCTAGCCCCTCTGATCCCACTAGAGTGGAACCACGTGGTGCAGGACCGAAGACACTGCCAGCTATCATCCCACAGATTGTTTTTTTGTTGCTGTTGGTTAACCAACTTTTTCTTCCTTCTCTCCTACCCAGCCATCGAGTCATGCCTCCACGGGTCTTACACATCAGAGCATACCCTGCACTGATGTCACCCTGGGCAAAAATGCAGGCTGTTTGGTGGCTGTTGTGACGCCAGATCCTGGACGTCTCCCGTTCTGGACCGGTCTGCACTGCATTTGATAGCAAATCCCAATCCATGTCACTTCAATCCCAGCTCCCCGAGCCCACTCCTTAACCCGAGTCACCAGCATGAAAGTGTGACATTCTTCCATTGGACCATAAAGCACTTCCAGTGATCCATCAGGCAAAATCTTGAAATACATTTTGAAGTTTCTAGGAAGGAATGTTCACAGCCATGTTGGACCTTAGAAAACCTAACTCTTTAAAAACAATAATACCTTTAACTGGACCAACACTGATACTGTAAGATATTACAGTATTGATTTAAATTAGTTTTGTACTGGCTGAGTCCACAAAGAAAGAACATCTCTTTTACATGAGCCAGCACTCTCCACCGATGTCTAAGGGCCTGATGGAAAAGTATGGGGAGGGGCGCCCAGTATAGCAGTGGTCCAACTAAAGATAAAACAGATTAGATGCCTCATATATGTTTTCTGCAGCTCAAAGGGTTTTCTTCATAGCAGCACTGAGCAGCAAGGAAGGGGGAGGACTGCACTCTGATGTCTCCTCTGTGGGGCAACTGACGTTAGCAGGCAGCAGGAAAATTCATAGACAACAGGAGGCTACATTCAGCTAAAAGGATAAAACAGAATTAGTTTATTTAAAGTAAGCAACAACAGCTCCCAGGAGCTGGGAGCATGACATGGAGACAGGCAGACTTAAACAGTGACACAAGGTCATGGCACCTTACTTTAGGCCGCACAGGCCAAGGAGCTGGACTTCATGGAGCTGAGGGGCTCTGGATCTCAGGCAGCAGCATTTTAGGCCACACAAAACTTAACAGTTGAGGCCTACCCACTAGCAGCTCAACTCCTTATTCACCCTCAGCACAGCACTCAACACATGGTGGCCCAAACACAGGCTGCAGCTCTATCCTTGTTGGTTCCCCTTCTTCCTGCAACTCAGGGCAACAGAGCCGGACCCCGGCATCCTTGGACCTAGCACAAAACACAGGCAATCCGGGGGACTCACCGGGTCCTCTTCTCTCCCCCCGCAGCATATCTCAACAGAACGGAGTGCAACACCGTGTAACGGGGCAGGAGGGCTGCCACGACCTCCTAGCCCCATGCTGCAGGCTGTCACCACTATGGCCATCCCCACCATTCCACTATTCCAGGCCTCCAAAAAAAAAAAAGGAACCAGGCCCCATTCCGCCCTGGTGCTGCGGAGCACGAGGTGGGTGGCCAATTCCTCCGCAGGTCACGGCTCCCCCTAAGCAGACCCAGTCCCCATTATAACCACAGCACCCTACACCACCCTCCTGTTCCCAAGCGGAACTCTGTTGCTGAGTCGCCAAGGCCCAAATCCTGGGCCAGGGCTCTGGTGACATCGTGTCTCTCTCCCGTCAGCCTCCAATAGCGCCAAAAAACGGCCCAATAAATACTGGCTCCACCTGTCCAGCGGGTACCCAGCCCTCCAAGCCCATACATTGAAGTGGGAGGAGATGGCCACTTTAGTAAGCACTCCCTGAGGGGGTGCTTACACAGGGGCATCTAGTATGTTCCTAAAAGCTTTCACTCTATTGTTGTTCAAAAAAAGATAGCACACTATGCATTAAGTCTATGTTTTTGTTTAAAAAGGTACTGCATGCCTTCACCGCACACTGTGGCAAAACTTGATCCAGTCTACTTTAATTTTAATTTGTGCAAAGAAACTGTAAATGATATAACTTGGATGGAAACCAACAGTTAAAAAATGTGTCACTGAAATGGAAAGTCTGTTTCTACATTAAGGTTGCCAGCAAACTCCCAGGATCCGAAAGGAATGGAAAAAGTAATGTTTCTTACTTTACTGCATATGCTAGTTTTTCAACCATGTGATCAAATCATAATATACAAAGGATGAAAACTGCACAATTTTGTTTCCCTGTTCTAATTAGTCATGTTTAAGGGTTTCAGTTACCAATCTGTCTTTGGTCAACGGGGTGGCCAGTTCATAGTGTATAACTTTCAATAGTCTGTGACAGATGTTAGACTAGAAAGCATGCCTAAGAGGTCTAGGAGTGAAATAAAACAATATGTTAAACACTTGCTTTTCTCTTTCAATGCTGCTTTCTGACATGCTGTTTATTACACTTTTTGGGACTACACCCATTTAAATACACTGTTACTGTCAAAAATAAAACCTCAAATGAGGTTATATACTTAATTACTTGCCTGACACAGCAGAACTTTATTTTAAACTGTCAAAGCCACTAGAAATACAACACTGACATATTCTCCTCCATTAGTACTTATAGATCTGAATTAGAATGATAAAGGTTAAGAAAAAGGGCCACAATGGCTTTGAACAAGTACTTTAAAAATGTGCAGAAATGTGTACAGTGAGTATGCCAGCCTAAACCTGTGGTCTGACAATTCCTCTGGCTTGTGGCTAGGAACCACAGAGTAATGGAGTCCGATGGTCACATTAGGGTTCGCAGAAACAGTAGTTCAAAAATTAAGGCTGTTGGTTGACTACTGACATGCAATAATCCTCAAATACACAAAACCTGCAAGAACTCAAACTTCTGACGTTGATAAGATGGCCAACAGAGTTAAGCTAGCCCTGGCAAGAAGAAATACACGTGAGGGGGGTATAGGCAAAGTGGGCAAGCATTAATGATGCAATACGAGAAGCAACATCCCATTGTATCAGGGAGAAAAGCAAGAGCAAAAGAAGAAGGAAAACACTTTGGTTCTCAAAAACAGTAGCAGAAAAGATCAGAGCCAAAAGGTTGGCCTTCAGGAAATACAAGGGAACGCAGCGGGATGAAGATAGGGAGGCATACCAAACTTCCCTAAGGGAAGTAAGGAAGGCAGTAAGGCAGGCAAAGTCCCAAACCAAGGAAACACTAGCACAAAGAGTAAAATAAGGGGACAAGACTTTCTATAGCTGTATTAGTGAAAGGAAAAAGTCCAGAGGGGGTATTGCTAAGATCAAGGGGGATAAGATGGAGTGTGTGGAGGAGGACCAAGGAAAAGCATCTATCCTAAATAGATACTTTCTGCTCAGTATTTACTGAGGAGAAGGTAAGGAAGGGCCCACAGCTCAACACCATGGACACAGGAGGAGGGAGGTGTGCACAAGTCCCTTCACAAAAGAAAGGGTCCTACAAGAGCTCGCTAAGCTCAGGGTGGACAAGGCAATAGGACCTGATGGCATACATCCCAGAGTACTAAAGGAGCTAAGGGTGGAACTAGCAGAGCCATTAACAGAACTGTTTAGTGAGTCTCTGAGCACAGGAGAGGTCCCAGTAGACTGGAGAAGGGCTCATGTGATCCCGCTCCATAAGAGTGGCAGCAGGGAGGAGGCAGGGAACTACAGACCAGTCAGTCTTACCTCAGAAGTGGGCAAGATTATGGAGGCACTCCTTAAGGAAAGGATAGTGCAACACCTGGATTCCAATGGAGCACAGGAACCAAGAGAGCATGGGTTTAAAATAGGAAGGTCTGGTCAAACTAATCGCATAGATTTCTATGACTGGGTAATCAGAGTGGTGGACCAAGGGGGTGCAGTTGATGTCGCCTACCATGACTTCAGTGAAGCTTTCAATACTGTTCCACATAGAAAGTTGATTAATAAGCTGGGTAGGCTTGGGGTGGGTCAGAAGTTGGTCAATTGGGTGGCAAACTGGTTGGTGGGCAGAAAACAGAGAGTGGTGGTAAACGGTATACCGTCAGAAGAGGTGCAAGTCACAAGTGGGGTACCTCAGAGATCAGTCCTGGGGCCAGTCCTCTTCAACATCTTCATCAGTGACATTGCAGTTGGACTGGAATGTAAGGTTTGCCATTTGCAGATGACATCAAGATCTGCAACAGAGTAGATGATCTAGATGGGGTGGGCTGAATGATAAGAGATCTGGAAAAACTGGTAAAATGGTCGGAAGAGTGGCTACTAGGGTTTAACGCAAAGAAGTGCAAGATCGGAGGCAGTATAGCGCAGTGGTCTAAGGCTCTGAGCTGCAAATTTGGTGACATCCAGCAGACCAGACCTGGGTTTGAATCCCACAGCTTCCACTTGCATACTGTGTGACCCTGAGCAAGTCACTTAACCTCCTTGTGCTCCCAGGTCGCTCCTGTAAAAAAGCTTTCAGCTTAGTGTGCTATACCTAGTTAAACAACTAAATAAAAAAAATTAAAAATCATGCACATAGGGGAAAAGAAACCCTGAAGTTACCTATAGGCAGGGTCCCTAGTGCTCTGCGGCAGAATATTCTAATTTCTGCGGCAGGGCTCCTTGGCTTCTGCAGCACCATTTTCTGATTTCTGAGGCATGATTTATTCATTTCTCTGGCAGAACGCAGTCCTGCCACTGGGTAAATATGTTGTGATGTCATCGATGACATCATATGCTGAACATAGAGGAGAGGCTTCAGGATAAACGTGACAGGAAAAAAAGCCTGACACTATGGAAACACAGTAAATCTGAATGAAAATTCACCAAGACCAATGAATTCTGTGACACTATATATATTCTGCGGCATGATGCAAATTCTGCGGAAAATTCCACAACCGCAGAACTCGCAGAATTCCAGGGACCTTGCCTATAGGTTGGGAGGGGAGTTGCTGGCAATCACAAGGGAAGAAAGAGACTTGGGCGTCATCATCACAGATGACCTGAAATCATCCAAGCAGACCACTAAAGCAGTAGGTAAGGCTAGAGGGATGTTGGGGTGTATTAGTAGGGGTATCGGGTCGTAAGAGGGAGGTAATAATCCCTCTTTACAAGACACTGGTTAGACCCCACCTGGAGTACTGTGTGCAGTACTGGAGGGCGCACCTGCACAAAGACATTTATTTATTTTATTTATTTATTTAAGTGTTTTACCAGGGAGGCATACTGAGCAGACTACTACTTGATTCCAGATGCGCCCTGGGGGTAGGGGGAAGTAGGAGTACATACAAACAGAAACAGTAAGGTTCATTACATAATGTACTTCAAGAATAGGATAGCTTACAACATATGCAGTTTTGTCGATTTACATGTTAAGCATAGTTTAAACATAAGGCAGAGTACAACCACTACAGGCAGGTACATAGCCATGGCTCCGAGAGGAATGCATACGAGGTGCCAGCTTCACGGTAGTGAGCTTTTATGGTATGAGGAGAACAAACCATATTTTTGTGAGGTTACATTGTCAGGCAGGTAGATGGAGCAGTGACCTTTGGGAAAGGTGAGTACTGGGGGTAGTAACCCTGTTACTGGGGATTAGAGGACTCCCACTCAGTGAACTCCCAGGGATGCAAGTGCAGGTAGGGTGGAAGTTTGTTTTGAGAAGGGAGTTGAGGTGCCTCCTGTTGTGGCGCCAGACGTCCGACTGAGAGAGAGTTCCAAATGCTGGGCAGTGGAATCTGAAAGCTGACTGGCCTGAGGAGGCTGGACATGCAAGGGATGGCCAGCAGACCAGAATCTTATTCCCGCATAGCACTGGGGCCAAGCGGATCCCAGTGAGATACAAGGAGGGACTGTGACCAGAATTTGGCCATGAGACTTGCACAATGGGATAGATGCTGCCCTACAAAGAGGAGATCAAGATTCCAAAAGGACACAGTGATGCGTGCTAGGAAAACAGCCAAGAGCAAAGTGACAGAAGGAATGGAACAGGGGTCCAGCCTGGCCAGGGTGGACTTTTGGGACGGCACTGTAGACTACGTCCCTGTAGTCAAAGATGGGGAGAATCATCCTCTGAACAATGGCAAGTCTAGCTGGCAGTGGGATGCAGCCACAATTTTGGTACAGTGCTCTGAGCTTGGGGTGGAGTTTTTTGTGGATGGCTTCAATGTGTGTTGAGAAGTCAAGGTGCTGGTCAAGCCAGACCCCGAGATTCCTGAATGTGCAGCAACTTTCAATCACGGACCCGACAAGGGTGCAGAAAGTGGGGGGTTGCCTTGAAGGTCTCTGCCTTGTACCAAAGGTCATGGAGATGGTTTTCTTGGCGTTGAGAAAGAGCCGAGTTGAGTGAAACCAGCGCTGAACTTCGCTGAAGTCCTGCTAGAGTCTGGTTGCTACTTCAGCAGTCGAGGCACCAGATGTGTACAAAACTGTATCATCCACATACAAGTGAATGGATGTGCTGGGGCAGGTGGCAGGCAGGTCATTGAGGAAAATGAATAACAGGAGAGGGCCCAGGACTGACCCTTGCGGAACCCCGGAAATGACAGGAAGGGAAGTAGAGGTGGCATTGGGAGCGGTGTAGCACGTAAGACTGGAACCACTGGGTGACCATGTCTGAGAGTCCTGCTTGAGAGAGTTTCGACAGAAGAAGTGTATGGGAGATGGTGTGGAAGGCTTTAGCCAGGTCAACAAAGATAGTTGAGGTGATTGGGCCCTCATCCATACCAGTGAGAATGGAGTCAGTTAGTCTTAGGAGGGAGGTGGTGGTGGAGTGGGACTTCCTGAAACCAGACTGGTAGGGTGTGAAAAAGGAAGAGGAATCAAGATAGGAGGAGAGTTGAGAGAGAACTAATTTTTCCCGGATTTTGGCCAGGATAGGAAGCAGGGAAATTGGGCGGTAGTTACCGGGTGTTGAGGGGTCACCACCTTTTGGCAACGGGATGACTGTAGTGTGTTTCCACTCAGTGGGGACAGCGGCAAGCAAGAAAGAGTGTGGCTCGAGAGTTGGGGGCACCCAAGAGAGATGAGGTACAGTCCATAAAGAAGGCACTGAAATGAGAGGCCACGTCTAGGGGGTTGGTAATTCTGTGGCTGCCAGTGTTGAGGGATGGGGTAGGAGGTTGTGAGTGGGGGGTAAAGAGGGACTTAACCACCTTCCAAAATTTGGAAGGTTGGCTCAGGTTAGATTTGAAGGTGTCACTGAAATAATTTGCCTTAGCCCTGCGGATCTGCCTAATGCAGGCATTGCGAAGGGCCCGATACTTCTGTTTGTAGGACTGAGAGCTGGAGGCCTTGAAAGCCTTCCAGGCTGGGTCCCTGTCTTTGAGGAGTGTCGGGATGTCTGTGGAAATCCATGGTAGGTGGGTACCCCTTACACGAGCTCTTTTAATGAGGTGTGTGAGTTCCATACCACCATGAACCTTGACTTAAAGAACTCCCAGGCTGAGTCTATAGAGGTGGCTCTTTGGATGAAACACCAGTCCAAATTAGACAAGTTGCACAGGAGGGATGCTAGGTCCAGGTATTTGTAGGATCTCGTGAGTATGGTCCTAGGTGGGTTAGCTTTGAGGCGATGGATTTTTCTAATGGAGTAAATCATGTTATGATCACTTAAAGAGTCCGACAGCAGGCCAGAGGCGAGTATACGATGTGGGTGCGACGTAAGGGACCAGTCTAGGAGAAAGTGGTTTGAGGATATGTGGTTAGGGTGAGTAGGCTCTGAGATTAATTGGGTTAGGTTTAGTGTGGCCACCAGGTGCCGTAAGCTGGAGCTGCTACTGGAGAGACAGTTATGGTTGAAATCCCCGAGGATGTGCACCTCGCCCTCTGCGGCCAGCGATGTGGTGCTGTTCAGGTGTTCCATACTGGAGTGTGAGGATGTGTCAGGAGGACAACAGGGCCCAGCTACGAAAATGGGGCAGGTGTAGGCTAGGGACAGTTTGATTAGGATGGAGTCAATGGATTGCGTGGGTCTTGGCAGCGGGACCTGTGTGAACTGCAGAGAAGATTTTATACTCATGGCAACTCCTCCCCCTCTTCTGGGGCCATGACAGTCCTGCCGAATAAGGGTATAGCACGGGATAAAGAATTCAGCCTCAAGGCTGTGTGGTTTCAGCCATGTTTCAGTAATGGTCAGTATATCTGGTTTTAGAGAGAGGGCAATTGGTTGTAGCAGGCAGATCTTGTTTAGAATGCTGCAGATATTTAGGTGCATGAGTTTCAGGCCCTGGGACAGCGAGAGGCAGGGGGTGGGAGTTGGACCAGAGGGGGGAGGTTGGGGTGAGGGCCTGGGTTGCGCTCAGTGTGCCAGCAAGCAGGTGCAGGATGGCTAACAGGACCCTGCTGTTAGGAAAAGCCTGTAGAGGTTTCCGACTCGAGTGCAATGCCTGTCCTGGGTTTGTTCAGAAGGCTAATGCCTGAACCTTTAGGGCAATTAAGCTGGCATGGAAGGAGGGTGGGAGGACAGTAGGGCTAGCAAATAAATTTCCATGCAGTGCAGTAGGGGGTGGCTGGATGGTAGAGGTATGGGAGCTGGGAGATGTAGAGGCTGGCATGTAGAATACTTGTAGGTTTGGTTGCAACACCGGAAACAATGCGGGGGGGGGGGCAAGAGCAGAATGGCCAGAACTAGAATTGCTGCCAACCCTGAAATTCAGGTCTTGATCATGATTTCCAAGGGAGGTGGACTCAGGAGGAGTACTGCCTCTAGTGGTGGGCTGTGATAACAGACAAATGGAAGACTGGGCTGATTGGCTAAATTATGCACATGACCACTACTATAAGTAGGACAGTCGAGCAAGGCTGCTGATGGGGGAGGTGGGGAGCCATTAACAAAATGGGGGCAGTCCACAGAAGGGCAACCAAAATGGTGCAGGGACTGCATCAGAAAATATATGAGGACAGATTAACAGAGCTCAATATGTATACCCTAGAGCAAAGGAGAGAGACAGGTGATATGATTGAAACATTCAAACATCTTAAAGAGCAACTGATACCATCTGGCCAAAAGAGCTAGATTTCTACCTTACTTCATTTTAAAGTTATGAGCTATTATGTAACCCTGATTTCACTACCTGTTCAAAACAGCCTACATCAGTGAAGAGCTGCTGCTGATGTCATCTCAGGACCTCACTATCTAGTATTCTCTGTCAGCAAGCTTATAGGACCTGTTTCTCCAAAGTTGTAAAGATCATGTGCAATGGTTTTCACAAGTAAAACCGGTAGCACAAGTCAGTAAACATTGCTTTAAAACTATGTGTGTTTCAGGTTTTGTAACAAAGCTGACAATATTTTGCTTATGTGCCATTTTGTTGTGGTCCTTTTTTCCAGGGTTGCTGGATGCTGGGTCATGACTCGTAGCACAGTGTTGTGAGGTTTGCTCACTGAATAAGTTGCTGATCTGGTGAAAGGCTGAGATCATTCACACCTATCATTCAATTGAAGCGATTTCTAAGAAAGGCATTTTAAAGCAATTATTCCATTTTCTTGTCAATGGGGGTGGGAGAGGTAATGCTGTTTTGAAAACTTACTAGGAGTTTTTAATTTAGCCAGCACAATGTGCTCTCCCTGTTAGGCTATTTTGACATACATTGAGGCTCATCTATGTTCTACTCTAAATTAAAAAGATAATTTTGCCAGAGCCAACACTTCCAC
Source organism: Neoceratodus forsteri (assembly GCA_016271365.2). NCBI lineage: Eukaryota > Metazoa > Chordata > Ceratodontiformes > Ceratodontidae > Neoceratodus > Neoceratodus forsteri. The sequence continues at coordinate 1,206,719,657 of CM057456.1, forward strand.
CACTAGCAGGAATGAACACCTATAAGGCCCTTATTAAAACATATTGTAAAGCAGACACTGACAAACAGCAGTGAAGTTACCAACATTACAATACTAGCAGTACAGTAACCCCTCGCTATAACAAACTAAAAGGGAGCCATAATCTGTATTCGTTATAGCTCCCTATTCATTACAAAGAGGGACGCTACTATGCATTATTGTTGGCCGCTGCATATGTCACCCGCACACATCAGACACTTCCCAAATGCCTTATACACTGCACTGTCAGCAAAATAGAGCTAAAATAAAACAAATATCCACATTTTAACTGTTAGCTGAGACTCCAAGTTAAAGACAACACCTGTAATAGGAACAGCGGCTCAGAGCTTCCACGCCTTACAAATACATCCCCCACCAATTACCAGACTCATCGCTCCAGATATCTGTACATAGACTAGTACACTGAGCAATAGTAAAAGCAAAATAGAAAATCTGACAACAACAACAAAACGCCTCTCCAAATTCCAGATGTTTTTATGCTCTTCCTGCCTTCATACTCACCCCCATCCGACTCACAGATCGCAGCTCCAGCTCCACCATATCTGACTTCTCAGTATGATTGAGAACCTACTGTGTATAAAATAAATTCAGTACTGGACAACATAAATTTACTAAGTAAAGATAAGAGTCGGGTGGGGGGTGGAGGGGGAGCATGTTTGTAGCGCGTGGAATCGCTGAGCCACCATCCATGTTACAGATGCTGTCTTTAACTCAGAGTCTCAGCTAGCAGTTAAGATGTGGATATATTTTGACTTTAGTTTTTAACTTTCTTTTCCTGACAATATAGTGTATATGACATATGGACAGTGTTTGACGTGTGCGGGAGACATGTGCGCTGACCAATTGCTGGCGCAGACAGGAATTCTGAAGAACAGAAATACTGAACCATTGGGAGCCACATGAGGCATTCATTATAGCCGAGTTTTCACTATAGCGGGGTTCGCTATAGTGAGGGGCTACTGTACAACTTAACAGGCACAGAAGAGTAGCACTCCAAATGGCTTCAGAAGCCTGGGAGGCATACCGACTCAGCATCCAGCAACCCTTGAGAAATGGACCACACCAAAAGGCATTATAAAATACAATTTTGTCAACCTTGTTACAAAACCTGAAACTCATATAGTTTTTATAGCAATGTTTTTTGAATGGTGCTGCCTGTTTTACTTTAGAAAACTATTGCACATGATATTCAGTTTATTAATTGACAAGACAGAATTGTCATTACAAAATATTACGCAATACATTTTAGCATACATAAATATACATACAACATTCTACATTGTTAAAATCCATAGAGGTACAATTACCAATAAATATACAGGGAAATTGAGCAGTACAATTAAATTGGTATTTAAACTCATTCAGATGTTTATAATGAAACTATTGCACATGTCTCTACATCTAAGATTTAGCAACAAATATAAGCATCACCCTTATCGTAACCTACTCCTTATTTAAAATATACAGTTTCTTATGTTCTATCTTTTTACAGAACAATGCAACACTTTCTAATATCTCAGTATTTTTGAATTTCAATAATGCATTCACTTAATATTTAAGTTCCATTTCTAAAGTTGATAATACACTACCCAAGTACAGATTTCTTTCTTGAATATAAAGAGGACATAAAATCAATAGATGTAATGGGTTGTCTCCCCCAAGTTGGCACTTGCAAATTTGTGTAATATTTTTTTTTTTTTATCACAGAACCCCCTCACATGATCTTTACAACGTTGGAGAAACAGGTCCTATAAGCTTGCTGACAGGGAATAATAGGTTGTGAGGTCCTGAGGTGAATCAGCAGCAGCTCTTCACTGACACAGGCTGTTTTGAACAGGTAGTGCAATCAGGGTTACAAAATAGCTCATAACTTTAAAATGAAGCAAAGCAGAAATCTAGATTTTGGTATGAGATTTACTGGGGGTATGCTTATTCGGATTCTGCAATGTTGCACTTTTCGCGTCAGAGCCTCTTTAAGGGCATTAAGAAGGTGAAAGAGTAACATATTTCAATATAAGAAAGATAGCGGTACAAGAGGACACAGCATGAGATTAGAGTGAGGCCGATTAAGGGGTAATGTGAGGAAGTTCTTTTTCACAGAAAGGGTGGTGGATGCATGGAACGGCCTACCTCAGGAAGTGGTGGATATGAATACAGTGCAGGGCTTCAAACAGGCATGGGATAGGCATAAGGAAGCAATACAGATGAGTACGAATAGATAGGCCATTGACAGAGTAAAGGCCTATGGCACATTTATAAGGTAGAAAAAATGGGCGGACTGGATGGGCCTAGTGGTCTTTATCTGCTGTCAACGTCTATGTTTCTATCATAAAGAGAATACTGGTTGGGCACCCATGCACAACCAGCCTCTGCTGCCGCAGAGCGGTTCCTGATGTAATAAGTAGCCTGAGGTGGCAGCATATGCTGGTTGGGCATGTGGCTGTCCAACCAGTATTTATTTATTTATTAATTTTTTTAAGTGAATCGTTTTTGTTTTTAAAAAGTGTTTTCACATTGCTCTGCAGCAGCACTATGTACAACACTATCTGCCTCAAGAATTTCCAATCAGCTGGAGGGGGATAGTCTCATGAGTTTGAAAGGCTCTTTCCTGACACCTGCAATCCAGACACCAAGAAAGATCCCAACACCGAAAATCTTGACAGTGGGATTCTGCCTGCGGAGGATCTTGTTATAATAATTAAGGGGGGTGCAGAGGATGTAGCCCCCTTCATTGGGAGTACGGGGGGCAAAGGCCCCCAAAATATGAAAACAAAATCCGCCGTGGGCAAAATCCCACTGTCAGGATTTTCGGTGTCGGGATCTTAGCTTCCGGATTACAGGTGTTGGGGAAGAACCTGTCAGTTTCCCGCAGTATATCTGGCTAGAACGTTGATGTATCACAGAAAAGTACGACAGTGTTCCACAACCTTTGAACTGTAGTACAACAGGGTTTCAGCTGGCATGGAAATCCATGCGGAACAAACCCTAACTATACACTGTAAGCCAAATATTATTTGTCAAAGACATTAGCCAAATTCACTTCCTTTAGCAAATCTGACTGGAAAGGGAATCTATTGGTCTGTGGAGAAAAAAAAATGAGTCTGCCCTTTGATAATCAGAGTTCTTCTGTGTTTATTTGACAGATATGACAATCAAATTACTATAATCTTATTCATTTGCATGGACTCTTGCTTTTTATACATTTCTACAGCTGTGTTTTACAATATGTTGTAAACTTTGTTTCTTGTAATGAAATTCCTGAATAACAGCGGACTGAAAATGTACCATATTTTAAGTCAAATGTTATGATTTTTTAAATATGTGTCGAAGGGGCCATACTGGTAGTAGCAATGTTTGTCTGCAGCCTCTAAATTAGGTCTGTCTCTTATTTTTCAGTTTGAAAAAGGTCAAATGTAATTGTAAGGCAGAAGTCAAACAGCCCAGTTCTGAAAGTTCTGCTTGCTTTTCCCAAGAGGCCAACCCATGAGAACGTCTTCACTGCAACTATTTTTGAAGTAAAGCCCATAAATATAATTGTAAACAAACTGTTCAAATCTGAGGGCTGTGACTGCATATTTGTTAATATGTGACTAGATTAAAGATGCAGATAAAGGAGGCTAGCTCTTATTTTCAGAGCTAATCTGCAAAGCAGACCAGTTCCTACTGTGGCCACAGTCAGGAACTGTGTTGGTGCTCTGTCCCACAGCAATGCACTTGGGGCAGTACTTGTGATATTTAAAAAAAAAAAAAAAGTGGAGCAACTTGCTTACTACTGGCTGGCAGCATGATCTGTCATTTTTTCTAAGCCTGCTATAGGTTATGCTGTGAACAGTGCACGACGAACTCAGGAGCCTGTGGCGAAGAGACAGAAGGCAGAGGGTGGTAGTCAATGGGGTAAGGTCAAGTGAGGGTAAAGTGACTAGTGAAGTACCCCAGGGCTCGGTCTTGGGCCTGGTCCTTTTTAATGTGTTTATTAGCGACGTAGGAGTAGGCATTCAGGGTAAGCTGGAACTCTTCATGGACGACACAAAACTGGGTGGTAGGGTCGACAGCGCAGAGGTGATTAGGGAACTTCAGACTTACAAAGGCTGAAAAGTTGTTCCAACGTCTGGCAGCTGAAGTTCAATGCTAAAAAATGCAAGATCCTGCATCTGGGTGAAGAAAACCTGAGATCGGAATACTGGCTCAATGGGGTCAAACTCAGCACCTTGGGGCCATTATACGTGACACCCTTAAGCAATCATGCCAATGCAACGAGGCATACAGCAAGGCTAGGGGGTTTCGACAGCAGGAACAGGGAGGTGATCCTCCCACTGTACAGCTTCCTGGTGAGGCCCCACCTGGAGTACTGCATCCAGTTTTGGAGTCCACACCTAAAAAAAAAAGATAGGGATAGGCTGGAGATCGTGCAACAAAGAGTGACTAAGATGATACAGGGCCTCCAAGGATTTTCATACAAGGAATGCCTGACAGAGCTAAACTTGTTCTCGCCGGAGACAAGAAGGGAGAATAGGGACATGATTGAGACAATCAAGTTCTTGAAAGGCATAAACAGGGTGCCATACACAGAACTTTTCCAGAGGGTCACCAGCTCGACCACCAGGGGGCACGAATGTAAGCTGAGCGGTGGGAGTTTCAGAAGAGATCTGAGAAAGCATTACTTCTCGGAAACAGTGGTAGAGCCCTGGAACAGTCTGCCAGCAGAGGTGGCAAATGCAAGGACTGCTTCTGCTTTCAGACAGGGGTGGGAAAGAACAAGGGCTCAAGTGCGAACGGCAGACAAGGAAATGGCAAAATTCAGTAGGAGGGCTAGATCCCGGTTCCTGCAATAGGTCTTGGAAACTCTTGGGCAGACTAGACAGACCCGTCTCCTCCTGCTGTCACTTTCTATGTTTCTATGAAGCTGTCCAGAACACAAACAGTGAATGGACATGCAGAGAAACAGAATTTGTTGGCAGAAAAGAACTGCTCATGTCCACTGCTGGCAGATTTTCTTAAGAAGCTTGAAGAAGCAATCTCAGAGGTGCTGCATACCAGAACATCTCTCAGCCCCAAGTTTTACCTCCTGTTCCAATATCCCAGGGGGCCGGGGATGTCAGGTGAAATACCCATTGGGAATCATACTGGTAGCAGCACACAAATGCACCAACAGAAAGTGGCTCTCTCCTCAACCACCCGAGACTGCCCTGTGGTGGGACACTGTAAACAGCATATATTCGATAGAGAGGATCACATACAGTGTGGGCAGAATGGGAGATCGGAGATATTCACCTCTCATTGGAATACACAGGTACTCTACATAATGCAGCATGACCCCTCTTTCGTGCTATAGGGACAGTATAATGGGGGGCTGGGTCGAACACAATGGAGGGGAGGGCACATGGAGGAAGAGACTCAGATGCCCCACAAAGCACTGACTACCTGCAGACCAATTGCATAATGACGTAACATCCTCATCTTTAGCACAGGCAATTATGTGGAGCACATGATGCCCCAATGCAAGTCGGAGTAGACAGGGATCTTGATTATCAGAAATGCTTTTGTGGGCTGCATAGTCATGGCAGTTTACTGACTTACAGTGCTGTATTTTCACAACTGCTTGAACTGTATGAACTGTGCATGTAAAACTTTAAAGAGCAGCTTCATAGTTCACCTCCCCCCACCCCCCCCCAACATATAAGATACCTTACCTGGCCCCAAGCTGCCAGCCATTAATAATTCTATTTATTTCTGCCTTGTTTAAAAGATACATTAGATCATATTTGGCTCCATGGAGCAGATAGCCAAAATGCTGCCACTTCCCGATTCAGCCAACATGCCCCCACTCTGGCATGTTTTGTGATGTCAAAAAATGAACGGCGCAAGGGCTAAGTGCTAAGAAGCCAAAAAAAGTAAAGTATTAAATAATTTTTTTTGTATTTGGCATCTCCAGTCCAGTCATTCCTGTCTATGAGAAGTTCACCATCCTTGGCCTGTCCCTTTTGTAGCTGTCTAGGCAGAGAGTTCTGAAGTGGAGTGTTTGGCTCACATGTTATAACAGAAAAAGTACAGTTACGTACCATAACAGCAGATCTTCGAGAGAAGTTCTTGCAGCAGGCTATATCAGTAGGACTAAGCCGACAGGCGATAGGACCACACAGAAAACATCTAGCTAGCAGTCTATCATGGGGGGACTGCCCCCCCCCATCATGGGGGGGACTGCCTCCCCGACATCATTCAACTGACATAAGCACAGCCTATATAGAAGGGCAGTCCCCCAATCCACCTCAGTTCTCCCGCAGGAGACCCTGTATGGGCAGCTGAAAGAGAACAAAGGAGGTTTCATGACAACCAAGGAGAAGAAGGTGCACAAATAAGGAACAGCGGGGGAAAGGAGGGAGGGAAAGCAGGGCCTGTTGCAAGAGCTTCTCTCAAAGATCTATTGTTACGGTAAGTTCTTACATAACTGTATTACCTTACATCAAGGAAGGCTCGTGCAGCAGGCCACACCGGTAGGACTGAATCCCAAGCAGTACAGGCATCACCAGGATCAAATCACTGGGATTAAGACAAGTCAGCTGTCGAGAGCTCATGACAGAAGGCCCTGCAGAACTGCCATGCCGAAGTTGGCTCTACGTGTAGAGGCGATATCCAGACTGCAATGCTTGGTGAAAGTGTGGCCAGAACTCCAGGTGGCAGCTGCACAAATGTCCGTAGCACAAACATTTCTGAAGCTAGCCATGGAAGCAGCCATACTCCTGGTGGAATGGCCCTTGACTACCACAGAAGGGACTTCTTGTACTTGCAACAGCAGCAAACAATGCAATTAGCTAACCACATAGACAAACACTGTTTGGAAACAGGAGCATCTTCTCTCTCGGAGGTTGAATAAAACAAACTGATCAGTTTTCCTCAAAGTCTTGGTGCGGTTCGTGTAATACCGCAACGTTCTGTGAACATACAAAGTATAGAGCAAGGCCTCCACCTGATTAGAATACTCAGGAAAATAAACTGGAAGGTGGATGGATTGATTTAAAGTAAACTCAGACACTACCTTAGATAGAAAACTTAGGATTAGTCTGCAAAGACACCCTTGTCTCCTTGTCTTTGTGAAAAACCAATTAAGTCTCTTTACACATCAGAGCCTGGAGCATGGAAATCCTTCGAGCAGAGGCAACAGCTACTAAAAAGAGCATTTTCCATGACAGAAAGTGCAGCTTGCAACTCGCAGCTGGTTCAGAGGGAGGTAAAGTGAGTTTCTCCAACATAAAGTTGAGGTCCCACGGAGGGACCGGGTCTCGAATGGGAGTTTTCAGATTTAAAATGCCCCACAGGAATGCGCGTGACACCTCAAGCTAGGCAACAGGAGTATCATCCCAGGCCTGAATCCGAAAGGGAAAGGAGATACTCCACCACCTGATTCACAGGGCAGGTGAAAGGATCCAAATGGCGAGCAGCAGCCCAAATGGGAAGCGCTTCCATTTAATAGCACAAGCGGCCCTGGTGGAGGGCTTTCTGGCTACAACCAGGACATCAGCGACCCTAGAGGAAACACCAAAGCAGGTACTAGCTGGTCCACAGAGACCATGCATAGAGATGCAGAGACTTGAGGACTAGATAGACCAGGATGCCCTAGTCTGGGGAGAGCAAGCCTGTGCACAGGGGAAAAGGCACCGGAGGTTCTGCATCTTGCTGCTGCAGCAGGGGAAACCAAATCTGGCATGGCCAGATGGGAGCTACGAGAATCTTTCTGCTCCTTACAACTGGAGCTTGAGCAGAAGCAGGAAGGGAGAGGATGCATACAGAAACCTCCCCTTCCAAGACAAGAACAATGCATCTAGCCTGAAAACTCCTGGCCCGGGATCTTAGGAGCAAAAACGCAGCAGTTTTGCATTGAGTTGGGATGCAAAGAGGTCCAGCTCTGGGAGTTCCCACCTGCCAAAGATGTCTTCGACCACTGAGGTTAGAAGCTCCCACTTGTGAGCCCAAGACCTGGAGCAACTGAGACTGCAAGCCAATACGTATTGGATGTCTGAGACATGCATGGCTGAGAGCTCCAGATTGTGCTCGATGGCCCAGAACCAGACTCTGATTGCCTCTGGACACAGGGGGTAAGAATGGGTCCCCGCAGTATGATGAAGTAGTATACCACACACGTTGTTTGTCTGCACCAGCAGCGGACCAGGAAGGAGATGAGTCTGAAAGGCTTGTAAAGAACCGCCCACATCTCTAGGACATTGATATGGAGATCCTGCTCTACTAGGGACCACGTATCCTGGGTCTGGTGTTCGGCCAAATGAGCGCCCCAGCCCAGGCTGGATGCATCTGTCATAAGAACCTGTTTTGGGGGGGGGGGGGTCAGAAGCTGAAAAGAGACTCCCCGGAATAGGCTGGCCAGGTTCAACCACTACGACAGAGTCCTCTGGACCGGTTCAGAGCCCATGACCAGTTGATCGAGGTTGTCGGTATGCTGATCCCATTGGACCCTCAAGGTCCACTGAGGGACTTGCATGTGCAATCGGGACAAAAAGACCATGGCGATTGCCACTGCCATGTGGCCCAGAAGGTGAGGAAAGATCTTGGCTGGGACCTACCAACTGGAGAAAACCAGCTGGGCCTGCACCATCAGTTGCTCTGCTCTGTCCTCGGGCAGAAAGACCTTGTTCTGACTGGAGTCCAGGATCACCCCAATGTTTTGGAGGCGCTGGTAAGGAGAGAGGCAGGACTTTGGGAGATTTACAGTGATCCCCAAGGCCTGGAAAAGACTGAAGGTCGATTCCAGAGTATGAACCAAACACTCCTTGGAGGCGTCTGCAAGCAGCCAGTCATTCAGGTGGGGTAAGACATAGAAGCCCTGCCTCCTCAATGCAGCAGCCACCACTGCCAGGCATTTGGTAAATACTCAGTGGGCCAAGGAAAGTCCAAAAAGGAGGGCCCAAAACTGATAATTGGCTCCCTGAAAGTGAAAGCAGAGAAAGCAACGATAGGCAGGAAAGACCCGGATATGCAAGTAATCATCCTGCATGTCCAGAGAACAGAACCAGCCCCCGTGGTGCGATGGTGGTAACAGTCCCTGAAGGGTGACCATTCTGGAGAGCTTGTACTTGATGTACAGATTCAGATGACTCAGGTCCAGGATGGACCGGATATCCCCAATCTTTTGGGGGATGAGGAAGAAGTGGGAGTAAAACCCCCTTCTCCACTGAGCCTGAGGGACGGGCTCTATGATTCTTTTTTGAAGAAGAGTCTGAATTTCCTCTCAAACCAGAGACAGGTGTGCTGGAGGGTAAAAAGCGTGGACAGGAGGATTTTCAGGTGGCCACACTAGAAATTCCAGAGTGTGATCGTGAGCTATGATCTGCAGCACCCAATCGTCTGTGGTCACTTCTCTCCACCCATCCGGGTGGAGGGAAAACTGACCCTCAACTGCGTCCCTTGGATCCTCAAAGGGGGGGCAGGTAAGGAGTCAGGAGGTGGGGGCAGGCTGTGGGAGTCCTAGAGGCTCTGGTGGTGGCAGGGGCTGCTGCGGTCTTGTGCTTCTGCTGGCCCTTGGTTGGCTGACCCTGAGTTTGCTTGTGGGAGGGCCGATGAAAGGACTGATGCTGGTGCGCTCTAAGCTGGGTGTGATACAGCGAGTGGACAGACTTAAAGGCCTGCCCAGACTTCTACAAAGTAGAAATAATGTCTTGAACATCACCCCCAAAAGGGACCACCCTACAGAAGGGGGGTGTCCAGAATACTGGTCTGCACATCTGGGGCAAAACTGGACACCTGGAGCCAGGAATGGTGCCGGAAGCAGACTCCAGCAGCCGCCCCACACTTGGAGGCATCAACAGCGTCATAAGCCACCTGGAGAACAGGATTGCCTACGTCTGAGCCTGATTTAAGAAGCTGGGCGAGCTGCTTCTTAGTGGAATCTTTAGGCAACGTCTGGACCAAATCCCTGGCTTGGTCCCAGAGGACATTCTGATATTGATTCATAAGTGCCAAATAGTTAATGGCTCTAATGGCTAGGGTAGTAGAGGCAAAAACACTCTTGCCAATATGATCCAGCTGCCTGGATTTCCAGTCGGAGGGGGAGGGGCAGTACTGAGGTGCTTGGGCTTCTTAGTATGATCGTGGGCTGGATAAATCACCACAGAATCTGCCTTAGGGTGACTGCCCAAAAAGGGCTTACCCACAAGGGCATGGTAAAGGCACTCTGCCTTTTTAAGTAGAGGCGGGGTAGTAGAGGGGTGGGCCCAGGCTGCCTTGGTGACATCCTCATAAGAGTCATTCATAGATGGCACCACCAAAGGGAGGGCATCCCATTGCCAGAGGTAGATAGCCAAGCAATGTCTCTCTGGGTCCTACCCTTTGGTTTCCCAGCCCATCATAGACTAGATGTGATGCATAACATCCATAAAGGATGGGTCGTAGGGGAGGGGGACTTGGGCACCTCCTTGGCTTGGTCCTCCCCCTCCGAAGACCTGCCCTGACAGGAGAAGATTCGGAGTCATCCTATGTAGTCTCACTGTCATGGACTAGTTTCAGAGGCCAGTGAGCGTCACTCCTAGGGCCTGAACCAACATCAGGTCACGCTCCTGAAGACCCTGATGTCTGGGGCTTGCTAGGACTAGCCAGGTCAGAATTCTTGGGCTGCGGGTTCAGTGAAGGATGGTGGGGGATGCTGGAGGTGGGCCCCGAGGAGCGGGGTCTGCTTCTGCATGAAGACCCCGTACGACAAAAAAAGGGTGTTATAATTCACTTGGGGTGCAGTGTTATTCACTGGCAGGAATCGAAGTAATGGCGGGTTGGTAAATGTCAGCTGAGGAGCCCATGAAGGGTACCCCGGCATTGGCCCACCTGGCACCAGGTATCGATCAGGTGACGGGCCAACGGGCATTGGCTGCAGCGCAGGTTGCGGCAGTGGTGACGTCTGTGCCAGACCCAAAGACTGGGGTTGCATCAGGACTGGCAGTGGTCCCATGGGTCAATGCCAGCTCCACAGGAGAAGCTGGCACCTGGGGGACAGGGACCCCTGAGGAGGAGACAGAGACGATGCTGAAGTAGAGGAGATGGCATCGTCCAGCTGTGAGCGTTACCTGGTCGGACTGGCAGCAGCCCCCAGGATGGGAGCCAGCGTCGGCAATGCCAGGGCTGGTAGGGCGATGGTGGAAGAGCTGCCACCTGAAGAACTAAGACCAGCCAAGCCAGCTGGCTGAGAGCCTGTGGAGGATAAGGGCCTAATCGTTGGGTGCTGGGGGGCAGGAGACACAGTCCCCTGCCCCGAGGTGCTGCCACCCGAGACAAAGATAACGGCACGCAGCTGAGCCACTGGGAGCCCAGAGGAAGAGAGAGCTGGTGGGGCCGACCACCCGCAGGAGGACAATCCCATTGCAGTCGAAGGCTTGGGGGGAAATTACGAGCGACAAGCTGACTGGGCCCATTCCTGATGCTTGTCCTAGTGTTTGTGCTTCCTAGACTTCTCTTTATGAGAAGAAGAGGCCCTGGAAGACTGGGCCAGCAAGGATGAAGAGCTCCTGGCCTGCAGCTCCTTTTTCATGGCGATCGGCTTCTGCTTTAAGAGATGGCTCTCCAGGCCAGCCTGGTGGCACAGAGGGTTGAAGTGCTGGATGCCACACCTTGCATCACGTCGGCAACCCAGGTTTGGGAGTGAGCTCGGGCCACCAGGGGTTGGCCAGGGGTTGGGGGAAGGCGATGAGCCAGAATTGAGCAACTGTCAGGGAGCTTTCCTCTCCAGGGAGGGAAGAGAGGTTTCCCAGACTCCTGGTTGCCACCCGGTGGAGGCTAGGTGGCAGTACCAGGCCGAGAGGGAGGATGGGACCCTTCACTGGAGCTTCAGGACGCATGTGCACTGCCACACGCATGCATGACTGTGTACCAGGTCCCGGGAGCACTGGAGACAAGTACAAATACCACATCTCCCCCCGTGACATAAGTACAGAGGGAGCACAAGGCTTAGTGGCGAAAAAAAAAAAAGAGATGGCTCTCCAGGGTTTTCAAACAACATCTCCGAGTGGCAATGGTTGAATTTCTGGCAATGCTGGCAGGCTTCAGTGTCATGTCTGGGGCCTAGGCAGATCAGACAAACAGAATGGCCGTCCTTTTCAGGAATCTGTTTGCCGCAGGCACACTTTGTGGAGCAGTCGGAAGACGAGTCTGTTGGAGAAGACAAGCTCATCAAAAAAAACAAAACACTGAAGAATTAGATGTTTAACACTAAGAACAAAAAAAATTAAAAAGGGTGGTAAGCATGGGAAATGGCCGTCGACTGTAGCTGCGGTGTCCACTGAGGTCCAACGTGTGTGGGTCTATGGCAGGAAAAGAAATGAGGTGGTGGGGGGGGACTGCCCTCCTCTATAGGCTGTGCTGACGTCAGTTGACTGACGTCGGTGGGAGGCAGTCCCTGTGATAGACTGCTAGCTAGAAGTTTTTCCGTGTGGTCCTAGCACCTGGCGGCTTAGTCCTACCAGTGTGTCCTGCAGCAAGAACCTTCCTCAAAGCAAGATCTAAAGTTACTAAGACTACCATGGCTGTGGGGGATTACTGCTAGCTACAGAACCTTTCTTCTAAAGGGACAGGAAATGTGTGCTAATTGGAAGCAGTTACTAGTAGCAAAAATGAATAAGGCTCACCTCCAACTGAGCCATGTTTAACCATACTTGAATAAATACTGATGTGAAAAACTGTTTTCAATTGTTAACTTTTGATGGACAATATTCTGCATATTTCTCCTCATGGAACCAGTAATTTTGGAGTTTTTACTATGTCATGGTTTGTGTACAGAATGCTAAGCAACAACTATTGTCTTATTAGAACCATGTTTAGAGTTCTATAGACAAAACATGATATACTGTAGTTAAAACTCCAGATCACTGGTTCCACGAAGAGAACTTAACAGAATGCTGTCCAAAAACATGAAGCAATGCAAACTACTGTTTTTCACATTACTTTGTATATATGGATCATTAAAGCTTATGGATATCATTACTGTAAACAGGATCATTATAAACAGCTTCCAATTTGAAATCATTTCCTGTCCTCTTAAGAGTTTTTGTAAATACTGCACTACTGGTCCGGCGGCTGAGTGAGAGTGCACTGAGCTACACTGAGTGCACGGGCAACCGAAGGCTTCATGCTAACTGGTATAGTGGAGAAAGGGCTGCTCATGGGGGTGATGTGTTTTTTTGCATGGGGGGGGGACTAGGAGTGCTTAGAATGTGTTGCTATATAACACGCACTGTCAGAGAGCTTACTAGTTGGCTCTGTCATCTGTACCAGAGGAGGCTGCTCTCCCACTCCAGTAGATCATAGCCCCAGGTAGTTTGAATACCAGGCTTGGAATACAAACAAAAGCAGTGATAGAACAGCCTTTAGTACTTTCTGGTTAGGTATCTTTTATTTTGTTTTATTTTCTAAGCGTTGTTTTCAAATCACCTGTGACAATGGCCCAGAATATTAATGGTGTGGTAGTTGGTGTTGCAACAAGAAACAAGCATTTGTCGTTGCCGAACATTTGCTTGCATGTATGTGCTGTGCATGTGTTTGGTAGTGATAGTGCATGGATGCAGGTGCCCTGCACCAAGGGAAGACTCCATCCAAGAGCCCTGCACTTCAGTGCAGTGACAGATGTGAAGAAATTATGGGACTGTCTCGTGGGCTGCAGAAGCACAGGGCCCTGTGGTCCCTGCATTTCCATGTGGCCACAGATACAGGTGCACAGGGCAAAGAGGCAGTAGATGCATTTTCTAGATTCTGGCAAGTTCAGTGCTGTTTTTACAGTTCTGGGGACCTTTTAACAAATTACTGTAACTTTGAGCCGTGCTGTATAACTGAGCCCTGTTTAGCACTTGACAGGAAACAGGAAGAGAGCCTGGTAGTTCAGGCAGAGCACAGCCTGAACTACTAAATGGCTGAGAGCAACTATTTTTAAAGATCTTGTGGGTTAAACCCTTTGCCTGAGCCACGTATGAGTGGTGCACGCATTGAGGAACATTTTTAAAGTTTATTTGGGAATCTGAATTTGCAAGTGTCCGTGACCCCAGAGTCTACTTCCGGGTCACTGTAACATATAAAACTCGCCCCTGCAGTGAGCGAGCACCAGTAGAGGCATTTTCTAGATTCTGGCAAGCTCAGTGCTGTTTTTACAGTTCTGGGGACCTTTTAACAAATTGCTGTAACTTTGAGCCGTGCTGTATAACTGAGCCCTGTTTAGCACTTGACAGAAAACAGGAAGAGAGCCTGGTAGTTCAGGCAGAGCACAGCCTGAACTACTAAACGCTGAGAGCAACTATTTTTAAAGATCTTGTGGTTAAACCCTTTGCCTGAGCCATGTATGAGTGGTGCACGCACTGAGGAACATTTTTAAAGTTTATTTGGGAATCTGAATTTGCAAGTGTCCCGTGACCCCCAGAGTCTACTTCCGGGTCACTGTAACATATAAAACTCGCCCCTGCAGTGAGCGAGCACCAGTAGAGGCATTTTCTAGATTCTGGCAAGCTCAGTGCTGTTTATACAGTTCTGGAGACCTTTTAACAAATTGCTGTAACTTTGAGCTGTGCTGTATAACTGAGCCTTGTTTAGCACTTGACAGGAAACAGGAAGAGAGCCTGGTAGTTCAGGCAGAGCACAGCCTGAACTACTAAACGGCTGAGAGCAACTATTTTTAAAGATCTTGTGGGTTAAACCCTTTGCTTGAGCCATGTATGAGTGGTGCACGCATTGAGGAACATTTTTAAAGTTTATTTGGGAATCTGAATTTGCAAGTGTCCCGTGACCTCCAGAGTCTACTTCCGGGTCACTGTAACATATAAAACTCGCCCCTGCAGTGAGCAGGCGGAGGCGTGCAGAGGCACGCGGCGAGGTGTCTTGAGGCAGCATGACACACGGCGCTCTGCGTGTCTGCTGTGTTCGCTGTGTCCGCTGGGATAGCGGAGATCGGGACCTACTTAGATTTCTAAGGTAAAGAAATCTCTGTTTTAAAATGAGGCTGTATTAGATGTAAAATGTCAACTGATGAGGAGGCCAGAGATGGGTTTACTTGTGATAAATGCAATTTAATAGATATCTTACAAACAGAGATACAGGTTTTAAGACAAAGGGTTCAGGTACAGATTGATATCAGTAATTTGGAACAATATATTGACTCTGTAATAGATGCGACTCATGACATCATGTGAACATAGTCACCTGAATGAAACACATGAGAGGAGGAAGAATGGTGTCTTGTAACAACAAATACCAATAAAAACAGAAAAAGGGTAGAAGAAACATAGGGTTCCTCAAATGTTTTAACACCAAACAGGTTTTCTATTCTTAATCAAGATGGGGCTAGCTACATTTCAACTCAAAGTGACCTCCCATTATCCAGTGACCTCAACAAAATACAGGTTACTCCACTTCAAAATGGAACCAACATTACACAATCTCCCACCACTTACTAAGGAGCAGTTTAAAAATCTAGAATCGAACATACCAGTAGGGGAGAACAAACAAACTACTGGCAAAATTAATAAGCCAGTAAAAAAAGAGGAGGAGTCTAATACTAGAGACGTCCTGGTTCTGGGTGATTCTATGTTGAAATATACAGATCACATTTTATGTAAAAATCGAAAACAAACGACAACAGTCAGTGCACTCCCTGGAGCAGGTATAAAAGACATCAAAAATCTTCTCCCTGGCTTAAGAGAAAACACTCACAAACCATTGGTCCTTATACATGTAGGAACTAATGATGTAGGGAAAATAAGGCTCTTAGATATACAGAGAGATTTTGAGGAGGTAGGGAGGACCCTTACAGAGGATGGATGTGATCTCATTATTTCTGGGGTACTGCCAATACTCAGGGCATCATGGGATGTAAATGATGATATAATGCAGTTAAATGGATGGTTGAAAAGATGGTGCTTTAGAGAAGGCCATACCTTTGCCGAACAGGGGGCAAAGTTTAGGGACCCAATGCTATATGCACAAGATGGACTCCATCTAAACAGAAGGGGAAACGATTTTGCTTACCAACCCAGACACACACATTGAGGAAAATGTAAACTTAGCATGAGGGGGGAGGTAGACCTATTAGTTCCCTTTCAAAGGAAGAAAATATGACCAGATTTCATATAACTTCCTCTCATTAAATGCCAGGAGTTTAAATAACAAATTGGGTGAATTAAAATTATCCATGGAACAATTGAATGTTAGTATATGTGGTGTTACGGAGACCTGGTGGAGCCCACATGATCCATGGGAAAAGCAAATAAATGGATTTAATTTGTACCACAAAGACAGGAAAGAAAAAAGAGGTGGGGGAGTGGCTCTATTCATTTCCAACAAAATAAATTCTGAAGAAATCAATACAACTAAATGGGATAAAATAGAGGTGTTATGGGTCAAAATATCATTTTGCCATTCACACGTTGTTAACATTGGGGTCATATATAGATCACCCACTGTTACACCGGACCAGGAGGAACAATTACTGGATTTTTTGGATACAATTGGTAGAACTAAAAGTAACGTTGTAGTAGGTGATCTTAATTTACCAGGCATAAATTGGACAACATTACGACAAATACTACTATGGAATCACTATATCTAGAATTATGCTTGCTAGCAGGAATGAACCAGTGGGTAAATGTCAATACTAGAGACAGTCACATATTAGATCTTGTGTTAAGTAACCTAGATGGTAATATAACATCTTGTAAGGTTATTCCCCCTCTTGGATCAAGTGACCACTCTATGGTTTACTTTTCCCTTGACACATTAACAGACACTATTGTAAGCAGGACTAGCAAATATGACTATAGTAAAGCTGATTTTGATAGTATGAGAACATATCTCAAAAACTGGAACTGGGTAGAGGAATTTCAAAACAAAACACTCAACTCCATGTGGGATCTGCTGGTGGGTAAAATAAGCTTAGCTACCCAAACTTACTCCTTTAATAAAAAGAACAGATGACACCACCAAGATCAAACCCAAATGGATGTCAAAACATGCACTGAAACTGATAAAGAAAAAAAATAGGGCATTTTATAAGGCCAAAAGATCGGGAAACAACATTTGCTGGAAAACATATAAGGACCTTTTAAAAAAGTTAAAAAAATGTATTAAAGAAGCCAAACTAAAATATGAGTTAAGCCTAGCAACCAGAGTCCAGGATAACTATAAATCTTTTTATGCATATATTAATGACAAAAAAGGTGCTTGTAGACCTATTGGCCCACTACATGCAATGGACGATAGTACAGTTACTGACCAGTCTCTTCTTGCCCAAATGTATAATGATTTCTTTATATCAGTCTTCAATAGTAAATCCTCCCCTAAATTAGAACATTTGCAAACTGTACTAGAAGTAGAATCACTGATAACAAGTGAAGACATACTTAAAAGGCTCCGCAAATTAGATCAGAATAAATCACAAGGTCCGGATGGAATACACCCAAGAATAATTAAAGAACTGGCAGACCTCTTGGCTGGACCCCTGACGGTTATTTTTCAAACATCATTAAAAAAAGGGCTAGTGTTGGAGGCATGGAAACAAGCAAGAGTGGTTCCCATTTACAAGAAAGGGAGTAGACATGAGGTGTCCAACTACAGACCAATTAGCCTGACGTCTGTCTTAGGAAAAATCTTCGAGGGTATTTTAAAAGATTATATTGTGGACCATGTCAAAAAAACAGATCTGGTAGACCCAGTACAGCATGGATTTACCACCGGAAGGTCCTGTCAGACCAATCTGTTGGAATTTTATGGAAAGGTTAGCAGGGCAATGGGTGAGGGACAGCCTGTGGATGTGGTGTATCTCGATTTTTCGAAGGCTTTCGACAAGGTCCCCCATGGAGAACTTATTGAAGCATTAATACTACAGGACTTACCAGGAAAAATAACAAAATGGGTAGATGCATGGTTCTCCTCCAGAAAGCAGTCAGTAAATGTAAATGGGACCAACTCAGCATGGGCGGAGGTGACTAGTGGGGTGCCCTAGGACTCTGTCTTGGGACCCTGCTTGTTTAATATATATATTGCCTCAATGAAAGTCAACAATGGAGTCTGGGTTTCTAAGTTTGCTGATGATACCAGGGTTGGGTTTCCTATTAATAACCAAAATGACGCCACAAAACTACAAGAAGCACTAAATATGCTGGAGTCCTGGGCATTAGATAAAAAAACTGCTGTTTAATGTGGACAAATGTTGTATTAAGCACCTTGGGAAGGCAAATAAACAGATACCATATACACTTGGAGGACAAATATTAAATACTGTGGAACAACAGAGTGACTTGGGTATTATGGTTACAAATGATCTATCACCTAAAATGCATTGCAATTCAGTTATTAAAAAATCAAGTGGTATTTTACACTGTATAAATAAACATATTACATCTAGAAGTAGGGATGTTCTTCTGCCCCTTTATACATCATTGGTGAGGCCGCATTTGGATTACTGTGCGCAGTTTTGGTCACCCAGTGGAAGAACCGAGATAGTGGCACTTGAGAGAGTTCAGAGAAGAGCCACTCGAAATATACAGGAGGTTAAAGGTCATGATAATCAAAAGAGGCTAAATATTCTGAGTTTATATTCCTTGGAATATAGGCGTTTAAGGGGGGATATGTGTTTAATCTATAAAGCCACTATCGATCCAGATTTATGGGAACTACTGGGTTTGAGGTACAGGGAATTGTCAGGTAATACTAGATCACACCCCTCTACAACTATATGTGGAATGTCCAAAAACCAAAAAAAGAAAATCCTGGCTCACGCTGAGAGTTACCAATATTTGGAATAGGTTGCCATTAGAGGTGGTGGCTAGTGTAACTGTGAACACATTTAAAAACAAACTAGATAGCTTCTTACTTAAGCATAATATTCAGGGTTATTAATAAATGGCGAGCAAAAGGACTAACGTCTATATAGCTCTGTACTTACCTATGAGACCTATGAGTGCATCTGCCAGTCAATGTACAAGGCACTCTGCACCCACAGGTGGAAAGATGCAAGGCCCTATGCCAAGAGGACAGCTGTCTTCACTATATGGTACCCAGGCCCGTGAGGACAACCCAGCACCTTTCATCCTTGCCTGGAGGGGTGTCCCATAACAGCACCATCCCCCCAACCCTCATTCCATCCAGCTGGGTCACTGAGCTCACCCACAAACTCAGCTCACAGGGATGGAATCACAAAGCATGGCCGCTGGGGTGAAGACTGGCGCGACATACAAAGGTTGTTAAACAATTATATATTTATGCAATGCCTGTGAGGATACATTTTGGCAAATATTGCCCATATTTCCAGGGTGGTTTGACCTACAGTGAGGATATCACATGTATCCTCACTGTAGCCCATTTACCTAACAATAGGTCACTGACAAACACCATCTGCAGTTAAGCACACCAGGGGCACAAAGTGCCCTTAAGCGCCACCTCGGTACATCTCTAACCACACCCATGCACTGGCTGCAACTCTCGACCTCTTCAGTGTAAAACTGGCATGCACACTGAGAGGAATTTTTTTTTTTTTTTTTAACACTTTCCATTTATAAACATGAAAAAAGCAAATTTCACAACTTAAAACCCCACCCTTCCTGACCTGAAGTGCACACCAAATACCTCTCCCGTCCCAGCCCTGACTTTCACTACCAACCCTGACTTGCCTACCTCCGAATCGCTGAGAGTAACTCTCGTAGCCGACAGCAAATTCCTCTTCTCCATGAACGAGCTGCTGATAATTAAAAGCGGGATCAACCAGATAAATATATTAATCCAGACAAAATAAAAAAAGCAAGTCCAACACAATCTGGCTCCCTTGCTAAGCGGGACATTCGGCCACCAGGTTTACAAAACTGCTCAGTCTGCGCACACAAAACTGTAGCCAATCAAATGCCACGCTGGCAAGAGCAGCACATAGGGACCCTGGCTACCACACTTAACAAAAAAAGACCAGAGGGAAAAAACATTGAAAAACACTTCTTCAATAACAACAAAAAAGCCCATAAAAAAGAAAGGCATTACATAAATGTAATATGCCATGGCCCCAATGGAAATAGTGATATTTCCCCTCATGCAGTTTCACCTTTGTGATGTCACTCATGGCTCCGCCACTTGTGATGTCATATAGTCAAACTGCACTCCGGGGAAATATCACTGACATTTCCATTGGGTCCATGGTATATATGCAACCCCTTGTTCCCAGGGGTTACTAGAATCCCATTAGAATCAGTGGCAGGCAGGGACAGGCAGTTAGTGAAATGCTAGTTAAATGGATATCACAGTGTCTCACACTGTTTTTCGGTCTCAGCTGAGACTGGAGTGATGATGTCACTCTGGAACTGTCGCAGTAGCATAAGCCTCATTGGAAGCTGTCTGCAGGGAGTTAGAGCTTTAGAATGTTGAGTTAGAGAGTAGTAGTTCTGCAGTTTGAGTCAGTGGAGAAGGTTTCAGGTAATGCAGCCTCTCTCTTTAGCTCTGTCAGAGAGCTACCAGTAGTGTTTTTGTTTCTCACCCTAGTGTGAGCCAGAACAGCCTAGTGGTGAAGTGGTGGAAACCAATCCTAGTGGTTTTCACAGTGCCCCAATCCCTGGTCCAGTCTGGACTGTGTAGAAGTTGCCTGAGATTCAACTGCTCTGTGACTACCTGTGACTTTTGTTTGCAAAAGCCCTGGGACACCTTCATTCCTTTTGGAGAATTTTCTCTGTCAAAGGGAATCTGTCACCTAGACTGTTTCTGTTTAAAAGTGTCTGCTAAATTTGGGGTCTAGTGAAAAGCCAGTGCCAATTAGAGAACTTTTAACATTAATGACACCTCAGAGGTGTTTAAAGTAGTATGCTAATGTGAAAGACATTTCGAGATAGCATCTACAAGTTTTCTGTGAGGGTGTTATTAACCAGATGAATGGCCGAGTATAAATTTGAAAGCAAAAGGTGGGAGACCCCTTCCCCCCCCAATCTGGAGCAACCAGTTTACCTCTCTGGGTTCAGTTTGGGCACCTGTGTTTTCTTTCAGTGCATTTGGCCAGTGCCTGAAGGAAACAGTTTACCCAGACGTGGGTTGGATTCTCTGTGAGCCTGTATGTGCTCTTCGGTGGTCGAGGGTGCCACCAGTAATTCATCATGAAATATGGGAAGGTCTCCTAGTACTGGCCGTGTGTACCTAGTCAAGAGGAAGTGTATTCAGAACCAGAGTGTTCGCTGTTCAAGTCAGAACCTGAGGGATCGCTGTATGTGTTCTCTGTATCTCAGTAATCTGCATTACCAGTAGGAGTAGCCCTGTGGGGGTCCATCTTCGTTCTGTGATTATTCTCTGTGTATGTGAACAAAAGCCACACTCTAGAATCCCAACCTGGTTTGGACAGTACTGTTATTGCTTCCACCGTGTCTGGATGTACTTGAGTGCCCTTGACCAGAAGTACAAACCTAGCATAATTGCGAGCAAACGTTATCTCCCAGGGACCCAGTACTAGTATACTGAACTGTAGTGACAACCCCCATCCCTCTCGTTGGTGCCATGTGTGAGAGTAGCAGCCCTGCTAGTTGAACAAGGGGGGCCAGTGGGGGTGGGTTACATGTATATGTGTATATATCTATATTTTTTTTTTATTTATTAATTCTGACCCCAACTTTTCAAGATGCTTGTTTTACGATCCACCTTATTAACATGACACGTACCATTTATAATATATTGGTTGAAATGTCATTTTGCACCAGAGGTGTGAGAACACATCTCATCCAGGATTTAAAAAATGACACATCAGGTTTATGAGGTGGCGTGTAAAAATGGCTATGTTGAAAGTTTGGAGTCAAAACACTGAAAATTGGATCTGCCACTAGGGGCGTTAAATAGGATGGCAGCTTAAAGATCAGCTTCACAACCCAGAGGGAAATATCCTTTAAAATCCTTTTTCTACCAGCTGGTATTATATTCTCACTCTACTGTAACTTGTGGGGTAATACTCAAGCTACACTAATTTAGCATCATTGACACAAAAAGCCTTCATTTGCTGTGTGGAAATCGCTATTTCACTGAAGAGCCTCCTGGACGAGGTAGGCCTGAAAATATGGCTGATGGCCGTTTGCCACAAACCTGGGAGCAACAGTCAGTTGAGGCGATGTTCGGCCAACTTATGGTCCAGATGGCACAAGTCACTGTGGCAACTAATCGAAACACCCAAGTGGTTCCAAATTTAGAAGCCAGAATGCTGCATACCGAACAGCAGGTCTCTGTGATGGAGGGACATGTTCAGGACTAAAGGGCAGAATTAAGAGATCAACAACGGACCATATAGTTGCTGCACAGTAAGATGGATGACCTCGAGAATCGAGGTCGCAGTAATAATTTTCGCTTCCTGGGCTACCGCGAGCGTGCAGAAGGCAAAGATACCGAGGGATTTCTACAATTAGCCATAGCTGAAATGCTGCAGTTGGACCTATTGATACCGCTCCAGGTGGAACGTGCACACCGTACGTTAGCCCCCATGTCTCAGACCCAGGAGAGACCACAACCTATCATAGCCCGATTTATTGATTTTAGGGACAAAGAGAAGGTCCTAGCTAGAGCTTGTGACTTACAGCATGTAGTGTGGAGATCAAATAGGATCCACATCTTTCAGGACTTCTCTAAGGATCTGTCGACAAACGCCAAGCATACTCTGAGGCAAGCGATAAAATGCACAGTATTGGGCTGTCCTTCTTGTGCTACCCAGCCACGATGCGGGTTATGCATTATGGGGTCCCAAACAGTTCTGAATCTCCTGATGCACTCATGGATTTTTTACAGTGCAACTGGTCACAAGAATTCGCCACCACTACCCCAGGAGCCCCTTCGGCAAAAACTGCTACTGACGGGTTGGACTGCCGCTCCTCTCCATCAGTGAGCAGGCCTACAGTTTGGCAAGACCTCAAGAAGCAACACTGGGAACTCCCCCCAAAAGCACACCGAAAGAGGCAATCCTTAAAGAAACACGGCCACCAGGAACATCCTTCGGAGAGAGGGCAAGACGACACAGAGGAGGCCACAAGCATGTACATTGTAGCTCCAGATCCATTACATGCCTACCACACCGCTAATATATATGAAGCTATATGCCCCATTTCTCTAGATCAACACCCAGTCATCGTGGATTCGACCATGGAAAGCAGGCCTACTCCTATGTTGCAGCCCAGCTACTTGATCCGATCGGCAACTCCTCACCAGCCACAGAATGGAGCTACAGATAGCGGAGGGCAGCGTCCACCAAAGGCTACAAGGGAGGCCTCCTCTACCAGCGGAGATCTCATCTTCAGTGTGGACCATCCTGAGTGCTCTACATCTCCAGGGCAATCGATCAGAGAGAACTCACCGGCGAGGTCAGATAAGTAGTCATCCTTCTATTTTCTTTCTATTCCTGTTCTTTTAATCCCTGGGGGAATTGTAGGCATGGGGTGAGTTTGGGGTGTCTGAACTGATCGTCAGTGGACAATCTCCTTGGCAGACCCATCTGCTACTCCTTCTCTGTGTTACCCGTGTAAGGGAACATTCGAGCCCCTCTTCACCCCAACCTTGACCCCCGGCTTGCACTGCCATATGGCAGAGAAAATGCCTCACTCCTATACCGGGAGGAATTCAACGAGGCCTACCACCAAGCTCTCAGTGGACGTCCTGATCAAAGGTCCAGGCACATCTAGATGGCAAAGAAGGACTTTTTTGTACCATCTGATTAAACAGCAGAACTTTTGTGGGTTCTACCTCGCTTACTTGTGTGTGTGTGTGTGTGTGTGTGTGTGTGTGTGTGTGGAGGGGGGGTGAGGTCCGCTGGGAAGCTGTATCATATAATATGAAAGTATTTGTCGGCATGCATAAACTGTTGCGCTGAATGGGTAGTCAGGATGTGTTTTACGTGAGGCCCTATGTGGTGAATGGCACACGCCTGTGCCCCTCTGGCATATCTTTTTTTTTTTTTTCTATCAAGGGGAGGTCTCCCAGCTCCTGCATTGGGTGGCTTACAGTACACTCTTCACAGATATGACAAGCCTGACCTCACCAAGAATTTTGTTGCGAGAACACGTTGGCACCCATCAGCAATAATCCTAGGCTCGCCGAAATAGTGGGCAGTTCTCCCCCACTTTCTTTCCTGCAAACCCCCACCTCATTAGAAGCATTGTGTCTTCCCACTTTAACTACCCCAGCTTCTGAGCTACACCGCTGGAGCAGCTCTCTCAACCCTCTGGGGTTGCAATGAGCCATGTGGTCCAACCTTCTTATTGGGTTGCTCGATCCTCTCGGGGGGGTCAAGACTCACTATAGTGCTAAGAAGGATGGATACCACTTGATAACGCCCCTGGTATTAGGGGCTGGCCTACAGCAGGGCTCTGCGGCCGAAGAGACGCAAATATCTATATCCTCAAATTGCATCGCACACTGTGCACAATGTATATAGTTTGCTAATGTGTTTATGTATGTTTGTTTCACAAGAGACACAAACAGATGTTTTGTTATTTGTTAGTATAAGGTCATCTGGTAGGGGCAGGATATATGGGTTTTACCCACTCTCTCCATATTTGGTGGCGCTCTATAGAAATTTGCCTCTTCTGCTTGAGCTGCCCTTGCCCTCTATCTGCTGGTTGTTCTTGATATATCTCTTAATTACATATTTGCTCCCTATTAAAACAGGTGATATCCCTTGCCTGACATGGAACGTCAGAGGGCTTAACACCCCAAACAAGAGGAAGCAAGTTTTGGGCCACCTTAAGAGACTGGGAGAGACGGTCGCCTTCCTATAGGAGACCAAACTTACCAGGGGGATCCTGAGAGACTGAAGAGGGAGTGGGTAGGTCAGGTCATACATGCCTCGGCCTCCTCCAAAAGAGAGGGGTGGTGATTCTGCTTCACAAGCAACTACAATGGAAATTGCAGAGACAAGTGAGAGATCCTGAGGGTAAATGGGTGGTGGTACTCATGGATACTGGGGAGGGCCCTCTGATCCTGGGTAACGTATACGCCACTCTCCTTTCACAAGTTGGCCCAGGTGCTGGGATCCTTAGCTCTGGAAGACACCCCCATTTTATTAGGGGCCGATTTTAATCTTACTCTGGATCCTTTCCTGGATAGATCCCCTTCCAATACTGAGCCCCACTCCAGGGCTGTAATGGCAGTGGCTCAATTTATTTAGTTTTTGCTGACCGGGTAAGTGCACTAGACAAATCCTGCCTACTTTCAGGCACGACCCGGGGGAGGGGGATACAGATGAATGCCAACTGACCTTGAACCAGATTAAGCTGTTGGTGGTATTTTTAGTGAATGAGGGAAATTTGGCCAGGACACCGGGGAAATTCCCCTACTCTTTTCGATAAGTGCCATGGGATCTTTAACATCCACCTGAACTACCACCAATCCAGGCAGATGGGACCTCGGTTTAACGTCTCATCTGAAAGACGGCACCTCAGAAGTGCAGCACCCCTCTCATGCTGCACTACAGTGTCAGTACTGGGATATTAACCCAAGTGCCAGTGTGAGAACTGAATCCACAGCCCTCTGATCTCCCGGCCTCAGAGACGAGTGTGCTATCTACTGAGCCATTGACACTGCAGTTACAATAAGAGTTGGCCCTTACGGACATCTGGAGAATATTTCACCCCTCTCAGCGTGACTACACCTTTCATTCCCCAGTACATAGTTCTCTTAGTAGAATAGACTTCTGGCTCACCTCTGATACTATTACTAGTAACACTGTTAATACCCTTATTCATCCTTTAGTTATCTTGGATCATGCCCCAGTGTATCTTGCCTTCACATGGGGCCCCCTTCTCCCTAAGTCTCCGGCTTGGAGGCTGGACCCATTGCTACTTCGTGACCCAGACTTTCCTCCTTGGCTTCAAAAGGAAGCAACGGAATTTTTTCGGCATAACCTCGTAGCAGATACCTCTGCGGGTACCACATGGGAGGCATTCAAAGCTACTCTAAGAGGGGCAATAATGGCGTATTGTGAGCCGGCGCCAAAAGAGGAGGGAACACCATTTGAGGGGGCTTGAACGACAACTCCGAGAAGCGGAGCTTGCTTTTAAGGCCCTTCGTGTCCCTTCCCTTAGGTCAGAGGCAGGTCACAAGGTCACCTCTCTGAAGATGCAAGTGAACGAGCTGGTCTCTAGAAAGGCAGAGAATTCGATCACTAGACTCCAGCATAAATATTGGGAAGGGGGAGAAAAGAGGGGTAAGGTGCTGGCATACCGTCTCAAAAAGCAGCAAGCCGGAAGGCATATAGCATCTTCAGAGGATGCAGGAGGTAGGACCCAGACCTTGGCGCAAGGTATTAATCAAATAATGATGGATTTTTACTCCTCGTTATATACATCCTCCAGAGCCCCAGACCCCCAGAGGGTCCGCCCATTTCTGGAGTCCCTACATCTCCCCAAAATCTCGGAAGCCCAGGCTAATGCCCTAGATGCCCCGATCTCAACCCAGGAGGTGGCAGACACCATCCTCACCCTTAAAAAGGGAAAGGCCCCAGGAGGGGACGGTTTCCCTATTGAAGTGTGGCAGCTGTTGCATCCCATAATCTCTCCGGTATTGCAACAAGTATTTACTGAGTCATTGCTAGCAGGGTCTCTCCCTTCATCCCTTAGGGAGCCGACTATTACTATCCTACCAAAAAAAGGTAAAGACCCTCTTAAAGCATCCAGCTACTGCCCTATTTCACTACTGAATGCTGATAACAAGGTGCTAGCTAAGATACTAGCTAATAGACTTAATCCTCTCCTTCCCAGTTTGATCCACCCATCCCATGTAGGCTTTGTTAAGGGCCGCTTTAGCGCGGACCATATTAGATCGTTGGTAAATTTAATCCATAAGGCCAAATATTATCTTCCCCCGCTGCTGCCATTGAAATAGATTTCGAAAAGGCCTTTGATTCCCTGGAGTGGGACTATGTCCAGTAAGTACTTTGCACTATGGGCTTGGGGGCAGGGTTTCGGGCCTGGATTTGGGCAATATATTCATCTCCAGCTGCACGAATACTCACTAATACGATGCTGTCTCCCCCATTCATACTGGGTAAGGGTACCCGTCAGGGCTGCCCACTTTCCCCACTACTTTTTGTATTGGCAGTAGAACCTCTGGCGGCCACTATTAGGCAAAATCCTCTAATTTCCAGAGTCCAGGTGGGAACAAGGACATACCCTACTCTTATGTATGCAGATGACCTGTTGCTCCCTATAGCCAATACTGTCACCTCCCTCCCTCCCCTACTGTCCACCTTGTCAGATTTCTCTACATTTTCAGGGCTCAAGATTAACCAGGCCAAGACGGAGGTCCTACCTTTAAACTCTAAGTGTACCTCTCAAATGGTTACTCAGCATGGACTCCGATGGGCCCCAGAGGGGATTACCTACTTGGGCATTACTATCTCTCCTAATTTGCATAAAATCTGGGACCTGAATATGAAACCACTTTTTGCGTCCATTCGTACAGAACTGGACAGATGGAAATCTCTTCGACTGTCACTTGTAGGTAAAATATAAATGGTCACAACACCAAAAATTATGTATCTTCTCTCCCACATTCCTTTGAAAATACCTCGTTATTGGTTTACTAAGTTAGACTCCCTGCTGGGATCCTTTTTGTGGGAGGATAAGAAACCTAGGTATAGCAGAAATAAGCTCAGAGCTCACTGGTCGGAAGGGGGCTGGGGTCTTCCGTGGTTAGAGGGGTATAAATGGGCCTTTCAGCTGATTCAGATGTTAAAATGGTTCCTTTTCCCTGAACACAACGTCCCCAGTGGCTGGATATGGACAGAGAGGTATGTCAGCGTACTCACTTGGTACTATTGTTATTTAACCATCCCCCTAAGGGCATTTGCTCTCATCCTACTATAGGTCCCTCTCTGGAATATTGGGCTAAGGTGCATAAGAAGTTGGGTGCCTTCCCATCTCCCCTAAGACTTACCCCACTATGGGGCAATAATGAGATTACCATCAATAAACAACCAATTGCATGGCCCTCATGGGAATGTGGTGGTATCTCATTGCTTCGAGATATGCTCATTCCTGGTACAGATGAGCAGACTAGATGGGCCAAGTGGTCCTTATCTGCCGTCAAAGTCTATGTTAGATACCCTTAATTCCTTTGAGGGCCTGCGAAGCTCTTATGGGATCTCTCCCAAAGACTTGTGCCATCCTTATGTACAGGCATAAGGAGCACCAAGAGCAACAAATCTCCCAGGTAGAGTCATGGCTGGCCCTAGAAAGAGGACAGTCAAGTCAGGTATATGCAGCCATTCGGAGCACCATTCCATCCCAAGCAGAGGAATCCAAGCATAAATGGGAGAAAGCACTGCATGCCCCTATTACGAACCTGGAGTGGAAGACTTGTCTAAAACTAGCTCACGGGGCATATCCTGACACCAGTAGTCAACAAATACAGAACAAGATAATTCACTCCTGGTACAGGACTCCTGTAGTCCTCGCCAAGGCAAAGCTGGCTCAGTCTGAACTGTGTTAGAGGTGTCAGAAACTCCCTGGTGACCTGTTCCATACACTTTGGTCCTACAGGCTGATCCAGCCCCTATGGCAGGCTACCTGTGAGATGGGGTCCAAAATACTTAGGAAGTCTGTGCCTCAGTCCCCTGAGCTGCTGTTATTAGAACTCCGGACCCCGGCCCTCACCTTTGTCTCTCCGAGTTGAAACTACTTCTGACACTCAGTATGCAGGTTAAAAGACTCCTACTGTGTAAATGGCGGTCCCAGATACTCACCTTTCCTGGGGGAGGTAATTACCTCCATGGCTCAAGTTGCCAACTGGGCCAGAATATCACATACTGTGACCAATACCCTCTTTAAATATACTGTCCTCTGTACTCCCTTCCTTCTGTTTTTGAAACCTAGGGAGGGAATCGGCTGAATAGGCACAACTACACTACTATAATGGTCTCCTCTCATGGTGCATTTAGGGGCAAGTGCTAGAGAGTTTGTTACTGAGTTATAGGGGACCCTGCTCTATGGATGACATGGTATAATATCAGTAAAGGACAGTATCTTCGCTGACAATGAAGACCTGTTTGCTTTGTGTGTGTGATCTCTTGTATTCTGTAGGCTTAAAGTAGAGGACAGTAGCCCTGGACCTCTCATAATTTCTGATGCTTTGTCAAATACTGCAGAAACTAGCAGGATGGGGCCAGGTAAGATATGTTTGTATGAGTTAGCCATAACGCAATGCACCAACTGCTAATACTTTCAAAGTTAATCTCCAGCAGGATAGGTGTTGTACATCCAGGCACAGAGTGTTATCCTACTGCTTACTTGGCTAGTATATTCAGTTCGTTACAATCTGGCCAGCATGTTCTGTTCTCTGCTTTTACAGACATATGTAACAGCCTGTAAGATCTTTGTAATGTATCCGACCATTTTAATGTTTGTATCGTCTTAGTAAGTCAAATCAATAAAACTTATTAACCACAAAAAAAAACACTGAAAATTAGCAAAGTTATGAGTGAACACTGAAACAGTGTAATGTTCAGTCATAACCTGGGCATTTTACTGTACACCTGTGGGCATTAGGTGTACACATACAGTATTTGTACACCAAATGTTCAGCAAAGTCTTTTTATTGCCCCACCTCATGAACCCGGTAGGGGAAATTTTTCAAATCCCCACTAAAAAGTTATTCCATGCTGTCTAAACGTCATTCTGCGCCACAGGTACAAAAAGACATTTTAGTCAGGATTTGAAAAATGACAGCTATCATGTTCATGAGGTGGTATGAAAAAATGGCTATGTTGAAAATTTGGGATTAAAATATTTAAAATCACCAAAATAATAAGTGAGTGTAGAAAAATTTAAACGTACGCGCATAACTTTGCCACTTTTACATATTTTGACCCGAAATTTTCAACATAGCCTTATTATGACTCCACCTGATGAACAAGGGTGGTGAACATTTTCAAATCCTGCCTGAAAGGTGATTTCACAACGCGACAACAAAATCATCTTTCGGGCCTGATTTGCATAATTCCACCACCATTTGGTGATGAAGTGGGGTCCCAAGAAGGCCACGTTGAAAATCTGGGGCCAAAATATGTAAAAATGGCAAAGCTATGCATCAAAGATCAAAATCCTATTGAAATACATTGAATCGCACTTTCCTTAGTATCTCATATTGCAGTTGGTGGTTTCAGCAGTAAGACATGTCTTTGATCAGAGAGTGGATCTTCGTCCTCGGCAGATGTTCACATGAGTGAGGGGGTGGACTGGGGTGGTGACTGCTGAGTGGCAGGTCAGGGTGGGGTGGGTGGTGGTGTGTGTGTGGCGGCAAATTGACAAGGGACATTTTTCTGTTTTACAGGGTTAAAAAAAAAAAGCAACAGTTTTCTTTATTTTAGGGATATATTCAGACACTGGGATTGGGCACCCCAGTGTTGGGCTTGTTGGGAACAGGGTGGGTGACCTGGAGGGGTGAGTCAAGAGAAGCCATACCGGAGGTGGGCGCCACAGTCCACTTACATGTTTAAAATATTTAACAAGAATGGGAAGGGCAGGCAGGCAAGCAACTTGGAGGGGAGAGGGAGAAAAACACAGTAGCGGAAGTGGGCACCCCGCTCTATTTAACAGACAGATAGAGGGATAGTGACCTGGAGGAGGGTTAACAGAAGCAGTACTGGGGGTGAGTTTCCCGGTTTGCTTATATGTTTAAATTATTTACAAAGACTGGGAAGGGCAGGCGGGTCAGCAACTTGGAGGGGATGGGGAGAAAGAATCAGTAGTGAGGGTGGGCACCTCACTCTGCTTAATAGATAGACAGACGGATGGATGGCACATCAGGCTGCTGATGCTGAAAGCCGATCAGCTGCTTGCTGACTGGCTTTATGCAAATGAAAGGACAAAAGCTCCCTCTGATTACAGCGGCTTTGGTTCTTTCAACTACACAGAGTTTCCACCCAGCAAGCCGCGAGAGGTGTCACGACCACAGTGCGTGGTCATTGGTCTGGACTGCCAAGCCCCTTCCAGTTTAAGCTGCAATGGGCTCGGCAGTGACACACCTCTCAAATGCCATTAAGTGCAACAAAACGTTTCCTGCGCATGTGCAAGCAAACGTAAAACAGGGGTGTGTGGGTTGGGGCAGAAAATCCATGTGAAAACAGCAGGGCCACCCTCAGAATGAAATACTGGGCTTTCCCAATTCAGATGCTGGATGTAGAGGGCCACAAAACACACAGAACATGGTTATTTTGATCTTTAAGTTATATTAATGTTTTGAGCGACACAATGGTATTCTGAATTCTTTGCAATTTACTTAGGACTAACTGAGGGAAGATGACTAAAACGGAATGGTCTTATGGCTTGGTGGCAAGTTCAGCCTTGTCACACAAGACACCAAAGGTTGCACCACAGGCGTAGCAATCCTCTTCGAGCTAGCAGAGGCCAAGCAGCATGACAAATGCATACCAGCATAGCAGAGAATAATGGTCTCCAGCAAGGGATCAAGAAACCATTGGGCATGGCAATACTTGCTGGTGACCAACTGGATGTCCACAGCTGGGAGAGGGCACTGTGTGGGACTGGAGAAGTGATTATGCTAGGATCAGCCTAGGTTGGAGGAGCCCAGGACTAGCAGCTGATGTCTAACTTGGTCCATCAAATGGGTAGGGAGGAAAAAATTGATAATATGAACAACAATCCTGTGAGATTCCAAGTAATTATAGTTAGGGTTGATCAGGGTTTTCTATGTTAAACCCCAAAGGCTGCACTTTAATAACTTTGCGACCGTTTAATGGATGTGTATGAAATTCTGCATGCACAATCTCGTGGGGTAGATCTCTTGATGTGCCGCCAGGTTTTGTTCCAGTTGGATGTGTGGATTCTGAGCTGTGCATAGCAAACAAATGTAAAAAAAATCATTTTTTTTGCCTTTTTTTTGCCATTGCTTAGTGTCCAGACGGTTTGGTATTTTGGTCTGAAATGTTCAGGTAGGAAGAGCTTTCCTCAGAAGGATTTCCTTTGGTGGTTTGGTGAAAAAATATGAATCCATTCCAAAGTTATCACATTTTCTTTTTTTTTTTTAGTTAGTACTTTTTACCTTGACTTCCCAGTCTGCCTCACATGTCCAGGCATCCAGTTCCTCTGGCCGTCGTCCGGTCCTCTCCTGGCCCAATGGAGCCCCTGCTGCCAATCACCCCCGTGGCGGGGCAGTGGAGAGTTTCCCTTCACTCTCCGACCAAACCAGGATCCAGCAATGCAGCGATGCCCCCTGACCAGGTGTCCCTATACTGTCACGGGGACATCAAGCCGCGCGACTGTTCGCCATGTTTTCCTTTCCCGTGGCAGTGCAAGTGGAGCGTACAGCTGACACCAAGGAAAGGTGCACAGGTCGCATGCACTCCCGCTCAGCATCATGCCTCAACTCACCCCTCCAAATCACCCAGCCTCCAGGCGAGAGCCAGAGTGCACCAACAACACAAAACCCCCTCCCGAGAGACAGCAGTCCCACGAGCGCTCTATCCCTCTCCACCCCTGCTGACCCCGGTGACCCGAGTCCGTTCCTGAACCTAGATCGTCGGCGTGGAGTGAGGTGTGGCGTCCAGCACCGCAACTCTCAGAACCACCGGGCCCGCCAAAGTTATCAAATTTTAAAATTTCAGGTTCTGAGCATGCTCAGTCAGCATAAAAAAATAGCTGCATGTAGTTTTCGTATGGGGAATCCTTTTTCGTATGGGAAAGAATCTTTTTTCCATATGCCGCCATCTTGTTTTCCCATTTTCCCCAAAAATTCCAATTAAAAAAAAAATCACAAAAATGAAATTCTGGTGGGCTACATGTAACCTGCTTATTGGGACCCCCACAATAGGATTCTGCACTTAACTGTTGCAGAAATGCCCCTGAACTGGTTTTTTTTTTTTTTTTTTTTTTAAGATTATAAATATTTTTTCATGACTCATGATACCAAAAAAAAAGATTATTTTAGTATCAGACTCACAAAAAGGATCCTTTTCATGAAGGAAAATCCTTTCCCTGGTGTCTAATGGCACCCCAAAACCTCCGATCACTGTCCCTTGCATATTTTTGTTTCCCTGGTGTCTAGTGGCAACCCCACTCTCCAATCCAGGTCCCTTCACTTATTTTCATATTTCCTTGGTGTCTAGTAGCCCCCCCACTGTTCGACTGGCGTCATCATAAATTAGTATCGCTACCCTGGTGTCTAGTGGCATCCCTCCACCCTCTGATCACCCTCCCCATACATTATTATTATTTCCCTGGTGTCTAGTGGCAACCCCCCCACCCTCAGATGGCTGTCCCGACCTGAAATAAAGAAAATGATCCCTCAATGTTTTTTACCTGTAAGAAATGGTCTGACCTGCGCAACCCCACCTCCCACTCAGCACTCACCACACTGCACCCCCCAACTGCATACTGTCACTTACCTGAACAGGTGCCAGGCTGCAGATCCACTCTCCTATGGAAGACATGTCTTGCTGCTAGAACCACTGACTGCAATATGAGAAACTAAGGTAACTGTGGTTCAATGTATTTCAACGGGGTTTTTAACTTTGATGCATAACTTAACCATTTTTGCATATTTTGACCCTAAATTTTCAACATGACTTTTTTGGGAACCACCTCATGAACAACATCAGTGGAATTATGCAAAACTGGCCTGAAAGGAAATTTCACGGTTGCTTGGTGAAACCACCTTTTAGGCAGGATCTGAAAATTTTCACTGCCCTTGTTCATGAGATAGGGTCATAAGAAGGCTATGTTGAAAATTTGATGTCAAAATATGTGAAAATGGCAAAGTTATGCACATGCATTGAAATTTTGCTATACTCACTCATAACTTTGGTAATTTTAAATATTTTGACCCTATATTTTCAACACAGCCATATTTTTACAACACCTAATGAACGTGGCAGCTATCATTTTTCAAATCCTGGCCAAACTGTCTTTTCTCACCTCTGGCACGGAATGACGTTGCAGTGGCGCGACCACATTTTGGAAATTTTCAGCACCAGGTTCATGAGGTGGGGTAATAAGAAGGCTATGGTGACAAATGTTGTGATTTTATACACACCTGTGGAGGGATGGGAAGGGAAGGCATTGGGGTTGAGGGAGCTGCTGACCGCAACAGGCTCCCTTCCCCCTGCAATGGTGAAGCTTGCTTGCTTGCTTGGGACTTTAATTTTATTTTTAAAATAAAATCACCTGTGACCACTGGGAGTAGAGGAAGCTGCCCCCCCCCCGAGAAGGACCGCAGGGAAGCACGGCTGGGCAAGAGGCGAGAGACCACGGGCAACCTGTGCATCCTCCCCCGAGCCAAAAACTAAAGAAAAAGGCACCAAACTCAAATCTCTGGCACTATACAAAAGGGCAGCCAGATATGGTGAAGCTGCAGAGCAGATCGGGAAGGCATCATGGGTTGAGGGAGCTGCCGACTGCAACAGGCTCCTTCCCCCTGCAACGGAGAAGCTTGCTCACTATTCCCTGCCACCCACCCCGAACCTCCTCCATTGTTTAATACACTCCATGGATGGCCCAGCCCCTCAAATAAGGTACTGTATCAAACAGGAGTGTATGTCTTAAAGGGGAACAGACACCAGCTAATCTCAACAAACTTACTCATTAAGACCCTACAATAACAGCTAGAATCTATGGCTGAAAACTAAATGTCAGAGCCTAACTTGCATACAGAAGCCACAATGGTTTCAAAGGGGTTCCTAGAGGGAAACAATGTGTTAAAGCCTTAACCAGATCCAGGGGGTCTCATATTACATTACCTCTGACCTCCAAAGCTGTATAATTATAGGGAGGGCAACTGCATGTCTGTTTCCCAAAGTACAATGTCAACTGTAACTACAGCCTTAGATACAGAATGTCAATTGTAATACTAAATTGGGCATTGGACACCAGGTGACCAACAAGAATATCCCAAGCTAGTAAAGGATGTTACTACTCAAAAAGAAGTCATAGGGAAAAGACAGGATTACAATTATGGGGGGTGGTGGGATAGCACTGGGGTGCTTTTATGTACTAATGACTGTTGTAGTAGATCACATGTTAAAAGGGCAAGGATGGCCATGTGAGCATGGAAACAGCCCAGACGGTGGCCACTTTACCCCTGGCTGTCACCATCCCTGCTTCAGAACATGAGTAATAACACATGTGCTGGCAAAGAGGGGTCTGTTCCTGAATATGGCGAGGTACATCAGGACCCACAGGAAAAATGTACCTTCTCACATACCAACCAAATACCTGACATTTCTCCTGGGTCTGCTGCTTCTAATGGTAGGAGACAGAGCCAAACCCTGACCACCTGGGACAAGTATACCAAACAACTCCCGTCACACCTGAGTGGCTAAACGCCAAGGGACTGAAGGTGGTCCATATGAACATTAACAGTCTCAGACCCAAGTTACACAAACTTGAAACCTGGGCCAGCCTCTACTACTCCCCGGACATTACTGCCATCTCGGAAACCTGGCTTAAGCCTAATATATTTCCTCACAAGGTGGAATTACAAGGG
This sequence comes from Neoceratodus forsteri, assembly GCA_016271365.2. Taxonomy (NCBI): domain Eukaryota; kingdom Metazoa; phylum Chordata; order Ceratodontiformes; family Ceratodontidae; genus Neoceratodus; species Neoceratodus forsteri. The sequence continues at coordinate 1,206,755,150 of CM057456.1, forward strand.
TTCAACAAGTCTAGGAAAGATAGGAAGGGGAAGAAATGCGGAGGAGTTCTTCTCTATGTAAAATCCCAACTTAAAGCTACCCTGTCTACCCCTGATCTCGAAGGACAGGGATGCAAAGCAGTATTCGTCTAGCTTCTCCTAAGCCTCTTGTAATTGGGTGTACATACAACACCCCAAAGAAAGCAATGGAAGCTTTGAAGATACTCACAGATGCCGTACTTAATATCCCTGGCAAAGAAAAAATTATACTAGGGGACTTTAACCTTAACTGGTGTGAAAAACTGAATGCAGAAATTAAAAATAGCCTAGAGGGAGCGAACCTAACCCAAATAATAAGAGTGCTACACAGTTCAACAACAAAACAGAAACCACACCACTCTAGACTGGGTGCTAGCATCCAACCCTGACAGCGCCAAAATAGCTGGAATGTGCGCCGCCGACTCCCTCAGTGACCATATGCCAATTTTCCTGGTGTGGAGTAACAGCTACCCCAAACTACCACCAAGAATTTTCTGGTCCAGAAACTATTCGGCATTACATGAAAGGGCTTTCCTGCAATCCCTGTCAGAAGTGAACTGGGCTCAGATTCTTGACACCCCCAACACAGATGAAGCCCTAGAGGGATTCACCATGCATTTCCTATCGATAGTCAATAAATATGCACCCCTAAAACGATCAGGGTCAAAGGTCAGGATGCCAGGTGGCTTAACTCAGATCTGAAGGGCATCATGAAAGAAAGGGACAAAACATGAGCTAAATTTAAAGTTACAAACCTGCAACAAGACTGGGTAAAATACCGGGAAATCAGAAACAGCTGCAAAAGAGAGCTCAAAAAAGCCAAAAAGAGTTATCTGCATGCACTGTAATCCAGAAACCTACCTGATCCAAAAAAGTTCTGGAGGCATATCAACTCGTTCCTAAAAGGTAAAAAAAAAAGCAGGGTGACCGGGGAATTAAAAGCTAATGGGGTATCCCTCACCACCCCAAAAGACATGGCAAATGCTTTTAATGACTTCATCCTTTATCTGCAGCAGTTCAAAACCAGCAATCCCAGCCATGGCAAGGGAAGCCTGATGAGTCAAGGCGGTAACCCTCAGGGTCCTGAATTCCACCTCAAGCTGACATCAGTAGGAGAAGTCCTAAAGCTGCTCAAGGGCCTAAAACCAGAAGGTGGGGCAGGTCACGATAACCTTGAACCCAAGCTGCTGAAAATTGCAGCCCCCGTCATTGCAGTACCGATAAACCAGCTATTCAATAGGTCCCTGGTGGAAGGGAGAATACCCGCCCTATGGAAGGTGGCTCTCATGACCCCAATTCCCAAAAGTGGACCACAAGCGGAGGTGGAAATTCCAGACCAATCTCCATTCTCTGCGCCCTAAGCAAGTTACTAGAGAAAGTGGTCTACAAACAGGTCAATGAATACCTGGAAATGCACAACCTGAAAGCAAACCAACAACATGGTTTCAGAAAGAAACACGGCATTGAAACAGCCCTGGTAAATTTCATCACTGATGTGCTTGAAGCCTTGGATCAGAACAAGCTCCTTGGGGCAGTCTTCATCGACCTAACCAAGGCCTTCAATCTAGTCAACCACAAGCTGCTCCTAGGACACCTGGGTGGATTAAGCCTAGACACACAGACCCTAAAATGGTTCTTCCACTACCTTCACAGCAGGATGCAAATTATCTGGTGGAAAGGTGCCAAATCAGATGTACATCCAGTGTCAAATGGCATTCCACATGGGTCTATCCTAGGCCCCCTGTTATTCTTCCTGTTCATCAACAACCTACCCCTACAGTACGGAGGGGCAAAGGTCAGTCTATATGCAGATGATGTAATATTGTACAGAACAGGCAAGAGCTTGGGATCCCTAAATCAAGAGCTGGAACAATACTTCACAACCCTAGAAGACTGGCTTCAGGCAAACAGGCTGGTCCTAAACAGTAAAAATACTAAAGCCATGCTCTTTGGCCCAAAAAATCTAGGCCCAAACAGGTCAAACCTTCTATCACTCTCTACCTCAAATGGAACAGGGATCGAAGTGGTGGACAGTATTAAGTACCTGGGAATGTACACTGACCAGGAGGTTTCCCTCAGGAAACACATACACCACCTTACAAAAACAGTAAACCAAAAACTCTGCCTCGTATATAAACTTAGCCCCTACTTGACCAGAGAAACCAGGATTGCGGTCAGCAGCAGAGCCATCCTTCCCACTCTGTTTTACGGAGCAACAATGCTGAAAATGCTGAGGGCCACTGAACAGGTGCAACTGAGCATGCTGTACCACAAAATCAGCCGCTTCGCCGCCAGGGCGCAAAGAAGGGAGCACCACTGCGATGTGCTGCAAGCCTTAAACTGGCTGCCCCTTGAAGCAAGACTCGCATATCCCTCCCTGTGTTTGGCATACAAATTGCAGCAACCTGATGCCCCCCCAAGCCTGAAAAACCTGCTAGAGCCAAAAGCAAACAGGTGGAAACTCAAGTCGACAGAACGCAAGCTACTGGACACCCCAAGAGCCAGATCATCCATAGGTCAACGATCAGCCAGAATAAACCTCCCCAATCTCTGGAACAATCTACCAAAGGAGCTTCAGGATAGTACCTCACTTGAGGGGTTCAAGAAAGGGTTCAAATTACACCTAAGCCGTGGGTCTCATTGCAGGTGCTGCAACTAATAACTTGCCAAAGGGGACGACTTACAAAAATATAGTCAAAGGGGAGAAAGTGAGAATGAGGAAGGAAAGAATGAACTGGATTGCACTTACTCATGTTGCTAATTACTCATGAATGAATGTACTCAACAAGTGTGTCTGAACTACAGCTTGTCTATGTCAAATGTTGTAATGTCTATCTCGGCGACGTATATACCCATGCTCAATGTACATATTCTGTACTGTATTTCGAAAAGTACTGGTTTTCTTTTCCCCTCTAGGTACATGTAACTAACCCCGGGTCACCCCTGAAAAAGGGACTGTCAAGTTCTCAGTGGGCTTGCCCGGTTACCAAAATTTAAATAAATAAATATTGTGACGTCCCCAGTAGTGGTACCCGATAAATTAAGACAAACGCTTTTATCCCCTGTTTATTTTAGAGCCCATTATGGTCAATAGAGGTATCAATACGTTAATTTTCCTGTCTCAGCATTTGGAAAGGCAATACATAAATCATCCACATACCCTATTGTTTTCACTTCTCCCAGATTTGGACATAATATTCAAGGTATTAATGGAAATTTATTAATTATCCTTATAATGGGATCTAAAGCCAGTACAAACAAGACTGGACTTAGATGGCAGCCTTGACAAACACCTCTCCTGGTAAAACACCTTTTTCCAACCCACCCATTTATATATGGTTTGACATATGCAAAAGAATAACAAATTTGTATCCAATTTCTAAATTCAACTGGAAAATCATATGCTGAAAGTGTATGCCATAAAAATTCTTGTGCTAGCTGATCAAAAGCTTTTGCTTGATCGAGATTAAATAAATAACCAGTGTTGGATCCCCCACTCGTCGAGGTAAATAGTTCTCAGAGTAAAATTAAAGCATCTTGTATAGACCTAACCGGTATGGAACAATATTGAGAAGAGTGTATCAATTCCTTCATAGCCCCAGTAACCTGTTGCATAATAATTTTGAAAATATTTTGAAATCTGTATTTAGCAGGGTACTAGGCCTCCAATTTCCTATACATGTTCTATCCCCTTTTTCAAATAAAAAAAATCATTAGACCCTCATACATATTAACTGTAATTTGATCCTCCAGAAGGAAAGCATTAATGACCTTCAGCAATGTCGCTGGAATACTATCCCAAAGCACCTTATAGACCTCTGTGGGCAAACCATCTGATCCTGGCGCAGTATTACCTCGTAACCCTTTAATTACTGTTCCAATTTCCTCAAATGAAAAATCTCTAATCGATGCATTTTTTTCCCCCATTTGATAATTTTGGATGCGCTGCGGTATGCAAAAGCGACATCGAGCTATCAGTAGAAACAAAGGTGACCCAAATGTAGAAAAAATAAAATCTTCCAAGACTTTTGAAATATTTACCTCTGTTACTAGAGAACCATTCTCATCTTGTATTTCACACATTTGTTTTACTTGTGTGCACTTTTTACAATCCTCATATGGATTTGTCTGTGCTTTTCTCCCTTGGGTACCAATATTTTGTTCTTTTTCTAGTGTTGACTCTATCATACTGCAACTTCATCAGTTGCTGTGTTAAGTTTGAAATTTCATGTGGGTCAATCAAATGCCCGTTTTGTGCCAAAGAAAAAAGTCTATACAACTCAACCCTTAAAGACAAATAATCATGATTTCTGTTCCTTGCAGGAGATCGAGACTGTTAAAAAAAAAAAAAAAAAAATCTATGAAACACAATTTTGTATCTTCCCACCAAATGATAGGGGAATCATACAAAAATAATACTGATTCTCTATCTTCTATGACACCTTTAAATAGTGACAAAAATTCAGGATTATCTAATAAACTAGCGTTTAACATCCAAACTCCTTTACCAGGTAATGCTGTAGGGTGAGGTGAAATCTGTATACTTTATAAACAGTGATCTGACGTTTCTACTGGTACCACTTTTACTAGTGAAATGGGTAAATTAGCTGACACAAACAAATAATCTATTCTGGATTGAAGAGAACCTTTAAAAAAGTGGATGTAGCCTTTGCAGCCAATGCATCTTTCAAAGTTGCCTGTTTAAGTATGCTTTTTAATTCACTAGTATCACGGTACGATTTACAATTCCGTTTTTGTTGCAAACTTGTATTGAAATCCCCACCCCAAATTATTTCTCTATTTGTAAACAAATATGGTTTAATCTTTTGAAAAAGAGCTACTCGAAGTGCCTTTTGCTGCAGAGTGTGTGTGTTTACGACTACAATTAAACCCTTGTATTATAATGCCCACTAAAAATGCCCTCCCAGGGTCAATGTCTACAAGTTTCTGCATTGTATAATCTGTCCCTGAAAAACAGATACCTAAACCTGAACATGTATCCTGAAAAATAGACCATAAAGATTTGCCTGTAAACCATTCAGTGGAAGCTTTATGTAACTCGTATTCTGAAAAGAGTCTGGTGTCTTGTAAAAGAATATATCATAAGGTAACGACTGTGACACTGCATAAGTAGTTTTCCTCTTAAAATCAGATTTTACGCTGTTTACATTTAAACTGGCTACCTGTAAAGACGACAGCACTGTTAAAGAAAAAAATTAAAGGTGTTTTGTCCCTTGTTTGTTTAAGAAGTCTTTTCTTATTTGCCCTAGTATGTCTTTTCTTAACAGTTGATGGAATGTCAGCACCACCCGTTGGTAAGGTTTCCAATGGGACTTCATTTTGAGATGGATGTACCGAAGCTTCAGAATCCTCACCATCCATTATCTTTCCCCAGCTTTGTAAAGGCTCATACTGATTAGACGTAGACATTGGGGGATTTAACTGTGTTTTTGACTGTATCCTCTTAGAAGACATTTTTTTTGGTACTGGCTGAAAATTTGTATGGCCATTTGGAAGGGTGCCTTCCAACTGAATAGGTTCTATAGAGGTTGTCTCGGGGGGAGGTGGGGGTTAGAATCAGAGTTATGGTCTGTTGCTGCTCCAAAATGCCAGAGGCAGGGCCAGACTGGGCAGGTTGTTTCTCCTGCGGCAGTCAAGGGGGATCTAAAGAGGGATGCTGAGGATGTTGCCCAGTAGTGTGCACTCTAGTAGCTTTATTAATGTAGAAGTCATATTCTACAAAATCAGAAGTATTGTGGGCCGCCCAAGGACAAGAAGAAAACACAGTCTGCCACACCACAGAGGTTGCAGGACAGTGGAACAATACAAGTAGTGGCTAAGTGACTTAATGTACCACAAAAAGAACATTTTAACTGATCACAATCTGAATTCAGGTGTGAGGTGGAACCACATTTATAACATGACCGAGGTTGGCCAGGGTAAAAGAAAATACCCCGGTCTCTGCCAAGATAAAAGCAATTTGGCAGGTGTGTATCCCATCCTCTGCGAGGTTAAGCTGCACTGAAAATTTCCAACCCCAACCAGAAGTTATTGTCATCAATTATAGCATTTGGTAAACCCTTTACTACATCTTTTCTAACCAGTATACAATGTCAAAACGTTCACACCCTTGTTTCTAAATAAAACAATGAACCATTTTGCAGTAGGTCTTGTAATGGGATAGCTATGAATGGTTTCCAAAGAGGGGAATTTTTGACTTCGTAGTATGCTGCCCAAAATATATCTAACAATCCAGCTGTTCTGAAACTTATGTCAAAGTTATGGTCACCAGAAGCGTGGATGAAAGCATACACTTTCGGCCGGAGTGAAATGTAATTAGTCAATTATAAGTTTTTCCCCACATAATTCCTGTCTGGTGGTAAATCCAGGCCTCCTTTATAATAAAGTCTTACCACAAAGCGTCGTCTAGCAGCCTCTTCGGGCTTTCAAAATAAACCAGCATAACTAGGTGGCCTACCCTGATTATCTGGCCTGCCAGGTTCCCTATGATTATCATATGAATTCCTGGTTAAATTTACGTTTGACATAGAAGTCATACCTTGTTGCTATGAAAAAGGAGGTTGTCCTTCCGTGTTAGAAAGTAATCCTTTGCCATGGATAATAATGTCCTCGTACCTTTCTCGCCAGCTGTCTAGCTGGCTCTGACTCAGCGTCTGACACAGGAACATCCGAGGAAAGTGCCGCACCCTTTGATCCATCTGTCACAGTTCCTATAGCTAATTGCAGACCATTCACTCCACAATGTCTCTCTGTCTACCTTCGAGTTGGAGATAAGGACCTGTTCACCATGACTTCTACCCCAGGTATAGGAATTTTGTGGTCCGGGATCCAAATACCATCTTGTAGTATCTGACCAGCTTTTTCAAGAGCTTGTTCAGGTTTCCATGAAGAGTCAGTAGCTGAAAAGGGAAGCAAAATAGAGTCCTGAGTAGTCGCAGGGGAACCAGGAGGTAAAACATTTAAAGTATCAGGGCTAGTGTCTTCTTCTTGAAAAATAACTTTTTTTTTTTTCCATTGGCAGCACTAAAGAACTTTGTTCAGATTTTTTCATTATTTATCTTCCTCCAGTTTCGAGTTTGCTGAATCCAAATCCTGTTCAGTACCCATGAGTAAATCCTGTAGATGAGATTCTTTTTGCAGTAATTGGTGTTGAATGCGTCTTCTTCCTCCATAAATACATGGGATACTGCTGGTTCAAAACAAATGTCCTGAACGAAGTTTGGATCCATCTCTATAGATCATTGAGAAAATTGTCCTTCTCTCTGCTGAGCCTCAGGTGAACTTTGAGGGTCCATGACTGAAACAGTCAAAGGCTCCTCCTACTGGATAGTAGGGGATTTTCCCCGGTGTCCTGGCCAAATTTCCCCCAGTCACTAAAAATACCACCAACAGCTTAATCTGGTTCAATTTCAGTTGGTTACCATCTGTAGCCTCCTCCCCCCAGTCACCTTTGAAAAAGGGACTTCTAGTCTCAGTGGGCCTACCGGGTCAACAAAATTCAGTAAATAAATAAATAATCTGTAACTCAAATCATAGCAACAGCCATTTCATGCAGTCTTACAAATAGGAAGTGATGTCACTGAGGGGCAAGCTATATGTTGTTAATTACAGCTTGCCAATCATTGACATCACTTTCTGTTCTAGATGCATAAAATAACTACTATTTTAATTACAAATGATTTAATTAGTCACATCCCGGGACATTTGACACCTACAAGGAAGCCAAATACCTTATTCTAAGTAACTTTTCATGGGATTTCGCTGTTTGAGCAATCCCTTCAATGTTTAGTGTCACTTTAAGACCAAATAACAGGGGTACAATGCAGTTAGTTAATGAAATGCAAAACCACTGTGTCATTTTTTTCTTAAAGGACTGCATAGAGAAATGTAATCTACTGTATGGTTGCTGCTAGTGTGTATCCGGCTGTGAGTATCAGTGCTCCCACACTGATTTGACATTTTTCCTGTAACTCCAGGGCAATTTTCTTGCAAATTACATTCTTTCCTAGAGAAACTTGGTTGCTCTGCCTTCCTATAGAAACACAGAAGCTGTTGGCAGAAAAGGATCACCAGACCCATCCAGTCTGCCCATATAACCAATACAAGTCAGTGGGAACAGTTTCCCTGTAGATGGCTCCATTTCCCTGTAAAATACAAGAATCCCTGTAGATTTGGAAGCCCTGTAAGTTCTGAAGCAGACATCATCAGCGGATTTTCACTGAATCCAGCTATGAGGCATTTTGTGGATATGCTGATCCTGATTCTGCAGTTTAGTACTTTTGGTTGGGCCCTCTCTTTATACACAGAAGGAGAGTGAAAAAGCATAAATATAAGGGTAGGGAGAGGTAAGCATAGTAAGGCTGTCACTTGCTCAAGGTCACACACTGTAGCAATAGCAAGTGGAATCAACTGCGCAACACAAGCTGGGTCTCTATTTTTACAGATCTGGGGCTCGATATTCAAACATTTGTACGGGCACAAATGGGTGTCTGCCCACACAAACCAGGTGTAGTACGGACCCAAATATTCAGAAGGGCCAGTTGCAGGCCCTAACACGCTTAGTGCATGCGCCATAGGTGCCCGAACCTATGGGTGTGTGTGTGTGGGGGGGGGGGATGTAGCACCCCCATTTTTGCCCATGAGAAGTCAAAGGGCCTCTTTGCTTGCAGACTACCTTTTTTACCCTATGCCTTTTCAAACTGCAGCACCTCCCTGTTTCCTCATGTTCTGGCACACTTGTGCACAAAAAATAATGTATGCAGGTGGGCAAAGGGAGGGGCAGGGACAGGAATACCCATGCAACCCAATATTCAGTGCAGCTGCACTGCGCAAAAGGGGTTAGCACAGTCCCTTTGCGCAGCACAAATACTGTCAAACAAAAAACCCTGTCTTACTCTGGGCAACTGATCACAGGGCAAGGAAGGGTAAACAAGGCACCAGGGTCACTTCCACATCCTATGGGACAGGCGCTCAGAGACTGGGGAGGGGGGGAACCAGTAGGCACCACAGAACATTTCTGACTCTGTCTGGACAGTGATCAGCGAGTGGGGGGACCACTAGGTACTGGGGAACTTTTCTGACACTGTGAGGATAGCAATCAGCAGGTGGGGTGGGGGGGATCACTAGGCACGAGGTACTTTTCTTTCTTGTATGGGACCAGGCAATCAGGGTGGGTGCGGTGCCATGAAAACCTGGCCATTACTTCCTATTCACATAAGCCCATAATGGACCCATAATGCCTTGCATGCCCAATAGGCTAATTTACATGGGTCCCTCTGAATGTCAAGCCTAGGTCTGGTGGCACGGTTTCCTGCACAGCAGGGATCCATGTTGGGGTGGTGATATTTGATTTAGCACTGTGCTGACATGCCCCTATATTCAGCTGGATGGTGCTGGTGCACTGTCCAACTGAACAGAGCATCCTCAGGCTCCTGAGCAATGGCAAAGCACTGCGCAAGACTGTGTGCTCTGCTTTGCCCATTTCTGAATATCGGGCCCCTGTGCTTTAATCACTAGGCTAAATTGTCTACCTAAACTACCTAAGGAAATCTGGCCACCTCATTGGTCCTGTTGTAACACTTGACCGTCCCCTTAAAATTATTATGGATCAAACACATGAAAGGATTTTAAACGCCAAGCATGCAACTACTTCCGTCATGCATAACAACGTCACCTAAACTTTCAAACCAAACTATTCTGAACTCAAGGGTAACCCTTAAAGAACATTTACTTCTTAAAATCAGCACCTTTGATTGTCAGCTTGCAAACAGGATTATGTGATGTAGCGACACTGGAAACCAGCAGAAAGAAAAGTTATTACATGTCAGAATCTGTAGCTCAACTGAAACTTAAATGTCAGATTCTTTAAAACTACAGGGCTGGCTGTCAGCTCTTACACAATTACACAAATGAACTGACTGCTTGAGTATATCAGCATTCAGGTCCTGTGATGGGACATGGATGAGCGAGGATTATTGTGCATGTGCTTCACAAAAATACTTTATGTATACTTCAGAGGTGACAAAGGGCCAAGGGGGCTTCGAAGCACAAAGTAAGAGGGGAGGGTTGTGGGTCTGTGACGAGTGGGGAAGGGGTTTTACTATACTTTAAAATGGTATGCGGACATGTTGGCTGAGAGAGCATGAGGATGGTTTGCAGCTCTAGTCAATCAAACATCAGTTTGTATGGTAAAGAGTGTGAATCTGCTCACTTTTTGTGATGTGAATTTAGGTAAAATGTTTGTTGTGGTGGTTGGAGCCTGGCAGAAGCAGGAAACTACAGTCCTGTTAGTTTAACCTCAGTGGTAGGGAAAATGATGGAATCACTTCTGAAGGAAAGAACTGGCGGGTATCTAGAGGCCAGAGGGGCACAGGACCCAAGGCAGCATGGATTCACAGCGGGAAGGTCATGCCAGACAAATCTGATAGATTTCTTTGACTGGGTGACCAAAGTAGTAGATCAGGGAGGGGCTGTGGACATGGCCTACCTAGACTTTAGCAAGGCATTTGACACAGTCCCACACAAAAGATTAATATACACGTTAGCCAGCCTGGGAGTGGGTCCCAAGATGACAGCCTGGGTAAAATTGGCTGGAGAATAGGACACAGAGAGTAATAGTAAATGGAGTCCACTCTGAAGAAAGGGGTTACTAGTAGGGTACCAGCAGAGTTCAGTATTAGGACCGTCCTCTTCAATGTCTTTATAAGCGACATTGCAGAGGGACTGGAAGAAAAATATGTCTCTTTGCAGATGACACAAAGATCTGCAACAGAGTTGATGCACAAGGTGGGGTGGAAAGGATGAGAAGGGACTTGGCAAGGTTAGAGGAATGGTCAAATGTATGGCAGTTTAGATTCAATGCTAAGTGCAAGGTAATGCACCTGGGAAACAAAAACCCAGGGGAAGAGTACACAATGGGGTGAGATACTAACAACAACAAAAATGGAAAGGGACCTGGGGGTAGTCATATCAGATGACCTAAAGGTGGGCAAGCAATGTGAGAGGGCAGCAAGGAGGGCTGGGGATACTGGGATGCATAGGGAGAGGCATCACCAGTAGAAAGCAGAAGTTATTATCCCTCTGTACAGACAGCTGGTGAGACCTCATCTGGAGTACTGCGTGCAGTTCTGGAGACCCAATCTCCATGAAACATAGACAGGATGGAAGCTGTCCAGAGGAGGGCAACTAAAATGGTGCAGGGTCTGCACGGAAGACATATGAAGAGAGACTTAAGGAGCTTAATATGTATAGCCTCGAGGAAAGGAGGGAGAGGGGACATGATAGAAACTTTCAAGTACCTCAAGGAATCAACAAAAGTCCAAGAGGGTAGCATCTTTCAAAAAGAGGTGTGCAAGAACAAGGGAGCACAATTTGAAGATGGGCGGCTCAGAGGTAATTTAAGGAAGTATTTTTTCACAGAGAAGGTTGTGGATGCAAGGACGCCTTCGGAGGAGGTTGTGGAGTCAAAAACAGTGGTGGAATTCAAGCATGCATGGGACAGTCATAAGGCAATTCTAGGGGTGGGGTAGGAAGAAGTAGGCTGCTGGTTAACTAGGATCTGCAGCTTATCCATAGAGTAGGAAATGGGCAGACTGGGTGGGCCAAGCGGTCCTTATCTGCCGTCAAATTCTATGTTTCTAGAAGGGTTACTAGTTAGGGTACCAGCAGGGTTCAGTATTAGGACCGGTCCTCTTCAATGTCTTTATAAGCGACATTGCAGAAGGACTGGAAGAAAAATATGTCTCTTTGCAGATGACACACAGATCTGCAACAGAGTTGATGCACAAGGTGGGGAGAAAGGATGAGAAGGACTTGGCAAGGTTAGAGGAATGGTCAAATGTATGGCAGCTTAGATTCAGTGCTAAGAAATGCAGGTAATGCACCTGGGAAACAAAAACCAGGGAAGATTATACAATGGGGGTGAGATACTAACAACAAAAATGGAAAGGGACCTGGGAGTAGTCATATCAGATGACTTAAAGGTGGGCAAGCAATGTGAGAGGGCAGTAAGGAGGGCTGGGGGGATACTGGGATGCATAGTGAGAGGCATCATCAGTAGAAAACAGGAGGTTGTTATCCCTCTGTACAGACAGCTGGTGAGACCTCATCTGGAGTACTGTATGCTGTTCTGGAGACCCAGTCTCTGCAAGGACATAGACAAGGTGGAAACTGTCCAGAGGAGGGCAACTAAAATGGTGCAGGGTCTGCACCAGAAGACATATGAAGAGAGACTAAAGGAGCTTAATATGTATAGCCTCAAGCAAAGGAGGGAGGGGGGGACATGATAGAAACTTTCAAGTACCTCAAGGGAATCAACAAAGTCCAAGAGGGTAGCATCTTTCAAAAAAAGAGGTGTGCAAGAACAAGGGGGCACGATTTGAAGATTAGGGGAGCAGCTCAGAGGTAATGTAAGGAAGTATTTTTTCACAGAGAGGGTTGTTGATGCTTAGAATGGCCTTCCGGAGGAGGTTGTGGAGTCAAAAACAGTGGTTGAATTCAAGCATGCATGGGCAGTCATAAGGCAATTCTAGGGGGTGGGTGTAGAAATAAGAAGGCTGCTGGTTAACTATGATCTGCAGCTTATCCATTAGGTAGGAAAATGGGCAGACTGGGTGGGCCAAGCGGTCCTTATCTGCCGTCAAATTCTATGTTTCTATGTTTCACCTCTATGGTCTTTGTCCACAGTGCATTTATGGTGAGCTCAGCAGTAGTTAAAGCAGCAGTGCAACAAAAAAAGTTATTTCGAAAAGCTAATGTTCTGCTATGGTTTTAAAAGATTTTGGCAGAACTGTTGATTTGGGTTTTCTGGATACTTCCTATGCTGTGTATGGTACATCTGCATTTTTGTCTGGACTCATCCTCCTTGGGTCCTCAGTATTATTTCTATGCAAAAGTGAGGCTGCCATGTTTTATTTCTTGAGAAATAAGTACTTTCAGACATTCACAAAATTCTTAAATAATAATGAAAACTGAAAATGTCACCTCCAAAATAAACTGGAAGACATCTGGCATCAATTAGGAAGAAAAAAAGATAGGGTCAAATTTTAACCCATTTGCATTGCACTGCTGCTTTAAAAAGCCATAATCATGTTACAGCTGTGTGGTGGCCTATGTAAAATGAAGTTATTTGTTTTTTCATGTTTACACATGTAGTACAAGAAACATGTAAGGATGCAGTAGGTCCAGTGAAACTCTAGTCTCATTTACAGGATGTTCACCATATACTCTGAAAGCATAAATACAGTTGTGGTGGTCTCAAGTTCAATCTTAATGGGCAGATGCTCATGTTAAAAAATAAAATAAAAAATAAACCCAATTTCACTGGCTCAGTGGTAGGAAGAGTTGAGGCACTAGATACCACACTTGCCACCATGCTGACAATCCAAGTTTGGGATCAGACTGAGGCCGTAGGGGGTCATCCAAGGACTGCTCTCCACTCCTGGTGAGGTGAAGTTGCTCCCTCCGTGCTCCCCACTGTTGACCCCCAGCAGGTGGAGGCTTGGTGGCAGTGCAAGCATGAGGGGGACTAAGAAGGAACGGAGCTGCAATTTGATGCAAGACATCTGTACCTCCGAAGAGTTTGTCCTGCTGTCCGTGCCTCAGTACGGACACTCAGGGAGAACAAGTAAAAAGTGGCACATATTCTATGAAGCACAGCCTGCCTGGGACACCAACCCCTGCAACTGATTATGTGTTACGGGGGAGCTCTCCCTGTCCTAGCCCTGCCATGATGGTGGTGGTGGTGGCGCGACAAGTGAGAGATCTCTCGGGTCAGGTAAGATCCGGAAAAGGTGGTTGCCTGCCATGAAGAGGTGGGATGTGCCCGACAGCCCGCCCTCAGCTGCAACTGTGAGAGACAGCTTTATAGAAAAGGAAAAAACTCCCAATTGTTAGCAAACTTGCATGAGAGTCCAGCTGCGATACAGTGCTCCCTCCTTTATTTGTCTCTCGATTATCAACCTCCCTCTCTATCCTCTAGCTTCTTCTCCTTTACCAATCATCCTCCGTGTTAATCCCCTCGATTACCCACCACCCTCAGTATCCACCATCTGCCACAATCAAACTCAGGCACATTACAACCTCTCTATGTTAAATCACCCCATATTATCTACCAGGACGAATGTGAATAGCCCACTGGTCCTTAAGCATTTAACATCCTTTGTTGAGGTGGATTATCATCAGAAAACATCTTGACTGGCCATGCAAAGCAGTCCTTATCTGCTTACTAATTCTATGTTTTAATGTTTTGTTGCCACAGAGACTGAAACAACTGGTGGGAATAGCAAACAACAAAAGGGGCCAAAACTAAAAGCATCCTACCAGGGGTAACGAGTATACAAGGGATGGAAAAAAGCAAAAGGGCAGGCCAAAGCTGGGAAAAGTACTAGCAGCCTATCTAGGACAGGTGTACAAAATGGATATATAAAAAAAGTGACATAAGAGGAGAAAACTAGAAGCACCCTATCAAGGGTAAGGGTACAAAAGTACTTCTAAATAACACAGGGAGAGCAGAAATCAGGAATGCTGGGAGTAGTATAGTGGCTGTGGGGAGACAGTTTTCAAAGTCCTTCTGGAGTCTGTCATGCTGCCCCATCTGCATGCGCCTCTCTGGGTTGAGGAAGGAGTGTGCTAGACTACGGGTCGAGTTGTCTAGGATTTGGGAGACCTTCTCCACCACCCAGGGACTAACAAGTCTGCTACAGTTACCTCAGAGGATGCCAGGAAGGTCAGCTAGATTATGGTGGGATCAAGCAGAGTAGGGACAATGAGCTCTGGAAGGATGAGGGTGGTAGGCCAAAGGCACATCCTCAAGTGGTACCACTACAAAATTCCTACACCGCTCTGGCAGGATGGGACTGCCAGGAGGAGGAAGAGGCACCCGTGATAGCGGCCAGGGAGGACATGGAGGTCCTCTCTTCGTAGCATGTTCCTTACTTTTTAATTTGGCTTTCCTTTCTTAGGCCCCTCACAACTAGCTGCACCTCTGTATCTGTTGTAACCTCATGCAGGGAAGAAGAAATGGACAACGATCTGAATCCTCCTCAGAGTTGTCAGATTGCAGAATCTCATATTGATTTGATAATTACCTCTCTAAACTCTTCCTTTTCCAGAATGTGGGGAAGAGGGCATCTCAGTCTGCATCATGCTATTTGTATAATTATGATCAAGTATCACTTCTACAATATTGTGCTCCTACTTTTGGCTTTTCCTTGCCCTGAAGTGGACTGGGGTTCTTCAACCTGTGTCTCTGGGTTGGGGGCTACAGGATCAGTACCAGCACAACCCGACTTTCCTAATTTGTTTTTCTGTGTTAGTGTTATGAGCGGTTTCTGTTCTTCTCCATCGTCTCGTTCCCTATCATTATGGACTGCCCACTTGCAATTTTGAAAGGTGTGTCCTTGCTCATCACACAAATTACACTTGCATTCATTTAAGCAGTTTGTGCTGTTATGTCCCAGTTCCCCACATAGGGTGCATTTCATAGTGTCACAAGCATTGCTCAGATGTTCCCCTGACCCACATTTATAACAGGTTTTCGGCTGAGCTGTTTAGAACAGAATCCCACAATCCCTCCTCAGAAAAAAAGAATTAGGTAAGTGCTGTACCCCTGTATCTGTGGGTTTTAGTAGAACATTTACCCTCCAACCCCCAGTCCAGATATTTTCAGTGTCCATAATTGCCTCCGGGTCTTCCATCAGGGTATATCTCTGCTTTAACCAGTATGTGAGATTGTGGACACTGACACCCTCATTATGAAAAATGCACAGTTATTGACTTCTGTGCTGGTTTTATAAGAGGAACTGCAGTGAAATGGGCCCATACAGTAGACTTTTTTAATGCATTGTATTTAGTCCAGAAACGCTCCAAGCCTGCCATGGTCTTAAAGTTCACGTCAAAGGTCGATTCCCCGAGATGTGAATGAGGGCATATATTTTGTCTGCAAAATACTTCATGCTGTCCTTTAATAAAGTTCTTGCCACAAAGACTCTGTCTGGGATTTGTGCTAAGCCTCCTGTATATGAGAGTCTGACAGCATTATCTCTTTTTGCAGGCAAAACTGGTAGCTTGAAAAGTGAGGCAAATGATTTACCCCCTGCATTTACACCAGTGGAGTGAAGTCTATTGTGTGGTTCAGGCCCTATACTGGGGCATCCCCCAGGTTGGCTATCATTATTTTCTTCAGGCCTTACTGTACCATTTTTAAAATGCAGCTGAGGATTCTGTGTAAACTGCAGTTCCTACGTCAGTTCTAGCCCTTCCTCTGTGATTACAGCCCCTTTATTGATTTTTTTTTTTTATTCAGTATTGTTATCGGTGAGCTCCCTACTGTCCACTGACCTGTGTTCCCATCATGTTTCCATCCTGCTGCAAGTAAAGATCCAGAAAGCAGTTAAAAAATCTAAAACTTTAAAAAGCCCAGGTCCAGACGGCTTTGGAGCCGACTGGTATAAGACATTTCTTAGCCGATGCAAAAAACATTTTTAGAGATGCAGGATGGAGGTGCACCCCCACCCTCTTGGTCATATGTGGCCATCTCAGCTATACTGAAACCAGGTAAAGATCCATTAAATTTAGAGTCATACAGACCCATTTCGGTTTTTAATAATGATTATAAGATATACATGGCAATATGGGCCCATAGGTTAGAGACTATACTGCCTACCCTGATACATCCAGATCAGGCAGGATTTTTACGCATGCGCCAGACTGCAGATAATGTACAAAGAAAAATCCACTTGATGGATTATATGGCTAACTCAGCTACCCCCTCAGCTTTAGTCAGTTTAGATGCCTGTAAGGCTTTCAACAGGGTGTCCTGGAGATTTTTATGGGGAACACTAATGTTATTTGGGTTTCCGAAGGAATTTGTGAATTGGCTGGAGCAAATACTGTATATTCTGAACCAAGGGCTTATATAAAACTTAATGGCCGTATCACACCTCATATTAAGCTACAGCGAGTTACCAGACAGGGATGCCCCCCATCGCCTTTGTTATTCGCCATCTATATTCAACCCTTGCCTATGAGGCTTAGAAAATCAGAAAAAATTGAGGGCATTCAGCTGGGCAATCAATCTTAGAAGTTGGCTTTATATGTGGATGACATTTTACTGTCAGTATTGAATCCAGAGTCCTCTATTCCAGCAATATGGGAGGTACTTGAGCAATTTGCTCAATTCTCCGGATATAAAATAAATTATTCTAAAACGGAAGTTCTCCCCTTTCATTTTTCCCCCTCGCAGACATTGAAGGGTAGTTTGCCTCTGCGCTGGAACAGCATCAAGATAAAATATCTAGGCATACAGTTACCAAACCAGTTAATGCATCTCACTATGGTAAACTATGAACCTCTAACACAAAAAATAGAGTTTGATCTACATCAGTGGTCCCAACTTCATTTATCATTATATTCTAAGGTGGATCCGATTAGGATGAATATTCTTCCAAGGCTGCTATATCTTTTTCAGACCATACCAATGAAGCCAGATGAAATGTACTTTCCCTCCTGGAATAAGTCTTTGGCGAGATTTGTCTGGGCTGGGAAAAAAAATCAAATTAAGTGGTCCACATTAATGTTACCAAAAAATAAGGGAGGCTTACATTTGCCTGATCTTCAGATGTATGCATACGCCACTGTGATAGCCCGAGTCTTCAACTGAAATAATCCAATGTATGACATATCCTGGAAGAATTTGGAATTCACCCTTAATGGGGTGAGGGAGGGGAGCAAACCTTTACAATTGTTATACTGTATGTCCTAGTAAATAAAAGACCTAGACTTATTTATAGTACAAATTCTACTATGGAGACTTGGAGGAGACTCATCCATTTAAGAGAGCTAGAACCAGTAGGTCCCTATCTTAATCTATTAAATTTCGGGAACCCAATATCTTACTTTAGAACAGGAGTGTACTTTAGTTCAATGGAGACAAAAAGGTTTTAAATTTATGTTCCACTTGGTGGATGCCAGGATGGTCCTCTCATTTACTAAACTTCAAGAAACTTACAATCTTCCACAACAAGACTTTCTAATTTATACAAGCTTAAGAGAGGGCATTGAATGTCAAGGAACAGCCTTTAGTAGGCTCCCAGATTCCCCCCCCCTTCATTGCTTGCTTTAGCCATGACCACTGGGAGAGGTCAGATGTGGCCCCACTTTGTGGGACTAATATACAGGGGTTTGAGGGAATTATCAAAAAATTCAACTCAGGGAATTCTGAACGACTAGAATAAAGAGCTTCCACTCCAGGTATCAAAGGAGGATTGGGAAAAGTATACTAAATTCTCAATGGTACTTTTGGGAGCCCCCTATTGGCGAGAATTTGCTTGGAAAGCTAGAAATAGATTTTTCTATACACCAGCAAGACTGGCCAAGTTCTCATCAGGGACACCAAGCAAATGCTGGAGGGATTGTGGAGAAATATCTGCAGATCAGTTCCATATTTTTTGGGCATGCCCACAGTTAGCAGGTTACTGGAGAGATATTTTAGGGGCATTGAAAGAATTGGTAGATGCAGAAGCTGTGTTGACCCCTGAGCTAGTATTACTCTCAATTCCGCCAGAGGGTCTCCCAATATCCAGAGGATCACTGTTAATCACATATATGCTGGCAGCTAAAAAAACAATTACTAGAAACTGGGCGAGGAAGATGTCTCCAAACATACAGAGCTGGCGGGGAATAATGGGAGAAATTAATGTATTAGACCGATTAATAGTTAAAAGCACAGATAAATGGTCTGCATTTGAGCTTAAATGGAGGAAATGGATTCTATATATTTCATTTTTTAGATCCTACTTTTGTACCTTAGAAATATATTGACCCAGATGATGGTTTCTGTAAATGTCTTAGTGCTCATTATATGAATTGCTTTGTAAAATATGTAAGCTGTCCTGAGACCTTTGACTAATGTATTCCTCCCCCATTCCTTTTTATTCAGATTCCCATCCCATCTTGATCCCCACCACTGTTTTCACCCCATCACACTGACCGATAGAATGTTCCAGGAATCCACCACTCTTTCTGTGAAGAAGTACTTCCTCACATCTCTCCTGAATCTACCCTCCTCCCAACTTTATAGCATGACCTCTTGTTTTTGTGCTCCTTTTTTCTGAAAAATACTTTGCTCCTGTACCTTATTTACCCCCGTTGAGGTATTTAAAGGTCTCCATCATATCCCCCCTTTCTCCCCTCTTCAAGGGTGTAAATGATGAGTTCCTTTAGTCTCTTCATGGGGCTTTTGAAGCAGACCCTACACCACTTTAGTTGTCCACCTCTGGACCACTCTATGTCCTTCCAGAGAGTGGCCTCCAGAACTGTTCACCGTATTCTAGGTGAGGTCTTACCAACGATCTATACAGAGGCAGCACCACCTCCCTCCTTCTGCTGGTGATACTTCTCCCAATGAACCCCAGCACCTCACTAGCCCTCCCAACTGCTCTATCATACTGCCTGGTCACCTTCAGGTCATTAGAGATTATTACCCCAGGTCTCTCTCCTGCTTGGTGGTCATCAATAACACTTCCCCCATTTTGTACTCTGCCCCTGGGTTTCTGTGACCCAAGTGCATTATTTTGCATTTTTTTGCACTGAAACCCAGCTGCCATACACTTGACCACTCCTCAAGTATTCTCAGGTCTCTTTCCATCCCCGCCCCATTGGAGTGTCCACCCTACTGCAGATTTTGGTGTCATTTACAAAGAGTCAGACATTCCTCTCCAGTTCATCTGCAATGTCACCTATAAAGACTAAGGCTGGGTGAAATTTATCTTCAACCAGCAAAATTATGACAAAAATCCGATTCTGCTTTTGCAAAATATAGTAAACTTTCCACAAAACTTTAGTGAAATTTTGCCGAATTTGTTACTTCAGTTATTTCCACCTAATTGTAAAAGTATTTGTCCAAACTGCATCAAATTTGATAATGTGACCTTACCAAGTTCCATACAGATACATACTTCATTGCAAGTTTCCATCTTAAAAAAGTGACCAAGTTATAAGCCACCAAACTTTCAGTAATTTTAAAATGTCACATCACAATTATGTAAACTGCAGAATGTTAAGGCGCTATAAAACTTAAAATTATAGAACTGAATATCACCAATTTTGTTGAGTCTACCGACCCCTAAATATTAGGCTCTGGGGCCACCCCATGGCCCAGCAGCAGAGCGTCGTGCTGCCATACTGATGGCTTGGGATCAGAAGCAAGTCCGGAAAGTCACTTTGGGAGGCAGACCATGACCAAGACAGTGCATCTCAGTCAGGGAGGGTTGGTGGCAAGTTCTACCAACTCAACAATCCCTGTGGCTGGGTCAGGAAGCTTGCTTTTGCCACAGGGGAAGCTGTGGCTGTGCGAGGCTGACAGAGGCACCATCTCCACCAGAGGAGGGGAAGGGAAAAATGTGGGAGAAAACCCCAGTAGCCAACAGCTGAATGGTGACTGGGTTTAGCCTGACCAGTGTATATCCCTGTAAACAGGGTATATCTCTGAGAGATGAGCTGCTGGCTATGAGAAGAACCAATACAGAATAAAAGGCTGTCCATGTGTCAACACTCATCTGTTGCTCAAAGGCTGGCCAAGTTATAAAAGTAATCAAAGATTCCAAGATAACCTCAGTAATTAAAGTTAAATTTCATGAGCTTTTGTGAAATTGTGGAATGCTGTGATACTTCAGTCGAAGCAATGTCCATACATTTTACCCAGTCTTACACTTGAGTTACCACTGTAGAGGAAGTTAAAGGTTAGGTAAAGAGACATAAAAAGGGCCTGGGACATGGAGAGTTGTGACTTGTTGCAGAAATTCCACTAGCCTTGCATTAACCTTTAATTAACATACTTGTAGAGCTGCTTCATACGGGCAATAAGTTCCTCACCCCTGTTAAATTCTTTTGTAGAACACTGATCCACCATTATTATAACTGCTAATATGGCGAACCCTCATATCAATGCATAGAGCCATGTATACAAGCACACTTCACCAGCATTTTTACTTCTCAATAGAGTTTATTCTCCATTTACAGTCTTGCCACTCTGGTTTCTAATTGTGCTTCATTCACTGATCAGCCAGGTTCCCATGCACACTAATCAAAGATGTACCTTGGTCGGGATCGCTGTGCTATTGTGTCTCCTGTCAGCTTCCTAGACTGCAGTGCTCGCCACATTACAGGAAACAGAGTTTACATATTAACATTTTGTCACTGTCAGTTGCCTGATTTCTTTTGCTTGGCCTCCCACCTGCCAATATCACTGGCTGCAGTAAAAATGATGTTAGATATGGAGCAGAGGACATGAGAGAGCAAGCGCTACCATTTTATTTATTTATTTTTGTTAAGTATTTCCCACCATGCTTACGTACGTACCATACAGTAGCAATCCAGATATGAACATCATTATTTTTTGGCATGTATGTAAGGATTTACATAAGTGCATATCTTCAGGGCAACACTCTACAAGCATACCAGAGACAGTACACTGCAAGGTCCCAGCGAAAATGTGCAGTCACTCTGGTGATAGTGTTGCCATGGCAACATCCAATGAGCATGACTGCTGCAGTTCCCCCTCGTACACAGTACAGAAACAAAGGTGGAAGAACTAATTCATCAAGGTTCAACCTACAGATCCTTTTTTTCTTGAAAACAAGTAAAGGTACAGAATTTTTATTTTTGCCCAATTTTATAATAGCGAAAAATACTCCGGTATGTTAATGTCTGGTTAATCACCCTGATGTGCATGTGGTACTGGCTGCACTCTTTCCAGTTACAGTACACTTTCAGGGGTGATTAACTAGAACATTAACATAATACCTGGTCATGCCTTATTGCTTGAATAAGGTAGAATTCTTAGGAGGCTCAATAGTAGAAGTATAGTGGTGCCAACTGTCAGGCTACTATCTTAAGTAACGAATCATGAAGAACAGTCATGAACATCACTGGGCCCTAGCCTGTTTTCTTGCAATAGACCAGCTAACTACAGCTCACTGACAATGACTTATGGTAGCACATGCAACGCAGCATCATTTCTGTACAATGCCACCTGCTGACTAACAATCCTGTAGATAATGATGCATATTTTTACTATTTGAATACAGTGGCACCAAGTGACGTCAAGCCTTACAAGTAGCTGTGACTTAGGCTACTGTGACAGAAGTATCTGGATATCTTTAGTCATGACAGAACATGATGCTAGGCATCACTGTGGCAAGAGTTTTGGAGGGACACTGCAAGGCCATGGTGCCAGTGCAACCAAGGTGATTCAGTGGTGGTAAGTGTTTTGTGAAAGTTAAACTCCACAAGTAGAACTGCCAGCATTACCCATTATGAATACTATGTGAGCAAATTCTGCAAATTCGTAGTTTCTATAGTATACACAATACATTTTAACCTATTAAACCACATTTATCCAGCTTAATTAGATTAAAATACATATTTACTTTAGTATGCATGCCAAATCTTGATGGATACCTGCAATAACAGTGGAGCTATAAACATTCGAATATTTAGAAACATTTTCAGACAATTTGACAAATAATTGAACTGTGAAATTTTGATTTCCTGTAACTTACAAGTTATGTTACCAACTACCCCTCTATTCAGCAGTTTCAAAGACTCTTCCAAGAAAGTATGCATATAAATGTCCAATTATCTAGCTTCAAAGGTGTCTGTGTTGTCAGCATAGAAATATTTTCAGAAATTTTCACATGAATAAAAAAAATGCCAAACTGAGCCCCTATACCCTCCCAATCTCTCATCCAAATGTCATGAAAATACAGGTTACTCACCTGTAACAGGAGTTCTAGGAATGGTATATGTTGCTCATCCACACTTTCTGGCAGGTTCCTTGCCGCTTTAAATCTTGCCAGAAGGTCTTCAAGGTGGCTCCTCCCACCCGCCCGGGTGGTAAAACTCTCGGCTCCGCCCCATGACGCCAGATCTGGCCCGCTGGAAGCTCAGGGTTGTGCGTCAAGCCGGGAGGTTGAGAAGGGTGGATGAACAACATATACCATTCCTAGAACTCCCAGCAGGTGAGTAACCTGTATTTCTAGGGACATGGATATGTTGTTCATCCACACTTTCTGGCAGACTCCTAGCAGTTCTCCAGGAGGAGGGAGGCAAGGCGCACACCCCCGATACTTACTTGGGGAAAAAGAGACTGGAGAACCGAGGCCCCAAAACCAGCATCCCGGCGTGACTCAAGGTTGATGTGGTAGTGGGTAATAAAGGTATGTGCCGACTTCCAGGTAGCAGCCCTGCAGATATCCTGGATAGGAACATCCCTGGAAGCAGCTATCGATGCAGCGGTATGGCGGGTAGAATGAGCTCTTATCCCTCTGGGAGGCTCCATGCCCGCCAACCTATAGCAGAGCTCTATGCAGGAGGTGACCCACCTGCTTATCGTCTGCTTGGCTGCAGGTCTGCCAGGTGCGGCTTCAGTGTAGGTGACAAACAGCTGGCGAACCTCTCCCCGAATCTCCAGCCGTCCGCTCTTATAATAAGCGAGTGCTCGTCTAGGGTCCAAAGTAGGGAGCCTATACTCGGCCTCCGAGGTGTGATTGGGGTAGAACACCGGCAGAGTCAACACCTGGTTAAGGTGAAACTCCGACACTACCTTCAGAAGGAATAATGGGTGGGGGCGCAGGATAAACTTGTCCCTGTGGAAGACCAGGTAGGGAGGCTCGATGGAAAGCCTGGAGCGCTCCCATCCTTCTGGCTTACGTGATAGCCACCAAGAAGGCGGTTTTCCACGATAGGTGTGAAAGATCACACCTGTGCATTGGTTCGAATGGCTTGCCCACGAGCTTGGCCAATACCAGCAGTAGATCCCACGGAGGTGGAGGTTCTCGCACCGGAGGGGAAATGTGGTCAAGGCCTTTGAAAAAGCGCCTGACCACCTTCTCCTGTGCCACCGACTGCTTGCCGGCCTGCGCCCGGTAAGCAGAGATGGCTGCCAGGTGCACCTTAAGGGTCGTCGACCGAAGCCCTTGCCGAGAAAGGGACCACAGGTAGCCCAGAATGCTTGCCAAGGGGCAGTCAGAAGAGTCCAAGCCCTTCTCCTGACACCAAATGGAAAACCTCTTCCATTTGAAGGCATAGTATTTCCTGGTCGACTCTTTACGGGACACCTCAACGACGTTGAGGACCTTGTCGGAAAGACCCAAAGCCTGGAACTCTAGCCACTCAGGAACCAGGCCGTCAGGTGCAGGGATTGAAGGTCCGGATGGAATACCTTCCCCTGATTGACTGAGATCAGGTCCGGGCGGGCTGGAAGCCGCCTCGGGAGCCTGGAGCTGAGGCTGAGGAGATCTGGATACCAGAATTGGCGGGGCCAGTCTTTGGCTACCAGAATCACCTGCGCCTTGTCCCTCCTCACCTTGAGAAGCACCTTGTGGATCAAGGGAAATGGGGGAAAGGCGTAGAAGAGGCCCGGGGTCCACAGCCTCGAGAAGGCATCCCCCTGCAGCGAGCCCTGCTGAGGGCAGCGGGCATGGAACAGACTCAGCTTCGCATTCTCCCTGGAGGCAAACAGGTCCACCTGAGGCGTGCCCCAGTGGGAGAAGAGATCTTGTACTACCTCCAGCAGGAGAGACCACTCGTGAGACGCAGCCCCTATCCGGCTTAGGGCATCGGCCAGGGTGTTGGAGGCTCCTGCCACGTGAATGGCTAGGAGATCCGCCTCCAGGCTGCGCACTAGGGACCAAATGCGGAGAGCTTCCTTGCATAACAGCCTGGAGCGCTTCCCGCCCTGGCGGTTCAGACAGTACATGGTCGTGGTGTTGTCCATCTGGACCTGAACCACTTGACCCCGTAGAAACGGAGCGAAGGCGGCGAGAGCTAGACGGACCGCTTGAGCTCCAGCAGGTTGATGTGGCATCAGGACTCCCGAGGGGACCAGAGGCCGTGCGCTCGGTGTTCCCCCAGATGGGCACCCCAACCCAACAGAGATGCGTCGGTCGAGAGAGAGAGACCGACGGCTCGGGGCGGACGAACGTGATACCCTCCTGCAGATGTGCTGGAACGATCCACCATTGGAAAGCATTCCACATCTCCTGGGTCACTGTCACGGGCCGGTCCAACGGATCGGGGCGTTGAGACCACTGGCTGGCCAGTCCCCATTGAAGGGGACGCATGTACCAACGGGCTCAAAGGACCACACTGGTGCAGGCCGCCATGAGGCCCAGGAGACGAGGAAAGTCCCGGTGAGGCACTGCCAACCAGAAATGATTGGGCAAAGGAGGAAAGAACCTCGGCCCTGTCCGCCGGGAGCCGTGCTCTGGCTCGTAGAGAGTCGAGCTCTGCCCCGATGAACAGAATCACTTGCTTTGGCACGAGTTCCGACTTGGCCTCGTTGATGAGGAGGCCAGCCTGACAGCAAACCTGGAGGGCCAGATCCCTGGACCGCTCCAACTCCAGTTTGGAGGGGGCTGCTATCAGCCAATCGTCCAAGTAAGGGTACACTCGGACCCTTCAGCGCCGCAGGAATGCTGTCACCACTGCCATGCATTTGGTGAAGACCCTGGGAGCTAGGGAGAGGCCAAGGCATGGCCCGAACTCAGATAGGGATCCTCCACTCTGAAGTGGAGGAACCTCTGATGGGACGGACGGATTGGGACGGAAAGAACGCTGGTCCTGGAGATCCAGGGAGCAGAACCACACGCCTCGCTCCAAGGATGGGATTATCTGAGCCAGAGTGACCATCCTGAAGGTCCGAGACCTTAGGAACTTGTTCAGATCATGCAGGTCGAGAATGGGGCGCCAGCCCCCCATCTGTTTTGGGACCAGGAAGTACCTGGACACAAACTCCGGGTCTGGAGGAGGATCCGCCACCTTCCTGATTACCTCTTTTTCGAGGAGCAGGGCAATATCGGCCCGGCCGGCCGACAGCGAGGCTGCAGACCCTGTGACCCCCCGAGGGCCCACGCCCAAAAGCAGAACTTGCTCGAACTCAGAGGCAGGCCTTTTCCTACCACCTCCAACACCCAGCGGTCCGTGGTGATAGCGGACCAGGCGGAAAGGAAGTGGCGGAGCCATCTCTCACCGGGGGAACCTGGGAGTGACAAGGTTGTAGGGGCACCCTCAACCAGTCACTGGGCAGGCTTGGAGGAAGAACCGACCGAGGGACCTCCCGGGCCTTTACCTCCTTGCTTCCTGTTGGAGGGAGCCGACGGCTTGGGCTTGGGACGCCAAGCGCGAGCCTGCTGGCCCTGTTGCTGGTGCTGCTGGGCCGGTCGAGAAGCAAGGACCGAAGGACAAAAGGACTTCTGCTGCTGACGGCGGCCTTTGTCCCTCTGGGCAGAGGTGACCGAGTCCAGAGTGGCATTGGACTTCTCGATCTGCTGGAGGTGTCCCTCCACTCCAGGGCCGAAGAGGTCAGTCCCCAAGAAGGGGACGTCCGCCAACTTGTGCTGGGTATCCGCCGTGAAGGTGGATATCCTCAGCCACGCCCTGGGTCGCATGGCCACCGCGGCCGCTACTGACCTGGCACAGGAATCACCTATGTCCAGAGCAGTTTGGAGCTGCTGCTTCGCCACCGCCCTGCCCTGGTCCCGCACCTGGCGGACCATGGTCTGCAAGTCAGGCGGGAGATGAGGAACAACTTCATCCAGGGAGCCCATGAGGGTGTGGGAGAAGTGTGCCATCAGCACGGCCGAGCTGGCCTGTCGGAGGCCGAGGGAGGACGCAGCATACACCTTGCGCCCGGCAAAGTCCAGCTTTTTGGACTCTTTGTCGGGGTGCTTATCCACGTCCCGAGCGTTACCGGAATGCCGGAAAACGCTGTCGGTAACTAACCCCTCGGCAGAGGGGTGTTCCAAGCAGCCGAAAGAGCCGGTAGGGACCGCATACTTCCTGGCCATCCTGGCCGAGGGCGCAGGACAGGAAGCAGGCCGCTGCCAAAGCTCCAAGGCTGGGCCGACAATGGCCTCAGCCACCGGAAAGGCCTCCGTGAGAGAATTCCTTGGTCCAGAATCTCCTCAGGGGATACTTGGCCCGTTTGGACACGGGCTCGAGCTGCATCCCAGTGGACTCCGAGATGAGTCGAAGCAGACCCAAGAAGGATGATGGGCTATCGTCCACTGACTGGCCCCCAGAGGACTCCAGATCGAACTGCCTGGAGAACAGGGAGGAATCGTCGTCGGATTCTGAAGAGTCTGCGAAGAGCTGCCTTGGCCCTGAGCCACCCTTCACCTGCCGAGGACGGTGGGGAGTGAGGGTGACCAACAACCTGTGGGGCAGGCCGTGACTCGACCGAGAATTCTTGGTTGGTGCCCCCGATTTCGGTTGTGGAGGCGGAGGTTCCACCATAGTCGGTGGAGCAGCTGGTTTCGGCCTAGCAACCGGCCCTGGAGCGGGCAACTCGACTAGAACAAGTGGTTGCTTCGGTCATTCAGGCGACAGCCACTTGATGGCCAGGGTCTTGGCCGGGGTAGACTTAGGCCTGGACAACAGCAACTGCTGCCACATAAGGTCCTCGTAGTGCCGGCACAACTTCCGCCGCAGCCTCTCCTCACCCGAGGAGGAGGACGAGGAAGAATGGCGTCGCTGCTTACTTCGGTAATGAGACTGAGACCGCCAATGTCGGTGGGAACGGCTGGACCGAGAAGAGGTCCGAGACCGAGACCCTCGGGGGGACCGAGGGCGGGTCTGGGAAGGGGCCGGGGACACCCGCTCTTCCCTCGGCTCGGGCACTTTAACCAGGGACTGTGGCCCAGAAGGCACAGGCAGATCCTCGGTCTCCACCGGGGGAACCGGTGAAGGAGGGTTGTCGGCTTCTCCAGTCGACAGCCCGTCTAACGGATTGAGAAAAATCTCGACTTCGTCGATGGGAGTCTCAGCAGGCTGGCCTGACGGGGGCACCGTGAAGCCAGCGGCCTCAGCCGCAACCTCGACCGAAGTCGACGGTCGGCTGCTCGGGGAAAAGGACCTCTCCCGCTCCCATGAACGCCGACGGTGGGACTTACCTTTCGACTCCTTTTTCTTGGGCCGAGAAGAATGTCCCGAAGGCCCCTCTCCTTTCGTGGAAAGGGACTGACAAAGCTTCTTGAACGAAGCCATATACGAGGAACTCAGAGAGAGTGGGATAAATGCCACGGCCGAGGAGGAGGAAGATGCAGCCTGGGTCGCCTCCTCCTCGAGCGGCGATCAACTGCTTTCGAGCTGCTCCAGCGAGACAACCGCCGCGAACACACCGTAGCAGAGCCTCATTAGTTTTACCAGCGGGAAACGTTTCTCGGGGCGCCTGACCTTCAATCGGGCAGCGCGATTGTCCAGAATGTTGGCTGAGAAAGAGCCGCACAACTCGCAGGCCTGCGGGTCGTGATCTAGGCCAAGGCAGTAGACGCACGTGGAGTGCGGATCCGTCCTGGACATCTTCTGCCCGCAAGGGCACCTCTGAAAGCCGGAAACAGATTTGTCCATCGCAGCCACGAGGGACGATGAAGACCGAAGTCTAGAAAACTTCAAAAGCAATTTCAGACAAACCGAAGAGTTAGGATCCAGTCTAAAACGCAGAGCGCTAAGGAGGGAACCTGAGCTTCCAAGCGGTAAGGAAGATCTGGCATCACGGGGCGGAGACGAGAGTTTTACCACCCGGGTGGGTGGGAGGAGCCAGCTTGAAGACCTTCCAGCAAGATTTAAAGCGGCAAGGAACCTGCCAGAAAGTGTGGATGAACAACATATCCATGTCCCTAGAACTTGCCATCCTTTTAGGACCCCTTCTACATGGTATGCATGCCAAATCTCAGATCTCTAAGACTGAGCAACTGAAGAATTTCAGGTCACATCCACCGCTCCACCCCGATCTAATTCCTTGATTACCCAATCAAAGAAACCTACCATATTTGTTTGACATGACCTCCCATTCGTGAATTTATGCTGTCTTGGGTCTTGTGACCCATTAGATTCAAGATATTCCATTATCCTCTCCTTCTGCAGTGATTCCATTAACGTCCCTACCACCAATTTCAGGATGACTGGTCTACAGTTGCCAGCCTCTGCCTTGCTACCACTTTTATGAAGCAGGACTACAACTGCCCACCTCCACTCCTCTGGAACAACTCCTGTTTCCATGAGCTATTAAACAAGACTGTCAGAGGTGCAGCCAGCACCTCCCTTAGCTCCTTCAGTAACTTAGGATGTACCCCACCTGGTTCCATTGCATTGCCAACTTTCAGATTAGTGAATTCCTTTAGGACTCTCTCCTCTGAAAAAGGCCTAGTGTCCACCTCCCTCCCGAGCTCCTGTTAATTTTTTCTGGCCCCTCCCCTTCTCCTTCCACTGTGGACACTTAACAAAAGTATTTGTTCAGCATGTCTGCCTTTTCCTGGTCCCCCTCTGCACTGTTCCTCCCATCATCCCTTTTTAATCTTACAACCCTTCCTCTGGTCTTTCTCTTTACTTACATAATCTAAAAAAACGTCTTGTCCTCATTTGTTACCTCTTGGGCTATTATCTCTTCAGTTTGCGTGTTTACGCTCTTTACTGCTTTCCCTGCTTCTCTCCGTTTCCCCAATACATCTCCCTATCCTCCTCCCTCTGCGTCTTCTTGTATCTTCTGAATGCCACCCTTTTAGCCTTTACCTTTGCAGTCACCCCTTTTGAGAACCACAGCGATCTCCTTTTCCTCATACTTTTACTCACTTGTTTGACACAGAGGTTCTTTGCCTTCATTATACACCCTCATTTAGCTTTGCCCACTGTTCTTCCACCCCACCCAGGTCATCTCCCCCCACCAGACCATCCCTCAGGCATTCACCCATCTTTAAAAAATCTGCCCTCCTGAAGTCCAGGGCCTTCGCCCATGTGTCAGTTCCATAGCTGTCCTTATATTAACCGCACTATACAGTGATCACTGGTCCCCAAGCAGCCGCCCTTCTTGATGTCTGCAACACTGTCCCTGTTTGTATCAGGTCCAGTACTGCCCCAGCATGAGTGGGTTCACTGACTAATTGCTTGAGGAACACCACCGGGGATGGGGGGAGAACAGGATGTCCCTGTTTCTAGATGAAGCTGCAGCTGGGAGGCTCCAATCCACAACCAGCAGACTGAAGTCCCCATTAGCAACACCTCTCCCTTCTCTGTCATCTTGCAATGGCTTCCAGCAGTATCTTATCCAACTCCTCCCATCTGTGCTGGAGGTCTGTATATCACACCAGTGTAAACAGTGATTCTGTTCCCTTCACCAGGGTAACCCACAGTACCTCTACCCCCCGTGTATTCCCTCTATCTCTGTCACTTTTATGCTTTCCTTCCCATAAAGGACCACACCTCCTCCTTTCTTTCCCACCCTGTCTCTCCTGAACAGAGCATAGTCTGGTAAGGCCATGTCCCAATCATGGTTTTCAGTGCACCATGACTCAGTAATGGACACCATATCCGGGTCAACCTCTGCCATGACAGCCTCTAGGTCTGGATACGCATTTCCTAGACTTCTAGCATTCGCACATGTAGCCTTCCAGATTTTATCACTCTGATCATTACCCATCTTTCTTCGCTTTTCCCCTTTCTTCCTTCCCCCCTCTCCATTCCCCTTCACTTTTACCACCCTGCTTCTTTACTGATTTGCACCCGAGATACTTCTCTCCCCTCAGGTTCTCTCTACTTCCTACTTCAGCCTGTTTGGTGGAGGACCCCCACATTCTCCCCATTCCCTACCACGGGTGCATCCTCCCAGCAGTTCCACCCTGCCAGAGTAGTGTAGGAATTACGTAGTGGTACCGGCTGAGAAATGTGTCTCTGACACACCATCCCCACCCTTCCACAGTCCACTATAGTCCAGACGGTCCTCCTCCTAGGCACTCTCTGAGGTAATTGTGTCTGACTTGGTGGCCTCTGGATGGGCAAGAAGTTGACCGCATCCCAGAAAACTCAGTCTGGAGTCTAGCAACCTCTTCCCTCAACCCAGAAGGTTGCATGCAGATGGGGTAGTACCACAATCTCCTGAAGGTCTCTCTGAAAACTACTGCCCCATAGCCACTGTAATGCACCACTCCCAGCGTTCTCAAGTCCTACTCTTCCCTGTGATATTTGGAAACTCTTATCTACCCCTACCCCTGATAAGGTGTTACTAGTTTCCCCCTTTTGATGTTTGTTCTGCCCCTTGCACACCTACCCTAGATAAAGTGTTGCTCGTATTTCCTATTTTGACATACCCTTTACCTTCCACCTGCCCTCATGCATCTTTACTCCTGATAGGGTGTTTCTAGTTTTTTCCTACTGTCTGTTACTCCCCTTGAACACCTACCCTACAAAAATTGTTTTAATCCCTAGATCGGTAGGCATAACACAGTCTGAACACCTACCTTAGGCAGGGTGTTGCTTCTATTCCCTGTTTTGGCCTACCCTTTACATACTGCCTTTATGATTACAGTAAACTTAAAGCTAAAATGTAGTGTGGTCAAGAGTGGCACACCAGGGATGCAGAGTCTCTTGCTGACTGCCACCCCATGCGGTGCTCCCAGTGTATCACTCTTATGCTACGGTCCTTAGCTAGAGAACTGCAGTGGTGGACTGCTAGACCAAAGCCAGGAAGTAGTGTAGCTAAGCCCCAATCAAACAACTCAGCAAAAGCTCCTGACTGGAGTTCAGCCTCATACAGTCTGTTTGAGCTGGGCTGACACTGATGGTAATCAAATGAGAAGGGTCACACAGGTAGATCCAAACTGGCCCAGCTGGCCAGAAAGAGACCCCTCTCACCAGACAGCTGCTGCAGCAGAAGGCTGGAACAGAGCCGCCTTCTTTCATGGAACTCTGTTGGTCCTGTGGCAGATTTAAGGCAGGGAGTGCTCCAAAATGATGCTCAAGTCAACATTACCTCTAAGGTACTGTAGCCTTTTCGTGTTCAGTTTGTTGACTGTATGTTTTTTTTTCTTCCAGCTCTCTGACTACATTCACTGCTGCCTGGGGCCCCTTCAGTTGACTTGCCTTATCCCGTCCACTGAGATCCTCCCTGCCTAAGGGCCTGCTTCCCTGACCCATCCACGATACACCATCGGGGTCTCCCCAGATGATTAACTCCCCCCCCCAGGTCGGAACCGCCTTCAGCACCACAGTGCCTACCTTTCAAATCAAAGCCCCTCAGGTTGTTAAAAGTGGCTAGTGGCCAAAGTTTTAGTGACCAGTGGCCAAGATTTTAGTGACCAGTGACATTTATATGTAGTTGGCTAACCAAAAGGTTGATAACATAGAAAAGGTGTAAAAAGGCTTGCAGTGGCTAGTAAAGTGGCTAGTGAAAGGTGCAAGTGGCTAGTAGAGAACTACATGATACCAACATATAAATTAATATGCCTTGTAGGCGCAAGGGGTTTTAAAGAGTAATTGCTGAAACCATGCAAATAATAATGGTACCACCATATGAATTAATATACTGTATATGTGGGTACCCGGGTTCAAAAGGTGTTAAGGCCCTTTAAATAATTGTAGAAAAATAGGTGAGGAGCATAAGCAGTGTTTAGAAACAGATGTTTGAAGCAAAATTAGTTTTGCTCTGCTCAAGCAGAGATACTGTGTCTGTAACCTAAGGTCATGGTTAAGATAACATGCAGCTCCTTCAATTTTAACTGCTGTTTAGCCTTGGCTAACACAGTTCTTCATTTCATGATTTCTTGTGGTTAAAGAAATGTATAACAGAGAGCTGATAAGAAATAATATCCTTGCTTTGGCCACTTTCTACTAAAAGGCTCTTTGTACTAAGGTTTTTTTTTTTTTGCAGTTCTAAGCAATTTGTTTTAAATAAAGTAAAAGCCTTTTTTGTTCTTGTCTCCTAAAGCATGTTATTTTTAATAATGTAAACTCCCCTGACCATTCAAGGATGATGATAAACAGAACTCCCCTGTCTCACAAAGTGTCAGATGTATCTTATGACTGAGGTATTTTATGGCCTATATACTTTCAAACCCTTATCACATGATTTCATTGATTGACGTAGTGTCTAGGCTAAAATGTGCTATAGTAGGTTTTGGAAATTTCCACTAAGCATGTTTTTGGTGTAAACAATTTGAGTATAAATACAGGACTTGGATGTCATGTCCAGTGTGTCCAAGAGGAATAGCCACGGCTGCTATGGATGCTTGAACACCCAGAAAAAGGAAGCAATTTTGCTTCATTTTTTCTCAACACCTGTAGCCCTGGTGGTAAAAAGCCATCAGCTGTTTAGAATTAATCATGTTAGAGGTAAAATTGTTAGGGCTTATTTGGATATTAATAAATTGCAACTAATTTAAAACAACATCTGGTGTCAGGGGGCTTTATTGGATTGCCAGGGACCACTAACCATGAACCTTGTACTTTTACTACCTTACTGTCATCAGTGTGGTATAGTTTCTTTATTTACAAGGTGGAGATGAAATCAAGGGATATGCAGGCCCTAGGACAGCAAGATCCGGTGATGGACATAGGGGCAGGTGACGTCCACGTCCCAGGAGGTGTTTTTTTTGCTGCTTCTGGTTCTCCCCAGGAGATGCGGGTGTGCAATGACATCCAGCAGGAGAGGCTGCGCTCCTGAGCCAGTCCCACAGACGTCCGCCATCACCTCCGCCCCTTTTCAAGGTGGTCCTTGCTGTTGCACATCCTGTCTCCACTGGGTGTCCTCTGGATGCTCAATCCTCTCTCCCGCGGCCAACTGCAGACAGCCCGAGGTCACTCCCAACCTTGGGTCCCCAGTGGGCTGTGGCGTCCAACGCCTCAACCCTTAGTGTCACCAAGTTAGCCACTGACAGTATGTTTTGAATCTCACTTTGAGGTACACTGTACCATATCTTGTAGCGGCAGCAGTCTCCAGCATTCATCCTCCAGCTGAGTACTCCGGTGGGGTATGGTGGAAGTGTGGCAGACCCCACAATTCACACATTCAAGATATACAGCTGGCCAGACTGGGACACTGTTTCAACATCTTTGCCCAAACTGCAAGTATTGGCTTCTGCTACAGCACACATTTTGAAATAACTGGAAGGGGGTCATTCACTTTGTGGATGTGATTTGAGACTGTATGCTGAGTTGGACCTCGTGGATTGCCTGCTCCTATTTGTGTGGGACAGCTGCTAATAATATATTTTAAACAAAGGGTGTGAGAAGCTTGAACTGGGACTTTGCCTTTTTTCTACACCTGTGGTTTCTAAATTCCAATCCTGCCACTTGCAATCAGCTGCAATGGCAGAGCAGCTGGGGCGGGCTAACTGTGCAATAAAGGTAAACCCCCTAAGACATGGCAGGGTCTTATAGTGGCGGCAGTCTCCGGCATTCGTCCTCCGGCTGAGCACGGAGGAGTCTGCCGGAGTCAGCTGGAACAGCCGGGACTGAAGGTAAAATCTGATAACTGAAAGAGATTGCATTATTTTCCCTGTATCTTGGCCTGTTGAACAAAATGAAGTGTTTAATTGTAATTTGTGTTCTATTTGTAATGGTGACCTTATGAGGTTATGGTTTCAAGGGAGTTGGGAAGAAGAAGGGGGTTGTAAAGTTATAAGAGCAATTGTTGGGGTGGTATGCATGCCAGGGGATGGGAACATTACAACAAGGGAATACACCCCAAAGGAGGAGGAATATATTTATAAATCATTGGATAAAGTTATAAATCAAGGATTAATGGGACAAAAAATGAAAATCCACAGCCATACATTGTCTTTATTACTAATATTGAGTGAGGATATCCATGTAAATCCTGGTCCATACAGCTCAGAATTAACCGTATCCCATGACCATGATAATGCTAGAATCTTGGTAAGAAAAACAGAGGTATTTAGAATATGGATAGAAAAAGAAGGGTCAGATATTGTAGGCTTATCTGAGATCTGGTTACATACCAGAATATGAAATGAAGAAATCCAGCTTGATGGCTATAATATGGCCAGAAGAGATGAGGACAAAAGAGGAGGAGGAGGAGGTATGGTGTACACAAAAGAACAGCTGGGCCCAATACAAATTAAACTGGCTGACAGCACTGAAGGAATGGACAGCATAATAGTAGAATTAGTTTTGCAAAGATTAACAATTGGTGTAATTTATGCCCCCCCAAAAACAAACATGACATATTTTGACACACTGGTAGCTAAAATAACAGAGCTGGTTTTATATAAAGATTTAATAATAATGGCAGATTTTAACTCGGATTGGGCCCCAAAAAAAGAGGGTAAATTTTAAAAGAAAAAATGGACTTACTCCTCATACAGAGCCCAACACGCTGTACTAAAATAATAAATCAGGGAACAATTCTGGATCTAATATTTTGTTCCACAGGAAGTGACTGTAAAAGAGACGCAGGTCATGTCAAATAACCTGGGAGATCATTACCCCATAAAATGTGTACTACAAAGGACCATAGTGCAAAATGCAGGGCCTATAAACCATTGCGTTATAAACTGGAAGAAGTTTAGTGTAACAGCTTTTAGGGAGCGCCTCAGACAGGTGAGGTGGGATAGGATAACATTAATCCCATACCTAAATCAGGCAGTTTTAGAGTTTAACAAGGAGTTGTTAACTGCAATAAATAAACATGCACCTAAACTACTGAAAACAACACGTAAGAATCATTTATCATGGGTAAGTGAAAAGTTACAAACTCAGATTCGGATTAAAAATAGACTCTGGAAAAAGGCTAAAAAAAACAAACAAAATGTAAGCGGATTGGAAAATCTTTTTAAAATGTAGAAATAGGTGTAAAAAAAAGTTAATTAAAGCAAAATCACACTATTATAAAACAAAAATAACGGGGAGTGACAGTGTAAACACTACACTGGGAAACAAGAGGTTAACCTCTTGTTTGAGGCCAAGGGAATGCAACATAAACAGGCAAAGGGTGGTGGGGCCTACCCAGGTGTTGCTCATTAGAGGGATTGCTGAAAGGCAGAGAGGATCCAGCAACGAGTCAGTTAGAAGCTGGAAACTGCTGCAGGGAGCAGAGAACGCTGCAAGATGGAGGGTGGAATCTAAAACAGGAACCAGAGCAGAAAACCAAGGAGAAAGGTTAATTTCTGGAGAGTACCTTTGGAGTTAGAAGTTGAAACCTGCTGCTGGAAAAAGAGTCCCTACCTAGCCAGCTGGGCCAAAAACAGTGAGTGGAATGTACTACTAATTACAGCCTGCAGAGAAGGCTAAAAGGGAAAAGTGTCTGTTTTATTTGAGACTGTGCATTCAAACTGCTGGCCCACAAACCATTTAGGTTTTGTTGGAGATTGTATATTGAAAAACTGCTGGCCCACATAGGTGGTTCAGAGATTCCTTTTGTCAAGTCAGCCTGAAAGAACTGTTTTGTGTTAACCTTTATGTTACCTGACCAGGCTGGAGAAGTTGAATTGCCTGATTATGCTTTTCTGGAGCAATGGCTTACATTTGGAGCAATAAAACTACATTTTCTTCTGTGAACTTTAAACCCAGCGTGTTGCCTCTCTATCTACCATAGGCCAGCTTGTCACACATGGTGTTAACAGTGGGATTTGAACCCCTGCTGGAGTGAGCAGGACTAGTTACATTCTGGAAAAATGGATATGGAGAAATTGCTGAAGTTCCTCGCTGAACAACAACAACAGGCTTTCACGCAGCTGGCACAGCAGCAGCAGCAGGCACAACAAGCACAACAGGCTCAGCAACAACAGGTTCTCATCCAGCTGGCTCAGCAGCAGCAGGAGGTGCAACAACGGACACAACAAGCGCAAAAGGAGGCACAACAGCAGTTTGTTATATACCTGGGACAACAACAGCAGCAGCTCCTGCAGTCCCTGGTGCAACGGCCGTAACAAGATCCTACTGGTGAGGCTGGTCCGGCTATCGTGGGGCCAGGGGTTCCTAGGATGAATGCCATGCTGACTAAAATGATGTCTGAGGATGATCCCGAGGCCTTCCTGGTGACGTCTGAGCAAGTGGCGGAAGCTGCTGGATGGCCCAGACCCCAGTAGGCTGTCCGCCTTGCCCCCCGTCTGACCGGGGAAGCCCAAGCAGCCTATCTAGCTATGGACAGTATCACAGCCAGGGAGTACACAGAGGTGAAAGCAGCAATCCTGGACCGCCTAGGCATCAATGTAGAAAGTTACCGATGGAGGTTCTGGAGCTTCAAATTTGCAGCAGGGGCACAACCTAGAGCAGTGGGACAACAATTGCGGGCCCTGTGTTGGCATTGGCTAAAACCTGAAGGACACAGTGGCCCTGAGGTGGCAGAGTTAATCATCTTGGAATAATTTCTGAACATCCTTCCCCCGGGAATTCAGAGCTGGGTCCACAAACAGAAGATTACCATGCTAGCAGAGGCTATGCAGATCTCAGAACAAGTGTTGGATGCCTAACTCTCCTCCAGCCCCATGATCCAGCTTACAAGGCCACCTGGGAAGATGGGGAATCATCCCCGGAGCCAGACTGAAGGAATATTGACTGGAACTGTGAAGGGACCTTGGGCATGTAGGGAGGGGGGTTATGGGCCAAATAAAGGTCAGGCTCTGGGAAAGACGACAACCCAGCAGTCCAGGGAGACATTTCTTGAGGGTCTGCTACCTAAACCCAGAGGCTCACCCCATAGCAGAGACACAGGGGCATGTTTCTCATGTGGACAGAAGGGTCACTTTACGAAGAACTGCCCCCACATGGACTGTACCTTCATAGACTGCACGTTTACAGATGTGTATTCACTGTACAGTGGGGGTTGGGGCTCTGAATCCCGAGATTTTGTGGCCCCTGTCGAGGTAGAAGGGATAGAGACAGAGGCTCTGGTGGGCTCAGGAAGCCGACAGACCCTAGTCAGGGCGGCCCTTGTGAACCCCCGATGCTGGCAGGACCAGAACTCCGTCCCTATCCAATGTGTGCATGGGGATGTAAAGGCTTACCCTGGTGCTATGGTTACACTTACTCTGATGGGCCAAACAGAGACTATAAAAGTGGGGGTTGCCCCGGGGTTACCCTATCCAGTGTTACTGGGGAGAGACTGGAAATGGTTTCATGACTTATGGAAAGCAGACTTATCTTTGGTAATTACCTGGTCTCAGGGTCGTGAAGGGAGGGGGGCCAGCCACCTGCAGTTGGGGGAAGTTTTTCCTTTCCGGGACTCAGGAATTTTTAATGCCCAGACAAGAACCTGCAAATCTAAACAAGAACACAGGGCAGCAAAGGAAAGGGGTCCTGAAGGGGCAGGTGCACAGATGGAGATGAAACAAAGGCAAAAGTGGGTCCAGTCCCACAGCCCGACCCTATCGCTGACCCACCTAACCAAAGTTCCGGAGGGCTGTCCCTATCGGAACAAGATGCGTTAAAGCACTGCCCGGATATTGCCAAAGAACATCAGGCCGATGGTATACTCAGTTGGGGATACACCTAGTTGGCTGTCAGGGAAAGGGAAGTGGTAGAAGAGAATCGAGCAGCACACTATGCTCATTTTGAGTTACAAGGGGGTATCCTGTATCAAGTGAGTAAGAAGGCCCAGACGGGGGATACCCGGCATCAGTTGCTAGTCCCTCGGGTCTTTCAGGGGGAATTACTCCGCCTCGTCCACTCTATGCCTATGGCAGGGCACTGTGGGGTACAGAATACATTAGCACGACTGTTGCCCCGATTCTTTTGGCCAGGCATCTATCAACACGTTAAAGATTATTGTGCACTTTGTCCTAAGTACCAGTTAGTAGCTCCAAAGAATAATCCAAGGGCCCCTTTGGTGCCCTTACCTGTCATGGAGGCACCTTTTGACCGGATTGGGGTTGATATAGTGGGACCCCTTAAAAAGAGTGCAGGAGGGCACTAATACATTCTGGTGATTGTAGACTATGCAACCCGGTGCCCTGAGGCTATCCCATTACGAAGCATTTTGGCCAAAATTGTA
Source organism: Neoceratodus forsteri (assembly GCA_016271365.2). Taxonomy (NCBI): domain Eukaryota; kingdom Metazoa; phylum Chordata; order Ceratodontiformes; family Ceratodontidae; genus Neoceratodus; species Neoceratodus forsteri. Next base: position 1,206,793,968 of record CM057456.1, read on the forward strand.
GCTGGGGAGCTATTAAAGGTCTTTAGTCATATGGGAATACCAAAGGAAATGTTGACTGACCAGGAAACTAACTTCATGTCCCACCTGACTCAGGAGGTTTGTACTTTATTGGGAATCCGCTCCATAAGGACCTCGATCTACCATCCCCAGATGGATGGCCTCATAGAGCGATTCAACAAAACCCTTAAAACGATGCTTCAAAAGTTCATAACCACTGAGGTCAGGGGACTGGGACAAGTTACTTCCCTTACTCATGTTCGCAATGCGGGAGGTCCCTCAAGCTTCTACAGGGTTTACTCCTTTTGAACTCTTCTATGGGTGCCACCCATGAGGTGTTCTTGATGTAGAAAAGGAGATATGGGAGAAACCCAACCCCAAGACTGAAAACGTGGGGCAATATGTCCTGCAATTGAAGGAAAGATTAGATCAGGTGGGGAAATTTGCCCAAGAAAATCTGGTGACGATTCAACAAAGACAAGAGTACTACTATAATCAGGGAGCCCGGTTGAGGGAATATAAACCAGGGGATCAGGTACTAGCTTTGTGGCCCGAGCAGCCAGAATAAGCTTCTAGCCAAATGGAAGAAGCCTTATGAAGTTACCCGGAGGGTGGGCCCAGTTGACTATGAAGTTTGCCAGCCAGAGAGGCGAAAAGAGACCCAGATCTACCATGTCAATTTGCTGAAATTCTAGAACCAGAGGGATAGCCTATTGATTTCCCCTGAACCAGACAGGGTGGATCTGGGACCCCAAGTGCCAGATGAGAATCTAGGGATACAAGTGCCAATGGGAGAACAGCTGTCTCACAAACAGAAACAGCAACTAGGAGAGTTGGTAAGCCAGTTTTTGGATGTTTTCTCCTTCCTCCTGGGGACAACCCAGATGATAGCTCATCATATAAAAACAGAGCCAGAGGAGAAGGTGCGGCAGCGACCATATCGCTTGCCAGAAGCCGTACGAGACGCAGTTAAGAAGGAGTTACAGGACATGCTAGAGTTGAGGGTGACTGAGGATCCAGCAGTGATTGGTGTAGCCCCATAGTGTTAGTACCAAAACAAGGTGGGGCTACCCGCTTCTATATTGATTTTCACAGGGTCAATGCCATCTCGAAGTTCAATGCCTACCCCTTGCCCCGGGTAGGCAAACTGTTGGACAGACATGGGGAAGCCAAGTACATCACAACTTTGGACCTAATTAACGGGTACTGGCAAATCCCTTCGACCCCAGAGTCTCTGGGAAAAGACAGCATTTGCTACCCCCTTTGGGCTATACCAGTTCCGTACCATGTCTTTTGGCTTACATGGGGCACCTGCAGCCTTTTAAAGGCTCTTGAATCTCTTGCTGAGACCCCATGCCCACTATGCAGCTGCTTACCTAGATGTGGTGATCCACAGCACTGATTGGGAGTCCCATGTATCCAAGGTGGCAGCTGTACTACAGTCCTTACGAGAAGCAGGGCTGATGGCCAATCCAGCGAGTTGTGCTTTGGCCAAAGCTGAAACAAAGTACTTAGGGTACTGTATAGGCAATGGACAGGTGAGACCCTTGGTCAGTAAGGTTCAAGCCGTAGCAGAGTACCCACCACAAAAACCCAGGTGAAGGCCTTCTTAGGATTGGCAGGGTATCACCGCTGGTTCATACCGCACTTCTACCCTTGCCAGCCCCCTTACAGACCTCACCCAGAAATCTGCCCCCAGTAAGGTCCAATTGTCAGAGGATTTTGACCAGGCCTTCACTCAACTCAAAGCGACACTGTGCAGAGAGCCTGTGTTACGCAGTCCTGACTTCAACAGGACCTTTATCTTGCAGACGGATGCCTCTGAAGTCAGGCTAGGAGCCGTGCTCTCCCAGGAGTTTGAGGGAGAGGAACACCCTATCATCTATCTCAGTCGAAAACTCTTTTCCCCAGGAGAAAAACTATGTGGTGATACAGAAAGAGCGTCTCGCAGTCAAGTGGGCTGTGGACGCCCTTTGCTGCTACCTGCATGGCCAGCAGTTTATCCTGGTCACAGATCATGCCCCTTTGAGGTGGCTACAGGTGATGAAAGATGACAACCCACACATCACCAGGTGGTACTTGGCCCTCCAACCATTTTCCTTTATGGTGCACCACCGGGCCGGGGCCCAGAATGGAAAAGCGGACTTCCTGTCCCAGGAGGGGAATTGTCAGGGGCCGACCAACTGTGCCTTTGCACAAAGAAAGGTGGTATGTGACAGTGTAAACACTACACTGGGAAACAAGAGGTTAACCTTTTGTTTGAGGCTGAGATGCAACATAAACAGGCAAGGGGGGTTGCCTCCCCAGGTGTTGCTCATTAGAGGGATTGCTGAAAGGCAGAGAAGATCCAGCAAGGAGTTAGTTAGAAGCCGGAAACTGCTGCATGGAGCAGAGACTCCTAAGCAGAGAACCCTGAAAGATGGAGGGTGGAATCTTAAACAGGAACCAGAGCAGAAAACCAAGGAGAAAGGTTAATTTCTGGAGAGTGCCTTTGGAGTTAGAAGTTGAAACCTGCTGCTGGGAAAAGAGTCCCTAACCAGCTGGGCCAAAAACAGTGAGTGGAATGTACTACTAATTACAGCCTGCAGATAAGGCTAAAAAGGAAAACTGTTTGTGTTTTATTTGAGACTGTGCATTCAAACTGCTGGCCCACAAACCATTTAGGTTTTGTTGGAGATTGTATATTGAAAAACTGCTGGCCCACATAGGTGGTTCAGAGATTCCTTTTGTCAAGTCAGCCTGAAAGAACTGTTTTTTGTTAACCTTTATGTTACCTGACCAGGCTGGAGAAGTTGAATTGCCTGATTATGCTTTTCTGGAGCAATGGCTTACATTTGGAGCAATAAAAGTACATTTTCTTCTGTGAACTTTAAACCCAGCGTGTTACCTCCCCATCTACCATAGGCCAGCTTGTCACACAGGGACAATGGATCCAAAGAAATTTTGGAAACAGATTAAACATCTACAAAACCCAGTAATTTCAGGGGGTGTGTGCTACTGAGCTCCTTGCTGATGAGACGCGATCTGCAGCAGCTCTGCAAAAAAACTAATTAAGGCTTAAACTAACAAACTTAGTCGAAAAAGCGGGTGGACATTACTAGACGGAGTAACTAGTACGGATCATTTTGGTGCCAAATTTCAACATAGGAAGAACCAACAAGAGTGGCCCAAGCGGAGCAAAACAACAGCCCCAACAGAACCTCAGGCCTCAACCCCTAGCGCAGACCATGCAGCTCAAGATCCGCCATGGAAAGCTCTCCAATGATCGATGCAGCCCATCGATTCCAAAATTGAAACACTCCTGCAATGGATGAGAGAGCAAGATCAAAAAATAGAAGCGACTAACAAAATGGCCGCCTCTGCTGAGTCGCAAGCTGCCAAAACCCTCAACACAACTTCTAAGTTGGTTCAGGAGAACAATCATTTAAGACACAGGCTGGAAGCTTTAGAAAATGCCCAGCAGGCATCAAACCTGAGACTAGTACGGTTACCAGAAGAATTTGGAAAAATGGATCTCCTTGCTTTTTTAAAGAAGTGGTTATCTCGAACCCTGCAGCTCGAAGATGAGATAGCCGAGCGTCTTCATAAGACCTACAGGATTTCCCCTCGTGCAGCAGTGGCCCAGCAAGACAACTCCCGGACTATTTTGATAGCCACCGACAGCAGCAGCACATGGAATGTATTTCTCCAGGCAGCTCACTCCTCGGAGGATTTCAATTTCCAAGGCCACACATTGCATTTGTTTCAAGACTTCTCCTTTGCCACTAGAGCGTGCCAAAAAAAAATTTGACGCAATCCGAGCCAGACTGCGCAGTTTGGGGATTACCCATTCCTTGCTGATACCAGCCTGCCTTCAAATCTATTACGGGGGCCATACTTATCAGTTTACTGATCCAGAGGAGGCTGGCAAACGGGCCCAGCACATAGATAGAGAGTTTGATGCAGGCCGAAGGACAAATTCTACACCAGTGGAGTCTGAAGACGAGGAGACATGAAGCAGTGAGTTAATTGTCAAGTTGAAGTGCTAAAGGAACTAGAGAGACTATCTCTACAACTTGTTTTGACTCTGTGTAGACAGGCAGGAGATGCTATAACAGGGAACACTGTATCTCAGTTAAAAAGTTAAAACATTAAAGTTTTATAAATGCGTAATTCTTGTTTAGCCTCCTGTTTAGAGCTAAGACCTGAATTTTAGAATTGTTTGATATAAGAGAGGGTCTTACTGAGGTTCTGAGACCTCGTTGTAATAATAATTTCCTTGTTTAAGCTAATTATTTTCTACCCTTGGTAGATGCAAACTTTGTAACTGCTGCAGTTCACTACAATGTATGGACATTTAACATTACTGGACAGGGGATCATATTAGCCCCAGGGCCGAGTCTGACTTATGGTGGCCACTACATATATGGACTGACCTCTAAACTATGGCAAGGAGTAGCTATCTAGGTTTATCTTTGTTATGGATAATTTTAATTGACCCCCACCCCCATATATTTAACCTGTATGCTAGATTATATTGTAAATTATTTCAGTGGCTGGATCCTTTGTAAAATGTGATGTATGGCATTCTTGCATCTTGTATCTTGTGTTTACTGGAAACCACAATAAACAAAGTACAACCCCCCCCCCCCAGTACTTTCAAAACTCAGATAAATATAAATGATGGGAATGGAGTGGTTACAGACCAAAAAAAGGTGGCTGAAATGCTAAATAGATATTTTGTAGAGCTCCCAGGTTCAGGACTAGTAAATCTAAATAAGGGAGGGATTCTCAGATATTCAGTATCAAACTTGGTGTCTATAGCAAAAGGGCTTTACAAACAATAGGAACAAATGGTTTAGATTTAAACAGTTGAAACTAAATGAGATCAAAAAAGAACTTAAAACATTAAAAATTAATAAATCAGGAGGCCCAGATAATATAGGGCCTAAGTTCTCAAAGTTGGGAGTAGAAGAACTAGCCCCATAATAACTTATATATTAAATGAAATTATTAGCAAAGGTATATTCCCAGAGATCTGGAAACTGGGGAAAATTGTCCCCATTTTCAAAGGGGGAATCTGTTAGTTCAATGAATTATAGGCCAATCACCCTGTTGTCAACATTGTCTAAGGTTCTAGTGAAATTTATACATAGACAACCGTATCAATATCTGGAGGACCGGAATGTAGTCACCAAAAGTAGATATAGATTTAGGCCTGGGAGGTCCACAGACACGGCCCTAATGGAGTTTAACAATCTTGCAGTAACATTTTTAAACAATGGTAGCAAGACAGGAGCCGTGTTCGTGGACCTTAGTAAGGCATCTGATTTGGTTAACCATCACATTTTGCTTCAGAGGTTGCACAGTATGAGGATGCGTGACGAACCCTTAACATAGTTCAGATCATATCTGACAAGTCGTCAGCAATATGTATCTCTGGGTACAGTGGATTCAACTTTAAGGGATATTGCAAGGGGAGTACCCCAGGGATCAATCCTGGGACCACTCCTCTTTAATACATTTTTCAATGGGCTTCCAGAGGTCATAAGGAGGTGAAATCCTACTGTACACGGATGACACAGTATTGGTGTCGTTCGCATACAGCTGGGGAGAACTAGAACAGAAACTTCAGCAGGATGTTACGAGGATGGAGAAGTGGTTCCAGGATTCAGACCTGGCAATGAATTTAAAGAAAACCCAATGTATGATGTTTCAAAATGGCATAAAGGGAAATACTGATGGTTTGAATTTGGTTTTCTTAAATGAGAATAAAATTACAAATGTAGAATAATATAAATATTTGGGCATTACAGTGGACAAGTGACTGTCCTTCGCTGAACAAATAAATGGTATGGTAAAGAGAGTAAATCAGAAACTTGGAGCACTAAGAAGACTTTCCAAATTGTCTGACCCTAGACACATATAGTAAGATTGTGAGACAATGAATTCTCCCAGTAATGTCTTATGGAGAATTAATATATAGAAATGCTCCAAAAACTGTAATGACGAAAGTTGATCGTCTACTATAGAACAGCCCGCTTTGTTAATAGCCGACATGGTACACTCCACTGATTGGTTTACCAAGAATTAGGATGGTTGAACCCTGAAAGCAACAGAAACTTAAATTTGTCTACCTGGTGCTATAAATTGCTGAATTCCCCCAAAAAAATCACCCACTGAGGAGTTTAGTGTCTTCAAGAACACAAGTTAATGTAAAGTATTCATTCAGACAGAAGGAGATATTCGCTTGCCCAAGAATATATAATAAATATGGGGATATGATGTTACAGACCTGTTTACCTAGGCCATGGAATTCTATTCTTATATATATCAAAGTTAAAAACTCTGTGAAGGATCTCAGCTCTGAAAAATATCTTATGTAACTCCTGTATTTAAGTCTGTCAGAATGAAATAGTTGTTTTGGGGAGTTTTGTACTTGCTTGTCTAGAGGTCCTATATTATTACTTGGACTAAAGTAGTCATTGTTTTATGTGGATCTATGACAGGGCTTACTTGTTTAAAATAGGGGTTTACTCCCTTAAAGTCTGTACCCTGTGTAAAAATAAACTTTTACCATATATATCTGTTCTGTACTCTGATTCACACAACAGCAAAGGGAGATGAAGTTATTTCTAGTGACCTATATCAAGCCTTTGTCCATCCCTTCCCACTAATTAAAGTTATTTTAAATACTGCGTACACTGTCCACAATTCTTCTAAATTATATGAATTCCAAGCTCTGATACATCAAGTTAACATTCTTAGAGTTTTAATTACATTAAAATGGTAAATAACAATGAGGTTTTCTGATCATATATTAAGTAGTACAAAGAATATTCCATAAATGCAAGGTGCTACTGCCAACTCTGAAATCATAAACTGACTTCTGTTGTACAGCTGGCAGAGGGTTAAAAGTAATCCACTATTTTTCTGGGATAGAGATTACCCCACCTGTGAAGGTAAACTACGGCAGCAAACCCACTGTGAGACACCAATTTTGTCCAAAACCAAGGGATGACACTAATACTTTGAAACAATGGTATCAAGCTGTGGAGCATCCTTGCTGGGAAAGAATTATGAGTAATCACTTTTGCAGCTGTAGTCCTTGCTATTTCAACAATGCAGCAGTACAAGTGTGGAAAAACAAAGGAAACCCTCTTGCGGTTTGGCCCATGAGAATAATAAAGCACTATGCAAAACGGTAGAGAATGTAGAAAGATCGCAAACTGCTAATCATTCTTTTCAGCAAAAAAACAAGCATTTTAGGTGTAAAGGGCTTTATGCATTGCATAGGAAAAAAGAGCAAAAAACAAAGTCCGTTCTTATTTTCCTTGGCAGAAGACAGCACCTCTATGTCCGCTAATGCTAAGGAAATACCAAAGTAATCAAGTTCTTAAGGCTTAACTTGAATTTCACAGGCAAATTGTCGCCTGCAAGCACGAAATGTAACCATAAGAAACAAAACATGAAAGGGTTTCCTGTTCTCAAGGGAAATCAATGTTTAGCTACAGTGGCATTTTTACCACGTGTGAAGTGAGGGGAGCATTTCTGCTCCACTAGGGTATCATAATGGCACCACTGACATGCCCCAAAACACAACCAAGGAAACGCATATCCCTTTGCACTGTAATGCTGCTGTGTGAAGACACAGGATTCTGGGATGGTAGCTGAACTCCATGGGTAACACAACCTGCAGTTCTCGGCACAAGGCTCAAAACCTGGGCTGAAGTAGATCAGAGGAATCATACTTCTTCACTTGGTCACCCAAATGTATAACAGTGTTTGTCAAAATCTGTGACACAGAGATACCATGTGTCATACCTTATCAAACTATCGAAATAACGCTCCAAAAACTGTAAAATTCTGCTTTGGTGCTTATAATGTTCACTATTAAATTCACAGATTAATAGTTGAAGATCAGGGTCATTCCTGACAAAGGGCTACTATGCTCAGTGTACTTACCCCACTTTACAAATAAGCTGAAAAGCTGTTACTGTTTTTTTTTTAATTAAAAAAAAAAAAAGAAACTACCCCATCCACTGTGCCATGCAGCCCTACCCCACCATATGTTTTCAAGAAAAATCCCCCCCCACCAGTCTCATGCTAAGTCCCCACATCACTCCTTCTCCCGTAAGAAGTTATGTCTAAGTTTTATACGTGTATATTTAATTGCCAGTAATCCCTTCCCCCCACTTGCAAATGCAAGTTCACCCCACCTCCCCCACCATTCCCTGTATGATGCCACCAAAATCCCCTGCTTTATTACCCTCTTGCAAAAGAACACTCCTCCACCCCAAACCCTGGTTTAAACCACTAGAGCCTGTAAAAAAAGAAAACCATCTCCCGTCATAGCGAGTGTGACCTCAACTCTTCATAGTCTGTTATCAGAATGAATGGAGAGTGAGGTAATGTATATCCTAGTAGTTTTACCTGGATGGCTGGGTTTCAGCCAGTCAGGTATTACTACTAGTACATACATCACTCATCATTCATTCTGATCACAGACTTTAAAGAGTGAGGATGCACTTGCTCTGATGGGAATGTGTTTTTTTTTTTGTTTGTTTGTTTTTTTTTAAAGTCTACTAGTCTAAACTGAGGTTTGGGGGAGGAGGGGGGTTCTTTCTTTTAAAAGGGTGGGAAAGAGAGGTGCGTTTCTGTGACAAAATAATGGGATGGGTAGTAGGAAGATGGGGTGAACTTGCCTTGTGAGGATACTGGCAGTCATATGCACCTTATAACTTCACCAGGTATGGAGAAGAAGGGTTTACTGGGGGATCTTTGAAACATATTTGGTGGGAGGTGGGCACATGGCACTGAGGGTGGGGTGGTTTTATTTATTTATTTAAACCAAGAAAAGTTAAGAAAATGCAGGTATGGCCATCGGAACCCCTCCCCCAAAACTATTTTTCCCTCTGGTCGCAGCCTGCAGGGGCCTCTCTTCAGGCACCCTGGCCTGATCTGCCCAGCCTGAAGTCCCCCCATCCAGGCCTCCTCTCCCCTCCTCCTGGAGCCAGAACCCCCGGCTTAACCCCTCTGGGGTGGGGCTGCCCCTCCTCTTTGGGCGCTCTTAGGTTCTGGCCAAGCTGCAGGTGAGGGCCAGGGTGGAGGAACTGGAAGGCCAGATGGGTGGCATCCGGTGGTGGGCATAGGGGCCAGGTGTCATCACCTACTCCACAGAGCTAGGTTTTTCCATGTTCTGTTGCACCCCCCCCCCCCAGAGTCATGGGCGTGCAATGACATCTAGCGCTGGTGTGCGTGCTCCTGCACACGTCGGCAGGGACGTCTGCCCACAGTGCTACCCATGCCTTCACGAGCGCTCACAGGTGCAGTGATCCCTGCCTCTGCAGGGAGTCGCTAGCACTGGGAGACACATCCCTCCAATGCCCCAGGAGAGGAGAGCTGTCGTCAGATGCTCAATCTCCTCTCCTCCACGGCCAGCCCCCGGAGACCCAGGCTCGCTCCCAAACCCAGGTCACTGGCATAGTGTGAGGTGTGGTGTCCAGTGCCTCAACCCTCAACGTCACTGGGCCGGCCCCCAGGCCATTGGGAACTTAATTCTTTGTGAAGTATAAAGTATGAAGCTCCCAACTTCACCTGCGAAGTACAGCTTTGCAGTGCCTCTACTGAAGGGTCAAGATGAATGGAATTCACTTGTAATGTTTGACAACTAAGGAGTTTGGACAGGCTAAAGCATACTTTTGCTTTACAGCCAATTTTTATTGTTTCTATAGTTGACCTTGTTACTATTTGTTAAATGTTAATACATTTGTGGAGACCATTATTATGGCTGCAAGAGTGGTCTCACACACAACCTCAAGAGTGTGAGAACCGCATAATAAAACGGAGCAGTTCTGACACCACAAGGCTGAAAGTGAGAGCACAAAACATCTCCTGAATGTGCCCATTTCCAGGACAGCTGCACACAAGATACTCCACAGACTGAGAGCATCTCAAGTGCAGGAAAAGGGAGCGCTCTGACTGGTCGAGGGCACTCCCTCCATCTACTGTATAATTTGTGCTTACAATGTGTGACAAATGCCGATACAGATGGGCTGCAGGACCTCTGGGAATCCCAAAAATCACACTTAAACTAATCTAACAAAGAAATAAGTAAAGCAATGCCCCTACCTGGTGGAACCCTAGGTAGTCTTGGATTGTGGAAGATACGTAGAAGACCAACCCTTCAGCAGTAACCACGAGCACAAAGCCATTCAGAGCCTGCAGAGAAACATGCACAAAAATAACAAAATGTCATGTAAGGGAGAAACCTTCATATAAGAAAACTACAAAACATTAAATCTGCCACATGAATGGTAAATTGATCTATTATCTTTTCCTTTTTTATGCTTATTCAGAGTAATGATAGTACAAGATATTACAACAATGCAGGATTATGCCCAGTTTACACCGCTAGAATATGAAATAAATAAATATACAATAAATACATAAATGCATAAATAAGGGATACACTACCCCCCACTGGAAATACTGTTGATATTTTTTGAGTGTGGGGGGTAGCATATTCCATTTATGCCATACCCCCCAAAATGTGAAAAAATTGAATTTCTTGCTTACCATAAAAAATTTAAACTGTGTCTGTAAATGAAACACCACTCACTCTGTAGATATTTTTGTCCTGATCAACTTTTGTGCTCAAAATACCATGGTCCCATTTTGCATTGTAATTTTATTTGCAGTTATTGTTGCAAAAAGTGAAAACAAAATTGTATTTTCTGTCATTTTTGCTAATTATAAAAAAACTAAAAGGCAACGAAACACCACTCATTTTGTAGATATTTTTTGTGCTTAACAACTTTCATGCTCATAGTACCATGCTATCATTTTTCATTTTAAAGTTATTTGCATTTGAATACGGTTAGTACTGCTGCTGAGGCCAAACATTCTAAATTAATTCCAAATGAGCCAGTCAGGATCTACTATATAGAAGATAATGGACGGGCATCAGTGAACAACATAGAGGATACCGAATGGGCAGCGGTGTGTAACAACGCTATGTTAGCTTTCGAGTGATTCTCTTGGCGACTATGTTAAACCTCAAGAGTGAAGCTCGAGAGGTTTACAGGGTTGCCAAGGGAACCATGAGAAGGCAAACAGCGTTGTTGCACACCGCTGACCATACGTTGTCTTTTATAGTGTATGGTCAGCGGAGAAACAAAAAAATGATGCCAGTGTTGGAAACAATAATCTACTACTACCACCTCCACCTCTACTTCCAGTGCAACTTCCAACTGCATGGTAGCGTTTTGACAGAGTTCCGCGACTCTCTCGCCAGTTACCTGATAAACTTTTTAAACATAGGCATGTTCGGCTGTTATGGGGGCCATGGCAACCGCATCGCGTGGTGGCTTGAATCTGTTACACTATCGATGTGACGCACCGTTGATAGTATAACAAGAGTGAGACGTCGCATCGATAATGTAAACGCTGTAAAAAGATGATTTTTGGGCCATAACAGCGTTCTACCGTACATTATAAGGCTGTATTCACTTCTAGAGGTTGTCATGAGAACCTAGTAAACCGAGAGCAAAGTGCAAGAGGTTTACTGTTGTCATGACAACCTTGAAGTGAATTCAGCTTTGCTGTTTACTAGTACCCATCCACTGTCTTATATAGTGTATGGACAATGAGTAAATCTCAACATTCCACTTCTTGAGACATTTACAAAATCTATGCCTCTTTCTGACTGTCCCCAGCTGTCCATAACTAAACCCCACTTGGCTCTAAGTGTTAAACTGTCAGCACGACGGCGTGCCTTCTTACTACTTTGCTGACCAAAGCCACCTATACTGGGTCTTCCCAACAACTGTCACAGTTTTGTTAGAAAACAAACAAAAAAAAAAAAAAACACTTGTGCAGCTCTTTTAGACTGTCCCCGCCCCCCATGGTCAAGCCCCAGTCGGCTCTTACTGTTAGCTCTTCAGCACGACGGAGCACCTCCTTGATCCTCTCCCTTTGCTGACCATAGCCACCTATACTGGGCGGTCTTCATGATGGGAGTCACTGCCACAGTTTAAAAAAAAAAAAAAAAAAGGCAATGAGATGGGACAGGGCGCAACAATCTGGGGAGGCAGCGGCAGTAGCGCGTGCTGTCGTTCCATGCTGTTGTATCATCGATGTGACGTATTCACAATCGCATAACAACATCGTGATGTCACATCGATAGTACAACAACACTGTGAATCACTTGAATTCAGTTAATAATAACATTCTACTATACACTGTATGTATATGTTGGACCTAGAATGAGAATATTTTAATATTCTCATTCTAGGTCCCAAGGAGGGAAAAATGTCAGCAATATTTGCCCTTTAATATACTCACAGGTATAGCATAAATACATTTATTTCAAAACTTTTATCAGAAAGGACATACTGACCTGGTATCAATACATAAATAACAAAATAAATAAAACCTTGTATTTGAACTTACACTCTATGATTATCTCTCTGAAGCTGCACTAGATACAGTTTTATTTTATTGTACTTTTTCATTTAGAAGTTTTGCACACATAAATAGCCTTGTTTGTTAAACACCTGCTTTTCTCGACAAACCCAGGGGAAAAGCTACAGCAGCAGAGTAGTTACAAGTTGTTCAATTCAAAATCATCATTAATTCTAAAGACCCAAACATAAATACGATGGAATGTACAGTAATTAAGTAAAGGTCCATCTAGTCTGTCCCCTGCTTTCCTAGCATTTGTGTACAAGCAAAAATTGTAACAGGAAATTGCGGATGTCCACACTGTGAAGGGTGAGGTAGCTTTGGCGTGCACAGTCAAAATAGGTTGCGCTACACCCATTGCTTTTTGAAAAAAGCAACAGAAAACTTATTGCATATTTCAAAAGTCATTATTAAATTGATACTGTCTCAATGTTTCATCTACATGGCTTTTTCTGAACACTTCTGTAACCAAAAATGAAAACACATTTATTTAATGCTCTAAAAATGATGATTTTTCATACATCAGGACTTTCTTTTTAAACAGAAAAACAGTGTCTGCACAAGAAGTCTAACAGCTTCTTAACTACTTTTGCCTCCCGTTTCTGGTATTCTTTTTATACCTTACGATGCACCCTGGTGCTATAGGAAAGATCTGGGAATATGGAGATTTCACCATTTCCATATTGTAGATGTCTGCCTTCTGACAATGTCCAGGATGCAATCTCGATTGCCCATGCTGGTGCACACCACTAACAAGGTGCGTGGTGTAGAGTGGTTTGTTGGGGCCTACCAAGGAGTAAGTCTGTAAACTTTTCCTCATGATAATGCAGGGTCAGACTCGGTCATTCCTAGCATTTGAGACAGCATTGTTGTTACAAAGTCTAGAGCATCTTCACCCTCTGAGGCCTCGGAGAGAAAAATGATGCCCACATTCCACTCCCTGGCACGATTCTTTAATGTTTCAAGGTGCTGTCTTAACAGGTTTGAACTTTTTTTTTCTTTTTTTAACTTTCTGTTTCAAGCCCCTCATATCACCACAGCCAGTGAATCCCCTAAGGCGTCCCATGACTCTGCCTGATCCCAAGTACCGGTGGCCCACACTCCCATATTGCCTCAGTTTGCCCTCCAGGTGGGGAAGGAGGGAGCCGTTCATCTCCTTCCTAACGCAAGTCATGTAGGGTTGGTGTCTTTGGGTCCTTGCTAAGGCACCAGGGGTCATCATCTGGCCTGACTGTGGGGCCATTTTTCCATGTTTCTGCACTCCCGTAAGGAGCTCAATGGATGTGGAGGCATGTCCAATGTTATCCAGTGCCCAGCCAACATCTTCCTTACATAAGGTGCCCTCAGGCAGTGCTTCCACCCGTGGTCACCCAGGTGGCAGTATAGTAGTGGGGACAATGGCCTTCCTTCCCCTAAAGGAAGGTGTCCCTGGGTCGCCTCAATTCACACACTGCTTGGCCCCGATAACCTGAGTTTTGTTCCCAAACCCGAGTCACCAGTGTTGTGGGTGGTAGAGCTACCACTGCACTGACGGGCCGGATAGTGGATAAATTCTTGGCTTGCTGTGCTGTTTGTTTGATCCTGTCCACCTGGGTTTCCAAGGTTGTCACCCTGGAAAGGATTGAGGAATATCCTGCATCCAATGGATTACAGGATCTATGGCAGCATGGTTTCACAGGGGTATGGTCATGCCAAACAGACCTGATAAGTTTCTTTGACTAGGTAACCAAGGAGTTGGATCAGGAAGGAGTGGTGAACGTTGCCTATCCGGATTTCAGCAAGGCTTCTGACACTGTTCCACATAGGAAACTGATAAGCAACTTGAGGGGTGGGTAATAGGGTGGTAACCTGAGTAAAAAAAACTGGTAAGGGGATAAGACACATTAGGCAGTGGTAAACGGAGTTCACTCAGAGGAAGGGAAGGTGACCAGCGGGATAACTCAGGGATCAGTGCTGGGACCGGTCCTCTTCAATGTCTTTATAAGCAACATAGCCGAGGAACTGAAAGGAATGGTCTGACTCTTTGCAGATGACACCAAGATCTACAACAGAGTGAGCACTCGGGGTTGGGGTGGGGGTGAAAAGGACAGGTAGGGGATCTGAAAAGACTGAGGAGCAGTCGGGGTGTAGCAGCTGGTTTTAATGCTAAAAAACTGCAAAGTAATGCATTTGGGCCATAGTAACCTGAAAGCGGAGGACAAAATGGGTTGGAATGATACTGACAAAGACCAGCAGTAAACAGACCTAGGGATAATCATACCAGATGATCTAAAGGTGGCCAGGCAGTGTGACAAGGCAGTCAGAAGGGCCAGTGGAATGCTGGGGTACATAGGAGGGAGTATCGCCAGCATGAAAGGGGAGATGGTGGTGTCCCTATACAGATTGCTGGTAAGACCTCACCTTGAGTACTGTGTCCAGTTCTGGAGACCACATCTCAGGAAGTACACAGACAGAGTGGAGGCAGTCCAGAGGAGGGCTACCAAAATGGTGCAGGGTCTGCATCAAATGCCTTACGAGGAAAGGCTTAAGGGGCTAAATTTGTACACCCTGGAGGAGAAGAGGGATAGGGTGGATATGACAGATACCTTTAAATACTTCACGGGGATTAACAAGGTACATGAGGGGTGCATTTTTCAGAGAAAAGGGTGCTCTAGAGCAAGGTGGCATGCTATGAAGCTGAAGGAGAGTAAATTCAGGAGGGATGTGAGAAAGCACTTATTTACAGAAAGGGTGGTGGATGCCTGGAACAGCCTTCCAGTGGAGGTAGTGGGGGCAAAAACAGTGGTGGGATTCAAAACTACCTGGGATGGGCACGAGGGAATCGTAGGGATGAGGGGGGAAGGAGGAGAAAAGATAGTGCTGTAGATCAGCAGCAAAAAATGACGGTAAAAAAAATGCCAGACTGAGTGGGCCCAGCGGCACGATTCCATAGCTTAACCGCACAGTTGAAACCACACCATCAAAACAAGTGTTGCACCCCACCCCAAAACCCCTCGCACAATCTGAAACCACGCTAGGTTAAATAAACCAACTACAAACTGTTTTGTCTGCACGGTTTTTGTCTGTGCGGTATTCCATCACGATCTTGGCAGTGTACCCAGCGCCCTCATCTGCCATCGCACTCAATGTTTGCAGTTAAGCATCTAGCCCCCCCCCCCCCATGTCTTGAACCGGGCAGACTAGCAGGGTGAGGGCAGTGTTGATGGTCATTAGGCATCAGTGATACCTCACCAGGCCCGAGTCACTCCTGCCAGAGGCTCCATCTTGTTGCTACAACTGCACTGCTCATGGATGCGATGTTTTGGGCTTAAAAAGGTCTGTTGCTACAGCAGAGTTATGAGGTTTCCATATTAATTTAATTTACGACATATGAGAATTACCAAATTGTCATTTTAAGGCTAAAGCTGCAGTTTTCTCAAAGAAATACACCTAAAATAGCAATCGCCCTCGGGAGCTTGAAGAGGAGCAGTTGATCTTGTCTGCTGCTAAGCCACACCCCCAGCTATGCTGATTTTTAATCACTGTTTAAAATCCTTTTTTCATGTGTGTGCCAAGTTCTCTGTTAATTCTTTGCTGGCTTAACAAACATACAGAGGCAACTCACCAGATCCTTCTTTCCTAATCAAGTTACTTTTTACTTCATAAAATGATGGCTAGGCCAAGAGGGATGATAACAAAAGTAAACTGTTGCTTCATTTTGCTGACCAGTCTATTGGCTGGCAACCTTACATAGACTCTGACAGCAGATAAGGGCCACTTGGCCTACCTAGTCTGCCTATATCATTCATTTTTGCTTTGGGCCTACTTGCTCTACAATGCTGACTCCTCCCTCCCCTTACTTGCCCCTATGATTCCCTTGTGCCTGTCCCATGCATTTTTGAACCCTGCCACTGTTTTTGCCCCCATTATCTTAGCTGGAAGGCTGGCCCATGAATCCGCCACTCTTTCTGTGAAGAAGTATTTCCTCACATCTCTCCTGAACCCCCCCCCCCCAGCTTCACAGCATGTCCCTTTGTTCTAGAGTACGTTTCAGAAAAATACTCCCCTCCTGTACCTTATTAACCTGCAGGATCCCCTCGCTCTCCTTTCCTGAAAGGTGTAAACTAAAGCAGTACGGCAGAGATCAGCAGCAATCGTCATTTTTGCTAAACAAAGGGGTTGGAGGTTACTGATTGTGTAAAATCTCTCCACTTATATTTTGTTCCTAAGCCACTAATCAGCTTGGTGAACAGTATGTGCAAAGCATATTCTTCATCTCTAGATGTACTACCTTGCACTGACCCATATTAAATCTATGTCCCCATTTCTTGACCCATACTCTAATATATGCAGGTCCCCCTGTTGCACATCACTCCCCAATGCACCGTGTTCAGTCATCTTGCAAATAAAGGCCCTGTCCACATTACGCCTCTGTAATGTTACAGAGTGCCCAAACTGTTACTGCAGCGGTCTGCGTTTACCTGTAACGTTACAGCAGGCGTTTTAAGTAACCATTGTTGAAACCACATATGAGAGGGTTTAACCGCGGTTATGAAACCGATTACGCCTCGGTAACGTTACGGGTGTGAGCCGTAGACGTGTGTAGATCCCCTGCAGGGTCCGTAGCACAGCCTGAAACTGCATCCTGGAACGGGTGCCGTGTAACGGTCACCTGGCACCATTAGTGCGGACCGGTGGTACCGGTCCCATAACGGACACCGCCGCAATGTGGACACACTGCACGGCTCCTCAGCTGTAACGGATTGCATCCGTTACCGGGACGGAGCGGTGTAGTGTGGACAGGGCCTTAGTGTCATCAGCAAACTTGATTAGCGTGCTGCTGACCCTTGCTTCAAGTCATTAATTGATTAAAGAGAAAAGGACCCAGAAATGATCTACTGGGTAAACCACTTAGAACACCCCTCAGCTCTGAATGGTAACTATCCACTTCCACTCCCTGCTTTCTACCTGACAGCCTGTTGGCTATCCACAGCAATGTACACTTTGCAGACCCCATAACATGTCACTCTCTCTCCATGAACATTTCATGAGATACGGCAGGGTTTTAAATAATTGATTAGCAGTTTTTTTCTTGGGACACTGCTAACTGTACAGAAAGTATTTATATAAGTTTTCCAGAAGTGTTATGTTTGTTAAACACAATGAAGCAAGTGCTATGCATTTTCACAATGTTTTAGTACTTTTATGAGCAAAATGCTAATCAATTTTTGGAGTTAAATAAAACCCTGTATGGTGTTAAAGGCCTTGCTGAAGCCCAGAACGAGTATATCTACTGCATGACTATTATCAACCTCCCTTGCTAACTCCTTAAAGAAGACAGTTTGTTTTGTTAAGATCTTTCTTTTGTGAATCCATATTGTGAGCTATAATTTTTTTCCATGAGCTGAACCACCACATCCTTTATGACTGACTACAAAACTTTGTCAAGCACCAAGGCAAGGCTTTCAAATCTGTAGTAACCAGAATCCAGCTTTGCCCCTTTCCTGAACTGGGGGGGGGGGGAACAACAGTTCTGTTCCACTTATCTGGCACTGTCACGCTCTTTAACAGTACTGAAACACATCAGCATGGGGCCAGCCAGAATCCCTCTTAATTCTACAAAAAAATCTAACAAATGAAATGCTCATATATCCAGGTCTCAGATGGCTCACCACTGATCTCAGTTTACTGTATACTGATACGGTACATGAACAAAAACAGTTTAGTCCATTTTCTATATCAATCAATCTAGCCACAACTTGACACATCTAGAATTTTTCTTATAGACATTAAAATTTATTTTAACACGCTATTATTTCACTTTTGATGACAAGTACTTTTTACAAGTTAAAAATACAGGGTTAGGCCAGCCTGGTAGTGTTGAGGGCTGAGGCGCTGGACGGCTTACATCGCGCCACACCAGTGACCCAGGTTCAGGAATGACCTCGGTCATCAGGAGCCGGGGGAGAGGGACTCAGCGTCCGAAAGGCGGCTCTCCTCTCCCAGGGTGGTTGTCTGCCCCCCCCCCATAGTTCTGCTCCCATCGGGTGGAGGTCTGACAGGAAGTGTAGGTAGGAGGAGGTGGTAGCGACTGCCAGAGGTGGGGCAGAAGGGGCCAAGCTGATACCCAGCATGTGTGTGCGCCTTCACATGCATGCACGCACATCTGCTGGGATCCTGAGAGAGAAAAAATAAAAGGGGGAAAAACTGCAAAAACTACTAATGGAAAAAAAAAATACAGGGTTAGAAGCCACAGATGCCCCTCTTACATCAACCTTTTCTTAGCCTGGTGGTACAAAATGTGTTTAGAATTACAGTCATCAAACAGTTTCAAATAAAATAGTCCAATGGAGCAGGTACTCCGATGACAGGTGGCGTATATGCCAGGGAAATGAACCAGAAGCCGTAAGACCTGTGAACTGCAAAAATACCAATTCCTTAATTGTATCATTTAAGTACAGACAAAAGACCAAATGAATTTCTCTATGTTCTTGTTTATGCAAATGATCAGAGCAGAGTGGCCGATAGAACATACCACAAGCCCACAGCGTGGAATTCTCTGCTGAGAGTCAAACAAAGACCCCTACAGCCTGGTGAATAGTATATTTTTTATTTATTTATTGTAATCTCGGATAACACCTTTGAGAACAAGCTCACTGCATAGGTTCAACGTCGGAGGATTAAAACAAATTGGTAAAAGTATGATACAGAGAGTCAAACTGAGTGGTCAGTTCTGAAGAATCCACAGAAATTGTCCAAACGTATTAAAATTTAAAAACCTTGCAGAGGAACTCAAGAGCGGTTCCACCCTCCAAACGCACCAGCGTTAAAGCGCCGAGCCATTAGGGCGCCAGTCAGCAATGTCGCCAACCACTGTTTTTGCAGGGGGTGTCCCCCCCCCCCCGCACCCCTCCTACTTTAGATTCCAACTCCGGGGTGACTCTGGAAGTCGGGTGGCAAATCCCGGGTTTGGTGCCCTGATGGCTCGGCACCCTAAGCCATTTTCTTTTTCACTGGGGCTACTCGACTGAGATGACTGAACTGGCTGGCAAGAGAGAAAGGGAAACAGAGAAATCTCCACATACCATGCAGAAAACTGTTTTCACTACAAAGTTAAACCATACCAGACCAAATCAGACACATGCTCCACTAATACTAGTATATACTTAACAGTGACCCTGTGCTAGCACAGTCAACAGACAGTTTTTCTCTGATCTCCTTTAAAGAGGCAACTAATATTGGGGATCAGCTGGTCTGCAGCCACTTCACATGACCCAAACTTACTGATTTCCAATTAAACAGGAAGAATTCTACAAATGTTATATAACATTTGTAAATCTGCTCAATCAGGTAAAGCGTTTGAATGCCCTAAGTATAGAACCAAGACCATTATCAACCACCACATTACGTGTGGTACCAGTTTAGTTCAGTTTCTGAGACCAACCTTTATTTGTTTTGGTAGTCATGAAAGAAGGGGTAGGAGTTATTTTCCTGTTTACACTCTCGTCCTGGGAAAGGTGGAGGGAAGATACAGGAATTATTGACTGACAATGAATCAGGTTAAGCCGTTGGTGGTTTAGTGAATGGGGACATTTGGCTATGAAACCATGGAAATTCCTCTACTCTTTGTCAAGAGGTACCATGGAACTTTAAATGTCCACCTGAACAGCCATCAGAACAGGCAGACCGAACCATGGTTTGATGTTTCATGCGTCCCCTGGAAGTGCATTATACCAGCACAATGCTGAACTCGAAGTGCCTTGGGCAACTTTTTTTTTTTTTTTTTTCATAATTAAAACCAGGTATTTTATTTTGTTACAGCTGACAAGTAAAAAGTAGTCCCACCACAGCTGTCAATCATCTGTCTATCCACACGTGCAATAAATGGAAGGTTTGTTTATTTTATCTTGGAACGCAGGCATTCAAACTTCAGTAGCATTCCACTGGGTGAATGTTCACCTCTCCCCACACAAACACGTACAACAGAAGGCCTATGTAAAGCCAGGGATTCAACTGTATCTAAAGCAGTGCAAACCGCAAAGATTTCCATGGTAGGCAGGTAAGGACAGATTGGGGGGGGGGGGGTTCATGGTCAGAAAAGAAGTTCCAAAAAATAAAACAGCGTGTAGTACTTTATTTTTTATATATATGAGTGAGGAGGTGACTACAAAGGAAAATAACATTTAATTAGTCTGTTCTTTTTATTTTGAGAAAGTTTTACTTTAAGGACCTAGGTGATTTTTTTGTAAGTAAAGGTGGCAGCCATGTGTGTAATGGTAGTCGAGAATTTTGAAAAATCATTGACATTGTTGTTAGTATGCTTTGTCTGGATTACCAGCACTTTTTTTTAAACCATGTATTGTGATCTCTCAACGCACAGGTCCATTTTATAAAGGATTTTAATGCATGCTACAGGGAAGTAAGACAGAAGGCCAAGTGTCCTTACACCCATGGGAAGTGCATTCAAACCCTTTAATGTACACACTCTGGAGTGGCTTATTATGCTTATAAAATGACTTGCTGCTATTTTATATTACATGTAAAGTGAACCATTTTAAAATGATATATATATATTTTTTTTTTTTTTACACATATTATTTGTTTAAATACATTTTAAGTAACAGAATATACACATGAAATAGTCACTGATTTTGTAGGCAATGAAGCTTTTTTGCCTTGGTAATGAGATCAAGTACTTTACCATACAGTGCTAGGAATTTAATGCAGTTAGGTGACATCTTTCAGCACCTTCAGTTTCTAGATTGTTTTCTTGCCATTTTATAATGTAATAAATTGCTGTAAAACACTCACAATTTTAGACTTACATTTAATCCCCAGCACTATTCATTCTATTTATTTTTTCTTTCCCCGTGCTTCTTTCCCTAGTATTTGCAGAAGATGGTACAAATAACAAGGTCAGTTATTACACTACAGCATATCTCCAATCATTTTTATTCATGCGGAGTTCATTTTAGAAATGTATCTATGTAGGACACTGACTCATAGACTACAAAAAGTAAGGGTCAAATGAAAAAAAATAAATAATGGGCCTTATTGTTCAACAGAATTCAGATCTGTAAAGCAGCAGTGTAAAACTGTTTGAACAGTGAGCAGGTTGTCCCCAAAGGAGAAGAAAAGGCGCGCCAACATTGAAAACTGTGTGACAACTGTCACAATCCCCCCACTCTGAAATGAACACTGTTCATGTACATTTATCATCACAATTGTACACACTAATAATTGGTAGGATTTCACAATGTTTATTTGCTATTCTGTTTCTTTCTTTTATTCTTTCTGCTGAGCACATTCCATATATTACTGCCCACAGTAGCGGGCTCTAGCCACAAATGGTTACCAGGGCACAGCTGGGGCACAACCGATGGCAGCCAGGGCACTGATACATTGTTACTATGGGGAAAGTTCTGCACCATATGGGGCACCAACTGGGGCACAGCATTTGTTTACTGGGGCACGTGCCCTGGCGGGCCCTGGTGTAGAGCCGCCACTGACTGCCCATGAAATCTATTACAGTAAGCTTCTGTGGACAGTTAGTAGCACAGAAATGTAACGGATTCAAATGGTATACTGTTACTTTTAGGGCCACTGTATAAATTGGGTTACTTGAGGTACAAACGCTACAAAGTCCCCTTGCCCTTATAGCCCATGGGGATAGATCTGGTCACGGCTCCATTTATATGCCACAGGCCTCCAACCTGGTATTAGCACTCCAGCTCAATGGTATATTTGTCAATCTAGCCACAACCAGCTCCCTCAGCTTTACCAAAACCAGCTCGCCTGAAGTTTAGAATCCTGCTTTTAATTTTTGTGCTGTAGCTTCCTCCATTACTTCAAAATATAAAATGGGCAAGGAAATCCCTGTGTTCTGATTGGCTGAGACTTGGTTTTAGCCATGGCAGTAAAAGAGTACCACCAATGGCTAAAAACAAGTCCCTGCCAACCAGAGTAACTCACAGAATTCATAAGCCACTTAATTTCTTATTTCCATCACAAACAAGGCTGCAGCCTTTACTCATACATAAAAAAAAACTCAACTAAGCCCTAAAAATAAAAGTCCATTAAATTAAATAAAGTAAATAATATTGTTTACAGTCATGAGCCCCGCTTACACACATATACAAATTTTAAAAATCAAGTACTAAAGAGTTTTCATTGCTGGTGTTTCTTTGATGACCATGAAAAATTCCCCTCCTATCCCTACCACTTTGCTGGAGAACTCCCTGTTCCTTACCTGGCAACAGATAAAATTGAGGTTCTAGCTCTACTTAAGGCGTGTGTGTGTGTGTGTGTGTGTGTCTTTGTGTATGCCAGTGGAACTGTTAAGAATTTTAATTCACGTATTCCATGTTACCATTCTGTGTGTGCGTGTGTGGGGGGGGGCATTCTACTATTGGAATAATGCAGAGTTTTGAATTCTTCTATTCCACGGTAAATAGAGGATTGTGTATGAGCAAGCATACACAACAAGGCAGTTGTGATCGAGAGGTTTCCGTGGTAACCAGAAACCTCAAGAGCGTAGCTCGAGAGGTCCGTTACCACAGAAATCTCAAGAACCTACAACTGCCTTGTTTGTGTATGCTTGCTCATACACAATATTTTATAGTGTATGGGCAAGCATAATCAGCGCTCCGTGATCCCCCAAACAAGTCTACCTCTGAAAATAAGGTTTACTTCGGGATGTGTAGCAGCGCGCCAACTTCTGCATCGCCGTAGGCCGCTCAATTGCGCATGCGCGAATGCGTTCGATCTTGTTGTGCTGCACCGGTGACGTACTCGGTGCAGCACAAGATAGTGACGCACTGAGGCAAACACAACAATGCTGTTGGGAGCATGGATTTCCATGCTCAACAGCGCTCTACCATACACTATAATCGCATAATGTATTGAGTGTAAAGAAAGACAGATGACTGACAGGTGAAAAACATCTGTGGAGGTACTATTTTACATTATTTAGCAACATTTTAGTACATTTTTTGTGGCTTTGAAAACTTTTACAATGTTCTTTTTTTAAAAAGTTGCCTATGGGTCCATTTTATATAAGCAATATGACATTCCTTACTTATGTCATTATATATGCAATCAAGCTCACATGGTCTCGGCGGGAGGGGGGAAGCTAATGAAGTAGTGCTGTTATGCTGTATGCACAGCTATTTATTCATCCTTTCTTAGGAAGCATGGGGGGCGGGGAATTAGGGACCCTGTCTCTTCCAACCTTAATAGCTATGCTTAAATGTTATTACAAAGTAATTTATTGTGTTCCCCTGACTAATTTTAATAACCCCACCAAAGGAATGCTCCTGGAATAACGTCCTCCTTGGTATGTGTGTGGTTTGTATTCCCCTAAAACTCAGACTCAAATTTGAACAACTTTTGCTACAATAACTTTTTCCAACTATAGTTCCTTGCCATGCTAGTGGCTTACTACCTAATTAAACCTTCCCCAAACTTAACCGAATCTATGAAGGAAGATCTAGTCAGAGTTCCCTTCCCTGTGTTATTTTATTTTTTTTGTCTATTGCATGCAAACAACAATAATACAGAGAATGACAACCATAAATCACAAAACATTACACACTGTTGGCGCAGCAACAAACTGAAAGTAAACAGCACCAGACATTATGACGATTAGTATATTATCCACTTATCCGTAAATCTCTTTCCCAGATTTGTCTTAATTAAAAACTTAGAAAATTCACATGAAAATACATAACAATTAAAAAATATAATATACATGAACAAAAATGAGAAGAGCGAGGCATGATGGGCAGAAGGACCAGCCTTGGGGGCGTGGCTTAAATGCAGAAGGGCAACTTAACTTTTTGCTCGTAGCCACCTCGACAAAATCTGCTCATTCTAAACCCCATCAGACCGCTAGTAGCAAATCCAGAATACTCTATTACCATGGTACTTTTCATCTGGAACCCACAGCTGCAGCGGCAGCAGCCCAGCTTCCACACATCAGGAGCTTACCGAACGAGAAGGTCCAGCGGACCAAAGGACAACTGTGCACTGACCAATACTTACAATGGCGGTGGCACCTATACACCCACCCGTGGAGACAGAAACTGAGCAGGAGATGTTTGCCCGGCTGCTGGCAGAAGTCACCGAAGTCAGAGCAGTCTGCATTGATAGCAACAGAGAACGTAAGACACTGCATGCCACAGTCTTGGCCACTGAGAAGAAACTGCAACAGATGGAGAACAAGGTGGCCTTAGTGGACAGTCGCCTCCGAGAGCAAGGTATTCTGATACAGACAATGTGGGATAGGATAGATGATCTGGAAAACAGGAGCCACCAGCAGAATCTCCAATTTGTAGGCTTCCCAAAAGGGCTGTGAGGGGAGAGACTGTTGCGGCTTCCTGCAAAGGATATTGCCCATCGTTCTCAAAACTCAGGGTGGCATCCCCTATGAACTGGATAGAGCTCATGGCCAGGACTGCCAAGATAGGAGATCACGCAACCATCTTGCTGCATGCCAGGGAAAGGGGAACCCTCAAATGGCAGGAACACCTAATCCAAATTTTCCCCGATTATTCCTACGAGCTCTCTAAGAAGAGAAGGGCGTATGCAGTGGTCAAAAAATGCCTCCAACACCTGGGCATAGAATACTGCTTACGGTACCCCTCCACACTTAGAGTGATCATCAACGGGGTCCCGAAGAAGTATGACACACTGGGTGCTGCAGAACAGTACCTAGACACACTCCGGTCAGCAAAAGTACATCACAGATCATCACCATGGGATAAACTACAAGCCCCCATGGACACCTCTACCCAGTTACTCAAACAGCGAGGGCAGGGGTCCCAAACACAAGAGACAGAGGTGGAAGGGAATCTGGTTGGATGGGGGCATAATCACAAAACTAAGGGGAAAGACAGCCACAGGTCCTGGAGCGCAAGGCAAGATGAACAGCCGCCCAAGGCAGCCCGAATTTGCTGCCGCAGCCGGAGTGGAAAGTAAATACAATAGGCCTGTTGGACTCTCTCCCACCAGGCTCCGAAGGTAACAGATACACACCACTATGCAGTCACTCCCCGGGGCCAGCTGAAGACTTCCCACTGTTAACCTACACAACGGGACACCCTGAACCACAGGCTCAGCCAGCATCATCCTGGGCTGACCTGGCGGCCAGTTCAGTGCAACCGAACAATCTACCCATGACAGAAAATGAGGGGAACATCGGACAAGGGACTGCCACCCTAGGCACAAGGGAGAATGGTGAACTGTACACAAGGATGACCTATGGATTACCAGCATAAGGACCTTAGTCGGACTATTTATTTTTTTCCCTTTTTTTTTTTTTCTTCCAAACTGCTAAGTCTTTATTGTATATTCAGCGTCAGTATTGTAAAACTCAGGGGCTGCTCAGCCCTCCCCCTCCTCCTCCACATACCAGAATGAGATGTGTGCAGATAAGGTAAGAGGGATAGACAAAAGTGGGTGAGCAAAGGGTGGGGGAAGGGGTTGGAAAGATTCCATTTGCATGACTGAAGCCGACAGTGCTGGGGACGCAGTTGTAAACAACCAGATGATCCCCACTTAACACTAATGTTAATTTAAGTCTGTGGACAGATATAAGGAGTGGAGCCTATGGGGAACAGCACCCGGTAGTACAACAACAACCCCACCAGTACTGTTGTGGCACACAACAAGCCAGAAAGTTATGTATTTCAGAACAAAGTGTCCCAATGGAGGGAAACATAGGGAACAATGCTCAGAGCTGAAAGGGGGGGAATGAAATAGAGCTAACAAGCCGGGAGAAAAAATTACTTACCTTAGTAATTATGTTTCTTCTAATGGAGTCTTGCTGTATTCTGACAATTGCAGTGATTCCCAACCTTTGAACTGCCCCGGAGAACAAATAGTTAACTTTCTATGCAGGGCATAGAATGCTGAGCTCAAGCTCGGTTGAAGTCTCTGTCTGGAGTGGTTCAAACCTAAACCGTCAGATTCTTACGAGCCCAACTGAACTAAAAATTCTATGTGGAAATTGTAAAAATTCTTACTAGCCAACTGGCTGAAAAAAGTTTTGGATTCCCAAGGAAGACTCAAGTCAGGAAACCCAAAACCAAAACCCAATGTACCACAAATAACAATAATAAATCAGCACCCAAACAAAAAGGAGGAGGGTGCAAGCCAAAAACACCCTTGGGGTGCAACACTGCACCTGCCCATCCACTTCCCAAAAACAGGTTCTGAGAGGGGAGGCAGGGAAGGAGGACAGAATACAGCAAGACTCCATTAGAAGAAACATAATTACGAAGGTGAGTAATTTTTTCTTCAAACAACATGAAGTCTTACTGTATTCTGACATTGAGACTACTAAGCAGTACCTCCAAGGAGGAGGGACAGAACCTACTTTGGGAATAGGCTCTGAAGTACTGCTGTGCCAAACCGAGCATCACTCCTAGCCTGGATATCCAGAGAGTAATGCTTGGTAAAGGTATGGACTGTTTTCCAGGTGGCTGCTTGACAAATTTCTAGGAAAGGGATATCCCTGGCAGCAGCCAGGGAAGCAGCTGTACCTCTTGTAGAATGAGCCCTCAGGCCTGAGGGTGGAGTTTTTCCCAGTTTTACATAGCAGAATTGTATACAAGACACAATCCACCAGGCAATAGATCTTTTGGTGGCAGGTTTGCCCTTTCCCACTTCTCCATAAGTGAGGGACAACTGGATGGAGTCAAACCTGTGACCCTCGGTACAATCTATGTAGTAACTAAGGGCTCTTTTGACATCTAAACTGTGTAGCCTCCTCTCTCCTGAGGAATACTGATCAGTGAAGAAAACAGGGAGAGACACAGACTGGTCTGAATGGAAGTCTGAAACCACTTTGGGCAAGAACCTTCTATTGGTTCTAAGGACCACTTTATCCCTGTGAAATGAGATAAAATCAGGTTCCACTGACAGGGCTTGCAATTCGCCAATATGCCTGGCAGAGGTAATGGCTACCAGGAACACAGTTTTCCAAGTCAAGTACTTAAGCTCTGCTGAAGACATAGGCTCAAAAGGGGGTTGCATAAATTGAGCAATGCAAACATTCAAATCCCAGGCAGGGGCAGGGTCTCTAAAAGGAGGACTGGTGTGAAGCAATCCTTTAAAAAATTTATAGAACACAGGATGGGAAGACTTCCCCACTGACAAAAACGCAGAAACAGCTGACAAGTGTACTTTGAGAGTAGCTGGTCTGAGGCATAGGCCATTAAGATGGACCATATAATCCAGAACCGTAGGCAATCCAGCAGTGTCTGGAGAAACATGCTTCTTAGAACAACAAATACTGAATCTTTTCCATTTGGAGTTGTAAGTCTTTCTGGTGGAGGGCTTTTGAGAAGACTTGAGGATATCCAGAACCCCTTGGGAAAGATGCAGATCTGCAAACTCTAACTCTTCAAGAGCCATGCTTTGAGATTGAGAGACTGAAGATTGGGGTACCAAATCTTTCCCTGAGAGGATGTTAACAGGGTGTAATTCCTGGGAAGATGGACTGCTAGGGACAGCAACAGGGGGTACCAGGGCTGTCTGGCCCAATCTGGAGTGATCAGAATCACCTTGCAATGTTGAGACCTTATTTTTACCAAAACTTTGAACAGGAGTGGGAAGGGGGGAAAAGGCATACAGAAACTTCCCTTCCCAATTCAGGATCAGGGCGTCCAGAGGGACTGAGCCCAAGACTGGAGGTCTGCAACAAAAGAGAGGGAGTTGGTGATTGTCTGGGGCTGCAAAGAGATCTACCTCTGGAGTGCCCCACCTTGAAAAAATCACTTTCAACACCTGAGGGTCCAGGGACCATTCGTGATGGCCCTGAGAAACCCTGCTCAGTGCATCTCTTAGCACATTGTCCTTGCCTGGAAGGTGAACTGTTACAAGAGAGGTTTGCAGGGAATAAGCCAAGGACCACAACTTCATGGCTTCTGTGCACAAGGCCATGGACCGAGTGCCTCCCTGCTTGTTGATGTACCACATGGTGGTGGTGTTGTCTGTTCTGACTTGAACCACCCTATTCTGTACTGACTGTGAAAATGCTTTTAGAGCCAGAAAAACTGCTCTGGGCTCTAGAAGATTGATGTGGAGAAGGGAATCTTGGTGGGACAACAGCCCCTGGGCAGTAAGGGACCCCAGATGGGCTCCCCAGCCCAGGAGAGAAGCATCCATGGTAAGGACCACTGAACAAGACTGAGTAACAAAAAGAACACCTTGTCTTAATTTGTCCTGATCCTGCCACCACTGGAGGGCTTGGATCAAGGTCAGAGTCACTGGGATCAGTTTGGTAAGGGAATCCTTCCTCTGAGACCAGAAAGCTCTCAGGTGGAACTGAATATCCCTCATCTGGAATCTTGCCCCTTGGACCACTGCTGTTGAAGCTGCCATGTGGCCCAAGAGCTGGAGGAAATGCCTTGCTGGTCAAGATACCCGAAGGCTGAAGGAAAAAGCTAGTTCCATAAGAACCCTTGCCCTTTCTAGAGGAAGAAAGGCTCTTGCTCTGAGTGTGTCCAGTTCTGCCCCTATAAAGGTAAGAAGCTGGACTGGTTCGAGAACTGACTTGGGAAGTTGAGAAGAAATCCTAGAGAAGTGAGCACTTGCTGGGTCACTTGCAGGTGAGACTTGACTTGGTCTGGGGACTGAGCCACTATTAGCCAATCATCCAGATATGGAAAAATGGAAATCTTTTGCCTTCTTAGAAAGGCAACTACTACTGCCAGGCACTATGTGAAGACCCTTGGGGCTGAAGTTAGGCCAAAGGGCATTGCTCTGATCTGATAATGGCCTGAGGGCAACTCGAACCTGAGGTACTTTCTGTGGGCGCACCTGATGGGAATGTGAAAGTAGGCATCTTTGAGGTCCAGGGAGGCTAGCCAGTCCCCTGGCCTTAGAGAGGGAAGGATTATTCCCAGAGTTATCATCTTGAACTTTGGTTTTAAAAGATGTTTATTTAGATATCTTAGGTCTAGGATGGGTTGCCACTCCCCTGTCTTTTTGGGGGTCAGGAGGTACCTGGAGTACAGTCCTTTGCCCCAGTGTAAGATAGGTCCTCTCTCTATAGCCCTTAAAGCTAGGAGAGAAGAAACCTCTGCCTCTAGGGCAAGGGTTTCCGAGAGATTTGCAGGTGGAAAAGATTTGGCTCTCATCTTTGGACATTTTTTTAAGCTGAGAACCAGTCCCTGGCTTACTACTTCCAGGACCCACTTGTCTGATGTAACAGACATCCAGTCCTGGACAAAGTAAGCCAGCCTGCCCCCTACTGGAATAGGAGAGTCGACCCGGGCAGGCCCATCAGGGTGTCTGCTTGGCAGGTGCTTTAGGCTGAGGAGTGGATGCAGCCCTGTTCATCCCCCTTCTGCCTCTCCCTCTGAAGAACCCCCTCTGAGAAAAGGAAGAAGAGGCCTGTGCTTGGTAAAAAGGCCTTTGAAAAGGCCTGCCCCTAGACTGCTGCCTTTGAGGAGTTGCCTGTCTTTCCTTGGCCCGAGCACTCCTGTACATGGTCCTGTACTCATCAATTTTTTTTCATGTAATTCTCTGTCTGCTCCCCAAACAGAGAATTACCCATTACAGGAAAATCCATGGCCTTAGCCTGGGTGTCCTGCAAGAGGCTAGTACATCTGAGCCAAGCCATCCTCCGAAGAGCCACAGATGTAGCCATGACTCTTGACACATCATTAAGAGTCCACAGCAGCATGAAACTAAACCTTAGATGCATCAATCCCATCTGCAGCCACTGCCTCCAGCTCCTTGGCTAGCTGGGGGGAGGCCTGTTTAGCCAGTGCCAGTACAGTGTCCCACCTGGACTTCTGGTACCTGGCTTTATAGGCCATGTAATTCGCCTGCCTGAGTCCCAAAGAAGATGCCATGTACTGCTTCTTTGCCATGGCATCAGTCTTCCTGGAGTCCCTGTTAGGGGTGTGTGAAGCCAAGGTAATATTTGCCTTGTCACAGGCAGCAGCCTGCACTACCCAAACATGGCTGCATTGCTGATGTAAGAACTCCGTGTCTGAGCCTGAAAGTGTATACCTCTTGTCCATTCTTCTATCCACAGGAGGTATAGTGTTAGGAGACTAAGATTTTTTGTGTCCGTTTCCCAAAAGATTTATGGAGGGGAACAGACAGTCTCCTGGACTCTGGGATGTCCATCATCTCTACATAATCAGGCTCCTCTTGATCTTTCACAGCCTCCTCCATAGGAAGCTGGAGGGTTTCAGCCACCTTTCTGTAAAACATAAAGTGAGAAGGGGACTCAGAAAGCCTAGGAGGGGAAATACCCGAAGGTCTGTCTGGGGAGATGTCCGATTCCACAGACACATCCAGACCTTCACTTACATCATCATCATCCTCCTCAAATTCCCCTTCCTCTTCAAATTCCTGTTCATAAAAATCTTCAAGGGTATACTCTTGAACCGGGGGAACCAACCGAACCCCTGCCAGAAGGAGCCGGATCGGTTGGAACCGGACGGAGCGATTCCACAATCTGAATCGCTCTGGCTATCTCTTTGGCAGTCGGAACATGAACCTCTGGATCCGAACTGGTCAATTTATCATTGCGTTTTCTTTTTGTCTGAACTTATCCCTCGGAATCGGCTCTCCTTTTGCCCAAAGAAGTATCGCCCTGGTCAGAGGGCATGCCTTCTGGTTCGGTTGAAACCGAACCAGGCTGGCCATCCGGGTCAGCGGACTTCTCAGCCTCCTTTTCCCTCAGTCTACCTAATCTCTTCTCAAGGGTAGATTTGGGAAAGTTTTTACATATTTGGCAGTCTGAACAGAGGTGGTCAAACTCCAGACAATAAAAACAGGTGGTGTGGGGATCAGCCTTAGCAAAGACTTCCCTACACTCACTGCAGTGTTGAAACCCAGTGGGCCCGTTTTTTTCTTGGGTTTCTCAGACATGGCTAACCTAACCAAACTTGCCCTTTTTCAGCAACCGCCAGGCAAGACTCCCTTATCGGTTTCTAACCGTGTCACGGGTATTGGAAAAAAACGTTTCAAAACACGTATTTTTTTTGGAACAAATAAGAACCGGTAACCACACACTAAGTAAACAAACAAATTTCACTATCAAATGGCTGGTTCAGCCGAACCGAGCCGCACTTTTACAAGTTCCACATAGAAAAACAGAACAATTCCTATCTAGTACTCATGACACCACAGACAGAGACTGAACTGACTATGCGATGAAAACTGAAACTTTAACCGACTTTTCGAACTGAGCTGAAGGAGAAATCTCCGGAGCGACCGTTCAGTGAGGCAGAGTAAAGAATCTGACAGTTTAGGTTTGAACCACACCAGACAGAGACTTCAACCGAGCTCAAGATCAGCATTCTATGCCCTGCATAGAAAGTTAACTATTTGTTCTCCGGGGCAGTTCAAAGGTTGGGAATCACTGCAATTGTCAGAATACAGCAAGACTTCATGTTGTTTGAACTACGCGGGGGGGGGGGGGGGAGCTACACTAGGTAGCGTCTCGCTGGCTGGCAGCCTGATCCAGCCCCATGCAGTAGGGAATGATGGGCTGGGTCACCACTCCTCCGGCTATATTCCCCACAAGGGGTGGAAAACAGGGGCCCATACCACCTGCAGAAGTAGTCCAACAACTCCCCTAACATGGGTGCAACCAGCAAGGGGGAGCACTGCATGTCACACACCCACCGGGCATTCCCTCCTAACACCCCCCTCTCCGACACAAAGAGCCAGATCTCTAGTGACCTTCGTGCGGAGTAATCACTGACATATAACTCTGGTATGTCATGTCACCTCCCCAACCCCTCCCCAGATGGGGATAAGTTTCTGACCCTGACTCGGCAACATAGTACACTGGGCTTCCCAAGAAACAGAAGCCCATGCTGAGAAGGCATAGACTATCATATTAAAGACTGAGCCAGACACTGCAGTGGCTGAGGGGGCCAATATCACTCAGCCTTAAACGAGGTAAGCTACCAGCAATACTGAGAATGCCTCACCTCTGATACCCCTCCTGGTTAGTTGGGAGAGTTGGAGGACCCTCCAGGACTAAAGAAGGGGCATCTACGCTTCCTAGATAGGAAGCATTTGGGTACAGTTTCAGTCCACTTGGGATACACAGAGAAAATGAGAGAGAGAATGTATGGCTATATTAGTATGCATATATATTTGTTAAACACACTCCAGTTCTCCAGAGCGACTCATGGTGGTGCGAGCAAGCACAGACCTATTTTGAGCAGATGTGGGGACACAGCGGGCCGTGCTCCAGGGGACCAGGGCTACTGAGCATGTAGAAGCAGGATACATGGTAGACAGATGGCCACCAAGCAGACAACCTGGTCTGGGTGCTACCAATCCCACAGAAGCATGGTCTAGTTGGCAACAAAATTGGTGACCTGGAATCTGAAGAATCTTAACCACCTGATCAAGGGGAAGACAGTGCTTGGCCACTTAAAAAAAACTGAAAACCAAAGTGGCGATCCTACAAGAAACCCACCTGACAGATACTGAAGCAAAAAAACTGAAAAGAGAGTGGGTGGAATAAGAGGTGCCCACCATGTTCAACAGTAGGAAGGGGGGGGGGTGTCTCCATCCTAATCCACAAAAAGTTCCCCTGGCAAATTACTCAGTCAGAATTGGATGAACAGGGGAGATGGATATTTGTAGAGGTCTAAACGCCGGAGACCCAACTCATTTTGGGGGGGCATTTACCGCCCGAATGATCAGGATGCCAGGTTCTTTGTGAACCTGGCCCAAAGACTGGCGGACTTCACTAAGGGTGGTCTTCCCATCCTGCTGGGAGGTAACTTCAATACTCACCTGGACGTGGTGCTGGATAGAAGTTTGACAATGCCCCAACCCCAGCGGCCAGAGCCCTAAACCTCTTGATAAAGGAATTTGGCCTCAAAGACAGCTGGAGATTACCCGACAGCCCACAAAACATACAGCAGAATAGACTTCTGGCTCCACTACCCCATCCTAATTCAAACTCTGCAGCAAGCAGACATAGAGGCTCTGATCATTTCCAACTACGCACCCATCTCCATCTCGATACTGCTGAACCCCTCCCACCCTAGGCCCAGATGGTGGAGACTTGACCGCTGCTGCTGCAAGACTGGGAGCTCATGTGGAAAAAGACCTGCCAGTATTTCAATCTCAAGGCAGACCTTAATACCAACCCAGCCACGGTCTGGGAAGCCTACAAGGCATACATATGAAGGGCTATTATTGCCTTTGTAGCCCACCGGAGGAAAAAACCGGTAGAGAGGGACCTGCTCACAAAGGTGCAGACTTGAGAGGACTCCTATAAAAAATGGCCATGACACATCAAAGGAGAACCTCCACGCCCTTACATCCGCTAAGTATAGTCTTAACAGCCTCCACTCTCAGCAGACAGAACATGCTATAACACGGACATGACACAGGTACTTTGGGGTGGGAGGCGGGGAAGTTGCTAATGCATCACCTGAGGACTCAACAAGCCAACAGGCATATTGGGTCCTTGCAGGATGACTTGGGGCACACCCATCACAAACCTCTTGACTTTAACGCCAGCATGCAACGTTTCTACAAGAACCTCTACATTATGGAGACTCCACCGGAGGAGGAATACATCCAACGCTTCATGAAGAACCTTGCTCTGCTGCAACTCTCTGAGGAGGACCAACTCCAGCTGGGGAAACCACCACGTAAGGGGAGGTAATCCAAGCGATTAGATCCCTGGCGCCCTCCAAATCACCTGGGGATGACAGGATTCCGGAAGACCTGTACCAACTGACCCTGGACACAGTGGTGACACACCTTAAGGAGACGTTCGATAATGGGCAACTCCCCCCAACCCTGAGAGGGGTAGTGATTACTGTTATCCCCAAGAAGGATAAGGACCCATCACTCTGCATTGACTACCACCCCATCTCCCTCATCAACGCCAACTACAAAATACTTGCAAAATTTCTAGCCTCCAGATTTGAGGGGTTCCTACCCAAGTTGATACACACCATGCAAGCAGGCTTCATGAAAGGCAGAATGGGCACTGATCACGTGGGATCCCTCCTCAATCTAATCCCTATGGCCAGAGCAGATGGCTCACTGGCAGCCGCAGTGTTAACAGACTTGAGAAGGTCTTCAACTCCATCCTCTGGCCCTACCTCTATGCAGCCCTATCACGATTTGGGTGTGGCCACCAGTTCATTACATGAATTAAGGTGCTATACAGTGCCCCTACAGTGAGAATCCTCACCAGTGCGGAGCTCTCCTCCCATTCCCCCTGCAGA
Organism: Neoceratodus forsteri; assembly: GCA_016271365.2. NCBI lineage: Eukaryota > Metazoa > Chordata > Ceratodontiformes > Ceratodontidae > Neoceratodus > Neoceratodus forsteri. Next base: position 1,206,828,626 of record CM057456.1, read on the forward strand.
AAGAGACAAGGTAAGGGTGCCCACTATCACCCCTCCTATTTCTGCTGGAAACAGAACCGCCAGCAGAAGCCATCAGATCACACCCACAAATCTATGGCATCCCTATGAGCACAGATGACCACTCGACACTGCTTTCTGCAGATGACCCCCTGGTCCTACTGACCTCCCCAGACACCTCTCTGCCAAACCTGATCAAGACCCTCCAACAATTCTCGTTAAACTCAGGATTAAAAGTCAGTGCAGGGAAGACACAGGCACTCCCCATAACAGCAGCCTGCCCCACAACCCTCTTCACACAGGTAGGGCTAAGCTGGGCCCCCTAGGGAATACAATATCTAAGGATCACAGTCAAGCCAGACTGAATGTCCATGCCACAAGCAAGCCCTGAACCCCTCCTACAGGCCATATCAATAGAGTTCGACCACTGGAAACATTTAAACCTATCACTAGTAGGAAAGACAGAAGCCATCAAAATGGCCCAGTTCCCGAAGATCCTGTACCTCCTGCGCAACCTGCCCATGCCTATACCCAGAACATGGTTTGCTAAGATAGACAGACTGATGAGGGCCCTCCTGTGGGAGGGGAACCCCCACGGTATAGCAGGGGAAGCTGAGGGCACACTGGAAGAGAAGAGGTTGGAGTCTTCTGTGGTGCAAAGTGAACCACCTGGCATCCTTTGCACTGCAAACTTGGTGGTTCAAGGATAACACAGAACATGCGTCCATCTGGCTACAGATGGAGTCTACAGTGATGTTGGGAGCCTTCCCCAGTATTGCCCTATACATTCCGAATCACAAAGGCTACAAGCTCACGCCAATTATGACAGCTTCCACAGTAGGTTGGGAGACCCTGGGCAAGCTGTTAAAACACAGCCTGACCCCCTAGAACTTACCCCATTGTGGGGCAACCTGCAGATCAAAGTAGACAACAAGACCCTACTATGGCCTAAATGGCATAGACAGGGAATCCAGCAGTTAAGAGATCTGCTACTCCCCCAGTAAACCATCCCCAAGTCTTTTGAACAGATCAGCACCTCCAAAGGACTCCATGTTAGGGATCACTGGAAATTCCTGCAAAATCCAAAGTGCAACCTTCCCCCTCCTACAGGACCATCAGGGGCCCCTGGACAGGAGTCAAGACACTCCACCCAGGGATGGATGGAGAGTGGAACCGTGAGAGCGAGAACTATATATAAGATGATCATGGAGGCCCAAGTGGACCCCACTCTCCAGGCCAGGGGCTGGTGGGAGAAAGAAAGTACAGTTACGTAAGAACTTACCGTAACAGTAGCTCTTCGAGAGAGGCTCTTGCAGTAGGTAATTACATATAGGACTGACACTGGCAGGTGGAAGGACCCCACGGAAAAATTTCTAGCTAGCAGTCCCTGGCGAGGGACCGCCCCCACGTCAGGTGAAAGGCGTCAGGAGATGTCGGTATAAAGGGGCGGTCCCTCACGCCCGCCTTCCAGTTCTTTCCCGCCAAGGGCCAACAAAGGCCGGACGAGATAGAAGCGGATATTTTCTTAAATGGAAAAGGAGCTAAAAAAGCTTAGGGGGATGGAGGGCAGGAAGGTATTACCTACTGCAAGAGCCTCTCTCGAAGATCTACTGTTACGGTAAGTTCTTAAGTAACTGTACTATCTTACTCTGAGAGGGCTCTTGCAGTAGGTAATTACATATAGGACTGAGTCCCAAGGAGTCTGGAACAAGGAGAAGCACACGGGGAGGAGGAAAGCTACCCAAAGTAGATCCTCTAGCTGAGAAGGCCTTAAGAAAGGAGGCCTTGCAGAATAGCCAGCCTGAAGCCCGTTCTACGGCGAGAGGCAATATCCAAACTGTAATGTTTCGTAAAGGTATGGACGGAAGTCCAGGTGGCAGCAGCACAGATGTCTGTCGCCGACACACTCTTGAAACAAGCCGCTGAGGCAGCAACTCCTCTGGTGGAGTGGCCTCTGACTTGACCCAGGAGGGTCTTGTTGTACTTGTCATAACAGAAAGTGATGCAATGAGCCAACCATTTGGATAGGTATTGTTTAGAAACAGCATTGCCTTCCCTTTTCAGAGCAAAAGAGACAAAGAGTTGATCTGTCTTTCTGAGATCCTTCATCCGGTTAGTGTAGTATCTCAGAATCCGGTGAACGTCCATAGTATGTAACAAATACTCCCCTTGATTAGAGTACTGCGTAAAAAAGGCAGGTAACTCTATGGACTGGTTCAGAGTAGACTCCGCTGCCACCTTGGGGAGAAACTTAGGATTGGTACGCAGAGCCACGCGTTCCTTGTGGAAAATTAAGTAAGGAATTTTACACATCAGGGCCTGGAGCTCGGAAATCCTCCGAGCAGGGGTAATGGCCACAAGAAACAGCGTCTTCCAGGAGAGGAACTTCAAGTCTGCGGAAGCTGCCGGCTCAAAGGGAGGCAGAGTTAGTTTCTCCAGAACAAAATTCAAATCCCAAGGAGGGGCGGGAACTCGGACAGGAGGTCTCAGGTGGAGAACCCCTCTGAGGAAAGTCTTAGAGACCTCCAGCTGAGGAAACATTCTGTCTGCAAAGGGAACATGATAGGCCGAAATGGCCGCCATGTGGACCTTCAGGGAGGAATGACTAAGACCCAGATCGAAGAGATGGCGCAGGTACTCCAGTAGACGACCAACAGGGCAGATAAAGGCTCGACGTCTTTTGAAGCTGCCCAGATTGTGAATCTTTTCCACTTCATGGCATAGTTAGACCTGGTGGAGGGTTTCCTAGCCTTCACCAGAATTTCCACCACCTGGGGAGAAACTCCAAAGCGGGCCTGTACTATGTCTGCAGGAGCCATGCATGAAGCTGAAGGGACTTGAGACCTGGATGAACCAGGGTCCCCTGCTCCTGGGTCAACAAACCTTGTGACAGAGGAAGAGGAAGCAGCGGTTCCTCTGAGAATTGTTGTAGAAGAGAGAACCAAACTTGCCTGGGCCAAAAAGGAGCGATCAGAATCATTCGTGCTCCCTCTCACCCTAGTTTCTGCAGGACCCTCGGGATCAAAGGAATTGGGGGAAAGGCATAGACAAATCTGTCCTTCCAATCTAGAGACAGAGCTTCTCTCCAGAAAATGCCTCGTTTTTAAACGAGCGAGCAGAAGACTGGAAGTTTTGCGTCTTGAGGGGAAGCGAACAGGTCTACCTGTGGTGTTCCTCAGCATAGGAAGATATCGTCTAGGACCCCTTGATCCAGTTCCCATTCATGGGCCTAGGCAAACAAGCGACTCAGCTTGTCTGCCAAGGTGTTGTCGACTCCCGGAACATGGATTGCCGTTAGGTGAAGGCCATGCTGTACTGCCCAGTCCCACACCCTCATTGCTTCCCTGCAAAGAGGGTAGGATCAAGTCCCTCTCTGTTTGTTGATGTACCATACCACACACGTTGTCCGTCTGGAAAGCTAGGTGGCCTGGAAGAAGATACAGGTGGAGGGCTTGGAAGGCATACGGGACTGCCCGAAGCTCTAGCACACTGATGTGAAGCGATTGTTCGAGCTTGGACCAAGAGCCCTGGGTCCGATGAGGACCGAGATGGGCTCTCCAACCTTCGCCCGAGGCATCTGTAGTCAAGAGTCTTGGGGATGAAGAATGAAACCCCTCGAAACAGGTTCTCTCTGGCCATCCACCACTGCAAGTCTCTAACCATGGGAGAGGAGACCAGAACTAGCTGATCCAAGTCGTCCGCTAATTGATCCCATTGGGAGCAAAGCATCCACTGGGAAACTCTCATAGAGAGCCGAGGCACTGTCGGAATAGCAGCTGCCATGAGCCCGAGAAGGCGAAGAACCGACCTTGCAGTGACTCACCTCTGACCGGACAACAGGCGTACCTGAGTTTGAATAGGGTCGTGTCCAGTATTGCCCCGATAAACTGGAGTCTCTGGGATGGGATCAAATGAGACTTGGTATGGTTGATGATAATACCCAGGCAGGCAAAGACCTGCTGGGTAAGGGAAAGGCAGCGCAGGAGTTCCTCCCTGGACGAGGCCGCCAGGAGCCAGTCGTCCAGGTATGGGAAAACCTGCACTCCCCAGGTACGCAGGTAGGCCACCACCACTGCCAGGCATGTGGTAAACACTCGGGGAGCCAAGGATAAGCCAAAAGGAAGTGCCTTGAACTGGTAGTGGTCCCCCTGGAAAGCAAAATGAAGATATTTGCGGTGGGATGGGTGAATGGAGATATGCAGGTGGGCATCCTGCATATCCAGAGCACACATCCACTGGCCGGAGGGAGGACGGCAGAAGGCTCTGCAGAGAGCATTCTGAACCTCTTGTACTCCACGTAATAGGTTCAGGGAACTGAGATCTAGAATAGGTCTTACATCTCCTGTCTTCTTTGGGACCAGGAAGAAATGGGAATAGTAGCCCGTTCCCTGAAGGGAAGGGGGGCCAGGTTCTATCGCCTTGTTCAGCAGCAAAGCTGAAATCTCTTCCTGGACCAGAAGAAGATGTTCCCGAGAGTACGATGACCTTTAGGTAGGGTGACGAGGTGGTTTCTGAAGAAATTCTCTTGAGTGTCCTTCTGCGACTAGCTGGAGCACCCATGAATCTGTTGTTATCCTCTCCTAGCCCGGAAGGTGGAGGGAGAACCTCCCTCCTACCGGTTCCTCCGGAAAGTCCGAAGGCTGTGGGAGAGGAAAGTAGGGTGGTGTGGGCAGCACCACAGCTGAAGCACCCGCTGCTTTTTGGGTGGAGGGGCTTGGCAGCTGAGGGGCCCGCGCAGTGGCCCGCTTCCCGAGGTTTCCCCTTTGGCCGATTCCTTCTGCGAAAGAGATGGCGCTCCGGTTGATGGAGATGGTACATTGAGTCGACGGACTTTAGTGCTGTCCCCTTTTCCTGCAGATCAGTGATGATGTCCTTGACATCACCTCTGAAGAGCACCGACCCCCGGAAGGGCGCTTCCTGGATAGCGGACTGCACTTCCGGGACCAACCCTGACACACGGAGCCAAGCATGACGTCGTAAGCCTACAGCAAAAGCTGAGCTCCATCCGGCAGTGTCCACTGCATTGTAGGTCGCACGAAGAATGTGTTGACTGGCCGAACGTGCAGAGCGGACAAGGTCAGACAGTTCCTGCGCGACCTGAGAGTCCGTCAGGGAGTCTAACTTGGTTTCCACCTCAAAGTATTGCCTTCTGGTAGTCCCCCATGTGACCGACATAGTTCAGGGCCCTGATCCCCAGCGTGGAGCAAGCGAAAATCTTCTTTCCATACTGGTCCAGAAGGCGAGACTATCAGGTGGCCACGAGCTATGGTGTTTTGGATTAGCTGACTGGCCGTGAGCGGCACTAATCACGACCGAGTCAGCTCGAGGGTGGGAATCTAAGAAGTCGACACCCTCTGTAGCCTGATATAGCCTATTCAACTTCCGAGGAAGAGGGGCTAATGCCGATGGTTGTTTCCAAATAGTAGTAACAAGGTGGGCATGAGGCTCAATCCAGGGTGGCACCAAGGTAGGAGCTGTGATGGGCAGATCCAGATGCTCAGCGAGTTTCAGTCGCTGTGGGTCTGGCTCCAAGGACTGCCACTTATGTACTGCCTGGATCTGACGTAAGAGCTCCGTGAAAGAAGGATCCTCCTGAGGAGACTTCAGAGAAGTCCTTGGCCTGGGCTTTGATGGAGATCGAGGCTCGTCATCCTTCTCGGAGCAGCCGTCGGAGGCATCCGAGGAGGAGGAAGAAACTGAAGAAGATGATGACTCCCTTTCCCGTCTAGGGGAAGGAACAGACTCCTTGGGAAGACCTCAGGAAAGCGTGTCCTGCCCCTCTCTGGACCCAGAGGGTTTATCCCTGGTGTCTGGAGGAGGAGAGGGAGTGTGTTGCCGGGGACATATGGGAACCTGAACCGGCACCGTCGTCGGAAGAAGACTCTTCATCTCTCTGGTGAGCTGAGCCTTGGCCTCAGCCCACCAGGAGGCTAGAGTCTCCTGCAAGTCCACCAGCGGCTGGGGGGGTGGTGGAGGAGGAGGAGAGGGATAAGGGTATGGGTTATACCCATAAGGTGAGTATCCATAACCCGCTGGCGGGAATCCCGGCATCGGATACTGCATTCCCGGGTATGACGGCATCGGATATGACAGGGTCAAGAACCCGGGAGCCGGGGGAGCTGCCGGAGCAGACAGCCTCGCGGGCGGAACTGTGCAGAAGGCCTGGGGGTGGAGGGCCCGCATCGGGCGGGATGTCGCCTCGGTCAGCACTGCCGCCGCTAAAGCGTCCGAGGTCAAATCGAACCGCTGCCAGATCAGAAGTGGTTGATCCAACACAGGTGGAACCAGGACCTCAGCCTCTCCCGGGGATGGAGGGGAAAAGTTCCCGTGGTCAGGTTGAGGAGACTCAGGGTCCCCGGAGGGCAGCGAGGGCTGCGGAGAGCCGGGAACAACAGGCGTGGGAGGGTCAGTCGTCGGCTCATCCGCTGTGTGGACGTCGGGCGGACCGACGTGTGTCTTATCAGCAGGATCCGGGCAGACATCGGAGGGGCCGGCGTCTGACTTAACAGATCCTTCACCAGGAGCAGGCCGCGAGGGAGGCGCGGTCTGGCCTGACAGAAGAGGGGTCACGCGCGCTGACCCGAAGGATCAGGCATCTTACCACCCCTCTCCGAGCAAACGTCTGAGGAGCCAACGTCCTGCTTATCAGAGCCGCCCACACTGGTAGGCCGGGAAACCACGGCTTGACCGGGGACGGAGGCCTCCAAAAGCCCAGAGGCGTCCGAAGGGCCCGAGCGTGAGTCAGACGAGGCGGCCGACACGCCTTGGAAACCTCGGCGGCACGGGTGAGGAGCGGTCTCTGAGGGGACGTTACATTCGTAACACGCCACCCCGAGGGAGTCGTGGTGGTAGTGGAGCCTTGTCCCGGTGCTTTTGTCCTTCCTTCTCGATGGCCTTCAGGGGAAGTTGACGCCTCGTCAAGTTTTTGAGTTCCTTTTCCATGGAGCTCATCTTCTTCTGAGAACGTGGGCTTCCAGGGACTGCTACCGCCTTTTCCAGGTGGCTGCGTTAAAACTCAGGCACTGCAGGCACTTCTCAACTGGATGGTCGGGGCCTAGACAAAAAAGGCACAGGGAATGGCCGTCCTTGTGCGGGAGCTGGGCGCTCCACGAGTTGCACTTATTCTTGTGCTCGGAGGGTGTAGGGGACGACATACACTGACTGATGACTGACGAATAAAGTAGAAAATCGAAAAAACTCGGTAAAATAACCGACGAAAGGGCCTGATGAGCAGGGAACTTTTCTGCGAGGCATTGGCATCAGCTAACGGCGGGAAAGAACTGGAAGGCAGGCGTGAGGGACCGCGCCTTTATACCAACGTCTCCTGACGCCGGTCCCTCGCCAGGGAATGCTAGCTAGAAATTTTTCCGTGGGTCCTGCCGTCTACCTGCGTCAGTCCTATATGTAATTACCTACTGCAAGAGCTCTCTCGAAGTAAGATCTGGGATGCACAATCCCACAAGAACAATGGTAAGAATGCTGGAGGACTGCCCACAAAGCTGTGAGGGACTTCAGAAGTTACCTCTTTCAAAACAAGATCCTACACTACTGGTATCGCACCCCCATGATCCTCAAATCATTGGGGGTTCAGTCGCACAACAACTGTTGGAGGTGCCAAACCAGGGGCCTCACTACTACATATACTATGGTCGTACCACAAGCTAACAGACCTGTGGCAAGGGATTCGCCTCACCTGTTAAGAGGTCCTAAAGTGTCTGCTCCCACATTCCCCCAGCTTCTGACTCTAGGCCTCATATTGGAGGTTCCAAATCTGAGGGCAGGGGAGGCCAGATGGCTTACCATGGTTTTGATTGAAGCCAAAAGACTCCTGTTGCAAAGATGGAGAACTCCGGCTGCCCCCTCAATACCCATGTGGAAATGGGTGGTGGGGGTGCTGGCTCACCACGAGAGACTCAGCCACCTTGCTACCGAGAAACTCCCAGTATACTACAACACCTGGTCCCTGTTCCTCTCATATATCTCGGGAGTGACAACCTGAATGATGGCGATGATCCTTTCACCACTTGACCGGTTCGCCACTTGATCAGACCGGATCCTTACGACCAGGTCAACAAAAAAAACACCCATAGCCCAGGAGAGGGACCCAGCTGTGCCACCACGTCTGCCACAATGTCTAAGGTATATGCACCTGAGTGAAGCACTGCCCGAAGAGAAACTGGAGCTACCTCATCAGACAAAGCATGTTAGCTGCAATACATACGAGCCTTGTCATTATGTATACATCTTCATCCGACTGAATGAATGTTTGTATCTCTCTAAGTTTTCTACCTTTCCTTTCTCCGCTGATCTCTTTTCTACTTCCATCTCTACTCCCCCCTCTTTACCCCCTACCCTTTCATCCCTTTACTTGTAGCATCCTAGATGCTGACTGTATCTACAGCACATTCAGGGAAGAGGATGCACCATATGGGATCAAGCTCCGAAAAGTCCTTACCTTGCTGAGCTGGACCTCAAGTCGGAACAACGACACACCCTCCTGCTTCCCAAGCCAAAAATCACCATAGCCACGTCTAACACTGCTGTACATGTAGTAATGTAACCTGTATTCACTTACTGTGAATGTACTCTTAAAATATATATAACCTCCCTCCCAAGTTGGCAGCTTACCTGGAGGCCCCCAACGTGGACCTGTAGCTGCCCCTTTCTCCTGCCTCCTGCAGCCGCTTTGTTTCTTCACTCCCCGGCCCACTCCTGGACTGAAACAGGGCCAGGGAGCAGATTAACCTTGTTAGTGGCCCCTCCTAGCACACAGTCCTTGCAGCCAGCAAGCCGCTTGCCTCCTCGCTTCCCCAGCCAGCTCCTGGACTGCTGCCATGGCCGGGAAGTGCTCCGGACAGTTGCAGCACCTCCATGCACCAGACATAGATGTGTCCGGTGAGCCGCCAGTGTGATTGCTTCCCCGCCCCCTTGAACTGGTGCACAGTGGAGCGGGGAGCACAGATAAGGCCCCAAATTGTTTTGGCGCTCCAGTGCACCCATCAACGATGTGGCAGAAGTGCTGCTTGTACAAATCCTCTCCCCAGCCCCATTGGACACCAGTGGGGGCTGGAGGGAACTAAATAAACTAAAATAAATAACTTAAAAATGGCTCCCCGACCCAATCCAAGCCTCCAGTGGGCCAGGGAGTACAGGGGACAATATGGCAGCCAGAAACAACAAGTCCCATGAGCCTTTGTGTCCAAGTGCCATTTTTCCAATATAGCTCCTGCTGGGGAGCTCACAAAACAGAACTCCCAACAGGGCTCCTGCCCCCCTCAATGTGCCTCCTGGCTCTAGTGACCATCAGATAGGACCAAGAGCATCCTCTCTCTGCAGCCAGATGCTGCCAACACTTTATGCATTTTATTACATTTGACTAAGTTATGCAAAGATTGTATGGGGTGGCCATGTTGGATGTGATCTGCCTGACGACAGCAAGGAACCCTATTGTTAGCTGCAGTGGTCCAATCAGGGGGTGGAGCTTGAGACTCTTTTTAGCCAATGAGATATTGTGGATTCAAAACTAACATTCTAGGGTTGACAGTTTAACCCTGGATCTGTCTGTGTGAGATTCTAAGGAGACAGCATCTACTTTTGACAGCTCATTATGCTGTCACAGCCTGAAAGTTGAAAGTCTGTGCCAAAACAAACTGAAAACTGAGGAATTTGTTGCCAACTGCCTGGTAAATCCCAGAGACAAGGGTATTTACCTCAGCCTACTGAATTCCTAGAATTTGCAACCCAGATAGCAGAGACTGCTGTGAGAATTATTTGTTGGTGTTCAGTGAGGTGAAAAATCCACCACCTCTCTGATCTTGACACAAAAGACTGATTTCTGCCAGGGGATCACAGCTCTTTGGTCCTGCCTGCCTGCTGGCCTACCTTCTGAGGTGGGCAAAGACAAGTCCCTCTGTGGGGTGAAGACAACTGCCAGCCTACCTTTTGAGGTGGATGAAGACAAGTCCCTCTTGTAGGGTGAAGAGGACCATCGTCAGCATCCACACCAGCCTAACTGCTCTACCAAACTGCCAGCAAGGGGAGACGTCCCCCAACGCCTGCACCATCTGTTCACCTAAAGGTCGTGAGTACTGGGTTGTACCCAAACAATTGCTTTTCTAACTGTCCAGATAGTTAGTTTACTCCCTGGGCTTCCTGTGCGAATTTAAGCTAAGCCCACAGCAACAGTTACAGCCAGGATCATCTGTGTGTTTACATTCACTGGTGTAGTTTGCAACTGCAGCATCCGTCCACCGCACTGGTACTGCACCCAGTATCTACTCGTCACAGGTCTGCAACTCCTTGTTATGTGCTCACAAGGTATTTGGGAGCTCCCACAGGGACTGTGGGGTTAACTGGTGGACCAGTGGGGGGAGAGGGACTGGGACAGAAGGAATACCGGATTGTAATTTGTACTACGTTATATTTTATCTGAGTGATTACAGTGTTTATTCTATGCTAATTTTTTAATGTTTTACTCCTTTTGCTTTCCTTGCTCCCTACCTTATTCTCCAGACCCCAAAATAAACCCCTTTATTTTCCTGCAATTCCTTAAGTATTTGCCATTACTGTGTAGTGTAATGGTTGCATGCTTAGAGTGGTAAGTTGGGAGGGGATTGTGTTACTAGTCTACCTGTCACCGAGGGAGGGGGCTGTATTTATTTCCTGTGGGGAAGCACCCTGTCAGTACGCTACTATAAGGATCACCATAAGTTGAGGCACCATGCCATTTACAAATCCAATTATAACCACGAACCCAGGCACCAACCTATATTTCTTAGGCAGCACCACTTGCGAGTGGTTGTGCAGACAGAAGGGTAGGGGTGGTTACACATATGTGTGGATCATATACCTCCTGTAATCAACCTCTTATAAACTAATAGAAACATTAAATACAAAAAGAAAAAAAAGGACCAGTCTTATTTATTGTTGTACGCTCCAAGTCCCACTGCAATGCGGATGTCTTTTCCCTGGTATTTATGTGACATTTCTTAATCTTTCTAGTAAGGTGGCACAGGACCCCACTCCCAAACCTCAGATTACACCACACCCTCATGCAGAACCACAGTCTCAGGCACTGGCAAGGAGTTCAAGAACGTATCTCAACTCTTTAAAAGTTCCTCTTTACCTTTCAATACATAGGTAAGCCATTCCATAGCCAATGTCTGCATGGCCACATTCTTCCACTGGGCAGTAATGGGTGTTGCACAGCAGACCCAAGAATTCTGCATCACTTGTTGAGCTAGGATGAGTAAAACCAGGCATATGTTATCCAGCTCCAGAGATGTACTCCTAGGAGTCCCTCAAGGATCAATTCTAGGGCCCCTGCTTTTCAGCCTCTTTGTAAATTACCTACCCACAGCCTGTGACACCAAACTTATTCTGCATGCGGACGATGCCGTGCTGCTGAGCAGCAGCACCTCTCAGGTTGCCCTACAAACAGAACTACAGAACTCTTTCAATAAACTCAAGGACTGGTTGAGTAAGCAAAAGCTCTTACTAAATTACAAGAAAACCAAGGCCATGCTACAATCCAGCCCCTACAACAAACACAAGCATGCTCCTCTTGTAATCACCAACAAGGCTGGTGAGCAGATTGAGCAGGTGCACTTGTTCAAGTACCTTGGAGTCACCATTGATGACTCTCTCACTTGTCACACCACGTAGACTCCTTGTCAAAGTGGTAAACACAAAGATCTGGGTCCTCTATAGGCATAAGAAATCCTCACCCCGAAGGAATCTCGACCAGTCTCCAGCTCCCACTCTCCACGACAGACCACGGGCTGGTGGTCTATGGAGCTGCTACTGATATAGTGCTCAAAAGGGTCCAAATTGCACTCAATAAGGCATGCCGCCTCACCCTGTGTGCAGATCACTACACTCATACTTGCACCCTGCATGAGCGTACAAACTGTCTTAACCTACAAGACAGGATCAAATACCAAACTTGCCTCCTGGGAAAGAAGGCACTCCTCGGGGAAAAAACCCACCCTGTATAGGAAACCTGCTCAAAGCTTCTCTCTCAACACACATCACCAGACGGAGGAAGAATGGAGCACTGTCCATACCATTCCATCGAACCTCACTAGGGCAGCAAGCTTTCTCCTATCCGGGCCCCCCTCTGGATAAATGAACTTCCGATGAAATTACAAACAAACAGCCTGTCTCAATTCAAAGTAGGCCTCAAACAGCACCTAATGCCTAACTCAAAATGCACCTGCTTCTCAGGCCCCACTTGATAGACAGGCCTACCCCCAAGGTAACACCCAGCAGGGTTACCTAGAGAACCCTGCCCCCATTCCAACCTAGCCAAGGGCTTAACTCATTGCCTCCACAGGAGCTCTCTGAAGTTGCACCACTTGTCCCCTGTGTACTGTAAACAGTAAATCCTGGGCCTTTCTAAGCAAAATCAAGCTATAGTCAGCATGCCACAAACAAATCCTAATAGCTCAAGAACCATAAGAGCTAGACACAAAGTATGAGTGGCAAAGTTGTTCAGCACAAAATTACCTTTCCAATGGTGGCATGCAAATAATAATATGCAATTTAGTTTTGTTTCTATGCTGGTTGAAACAGCAAAAAAAAGAAAAATATTTTTTCACTAAAACAGGCAACATAAGCCATAGACACGATACCATAAACAAATGTGAATAACTCCTAAAGTATACATGATATGCACAAAATATAAGTGACAAAGTTGTTCAGCATAAAATTATCTTTCCAACGGTGCTATGCAGTCAAATATATATTATATTCTGTTACACTATATATTAAAATATATAAGTGACTTCTCCAGATGTTGCAAGGGCACACTGGGAGTCAGTAGCCAACTTCTGCAGGTGTCCTCAGGACACACCAGTGTATTTTACTGATGACTACAGGCGTCTGCTAGGAGACAATGAGTTAAGTAAGCTTATCAGTCCTCTTTAAACGCACTTGGTACTGCCCTTCCCAAACACCCCCCCAACACAAACACACACCATACTCGACAAAGCCCTCTGAGCTGCTCCCCATCACAGTCCCCCATTTCACTATCCCCCCACCTCTCGCTCTCTGCAGTTGATTTCAAACCCAATCCCCCTTGTTTCATTGTCACCCAGCCTCTCGCCATCTGGGTTGGCATTAAACCCTATGCAGTTACTCTACCATAGTCTATCAACGGATTTGGAGGTTTCCAGGGGTGTGCTACCTAGGGTAACCGATTAGAAATAGTTTAGTATTCAATTACAACTGCTCAGTTTTTTTTTCTCCTATTTGTCTAATTGTCATGTAATCGCTCTTTAATGCCTTATGATCAGGTCTCTGTAACCACTGAATACGTGTATTGTCTTATTGTCCACCCTGACGTGGAACCTTTGTAAAAGAGCTCACGCTCAAAGGTCTTTCAGAAATACTAATTAAACAATTAAAACCATCGCCATCTTGGCAGTGGTGCCCACTCCAACCTCTCCATGACTTCTGTCCCAAAAAGCATTGTTAGAGGTGCAAAGGTGACCACCCTTTCCATCAGTCTAGTGAGCTCCTGCGCCATCACAGCGCAACAGGACTGCAGCGTAAAACATTCCCAGAAACAGTGTCTGTCAAGTTCCCACCCAGGTCCTACATCTCCCACACTTGGGGATACTGTGGGATTAAATTTATGTGCTACATCTGGTGGGCAGTACAGGCAGTGTCTGAATTTATATTGCAATTCTTTATATTTATTGCACAAGGAGAAAAGGAAAAGAGAGCCTCAGAAGAATAATTAGCTGACTCAGAAAGTACGCAGGAAACAAATGATACAGAACAAAATGAGGCACTTGGGGAATGGACTACAGTACAAAACATGCCCAAATAAAGGGATGGAGAGCACTGGGAAAAAACGAAATAGTACTGGCTAACAGATATTCTGTATTTAAATGACAGTACTGAAAATGAACAAAGCTTAGAAGGGACAAAGTTACTTGTAATCGGGGACTCTATTCTGAGAACTGCTGACACAATAATTTGTGGAACTGACAAAAGTACCAGGGAAGTAAACTGCCTTCTTGGGGCTAGGATAAAGGACGTAAAAAACATCACCAAACATCCTTGGCACCACAGAAAACAGCAGACTGTTGTATAGTACATGTGAACATCAATAATGTAGGGAGAGATCTTGAAAAGGATATTGCTGACAAAATAACGGATCTATGTGATGACATAAAGCATCTGGTGCAAAAGACATTTGTGTCAGGTATCTTACCTATATTACAGGGACATGCAGAAAAAAACCCATAACGTACAAAGGATAAATACTAGGCTGATGAACAGATGTCCAAACATAGGAAGTACCTGCACAGACACTTGGGAGACCTTCTTTAATAAGAAATAACCTGTACACAAAGGATGGTTTACACCCAAGTAGCTCTGGTACCAAAGCTCTTGCAACCATGATAAACTCAAACATCCCTTCAGAACACTTAAACTCATAACTGAGGGGGGAAGGAAACTTCAGAACATGAATAAATATTCACCCATACAAAATAAAAACAAAACTAAACCGATAAACTGTATCCTTGTTAATGTAAGGAGTCATGCAAAAAAAAAAGTGCAGAATTAAAGGTTTTATTAAAACCGAATGGCGTAGCCGACATAGCATGTATAACAGAGACATGGTGGACAGGAAATTGTATGGGGTACAGAAATCCAAGGATAACAATTATATAATTTGGACAGAACAGAAAAAAAGGGAGGGGAGTTGCAGTTTTTACATCAAATCAAATAAAAGCTAACAATATATCAGATAAAATTAAAGCACAGGAGAGTAAAACAGAAACAATATGGATCAAAATACAGAGTCAAAGTGAAAAAAGTATTATACTTGGTTTATGCTACAGATCGCCAAATAGTAGAAACGAGCTAACAGATGAAATTATTGGGGCAAGTGAATTAGGCAAGGTAGTATTCATGGGAGATCTGAACTATAATGACTTAGAAAATGGGTAGAAACATCCTTGGGCTTTGATTGGCTGATAGGCCTCCCAAGGTGGTCGTCTATCAGACAACAGAGCCCTGCTTCTAAAAGTCCCGCTGCAAATACCTGATCACACATATTATAGTGCCATGGAATGTTAAACACTCACACACCACCATTTTTCTTTCCCCAAAGTGTCCCATCAGCCTGTTGTCACACAGCCTGTAACATCCCCCCATAGAACATTTGTAAGCCAGAATCAAGTTAAAATCTTATATTTATAAAAAAAAAAAAAACATTATAGGAAGTGTTAACGTCGTAAAAAAAAAAAAAAGTGTAGATTCACATGTTTGTGTCACGATCCATTAAAGCCAGCTGCTAAATTTGAAACCCCAAGCCGGCAGCAGGCATCACGCAACGGGTGATAGCATGCAGAGCCCCGAAGGTTCCTGTACCACACACTCCAGTGCCCGACAGATTTGATAAAGTAGCAACCTCCACATTAGTTGATTTAACCGATCAATCAGTAAATGAAGTTTAAAAAAAAAAAAAAAATTTAAATGGTGTCCAACATCACAACGAGCATACCCTGCCTCCTCGGAAGTTGTACAGCTTCATCAGTACGCCTATTCTGTAAGAACACAGCACCAGTCCACTACTAAAAGTACTAAGCCAGCCAAAAGCTTCACCCAGCTCGCCCTGCCTCCAGCACCGCTGGACCCAAGAGTAAGAAAAAATAATAAACACAGAGTAACACATGTAATTTACTTTTATATTTTGCATAACTGGTACCTTAAAATTATTTTCTTATCCAGCCCTCTCCTGGTGCACTCCAACCCGTGTAGCAAACTAGCTAGTCAATGCACACGTTTTCACCTGCAGGTGGGTGAGATCCTGCTGTTGCGATTAAGTACAAAAATAAAAGTAAGCCTCATCTTATACGTAAATGCTCTGAAGACATTTTTTGTATAATAGCGAAGGAGGGGTGCGAGTGAGTCCTGCTTTCACAATAAGAGCTACAGTGCCCTCTAGCATCAATACCAAGAGTATGCAGACATTCTAATGCAGGCGATGGAATTATTTCTTTACAAAACCGACTTTTAATAAAAATGTTAAAAATTATATTAACTTAATTTTTTCACCATACCATTTTCTAGTGCAATAGCTTCCCTCCATGGTAGGTGTGTGCATTGTGCTGTGGCGGACCTTCCAGAGGCTATAAGGCCCCTCTGCCTGTGGTGTCAGGCCTCATTACGCCCCTGGGCGGTCCGGTATAGCACAATACCACCCACCTTGTGGGGTATTATTGCTTACATAAACTGGAATAACAGAGAGGCAACTAAATTAAGTAGTGTCGCTTTCTTGAAAACTGTAAAACAGCTAGACCGCAAACAACATATTACAACACCAACAAGAGGAGAAAATATGGCCGGCATCGTGGCGCTGAGGTTTGAGGTGCTGGATGCCACACCTCATGCTATGCTGGCAA
Source organism: Neoceratodus forsteri (assembly GCA_016271365.2). Taxonomy (NCBI): domain Eukaryota; kingdom Metazoa; phylum Chordata; order Ceratodontiformes; family Ceratodontidae; genus Neoceratodus; species Neoceratodus forsteri. Next base: position 1,206,845,044 of record CM057456.1, read on the forward strand.
CCTGGGTTCGGGAACGGTCCGGGCTGTCGCAGGTCAGCTGGGGGGAGGAGGACTGAGCTCTCCTCCTCCAGGGTGAGGGTGGGTTACCGGTGGCATATGCACCGTAGCATTACCGTGGGCTATTGCAGTAGTGGGCGCATGGCTCTAGGGAGTCGGGAGGAGGGTGCTGCTGGTTGCTTGAAGGCAACATGCGTGAGCACACCATTCATCTGGACGCATGTCCTTCATAACGGCACCCTCAGAGGATGGGGACAAAATGGAAACCCCAGACACCAAGCAGGATGAAGCCGAGATCCCAGTATGTCGGGACCCGGAGGAAGGAGTCAGGAGTGGGGTGTACGAGGCCCCCCTCCGGAGCAAGGTTGAGGCCTGGGCAAGTAAAAAAAAAAAAAAAAAAAAAAAAATTTTTTTTTTTTTTTAAAAAGAGGAGAAAATATATTGGAGATAGTTCTCAGCACAGAAGAGGTAAATATTACCAACTGTAAGGTTCATGCTCCACTTGGAAATAGCGACCACAATATATTATCATTCAACATCGAGGAATACAAACTAATAATTAAGGCATGCAAGGACATTTACAATTTTAACACAGCAAACCAAAATAAGATTCAGGAAGATCTGGCCAGTGTAAAATGGGAAGAGGTCCTAAGCAAAAAAAAAATGCTAGCGAAATGTGGGACACTATCAAAACACAGATATTCCAGACTTGTGATCGGGACATAACAGCTTAATCTGGTTCACGGTCATTTGGCATTCATCTGTATCCCTCTCCCCCGGGTCGTGCCTGAAAATAGGCAGGATTTTTCTAGTGCACTTACCCGGTCAACAAAAGCTAAAATAAAAATAAAAATAATGAAAATGAGAAAATATAACAACAAGGGATTAAAACTGAAATGGCTCACAAAAAGGGTTAAACAATTAATAAAGAAAAAATGTAAACTGTATAATGCTTACTAAAAGGATAAAACAGAGCAAGGGTGTGAAGTTTATACAACAGTATAAAATAGTGCAAAACCTTAAAAAATAAAACGAGAATGAAAATGGCATTAGCAACAAATGCAAGTAAGGACAATTTGAAAAGGTTCTATGGACATGTGAATTCCTTAAAAAAAAAAAAACAAAAAAAAAACTATGTATGATAATTTCAGAGAACAAGCAAATTGAGGATCCCAGGGAAATGGCTAACATATTTAACAAGTAATTTGGCTCTGTCTTTTCAAAAAATAACTCATATATATAGGATACATACCTTTAAACATGTCCCAAATTGATGAGATTACTTTAGAAAAAATAAACAACAAAATTCAAGCCCTGAAATGCACCCACTCATCAGGACCCAATATATCAGCCAACATTATGAAACTATTAGTGCCACAAATTGCTATCACACTAAGAATACTGTACATCAGATCATTATTATACAATGAAATACCAGCAGATTGGCTATCAGCCATTGTGATTCCTATACATGAAAAGTGAGACAGATCAAATGTAGTAAATTACAGACCAATAAGCCTAACCTCTGTACCAGGAAAGATTATGGAATCAATAATAAAAGATGTGATAAATCAACATATCATAGTAAAGAATTAACAGATGCTCAGCAACATGGGTTTAGGGCGAGGAGATCATGCATTCTAACCTTCTATGCTTTTATGAGAAAATCTCAGCATCACTAGATACGGGCTCATCAGTGGATTGCATTTATTTGGACTTTACCAAGGCCTTGGACAAAGTGCCACACAAGGCAATAGTTAAAAAAACTAACAGAAACGAGGTTAGATCATAAAATTATTGATTGGATTCGTAGTTGGTTAAGTGGTAGAAGTCAAAGAGTTAGTATTAAGGGATGTCTACCCGACCAGGTGGATATGACGAGCAGGGTGCCACCGGGCTCTGTCCTGGGATCATTGTTATTTCAGATATGGGTACACAAACTACAAGATGGATAAGTAGATATGTAGATGACACAAAAACAGCAAGTATAGCAGATACCAGGAAGATATAGATATACTTAAAGAACTGGATGAAGTATCAATATGGGGAATGAGTTTTAATGCTGACTAGTGTTGTACAATGCAATTAGGACACAGCAACAGAGGAAATATATATTATCTAAATGGGCTGCTACTCAGAGAAACAGCAGAAGAAAAGACTTGAGCATAAAAATAAGAGGGAATTTAGCATATGACACTCCTCGTAACATGCAAATCAATAGGGCAAAAAAAAATACTTTGGGCAATCAAAAGAAATTTCAGGAGTAGAAGTGAGAGGGTGATAATGCCATTGTACAGGTCCTATGTTAGACCAATAATGGATTGTGGCAGCCAAGTATGGGGCTATATCACAAAAGGGACAGCAGATGGTTTGGAAAAAGTTCAGACAAACAACTAAATTAATCTATAAATATAAGAACATGCCACACAACGAACGACTAGCATAGTTAAACCTTATGCTGCTGGCAACAAGAAGAATGTGGCAATTTACTTTTTTGTTATGATTATGCAGGATAGTTATCTAACAAACTAAATTTTGAATTAAAAAATTCTAACATAAGCACAAGCTGGCATCCACTTCAACTAAGGCCAAAAAGATTCTTCACCAATAAGAGAAAGGCCTTTTTCACAAAAAGAGTGATTAATCCATGGAATAAACTGCTTCTGGAAATAGTCAGAACCAAAAAAAAAAACAGTTCAAACATAGACTTGATATTTACATTTTATCCAGAAATAACTTGTGCTATTATGTTTGAATGGTAGGAGCACTCATTGGCATACAGCCTTCTTAGCTCCTTGAATCTTAGTACTGACAATAGCAATCCCATATGCAATTTAAGAATCTCCTGCCAGTTTTCAGCAGAGATGGGGGCACGTAAATCCCGTTCCCATAAATGTTTTACCTTCCCAGACAGATCAGGCAGTGCTAATCTGTCCTGTCGCACCACTGCCACATGAAACAGTTTGCCAAACCCCCAGTCCTCACAATCGTCTGCACCAAGGGGTACAATGGTGAAGACTCAGCCATATTTCTATCTATACAAGTGGTATAGGCCCTGACCCAAAGGTATTAGAAATGATGGGTCATCTTCAGTTCCAACTTCTCCCTCAATTCTGCAAATGTATATACTGTATACCCTAGTCACTAATTAGATCTCCTACACATAGTACACCCCTTTCCTCCCATTCTCGGAAGCCTCTGTCCTCTAGCCCTGGCAAGAACCAAGGGTTTTATCTTCCTATGTTTTCCAGCAATGATGCAACATCTCCCAAGTCTGAAGGGTGTGCTCCACTAATGGGTTTGTAAACACACACCCTCAATGGCCTGATAACGCTTGTGTACCATCCAGGGCCAAATATACAGACCATCTACTTCTGGACCCCTCTGCTTCCAACTCCAGCCAACTAGTGTCATCTCCATTATTGACCCAATCTTGGACAAATCTTTGCTGTGCTGCCACAAAGTAGCCCCGGATGTCGTGGAAGTTCAAGCCTCCCCTTTTCACCCCTCCCTTAAGCCTTTGTAGGCTCATTCTGGGTCATTTATTACACCAGATAAAGGTAGAAAATCCCCTAACTTTTTATTATCCACTTTTGTGGGGCCTATAGGGAGTAACTGCATCACTTATAGTAGTCAGGGTAGATCATTCATTTTCAGGAGGTTGATCTGTCCCAACCAGGACAAAGTGCACATTCCCGACCTCACCAGCTCTGTCAAGATTCTGTGAAACACGGGTCGATAACTGAAGGTATATAGACCACCAAGCTCTTTGCATATCCTAAGCCCTAAATAAGTAACAGACGTCTCCACCACTTTAAGTCCCCATTGATGTCTTAATCTTTCCTCAGGGGCTGGTCCTATACTTAACATTTCCAATTTATGTAAGTTTAGCGAGTAACCAGAAAATTCAGCAAAATGATTTATCACTCTTAATAGCTGTGGAATCAACCTATGGGGCTCCATAATAAACAGTAGTAAATCATCAGTGTATAAAGTAATCTTATATTGACACCCTATTGAACTTACTTCTCCTCCCCTTATTTTAACAGCAAGCAACTCTATGGCTAGTGCAAATAATAGAGGGAAAAGTGGGCATCCTTGCCTCATGCCTCTGTACAACACAATTTCCTCCGAGAAGCCTCCATTAACCATAATTCAGGCCCTGGGTTGCACATATAACAATTTAACCCCAGTCAATAAACTCTGCTCCCATCCCAAAGTGTCCTAATACCTTAAAGAGGCATTCCCATTCTATGTGATTGAAGGCCTTCTCAGCGTCCATGGACAGCAAAAAGTAGTGCCTGGACATCAAGAGCCCCAGTGCACCACATTTAACAGGTGGCACATATTACAGAAGTAACAACCTTGTATGAATCCAGTTTAGTCTGGCTGGACTACGGAGGGGTGTACCCGCTCAATATGGCTTGTTACAACCTTGGCAAATATCTTTACTTCACAATTAAACAAGGAAATGGGCCTACATAATGCCACCCCCAAGAGATCCTTTTTTCAGTTTCAGCAATACACACAGAGGCCATGTGCCATATAGCACGAGGCAAGGAACCCCAACCCCCACCTCCTCCAGCATCTCTTGTATGGGCTTACAAATTACATCTCCCAGTTCTTTGTAACATTCTGTTACAAAGCCATCAAGCCCCCCCCCCCAACTTTCCCCTTCTTAAGTGCTCCAATAGCTTTTTTCACCTCCTCTGCTGTTATGGGGGCACCTGTTGGCTTCCATTGTGCTTCTGTGACCTGTGAGATTGATCTGCCTTCTCTCCCATCCGTTCACATTCTGCCTGATATGGGGTTTGGTAGGTTTTGAAAAATTCCTTAGATACCTTCTGTAGTAGTCTCAGTCTCACCTCCAGGGTCCCCAAGAGCTGCAGTACAGTTCAGTGCCCTCCTTCCTTTTGCTAATCATGTTAAAGAGGGGTCCGGGTTGATTCCCCCATTCAAATAACCGCTGTCTAGTGGAAAAAAAAAACTGCTGTGCATGCCTCACCTGCATATAAAACATTCAGAGCCTCCCATGTGGCTGTTAGTTCCCCTAGGAGACTATCTGCCCCTCCTAGGGATTCTCATCTTTCTAAGTTTTTCAACTTCTCCCTAATTCTGTTTTCTTCTCCTTCTTATTTCATTTGAGGGCTGCTACGAACTTTATTAACACACCCTGCATGTATGCTTTGCTTGCTTCCCACAGTACCACCTTGGAAGGGGCTGAGGCTGCACTGGTGGTCATATACCATACATGCCCCACTGCTCCCTAAGAAATGCCCTAAATTCTTCATTAGCCAACATATAGAAGAGGAATTTCCAATCCTTCTTGAGCTTTGTGATCTCCACGGACCCTAAGCTGAAGTATGACCATTGCATGGTCAGAGATGTGGATTGGGCTGTGGACGACATTCTGTAATTTACCCATTAGGACCAGCGGCATAAAAATGTAATCCAATATGGACCACGTCTGGTGGGGTCCAGAATAAAATGTATACACCCAAGCCCCTGGACTGGCAGTCCACCAGGCATCCACCAAATCCAAGTCCACCAAGCCCAGTGACCAGGCAGCTATTGCCTGCACTTGTTGTCCCGTCTCACCTGAGCGGTTCAAGGTGGACTTTAACAGGGCTAACCTGTGAGATGGTATTTCAAGCCGTGAGACAGGCACCAGCTCTACTTTAACCTAACTACAATATCTAACTGTACTGAACTGAACTGAGTTTGAGTGCTTGCCTTGCTTAGTCTTAGACAGCAGAAAGTAGGAAGTATAATTCTGCAGTTCTGAGTGTTCCACTGAGAACTATGGGTACTTGGGGCTGGAGTTGTTTGGACTTTTAAATTAGACTGCACACATTTTTAGGGCAGGTTACCCCACATGAGGAGTGCTTGCATATACATTTTTAGAAAAATAGCTATTTTTGGGTGTTTTGCATCGGGGATGATTCCTGACCCCTGATTCTACTTCCGGGGTACCCGGGCTTTAAAACACTCACCCCTACGCGAAGTGGAGTAAGCACCTTTACACGCAGACATATGTTCTAAGCACATGACTTATGGTCCTGTGGGAACGGGCACTAGGGGCTAAAGTCTATGCAATTATTAAATGAAGTAGGCCATAAGGTAATACTTGAGATTTGCTAGTAGTCTTTACACTTGGTTCTATCATCTTTAGTGAAAAGTTTCCTGTAATGTGGTGACCTTAGATACAAGATTGCAAGCTACTGTGAAGACATACAGACTTACATGGGACTGATTAGCACACAGAACTATATCTCAAGCATTGTTTTGGTCTCTTATGTAAAACATAAACTAATAGTAATTGTGTCTAAAATCAGGGGAATTCAAATGCTGAAACCGGAGATAGGTGGTCTCCTACTTATGTCATAAACGTTTGTCCAAACGTACACATACCTAAAGTGCATTAGGTGTGCCTCATTTCTGGAGTAGAAAATAAAACATTGCATCACTATGGCTGAGGTCAATGTACTTGACATTCACTCTCTGATGGTCCAGGAAGGGTGTGTTAGATGCTCAGTATGCCAAATGTTTGCCCCTAAGCACAGGACTACCTTAGCTGCAGAAGTATGTAATAAGTGTCAACTTCTCATCACTTTGCAAACTGAAAATACTAAACTGTGCGAACGGCTTAAGCAGACTAATGAAACTGTAAACATACAGCAATTTGTCAACTCAGTAAACACAGAGGAGTCGCACAAAAACAATATTAACATTGGAAGAAGGAAAAGAACTAGGGGTGATATAGAGGATAATATGGATCCCACTGACTTAGAAAGATGTCAAAAGAAGGGCAGGGAAGAAGGATCAGTTCAAGAAAATGTGTGGAAAAAGGTCACTTGTAGAAAAAAGCAAGTAGCAAAAAATATACTCCCCTTCAGACACCTACTTACAATAGGTTCTAGAGTTTGATTAATCAAGAAACTACCACAGTGAACGCTAGGACATTTTTCTTTACCCAAACGACTTGTCTTAGGGGATTCTATAATTAGACTGACTGACAGTTATATCTGTTGAAATGCTAAAGAAACAACAACAGTATCGTGTCTCCGCAGTGCAAAAGTGCAGAATGTAGCTGATGTGCTGAATAATACTAATTTACCAGGCAAATCTGTCATTATCCTTCATACTGGTACAAACAACGTGGGATATATGCACGAGAAGGATATTTGTACAGAACTACTGGAACTGGGCAAAAAAATGAAACACAAGAGACACCGGATTGCAATCTCTGGCATTCTCCCCATCCCAAAAGCCCATCCGCAAAAAAAAAAAAAAAAACTATTCAAAGAATAAATACTAGAATTCACAATTGGTGTAGTAACAGTGGCTTAACCTTTATTGATAATTGGGAACTTTTTTATGGCAATCATGAGATGTTTTCAAAACATGGGCTGCATCTGAATAAAAACAGGGCTAGGTTATTGGCAGAAAATCTGGAGGAAACATTAACAGTCTCAGCTTCAACTGACTGAGTCTACTGAGAAAAAGGATACTGAACAGAGGACAAAAACAAAAAAAGACCCAAAAGCACCAACAAAAAAACATCAAATACAAAACCAAATCAAAGTATTATCTTCCAACGGTAGAAGTATTAGCAATAAACTTGACAAATTACGCACACTAATTATTGAGAATCATTTGACATTATTTCTAGAACAGAAACCTGGTGGGCCAATAAAAGTGAAACATGGGGTGCAAAATTGGATGGTTATACATTATATACTCGTAACAGGCCTAATAAAAAGGGACGGGGTGTCGCTATGTATGCAAAAAACACCCTAAACTCAATCAGTATTTTCCATAAAATACAAGCCCCAACTGTGCTACAGAATTTCTAAGGTTAAGAATATGTGGGGAAAAGTCACAGTCCATCATAATAGGCTCCATATACTGTCGCCCAACATCAATGATGCAGGTCACAGAGAGTATTACAACTAAAACTGAGAAAGCGGGAGAAATATCTGAACTGGTGATATTGGGGGATTTCAATATGCCTGATATTGAGTGGCTAAATAATCGTGCAACTGGATCTACCGAAAAAAGATTCCTTGACTGCTGTAATAAAATAAATTTGACTCAACATATGAACTCATCGACTAGAGGGCGTAATATATTAGACTTAGCCCTGAGTTCTGAGCAAATACGAATTAAAGAATGCATTACTAGTCCCCCAATTGGCAAAAGTGACCACGATTCAATAACGTTCACAGTTAAATATGAGCATGTTGTACTACACGGACGCACTGAAATATTCCTTTATGATAAGGCTGATGTTAAAAAAAAAAAAATACAACACAATCTGGAACAACTGGATTGGGCATTCTTGCTTAATAATAAATCTGTGGATCAGATGTGGGAAACAATTAAAAACATCATTTTAGACCTGAGTGAGCTACACATACCTTTTATTAAAAAAAAAAAAAATAGGAATTCTGCAAAACATGGCTTAATAAGAACATAAAAAAAAAAATAGATGTTATAAAAAATATTTAAAAAAACAATAATGAGACAACACGGTATTCCTTAAAAATGGCTCAAAAAGCTTGTAAAAAAAGTCACTAGAAAGGCAAAAAAGGTGGCTGAAGTGAAACTAGCAAAAAATGCCAAAAAGGACAACTATAAGGCCTTTTATGCGTACGTTACCTCTCTCAAGAAACCTCAGAACAAAGTGGGTCCACTTAGACATGATAATATTATAACATCTACAGATGCAGAAATTGTATCCATTTTTAACGAATGTTTTTGTGAAGTGTACGGAAAAAAAAACAATAATTCATGACCCGAATAGACCAAACATGACTCATATCAACACTGAACAAAATGAAATTAGGCAACATATTTGTAATTTGAAGTCTAATGCATCACTTGGCCCAGACAAAATCTCTGTTCGGATGCTACAAATTATACTCGATCATATATTATATCCTTTTAAAATATCATTTGATGCCACACCTCACGTCACACCAGCGACCCGGGTTGGGGAGCGAGCCGAGGCTAGGGGTCGTGAGGAGGAGTAGGATCAGAGTCCGAAGGACAGCCTCTCTCCTGGGGGATCCAGGGGCATCCTGGCGAGGAGTGACCCCCGGTGGAGACCGGAGGTACTTCTGCTGCTGGGAGCACAAGCACAGTCGGAGGCAGACACCTGGCCAGAACGTGGGCGGACACGCGCATGCTCATGGTCATTGGCGTCATTGCACGCCTGCCGGCTCTGGGGTGGAAAAAGGAGGGCACTGGTCACGGCGGCATGATGGCCGTCTCCACGCGGACTCTCCCGGCACCTGGGTGCGCGGCATTACTGGATCCAGAGTGGGTGGGTTGAGCTCCGGAGGGAGTGCTCCCCACCACCCCCCCGCCGCGGGGTCTAATGAGGTTGCCGGGAGGTAGTCCAAGGGGACAGGCGGCCGGACAGACCTGTGGGTGAGGCCAGGATGTGGTAGATAGGCAGATCAGTGGCCCTGGGGGGATAAAGAAAGAAGAAAAAAAATATATATCATTTGAGACATCTATGAATACAGAAACAATACCAGCTGACTGGAAGATGGCATATGTTGTGCCGACATACAAAAAGGGGGACAAAGCTAGTGTTAAAAATTACCAACCAATTAGCCTAACTAGTGTTTTCTGCAAAATTTTAAGTTTGGTAAAAGATAAACTGACTAATCGATTCAAAGAACTCGGATCAGCACAGATTTAGGAAAGGCAGGAGCTGTGCAACTAACCTGCTACGTTTCTATGAAAACATAAGTAAGGAACTGGATAAGGGGGAACCATGTGATGTGGTCTTTTTGGATTTTAGGATTTTGATTTGACCCCTCACTGGGCTGTAATAGAGGCTACTCCAGGCAGATGACATCATAATAAACTGGGTCTCTGAAAGACTGAATAACAGGAAACAAAGAGTATTGATTAATGGTCATCTATCAGATATTGGGGAGGTGAAAAGCGGAGTCTCTCAAGATCAGTGTTGGGTCCTATTTTGTTTCAGATTTTCATTTCAGACCTTACCAAGAAACTAAATTGCTGGGTGACAAAATACGCTGATGATACGAAGACTGGTGGCCCTTGTGGCACGGTAGAGAAAATAAGCTATTTACACAGCAAGATCTTAATACAGTATCAGCCTGGGTAAATCAATGGAACATGTCCTTTAATTTGGACAAATGTAAAATAATGCACCTAGGCAGAACTAATAAAAAAAGTCAAACATATTTTATGTGGTACGATCTTAACAACTTGTTCCACGGAAAAAGATCTAGGGTTCCTTGTATCCGACACATTAGGCACAGATGAACAAACACAAGCTGCCATAAAAAATGTAACAATATTATATGATCTATAAAAAGGATCATAACTACTAGAGATTCCTCTGTAATGCTACCCTTGTATCGAGCACACGTTCGTCCTCAGCTTGAGTATGCATCCCAGATTTGGTTCCCTTTTAGAAAACCAGAAAGAGATAAAATCAAAAGAGTTCAAAGAAAATATACTAAATGCATTCACGATTTGGAAGGGATGGAATATGAGGCAAGGTTAAATGCACTAAACCTGATGTCTGCAGAAACTAGGAGGTTAAGATCTGACCTCCTATTTACGTATGATGTAATGCAGGATCCTGTTTTGTTGTGTGACTTCAGAATTTCATTCAAACAAGATACGAAAAGTATTCTAGGACACCCATTACAAATAAAAGGAAACAGATTTAGACGTAATCAAAGAAAATACTTTTATACATCTAGGATCGTGAACCACGGAATTCCCTGCCTGAGGACATACTAATAAGCAGGAATAAAAATGAATTCAAAGTTAGATTGGATAAATATATTTTACCTGGAGCAGACATTAAATACTTTAATTGAATTCTTGGAGCAAACATGGGCTTTGCTTACTAGCACCACACCTACCTCAGTATGAACCTTAGTAAGGTGGGATCCATTACACAATGGAAATCTCCTGCCATAATTAGATTAGGAAACTGTTCTGGGCAAAACACCCACGAGTAGCTTGTAAAAACAGGAGTTAAAGGTACGTAGGATATATACACTACTAAGAGTAAGGGGTCGTCCTTCAAGGGTCCCAGTCACAAAGATGTAACCCCTCCTCCGGAGATCTGACACTACCTAACAGCTTTAGATGGTAAGAGTTTGTGAATTAAAATCACAACCCTATTTTTATGGGCGGTACAAGAGGCTGCATGGCTTTCTCCTACTCACCCCCGAACCAATTTCCTATGTTCCTAACTTGTGAAATGTGTTTCTTGCAGAAGGCGTATTTATGCATTTTTTGCGTAAGGGCCATAAGCACCTTTTTACATTAATTGGCATGAAGAAACCTCAAATATTCCACAAAAGAACATTAACTGCATCATTTACTTGGAAATGCAACACATTTGCACCTCTTTACTTTGCCCAACGCCTCCCTCAGTCATAGTCCTGAAAAGGTAGATAAGGTAGGGCCCAACGCCACCACCTCTGCTAGACCAACATCCACATGCCTCTTCATAAAAATGTAACTTATTAACATCACAAGACATAAAATACACACAGAAAAAAACAGTAAAATACCTACCAAGTCCTAACTTGATACAAGTAGAACATTAGAACATCCCTATCTTCATTGAATCCTCCTCATGATTAACTCAACATCCCCACCTTCACTGAATTCTCCTTATAATTAACTCTAAAACTATAGTAAATAATTATGTACTACTGCATACCCACAACACTATGTAATAATGAGGTATTTTTCCCTGCTGCCAGGCCCCCCAAATAAAATTCCTCTGCAGTTCAGAACAGCATTTGAACAGTATTATCTGCCTGACTGGCCCATTCACCAGGCCCACAAACAAAAATCTGTAACTCTGAAACGTGTCTTTATGCAAGAGCGTGGAGGTAACTGTGAGCTCCCCCCACACAGTGTGAGATGTCCATAATTATGGACTATCACGCCCTGTCTCCCAAACCCAGAGCTCACCACTCCACCCCTCTCCCTCTGTGTCCAGACTCTGGCATGAGTCCTCCCAAGAACAGCATCCTGCCCCATCCCCCTCCATCTCCCTCATAACTGGGAAAGCTCTTGTGTCTAAATAGAGCAGAGTGCCATGCCAGTCCAGACCAGCTGCCAGCGTGCCCCCCCAATCATACAAAAGGAATCAGTGTGCTACAGAGTAGCATTACAGTAAGCCATATGGGGTTAGGGGGCTCCTGTAATGGGCAAGCACTCCCTTTTCTAGTGGACCATACTATGAGAGGCAGAGCAGGGGTCTCCACCTTCTCCAATAATTGTTCAGTTCTCACCCCCATCTCTAATTCATCCTTCCAGCTGTTAAAAATAAAGAGGAGGAAACTAAACAAGTACCATGAAATGTAACACGCAAATGGTGAGCCAGTCCCAGCACCACCCACCTTGTGGAGTAAGGAGAACCGAACCACTGCATACTGATCCTCCCCCACCACCTGCCTGTGCCAGTACCAGTTCATTGGCAATCCAATGAAAGCTTCCCGGATAGCGAATACAGGAGCAAGAATCACCCCCTACAAACAGCAACTTATACATACAGAACTCCGTCCCTGTTCCTCAATAAAATCTAGTCACTTACTGCAAGTGCTACATAGGTAATTACCCACACTTGGGTGGCTGCAGCTCCTGTGCTTACCTGAGGGCAAATTTAAGAAGGGCAGTCCATGTGGATAAACTGAAACTGTAAGCCACACAGTGAGTCCCCCCCCCCCCCAACAAACACCATTACCCAAAATAGGGAAGGGATAACAAACTACTGGGCAGTTGCTCTGAGCAGACCGTCTTCAAGGCCAGGCAGCACAGGGTCGTCACCATCTTACCATAATCTCTCCACATGTGGCACCCAGAGCAGAGACAGTAAAACCTGTCCTTTTACATTCAAGAGTCCATGAAAAGGGTAAATTATGTAAAAACTGGGGCCTGAGAAGTCAACAGTCCTATGCATTTAAACAAAAAGGTCTTTTCAGCCCCTATATGGTAGCTGCTTGTCAGGGTAGTCCACCATGTCATCTGGAGCCAGTAGTTCGATACAGTTAGTTAAACCTCCAAGATAGATTCTCCACTGAACAGTACAGAACATCCTTTAGCCATGGTTTTTATTCCAGTCCTCCAGCAATCTCTTTGTCTTCTCAACTTTGTAGAAGAAGTAAGTCGCACCTTCCATCTTCACTCAGACTATGGTTGGGTAGGTGAAAGTTTGTTTGTTTGTTGAATTTTGTTGACCCCGGTTAGCCCACTGGGCTTAGAAGTCCCTTTTTCAGGGTCGACCAGGGGAAGGGGGGGATACAGATTGTAAGCAACTGAAACTGAACCAGATTAAGCTGTTGGTGGTATTTTCAGTGAATGAGGGAAATTTGGCCAGGACACCGGGGACATTCCCCTACTCTTTTTGATAAGTGCCATGGGATCTTTAACATCCACCTGAACCACCACCAATCCAGGCAGATGGGATCTCGGTTTAACATCTCATCTGAAAGACGGCACCTCAGAAGTGCAGCACCCCTTTCATGCTGCACTACAGTGTCAGTATTGGGATATTAACCCAAGTGCCAGATGTGAGAACTGAACCCACAGCCCTCTGATCTCCCGGCCTCAGAGGCGAGTTAAACTCCAGTTTCCACTCTTGTTGGGCATCAAAGACTGGGGCAAAGGTTTGGCACTTTTTCTGTAGCCTAGGTGAAAAGTCCTGTGAGATGAAAAGCTACCTTCGTAAGTTAATACAGTTTGGCGCGACAGGCTGCCAGTATTGCCTGTCTGTCCCAAAGTGATGTAGCTGAAAAATCACTTGGTGGGGCAGCTGATCCAGTGGCAGTCTAGGTGCCAGGGCTCAATAAGCCCACTCAGTCTTGAGGCCAGTCCCTTTCAGCTGCAGATGTCAACATACCAGGATACGCAATCTACCGGAGAGACAGACAGAGTAAAAGAGGAGGAGGAGGAGTAGGTCTCTATGTAAAGGAAGGGTTCAAAGCAAGAGAACTAAAGAGTAAACAGGGAACAGATGAGGCACTCTGGGTCACCCTGGAGACAGGAAATGGCACCACAATCCGCATAGGGGTTGTATACAGACCCCCATCTCAGGGGGAGGAAATGGACAAGAAAATGATAGAAGGCATCCTTAAAATGGCAGAAAAAGGGGAGATATTGTTGATGGGGGACCTGAATATGCCAGATGTTAACTGGAGCACCTTTGCCGCAGGCACATCCAAGAGAAGGGTCATTCTGGATGCCCTACAGTGGGCATGCCTCAGACAGCTAGTGTTGGAACCCACTCGGGAGGGAGCAATCTTAGACCTGGTATTCTCAAATGGGGACGGAGAAAGAATCTCGGATTTAGAAGTGGGTAGCCATCTGGGAACAAGCGACCACCAAACAGTGTGGTTCACTATAAACAGACATATACAATCAAGCCATACAAAGCAAGCGATGGACTTTAGGAGGGCTGACTTTGGGAAATGGGAGAGTGCTCTCAGAAAAGCACTCTGCAAACAGGCAAGAAGGAGGGGTGGAGGAACAATGGGGAGTAATCAAAACAGTCATCACAGAGGCAACAAACCTTTGTGTAAAGCAAATCAACAAAACACAACGAAGGAAAAAATCGCTATGGTTCTAAGAGGGAGCAGGGAAGGTTAAGGAGAAAAGGATAGCATTCAGGAAATATAAGGAAACAGACGGAGCAGGACAGAGAACGTTATCAGTAAAAGCAGAAAGAGGCAGGGAAGGCAGTCAGAATAGCAGAGGTCCAAACCGAGGAAAGGATAGCCAACTCTGTTAAGAAGGGGGATGAGACCTTTTATAGGTACATTAGGGAGCGAAGAAAGACCAAAGGAGGGATACTGGGGCTTAATAAAGGGGAGGGAATGTGGGCAGAGGATGACAGTAAAAAAGCAGGGATACTGAACGAATATTTCTGCTCAGTATTCACAAAGGAAGAGGAAGGGAGGCACCTAAACCAAACAAGAGAAACAGTCTGAAGACGGGGTCGATACTAGTCCATTTACTGAAGAAAGGGTTCTGAAAGAACTAATAAAATTGAAGGTGGACAAAGCAATGGGGCCTGATGGGATTTACCCAAGAATTCTAAAAGAACTAAGGGTAGAACTAGTGACACCGCTGACTACTCTCTTTAACAAATCATGGGAGGATGGGGTGGCACCTGAGGACTGGAGGAGGGCGGATGTGATTCCCCTTCACAAAAGTGGGAGCAGGACAGAGGCAGGAAACTACAGACCAGTTAGTTTGACCTCAGTGGTAGGAAAAATGATGGAATCACTTCTGAAGGAAAGAAATGTTGAGTACCTAGTGGCCAGTGGGGCACAGAACCCAAGGCAGCATGGATTCACGATGGGAAGGTCATGTCAGATGAATCTGATAGATTTCTTTTGACTGGGTGACCAAAGTAGTAGACCAGGGAGGGGCTGTGGACATGGCCTACCTAGATTTTAGCAAGGCATCTGATACAGTCCCACACAAAAGATTAATACACAAGTTAGCCAGCCTTGGAGTGGGTCCCAAGGTGGCAGCCTGGATAAAAAATTGGCTAGACAACAGGATGCAAAGGATAGTAATAAACGGAGTCCACAGTGAAGAAAGGAGGGTTACTAGCGGGGTACCACAGGGTTCAGTCCTGAGGCCGGTCCTTTGTGATGTCTTTATAGGTGACACTGCAGTGGAACTGTAACGAAAAGTATGTCTCTTTACAGACGACACAAAGATCTGCAACAGGGTTGATACACAAGATGGAGTGGAAAGGATGAGAAGGGACTTGGCAAGGTTGGAGGAATGGTCAAATGTATGGCAGCTCAGATTCAGTGCAAAAAAGTACAAGGTAATGCACCTGGGAAACGAAAACCCAGGGGAAGAGTACACAATGTGGGGTGAAATACTGACAACAGTAAAAGTGGAAAGGGATCTGGGGGGTAATTATATCAGATGACCTAAAGGTGGGAAAGCAATGTGAGAAGGCAGTAAGGAAGGCTGGGGGGATACTGGGATGCATAGGGAGAGGCATAAATAGTAGAAATCAGCAAGTTGTTATCCCTCTGTACAGACAGCTGGTGAGACCCCATCTGGAGTACTGTGTGCAGTTCTGGAGACCCCATCTCCGCAAAGACATAGACAGAGTGGAGGCTGTCCAGAGGAGACAACCAAAATGGTGCAGGGTCTGCACCAGAAGACATACGAAGAAAGACTAAAGGAGCTTAATATGTATACCCTTGAGGAAAGAAGGGAGAGAGGGGACATGATAGAAACTTTCAAGTACCTCAAGGGAATTAAAGTCCAAGAGGGTAGTATCTTTCAGAAAAAGAGATGTGCAAGAACAAGGGGGCACAATTTGAAGATAGAGGGAGGATGGCTCAGAGGTAATGTGAGGAAGTATTTTTTCACGGAGAGGGTTGTGGATGCATGGAACAGCCTCCCTGAGGAGGTTGTGGAGCCAAGAACAGTGGGAGAATTCAAGAAAGCATGGGACAGACATAAGGCAGTCCTAGTGGGGGGCAGAAGGAAGTAAGCTGTTGGTTAACTAGGATCTGTAGCTTATCTGTTAGGTGGAAAAATGGGCAGTCTAGGTGGGCCAAGCGGTCCTTATCTGCCGTCAAATTTTCCATGTTTCTGCAAAATTTCAGAGCAGAACTTCTGGGAGCCCGTGAATCTGCAGATTGCTTCTACAGTGGTAATTTTCTTGGTAATCTAATTACTCCATGACAGCAGTTCTTTTTCAAGGACTGCCACTTTCTCAGGGAGACCTTGAGTGTCCTCGATATTGGAAATCTGCTGGTCAATTTCAGTCAGCTGTTGTGCTTGCCTGGCGACCTGGCTAGCCAGCTCCAATAATTTTCAGTTAGGGTATCCAATTTGGGTGTGAGTGCTTCCAGTACTTGTTCAGTAACAAGGCAGCTTCAAACCTCCACTTCCGTGGCCAATAGCATGACTGTGTCAAGGCCTCCTTGTTGTTGCACACCTGCTGTCTTTTTGCCTTCATTCCCCGTACATCTTTGCGGCTTGCCTCTAGCATTTAATAAATATTCCTCCATGCTGCAAGCACTATTAGACGACCCCGACGGTGACGGAAAAAAAAATTATTTAAATGTTGATTTTAACAATTATTTGGCCAGGAGAGATGGAGCTCAGGGAAACCGCATCTTGCTCCTTTAGCTGCTCATTAGCACCCCTTCCCCATGTTATTAGGAATACATTTAAAAGAAGGCCAACTCAGGGATTCCTTAATTTCTATAAAAACAGTACACTAACCACTGTTGATATTATCATGGGTAAAAGAAAAAGAGGGTACTGTGTCAGCAGCAGGGCTATAAACTGTATACAAAGATTATCAAATGTATGCTGAAATTGGAAATTATGTTAGAAGTTATGATTTAACTGTTAAGTTATTTACTGGAATACTCTATAAAGAAAAACACAAGCATAGTTGAGTAAATCACATGTGGGTCTATGTGACAATACAAGAAAAAAGATATCAAATTGTCAAAAATGATTAATGCTAGACTGGAAAAGTGCCTGTAGACAACATTACCTGTGAAAATTTGCTTTACATTCCAAATATAAGCGGCAAACAATCCTGGTTACAAATTTAGCTCCATCAGTATGTGTGTGATTTTTTGTTGTTGTTGTTAAAACAGTAGGTTAGCTCAAAACCCCTGCACTTGCAGACTAGTCACTGCCAAACAATGTTTTGGAAGTGATTTCCCCCTTCCCAAACTAGCAGACAAAGAGTCTCCTTCTTGGTAAGTCACGCAATGGGTCAGTTATCTGAACTCACAATCAATACAGTTCATGGTGATTGTTGTGATAGCAAATAGAACATTTGGGACTTGGCAGCTCATCTAAAAAAGTTTGGATTAAGTTGTAGAGCTCCCAGTAAGGAGTTTCTCAATAAATGCTGGCTCAGAGAATGTGCGTGAATAAATTATACACACACACTCACATATATATATTATATATAGATACAGATATAAATATATAGAGATATATACACACACACACAATATATACATATATATATATATACACACACATAATATATATAGATATTATATATATATATATATATATATATATATATATATACACACATACATATATATAATATATAGATCATATATATGTATACATACATACACACATATATATATATATATAATATACAGATATAGATATATATACATACATACACGTGCACACACACACACACAGGTGTGCGTATACAGTTTTAAGCAGTAGGCATGGACACAAAAGCTACTGTTATCTGAGCTAATATTGTGTAAACTGTATTTATACACATAAACTCGTCATTGTTTTGGCCGCGCCCCCTTCCGTCTGCCCGTAAGTACTTCTTCTTCAGTTTGCCAGTTTACTCTAAAGGTACTGTCCCCCAAAAAAAAAAAAAACTCCATTGCATGTTTCTATGTGCAGAATCCACCTAAATGTGCTTTAACAAAATAATGCAGTTTCTTTGCCTTCCAAATTCAACCCACTTGCTGCATCTTTTCGATCCCTGCCTGCCCGCGCGTCTGCTTACCCACCCGCTCTAATACTTCAATCTCTCAGTCCCATTAGGTCTGCTGTTACCGGCTCCATACCTACTGTAAATGTACTGTAAACAAAATCACTTTTTTTTTCTTCAAACTCAAACTACTTGCTGCAGTTTTTCTTTCCCAACTGCACGCCCACTGACCTGTCCATCTGCTCGCTCCAACACATCCTCTCACACTGGTCTCTCATTCTGCTGCTCCTGTCCTTTTGGGTCTCCTACTACTGGCTCCACTCAAATAAGGAACATAAGCAGTACCTTTCTGAATCTCTTAGAATATTCCCTCTTAGAAGCGCTTTTCAATTCATCAGCTCCTCCACAGCGACTGCAGCAAGCACTCGCTCTCTCACCGCTTACCTCATCTCTCTCTCTCTCTTCCATTAGCTCCACTTCATCCCCAGCAAGAATACCCCATAGAAGTATGGCATTAATCATAAAAAACTTAAATAACTGCGCATTCAGGGATTTATTTAACTCTAAAAATTGATTAGTGTTTTGCTCATAAAAGTGCTAAATCTTTGTGAAAATACATATTTCTTGCCTCACTGTGTTTAACAAACACAGCATTTCTAGAAAATCTATATAAATACTTTCTGTACAGTTAGTATAGTCCCAAGAAAAAAACTGCTAATCAATTATTTAAAACCCTGGCATTCCAGCTCATCGACGCCAGCTCCTTGAAACACTGAGCTAACACTGGCTCCTACCCACTCACTTAAGCCCACTGTCATATTACCCAGATTTTTTTTGTAAAACCAGGTAGCTTGTCCAATAAGTAGTGACATGACAGCATCAGCACATCATGCCAACGCCCACAGAAATAGCGCAGCTACAAGATGCACACCCAGTACTTTGTGTATATACACACATACATACATACACGTATATACACACAGCAAGGGAGAGACAGTATAGTCCCACAGCATGTCTGTTCACTTGAATTTATTAACTACATTTCAAGTAACCAACTGTCTATAACTAATCATTTTCTTTACTTTCCCCAACTGTACTCTATTTACAGAAACCATATGTAAAAAAAAATGCACAATAAAAATGTCACCAAGACATTAATGCATTCTTCTTTCCCCATCTTTTTGTTTGTTTTATAACTCAAGAACTATGGCTTGCATTTTCTTCAGTAATTTCTAAACAAGACAAATCAATTTAGTGGGTTTACGAAGCTCTCATGAAAGAAATTTGTAAAAATGTACACTACTTAGGATTTATTGTTCTAGGAACATATATTCACCAATCTTGCACCCAGTTGTTACCTTGTAGTGGTGTGGAAATACCCTAGCATTTGTATCTGCCCACTATTTGGGGAATTCAGTTTAAAAAAAAAAAAAACTTCCTTTACGGAAACATGCTGCAAAACGCAGCTGTTTGTTGTTCTAGTGCCTCTTCCCACAAACCGTGGCTTGCTCAAGCAGGCTTCTAATAACCTTTGGATTGCTGTAGTTCCTTTCCTGTGTATCTGCCCTACTGTATAGCCTCACTGTATTATATACTGCAGATATCCATTTGTGTCTATGTATGCTTTGGATGCTGTGTTTTGTTAATACTCTACAGCCTCGTAGTAATATACAGCTGTTGTATCGGTTTGTATATTTTCTTAATGCCATGTACTGTTATCTGTAAATTGCTCTACCTGCTTCTCCCATGTATTCCCTCACCCAGTTTGCAACTGGAAACTAGCCCTTCTTGGACTCTGTTTAATGCATTTTCTCAGCCAAAATGTTTACTACCAGGTCATCTTAGAAGTGCAGTTAACACATGACAGGGTGTTGCATTTGTTGGGAGATTTAGATACTTCTCCAGACTCAGATGTGGGTTGAGGAGCACTTTGTCTGCAGCCCCATGACTAAGCATGCACTAGAGGAGTGCCAATATCTCCCATAGAATATACAGTATAACCTCTAATGCATTACTGGTCACTTAGAAAATAAAGCACTGTCCATGCATATGTTGGTATGCAGAGGCATGCCCGGTTATCGGATTTATCCAATCAGAGAGCAATGTTGTGGTGGCCATCTTGACCCATTTTACAAAACAGCATTTTTTGCCAAAAATTCTCCTTCTGACCAGCTGTATGGCATTTCCTACCTGGAAGAGCAGTTATTAAAGAGACACGTAATGGCTTCTTAAAACTACAGAACAGGCCCTGTATAGCCCAGCTTTTAAAATGCTACACTAGACCCAAACATGTACAATACTGTAATGTTTAGCACATGGATGCTATTTCCTAGCAGGGGATGCCATTACACTGTTCCCTAACAAATAGTGTCAGCCAACTAAACAGAATTAAACAGCTCATCAGAGAGTAACTGGGAATGACCCAGGACAGAAAACTACCCACCACACAAAAAGCAACACCTTGCAGCAGAAGAGACTCCTGTTATTCTGGTGCCCAATACAAAATGAGGGTGCAGCGAGCTTCACATTGGCTCCATCACACCTTCTGGACATCTGCACAGTCTGTGCGCAGTCAACAGGGGGAAGAAATCACTCTACGACAGTGTTAAAGTAAATCAGCTTTTTCAGATGTTCGGTGTGTGTGTGTGTGTGTGTGTGTGTGTGTGTGTGTGTGTTCATGAACATACTGTAGTGTGAAGGCCACAGGGATGTGGCCATAGAATAGCACCAGTCACTGTGCAAAGCACCGAACTCCAGGATAACAGTCCATCGCCTTAGTCATTCTCCTGCACCCCACTATCTGTACTTTCTGCCTGCTTTTATAAAACTTGTGGGCTAGTGGTGTTAGCAGTCTTTCTTGATGGCTCAGTGGTGCCCAACACGTCCCACAGTGTGCCATTGTCTTATCCAGTAGAATGTCCTCCCTAGTCCCATCTGGTCTGGTATCTGTGATTGACTCTGCCCTACCCTATCCCTCTCCACACTGTCTGCAAGCCTGCGCCTACTTGCAGAACTGCTTTAAGCAGTTCTACCCGGGTCAGGAAGGTGGGGCTTGTGAAAAAGGATGCAGGTGCCAACAAGCCACTGAGCACAGCACCGTTACTCCTTAGCATGACAGAACTGACATTATCCTGGCTGCCCCACCCCTTCCCTCTGTGACATCTCAGGGAAAAGGCTCACAGCCCTGCTGTGTATATCACAATGGGTACGCACTATGCAGCAGAACTGTGGCACAAGGCAGTCACTGCGACCAGTATGGGCCACAACATTGCAACCATGTATATAGAGTTTGTGGCTCCTGGCTCCCCTCTAAAAACAGTAACACAAAAAAAAAACACACACACACACTCGCCCTTTAGGGCAAAAGCTCATCTACCAGCTTACACACAGAGGCTCATGGGTGGACAGCCAAAAGTTGTGTATTACAGTAACAGAAACTAGCCAATGTAGTGCCTTTTCTGTAGTGAAGTGAGGCCATCACACTCACACACTTTTCCAACAGTCACCATACCGGACAGAGTTAATACTCTTTGGAGAGCCCTTGCCAGCACGGACCAAAGAATTGTTTAACAGCACCATTTCAGCAAGCAAGGAGTTCTTCACACCGCACTACAAGCAGTCACAGAGCGTCTACTTTGGCAAGTTATACAGCCAGCATTTCACCCAGAGGGTCACAATAAGTTTTTTTTTTTTACATAAGCAACAAACAAAAAAAATGAATAGAATAAAAGTTGTTGGACCTCTAGAATGCCTTTGCCTTGGGAAATATCAAACCTCAAATCCAGCATTCATATGCAGTAAATGGTGTGGTGTCTGAAACTCTTCCAAATTCTGTTTGGTGCAATTATGAGATTTCTTTACAGAGGAGCACTCAATGGCCTTTTCCTCCAGAGGTTCTGAATTCAATGAAAAAAAACCTACAAGGCATGCAAGAAATAAACAATACCATCTCAAGGAGATGTTCAAGTTTGCATTTAAACCTGGATTTGTTGCTGATCGAACTACGTAACCTTTTTCTTGTCAACAGATTTGCAAAAAGATGTTCTGAAAATCTAGATGCAGAAACTTATGAAAAACCTTAATGCTACAGACTGTCCCATATCTAGTCAACGCCTGTACTTAGAAAAAACTGCTGGAACAGACCACGGCTCAGAAACTGCAGCTTTTCCTTACAGATGCTTTTCTTTAATGCCTGTTCCCTGATCGACAGTGGGCGTCCCCAGTTAAAATTTGCCAAAAAGTCATCGTTTTTCAGGTCTCCTGGGCCACAGCTCCATGTCATCACTAGTGGTTTAACCTTTGCTCTCTGAGAACAATCAAGGTGCCTAAAACTATGAAGATCTTTTGGAGAGAGCGAGAGACTGGACAGCTATAATTTTCTTTCCATTTGTGTACTTACTGAGAGCTTAAAAAGGAATGCTGACTTTAAACAGGATTTCATTCTAAATCTCATTCAGCGGCAGTTCTTTGTGTAACCCCCCTGCGGGGGGCTTACCTTAATTGCCCCCTTATCTCCCGTTGCTCCTGACTGCCTCCTGGAGTGCCTCTGGTATCCTCTGTTCTCCCCCGGTGCTTGCACTGCCACTGGCTAGAGCCCTGTAGTTTCTTTAGGTTTGCCCCGGCCCCTGCATGTTCGCAGGCTTGAGTAAGGGCTGGAGGAGTTTAGAGAGGGGCAGACGCATCACCACCTGCTCCCCAGAGCAGTCGGCAGCTGTGTCTGTGCAAAAAATGCCCCTTTGTTGTTTTAACTGCAACTACGGTCCAATGAATGGCTTTTCTGGCAGTCCGGTCCCCTTGAGCACCGGTTGGGGGCTGATGACCCGGTGAGGCCGTTAGAAGCCGGAATATTTTAAATAAAGAGTGCTGTTTGCGCTCAGATTGGTTCCTATGAATATTAATGAGCAGGCATTAATATTCATATGAGTCTGCTGCTGCGCAGGGGACTGCATATTTCGCAGCAGTGACAGCGCAGGATCGTAAATAATTGTGAGCGCTGGATAGGGCACAAAAGGGGCTACTGAACTGTAGGGCTATGATTAAAATTAAATGTTTAACCTGGCTGCACCAGAACTTTTAAAATGGGGCATTGATGGACTGTATGGGGACTACTGTGCTTAATGGTAGCCATGTTTTGTAGCCAGCAGCCAACTGGAAAGCCAGGATTCAATGCAAGGACTTTTGGGACAATGCCAGAGACTTATGGGACTATGCCAAGGCTTTGCAGGGGGTGGGGGGGACAGGGACCTAATTTAGTTGCCTAAACAGGAAGCCTATCAGGTGTCGAGGAGGCTTAATGAATATTTATTTTTGGGACAGACAAGTGAATTCAGCCATTCTGGAACCTCAGAGAGCTCCCCCTTAAAAACAGAGACTTTCTGGCTGAGTTTTCAGTTTGATGTGAGTCACTCCGCAGGGAGGGGGGCTCTGGCCCTCTACTAAAGAGAATGGGCCTAGTCAGTTCAGCAGGAGCCCCTCTGCAGGGGAAGGGGGACTCTGTTCCTGAGAGAAAATGGCTGCAAGTAATTGAAGTCTCTGGCCTGAGGTTGCCAGATATTGTCCCCTAGGGCTAACATTTGCCTTTCCACATTTTAGGGAAAATATGGAAGAAACATGAATTCGTCTTCAGCTGTGAGAGAGCTGCATGAATGTTCTGCCTCAGCAGTGAGAGTGCTGATGAAGCTGCAACTTCAGGAATTGAAAAGCTTTCTGAATCCTTCTGAGTGAGTAAACTTCTGCTTACAAGTTAAAGTTATTGGGAAACCTGCTTGGGGCACAGAAACACAGAAAGTCAAGAGGTACTCAAGTTCTGTCTGCACCCTGCGTTTGACCAGTGCTTGGTAAAGGGTGGACATCTGTTGCAAGTGACCAACAAAGGGTCCAGTTGTTTGGGAATGTTTAAAGTGATTGTTTAAAGGTGCGTGAAAAAATGAAGGGAAAAGTATCATAGTTCAGAGCTTTACCTAGAGTTGCCTGAGGATGACTTTGTAAAGAAATATCCAATTGGAGCTGCGAATACCAGCATAGACTAGAGGGACTGGGAATTTTTAATACGGCTTGAGAGAAGCCCTGAAAGAGCTTGTGCAAAGCTACAGTAAACCAGATTTGCGAACAAGTAGAGGTTAAAGTGGTTGGGAGCCATGGCTTGAGCTCCATCTGCAACTTGGTATGAACTCACGCCTTAAGCTCCTTTGTTCTGCTTTACATAAAGGAAGAGAATTTGCCTATGCATGGACTGTACGGGTTTTGGGTCCATCCTAGCCCTAGGGGAAAGCACCCATTTTGAAAAACTGTCTTGAAAGCTAAAAGGACCATGCCTGTCACTCTGGCACATGGTTAAAGAGATTGTGACCGATCAAAGCAACCAAAATGTGCTGAATACAAGCAAGAGACTGTTTTCCAGATCAGCCTGGTAGGGTGCCAGCTATGCACTGCCATATGCGCTTCCCCCTGAGGGGCGTAGCCTAGACGTGGTGGTCTGAAGCGTGCAGGCCCCGGTCCCGGCCGGGTCTGTTTCCTGAATGTGACTGCAAGCCCAGAGAGAAGGGGCAACCATCCAAAGCTGAGAGAGTTCCAGCCTGCAAGCTGCAAGAGCCTGGTGAAAAGGGAGTCAGCCAAAGCTCTGGCCTGCACATCAGCTAAGCTTCTCTACACCATTGATTGCTTCAAAACCGTGAATAAGCAGAGCCATCCTCTGCCACCCTGTGATAACTGTAAATAGTTATTTTATTTTATTTATATATTTATTTATTCTCTGATTACAATACCTCTGAGAACAGACAGCTCATTTACAAAAGTTCCACGTCAGTGGGGAGGGGAAACAAAACATACAAAGGAGGCAAAGTACAGTGTTTCCAAAAACAGTAAAATAAAGTGAGCAAATATATATCTGCACGCAGTTTTATCATTCTAATAGGAGGAAAAGCGTGGATGAGAGGGGAAGGATAAAGGTGGAAGAAAGAAAGGCAGGAAGTGGCAGCCATAGGCCTTGTCAAGCTGGGGGGCAGGGGTAAGAATGGTAGGAAGTAGCAGCCACAGGCCTTGTCAAGCTGGTGTGGAAGAGGAAGGGGTGAGGTGGACGGCGGGGGGGTTGGGTAGCCAGGGGCCTTATTAAACTGCGAAAAGGAGGGGGTAGCCTCAGAATTACTGAGCTAACAGCGGAGACACAGGGTTATCCAGTTGTGAGGAGAAGACTGAATGTTAGTAGATGGGAGTCTCAGATGAAGCAGTCACAAGTAACCGAAGATCTGTTATGTACAACATCAGGCCAGAGTGCTAAAGTTTAAAGTTTGCTTTTCCATGATCAGACAGGATTCTTGAAGTAATCTAAAGAAGGGATGTTAATCTGCTTTCCTTTTAAGGGTCCCAACGAGCTGCAACACCAGCCAACTCAGCTGCAACTGCATCAGGCCTGCAGCTAGAACTCAGTACTGGGTACCCAGGTTAAAGTGTAGAATCGAGGGGTTCTGTAATAGTCTGGGACTGGTACCCGTGTGGGAAATGTGTCCACTGATTATAATGCCATTAGATAGCACTTAAGACCTGAATAATTCAGAAGGTTGGTGGGTGGCCACTGCGATAAGTGTCTGAATTTAAAATGCAGGGTGATTACTGTGATTTATCTGATGTCAATCTAAATGCCAATCAATGTAAATATTTAACCTCTGCTTCCAATTCACCCATCCTAACCCTCTTCCCTTGTAAATAAATGTTAGTTAACCATTTTTTATACATCTTGTGTCATGATCATATGATTAGAGTGAGCCTTTAATTCAAAAATATGGAAATGTGGGGTTTGGTTACTGCATCATGCATGGCATGACTATATAGTATTGTGGGTGGGTACAGCATCCCAGGGGGTTGTGCCAGGTATTATCTAACCCATATAAAAGTATACTCTGGGTGGAGGCACTGTGCAATAATGTGATCTTGGGAAAGAACTAAGTTTAAAACAAAATAGTAACCAAGGCCATCCAACTTTGTTTATGGGCCCACAAGGCAGGGGTAGTAGCCTGTTGGAACACGGCACCCGGGTGTCATATGCAGTTGTTGGAACTTGATGGAACAGAACTAACAGATCTGCACTTTTTTTTTTGTTTTTTTTAAATAATAAAGGAAAGTCTAAAAAACTGTAGCTAATCTATTTTTCTGTAAACATATAATCAGGATGTTAAGAAATGTGACTTCTGATGATTACTTCGGCACTATTTAATTAAATCTGTCATTTAATCTCTCCCTCACTCATTAAACTAACTATATTCCAGAGGGACACATAAACAGAATTACTGATTACAAATAGTGTTTTCTGGCCGGCCCAGTGGGGCAGAGGCGCTGGTCGCTTCACCTCGCGTCACACCAGCGACCAGTGTTTGGGACTGAGCACGGGATGCCAGGGGTCGGCAGGGGAGGAGAAAGATTGAGCGTCTGTCAGAGTGCTCTCCTTCTCCGGGCAGGGGAGTCCACAACAGTCAGCGCTTGGTTGCTCCCTGGCGGAGGCTGGGGGACAAGGTGCTGGGCTGTACTTTGAGGTGGAGTCTGGGGAAGACGCCAGGAAGGGGCACATGCAGACACGTGCGTGTTCCCTTCCGCCAGCGTCCTTGCATGCCCTCAGCTCTGGGGGAGTAAACATAAAAAAAATAGAGGAGAAGTGTGTGTGTGTGGGGCGCAGCAGCTTGATGGCCATCCATGGGGGCCTGCTCTGGAGGGCGCCTATCTGGATCCGTTAAGGCAATTGAGTATGGGGGCTCCCCATCACCCCACTGTGGGGGGCAAGCTTCAGGGGAATTGGGCGTGACCTCGAGGGAGTATGGACACCTGGACGGCGGCTGGAATCCCAAGGTGGCTGCTAGAACACGGGAGCAGCCCAGGTACACAGAGAAGGCAAAAAGTATAAGCAAAAAATAAAAATAAAAAAATAGTGTTTTCTGAGTATCACTGGGTACCATATGTAGGAGAGCGGGGAGGGAATCCCTATAAATTGGTAGGTGTATGCAAAGCATACTTTTTTTTTTTTTT
Source organism: Neoceratodus forsteri (assembly GCA_016271365.2). Taxonomy (NCBI): domain Eukaryota; kingdom Metazoa; phylum Chordata; order Ceratodontiformes; family Ceratodontidae; genus Neoceratodus; species Neoceratodus forsteri. The sequence goes on from CM057456.1 coordinate 1,206,872,546, forward strand.
TACTTACGCTTTATGTCACTTTTGTTCCTCCAGCTCCACTGTTCACAAACTGCACAGATTCCCCAACACCCCTGACTGCAGCCAGCTGCCCCCCATGTATCCATGGCTATACCCCTCCCAGCAGGGATGGGAATGCGGCACCAGGCAGCATTGTGGAAGGTGGGGGAGGACCTGATTTACTGAGATAATGAACTGGGGCCATTTCCTTTGTTGTGTTCTGCACCAAGGACATCAGCATGCAATGGGTCTTAGTGTGGAAGCACACACACATCTGTGCCATGATCAGGACGTCCTCCCTCCTTACCTCTGCTCTCTGCTGTGCTTCTGCCCATGACCACCCAGGTGGAGACAGTAATCCACCCTCCCTTCTCAGAGTAGTGTAGAGTATGCTCAATCCTCCTCCTCCTCCTGCTGGCCCTCAAATGAGTGGAGCTCATTCCCAAACATGAGCTGCCGGCATCAGAGTAGTAACTGTACTGCTGCACTGACAGGCTAGCTCAGTATACTTCTTTCATCTATGCTTGTGGGGGGGGGGGGAGGTGCAACTATATGAACATACGAAGAAACCATCAGAAGAAGGTAATTTGGTCTATCTAATCTGCTGATATTGCAGGGTCCACAGCTGGAGCTACTGTCCCCACCCTCCTTCCCAACTCCTCCCATCCCCCTACCCATGATCTTTATCTTCCCCCATGTCTATCCCAGCCTCTCTTAAAGCTGCCCACTATCTTCAACGAGACTACCTCTTCTGGCAGCGCATTCCAAGTGTCCACCATCCTCTCTGTGAAGAAGTGCTTCCTGACCTCCTCCTAAACCTCTCCCCCTCCAGCTTAAGATTGTGCCCCATCATGTTATGGTTTTCACTCAGTTTAAAGAAACCCTCGTTATCCACCTTATTTATCCCTTTCAAGTACTTGAAGGTACCATTCATGTCCCTCCTCTCTCTCTTCTTTCCTCCAGGGAGTATGTGTTCAGTGCCCTCAACCTCTCCCTGTATGCCTTACCCTGATGACTTGCTATCATCTTTGCAGCCCTCATCTGGACCTTCTCCAGCAGGTTAATGTTCTTTTGAGGTGTGGGCACCAGTACTGAACTCCATACTCTAGATGTGGCCTCACCAGTAACCTGTACAAGGGTAGTATAAACTCCTTTCTCCTACTACTGATCCCCCTAGCTATGCATCCCAGTATCTTGTTTGTCCTTCCTGCTGCTTTCTTGCACCGCGTGGAGTGCTTCAGGTCACTAATGATCATCAATCCCAGGTCCTTCTCTTCCTCTGATGCAGACACCTGGACTCCATGACCCAGGTAATACTCCATCCTGGGATTCTTGGCTCCAAAGTGCATAACTTTGCATTTCTTGGAATTGAAGCCAAGCTGCCAGATCCTGAACAACCTCCCCAGCTTTTCCAGATCATCCTGTCGGTCCTGTATCCATTCAACTGTGTCTGATCTCCTGCAGAGCTTGGTGTCATCCATGAATGGGCACACTTTGCCTTTAATGTCATCTCTGACGTCATTGATGAAGACACTGAACAACACCGGCCACAGCACCGACCCCTGCAGGGCCTCACTGGTGACCTCTCTGGTGCCAGATAACTCCACAACCTCCCTCCGGGTTCTGTCCCTCAGCCAGTTTTCCACCCATCTGGACATCTTATCCCCAACCCCGAGATCCACTAATGTTCTGATCAACCTTTTATGGGGCACAGAGTCAAAGGCCTTGCTGAAATCCAGATAGAGGATGTCTACCGCTTGGCCCCTGTCTACTGTCTTAGTGACCCAGTCAAAGAAGTCAATCAGATTCGTTTGACACAATCCCCCCACCCCATGAGCCCGTGCTGCCTCGCATCCTGAAGACAATACTCCTCTAGATATTCTACCAACCTTTCCTTAAGTATGGTCTCCATGAGCTTGCACATGACTGAGGTCAGACTGACTGGTCTGTATTTTCCCCTGGGTCATCCGTGGGTCATTTGTGGAGGGGCACCACATGTACTGTTCTCCAGTCCTGTCGTATCGTGCCTGACTAGTGAACTATTAAATGGGCCTGCCAGTGGCCCTGCTATTTCCTCAGCCAGTTCCATTAGTACCCTTGGATGTACTCTGTCCGGGCCTGGTGATTTGTCCACCTTCAATGCTAGTATCGTGGCCCTAGAGCTCCTTCCAACATTAAATTACTATGTTGCTCCGGCAAGGAAATTTTCATAAAATATTATCTCTGAAGGGAGATTTTAATGATTATAGGATTAACAAAAATATTATTCAGGACAGGAAAAATAAATATTTGATCCTCTTGTTTTTCTCAGCATTTTCTAGAGCACAGAGCAAAATATTTAAATTATTTTTCATCAACAGGCTTCTCATTAAAGCAACATAAAAAACTTGTACTGTTTTTGTCTAGGGAGGGAGGGATATTAGGGTCAAAACACAACCAACGGTCTCTCAGAACACAATAATCTGGTCATAATGTATCCAAAATACTTTAAGCAGTAAAAAAGAAAACCATGTAAAAAATTAAGAGGTGAGTCCTGGTGATCAACATATGTTTCATCATGGCCTTTTTATCTTTGCTTGCGCATGCGCAAGAAACATTTTGGCACAGCTTAGGAGAGAAGCGGGGTTTGGGAGGTACGGCACTGTGGGGGCCAATGGCCCCAGTGCCTTTTGAGGCTTGGCCGGCTTTCCCCAATGCGGTGGCACGCTGCTGCTGATACTAGTTCAGCCTGTGTGCCACCACTTTGAAACATTTTTGCCGCTGCAATCAGGGGCCGCCTCATCATTGCAACATCAGCCATTCCACTGCAATGAGGGAGCGACCCGTCACTGCAGGGCAGTACCTTGCCATCTGCATGCCCCCGACCCAGTTCATTTGCCGATGGGGAGCCCAGTCCCCGTAAGCATTATGTCCCTACCCCCAAGTGTCTGTTGTATGCCAAGAGGGTGCCCAATCCCCCTCGGCATCATGCACCCCCCCCCCCAACAGTCTTTCATTGCCAACAGGGCGCTCAATCCCGGTCGACTTCAGTCCCCCCTTCCCAGTTCAATTTGCTGACAGGAAGCCCACTCCCCATCGGATAATGCCGTCCCAATTTGTTGTCTGCTGAGGGGATTGCCCAGTACTCCTCAGCTCTTGCCCCCCAACTCGGCATAACAATGACGGGTGCCCAACTCTGGCCGGCCACACAGCCCCCAAAACACTCAGGTGGTATGCTGGGGAGCCCACCCCAGCTGCACAATGTTCCTGAAAGAAAAACAGTCCTGCAATGTTTTTTTTTAACCCTGTAAACAGAAAACGGTCCCTCATTGAGTCCATGGCCCTCCCCAACCCACACCCCTCACCCCATACTTACTCTCCGAGCCCAGCGACAATCTTCGTGGACTGGAACACGCTTGCACTTCTTCAAAGCCGACCACTTAACTGAAGAAATGCCAGTAAGCTGTATAATGGCATAAATAGGGTTTTTTTCAACTTTGGTGCATATCTTGGGCATTTTTTGGAATTTTGGAACCAAATTTTCAACATGGGGTTATTGGGACCCCTCCTCATGAATTCTGCCACAGTCATGGCGTTATTCTGTCCTGAAAGGTTATTCTGCGGTCACTGCACGGAATCACCTTTCCAATTAATGAAACAACAGTGCCAGTGTTCATGAGGTGGGCTCTCAAAAAGCCTATGTTGCAAATTTGGTGGAAAAAATCTAAAAAAAATGACTGTTTTACGAGCATGCGTTGCGCAGTTTCCACACATGCTCATAACTTCACGAATCTGTAATATTTTCACTCCAGATTTTCAACACTGGCATTTTCCACACCTCCTTATGACAGTACAGCTGTAATTTTTCACATCCTGGACGAAATGTGTTTTTGCACTTCCGCCGCAGAATAGCGCAGTCGCTGTGGGACATCAGTGTTCAGGACACATTAAGAAAATCGTAGTGACACTGTTCATAAGCAGAGGACCTAAAAAGCCTATGCTGAAAATTTGGTGACAAAAGTCTCTAAAATGACTGTGTTACAAGCATGTGTTGAGCAGTTTCCACGTATGCTCGGAAATGCGAAAATTTGTAATATTTTCACTCCAGATTTTCAAAACTGGCATTTTCCCACACCTCCTTATGAACAGTACAGCTGTCATTTTTCATATCCTGCCCGAAATATGCATTTGCACATCTGGCGCACAATGGCGTGGTCGCTGTGGGAAATTAATGTTTCGGACAGATTAAGAAAATCATAGTGACAGCGTTCATGAGCAGAGATCACAAAATGCCTATGTTGAAAATCTGGTGAAGTATTCCACTAAATGACTGTGGTACAAGCAAGTGTTATGCGAGTTTAATGCATTACCGGAACTTCGAGCATTTTTAATATTTTCACTACATATTTTCAACACTGCCATCTCTTCACACCTCCCTATGGATGGTACAGCTGTCATTCTTCACATATTGCCTGATCTGTGTTTTTGCACATCTGGCGCAGAATGGCACGGTCGCTGTGGGAACTCGAAGTTCGGGACACATTAACAAAATCACACTGCCACTGTTCATGAGAAGAGATCCCAAATGCTTTCATGAGGTGGGGGTCACAAAAAGGCCATGCTGAAAATTTGTAGTGCAAATACCAACACACGCCCGGGGCGTTAGGATTTCTAACCATAATGTCCCACCTTGTACAGACTGATAGGCATCAGAGGTGTAACTTTGGATCACCGGTTGTAATGCTTTTGCCATCCCACCCCCACCCTGAAGCCAGTGACTGGCATCGAGGTGTGCCTTGCACTCTTCAGCCCCAGACTTCACCCCATTCTCCTGTACTGCACCCATTTCAGCATATGTCCTTATGAAATGGGGTGGCTGTGAAGCCGAACACCCCAAGGCACACCTCAACACTTGTTGGTGTCTACAGGATAGGGTGAGGTGAAATGCCATGAGCATTATGGGCAACGACCCACAGACACACCCCAATGCTTGCCCATCTCTGCAGGATAGAGGTGCGATTGGCGTGAGTTCAGTACTTCACTGCCACTTCTATTCTGCATCTGTCTAACTCCTCCACGTCCAATGCTAATATCAGCAAGCAAACATTCAGCATTGACAAATGCTTGTTTAAATATAGAGACAAGTTACAGCAAACACGGTAAAATGCGATCTAAACCTTTGAAAGCGTGCAAGCTATAATTCTTCATAAACTGTTCCGTTTCCTGGAATCACTTACAATATGTGGAGTTTTTACAATGTCAAGATATGTGTACAGAATGCCAATTATGAGCTGCTGACTTATCTGAACCCTGTTTAGAGTTCTGTGCACAAACCATGACATAGTTAAAACTCTAAAATTATTGGTTCCATGAAGAGAACGGTAACAGAATACTGCTCATAAATACAAGACAATGCAAAATACAGCTTTTTATATCACATTTTATTCAAGTACAGTTAAATATGGATAATTTAGGTGAATGCATATCATTTCTGAGAATAAGAACTTTATAAACAGCTGCCAGTTAGAAATGATTTCCTGCCCTCTTTAAACAAACACTGTAAGAAGTCCCATATGTGGCACCTGTTGAAAACAACAGGCTTTGAGGTGGCCACTCCTTTCAGTTTCAGTCAATATGCCAATGCCCAGCCTTCTTTCTCTCTGCTCCTGATTCTTTGCGTCTGAAAGCAAGTTTGTAACATGGCATTAACAGAACAGTAGAAATAGTGAGAAGTAATTGGATGAGACATCACTTGGGCGAAACGTAGCCGTGCATTAATTCCTCAGATACAGTATGTACGGCAATGTTCTGTAGTTGGAGAATGAAATGGTAAGTGGATACTGCTGAGATCGGGAGCGTGCGTTATTCAACAGAGAAACAGAAAGAAGCAGCATTGTCCTTGTTATACTTGCCGAGTCTGTGTCACCTATATGTGGCACTCGATAAGTACTACTGTGTAGCAATTGTCGAAGTGGGTGTTGGACTAGGTGAAGCAGTCCGACCAAGAGGTGGCGCGACGCCGCAGTCGTGATTATGTCCGAGAAGGTAATAGAAGCACCATAGTTGAGGGAAAATCTGGAGACAGTGTCACATTCACAAGATGTTAATGCCCGTTGACACCGCAGGTTATCATTGCAGCAACACGCTAGACGCAAGTAAAGGACTAAAGTGAGCAGTAGTGGAAAGTAGGAAGTAGAGCGCACATAAGCGGAAGTGAAATAATGTTCTTTTCCACCCACCGATGCAGCTGACATCATCGTGATCGCCGAAACAGCGCAGTGTGTGAACTGCCGTAGTACTTCAAGCAGATGAATGTTGAGAGCGGATACTGTTAACCTAGCGTCTGACGGTATGTGTTTGACGTTCCACGTATTGGTCTGAACTGTGTTAAAATATTGCCAGAGTACAGCAGTGTTATACATGTGTCCCACAATGTAGTAGTAAGAAAGATGAATCCCAGGAATGAACGGAGGGTAAAACAGTAGCAGTGCTGAATGGAAGTATGATTTGTGACATCTAATGAGTATGTAGTGAGTATCTGAATACAGAATGCAAAGTTCGGTAATGTAATAAATTGGTAGGCACTATATTAATACATGTGCGGTGTCCAACGTGCACACGCAACTTCAGAAAGACACAGAGCCTAGAAGTGAACCAATTTTTGGTAACCAAAAGTATAATTTCGGCACATATTTGTTTGATTACAAATTAAAGAGTGGTGAAACAATAATCATCTTGCACTTGCCTATAAATATACTAGACATCTCTCGATAGGGTATTTTCCTAGAATTAATGGGCGGTTGGGTGGTGCCCTCGCCCGGCACTCTCAAACCATGCATTAATTCCTTGGAAATGTCTCCTGTCTTGGTGATTAATGCTTACTTGGTTTCTAGGCAATCTCTCAATTTTACAAGCTGCTACAAATGAGCCCACAAATAGTAGTACTTGTTATTAATATCATCCTTTAAAGTCTGCCTTAGGTAATGAAAATAACTAGTAGTTTTTTTTTAGCCAGAGGCTACATTTTGTTGCTTAGGCTACCAAACAATCAAGTGTTGCTGCCCGAATATCTTCCCTCAGGGAACTGGTTAGTGATGATTATCAACTGTGGGCTGAAGCTGTCAAACTCCATTATACACAGCCGTGTATAATCATCCATGTATAATGGCGTTTCATTAAGCACCTTTTGCAAAAATTCTGAAAGCACTCTTGTGCTAGTGCTACTGGCTCCTCGCGCTGTCAGTTTGCGCTGTCAACTTGATCATGATAACCTCACAGAAACTGCCGAGAGGGAATCTAACTTGCGTGTGGCCAAAGAAAGATACATTTCTCAAAGAAACAAAAAATAACCAGCAACCTACTGACGTCTGTCTATCCACCTACAAAATAGCACATTCATTACTATTTCAGCAACCTAGTGACCTAGAAAGACAAATTCATAGAGCAGCAAGAAAACAGAAACACTGTAAGAAAAACCGAGACTAATGTTAGGCTGTTCAACAAGTACCTGTCCAACAAAAAAAAAAAAAAAATAATCAAAGGAACACGTTATTATAAAAAAATAAAATATGGGGAAGTGTGTGTCAACTCAGATGTTATGCACACCCTTGGTGAACAAGCTTTTTCTCTTGGGGTTTGTGAGGCATCGCACACCTCTAGTGTGCATAAAATCCTTGTTACACACACTTCCCCGTGCATTAATTAATATATATATATATATATATATTACAAGGTTGACCCCTGCTGCCCATTAATTTCCTGTTACTGAGAAATCTTATTTCCCACTCTGATGATGTCACTTCAGTGAATAACAGCTGACTGACATGTCAATTAACACTGTTATTCACTAAAGTGATGTCACAAAATGAGGACATTAGAACGAAAGTAAAAGCAACATGTTTGCAACACAACCAAAGTAACCCTTACCCCTCCCAAATGATCTCACACACAGTATAATCTGACTGCAAAAGCAAAAAGAACCTGCCTACAACACAGCAAAGGTAACACTGACCCCCCAACTGATCCTACACACACTGCAGTCTTTCTACAACGCCAAAGTAAAACTGACTTGCTAACAGCAGAATTGAAGTAATACTACCAGCCCCCAACTAACTCTATGCACACTGTAACCTTCTACCACACCAGAGTAAAAGGGACTTGCTTACAATGGAACCAAAGTAACAATGACACCCCCCACCACTGATCTTACACACACTGGAACCTGCTTACAACAGAATCAAAGTAAAACTGATCCGCCCCTGACTGATATACCTCCAAAACATTATCTGCCTCTTTGTCTTTGAAAAACTTTTCTGTGCAGTAGGTAAAGAAGGATACTAGCAGGCAAACCTTTACATTCTATGCACCGCATATCTATAACAAACTCCCTGATCACATGAAGCAGACTCCCACAACTTACAGCTTCACCCTTATCTGACAGAGCCTAGATACTGTTACATGGACTCCTGAGCAACTCAGTCAATTCTTTGCTTTTGTTGTGACTTAAGTTTTAACATTTCTTTGCTATTCTTTTGTATCACATCATGTGCAACATATTTTTGTACCATACTGCAATTCTTAGGCCTAAGGGATGCAGAGATGTAAGTTATTTTGCCCACAACATCCAGGCACCTAGATTCTTTGTCAGGAGGCAATGTGCCCGTGTGTCTAGGGGCTCTAGAGTGGTCACAAGCAGCCATGATAAACACATAGAAACATAGACGTTGACGGCAGATAAGGACCGCTAGGCCCATCTAGTCTGCCCATTTCCCTACCTACAGGATAGGCCGCAGATCCTAGTTAACCAACAGCCTTTATCTTCCTGCCCCCCACAAGAATTGCCTTATGTCTGTCCCATGCATTCTTGAATTCTTCCACAGTTTCAGACCCCACAACTTCCTCAGGAAGGCTGTTCCATGCATCCACTACCCTCTCTGTGAAATACATTCACATTGCCCCTGAACCGCCTCCTTCTATCTTTAAATTGTGCCCCTTTGTTCTTGCAAGTCTCTTTTTCTGAAAGATGCTACCCTCTTGGACTTTGTTGATTCCTTGAGGTACTTGAAAGTTTCTATCATGTCCCCCTCTCCCTTCTTTCCTCAAGGGTATACATATTAAGCTCCTTTAGTCTCTCCTCTCACGGCTTCTCTTGCAGACCCTGCACCATTTTAGTTGCCTCCTCTGGACTGCCTCTATCCTGTCTATGTCCTTGCGGATGGGTTCTCAGAACTGGACACAGTATTCCAGATGGGGTCTCACCAACTGTCTGTACAGAGGGATAACAACTTCCTGTTTTCTGCTGCTGATGCCTCTCCTATACATCCCAGTATACCCCCGCCTCCCTACTGCCTTCTCACATTGCTTGCTAACCTTAAGGTCATCTGATATGATTACCCCCAGGTCCCTTTCCTGTTTTGTTGTTGTTACTACCTCCCCACCCATTGTGTATTCTTCCCCTGGGTTCTTGTTTCCCAGGTGCATTATTTTGCACTTTTGCATTGAATTCTAGCTGCCATACGTCTGACCATTCCTCCAACCTTGCCAAGTCCCTTTTCATCCTTTCCACGCCTCCTTGTGTATCAACCCTGTTGCAGATCTTTGTGTCATCTGCAAAAAGGCATACTTTTCCTTCCAGTCCCTCTGCAATGTCACTGATGAAGACATTAAAAAGGACTGGACCCAATACTGAACCATGCGGTACCCCACTAGTAACCGCCTTTCTTCAGAGTGGACTCCATTTACAATTACCTTCTGTGTCCTGTTGTCCAGCCAATGTTTTACCCAGGCTACCACCCTGGGACCCACTCCCAGGCTGGGTAATTTGACTATCAATCTTTGTGTGGGACTGTGTCAAATGCCTTGCTAAAGTCTAGGTAGGCCATGTCCACAGCCCCTCCCTGGTCTACTACTTGGTCACCCAGTCAAAGAAATCTATTAGATTCTGCCTGACATGACCTTCCCGCAGAACCCATGCTGCCTTGGATCCTGTGCTCCACTGACCTCTAGGTACTCAACTATTCTTTCCTTCAGAAGTGATCCATCACTTTCCCTACCACAGAGGTCAGACTGACAGGTCTGTAGTTTCCTGCCTCTGTCTTGGTCCCACTTTTGTGAAGGGGAATCACATCCGCCTTCCTCCAGTCCTCGGGTACCACACCATCCTCTTTATTAAAAAGAGTAGCCAGTGGTTTCACTAGTTCCTCCCTTAATTCTTTTAGAATTATGGGGTGAATTCCATCAGGACCCATTGCTTTGTCCACCTTCAGTTTTAGGAGTTCTTGCAGAACCCTTTCTTCTGTGAAAGGACTGGGATCGACCCCCTATCAAGAGTGCTTCTATTGGTGGATTAGGCACTTCCCCTCCTCTTTTGTGAATAGTGAGCAGAAATATTCGTTCAGTATTCCTGCTTTTTCACTGTCCCCCTCTGCCCACCCACCGTTCATTCTATTCAGCCTCACTATCCCTCCCTTTGTCTTTCTACGCTCGCTGATGTACCTATAAAAGGTTTTATCCCCCTTCTTAACTGAGTTGGCTATCTTTTCCTCAGTTTCACAGTCAGACACAGAATCGATTTCAGCCTGGGAAGCATAACAAGGCTTAAAAGATGGGGCAGGGTATGGTTTACCATCCTTCCTCAGCCCTGCAGACAAGGTATTATGCCTATGCCAGGCAACAAAGGTAGCATCCTCTAAGGGAGGATATACAAGAGGAACTACAATGAAGAATGCAGTGGGAACCTCCAAAAACTCCTTTAAATGTTTCTTACTGGACTCCTCCTTTTCAGATGAATCCAAAATTTCATGGGATTTGAGGCTGAGCAAAGTCTGAAAAGAGGGATCTTCAGGAGGAGACCTGAAGGTATTCACCACAGAGTCTTCAGTGCATGAAGAGAAGGTAGAGCTGAAAGGCAAACCCACCTTATAGGAATCGTTATCCCTTTCATCATCCTCCAAATCCTCCTCATCAAGGAGATCAGGACTATATTCAACTTCATTATCATCTGGAATGACAACAGAAGCAATCAACCGAGTCAGTGACAGAGGCATGGATGTGACGGAGGAATGAAAGGTGTATTTCTGGATCCTGTCAATGACAACAGTGCCGATGGGGGAGGCTCAGATGACTAGATGGCCGAATTCACTGGTGGAAGTGACGGCAATGGGTATCTAAATAGTTCAAAGACCGACTCCAGCACAACCTGGGAGTCGAAGGCACTCTGATAGGGGCTGCATAACCTCCACAGTAGGTATGGCAGTGCCGGAGCCAGACCACGACCTTGGTGTCTCATCAACGGTAAGATACGGACTGTATTCAACTTCATTATCATCTGGAATGACAACAGAAGCCATTGACAGAGTCTGTGACAGAGGCATGGATGTGATGAAGGAATGAAAGGCATACTTCTGAATTCTGTTAATCACAATGGTGCTGATGGGGAAGGCTCAGTCAACTGGATGGCTGAATTCCACTGGCAGCAGCGATGGCAACAGGCATCTAAATAGTTCAAAGAACAACTCCAGCACAACCTGGGAGTTGACGGCACCCTGATGGAGGCTGCATAACCTCCGCAGTAATGGCAGTGCCAGAGCACGACCTTGGTGTCTCATCAATGGTCTGGTGGCTGTAGTTGATGCCGGAGCGGACGATGATTAGGACTTACCCTCCTTCAGTAGAGACTTCAGTCTCACTGATGAAGCAGGAACTTTATCCTTAAAACAATTTTCCAGCTTAGCAGATATCAGCTACCACTTCACATATTGTGGTAGCTGCCCTTGGTAATAGTTATTCTAGCCAGGTTGTGAGAATCATCTTTAGGCCATAAAGTACAGTTACGTAAGAACTTACCGTAACAGTAGATCTTCGAGAGAGGCTCTTAAATTAGGTAATTACATATAGGACTGACGTCGGCAGGCGGCAGGACCCCACGGAAAAATTTATAGCTAGCAGTCCCTGGCAGGGATCGCCCCCACGTCAGGTGACCAGCATCAGACGACGTCGGTATAAAGGGGCGGTCCCGGACGCCCGCCTTCCAGTTCTTTCCCGCCACAGGCCAAAAGAGGCCGGACGAGAGAGAAGCGGATATTTCTCTATATGGAAAAGGAGCTGAAAAAGCCTAGGAGGATGGAGGGCGGGAAGGTATTACCTACTGCAAAGCCTCTCTCGAAGAAGATCTACTGTTCGGCAAGATCTGCATGTTTCTATCTACCGAGAGGGCTCTTGCAGTAGGTAATAACATATGGACAGAATCCCAAGCAGTCTGGAACAAATGAAAAGGCACCTGGAGGAGGAACTACTCCAAGAAGTAGCAAACAGCCTTGCAAACCGCAAGATAGGAGGCCTTGCTAGACAGCTAACCTGAAGCCTGCTCTACGGCGAGAGGCAATGTCCAAACTGTAATGTTTAGTAAATGTATGGAAAGGTGCGCGTCCGGGACCGCCCCTTTATACCGATGTCGTCTGACGCCGGTCACCTGACATGGGGGCGGTCCCCACCAGGGACTGCTAGCTAGAAATTTTTCCGTGGGGTCCTGCCTTCGCCCATCGCCAGTCCTATGTAATTACCTACTGCAAGAGCCCTCTCGAAGTAAGATCTTTCTTTTTGTAACTCGTAATTTGCCCATGGAGATGGGCAGCCTGATTGTTTAACAGTGCCCCGGTCATGCTGACGTGCCCCCAGTCTCAAGCATGTAATGACATCTGACCAGGGAGAGCGTGGGGGCGCACTCCATTGAAGTGAATGGGACTCAATTTCTCTTCGATTTTTAAGTTCAAGAATGGCCATTTAAAGATTAATGAAGGCCACCACTTGTTTAACAACAAACAAACAAAAAAACGGGGGGGTGACCCTACAGAGGAAGGGCTGGAAAGGAGAAACCAGCACAACAGTCTGACCTCAGACAAGGTAGCAACAAGTCCGGGGGGGATTTGGAAATAGAATGTTTTTTTTTTTGTTTATATATAGTTTCTTTTTGTACTTTTGTAGGGGGGTGGATTAAAGGAAAAACATCAGACCCCTGTCCCTCTCCCCTCCTTTTTTTTTTGGTGTTAAAAATGCCCAAGAGTTGAAGAAAGGAAGAGAGAGAGAGAGAGAGAGAAAGAGGGTGAGCTGCCCAGATGCCTGGCTCGTAGTGAGAAGGGATGAGGGTGGGTTGTGGTAATAAATGGTGAGGTTATTCTGGAAGATCAACAATTATGATGAATATGTAATTTTCATATCTTCCAAGAATCAATCTTCACCATTTATTACCACCTATGAGTCAGATTAACAAGCTTACCACCCATAAAGGGAGGTTCTAGCTTACACCGAGGGATATGGTTGTTCTCTCAGCTTCCTGTGGAGGATAACCACTGGGAGGCAGTAATCCCTTATGGGCCTAGTGAGGCCCAAGAGTGGTCTGGGAGCAAGAATGCACCCCACTAACTCGTGCCTGACCCCGCGGGAGAAGAAGTGAGCCTCTTGGAACCGTAAGACGATCAACCTATGCCGGGCCGGGGTGACAACTGGAAAAGACAAAGCCGTGCCGTCCACCTAATGCAACTGCAGTTCCTGCCAGCCTGGAGGCTACCTTGCTGGTGTCATAATATGCCCTTGCTTGGTGCCTCGCCAGCTCCATGCCCTGGGCAGAAAGGTGAATGGCCTGCCTGGTTGTCTCGCAATCTAACAAGGATGCTAGCAACTGACCCAGCGTTGACCACAGGTGCCTGCCATAGGTTGCCTGATGTGCCTGGTGTGCAGAGATGCACAACGTGGTGCTTGCTGCTGAAAAAAAAAAAAGCCTCGGGCAAACACATCAAACCATGTAGGGTCTGACTCCAGGGGACAGCCATGCACTGGATGCCGATGCCCAGTGGTGGTGGTGTCCGGGAGCTGGATCCCAGAGGGGAGGTGTGGCATGGCTCCTGGGGACCCAATGGGTGCGCAATACCGGTGTCTGACATCCCTTGGGGCTGGAAAGGGGGCAGAGGGATGGAGTCAAACATCCCTGGATGCCTCCATAAATTGCCTAGGCTGCGGAGGGATGACTGTTGAGTCATGACTATAATTCCCAAGGAATGACAGCACCAGGTTTGCAGGACAGCAGCCTGTGAAATGGCCAATTCCAAGCTTCCTCATCGTCTTTTTTGTAATTATATTTTTATTTGTTTTACATTATATATGAGACACATGGGATACATTACATTATAGACATCATATAATACATTAAAGTATAGCTCAAGCAGCACACAATGCATTACAGTAATGGACACAAAATCATAATTTATAAGTAGCCATAAATAAATCCATCCCAGTAAGGATCCTCATTTACTTGTACTCAGAAGATAAAGCTTCCCCCTGAACTCCTCTCTTCCCCTCAGCTTTCTCTGCTCCTGTTTACCTCTTTGGGTATTCATTATGAAACAAAATGAGGATCTTGCACTGACATATAAAGGACTCATTTCCTCCACTGGAGTTCAAATTTATCTTTTCTGTTCAAATAGCTGTCCGCCAATCTATCCCGCTAATATACTTCTTTCATGGCCATAAACCATTCCCTTGTAGTTGGAAGTGAGGTCTGGCCCCACAATCTAGTGATTGCTTTCTTAGCTATCAATATGTAAGTAATCAAAAGAGAGCCTCTCGAAATAAGGAGATCTTCTGGAGGTATTGAAAGCAGTACCAATTCAGGGGTTAGGACAGCCTCCTCCTCCACCAGTTCCTCCAAGGTTTCCACCGCCTCTCCCCAAAATGGTCAGAGCACTGGGCATTACCAGAAAATGTGTGTATGTCCAGCCATCTTTTCCCTGCAAGATCTCCAGCAGCTTCCCACTGGGCCACTTATAAATTTCACCAGTTTAGCTGGTGTATTAAAAAAAATCTAAGCCTGACTTTCCAGGCAAATTCTTGCCAGTATGGTGCTAGAGATATTCCATGGGATAACCTGGTATATTTAAACCAAAGGTCTTCTGAGACCGGTATCCCTATTCCATGATGCCAGGACCCCTAAAGTTGAATCTCTAGTAAACTCCTGTAATCCCTTGTACAGTGTTCCAATCAGGGGTGTGTGTGTGTGTGTTGGGGGGGAGGTTTATACCATTTATGGAAGATATAATAATTAACGAGATGGAGATGGGAGGTGGCCCCACTGAGGAGCCTTGTTTGCTAAATGGGCTTGTATCTGCTGGTAAGCTATAATAGTATCTGGCGGTAGTCCATAGGCGTCTCTTAATGTGGAAAAGGGTAACATACCCTGGTTATCTAATATCTGAAAGATGAATGTTAGGCATCTGTTGTGCCCATTTAAAGTCTCAATTAGGGGTACCTGAAGATTCTTTGTCTCTAACTTGAGTTGTCTTAAAAAGTAAAAGACCAGTGTAAGTTCCGGAGAGTTTCTAAGTTTGTCCCAAACTGTCATACTACTTTGCATTCCCCTATGGTAAGCATTCTGTCCTGGGAGGGGTTCCCCCCCTGGTTCAAACAAAACATTCTTAATATCTTGAATATGATTTAAAGTAGACTCTAACCTCTTCCAAGGTGTTCTATAATTTGGATCAATCCATCCCAGAATCCTAGACAGAGTAGCTGCTTGTGCGTATTTACCCAGATCAGGCAATCCCAACCCACCCCTGTCTCTTGGAAGTTGCAGAATGGACCATCAGATACGAGGGTTCTTACCAGCCCAGACAAATCAGGCTAAGATCCTGTTCCATGATATAAAATATAAGAGGGGAGGCAGGACAGGAATGGTCTCAAACAAATGCAGTAATCTGGGTAATATATTCATTCGGATAAGGTCAATCCTTGAATAAAAGGAGAGACAGAGCTGAGACCAGGTATGAAGGTCATTCTCTATTTTCTGAGTGAGAGGTTCATAATTTATCAGGACAGTGTGATCAATATTTTGGGGTAGCTGTATACCTAAATAGTTCAGCTTTGTTCCTCGCCACTTAAAGGGTAAATAGGCTCTCAGCAATGGAGAGGGAGAAAAGCAAATAGTGAAAACCTCTGTTTTTGTAGAATTTATCTTATATCCTGAGATTGAGGAAAATTGAGTAATAATTTTCCAGAGGGCCCTAAGAGAGGGTCCCAGCTCTGATAAAGACAGTAGGACATCATCTGCATATAAGGCTATTGTAAACGGGTCCTCTCCCACCTTTACCCCCTTAACATCATCCGAATGCCGGACTACTATAGCTAAGAGCGCAATGTAAACTGCAAATAATAGGGGGGAAAGAGGGCCCCCCTGATGGGTGCCCCTCTCTAAGGGAATCAGGTAGAAATTGCTCCATTTATTTTTAAAAAGGCTCTGGGGGCTGAATATATGTGGCTAAGCCATGTAACAAATTGTTCTGAGAATCCAAAAGCCTCCAGAACCCTCCATAGAAAGTCCCAATATACCCTGTCAAAAGGCTTGAAGGCATCTAAACTCACTAATACTGAAGGGAGAGAACTATTGGTCATGTGGTCCATCAAATGAAATGTTCTGAGAGATTATCTGCAGTTTGCCTCTGTCATAAAAAAGTCTGCCTGGTTCATATAAATTACTTCTGGTAAAACATGGTCCAGGCGTTGGGCCCATTTGGACATGTATATCTTATAATCACAATTAAGTACAGATATAGGTCTGTATGATTCTGGAGATTAAGGATCCCTTCCTGGTTTTGGTATGGCTGAAAACACAGCATAATGCCAGGAGTCTGGAGGTGGTTCACCTTTTTGACCATCCTGGAAAACCTGTAAGAGCAAGGGGCTTAGTAAAGGAGAAAAAGCTTTGTACCACTCAGCAGAATAACCATCAGGTCCTGGAGATTTCATGGTTTTAGTTTTTTTTGATAGCCATCTGAATCTCCTGTCCAGTAATTGGACTCAATAATGAGGTTTGTTGCATCTCAGTAAGCTTAGGAATATCTAGTTTACTCAAGAAGATTCCAATCTCTGGGGAGGGGGGGACGTTGCTCAGAATATAATTCTGTCTAAAGTTTTTGAAAACCTTGTTCTAGCTCTGGGCCACGGTGAAGGAGATTACCACAGCTAGGATCCTTAATTGTAGTAACTGTAGCTTTCGGCTTAAACATTCTGGTTTGTCTGGCAAAGTGCCTAGCTCCCCTAGGCCCCCCTCATAAAAAGTGCTTTTAGTATACAAAAGTGCTGCCTGTACCTTCAAGTCTAGGATTTTTTGGAGTTCAGCCTGCACTTTTCGCAGTTCTGTAGACTAAATTATGTGCCTTCCTGCCCTAGCTTTTTGAAGTTCTGTCAACCTCTCTTGCAACTGTCTGTATCTGGTTTCCCTAATTCTCCTCTATCAAGTTGTATATGAAATTATCTCACCCCTGAGGACAGCCTTAACTGTACCCCACAGTACTGCTGGAGAGATCTTTGGGGATTGATTTTCTCTAATTATCTGAGGGAGCCGATCCTTCATCATTGTCTTAAACTCCGGATCTTTTAGGATTGAGGTGTTCAGCCTCCCAAGAGTGGTCTTCCTAGGTGCTGCAATGTCTAATTTTAATATAACTGGAGTATGATCGGATAAGAGATGAGCTCCTAGCCGGATATCCCTAGCTTTTGCAACATGCTCAGTAGAAAGGAAAAAGTAGTCTAATCGAAAGGAGGTATGACGCCTGGAAGAGTAATATGTGAAACCTTCTTTAGTGGGAATAAATTGACGCCATACATCTGTCAGGCCTAGTATGGGCAACTGGGCTTTGAGATATTTCTGAGAAGGGCTAGCCCTATGTTTATGGGGGTGGGAGGCATCCAAATGAGGAGATAAAGGGATATTAAAGTCTCCCCCTATTATAATCAAATCCTGCTGTACATTTATTTAGTTTTTGTTTACCGGGTAGGTGCACTAGCCATACAGATGACTATTTTCAGGCACGACCCAGAAGGTTACAGGGTAACATTACAGAGAATACAATAGGGTAACAATACAGAGATAACAACAGAAGGTAGATACAGCAAGGTATACACAGTGGTATTCTACAGCAGGTTAAGCAGCATAAATAAGATACAAGGTATTGAGAGCAGGTAACAGGACATATATTTACAGTTATAGCATTGGGATGAGGCATATTAGCAGAAGAGTAAAAACAGTATTGTTGCAATATACAAGGAATAACTCAGAGAATACATGGTCAACAAATTCAAGAAAAAAATGGACATACAGCAGCTATGACCCTGGAGGAAAAACAATTTTATACAGACAAGGAAAATATGGGAATCAAAACAAATAAGTGCTAAGGGGGTTAGATGCAGGGGATAGGAAAATGGAGGTTATTCATGTTTGGAGTAGGGTAAGTTTCGGAGAATAGGAGCCAAGGCAAGTCGTGGGTGCGGCAGGGGAACAAGGCGAGAGAGGAAATACCTTGCTGGGGTAAGTAGGCAAAATTGTTCTGATGCAAAGGGCAGGGGAACTGAACAAATAAGTGCAAGAGGGGTTAGATGCAGGGGATAGGCAAGCAGAGATAGGTTAGGTTAGGTACAGGGTGGCATTAAAGGTGCAGGCCTGTCGAGTAGGGGGTGCATCTGGGGAGAGGCGCAAGAAAAGACATTGAAATGGTATTTAGCAGGAGCAGGTTAAGAACTGAAGCCAGGGATGGGAACAGGGAGCTAAGGAGGTTTAAAGCAGGAGCACTGGTTAGATGAGATGAGGTAGTGACAGACAGCTTTTTTAAAGGTGTAATGAGTGGGTGCTAGGCGGACATCTAGAGGGAAGGAGTTCCACAGCCGAGGAGCGTAGTGGGCAAAAGCACTAGAGCCTTTAGTGGCTGAGCATTTCGGCACACTTAAGAAGAATTTATCAGTTGAGCGCAGACCATAGTTGGAGGTCTGTGGCCCAAGCAGTACCGCCAGTGATTTAGGGGTCTGAGACCTCATAATACTGTCTATAGAGGAGGGCGCAGAGAGATTTGAGGTGATGTTGTTAATGAGAATTGAAAAGAGAAGTAGTCCCAGGATAGAGCCTTGGGGTACACCAATATTTACTGTAGCTTTATCCAAGCAGGATGAGTTGAACTTAACAACTTGAACTTTGTTTGACAGATAGCTGCTGAAGCAGCTGACTACATTAGATGCAAAGCCCATAGATTGCAGGGTGGTGAGGAGAAGGGAGTGGTTCACCTGGTCAAAAGCCTTCGTCATGTCAATGAAGACTGCCTCTGTTACAAGACCCGAATCCACAGCAGTGAAGGTGTCTGTGATGAATTTAAGTAGGGCAATAGAGGTGCTGTGACCTTTGCAAAAGCCGTGCTGGGTGGTTGTTAGAAGATCATGTTTGACGAGAAAGTCTATGGTTTGAGTGGTGACTGGTTTTTCTAGGATTTTGCTTAGCACCGACAGGATGGCTATAGGCCTACAGTTCAAGGGGTCATTGGAGTCACCTTTAAAGGATAGGGTGACTCTCTGTCTTCCAAATGTCAGGAAAGCTACTGTGACATAGGAAAGGGTGAACATTTTGGCCAGAGGAGCAGCAATGGGCAGCTATTTTAGAAGCCTGGGCTCAATACTGTCCGAGCCCGAGGCTGCACTATCTGAGATCGAGCTAAGAAGTTGTGTAACCTCCTTCGAGGTAATGGTCCTAAAGTGAAAGGAGGGGGCTGCAGGAGTCCTGCTAGAAGAAGCTGGAGTCATTTGCTGTGATATGGGGAAGCAGGAAGTGAATTTAGTTAGGTCTGAGAAATGATTATTAAGGAAGTTAGCAATAGTCAGAGGATTGCTGCAGTGAGTTCCATTAAGGATCATTTCATTAGGGGTAGATGACGGAGTGGATCCCAGGAAGGTTTTTATGTGGGATCAGAACTTTTTGGGGTCATCCGAGGCATTCGTTAGTAGGTTTTTGCAGTAGGAGCTTTTCGTTGACCTTATAGCCTTTTTGCAGGCAATCCTTAACATCCTATAGGTGTTATAGTCCGCTGGAAGTCCTGATGATTTGAAACAGCTCCAGCTCCTGTCTCTCTCTTTTAATTTAGCTAGTAGGCCCTTTTTGAGCCATCTAGTGTGTTTTCCCTTGACACGGAGGGTTATAAGAGGGGAGTGATGATCCTGCAGTGCTGAGAATTTAGTGAGGAAGATGGCCAGGGCAGACTGGACATCTCGAGAGTTGTAGAGATCAGACCAATGAATACTGGCCACATCTTGAAGAAAATTTTGCTGATCCAGGTTGGCATAGTTTCAGAAGGTGATGAGGTGTGGTTTTTCAGGAAGGGGGGAGGTCGATCCCCAGATGCAAAAAATAGGGGAGTGATCAGAAATGGCATCTGCAAGTGTGCCAGCAAGCTGGATGTGCTTGGGGTGGTTTGTTAGTATCCAGTCTATGAGGGTGCAAGAGTTAGAGTGAGATGCAGTCCTAGTGGGTTCAGTAATAAGCTGATGGAGGTTATGGCTCCGGATTTTGGTGATCAAGGTGGTCTGGCATTTCCCAAGCCAGTTTAGGTTGATGTCACCTAGGATGATCGCTACGTTTTTGCCAGCGAGTAGGGATGTATGGTGTAATAGCTCATCAAGGCCAGTGAGACCACTGTTTGGGGGGGTTGCAGGCACATCTGATGTGAAGTTTTTTATCCCCAAAAGTAAGGAGTGTATGCAGTGACTCACAGTGCAGCAGGGGATCCAAGTTTAGGGCAATGAGATGAAGGTGATTTTTGAAATAGATGGCTATGCCACCCCCTCTTTTGGAGGATGGTCTGTCCTTCCGTAGGAGGCTATAGGATGGTATCGAGCAATAAGAGTCAGATATAGAGGGTTTTAGCCAAGTTTCGGACAGGCACAGTATGTCTGGCTTGTTCAGGGAGGTCCAGGCTTCAAGTTCAGCAAAATTGCGCTCAAGGCTTCTGATGTTGTGATGGGCTATAAGAAGACTTTTGGTGGTTCTTGGTAGCACATCCGAACGAGAGAGATGGGCAGCAGGGCCAGGGTTAATCTCAATATCCCCAGATAGCACAATAGCCAGGAGCAGGAGGTACCACAGCTTATGCTGGGTAAAAGGGAAGAGGATTAGGTGATGCAGGAAGCATATTTTAAGATTATAGACAGTTAGGTAGAGTATACTCTTATTTTTCAGGAGTGGGGTTGAATCCCGTGTTGAGTACTGGAGTAGGAGGTGGTTAGAGAAATGGAAGTCATCAAGAGATCGGTAGGCACCTGAGGATGCTACATAAAGCAGTGATAGGACTACAGCTATGGTGACTAGATGCTTCAGGTGACTCACGACATAAGGTGATTTCTGTATCCCATAGGAACCTGTGTAGAGGATAAGCAGAAAAGCCCTACTTGAGCTCACAGCCTGGTGGTCTCTGGAACAATAAGAGGTCTGGGTAGAGTTTGTTAGACCTTTAGAGCAGACCTTAAAATATTTGGTGCATAGGAGCCACTTGCAGTTTGGGCTAGAAGGGCAAAATTGTGGAAGTGATCACAGCTTGGGCTGGGGGAGAGTCACAGAAAGGTTAAGGGAGAAGGTTTCAGTGCGAGATAAAAGGGGACTGGGGGCAAGGAGGAGGCAGGAGGAAGAGTAAGGGCACGGGGGAAGACAGAGTAGAGAAATTGGTTAAGTGTGTGCCACAAACTTCAGACAGCAGTGTAGGATTTTGGAATGCAATAGGCACAACAGTGAGACAGAGGGTCAGTAGGTCACAAAAGATCAGAAGCACAGGAGGAGAGAGACAGAGGTGCTGCTCATACGAAGCCTGTATCAGTCTATACTGGAGGAAGGCTTGTAACCAATAGCTGTTGAGGAGAACAGTTGGAAGGAGGGGCGAGGGTGTATTTAATAGGGGTCAGGGCGGGCGGTGTGGGACAAAATATGCAGTCACGTAGCACAGAGAACTACTGGTGAAATCTTTTAAAACAGCCACGCTCAGTCCCTAGCCAATTGCGGGCCAGGTCTGAAACACAGGAGCCAACAGCAGAGGAGGCAGAGGCAGCAGGGACCAATCCTGTTGCGGATTTTCAGTCCTCGAGGTGCTGTACCTGAAAGCTGAGAATTCGACGGCCAGTGCGAGGAGGCGGGTGTGATGGAGCTCCGCCTGAGCCGCTTGAGCGGCCGGTTGCCCTGGGGCTCGGTCCTGGAAGAGGGAAAAAAAAGAGGTTAGCATCCAATAAAGACTGCTCCACAGAGCCGGCGCTTAGGTAATTGGTGGGTTGGGCAGACAGGGAGGCCCCTCTAGCAAGACAAAAGAGGTGAGAGGGCCAGCAGTTTACAGGAGATAGAAGGTAATTTAGGTGGGGGGGGCATCTGGTTCCAGACAATAGCAGGACGTAAAGACACAGAGGGAGAGATGTACAGATAAAGTGCGATAGAAAGGAGAGATATAGAGGGGAGATGGGGAAGTCTGGAAAAGGTTAGAGAAGAAATACAGGGCGGCTGAAAAAATGAAAGTATGGTTGTAGCAGGGTGGGGAAAGGAAAGCGATAAGAGGGAAGTTCAAGATCAAGGTAGAGATGGCAGATTAAGGTTCAGTTGACTGAAATCGGGCAATTAGCATAGTAAAGTAGAGTAGTGGAAATGAAAATAAGAGTAATTCTAGCACTTAAATATTAAAACTGAGAAGATAGAAAAAATAAAATATGGCAGATTAGGTGATAGCTTGGTACATAGTGTAATACAATCAGCTTGAGGCGTGATCAGCAGAAATTACGTGCTGGCAGACTGTTTCTTAATCCGGAAGAATAGGTGGCTACACTAAAACATTCTTTAAACCAGACAGTTAAGCACTGCATAGGTTAAAATGATATTCAGATAAAATGTCGGACCACAGCAAATTCATTATTACTAAATTATACATTCAGTAGCTAAATCACAAATATGCAGTCACGTAGCACAGAGAACTACTGGTGACATATTTTAAAACAGCCGTGCTCAGTCCAAGCTGCCCCAGCCAATTGCGGGCCAGGTCTGAAACACAAGAGCCAATGGCAGACGAGGCAGAGGCGGCAGGAACCAATCCTGTTGTGGACTTTCAATCCTCAAGGTGCTATACCTGAAAGGCGAGAATTCGGGGGCCAGTGTGAGGAGTTGTGGGTTGCCCTTGGTGGCTCGGTCCTGAAAGCCGAGAATTTGGCAGCCGGTGCGAGGAGAGCAGGCGGGTTGCCCTTGGGGGCACGGTCCTGAAAGCCGAGAATTTGGCGGCTGGTGCGAGGAGAGCGGGCGGCCAATGGAGCTCTGCGCCACAGCCATTTGCAGCGGTGGGTTGCCCTTGGAGGCTCCGTCCTGAAAGCTGAGAATTCGGCGGCCGGTATGAGGAGAGCGGGTGTCCGATGGAGCTCCACACCACATCTGCTTGCAGCGGTGGGTTGCCCTCGGGGGATCGGCTGATTGAAAAACCTCTTCATATGAACCAGGGTGGGCCCCTTGTGGAAAAGATATACTTGCCAACGTGACAGCTGAATCAGACATCCCTGAACAATAGCGAAATAGCCATTAGAGTCAATCCTTTCAGCTTCTTTCAGGAAGGGTGTCCCAGCAGGGATCAATATGGCAGTGCCCCTGCGCTTACCAGTCTTGCTAGAAGAAGCTATTACAGCATACCTATGGCCAGCAGAAAGCTTCTGATGCTCCAACGGAGTCAGGTGCGTCTCCTGAAGAAGAAAAATAAGATCCACCCACTGCTGACGTAGGTACTGCTGCAATCTAGAATGTTTAATAGGATTATTGATACCATTAATATTTAATGATATCAACTCTATGGAAGGATCCATCATGACTGTTTAAATAAAAAGAAAAGCTCCCTCTGATGGACAGGGCACCATCCCACCACCGCAGTCCTGGTCACCCGTGCTGGCCTTCTCCTGTAGTAACATGTAAAAGAGAGGTCTCTTGATAAAATCTGGGGTTTAATGGGCATCTGCTGCAGTAAGGTTAGATTACCCTGCTCATCCATAGCTACATTTCTAACTATATCCTGTATTACATGATTATTACTCCCTCGTTTGCACTGTGTGATATCATACTTTCCCCTGATATCCCATATATCTTGTAGTCTGAATCTTGCATATAACCTTGAGTCAGTAAACTGTCTGACTTTCATTATAACAGAACTATTTACACTGTAAATTATGTTGGTTGATAAAACCTTGTCATTACATAAATCAGTGACTTCCAAAAGTGGGGAGGTATAAAAGTTCCTCCTTGATCCCTCATGAAGAACCCCATATTTTTGTTGAGCTCTTCCTAAAGATGGAGGTAGTCACAGGTCGCAACTGGCTGGGGCCTCCAGGATACCCAAAAAGTGTACTCCAAAAAGTAGGGACATACCAAAGAAATAAAAACAATATTTAGGGAAGGATAGCGCTCCTCGGAGTATGCTCCACTTCTCACTTCTCACCGCTTCCCCAATACCATTACTTCATGGTTGCCATGTGGGTTAGACTGAGAGAGAGAAAAAAAAAAAACCTTATCAAAATGGTGGGGCGGGTGGCTAGAAGGGCTCTAAAGAAATAGTCTTGTTCAGTTACCAGTATAGTTTATAAAAAATAAAATGCAGCAAGAGTCCATAATAACTCTCTGAAATTATCAGTGTCTCAAAAGCTAATGCAGCACATTTAATAAATCCTATTTAATAGCTAGGCGGGGGGTGGCCTGGTCTCCTCCTGAACAACCGAAACTGGTTTAATGCATGCCCAAAAATAGAGGGACCGCTTTAGCCCAGAGTCGAGCCACCAAGGAAGGGAACTGAAGTAAAAAGAGGAACACTCTCTGTCGAGAGTACCCCCACCCTGCTAATCACCCACCTGGATTAAGAAATACGTCGACAGACATCTCTTCCCTTCAGGTCGCTGCATCTGAGTTGTTTCTGCGATACATAGCTAGGGTTTTCTGCACTTCTCCAAAGTTGTCCTATTGATTCTTCTGTTTGTTTTGAACAGACTGCCATCGTGAAGGCCTCGTGGAAGGATCACGCTGCTCCAGTGGTTTGTCTGGAAATTTCGGCCCCAATTTGGAAAGTTCTATTCTGGCCTCCGGTGCTGTGGCAAACTCTCTCTTTCCTTCAGGCAAATGAACTACAAGTCGGGCAGGGTATGGGGTAGAGAATTTATGCCCAGCTGCTTTCAACACTGGTAATAGTGGAAGGTATGCTTTTCTGAGACGCATTGTTTTGGGAGCATAATCGTGATTGATGTAAAAATGTGTCTGTCCATAGAATATTTTTTGCTTGCGCCATGCTGTAAGAACATTTTCTTTGGTAGCATAGTTGTTGAATCTTCCAATGATAGACATCGGGGGGGGGCGCATTTGGCTTAGCTGATTTAGGCAATAATGCTCTGTGGACCCTCTCGAACTGTAAATCAAGGTCCTTAGGTAGTTCCAACACTGTGTGAAGCAATGCGTCTACGAATTCTTTAATACTGCCTCCTTCTGAACCTTCCGGAATGCTGTAAATCCGTATATTTTTTCTCCTCCAAAGGTTCTCTGAGTCCTCCTGCCGTGCTTCCATCTTCTTGCATTGTAATCTAAGCATTTGTACCTCTGTCTCTAGGTCATCTACCAGATTTTCTGTAGCTGTACCCTGCCTTTCTAGGTCATCAGCTCGCAGTTCAAGTTGCATCACATCTTTACAGTTCGCCATATAGGTCTTTGATTTCTGCCCAAAAGGAGATCAGTTCTTGATCTATAGTGTCCAATTTATTTTTTTAGCCTTTATCTTGCTGCTCTTCGATGCAGATTTGGTTAGAGTTCGGTATGGTGTTTCGGCCATTAGGCCTTTGCCGACACTGCAATCTGAGTCCTCAGAGTCGCAGCCATCCCCCATCTCAGTCATCTGCTTTGCCCCACTGGCAAATACTGCCCTTCTATGCTGTAAATACCTCCTTGCTACTTATTAACGTGCCTATTTCAACCCCCCAATTTTTTAATCAGACCTGATGGAGGTATTTTTTTTGCTTGGGGTGCGTGAGAGCAAGTGCGCTATGCAGCCATCACCGAAGGAGGCGGAACCAGAAGTCCTCTTCGCTTTCTTGAGGAACTTGCACAGTGTGTACTCTGCATCAAAGGAGAGGTACTGGGAGGTGTCCTCTTCCTCAGAAGAGGAAGTTGAAGATAAAAAGAGCTGGAGACAAGGGGCGACAATGCAGGGGCCTCAGGCTAAAAATGGCTTGGTCTAGTGACTGGAAGTACTAGGGAAAAGCACTCGCTGATGCCATGATCTGTTCCCAGGACTGGGAACCCGAAGGACCCAGAATGCAAGGGACAGGAGGAGGTGGAGGCAGAAGAGGAGGTGGAGAGAAGGCTCAGAAACAAAGGGCAAGCCTAGGAGGCATACGCCAAGTGCAGTCCAGCCCCTAGCCTTACTGTCTGCTGAGCATCAAGGATCTTCACCGACTGGGAGAGAGACCAATCACGGAGGGAAGGCAGACTCAGACAGGTGCAGAAGTAGGGATTCCTTGACAGCAGTTCTACCTGGGTGAATCCCCCTTGGAGTGCACAGTCCGATTTCCTTTCTCCACTGAGGTGGCTTCCCTTCTCGCTCGATCTGCTCAGACCTAGCCAGTGGCTGCCCTCTCAGCATAAGCAGCTGCTGGAACACTTATCCAGTATTTCTGGCTGCTGTACAAAACTCAGCATTTGTACTGCTGTACCTGCTACTAAAATATTGGTCAGCTGATAGAAAGCTCTCAGCCTGAAGCAACAGCTCAGACACAAAGGGCACCCCTAGGAGGCATACGTCAAGAGTGGTCCAACCCCTAGCCTTACTGTCTGCTGATCTTCACTGATTGCTGTACCCACTACTGAAATAGTGGTCGGCTAATAGAAAGCTCTCAGACAGAAACAACCAGAAGAAACAGCTCAGACGCAAAGGGCAACCCTAAGAGGCATACACCAAGTGCAGTCCAGCCACTAGCCTTACTGTCTGCTGAGCTTCACTGATCTTCACCGGGCTGGGACAGAGATCAATCACGGAGGGAAGGAGGACTCCGACAGGTGCGGAAGCAGGGATTCCTTGACAGCAGTTCTACCTGGGTGAATCCCCTTGGAGTGCACAGTCCGGTCTCCTTTCTTCGCTGAGGTGGCTTCTCTCCTCACTCGCTCTGCTCAGACCCAGCCAGCGGCTGCTCTCTCAGCATAAGGAGCTGTTGGAACACTTGTGTCTGTACAGCACCATGGACAGCGACCAGGAAAGCACTTACTGAAAGCGCTGTATATCCGCTTTCGCTATCCGTGCTAGTGCTACACAAACTAATGCTCTGTACACTGGCGCTATTCATGTAGCGCTATTCCAACTGGGTACCTGCGGAAGCAGAGATTCCTTGACAGCGGTTCTACCTGGGTGAATACCCCTTGGAGTGCACAGTCCAGGCTCCTTTCTCCACTGAGGCAGCTTCTCTCCTCGCTCTCTCTGCTCAGACCCAACCAGCGGCTGCTCTCTCAGCATAAAGAGCTGTTGAAACACTTGCCCAGAATTCCCTGGCTGCTGTATATAAATCAGCATTTGTACTGCTGTACCCACTACTGAAATAGTGGTCAGCTAACAGAAAGCACTCAGCTGGAAGCAACAGCTCAGACACAAATGGCACCCCAAGGAGGCATACGCCAAGAGTGATCCAGCCCCTAGCCTTACTGTCTACTGATCTTCACCAACTGCTGTACCTACTACTGAAACAGTGGTCGGCTAACAGGAAGCCAGCAGTTCTACCTGGGTGAATCCTCCACCTTGCACAATCTGGGCTCTTTTCTCTGCAGAGGTGGCTTCTCTCCTCGCTCATTCTGTTCAGATCCAGCCAGTGGCTGCTCTCTCAGCATAAGCAGCTGTTGGAACACTTACTCCATGCCCCTTTAACATAAAAACAACAAGTTTCCTTTCCAACCCATCAGTTGTGTGTGTACTTTGTTGACACAGTTCTGTGTGTAATTTGGTTTTATGTGCAGTTGATTTAATAAGAGCTTGGTACACCTAAAAGGCAGACCATAACGGATTGTTTTTACAGGTAGCAGAATCAAAGGTTCTTTCCACCCACCCCCGGGTCATCCTCCTTTATAGGGTTTACATGGCCCCGCCCCCTTCCTGCCTCTCAATTACAAAGGCGGGGCATACATACAGTACCTGTATTTCTATTTCTTCCTGAGCCTCACATTTACTTTTATATCTCCACTACCTAAAACCTGTCTGTATATTTCATCCACAACCCTGTACTTCCTGCCTACACATAGGCACATCAGGGGCAAACAAAAAGAAAGACATTTTACATTTTTTTTTTTTTTTTTTTTACTTTTCTTTCGATTCCTTTACTTACCTTTCAACACACACCTCTACTGACACTTGACCTTCTCTTGTTTTTTGTCCACAAGCAATTAACTTAGCCATGGATATTGTAGACTGTAGGCTCTGTGGCATTCTTTTCAGTAAAGTGATTGCTCATAAGATTGGTCACTGTCCAACATGTTGGGCACTCTGAGATCTATATTCACAGCTCCGCGATGCATGGCCTGAAATACCATACCTCACGCCAAACTCCATGCAACTGAACACTGCAGCAATCGACCAGCAGCACAATGCCAACCCTTCGCAGTACCACCTCTACCTCAAAGAACAACCAAACCAGGGGGTTGGCAGACAATCACCAATCGTAAGTCACATTCCTCACTGCGCAGCCATGGTGGACAAATGTGCATGAAATTGCCGCTACCTACTTCTAATAGGTATTCGCTGCCGTCATCCAAGCCTTCAGCAGCGGCATAGGATGACTCAACTCCTAACCCTAAACATAAAACAAATAAGCATACCACAAAGGACGGCTCACCAACTAAACCCAACAAAAGATCCTTGCTGATCACAGGAGACTGTATGATAATGGGAGTAGAGTCTCAACTTCAGCAATATGGGCACTCTAAGGTCACAGTCAGACGCCCGCCTGGGACATCAGCCTGGAGGGACACTTGCCGCATCGAAAAAATAGTTCACTGTTGCCCTCTCCCATGCCACTAGTTTAAATGACTTATAAATACATCAAACTTCTGGCTGAGTGCGCAGGTCCCCTCCTTTGTGAGGTGTAGACCATCAAACTTGAAAAAGTCCCGCTTCCAGAAATTCCTCCAGTCACCTGCAAAGTGATGGCCCTTTTCCTTACACCAGTACTTTAGCCATGTGTTCAAGTCCATGATCTCCATTTCACTGACTTTCTGCCCAATACCCCATGCCCCCCAGACAGGCAGAGTTTCAGAGAAGGAGACAGTGGACGAAATAGAAGACACTTTATTGGCGAAGTCTGTTAGCTGTGTTTTTTGTTTCATCGACCATTTGACTAGCTAAGTTGTTTGTCCCTATATGTATTAAGATGTGTGCATCCTTAGCCATTTTGTGAACTGTTTTTTTGATGCGGCTAGTGTCCCTCCAGCCAGTGACCAATCTTATGAGCAATCTTGGCGATCTTGGTAGTTACAGAACTTCGGTTAATGGACAAAGTCAATTACAAACTGACTTAAAATACACACATGATGAATTTAAATTTGTGTCTGTTACATAGATACATAGATACATAGACAGTGTCGGCAGATAAGGGCCTATGGCCCACCCAGTCTGCCCATTTAAGTTTGTAAGTTCAGTTTATGTTTTCCAGGAAGTCTGTTGCCCCTTACCCCTGACCTCCAGAATTCCTTTATGTCTATCCCATGCATTCTTAAATCCCGTGATTGTTTCAGCCCCCACCACTTCCTCTGGCAGGGTGTTCCACTTGTCCACCACCCGCTCTGTGAAGAAATTCTTCCTCACGCTTCTCTGAATCGTCCTCCTCCAACTTCATCCCATGCCTCTAGTCCTGGAACATCTTTTTCGCTTAAAAATAGTGCATTCCTGCACCCTGTTCCTCCCTGTAAGATACTTGTATGTCTCTATCATATCCCCTCTCTCCCTCCTCTCCTCCAGGGAGTACATGTTCAGTGCCTTCAACCTGTCCTCATAGGACTTGTGATGCAATCCATGCGCCATCTTTGTTGCCCTCCTCTGAACCTTCTCTACCCTGTCTATGTCCTTACGTAGGTAAGGTCTCCAGAACTGCAGTGTACTCCAGGTGCGGCCTCACTAGTGTCTTGTATAGTGGAATTATGACTCCTTCCTGCTGGTGATGCCCCTGCCTATGCATCCCAGCATCCTATTTGCTTTACCTGCTGCCTTGTCACACTGTTTCCTGCCTTGAGGTCATCAGATGATAACCCAAGATCCCTTTCCTGCTTGGTGTATGCTATATCCTCACCCTCCAACTGATATATTGTGCCAGGGTTTTTGTGCCCCATATGCATTATCTTGCACTTCCTTGCATTGAATTTCAACTGCCAAACCCCTGACCATTCTTCAAGTTTCTGCAGGTCCTTCTCATTCTGTCTACACCCTCTGGTGTGTCTACTCTGTTACAGAGCTTTGTGTCATCAGCGAACAGTGAAATTCTGCCTTCTAGGTCCTGTGCAATGTCACTGATGAAGATATTGAATAGTACCGTCCCAGCACTGATCCCTGAGGTACACCACTGGTCACTCTTCCCTCTGTGGAGTGACAGCCATTTACCACCACCCTCTGTGTCCTGCTGCCCAGCCAGTTACCTACCCACCGCACTACTGTCCTGCCCACACCCATATTCCCCAGTTTGTGCAATAGTCTTCTATGTGGCACAGTGTCAAAGGCCTTGCTGAAGTCCAGATAGGCCATGTCCACTGCCCTCCCCTGATCCACCTCCCTAGTCACCCAGTCAAAAAATTAAATGAAGTTGGTCTGACATGACCTTCCCCTGGTGAAACCATGCTGCCTTGGGTCTTGTAGTCCATTGACAACCAGATGTTCCACCAATCTCTCCTTCAGTAGTGCTTCCATGATCTTCCCCACTACCGAGGTGAGGCTGACTGGTCTGTAGTTCCCGCCTCTTTGTTCCCACTTTGATAAGGGGACTACATCTGCTATCCTCCAGTCTTTGGGTACCTCCCTGTTTCTAGTGATCGGTTAAACAGGATAGCAAGAGGTTCAGCCACCACCTCTTAGTTCTTTAGGACCCTGGGTGCACCCCATCTGGCCCCATTGCTTTATCAACTCTTATTACTTCCAGTTCCTTCAGGACCTTTTCTCGTAAAGGGACTTGTGTCCATTTCTGCACCATTCTCACCCCTTGTACCCATTCAGACCCATTACCTCCTCTTCCTTAGTAAAGACTGAGCAGAAATACCTGTTCAATATGTCAGCTTTACTGTTGTCATCCTCCACACAGCCCCCATCCTCCCCTTCAGTCTCACTATCCTCCTTTCCTTTCTTTTTCAGTTATGTACCTGTAAAGGTTTTGTCCTCTACCCACTGATTTTGCAGTGTGTTCTTCTGTCTGAGCTTTGGCTTCCCTTACTGACCTCCCTGCCTCCTTTGCTTCTCCTGGTACTTCTCCCTATCCCTTCTGCCTGTGTCTTTTGTATTGCATGAATGCAATCTTTTGGCTTACTTTCTTTGCTACCTCTTTGGAAACCATAATGGTCTCCTCTTCCTTTTCCTCTTGCTAACCTGCTTAATACATAATTCTGTTGCTCTTGTAATCCCCATTTTAAATACTTCCCACTGTTCTCAACCCTGATTCCTGCCCCATTCCTTAATGCCTCTTTCAAGTATCTCCCCATTTTCCCAAAGTTTGCCCCTAAAATCCAGGATACGTGTTTTGTGTGGTTAGGTTCTGCTCTTTCTGTGATTTCAAACCACAGTGACTGGTGGTCACTGTTCCCCAGGTGCCCCCACTCTTCCCCTCCCACTGTCCCTGTTTGTGAGCACAAGGTCCAGTATTGCCTTCTGCCGAGGTTGGTTCCATGACCAGTTGCTTGAGGAAGGCACTCTGAAGGAGTCCAGGATAAATCTGTTCTAGTTGATGCTGCTGCTGGGATGCTCCAGTCCACGCCTGGAATATTGAAGTCTCCACCAGCAGTACTACCTCACCTTGTCTGCCATCCTCTGGATGGCTAGCATCAGCTCCCTATCTGTTTCTTCCTCCTGGGCTGGTGGTCTATAGACCACACCTGTGCGGATGGCTGGCCCCATTTTCCTTTCCAGCTTAACCCACAGTATCTCTCCCATTTTGTTCCTCCTGGATCTCTGTGGCCCTTATGTCATTTTTCACATACAGTGCCACCTCCTCCTTCCTGCCTGCCCTGTCTCTTCTGAATATGTTGTAGCCAGGTATGGCCAACTCCCAGTCGTGGTTATCATTACACCAGGTTTCAGTGATGGCCACAATGTCCAGGTCTGACTGCACCATGACAGCCTCCAGATCTTCCATCTTGTTGCTAAGGCTCCTGGCATTTGCACACATGACTTTCCATGATTTGACCTCCCTAGACTGTTTCGCTGTTCTACTCCAGCCCCTTCCTTGGTTGTCCTTTATCCCTGGTTCACCTTGCTGTCTGCCTTTCTGCTGAATTTTGCCCCTATTCTGCCTATCCACCTCCTGGGCGCTAATCTCCATCTTTTGCACTTGACTAACCTCCACATCCTTTCCTTCCATTTCTCTGGGTACCTCTATGTGGTTGTCCCTGTTTGGCAGTGTGGCATATGAGTTCTTGAGTGGAATAGGATAGGTTACACCAGAGTTAGTAAAGGATTATATACTTAAATACGATCCTCGGCCTAGTATGGGATTTGATGGAATTGATTATAGATTTATTAGGTTAGGTATCAACCCAAACAGAGGAAAAGATAGCCATCTCAGTTAAGAAGGGGCATAAAACCTTTTACAAGTACATTAGGGAGCAAAGAAAGACTAAGGCAGGGATACTGAGGCTGAACAAAGAGGAATATGTTTTTTTAGAATCCCCAAGAAAAGTTCTTTGTTCAGAAAGACAGTATAACGTTTTTGCAGTCCTAACACTGGATTTACATTTATACTTCACGGTTTTATACATCTGTAAAGTAACAGGGTTTTTATTTATTTTATATTGCCTCCAAATCTTATCTCTAGATTTCATAAGAAGAGGTAACTCATGAGTTAACCATTTTTGATTATTGGCTCTAATTCTCATTTTCCTTAATGGAGCAACCCTGTTAGCAATATCAGAAAAAACCCTATTGAATAATTCAAGAAGCAAATCCAGATCATGAATAGAATCAAACACGGACCAATCAAATTCACTGCATACAGTCTCAATGGTGTCTGATGTTAAATGAGAGAGATTTCTTGTTTCAATATACTTTGGCGGGTTCCTTATTACCCTGGTGGACCAACTGCAGAACACTGGACAGTGGTCGCTCATCACGTCAGGTAGGACCCCAAAATTGGTGATCGTATCAAGGCGAGTGACCACAATCCAATCCAAAACTGTTCCAGCTCCGATTTTATAATTAGGTCTGGTTTCACATTCTATAATTTAATGACACCCCCCCCCCAGATTCAGTAATAACTCGGGGATACCATTTTTTTAAATCTGAAGTCCAATTACAATTAGTCACCTAAGAGAATCCATTCCCTATTGAAAGGTAACCCACTATGAAATGTCATCATTAACTCAATTCCTGACCCAATTTTCCCTGGAGGAATATAACTAGAGCTTACAGCAACATGTTTATCTTGACCAAGCAATAAATTAATTGATGCCATTTCACAACCTAGGCCATTTAAAGGACAATCAAGGGTAGTAAAATGGAGCCTTTCATGAATATATATCATTGTCCCTCCCCCTCGTTTCCTAAATCTATCAACTCGATGGTGCTTAAATCCAGCTAAAGAAACTTCTCCATCCAAGATTCTATTGTTCAACCAGGTCTCAGACAAAGTAATTATGTCCAAATCATTGCACTCAACCCAGGCTACAAGCTGTGTCCATTTAGCCAAAAGGCTTTGTACATTAAGATGAACAATCTTAAGGGTGGAACCAGAATGACTATGGCTATTAGATGAAATTTGAGCAGCCATAGAATCAAAATTTATGGAACAGTTAGGGCCAGGGTGTGGATGCACTGAGCCAGACATTAATAACAATAAAACTAACAGCCTCCTAAACCGAACAGCATTTTCAAAAGAAATGTCATGTCTCAGTAACCTTCTTTTTTTAACAATAATTTGAGCAATGTTACTATTAGGTAAAGACCACAATACATTATTATGCAAATAAAAAAAAAAGGCTTACTAGAATTAAAATGGTTAAAAGAATCCCCAAAAGGATACTTATCAAATACTGAGAATATCAAACTCCCAGTGTAATACAGAATCATCATGTTCATTCACAGCCTGAGAAAGGTGACTATGGTGACAGCAAAGACAGCTGCAGAGAGCAAGTCATCCCATTAAGGCCAACATTATAATACTTGGCTAAACCTCAAGGAGCGTCAAAACAAACCAACTACTTTTTGACCACCTTCTAACGTAAATTTCTACCAGGAGTGGCGCTTACACCACTCACAACACTCGCGCTTGTGAGCAGCGCGTAGTTTTAAACCCTTCAGACCCCGCCTCAGCAGTGATGTAGACAATCAGCTCCCCGAGCCTCCTGAATATAATTTCAGTGCAATGTCCCATTGAAACAAAGGAAATTAACATAGTCTCTCACTCTTGTGTATTCCTCTGGATGCTAACTGGGGAAAACGTCTCAGGCAGACAGCAAATGAAGCAGGCAGGTAATTAAGTTGCAGGCAGTCTAGCCGCTTGAGAGCGCTGCATAATTGTAAACCCCTCAGACCCCCCCACCAGCAGTGATATAGACAATCAGCTACCTGAGCCCCCAGAATATAATTTCAGTGCAATGTCTCGTTGAAACAAAGGAAATTAACACAGTCTCTCACTCTTGTATATTCCTCTGGACGCTTACTGGGGAAAAAGTCTCGGACAGACAGCAGATGAATCAGGCAGGAAATTAAGGTGCAGGCAGTCTAGCCGCTTGTGAAATTACTAAAGGATCTCAGAGAAGAACATGCCACCCCATTAGCAGACCTCTTCAACAAGTCACTGGAAAGTGGCACAGAACCAGACTAGAAAAAAGCCACAGTGGTACCACTTCACAAAAGTGGCAGCAAGGAAGATGCTGGAAACTACAATCCAGTTAGCCTCAACTCAGTGGTGGGAAAATCATGGAAAC
The DNA here is from genome assembly GCA_016271365.2 of Neoceratodus forsteri. Taxonomy (NCBI): domain Eukaryota; kingdom Metazoa; phylum Chordata; order Ceratodontiformes; family Ceratodontidae; genus Neoceratodus; species Neoceratodus forsteri. The sequence continues at coordinate 1,206,907,509 of CM057456.1, forward strand.
ATTACCAAAAGAAAGAATTGTACAGCATCTAGAATGAACTAGCCAAACAGAACTAAACCAGCATGGCTTCGAAGCAGGGAGGTCATGTCTGACAAACAAGACTGATTTCTTCAATTGGGTGACCAGAACAGTGGACCAAGGAGGAGCAGCAGACATGTCTGGACTTCAGTAAGGCATTCAACTCCATTCCACATAGGAGGCTCATAAGTTAGAATACACAGAAGTGGGACATAAAATAGTAGGCTGGATTAGAAACTAGTTACAAGGGAGAACCCAGAGTGTGTTAGTAAACGGCACTCTGTCGGAGGAAGGAGTGGTGACCAGCAGAGTCCCCCACGGATCGGTGCTGGGGCCAATTCTATTTAACATATTCATCAGTGATATTGCAGAGGGTTTGCAAGGAAAGGTATGCCTGTTCACAAATGACACCAAACTCTGCAACAGAGTGGACATGCAAGAGGGGGTCACAGAGATGATCGCTGATCTAAAAAAACTAGAGGAATTATCAAAACAGTGGCAGTTGAAACTTAACACCAAGAAGTGCAAAGTTATGCACCTGGGGAGGAAGAACCTAGGCTGAAAATATACCCTGTGGGGGTGGAACTGCTGACAAACTAAGGTAGAGAGGGATCTGGGGGGTACTCGTATCTGACAATTTAAGGACAACCAGGCAGTGCAGAAAGGCGGCACGAAAAGCTACCAGCATTCTCGGATGCATAGGAAGGGGCATCACAAACAGGAAAAGCAAAGTGATAGTTCCGCTGTACAGGTCCTTGGTGAGGTCTCACCTGGAGTACTGCGTACAGTTCTGGAGACCGCACCTCAAGAAGGACAAGGATCGCCTGGAAACTGTGCAGAGGACAGCTACGAAGATGATACATGGACTACATGAAGAACCGTATGAATCAAGGTTAAACAATCTTAGGATGTACTCACTGGAGAGGAGAAGGCACAGAGGAGACATGATAGAGACATTTAAATACCTCAAAGGTATCAACTCAGTATAAACGCGGGATCTCATCAGGGAAAACACAAATACACGGACAAGGGGGCACAACATGTGCCTTAAGGGAGGTAGTTTCAAAACAAACAGCAGGAAGTGTTTCTTTGCAGAAAGGGTGGTACAGCCCTGGAACAGTCTGCCCCCAGAGGTTGTGGCAGCAGAGACAGAGGGGGAGTTCAAGTTAATATGGGATAGGCACTGTGGAAACCTAAGGCAGTAAAGAAACTGAGGAGGTGGTACCTTTCACGGGCAGACTAGATGGATCGCAAGGTCCCCTTCTGCCAGCACTTTATGTTTTTATGTCATGAATGACCAGGACCAGGTGCTCTGCCTGGGCTACAAGTGTGCTCAGCTGACCTCGCCTGGGGGAGGGCCAGGTAAGCTCATCCACTTAAGAGTGCTCAACAGGCAAGGAACAGTGCCCTAGGTGGGGGTGGGGGGGGTGAGTTTGGTGAGGAAAGCGAAGCCATAAAGGTCCCACGGAGTGGCACCAATCCACACTAAAGACAGAGCCAGATGGTTCTGGTAAGGCCAGGGGCTCCATGTCAGCATTGCAACTTTTGCCAGAGCGGTCACTTACTCTGGGCAAGTAATGAGCTGCTGATTGGGACTTTCCAGCACCTACTTCACCAGAAAGTGCCCTGCCCTTGGGTTGGGCCTCTGAATAGGCTCCACATCAATCTCTGAGGGTGCAGGAGAATTGGCACCACAAACGGCACTGGAACCCTTCTCGGCGCTGACACTCTGCCTAGTGCAGTGGCAGGCACCGGGGCCAACAACAGCACTGAAGATGACCGGGCTGCCACGCTATAAGCAGCACCAAGCAGAGAGAGAGCCTCTGGTGATGACGCCGTCCTTGACCAAGGCCTAGAATCAGGCCCAGGAAGAACCCCTTCATTGCCGGAGTCCTGCAAACAGCCAAGATCCTCCCCGACCTCAACCCATGGATCACCCGACCACTCTGGGCAATAGAGTCAGAAGACCTCTTTAGGATGCTTATCCTCCTGGCATCACAAGCAGAGTCAAGAGGGGATCCAGTCTTGCAGATGGCATCACCTCACTCACTGGCATCGAAAATAGTCTCAGGAGCTGAGTTGTCACCGGGCCACAATGCCAAAGTGCCTGATAATATAGGCCTAGCATATAGCTTCAACCTCACCACAGGGAAGTCCGCTACTCCGAAGGGGCTACAGACTGGGAGGGGTGCTCAGCCAGCCCCCCAGGAATGCCCACTGTCCACCTGACCCCTTCCCCCAGGCTTTGTGTCTCAGCAGGACGAGGACTAGAAGAAGCCTGGTCCCCTTCAATACATTCAGTACTGGGGAGGGGCTCGGGAGAAGAGCCCATGGACCATACCTTGGAGTCCAGAGCGCACAGCCTGCCTCCAAAGGTGGGGGACTGATGACCCCATTTCATCGAGCAGATCTCAAGGGTGTGGAAATCCACTGAGAAGCAGGAGTCGCAGTGGTCCATATCATGGTCAGCTCTAAGGCAAACCCAGCAGCAGTCATGCCGATCCCAGATGGACATAGGTCTCCCACAGGGGCACCAACGCATGGTGGGGGAGGGGCTGTCCATGTTCTTCTTCTTGTCCTGTTTTTTTTGGCCCTGGGAGTTGGACACTACTTACAAGTGGAAAATAATAAAAACAGGGCTTGGCACCGTAAGACAGAAAAGGAGAAGAAGTGGCACTGAAAAATGGTCGAAAAACTACAGTGCTGAGCAAAAACAAGGCAACAGAGGTGTAAGGCAGTTATCGAAGCTGAAGCTCCCACAGTGTTGCCTTGATGGTGGGAAAAACAGAACTGAAGTGAGTGGGGGGATGGTGTCGGTTACTGGCTAGTCCGCAAGCACCACATCATATGCGAGCCTCATGGGTGGCACTATCACCGACGCTGGCCCTGTAGCCATAAGCTAGAGATGTTTTTGGTCCAGCATGGTCCTAGCGCTGCTGGTACAGACTCACAGGTGGTAATAAATGGTAAAGGTTGATTCTTGGAAGATCTTCATTTTCATTCATCCAATGCTCTTAACTGTGTTGGTAACATTTCACTGCCACTTCCTGCAGTCAGTACTCTTCCAACCTTTAGCAGGCTTTGCCTACGAAAGCATTGGAAGAGAAAAATTACTAATTCAAGGCAGTAATGTGAAAAACTGGAGCTGTACAGTAACAGTCAAAAGCTTTATGGTCACCAGAGTAGAAAAAAAGTGCAAATCTGTAGGAACCAAAAGACTGTTGAATGCCAGGGTCTACAATGAATGGGGGCTGGATGCCTTCCAGGACAGCTTCCTGCTGCAAATGGTCAGTGAACCAACCAGGTCAGGGAATACCCTTGACCTTGTGCTGGCAAGTGGGGACTTTGTGAGAGAACTTACAGTGGAGGAACAGCTGTCAGGGAGTGACCACCACTCAGTATGGCTCACACTGGATATGGGCAAGGAAGGAGTGGAATCTGGCACAAGAGTGCTGGACTTCAGGAGGGCCGACTTTGGAAGGATGGGGGAAATGGTAAAAGGGTTCCTGGCCAGAATTCAGTCTAGTATGGACACTAACCAGAGGTGGGAGCTCATAAAGCTGGGGATAGTGGAGGCAACCAAAACCTGCTGCAAGGGCCAGAGTAAGAAGGCTAGGGCTAAGAAACCGAGTTGGTTGAGCAAGGAGGTCATCGAAAATGTAAGGAGGAAAAGAGCTGCCTTTAGGAAGTACAAGAAAACAGGGAGAGGGGAGGACAGGGAGGAGTACTTGACAGAATCAAGGAGGTGACAAGGGCAGTAAGGGGAGCCACAGCATCTAATGAACTCCCGCTGGCACAAGGCATTAAGAAGGGGAGAAGGACTTTAGGTACATCAGGAGAAAACGAGCTGTAAGGGACCACATAGTAAGGATTAGGAAGGAGGGGTTGGGTGGAAGCAGGAAGGATAAGGCAGAAGCACTAAATGAGTACTTCTGCTCAGTATTTAATAAAGAGAAGAGGGGGTGACACCCAAGGGGGGAGAAATGGCAGAAACAGGGGGGGAAGGGGTGACAGATGGGGAAATCATGGAGGGCAGAGTTCAGGAGGGTTTGAAGGCACTGAGGGTGGATAAGGCGCCAGGCCCAGATGGCATCCACCCCAGGGTACTGAAGGAGCTGGCAGAGGTTGGCAGACCTATTTAATGCCTCACTACATTCGGGGTGTGTACCTCAGGACTGAAGGATGGCTCATTTATTTTTTTATATTTTTTTATTTAGCTTTTGTTGACCGGGTAAGTGCACTAGACAAATCCTGCCTATTTGCAGGCACGACCCGGGGGAGGGGAATACAGATGAATGCCAACTGACCTTGAACCAGATTAAGCTGTTGGTGGTATTTTTAGTGAATGAGGGAAATTTGGCCAGGACACCAAGGAAATTCCCTACTCTTTTCGGGATAAGTGCCATGGGATCTTTAACATCCACCTGAACTACCACCAATCCAGGCAGATGGGACCTCGGTTTAACGTCTCATCCAAAGACGGCACCTCAGAAAATGCAGCACCCCTCTCATGCTGCATTACAGTGTCAGTACTGGGATATTAACCCAAGTGCCAGATGTGGGAGCTGAACCCACAGCCCTCTGATCTCCCGGCCTCAGAGGCGAGTGTGCTACCTACTGAGCCACTGACACTGACTCATCTGGTGCCCCTCCACAAGAGTGGCCCCAAGGATGAACCGGGAAACTACAGACCAGTGAGCCTCACATCCATCGTGGGTAAGCTAATGGAGACTATCCTGAAGGAAAGGCTGGTGGCCCTCCTAGAGGTCAAAGGACTACAGGACAGCAGACAGCATGGCTTCATACCGGGCAGATCCTGCCAAACCAACCTGGTGAAGTTCTATGACTGGGTAACTAGGCAACTGGACAGGGGCCATGCAGTGGATGTCCTGTATCTGGACTTCAGTAAGGCATTCGACCTGTGCCGCATGGAAGGCTGGGAAGTAAGTTAGTAGGCACAGAGGCAGGTGCAATGCTGGTGAGATGGGTAGGAACTCGTTTCAGGGAAGGGCAACAGAGGGTGGTGGTGGGTGGGGAGCTCACACCCAAGGGTAGTGATGAGCGGTGTTCCACAGGGCTCGGTGTCGGTACCAGTGTTGTTTGGGATATTCATTGCAGACATATCATTGGACATCAAGAGCAAGATCAGTCTGTTTGCTGATGATACCAAGGCAGGAGCAGTAGTGGATGACCTACGGGGATGACAGGGGTTGCAGGATGATCTGGCAAAGCCTGAAACCTGGTCAGACACGTGGCAACTGGGGTTTAATGCCAAACAGTGAAAGGTGCTGCATTTTGGGATGAAGAACCCAAGGAGGAGTTACCAGCTGGGGGGAGTGCAGCTAGCCCAGACAGAGGAGGAGAAGGATCTGGGGGTGCTCATTACAGGGTCAATGAACAACTCAGCACAATGTAGGAAGGCAGCTGCAAAGGCAAACAAAATGCTGGGTTGTACTGCAAGGGATATATCCTCGAGGAGGGAGGAGGAGTGATTCTGCCACTGTATAGGTCATTAGTGGACTGAACCCTTTTAGTACTGCGTGCAGTACTGGGCCCGTATCTGAAGAGGGACATTAAGGTACTGGAGGGGGTGCAGTGCAGGGAGACAAAGATGATCAAGGGGCTAGGGAACTTATCGTACGAGAGGAGGCTGAGGGAGTTGAACATGTACTCACTGGAGGAGAGGAGGGACGGGGGGACATGATTGAAACCTTTAAGTACGTGAAAGGAATAAACAAGACAGGTACAGAGGGGCTGTTCAAAGTAAGGGAGGGGAGGAACACCAGAGGCCATGATATAAGACTGGAGGGAGGAAGGTTCAGGAGGGAGATGAAGAGACACTTTTTTACAGAGAGGGTGGTGGCTGGGTGGAATACGTTACCTGCAGAAGTGGTATCCATTAGAACAGTGGACTGCTTCAAAAGGGGATGGGACAGGACAAGGGGGAAGGTCAATGAAGGGGAAGGGTGGAAGGGAAGGGCAGCTGCAGAATAAGGGGTGCTAGCTGCACATTCAAGCAGACTTGATAGACCTCTAGGCCTTTATCTGCTGGCAAATTTCGTATGTTCGTAATGAGTCTGGTATTAGAAATTCAAGGTACAAGATCATAAAACACTACCAATGATTTGTAAAAGAATATCATGTAGAACCGGGGGCCTAGAGAGGAGGTTCCAACAAGTCATTTTATAAAAGGACACTGAGAACAAGGGTTTGTTATCATTGTGCTTTTATTTACTCTGAGGGACGTCATTAGATCCCATGGGAACAGCTTAGATGATACAGAATTCAAATAAGCTACAATAAAGTAAATTTTTGCAAAAGTCGACTGGCCATAAAAAGTCTGTGCCAAATGTCTTCAGCTGGTTATGTTGAGTCAGAAGTATCAGGAACGCTGCAAGAGCAAGAAGGGTAATGGTGCATTCCATGAAAAATGTCTGTAAGCCCTTATAAAATATCAAATCTAAAGAGGAAGAAAGCTTCCCAGGGATGGTGATGAAATGGAAGTCTTGAAGCATGCTGTGTTCATCAGCTTTGAACCAGATCAAGTTCAGATCAAGCTATCTATCAAAGAAGAAAAAAAGCCATGGCCCTTCACTGACTTCTTTGGGCAAATAAACTTATCAGCAGAGCACTTTACATAAACACTGATGACAGTGCAGTAAGTGAGGACACACAGATGACATGGAAGGGGGAGATTTCTAAACAGCTACTTAAACATGGCATTTGTCAAAGCTGAATGTTTGCTTGCTTGTATTTGCTGTGTAGATGTTGGGTATAGACAGCACAGAGGCAAAAATTAACAAATAAATAACAAGAGTTCTAATAGTGAAACTTTTCTATGTTACTGTAGCGTGTGTGTGTTTTTTTGTTTAATGAAGTTCCCTTTCTGTGATCAGGAAAATGTATCCTCATTTGTGCAGATCCCTTTAGAAGTAGAATAAACAGGATAGTGGAGATATTTCAAGTCCCATTTTTGGTGCCAGCTTACTTCTCCTGATGCAGTATGTGACCCTGTCAGACCACAACATGCCCAACAACCCCTTGTGGGGGAAGGCTCCCCAGGCCATCGAAAAGTGTTGCATGTGCAACACAATACTGCACAATACTATCTTGGGCTCAGAGCAGTGGCATACAACAGTGCTGGCCCCAATCCTTGTGCTGCCCAGATGATTCCCCGAGCTCACAACTGAACTCGAGTCACTGGCACTAGAACACAACCTGCTATCTGATGAGCTAACAGCTGTCCCTGCGCACAACATTTCTGCATAAATTTTTTTTTTTTACTGTCACCCCAAATTTTCAACAGTCTTTTTATAACCCCCCCCCGAACATGACAGGTGTCATTTATAAACTACTGCCTTAAATCTCATTTTGTGCCTCAAGTTTTAGCCAGGATTTTAAAAATGATACCTGTCCCTTTCATGAGGCAGTGGGAAAAGATGGGTATGTTGAAAATGTGAGGTCAAAATATTGACAATTACTAAGGTTATATCAGTGACTGTTGAAATTTTTCAACCTACATTCTTCATAGCTGGTGTTTTTTTTTTTTAGATTTTGACTCCAACTTTTCAACATAGTCTTTTTATGATCACACTTCATGAATCTGTAGGTAAAATCTTTCAAATCCTGCTCAAAAAGCAATTTTGCAGACTAACTGCAAAATCACCTTTTTGGCAGGATATGAAGAATGGCGCACCACAGCACAAATCAAGGCAGACAACAGATTTTGAGGCTTCACAAAACTTTTATTTCTCCGTGGTATATATCTGCCTCACACATACAAAAAATAAATAAAAATCTTCTGCTTAGATGTAAAATTTGGCATAACCTGCCCACCAGTCCTGGTTCACAGACCCTTATCCCAGTGCTTCAACCCACAAAAGATCATCAGGAAGGAAGGACTGTGTATATATATATATATATATATATATATATATATATATAAACCACAGAGAAATAAGTTTGTGAAGCCTCAAAATCTGTTGTCCGCTTTGATCTGTGCTGTAGTGCACTATAATTTGCACTTGCTTTCAGTGTAGGTTAGCCGCCCGGGTAGCTGCACTACCCCCAACGGACATTCATGGTACCTGTGCATGGGAATGCTCTGAAAAACAGCACCTGTCACATTCATTAGGTGGTATGAAAATATGGCAATGTTGCACATTTGGTGGCAAAATATTGGAAATTACTGAAGTAGTGAGTGAACGTTGAAAAATGTTAATGTAGCTTCATAACTTCGGCATTTTTCTAAGGTTTTGACCCCACACTTTCAACGCTGCCTTTTTATGATCCCATCTTTTTATGATCACCTTTCAGGCTGGATTTGAAAACAAATCACCTACTTTGTTCAAGGAGTGAGGTTCAAAAAAGGCCATGTTGAAAATCTGGTGAACAAACATTAAAAAGTGGCAAAGTTATGAGTAACATTTCCAAAGTATATTGACCGTTCTTGTTTCTTCAGTTCCTGGTCAGCACTGAAGCAGAAGGATGTGTTTTCCTTGCAGAGTGGATTTTCCATGCTGTACTTTTTTGTTGTTGAATGAGGGGTATGAAGGTGGTGGGTGCTGAGTTAGGGATGGGGTGAAATGGGTGGGGGTTGGGGAGTCAGGAAGGCTGGAAAAAAAATTGATGGATGTTTTTCTGCATTTCAGGTTTTAATTAGAAACAAAGATCAAGGGACCCTGGGTGACTGGGGACTGGCGACCCCAGTGTCAAACAGAGAAGGTGCACATCAGACATGGGGGTCTCAGCAGGTCACGCAAGCAGGCTCCCAAAAGAATCAAAATCACTGCTTGTATGTCTTGCCTTTGTACAGTACAACAAAGCACAGAATAGAAACATAGACTGTCGGCAGAGAAACAGACCAATGGCCTAGCTAGTTCTGCTCTATTTTCAATTGCACATTCAACACCTTGTACCTAATCAGTCACCGGTGCACCCACCTCCATTTTTCTACTTATTATGCCCCTGTGCCTTTCCCATGTGTGCTTGAAACTCCTACTGTTTTCACCCAACTACCCTCGTGGCTGACTGTTCCAGGCATCCACCACCCTTTCTGTAAAGAACCCCCCACATGCCCTTGTGTTCTGGTGCTTTTCTCCTCTGAAACAGATTTTCATCTGCACCCTGTGCACCCCTGTGAGGTACTTACAGGTCTCAATCATGACCCTTTCACTCTCCTCCCTCAGGGAGTATATATTGAGATCCCACAACCTGTCCTTGTATGCTTCTTGAGCAACCCCACACCATTCTGGTAGCCTTCCTTTGGACCACTTCCATCCTGTCAATGTCCTTGCAGAGGTGTGGCCTCCAGAACAGGCCACAGTACTCTAGGTGGGGTCTCACTAGTGAGCAAATCAGTGGCAACACCACCTTCCTTCTCCTACAGGCCATCCCCCTCCCTATGCACCCCAGCATCTGGCTATCCTTGTCTACTGCCTTGTCACACTGCCCTGCCACCTTGAGATCATCAGAAACTATTACCCTGAGGTCCCTTTCTTGCTTGGGAACTGTCAGTACCCCCTTCCCCGTCTTATACAGAGCTCCTGGGTTTCCCTTTCCCAGATGCATGACTTTGCAATATTTGGCATTGAAACACAGTTGCTACACTCTAGATCACTCCTCTAGTTTCCCCAGAGGGGTTTGTTGTACTCTGGTAACAGAGGGTAATGCAGTTTGCCAACCATTTGGACAAACACTGTTTTGAAACATGACACCCTCTCTTTTAGGTGCGAAGGACACAAATAACTGGTCGGTTTTATGGACAGGCTTTATCCTGTTCATGTAGTACCGAAAGAATTCTGTGTACACCAGTGTGTACAGAACTGCTTCACCTTGTTGGAGTGCTCAGGGTAGTACACTGGTAACTCAAGAGAGTGATTCAAGGTGGACTCGGAGGCCACCTTGGGCAAGAACTTCGGATTAGTTCGCAGAGCCACCCGGTCTCTGTGAAAAATCATGTAAGGCACCTTACACATTAGGACCTGAAGCTCAGAAATTCTTTGAGATGAAGTGATGGCCTTTAGGAATAGAACTTTCCAAGAAAGGTAGTGCATATCAGAATCTGCTGCCGGTTCAAAGGGAGGCAGTGTGTTTTTCCAGGATGAAATTCAAGTCCCAGGGTGCAGCCAGGCTCCGTACTGGGGCGTTTAAATGTAGGATCCCTTTCAAGAAGGTTTTGGATACCTCCAGCTAAGCCAAAGTCTTGGTACCCACAGGGACATGGTAGGCAGAAATGGCCTTTTAAAGTCAAATAACTAAGACCCAGGTCATAGAGATGCAGCAAGTAATCTAAGACCTGTGTGACTGAACAAGAGAAGGGTTCTAGCCCCTTGGAGTCTGCCCATATGGAAAACCTTTTCCATTTCCTAACATACGTGGCTCTAGTGGATGGTTTTCTGGCCTCCACTAGAATCTGTGCTACCCTCTGGGAAATCCCAAAACATGTGGCAGCCATGTTGATAGGTGCCATGCACGCATGTAGAAGAAGGAACCTGAGACATGGGTGTACCAGGGTCCCCTGATCTGAGTCAAAAGATCCTGAGAGACTGGCAGTAGAATTGTAGGATCCACTGACAATTGTTGCAGCAGAGAGAACCATATTTGTCTCGGCCAGAAGGAAGCGATGAGAATCATTCGTGCTCCTTCTGCTTGGAGCTTCATTAGTATTCTCTGAATCAGTGGAACTGGGGGGAAGGCGTACATGAACCTCCCCTTCCAACACAGAGACAGCGCGTCTCACCAGAAAACACCATGCCCTGGGTGAGCGAGCAGAAAGCTGGTCATTTTTTGTTGAGTGGAGAGGCGAACAGATCTAGTTGTGGTCTTCCCCACCTTTCGAAGATGTCTTCTACCACTGACTGTCTGAGTTCCTACTCGTGTGCACTGGCTTGTGAGTGGCTGAGTGTGTCTGCCAGGACATTCTGAACACCTGGCATGTGGACTACTGTCAAATAAAGGTTGTGATTGACTGCACAATACCACACTCTCATTGCCTCCCAACACAGTGGATAAGAGCGGGTTCTGCCTTGCTTGTTCGTGTACCAGACTATGCACATGTTGTCTGTCTGAATCATGAACTGTCCCGGTTGGATGAGGTGTTGGAAGGCTATCAAGGCATTCAACACTGCCCTCATCTCAAGCACACTGATATGAAGGGACAGTTCGTTGTGGGACCAAGGACCCTGAGTCCTGTGTGTTCCCAGGTGCACTCCCACTCCAGGCCTGGGTCTGGGAGGGAATGTCTGTTCAGAATGGAACACCTCTGGAGAGATTGTCTTGGTTCTGCCACCACAAAAGATCCCAAGCCACTGGGTCTGAGACCAGGATCTCGTAGTCCAGATCATCGGATCTCTAGTCCCACTGTACTCTGACGGTCCACGGGGTGACTCTAATATGTAACCTGGCTAAGGAGACTGAAGGGATGGTCGCAGCCATGAGACCAAGTAGACAAAGGATTGACCTGGCTGGTAACCTTATTTGCGTGGTCACTAGGCATGCCTGTTGCCGCAATGTTGCTATCCTGTCCTGCAGCAGAATGCCTTGCCCTGGACTGTGTCCAATACTGCTCCAATAAACTGTAGCTGTTGGGTAGGGAAAGATGGGATTTAGCATGGTTGACTGTAATGCCCACCCAATGGAAAATATCCAGGGTAATGGCCAAAGAGCTGGCCAGAGTGTCTCTTGATGGGGCTGAAATCAGCCAATCATCGAGGTATGGGATTACTTGTACTCAGTCTGCATAGAAAGGCTGCCACCACTGCTAGGCACTTCGTGAACACTCTGGGTGCTGATGAAAGGCCAAAGGGAAGAGCTCTGAACTGAAAATGCTCTCCCTGAAAACAAAACCAGAGGAATCTGCAGTGTGGCGGAAAAATCGGGCTATGCAGGTAGGCATCCTGCATGTCCAGAGTGTAGCGCCAATGACCCTTCTGTAATAGAGGAAGTAGACTGGGGAGAGAACATTTTGAACCTCTTGTACTCCATGAAGTGGTTCAGAGAGCTCAGATCGAGAATGGGTCTGAGACCGCCTGTCTTCTTGGGTACCAGGAAGAAGTGCAAGTAGTACTCCTTCTTGTGATGTTGTTTTGGAACTGGCTCTATTGCTGACTTTGCCAGCACTGAGTTTATTTCCTTTCTTTCCAAGGGTATGTGGTGAGGTGGGTAGAATGAATGACCTGGAGGATTTCCTGGTGGTCTCTCTGTGAATCCTATTGTGTGGCCTTTTGCCACCAATTGCAGCACCCATGAGTCTGTTGTGATTTTCTCCCACTCCAGTAGGCGGAGGGAGAATCTTCCCCCTACCAGTTCCTCTGGAAAGTGATCCAGTGGAGGTGGGAGGGTTAGAGAGTCAGGAGGCAGTGGACAGGGAGGAGGCTGCAGTGCCCGAGGCCTTATGGGATTTGGCTGGGGGCTCTATCAGCCGATGGCACCCGTTTATTCTGACGTTGGTTCGGAGGCCGTCTTTGTTGACGACGTTGTTGTCTCCGAAATGGCTGCTTTTGTTTTTGGGGTGGCCATTATATAAACTGTACAGAGCGCAAGGTTTTGCCCTTGTCCTGTAAGTCAGTGATGATGTCCTTGACATCTCCCCCAAACAGAACTGAGCCTCTAAAGGGGGTATCCTGTATGGCTGTCTGGACATCAGGTGCCAAGCCTGAAATCCTAAGCCATACATGGCACTGGAGACTAATAGTGGACACTGAGCCTCTACCAGCAGCATCTACCTCATCATAGGTAGCTCTTAACATATGTCTGCATGCAGATCTAGCAGGCCTGACTAGATATGCCATTTCTCCTTTCAGGGTTGAGTCTTGGAGGAAGTCTACTTTAGACTCCAGCTGTCCTAAGACCGATTTCTGGTAATCCATGTGGGTGACATAATTTAATGCCCTAATTCCCAGGGTGGAAGAAGAATAGATATTTTTCCCGTGCTGGTCGAGAACCTTAGACTCTTTGTCGGGAGCAGAAGCACTAAGGTGTTTTGGTTTTGTGGACCTGTCGTGGGCCACGCAGATGACCACCGAATCAGCCTTCAGATGGAAGCTAAGGTGGTCCTTGCCCTCTGGGATATGGTAAAGCCTGTCTGCCTTCCTGCCACCAGAGCCAGGGAGAAAGGCTGCTTCCAAATTGTTGTGACCAAATCCTCATATGGCTCTATCCAGGGCAGAATGAGGGTTGGTGAGGTATCTGCCAAATCCAGGTGTGCAGCCAATCTCTGTCTCTGTGGATCCTGGGCCACCGTACACCAGTCGTATGCCACTTGCATCTTTTTGAGGAGCTCTAAAAAGGAAGGGTCCACAGGTGGGGATTTAGGAGACTCTTTCGGTCAATGGTCTTCTGGCGTAGGGCACTCGAAGTCAGAGCCAAAGGGAAATGAATCTCTGTCAGAATCAGACGATCAGCCTTCGTCGGGTGAGCTGATCGTAGGATGCGCAATATCCCTTGGCCTTGTGAAGTCAGATGGCCGGGAAAGGTACAGAGGCCATGGATTAGGCGGCAATGACTCCATTCTTCTGTCTGACGTCGGGATCCGAGGGCCCAACAGCGGGGGTGACGATGGAGAAAGAGGCCTAGGAGCCGGTGTAAAAGACATTGTCGGCTGGCATTTTTCAAGCGCCGATGTGAGCTGCGACTTGGCTTCCGTCCATCAAGACTTAAGGACCGCCTGCAAATCCACCTGCTGTTGTGGGGGCAGTGGGTTATGAAATCCACATTTTGGGTATCCGTAGTAAGGCTAATTGAATCCTGGAGGATAAGCCGGTGTCTGAAAACCCACTGTTGGGTAGTGCAGCGTCTGGTACCCCGGCATGGGGCAGTGCAGCGTGGGATAACTCGGTGTCGGGAGCCCAAAAGGGTTGTCAGACGGTCCCGGAGCAGGATCCAATGGAGGTGCTGAGGGGCCTGGCGTCGGTCCTGATGGTGGGATAGAAGGGTCTGGAAAACACCCTGATAGGGGTGCAGAGGGCCCCGATAAGGGATCCAGAAGTGGGGTAGGAAACCCAGAGGTTCCTGACAGTGCAGGTGTCAGGCCAGAAGGCAGTCCTTGAGGGACCGAGCAAGCCTGAGGGAGTCGAGGGGGCCTTCATCTGTCTGGCGGCGCCTCAGGCGCTTGAGGTTTCATGAGGGGCGGGTGCGTCCCCTGACAGTGGGTGATCTCTGCCTCTGTTCTTCTGCTGAGTGGGGGGCTGGAGGTACTATCTCAATCGTGGTTAAGAAGAAGTCAGAGAAATCTCCATGCCAGCTGCGATTTAATGTCAGCTGATCCATCACCCTACTGTCTGTGGCCTGTTATCGGTGCCTGGCAGAGGATCCGGGACAGTGTGGCTGCCGGGTAGCCGGCAGGTGACTTAGCAGCCGAGCTATGTGAGACCCAGAGTAGCCGGAAGTCAACTCATACCGCTAGGCCTATGAATCTTTGCGGCCTTAGAGGACGGGGTGCCTCTTGATCCCCAGAGGCCCCCGCCGGGCCTGAGCCCGGGCAAGACAGGCGGGGGGCTGACGGGCACTTGGTAGCCACTAACACGGTCGAAGATGGTTCCCCTGGAGGGGAAGTTACCGTCAGAGCTGCGACTCCAGACAGAGACAGCGAGTTTGATGGGGCCCTTTGCTGGTCCCTACGTCTCTCCTTGTCCTCCTTCTTCTTGTGATGGCCCTCCAGAGAAGAAGAAGAGTGCCAGAGTTTCTTCAGCTCCTTTTCCATATTAGCCATCTTTTGTTTCAAAAGATGAGCTTCCAGGGACTGCTGACGGCATTTGTGTGTGTCCGGATTAAATTTCTGTCAATGCCCACATCCCTCGATCTTATGGCTGGGCCCAGGCAAAGAAGATAGAGGGAATGGCCATCCTTGTGAGGGAGCAGAGTTCCACAGGAGTCGCACTTGTTCTTGTGCGATTCTGAAGGCGTCAGAGATGACATGCACAATTGATACTATAATACTTTATTACTAAGAAAACAGTCATTTAAATGCTAAGTTTAAGTTATACTCATCCAAAGATGGTGCCGACAATAGCAATGATCTTCTGCGAGGTCCGGCGTGCGCTAGGTCGACAGCGGGTAAGATCTAGGAGGGCAGGCTGGGGACCACTCCCTCATATAGAGCCACGCTTGACGCCGGGTAACGCGGACGCCGGGCGGCGTCCCCGCCAGACACTGCTAGCTAGTTTTCCATATGGTCCTAGCACCTGGCGGCTTAGTCCTATATGTGAGTACCTATTGCAAGAGCCCTCTCGAAGTAAGATCTAGAGGGCAGGCCCTCAAAATGGGAGGGAGGGAGGGACAGACGAGAATAAAATGAAACATTAGAAAGCATTATTTCACACAGACAGTGGTTACCACGTGGAATG
Organism: Neoceratodus forsteri; assembly: GCA_016271365.2. Lineage (NCBI taxonomy): Eukaryota > Metazoa > Chordata > Ceratodontiformes > Ceratodontidae > Neoceratodus > Neoceratodus forsteri. Next base: position 1,206,922,871 of record CM057456.1, read on the forward strand.
ACCCACACAGTGAGATTGTGAAAACTAGAACTGTTAAGGCTTTCAAAGCAGGACTAGATGGATTCCAGACTGAGAATGGCATTGAGGATGACACAGGTCGAGAAGAAGCTACATTCCGGCTGTTGCGCTGCAAACTGTCCGTACTCAAATTGGGCAAAGTCACTGCCATGTTGCAGGAGGACATACAAGATAAACTTCAAATCCGTTCTGTCATCACAGTACTATGTTACTGACTTCAAAGTAAAAAGCAGTTAACTCGACTACAGCTGTAATGTTTTATCACCTAACCTGGAGTTCAAACCAATTTTAAGTTGTCTGAATAAATGTTCACCTCAAACAATATGTTGAAAAGCTACAGTTCCCCATCCCACAATTTAACATTTCATTTACTGTAAAATTAAAATAAAAAAAAAACAGCTTGCTTTAAAACTCTGCTACTTTAAGAGAGCTCCTCACTTCTCCACCCAGAGAACACCAGGAGGAAGGAGGTGGTGTGACTGGACTTCTTACTGGGACTATACTGCCGCCCCCCCAAGCTAGTTCTACTTTTATAGGCACAGGATTTGACTGACAACAGGAACTTCCTGTTTGAGAGCAGGAAGTGAGTGATCACAGAGCCACCAAAGACTCACCATCCTAGAAGGGCAAGAGTAGCTCTCCAGCCCCCCCAGCAGCTGGAGGTCTGCCTCTGAGCAAGTAAGGGTCTACTGAGAAATATAGGATCTTCTTGTCTCAGAACAGGATGAGCAGGAGCTTAAAGGGCACAAAGGCAGTATGTAAATAGGGAGAGAAGGGGAAAAAAAAACAGAGGAAAGAGTAAGGATTCCAAACAACAGTGAAGGGGCCAGAAATAAGACATAATGGGAGTGGTGCAGTTCAGTGGCTGTGGAGCAGCAGTCTTCCGGGAGGCGTTCTGGAGGATGCGCTGTTGTCCCATCTGCAGGCACCTCTCTGGGCTGAGGGAGGAGGTTTCTCATCTTCAGGCTGAGTTGGCCAAGATTTGTGGGACCTCCTCTTCCATCCAGGGACCACCAGGGCCACTGCCGTTGCCTCAGAGGTTGCCAAGAAAGAGGAGCGGTTGGACCACAGTGGGCTCAGGGAGGGTGAAGGTGGTGGAACAGAGGCGCATCCCTCCAGTTATACCTCTACACAATTCCATTCTGGCAAAGTGTGGTTCCTCTATGCAGGCACCTGCAGTGGAGACTAAGAAGGATGCTGGGAACCTCCACAAAGGAGACCCACAGGAAGGTGGCATGGGACCCCACAGGGGAAGGAAACATCTCCTGGTGGGGGACGCCATTGTTAGGAAGGTAGAACTGGGGGAGGAAGGGGAGAGGGAGGTAAGGTGCCTGCCTGGCGCCATGGCTTGGAGGGACAGGGAGCGAATCTTCAGGATCGCCGGAGCAGTTGCACAGGGGAAGGAGCTGGACGTCATTGTCCACCTAGGGACAAATGACCTGGCTAAGAAAGGGATCAGAGCAGTGCACAAAGAGTTTGTGGAGTTGGGGCCTTAGACAAGTAGCACACATGATAACCTTCTCGGAGGTGCTGCCTGTCTATGGCGTAGGTGAGGCTAGGGTGCTCCACACCATGGGATTCAATAAGTGGTTGAAAAACTGGTGCAGAGCTCAGGGATTTGGCTTCATTGGGGGCTGGGGATCCACCTGGAGTGATGATGGCCTATACTGGCATGATGGGCTGCATCTGTCCAGGAGGGGAACCAGGATCCTAGGTGGTAGGTTTATATGTTTCATTGGCAAGCATTTAAACTGCCCAAGTGGGGAGGCACTGAAAAGGAGCAGGGAAATCCTAGCCCCCCCCAAAAAAAGTCATGGTAGGGGTGAGGTAAACACCAAGATAGAGGTGTCGAGTAGGGAGAAGGGCAGGTAAATGGAGAAAGTGACAAAGACAATAAGGACAGGGATGGGGCAAAAGGAGTAAGGCCATTAGGAAATGGAGGGTAATGAGTACCAATGCCCGTAGTCTGGGCAACACGCCCCTGAACTGGTGGCCTTGATGGAAGAGGGATGCCTGATATCGTGAGGTAGTCACAGAAACATGGCACACAGAGAACCATGACTGGGATGTTAACATACCAGGGTACATAACCTACAGGAGAGACAGGGAGGGGAGAAGAGGGGAGGAGTAGCTCTCATGTAAAGGAAGGGATAAAAGCAACTGAACAAAAGAGTAAACAGGGAGGAGTGGAGGCACTGTGGGTCACCTAGAGACTGGAAATGGCACCACAATCCACAGAGGTTGTATACAGACCCCATGTCAGGCTAGGGAATGAACAAGGATATGATAGAAGGCATTCTTAGGATGGCAGAGAAAGGGAGATACTATTAATGGGAGACCTGAATATGCCAGATGTTAACTGAGCACATTTGCTGCAGCCACATCCAAGAGCAGGGCCATTCTCGATGCCCTACAGGTGGCATGCCTCAGACAGCTAGTTTTGGAACCCACTCGCGAGGGAGCAATCTTAGACCTCATACTCTCAAATGGGGACAGTGAGAGGATCTCAGATCTAGAAGTGGGTTGCCATCTGGGAACAAGTGACCATCAAACAGTGTGGTTGACAATAAACTCGGCTACAGAGTCAAGCCATACAAAAGTGAGGGTACTAAACTTCAGGAGGGCTGACTTTGGCAAGATTGGGGTGTGCCTTAGAAAAGCACTAGCAAACAGGCTAGAAGGAGGGGTTGAGCAACAATGGGGAAACATCAAAACTGCCATCACAGAGGCAACAAGCCTTTGTATGAAGCAAATAAACAAATCAAAACAAAAGAAAAAGCCACTATGATTCTCAAAAGAGGTGGTGGGGAAAGTCAGGGAGAAAAAGATAGCATTCAGAAAGTATTAGGAAACACAGAAGGAGCAGGACAGAGAGCTGTACCAGTTAAAGCAGAAGGAAGCAGGGAGGGAAGTCAGAATAGCAAAGGCCCAAACTGAGGAAAAGATAGCCAACTTGGTTAAGAAGGGGGATAACCCCTTTTATAGGTACATCAGGGAGCGTAGAAAGACAAAGGGAGAATAGTGAGGCTGAATAGAATGGACAGTGGGTGGGCAGAGAGGGACAGTGAAAAAGCAGGGACACTGAACGAATATTTCTGCTCAGTATTCACAAAAGAGGAGGAGGGGGAGGTGCCTAATCCAATTAACATAAGCACTCTTGATGGGGGGGGGGTCGATCCCAGTCCTTTCACAGAAGAAAGGGTTCTGAAAAAAATCCTAAAACTGAATGTGGACAAAGCAATGCGGCCTGATGAAATTCACCCCAGAATTCTAACAGAATTAAGGGGAGAACTAGTGAACCACTGACTACCCTTTTTAACAAATCATGGAGGATGGTGTGGTACCAGAGGACTGGAGGAAGGCGGATGTGATTCCCCTTCACAAAAGTGGGACCAAGACAGAGGCAGGAAACTACAGACCTGTCAGTTTGACATCTGTGGTAGGGAAAGTGATGGAATCACTTGTGAAGGAAAGAACTGTTGAGTACCTAGAGGCCAGGGGGGCACAGGACTCAAGGCAGCATGGGTTCACAGTGGGAAGGTCATGTCAGACGAATCTAATTTATTTCTTTGACTGGTGACCACGGTAGTAGACCAGGGAGGGGCTGTGGACATGGTCTGCCTAGACTTTAGCAAGGCATGTGACACAGTCCCACACAAAAGATTAATAGTTAAATTAACCAGCCTGGGAAAATCATTGGCTGGACAACAGGACACAGAAGGTAATTGTAAATGGAGTCCACTCTGAAGAAAGAGGGGTTACTAGTGGGGTACCGCAGGGTTCAGTACTGGGTACTGCAGGATTCAGTACTGGGTCTAGTCCTTTTTAATGTCTTTGTCTTTATAAGTGACATTGCAGAGGGACTAGAAGGAAAAGTATTTCTTTGCAGATGACACAAAGATCTGCAACAGGGTTGACACACAAGGATGCGTGGAAAGGATGAGAAGGGACTTGGCAAGGCTGGAGGAATGGTCAGAAGTATGGCAACTTGGATTCAATGCAAAGAAGTGCAAAATAATGCACCTGGGAAACAAAAACCCTGGGGAAGATTACACAATGGAGGGGGAGGTGGTAACAACAACAAAAATGGAAAGGTATCTGGGGGTAACCATATCAGATGACCTTAAGGTTCGCAAGCAATGTGAGAAGGCAGTAGGGAGGGCTGGGGGTTTTTTGGGATGTATAGGGAGAGGCATCACCAGCAGAAAACAGGAAGTTGTTATCCCTCTGTACAGACAGTTGACGAGATCCCATCTGGAGTACTGCGTCCAGTTCTGGAGACCCCATCTCCGCAAGGACATAGAAAGGATAGAGGCAGTCCAGAGGAGGGCAACTAAAATGGTGCAGGGTCTGCAAGAGAAGCCATATGAGGAGAGACTAAAGGAGCTTAATATGTATACCCTTGAGGAAAGGAGGAAGAGGGGGGACAAGATAGAAATTTGTAAGTACCTCAGTGGAATCAACAAAGTCCAAGAGGGCAGCATCTTTCAGAAAAGAGATGTGCAAGAACAAGGGACACAATTTAAAGATGTGGGGGGTTCAGGGGCAATGTGAAGAAGTATTTTTCACAGAGAGGGTGGTAGATGCATGGAACGGCTTTCTTGATCAGGTTGTGGGGTCTAAAACTGTGGGAGAATTCAAGAATACATGGGACAGACATAAGGCAATTCTTGTGGGGGGTTAAGAAGAAACAGGCTGTTGATTAACTAGGATCTGCAGCTTATCCTGTAGGTAGGGAAATGTGCAGACTAGGTGGGCCAAGCGGTCCTTACCTGCCGTCAAAGTCTATGTTTCTAGATTTCTACCCCATCTCTGCATTATGAGGACCCATGTACTCTTGGGATGTTTTTATGGGAGAAGTGACCGTGTGAAGCAGTGTGGGGCTACTCAGAGCCAAGAGATGTGGAGAGTGGAGTGGAGGTGTCTGCATAAGGGGAGTAAAGGGCTGGTATCCTGAGTTTTCCTTCAATTTAAAATAACTGGTAAAAGTACGGGACACTGAAGTTATAGATAACCTTTACACAGCTGTACCAACTTAGCCATCCATATCCCATGGCTCCAAAAAGCCATACTCTGCACTATAACATCACTGCTCCTGAAACAGACTTGGAGCACAATTCCTTGATGCAGAAGAGATGCTGGTGAATAGGAGAGGAATGGGGCCCTCAAAGTAGCTAAAGAAGATTTTTTTTTTTTTTTCTTTTCAGATTTTATAATTACCATTTCTTAAGGACAGACCTGCAATCTTTACTCTAGAGCTTTTGGACGAGACCTTCAATTAAGTGCAAATATTTCACGATGTAACTGATGCTTGAATAAGTGCAGCTTTCCATTTTTTTTATAGGTGTTTATTACTTCCCCCTTCAGAACCACAATCTATGGCCATCAATCACTGTAAACCATGGCCCAGCACCACATTTGGTGTAGGGCTAAAGAATACAGGCGGCCATGGATTGTTTTCTGTGGGGTTTTTTTCTTTCCCTTACCCAGCTGAAGAGGCAGACACACAAGCACCCCCGAGTCCCCATCAGCCAACCTCTGGGGTTGTAGCAGTAGCAGACGGATGATGCCTACCCCTCCTGGCCTGGAAGCCCTGCCACAGGCAGTCCCCCCTCCCCCTACATAGGCCAGTTGATAAGCAGAGACACAAGAGCACTTCTAAACCCAGGCTGACTGCATGGTAATGTTATGGGCTACCTCTGGACATCACGACGGCCTCATGCATCATCCCTTGAGACGTGCTTCATACAGTACAGTTCACATTAAACTTATTGTGCAGCCAATTAACGGTCAGCTAGCATTTGAGCAGTTAAGGGTCTGCATAGGAATTCTCTTCATCACTGAGATCTGGTCTGGTTGTCTGCTGGTTTCTGTTCAGCTCTGAATGAGTTGCCTAAATATACTTTCAGGTAAATGCTACATGCTACATCTGAAGGGGGAAAACAAACCAGCTAGTTGGCAACTCACTGCAGTTACATAAAACAAATGGGTTGTAAACTGGCTACACGATAACTTTAGTGTGAACTCTACCGTACTCCCATGCAGGTGACCTGTGTTACTGAGCCAACCTGCACCAGACGGTGAAGACATGGCTGTGCTGTGGAGGCTCAGACTCTGGAAGGGAGGGAGGGAGAGAGAGATAGTCCCTGCTGCAGCAGCGCCTCCTATTAAACATGGAGAGGTTTTGATGTTGCTGGTGACAAAGTGACACTGGCCTTCCTCCATGGGCTGATGCAGCAATTGGGGTAAGTGGCTATTCATCAAGTAGAAGGGGGTGGAAGAAGAGGAAAAAAAAACATAGAAATCGCCCATGGTGCCAACTGACAGTTGCCCCCTTCCATCGCACAAAGTCTACTGCCCTGGTCCTGCCCATCCCAATTCCAGCATCACTACGGACAAGTCTGTGGATTGCCACCTCCACCCAGACCCCCAACCCAGCCAGTCCACTCCCCACTCAAGGGGGTAAGCTTGCGCTGTTCTTGTAGGTGGATTGAGATCTGGATTGGAGTGGACATGGCAAACCAGCAGCTGAATGGGCAAGAGAGGCCCAACAGTAAAAAGGCTGGTGAACGTGCCTGGGGTACTGGTGAAAAAATACAAAAAAAATTATTCTGTGAAGTAAAAGATGATGTTTTGAAAACTACAGAACATGCATACTTTAGTTTTGAAAACTACAGAACATGCATACTTTAGTTTGAAAACTACAAAACATGCATACTTTAGTTCTGAAAATTACAGAACATGCATACTTTAGTTGTTTTTTTTTTAATTTCTTTTTATTCAAAGGATGTGACAAATACATGGATTACAGTCATTATCACTAAGTCCAAATGTGTAGATTATTCTCCATGGTACAGTATATTAAAGACAATAAAATAATTGTTTCATAACCTGTGTTTGTGTTTTTTATTCTGCAGTGACTGAAATTAATAGCTTAATAGATAATCTACCCCGGATATAAACATTTAAAGGTTTGACTTTCTCCAAGAACTCAAATAGTCAAAGGTCTACCAGATGTGAAGGCTGTGTTCCAAAATCAACAGAAGACTCTCAATCTCTCTGAGTATAAAAAAAAATTAGTTGCGATATGGAGAGGATCAGGGAACAAAGTCCGGGTCTTGTCTGGACAAATGCAGTACCCAGGCTCTCCACTGTGCTTCAAATGTCTGGTATTTATTGTGGAGTTTCGCTGTAAGGGATTTCATATAATAAATATCTGAAACCACCCCCCTCCAGTCTCTCAAAGATGGAACAGCTATAGTTCTCCATCGTTTAGTGCTGGCCTTTTTTGTTGCTAAAATATAGATAGGTAATAGGGTACACTGCCACTAAGGATTGTGAGGTGGAAATATAGATAATAGGATCAATTCGGCCATAAATTCAACCGACTCGTCTAAGTAGTCCGAAACCTCCTGTTGTAATATACAACAAAATGGAGTTAACCGAGGACATGTCCAGAATATGTGGCTCTGGTCAGCATGTCTACATGAACAGTTCCTCCAACATCTGCCATAACTGGGAGGTAAATATTTCGCCAGAACAGCAGGTGAATGAAAAAAAAACGGCTATGGCACTTCCAGGCAAATTCTCGCCATTTAGTGGAGTGAGTAACTTTGCATGCTAAAGGAGATGCCTGCAACCAATCTTGGTCTGGGATAACTTCAGTCATATCTTTACACCAAGCACTCAAAATGGTAAGCGAGGAATCTCCCATCCCTTCTCTCAGGATTTTGTAGATATGCCCCACTTGGTGTCCCCACAAGTGTCCATTTACATGATCTTCTAAGTATGTCCATGCTATGGGGATGGGGTCAGGTAATTTTGTTATCACCGCTCTCTGACGCAAAATGTAATTTTTAACCTGGGTATACCTATAGATGTCGGTATCCACTAGGCCATAAGTTGCTTTTAGAGTTTCAAATAGAATAATACCTGTTTGGCTGAGGAATTGCCTAAAAACCTGGAGACCCATTCTTCGCCATCTTGCAAAATTATGATCTATAGCAGCTGGGAGAAATCCCTCATCCCCCAAGATTTGTGTATAATTAAAGAAAAGTGCTCTAAAACCTTTATGTGTTTTGAGTTTAAACCATAGCTTCAAAATCTGTGCCGTAAAGGGAGTGTATTCTCTCACAGGTGCAATCTTGGTTACCGTGGAAAGGGTTATCCTAGTAATGTCATATAGCTCATAATGGCAAATTCTAACTCTTTCCAGGGAGCTACATATACAGAGGATAGCCATAAAGCTAATATTTTAAAAAAAGGCTGCCAGAGCATAAAGTTTCAGGTTTGGTAGATTGGCGCCACCGAGAGAAAGCGGGAGTTGCAGTAGGGCCATCCTAATTCTAGGGTATTGGCCATTCCAAATAAAATCGATATAATTTTATCCCATGATTGGAAATAAAATTTAGAGGAAAAGTAGGAACATTTTGAAATAAGTATAGGAGTTTAGGCAGTACAATCATGCTAATAGTTTCAATCTTTGAAAAAAGCTTAATGGTAATTTAGACCAACGGGTTAATTCCGATTGGATTTGGACAGAGAGAGGTTCATAGTTTAGTAGTTCCAAATTGTCTAAGTTTTTTGGTATATGAATTCCCAAATATTTCAACTTTGTTTGGTGCCATTTTATGGGATAATTCTTTTTAAGGGTTGGGGACGAAATAAAATATAATGAAAGGAGATCTGTTTGGGCCATATTTAGTTGGAATCCTGAAATGGCTCCAAAAAGGTCTAAGGTTTCCCATAATGCCGGAAGAGAGGTTTCTGGAGCACTGGTAGTAATCAAAGTATCATCAGCAAACAAGAGTACCTTGAGTTCCCGTTGGGCCACTGGGATTCTCTCAGTCTGAGCATTCACCCATATGGCTTCCACCAAAGGTTCAATATAGAGGGCAAAAAGTATCGGGGATAATGGGCAACCCTGTCTTGTGCTTCTTTGTATCGTAATTGGTTGGGATAAAGAACCATTGACACGTATGAAGGCCTTGGGGTGGGAATAAATATTTTTCATCCAAGAAAGAAAACTGTTACGAAAAGAAAATTTAAAAAGAGTGGCCCATAAATATTCCCAATTTACCTTATCAAATGCTTTATCCGCATCTAGGCTTATAATACTAGAGGGAATTTTTTTAGTATGTATATATTCCATTAGTAACATAATTCGGAGTAAATTATCAAACGTACTTCTTGATTTTATAAAGCCTGATTGATCCTTATGTATAAGATGTAACAGAATAGGTTCCAGCCATTTGGCCCATATGGCCATTTATATTTTATGGTCCACATTTAAGACTGAAATGGGGCAGTATGACGATGGAAGAGTAGAGTCTTTTTCGGGTTTTAATAGAGGGGAAAGAACCGCATAGTTCCAGGAAGGTGGAGGGGTTTTGCCCTCTGTCACTGCCCAACAGGCTGGGAGAAAGCTGGGAAGCAGTTGAGGCATAAAGGCCTTATACTATTCCAGGCTAAGGCCATCTGGACCCGGACATTTCAATGGTTTTAAAGCTTTGACCTGTTGAAGTATTTCTTCGGGTCTAATTGGACATTCCAACTGGTTGGTATGTTGCTCTGACAACTTTGGTAATGAAAGTCTATCTAAAAGGCGATATCGCCTCCGGATGGTTTTGGAACTGGTGGGGGGGCTTTACATAAAGTTTCATAAAAAAATTGTAAAAGCTTGTCTAATTTGTTCTTCTTTATATGCAGTTTTATTGGAAATGTTGGTTCTTATTTTTAATATGGTCGAAGTTTGTTTTTTTGGCTCTGAGTTTTCTTGCCAAAGCCCTTGCCCCTTGTAGTTGTATTGTCTTAGATAATTCAGGCTCTGGAAAGTTCTATAGTCTAATACTTGTTGTATCTCTTGTTTTAAACCTCTTATTCTACATTGAGGGCCGAATCACCCTCTCTATATAAGAGTTGGCATGACTCCAAAAGATCTGTTAAAATTTGAGTCTCATGCATTTTTTTTTTTTTTTGTTTACGAGAAGCATACTCCATCAGTTCTCCACAGAGAACCGCTTTCAATGCGTCCCATTGTATGGAAGAAGAAGAGGTTTCAGGAGACAAATTTTCTTGGATTGCTTGAGGGATGTGCTTCATAAAGTGGTCTCGAAATTCTTGGTCCCGGAGAAGGGAAGCATTGAACCGCCAGAGTCTGAACTTATTTTGTTTACCTAGGTCTATTTTTAGAATTAAGGGGTTATGATCAGAAAGTATTCTGGGTTCTATCAGTATATCTTGAATTAATGTAAGATGTTCTGCTTTTATGAAAAAGTAGTCTAACCTGGAGTAGGTGCCATGCCTCCCAGAAAAATATGTATATCCAGAGTCCAATGGAAAAAGTCTCCGCCAGGCATCTTCGATGCCCAAGTGTGCAAAATCCCCCTTTAAATATTTAGCGGATCCAGAAAGTCTGGATATATTATGATTAGAGGAGTCAAGGTGAGGGTGGAAAGGGACATTAAAGTCCCCACCCATGATCAGTATCCCCTTTAGCCTCTCCATCACCTTCTGTATGACAGTTCGCACCACTGGAAGTGAGGTCTTGGGGGGGAGATAGGTGTTCATCTGAGTCACTGTTTGAGAATAAAGTAATCCTGTGAGAATCACATATCTTCCCTGGAGGTCAAGGTAGGTTTCATGTACCTCTAATGGGGTCGAAGATGGAACTAAAATTACTGCGCCCCTTTTGGTGAGAGGATGCTATCACCGAGTATCTACCTCCCCAATGTAATTTGGAGTGTTCTGACACTGAGAGATGGGACTCCTGTAGAAAATATAAGTCAGCCCGTTGCTTCTCTAAATGCTGCATGATCCTGTAGCGTTTTATAGGTGAATGTAAACCATTCACATTCTGGGAGAAAATTTTTACAGGGACATTAACCATTATCTTCTGGAGAAAATGGTACAATTATTAATGGTGGAGTTTGTTGGATCCCGCACAGGAAAAAAGAACTAGGAAACATTGTATTTATTGGGCACCACCCTCGCTCTGATGGTCTTATTACACCAAGCAGAGCAGTATCAGAGCGAGCGGCCTCCTTAAGTGTATCCGCCCTTTCGAGAGCAACCCCTCCAACCTTAACCAGGGGAACTACATTCTTGGAGAAAAGTCTGTCACCATCCATTTTTAAAAAGAACAATAGAATTTTAACTAACTAATACAACCAGAACAGATTTACATAACCAAATCTCTTAACTAACTATACACAATTTGTCTTCCACAGTTGGAGGAGACATAACAGTCTCACACCCGAGTCCCACGGTGATTGAGATCCGACCACCCTCGGAAAGTGGGGCATCCTCCCACCTAATGTGGATGAAGACCCACCAGAGAGGGAACACCCCCTCTAGGAACAGGTCTCACCGTGAGAGTAAGAACTGATCCTGAAGTGGTTACAACATGGCCAATAAAGCCTTAAGTATTTAAATCATTATGTAAAGGGGAAGAAAAAAGGAGGAGGAGCTCTCTGCCCACCCATGAGACAGAAAGCCAATTCTCCTAGGGCAGCTTTCCAGAATAGAATGGGGCCAGGATGTATATAATTAAAATACAACCTAAAGAATACAGTACCATATAGGTTTGTTCGTCTACTACATTGTATTACAGATCAGATTTATGAGTGGTCAACCTAAAGGTCATTTAATTCAATTTCTTCATGGAAGGGGAAAGAGAAGGAAGGGAGAGAAAGAAAAAAGGTGGGGAGAGGGGAAGAAGTAAACAATAATCTCAGTGGGCGAGTTCTCCGATCAGAGATGCGAGCCGTTGTTCAAAAACTTCTTTACATATGGAAACATAACGAGCAATGTCTCCTGCGTTCCCTAGGCCCAAGTAAAACTTCAGACGAAACTCACTATTGGGATATAACCCTAGGGTCTTATAGAAGCCCCCCCCCTTGTAGACCACCCAACATAGTCTCTCCCTGAAGCTCCATGCTCGATGAATACCCTCTCTCCCCTCCCCTTGTCGTCCCTCTACCCCGACCCATAATGGTTAACATTTAGCTAAAATAAAAAAAAAAGGGGGGGAGCCACTCTGAAAGAGTATCAAATGTCACTGTCTTAAGGTCAATGTTTGGTGTAGCCCCCCCAATATGAAGATGCGTTGCCGCCATGCTTTTGAAGTTTCCTGGCCATACAAGTCACTGATTGCCAAATATATAAAGAAGCATTCTCAATGTCCCTCTTGATAAAAGAAGTTGGTGAAGTAATACAGAGACACAAAAGTTTTCCTTGTCGCTGGCTGGGATGAGAGAAGGGGAAGCAACTTAGAACCTGACAGTGTACAGGGGGGCACCATAGCACTCCTCTGACCTCACTGCGTAGACATATATTTAATATTGAATGTGCATTTACTATTGTAGCTATGAGGCCTAAAGAGGAGCAATAACCTGCCCCCCGCCTCTTCAACCCCAACCCACCGGTGGCGCATCCCCTCAAATCCTCTCCAGTAAGCAGTACCTCCAGAAAATTCTAGTGTGTCTGCAACATAGGATTCCTCAACTGGCGGACCCTATCAATCTCTGAAGATGGGGATCTCCCAATTTAGCAAGATGTTTCTCTTGACTGTCAGATCTAGAAGGCCCAGACGAGTCCCGCGGTGCAAATTTAGGATCATTCTGGGAAAGGATCCCACGTTGAAGCAGGTCTGTCTTGGCCTCTGTCATCATGTTATAGGTGATGGGCCCAGTTGGAAACATTATTACCAATTCGGCGGGGTATGGGGTACAAAACTTCAAGTCTTTGGCCCGGAGGAGGGGAAACAAGAGAGAGTATTCTCAGCACATACGTTGGGTTGTTGGCGCATAGTCATTATCAAAAATGATGTGATTGTTTCCCAGCATAAGTTTTTGTTTGCGCCACGCTTTAAGTAGAAGCTGATCTTTTTGATTAAAATTGGCAAATCTTATCACAAAGGATCTTGGTCTGGCTCCTGGTTTAGTGGGTCGGGGGGCCAATGCCCTATGTGCCTTTTCAATATCAAGTTGAAAATCAGGGTCTAATTCGTGAACCAGATGTAGCAGTTGGTCTGCAAAGGCTGTGGGGTCGTTCCCCTCCTCTCCCTTTGGGATCCCATACACCTGAATATTCTTTCTCCTACCCCGGTTCTCTGCATCTTCCTGTCTCAAGGAAGTGTAAAGCTGTTCTTCTGCCAGGGCTCGTACTGTTCTCTCTAGGTTGCCGATCTTGTCCATATTTTCAGAGATTTGGGCATCTGCCTCTGCAGCCCTTGTCTGTACGTCTCCCAGATCTGTGCGCATCTCTTTAAGCGCATCCCTCATCTCCGAACGAAATTCGGCTATAGCAGAGAGGATTGCCTCAGAAGGGGAGTCAGTAGGCATACTGGTTTTTGTTATTTGTTTATGTTGCTGTTGCTTTTGCTTGTCCCATTTGCCTCATCTGGTTTCTGAGTGGGTGGTGGGACAGGCCGCGGTGTCCGTATGCAACAGGCCACAGTCTTCATCATCAGGTAGATCGCGTAGGGGTAGGTAGCGATTGCGACCGCGTTCGTGTCGTGCCATGCCCCGAGGGGAATATTTCTGACAGAAAGTGCCTCCTGATAGATTCTGGTAACTGGAAATGAGTTGGTATTTGGTATTGGGTCGGATTTGTGAGGAGGAAATGCCTCGTTAGCTCGGTGGGACAGTATTCCAATTCCCCAAGTGCTTACGGTGCCATGCTAAAACCAGAAGTCCCGCATACTTTAGTTCTGAAAACTATAGAACATGCATACTTTAGTTTTGAAAACTACAGAACATGCATACTTTAGTTTTGAAAACTACAGAACATGCATACTTTAGTTTTAAAACTACAGAACATGCATAATTTAGTTTGTTCTGCATTTTAAATCTGCCCATTCCTCCTTCTCTTCCTCCACCCTCCAAAATGTATGGCCAGTGGAGCTAAACATTCTGTCTTACTGTAAATATTCAACTCAGTCAAGGTTTTCTCCTCACCACCTTTCACCACCAGTCTATTTGCTGCGAGGTCAAACGACTGCACTCAACTTCAATTCAACTTATTTAAATGTATTTATTGGAAAATAAGTTGAGCACAAGCCTCATGTACAACTGCATCAAGTACAGCTGAGAAAAATTACACCTAGTAATCACAAGAGGCAACAAAATAAATAGGATAACATTAAAAACATGTGTTGCCTAACACAGTATCCATTAGAAACATTTGTAAAGATTAAACAGTGTACTGAGGATCAAAGACTTAACGTTGGACACAATAACCAACATTTGCAGATTCTGAGATCTTTGTAGTAGGAACTATGAAAGGGCTGTTGCAAACCTGAACGAGGAGCAGACAGCTTTCATCTCCTCTTGTAACTCCTTACAGAGCTCACTGTTTTAGAGCATATTCTTGTATCAGAATGCAATACCTTGGATTCCACTTCCACTGAAGCCTTTCATAATCCCCCTTGATAAGAAGGCAGCTTGTTAGTAATTTAGGGTTGGAAGGAACTCAGGGTCCATCATGTCCATCAGTCCTGCTTCATAAGCAAGTATGAACCTAACAGGCAACTGTGTACCAGTTTCCAGGAATTCCCTATGACTCTACTACCCAGGGTACCTAGTGATTCCCTTGGGAAGCAGAAATGTTTTCAGGTTTACCTTAAAGTCCTGTCCTGCCTTCATGTCTGCTGTCTCTGCTGGTAGGCTGCTACACAGGTTCACCACCATGTAACAGAAAGATGCCTCTTAATATCACTGCTCAATTTGCACTCTCCGAGCTTCATGATGTCTTCCCACAACCTGCGCTGCTAGACACTAGATCAAACATCCCTGACTTGTCAATACCCTTGAGTATGCTAAACAAGTTATTGCAAATCAGGTGAAAACCTGCTAGAACTCCTTGCTTGGTTCCCATAACAAACTTAAACGGCAGGCCCAGACCCAGAATGTGTACATCTTTACTGTCAAATACCCATTCGCTCTATTTTGATTCAAAATGTATTATCCATTATGAACTGTTGATAATACAGTTGCCACACAAGAATTCATAGTAAAACTACATGTCCAGTAAAACAGATTATCCAACATGCTTCCAGATCCAATATACCACAGGCATAACCAGAAGCAAAATTCTGACCACACACTTGCATGCAAGGGGCTGAGTATGTCTTTTTTTTTAAAGTTTATTGGATTTTCATAAAGTTATATATATTGAACAAAAAAGGATCTGTACTCTCTATGTCACTACTACATTAAGTCAGTAACACAGTGAGAGTTCTTCGTACCAACAATCTTACAGGAAATGCAAGTGGTCACTGTGGCTTATGAAAGCACAAAATAACTTTAAATTTGTTTTCTCTATGTGCCCACAAGTGGGAAATAAATGGCATTTTGATTCTGTCACTGTTTGTAAGACTGGCCAAACAAATGAAAATTGCATTTGGTTTGGACGGAAAGGAGATTTTTACAAAAAGAAAATCCAAGATGATTACCTTCTCTTTGACATAGCTTCAATACATGAAGCCACGGTCTTTTCATGTTTATTTTTACCAAATAAATTTAGCTATGCCATGCTTTATGAGTCACCCCAAATCCATTTGCTCATTCCTGCCTCAGCCAGGCTACCGCCCATTATTATTTTCACTGTACTACTTCTGTTTGAGAGCCAAGCAAGTTACTGTAAATCAGGCAAAACCTGTGCAGGTTCTACATCTGCTCATCACTGCCCAGACTTAGGGAACTCAGATTATTCTTTTTGCTAACTGGTTCCAGCGCAGCACAAAAGGCATCTAATCACATACAATAAGTTACCAAGGTACCACATAACAGCTTGAGTATTAGTAGTATTAACCCCCGCACCAAATGAAACCTCTATCAGACCCCTCCTACCTTCTTTTTAAATGTCCCTGACTTCCTGCATTTCCATTCCTTTTACCCCCATTTCATCCATACTGGCTGTGGGGTGGGGAACTGGGCATGCATCAGAGCTTGTCAAGTCTTGACTTTTTTAAGATAAAAAAGTGCATGGAATATTGCTGCACTGCCGGAATCCTTTTCACTCTGTGGTAGAGTACAGTAGAAGGGAGACTCGTTATGACAATGGGTGGTTATCATCAATGAATGCACTTATTAGCTGACCAGTGAGTGAAACTGGAGAGAGCTTGGGACTAGTTATGTATGGGCACCCTTTGCAACTTGATACCCTTATGTGAACCACAATTGATTTTCAGAGCAAATTCAAGCGACAATCAGACAACGCCCGAACCAGCATGTCTGACACAGACACGAGGTACAACAGTTTTTTAAGGGGCAGCACCCCCTCCCTGCATCGAATGGCACCACTGAGATACAGAAACCATGCAACCAGATTCAGGTTCGAAAATGAAAAACATGATATAGCCGCTGAAGGAAAAGACCATTACCGGCACAGACAACAGCAAAAAAGGTGCACAATGGAACCAGCAACGTGGATCAAGAATGGGCGCAGATGAAGAAAATTTAAGATTAGGAAAAACGTCCTGTGGTCAAGTACTACAGTTGCCAGAATGATCTACACTGGTCTATAATGATGCTTAGTATAGCTCTTTGTCGAGGAAGCCAGTTTGTATTTAAATTGGAATTTTTTATTTTTTTTATTTTACTGCCTTCTTATATTGATGCACCACTGAGCACTGTCATTGTAATCAGGACAGTATACAAGCATACTAACGGCAGAGAACAGTATCCCTTGAAAAAGAGCACCAACTCATACAAAACGTTGAGCACTTGACTCTGCAGTCCTATGTTTTCTCTCCCTTGGCACTTTAATCAAATCTGAATTTCTACAACGTTCACCTCAGCAAGACTGCTCTTTGAATGGTAAGGACGTTTGTGCTGTTTGTTGGTTTGCCCTGAATACTTAGAGGTGAAGAATTTAGCCAGCTGGTACTGCGGCTTCAGTCTCCACTAGGGCTGCTTCCATCTCTGTGGGCATAAAAGGACCACCCCCCCTTAGTAGCATGCTTTTGTGACTATCATGGTGATTGATGTGAAGGAATTCACAGTGATCCTAAACATCTCATTCTTGATCAAATAAGCATTTGCTTTGAAGTCAATGCGGTTTGTGCCTGCCAATGGGGCAGCCTCCACCTTCTGTGGGATCTTTTGAGATAAGGAGGAAGTGTGCAGTCACACACATCAGCATATGGTTATCTCAGCTGCCACAGCCCAGGCCAAAGGATCGGCTAAATCAAGAGTAATCTGAAGCTGATGCTTAGTACCTGGGCAACCCAAGTCCTGGATGTCCATGATGTCCTACTGGTTATAAACCAGCAGGAGGGGCATAGGTCAGAATAGACTGGGGTTGTACCGAGCTATCAGGACTGTAAAGCTGGCCTTCCTGATGCCCAAGGATGCTGCCACATAAACTTTAGAAACATAGACTGACAGCAGATAAGGACTGCTTGGCCCACCTAGTCTGCCCATTTCCCTACCTACAGGATAAGCTGCAGATCCTAGTTAACCAACAGCCTATTTCTTCCTACCCCCTATAAGAATTGCCTTATGTCTGTCCCATGCATCCTTGAATTCTCCCACAGTTTTAGACCCCACACCTCCTCAGGAAGGCTGTTCCATGTGTCCACCACCCTCTCTGTGAAAAAATACTTCCTTACACTGCTCCTGAGCCGTCCCCCCTTTATCTTCAATTGTGCCCCCTTGTTCTTGCTCATCTCTTTTTCTGAAAGATGCTACCCTCTTGGACTTTGTTGATTCCACTAAGGTACTTAAAAGTTTATATCATGCTCCCCCTCTCCCTCCTTTCCTCAAGGGTATACATATTAAGTTCCTTTAGTCTCTCCTCATATGGCTTCTCTTGCAGACCCTGCACCATTTTAGTTGCCTCCTCTGGACCGCCTCCATCCTGTCTATGTCCTTGCAGAGATGGGGTCTCCAGAACTGAACGCAGTACTCCAGATGGGGTCTCACCAACTGTCTGTACAGAGGGATAACAACTTCCTGTTTTCCGCTGGTGATGCCTCTCCCTATACATCCCAGTATCCTCCAGCCCTCCTTACTGCCTTCTCACATTGCTTGCCAACCTTAAGGTAATCTGATATTAGTACTCCCAGGTCCCTTTCCATTTTTGTGGTTGTTACTACCTTCCCCCCAACCCACTGTGTAATCTTCCCCTGGGTTTTTGTTTACTAGGTGCATTATTTTGCACTTCTTTGCACGGAATCTAAGCTGCCATACTTCTGACTATTCCTCCAACCTTGCCAAGTCCCTTCTCGTCCTTTCCACACCTCCTTGTGTATCAACCCTATTTGTGGCTAAAGTGTTCATGCTTCTTACACAACTTGTCTTGGATTTTGGATGCTCTCCCTGCATCCTGGCCTTACAGTACACTGCATGTGCAACTAGACTGTCATGTGATAGGGTGTGGGGGAAGGGCACTAGGTGGCTGAAGACCAACTGGCAAGGGACAGATTGTGAAATAGCAGTGTGTCACAGGATGTCAGAGAATACTTAGCATTTATCAGGCTGAGGGAGAAGAATGTCACTGGACTCCAGGTACTACTCTGTATGGGATAACATACGGAGTGTACCAGTGAATGGCAGGGGCTGCTTGTCATGGAGCAGGGTGTCTGAAAAAGGACCAGTTTGGTGAAGTCTTCGTCTGGGTTTAAAAGAGTGCTCTACTCAACAGTGGTGTTACCCAAACTTTGGTGCCCCTTTCAAAGCACTGGTGTGCAAGAAAAGTTCTGTTTCTGTATTTTGTTTTATTATATGGTTAATACTAGGACTCCCCACCCGCCATGACCGAGCACTAATAGTACAAGACTCCCCTGCGGTCAGCCATCTGATAACATGGCTGATAGGCCAAGCCACTGGGGGCATCTATGTGCCAGTGAGCTTTTTCAGTGACTATTTATTTAATAGAGTGCATTATCATGCTTATTCTACCAATACCGATCGTGCTGAGGTGGCATGATCTGTACCGGTAGAATAAGCGCAACCATGCAATCTATTAAATAATTACAGGAAAAGCTTGCCATCCCCCCAACCCCAACAACTTTGTCAGTCAGGTCATCGGAGGGCTGGCCATGGCGGAGTCCGGGACCAACAGTGCTCAGTCATGGCAGGCGGGGGCAGAGTTTCAAACACAAATGAAACAAACTACAGAAATGTAGTTGATGAAAAATTATTTTTGTTTGTGAATTGTCTAATCAGGACCTCAATGTCTCTTACGATTTCTCCAGGGGAAACAGGGTTCCCCTTTGAGATAACTTTAATTCTGCACTGAGCAATCGTTCAAACCCTGAGGAACACCAACATTCAGGAAGAGTCAGGGGACTGTTTACTTTAAAGTTGCAGTTCCCACCCTTTGTGACTCTGTGCTTCCATCCTACATAATGCCTAAGCATATACATATATTTTTTGCACTTTTTCGCCACTTGTTTAAGAAGGATATCCAAACAGATGCAGTAACATGTTTAAAGTGGGATCCTACTGTTACCCACATGAAGGTTAAGTGCCTTTCTCAAGGTTACACCACAAAGAAGTGACTCTGGTGAGATCGCGTCATATACCAAGCATGTCTCCTGTCCAAGAAAGCCACGCTTGGTCTTACTCCACCAGGTGTCTGCTCTATGTTCCATCAAATAGCTCCTCCCAGGCTGACCAGAGGGTCGCTAAACACCCAATACAAAGTCCCCTACCGCCGCGCAACCCAAGGGCAATGGTCTTTTATGTACTGTCTGCCGAAGTGGCTAAGCTCACTCCCAGCTGACCTTCTATCCGGAATCCCAAGTTAGGACCGCCAAGAAAAACTCCGTTCACACTTATCGAGCCGCATGATATGCTCTTGCCCCTAGTAATTACTAGTCCCTGGCTTCGGGCACGTATCCTACATTACCAGCACCCTGGCCCTTCCTGTTTTTGCATACCTCCCCCTACCCAACCACTGGATCCCTGCCTTAACCTTCCCCCCTCTTACAAAGGGCTGTCTGGCACACCCAGCTCCCTGAACAGAATCCTGCCCCTCCCCTTCCCTACTCCTCATGTTCTACCTAATCCTTTTGTCTGGCACTATGCCTCCTTCCACAATAACCTTCCCAAGAATGTCTTACCACTGCTCTAAATGAAACCTATAACTACCCGTTTGTCTGTATGTCAATCCGAAGGCCCTAATTACCTGCCAATCAGATTGTTATGAGTTATGATTTACCTACTGTATGTTGTTATGTACTGTATGTTGTTGACTACTTGCCTTTGTAATCCTTAATTCAATTCTTAATGTATTTTCTCCCTCTTGACGTGGAACCTTTGTATATGAGCAGCTAGTTCAAAGGTTGTAATCCCAGACTTGAATAAATAAATAAATCTGAAACTGGACCTTCTGCTTCCTAAGCCTATGCACTAACCACTAGACCACACTGCACATTTTATTACTGTCCAAACCACTCAAAGTACAACCAGTATTGAAACCATCATTACAGCAAGTAGAAACTGAAGAATGAGTGGATGAAAAATGAGATAACACAGTGGCAAAGAAATGTTTATTTCAGCCGGCCCGGCGGCGCTGAGGGTTGAGGTGCTGGATGCCACACGTCACGCTATGCCGGTGACCCGGGTTTGGGAACAACCTCGGTCACTGGGGTGCTGGCATGGGAGGAGGTGGGAGCAAGATCGAGTGTTGGCTCTCCTCTCCTCTCCTGGGTAAGGGGTGGGGTTGCCCGCCTGTAGTCCTGCCGTCACCAAATGAAGGTTCAGTGCCAGCACAAGCAGTCAACGGCATGACTGGAAGGGAGGGATGTCCCAAACAGCATGCACGTGCGTGTCTCCACACATACGCGCTACGTCGGAGATGCGTGTGTGTAGGGGCCAGGAGAAAATCCGAAAAAACCCAGAAACTACATATGAAAAGAAAAAAGAAAGAAATGTTTGTTTCATGCCAGAAGAAGCTCAACTGTGCAGAAAAAATCTCTTCATAAATGCACCTTAGCAGTGCGTAGCAATTTACAGTAACAAAGTCATTAAGAAGAAAATATCAGTGTAACATAAGCCGTCTGGCCTAGGAATGGCTTTTAGGAAATGACACAGGATATCACGGAGTAAAATACTACGCATACTTCAGTGTGCCAATTTAAATTACAAATCAGACTGGTGTATATAACTGCACCTGATGCTTGTACGGAGCCTGGATTATACCCCTGAAAAATAATCCCCCCTCCAAATTAAGAATACTGATGTTTTGCGTACCTGTGTGTTGCAACGAGATGCATGTAACGTAAAGCTGACACTGAAAAACAGTTTTGCAGATTTGACACAGGAGCACTAAGAGCCACTGTCTTTCTGAACTGCCCCTGCTGTAGCATGCCACAAAGCACTTACAGTACCTGCAGTAAGAATTTTCCTTCCTGTAGTTCTTCCCCAGACTGTGCTGTTATACAGTTGTCGTGAATGCTGTTCCCATCTGGCTTTTTGCAACTGGAAGATTTTAGTGCAACTGCAGGAACATTAAAAAAAAAAAAGGAAACATTTTGTTAGTCAATAAAAAAAAGACCATAACACACTTTTAACAACAAAATGTACATGTTTTCATGATGACAAGGGTGTAGCCATGACTTAGGAACTGGTTGGGGGGGCACACCAAAGACGACAGCCATAAGACACAACTGGGCATGCATTATGCTGATCTAACTGCACACACAGGGGCACATGATGCATGACACACCAGGCAGAGTGCCTTCTTACTCTTTACTTTAGAGTCCGGATGGTTTATTTAATTCTTAAAGGTAGCAGTCATGTCTGTAATGGTAAACAGGAGTTTTTAAAGAAGGCATTGAAACAATGTGCCATATCCAGATTGCCAGCACTTTTTTTTTCACTTGTGCATTAGGTGAGCAATAAGACACAACAGGGTGTGGGAAGTTATGTGGTAAACGCACAGACAGATGCAGTGTGAGGCACAAGGTTTTTACACTAAGTGCCTTCTGCACCTGGAAGTGGAGTTATAACTGCAGACACACTGGCATGTTTTACTGACTTATAAAATGGGTAAACTGGGATCATTATAGAAGAGAAAAAAAACCTTTTTATTTAAAACGGGTGTTTTCTTTGGATAAAAGTAACTCTTAGTCCATCCCACCTATCATTAATCTTTTCACACACTCAGCAGATGGAATGCTTGTTTATCATGGAATGCAGGAATTCAAACCTCTGCAGAAGTCTACTGGCAGAATGTTCACCTCTTGCCATGCAAACCCACACCCAACTGAAGGACCCAATAAAGCTTAGGATTCAGTTTTATCTGGGCAGGGTTAAGCAGTAAAGATCTCAGGTACAGTAATTAGGTAGGTAGGTAAGGACAGGAAAGGGGTTTGGGGTACGAAAGAAGCTGCAGAAAGCAAGGATATGAGCAGTACTTGTGTAAGAAACGGATTATACAAGGAAAGAATATTTAATTTTTTTTTTTGTTTTCACTGAGCCTGTGTCTGTGTTCCATGTTGTTGAGCCTCATGTTTAACACTAGACCCTGAGCACATCCAACAGCTTGTTTTCATCAAGCTTAAAGTGCCATTACTTGAGTACAAATACAAGTTACTCTCATAAAAACAGAAATACAGTCACTCAAGTCTGCTTTTGCCGACTATTTTTATTTATGACATTAACCTGCATATTTTTCCCTATGCTTCCTTCCTATTTAATGCCGGCACCTTCATTATAATAAAATTAAATATATTAACTTTTTCTGAACCAGCTGTATCGTCTATTCTTGTTGTTTTCATACATATTATTATTATGCTTCTTAGAAACAGCAAAGATGTTGAACAAAAACACAGCTATAACAGCCTCAACATGAACAAAACCCAGTGGGTACTAATAACTTGCTTCTCGTGTTACGACTGCACATCAATGAGGCTGCGAAACTAAATGCATTGCAGAGTGCACCACTCACCACTCCACTTTTGCCTAAAGCCTACAAAAACAACATTCCTAAAATCTTCTTGCTTCCACGTTCACAAATCACCTCACTGGGTTTCAGAACTGCAAAGTAACTAAAAAAGAATTTCTATTGCAGGAAGAAAATGTTGCATTAATAAGAGGCCTTAAATAAGGGAAAACAGGACCACAGGATTTCAAAGCAAAAGAAACATACAAAACAATAGTCTGAGATGATTAAGCAAGAGCCTCAACATAGCAAGATAAATGAAGATGGTCACGGAGTATGCTCAGAAATTTATCTCACTCATTTTGGCCACACTGAACATGCTCAGAAATGTATTTCCACATGGTAGATGCCATTTATTTGCGGGATTTTAGTTAATACAGTTTCAGTAGTTGGTCTTTTATGCCGAGCCATCGAACAGATGCACAGTTTAAATTTTGTACTTTTTCCTTTTGTAGTTTTTTTGGTTGTTGTTACCATTTCTATATTGCAAAACCATCTAAACATGATGCATAAACTGGATATGACACAGGCTTCCTTATATAATACTTATGGTCATTTGAGGGTACTGGTCTATTGCTACCTCACTCATGGCTTCATCACTCGTGAGATAAATATCTTAAGTCAGCCTATGTCATAGTCACTATTTATTTAAACCTGCTGTACAGAAATCTTAATAAAAATACAATGGAAGCAAGGTGGGAGGGGGTTTCTGACCACCAAGAAACCCCCCACTGGCTACGCCTGTGGAGGCATGTCCTAGCTCCACAGTGCATGGTTCTAACTACTCAAAGTCTGCAAATATCAGCATCCAGATTTATTGTCTATCGGGCCTCAGACTGTGGATGTGTAGAGAATAATGCAAGGGCAACCATGCACAACAAGGCCGCGTTTCCAGTGAGGGGTTCTGATGACGTCACAGAGACCTCGAGAGAAAAGCTTGAGACGTTCCTGATTTCACCAGAATCCCAAGATGGGGGGGGGGAGTTATTGATGGTTGCCCATGTGTTATTTTGTACAGTATATGGTTTTAAACATAAAAAACAATTTTTTCTTCCCTATAAATCTTTGACTTAATTTTTCATCTTTAAAGAAAGCCATCCACACCCTCATTCAGATGCTGAAAATCTACCTGGGTGAGGGGCTCTGTAGGTTTCTGATTTTTGAAATGAAGAAAACAACAAAAGATTCTGTATTTGAAAGGGTCTGGAAAGTTTGTTGTGTGTGTGTGTGTGTGTGTGTGTGTGTGTGTGTGTGTGTATAAAGTAAAACAACAGGTGACACGAGTTTCCATTCTAATTTAAAAAAGTTGTTGTACCACAGAACGTTACAACAGCATCCTATGACCTGTGGTGCAAGTAAGTAGTAATACCCAACAGGGTGGGCATTGTTGGCTTATAACGGACTGCCCAGGAGTGTAATGAGGCCCAACGCCACAGGCGGAGGGCCTTATAGCCCCATGGAAGATTCGCTATATCCCATAACACCCACCCTGGAGGGTATTATTACTCTTAGAAATGGGCTATAGCTGTAATGGTTTGGAAAACTATAGAAGAATAAATATTTGTATATAAAAATATATAAAAAAAAACCAAAAAGTAACTTCAAGTAAAATAATCCTTGTAGTACTGGAATGAGCACAGGATGGCGCTGCCGTGTTTGTGTGTGTGCCATGAGCTTGTGCTCTGCTTTCTTTTTCCTCACACTGAGATAGGACAGCTGCTTCTTCAGCTTGTTGCCTCGATTTGTGTCTCCCTTGTCCCTCAGTCACACATGGAAACAGAGATGAGAGCTGTTTATTTTACTTCGTATTGCCTGCTTATAGGTATTTCAAGATAAGTACCTGTTTATTTTTCCTGTTGTTGTGTTCTGAAATGTGGCACTGCGCAACTCTGGAACTCAGTGTAAAAGTATCTTGAGAGGGAGAGCGACTGCGCTCAGTAAGGAAATGTAAGTTATTAAGAAAGAAAAAAGTTTAGTCTTATCGTAGATTTATTTTGGACTGTGCTGCGACAGTGTATACAGAAGTCTGTCTCGCTAAGCGAGCGGGGGAAAAATGGCAGAAGGTGGGTTTTGATTTCGGAGTGCTCAAGGATAGTGTTAGTCACAGGGCAGTGCCAACTGGAACTTGTTTTTAACAGGGCCGTTGTTAAGAAATAACAGCCCGGATACCAGGCTGTTTTAGTCAATCAGAATGCTAGTTTTGTTTTACCCATTATCTAGCGGCTTTTTAGTTAGGATGGAAATGCTATAACACTTTACACAGCAGGTTATAAGAGCACTGTCAACCAATCAGAATGCTCAAATCCCCCGTGCGTGAGACATTCTGATTTGGCAAACTGTGTCCCACGTGCAGCTGCCCAGAAAGCAGTCAGGTTTGTAGCATTTTTTTTTGTAATAGTAAAATGACAGCATTCCCTCAACCTACATCACATTAATGTAATATATTCTATGAAGTTGCATATTGCAGTATATTTCTCACTGAGAAAGTCTGGTGACAGGCCAGCCCGCAGAGTACAGTGGTAGCACTACTGCTTGTGATGCAGATGACAGGAGTTCAGAGTGAACTCAGTGGATCAGAAGGTCAGCCAGGGGAGGAGGACTGAGCATCCATAGGACTACTCTCCTCCTCGATGGGGAGGGGGTGTGTGTGTGTGTGTGAAGCCCGGCGTATACCTGGCCTCTAGAGGAAGCTGGGGGAGGCAGTTCAGGACCGCCACAGAGCACGGGAGAACTGCAGTTATCAATGCACTTTGCGCAGGAGCATGTGGCATGCCATATAGCATGCATCATGACATTACTGAATGTTCCACCCTCTTGAGGAGAAAACACCAACTAGCAGTATGACACCAGGCACCCGCTGGCCCCGCAACTGACTATTTTGGGACCACCATCAGAACTGGATCCTGTTCGATGGTGATGGGGTGGTGGGGTTGGGGAGCGCTCCCCCCAGGGTGGGTAGGCCCTTAGGGCAGACAGCTGGCAGGTACATCCCAGTGGATTTAGGGGTGATGGGGATGGAATGTCCAGGGGCATAGAAGCCAACTGGAGGGGAGAAAAAGAGAAACAAGAGAAAGTTGGGTGACAGAACAGATGAGCTTCACTGCTCTCCCATCCTAAGAACAAGGTTGAAACTACTCAAACTGCAATGGTGCAACAGATGGCTCAGTGGGATATAGTAACACACTGCTGCACTTAAGACTACAGTAAACAAATGCATGTCAGCATACTATGCTGGGGCGACCATGAATGTTGCTAGCAATCCAGAACTCGCTCACCGTATGCCATCTGTGCATCACTGATTGCAATCAAGCATGATACAGCTGAGATGGCAGTGTAGCTCTGTTGTTACAGAAGGGCACTGTATGAAACAGGAGCTTACAGTCTGAAATACCTCCATAGGCGCTGCTTGACTCATTATTTGACCCTAAGCAAGTTACCGTGTGCTTGACCTCCCCATGTTTCAGTCTTCATAGAAACAGAGAAACACAGACATTGTCAGCAGAACAAAAAAACCGTTGGTCCATAGAGTGTGCCCTGTCTTGTTTGTTTCCCTACCTTAAACAGCTAAGCAGGACCTCATTGAAAACAAGATGTTGCATTTTAGTTAGGCTATAATGTTAAATAGACTGGAAAAAAACACTAATTATTGCAGCCCAAAGCCTATAGGTCTAAACTTAGTACTTTTCAAAGGCTCTTCTGTAATAAGATATTCAGATGAGTGCATTTCTTTCAACATGCATGTTCTGTATGCACGGTCTAGACAGACTAACAGAAGGTTGAGGGTTCTAGCCCCACACCAGGTATTTAGGGGTACTACCCATAACTGACACTGTAGAGCAGTATGAGGGGGATGCTGCATTGTTGAGGTGCCGTCCTTTGGAGGAGACATTAAACAGAGGTCGCTTCTGCCATGTTTGGTCACTGTCCAAGTGGGAAGTAAGTAAAGGATGCCAGAGCACTTGTCGAAGAGTAGGGAGTTTCCTGCATGACCAATATCCCACCATCAATAAAACATGTCTATATAAACGCTACCCCCGACACCTGGAAACAAGCTATCACAGCTTAAAGGAAAACTACACTCTGATGTCTTGTAAATATTGTTTCCATGTCAACAAACAACTCTTGTTATGTGACTGTTAGGATATATGTGATTGCTTTAGTTCATTTTCACTGTCCATACTAGTCCCTGTAACTATCATGGGAGTTTCCATTTTGTGGTTGTTGAAATCTCTTTGCCTCTGATAAAAGTGTTAGTACATGAGAACAGGATGTGTCAGCACCCTTCAGACTCCACAGTATGCCTGCCTGCTTAAATAGAGTTCAGCTAAGCAACTTGCAGCAAGGTGTGAATTACCAGGTTTACCTTACTTTGCAAACTTAGTTACACACAGATACACAGAACTGTGATGGCAGAGAAAGGCACCACGGCCCATCTAGTCTGCCCAACACCCTAACTCCCCCCTTCTGTTATGCTTCCACCCTCTTTTCCCAACCCCTTAAATCTATCTCAAGCCCTCTTGAACCCCTCCACCATTTCAGCTGCCACTACCTCCTCTGGCAGCTTGTTCCAGGCCTCCACCACCCTCTCCGTGAAAAACTGCCCCCTGACATTACCTCTGTATTGCCCACCTTTCAGTTTGAGGCTATGTCCCCTCGTGTTCACTTCCTTCTCCAATTTGAACAAGCTGCTACCCTCTACCTTATTTATTCCCTTCAGATACTTAAAGGTCTCAGTCATGTCCCCCCTCTCCCTCCTAGTCTCCAGAGGGTACAAATTCAGCCCTCTCAATCTTCTCTCATAGGGTACATCCTACATCCCTCGTACCATTTTGGTTGCCCTTCTCTGCACCCTCTCCATCAGCTCAACATCTCTTCGTAGGCGAGGCCTCCAGAACTGCACCCCATACTCCAGATGTGGCCTAACCATGGTTCTGTATAATGGCATTAGCACCTCCCTCTTCCTGCTATTAGAACCCCTTGCAATGCAGGCCGACATTCCATTTGCCTTTCCCACCGCCCTGCTACACTGGCTGCCCACCTTGAGGTCAGGCAATACTATAACCCCAGGTCCCTTTCTGTTTCCTTCTCCTTAATCAGCAACCCCCCAAGGGAGTAAGTTTCCCTCCTATTCTTCCTCCCCAGGTGCATCAGCGAGCACTTTTGTGTATTAAACTTCAATTTCCAACTGTCAGACCACCTCTCCAGGTGCCGCCTCATGGCTTGCACCCCACTAGGTGAATCCACCCTATTGCAGACCTTTGTATAGTCTGCAAACAGGCACACCCGTCCCTCAGACCCTCTGCTAGGTCACTAACATAGATGTTAAGAGTATTGGTCCTAGCACTGACCCCTGTGGCACCCTGGTCACCGCCCATTCCCTGGAATGTGTCCCGTAACCACTACCATCTGACTCCTTCCTTCAACCAGTTTCCACCCACGGGTGATCAGTTATCCACCCCTAGTCTGTCCAGCTTATGTACCATTCCACCATGCGGAGCGGTGTCGAAGGCCTCACTGAAATCCAGACAGGCCACGTCCACTGCTCCTCCCTGGTCCACTGTCTGTGTCACCCCATCAAAAAACTATCAGGTTAGTCACTTGGTGAAGCCATGCTGTCTGTCCTCCTGCATGCCATTCATCTCCAAGTATTCTATCAACCTGATCTTAAGTAATGTTCCCATTACCTTCCCCACCACCGAGGTAAGACTAATAGGATGGTAGTTTTTGACCTTATCCTTCCGCCCCCCCCATGCAATGCGACCACCTCTGCCCTCTTCCAGTCCATTGGCACCACCCCTGTGACCAAGGACAAGTTAAACAGCCTTGCTAGATGCGGCGCCAGTTTATCCTTCACCTCCTCGAGAACCCTTAGGTGTATTCCATCATGCCCCATTTTCCTGTCTACCCTAAGTCTACCCAGCTCTTCCCTTACTCCTTCAGCAGTGAATTCTGCCACAGCCACCTGCCTGTGGCTGTGTCCCTCCCCACCCCATCCTGGTTCCCTACCCTCCCTTTCCTCCGTGAAGATTGAGGCGAAATAGCTGT
This sequence comes from Neoceratodus forsteri, assembly GCA_016271365.2. Classification (NCBI taxonomy): domain Eukaryota; kingdom Metazoa; phylum Chordata; order Ceratodontiformes; family Ceratodontidae; genus Neoceratodus; species Neoceratodus forsteri. The sequence goes on from CM057456.1 coordinate 1,206,951,830, forward strand.
TTAATGCCTCTGCTTTTTGAGTCCCTTCAATATTATTCCACTTCCCCCCTTATCCTTCCAATCCCATGATGCGCCCTTCTACTTTCTCCAACGTACCTAAAGAAGGTTTTGTACCCCCTCCTTGCCTGCTTCGCTATCCTCTCCTTATCTTTTGCCCAGCCTTTTTTTTTTTCCCTGTAGGTTTCCCTGTCCTCATCCTTTTGTGTCCTCCTGTACCTCTTGAATGCTCTAGTCTTCTCCTTGACCCCTAACGCCACCTCTCTAGTGAACTACAGAGGTATTTTCTGTCTTCTATTCTTTCTTACCCTTCTTATATATGAGTCCATGGCTTTAAATACCCCTCTCTTGATGGCTGTGTAATGCAGTTTTTTTTTCCCTTTAAATTACATTCAATTTGTGTGTACCCAAAGAGGGTTTTTAGGATATTTGTACTTTCAACATACAGATCAGATACATGGTATAAATGGTTGCTACCTGTGACATCATGTTCTCATGTGCTAATGCAACTCTCATAGACAATGAGATCTCAACCATCATAAAATGAAGATGCTAGGATAGTTATAAGGATTAGCATAAAGAGTGTAAGCAAACTAAAAGCAAACATGTGTATCCCCAACAGCTACAGGAAACGAGTTGTCTGTTGACAAGGAAACAAGTCACATTTACAAGATATGAGGGTGTAGGTTTCCTTTAATAGGCCTTTCCTGGTCAAAAATTACAAACAAAATCAATCAATACATTTTTGGTATCAGCTACATATGCTGTAAGTCAGTCATAGCAAGTATTCCAGAGCCAAGCAAGACGTCTAGAGAATTATAATAGTTTGGTGGGCTGCCACTAAAATAATTTCCCTGATAAGAAACATCAGCACTGCTCTTATCAGAGGATGCAACATTTGGAAATGTAGTCAGGATGACAGAACATTACAGAAAGGAACGGCCATTACAGCAGCCTAATAACTGTCCCCAAAATGTCTCTTGTTCTGTAATATTCAACCCAAGGCTACACTTTGAGCAAAACTATGATTTCACAGCAAACAAGCCACTGCCCTCCATTCCTGTCACGCAAGTCCTTTCTCCAGACTCGTACTAAAATTTTTCCCCAACTGTTGGAAATGTGTGCACAATCATATTGTTACTATCTACAGTCCTCTCCCTTGGGAACAGCAATTAATAGGAGCAGAAGCAAGAAGCAGGCTGCTGTTTCCCTACTCTGTAAACTACCACTGTACAATGGAGAATAAAAAAATGGGACAACTGCACCTCAGTCAACAAAATGTTCAGCAGCATTAAAGGGACACTCTCAACCACAACTGCAGTTAGGGTCGCCACCTTTGGATGAGGTGAAAATGGATACTAAATCACACCCCTAATCTAGTGCCTAGCCCCACCCCCCCTTTTTTATTTTTTTTTAAGTTTTATGGCACCAATTATTTCCCCATTTTCTCCCGGCCATGCATGCTCGTGTAGAAGCATGTGCATGCCATGGTACCGGGACACCACTCACATTACTTGAAGCCCCCTCCCACCTACACTGACCATTGGACCTCCACCCGATGGTAGCAGAGAAACATAGAAAGTGACGGCAGAAGGTGACCATAGGGTCCATTTACTCTGCCCATGGGCCTACCCCTCTTCCTAACCTGCTAATCAGTGTGGTGGTGCCTTTGTACCGGTCCCAAGCGTTCTTGAAACCTACAACTGTTTTTGCCCCCACCACTACCTGAGGAAGGCTGTTCCATGCATTCACCACCCTGTTGGCAAAGAAAAACCTGCGTGGGTTACCTCTGAATTTGGCCCCCTCTAGCTTTATGTTGTGCCCCCTAGTTCTTGTGTGCTTTCTGACTTGGAACAGTTCCTAAACCTGCACCTTGTTTATTCCATCTAGGAACTTGTAGGTCTCAATCATGTCTCCCCTCTCCCTCCGCTGCTCCAGAGAGTACATGTTCAGGTCTTGCAGACGCTCTTCATAGTTTTTGTTCTGTAGGCCGTATATCATTTTTGTAGCTCTCTTTTGCACTATCTCCAGTCTGTTGATATCCTTTTTTAGGTGTGATCTCCAGAACTGTACGTTGTACTCCAGGTGTTGCAGCGGAACTGGGCGGGGAGTGGGGGCGAACCTCCCAGGGAAGAACAGTTGCCTGTCGGCTGCTCAATCCTGCTCCCTCCTTCCCCCGCCCCACCCGAGCCGACTCTCCAATGATCTGAGTCTATTCCCAAACCGGGTTGCCGGCATGATGTGAGTTAAGGCGCCCAGCACCTCAGCCCTCTGCGCCACCGGGCTGGCTAAGCTAACTCCTTTTTATGACTGATGAGGACATCACTCAAATAGATTCTAGACTCTGACTAACTTGATTAATTCAGAATGTTTGCTGAGATTTCATTGTGCACGATTTCATCATATTACATGCTTATTACTCTCGATTTGCTTGATTTAGATTTAAGTATTTTTACTTTTAAATTTCAGTGTGGATCGAGGTTGTGTAGGGCTGGAGCGGGGTTTGGGTGGGGGACTTGTGCCCCTGTGTACACATTTTAATTCACACATCATACTACAACAATAATGGTGATTAGATTTAATTACAAATCTCGCCTTCTATTTTAAGACAAGCCACTGTCTGTAGTCGCTTCCACTGTTCTTCCCCTAAAGTCATTTGTAATGTCAGTGAAACCTTTAAAAGTGATGGGAAATCATTTTTATACTGTTATTAATACCCTCAATTTTTTCCACATCAGTCATGTATTCAGATATAATTTGATCAATTTTTGATGCATTAACAAGGTTTGTGGTGCTCACAAATCTAAACTGTGTTCCTTTCACATCACCCATTATTTATTTATTTAGTTGTAAAAAATCAGTTTACAACCTTTGAGCCAGAGGCTCGTTTCCAAAGGTACTTCATCACATAAAGACATACATAGTGTTTTTGGTTACATAGCATAGGTTTGCAAAACAATAGGCGTTCAACAGAGGCGCCACGTTACACTGTGTTCAGACAAATACATTTAGGTTACAGGGTACATGTAATTGAGAACAGGTGTTACACAAGTTGGTATCAATAGTGAGCAATCTAATAGGTAAACACTGAAACAGCTGGCACTGGCCAGGTTAAACATAGGCACGGTGTACAGGGAAGTGGTGGTGGGGATAGCTAGGTGAAGAACCGACCGGAGGGCGTTGTCAAGAGAAGTAGAGGTGGAGGCTACTTTCAGAGACAGGAGCAGTTACGAGTGCTGATGATGTGGTTCCAAGGGTGGTTTGAACTTGGGAGATGGTGGTGGCATTGGTGATGGGGGCAGGAGAGAGTTAAACCAGGTTGGGGCTCTATAGCAGAAGGACCTCTGGCAGCGGCTGGTTCTTGATCTAGGGACCATTAGAGTGGTCTTGTTGGGAGACCGTGTTGCAATAGTGGGAGGGGCTCTGGTGGATGGATGCCATTACCCCAGGAGAAGCCGAGTAGGGTTTTTGTGAGGAGACAGGTTTGGTATCGAGCCGTTCATCCAGGGTAAGCAGTTTAGCCTCGACTACAGCTGACAGGTGTGTGTGAGCCTGGGGCACCAGTAATCAATCTGCAGGTTTTATTCAGGGTTAAGTGAATTTTTTTGAGTGCAGTGGTGTCGGCAGCACCATAGACCGGTAGACCATAGTCTACAAGGGACAGAACGGATGATGTAACAGCGAGCCGGAGAGCATTTGGGGGAAGGCAGGTTCTATGGCGGAAGAGGATGCCAAGCCGTGTGTTAGTGGCGGATGTTAGGGCATCAATGTGGTTGTGAAATGTGAGGGCTGAGTCGAAGGTAACCCCAAGGTATCTGTAGGAGCAGACTTGTTCCAGTGGCTGATTGGTACTTGGAAGGATATAGAGTGGGTGGTTGCTAGCTTTGTTTTGGGGGTGGGAAAAGAGCATAGCTTTGGTCTTTTTAAGATTGATGACGAGTCTGCGCTCCTTAAACCAAGCTTTGGCACTGTTGAAAGACTGCTGTGGGGAGTCCTGGAGGGAGATGGGATTGCGGTGGGTGGCAAAAAGGACAGCGTCATCTGCACACAGTAGAATTTTGCCAGGGTATGCACTGAGCAGGGTGTTCAGATAGAGCGAGAAGAGAAGGGGGCCCAGGATGGAGCCTTGGGGGACCCCAGAGTGACTGGGACGGGTATTGGAGAGTGTGCTATTAATTTTTACACACTGAGATCGAGCGTCAAGATAGCTTGTGCACCATGCTTGGGGGCCAGCTGAGAGACCAGTGTGGCAGAGTGCATTCAGCAGAAGTGGATGGGAGGCGGTGTCGAAAGCCTTTGAGTGGTCGATGAACACTGCACCAGCTAGGGAGCTGGTATCAGGAGGTGTAGGAAGTTGGAGAATTCAATTAGGGCAGTGCTGGTACTGTGACCAGCACGGAAGCCATGTTGCTCTGGGCATAAGATGTTATGCTTAGCCAGATAATCAGTAATTTGAATGGCCACCACTTTCTCCAGGGCTTTAGAGATGGGGGGGGAGGATGGAGATTGGCGGTAGTTGTTGGCCGATGACCTGTCGCCCCTTGTAGATTGGTGTGATAATGGCTGTTTTCCAAGCTGTGAGAATTGTCCCAGGCAGAGTGACTGGTTAATTAGGCTGGTGAGTGGGGCAGGACTTCATCTAGCACCAGCCTGAGGATACTGGGGTCAGTGAGTCACTGCCGGACTGTTGCCATTCAAAGCTTTGATTAGGGACGGGTCTGGCTTCCCGGTGGAAATCTTGGCGAAGTGGAAGCTGGGGTGCTGGAGGACAGGGGAGGTTGGTTGGGGAGGGTCAAAGAAATTACTAGGAGGACTGAGCTAAGGTCAGTGAAAGCGGTGTTGAACCAGTTAGCTATGGTGGCAGGCTCGGTGGTGGTAGTGCCATTTCTGTGAGCTGGGATGGGGCAGGGGAGCGAGCTTTTTCTGTTAAGTTGCTTAATATTATCCCAGAAATTCCGGGCCGAGCCCCAGGAGGAGGTAAGGGAGGCCTGGTAATGGTCTGCCTTGGCTTTCCTGATGGCCCATGAGCACTTATTCTGGGCTGCATTGTAAGCCTACCTATCAGACAGACGACCCGTTTCAGTGGCAAGGTGCCAGAGGTTATCCCGATTTCTTAGTAATTGTAGAAGGGCCGGGCTAACCCAGGGTGCGTTCTGTTTTTTGGACCGGATTTTGGTGAAGGGTGCAAAGAGATCACAGGCCACGTTGAAGGTGTGCTCTGTCTTCCTTTTCTTCTAAGACTCTGCATGACATTAGTCGCATCATTCCACGCTGTTCTTAAAAATGGCCCAGAATGGTATAACTGGAATGTCCAGGCAGGTAGTTAAAAACTAAGAGCAGTGTAGCTGCTGAGGAGTGAGGGATTTAACTTGATTGCAGAGGCAACAAAATATTACATTATTAAACAAATAAGGATCTACAAATATCAGAATAAAGGACAGACCAAAATAGGAGAGCATATAAAGGTATAAAAACGGTTCCTTGCCACGGCAGAAAAAGAGCATACAGTACTTACAATGCAGTGTGGAGTGGTGGCCAACACACCTTCTATTGGGATCCATTTTGGTGAATCTCAAGAAGCTCCAACATCCACCAACAATAAAGTGAAGAAAAAGTACAATAATTATGCTCATCGACTGTATGGATGTTCACCGATTCGAAAATGCAACCTTTGCTCCAGGATCCACCCAAAATCTCTTGAGATCCACAAATGGATCTAGATCCATGTACTGGCCACCATTGTAAACCAGTCAGTCTGGGATGTGTAAAGTGTGGCTAGTGAGGTCATTAGCAGCAAATTATCATTACCGTATGCTAATTTGCTGCTAATAGCTATACTAGTCTGTTACGCATCCCAGACTGGCTGGTTTAAACAGACATGCAAGCAAAACAGTGAATGATTTGCTAGAATCCATTTTACAAGTATGTGAGCATTCAAAATGGCTAAAAAAGTACCACCTCTGAACAAAACTATGTGACCAGAAAAGGACCCTGAAAAAGAACAGTTACGTAAGAACTTACCGTAACAACAGAGATTCTCTCTGATCTGTTATGTTACACAACTGTTCCATCTTCTTCGAGGAGAACTCTCATCAGGCCACATCTTTGGAATGAGTCCCAAGCAGCTAACAGTCTGGGTGGCTGGAGCCAACAAGCTTATAACAGGCCTTGCAGCACAACCAGGCCAAACCCAGCTCGTCTACGAGAGACAATGGCCAGTCTACGCTACCTAGTGAAGGTGTGGAAAGTACTCCATGTGGCAACCGCACACATCTGGTGCAAAAACACTCTGAAAACAAGCTATGAAAGGGGCCATATGCCTCTGAAGGAATGAACATGAACCACAACAAAAAGTTCCTTATCGTACTTCCTGTAACAGAACAGAATACAATGTGCTAGCCATTTGGACAAGCACTGTTTAGAAACTGGGGCAACCTCTTTCCCAAGGAAAAATGAAACAAAAAGCTGTGAGGACTTTCTGCAGCTCTTTGTATGGTGTATATAGTACTAGAGTATTCCATGCACATCCAAGGTATACAGCAGTGCTTTCCCTGAATTGCATGCTCCGGATAATACACTGGCAGGTGGATGGTTTGATTTAAAGGGGAACTAACATCTAAATGATTTATGAAAAAATATGTTGTGCAGTGTATTTTGATTTGTAGGTGTACTCCTATCAAGTCCTTCCCTTTATTTGCCAAAAGGAGGTTTTTTTTTTACAATTTGCTTGCTGGTTTTATGGCCCCTGAGGTTCTCCACGTTCGCTTTTGTTATGGCTCTTCTTGTTCCCAGAATGTCTCCTGTCCCATGTGACAGTAATGCACCCAGGACCATTGATTCGGAAGGTACTAACTGCTGCAGCAGCAATCTACTGTTAGGAGCCTGGTATTCTGACTTCAATTAAATAACTCTTGTCTAATCCAGACTTTCTGTCTTTTAGGTATGTGTCTATGTCTAGCAAGTGGAAGTAAAGGTTTTGTTTTTAAAGCTTTCATTTTATCAAACTACATACAACCACTGAAAAAGCACATAAATCACTCAAGGTCACAAATGCTATAATTAGTGAAGACTCTAGCAGTTTCCTTACAGAACAGCCCACCCAATTATCCCTCAGGCATTCACCATCTGTAAATATAGGTTTCTATATAGGGTGCTGAGGGAACTGGCGGATGTCCTGGCTGTCCCTCTAGCAGAGCTTTTCAACATCTCTCTGAGGATTGGGTGGGTACCCCAAGACTGGAGGGTGGCCCATGTTTTGCCGATCCACAAGGGGGATCAAGAGAGGAGGTGGGAAATTACAGGCTCGTTAGCCTGACATTGGTGGTCGGCAAGGTGATGGAGGGCATTGTCAAGGAAAGGCTAGGGCGGGTTACTGGAGCAAACTGGGTACTTGGATGATAGGCAGCATGGCTTTGACATGGGAAAATCCTGCCAGACAAATCTCGTTGAGTTCTATGACTGGGTAACGAGGGCCCTGGACCAGAGTAAGCCAGTGGACGACCTCTTTCTGGACTTTAGCAAGGCATTTGATTCGGTACCCCACAGTGGCCTGCTGGCTAAGCAGAAGGAAATGGGGGTAGGGAGACAGTTGTTAGGATGGATAGGAAATTGGCTCTCTGAGCATACTCAGGAGGTGATAGCTGGAGGGTTAGCCTCATCTCTAAGGTGTGTTACTAGTGGGGTTCCCCAGGGGTCAGTGCTGGGGCCACTCCTGTTCAATGCCTATCTATGTCTCAGACATCAGGAGGGAGATCAGGAGTGAGATGAGTCTCTTTGCAGTTGACTCAAAGCTGGGTGCAGTGGTGGATGAGGAGGAGGGGAAGGTGGCCTTGCAGTGGGACCTGGAGGCTCTGGAAAGGTGGTCGGGAAAATGGAAAATAAAATTCAATGTAGGGAAGTGCAAGGTTCTGCACCTGGGAGTCAAAAATCCAGGCCGGGGTATAACCTGGGAGGAGACATGATTCAAGTCACGGAGAGTGAGAGGGACCTGGGGGTAGTGGTGGATGTCAAAATGAACAACTCGGAGACCTGTAGGAGGGCTGCGGCAAGGGCAAACAAGATGCTGGGATGCATCGCCAGGGAGATTACCTCCAGAAAGGCAGAAGTGATCCTTGCACTGTACAACTGCTTGGTTAGGCCACACCTCGAATATTGTGTGCAGTTTTGGAGACCACATTTAAAAAGGGACATTACACTCCTAGACAGGGTCCAAAGGAGGACAACCAAAATGATCTGTGGCCTGGGGGAAAGGACCTATGAAGAGAGGCTCAAGGAGCTCGACATGTACACCCTGGAGGAGAGGAGGGACAGAGGGGACATGATAGAGGTCTTCAAGTACATGAAAGGGATCAATAAAGGAGGCCCAGTCAGGGTGCTCCAAAGGAAGGAGGATGGGTCAATGAGAGGTCATGGGTGTAAGCTGGAAGGGGGTAGGCTTAGAGGGGAGCGGAGCAGATGTTATTTCACTGAAAGGGTGGGGGAGCCATGGAATGCTCTGCCCAGGCTGCTGGCAGAGGTGGAGACTGTGGTTGGGTTTAAATGAGGATGAGACAGGTACAGGGGGAGAGTAAATCTGACCAGGCTCAATACAGGTGGAACATCTGATACTGGGGACAGTATAACCCAAGGGGGAGGGGGACACACCAAAATCGACCCTCAGTGCGGGTGATGAAAATCGAGCAGACTCAAGAGACCATTAGGCCTATTCTGCTGGCATTTTAGTATGTTAGAACTCCCAGGAAAAGCTGCATTCATTAACATCACAGATCTACTACTGCAAGCAGCCCTTGTTGAATTAACGGTCCTGGATGCATCACTGCCGTGTTGGACAGGAGTCACTGTAGGAGCAAGAAGAGCCATTAAGAATGCTAATGTGGATAGCCAGCCGGTGGTGCTGAGGACTGAGCGCTGAGCGCCACACCTCGCTGCGCGGTGACCTGGATTCGTGAGCGGACTCGGGTGGCTGGCGGGGGGAAGGAGGATTAAGCATCCCAATGGATGCTGTCCTCCCTCAGGGTGGGAACCAAGAATGCTTCCATGTTCTACATCACCCTCGTGGCCGGTGGAAGCACCGATAATGGAGGATGAGGCGGCTCCATGTAGCGGAGTCGGGGGCGTCGCTGATGCGCGGGTGCTCTGGCGTGCGTCAGCACACCAACACTAGGACGTATGTCCCAGCGTTCCGGCGTCCCAGAGGAAGGGGCGTAAGGGAGAAGCGGAAAATCCCCTCCGGCAGCCCTAGATGAAGGCCGCCCTAAGTCACCGGACCACTTACAGGACAGACCCCACTGTGCAAGGAGAGGAGGACGGGCACTCTAGGGGCAGATCCCTAAGGTGGACATGGGAGACATGAGCGGACGGAAGGAGGGGGCTCCGGAGGTAGGAAAGAGGATAAAAGAAAGAAAGTTATAAAAAAAAAAAAAAAAAAGAATGCTAATGTGGCAATCCCCAGCGGGCATTAAACCAGCAGGTAAATTAAAAAAAAAAAAAAAAACTTTCAGCAAATAAAGGGAGGGACTTACTATGAGTAATCCTATAAATCAAAACACAATGCACAACATTTTTATTTATTTTTTTGTAAATTTTGTCTTTAGTGTTCCTTTAAATGGGTTACAACAACTCGAGTTATTATGCTCATAGTCCATACATAAACCACACTACTGCTGGTTGCATGCGTTGCTAAAATGAGCAAGCAGGGCTCCAGATAAGGTGTGTACCGGCATATTTTACTCACCTCATTTTAGGAAATAGTCTTCAGAAATTTTTTTTTAATGAGTACCAGTACTCACCCAACATTTGTAAATACTCCACACACCAAAGAATAGTGCTTCATAACATAACTGGTGATTCAAAAGGAACATTTTTTTGCCAGATTTACAGCACTTGTATGCACCCCATTTTTGTTTTACTCACTACGTTTTAAACTGGTGAGTAAATTCCTATCTGCCAACATTATTTGGAGCATTGTTGGCACCTGAAATTGAGCCTTGTGAGCAAATGATCCATATTTAAAGCAGGTTCGGGCTACCCCTGATGGAAGCAGACTCCTCCCCCATCCTTTCCCAAATAAAAACCGTTGGGGAGGTGGAGCAGCCCCATTCCTCACTTATTTTAACTTGACCTGCAACTTCCACCTTCTTGCACAACTTTTTCATCTTTAAGGATAGGAGATGGCAAATCGTGACATCTCACACCTCCGATTTAACCAGTATGAAATATCGGACACACTGACCCCTTTGTTGCAGAACAAGATGGTCACGACTCTGACCGATAGTTTGGTCAAAGGGATGGCAAAGAAGGGAGCCCACAAAGGAGTGTTCTTCAGAGAGGCGTACAATGCCCACAACCTGTCTAAGGATTTGGCAGATTTAAAATTTTTATCATACAACTCTTTAGTGGCTCTATGGATAAAAGCATATAGGTCAGAAGCAGCACAATACAGAGTCTCCTAAATTAAAGTCCTGATAACCTAAGTCCTGTCTGGAGAGATCTCTAGGGAGCACTTTATACCACACATATCACAAACAAACTTCATTCCTCCTGGGAGCCGGTTCAAAACTGCAGGAAAAAGTTCTGAAAACTTGAAGGGGGGGGATGAGCCTAATCCTTAGGTAGCTCTGGGGAGATGTCCTGAGGCCCGCTCTTGCTTTGGTGCTTCCAGGGAAACATGGGGAACATCCCCATTCTCCACCCTGCCCCATTATAGATTCATCTTGCAAAACATCCTGGGGGAGTACAGTGGAATCCTTCTCCCTTGGCTTACCATCTCTGTAGATCAGAGGGTTGCCATACTGAGCTCCAGGAATGAGGTCTGCTGCCATGATGGGGGCAGGTGGAGCTGAAGTCATAGTTGCAAAGTTCTGTTCATTACCAATAGTCTCCATTGGCTGCTGTGTAGTAGGATTGGCTGTTGATGCTGGTGCTAATATAGGCTCTGAAATTACTTCTTTCACAACAGGTAACACAAGCCTGTCAGGCAAGAGAGACACAGTTGGGTGACAAATGTCTGAGCCAGATACCAAGACTGATGGGTAACAATATAATCTTAGTCTGTGGGTTTTTTCTGCAATCGCATGAACCTGCAGTACATGCTGCAGGTGTAACTGATCTCGGCGAGCTGCCAACACTCCTAGGCATTGCCAAGCAACAGAGCCACCTCCCGGCCTAGATTCAGTGTCTCAGTCTGCAATTCGGCTTAACTTTTTGTCAAGGCTCATTAGTTCAGCAGCAGATGGGGAACACTCAAGAACCACTATCCACTGACGGATTGGGTCCAACCCGCCCCCAAGAAGTACCTTTTTTTAATGGAACTGGACATGCCAACTGGCATCCCTGGTGCCATCCGTCTTTGCTGCTTAAGAGTCAGACCTGCCCCAACCTCCACAACAGTTGCCCGGCTTTCGAACACTGACAGCCTAACACCTGTCAGAGGCTGCTGGAAGATCTTTCATGGGAGCAATACCTTCAGTGGAGCTGACAGTTTCTGGCAGCACCGCATCTTTGTCAGCCAGAAGTTGAAGCAGCCAGGCCCTCCACTCTGTGATTCCTGCAATCAAAGCTGCATTTGCCTGCTCAGGGTTTTAAATAATTGATTAGCAGTTCTTTTCATGGGACAATACTAACTGTTCAGAAAGCTTTTATATAGGTTTTCTAGAAGTGTTATGTTTGTTAAACACAGTGAGGCAAGTGCTATGCATTTTCACAATGTTTTAGAACTTTTATGAGCAAAACGCTAATCAATTTTTAGAGTTAAATAAAACCCTGCTGCTGCAAGTCATCCACATCTTGGGAAAGCTCCATCTCTTCACCCTGCTGAGCCATTTTGTCATATTTACCAGGAACAAATACTTCTGTCACATTTACTGAGATCTGCTCAGCCCAATGTTGAGCAACTGGCACTGCGCTCAGAACATCACCAAAAATTATTTCACAGACATCTACAGGAACACTTTTCATGGGTAAAGAAAGCTGCATGGTCTTCCCCTATTCTTCCTCCTCCAGAATTGGCCATCTTGCCTGCCAGCCAGCAAGCCAGCCACAACCCCCATCTCCTCCCCCAACGAGTAGGGGTGTTTGTTTTTTTAATTAATAAAAATATATACAAAAAATGTTAATCTTGCAAATGAAAACTCAATAGCAAAGGCAAACAAAGTACAACAGAAAAAAAAAAAACCTATAAATGTTGCTCAAGCATAACTAATGAAAAAGTACACAAAGAAAAAACACTCTAATGACTCATCACAATCACAGAAATAGAAAAGAAAAACAGAAAAATGCCAATGAAAAGCAAGCCAGTCCCAGAATATATCCAAGTCACTTTTTACAAACAGACACTAAATTGTGGTCTAGGTAAACATGTAAGCTCTCGATCACACACCAGTCTAAACACTTCTGTCACATTAATCAGCAGAAGGTGCATAGGCACCAACTTCTGTTGTAGTAAAAAGGAGCATCTGGCAGAAGAGTAAGAGAAATATAGTACAAGAACACAACAAAGAACAGTCTCTTAAAGCAATATAAACAGAACATATGACACTAACAAAACAAAATGATAAAGCTGTAAATGAAATCAGGCAATAATTGACCATCCATCCACATCCCCTAGTTCTATCCCTTATCTACCACCCCTTACTTTTTTGCTGTTGTTGTTAAGGACAATAAAGACTGACAATATTTCCACAATACCTGTAACTGCCTTTACTTATGTTTACGTTTTTCTCTCTCATAACAGGTAACCAAGTGTTTTCTTATAGTCAGCATTAAATCATCTTGTGTCAAATATTACTGTTGGGAGTATTAACCTGCACCTACATTGCCAGATCAAGAATTTGGAAATGGGCAAAATTACTCTCAAGTGCTGTCATGAATTTTTGACCATTCTGTATGACAAAAACCTAAAACCAGGATGTCATAAGGTACAGTCCAAAATTCCATCAACTTTGTGACAGATGCAAACTAGAAAGCCACAACAGAAGAACATTCCAAGAAATATATCTGAGTTTCTAAAATACTGGTACATGCGTCTCCTGGACAGCATCTTTCTGCTAAACTCTTCCGCTTGTGAGAGTTGCAGACACCCAGCCTCCCATGACTATTTAACCATACAGTGTCCCAAACATACACCTGAATTCTAGAGTCAGTCAATCGTTTCACAGTTGCTGCTGAATGGTTTGTACTGTGCCACATGGAAATATCAACTGTTCAGTGAATCCATGTTGCAAGACTGCATTATACACGTGTTGCCTGGAAGAAGTTCTGAACAATTCTGGAGTTAATTTCCAAGTTTTAATTTCTTTCAGTGCCACCAGGATGTATAAGAGTACATGGGAGGCTCTAGTTACAGAAGGCACAACCCATCTGCCCCTTTCCCACTTACTGTAGAGTGGCATCACCCATTCCTGAATTAATACCCCACTAAAGGATTCTACATTAGAAAACATTCTAGTAATATTATAATGGAAAAATAAGGAAAAGAAAAAGGCCAGAGGATTAAGCATTCACAATCCCTCTTTGTTCAGTGGAAGTAAAGTATAGTTCCTCTTAACCAGGTTTGTTCTACTACCCCATAACAACTGGAAAAACGTGTTTTGAAGTCCTACTTTAAATTCTTGGGGGAGAGGGATACCCAACTAAGATGTAAAAATATAGGCAACAATAAAGATTTGACTAGAAAAACCGGTTTCCTTTTTGATGAGAGATTCCAGGCCGTGACTTTAATGTTCGTCCTCTTGAATTTTTCTGGTCCAGTTTTGTACTGCCATATCTTCTGGCTTATAATCGATTCCCAATATTGAGACACTGTCCTGATCAACTAGAATACACCCAACATGACTCGAACGCTAGGATTCACATTTCCCAAGCAAAGGGCTTTACTTTTAGTCAAATTTGTTTTGGCACCAGATAATGTTTCATATCTCTTTAGGATTTGTAACATCCTCTCACCCATTCTACATCTGCCAAAAATAGACAAACATCATAAGCACTAATTTTGAGTGGAGCAACTAGGCATGACACTTCTATTCCTTTGATCTGCTCCGAAGACCCCAATTTCCTAATCAGAACATCTAGGCCAAAGATGTACAGCAGGGGGCTTAAAGGGCACCCCTGCCATACACCTTGTTTTATTAGAATAGTATATCCTAGGAAACCATTAATTTGTGGCTGAAGAAGTTTCATATAATAACCTGATCCACCCTACTAACTTATTGAGTACTCCGTGAAATAACAAAGCCTTAAACTGGTTTGCCACTTGGTCAAAGGCTTTCTCCCTTCTAAACTCAGTAGAAAAGCCCTGAGCACCTTCAAATGTCCTCTAGCCACTACCTGTCAGTAATAAACACATTTTCTCCCAAAGACCTTCCAGGAATTAACACAACTCTATTCTGCTGACATCATTTTCTTTTCAACCTTATATAATCGAACACAGAGAATGTTATTTACAATTTTCTTATCTAGGTTCAGCAAGCTAATGACCCTCTAGTTCCTCGTATGTGCAAGGTCTCCTTTTTTATACAGAAATATTATAAAGGCATGATATATATCCTCTGAAAGCTAACTCTACTCCAGAACGTTTGTATACACTTCAACTAATAAAGGCCCTAATTCAGATAGGAAAGCTTTATAAAGCTCTGCACTTAAACCATCTGGGCCCGGGGATGTTTTCAAGCTCACAGACTCCACTGCAAATGCTACCTCCTCCAATCATACAGGAGGAACTAACTCTTGGCATTCTTGGTCTGTTAAGCCTTCTATAACAGGGAAACCTTAAAAAAAAAAACTTCCATAGTTGCCTCTACCAGAATACTAGTCCCAAAGGAAGCTTTCAGATGTCGATTAACTATTCCAAATCAGACTGAACTGTACAAGTTATACCATGGGTATCTGTCAGGGCCTATATCACTTTCAGTTTTCTCCTATCCTGACAGCCCTTAAAGGAGCTAGGAAATGATTTTTACATAGTTAACTGCCCTTCAGTCTTCCTTTACATGCCAGTTATGCATTCCAATACATTTTTATGTTTTTTGTTAAATATATAATCTAGCTTTGGGGTGTCCTTAGATCTACATAGAATTCCACTCTCCTCACCAGGTACTGCTCTTGATTTTCATATTTCTAAGGTATTCTATGACATCAATAACTCCCATTCCATGCTATTCATTTGAAGGACTGGAAAGGCATTTGTGATGTCATAGAATATTCAGGCAGTATGAAAAGAGAGTGCAGCAACTGCTGAGGAGTGATTCAGGGTAGTTACCAAGGCAACAAAATTAGATTATTACTTTAACAAAAATGGCCAAAAACATATTAGAATACTGAGTAGCAAATACAAGTACAATTGAAGGGCTTCTAGAGGTGTAAAACTGTTTCCTATCACCTTTAAAGACGTCAGCAGCATGGTTTAGGCCCCGGGTTCCAAACTTTAATTCTGCTTTTAAGGACTTGGCCCTGTCATTCTGAAGGCCGTCATTCCTTGCTTAATCTTGGAAATCTGGTCTGTACATGAATTGTTCAGTGAACCTTGCAAAGTAATAAGTCTCTGAAGTTGTTTTTTGTAATTGTAAGTATGTAATTACTGTTGGCTTTAGCTTTACCTTGCTTCTGAAAGAAAATTCTTAACTCCTGTTTGGAATCCTCCCAATAGGAAAGCATAGAATCAAAACACACTACAAAACTCCTAGCTTTTAGCAGCTCTCTACCGGTCATAACCAAATCTTTGTCTGCTAATAAGGTGGTGGTTAAACTCCAGAAGCAAAAGCCTGTCAAACATTGTGCACACCCACCCAACTCAATCTAGAGTTCTGCAGGATCAGAAATTTCTGACACTGTTGTAGTGGCTTTATGAACTGTAATCTGATTGGAGACAAAGAAGTAATCAACTCTGGAAGAAAGGACCCCTCAAATAAATATGCCCACCCATTAAGTGAAGAGCTCTAGTCTCTGTCCATCTTTCATGTCAACAGATAATATGGTAATAGTGTTTTAAGAAATTCGAGTTAAGCCAGCCCGGTGGTGCTGAGGATTGAAGTGCTGGGCGCCACGCCAGTGACCCGGGTTCAGTAGCAGATCCGGGTTGTCGGGGGTTGGCAGGGAAGAAAGGATCGAGCATCCAGTGGACAGCTCTCCTTTCCTGGGGGGTCAGTTCTCGCCATCTAGTGGCCTAGTGGAACTGGGGCTCTCAGCGGTCAGGAACCTGCTTGCAGGAGATTTGACTATGGTGGCACTTCTGCGGGCGGGAGCGAGCACACGCCACACTGAAGTGCCATGCACCACCAAGCCAATGGGGAAAGAAAGCCTGAAATACCCCCTTCCCATTGGTAGGCGAAGGTGGGTCTAGTGGCACTGGCACCACGTCCAGTGTTGGGCTGGGGTGCCCTCCTGGTCTCTCCATGTTTGTCTCCGCCAGACACTTGCAGATGGAGTGCCAAGATGGAGTTGGTGGTCCTTGCTCCCGGGGGATGTAGATCCGGGTGGGGGGGGTCAGAGATGGACCGTGGGGAGCGCTCGAAACTAGGGGAGTACACAGAGGTTTGAGGAGGATGGGATCAGCCAGGTAAGCCCAATGACCTCGCTGGAGAGAGTCCAGTGTGACGGGAGAAGAAATAGTCAGCAAAAAAAAAAAAAAAGAAATTCGAGTTGTTACAAAGTTTCTAGGTCTTCCCTGTTTTATATTCCAAGGCCCATGGACAGTTAAAATATCTCCCCAATACTACCATCCTAGATGTATAAAGGTAAGCTTGAACATTCCTAAATAAATCTACCATGGAAGCTTTTGCTTGGAGGGACTACACAACCCCCAATCTAACAGAAGTATTAAACCATTCTAAATCCAAAATCCCTCCCTCACTCTCTCTCTATTTGCAGATACTTGTGCGACTTTAAAAGGACCTCCATCCAAGAGCACTGGCCTTCTCCTATGGACCACACTGCTGGCCCCTATGGCCACTATGACTAAGCTTGCTGTATACCACATAATACTGGAACTGGACCGTGCTAGAGAGGAGCCTGTCTTCTTACGGTTCTTCATGCTATTAACATTCAGTGAAGTAAGTTTTAGTACATCTGTCAAATAATTAGCCAACAAGAACTGTAAAGGGGGGGGGGATGAGTGATACCATTTACTACTATGGAGAAAAAAAAAATATTTATTTTTTTTGAATACAAAGCTTCTGGTAATGCCTCAGAGTCCCCTTCTCCTTCTGCATCTGCTCCTGAGGTCTCAAATGCTGGAAAGCAATTTCTGGTAGGAATATCGTCTTCTCAACCATCTTAGTCTTTGGTTGTGACCTTGCACTCCTTTGCTTGTAAAAAGTAAAAAAAAAAAATCCTCATTCGGCTAAGGAGGCACTGTAGTCTATACTTCCATGTCCTCTGGGATGTGTACTAGTAAAGTATCCTCTACATTATGCTCTGTTTGCGAAGAAGGAGAAGGATCCTCTGGTGAGGGTTCAAACTGTGCTGTCACTTGCATCTGTTCTTCCGGAGCTGGAGATCTCAATGGGGTGAGGTGGGACACGATAAGGTAATTCTAGTGGGGGGGCAGGAGGAAGTAAGCTGTTGATTAACTAGAATCTGCAGCTTATCCATCAGGTAGGGAAACGGGCAGACTGGGTGGGCCAAGCGGTCCTTATCTGCCGTCAAATTCTGTGTTGGGCCTCCAGTGCAGATGTGCTGGGGGTCTTACTTACCTGCAGTTGTTCAGTAGAGATGAACAGCTGTGAGTGGGATGTTTCACTTCCATCAAAATTCTGTAGCTTTTCATGTTGGGCTTGATAGACCTTGTCCTCCTTATCACAGTACATGTCCTTGTTGAGGGCCGCCCAGGGACACAGTGTACGTATGGCCAGACTCCTCATAAAGATTGTATTTC
Source organism: Neoceratodus forsteri (assembly GCA_016271365.2). NCBI lineage: Eukaryota > Metazoa > Chordata > Ceratodontiformes > Ceratodontidae > Neoceratodus > Neoceratodus forsteri. The sequence continues at coordinate 1,206,969,693 of CM057456.1, forward strand.
ACAGGGCTAGGGCATTTCATGCTGGAATGGCCTGGTTGCATGCATCGGTTACGTAGCATAGTGTAGCAGGCAATACTCAAGTGTCTCAGGGAGCTGCATCTATGGCAGGTTTTGGGTGACCCTGCTTAAGAAAAAAGCTCCCATCGCTCGTTATGTAGAAGCTACTGGGAAGATGGACAGTACCCTATTCTGATGTATGCAGTCACCCACCGCTGGTACGAGTGACACTTTATGTTGAGAAGGCTGGGAAGCTTCTCCAACATCTTAGGGTTTTTACTGGAAAGAAGAGTAGTTGGGTTTGACATTAGCTCCTCTTCCAGAGTGATTTCAGAATCCATCATGTCTTCCCAGAATTAACTCACACGAAAAGTTTGTGTACATCTGGTATATCAGGCTGTTTTTTTGCGAAGGGGTCTGTGCACTACTCCCAGTTCCCTCTGTAGGAGTCTCATTTACCATCCCACACCCACAGAAGCACTGTGGGTAAATTTGGAGACAGGCGATGGCACCACAATACGCACAGGGGTTGTATACAGACCCCTTTCTCAGGGGGAGGAAATGGACAGGGAAATGATAGAAAGTATACTTAGAATGGCAGAAAAAGGGGAGATATTGCTGATGGGTGATCTGAATATGCCAGATGTTAACTGGAGTGCAGTTGCAGCTGCCACTCAAGAGTGCAGTTATTCTAGATGCCCTACAGGGACATGCCTTGAACAACTAGTACTGGAGCCCACTCGAGAGGAGCAATAGTAGACTTGATTCTCTCAAATGGAGATGGAGAGAGGATTACAGATGTAGAAGTGGGTAGCCATTTGGGAACTAGCGACCATCGAACAGTATGGTTCACAATAAACACAGCAATAGAGTCAAGCCATACAAAGACAAAGTACTGGACTTTAGGAGGGCTGACTTTGCCAAAATGGGTGAGAGCCTAAGGAATGCACTAGCAAATGGGCAGGAAGGAGGGAGGAAGAACAATGGGAATAATAAAACTGCCATCACAGAGGTAATGAGCTTTTGCGTGAAGCAAATAAACAAAACAAGACGATGTAAGAAACCACTATGGTTCTCAAAGGAAGTGGCAGTGAAGGTTCAAGAGAAAAGAAAGCATTCAGGAAGTACAAGGAATCACAGAAGGAGCAGGACAGAGAACTGTATCAGTTAAAGCAAAAGGAGGCTTGAAGGCAGTCAGAACAGCAAAGGCCCAAACCGAGGAAAAGATAGCCAACTCAGTTAAGAAGGGATAAAACCTTTACAGGTACATCAGGAGCGAAAGGAAGACCAAGGGAGGATAGTGAGAGCTTAATAAAGGGAGGAGGGTGGGCAGAGGGACTCGTGAAAAGGCAGAGATACTAAACAAATATTTTTGCTCAGTATTTACAAAGGAAGAGGGGAGGTACATAAAACAAACAGTAGTAACACGCTGGATACAGAAGTTGATACCGCCCATTTACAGAAGAAAGGGTTCTGAAAGAACTCTTAAAACTGAAGGTGGACAAAGCAATGGGGCCTGATGGGATTCATCCCAGAATTCTAAAAGAACTAAGGGTAGAACTAGTGACACCACTGACTACCCTTTTTAACAAATCATGGGAGGATGGGGTGGTACCCGAGGACTGGAGGAGGGCAGATGTGATTCCCCTTCACAAAAGTGGGAGCAAGGCAGAAGCAGGAAACTATAGACCTGTTGGTTTAACCTCAGTGATAGGGAAAATGATGGAATCACTTCTAAAGGAAAGAATTGTCAGTATCTAGAGGCCAGAGGGGCACGGACCCTAGGCAGCATGGATTCACAGCGGAAGGTCATGCCAGATGAATCTGATAGATTTCTTTGACTGGGTGACCAAAGTAGTAGATCAGGGAGGGCTATGGACATTGCCTACCTAGACTTTAGCAAGGCATTTGACACAGTCCCACACAAAAGATTAATATACAAGTTAGCCAGCCTGGGAGTGGGTCCCAAGATGACAGCCTGGGTAAAGAACTGGCTGGAGAACAGGACACAGAGGTAATATAAATGGAGTCCACTCAGAAGAAAGGAGGGTTACTAGTGGGTGTACCGAGGGTTCAGTATTAGGACCGGTCTCTTCAATGTCTTTATAAGCAACACTGCAGAAGGACTGGAAGGAAAAGTATGTCCTTTGCAGATGACACTAAGATCTGCAACAGAGTTGATGCACAGGGTGGGGTGGAAAGGATGAGAAGGGACTTGGCAAGGTTAGAGGAATGGTCAAATGTATGGCAGCTTAGATTCAATGCTAAGAAGTGCAAGGTAATGCACCTGGAAACAAAACCCAAGGGAAAGGTACACAATGGGGTGAGATACTAACAACAACAAAAATGAGAGGGACCTGGGGTGGTCATATCAGATGACCTAAAGATGGGCAAGCAATGTGAGAGGGCAGCAAGGAGGGCTGGGGGATACTGGGATGCATAGGGAGAGGCATCACCAGTAGAAAACAGGAAGTTATTATCCCTCTGTACAGACAGCTGGTGAGACCCCATCTGGAGTACTGTGTGCAGTTCTGGAGACCCAATCTCCGCAAAGACATAGACAGGATGGAAGCTGTCCAGAGGAGGGCAACTAAAATGGTGCAGGGTCTGCACCGGAAGACATATGAAGAGAGACTTAAGGAGCTTAATATGTATAGCCTCGAGGAAAGGAGGGAGAGGGGGGACATGATAGAAACTTTCAAGTACCTCAAGGGAATCAACAAAGTCCAAGAGGGTAGCATCTTTCAAAAAGAGGTGTGCAAGAACAAGGGCACAATTTGAAGATGGGGGGCTCAGAGGTCATTTAAGGAAATGTTTTTCATGAGAGGGTTGTGATGCATGGAACGGCCTTCGAGGAGGTTGTGGAGTCAAATCAGTGTGGAAATTCAAGCATGCATGGGATAGTCATAAGGCAGTTCTGGGGGTGGGGGTAGGATGAAGTAGGCTGCTGGTTAACTAGGATCTGCAGCTTATCCAGTAGGTAGGGAAATGGGCAGACTGGGTGGGCCAAGCGGTCCTTATCTGCCGTCAAATTCTATGTTTCTATGTTTCATAATAGTCCTAGGCTTGGTCATAGGCTCAGTGGTAGTTTCTATGGAGTCCCCAACAATCTGTTGCATCAGTGTTACTGGTATGTCCCTAATATAAGAAGCAGTCTGCAAGGTAATTTGAAAGTTTTGCTTACCTCAGAATTACCACTAACTGTCTGTGTCTGTTTACATGTCCACTGCACTGTCAATGGCCCTGTCAGCTGTGCAGGTTGTGGTGGCATTCTCTCATCCCAACATATCAGCCCCTCTGAAGTTGCTGCCATGTCCTGCTGTATACTATGAATGCTACTATCAGGCCAAGGGTCTGTAACTCATTTTTTGCCATCTGATGATCTCTTCCAGCCAGCTATGATCAAAGCCTTCTCCAAACTCCAGTCCATGTCATTGGGACAGCTGCCGTCTGTACTGAGATGCTGCATTTGGAACCGCTGTCCATATTCTTGCTTGTAAATATCAGACTTTTGGGGGTAATCTTCGTTTGTCAAAGGCGTGGCATCTATTATCCTGTCCTGGCAAAACACAGACTTTTTCACTAGTCGAGGGGGTCATGGAGTTCCCCGCTTCAGCTACCATAGAAGGCGAGTCCTGGACAACTGGCTGGGATTTGTTCTGTTTTTGCTGTATCAGTTTCTGTTTTTCCCTCTTCTTCCAACATTGCTAATAGCACTTTTTTCCCCTGGCATCCATCTCTTGCTTGAGTAGCTGTTTCTCTGGGGTCCTGTCATTCATAATTGAGTTAAAGTGTGGTCTGCCATCACTAACTCCGTTTCATCCCTCCCACGATACATATCACAACACACCTGCTGGACTTCTAGTAAAGCTGTGGCAGACAGAGCAGCCATCCCCCCTGCCCCTCTTGATACTACTGCTGCTTTCTCCATTCTGGGATCCACCATACTATCAAACTAACAGCCTGGCACCCCCTACCGAAAAGGAGGGGAGTTTCCCTTGTGTCATGCCCCCATCCCACCCAACAATAAAACAGGTCCATGCAACCCACCCTCCAGGACCCACCTGGAAACAAGCTATCATATCTCAGTATGCCTTTCCTGGTCATACATTACAAGTAAATAAACAAATAACTGAAACAGTCAAACCCAGGAGTCCAGAGACCCTTGCTATGGAATCTGCACAGCCTCTGCTGCTAAGTTGGGAAACTGCAATACTGGGACATAAATATAACCATTAAAAAATCATGTCACAAAAATGGTAGTAGTGAGAGTGAGATGCTACCCAATATTAACATTTTAAGATACAGTTTTCTGTGGTCAGCAGATTGCCTGAAACCATGAGTTTTAACCAAGAGGAACCAATAAGTCTTATCTAGAATGGTTGGCCTTTGTTCCTAATGAATTCAATTCAATTACATTTCTAATCAAGATAAAACCCATCAAGCAGATCTTGTTTACAATAGTGTCCTGTTAAGGCACAACTTGTGATGACAAGCGAACATGTTATAGACATAAACCGTACTAGATACAGAGAACAACTTACATGGCATTGTATGTTTACATAGGCATAAAAAGTTTCAATTTAAAGGTAAGGAAGGCCCACTGCAGGGAGTATAGTGATGAAAGTGAATGGTTATTGCTATGTATGCTAAGCCCCTGGAATGATGGTAGCAAGGTTTGTGCCCAGAGGAGAATGAAAAGGACCATTCTGTGATATCTGTACCGGAGGGTAATGATGGTTTAACAGGCACAGGGATTCTGGCAGGGAGTTCCGAGCTGCTGGGCATCTGTGACTGAAGGTGAGATATCTGCTGGCTGAATTTACGTGTAGTACCATCAGCTCATGAGATCCAGTGGAATGCAAGGATCTAGGACAGGATATGCAGGCAGGCCTCAAGTGCAAACAAGAGGAGACAATGCCTTTGACGCACGTCACAGAAAACAAGATGAAGTGCTACTCCTTCCAGTCACCCTGGGACAGCCAGTTTAATGCATGGTAGAGCTTACTATGGTGAGTGTCAAGACTACCCTATTGTAAAGCATATCTAATTTGGCCAATCTGAACTTCTAGGTACCACGGAGGAAAATTATGAAGGCAAAAAAACAATAGAACTAGTGATGTGACCGGGGAGGGAGGGGGCAGTTCCTTCATCAGTTTGTACCAGCACCCATAACATTTTAGAGATTAACCATTATATCCAACACACTTATCTTACACTGGTACTGTACTCCTGCAGCTTCAGTACATAATCGTCTGTTGACACACACAAAATAAAATTGCACCAACATCTCATTAAAGTGACCTTTTCAGCGTCTACTACATTTCCTGAAAGACACTATTTTATTCATTTATTCATTTCAAATGACTGGTTGTTATTAGAGCCAACACAGTAATTTCCATACAGTGCTGGCAGAGGGATTGTAATAGGTCACTTAGGGTTGGCCCATTCTGTTCAGCCATGCAGTTTTAATTACACAATCCCACCAAGGCTGCAAAAGAACACAATCTCTGCCAGACTATAAAAAGAAGATATTAATTAACTGGCCAGGGACTTAATGTGTTTCATGGATACAGGCTATACTATATCTACTGTAACTGCTTTGAAATCAGAACCCTGCAATCCCTGCCAAACAGATAAACCACAAACATGTCTGCTGTAACGTTCTGTATACTTGTAGTTGTTCCATTTGTAATCAACAGCCATATGTAAAATCGCTAACAAATGCTTTCTTCCCCCTAAGCAGCGTTTTAAATTAAATCTGAGCTTGCACTTCAATCGTAAGTAACTGAACACTAAGGATTATATTTTGTTTTGTGTTAGGCCACTGAATGTTACAACATGAGAAACTGTACTCTGTAAACTCTGGACAGCGATGATGTTTGATTGTTCTGTTATTTATAGAAGATAAACCACAGTAAGGCATTGTTTATATTACATTAAACCTCCAACACAATGCCTGCAATCTTAGCAATCCATCTGTACTGGAGTATAAATGCTGTTGGCCTGAGTTCACTGGGAGGAATGGTTATGTTAATTCCTGACATGTAGTGCTGTATGGGTTCCAGAGTCCCATATACATTTCTTTGCTCAAGACCTCATCCAGTTTCCATAGATTAACCTTGTTTAGCCTGCATTTGTACACAATATTTAATTATATATATATATATATATATATATATATATTTTTTTATTTCATCTTGGAATGGGACACGAGACCTGTGACAATCTATCAGGAATGGAACATACCAAAAATTAAATAAATAACTATCTGGACCAGTGTAAAACTGGAACTTCTGGGGAAGAATATTATCCTCACGTCTATTTGTTTTACCTTCATGTAAACCTAGCTACTGTATTCAGATTTTAAGTAAACTTAGTTAAAAAGAGAACCCAAGCAAGGTTCATTGGAAAAAGGTCCCTTTGTCTATACGATTCATTGTTACCCCAAGAACTTAGTATAATGGAGCCATGTTAACGACACCCTGGGCAAGACTGTATCCTCAGTTGTGCCTGTTCACCCTTCAGTACTACTGTTAGGTGGTTTCAGAAGACTACTGACACAAGGAACTTTAAATTTAATGTGTACCGTAATGGGGATTGCAGGCTGCACCTCTGACAGCACTATGGTCTATCAGTGTGGCAGACAAGAAACACACACTTGATGACATCTGAGATCCCTGTAGGCAGCTTCAGAAAGCAGTGTCATCTCCATTAAGGAAAATATTCAGAATTGTGTTTATGGTGACAAAAGCTCTTACACTTCTGTTTCTTTTTCTTGCTTTTATTCATACAAGCTGTACGCAGTTATATAAGCACTACATACGACAGATGGCATTCTGTACCCTGTGTTTTGTTTTGATATATGTAGCTTTAGCCTGTGGATCCTAGTATGCTTTGTGCTATGCACAATAATTCAGTAAAGGTACTTATAAAAAATACGTATGTATAAATAAAACCTAAACAGATGCAAATGTACTGAAAGATATTTAAGTGGTCTAAAACTAAGACGACACAACCAGTAAATGATGTGTTTAGAACTTACTCCCCAGGTGAAATATCTTGACTTAAAGAGTCACTGAACTTAATACAGTACTGCCTCACAGCAACAGATTTTTCTTTTTAGGGTGGGTAAAGCATCCCCCCCCCACCACCACCACCACCACTTTTATCATCTTTAATCACTGTGGTCATCACAGCTCCACCTGTTCCTCTAGCTGAGTACTCTGGATGACAGCACTGCTGCTCCCTGATTAGCCAGCAGGAGCTGTACACATGCAGAGTGTGTCTATGATTCTTAAGAATACTGCATATAGTTCCCCTCCACCCACAGAGGTTTTCAGCAAGCATGACTCCAAGGGAGGGTGCCCAACATGAACACTTATATTTACTTCAGAATTGGGGACATGGGATCTAAAGAGTGCAAGGGAACAAAGGGGACCCATGAAAAAAACAGAGCCATAACAATGTCCACAAGCACAGACAGAACCAAGTAGCTAGCCTTTATATGCTGTCCTTACATCTTCACGCATCGATATGGTAATGTCAAAAACTGCAGGGGCATTCTTCACACAAACAGAAAGACATATCTTCAAGGCCAGCCCAGTGGCAAAGAGGGCTGAGGCACATAATCTTTTCCCACAGACAACCCGGGTTCGGGAGCGACCGCGGGTCACTGGGTTCAGCGGGGGGAGGGGGCATAGGATTGAGCATCTGGAGGACAGATTTCCTCTCCCAGGGTGGGGTGGCTTACCTTCTCAGCCCTTGACTGCCCCCAAGATGGAGGCATGGGGAAAGTGCCAGCTGTGTGAGACGCACGAAGGGAGGGGTTGTGGCGCTGCAGACATGTGCGCCTCCGCATGCACACTTACACACACTGCAGCAGGACTAAGGCAGAAAATGGTTGGTGGACTACATGAAGCCCTGCACACCTTCCTCCACCCCACGCCATCGGCTGGCTACCTGCCCAAGTCTGAATGTGTGTCACACGATCGGGGGAGGATGGCCCTCCCCTTCCTGGCCCTGCCACAGGGGCAATCCATGGGGGATTTCCAGGGAGGTTGGTCCAGTGCAGCCAGTATGGGGCAAGAGGAGGCGGGGACAGGGATGAAACTCTGCCTGCACTGACTGAGAGGCGTAAAACTGCTATGGCAAAAGAAAGCCACATCTTAATTTGCATAACCTTTAGCTATAGATACCACTGCTAGGCTTACAGGGTATCTAGTTCCAACTGGGGGATTGAAGACCAGTCCCAGACTACCCTCTTTCACTCTGCCAGCACCCTTACAAAAGAAGGGTCCCAGGAGACCAGTTACTGGGGCATATCAAACCTTAACCACAATACTCTTCACCCTTCTTCCAGGTGTGGTGAGCACCAACAAGGAACTCTGGCACACACACCATGCCACACAATGTTTAACAGGATAACTTTACATTTGACTGTCCATGTCAAATTACTTACACCGAGCATTAGCCCTGGCACAGGAAAGAACCCGTACTCCGGAGCAATTCCCTAAGGGATTATGAGCACTGGTACAGGGGCACTCTGGAAAACACCATCCATTCATCTACCCACACTCCATTGATCCAGATGTAGCCATAATATTATTCACGTTGAGTCTGTTTCCTCCATTGCCCATGGGTCAGAAGCAGAGAGGCTTATTGGGTTCACACTCCCCCCCCCCACCCAGGAACTCACCAGAGAAGTATAGCTGACATTTCAGAATCTAAAATGTTGCAATGAAAAATGCAGATTTCATTTTATATTTCATTTTTATTTCAGGGCTGAATTGAACTCACTGTGCAATGCTCATTTGCAATGGAGACCCATTGTAAAACAATATAAGTTACATGTATAAACACTTTAAAAAAATTGAAAATTTGCAATAAAAAAACTTTACATAATATTGCTACATATAGCTCTGCTTTGCACTAAAATCAGCAACTATATGTGACCCACCCCATGGTCGGCATGGCGACCCGGGATTCACAGCCCTGCCTGATGACTATAATGTGGCACAGCTGGTTGAGGGAATTGGGTTTGACCCAAATTAGTAAATAGTACAGTGCCTCCACCCAGAGAGAATAAGTGGGTCAGGTGTGTGCCTCTGAGATGCAGTACCTTCCCACCTCCCTACACTGGACAATACCACCCACTGGAGACCACCAACAGGTGTTACCTTTCCCAAACGATAATTCAGTCAGGATGTACAAACTGAATACCCACACCTTGATAAAATGTAACAAATGAAACTGTGCTTTATTTTGGCACACAGGCCCAGAGATTGTGGAGAGAGCAGGGGTTAGACAATAACAAGTTACTGTACACTCAATCATCCTCAGGCAATTTACCTCAAACCCCACTGCATATACACACCCACCCATGCAAGGGGCACATAAGATGGCTACTTTACACAGGGTGTGATAACTTTATCTGGTATCAATAGTAAAACTATAAGCACAAGTAAAATGTTACACAGACTGCGGGTACCCAGGTAATATAACACAGTCCTGTTGCAGGCCTGATTGTAGAGCTGCCCGGGATCTCGCGGTGGTGCACCTGATGGACAATTTATCAAGCCTGCATTATAACCCCCAACAGACCATAGTGTGCTGGCACCAACCAACCTGCTTGTATTGTTTCGAACAAAAAATCTTATCACACCAACCATTTTCTGCTTTTTTCCTCCCTAGTCCTGCTGCAGTGTGTGTAAAGTATCACTGCTTTCACTCAAACTATGCCCTTCTGGCACAAACACTTCAATTCTCTCTCTCTCTCTCTCTCTCCCTCTGACATACTTGAGCCCAGGAAAGGGCCCACGGAACTTTCCTGGAGTGGGCCCTGGGGAGGACCCATGGATCTACTGAGGAGTGGTCCCTGGGGACGATCTACAGAACTACTGAGTGGGCCCTAGGGAGGACCCACCCGGAGCAGGCCTGAGAAGGCCTCAGCTCCCTAACAGACACACATCTCTGCACTGCTCGGCATCTCAGTTGAACTGCCCCTTACTTCTCAAGGGCTCACAAACTTTTATTTTCTGCCGTCACTACGTGGACAGACAGGGCTGTCTGTCAGTCCTTCTGCCCTGTCTATCCTCTGATTGGCACAAAAAGCCTGCCTGTCCGAATGGGAGGAACCTCTTGCCTCATACTCCCACAGCCCATCACTTGGATTTGCTGCTCTTCTATTGGCTGCTGTCTGGACCATGGGTCAGAAAGATGGTGGCCTTTTTACTTGAATGGAGCCCTGTGCGCCAAAAGTCTATTTTATTTCCACTGCTCTTTTCAGTGTGCTTGCCCCAACTTCAGTTGCAGCCCCAGGTGGAAGTGGCTCCGTGCTCCCCTGCCTGAGCTCTGTTCTGTGCCCCCACCCCCATGTAGCTGGCAGATCTTGCAGTGGCAGGTGCCACTCTTAAAGGTGCACGGTCCTTCCTTCTGTCCCTCAATGCCTCCGAGCCTCCGTGATGCTGACTGGTGTCCCTGGGCACACTACGGGAGGTGCTGTATGGCCGCACGTGCTTTCAGGCTCCTGCAGGCGGGCCTTCCAGCACCGAAACACTTGCACCAACTGCAGCTCGATCTGGCACACTGCAGTGCAAAATTGTGTAGTTTTCCTCAGAGTACTCCTCTGGTCCCCATTTCAGCTTCAGTACAGGGTCAAGTAAATGAAGAAACGGGTGGCAAAGTTCCAGGACGGACACAGGGACTCTATGTAAGGTGCCTCCACCCCAGAGGGAGGTTACATATATTTGATACATATGAACATACGAATTTGCCAGCAGATAAAGGCCTTATGGTCCATCGAGTCTGCTTGAGTGTGCAGCCAGCATAATGCTAGATAATTCAATAACAGTGCCAGTTTGAGAACCACAGTGACAGTTTGACAAAGTAGATTGATACTATTTTTTTTAGCCTTTAGACTGATGGAAATTTGTGGCTCAGACTGCGAAAACAAGGTGGCAGTGAATTACATACAGCAATAATATGATGTTACTTGAATTCATGATGCCCCACTGGGTACTTCAATGATGCATCTGAGGTTTTATAAGGCTGATTTTGCCACCAAGATGCTCCAGACTGTCAGAGAGTACAGAATGGCGTGTTGCAAACTTCCAGTGAACTGGCAGCCTTAACACCTCCACTCTGTACCTCAGAGGAGTGGGGCTCTGCAGATCCCACACCCCCCCCCCCAGCCTCCTTATCTGCCTGCTTCCCATGATTACTCTTGGTCCCCTATGAATCCCACTTATGATATGTCCTTGCCTGGCATGCTACCCCCAAAGGGTTTTTCTACTTCTGCAAACTGTTCCCTAAAAGACCTTGAGATTACAGCTAGGACAGCTATAGCCCGGCTAGGGTATTGCTTGGCTTTGCCACTTAAACAAAATCCTGAGTACAGCCCACTAGTACACCAGTCCACTCCAGATAGGTTTTAGCTAGGTCCACCACTAATGCTATCCTGTGACCTCAAGCGTTCTCTCTACAATCTCTGAATTTAAAATCCAGAGCTGTGCCCCAGTTAGGTTTTTTGCTACTCAGAGAGACATGTCTGCCAGTCCAGTAAAACTACTGGGTGAAGTTTGGAGGAGGCTTGTACTGTACTCCTAGATACTCCTCCAGTTAAAATCTGGGATGCGAGTGGTCAGAGAATGAATCATGGTATTTTGCTGAAAAGCCAGACTGGAAACCAGAGAAGAAATAACTTGAGCAACATGCTGAAAGCTACCATAGCTTAGTCCATGTTACGCCCAGTTTTTCCTCCATGTTTGGGAAAAGATGTATGCAAAGATCGGAGTCTTCATTTATGAATGCTGAGCAGACACTGTAGAGAGAAAAGCCTGTTTCTAAGCAGCAGTCCCAATTACCACAATGGTTTCTTTGTAACAGCAGGGTGGAACAGCACTCTGCTAAAATAACCCAGAAACTCTGTGTGTCCTACGGCATATGAGGGACTGGGAAAGAGAAAACCAGGCTTGCATATCTGGTGCAGTTCTGTCAGTTCCTTTCTGCAGTCAGAGAGGCATAGATAGTACAATACTGTACTAATCACTTCCTTGCTTCCTGCCCTAACACTGCAGCCTAAAGCAGAAGTTGTGGGTGGACCTGCAGATATGAAACTGTAGAATAATGCCATTAGGGTAGTCTGGGTCAATGTGCTACTCTCATCAGAATCCAATAACAACCGTTATTTCCATTATGATCATTGCTGGAGTCTGCCACGAGTCTTCTGTCTGATGACCGTGCTGTTCCCCAGGGTTTCTATACTGAATCCCCATCTGGAGGACTATCTTATTTATTTGTGAACTGTAACTGTAACCTGCACTGAAAGAGGGCTCCTCTCTCCTTTTCATTTTTAGCTGAGCTCTTGTGAGCCCCCATACCTGTTATTGATTTACTCTAGTCTCATTTATCCTGTTATCTTCCTGTTTACTTTCTAGCTTTGTTAATGTGCATAATTTCTACTAATCACAGCACACCCTATTTGGGTATTCCCTTATTTTTGCTAATCTATTTATTTAACTGCTGTGATCTCTAATTCTCAGTTGGTTTTACCAGAGTTGCCTTTTGAGTAGCATTTATATTTTTTTAACTGCCAGGCTTACTTCAGCTACCCTAATTAGGATTACCCTTCTACACAGTACTTTTTCACTTATTTTCCCATTTTGTTTTACTAGTTTTCTCCTCACAGGGTTAAGTTAATTTACTTCCCTCCCAGATTAAATAGTTTATTACAGGCCTCCCTGAATTTATTTCATTCTGGTCACCTGCATTTGTTAGACAGCATTCACCTTACTCAGCTTTCGCTCCTTGGAGTGAAACTTGTCCCCCATCCTACAAGTACACTGCAATGCGTGTTTCTGCCATGCTGCACTTCCACTATGCTGCTTCTATCACTTCTCTCTTTGCCTTTCTCTTTCCCTAACCTCCATCTGCAGGGGTCGAAATAAGGGGGCACCAGACAGGGAGTCGGGGAGTGGTTTAGAACTACAGCGGGAAGTGGTTAAAACCACCAGTGGGCTGGAAAAGCAAGAGGGAAGGAGGGAAAGTATTTAATCGTCGAGTGAGGACCCATTAGAATGAGCGCAGGAGGGCGGAGAAAATGAGCAGAGAATGGGGAGGGGGGCATAATGAACTGCCACAGAACACAGAGGAGAGGCAGTTCTCAGTTTGCAGCACTGATTTGATTAGCCAAATAGAGCAGGAAGGTGGGCGAGGGGCGTGGAAATAACCGAGCAGCACAGCACTGAATATATAGAGCACAGCGTGGTACAGAAGTCACCAGATAATGAAACGGTAAACTTTCACTTTTTTGGCTGTAAAACTGAGTAGTCCCATCTGTGGTTGACAAGTTTTAAAACACAGGCAGCATGATTATTTCTTTGCTGGCATCACAGTTAGTGAAAATTGTGTCGGTGGTTGTTGTGGACTCCAGCAAGTGAAGTTATGGGCTGGTAATCAATCACAAATTGGAGGTCCGAATCAGAAGTCTGATTGACTTCAGATTCTTGTCCTACCATTCTGTGGTTGATTATGGCAGTCCATAAGTTCACTTGGTGGAGTCCACAACCACTGACACAATTTTCACTGACTGGCACACTGAAGCAGGCATTTAACTCGCAAGCCGGTAATTGAAGAAAGGAGCCTGTCACACAGTCCTTCAACCGGGAGCCCGAGCCCCCCAATCTAACGTTAGATCTGTAGAAGTGATACTGGCTCCTTCCTTAAACTGGGAGCCCGATCATCCCCCCCATCAAGCACCTTTCATCATGTGAGGGTGCAAGTAATTTCAGTCACCACAAGATATCTGTTCCCATAAATGACCACAAATGTCATTTTACCCTGCTGGCGAAAATTGGATCCCGCTGCGCATTCAGCTTGCTGCTTGCTTTAGCTTGCATATTTGCACTCTGAAGCTGCTCCTAAATACTTTTTTACTGTGAGTTGAACTCTGTGTGTTGTCACCTGACTCTTGTCTCAAGGAAATGTCTACACACCGGGTTTGGGGCCAGCCCATATTAACTTGAGTGGCAGGTTGGTCACGAGTGAACAATCCTCAGATCACATGATGGTCTATCGAGAAGACCATTCGGCTACCAATTAACTGGCTAAAGATAATGTGTGGCAGACCATTGGGTAACCTGCCTGTCACACATTATCTTTCAGCCAATGTGCTTGGAGGGCTGGAGAAATCTGTGTGGTATGAAGAGGCAGCTACTTGCCTCGTGTCATTTGAGATACAACGATCTGAGAGAGAAGACATGTAATACAGTCTTGCTGAGAAATCCAGTTTGAAACTGAAATATTTGAGATATTACTAAAGAAAGGCACTCATAATAGTGCTACAACAGCTAACTAGCCCTTGGGAGATTTTGAATTTTTCCCTTTGTTCAATTAGTTTTGTGAAAAACTTAGCTGTATTAAATTACTGATGTGGGGTAGTGGGAGTGAGCAGATTTTTTTGTTTTACTGAGAACTAAAACGAGAGTGTCAAAGCAAGCTTAGCAGAGTTGTTTTACTGAGCACTAAAACTTGTTCTTTTATCAGAATTTACCCGTTTTTGCTAGGTTTTTTTCTGGAAGTTATCTTGAATTATTCAGGGGGAGGTGTGGAGATCTGATAAAAAACGGTCTTTCACATAACAAAAGCCTGCTAGACTGACTTTGAAGTAGTGTAACCCTAAAGCTTTTCTTAATTCAAAAAGCCTAACTTGTGTGATAAAATGCTTTGTAACAACAGAACTTAGTGTTACTGTTTGTAACACTAAAACCATTTGTCCTGCTGACATTTTATTGTTAAGTGACTAAGGCTGTGGCTGAAAATAAACACTCTGCAGTTAGTTTCTGAGTATAAGTTTTAGGTAAACTCTGGGTAAATTTTAAAGCACCTGAGCATCTGAAGACCCAACCCTGTAAGCACATTCTAATCTTGTTAAACCAGGGGAGATAATATATGATTTTACAAGAAAACATTAGCTTGAGGTCACAAGACACAGTCTTGTGAGATCTTGTTAAGGGGCACTTAAGTTTAGGTTGTGTATTTTCTCCTTGAAACCAGCCTGCACTACCTTAAACAAAAAAAAAACAAAAAAAAAACAAAATGTTGGCTTGATGTCCAAGGAACTTGTGAGCACTTCGAAAAGGTGCCCTGTATTCGCCTTGTGTATTTTCTTCCTGACAACCAGATAAAAACAAAAAAATAGGTTCTTTAATAGCCCTGTGGTCTACTTGTTAACTGTTGTACCTTGCTAAAAAAATATCTAGCCTGGCTAACTGGTCCCTGGACCTGTGAGCATCAGCACGATTTAGTATAAGCCAAGGTTCATTAGCCTTGCTTGTGTCTGCTTGTTAACTGTTGTAACCTTGAGTAAAAAATTATCAAGCTTAGTCAGTGGTCCCAGGACCCTGTGAGCACTAGCACAACTAAATTACAAGGTTCATTTTAGCCTTTTGGTCAGTGCTTGTTAACTGCTGTATCTTGATTAAAAAAATTAAATCTAGCTTAGCTAACAGTTGGTCCCAGGACCCTGTGAGCAACAGCACAACTTATTGCAAGGTTCATTTTAGCCTTGTGGTCAGTGCTTGTTAACTGTTGTAACCTTGATTAAAAACATTATCAAGCTTAGTTAATGGTCCCAGGACCCTGTGGAGCATTAGCACGACTACATTACAAGGTTCATTTTAGCCTTGTGGTCAGTGCTTAACTGTTGTACCTTGATTAAAAAAACCATCAAGCTTGATTAGTGGTCCCAGTACCCTGTGAGCATTAGCATGACTATATTACAAGGTTAGTGGTCAGTGCTTGTTAACTGTTGTACCTTGATTAAAAAAATTAAATCTTGGCTAACTGGTCCCTGGACCTAGCATCAAAGAGCACGACTTATTACAAGGTTCATTTTTAGCCTTGTGGTCAGTGCTTGTTAACTGTTGTACCTTAATTAAAAAAAATCTAGGTCCTTAGCCTTGTGGTTTTCTTTACCTGCCTGTTTTAGGGAGCCTTAGCCTTTGGGAAGTCAAGCCCTGCTGGCTTTATTGTAATTCCATGCACTAAAAAAAAAAAATTGTCAAACGTTTGATGTCTCTTGACACTGACAGTACTACCCTGTGAGTACTGAGGTTCCTCAGCCTGGTGAGATATCCCTGCTCAGTGCTGTTGTATTAAAAAAAAAAAAAGACAGACAGTAAAGTAATTTTCTTCATTTTATTTTACTTGACCTAAAACAAACATCTCAGTTCATCCCATTCCTCTGGTCATATTGAAATAAGTCATTTCTTAATTACAATTACATCTAAGCGTAGCCTATCTCCTTCCTATGGTGGTCATCATGTCACTTCTAAGTTTTGGGTTTAGTGCATCTCCGAAATGCAAGCAGCCTGGACCTGATGCAACAGAACAATTACCATCCTCCTCTTCTTTGATGTCTTTGACCATAACACCACCAGATAGTACAACTTCTTCTCCAGCTACTACCCTAACTAATGTAAAGAAAAAACAGGCCCACTCTTGTCATGTATCCACAGTGCACTTGTGGCAGTGCCAAAAGGACAATCCAGATTTGTCATGGTTACAATCTAATGCAAAAGATGACATTGCCACTAACATTTGGTGCAAGTTTTTTCGAGAGAAAGCAGATATATTCAGAAAGTGGGCAACTAGAGCCGTTAAAATGAGCAGTGTGGATTCATACATCAGTGAAACTAATAATGTCAAGAAAACTAACTGTGAGAGGCATGCTGTAACAGAAGGCCATAAAGAAGCAGTGGCTGCTGTTTTAGCTGATAGTATGCCCTCAGGCGGTGAAATTGAAAAATGCATCTTAAAAATGAATAAAAAATATCTTTACAAATTAGAGAAACTTTTTGATATTGCCTACTTCATTGCTAAAGAGGAGGACCCCTTCCTGAAATTCACGGAACTAATATCATTGGAAAAGAGACATGATGTAGAGCTTGGCGAAGCTTACGCCAATGAGAAAGCGTGTGCCACATTCATCGCAGCTATTGCCGATCACTTAAGAAATCCAATTGCGAGTCACTTCACAGGAGAAGCAACACCATACAGATATCATTCTGTCTTTACGGATGGGACTACTGACAGGACCACCACGGAGAAGGAGATTGTGTATGCCAAAATTCTTGAAATTGGGCAACCTACTATGAAGTTTATAGGATTAATTGATGTTGATTCTGGTGATGCAAGTGGTCTGAAGTCTGCAATGACTTCAGCATACTCACAATTGTTGGGACAGGACACGGTCGACCTAAAACAGTTATCCTGCATTGGTGCAGGAGCAGATGGTGCATCTGTCAACTTTGGACGTAATAAGGGCTTGATGGCATTGTTGACAGAAGAGTGCCCATGGCTTCTTACCATTCACTGTGTTTCTCACACACTTGAATTAGCAGCTAAAAACAACTATTTTCATAGACCACTGACAACATATTAATATCAATATTCTATTTTTATGAGAACTCCCCAAAACGTTATAGAGAGTTAAGAGTGGCGGAAGCCAATCAGACCACCTGCATTACATTTACAAAATCACAAGGAACACAATGTCTCTCACATAAAAAAGACTCTCTCCATACCGTGCTTCACAATTACAGCAGCATACTTGGTCACCGGGATGAGCCTGTGTCTGACACCAGACGGGATATTCTAGCAGCAGACAAGGCAAAAGTTAAGGGATTTAGAAAACAGATATGCAATGTTAAATTTCTGATCTTCTCACACTTCTATTCTGACATACTCACAGGTCTTTCAACGGTCTCCGGCATTCCAGGATGCACATGTATCCCTTCCCATCGTAACAGATACTGTCAGTACAGTACTCTCGGGAATAGAAATTCTCACGGCACAGGATGGAACCACACTGGCCAAGTTCAGGAGAGAAGTGGTTATTAATGAGGAAGGGACAGCAATGTTTAAAGAAATTGAGCTCCAAGGGGAAATAAGGGATGCTCTTTCAGCTCTTGCAAAGGAACGTGAAGTGATTGTAAACAGTGTAATGGACTGTCTCAACCAGCGCTTCTTGAGTTTCGCAAAATATCCATTGTTAAAGAATGGCACTGTCACTGGCCCTAAAAACTGGCCTGACAATGATCACGAGCTTTTGGAATTTGGAAATGTGGAGATCCAGTTTCTTATTAACCACTTCTCTCCTGTCTTGCTGCAGAATGGATGCGATGTGCATACTACAATGACAGAATGGAAACTGTTGAAACAGAATATTACCAAGTATCACAAGCAGCTCTCATTCGTTGAGGTATGGTGTGTAATCTTCCACAGACCATCTCAATACTTCAGCAACATTCTTCATGTCATAGCTATAGTACTTGTGTACCCAATATCAAATGCCACACTAGAAAGGGCATTTTAAGCTATGAAAAGGATTTGTTTGGACTGGAGGGCTAACCTGAAGACCAGCACCATAGCTGACTTACTTTTAATCTCCATGGAGGGCCCAGAACCACAAGATTTTTGCAGCACACCATCAGTAAAACAGTGGTTTGTAAAAACAAAATGTAGGTTGGGAGCAAAACCTCACAGGTCCGAAACAGCAGGCAAAGGCAAAGTAGTGGTGGAGGAAGTTCACATCATGTCATCTAGTGAGAGCGAGAATGAGGAGGACATCCATCATTCTTTGAAACAAAATTCAGATGAAGACTAACAACCTGTGGGGAATTTTAGCTGCTTGTGATACTTGCTGTTGTTAAACAACTGGACTCCACCACCACGCATTACACACAAAATGTAAAATAACGACAAAAAAAAAAAAAAAAAATCACACCACAGTTGGAATATTCTTTATTTAATGAGAGTCTGTCTGTCTTTGTTTAAAATCTTCCAAGCAGTATTTCTGGGCAACTGTTGTTCTTTGCTTGCTTGACTTCTACATAATTCTGCTCTCTGCCTGACTTTCTGGCCCGAATCTGGTCTTCTGCTTTCTCTTCTCTCTTCCTTGTACTACTCTTGGCTCTTTATCCGTGCCACAGCAAAACAAACAAACAAAAAACAAATATTTTTTTTTTTAATACAACTACATTTTTCTTCATTTTTTGGTGAATAGTTCCTGGTCGGCCTGAGTAGCTCCTGGTTGACCAAAAAATGCCAATAACCAGGAGCTATTCTTGGCTTCCCATTGCCAAAACCTGATTTCTGCCCCTGATCTGCCCCCTACCATCCCTTCCTCACCCTCTCCCACCCTCCCATCTTCTTGTCCCCCTGCATTACCTCACTCTCCTTGGCATCCTGGCTACAGTCCCCTCTCACTTTCTTGGCTTCATTTCAAAACCCTCAAGTCTTTTCTACCCTCCTACCTCCCTAACTCTTATACATCTTAACCTCCCACTCCTTCCTCGCCCCATAAGCATCTCATAGGTTCTCTTAAGCTCCTCATCTCCCTGCTGCTTTTAGTTGCAGCAGATATTGAGCTCAACACTGACCCTTCCCTATCTTCTCCTCTGTCAACATCCACAGCCTTCTCCCCAGGATCAACCTGTTGCAACTACTTACGGTTAACCTTAAACCTGATGTGTTGGTGATCTCGAAATCTTATCACTCCTCCAACAGCCTTGATTCCTCTGTTGCCTTCCCAGGTTTCACCATTACATGTCAGGATTAAGCACGGAGGGGTGGTGGCGAGGCCATCTTCCTCTCCTCAAACATTCAGTTTGAGCCTGTGCTCTCCATCTCTATCCCCTCTGCCTATGAGATGCTTCTTCTCAAACTCTCCCTTCCCTTCTCTGCAGCCATATTTGCTGTTGGTGTCTACTGCTGCTTTAGCATGTCCCCACCTTCAATAATAGTTACCTCCATCTCCTCCCAGGCCTCCTCTGGTGAGTTTCTCGTAATAGGTGATTTCAGTTTAAATTGGCTCTCCCCCTCTCCTAATAAATTTTGCCTTAAAGTGAAGTCTCTCCTTTTAACTCAGCTTATATTTTGTCCCTACTCACTTTAATTTCAAATCTTTAAATCACTCCCTCTTCGACTGGTTTCTTGTCCCCCCCACCCCCATCATATTGTGGATGCTAGCACCCTCACCGAAGCCCTCAGTGACCACCACATGATTTACTGTGTGCACAAGATTCATTGTCCCAAAGCTTCCCCCAAATTCATGACCTGGTAGGCACTGACTGGTCCCCTATTTCTACAGCTGGCAACATGGACAATGCCTCAAATTCTTCACCTATACATTTATGCCTGTCTGGGATCATCACCCCCCAGAAGAACCAGGGTCCAGATTCCACACCTTCAATGGCTCTCAGCTGAGTTGCTGGTTTGTCACCATGTGCATCACCTTGCCTGGAGGACCTACAAACCTCTGGCTCCACTTCTGACCTTACTATTTACAGACCTTCATAATACCTGTACTATGCTACTAGGGCTTGTAAAGTCTGAACACTTTGCATCCACACTCCAGAAAGTACAGCTATGTAAGAACTTATTGTAATAGCAGATTTTCCAGAGAATCTCTCATCAGGCCACATCTATGGAACTATAGCCGCCAGGCACTAGGACCACATGGAAACTTTTTTGCTAGCAGTCTTCTAGGATCTGCCCATGATGACATCATGTGTTAACATCCTGAGCATATAAATGTAGGTGGCCCCGCACCCTCCTCAGTTCACCTGCCAGAGATCATATACAAAGGATCTCCTCCTGGAGAACTGAGGGAAAGCTAGTGGCTCCCACCACTGAGAAAAGTAAAACAGAAGGTAAACCATCCGGGAGAGAGAGACAGACAGCAGCAGAGAAGCCCTAAGGCCATGTGGGGCTGAGGGTGGGATGGCATGGCCCTACGAGAGATTCTCTTGAAGATCTACTGTTACGGTAAGTTGTTACATAACTGTACTATCTTCCTCAAGGATCTCGCTTTCATCACCCCACACCTATGGAATGAGTCCCAAGCAGTACTGACAGAAAGACAGTCTGCGTGGCTAGAAGCCATAGGCCTAAGAAAGGAGGCCTTGGAGCACAGCCAGCCCGAAGCCTGCCCTCCTTCTAGAGACAATGTCCAGACTGTAATGTTTAGTGAAAAAGTGGACAGTACTCCAGGTTGCAGCAGCACAAATCTCTGCAGTTGACATTCCTGAAACAGGCAACAGAGTTGGCCGTGCCTCTGGTTGAATGGCCACGCACAACCCCAGGAAGTTCCTTACCATACTTCCTATAACAAAAAGTAATATAGTTGGCCAACCATTTGGACAGGCTCTGTTTAGAAACTGGTACACCCTCTTTCCCAGGGGCGATGGAAACAAACAGCTGCGAGGACTGCAGCAGGCCTTCGTGTGATGAACACTATTTCTGAGTATTCTATGTACATCTATGTACATCTGAAGTATGGAGCAATGCTTCTCCCCTGGATTGGCATGCTCCGGACAATAAACAGGCAAGTGGATGGTTTGATTCAGGGTAAACTCAGACACCACCTTTGACAAAAAATTAGGGCTGGTATGCAAAGACACCCTGCCTTTGTGGAAAATCAAATAAGGAGACTCACATATAAGAATCTGAAGCTTGGAAATCCTTTGAGCAGAAGTAACAGCAACTAAAAATAACGCTTTCCTTGACAGAAAGCGTAGCTCACAAATCGTGGCTGGCTCAAATGGAGCTAAAGTAAGTTTCTCTAAAACAACATTCAGGTGCCAAGCTGGGACTGGATTGCAGATGGGAGGTGTTGAATGAAGAATGCCTCCCAATAACATATAGGACACTTCCATTTGTGCCACAGTATGGCCATCTACTGGCACATGGAAAGCTGAAATGGCTGCCAGGTGCACCTTCATGGAAGAAGCACTTGCCACATTTTCCAGCGAACCTGTAAACATTCTAATTGATCAGGATGAAGAAGTTTATAGTGGGGTTGTGCAAGATCTGAATGAAAAACAAGGAGAATTGTTAAAATGAAAAAGTCACTCCTTTTTCAAAAACTATGAAGGAATCTATAGAAAAAGTTGGAAGCCCATGAAAAAGACATTGCTGTATGAAAACAAACTAAATTAGAGATTCAAAGGATTATGAATTGAATCAAGTGTTCTAGTAGCAAAAACCCTCACAATCTAATAATAGAGGAAGGTCAAGATCACGCTCTGGTTCAAGAAATTATAAAAATAGATCCAAGAGCCATTCCAAATCACAAACAAGAACTGTGAATGAATCCAATACTGAAACAACACGGGATACTAACACTACAAATGTAAATAAACAGGTCATGTCTTTTTTCAGACAACACTCAGACTGCCTTACAGACAACCCCCCCCCCCCCGAAGAAACAAACAAATAAAACAAAACAAAAAAAAAAACATAAAACCAGGCGTGGTAAATGTGGAGGAAGCAGGCACAAGCAAAACATTAGTAGACAACCTGAGAAGCAGAACACAAAAATTGTGCATTTGTCTGTCAACTTGCAGATATCCAAAAATGTGTTATTGAAAGGGGTCTGTTGTTTGTACAAGGTAAACTGATTTGAAGTATTTGTGAACATCAAAAAATTCTTCAGAAATCTCAATTTCAAGAACTATTTCTGTAAAAAAACAAATCATGGGCTTTGGTACTTTTTCATAATTCCCAACTTTTGAGGATGATATACAATCACTTTGGATTTGGCTCCTGAAGCAGGAGGGATGTCTGATGAAACTGCTATTACAAGCCAAGATATTGTTGTTTTTTCGCAGATATTCCAGAAACGCTCCATCGTCAAACAGACTTCAAAGCACATTCCAAGTTCAATCCACTTCCAGGCAACAGTGCAACACTTGTGAATTTTCAAAATCTGGTACAAAGAGGCATTAATGCTGTTTTCTACTAGATGGAGATGCCACAGTTACAATTTGACACATGAAGAATTGTATGCTTTACTGGAGATAAAAAATAATGACTCGATTGTGATAAAGGAAGCAGACAAAGGGGGGAAATTGTTAACCTCAATAAACAACAATATGAAAACGAAATATACAACTTAATGATGCTTCCAGCTATAGAAGATTACAAGGCGACCCTACTAAGACATTTAAACACAGGACTGTTTTTTTTAACAGGACTTTTTTTTTCTGCAGGTTATAACCAAATCTGAATTAGAGTTCACGCAAGTAGCTTTTCCAACTGTGCCAACAATCTATGTATTACCCCAAATTCATAAAGACCAGGCACACTCACCAGGGAGGCCTATTGTCTCTGGATATGGTTCACTTGTAGAAAACATTTCCATTTTTATAGACCATTTCTTGAAACAACTAATGCAAACACAGCCATCCTATTTGAGGGATAGTATGGAAGTTCTGTCAAAATTAAGTGGGTTTGTCTGGTCCAGTGAATATAGATGGGTAACAATCGATGTGGAGAGTTCGTACACATAAATCTGTCACGATCTGGGTTTAACATAATTGGAATTTCCTCTTTACCATTCCTCTAATTTAACACAGAATTTTCTTTGTCAGTTTATTTTAGAGGCTATGGAATTGATTCTGAATATTAATTACTTTTTGTTTGACCAAAAATATTATCTTCAGACACGGAGTACAACTATGGGTACCTCGGTGGCCCCCTCTTATGCTAATCTTTTTATGACATGGTGGAAGGGGACCACTGTGCTAAACCATGAGTGTAACCCCTTCTTCCCCCACATAGTTATAGTATGTGGGGGAGGTTTATTGATGACATATTGATTGCATGGAGGGGGAATGAATCCTCCGTTTTTGGATTTTCTTAATCTGAATGATGTGGGTCTCAAATTCACACACATTAGTGACCCCAGTACTATTTATTTTTTGGATCTAACACTAAAGGGAGTGGATGGGAAGCCAGTACAGAACTTGACCTACAGGAAAACCACTTCAGCAAATATGTTATTACACGCATCGAGTGCTCACACACCACATTTAATAAGAGCTATTCCATTTGGACAGTTTGCTAGGCTAGAAGAAACTGCTTCGTATTGCAGGATTTTGAACAACAAGCTGTTGACCTTAAAAGTCGCTTTTTAGCTAGAGGATATCCCAAAAATGTTCTTGATGAGGCTCTAACAGAGCAAGGGCTATGGACAGGGCTACTTTGCTTATTCCAAAAATTTAGGAAAGTGAAGAACAATAACCAGTTTCAGTGACTCTGTTGATTACTTATAATCGTTTGTCTGGTATCACTGTGGCTGTCATCAACAAACATTGGCATGATTTTGAGTGGGGACCCAGCACTCTACAAAGTAGTGGGTGAAACACCTCGAATAATCTACTGCTATAGGGAAAACCTGAAAGGTAAGCTATTTGTTTGTTTCCTGATGTAGAAACTAACAACAGACCTCAATGGATGCCCCTACCTCCATAGGTTCATTCAAGTGTGGCAGATGTAATATCTGCTGTTATTGTCTACAGACAAAATTGTATTCACATACAGTCCTTAAAACAGCATCCGTTCAGCAATTTATTAATTGCATTACACCTTTTCCGGTGTATGTATGTCGTGTCATGCCCTTGCCTAAAAATATATGTTGGATGCACCATTCGACCTTTAAAGGAGTGCATCCAGGAATATGATCGTTCCATAATTAATGTGGAATCTGACAGCCCAGTGGGTATGCATTTTGAGGATCATCATAACATTAGTGCTGAGGGTTTTCGATTTCTTGAATTGAACACATACCAGTCAGTCAATCGGGGGGAGACGACAGACAAGAAAATTATTGCAATATGAAGCCAAATGGATTTTTACCTTAACAGCCCACTCAATTGTGGGTTTTATAGCAGAAACAGTGATATCACTTCCTATTTAACCTACCAGAGGAGGTGGTGGGGGCTGAAATGGTGGAGGGATTCAAGAGGGCATGGGACAGACATATGAGGTTGGTAAGTGGGGGGGGGAGGGCCCTTGGAAAAGGTGATGAGTGACGGTGGAAGGGGCAGACTCGATGATCCGCTGGGGTCCTTTTCTGCCTCGTATTTCTATGCTTCTGTGATTCTGTGATATTTATAGGTCTAAATCTGGTTTGGGATATGTATACAGGTTGTGTGTGGCATCTGTGATTAAACAGTTTTTTGATTGTTAATACAACAAACTATAATGTATTTAATGTCAAATGTTTTGTTTATTTATAGCCTGTTCAGTGATGTACAATTGCTGGAGTTACCTATAAACTGGATTTATTTTTTGAACTTTTATGTTTATTAATATCTGATAAAAAAAAATCACTAATTATCAATACACTCATACAAGGCAGTAGTATGTTATAAACCATGCCTACACAAGCATTATTACCCCCAAAATTGGTGACCACCACAATTGTTCTAACATAGAGAAACAGAAATTGTCAGCAGATAAGGACCGCCAGGCCCATCTAGTCTGCCCATAAGCCCCTGCACTGGATTACTGCTTCCGACCCACCCGCTGCTGTACCTCTATGGTTCCCCTACACCTGTCCCAAGCATGCTTGAATCCATCCACAGTGCTCTTTCCCACCACGTCCTGAGGCAGACCATTCCATGCATTCACCACACTCTGTGAAGAAGAACCTCCTCACATTCCTCTTAACCTCCCACCTTCCAAATTCATGTCATGCCCCCTCATTCTTGTGCTCCTCCTGTAATGGAAAATGTCTCCCCCCTGCACCTTGTTTATACTCTTGAGGTACTTGAATGTTTCTATCATGTCCCCTCTTTCCCTCCTCTCTTCCAGCGAGTACATATTGAGGTCCCTTAATCTTTCTTCATAAGTTTTGTGTTGCAAGCCATGTACCATCTTAGTTGCCCTTCCCTGGACCGTCTCCAGCCTGTTAATGTGCTTACAAATGTGTGACCTCCAGAACTGCACACAGTACTCCATGGTTTTATATAATGGCATCACTACCTCCCTCCTTCTACTGGTGATACCCCTGCCTATGCATGCCACTGGCCCTTCCAGCTGCCTTAGCACTCTGCTTTGACGTTATCTGAAATAATATCCCCCAGGTCCCTTTCTTCCTTTCTGACCATCCGCAACCCCTCCATCCTGTAGCTTTCCCCAGTGCTTCTGTGTCCCAGGTGCATAATTTTGCACTTTTTTTAATTAAACTTCAGTTGCCAGTCCTCGGACCATTTTTCAAGCTTCCCCAGGTCCCTCCTCATTTTCTCCACCCCCCTTTGGGGTATCCACTCTGTTACAGATCTTGGTGTCATCTGCAAACAGGCAGACCTTTCCCGCCAGCCCTTCTGCAATGTCACTAATGAAGACATTGAACAGGACTGGCCCTAGGACCAATCCCTGAGGCACCCCACTGGTCACCCCACTCTCAGCAGACTGCACCCCATTTATCACCACCCTCTGTCTCCTGTCTGTTAGCCAGTTTCTAACCAAGTTTACCACCCTGTCCCCCATACCCAGCCTACCCAACTTGTTTATCAGCCTCCTATGTGGGATGGTGTCAAAGGCTTTGCTGAAATCAAGGTAAGCGACGTCCACTGTACTTCCTTTGTCGCCCAGTCAAAAAAAAAAAAAAAAAAAAACTAGATTTGTCTGACATTACCTCCCCACTGTGAATCCGTGCTGCCTATGGTCCTGGGCTCCGATGGCTTCTAGATGCCCCACTATCCTTTCTTTAAGCAATGTCCCCCATGATCTTTCCCACTTCTGAGGTAAGACTGACCAGCCTATAGTTCCCCACCTCCTCCCTGCTGCCAGAGTTGTATAGAGGGACCACATGTGCCCTCCTCCAATCTTCTGGTACCACCACCCTGTGTTGAATGACTCAGTGAACATGGCTGCCAGAGGTTCTGCTATCTCCTTTTGCAGTTCTCTTAATATCCTTGGGTATATGCCATCTGGTCCCATCGCTTTGTTCACCTTCAATTTAGTGAGCTCCTGAAGGACTCTTTCCCCCTGTGAATGGACTACTGTCCACTTCTTCACCCCCTTGGCAACTGCTGTGGCCCCTGCCCCTTCCCCTGCTCAGTGAATACTGAACAGAAATAGTTATTCAGCATTTCTGCCTTTTCCATGTCACTCTCCTTGCATTCCCCTTCCTCTCCCTTGAGCCTTGCAACTCCCCCTTGTTTTTCCTCTTTTCGCTGATGTACCTGAAGAAATGTCTTGTCCCCTTTCTTAACTGACTGTGCTAAATCTTCCTCAGTCCATGCCTTTGCTCTCCTTACTGCCTTTCCTGCTTCCTCTAGACATATTCTAGGTACTCTTCCCTGTCCTACCCTTTGGGTCTCCTAATATTTCCTGAACCCTTTCCTTTTCCTCCACCTCTCTCGAGAACCACAGTGGCTTTCTCCTTTTCTTGCCTTTGGATACCGATCTGATGCACTGGTTTGTTACTTTCAGTAAGGCTTCCTTTAGATGCTTCCACTGTTCTTCCACTCCCCCTCCTGCCCCCGTTCTCTCCAGAGTTGTTTTGATACCCCTCCCCATTTCAGTGAAGTCAGCATTTTTGAATCCAAAACCTCTGTCCTAGTATGACTCGAGTCTCTGTCCCTATGCTGAACCACACAATGTTGTGATCGCTGGATTCCAGTTGCCCTTCTACCTGGACATCTGCATTTGATCCCCATTGATCATTACTAGATCTACAATTGCCCGTCTCTGGTGGGATCAACACACGCTGCCAGAGTCCAGCCTCCTGGAGTGAATCAACGATGCCTCTGCTTCTGGCTGAAGCAGCTACACTGGTGTTGCAATCCACGTCTGGCATACTGAAATCCCTCATCAGTAGAATTTCACCTTTCATTGCCATCTTGTGTATTTCCTCCACTAGCTCCCTGTCCAGTTTCTCACCCTGTCCTGGAGGCCTGTATATCACCCTGTGTGTATTGTTGTGCCATTTCCAGATTTAAGGGTGTAATCTTTCACAGCAGGAATATGGGGGTATTCCTAACTTCTATACCCCAAATGTTACCAGTAATTTGCCAGCCTCTTCAATGGCTTTAGGTATTTACTAAGGAAGAATAAGCAGGCAGGATCAATGCAGACTCGAGGGATTGCCATTCAAACCTTTTATCTTAATAGGGCATAACCTTGAGGAAGAAAAAACATGACCTCATATTTAGTTCCCTTCCCATACAGCATCATATTTAAATAGCCTTAAACATGCAAGCCTCGAATAACCTTTTAAAGCTGCACTGATTATCTTACTTTGTATCTGGTGCCTATATCTATTACTGTCGAGGAATAAACTCGAGGCAAGACGGCTTTCCAAAATGGCGATCATAACCACCAGGACCGCATGGTCACAAACTTAACAATTAAGGCACATAGCTATTAAGCCTCTCACTACATGAATTACACCCCTCCTTCCTGAATAAAAATGATATGCCCAAAATAAACACCACAATAGATACACATAGTTAAACTAAGTGCAAGTCAGTACAGAGGTTTAAGCACACTCAAAACATGAAATTTAACAACAGTCCACATCAATTTCAAAGGAAACAGTCACTCATCTTCAGAATCCTCTCATTCTGCCCTCGATTCTGTATTTTCTGCAAACTCAGTCTCCACTTTTTCTATCCATCTGCCGGCATCTTTGGGGTCATTAAATTGCCACATTTTGCTGCTGTATACGATCCTCAGCCTGGCTGGAAGTAAAAAAGAGTGTATGATCCCCAGGGATCCGTAGTTGTCTCATGGCATCAAGCTGTTTCGTGAGACCTGGTTTGGTATGAGAGATCTGGATACAGTTTAATGTCCTCCCGTTGATGCTGATCGGGTATACTGCTGTTGTGGCTTGATCAAAACATTCCGTACCTCTGAGCCTGAAGTCTTCAATAAGATAGTCAGGGGTTGGGTGGGAAACACAGGTCTTACTCTTTCACTCTATGTGCTTTTTTGAGAGCTCCCCAATCAAAGTTCTCTGGGACTGTGACTGTTGTAACCACTGTTTCAGAAAATCCAGCACTATGGTGCCCTCGGCTCCTTCGGGGACTACAACCAGTCAGACATTCCCCACTCTGATTTCATTCTCTAGGGCCTCCATTCTTCCTTGCAATTGGGAGTTTTCCTTGGTTAAGACGTTGACTGCTGTAAGTGCCTTCGAGGCCCGAGTATCAGATTCTACCATCGATCCTTTTAATTGCTGAATGGCAGCATCATGAGATTCCAGTTTTTGTACTGTTCTTTCAATTTTGGCATCCATAGTTTGCATGGATGCCAACATAGCTTGCCATGGCGGCTCAGTCACAACAGTAAGGTTACTGGCTCTGGCGCTTCCCACCATGTCTGCGGCCTTAGATGAGTTCTGTGGTTGCTGTTTAGATTGTCCTGGCTGCTGCGTTTTTGGGCACCCCACCACAATACTGGTATCAATCTGCTCCAGAAGTTGTATAGAGAATGATTCTCCATTTCTGAGTGCTTAGGATCAGTTTTACTCAAGTTACTTCATTAATTTGCTGCTCTGTGGTGAACAGCTGATAGGAGGCACTGCCTGCCTGGAAGATGGCTCTCTAGTGCCCCCTTTGAATTGGATTTATTGTACAAATTACTGTGTGGAATTAAATTTACATTACAGTTACTCCTAATGTTGTTTTTTTTTTTTTTTTTAAACTACCTGAAACTCTTCCTTGTGATATGGATTCATTCATATATATATATATATATATATATATATACAGTATATATACACACACACATACACACACATACACAAATATATATATATATATTTTTTTTCTGATTGGCGCTTATTTGAACAGCGGCCTCTCTCTTATCCATATGGATGTCAGTACTTTAATCACATGGGTTTCAGTATTAAATATCAGTTTAATATAAGTTAAACACAAACACTGAGAATATTAAAATGACCATGTTGGTTAAAAGAACTAATGGTTAACCATTCAGCTGTTTAACTCCTTGCATGTTTAAGCTTTAGTTAGGTCATCTTTGCTGAATTTCTAAACTTGGTCATTTTTGCTGTTTTTTTTTACATTTTAACTAACTGTATTTGACACAAGTGTTTCGTAAGTGTCGGTTGTCTGTGGGAATTTGCACAGTGTTAGTTCATCTGCAGGGTTGTCCTTGCAATTTATAACTTATCTGCACTGTTGTTTTGTTACATACTGATTGTTTCCGTTACTTTAACTGTGGAGCATAATGAGCTCAGTAGTGTTGTACTCCTCCTCCTGACAAAGCGTCACAACACATACGTGAAGCGCCGAGGTTGTAGGATCACAGTGGCTCTTCGGAATGAAATGTGAATGGCAAGATTAATGTTTGCAGTAAGTTTTGATTCATTTTTAACTACTGCCTTGGAGTGCAGGTTTTTGTGTGTTTTGCCTGATGCTGCTTTCGTAATTGCACTTCCCCGCTATCCCAGTGGTACAGTGTTTTGTTTGTGTGGAACTGCATCTGAAAGGGACAGCAAGTACTCCAGAATCTGGTCTACTGGACAAGTGAAGGGTTCCAAGTGATGGGAAGCAGTCCACACTGTAAAGCACTTACACTTTTGGAATAAGTGGCCTTGGTGGAGGGCTTTCTCACCACCACCAGGACATTAGCCACCTTCTGAGACACCACAAATCCTCCGAAGCCATGCATGAGTACTGAGAGACTTGAGGGACTTGCGGTCCGGATGGACCAGGGTGTCCTGCTCCTGTGACAGCAAGCCTTTGCACAGGGGCAGGGGAACTGGAGTTTCTACTGCCAACTGCTGCAGTATGGGGAACCAGATCTGACGAGGCCAGAAGGGAACAAGAATCAAGAGCTGACCCTTCCATCTGGAGCTTGATCAGCACCCTCTGAATTAAAGGAAAGGGAGGGTAGGCATAGAGGAAACTCCCTTTCCAAGAAAGGGACAACGTGTCTTGTCAGAAAACTCCAGGCCCTGACGTGAACAAGCAGAAAAGTGGCAGATTTGCTTTGAGTAGGGATGCAAAAAGGTCCAACTCTGGGCAACCCCACCTGTCGAACAGGTCTTCCACTACCAAGATCAGCAGCTCCCATTTGTGCATTCTGGACTGCAATCTACTTAACCTGTCCCCCAGGACATTTTGGATGCCTGGAGCACGGATGACCAGCAGTTCTAGACCGTGTTCAAGAGCCCAATACTAAACCTTCCTCGCTTCTCTGCACAGGGGGTATGAATGAGTCCCCCCCTTGCTTGTTTATGTAGTGTACAACACTGATGTCCGTCTGCACCAGCAAAGGCCCTGGGAACAGGTGGTTCCGGAAGGCTTGCACAGCGTACAGAATGACTTGCATCTCTAAGACATTTATGTGGTGGGAACTCTCCACTGCTGTACAAGTACCCTGCATCTGATGAGGGCCCAGGTGTGCCCCCTAGTCCAACCCCAAAGTATCCATGGTGAGGATCTGATGAGGGGAGGGGATTAGGAAAGGAACCCCTTTGAGCAAATTGCTGGGTTCTACCCCTACACCACCGAAAAGCCTTCTTTACTGGTGATGTGACCAGAACCATTTTTCTAGATCGTCAGTGCGTTGATCCCACTGGACCCACAATGTCCACTGGGGGATCTGCATATGCAGCCTTGCCAGGGGAACCGTAACAATGGGTGCTGCCATCAGGCCCAGTAGTCTGAGGAATGTCTTGGCCGTGACATACCTGCTGCTGTAAAGAACCTGGGACTGAGCCATCAGGCGCTCAGCCCAGTCCTGGGGCAGGAAGACCAAGCCCTGAGTGATGTCCAGCATTGCTCCTATGTGTTGGAGATGCTGACAAGGAGTCAGGACCAACTTGGGCAGATTGACTGTAAGCCCTAGGGTATTAAACAGTTGCCTGGTATGTGCTAGAGTGTAAGACAGGTGCTCCTTGGACCGAGCTTTGAGCAACCAATAGTCCAGATAAGAGAAGATGTACAGTCCCTTCCCCCTGATGGCTGCTGCCACTACCACTAAGCATTTGAAAAAGACCCGTGGAGCAGATGACAAGCCAAGGGGCAATACCCTGAACTGGTAGTGTCCCCCCGAAACTGGAACCTGTGATACTACCTGTGGGGTTGGCACACCTTGATATGAAGGTACAGATCCTGCATGTTCAGGGAACACACTCAGTCCCCTTGATGCAGGAGGGACAGCAAGCCTTGCAGGGTGACCATCCTGAACTTCTTGTACTGAATATAATAGTTCAGGCCCTGCAAGTCCAGAATGGGCCTTACGTCCTCTGTGGATTTGAGGACTAGGAAGAAATGAGAGTAGAACTCCCTGTTCGTTTGTTACCAGAGAATTGGTTCTATGGCCTTTTGTGCAACAAGGTACGGACATCCTCCAGCAGCACTGGTATGTGGTCTTGAGGATACATGGAGGGAACTGGTGGCAGTCTCTGGAGGCAATTCCAGAAGTTCCAGTGTATGGCCATGCTGTATGAGCTGCAAGACTGAAGCGTCTGTCCTGATGTCCCTCCACATGTCCAGGTGAAGGGAGACACAACACCCTACCACCACCTCCTCCTGAAGTGCTGGAGGAGGGGGGGTCTAGCAAGGAGTCAGGCTGAGGCTGAACCAGTAGCTGGGGTCACACTGCCACCTCTGGGTGCTTTCCTGGTGGTGGAGGTAGGGGAAGGCAAAGCTGTTCCTGCTCTGCACTTGGCCGGCTGTTTGTTGCCCATCTTGGGTCTGTGGGTGGCACGATGAAAATGCACCCTCTGCCCATGTTTTGGTTGTGTGTGGTAGAGGGAGTAGATGGACCACACAGTCCAGCCAGAGACTTGGAGGTCAGAAAGAATATCCTGCACATCTGCCCAAAAAGTTTATAACTTTGGAAAAGGGCATTCATCACTGGCAAATCCTGACACCCTGAGCCAAGAATGCCTTCTGACACAGATGCCAGCTGCAGCTGCTCTGGCTGAGGCACCTGAAATATCATAGGTAGACCTCAAAAGGTGCTTACCTACAGCTGCTCCAGACTAAAGGTCCTTTTTCTTTTTTGTAATCCATGTTAAGTTTTTAGGGTTATACATCACAACGGAATATAGATATTCACATCAAGGAAATCAAATACTCGCTAAGATACTGAGAAAGAACATGGCACAAGTAACATCAAGCAGAATACCATAAATAAATACTGTCCTGGAAAGAATAATTTAGGGAAAGAGGAGGGGGAAGGAGTATAATAGGGCAAAAGAAAAGGGAGAGAGAGAAAAAGAAAAAAAGGACTAAACTTCTACACATAATAAATATATTTTCAAATATAACTAGAAACATAAACCCATATGCAATTGAAATAAATCAGAGTTTGTCAGTTAAGTATCAAAATGTGATTGTTAAGATCAGTAATATCATCTAGGAAACTAATACCTTTTGATTTCCAAATTGCCCAATTTAAACATTTGCCATTAATACTTATAAGACGGGGAGAGATGTAGGGATCCCATTCTAAAGCTGAGGCAACTCTCCTGCCAATATTTGTTTACTTGGCTCAAAACCAGGTTTGAATTAAATAATCTTTGGTGTCAGAGTAGAAGACCACTCTGGGGTGATGCGCATTCAAAAGTACTTTTTCTAAATGTGCCCATCCTGCGGGATCCTGACTATTATTTAACCAAAGGGACTTTACACACTGCGCCGCAATAAATGCCATATGTCTTACTCTAAAGTTGAGAAAGCTAAAGCCGCCTCTATCCCTTGGCTGTTGTAGCTTTCTTAAAAAGATCCTTGGGGGCTTATTTTTCCACACTAATTTTTTGAAGTAATGGGAGGTATATGCATATTAAGATCGATCTCTTTAATGTAGATTGCAAAACAATGGCTCACAGGTTAAATAGGATTATTCAGCAACTGATGCACACAGATTAGGTGGGATTTGTAGATGGTCATCTAGTAATCTGACTGTTCTAAAATTATTCTAATTTTTCATGCTTCCAAGGCAAATACACATCAGTATCTCTCAGATGGTTGCTCAAAACTTTAATACACCTTTAAAAAGTATTGATTTTGATCTGACAAGATAGAACAAAATTACTCTCTCATTCTGGGGCAAAATACAAGCGTTTAACATGATGACTGTACCAAAAGTGTATTACCTCTTATACTCTGAAGGCCCTTAAGCATCTCCTGCTTCTGATGCCCCTCCAGAAGGGCTTGAGCTGCCGCTTTGGCCTTCCTCCAGAGTGTGTTCTGGAATTTGACCATATGGGCTTGATAATTTGTAATTCTGAAGCTCAGCGTGGCCAAACAAAGGTCCTCTTGCTCATGAGGTCCAGTTTCCTCGACTACTTATCTGGGGGGAGAGAACTTAGGTGCTGAGGTCTCTTAGACCAATCATGGGCCACATTTATCACCACTGAATCCGCCTGTGGTTGCCCTGCAAAAAGTGCTTCCTTGAGGGAGCCTAGTACAGTTTGTCTGCCTTTCTAGGCATGGCAGGTGTCATACTTGACCTGTACCAAGCAGCCAAGCCATGGTGGCGTCCTCTGGTGCAGTCAGCAGCAGAGGAATGATCCAAGGGGGAGAATCTGGTAGTTCAAGAAATTCAACCAAATTTCTCTTGGTAATATCTTGTTCCTCAGCATCAAACCCCTAGCTGTTTGGAGCTGCTTCATCACTGAGAAGGAGGAGGGGATCTTGGGGCATACCTTATGGAATCCTTGCCTCCTGAGGAAACAGTGGAGGTAGACCTAGATGGGCTCCTATCCCATCTTCCTCTTCCTCCTCCTCTTGTGAGATGAGGTCAGGATTGTATTCCACATCCTCCTCAACAGGCTTTGAGTACTACAGAGAAGGCAATGAGGATGTTGATGCCCTGGAGTGAGCATGGCGCATTAAGACTGGTGTTGACTTGGGGGCTTGCCTGTTAAGTCCTAGCATCATTGGGCCCCAAGGAGGAGAAAGGCTCTGAATGACCTCCATAAAGGAGGAAAACATAGTCAGGACATTGATGGCCGTCGGCATCGCAGGGACACCTTGCGCGTTGATGGGGGAGGCTGGAAGCTTGGCGTTGATGGAATGGCCTGAGGCATCGACGGGGGATGCACGAGCCCCAGCATCGATGGGCCAGTGCTGGCCAAAGTAGGTCCAGTGAAGCTCACTGATAGCTGCCCCTAACAAAACAGGAATCCAAGCAGCAGGGGTTGCAGTAGGGGCATTAAAACGCCCAACATTGATGAGCCGTCGCCAGCAAAGGAAGGTCCGGCAGAACTCACTGCCAAAGCAGACCCTGTGAAAGAGAGGGTGTAGGCTGCAGGAAGTGTCGCCACTGAAGCAGATGCTGCTGCAGTGGCCAGCACAGGGTGGCAAGCGAGAGCACACCAGGGGAAGCTCATCCTGCTCCTCTCCCTCTCCTGGAGTTTTGTGTCCCAGAGGAATTGTCCTGGGCCTTGAAAGAATGGGAGCCAATGGACAGTGCTGGCAGCGAGTGGAGCTTCCCACCTGGAGCTCCTTCTCCATTATAGCTACCTTCTGTTCCAGGAGGAAGGACTGCAGAGCTTTCTGATGGTGCCGCCAGGTGGCCTGGTTGAAGCCATAGCAGATCTCCACAGGCCTTAATGTCATGGACCTTGCCAAAACAGCGGAGACAGGCGTCATGGTCATCATGGTTGTAGATTTTTCCACTGCACTAGCATTACCGGAAGAGTTCCGTAGAGTTGGTCGGCATACACAATGACAGGAATCACTTTAAAAAATAAAGAGATACCAGACTAGAGTGAGAAAAATAACAAAAGTTAAGAAACTCAAAGATTTGGTGGTCGACTGAAGCGGCCGTGTCTCCGTGGTATCCGAACTGCAACGGTCGACATCAAGAATAGAACAGAAGAGGGTGCAGGTCCGCCCATGTTTATATGCAGAGGAAGCTGACATATGACATCATCATGGGTGGTCCCTAGAAGACTGCTAGCAAAAAAGTTTCCGTGTGGTCCTAGTGCCTGGTAGCTATAGTTCCATAGGTGTGGCCGGATGAAAGAGATATCCTCGAAGATCAACCTTAATCACCCCTCTAAGTTCTGAAAGTTAATTTATGCACTTTTCTGCCTCCAATCCAGTCCCTTTCCTGTGCTCAAGTCAGACAACACTCCTATCTCTGACCCCACTGCTGTCACCTCATCTTCGATTTGTTTTCACCTCCTGTGCCTATTAACTCCTCGCCTGTCCCTCCTCCTCCTCTCCTGTACCTATCATATTGCCCCTCCTCACTTTTTCTTTTCACCCATTACCCCAGCTGATGCTCTTAGGCTGTCTTGGCTCTAAATCCTCACAGGATGGCAGCCCTAATGGTCTTTACTCTAGACTCCTATTTCTCACTGCTTATGTGCCTGCCCCCCATTACCTACCTCATCAACCTCTTATTATCCTGTGACCCTAACTCTTGGAAATTGGCTACTGTCACTCCCCTTGAGAGGGTGATCTCTCTTCCCTAGTAACTTCCGTCCCTATCTCTTCTTCTCACTCTGGTTCAACCCCATGAATACTCTGTTCTCTCCCAACTCTCCCTTTCTTGACTCAACCTCCTTCTTCACTCCCTTCCAGTCTGGTTTAGAAAGTCACACTCCACTTCCATCTCTACTCCGGCTCACTGATACTATCCTCTCTGGCATGGACAAGGGTCTTGTCGCCTCTGCCACTTCTTTCGACTTAACCAATGCTTTCAACACTGTAGCTCATCCTATTCTCTTGGACAAGCTTAAGGCAGCTGGACTCTCAGCTTCCTCAGCTGAGTGGTTCCAATCCTACCTTGAGAGCAGGCTGAAGTATTGAGGCCCTTCCTCCCCACTCCCTATCAGCTCAGGCGCCCCTAAGGTCTGTCCTGGCCAACTTCTTTTCTCCATTTTTGTAAATTACCTCCCCACTGCCTGCTATTCTGTATCCATTCATATGTATGCAGATACAGTACTCTTCATCCGGCCTCCTCTCCCCTGACCTCACAAACCAGTTCCAACTGGACTTTCAAAACACCAGCTATGGTTCCGAGAAAATCAGTCATCCCTCAATGCTAAGGAAACAGTCTCTGACTTTTAGCACCAGGCAGAAGCTTGCTAGAGTCTCCCTCCTTTGATACTCTTGATGGTGCAACTACTGAAGATGTCTTTTCCTTCAAGTACCTTGGGGCTTCACTGGATTGCCACCTTGATTTTTCTATTCACATGAATGCTGTCCCCAAGAAGCTTCACCCCAACCTTGCAATGCCACACAGAAATAAGAGAAGCATTCCATTTCATGCATGCAGAGAAGTCCTCATTAAGATGTTTCTCTCCATTTTTGATGATGGAGACATCGTTATATGCTGCTCCAAAGTCCATTCAAGATGGACTGAATCCTCTCTTTCCTTCCGTGACTTTGCCTTTGTCAAACATCTGCGTACACACCCTACTTTGCTCTGTATTCTTTCCTCCCCGTTCTTGATGCCAGATGCCTTACCCAGTGTGCTTCCTTTATCTCCAAATACTGGTTTGGCTTTCTTCCCTTGTATCTTGCTTCTCTCCTCTGTTCCCACCTTCTTCTCTCTCTCTCTTGTTCTCCCTCAGATGAACTCCATTGCTAGCCAAGCTGCCTTATTGTTCTGCTTCCCTATACTATGGGTCTCTCCCCTTCCATTTTGCTATGGGGCTCTCTACTATGCTATGGGGCTCTCATCCTCTTCTTCCTTTCCGCCTCTGAAATCTCTCCTCCGTGAGTTCTCTTTCACCCTGCAGTTGCTTGTGATATTGGGGTGGACTCCTATTCACTTGCTCTCCACCCAACACTGACACCAGCACTGCCCTGCTCCCTCTTCTTAGCCATTTCTTCCTGTTTCTTGTTTTGTTGTATTGCTTACTGCTTAAAGTTCTTTTGCCTGATCCACAATTTACTGTTTGGTAATTTATTCTTTAGTGCTCATGAAACTGTTCATGTAGATATACATATTTTCAAATTATTGTATTATTTTATACATTATACTTGGTATACATGTTCTCTTCTCTCTTACATCTCACCTAGGACACATCTGGAAATGAGCAGATACCAGCTCAGTATGACTTTCCTGCAATGACTACAAAGAAACCTGAGAAATAAACCTTAAATCAGCTAGCTTGTTCCCGGATACAGCAAGCACCTCCAAAGTTTCAGGATACGCATACTAAGCTAATGACAATAGTGGTGTTAATCATTTTTGTTTTGTTTTTTCTATATTTATTTTTGTAGTCCAGCCCCCATTCTTCCTAAAGGGAGCTCAGCCCATGCCCATGCAGCCCCCCCATGCCCAGGCTTATGCCTCTGGGCATGGCCGCCCAGCATCCCTAAGATCCATGGTAACATGCCCTGGCTTAACCCCCAGGGTGGGGACACGGGAGCAGGACTCCCCAGAGGACACTGTAGGCAGTGGAGGCACCGACAGAACCGGGCATTATGCTCAGTGGGCCGGGATTTTAGTGAATCCAGCAGTACCTGGGGATGTGGACGTGCCATGATGACCCACGTCTACCCCACTCCCCTCAGGTAATGGTACCGGCACAATGGATCTCCTTGGCCTCGGCCAGGGGTCCGTTGTGCATCAGACGCTCTAACCCTCCTCCCCCTGGGGGAGAGCAGTCTTAGTACGCTCAATCCTTCTCCCCCGGCTGGCCTCAGATGTCCAGAGTCCATTTCTGAACCCGGGTCGTCGGCATCGCAGACGGATGCCCTGCCTCTGTGCTGGCAGGCTGGCCCTATCATTTTTGTTTTAAATCAGAAAATTCACTAACTATCTAGGGCTCAGTTCCTGAACGCAATTTTATGGGCCACAAAATAGGGAAAACATGTGTCCTGTTGCGCTTGACCCATAATATTATTTACTAAGAACATTAGATTTGTGCCAGGAGGTGGGGGGCAGTGACACCTCCTCCCAACTCAAATTCTAGAATGCAAATGAGGCATTTCAGCTGTTACTGTGTGCAAAATGTGTATGTGCGCACAGTAATAGCACATTGCACACACATTACTGGCTCATTTATATGCCTACTGCAGTCCAATACACAGACATGCATAAACATGTCCTCCACTCTTACACATCCCTCACCCACACCTTGGCCCTCTTGTTGGCCGACAGCCAGCATCTGCCATTCGGTGACCGAAAATCCACTAAATTGATCCCAGGCACCCTAGCCCCAGCCCCAGACCACACAGAGTTCCTGGCAGTTCAGTGAATCTGGCACTCTCCAATCCCAGTTCCCAACACATGTCCTTTGATATTTCCGGTCCATTTGTGGTCCCTTTCCGATCTTGGACGCCCAACATCAATGCGCAGTAGACAAAGCTGTCCAAGGCCACTTCTGCCCATTAAGAGTTCTAAGACAGTCCACTGCGAATGTGCTGCAACCACTTTGTCAGCAGTAGTTAACTATATGAATGGCACAATGTACCATTTACATTCCCCTCCTTTGTGCACCAGTACATTTTGATGTGCACTGGCACAGAAGGACCGTCCAACCCTCTTTGAGCCAAGTCACAACAATTTAGTACCAGACCCTTTAGACTGAGAAAAGGCAGACATGTTTCTCTGCATGGCTCTTTGACACTAAATTTGAAAAGGTCATCTCCCTTCAGCTTTTATTTTTTCTGCTGGTCATTTCATCTCCGTTGGGATCAGATACTGAGCACAAGACAGTTTTCCATTCTTGCAACCTTTGCAGGGGATGAAAAATCCCCAAGTCCGAGGTCCGGGACTCATATTTACAGCAGCAGGACTTGAACTGCACAGCCTTGTACAGTCCGACAGATTTGCCTGTTGCAGCCACGCTTGCACGGAAGTGCGCTGGCTAGAGACACAAGGCTGCCTTCTGGACTACAAGGCCAGTGATCTTCCCCTTCCCCCCAGGAGCCAATCGCATCAGCCGGGAGCCAAGCAGGAGTGCTTACTTCGTCACGCGGCGACAAAGTTGGAGTGGAGGTGATTTTTTTTTTTTCTCCTGCTGCATTGATGTCTTTGCAAACTGAATCATACCATGGGGAGGGAGGGCATGTAGGCTGTCTCATGGATAGAACCAGCTGGAAAGAAGGACCACCCAGGACACTGCAGCCAGATCGAAGAGCCCACCATGGTGTTAGAGAAGGTTAATGATGTGTGACTCAGGGCAGTGTAGTTCTAGCAAGCAATTCAAAAATGACAATTTGTGTGGGAAGGGAAATCTGGGAAATCAACACCATCCTCGCATGCTACTCTTGGTCTGTGAATGAACTGGTCTCTGGTGGCAGTGAGGCAGGGGTACATTACTCTGCATAAAAGTGTATTTTGTAAGAACTGATTAAAAAGAAAAACATCTTGGAAGATTAAAAAAAGAAGAAAATCTGTGACTGCAGGCAGGCTGTGTAATAAGAGTCTGTGCAGGCAGGACATACAGTTAGCCATGCTTGGTCAAGGTGTATGGCTGGCAAACCACTAGGGACAAAAATTAGGATACCTATTAGTTTAAAATGATTCAACCTGGACAATTTCAGAGAGAGAAATTAGCTACAAGCTGTGATAACAAACAAGACTGCAGGAATCTATGTCACAAATGTGCTTGTGGTATGCCCTCAGTGGGTCAGACTGACTTTGTGTAACTCCTAATATTATACAAAAAATACAGGAAAAGGTCTGCTGTAATTGATTTTGGTTAATGCTCAGTCAGAGTCTTTGACCCTCTGTAAGGACCTTGATCACTCTACCTGTGTAAACTCTAAAAGAAATGTGGGAAAAACATGCAGATCTGTGTTGTTTAAGTGTACTGGTGCACAGATAGGGACATAGAGACAAATGAGCCTTTGGAAAAAATTTAGATGAAAAAACAATGCAACTCAGCAACACCTGCCACGGACTTGTATAACAAAAGGAACCTAAGTCCTGGACTTACGGCCCCCCAAAACATTTTTCAGACCCTTCTTTGAGCATGTGTTTTTCACAT
Source organism: Neoceratodus forsteri (assembly GCA_016271365.2). Taxonomy (NCBI): domain Eukaryota; kingdom Metazoa; phylum Chordata; order Ceratodontiformes; family Ceratodontidae; genus Neoceratodus; species Neoceratodus forsteri. The sequence goes on from CM057456.1 coordinate 1,207,010,428, forward strand.
CACAGATAGAATTCAAAATGTCTTTCCTGGGGCCGCCTGTAGGCCCAATGACAGTGTGCTGCCGTGACCGCTACCCTTTTTCAGAAGAAGGCCAGGGAAGCTAATTCTGCATGGCACTGCCATGCGGAAGCCCTACCAACCAGGGAGGGCTGGAACTGGGTTCAGCAGCTACAGCACCCCTTATGGAGATTTGGGGAGCATGCTGCAACACAGGCGATGTCTGCATGCTAGCAGCTGGAATTACCAAACAGTGCGGTATTTATTTATTTGAAAATTGGCGACTGAGAAAGGCATACTGAGCCGAGGCTCATTTCCAGGTGCAACCAGAAGGAAGGGAATAGGGACACAAAATACAGCAAAGACACAACTCACAGTTATAATAAAAGCAAAGACAATGAATTAATTACAAGAGTAGGTGCAAAATGAGCAGTCAAGGTACAAGCAACAAAATAAGACATTTCAGCCACCGCTAAGCCAGGTTAGGAGGCAAATGCAAGGGGAACAGTCAAGTAGAGGGAAAACTGGAGAAAGAGGGAGAGGAGGAGTTTTGACTGATACCCGAGGGAGCCAGGGGAGGCAGTGAAGTGGAGGGAAGAGGGAAGTTGGTTTGAAAGTGATGGAAGATGATAGGAAAAGGGACTGCCCAGCAGAGGAGTAGGGAAGAGGAATGGCAAAGTGTGACGATCCTTAGAGTAGAGGGACCAGGAGGCAGAGGGTATGAGGGGAGAGAGTGATAAAGGTAAGAGGAAGAGACAAAACCAGTATTTGGACAGGAATGAGGAACAGTGGATCTTGTGACGTGAGAGTACAGAGAAAAGAGCTAAAGAGGAGTAAAGTTAGCAGTGGGGAATACTTAGAGGGGAGCTGTTCACAAAGTGGCAGAAGGAGTTGCAGAGTGTCCAGTATGGCCAGGGAGGTTGAGAGAGTGGTAACATAAACAGTGTCTGCACAGTCAAAGACCGGTACCACCATTTTGGTGACAAACTTGTGGCAGACCTGCTGAGACAGGTAATCCTTACTGCAGTACAAGACAGACTTTGGCATGAATGGCCTTGACTTGGGCAGACAAGTCAAGTTTGCTATCTAGCCACACACTGAAGTACTTAAAGGACTGGACCACTTCTATAGGGGTACCATCCAAGGTGGAGCAGACAGGCAGAGCTGGGAGTCTGGCCGATTTCTTGCTGTTGCCAAAGGTCACAGACAGTTTTATTTGTGTTGATTCAGAGTTGGTCTGATTGGAACCAGCACAGGACATTGTGAAAGTTGTGCTGGAGCAGACCTTCCACAGCTGTGGTAGAATAGGAAGAGATGTAGAACTGGGGTTAAAAAAACAACAAAAACACATTGAGATCACAGATGATGGTGCTCTCAGGCCCTGTACCAGGGATCCTGATGGGCAGGCTCATGAGGCAAAGAAGAGGATGGGTCTGGGAAGCACAGGAGTACACCCCAAGGGCCTAGAAATAGGTGGACAAAATGGTGGAGAAAAAGTTACATTTAAAAAAAAATCATTATGAAAATGGTTGTGCTGTGGTAATGCAATATCACAGTGGAAGTCCTCTACAGTTCCATCAGTGTGGGATGGGGGAGGTGTAAAGTACTATTCCATTTGATTTTTTGTCTGTGCAGCATATAAAACCACTTTTATGTATAACGCATCTTTCGTAGGCAGTTTCAATGTGCGCCACACAAAGTGATAAAAATACACAGAGAATTCTTAAAAGTTTGAGAAAACAGACCATCAGGTTTCCTTTAAAAGTCATCAAAAAGTGACTACTGACACAGGCACGGCATTCCAGAGCTTTGAAGCACTTCCCTTGAAAGTCTTTGCACCTGGAGTCTGTAGTCTGATTCAAGGAAAAGCCAGGAGACAAGAGCTAGCAGAACAAAGAGCAGAGGCTGGGGCATCTGAAGCTCCACCACATATAAAAGGTAGATCCTGTAAGAAGGGCATAGGCCACAGAGAGCTCTAAATATTAAAGCAAGACTTTTAAACAATACAGTACTAGACTGGGAGCTAATGTAATAAACAGCCAACAGGTATGTGCATCATTCTTACTGTGAGCTTTAAAAGGGCCCTACATTGAAAACTGTGGTAAGGTGCATACTGCAGGGAGACCACAAAGCTAACAGACATACAGTACATACCTTCGAGCACATGACATCCAGCTGCTACGTGGGATCAGCAGGAGGCATGGCCAGAGTTAGGAGTAAACAGCTGTGTTCATAAGTCTCCCAAAGGCCTGCATCTGTTCTGAGGGTGCCACATCAACTATACATGCGCATATACTGATACATTAACAGACAGCTGCCATACTCCACAATTCCCTGGTGCCCTAGAGGAATCTCATTCTCCGTGTTGCTGGGAATGAAAAGGGTTCTCGGGGTAAGAGCCCATTGCCGTTGTTTTATCACCTGTATGAATTGCACTCTTGTACTATTTTTATGGTTTATACTTTAGCTTTTTAGCAGTTGCGGCATACGATGTTCTGCACACGATGCATCGAATGTATTCTGCAAACTTCAACTGTAAGTAAAATAAATAAATAATAAACTTGATGCCCCGAGAGCAGCTCAGAACATGAAGCCTGCCTTCCATTCCTTTACCAAGGTGCACTGCCGGTGCTTCCTGACACTCCTTGCTTGCCAGCCATGTAGAGAAACTCAGTGTGACGCAGAAGTTTTTGTACAGGAATCACAAGCTGTTTATTTTTACGTCAAAGTTCTGAACTCCTGTGAGATTAAATCTATCACATCGCTGATACGCCTGATGGTTGGCTAGCGGCCAGAACCGCTGAAGTGAATACAGCAGAAGTCACTGATGGACCCAAGACCCACTGCAGTTGGAAAGTTCAAGACGGCTCTTACATATACGTATTTTAAACCCCAATGGATTAGGTGGAGCACCCAGCAAAGGAGCAAGGAGGTAGGTGAGACCGCTAGCAAAAAAATAAAAAAAAAAACACACCTCTTTGTTGGCCAGAGGGACCAGAGATGCCCAGAAAGAGAAGATTTTTAAAATTAAATAATTTAGAGCCACTAGCATGGCAGGAGATACCCAAGGACCAACTAGCAGCTAGCATGACACGTACCCTAACCCCAACAGGCAGGACATGCAGGTAATGTTATTTAGGCAAGGTTTTATAACACAGATATTAACCAGAACTGTTTTGGGATATAGCAGGAAAGTCTTGATCCCGCAGGATGAATTACTGCTCTCCAACACGAATACTGCCTCTAGCTGAAGCAGTTTTTAGTCAACAGTTCATCCCACCAATCTTTTCCCTCTATGTCCCTGAAGTCTAGTCAATACTTGTATATTTTTTTTTCTAACTCTTTTTACCTCCAGTCACCAGTCACTTGGGCATCTCTCCAGCTAGGGCACTTAGGCATATTGCCTCTACCACCCGCCATGCTCTTTACGCGGCTGAGGAATCGAGTGCTGGGTCCTCGCCACCCAAACAGGGAGGCAGGACCACGGGAGAGTCAAGCCGGGGTCCGAACCAGCTTTTTGGACATGTGGGCTCAGCCTACTCACTCTGCCTTCACCTCCCAAGTGGCCGGAGTTTTCCATCTAGGTTTTTCTGCCCCTTGGAGTTCAGCTATGCAAGGTGGCGTCCGCGCAACTTTGCCCATGCTTACGGAGCACTGCTACATTTGGCGCACCCTGACCACTGCCAGAGGCCACCCTTGGAGCGACATAGATCCCATGAACCCTCCCTAGGAAGAGAGAGCAGTTCTCCGGATGCTAAGTCTCTTCTCTCCCCTGCTGACCCCCGATGGCCCGAGTCCGTCTCCGAATCACCGCCGTGGCACGAGGTGTGGCATCCAGAGCCTCAACCCTCAGCACCACCGGGCTGGTCAATACTTGTATATTGTTGTGTAGTGCATTACTTAAAAGTCCAAGGCAAAGGCAAGATTAACAATTAAGAAATACTGACGGTTACCAATTTTTGAGGGACAATTATTAGTTTCAATACTTATGATAATATTTAAATTTTTATACTGTATCATGTGTACACTCCTACAGTGCAACTGCTGTAAAAGTGGTGCTGGCCAGCGGTATAAATCTCACTTGCTCAAGTCAATAGCAGTTACTAAATTTTTAAAGAGCACATCAAGAAACATGCTTTACCAAGGGTTGGGTTTGTCATCTTTTCAGTCTTGTCTGCTCTCTCTCAATGCCCATTCAACTCTCTTTGTTACTCTCTCCCTCCTGTCCATGCCATCACTGTACTTTTCTTTCTTACTGTGCTGTTTTCTTTTGTCTTTCCTTGAGATTGTTTTATGTTGTTTGTTTTGTGCTTTCTGCATTATTTTCTGTGCTCGATCTGTGCATCTCTTGTCCCTAAACCACTGAAGATCCTAGACAAAACTGCACTAAAAAGTTGATTCCTCAGGTAACAAGACATCTTCTGCATATCACTATCATACCCAGTTTCAGAAAACTAACGGCACTTAAGGGGAAGTACCATAATTTAGCCATAGTGAGGTTTAAAGTCCACAACAGCTGGAAGCATTGTTCAACTTGAAACCTTGAAGCAAGCTGGGCACCACAAGTAAACACCCTGGAGGCTGCATGTGACTCATGGTTCCTATTTTATCACTGGTTTACAAGCATTCTGATGTATAATTTCATAAATATTCTATATTCAAGTTTGCAATTTGCTACAGAACACCTTTTAACTTGTCTTTTACAGGCATCTGCCATGAAGTCTGTAGAAAAGCTCTAATCAGGATTTTCTGACTGCGTAATGATCTTTAAGACCTCACAGCACTCACATGGTAACGAACTGGGATGCCGCTAGCACAGCAACTGAAAGGTAAGTTGAGGACTGTCACGTTTTTCAAACACACGATGGAACAGATTAATAATATGAACTATTTCAAAGACTACTGATGAGATGAAACTACATGTCTAGAAAACATTACAGTTAAATGTGAACTGCTATAAACATGATGAGTTTCAACCCTTATGTTAGTAGATACAGTACCTTCCATTTTATTTTATTTATTCATTCTAGGATTACAAATACCTTTGAGCATCAGGCAGCTCATTTACAAAGGTTCCACGTCAGTAGGGGGTTTACAACCAGTTGCAGGAAACAGACAAGTCATACAGAATATTTCAGAACAGATGTACATGTGTTTACATTATAGTATAGGACAATCAAGCTTCAGTTATATACACATTAAGCAAAACCTGATCAGAGGCAGAGGAAAGAAAAGAAGGGGGGGGGGAGTGAGGAAGAACCTAGAGGGAGAGGAGCAGCCAGGCAGCCTTGTAAAGTTGCAACTACGATAGGGGAGAGGAAAGAGTCTTAGAAAGGAAAAAAGAATAAAACTGATGCTGGAAGGTATTCACTCCAGACAGCATGAATGTCGGTCACAAACAAAAGGAACTTCCACATGAAAAATCCTTAAGCCACCTGATTCAAACTCACAACGTGGGGTATTTATAGGAGCTGGGGTGTTGAAACAGAGTCCTTGTTGTTGAAATGACTGTGATGTCACAGGAGATTGTGACGCCACAAAAGGGTTAAACAGCAGTAGATCAACTGTAGGGGACAGGATCTGTTTTCATTAAATACAGTAAACACAGTGATGCAAAAGTGGTCTGATTCTGTATAAAATTTCAGTATGGGAGGTCCATAGGAATCAGACCCTGAGGTGGCAGATCACACTGGTTCTGTATGGGGTTACCCATCCTGTATTTTTTTTAGTGTATGGTGCCCCTTGAATTATTTAAAAAAAATTTTTAGCCTTAAAAACTGTATTTTAATCACAGATAAAGAAATCATTGTCCCCAGCATTGTGTGGTTGCTAGGGACTGGGCATCCCTACCTTAGCAGTGCACACACCCATTGGTTGCTGCTGAACTCTGTGTGGGATTTAGAAAAAAAAACATGGTGCCGTGCATATCTTGCTTAGCAAGGAAAGAAAGGGTCACATGTCCAAAACAAGTAAAACATTTTACATAGAAACATAGAAGTTTATGGCAGATAAGGACCACAAGGCCCATCCAGTCTGCCCATTTTTTAAACTGATCAAGTCTGGTTTATCCAGCTTTTCCTGTAATCTTTGTTTATTTGCTTCCTTATTTAAAAAACTGCCATGGTCATTTTCTGTGTGTTTGAAGTGATATTGATGCGAGGCAGTTTTCTGTTACTGCTGGCTTGAGCTTCACGGTCTAAATGAATGGAACGCTGTTCTGCACGTACGGTCAGTACAGCGTTCCATTCGTTGTTGATTCTGTGCCTGAATGGAGATTTAGTAAGGTGGATAATCACTTTAGTACGGCGTTTCAGCATACACTATAACATTTTTGACTCCTGGATACCATTTATTCATTCCTTCAAGACTTTTATCAGCCTTGTAGTTAGGATGCTCTTTTATTTCACATAGAATCCTTATTTAAGTCTCCTGCCAAACGAAGGACTTATTTCTGTGGTACAGATGGCTAAAATATCAGCCATCAGGTTGCATTTTATTTGGATCCTCACTTTCACTTTTTGTAGCCCAATTATTGCAGAGAAGCCCCAGTTACATTGTCCCCCAGAGCCCCCACAAATAATGACACTGACAACTCCTGTGTGGGTGCTCAGTTTCAGCAATTAATTTACTTGTTCTTTAAATTATCCATTTCTTGTAATATACATAATCCTCATTTTCATTTTCACAATTCACATATCTTATCTTATAATTTATCATATACAATAATCACTCCTTTTAAATCATAATTCAAGTTACTACTTTCTCTCATCTTCCTTCTTTCTGCTTTCTTCTGCCCCTCAGATGTACATCATGAGGGGCCACACTTCTTCCCCCTCCATTCGAAAAGGGGGGGGGTACGAGCTTACACACCATACCCCTGGCTCTTGCTGGCTTTTCTTCTGTCACCTTTTGTGTTTTACTTTATTTTTGTCCCCCTTTTTGCTGTCCTCCTCAAACCCTTATTTCCATTGGTCCACTTCCAGCTTGCGAAGGAATGGTGGACTTCCCCCTTTGAAATTCCATCCCCCCCCCCACTTCTCACTCAAACATCCATCTCACATCCAGGCCTCCATGGCATGGCAACCTCTTCATTAAACAATGCCAACCCCAGCCCCGGGAAATGTACCCCATCACCCCTGTAGAACTAATCTACCTGCTTCAAAATCCCATGGTGTATGCTTAGGCCCCCATAAACACCCAGTAACTACCTCCCAATCTCCCTGCTTCCTATCCTTGCCAACATCCAGGAAAAACTAGTTCTCTCTCAACTCTGCTCCTGTCTTGATTCCTCTTCCTTTTTCACACCCTACCAGTCTGGTTTCAGGAAGTCGCACTCCACCACCACCTCCATCCTAAGACTAACTGACTCCATTCTCACTGGTATGGATGAGGGCCTAATCACCTCAGCTATTTTTGTTGACCTGGCTAAAGCCTTCGACACCATCTTCCATACACTCCTGCTATCGAAACTCTCTCAAGCAGGACTCTCAGACATGGTCACCTGCTGGTTCCAGTCCCACCTGCTCAACCACTCCAAGCTGTCAGAATTGGCAATGCCACCTCTACTTCCTTTCCTGTCACTTCCGGGTTCCGTGAGGGCAGTTCCTGGGCACTCTCCTGTTCTCCATTTTCCTCAACGACCTGCCTGCCACCTGCCCCAACACATCCGCTCACTTATATGTGGATGATACAGTTTTGTACATATCTGGCACCTACACTGCTGAAGTAGCGACCAGATTCCAGCAAGACTTCAATGAAGTTCAGTGCTGGTTTCTCTCAAATCATCTCTTTCTCAATGCCAAGAAAACCATCTCCATGACCTTCGGTACAAGGCAGAGACTTTCAAGGCAATCCCCACCCCACCCTTTCTACACCCTTGACAGGTCCATGATTGAAAGTTGCTCCACATTCAGGTATCTCAGGGTCTGGCTTGACCAGCACCTTGACTTTTTAACACACATTGATGCCATCTAAAAAAACTCCACCCCAAGCTCAGAGCACTGTACCGTAATCATGGCTGCATCCCATTGCCAGCTAGACTTGCTATTGTTCAGAGGATGATTCTTCCTATCTTTGACTATGGGGAGATAGTCCACAGTGCTGCCTCAGTGTCCACCCTGGCCAGGCAGGACCCCTCTTCCATTCCTTCTGTCACTTTGCTCTTGGCTGTTCTCCTAGCATGCATCACTGTGTCCTTTACCGAATCTAGATGTCCCTCTTTCCAGGGCCAGCATCTATCCCATTGTGCAGTCTCACAGACAAATTCTGGTCATAGTCCCTCCCCTTGTATCTCACTAGGGTCCTCTTGACCACACACCCCCAGGGCTATGCACTGAGGAATAAAGACTCTCATCTACTGGACATCCCATGCATGTCAACCTCCGCAAGCCAGTCAGCTTTCAGATTCCACATGCCAGACTCTGGAACCTCTCACATTGGACATCCAGCACACCACATCAGGGAGGCACCTCAACTCCCTTCTCAAAACAAATTTCCACCCTACCTACACTTACACCCCTGGGAGCTCTCTGAGCAGGAGTTCTCTAATCCCCAGCAGACAGGGTAATTACCCCCAGTACACACCTTTCCCAAAGGTCAACTGCTCCATCTATCTACCTGACTATGTAACCTCAGAAAAATATGGTTTGTCCTCCTCATATCATAAAAGCTCACTACTGTGAAACTGGCACCTTGTATGCAATCTTCTTGGAGCCATGGCTATGTACCTGCCTGTAGTGGTTGTACTGTACCTTACTTATGTTTAAACTATGCTAACATGTAAACTGACAAAACTGAATATGTTGTAAGCCTCCTATTCTTTATGTACATCATGTAATGAACTACTGTTTATATTTATAGGTTCTCCTATTTCCCTTCCCCAAGGCACATCAGGAATTGAGCAGTAGTCTGCTCAGTATGCCTCCCTGGTAAAACGCTAAATAAATATTCTCAATAGCCTGCCTACCCTTGCATTCATGCACTTCTTAGCCATGTCCTTTCCCTTGTGACTAGATGCATACTGCCACACCCTTTGTAGTGTGATGTTGGACCATGCCAAAGTGACCTCTGGCCACCAATCCCTTACTGTTTGCAAGTCCTGCTTAATCTGATAAAATATGTCAAACCATGGCCTTGTCCCCAAATAATTTCCTCCCAGGTGAATCACGATCAAGTTTGGCCGCCTGTGGTTCTTTATGGTTTCTCTCAGCATTGGTAGCAATTGTGCCCACTTCATACCCCACAGGCCTTTCCAAGTCACTTTAATAGCATTGATGCTCATGTTTAGCTACTTTCCCCCTTGCTGCCTGGATGCTCATTTTCCACCCAGTGCACAAAGGAGTGGTCGATATTCAAGCCTTGAGCTTCCTTGTCCTCCTGAGTAATTATAACTAGAAAGAGCATTAGTTCCTTTCACCTTATATCTCCCTTCCTCCCAACCACCTATCCCTCCCTCCTCCCTCTTTCCCTGCTTCCTTGTATTTTGGTGCCCCTTGAGTCCTGCACTTGCTATGGGAGAAAGAAAGACAGTGTTATTATTTGAGGTTATGTATATATTTCTTGTAACAATTAGAAGCCCATCAGCCCTTCTTTGATGGTGATTGGTGCACCTCCATGTGCTGCCATCGTGAGGCCGCTCCTAGCCTGAACGAGTGCAATGGGTATTTACCCGGTTGCTCCCCCAAGAAAGTCAGCCTGTTTCTTAAAACTGTGGTCACCTGGTAAGCAGTCACCGCTGTCCCGTCCCCATGCAGAAAAAGCAATGGGCTCCCCTCTTTGGGCACCTGGCCGTGTACACATGCAGGGCCCCCAGTGGACATATGGCTGCGTTCTTGTGTCACTTTAACCAGACCATAGCCCCTTGCCCTCCTTTGTCCATCTTAAATCTCCTCACTGGCACTGCTGTACCATCCACCATCCATACCATGTCCTCTCAGTGTAGTCTTGACAAAATGTCCTTCTTCCCATGACCTACCACCTCCCTGACCCTGAAGGCCCCACTGTACATTGAGGCATATAATGCCCTGAACATTACTGCTTAACTGGTCAATGTGAAAACCTGTTGCAAGGCCCCCAAAAGTTTCTCAATCAGTCCCTCCGTCAATGGACTCCTCCAATCTTTGATCCTCTCGGCCACCTTTTACCAGCCCTACATCATCCTTCTCACCAAGTTACATTTTGTTGGGTCCTCCTATCCTCTGAGTGTGCACACCTGCCCTATGGCTGCTAGGTGAACCCACATTGTCGCTTGTGCCATGTTTTGTCTCCAACTGGCCACTATGAACTTTGCTACCTGATCCCTCATTACTATCCCACTTACCTGTCCTCTGATCTGCTTCCGGAAATTCTGAAGTGCCTTCCAAGAGGCTTTGTACTCCCTCAAGGTCCTGTGGGACCAGGAGTTGTGGAACAACAGCTCAGCTCCCCCAATCCAATCGTCCATACATTAGTCTGGATAGTTGTCTGTCTGGCTTCTGCTCCTGGTGTGATGATCCGAACTTGTCCATCTGCAGTATCGATAGGCAGTCATCTAATACATGACTGCCTATCCTGCTCAAAATATCCCAACACCACTTCAAACCTGGTGGCCTCGCTAAACTTCGAAAATACCTAGCCTGCTGGGAATGGTCCCCAATTTCTTGGGCACCCACCACTGATGAAGTCCTAGACTACTTTGCCTGCTCATTTAATAAAGCCTGCAATATTTATGCCCCCTTCGCTAATGTACAGGCCAAGAGGCACAATGCTGCCTGGGTCTTGATGGAACTGCTCCACCAGCTCAGACACAGAGATGACCTTTGGAAGAAAGCAGTTTCCTCCAGTTCACAAGCTGATAGGCAGGCCAATAAAGGAGCCCACAACAAATGCACCTGGGCAATAAAGCAGGCAAAATCTGAATACCACAAAGCAACCCAAGCCTCCTCCTCCTCCTGGGGAACTCGTGGTATTTTTGGGATAACATGAAGGAATTGAATGGCAAAACCTGGCTTCCCCTGTCCCTACTTACAGTAAACAATGTCCCTACCACTGATACACAGGCATAGATGACTGCCTTAATGCATCCTCTCTGACCTTAGTGATATGCCCCATGCAACTTCTTTGATCCTATGACAGCCACCTAGCCTCCTAACCTCTAGTATCCCCTTCCACTTCAAAGTAGTGTCTGTGATTGAGGCTAGACCATTTCACCAATGCCCTCAGTGTCTCTTACTACTGTAAGGACTCTTTTGATATGAGGGTCCTTGGGCAGGTACTCGACACCGTTCTCTTCCCTCTGACTGACCTCCTAAACCTCTCCCTATCTCTCGTGCAGTTCCCCTCAACCTGGAAGATGGCCACTATCACCCCTATACTATAGAGTGGTGACTGTACACTCCCCAAACTACCGGCCCATCTCCATCCTCCACCCCCTTTCCAAAGCCCTTGAAATGATCATAGCCACTCAATTCACTGATTATCTTCTCACTTACAACTTACTGAGCAGGGAGCAACATGGATTCAGGTCAGAGCATAGTAGCACCTCAGCCCTGATGGAGTTCTCCATTACATCCACTCTGCCCTGGATAAGAAATACCTCAAGGATCTATCTTCATTGACCTGTCAGGCCTTGACACTGTGTCCCACTCCCTACTCCCACGCACTCTCCAAGACCTAGGCTCATCCAGTGGACCCATAGCATGGCTCACCAGCTACCTCACAGACCGGTCGCAAATGTGTCAAAATACACACTACCCTGTCCTTCATCTTGTCAGTCCACTCTAGGGATCCCAGGGCTCAATTCTTGGCCCACTGTTGTTCAGCATCTACCGAACGCCTGCCCAAGTCTTGCTTCAGTAATCTACTGCTGTACACAGATGATGCAGTTCTCTTTGCCTCACCCCAAGACTCGAGTTCTCTGCAACCATCCCTCCAATATGCGTTTAACCAAATCAAAAGCTGGTTCATAGACCAAAGACTCATAGACAGTGTGAAAAAAACTAAAGCCTTGCTCTTTGCCCATCATCAGAATAAGTCCAAGAATATGCAACTTACAATCCTCTCCCACTCTCTCCTTCCTCTTGAGCAGGTACACACGTGTAAATACCTAGGCATAACTTTTGACTCCCACCTCTCCTTCCACTCACACATAAACAACCTGTCCTAAGCAATCAATGCCCACATAGGACTACTGCTTAGGCATGAGACCTCTCTACCCATGAAGCCCTTAGCCAGGCTGCCACAGCCTTGGTCCTCTTCTTGCTCACTATGGGATTACCATTTACGAGCCGCCAATCACACGGCACTGAACAAAATCCACCTGGCCATAAATAAGGCATGCAGAATACTATCAGGGCAGATAAGCATACCCACACCTGCCCCTGTATTCCCGACAAACCTCCTAGACCTGGATGAGAAAATGGGTTACCAAACCTGCTTCCTTACAAAACAAAAATTCACCTGGGGCTCTCCCATTGGGGTATCTGCCACACTCAATCCTCCCACAATATGGTAAATACCAGCTCCACCAGCAAACAAATATGGTCAACCCCAAGGGTCAGGACCCTCATTAGCCCAAAGGTCCTTCTCCTTCAGGACACCTACTTGGTACAATGAACTCCCATTGGGTATATCCTACATCTCCAATTTAGGTCCTTCAAAGTAGCACTCAAAGAACATACTTGCCTCTCAGCAGTGCCAATGCACCATCTAGTTAGCTTATACCTTACTGCTACCTCACTTTCAACTGCCTGACAAGGCCTTGTGGCTGCTCACATATATTTACCTTGCTAGTCCGACCAGTTCGAGATCTGTTATGATAGCTGCCGAACTCTGCCTAATGCCTTCTTCCAAAGTTCAATGTGAAACATGACGGTATACAACTGTAATCATGTACTCCTGTTGTTGATATAATTTCATATGTAACCTGTAATTCCATCATGCTGTTACTATATATTTTGAATGTTTTGTTTTTTTCTGTACTCTGATGCGGAGCCTTTGTAAATGAGTCCCTGACTCAAAGGTTGTAATCCTAAAGTATGAAAAAATAAATAAATAAATAAAATTGTCTACGCCATCCATGTGCCTAGCCCTCAAAGACAGATTCAAGGTCAAACCTGACATGCTCCCTGTGTGGCCCTAATTAGCCTTACTGCTTCCTTTAGCGTGGTGTATGTCACCCTGCTGTCCTCCTCTTTGATGCAGTCATTGACTGAGTCCTTCTCCGGGTATGAGAGGTGATGGATCACCCGGTATTCCACCATTTGTTTTTTTGGGAGCAACCTCAATGGTGAAATTCATATATGGCAGTGGTAGGACCCCATAAGGTCCTTCCACCCTGCCTGCATCTATCTACTTTTGTTTTTTGTACCAACAATTCTTCTTTTCCTGTATGAACCAAAGGTTCTTTGCCTGGTCCCTTTCCTAGTCCCTTGAAATTGCAGACTAACCCCTCCGAAACCCTCTAATAATGTCTTTGCCGCCTTCTGATCTGGATAACCTTGCAACCATTCTTGTAATATCTCAGTCCTAATAGGCGTGTTGGCCAGCCAAAACACGCTGCTCTTCTGTCCCTTAGGAGTCCTGGTGCCTCTTGTAGAATGAGCATTCCCTGCCATTTTAAGCCCCCCACCCCTGCTTTCCCTGGCCCATGTTTGGGTCCAAAAGTACCCCTGGTTGTACCAAAAGGGCTGCTGATATGTGTTGTCCTGACTGTTACTGCCTTTTTCCCAATTATATCTACACTTGTATGCAGGGTGGTATCCCCCACACTTCGAGCATATATGCCGGAAATGGCAGTTTGGCCAGGAGCAAAAGGCCCGGTTGTACCCCCAGCATGCTTTTTGCAGCCCTCCCCCTTTCTTGTCCCCTTCTCTTTCTATGCCTGTCAGCCCTGTGTAGATTTCTAGCCACAAATCAACCTGTCTTACATCCCATTTAACATCCCCGAAATGTGCCATCCTTTTCCTAAATTTTTCATCGTATCTCAGCCAGTTGTGGCCCTCTTTCTTATAGAAATTTTTGATAATCAGGGAATACATGGCCAACTCCAGCCATTTTTCTGTGACTATTACTGTAAAGTATGGAAACCAGTTGACCAATTGTCCCAGGTTCTCCCTTTCAGAGATTTCTCATCTTCCTCTCCCGAGTAACACCACTGCCGCTACCATGTCTTTTTTTCAAAATCTCTTCTTCTCATATTTATCCACGTTGTTCACATTTGCCAATGCAAAACTATCCACAAAATCACCTTTCCAAATCTTCACCTTGGTAGCTGTGAGGACGTGGTCCCCAGGCCTGACCCCTGGTGCCCCTAGAGCACCTACTGTATATCTGAGCTTGGCCCTGCTGCCCTGCTTGGGACCCCCATCCTTGTGCCTCTTATTTCACCCTATGCCTTCTCTAATTGTCCCAGCCCATTGTCCCTCCGTGGTGTTCAACATTTGCTCCACATACTCCTTTACACTGCTTTCCAGTGTAATGGGCTGATTATCTGGTATGGCTGGTATCAGAGTGTTGGGCCCTGGTCGGGTATTGAGTTAGAGTCCCAGTGTCAGTTCTGGAAACTGGGGTCCTACAGGGAAAGAAGGAGCTAGCTTGTCTGGAGCTGGTGGGTCAGGAACTGATGCTGGATCGTGCAGGTGTCGGTGCAGGTTCTGGTATCGGGCAGTGGGAGAAGGGGCAGGGAAGCTGGCCCAGCACCAAGATCATGGGGGACAAAGGCCTTGGAGCCACCAAGATGAGTGCCACTGGCGAGGCTTGTCCAGCACTTTGGGTGCCCTCTTTCCATCCTTGTTACCCCGACTCTCCTTCTCTTTTCGCTTCTTTCCCTTATCCAGATCCTCTGGATCAGGGAATGTGTGGGTGTCAATAAACAGATCGTACAACCAGATTGTGATGCATAAAAAACGCATACTTCTGCATCTATGATTTTATTTTAGAAAAACACAAAACCCAAAAAAAAAAAATCCAATATTTACAGAAAGGAAAAATATGATGTTATTTCTTCACATCAGTTCAAATGTCAGGATATATTTCTTGCTTTAGATGCTATAAAGAAATTCCTATGTTCTATCCTTCTTCAGTTAATGTGAAAGCCTGCACATTACCTCCTTGCTGAGATCCTTCTCTCACCTTGGTCAGAACCCTACTGACCAACCTATATATCTAAGGCTCCTAGTGGAGGGTTTATATAGTGAAGGACAGGGGTGTGGTTTCACTGAGACCCTCCTCCTTTATGACATCACATTCCCTTGCATCTATAAAACCTGCCATTTCAGGGGCAGCTTGTCCTATAGTAGGACCTTACAGCATGAGACAGACCTCTAGGTAAAACAACTTTTCTTTACAAATGTGAACAAGTATAAGGATAAGCCAAACTTGTTTAGGAACAAATAAGTCTATAACCTTAGCATAGAAAAGAGAGATGCGGGTCGCGCCCTATCTGCCTCCATATAAGGTTAAAGCTTTTATTTGTCTTTTTGTTCATATAAGGAAAACAACATAAGTGAACCACTGTACTATCTATATTTTGTTTCACATAATATGGTACTCTAATCTTTGGACATGCATTATTTTCTTCCCAAATCCCTTGTTTTATATTTCCAGAACATTTTATTACTTTTCTCGAATAGCTTAACTGGCTGCTGCACTTTCAGCAAACAGCTTATCAGACTGCTGCACTTTCAGCCGACACCTTGCTGAGGAAGTCAGCCTTCTAAAACACAGAAGGCTTAACTTCAGTAATTACAGCTCCCTTTTGAATAAATGTTTGACACTTACAGAACTCCAATTAATCTGCCTGTAGTGTTTTAATTATACTCTCTTACTTTAGCCCATTTTCAAGTGTTTTAAAAACAAGGGTACATTTTTCATTGCTTTGGGGCTTCTTTTAAGTGACACAGCTCCTTTTTTGTATATATTGTTTTTTTTTTATTCTGGAACACAGGGCTCCTATCTTGCATGCCCTTAGTGTCCTTGATTCTATTGCAGACCCTATTTTTAATATATTTATAACAAGTTGCAACTTTTTAATACCAGAGCAAAAAAGTGACAGTATAGGCAAAGTAGAAAATTGCCAGGTTGGCCACCCTGACAAAAAAATTAGGATAGATAAGAATAAGCAGAAGAAGACAGGATAGAGTGAAAGTAGAAACCAAAAAGGGGGTAGGGGTTATTGCATCTTCTCTGTGTCAGCTATATCCTTCAAAACTGATTCCCCTTAAAACCTTTTAATAAGGGTCCCATCACATCCATTGCCACCCTGTCAAATGGAGTAGTTACATATGGTATAGGTTGTAGGGACACCATATCTTTCTTCCCTCCCTTGGCAACCAATTGGCACTGGGAACAGGACCTCACAATAGGTCATAACATCCTGGTGGACCCGGCCAACTGAAATGAGATAAATGTTTTGTACTGTCTGGTCTCTACCTTCATGACCAGCCATGGGGATATCATGTGCCAAGTGCATTATTTGTTCCCTGTATTTAGTGGGTACCACTAATTGTTCAAGTTCCTTATTTGTACCAGGCTCTACAACAGCTCTATGCTGGATATTGTTTTTAATAATAAATCAAGATTGTCCAGAATGTCCAACCTTGTCCACCTGTAAAAATAAAGATGTTAAAGATTCATCGCATTTTTGGTCCTGTACAATATCTTGCACTAGAGTCTCTGGGATATTAAATTGACCTTTAGCCTGATGATTTTCATTCCAAGTTTTTTTTTCTTTTTGCCTAGTCTTCTTGGACTTTTTGTTCTTACTTACAGTCTCAAAATAACCATTATCGAAAGGAAAGACTTCCTGTAAGTCTTGTGTTTTGGCCTGGGACCTAGTAAACACAATAACAGTTCCTGTAGAAGTCTTCTGCTGCTTCATTAAAAGGTCAAAATGAGGAAAGTCTTGCCCAATGATGACAGGTACTGGGAGTCATAGAACAAGGCCTACCAACATGTCATGGCATTCATTATTTACAGTTACAGTATATTAAGACATGCTGTAGGGTATTGGTGTATGTCTCCATTTACACACCGCACAGTAGTATTTGAATCACTCTGGGGTATATTCAGTACTAGATCAGCCCTGATCAAAGTTTATATACTGCCTGAGTCCAGCAAACCCAAAGTCTGCTGTTCCTAATACCCACAGAGGTCACATACCCAAAATTTGCTAGGGCAAGATGTGCTAAATCAGATCTTTTATTTGGGCAGTTCCTTACAATGTGTCCTTTTCAAAGACAACCACGGCATATTATTTATGTATATGGAACTCTCCCACCTCTCTTCCTTTGATAGAGCTGTCTTTGGTTAGTAGAAGCATTAAAAGGTGGTCTTACCAGTGTGTTAGATGGTCCTGGATTGCCCTGGTTACCTCTGGCTTGGATGCTTCTTGCTGCTAGGTAATCTTCTGCCAACTTAATGGTGTCTTCGGCTGTCTCGGTTTATGTTCTTTACCCATAATTGCACTTCCACAGGTAATATCTGGATGAATTGTTCAATTATTTTCAGTTCCATGATTTGGTCTACAGTTTTGGTGGTGGGTTGTAGCCATTTTCCACAATAGTCCTTCAAACGGGCATAGGTTTCCCTTGGGGTGTCCAAGTTGGCCATTTTCTGGGAGCGAAACTGCTGTCTATACGTTTCTGTATTTACAGTATATTATATCTACGTAATATTTCTTCTTTGACTCTGTCATAGTTGATACTGTCAGCTCCACTTACCTGACTATAAACTATCTGTGCCCATCCAGAGAGGTATGGGACCAAATGAATCACCCATTGATCTCTGGGCCAGTTGCAGGTTTGAGCCATCCTCTCAAAGGTTGACAGGTAGGCCTCGATGTCATCAACCTCCACTAATTTAGTTAATTTTATGTCTCTAGGGACAGTTCTCTCCATCTGCCCCTGTGTCATGTCCTGTATAGCTTTTAGAGTTGCTGTCCATTTTTCACCCTATTTCCATCTTTCTTCTGCCTGTATCCTCCTATCTTCATCCCTCTGTCTCTGGTCTTCTTCTCTCTGGCGCTCCATCTCAATTTGGCATAGACAAAGCCATTTCAATAATTCGCTCAGGTCCTCTGGTGCCTGGGTCATCTGGCTTTCCTCCTTCTTTGGATTACCAGCTGCAGCTGTGACTTCTTCTTCCATCTTTCTTTGTCTGGTAGCAGGTTCAATCCCTGGCAAGAACTGGACACCAGTCTTCAATCTAACAGACCTGGTCAGATATAATGCATCCAAATCCTCCGCTCTGGTTGTTGCATCTGTCAGGGTATTTTGAGTGCAACACCCCAATGAAGTACCTTCTGGTGCTCCAGAGGTTGAAATCCACTTCTGACACCAGTTGTAAACATGTGGGTCTCAATAAACAGATCTTACAACCAGATTATGATGCTAAAAATGCGTATTTCATGCTTATGATTTTATTTTAGAAAACACAAAACCAAAAAAAAAATCCAATATTTACAGAAAGGAAAAATATGATGTTATTTCTTCACATCAGTTCAAACGTCAGGATATATTTTTGCTTTAGATGCTATAAAGAAATTCCTGTGTTGTCTCCTTCCTCAGTTAATGTGAGCCTGCACATTACTTCCTTGCTGAGATCCTTCTCTCACCTAGTCAGAATCCTACTGACCAACCCATATATGTAAGCCTCCTAGTGGAGGCTTTATAAAGTGAAGGACAGGGGTGTGGTTTTCACTGAGACCCTCCTCCTTTGTGACATCACATTCCCTTGCATCTATAAAACCTGCCATTTCAGGGGCAGCTTGTCCTATAGTAGGACCTTACAGCATGAGACAGACCTCTAGGTAAAACAACTTTTCTTTACAAATGTGGAAAAGTATAAGGATAAACCAAACCTGTTTAAGAACAAATAACAGTCTATAACCTTAGCATAGAAAAGAGAGATGAGGGGCACGCTCCCTATCTGCCTCTAAATAAGGTTATAGCTTTTTATTCATCTTTTTGTTCATATAAGGAAAACATACATAAGTGAATTCTGTAGTATCTATATTTTGTTTCACATAATATGGTACTCTAATCTTTGGACATGCATTATTTTCTTCCCAAATCCCTTGTTTTATATTTCCAGAACATTTCATTATTTTTCTCAAGCAGCTTAACTGGCTGCTGCACTTTCACCAAACTGCTAATCTGGCTGCTTCACTTTCAGATGACGCCTTGCTGAGGAAGTCAGCCTTCTAAAACACAGAAGGCTTAACTTCAGTAATTACAGCTCCCTTTTGAATAAATGTTTGACATTTACAGAACTCCAATTAATCTGTCTGTAGTGTTTTAATTATACTCTCTTACTTTAGCCCATTTTCAAGTGTTTTAAAAACAAGGGTACATTTTTCATTGCTTCGGGGCTTCTTTTAAGTGACACATCTCCTTTTTATATATATATATATATATATATATATATTTTATTCTGGAACACAGGGCTCCTATCTTGCATGCCCTTAGTGTCCTTGATTCTATTTCAGTCCCTACTTTTAATATATTATAACAAGATGCAATGTTTTAATACCAGAGCAAAAAGTGACAGTATAGAAAGTAGAAAATTACCATGTTTGCCACTGACAAGAACATTAGGATAGATAGGAATAAGCAGAAGAAGACAGGATAGAGTGAAAGTAGAAACCAAAAGGTGGGAGGGTTATTGCATCTTCTCTGTGTTAGCTTTATCCTTCAAAACTGATTCCCCTTAAAACTTTTTAATAAGGGTCCCACCACATCCACTGCCACCCTGTCAAATGGAGTAGTTACATATGGTATAGGTTGTAGGGGCATCATGTCTTTCTTCCTTCCCTTGGTAACCAATTGGCACTGGGGACAGGACCTATAATAGGACACAATATCCTGGTGGACCCTGGCCAACTGCATCGAGATAAAATGTGTTGTACTGTCTGGTCTCTACCTTTATGAGCAGCCATGGGGATATCATGTGCCAAGTGCATTATTTGTTCCCTATATTTACTGGGTACCACTAACTGTTCAAGTTCCTTATTTGTACCAGGCTCTACAACAACTCTATACAGGATATTGTTTTTGATAAATCAAGATTGTCCAGGATGTCCAACCTTGTCCACCTGTAAAAATAAAGATGTTAAAGATTCATCGCATTTTTGGTCCTGTACAATATCTTGCACTAGAGTCTCTGGGATATTAAGTTGAACTTTAGCCTGATGATTTTCATTCCAAGTTTTTTTTTCTATTTGCCTAGTCTTCTTGGACTTTTTGTCCTTGCTGACAGTCTCAAAATAACCATTATCAAAAGGAAAGACTTCCTGTAAGTCTTGTGTTTTGGCCTGGGACCTAGTAACCACAATAACAGTTCCTGTAGAAGTCTTCTGCTGCATCATTAAAAGGTCAAAATGAGGAAAGTCTTGCCCAACAATGACAAGTACTGGGAGTCATGGAACAAGGCCTACCAACATGTCATGGCATTCATTTATTTATAGTTATAGTAAGACATGCTGTAGGGTATTGGTGTATGTCTCCATGTACACACCGCACAGTAGTATTTGAAACACTCTGGGGCATATTCAGTGCTAGATCATCCCTGATCAAAGTTTGTATACTGCCTGAGTCCAGCAAACCCAAAGTCTGTTGTTCTCCAATACCCACAGAGGTCACATACCCAAAATTTGCTAGGGCAAGATGTGCTAAATCAGATCTTTTATTTGGGCAGTTCCTAATAATATGCCCTTTTCCAAGACAACCATGGCATATTATTTCTGTATATGGAACTCTCCCACCTCTCTTCCTTTGATAGAACTGTCTCTGGTTAGTAGAAGCATTAAAAGCTGGTCTTACCAGTGTGTTAGATGGTCCTGGATTGCCCTGGTTACCTCTAGCTTGGGTGCTTCTTGCTGCTAGGTAATCTTCTGCCAACTTAATGGTGTCTTCGGCTGTCTCTGATTTATGTTCTTTTACCCATAATTGCACTTCCACAGGTAATATCTGGATGAATTGTTCAATTATTATCAGTTCCATGATTTGGTCTACAGTTTTGGTGGTGGGTTGTAGCCATTTTCCACAATAGTCCTTCAAACGGGCATAGGTTTCCTTTGGGGTGTCCAAGTTGGCCATTTTCTGGGAGCAAAACCACTGTCTATACATTTCTGTATTTATATTATATCTACGTAATTTTTTTTCTTTGACTCTGTCATAGTTGGTACTGTCAGCCCCACTTAGCTGACTATAAACTATCTGTGCCCATCCAGAGAGGTATGGGACCAAATGAATCACCCATTTTATTACCCTTTTTAACAAATCATGGGAGGATGGGGTGCTACCCAAGGACTAGAGGAGGGCAGATGTGATTCCCCTACACAAAAGTGGGAGCAAGGCAGAAGCAGGAAACTACAGACCTGTTAGTTTAACCTCAGTGATAGGGAAAATGATGGAATCACTTCTAAAGGAAAGAATTGTTGAGTATCTAGAGGCCAGAGGGGCACAGGACCCTAGGCAGCATGGATTCACAGCGGAAGGTCATGCCAGACAAATCTGATAGATTTCTTTGACTGAGTGACCAAAGTAGTAGATCAGGTAGGGGCTGTGGACATGGCCTACCTAGACTTTAGCAAGGCATTTGACACAGTCCCACACAAAAGATTAATACACAAGTTAGCCAGCCTGGGAGTGGGTCCCAAGATGACAGCCTGGGTAAAGAATTGGCTGGAGAATAGGACACAGAGAGTAATAGTAAATGGAGTCCACTCAGAAGAAAGGATGGTTACTGGTGGGGTGCCACAGGGTTCAGTATTAGGACCGGTCCTCGCCAATGTCTTTATGTGTACATTGCTGAAGGACTGGAAGGAAAAGTGATGTCTCTTTGCAGATGACACTAAGATCTGCAACAGAGTTGATGCACAGGTGGGGAGGAAAGGATGAGAAGGGACTTGGCAAGGTTAGAGGAATGGTCAAATGTATGGCAGCTTAGATTCAATGCTAAGAAGTGCAAGGCAATGCACCTGGGAAACAAAAACCCAGGGGAAGAGTACACAATGGGGGTGAGATACTAACAACAACAAAAATGGAAAGGGATCTGGGGGTAGTCATATCAGATGACCTAAAGGTGGGCAAGCAATGGAGAGGGCAGCAAGGAGGGTTGGGGATACTGGGATGCATAGGAGAGGCATCACCAGTAGAAAACAGGAAGTTATTATCCCTCTGTACAGACAGCTGGTCAGACCCCATCTGGAGTACTGTGTGTGCAGTTCTGGAGACCCAATCTCCGCAAAGACATAGACAGGATGGAAGCTGTCCGAGAAGGTAATTAAAATGGTGCAGGGTCTGCACCAGAAGACATATGAAGAGAGACTTAAGGAGCTTAATATGTATAGCCTCGAGGAAAGGAGGAGAGGGGGACATGATAGAAACTTTCAAGTACCTCAAGGGAATCAACAAAGTCCAAGAGGGTAGCATCTTTCAAAAAAAGAGGTGTGCAAGAACAAGAGGGCACAATTTGAAGATAGAGGGGGGCGGCTCAGAGGTAATTTAAGGAAGTATTTTTTCACAGAGAGGGTTGTGGATGCATGGAACAGCCTTCTGGAGGAGGTTGTGGAGTCAAAATCAGTGGTGGAATTCAAGCATGCATGGGACAGTCATAAGGCAATTCTGGGGGGTGGTGGTAAGAAGAAGTAGGCTGCTGATTAACTAGGATCTGCAGCTTATCCAGTAGGTAGGGGAATGGGCAGACAGGGTGGGCCAAGCGGTCCTTATCTGTCATCAAATTCTATGTTTCTATGTTTCTATTCATCTCTGGGCCAGTTGCAGGTTTGAGCCACCTCTCTCAAAGGTTGCCAAGTAGGCCTCGTGTCATCAGCTTCCTTTAATTTAGTTAATTTTATGTCTCTAGGGACAGTCCTCTGTCTGCCTCTGTGTCATGTCCTGTATAGCTTTTTAGAGTTGCTGTCCATTTTCATCCTGTCTCTGTCTTTCTTCTGCCTGTATCCTCCGATCTTTATCCCTCTGTCTCTGGTCTTCTTCTCTGGAGCTCGATCTCAATTTGGCGAGACAAAGCCATTTCAATAATTCACTCGGTCCTCCGGTGCTGGAGTCATCTGGCTTTTCTCTTTCTTTGGATTACCAGCCACAGCTGTGACTCCTTCTTCCATCTTTCTTTGTCTGGTAGCAGGTTCGATCCCTGGCAACTACTGGACACCAGTCTTCAATCTGACAGACCTGGTCAGATGTAATGCATCCAAATCCTCCGCTTCTGGTTGTTGCATTTGTCAGGGTAGTTTCAGTGCAACACCCCCAGTGAAGTACCTTCTGGCATACCAGAGGTTGAAATCTCACTGCTGACACCAGTTGTAAATGTGTGGGTCTCAATAAACAGATCGTACAACCAGATTATGATGCATAAAAAATGCGTACTTCTGCGTTTATGATTTTATTTTAGAAAAACACAAAACCAAAAAAAAATAGTCCAATATTTACAGAAAGGAAAAATATGATGTTATTTCTTCATGTCAGTGCAAATGTCAGGATATATTTCTTGCTTTAGATGCTATAAAGAAATTCCTGTGTTCTCTCCTTCCTCAGTTAATGTGAAAGCCTGCACATTACCTCCTTGCTGAGATCCTTCTCTCACCTTGGTCAGAACCCTACTGACTAACCTATATATCTAAGGCTCCTAGTGGAGGGTTTATATAGTGAAGGAAAGGGTGGTTTCCACTGAGACCCTCCCTTTGTGACATCACATTCTCTTGCATCTATAAACCTGCATTTCAGGGCAGCTTGTCCTATAGTAGGACCCTACAGCATGAGACAGACCTCTAGGTAAAACAACTTTTCTTTACAAATGTGAACAAGTATAAGGATAAGCCTAACCTGTTTAAGAACAAATAACAGTCTATAACCTTAGCATATAAAAGTGAAATGAGGGGCGTGCTCCCTAACTGCCTCCATATAAGGTTATAGCTTTTTATTTGTCTTTTTGTTCATATAAGGAAAACATACATAAGTGAACTCTGTAGTATTTATATTTTGTTTCACATAATATGGTACTCTAATCTTTGGACATGCATTATTTTCTTCCCAAATCCCTTGTTTTATATTTCCAGAACATTTTATTATTTTTCTCAAACAGCTTAACTGGCTGCTGCACTTTCAGCAAACAGCTTATCTGGCTGCTGCACTTTCAGCCGGCGCCTTGCTGAGGAACTCAGCCGTCTAAAACACAGAAGACTTAACTTCAGTAATTACAGCTCTCTTTTAAATAAATGTTTGACACTTACAGAACTCCAATTAATCTGCCTGTAGTGTTTTAATTATACTCTCTTACTTTAGCCCATTTTCAAGTGTTTTAAAACAGGGGAACATTTTTCATTGCTTTGGGGCTTCTTTTATGACACAGCTTTTTTTATATATATATATATATATATATATATATTATTCTGGAACACAGGGCTCCTATCTTGTATGCCCTTAGTGTGCTTGATTCTATTTCAGCCTCTGTTTTTAATATATTATAACAAGATGCAATGTTTTAATACCAGAGCAAAAAAGTGACAGTATAGGCAAAGTAGAAAATAACCAGGTTGGCCACCCTGACAAGAAAATTAGGATAGATAAGAATAAGCAGAAGAAGACAGGATAGAGTGAAAGGAGAAACCAAAAAGGGGGGGCGGTTATTGCATCTTCTCTGTGTCAGCTTTATCCTGCAAAACTGGACCTCCTGTTACAGTCTGCTGCCTCCAGTAACCAGGTCACCTTCTCCACCAAAGCCATCACCGCCAAACAACAATCTTCCTTGCTTGGCTTCTTCTTCCTCGGTGCCATAGTGGTTACTGTCCTTCTTTGTATATTAAATAAAATATTCAAATTATTTCATCCATGCAGCTGCCCATACGTACTGTGGGGGGGCTAGGTGCTGTTGGATTCTCCCCCAAGGCCCCACTCTTTTGCAGTTCAGGGCCCCAATTTTCTGCACTATGGTGCTCACCTGCCTTATTGGACACCAGCATGATTTTTATTTTTTTAAAGAAAAAAACACTCAGATCAATTCCCCCCTGCTTCTCTGGCCTGTAATCAGACCCTTTTAGTGCCTGGTGTTTTCTCTGCTGCAGTTACTAAGGACCCTCGCTGGCCCTGATCACTTCCCTCTGGGCCTCACCCACTCACTTTCACCCTAGCAGCCCCAATGTAAGCCGCTGTCCTATAGTATTTGGTTGCAGGGCCAGCTTTATTTTTTTTTTTATAATTATCCTGTCTTCAGCCTTGCACACTCATCCTCCCCAAGATGGCATCCCATTATGTGGCCTTTGTATGCCTGAAAACCAAGAGGGGGATGGGGCCTGCTTGCATCTCCTCTATCTCTGTTCCCCACTGTGAGCCTTGTGGCAGGTGTCCCTTCCTGTGCTCCTTGCTTCTTTTTGTCCTGGAAAGCCCGAGTGACCAGTCCACAAGGATAATTAGAAGAACTTCAAAAAGCCTACTTCCTTGGGAGGGCTTTTCCGTGAGGGAATTTTCTATGAAATAGCCAGTGAACTATAACTAATAGAATCACAGAAGTGCCAGAACTAGTGTTCCTGTCCCTTCTGTTTGTAAAGTTCCACACAAAATGTGACTGGCAGTTGCTTTTCATGAGGCCATGTGGCAATGACATCAGAAGCCATCGCCGCACGGTGTTCCTCATAGGCCACCCACTTGCACCCATTCTGGGTACTCAGCCCCTTCTGTGCAATGATTGCAATGCCAGGTGCAGAAAAAGCAAACCGCCCCCACAGCAGTGCCTGCCCTTGCTTGTGCCACTCTGGGCCATCCTTCATCCCTACTCATGAAAAGAAACCTCACAAATGGAACTGCAAAACAAATGGCCCCAAGCCACACCAAGGAAACAGCCACTACCATCCCCATGCGGCAGGATAATCCTGTCCTCTAACTTGCCTACTTCTCCCATTGCTGGCTGAGCATGTACCATACTGCCACCACAGGAGGCCTTAGGCCACACTGTTTTCTGCCTCCTACTTACAGCAAACTTTCTCTTTTTACTCCTACATTTTTGTATAACAAATGGAGGGACAAATGCCAGTGACTGCCTCAGTCTAGCATCACCCAGCTCTGACACACTGCAAGCTCCTGCTTGAACACAACCTATGCCCTGTACCATTTTCAGCCCCCCATGGGCCTTTTGGCTGTGACACATAGCCCTGATGCTGGCATTTTCTTGCTCCTTACTTTGACACAATCAGCTTCTTACAATCTCTTCCTTGGATGCCTAGCTCTTTGGTCTTCCCTGCTGAGTGGCTGACAAACCTCTCTCACAGAGACCAATTATTTTTTTAAATAAACAAGACCCGTGGTGCTCCTCCACTCCTAACCTACCCCCTACCCCACGCTGTGGGGCCTTCTCCCTTATCTGCAGTACTTTATGGTGCCACCTGCCCACTACTCGATTCCCAGCTTAAAGGCTCCCCACCAGCTCTTGTATAACATATCCCCGTGCTGCAACAAAACAAGGCAGTTCTCCCCAGTACCTCTGTTTCTTACCTCCTGAGTGATCCTTCTTGCAAATACTCACTTAGTTCAGGTCCTCCTTGGATTGCTCAAAGACACCTGACCCAATTTTTTACTGTTAAAATAAACAAAATCCTTACTTTACTCAGAATGCTATGTCACTAATAAAATGCCCACTGGCCTGTAAATTGCCCAAAACAGATGTGCTTCCAAGAAATTCCCTTGGAAACAAAATTGTGAGCTCTCTTGTCTGTGCATTACTTTAAGTGTCCCCTTTTTGCTCTGTCTCCTGAGCTTGGTCTGCTCTCTCACAGGCTCCCACCTCATTACTCTTTGCCCCTCCTCCAGGTGATCTCATCTTGGCCCCTCCTCTTCATCTGTGACCTCATTCTTGTCACTACTGCCCATCCCCCTTCCCCCTCCTCCCTCCCCCCCTTGCCTCCTGTCTCCCTCACACTTGCTTGCCAGGGCCTGTGGACAATGGGGTCTGCCCTTTTAATTGGCAACCCTCTTTATATCCTATGGCTGCATCAGCCTTACTGGGCATACTTTAATTCAGTAGACACTACGGGACTATTTTGCTCATTGCCCGTAACGTCCTTCATATATAATTTCAGTTTAGCGCATGGTGTGACAGTTTCTATTGAACAGAGCATCAATATGCTCCAATTGAAAACCTTGAAACACTCAACCACTTCTTGTGGTGTATTCTGATTCTTCAGAGCATTGTTTTGCTCCAAAACAGACAGGGAGCTGGATCTGCTTCAATTTTGATTCATTGCTGTTGCTGCACCTATTTTTTAAGCCACACTTTACAGCTCGTGGCTTGTGACTCCTTCAGTCAGTTCCTCAGGAATGGGGCACCACAACAGGGACACTGTAACTCTTTTCAGGGCAACAATGAGCAATTGGAGCACTTTTTCAGAAATGGGACACTCCAGGGGAGTCAGGAGTGTTCCCACTATTAACATTAGCATGTGGCTTACCCTATTTCACCTCTCCTGCTTGGTGGATTGTCACCAAGTGCAACTGGCACCAGCCCATGCTCTACAAAAGGGGTTTGGAATGAAGGGGACAGTAAAGTAAAGATGCAGATTGTCAGGTTGGACACCCTGACAAGAAAAGGAAAGGAAAGAAGAAGAAGAATAGGGGATAGTAATAGTAAGAGAATCGGGTGGGGGGGGTCACATTCTTATACCGTGGTTGTGAATGAAATATGTTACTACTGCTGTTGTTCAGTACAGGGTCACCCTGTTACACACCTCCTCACACAAGAAGGCAACATAAAATGTTTTTGTTGACTAAAGACCTTCAGCCATGTAGGGTTGGATCTTCTGTCCACCATCTCTAGAAGTTCTCCTAAGGGACCCTTAATAACTTGAATGGCAGTGTTGGGTAAGTTACTTTTTCTATTACAATCTATTATGTTTGGAAACTTGTTCCAGGACGCTCTGTGCAGTCACTAACATGGATGGAGAAATACTAGACAAAGTAATACACCTTACAATTATAATTACTTATTTCTTTTAATACAAAATTAATACAAAACTAATATATATAACTAGGACAGATTACATTTTTTGAAAGTAATAGATTACTTACTAGTTACCTTCAAATAAATGTAATCAGTTACAGTTACGTATTTCTTTTGTATAAAAAAAACATAAGTAAATGTAACTGTGAGGTGTTTTACATCTTCCAGTACTTCTCCATCCTTGCTAGTGACTGCACAGAGCTTTCTTGAACACGTTTTCAAAAGTAATAGAAAAAGTGACTTACCCAACACTGTTGGATGGTATATTTAAACTGATGCCTACACATCATACTATTGTTTAGTCCAGTTCTATTCCCTGAAGTTTATGTGCTTTTACAACTAGCACAACAGGTTTCTCAATAACAATTATTACATTTTAGATACAATTCTAAACATTTTCTATCCAACTACTGGAGTACTGTCAGTGCTGTAGTATGATAAAAAATTAGCATTTTGATGTGACCCTGCACTGTGCTTAAAAGTGAATTTGTATGACTGTAGTTACAGGTACCATCTCATTATCCGGATGTCCTTCAATTGTTTTAACCAGCATACCAGATTATGCTCCATCCTCAAACTCATTGTCCCAGAGGTAATAATTGAGCTTCTATGGCCCATTTCATGGCCAGACATTCCTTCTTGATACTGAAATATTTTCTCTCCCTTTCGTGAAGTTTTCTACTGATGAACAGTACTGGATGTTCTCCCTTGGTGTCATGTTGTGTCAGTACTGCCCCCATGCCTGTATCAGAAACATCATTTTGGACCTCAAAGGGTTTCTGGAAATTGAGGTTAATCAGTACAGGAGCAGAGCATAATATAGCCTTATTCCTCTGAAATTCTAATTCACATTCCGGTGTCCATTTAGCCTTGTTGGGATATTTGTTTTTTATTAACTCCATAAAAAGAGTTGCAATGGTGGCAAAGTCAGCAATAAAGCATCAGTAATAACTGGCTAGTCCTAAGAAGGATCAGACATGCCTTTCAGTGGTAGGAGTGGGGCTATTGGTGACTGCTTCTATTTTGCTCAACTCAGGTTTTACAGTCCCATGTCTGATGACAAATCCCAAGTATTTTGTCTCTGTTTTGGCAATAGCACACTTTGCTAGGTTTATCATTAGCCCTGCATCATTGATGCTCTGAATGATAGCACTAAGGTGTATTCAGTGTGTGTGCCAACCAGGCCTGAAAATTACTAACCCATACTGGAACTGTGGAGGTGATTTGGGTCACCTTGATAACAAGGGGGCAAGAGAGTAAAAATAGGAGTGGTGAATAGACCCCCTGCACTGGCAGAGGAGCTGGAGGAGAGTCTGGTGGCAGATGTTGGGAGACACTGCAGACTGGGATGGGGAAGAGTGGTAGTGTTGGGGGACTTAAACATGCCAGAAACAGACTGGGAGACTATGACATCCTCAGTGGCCAGGGAACAGAGGTTGTTGGATGTCTTTCAGGACACATTCCTAACTCAGCATGTGGGGGAACTGACCAGGGAGGAGTAGATACTGGATGTGGTCCTGGCAGACAGTGACCAGATTGGGGGCATGGAGGTAAGGGACCCATTGGCGGGGAGCAACCATGCTATGGTCTGGTTTGGCCTGAACCTAGGAGGGTTAGAAGGCTGCACAAAGATGGAGGTAACTGACTTTAGGGGGGTGGATTTCAAGGAAATGGGAAGGACCCTTAAGGAGCACTTGGATGGGACTGGGCCAGACATGGACACTGACAATAGGTGGGAAATCATCAGTAGGGGGGTGCAGGATGCTACCAGCACCTGCACAAGAGTAAAACAAAAATGCGGTAGGGCACAAAAACCCTGCTAGTAAACCAGGGAGGTTCAGGAGGTGGTGAGGGGAAAGAAGGTGGCCTATTGGCAATTCAAGTGCTCAAGGAGTGAAAGGGACCGAGGGGAGTATGAGCTGATGGCCAGAAGGGCCACTAGGGTGGTGAGGGTGGCTAAGGCAAGGAAGGAGCAGAACCTGGCCAGGGAAATTAGGAGAGGGAACAAGGGGTTCTTTAGATACATTGGGGAAAAACAAAGGGTGAAGGGGTAGATTAGCAGGATTAAAACGGGGAGGGATTGGCACAAGATCCAGGGGAGCAGGCTGAGGTACTAAATGAGTTCTTCACCTCAGTTTTCACCAAGGAAAATGGGGGGGCTGCATCATACATGAGAGGAGATGGTGAAACTGAGGAGGGAGGACCCTTACCGATCAGTGGGTCTGGGGGGGGCATCACTGGCAGGTAGGGGGAATGCAAAGCAGGGGGATGAGGTAGTGGAGGTGGAAATCATGGCCGAGAGAGTGAGGGAAGCTCTCAGGTCCCTTAAGATGGAGAAAGCACCAGGGCTGGATAAATTACATCCCAGAGTGCAGAAGGAACTGGCGGATGTCCTGGCAAAACCCCTGGTGGAGCTCTTCAGCATCTCTCTGAGGACAGGGTGGGTGCCCCAGGACTGGAAAGTGGTGCATATAGTGCCTATCCACAAGGGGGGAATCAAGGGAGGTGACAGGGAACTACAAGTCCATCAGCCTGACATCGGTGGTGGGCAAGGTGATGGAGGGCATTGTCAAGGAGAGATTAGGGGGACCTGGAAAAGTTGGGGTGACTGGATGATAGACAGCATGGATTCATCCCGGGGAAGTTGTGTCAGACAAACCTTGTGGAGTCCTATGACTGGATGACGAGTGCCTTGAACCTGGGTAGGCCAGTGGATGTCCTCTTTCTTGACTTCAACAAGGCATTTGACTCTGTTCCTCATGGGGGCCTGTTGGATAATCTGGGAGAAATGGGGGCAGGAACCAGATGATCAGATGGATAGGAAATTGGTTCCAGAACTGGACCCAGAGGGTCGTGGTTGGTGGGATAGTTTCATCCCAAAGGAGGATCATTAGTGGAGTCCCTCAGAAATTGGTCCTTGGGCCCCTCCTGTTCAATGACTAAGTCTCTGACATAAGGAAGGGTATCAAGAGTGAGATGAGTCTCTTTGCGGATGACTCAAAACATGGGGTGGTGGTGGATGGGGAGGAGGGGAGGGTGACCCTACAGGGGGACCTGGATGCTCTGGACAGGTGGTCTAGAAAGTGGAAGCTGAGGTTCAATGCAGGGAAATGCAAGGTACTGCACCTGGGAGCCAGAACCGGGCCAAGAGTACACCCTGTGGGGGGAATGCTACAAGTCTCGATGGCTGAGAGGGACCTGGGGTGGTGGTAGATGTCAAGATAAACAACTCGGAGACTTGTAGAAGGGCAGTGGCAAAGGCCAACAGGATGCTTGGATGCATCGCTAGGGGGCTCACCTCCAGAAGGAGGGACGTGATACTCCCACTGTATAACTGCTTGGTGAGGCCGCACCTCGAGTACTGCGTGCAGTTTTGGAGGCCACATTTAAAGAGGGACATTGAACTCCTGGAGAGGGTCCAGAGGAGGGCAACCAAAATGATTTGGGGCTTGTGGGATAGGACCTATGGGGAGAGGCTTGAAGAGCTAAATATGTACACATTGGAAGAGAGAAGGGACCGGGGGAATGTGATAGAGGTCTTGAGGTAGATGAAGGAGGTAAATAGGGAAGGAGCAGTCAGGGTGCTCCAAAGGAAGAAGGAGGGCAACTAGAGGGCATGGGTGGAAGCTGGAGGGGGGGAGATTCAGGGGAGAATGGAGAAGGTGCTACTTCACTGAGATGGTGGTGGTGGAGCCATTTAATGCACTGCCCAAGGGGCTGGTGGAGGCAGAAACAGTGGAGGGGTTCAAGAGGGGATGGGACAGGTGCAGTGGAAGGGTTCTGGAAGCAAAAAACAGTGCAGTGAGAATATCTGGGACTGGAAAGGGAGAAGCCAGAGAGGGAGGGGGGGCAGCAAGTTCAGCTCCCAGGGTGGGGGCTGACCAAATGAGCAGACACGAAGGACCGTTAGGCCTATTCTGTTGGCATTTTAGTATGTTAGCATGTTAGTATACAAATATTCTACACTATACTGGGTGTGTGGTCTCAGTATGTGTTCCATGTAGCACTGGAAAGTGTTGGGAGTGCCATGGAGGCTGAATGACATGGTGGTAAACTGATATAGGCCACTGGTATACTAAATGTAGTCAGTTCCTGGTCACGGTGGGTCAACGGAATCTGCCAATAGCCCTTGGTCAAGTCTAATGTGCTGATGTAATGTGCAGTCCATATTTTGTCCAATAGGTTGCCAATTCTGGGCATGGGTACCCATCACAATCACAAATGCTGTTAATCTTCCAGAAATCTAAGCACAGATGTAATTCAACTTCTTTTCTATTAACCACCACTAACGGGGAAGACCAAACACTTCTAGAGGGAACAATCACCCCTAATTGCTCCATTTTCTGTACTGCCTTGGTCACCTCTTGTCTAAGTTTTTCAGGAGATCTATATGGCTTCCTGTATGGGCCTACCTTGGGTAACCCTAATATCATGAATTATCCCTTTGGCTCTCCCTGGTGTTCTGGTAAAGGTCTCCCAGTAATGCTGATGCAGCTGATCAATTTCTTATCTTTTGTCAGGGTCTAACTCAGGGTTGATCTGCATGGTTCCACCTTCCATAACAGACTCTGGCCTCTCATACTCTCATAGGCCACATCCAGTTCTTTTGTATTCTGTTCAGGAAGTATAAACAGTGTGTGTGTGGGGAGGGGGTTGGTCAACCCCTCTCCTAAGGAGGTTAGCATAGTATACCCTCTTAGGCCTATCCCCAGGCATTTCAGTCTCATAACTGACATTTCCTGTCTGCCTGACAACATCATAAGGCCCTTGCCATCGCATTAACAGTTTCTTCTCAGTAGATGGTAACAACAACAAGACATTTTTACCTGGCATAATTTTTTTTTTCCTTTAGTCCAACATCATATGCCTCCTTCTGCCCTTTTTGTTTCTAGATCACATTCATGTGGGCCATGGCTATGTATTTCACCAGTCATTTTCTCAAAGAAGACATATAATCCAAAATAGTACTGTACCCCACACTTTGGCCTTTTTCCCAGAGTTCCTTTACCACATCCAATGGGCCCTGGGGATTTCTTCCATAAAGCAGAGTGAAAGGAGAAAATCCGATAGTAGCTTGGGGCACTTTCCTGTAGGCGAACAGAAGGTAAGGGAGATATTTGTCCCAATCGCTACCTTCCTCCTGGACATACTTTTTTAACATGCTTTTCATTGTTTTGTTAAAAAGCTTGACCAAGCCATCGGTCTTGGTGTGGTAGGGGGAGGTTCTAACTACTGATATCCCCTGGAGTTTATATAGCTCTTGCAACATTTTGGATGTAAAATTACTACTCCTATCAGTTAGGATTTCCTGTGAAATCCCCATCCTGCTGAAAATCTTTGCCAACTCCTCGGCTATCCCAGGAACTGTTACAGTGTGCATAGGAATCACCTCAGGATACCGAGTGGTGCAATTGCACACTACCAAAATAAATCTGTTGCCTTTTGAGCTCTTATTTAGGGGGGCTCACAACATTCATCACAATCCTTTCAAAAGAGGTTGATACATACGGGATAGGCTGAAAGGGCACCTGGTCTTTCTTGCCACCCTGGGCCACTAACTGGCACTCTACACCTGCCCGACAGTACAATGCTACATCCTAGTGGATGCCTGACCAACAAAACCTAGACAAAAGCCTGTTCAAGTGCGACCCCTCCCCTTATGTCCAGCTGTGGGAAGATCATGAGCAAGCTGAATCACCTTTTCCCTGTACACTTTAGGTACCATTAGTTTCTCAACACTGATGTTAGTAGTAGAGTTAACAGTCATGATACAAAATAACATTTTTCAACATAAATCATGACTGTCCATCTTTCAACTCCTGCTTGACTTGTGGAAAAAAAGATTTCAAAGTCTCGTCTGCCAACTGGTCTTGTTTTATATAACATTTGTGCAGTCCTGGTGCTACTCTGAGAATACTCTCCTTATGGGTTTCTATCCATGCCCTCTTTTCCCTTTTCTTATCCTTTCTTGATTTCTTCAACTTCCCTGTACCCTCAAAGAAATCCTCTCCAAAGGTAAATATCTGGGGTAGCTGTTGTAATTAGCTTGGGACCTAGTTACCACATTCACTTGTTTCGTATGCGACTGTTGGGACTGCATCAATCTGTCAAAGTGGGGAAAGCCTTGGCTGATAATCACTGGTACTGGCAATCAGGGTACTAAACCAACAGTAATACAGTGGTGCTCATTGCTGACAGTCATTTCAACCACTGCAGTATGATATTGATGTATATCCGTGTGTACACACATCACAGCTGGATCTTGTTGGGCAACATCCGTAACAGGGGCCAAATCTGATCTCATGAGGGGTTGTCTGTTCCCTAAAGCCAATAGTCACAAAGTTTGTTGTTCTTCAATCCCCCAGATGCAATATACCCAATTTTGGCCAAAGCTAAATGAGTTAAATCAGGTCTCTTTTTATTTGGGCAATTATGGGCTACATAGCCTTTACCCAGTCAACCATTGCATATAATGTTTGCATAGGGTATTCCTCCCCCTCTGCCCTTTTCACATAATTTGACTGCTGTTGATTTTAATAAAAAGTTCTTACCTGCTCCAAGGGTTGAGGTGGGGCTTCCTGCTGTCCTCTGGGTCTTGAAGGTTGAGCTGCCAAATAATCCTCTGCAAGCTTCATGGTTTGTTCAGCTAACTCTGGCTTGTGTTCCTTGACCCACAGCTGCATATTCTGGGGCAATACCTGGATAAACTGCTGAATGATTATTAAATCCATAATCTGGTTATTAATCATAGATGTGGATTGTAACCAATTCACACAATAGTCTTTTCCTCTAGCATAAGTCTCTCTTGGGGTATCGTAACTGTCCATCTTTTGTGACCGGAATCGCTGCTGATAGGTCTCAGTGCTAATATCATAGCACCGCAGGATGTCTTCCTTTACCTGGTCATAGTTATTTGCATCTTCACCACTCAATTGGCTATAAACTAATTGTGCCCTACCAGACAGATAGGGAACCAGTCTTATGACCCATTGGTCATGGGGCCACCCACAAGTTTGGGCAATCCTCTCAAATGTACTGAGGTATGCCTCAATGTCATCACTTTCAGTGAGTTTGGTTAATTTAATGTCTTGGCGTACAGTTCTATCAGGCTGACCTTGACTCAAAGCCTTAATGGCCATTAAGGTATCTGCCCACTTTTCATCCTGCTGCTGACGGTCCTCTGCTTATAGGCATCTGTCCTCACCCCACTGCCATCGATCTTCCTCCCTCTAGGAATCCATATCCAGATATTTCAGGCACAGCCACCTGAATAAGTCACTTGGATCATCTGGAGCTTTTTCCATCCTGGGATCCTCTTCTTTCTATCCCTCTTCCTCCTCTTCGGACTCGTCTTCCCTCTTCTTCACCTTGGGTATAGCTCCTAAATCCAATCCTTCCAAATGTTTTATTCTGGTCTTCTCAACCATTGATCAGGTCAAATGAAATGCATTGGAGTCTGCCTTATCTTTGTCCTGCATCTGCCAGAGCATTTATGGTGCAATGCTCCCTGGTAGCGCCTCCCGGGAAGCCTTGACGTATCAGGATATCCCACTCTGACACCAGTGTAGAGGCATGAGATAATAACAGACACAGCAGACAGTAAATACAGTGCATAAAAAATGCAAAACTTTGCATTTGTCAATGTATTTAATGAAACAAAAACAAACCAACAAAACAAATAATAAACATTTTACAAAAAGGAAAAGGGCGTTAGTCCTTCACACCATACAGTAGGAAATCAATTTTTTAATAATAACAAAAGATCTCCTGGAATTTCCTTCTTACTTTGCTAGAATCTCGAACAGTGTGTAAGCCTGCACACTAAGTTCCTTCTCACTGTGTTGTCAGACAGCTACTGAACCACCCATCTGAAAAAACTCAGCCTCTAGTGGTGGCTTTTATACTCTGGCTGGGATGACATCATGATCATGTGATCCTTCATTAAGCTATCATTTTATTTTATTTATTTTTTGATAACCGGGTAGGTGCACTAGACACAAAATTGACTATTTTCAGGCACGACCCAGGAGGTCAACAACACAGAGAGATACAGGTACATAGAATACAGTGTCAAGAGATATGCAATACATCACATTCAGAAGTGAAACAAAATTAAGACAAATATTGGTACAAGGCACGTAAAGGTGTAAATTATACAAATGGAGATAAGTGCCCATGTGTAGACTATAATAGTAATATCACAATATAAGGTGCAGAAAAAAATGCCACAGGGTATCATTACATCTGTCTGAAGCTGAAAGGATGTTATCGGCATGAGGCAGGGAGAGAGGTAATGGTGGGATAGGTTTAAGGGAGGCTGAAGGAGCAGGGTGCCAGCTCATACCATAGAAGGTAGGGGGATACCAAGGGCAGCCAAGGCAGAGGGAGTCAAGATCTAAGGAGGGTTGAAGCAGGTACAATGAGCACATGCAGTAAGGAGGGAGCGGTGCCTCTTCTTAAAAGTGGCATGATTAGGGGCAAGGCATACATCTAGGGGCAGCGAGTTCCAGTAGGAGGGGCCTACATGCGAGAAGCCTGATTTCCCCTTGGTAGTTCTACATCTGGGAATTGTTTTTTTTTTAAATTTAAGTTTATTAGTTTCAAACAATACAACCAAACAGAAAAAACAACAAAAACAAAACCAGAAAAACATAACAGACCCAACCCCCTCCCCCACTAAGCAAATATACAGCATATCAGGAAATGCTTAAAAAAAAAAGAAGACACAAAATACATATCATACAGCCAAAATTCCAGGAAGTTCATAATCCCCCACACCTCCTCCCCTCCTCCCAAGGGTGCACCAACAAAGGACCAAAAAAAAAACCTGAAATCTGGATATCACAGCCTAACTACAGAGTAAATTAGCAACTTAAAACAATCTAGATTACATACAAGAGAAAGGGAACAGGTCTAGAATCTACAACAACACAAAGGAAAACTAAAGATACTATATATGCTATATGAGGGCCAAGGGGTCGGGTCGTCAGACCTTACTATTAAGGCAAACATAAGGACTGGAGTTTACCCCATCTTTTATAAAACAAATCCATATGATCCTTATAGCTGGCAATCAAATTTTCTGATTGGAGATACAACATTAGCTCCTTTAACCAATCAGCATATGATAAAACCAGATGGTCCTTCCAATGTCTTAAAACCAGCTTCTTGACTGCCATGGATACTAAGACCATATGGTATCTGCGCTCCACACTATCTATATGAGAGAAATCACCCAGCACACAGATTTCCGGGCAGAAGAACCTGCTCAGGCCCAGAAGGGGATCCAAATTATCCCGGATCAGGGACCACAGTGGGGCAACTTTAGGACATTCCCAAAAAATGTGAATTAGATTGCCCTCAGCTTGTAAACACCTGAAACAATCTGAGACAGAGGCCAGCTTATGCTGAAAAAGTTTAACGGGAGTATAATAAAGGTTATTTACAATATTATATTGTACTAACCGAAACCTATCTTGAGTATGATATCTATGTAAATTA
The DNA here is from genome assembly GCA_016271365.2 of Neoceratodus forsteri. NCBI lineage: Eukaryota > Metazoa > Chordata > Ceratodontiformes > Ceratodontidae > Neoceratodus > Neoceratodus forsteri. The sequence continues at coordinate 1,207,047,907 of CM057456.1, forward strand.
GGCCAAAAATTATTCCAGAGCGGAACATCTTCAGGGAGACAATGTGTCCAAACCAAGGGACCCCCAACACCCTCCTGTGAGTTAAAGCTCAGGAGATAGGAATAAATCAGTGAGATGGAATGAGGCTGAGAGGCAAGGCTAATAATGTTAGATAGAAAGGGGTGCACAACCGAGTGTCTAACTGTAGTGCCAAATTTATTACCCACCAGGTGCCGGAGTTGGTACACCTTAAAAATACCTTTGGTTGATATATCAAACCTCGTTAGGATATCATCTGACGTAAGGAGTGAGTCTTGACCGAACAGGTGTTCCACCCTGGTATCCTTGAGTTGTGGGAGCCAACTTGGTCCTATCCAAGAATTCCCCAGTCTGATATTGGGATTGAGAACTATCGGCTGCCCTAAATCCATAAGATTGGAGATCCGAAAAAACTTAAGACATTGTGCCCACGATCTAAGAGAAACTATCACCGTATCGTCCGGGACCAACTGTGAAAGAGCTTTCAAGGACAGGTAAAATAAGGCATACATATCCACTCTAAGTTCAGAGAGAAAGCCTTCTCCAACTGAAGCCAGATTGGACAAAGGCTTTCAGTATTCATGGAAACCATCTTCCTAACTTAGACAAGTGGGCAGCCCAGTAATATAGAAGAAGATTAGGAGCCTTAAGCCACCCCTGTCCTTAGGAGCGACAAGGTGGCATAAGAGCATCACACACCCTTCCCGGCCAAATAAAAAGTAGAAAGCAATCGGTGAAGCTGTTGAAAAAGAAAGAAGGACCCAGAGATTGGTGAGGTTCAGTGGATAGAAGATCCGGGAAGAACATTCATTTTGATAATATTAATTCGCCCCAAAGTGATATAGGGAGGGCTGACCAACGTTGTAGGTCTTGGCTAATCGAGTCTCTGACTCTGATCAGATTTAATTTTTTCAGAAGGAGGGGTCAGTGGAAAAGTAAATTCCAAGGTATTTAATTGATCTGGAGGTCCACCTCATTCCAAAGGACAGAAAATCTTGCTTAAACGTATAATTATTTAAAGGAAAAATCTCACATTTAGAGATGTTTAACTTGTAACCAGAGAAGGAGCTAAACTGCCTGATAATATCAAGAGCTGCCTTTAAGGATGTTACCGGATCCACTAGATACAGCAAGACATCATCTGCATACACAGACAGAACTAATTCCCGTTGTTGGAGCTTGATACCTCTCACTTGAGGAGACGACTTAAGTTTAAGCAGTAAAGGCTCCAGGTATAAATTAAATAATAAAGGAGAGAGGGGACAACCCTGCCTGGTACCAGCAAAAAGACGGAAAGAGGGGGACAAGACCCCATTACAGTAAATCTTAGTGGAGGGCAATTATAAAATACCTGTATCATATTCAAAGGAAGTCGGAAACCCATTTCCTCCATTACTGTCCATAAAAGGACCAGTCAACCCGTCAAATGCTTTCTCAGCATCAAGAGATTAAAGCAACCGGACCTGAGATAGACCGGAGTACTGAGAGATGTGACAAGGTCCTCAAATGATCAACCGCCACCTCCTGAAACAAAACCAGTCTGCTCAGGGCTCAGAAGTTCCAACCAGATCCTCTTGATCCTTTCAGCAAGTATTTTAGCTAGAATTTTAATATCATAATTTTGAAGGGAGATAGGCTGTAACTAGCGGATCAGAGGGTCCTTATCTGCTTTGGGGATTAAAACTATAGTAGCCTCAAATAAAGCAGGATAAAGCTCAGATGAGACCGGAGATAATTATATAGTTTAAGAAGAATGGAGTTAAATCTTTAACAAAGACTTTGTAAAGTTTGCGTGAACCATCCGGGCCCGGCGCCTTTGTTTGGGGCCAGAAGCAATAGTACTCCTTATTTCTTCAGCTGAAATAGGGACTAGTAGACTTGCTTGTTGAGACTCTGATATGCACGGGACACCTATTCCTCTTATGTATTCTTTGACATCTGCTATAGGATAGAATGCCGGGGAGTAACTATAAAGACCCGAATAATACTCTTTAAAGATATGTGCAATATCTCTAGGTGAAGAGACAATATTACCAGATGGGGAAGTCAAGGAAGGGATGACCCTCGAGCTCTCAAGTGCACACAGACGCAAGGCCAATAGCTTACCAGATTTTTCACCGAGATCCAGATATTTAGCCTGGGTTTTCACCAGGCAATATTCTGTTTTCTCTTTCAGGAGATCCGAATATTCGTTCTTGGCTAAAAGAAGCTCCTTAAGATCTGACACCGAGGAGGTTGACGAATACTTATATTCTAACTCCCTAATCCTACCTACCAGCTCCAATGACCTGGCTAAACGTGTCTTCTTCCTAAAGGAAGCAATTTTAATAAAATCGCCCCTGAGATAACACTTTAGAGCTCCCCATATCATATCAATCCTAGGGGTGGAGTTTATGTTGTCAGCCAGAAAGAGAGATATCCGGGAACTGATTTCTGAGACACATTGGTGGTCTTTTAGTAACTGAGTATTTAGTCGCCACATAGAGTCACGAGAGTAGTCAGGATTTAGGACATTTGTAACCAAACCATAGCATGATCCGACACGATGATCGGCTCAATGCCAGACAGAGACATTCGGAGGAAAGAAAGACTAACACCATATCCAATCTTGACTTAGTACCATGTGATTGGGATTGGAAGGAGAAAGCATGGCAAGAAGGGTTAGCAAGGCCTAGGGTCACCTAGACCCAACATCGAGATCATTTCCCAGAAAGCTCTCTGAGCTGGGAAAGGCAGACGTTATCCTGAGGTTCCTGTCCAACGTCAATGAAAAGGTACATTCCAGTCCCCCAAGTATAATTTGAGCAGGCAAAAAACTAGCCAATTTATCCGCAAAGTCATAAAGAACTCAGGGTTCCCCCCCCACCGGTCCATACACTGAACCAATAACTACGTTTTCTCCATTAAGATTACCCTTCACTAGGACATATCTCCCTTCTGGGTCCAAGACAGTTAGGTCTTTGGTAAACAGAACATGCCTTTTGAGAAGAATGGCCACCCCTTTACTAAAACAAGAGTTTCCAGCAAGACAGGATTGAGAGAAACCAGATCGAGAAAGCAACCTTGCTTCATCGTGACATAGGTGTGTTTCTTGCAAAAAAAGGATATCAATGTGGAGCAATGAGCAGTGGTTAAAGGCCTGTAGACGTTTGACCCGATCCCTAAGCCCTCTAACATTCCAAGACGCTAATTTAACTGTGTTTCTAGCCATTTTAAAAATATAATAAACCAATCAGATATCCAGACAGAACAGTTATCACATACAGTAGCAAGGTGCACCCACCATAATAAGGTCTGAGACCCTGAATCCCATAGTAACCTCACCCAATCGTACGATCCAGACCAATCGGTAATAACCCAAGAGCAAACCCCCAACCTTAAGACCCCAGAAACATGTTGAGCTGTCATAATCCCCCCAAGATAACCTTTCAGGACAGGCCAGAAATCAAACCAACCATCTGAATCATAATCCGATCTCTCCCCCCCCATCCCCCGAAAAACCCAAAAACCGGAAAAATGAAGAAGACCAGTTCTTGGGGAAACAGTCCCCCCATTCCCCCATCCCACCGATAATCATATCAACCAGAAAAAAGCCATTTGAATGAACAGACCAACATACAAAAAGGTTAAATGGAGTGTCAGTCCATAGCCCCCACCCCACATACCCCTACCCCCAGTCAGAATCCTAGGCTTTGTAAAACCCAAATTACAGGGAGAGACCCTCCCCCAAAAATCAGAAAAACTGGTACTATAGCGTGCATATTAACCTCCACAAACAACCCCAACTATAAACCCCAAGAAAACTATATACAGGTGGAGGTCCAAGCAAATATAGCTCAAAATATAGTCTGTCACCCCGGATCTCTAACCTTCTTAACCCCACGCAACCTCCAACCCCCAGAGCTGGAAGTGAGTACCCATATACTACAAAGAACAGGTGTACCCTAAAAGAAAAAAAAAACAACGATAATAAGCCCAATCCATTTCCAACCCAGCCCCGGGCAGAGGTTAGCTATCCCCCCAACACACGGCTCGCAATTCCACATTCAGCGAGCAAGCCCACTAAGTCCCCCCCCCACAGCCAGCCTTCCCCCACCCCAGCCCTCCGACATATAAATAATACAGAGCAAAGCAAAACAAAGAAAAGGGTAGGCATGAGGAAGGGAAAAAAGAAAGAAAAAAGCAGAACAGATAGGAGGGCATCCAGATCCCAAGCTACGAGAAAGAAAGCCAATCCCCAGTCACCCCAAATGAGCCAGCATATCTCCCATCGTCTCTCCACCATAGCAAAATAGTTGGCACACCTACCCGACTCCACACAGCCCATGGATAGAAGAAGGTCCTGTCATCCATACACCAGTCCGAGTGGGCGATAGCGAAAGCTCGCTGGAACAGCCAGATCAAGGCTTGCTGTTTCCGAGAGGACAGCTAGACCGCAGGACCCAAAGCAGTCCGTCATCCAGGAAGTTCCCACCCGGAAACCGCAACCACCAAATAAAAGTTCCACCGCGGGGATGCAAACGCAAAAACGGAACCGGGAGACCCAGCCAAGACCTAATCTCAGCAATCCCATCTCTTACCAGCCCCAACAAACAACCCCCGGAGAAGACCCAAGAAGAGAGACCAGGACAGCCAGAGTAACGAGGAAAAGGATGACAGAGAGAGCAGAGATAGAGGTAGGCGAGAAATGAAGATATCCATTCACAAACAACAGGCCAGAAAACCAGACAGTCAGGAAAAAACAGACACAGGCAAATATTTTAAAATAAAAAATGTCAATTCAAGAGAGTCCTAATGCTGCCATCCAGAGTCAACAGTGAAGTCTTTCAGCCAGGCCCTTTGAACAGGTCAGGCAGTCTGTTAGCAAGTTCCTGTGGGCAGCTTCGGGAGTGCCAAACTGGTAGATGAACCTCCAACAGTCACTTTTAAAGTTGCAGGGTATATCATCCAAATGGGATCACCGCAGCTATTAACTTTTGCACGACAGGGTGGTACGCTGCTCTCTTCTTTCGGATTTCCTTAGGTAGGTCCTGGGCAATTCGATCCTCGATGCTCCCCACAGAATCTCTTTCAGCTCTCGGGCCTTCAGGTAAATGTGCTGCCTTTCCACGTAACTGAAGAACTTCATTATGACAGGGCGTGGGGGAGATCCAGCTGCAGGTCGAGGTCGCAATGAGCGATGAGCCCTTTCAAGATGGTAGGAGGTACTAATAGGGGATGGGCCCACTATTTTAACGAGGAATTTTTGCAGGAAAGCCACGAGCTCAGGGAGGCCCATTATCAGCAGGTTATTTCGGCGGTTTCGCCCCTCCAAGTCCTCAGTTTTAAGCTGCAGCCTCTTCACCTGCTGCCTGAGCTCGACTATCTCCGTCTCGGCCCTGGATCTCCACTGTTCCGAGGAAGCGACTCTGACCTCCACATCCGAGACTTTCTTAGAGACAGAGGAGAGGGCATTGCGCAATGATTTGAGCTCTCCAGTCAATTCAACAAGAAGATCCTTCAGAGGATTGAGTTCTTGGAGGAATTTATCCTCCGTCAGTGGGGTGAGTTGCAGTATCTTATCTCCTCCGCGGTCCGGCCTAGTAGGGGCCTGGTTTCTTTGCTTTTTCACGGCCTTCTGGGGATGCAGGGGGAGTGTGCTTGGCTAGGGCCTGCTTCCCATCCACCTCCATCGCGACCCAGCAAAGGCTTAATTTCTCCAGACGAAATCGCCAAACGATGGCAGGCTATTAGTACTGCTGCTTTCTGGTTAAATTAACCGAAAAAACTTCAGGATGCACTATAAAACTGCACAATAAAGGCAGCCAGAGGGGAGAGCTCAGTATCCCAGCTGCTGCTTAGATGGATGCCATCACGTGACCACCCTCTACATCTGGGAATGCTGATCAAGGAAAGGTCAGTAGATCAGAGACCGTAGGAGATGGCTGAGGGGTCAGCAAGGAAGCTAGGTAGGTAGGCATACTTGATCACAGTACACTGTCCAGAAGGTTCCCAAGAGAGAGGAGTCAGTGTGCAATGGGGGATGGCCAATTTAGGTCTGAATACAGCAGGCAGTGATGTTTTAGTCTGGAGGATGCAGAGGCGTAACGGCATATATTGTTATAAGTTGTGTCCCACCTATGAAGAGTAGCCTTAGATGTGTTAGTATAGATTACGAATCCATAAGAAAGTGATGGAAGTAGGATTCCTCTGGCAATGGCTGTCCTAGCAGAGGGGGTTAGAATATGACTTGTTTTGTAGGCTAAGCCCAGTTTGGCATTGACAGCCTTACAAATGGAGGTTATATGGATGTCATAAATGAAGGATTGATTAAGCAAGACACTCAGATATTTAAAGGAAGTTACCATCTCCAGTGGGGAACCACCAGCCTAGAAGACCTGGAAAAATTCATGACACTGCTTTAGTTTAATAGAGGATCCAAAGAGCATAGCCTTGGTCTTTCCAACATTAAGAACGAGCTTATTTTTGGTGATCCAGGGTTGAATATTTTGTAGGTCCATAGAGAGCTTATGATTAATAGAGCAGGCATTATCTGAGCTAGTATAAAGGACAAGGTCATCGGCACATAGCAACGATGAACAGGAGGATATATTTTTCACTATATTATTAATAAAAATTGAGAAGAGGAGGGGTCTGAGGATAGATCCCTGAGGTACACCAACATTAATGACTGCTTTTTCGGAGGTGGCGATTTGAATTTCAGAGTTTGAGATCTGTTTGGTAGGTAGCTATGAAACCAGTTTACAACTCCAGTTGAGAAGCCCAGGGTGTGGAGATTGGTAAGCAGAAGAGGGTGGTTAACAAGATCGAAAGCTTTCCTCAGATCGATAAATACTGCACTGGTTTGATGACCCTGGTTCATGGCTTGAAGAACATCATCTGTCAGCTGTAATAGAGCAGTTTGAGTACTATGACCTTTTCTGAAGCCGTGTTGGTTTGAGTGGAGAAGGTTATACTTGGTAAGGTGTTCTGAGATCTGTGCTGAGATGAGCTTCTCAAGGACTTTATTTAATACTGACAGTATTGCTATTGGTCTATAATTGGCTATATCTTTTTTGTCGCCTTTTTTAAACACTGGCATGACTCTGGCCAGTTTCCATATATCGGGCACTACGCCTTCACTGAGGGACACATTGAGTATTCTGGACAGCGGTCCTGTGATGTATGGTGCCACAAGCTTTAAGAGTTTAGGACTGAGGCAGTCAGATCCAACAGCGGTACTGTCTGATATGGAATTTAGATGTTTAAGGACATCTTTCTGTGATATAGCTTTAAAATAGTAGGGAGGCATCTTTGAAATGTCTTTCGGTGAGAGGGGGGATCCAGGCATTAAGTTATTGGAAGAGAAAGCAGTGGTGTAGATAGAGAGGTCAGAGAAATAAGAATTAAATGCATTGGCAATTGTGCCCGAGTCATTACAGTGTACACCTTTCAGTATCATATTGTTTCGTAGAGTTTGCTTTGATCCGAGGAAAGTTTTGACATGGGACTAAAATTTCTTTGGGTCGCCAGCTGCATCCAGCAGAAGGCCTTTACAGTACTGGCTTTTTGCAAGTCTTATTTGTGTTTTTCACTTCGATCGTTGTTCTCTACAGTTGTCATAATCCGCTGAGAGACCGGATATTTTAAACTTTCTCCAGCATTTGTCCGTGTTTTTGAGGGCTGTAAGGAGGTCTTTATGCAGCCATCTGGTTTGTTTGCCACAAACGCACTGAGTGATGACAGGAGTATGTTTATCTTGAAGGAGTACAAACCTACTCAGGAAGGCGTGAAGGGCAGCATCCATACTTGTTGATTGGAAGACAGGGGACCAATGAGTATGAGACGCATCATATAGGAAATGAGCCTGATTTAAGTTTGCATAGTTTCTGAAGCATATATAGTTTTGGGGTGACGTGGAGATTGTGGATGGACTCCATATGCAGAAAATGGGGGAATGATCACTGATATTGTCCTGCAGCATTCCTGTTTTTGCAATTCTGTCCACGCAATTTGTTAAGACCCAATCAATAAGGGTGCTGGAGTCAATGTTAACAGACACGCTTGCAGGATCAGTAATGATTTGGTGTAAATTGTAGCTCTGTACCAGGGATTGAAGGGTGTCTTGAGATTTGCCAAGCCAGTTTAAATTTAAGTCTCCGAGAATGATGAGTTTGTTCTTCCTTGCATGTGCAGCCATATGATCCAGCAAATCCACTAGGCCTTGTATTCCACTATTGGGTATATTACAGGCACAGACTATGTGGAGTTTCTTACTTCCTAGTCTGAGTATGGCATGCATGTAGTCACACAAGGAGTTTTTTGTGTCCTTTATCATAGTCATGCTTAGATTGTTTTTGTAATAGATTGTGACACCCCCACCATTCTTTGGAGGTGGTCTGTCACACCTAAGAAGGTTGCAGTTTGGAAGCAGGCAAAAGGTATCTGGGATAAAGGGCTTTAGCCATGTCTCAGCTAGACAGAGCACATCTGGGTGGAGGTTAGCCACCCAGACTTCAAGATCTGCATGATTTTGGAGAAGAATCCTAACATTTAGATGGACTATGTGAAGTCCTTTCATATCATATCCAGTGCAGTTTAGAGGTAATATACTTGGTGCGGGACCAGGGTTCAACTCAGTGTCCCCAGACAGCAGGAGAACCAGCAACATGATGTACCTTAACTTATGCAGGGCAAATTTTTGGCAACAATGGCAATAGATACGCCACCGTTTGGCAGCAGATGCAGTAGCATGGTAGATGAGTAGTTTAGGGAGGAGGGCAGGTGTCATGGCAATGCCTCTTTCCGTTAGCATGTTAGAGTAGGTGAAATCGTTTAGATTCAAGTCTCCATTTTGGATGTGATTCTTGGGGTTAGGTGCTGTAAGGATACTTAGTAGCATCAGAAACAGGATAAGAGAGGGCACAAGTAGAGGTAACCAAGCCATTCTGTAAGATTTAGTCTTAAGCATATTTGGTAAGGCTGAAATGGAGGGTTTAGGGGGTGCAGTAGAGGGCAAGAAGTAACTGCTGCAAAAAGGAGCTTCTATTTTTTGGCCTGGTTTATGCATCCTGTGATACGCCTAGTATATGAGACCCCTAAGACTCCAGGAAAAAGAAAGAAAAAAACCTAGATTGTTGGATTGGTATGTGAGCATCAAGCTGAAATGGCAATTGATAGCTACAGCATAGCCAGGGAAGCTACAACATGTGGAGAGGAAAACTGTGCAAAGTTGAAACGTCAAGCAGACAGTTTTTCACAGTAAAATAGGGAGAAGAATTTCAGCCTGGAAATGGCTATGGATATAGAAGATCAGGGCAGACTAGAGTTAGAATAATATCAGCACAAATATTAGCAAATTCATTGGAGTGAGGAGAGATAGGAAAAATTAATTATGGGCACCCCCAGTGGCTTGTTGGTATAATGAGCCAATGGAAAAGTGAGGAGATAGTCTATTTTACCTGATTGGTCACTTCATACTATAAAAGTAAATGCCCAGATAGGGTGGATGGGGAGACGCCAAAGGCGTCGGGGCTAGCAGCTCTGAGAAGAGAGAGAGAGAGAGTGCCTGGTCCTATGGGCTCTACCGTGGAGCAAACACCATCTACGAGTGTAGCCTGAGGTGGGGAGAGCCCTTTACAATTAACACATTTAAAGTCTGCTTAAAATTAAATGATGCTTCATGCTCTGCTCGAATTCAGGAGAAAACTGGTAGCTTGAGCCCAGAAATGGCACCAAGTTTAAATCGTAGAGGAAGTTCACGCTGGGCCGAGGCGCCACGGGTAGTCAGTTACTCATACCTTAGCTTTTCACCAGCGGCGTTCTGCGAGCAGCTCCTAACGGGCAGGAGCCCGGAGTGACTAAGGGCAGCTAAGGACAGAGAAGAGTTAAAAGTTAGAAGGAGGGAGGGGACAGTAGACAAAGAAAAACCTGAGGACAGACAGGATTTGCTGCAGAGGAACAGAGAGGGTTTCAGAGGACAAAGGAATTGCTTGTATGATGCTGTGGGGTGTCAAGGTGGGGGTTGGAGATGCAGCAATGGGGAGAAAGAGATGAGCACTGGTAATCAGATAGCTTTAGTAAGGGGGATAGATCAAGTGAGATGGAATAGGAGGAGGCAAGGGAGAAAGGAACAGTTGGATGCACAAGCACAAATTCACTTTTCCTACTATGGTACAAGTAAAGCTAATAAACTTTAGGCAATCAGCAAATATTGGTAATTAATTTACAGCATTTTAAAGCAGTCGGCAGATAAATAGGGTACAACTAACAATATGAGCAGAAAGTAATACATAATATGTTGGTAATTACTTTGGACAGAGCTGCAAATACTGTTAAGAGGCTACTGCCCTGGCAGCTCTGAGATGAGAGAGAGAGCGCCTGGTCCTACGGGCTCTACCGCGGAGCAAACACCATCTACGAGTATAGCCCGAGGTGGGGAGAGCCTTTTATAATGAACACATTTAAAGTCTGCTTAAAATTAAATAATGCTCCATGCTCTGCTCGAATTCAGGAGAAAACTGGTAGCTTGAGCCCAGAAATGGTGGCAAGTTTAAATCGTAGATGAAGTTTGCGCTGGGCAGAGGCACCACGGGTAGTCAGTTACTCATACCTTAGCTTTTCACCGGTGGCATTCTGGGAGCAGCTCCTAATGGGCAGAAGCCCGGGGCGACTGAGGGCAGCTCAGCTTTTCACCGGTGACGTTCTGGGAGCAACTCCTAACGGGGATCATCCTTAATAACTTTCTTTCATTTTTTTGAGGCACCTTATAACTCCTGCACATATCTGCAGACTGTTAGGCTGCACACTTTATTACAATATAAAACAGGACAATTAGTATATAGGCCTTCTAACGGCATAATTTGGGTGCTTCAGCTCAATTAGGGGCTCAGCTCCTCCTTCTAAAGAGTGACATCAGTACTTGGCATTCCTATAAATGCATTCACTATGTTTGCTGCCAGCGCTATTGTAGGGATTCTCAGAGATCCAGGCTGTTCAGAGGTAATTACACATTTATTACCCTTTTTCAATATTTCTGGTTCCAGGCATCTAGGAGTTGGCAAGGGAAATCGAAGTTTAAGGGTGCTATCCTTATTTCTCTTCTCCTGCCAGCTCATGAAAGCTAGAGTTTCTAAATAATTTATTACTCTTGATACAATTTATACAAATAACATTTTTAAGTCCTGAACACCATTTATTCATTCCTTCAGGACTTTTACCAGCCTTGTAGTTAGTATGCTCTTTTATTTCACATTAGATCCTTATTTCAGTCTCCTGCCAAATGAAGGACTTATTTCTGTGGTGCCAACAGCTGAAATATCTGTTGTTGGGTTGTATTTTGTTTGGGCCCTCACTTTCACTTTTTGTAGCCCAATTGCTGCAGAGCAGCACCAGTTACATTATATTCTAAGACTGCATCAGCCTTACTGGGCATATTTTAATTCAGTAGACACTACCGTACTATTTTGCTCATTGCCTGTAGTGTCTGTCATATATAATTTCAGTTTACCACATGGTGCAGCAGTTTCCATTGAAAAGAGCATCAATATACTCCGATTGAAAACATCAAACAACTCAGCCACTTCTTGTGGCATATTCTTATTCTTTGGAGTATCGTTTTGCTCTGAATCAGTCAGGGAGCTGAACCTGCTCCTATTTTGACTCATTGCTTTAGCTGCATCTATTTTTCAAGCCTCACTTTGCAGCTTGTGGCTTGCAGCTCCCTTAGTCGGTGCATCAGGAACAAGGCACTGCAACAGGGACACTGTCACTCTTTTCAGGGCACCAGTAAACAACCAGGGCAATTGTTCAGAAATGGGACACTCCAGCGAAGTCAGAAGTGTTCCCACTTTTTACATTAGAGCACAGCTCACCCTATTTCATCTCTCACACTGGACATTGTCATCAAGTGCAACTAGTGCCAGCCTGTGCTCCACAAAGGGGTTTGGAATAAAGGGGACAGTAAAGATGCAGATTGCCAGGTTGGCCATCCTGACTAGGAAAGGAAAGAAGAAGAAGAACAGGGGATAGTAAAGAGTGAGAGAATTGGGGGGGGGGGGTCACATTCTTGTATTGTGGTTATGAATGAAATATATTATTACTACTACTGCTGTTCATAACATGGGGACCCTGTTACAGGCGCCTGTTTTGCAGCCTGCATGACATTAAAGAGGGAACACACATGATCTGAATCCTGCTGCTACCTTTGATGAAGCAAGCTCCAGATAGATTAACAAGGCCACTCAATATGGATTCTAGTTTAGTAGCTAAAATTTTAGCAAGAATCTGGGCATCCGCATTTATGGGGGATATGGGGTGATAACTGCCAGGCAAAAGTGGTGTCCTTCCTTTTTTTAGATAACACCGTTATCACTGATTCAGTCTCGATATGCGTCAAAGCTTGTGAATGTATTGATTTCTGGAAAAAGAAACAGGAGAATGGGGCAAAGTTCCTCACTGAGAAACTGATAAAATTTCACAAGGAATCCATCAGTCCCAGAGGCCTTTCCTTTGTTCAGTGCTTTAACCTCTTGATCTAGTTCTATTACCTTTCAGGGTACACTTCTATGCTTCCAAAACCATCTGCCAGGATGCTTATGTAACCCCTCACCACTGCCTTTTTGCAAAACGACAGGTGGCATGCTGTTGAAGCTGATAGTAGTACCTGGTGGGGACTGGGTTTGGGGAGGATAAGGTTACTCGGCACAGGGGCCTAGGTTTGGCTACTCTGTACAGGGGCACCCCAAATAAATCTGAACACAGGAAGCAATAACTATAATGTCCAGAACCAGGAATGGGATTCTGCAGTGTGGCTTTTATTCACATCCAAACTGAACAAACAAAGCATAGACGGACACCCATGGGACTACATTCCTGGTTGTGGTGCAGATTAGAGACAACAGAACACTTCTTCACCTTTCCAGCCCTCAGGCTCTGAACCCACCAGGCACACAGCCTGGACTTGCATGCAGCTTTGGGTACACAGCCCAACTTGTACACTACTTTGGTTTTCCCCACTGGCCCGGCTCCCCCGTCGGCAACTTGATCCGTGGTCCATTTTGAGAAGTGAACCAGTTTTCCAGTTGGTGGCTCCCTAAACCACCTTAGAGCCTTCGACTCCTAGATGGAATTTTCCTTCCAATCCCACTTCTGGGTACTTCCCTCATCACTGGCCAAGTGCATGCGGCAAAGTAGAAATCCACAGAGCAAATCCGTAGAGGTGGACCTGGTCACTAAAGATGGGGGGGTCTCCCACCTCCAGCTCCCACAATCCATACCCGGCCATTTCTCTGGAAACAAAACAACTCTTTACTGAAAGCTTGGCAATGTAGATTTCTGGGTAGACGTATGTCACATCTCCTCTACATGTCTTGACTTCCACTATGTGCTGGACTTGAACATACTTTTACTTTTGGCTAAGCCTATTACTCTAGGCCTCACACTACTGGGCCCTTTAGAAAGAGCAGAACTCACCCTCTTGCAGGTGCCCCACAGGCGAATCACAGAATCTTCTTGTTTCCCAAAACTCTTGGACCAAATAAGGCAGCTTCTCCACTAGCAGAAAACCAGGGGGTTGCCCCTAGAATATGCAGGTCAACCTTTCCTGCCGCATCCCGAGGGATGGGGCACTGAGACCCGAATCAGCGGTCTCCACCACTTTAAAACTCTCTTTTGTGTCTCTCTCTTTTAGGTGGAAACGCGCTCCTTTTCCCTGAGTGTAGCCCTATGTCAGGGCTGAGGCTCCACGAGCCTATACAGAGCTGCTGTGCTGCTCTCTCAGCAAGCTCCAAACTCCAACTGAACTACAGACTACTGTTCAAACCTCCCAACATTCTATTCAAACTCCCTGCTGCAGATTCCATTGTGGCTCATGCAGCTGCGATAGTTCTATGGTGATGTCATCCCTCAGTCTCAGCTGAGACTGAGATCAGAGTGAGACAGTGTGAAATCCATTTAACTGGAATTTCACAAGCTGCCTTCCCTGCCTACAATTAGGTCTTACTGGGATTCTAGTAACCCCGGGTAACAAGGGGTTACACTCGCCCTTGACCAGGAAAATGACTGTCCGCAGTCATTGTTTACCCAGCTTTAGGCCATCCCACCCTATGTGCTACCTGCGAAGGGGGATGATCAGGCCCCCTTCTACCATGTGCGAGCACAGGCAGGCAACACTAAGGGCCTAGAGGGCTTTAGCTGACATATCAGCCTCTACTCTACCCACTTACTAGGGATGTCTAGTGGATCTGGTAGTACTGTCCAGAGCATAGCCCTAAGAGCTCAGCACTGCAGTCCCTACAGCCGCTCAGGACCACAGCCTGTCTATCCCCCCCAGCCCTCTAGGGAAAATCTGTCTGCCTCTAACTAAATACCCCAAAAAACAAAAAGAACCTGGGACCTCCCTGACCATGAGCAACCTGCAACCACTCACCACAAAACTAATACCACATTATTAAATCAATTTACTGCCTCCTCCCTACCCCAACAACCACACCTGTGGAAGGAAAGGTTAATACAGTAAAAACATCAATAACAACACCACAGTACTTTAAATCACTACACACTAAAGTACTAGTGAGGAACTCTGATGAGCCCCTCCTCCTCTTCTTGTCTTCTCTTCTATCTTCTCCAGGAACACCTGCAAGAAAAAGAAAGACAACACACACTCCTAATCTGCATACACAGTCTACCTAAACCCCTACCTTCAAAACACTGAAGAATCCCAAAAATATTTTTTTTAGAAAAGGTAGAAAAACAGTATATACATTAGAAAACAATGACATTATTTACAATACACATTTGGGGGGATGGAGTGCCCTAAAAGTCCCAACTAGTGACCACAGTGCCCAAAGGCTAGTCCATTAAAGAGTCTCTCCTGGGCTGGAGCCCGGTGAAACATAGTTCTATCAGGCCAAAGTCCCGAAGGGGAAAGTCTTTGAGGACAGTTCACAAATTTTGGAGTCTGCTAGTGTAGGGTGTGTACTGCAATGTCATAAAGATAGAAAAGTTTGGACTTACTAGCCCCTTGTAGAACGAAAAATTCTGAACCGACCTGCACCTCAGACGAAGACTCTCCCTGGCAGCACTTCTTCCGATACAGCTGGGCGGACATCTTCCAGAAACCACAGGAGGGACATCTGGGAACTGCTGGGATGATGTCATCTATGGAAATGGAACCTTAGAACAGGAACAAAAAGGAAACAGCTGGTCTGACATCATCCAATTACCATGCGATGGATCAGGATACAGCTGGGCTGGTGTCCACACTGGATCTGAAGACATCTGGTGGGCCAGTCAATGGATTCTGAAAAGGCCAGCACAGTGTAGAACTGATGAATGTGGGACACCTGAGTCCTGGATGTCCATACTGGTGGATCAATAAAGGCATTTCACAGGCTGGTGTGGCAGTATTGACTACCACTGCTCGGCTTTCCATTTAATTGGCACGGGCACATTTGCTGGGAGGTCCTTGCACTGAGGCCAATAGTACCGGGGGTCAGAAGCTTGAATTATTACCGTGTCTGGTCGCACATAATTCACACAGTGGGAGATTTCACGTCCCTCTCCGTCCACTATTCGCACTCTGTCCATAAACAGTGTCCTGCCTTTGTTCCACTGGGTATATTTCTCATGAAACAGTCTGTCCTTTACATGCTTGTTTGCTCCAGGATGCACTCCTTTCATTGCTTCGGCCTAGATCCAGGATTTCTTGCTGTTCTCAATCTCCTCCCAGACTTTCCCAGGAAAGGTAGGAAAGGTCATACCACAGATCTCATTCGCCTTCCTACGAACCAGTCTCTCCTCTTTACTAGCTTTGGTCAACCTGAGACCACTGGCCTGGCTTGAGGGCAGCCAGTCCTGGTTCTGCCAGCTACGCATCCTCAATGAGATTAAAAATGGATCCCTGACTTCTTTTTCTTGCATAGCCAGGGCAGTGGCATCACCACTCTCTTCCATGCATTCCTCCAAGGCAAGAGCTTGAGGCGGTGTACCCGTTCCTTTTTCACAAGGCCACATAGGTTCCCCCTCATCTTCTTCCTCACTAAGGATCTGAGCCCAGGAGTGAGCAGTCATCCTCACTCCTGAGACTATCCACTCATCACTAGGTGCGGAGGTCAACACCTCCCATTCAAAGGCCTCCCGCATCTCATCTTCTCCAATGAGACTTGGGCTAGGCCCCCCCCCAGGGTCTACTGATGCTTTATCCGAACTTTCCTTTTGAGATCCAGCATCCGAAACTTCAACATCTGGTTCTGTCTCTAACTCTGCACCCTCTAGCTTTGTACCACACTCCCCCGAAGGGCCTTCCTCCACAGGCTCTGCCTGGTGCTGTGTGCTGCCAACTGCAGATTCCTAAACCTTTGTCCATGTGGTAGCCAAACAAATTTGAGGCGCTTTATACAAGCCATGTTTTTCTAGGCATCCAGCACAGTGAGGTATCATGAAGACATCCCTTCCAGCTCTCAAGCATATTTGACACACATGCACTGGAAAACCAGGAATCGCCACACGAGGAGGCAGTTGTCCTCTATAGCACCACTTTTCAATATCCCTCAGTCTATTTACTGCTGCTGTTACTGCAGCCCGGGCATGATCCGGGTAGTGAGCTGGTCCTGAGGCCATAACTGCAGAAAAACAAACAAAAGCTCACTGTAACTGAAATTCCCAATTTACTGAACACTCTCTTTACTTTTAAAATGGCTCCTCTGCTGCTGTGTTTACTTTACTACCCCACCCTGTAATGGTGGCGGCAGCACTCCTGTGCATCAACATTCAGAAATTGGGTCAAGCCACTGCGCACCCGATTTACACACACTACTACCGATAACTTTTGCTCAAACTGCACAGACTTACACTGTTCTTGTTCTAAACACATTTACATGATTTTCCATGGACTTTTTACATGCTGGAAACATTTTTTTTTAACTCACAGTCCCTTAAAGCTTCAGGTTTTTAAGCACAGGATTGCCTGTAAACTAGTGCTGCACATTTGGCTACAACTCACAGTCTCTCTCTGGATTTAAACTTTAAACTGTGGCTGAACTCATTACTATGCACACAGTCAATGGCTTAACAGACTTGCACTTGCTGGCAGGACTTGACACAGTCGTTACTTGCAAAGCGACTACACTGCTGCACACATTTATCTGGCATTTGGCAGAAAATCATTGTTTGAGCAACTTTTATTGTTGGTACTTACTGTTATCAGTAGCTGTTAGCTGCGATGGGGAAAAATGGCCTGCAGCCAGTCTTAGAGGCCTCAGAACAGAAATGGGTGAGCAGTCCTGCCGATCATCTCCTTGACCACCACTCTTGCAATTCAGACTATCGATTAGTGGGTTGAGCTCGATTTTAAGCAAGCAAGTCTATTTTTAGAAGGTTTACAGCATTTTTAACACTCCGCGACGCTCTTCCACAAGCCAGTACACGCACTCCACTCACACTCCCTCTCGAATGCTGGGGCAGTCACTGTAGAGCTAGCTGGGGGGCGTGACTGATTTCAGCCTCACCAATCACATGACGCCATGCAAATGAGCCTCTTCTTCCTCGCGAGTGCTCTTCTCTTCATGGCGATCGTTGAGAAGGCAAATTTAAACTGCAGAATGCATTTTTTTTTCTCAACTGACTCCATGGCGGGAGCCCATTTCAGCCATTTAACATAGCCATTACACTGCAAGTCTCTCAGTTCATTCAAAAAGCATTTCCAATGTCCAGGGCACAATTTTCCTGTTTCTACCCTAGTCTTCCACACTTTTCTTTACCACCGTTCTTTTGAAAAGCAGGCAAAAACGCTGTAAACAATTGATGCAGGACAAGGGTACACTCTTTTAGCTTTACTGCTCCTTGGTAAACTGTTGGCAATTTAAACAGCAGCATAAGAGCCACAGCACACAGTGACACACTAATTAAATTGCTTCTGCTTTTTTGGGCTACCCACTGCCAGATAGTCAAAATGCTAGCCCCTGTCCTAGCACCTTCCTCCCAGAATTAAATCCAAAGCGGTGCCTCCATTTTTGTAACCCCTCACCACTGCCTTTTTGCAAAATGACAGGTGGCATGCTGTTGAAGCTGACAGCAGTACCTGGTGGGGACTGGGTTTGGGGAGGATAAGGTTACTCAGCACAGGGGGCCTAGGTTTGGCTACTCTGTACAGGGGCACCCCAAATAAATCTGAACACAGGAAGCAATAACTGTGATGTCCAGAACCAGGAATGGGATTCTACAGTGTGGCTTTTATTCACATCCAAATTGATCAAACAAAACATAGATGGACCCCCACGGGGCAACATTCCTGGTAATGCAAATTAGAGACAACAGAACACTTCTTCACCTTTCCAGCCCTCAGGCTCTGAACCCACCAGGCACACAGCCTGGACTTGCATGCAGCTTTGGGTACACAGCCCAACTTGTGCACTACTTTGGTTTTCCCCACTGGCCCGGCTCCCCCGCCAGCCGCTTGATCCGTGGTCCATTTTGGGAAGTGAACCAGTTTTCCAGTTGGTGGCTCCCTAAACCATCTTAGAGCCTTCGACTCCTACAGGGAATTTTCCTTCCAATCCCACTTCTGGGTACTTCCCTCATCACTGGCCAAGTGCATGAGGCAAAGTAGAAACCACAGAGCAAATCCAGAGGTGGACCTGGTCACTAAAGATGGGGGTCTCCCACCTCCAGCTCCCACAATCCATACCCAGCCATTTCTCTGGAAACAAAACAACTCTTTACTGAAAGCTTGGCAATGTAGATTTCTGGGTAGATGTATGTCACATCTCCTGTACATGTCTTGACTTCCACTATGTGCTGGACTTGAACATACTTTTACTTTTGGCTAAGCCGATTACTCTAGGCCTCACACTACTTCAGTAGTCCAATCCCCACTATCACACAAGTCCCAGGGTGAAAACATGGACCCTTTAGAAAGAGCAGAACTCACCATCCGGTTGCAAGTGCCCCACAGGCGAATCACAAAATCTTCTTGTTTCCCAAAACTCTTGGACCAAATAAGGCAGCTTCTCCACTAGCAGAAACCAGGGGGTTGCCCCTGGAATATGCAGGTCAACCTTTCCTGCCGCATCCTGAGGGATGTGGCACTGAGACCCGAATCAGTGGTCTCCACCACTTTAAAACTGTCTTCTGTGTCTCTCTCTTTTAGGTGGAAACGCGCATCCTTTTCCCTGAATGTAGCCCTATGTCAGGGCTGAGGCTCCACTAGCCTATACAGAGCTGCTGTGCTGCTCTCCCAGCAAGCTCCAAACTCCATCTGAACTACAGACTACTGTTCAAACCTCCCAACATTCTATTCCAACTCCCTGCTGCAGATTCCATTGTGGCTCATGCAGCTGCGATAGTTCTATGGTGATGTTATCCCTCAGTCTCAGCTGAGACTGAGAACAGAGTGAGACAGTGTGAAATCCATCTAACTGGAGTTTCACAAGTTGCCTTCCCTACCTACCACTAGGTCTTACTGGGATTCTAGTAACCCTGGGTAACAAGGGGTTACACTTAGCCATTTTAATTAATGTTTAAAAAGGTGGATGTCTCATATCTAGCCCAGTCAATGAAAGTGGGATCTTGTAACAGGAGAGGGTTGAGCAGCCAACATTTAAACATACAAACAAACATACTGTAGGAAAAAGCCTGCAGAAACTTTGCATAATGGTCTATCAAGTATGCTTGAGTGTGCAGCTCATAGTCTATTTTATTGGAGCTGCTCCCCTTCCCTTTCATCCTGGATTTATCATCCCCCACTCACTCCCCCCACCACCCTCCCACCAGTTATGACTCTCCCTTTTGCCCTGTGCCACCCCCTTTTAAAACTGCCAACCATTTTCAATGAGACTACCTCCTCCAGCAGTTCATTCCACTATGACACCACCGTTTCTGTGAAAAACTGCCTCCTCATTTCCTTTGTAAATCTACCCCCAATAATTTTAGACTATGCCCTCTTGTTGTCCCCCCCTTTTTTAAATTGAAAATGCTCTCCATTCAAACCTTGTTCCTATCTTTTAGGTACTTGTAGGTTTCTATCATATCCTATCTCACCCTTCTGTCCTCCAAGGAATACATATTGAGCTCCCACAATCTATCCTCATAGGGTTTGTCCCCCAGGCCATGGATCATCTTTTTCTCCCTGTTTTGTACCCCTTCCAGTAATTGTGATTTCACCAATGACCTGTACAATGGCAGAATAACTTCTTCTTTCCTGGAGGTGATTCCTCTGCCGATGTTTTATTTATTTATTTATTTTTAGTTTGTTCTAAGATTACAAATACCTTTGAGTCGAGGCTGTTTTACAAAGGTTCCATGTCACTGGTACAATTGAGACAAACATGAGCAAAGATAACAGTTTATCAAATTAAAAAAAAAAACATAGTCGTGTAGATGAAAAAAGAACAATAAGGTGAAACTTTGGGGAGGGGAAAGGGAAAGGAGGAGGGTGAAATCAGGGAGACTAAGTGGACGGGAGAAAAGAGGAGGTGGGGGGGACAGAGAGAGGAGAGCTGAAAGGCGGGTAAGAATAGAGGTATTTCAGCCGGGTGGCATTTGTCATGGGACAGCAGGGGAGGTGAAGATAGGAGAGGGGGGTGCTGGCAAAGTGCAGGAGTAGATGTGGATCCAAAAGGGCATCTTCAGCTATGGAACCAAAAGACATGTTTAGCCACAACAGTCACAGAGGTTGGAGGCAATGAGTGTTAGGCGGTGCTGAGTCTTAAAAGTGCTGAGCGATAGTGAGGATGAGATGTCACTGGGAAGACCATTGTACCAGCTAGCGGCCCGGTAAGCAAAGGATCTTTGGCCTTGTGTTGTGCAGCAATGCGAGATTTGCAGAAGCTGAGGTTTCAATCCCCTGGTATGGCAGGTGTGGAGTCTCGATTGTATGAGGGCACAGACTCGGGGGTCAAGGCCCAGCAAGATTTTCTTAGTAGTAATACAAGTTTGGTGTTTTATTTGAATTGCAAGATTCAACAATCCAGTTTGAGAATAGAGGTCACAGGTGTGACTTAGGCATTGGGAGCCAGTGACAAGTCGACAGGCCTTGTTGAGGGTGGTGGATACACGTTTGAGTGCAGTGGTTGTAGCAGAGTCTTAAATGATAATGTCATAATCAATGATGGATATGATGGAGCTCTGAACAGCGACAGCGACGGCTTCAGGTGTCAGGTGTTTCCTATGACGAAATAGCAGACCTAGCCAGGAGTTAGCAGCTTTGGTGACATGGTCAATGTGGGCAGTGTAGGAGAGGTGAGGATCAAGGGTGATCCCGAGGTATTTAAAGTTTTTGACCTGTTCCAGTGCAGCACCTTGTCTGGTGATAACTGAGAGTTGGAAGTGCTTATGTTTGTTATGGGAGCTGCTGAAGATCATGGCCTTGGTTTTTTCTGATTAAGGATCAGTTTGTCCTTTGTGAACCAATTCTCAACCCAGGAGAAGCCAAGTTGGAGATTTTCTTGCAATTTCTTTGGGTCCTGGTGTGTGGCAAGGATTGCTGCGTCATCGGCATACAGGGTGATATGTCCAGTGCAGGAATCTGGTAGGGTGTTAAGGAACAGGCTGAAGAGTAGGGGGCCCAGTATTGAACTGGGGGGGGGACTCCAGAGAGGATGTATCCCATCATTTTGTTTGCTTTGGCTGCCATTTTATGGCATTGTCCAGAGTTTTCTCAAGTCTCCCTTAACTATTACCCCTAGATCTTTTTCCTCCTCCAAACTAGATTCCTACACACCCCTCAGCCAGTAGCTGACCCCAGTATTCCTAGCTCCCTGGTGCATGACCTTGCACTTATTGGTGTTGAATCCCAACTGCCAGATGCCTGACCAATTATTGAGCTTACCTAGATCCTTCCTGAGCTGCTGTCTCCCTTCTTCTGTGTCTGCTCTCCCACAGAGCTTGGTGTCACCTGCTAATAGGCAGATTTTACTTTTGATCCCATTCGCTATGTCACCAACAAAGATGTTAAATACCACCAGTCCGAATACTGAGCATTGTGGAGCCACACTGGTTACATGGGAGTGGAACATCCCCACATCACAGTTAAGTATACAGAAACATGATCAGCTATAACTATGGGAAATATTTTAGTGGCAAGAGTGTTATGTGTTAAATCAGGGGAGGCACACCACATGTCGATATGGCTGGAAGTGGAATGAACAGCTGAAAAGCAAATAAAATCACACCTCCAGGGATAGTACAATCACCAGATATCGGTCAAACCATGATCCTTTTGGAGTATCCTGAAAGCCTCTCTGGCCTTAGAGTACAGTTCCAGGTGTCCACCACTTCTATCCATGCAGGCTTCCATAACCAGATTGAAACCCCTACCAAATAGAGTAAGAATGGATAAATGAGGGAAGAAACTGGTTTATAGCTTGGTTAAAGGTATGGAAGAACAGGGGTTGATGTTGTTTGGCCCATACAGATTGATCAAAATCAATGGCCACTGAAGTGCTGCAGCCTCAGTCATCACCCATTTGTTATCCTTATCCATGGATCAGCATTTGATGGACCAATGGAGATTTCTGTGTATTAAGAGAAAGACTCCCTTCCTTTTTACCATGGCCATGCTGTTGGCTTCCATCCCCACCCATTCCCTTTGTAGTTTGGCAGCCTCCACACCAGTAAAGTGAGTTTCCTGTAGGAATACTATTTGTAACTTAATTCTATGCAAATGTGACAGGACCTTCTTCCTCTTCATAGGGAAGTTAAGGCCTCTGACATTCCATGAGAACGTATGTGGGTCACCCATGACTAGGAGTGTGGGACTCTGAAAAATGTTTAAGGTGAACACCCAGAACCTCTTCATCAAAGGAGGATAGACTACATCACATTGGTGTAGAAGCTTGAAACATTTGCCTGTTTTCATCAAGAGTTCCCATATAATGAAAGAAAACAACATATTTTCCCATCTAATATAAGACACAGAACACCCAACAGGGGCATTCTTAGTATACAAAATTAACATTCAGTCTGAATCTAAAACTCCTCCCCCTCTCCCATCCTCCCTCCCAAAAAATCATCCACCCTGACTGTCTAGCCATCTACAGTACAAGCTTTCCATAGGGAGTTCATGTACCAATCACTAGAAATGTGGCACAGAACAAAGGTAAAGGATGCTCCAAACCAAAATTAGGCATAGCTGCCCCATGTGACCAAAGGAAAAAACCTTGTGGAGGGATGTTGTCTCTCAAAAAGTAATGAAGAATTCAACCCGTACTGAAAGTGGGCAATTTCTTTCCTTTTCTTCTGCCTCCTAAACAAAAAAAAAAAAAAAAGTGATAGCTTCGGTTCACCCCTGAGTATGTCATGGGAGGTGGGAAAGTGAGGAGGCCCCAGACGCCATGGCAGGTAGGCTATGTATGAAGAGTCCAGAATAAGTGAAAATTGTTGACTATGGTGAAGTGGGGGGGATGGGGGACATATCCCACCTCTGTCCCAGAGTAATGAGAAGCAGGCTCATGTCTTGCACAGTACTGTGGCCTTCTACAGCAATACACTGTGCAAGAACCATTCTGATGGGGGGAAACTGGAACACTGTTCTTGAGGATCAGTAGCTATTTCATTGAGGACATAGGCCTGCCCTTGGGTTCGCACCAGTGGACTGGGGGGGACGTCATACCACTGACCAGGAGGACCTCCTCCTCCTCCTTTCAAAAAGTCAGAAGCTGTGGTCCCACACCTCGTCTGTGCAGAATAACTGACTACTAGAGCTGAGGGGTGTGCCAAGTATGAAGATATGCTACTCAATTTGCTTGTGTGCTGCAATTAGCAGAAACACCCCTTAAGGCACCCCAGAAGCAGTACATACAGTGACAGAGAGGCCCAGCTGTAGCCAGATGGAGAGATGTTGGGGCATGAGCTCCCTTAAGTACCACTCCCCCAGCACCACCAAAAACTGTGACCAATAGTTCACTTTAAGTCCTGCCAGAATGTTTTTTTATCCATCACCCATGCTAACCAAGTTTCAGGAGGGAAAAGAGAAGGGGGGGGGCAGGAGTTTTTAAAACAGAGGTGATGTGTCAGTTTCTAAGCCCTCCCTCATGATTGAGGAAGGTGAAGCAGTAGGGGTTGTGAGTGGGACCCAAACCTATTGAAGACAGCTATAAGATGGCAGGGGACTATAATTTTATGTGAGGTGTTTACTTTATATAACACATGTGGCAGGCAAGAATTGGATTGAGCATCAGGTGACCTCAGACAATGTGTACCAATACGAAGTAACTGAGATGTCGGTGACATGTGCAATATCATTTCAGTCCTCCATCCCTATAGTCACACGGTTGCACAGTACAACTTTGTGAACTTGTGTGGGGGGACGCGTGAGCCAAAGTGTGTCAATAGCTCCAAAAGGCAGAGGAGGAAAAAAAGAATGTCTTCTCTGACCATTCCTGTACTTAGCCAACTCTTAGCTGTTACATGTTAGCAGCACATTTGAGCAGACTAGATACACCTAGAGGCCTAATTTCTGTTGACAATTTTCATAGGTTTGTATGTTCCTAACTGAGAAAAAGACAAATGGTTACATAGACTAAACACTAGAAATGAGCGCCATGGAAGTTGTCTAGTATTGCCCACACACATGCCCCCTCACTGCCCTCTGGGGTAGGACCAAAAGCACCAAAAGCATAAGACAGTCCCCATGTGATGAATCACAAGTCACCATATTATTTATAAACAGAAAGGGAAGCACAGATTAAAATACTTCATCAAACTATTCCAAGGAATGCCTTGAGGTGGGCCATGACAGCCTCCTGTCCACAGACCAAACCTGAATGTCCCCATCTGCCCCATCCGGCATCACCCTTGGATGTGCCCGTTGTGGCAGTTCACAGTGGAGGGCTAGCTAGGCTTTTAAAATGCATGCTATATTATTAGCTTTTGGCAGTACATCACAATGTTACAGCAGCCACTCTGTGAAATCACGGCTATTCCCTCATTTCATTTCATTTTTTAATTTTTATACTTGTTAGCAAGATGAGCAAACTGCCCATTTTCACATGCGACAAGTCAACAAATAAATGCAAAAAACAGTACAAAAAACAAAACAGACACAAAGAACAATATCAAGACTTAAAACATACAATATACAGTGCAATGTTTTGTTAGGAACAACAATTACAATCATTTAAACTATTCAGCCATTTAACAAGCCCATTCGTAAACATTCAAACCAACTTAACATTATTAATTTCAATTGGGATACCATTAAAAAAATGTATTGACATATATATTACTGACCTCAGACCAATAGTTTTTTTATAAAGAGGAATTCTAAATAAGCCTTTTGACTGAAACCTAGTTTCAATATAACTCTGCTGGAGGGGAATAAGATCCTGAATCACCTGGTGGAGTATACATTGTGCTCTTTTGTACACAAAAACCTCCAAGTTTCAACTTTATCCTATCTAAAAAGGAGGGACAATTTGCTTCTTTTAACAACACACAATGGTATGTTCTTACTGGATGACCAGTCATGAAACATAACATACTATTATAGGTTACCTGTAGTTTCTGCAACATGTTATCATTTATACCAGTGTATATCAGGATACCATAGTAAAAAACACTTAATAAAATACTGTGGCCAAGAAGTCTATAGGATTCAGGAATAAGAAAGGATTTAATCCTGAATAACATTCCGGAAACAGCATTTCGGAGGCAGCATAGCGCAGTGGTCTAAGGCTCTGAGCTGCAAATCTGGTGACATCCAGCAGACCAGACCTGGGTTTGAATCCCACAGCTTCCACTTGCATACTGTGTGACCCTGAGCAAGTCACTTAACCTCCTTGTGCTCCCAGGTCATGCCTGTAAAAAAGCTTTCAGCTTAGTGTGCTATACCTGGTTAAACAACTAAATAAAAAAAAAAAATCAGAACTATCTACCAATTCAATTTGGTTCCCCACTAAATCAATAATCTGAATATTTATATCTCTGTGTTTACTAAGACCAGCAAAAACCATACATTTGGTTTTCCCTCAATTCAAAACCAAATGACGAGAAGACAACCACATATGAACATTTTCAAATTCCTGCTGGACTTTGAGTAACGTTTGATCTGGTAAAATTCCTTCTGAAATAATTACTGCATCATCAGCGTACATGATGAAACTAGATCCTACACTGGTAGAGGGGGCAGCATTCACAAAAAGGGAAAACAAAAGAGGGCCCAATATTGAACCTTGTGGTACCCCACAAGATATCTGATGAGAATCAGAAATAGAATGACCAATCATGCCACAGGAATGAAAAAATCAAAAGCCATACCTGACTTGCCAGACAATATCTTCAAGTCAGAAGACCATCAGGAGGCCTGGGAATTTAAATAAAAAACATGTCCAGGTGTGAGTGGCAGCAAAAGATAGACAGTGTTACTGCTGTACAACACAGAGCCCCCCCCCCTTTCCAAACATGCTGAGGCATAACATTAAAAAGGGTCAATAATTGCTCAATGCAGTACATTCTGTTGTTTGGTACCAGAACTCTGCCCACAATAAGTTGTGCTGCTTTAAAATTAGACACTATTATATTGGAAGCACACCCTTATAGTGTAAGAAATGTATGTCCAGCCCACAAACTATTGTCTATAAGATGCATTTCTCACAGGGCTTGTCCCATGGGTGGATGATGATCTAAGTCAGGATGTAGAACTTCTGCCATCATGGTTGAAATAGTGGATGCATCAGTACAGTGGGCCTCTTCAGGGCTCAAAGACTCACTAGTAGGAAGGTTGGTGACAGCCGACATCAAAATATTGGCATCAGTCCAGGATTTTGGCTGCATAGCTGGATCTGGTACAATTTGCAGCAGGTAAGGAGGGTCCACAGTTTTAGCAGACTGGGTTTCAAGAATGAGTGAAGCAAACCTGTTGTTACCAAGGAGTAGTGAAGGAGCCTAAGAGGATGCTGGAGTGTAATCATTATGGCTGCAGCTGCAGATCTGACTGTGGGCATTTCCTGGGCCTTCTTTCTTTGCCTTATGTTGTTTGTTGTGTCAATTCTGCCACACAACATGGAACCAGAGGGCATCCTCAGTGGGTGTGACCTGTAGTGGTGCATCATAAGAGTGAGCTGGAGTGGTATCCATTTTGGTTCCCTAATGTGCAGGGGCCAGTTCCTCATTCTGTCAAGATTCGCTTTAGGCCAAGTCTTTGCTACGAAGGCGTCTGCTGCCTCCGGGTCATTAAAATTGTCTGGAGACACCATTATTTGTAATCTGAAGCACTTCAGGGTGCTGTAAGGAATAAGGGACCACCCAGGGCCATCAGCAGTTGCTCTGCTAATTTGTTCATTTATATTCTCAGTGTACTATGGTTGTTATTTTACCATGTAGCCTATTTGTCCTCGCATCTTGTTTTATGTTGTGTATATTTCCTTTGTAGATTGTACCTGGACGCTTGTGAAAATGGCAAGTTTTGCTCACATGCCTTTAAAGTATAAAAAATTAAAATGAAATCAAAATGAAAAATTACCTCGCCATTTGTTCAGAAGCTCAAGTGAAAAGTCAGGGAAGATGCAAATAGAATATTCCTGCCAGGAGAGGAAACCTTTCTGCCAGGCTCAAGCAAGGATTTTCTCACAGATGTTGTATTACAAAAAATGAGTGGTAAAGGGACAAGAACATTCTCCTGCTTTGGGAACAGATGCCATGGAGCGGTGCACTATATGAATTTCAATGTTGAGTGGGTACTCCGGAGTCAGCATGAGAAACAGGATTTGCTGCAGAAAAAAAGGCAAGACTGCTTTTTTCAGCACCTTTGGGCAAGACCACAAGTGAAGATTACTTCTCCAGTCCCAATTCTCTATGTCCTTGACCTTGTCCCATAGCAGCTTAATAATTCTGTCTTGTTCTCAGAGTTGAGCTTTTGTTTGACTTTACTAGTTTTCCTTCAGTGTGATTCTCTTTTCTGCTACATTCATGTGATCCCCAAACTGAATTATATCATTGTAGCGCATTGTGTAGCAATTTCAGGATTGTCTAGTTTCACCATACGTGCCTCAAACATCATTTTGTTTTCTGTAAGGGTTGTTGGAGATTAACTTTTGGGGGCTGTTGCCATCCTGAATCCCTGAAAGGACCTGTGAGGAGAAAAAAACTTCATGGAGTGATGGCTGCTGTATGGTAAGTCCAATTTGTAAACTTTTTTTCACCAAGGCAAGCAGGTTTCCTGTCCCTTTCAGAGCCAGTATTTTGTACAATCAGCAGGACATACTGCAAATCAGATTATGTCATAGAGATAAAAGGGATTGTTAGAGAAAAAGGATTAGTCAGGGGTAAGGGGCAACAGAGTTCTAGGAAAACATAAACTGAAGTTACAAACTCAAATGGGCAGACTAGGTGGGCCATAGGCCCTTATCTGCTGACACTGTCTATGTATCTATGTATCTATGTATCTTGGAGCTGCCAGGTTATGCCCCCCCCCCAACCCTGAGTTTGTAAGGGCTGGGTCAGAATCGCTTTGGTATAATACAGCATTGCCAGCATAAAGAAGTGAATTGGCCCCACCACAATTCCCAAGTAGGTCATTTATAAATAGAGAACATAGCAAAGGGCCAAGAATTTGAGTCCTGGGCTTTCCCATCTGTAATTGGCAAAGGGGGATATGCAGTCTATCCATTTTACTGACTGCTTTCTGCCTGATTAGCGGTCTTTAGACCAGAGGCAGGAGAGCTCATCAAGTCCCAGCAAGTTTAATTTTGTAAGGAGGATGTAATGGTTAATCAAATCAAAGGCCTTACTCAAATCAATGAAGATGGCACCTGTTGCAAAGCCTGAGCCCATTGTACTGAAGATATCAGTAGGCAGCTAGTCAATCTAGTCAATGCAGAGTCTGTGCAGTGGCTGGATCTGAAGCCATGTTGAGCAGCATTTGTGTTGTCATGAGTGTCAACGTAATGATTAAGTTGTTTGAAAACCTGCTTCTCCTGTTTCTTGGCCAGAGGATTAAGGAGGTAAATGGATCTATAATTACTGGCTGACTTTTTAGCACCACCATTGTAGACTGGAACTACTACAGTGACCCTAGATCAGGGATTTGTTGAACAAGTCCCTTAGCTGGAAGGCTAAATACGGGACAATCAATTTGTGTAATTTTGGCTCAGTTGGTCATAGCTACCTGAGGAATCAAATTTCACACTATTGAGTTGTGTTAGAACCTATTTTCTAGTTATTAGTTTAAAAGGAAACTTTGGTGGAGACCTCAAGGAGTAACAAGGTTGTTTGGGGTGTTGTGGGTGCCCCACATGTAGGAACTTTGAATTAATCTTGGTCAGTGAAAAATACATTAAAAGCAGCAACAGAGACATAATCTGACAGTAAATTACCATCCTGTAAAATTTCATTCATTTGGGTACCAGGGGCGACCCTTCAGGAGACGATTTATCTGACTCCGAAAGAATTTCAGGTCAGTAGGTCCCTATCCAGCAGACTTTTTAAATATTTTGTTTTTGTCCTTTTCAGGTAATTTTTGCAGGCATCTCTGAGATCCTATAGTTATGCCAATCAGCTGATTGGCCTATGGTCTTGAAGAGGACACAGCTTTTTCTCCCTCTATTTCATTGACAGGTGTAGTGTAGTGGTCAGCCATTTAGAATACGGGTCTGTTACTTTTTTGGGGCTAAGAGAGCATGCTTGTTGACCATGTTTAGAAATTTGTTGAGAAAGAAATCAAGGGCTTAGTCAACTGTATCAAGTAAGCATATGGCACCCCAGTAAATTTCAGTGAGGCTATGGTGAAATACAGCTTGACCAAATGTGGAAAAATCACATACATAAATGATGCTGGGCATGGGGTCAAAGGGAATTATTTTTCCACATACAAAAGGCAGAGCATTGTCACTCAAAGGGTTAGCTAATATTCTAGCAGCTTTGATCCTATTGAATTTATTTATCAGCACCAAGTCCAGTAGAGATGATAGGCTGTGGATTGTGCTGAATTAAATCATGGAAATGGGTTCTGGACCCACAAGGCAAAATTTTAAGCATCTGTCTTCATGGTTTACTTCAGCACAACCCACAAACCTTAAAGTATGTTGTTGCAATAATTAAGTGGGAATTTATAACAGGTTAAACAAGCATTTGTCAATGATGAATGTTTCCTTGCATAGTGTATGTGGCAGGGGTGTATTGTGTTAGTTGAATCACAACTTAAGATTACGAAATATTGACAGTTACATGTAGCATCTGTTATTCCTCCTTGTCTCCATGTCACTGGCCATACACATAGGGATGTTGTGTACAGCTTCATGTGGAATGGGATAGTCAGCCAATAGCCCTTCTTATAAGTTGCACATGGTGGGGGCTGCTGATGAAGTCATTAGGGTGTAACTAAGTGCAAAAAAAAAAAAATCATGGCTCCCCTAAAGTGCTCCACACTGAAGTACCTCACATAGTAGACTACCAAAGTGATATAAATATATCCAACTAAATCAAAATGAATCATTCTGAATTTGTATCTCTGCTGTTTAATAATGTTGCAGCTCACATCAGAATCTCTGTCTATCATGCATTGCTGTGTAGCCTTCTGCCACTTCTCCCTCTGTTAGGAATACTTTCTGTCTGTCAGAACAGAGCACTGTTGTGCAGAGGGAGAGCGGCAGGGGATGGTAGAACTGCCAAGATGCCATGATTACATTTTGTGCATATTACGCGACTTGGTGCAGCTATTGATGCTCATCGCCCACTGTCAACAGATGGGGAACATAATGTAGGGTACTGATTTGGGGGGCAGGTGGCCTTGTCTGCTAGGTAGGGGCCTGCAGTCAGGTCCAAGGAGCCCTAAGGAGCATTATTTCTTCTTGAAGGTGGAGCCTACCTGATCAAGGGAGTGAGGGGAGAACCATAGGACCTCTGTGATCAGCTCTTCTTTAGTGTATGTGGTATGTACACAGAGAAACTGAATAAGCATGCAATAACCCATGACAGGGTGTGGGTTTATAGGCATTTAATGCATGCCTGGAGTGCATTGTGAGGCATAAGGCCATAGGCTGAGTGTCCTCACAGCACCCCAGGTGTGCATTAAATGACTATAAACCCACACCCTGGATTGGGTTATTGCATTTATAACATGGGAGAAGCTTAAACTATGGAAAAACTCACAAAAACAGTATTTCCCCTGTTTAAATAGGAAAAAAGGTACTGTATTCTGCCACCTTGCAAAATAGTCCCCAACCAAGATTGCATATCTCATTTCTGGTATGCACAAAGAAATGTCACAAATGCAATCTTGAGAGGTTTTGTGACATTTGTTGTCCATAATTGCTCTGTAAATATGATAAATGCATACTTTTTTATATAATAGACAAGACAGGACATGCTGATCTGCCTATAAATCTGTGTAAATTATTTTATATTTCAAATAATATATATATATTGTACTTCATAACATTTAAACCATATATTATTCT
Source organism: Neoceratodus forsteri (assembly GCA_016271365.2). NCBI lineage: Eukaryota > Metazoa > Chordata > Ceratodontiformes > Ceratodontidae > Neoceratodus > Neoceratodus forsteri. The sequence continues at coordinate 1,207,079,295 of CM057456.1, forward strand.
TCAGTATCATGACACAAATACACTAATGTAATATCATTGCTGAGTGGTTTGGGGCGGACATGGAACATACACGGCAGCTAGAAGAGACAATGTTTTCCCCGGAGGCTTCTCGACTCCAGGCTGAAAGAAAAATGGTCTGAGAACAATATTCTGAGACTGTTCAGTTCACCATTTCTTTTCCAACTCTACAAGCATTTTTTTTTTTAGGTTGCTGAAAACTCCCTCCCTTAAGCATTTAGCAGTGGATTGGATTTGGAGACTTGCAAAGCAGTCCAGAGCTGCAGGAGCCCAGCAGCTATGGTTTAGAAAAAAACAGAAGCTGCTAAACCTTCAGAAGAAGTACAGAAAATTCATCAGTCACAGAGCTGCAAAATTCAAAAGTTACAAGCAATTTTGATGTGGGTAGGATTTGGCGACTTCAAAGCAGCCCATCGCTGCAGGAGTCGAGAACTTAAGTCCATGCTGGAAAGCAAAGCTGGCAAACCTGTGTAACAAAATATTAAAAATCCAGCAGTCACAGAGCTGCAGAAACACAAAAGTAGCAAATTCGGGTACTCAGTTTTCTTTTTACATTCAGTACCTTGATGTTGTGCCTTGTTGCTTTTTTGCCAAATCATGGCAATTTAATTGTATGGCACTGAAGCATTTAAATAGTTACACCCCAGTCAGCAGCAGGACAAACTTGACATCTAACACATCAAGGGGTTTCCAGAGCATCCTGTTTCTCACTTAAAAAGGACATTTTTGGTATGCAAATCCCTTTTTACACCAGCTTTACTAATATTATATCTGACACTGTGCCCAGTCACTTTCTGTATGAGAATCATGAAAACTTATTTACAGGTCACCGAAGCATTTAAGTCACTCTGTTCATGCTGCTGGATTACACTGTGTGCATACATGCGTTAAGCTTTTTCTAACTCAGCAACTTGCCAGGAAGCTGACTCACTCTTTCAGCTGCACAGCTACACTATATCACTGGGATGCATTGGAGGAGTTGGGAGAACTGGATCTATGTGATAACAAAGATAGGTAGTGCATGATCACCATCAGGGCGATGGCACATTGCCACAAAATATTTTGGTGAACTACTCCCCAGTGCACAGCAAAACAGCACCAGGGATTTGGGATTTTCTGCTTTGTGCAGGGGGCAGCACACCCTGCACCCCCCTACTTAAGGATTCTCAACTCCAGGGGGGTGCATGATGGGAGGGGAGCAAACATGAAAAAATTAAAATTTAGGCTGGGTACAGCAAAATGAACCTGTGCCTAGCCCTCAAACCAGCACCATTCCCACCGCAGCCCTGAACCCACCCACAAAGCTATGGAAGCAGCTCAGCAGCCATTGTACCACCCCCTACAACCCCTCTGTCTCCTCCCACCCCATGCTCAGCATGCTCACTCACCCCCGCATGTGTAGGCATGTAGCAACAGGATGTCACTATTTCATGCATCCCCCAATCTGGTCACCCACCTTCCCCAGTCATCCCGATGACAGGCAACACAATTGAGTCACCCTTTCAGTAGGCATCCAATCACGGTAACCAAAGTCATGGGGTACTGGGAGAAATATACATGTGGGTGGCATGCCAACAGGCTGGAAGGGATGGGAGGAGGAACAGAAACACTTGGGATGCGAGAGATAACAGACATACTCAGTCTCTCCATGCTTTCACTGCTGAACACTGACACAGATGGAGAGAAAGGAAATTCTGATACCGCTGTCACTGTGTCTCACTCTGTCACTCAGGATTCCCTTTCTCCCTCTCCTAACTCACTGTGGGAAAGAACACAAGAACGACAATTGGCTGCAGTGCTCATGTACTGTATGTTGGGGTGGGGCCCCATCACCAAGGGTAAACTTGGTGTCTCTCTCCCTTGGTCTACTCTCACTTTCTGTCATGGGGGTGCACACACAGTGCCACAACACAGAACATGAGGAGAGAGAGACAGCACATTGAAGGACCTGGGCATTACATGTCTTGATCTGGCTATCATTGAGTGTGTGTCTCTCTTTCTCTGTCACTCTCTGTCTCTCTCTCTCTCTCTCTCGCTCTCTCTTTCTCTCGCACTCTGTATAAAGCATGATGTACGAGAGGCATCTCTTACTTTTACTGGGCATTTTTATCTGTACCATGGCTACAGCAGTGACAGAAGGAGACCAACCTCTTCTGGCAAGGTGTGACTGGTGGTGGTGGTATCTGGTAGCTGGCATGCAAACATAAGGCCGAGCAGGTAGGGGGGCACCAATGCACTTTCTCTCTCTCACACAGTCTTCGCAACAAAGTATTCTTGTTCTCTTTGCTCCTTATGCACCATGACAGCGGATCACACCTCTCCCCCATACTGTAATAAAGCAAGGAGGGTGGGGTGGCACAGCACATGGACAGATGGAGCGGGAGTTTTTTTGTTTATGTATCACTACGTACAGTAGATGGCTCCAGCTGCTTCCTTGGGGGCTTCTTGTTGTTACACAGAGGTGGAGCCTGTGCTGGCTGGCATTATGTAAATGAAAGTACTGAAGCGCTCTCATTGGAACGTTTCAGTTCTTTCAGGTACACAAAGTTTACACCCATGAAACTCTGACCACTGTCATACTCAGCTTGTATGATTATTGGTCTGTCAGGGATGAGCCTAATGTAGAATGTTTTGCATTGGGTTAGTCTGTGACATACCTCTGAAATGCTGTTCTCTGAAGCAAAACTCGATGTTTCTTGCACATGTGCAAGTAAACATAAAAAGTGACAAAGGAGAGAAGATTGTGGGACTGCTGTTTGAAAATTCATGCATTTTTCCTGTTGCTCTTCTTCTGATGTCTTGCATCAGTGGAACAGATGAAGTGAATTAGTATCTTTCAGAGTTTAATTTGGTTAGGGTTCCTTGAAGCAGATTCTTTTCATATGTTGTTCTGCTTGTGTGTGCCATGAAACGTAGACACAGGTGAAGTGATTTATAAGTAGTAGCTTTTAAGTGTACAGTAAGTTGGTTGGATTCTTAAAACAATATCTAACTCTGGTTAGAACTTGATTAAACAATAGTTCCAAACTGACTGCAGTATATTCAGAACCCATCTCATATTTAAAAAGCAATAAACTGATAATAATTTTACATTATAAATACACTGTATAACATATACATTACTTTCTTCATGGTTTCACAAGCTGCAGTGCTTTTTCATTGGTTCCATGGCAGACACTTTTCTCTTCATAATGCCTGACCCAGGCTATTCCTAAGCTCAGGAGTATTGTCCCATGCTCCATTCCTTCTGCATGCATTGTCATGCTCAGCAATTACCAAAATATGCATTGCCTTTGCATGCTTCTGTCACTCTGCACATCATATTCCTCATCAGAACTTACTCCAGTGTGACAAGCTCAAGCCACAGTTAATTTCCTCCTCTTCCTCCTCACCAGGGGCCTTCTTCATTTTGCATATCATCTTCTTCATCATCATAACATGATAATAAACACATTTAAATATATTACTCAACAGTAAATAAAAGGTTAATATTATTTTTTAAAAAAATTACAGCTACAATTGAAGCTGCAAATAAATTGAAATTCCACCAGCAGAATTCATGGGGAATGAGAATTCCACTTAAAAAATGCTTTTCATACTTATTTTTTGAATCCTGCAAGACTCTAAAAATCATTCCCATATAAATCACACACCAATATTTCATGGAGTATGTGATACTCAAAATATTCAGTGGTTTGCTGAAAATGAATCCATATTTTATATAAACCACAGAATACTATTTCTTTTTTTTATGCACTGTGAACTATAGATTCTTAATCTCCAGTTTCACAATCAGTCAGAATCTTCAAGTTGGGATGGAACAGGTGCGAGGGTTAGTTAGAAATGGGGGGAGTTAAATGAAGTTCAGGAGTACAGAGTAGTTAGGTACAATGGGAAGAATGGAGGAGCTGAAAAGTCTTTTCTATGTACTGTAACTATGCAAAAAAAAAATCTGCCTTCAAAGTTTTGGAATTCTGCTTCCAACATGATTCCATGGAATTAGGTGGAATTTCTGAAATTCTGCAGAATTCTGTCCGAAAGAGAATTTGAAAATTCTGCACACCTCTAGCTGCAGTTACTCTGATATTACTAACTTCAGTCACTCCAAATGTTATTATCCTCCTATCAGGTGCTTACTCCACTTTGCCTATTCATTAATTTGAAAATGTGTAACTGGGAAAGGTGCACTGAGCCAAAGCTCATTTTCAGGCATGACCCAGGGTGGGGGACAAAGGAAGCAACAAGTACAGTTGGTTGACAAGCAACTTAATGACAAATACAATCAACTATTGATCCAGTGCAGGCATTTGCAAAAAGGGGGCAATTCCAGCAGAGTAATAAACAGCAGGATATCACCCATGAGTGAGGAAGACAGTAAAGAAATAAAATTCACAATTCAGCATGAACCAATAAGTGAAAAACACAAACTAAACTGCAATGGAGGGAGAAGAGTGCAGAGACAAAATAGGATTAAGGGACAGTTAGCATGGGCAGTAGAGGAAGGAGCATAATGGGATTGCAGAAGTTGTTTAAGAGAGAGGTAAGATGGATGAAGGGTAGAAGAGTGTTCCAGAGTGACAGCAGGTGACCCAAGAAAGAATCATTGCCCAGCTGATGAACACAAATGGAAGATGGCAAAAGGAAGGAGAAATGAAAGGATTAAGAGCACAGAACTGATGGGAAGAGGAAACAGAAAGGTAGTAGGGAAGAGAAGGGAAACAGACCTTAAAAATGAAGGCAACACCATAGAAGATACTTTAAAAGATTAGAGAGGTCAGAGACAGCAGTTGAGAAAGGGTACCATGGTGATAGAAGGGTGGAGAGTTTGTTACAAAATAATGGAAGGAAAGAAAGAGGGGGTCCAGTCTTCCAGGGGTGGATTAGGAAGCAGTACCATAGACCCTGTCTACATAATCAAAGACCAGTAAGATCATCTTGACCATGATCTCATGTCAGACCTGGAGTGGAAGGCAGGATTTTGTTCCTGAAAATATGCCCTAACTGAAGGCCTAGTTTCTTGATGGTGGCATTAAAGTTAGTTGAGAAGTCAAGATGACTGTCCAGCAACATGCTGAGGTATTTGAAGCAAGGAACAGCATTAAGCATTATATTAAAAGGGTACAAAATATGCCTGCTGAGCCAATGGTGAGTGCCAAATACTGTAATATGGTGACAGTCTTTTTGGCATCTACTGTGAATCAGCATGTGCAGAGCCATCGCTGGACATTGTCAAAATCTCACTGTCATGTCTGCTCCAACAGGGGAAAGGAGGCCTGTGTGGCATACAGTATTGTATCATCAGCATACATATGGCTATTCAATGAGATACAGGATGAGGAAATGTCATTGGAAAGATAGATCAGAGTACAAGCTCAAGGGTAGATCCTTGAGGTACACCAGAATTAATAAGGAGGAGAGAGGAGAGGGATTTCTCTACATGGACAGAATGGCTTTGTCCAGATAGGTAGGAGCAAAATCAGTCAAGCACAAAGGATGAAAGATCAGCAAATTTTATCTTATCTAATAGTAGAGGATGGACTGAGTCAAAGGCCTTAGCCAGGTTACTCAGAATAGCAGCAGAAATAAAACCCTTATTTATCTCATTCAGCATGGAGTTGGTGTTGCAGAGCAGGGATTATCCTGTGTAATGGTCCTAGTGGAAACCAGACTGAAATAGAGTGAAAAAGAAGGGAGAGACACAAGAGAAGATTTTAGAGAAAACAACAGACACTGATACTTGGTGAAGAAGAAGATGGAGGATCTCAGAGAGGTTGAGATCATAGTAAACTTGGTAGGTGACTGGCCTAAGGGGAAGCAGTGCAGGATAGTGGTCAATGGCATTAAATCAGCAGAGAAGGAGGTCAAGAGTGGGGTTACACAGAGATCTGTCCTGGGTCCTGTCCTCTTCATCATGTTCATCAGTGACATTTTTGAGTGGATCCAGGGCAGGCTGTGTCTCTCTGCAAAGGACACTACTCTCTTGTCCAGGGTGGATAGTTACAAGAGAATAAAGGAAATGTAGAGAGACTTGCAAAAGCTGGAGGGTTGGTCAGGAGTTTGGCAGTTGAAATTCAAAGCTTAATGAAATTCAAAACTGAGGAGGTCATAGAGTCAAAAACAGTGGGGGAATTCAAGAATGCATGGGACAGACATAAGGCAATTCTAGTGGGGGATAGGAGGAAGTAGGCTGTTGGTTAACTAGGATCTTCAGCTTATCCATTAGGTAGGGAAATGGGCAGACTAGGTTGGCCAAGCAGTCCTTATCTGCCGTCAAATTCTACGTTTCTATGTAATGCCAAAAAGTACAAGGTGAGGCACCTAGGGAACAAAAACCCAAGAATGGGTGCTGTATGGGAGAGGAGAGACTAAATTCAATGACTGGGGAACAAGACCTTGGAGTTATTGTTAGCAACTCACATGAAGCAACTGGGTTAGTGCAAAAAGGCTTATAATCAGACAAATAAGATTCCTGGATGTATCAGGAAGGTTATTGATAGCAGAAAAATGGAGCTAATAGTTCCACTGAATAGATCTTTGATGAGGCCACACCTGAAGTAATGCACTCATTTCTGGAGTTCTCACCTCTGGAAGGATAGAGATAGGCTAGGGATGGTGCATTGCAGGATAACAAAAAATATTCAGGGCCAGCAGGCCATTTCCTGTGAGGAGTGCCTCAAGGCACTGAATATGTATTTGGTGGAGACCAGAAGGGAGAGGGGAGATATGATAGTGACCTTCCGATTGTATCATAAACAGGGGAATCTCCCTGGTGTCCTGGCCAAATTTCCCACATTCATTAAAAATGACACCAACAGCTTGATCTGGTTCAATTTCAATTGGTTGCCATCTGTATCCCTCCCAGTCACCCATGAAAAAGGGACTTGTAGTCTCAGTGGGCCTACCCAGTCAACAAAATTCAATAAATAAAAGAATTTCTAAATGGAAATAACAGGGTGAACTGTGGGTAGCTATTTAACTTGAATACCAGTTTGTGGTCATGTGGTCATGAGTGGAAGCTAACAGGAGGGAGGTTCAGGAGGGATGTGATAAAATAGTATTTTACAGAAAAGGTGGTGGGACATGGAACAAGCTGCCAACCAAAGTGATGGGTGCAAAAACTGTTAGTGGTTTCAAACATGGCTGGAACAGAATGAAGGTAATAGAGGTTGGTTAGGCTGTCAGAATCGAAAAGGAGAATGGGGTAGGGAGGGCTAGGACTCTGGAAGAGCAGTAGGTCCTGGGGCAAAATAGGGAACCCAGGCAGACTGGATTGACCCTTGGTCTTTTTTTGCTGTCATTGTCAATGTTTCTAAAATATTGTTTTCCTGTAGTCTAGACAGAGAGTGAAGAAGAGAATGAGATGGTAGTTCTCAGGCTTTCAGTTGACACCCTATTTGTAATAGAGAAGGGGGAGAACTTTAGCCTTCTCCCATTGATGAGGAATAGAGGTATGTAGAAAGAAGAAATTTGTGAGAGAGAAAGGGACTGCAATGGGAGGGGCACAGAGGTGCTCTCATTCACAGTCCAGTAGATCAGGGATATGACCTTTGAAAGGATTAAGGGACAGCAGACAGCCAGAAATTCACTGGCAATGATAAGAGAAAAAAAGAAAAGAACAAGGGAAGGGAGTGTGAGAGATGTGGAAAAAGGGCAGGGAGAGGTACAGACAGTGCAAGTGGTTAAGTGCATGTTGAAAGCAGCAGTTACCTCAGCAGGGTTGGAAATGACAACAGAGGGGTTACTCAGTTTGCAGTTAGGGGAGAATACTTAGGAGGGGGACTAAAAATTGAGTATATAACAATCCAGAAAATATTTGAGGAATTAATTTGTTCTTCTTTTACGCCCTTAATAGTGGCTATTCATAGTTGACTGTACCTCAACTGGTCTACCTGGCCACCAGAGAACTTGTGGCAGTACCAGGCAGAGTCATGAACCCTGAAAAGAGAGATGATTTCTGAAGTGACCAAGGGGAGGTGGGAACCCTGCACCTGCAACCTCTTTAGGCGGGCATGCTTATCCCAGATGGAGAAGACATTGCAGTGGAAGACATGAAGGTCATCACTGATGTCCAAGAAGTGGACAAGAGGAACCCAGCTTGAAGACCACAAGTTGTCTAGAAGGGCATCCAGATTAAGGGACATGACTGACCAGGTCAACATGTACCATGGAGTGACTTTGTGGCAATGAATTTTGTGAACATGGTAGACCAAGCAATGGTAACTGATTGAGTCAGATAAGCTAACAGCAGTGCACATTCAGTTAGGGTGGGAGTAGAGGACACAGGCAATGAGTGAAAGATTGGAGGATTGAGAATGGTGATGGATAGGGTCTGAAATGAGTTAAGCAAGGTTTAGTACTGCAACCTTTTGAGTGAGGGAATTTTTGGCAGGCAATGAACAGTTTAAATTGAAGTCACAAAGGATAATAAGTTCATTAGATGAGGTGAGAGTAAGGAGAGAGGAGAGAAAAGGTAACACAAATAAGGATAAGAAGGGGAAGGGAAAGGGGAGTTTACCTAACAAATGTTCATGAGAGGAGGGGACAGCAATATGGAAGGAAATGTCACAGGTGAAACTAAGAAGGCAGTAAACTAGCACAGCACCCCCTCTCTGATCATGTCCCTGCAAAAGAATTAATACCCAGTGATAGAAATGTCACTGTCACTGATCCTTGCAGAGAGACATGATTCAGTCATGACTAGGACATGTGGGTAAGATTGCAACACCCACAGCCTAGGTTGGCCAATCTTATGCAGCAGGTCCCTAAATTTAGCAGATAAATGCTAAGGCCCTTTAGTACAAAGGAGGTATAGATAGTAATATGACCAGAGTTGAGTTTAATATTATCCAATGGGATGAACAGAAGTGCACTGTAGGCTTTATGTGAGAGGTCAGTGCGATGGAAGTGGAGTGAAGAACCATAGTGGCTTTGAGCAAGAGGGGACAAAAGAAAGAGCATCAGAGGTTTTCAAGATTGAGATTAAGGGGTGTCAAAAGAAAGGGAGAGATGCTGTCTATGCTTACAACATCCTGACAGCAAAATTATGAATCACTACCCCCAAAACACAGTTTACTTCACTTCCAGTCTCAGCTTTCAGTACTAAGAGTGCAGTCAGGAAAATATATCTTCAAAAACATGTTTCAGCCTTTTGCATATAATGTGATCTGTCCAGCTACAGTATTTACTCTTCACTAAGTAGTGCTGGCATTCCTGGAAATACAACTTGTGTAGTTTTACAAAGTGAAGTATGCCCTGAATTTTACAAAATGAGGTCTCTTTCTGAGGTCTCCATGAAGGGCAGTGTTTCTGACCCATTGTTTGGATGACATGAAATGACATCATCTAATCAGTGTTCATTAATATGGGTAGAGATACTCACTTAAGAAACATGCTGCCAGTTTGTTAAATACACATTTTCACATGTAAGTGGTTCAAAAGATCAAGATTGTACTATACCACTTTCTTTAAAATGTGCAGGTCTATCAAATGATTTAAAATTTAGTGAAAAAATAAATTTTTATCATGTGAAATGCACAAAAATGTTCTTAAAAATTGAGTATTATGCCATCAGATAATGAGGTCACCAAACTATCCCTTAAGTTGATATTACTGTCAGAGACAGCTGTGGCACAATTAATTAGCCGATCTTCCTCCTACCGTATAATTTAAAGTTGAACGAAGTCAAAAATTAAAAAAAAAAATGTTGTGCACACTGTTTTGGTTTGTAGGTGTGGTTCTACTGTAGTGTGCCTTTCCTTTTGTTTGCTGTAAAGAGATTTTTCTAAATTTACTTGCTAGTTTTATGGCCGCTGGGGCTCTTCATGTTCACATTTTTATTGCTCTCCTTTTTCCTATAATGTTTCCTGTCCCATACGACAGTGATGTGTCCAGGACCATTAATTAAACAATAGTTGTGATTTTTCTGTTTACAGCAGCAGAATTGTGATTTTAAAAACTATCCTTGTCCAGTGAACTTTAATGAAGGCTACATTTCCATATGAGAAATGCCAGAGGGATAATTCAGTGACCTATTCTTTAGGGAAACAGCTAGAGTTTTCACTAATAATAACACTGGTAACCATGGGTGATTTGTGTGTTTTTTTATGGTGGTGTGCAGTTTGATGAAATGTACAGCTTTAAAAACAAAACATTCTCTCCTGCTGGCTATACATAGACACATACTAAGAAAACCAAAAGTTTGGTAAAGTTATTTAGTTGAAGCCAGAGTATCAGGCTTCTAACAGCAGATTGCTGCTGCAGCAGTTATTACTTTCTGAATCAATGGTTCTGGATGCATCACTGTCACATGGGACACCAGGCATTGTAGGAAAAAGAAGAGCAATAAAATAGTAAAAAACTAGTAGGCAAATTTAGAAAATAAAACTCCCAATAGCAAATAAAAGGAAGAACACACTAGAACCACACACACACACACACCACACAAACACACACACATCAAAACACTCTCCACGACATGTTTTTGCAAATTTTTACTTTTGTTCTCCTTTAAATATGAGGAAATAGAGAATCCAAGATAACTAAAGACAGCAATTCTGCATGTGTAGTTTTCTTTAAACAAAAGAGTCTCAGAAATTTCCACAAAAAAAGAAAAAAAAAGAAAAGCATAGTCCCTGTAAATATGTCACAGTTAAAGTAGCCAGATAATATGCTGATGTACAGCTTCCACAACATTACAACATTGACTAGTGCTAGTTTTTTTTTTTATTTATTTATTGAGGATTCATAATAATACCTTTGAGTCAAAGACTCATTCTCAAAGGTTCCATGTCAGTATAGATTACATACAGTACTAGAAACAGAACAGAGCAAATATAGAAACAGTAGCACAAGCAAGTAATAATACAGTTACAATAGTGCATTAGAGCAACTAGCAAGTTCGATACAGGTTTTTTTTTTCTGGTTTTTTTCACTTGGAGCAAGGCATAAGTCCAGGGAACATATGCAAACTCCTGTGTTGGGCTGACTAAGAGGGGCTCTGGAGTGATGCGGAGGACATCCATCCACAGGCTGAGATCAGTTGATATTGGGAGGAGGATAGATTCAGTTGCCATCACAGAGATTCAAGGACAGTAGGTGGTTCCTAAGGTGGGTTTTGTAGGGGCCTAGATTATTCAAGTTTCTGAGGGCATTTGGTAGGCTATTTAGCCAGGTTGGGGCTTGATAGCTGAAGGTCCTTTGGAATTGGGAGGTGCGGCATCGGGGGACCATAAGGAGTTGCCTGCTAGCATTACGGGTGTGCTGCTGTTTCATGGTTCATTGTATTAGGGGGGGAGAGTCAAGCAGAGGCGAGGCTGAGTGAAATATTTTAGGCCATGAGGAAAGTGTGAAACCTAATACGGTTATTGAGGTTAAGCCAACTTGTGGCATTGTAAAGGGAACATGTGTGGGTTCGACGATCGCAGCCCAGGGTGAGGCGGCAGGCTTTATTGAGAAAAAGCTGTAGTCTGGATAAGGGCAAGGAGTTGGCAGTGCTGTAGATAAGAATACCATAGTCTAGGAGGGAAAGGACGGAGGAGGAGTTTATGGTGCTATGCCATGTTGCTGTTGTGACCATCCATGTCATCAGAAGTGTGCCTCCCTACACTCTTTCTTTACCTTTAGGCCTGCTTCTGGACCAGCTGCCTATGTAATTTAAAAGGCCAGATGAGCTATTCCCTGGTGTGTAGTGAACCCCTTCCTCACTCCCCATGTTTAGATGACTCTCTGGCATACAACAGCAACCCTCTAATTACTCCGGTTCTATGTGATAACCGTAATCGCGGAATATTGATTGCCGTTTGGGTGAGTGAACATATCCAAAAATAAATTTCTGCGATGTACACTTGTGGTGAACTGTGAGACGGCACCCGAGATCCACAGGTTTCTTTTTTATGCAGGGGGGCTGCCCTCCCCCCGTACCCACCCCATGGGGGTCTTTGCCTCCTGCACTCCCCTACCAAAGGAGTCTCAACTCCAGGTGGGTGAATGTCGAGGTGGGTGCAAAATTAAAAAAAAAAAGAAAACGGCCTGGTGCAAAAACATGATCGCGGCCAGATCTGAACCCGGCACCCTCCAAACCCCAGTCTGCCACCAACCCATCATGGCATATGGCCAGCTTAGATGCCTACCATGGCACTACACCCCACAAATCCTCTCCACTTCTGCCTGTCACAGTCCCCCCCATGCACATGTATACATAGTGACATCCTGTTACTATTTTTGCCTACTCCCCCCATATCTGGTAGCTACCTGCCAGGTAGCCCTGTGCACAGGTGCTGTGATTGAGTCACCCTTTTTGAAAGCACTCAAACATGGTCAACCTGTACACAAGATACCAGTTACTCCCATCCTGTACCAAATGCAGACCAATCTGTATTATGACATTTGTCATTGCCATGACCAAAGCAGTCACTGGAAATGGGCACTTGATGTTCATAGACTTGTGATAAATAAAATAAATAAATGCATGGCTACTCTCTGCTTTCTATCTCTAGTAATTGAGAGAATCCTCCTCTGTGTGCCACGGTATGTCATACTTTTTCTAGTTTTTTAAGTAGTAAAATATTGGAAGGATACATTCCAGACTATATTGATTTTATGATGCTTTTATAGCGCCTCTAAAGGTTTAACTGTAGCATGCGGATACAGTTCACTGATCTGTAGACAGCACCACACTGTAGCATTGTGATGCACTCTATTTTTTATATAATTTGGATTGAGAACCTATTATCTTCCTTGCATGGTCACAATGTGGTTAGCAACTATGCAGGGAATAAATTTTAACTCCCATTAAAGGGTCTTGAAGTCACAACTGTGGCTAAATGTCATGCTACCACTTAACAATGATTTGTTGTAATCATGTATAGAGCCTTTGCTTTCTATCCTTGATTGTGTCAGCATCACAGAATAATAATCCATACTGCTATCTGGGAAATTTTCATTACAGACTTGACTTTCCTAGTACTAAGACTGGCAGGGTGAGGGACTGTGTGAATTGTGGTGATCATGTGCTTGATTCCCAAGGAACGGCACAGGCCATTCTGTACTTAATGTATTTAACATAATTCTGTACAAATTTTGTATTTATAGTTTACTACATGAATTTCATCTTTTGTGACATTTAGCAAGACTTGTCTTGTAAACAGGGATTTCATCCCTAATGACAGGTGATATCCTGTATAAAAATAAAAAAATTACCTACTTACCTACCTACTTATGTACCTCCTGTCACCAAGCAATGGTGCAACATTGACATTTTCTACAAAGGCAAACACTTGCAAGCCCCCCACTGGACAAAGGTGTGGCCCAATTATTCTACATTAATTAGATGGGATATTGGAAAAAAATGTGGAAAATAGGAGAGCCTTAACCTCATAAATACTCTTCAACTTTGAAACCATAGAGAAAATATTGAATACTGTATGGGGGACAGTGCACAACAAGGCTGTGTTTCCACTGAGGGGGTTAACTCTGGGCCTTCCTCCCCTCTGCAGTGCTACCCTAACCCCACTGCTCTGAGACCCCTGAGGAAGGACCGTCACTCCTACCGGAGCTTTATCTAGAATGCTGGTGGGTGCACTGCTTGTGGGGAGGAACCAGAGAGCACTTCCTGAAAGCCCGGCCTTGAGTGTGGGGCCACTGCTACTGGACCCACCTTTGTCTGTCAGCAGAGAGGAGGTTTTTGCCTACTTGCTTTTCTCCCTGCCCTCCTCCATCCCACAGAGCTTGCATGTGCAATGATGGCCAGCATCCGCTGAGCTCCGCCTCCAGTGCCATATGGCAGTGACGCAAGTTTCAGGCTGCCCCCGGCCGACGCTGGAGATCGCTCAAGAGCAACACTATGCCCTACACCCTCCCTGAGAAGGGAGAGCTGTCTATCGGACACTCGATTCCTCCCTACCCCTGCCGATCCCCGACAGCCCAGGCTCGTTCCCTAACTCAGGTCAACAGCATGGAGCGAGGTGAGGCGTCTAGTGCCTTAACCCTCAGCACCACTAGCCTGGCTCTCCATACACTTTTCTGTGTTACAGTAATGCTAAAACACACATTTTATATATCATTTTGGTAGTAAAGATAAGATTGATTTGTTTCACTATAACAAGCAGTAACAATACATACAAACACCTAAAGAACAAGATATATTTCTCTTTCTGACATCTCTATAAAAAAAAATGCAGCTGGCATTCTTTTAGGTTTCTTGGTTATAGTCACCTGCTGAGGTTCTTGTCACAGTCCTGTTGATGTGCTTTATGGAGTGACTGCTATGTTTTCAGCTACTTGTTTAAATCCCCCCTTTGAAAAAAAAAAAAAGGAATTGCCATAGTCACAGTCAAAGGCATGGTCAAATAGTTCCTGAAATTTCTGTGATATTTCTAGAGAAATCTCCAGCTTTTTCAGTTCCACAGTAGGGGCAGCAGAGAGAATCTCTTTAGAAATTTCATGAAATGTCATGCAATATCTGACCATGTCTTTGTCTACAACTTGACTTTGATGATGCTATTAAGACGTGATTTTAGAGATTAATTAGAAAAAGAGATGCTAATAAGCTGTCTTATTTATTTAATGGAAAAACATTCTCAGTTTGCTGCACAAGTTGTTCTGAGCAGCTGATTCTGTCAAGAACTGAGGAGACGGTTAGGCAGCAGATATCAAAAGTGTTCGGCATAGGGCAACATTATGTACCTACTGCAGCACAAGTAGTCATTGTGCTCTTGTAGGTATGTCACTACCACAGCAGACCAACAATTACAGGTGTATGCATTTCTATACACAAGAAATGATCAAGGAAAAGAAAAGGGCTTTCAGAAAATTCAAAGAAAGAAAGAGTAAAGACAGCAGAGAGACATACAACATTAAACTAAAGGAAACAGGAAAAGCCATATGAAGAGCAAGGCACGGACAGAGGAAAGAATTGCAAACCAGGTCAATGAAGGTAACAAAACCTTTTTCAGATACATTTATTTTTTTATCTATTTATTTATTTAAGAGTTTAACCAGGAGGGCATACTGAGAAGAATATTACTCAATTCCAGATGAGTCCAGGGTACAGTACAATAAAATGGAAGTACAAAAAATATAATTTAACAATGGTCAAGACACATCAGAGAATTGAGAAAGTCAAAAGGAGAGATTTTTAAACTCATAAAAGATGGGGGAAGACACACAGAAGATCATGAGAAGGCAGAAAAACTAAATGATTGTTTTTGCTCAGTCTTCAGAAAGGATGCAGACAGTGAAGGTCCAAAGAAGGACTAAAAAAAAAATAACCTAGGAGAAGAAGAAGTGGATACAAGTCCATTCACTATGGACAGAGTTCTGAAGTTGATGGAGAAACTAAGGACAAACAAAGTGATGGGACCAGATGGAAATTCACCCCAGAGTGCTGAATGAACTCAGAGAGGTACTTGCAGAGCCATTAGCAAAATTATTCTCTGAGTCACTAGAACAATGGGTAGTTCCTAAGGATTGCAGAAGAGCAAACATTGTCCCTCTGCACAAAAGCAGGAGCAAGGAACATGCAGAAAACTATAGACTGGTAAGCCTCACCTCGATAGTAGGTAAATTACTGGAGGTCCTATTGAAGAAAAGACTAGTAGCATTCCATGAAACAGGAGAAGTACAAGATCTGATGCAACATGGCTTCATGGCAGACAGGTCCTGCCTAACAAACTTGATCGATTTCTTTGACTAGGTGAAAACGGAGTTGGATCAGTGTGGTGCAGTAGACATGGCCTACTTGGACTTCAGCAAGGCCTTTGACTTGGTTCCACACGGGAGACTACAAAACAAACAAGGCAACATAGCAGGGGTGTAGCCAGAAATTTCCATTTTGTACACACTCTCCAACTGCTGCCCCCCCCATTAAAAATGTACACATCTTCTCTTAAGTGCTTCCCCATAACAAACAAATCAGATTGTTGTCAGATGACTCATCCAGTCTCGAAATAGGTGGTACACATATCCATCTCCTAAACAATAAAAGGTTAAACAGAGAACACTGCTCAGTGGCCTACACTAACTTAAATTGTACAAATTGGAATGGTAATGTTAACAAAAAGTATATAATATGGGACAGGCAAAACTGTACACAAATGTGCACAGTGAGTATGCCTGCCTACACCCATGCAATATGGTAGTGGGGTAAAAGCTTGTAAACTGGGAAAAAATTGGTTGGGTGGGAGGACACAAAGGACTGTGATAAATGGGAGTCTGTCAGCCAAAAAGGAGGTGACCAGCAGTGTGCCACAGGAGTCTGTGTTGGTTCCGGTCTTTTTCAACCTATTCATAAGTGATATAGCAGAGGGTCTAGAAGGCAAGGTGTGCCTGTTTGTGGATGACACAAAGATATGCAGCAGGGTGGACATGTCTGAATGGTAAACAGAATGACATCGGATCTAACAAAACTTGAAGAATGGTCAAAAACTTGGCAGTTGAAGTTCAGTGCAACAAAGTGCAAAGTGATGCACTTGGGATAAGATAACCCTATGATGTAGTATGAAATGGGGGGAAGGGGAAGCTAGCAGCCACAAAGCAGGAAGGAGATCTGGGGTTATAATACTGAATGACTTGAAGGTGGCCAAGCGGTAAGAAAAGACAGTGTTGAATGCTAGTGGAATGTTGGGATGTATAGGAATAGGCATCACCAGCAGAAAGGGGGAGGTGGTGATGCCACTTTATTGGTCTCTGGGGAGACCCCATTTCATACTTGAATTCATACTTGGAATTGTAAGACAACAGAAGGCGTAAATCCATGTAAGTTGTCCCCACTACTCAGTGGAGGTAACAGAAATTACCAACCGAAATATGGTAGTCTAACTTAGCCTTGAAGGTGTTGAAGCAGGATGTACAAAACACATCTTCAGGCAACTTGTTCCATAATCTAATTACTCTGGGTTTGAAACTATGACTCCCTATATCAGTCTTGCACTGTATTTCAACTAATTGCTGTTTATAGCCTCTTAAGTTATAATTTTTCTCCCTATATTTTAGATCTAAATCACTCCTTAATGTGTCATCTTTGAGAAGCTCATATAATAATAGTAAGTCCCCTCATGAAGGTCTAACTTCCAAAGGCCATAATCCTAGTTTATTAAGCCTAGATTTATAAGGTTTATCTTTTAGCCCTACTATTAGTTTTGTAAATGACTTTTGTGTTTTTTTGACGACAATTTTATCTTTTTTTAAATATGGATTCCAATTTGAAGAGCAATAATCCAGATGTGGCCTTATATATGTTTTGAATAATGGAAGTAGTACACACTCATTTCAGGAGTAAAAACTTCTTTGAATGCAATTTTTGAGATGCATTGCCTTATTTGCAATAAATTTACTGTGTGCCTCACTTTTCAAATCAATCCCAATATATAATCCCAAATCCTTCTCACAAACTCAATCAATCAATCGAGTCTTTATTTAACCAGGCATTCATCGTTGAGCAGAAGGTCATTTGCAAGATGGACCTGGGTAAACTGAATCTCTTAGTCTAACAACCTGTATATAATAATCTTGTTGAATGTTGTTTCTCCACTGGTGCATTACTATGCATTTATTTAAACTAAATGTCATTTTGTTCCTCACTGCCCACTCAGTAATAGTTTTTATATCCTGCCCTAGTATGAGTCTGTCCTCAAAAGTGTACATCACTCCCACAAGTTTCACATCATCAGCAAATTTATTTAACTTGTTTCCACTGTCGAGGCTTAGATCACTAATAAAGATGTTGAACAACAGTGGTCCCAGCACAGACCCCTGTGGTACTCCGCTAGTAACTACTGCCTCATCACATACATAACCGTGTACTCTCACTGATTGTGACCTTTCCATCAACCAGTGCATGATCCACTTAGTTATTATGCAATTGATACCCAGTCTCGATAACTTCTAAATCAGAACCCCAAGTACTGCATGCAATTCTGGAGACTGCACCTCAAAAAGGACATTGAACGAGTTGAGGCATTCCAGCAGACAGTGACAAAGATGGTACAGAAACTGCACCAAAAGCCTTATGAAGAGGGGCTGAGGAACCTAAACATGTACTCCCTGAAACAATGGAGGGAAAAGGAAGATACGATCTAGACGTTTAAGTAACTCAGAAATATGAATAAAGTAGAGGTGCATGACCTCTTTTTGCTACACAGTCAAATCAAGATCAGAGGTCAAGATATGAAATTGCGAGGAGGCAAACTCAGAGGCAACACGAGAAAGTTATTCTTCAACAAGAGAGCAGTGGGCAAATGGAACTGCCTGCCTACAGAAAGTAGGGCCAAAACAGTGAAGGAATTCAAAAATGCATGAAAAAAACAACAACAAAGGAATCATAGCACATGCAATATCAAAATTATGTTGGGGGTAGCTTAAGAATAAAAGTTCAGACTAGCTTGACTGAAATGGCCCCCATCTGTTGACACTTTCTATGAAAACCCATAACAATAATGCCCTGGAGAAAAACAGACAAATGAATCTAGCTAAACCAGACACATTTAGCTTTTACTTCTGAAGTTTGTTTTTTGAGTAACAACATTGAAATATGGTTTGGAGACATTCCTAAAATCCTAGCTGGAAGGATTAGCGAGGCCTCCCAATTTTCCTCTTATGAACCAATATTCTTCTTTCATGAGTATCATGAAAGAAGAACGTCAGTTCACAAAAGAAGTTTGGGCTTACTTTTCTTTTCTCCCAGTTCTTTCATGAAATCTTGAGTTTCATTAAAGAACAACCTCGTCTCATGAAATATGAGTTTGGTCTTAGTTTTTTTTTTCTCTCACAGTTCATTCATGAGATCATATGAAAGAACCATTGTTCTCTTATAAGTTCTCACAAAACAACTGTATGAAAAGAACCTCATCTTATGAGGAAAGAGTTTGGACTTATTTTTTTTCAACAGTTCCTTTGTGAGATCACACAAAAAACATTGTTCTTTTGCGATATCTCATGAAAGAATAATGAGAAACAAATGAAATCCAAACTCTTCTTTGAGTGGGACTTTCTTAAATTGTGAAGCAAGAATGTGAGTCTTGCTGCTGGCTTTAATTGGAGCAGTGATGCAGCAACATAGAGAGAGCTCCTACAAAAGAACAATATGAAAGACCTTTAGTTCTTTCATAATGTTCTTTGGGGACAACAGCAAGACTTTACTGAATATTAAAGCCACAGATGAAGTTGTGCTGCCAGTTTCAATTGGAGTGGTGAGCTGCTGATCCCCTGAGCTCTGTCTCTCTATTTATCTTTCTGTCTGTCTGTCTGTCTATCTATCTATCTATCTATCTATCTATCTATCTATCTATCTAATATTTGTACTATATCTTTTTACCCCTCCTTTCCAGGTTGCCCACCTCCTTTCTCAATGTTTATGTATTTTAGATTTTTTTAAACATACATAATAAGTGAACTGAGGTGTCCATCCCAGTACCACTTCTCTTACCCCACTCCTCTCCTCTCCTCTTCAGGTCTTCTCTGCTCTTCCCATAATATCCATTTCAGATCTGGGGTGCCCACTCCTCCAGTGCCATCAAAGATCTACTAACACTGGGGTGCCCAATGCCCAGTTTCAGCTTGATCTCCCTAAAATAAAGAAAACCATTCCTTGTTGATTTTTTTCAGGTTATCCTGAAAAAAGAAATATCCATCAGTGGTCTAACCCCCAATTCCAGTCAACTCTACCCAACCTACTTTTCAGCAACCACCACCCCACATCACCCCCCCCACACTCCCTTATCTAAACATGCTCCATGATGTAGATCCACTCTCCAACTGAAAAAAATGTCTTGCCACTGGAAATGGTGACTGCAGTATGAGAAAATAAAGTAAGTCTGGTTTAATGTATTTCAATGGGGTTGGAACCTTTATTCATGACTTTGTAATTTGTTAATATTATTATACCAAATTTTCAATATGTCTTTTATGGCATCCCACCTCATGAATAATGGCAGTGAACTGATTCAAATCTGTGTCAAAAGGTGATTTTGCTGTTGCCATGCAAAATCACTTTTTTTGGTCGGATTTGGACATTTTCCCCACACTTGTTCATGAGGTGGGGTCATAAGAAGGATATGTTGAAAGTTTGGGGTAAAATTATTGAAACACAACAATGCTATGAAAGTTTTTGAAATTCTTAAACTGTCATTCATAACTTTGGTCATTATCATTATTTTGACTCCACATACCCAATTTTTCACATCACCTCATGAACATGATAATTACCATTGTTCAAATTCTGGACAAAACTTGTTTTTCACACTTGCTGAGAGAAATTAAGTTTTGGCTGGGATTTGAAAATGTTCACTTAATGGGTTCATATGGTGGAGTCATAAGAAACTTATGCTGAAATGTTGGGGTAACCATATTAAAAAAACACTTTTTATATGCTCTCTCAAAACTTTGGTAATTTTAATACTTTGATCCCAAATTTTCAACATAACCATTTATTCACACCATCTCATGAACTTCAAATTTCATTTTCAAATCCTGACCAAAATGTGTTCTCGCACCTGTGGTGCAAAATGACATTACAGCAAAGATTTGAAAATTTCCCCTACTGGATTCATCAGGTAGGGTAATAAGAAGGCTATGTTGAAAATTTGGTGCAAAAATGTTGTAAGATGACCAAGTTATGAGTGAGCATTGAAATAGTTCAACGTTCAGTCATAACTTCTCTATCAATATTTTACTTCAAACTTACAACATAGCCATCTTTTCACACCACCTTGTAATCTGGGCAGGCGTCACTTTTCAGATCCTGGACAAGAAGTGATTTTGCACTTTTGGTGTGAAGTATCATGTTGGCCACTATTCAATAAAGGACACATGCCATTGTTATAGGGATAGTCATAAAACGACTATCTTGAAAATTTGTGGACAACATTTAAAAAAAGTAAATAATGTTTAAGAACAGTTGTTTGTAGTACCAGACTTTACCCTAGTGAGTAGTTCTTTGTTATCCTGTATCAGTGAGCTGAGTTTGGGAGCAAGCTCAGTCAGCCAGCTGGATGGGAAGAGGATGGGGGATGGTGCTGTTATGCAACCCCCACATACAGGGGAGGAAAGGTGCAGACCCAGGTAACTTATTTATTTATTTATTTATTTATTTATTTATTTAATTTTTGCTGACTAGGTAGGTGCACTACACAAAAACATTGCCTATTTTCAGGCACAACCTATGAGTGGTACAGACAATTAATAGGCAGCAAGTTCAAAGACAATAATAAATACTTTGGGAAAACACATAACATCAACATAGTACAGGCAAGTTCAGGAGTGACATGGTCATATTCAGCACAATATAATAACAGAAGAAGTTCAACTACAGGAGTGCAAAATTGTTAAGCAGTTAATAGAGTAAGCATGAGATAAATACAATAAAAGGAATCATTTACACAAACATTTAGCATTAGATAGGAGAAACTTGTGAAGTTCATTTGCAAAAGCTAGGTGAATCTGAGAGTATCTTAAAGACATAGGAAAAGAGATCCAGAGCTTTGGAGCAAATGCTGAGAAGGCCTGTTCGCCCATCTTGGAAGTACATTTTGGGACAACCAGAAGAGATATACTGTATCTTTAGACTGTAAGGGGTAAGCTTGTGTAGCTCTTATTATCATGTCAGCTAGGTTAGCAGGTGTACTTATTCTGATAATAATACCAACGGTATAGCCAGTAGTGAAAAGGGTGTAATATGATGGGGGGAGAGCCAACCCAGACTCATGTACAGGGCACAGTGATGGGTCCCAACCTGGGCACAGAAAGAACAAGGCAATAAATGTTGTTGTAGCAGATGTTCAGTTTATTTAGGATCCCTTTTTTTGCCTACAGGTAGGGTACAAACCCATGGGAGAAACTGCCTTGTAGGAAGAGCTTGCCCCAAAGAACAAGCTAGCATTAGTTTGGTGAAAAAATATTAATCCATTCTAAAGTTATTTGGTTTTGAAATTTCAGATTCTAAGCATGCTCAGTTCAGTCTTTTGAATAGATGCACAGTATGAAAAGGGATTTTGATAGCTCACAAAGATGGATTTATAAAATCCCTCTTCATGAGAAAAAATTCCCTTTCCAGGAGCCGCCATTTTGTTTTTCAATTGTTTGTGCCCAAACAAAATGTTATAAATTGCTCCAGTGATGTCTTCTGTAGACATCCAAGTATGGGTTTTGTTCATGGTGATGTCCTGCACAGTTCTGTGCCTTTCGATTGGTTTAGTTTAGCTTAGTCAAAACATGATAATTTTTAAGTTTAAAAATCCCTTTTCACAACTCGCTTCGAATCCCTTTTCTCAAGCTGTCAAAATCCCTTTTTGTGAGCCAGTCCCTTTTCGTAAGCTGTCAAAATACCTTTTCATGAGGGGATGACCAGATGGCCCTACCTCGCAAAAAAAGGATTCGCTAATGTAAAGGGATTTTGACAGCTCACAAAAAGGGATTACTTTTTATAATCCTTTTTCATGAGCTGTCAAAATCCCTTTTCTCAAGCTTTCAAAATCCCTTTTCATGACAAATCCCCTTTTGTGAGCTCTCAAAATCCCTTTTTGTAAGGAGGCAACCAGATGATCCTATCTTGAGAAAGAGATTTCTCAAAAAAAGGGATTTTGACAGCTCATGAAAAGGGATTTTGACAGCTTGCGAAAATGGGATTACTGGCATGACCATCTGGTCAGCCCCATTAAATACCTTTTTGAAAGCTGTCAAAATCCATTTTTGTGAGAAATCCCTTTTCACAAATTGTCTGAGGGGACGACCAAATAGTCCTACCTCATGGAAAGGCATTCATTCACAAAAAAAGGATTTTGACACCTCGAAAAAAGGGATTTGGATCACAAAAAGGGATTTTGACAGCTCAAGAAAGGGTATTTCTAAAGTTTACTGTTTCTTTGTCACTTCACTGCAAAGAAACGGTTAGGACTTTAGGGCTGAAAGTTTCAGGGTAAAAAGGTCTCGCTCCAGGGATGTGACTTGAGCTAGTTTGGTGATAAAATTTACATCACTTCCATACTGATAACATTTCAAAGTTTGGAAATTTCCCACGGGATAACATTGTTCAGATTCCACATTGTTAGATTTGATACTGACAAATGTTCCTCACAATTACTCTAACACAGAGCTACTTGAAGACCTGAATAGTGACCATAATATTATATATTGTGTTAGAGGTAAATATCATTTCCACAAACAGCCCAGGTTTATTTCATATTGAGCTAGCAAATGTTTTGACTATTTATCTTTTACTAGAGACTTGGATAGAATTAACTGTGATATAATTACTTTAATCCTTGATATAGACTTGGCATGAAATTATTTTCTTACCAAGCTGGTGCAGGTTATTGATTTTCATATGTCAATCAAAACTAGGAAAATAAAACAAACTTCTGCTCCTTGGTATTCATCAGCACTGAGAAAATTGAAAAGGCAAAAAAAAAAAAATCAGGCTTGGGAGAGGGCTTATAACACTAATCAGCAGAGATATTGTGAATATTATAGAAACCTCAGGAATTCATATGTAGCAGCTGTAAAAGAAACATAGAGAATATATTATAAAACAAAATTAGATTCTTCTCCTGGGAATACTAAAATGTTTTGGAAAATAATAAAAGAAATGAATGGCCATCAAAAACAAAAGGGATCTAGATACAATATAAAAATTCCTGGACAAGTTGGGGAGGAGTCTTTAGCAGATGTATTTAATAATTATTTTTGTGAATTTAGGGAATTTTTTTTGTAACCCTGTTCCTGGTAGCATCCCAAAGCAATTCCATTTTAATAAAGATTCATCTCACATGTTCTCATTTAAAACATTAGAGGACTATGAGGTTGTTGGGGCCTTATTGGGACTGAAAACAGGCAAAAGTGGAGGTCCCGATGGTTCAACTCCTTTTTTACTAAAACTTTCTGCTTTACAGATAGCGGCCTCTCTTACCTATCTGTTTAATTGATCTTTTGTGGAAGAAATGATACCAGAGGATTGGAAACTGGCCAGGGTTGTTCCTATTTTTAAAGGGGGCAGCCCTTGCCAGTTGACAAATTATCACCCTATTTATCTATTGTCACAGATATCTAAATTGTTGGAAAGACTCTTGGTGAGGCAACTGACTGAATTTTTTGCATCAAAATGATCTGTATGACAAATATCAGTCAGGTTTTTGCAAATCACATGGTACGTGATCTCCATGGTGAGGGTCTTGGATGATGTCAACAAAGCAATGGAAAAAGTCCATTTAACTGGTGCCATTTTTGTTGACTTCTCCATGGGCTTCGACATGGGGGACTACCATATTCTCCTCAAGAGTCTGATGGACATTGGGCTATAGGTTGATGCTTTGAAGTGGTTCACCTCCTATTTAGAAGAGAGGATGCACATCACTGCTGTAAATGAGATAACTTAAGTTCCCTTGTCCATTGTCATGGGAGTCCCACAGGGCTCAGTGCTTGGCCCCTTACTGTTTATAATTTATTTGAGAGGTATCGGTCATCATGTCAAAAGTTCAGCTTACCATCTTTACACCGATGACACCATAGTCTATACCTCTGCTCCAACTTCGGAAGAGATTTAATCTAAACTGCAGTTAAGTTTTGAAGGCTTATCTGATTATTTTACAAAGTTAAAAGTTAAAATGAATATTAGAAAGACAAAATGCATGGATTTGGCTCTGCAAAAAGCTTAAGGACTGCGTTGACTTATCAATATTTGATACTGATGGGACCCAGCTAGAACACATAACAACTTATAAATATCTGGGCTACTGAGTGGACTCCTCAGCTATGGGCAATTCACATGTGAACAAACAAATTGGTTCAATTTGAAAAACTGTCTGGGTGAGTGTATGATTAAAAAAATAGTTGAAGCACAAAATTTTCCATTATTTGATTATGGTGATGTATTATATGATTATTCAAATTCAGGTAAACTATACAAATTAGATATATTGTACAACCGGTTGGCTAGAATAATATTGCAATGCCCCAAGGGCACCCATCACTGTTTTATATATAATAAACGTGGCTGGCTTTCTTTATCTGAAAGAAGGAAACTTCATAAATTTGTCTTGGCTTATAAAAGTGTCACAAGTAAAATAGCTGATTATTTGGCTAAAAAACTTGACGTTAAGGATTTAAATGTTTCCCTTAGAAAAGCAGCATTAATTGTTCCAAACACAACAACTAAATGATCCGAAAACTTTTTTAGCCTGCTGATCCCTTTATACTGGAATAAATTCCCTTTAAAGTTCCATTTGTTTAATATTAGAATTCACTCTCAAAATGCTGTTAAGCAATGTTTTTTGAGACAATGGTAATGCAACTAAAGCCTATTGTGGTTGACATAATTTCAGCTTCGTATGTGAATCTCTGTATTGTAATGCATACTTGATACCCATTATGTGTATATGACATGTTTTTACTATGTTAAGCAATTGTCTAATAACTGTATTGTAAATGCAATTGGTCACCATTTTAAATGAGTCTGCTGCATGGTCTAACCCATTTAATAAAAATAAAAAAAACATTGTGGAGGATGCAGTACATGTCAATGCCTATATCTTGAAAATGTTTTGAGATATGGATTTTTTGTAAGTATTGATGCAGGTTTCCAGTCTATGATTACAAGTGCAGCAGAAGTATTTTCAAATGTTCCTCTGGTTACTGACATATTGCACCATTTGCAGCACAAGGGTTACTTGGAATGTCCCTAGGACTGTGCTTCATCTCTGCAATTATAGGCAGATGGGATTGCAGGGCCCAGAGGGCCCTGCGCTCCCACATATGGATAGCACTATTCAGTAATGGGAGTACAGGGCCCTCCATTATGCAATACTGGGAGTGCAGGGCCCACAGGGCCCTGCTCTCCCACATGGAGATGACAATTCATTACAATGTCTCAACACTTATGGATAGATGGGAGTGCAGGACCATCTCACAAACATATAAGGGTAAGATTACACTTCCTCAAAAAGTCAGGAAATTCATTGCAAAAAAAACTTTGTTAATGCATCAGTTAAGGTTGAAGCTACAAAAGTAGGGAAATGAGGTGTTAGGGTTTCTAACCATAACACCCCCCACCCTTCCCACCCCACCCCCATCCTCCACACACCAACAGGCAACAGGGTGTGCCTGGGGAGTAATCTGAGTCTAATTCTCACCCCATTCTCCTGTACTGTACCATTTCAGGGTGGTAGGGGTGGGGGTGTGAAGATTTGGAACCCAAACACTCCAGTTCTCTACTTCAACCTTAACTGATGCATTAACAAAGTTTTTGTGATGAGCTATATATATATATATATATATATATATATATACACACACATATATTCATAGCAAAAAACTCCATTTAATGCATCAGTTAGGGTTGTTCCACAGTGACAGAAGCAAGGAAATTTGGTGTTAGGGTTGAAAGCCCCCCTTGCACACCCCAGCCCAACCCTCTAACCAGCATCGGGGTGTGCATTGTGGCAGTCAGCTCTAACTCTCACCCCATCACATGTGTAAACAAGTTGAGGTATAGTAGAATGGGGTGAGAGTTAGGACTGATGACCCCAAAGCACACCCAACGCTGGATGGGGGATCGGGCTGGGGGCTGCAAGGGGAGCTTTCAACCCTAACACCAAATTTCCTCATTTTTGTCACTATGGAACAACCCTAACTGATGTATTAAATGGATTTTTTTGCCATTAAATAAATAAATAATATATATATATATATATATATATATATACACACATACATATACATATTTATATATTATATATACATTATGGTAGCACCATAGTTAAGGTTGAGTTAAGGCTAAATGGTGAAATTTTGCACCTTACTAACTTCGCCTCAGCCCACCCCCAACGACGCCGGGTGTCCATTGGGATCATTGATCCTAATTCTTAGCCCATTCTCTATGCCTCAGCTAGTTCACACATTTGGTGGGGTGAAGAGTTGGAATCCCAATACCTAGCACTTCCCAATGCCGGTTGGGGGCAGGCTGAGAAGTGCAAGGGGTTTTCAACCCTAACACTGAATTTCCTCACTTTTGTCACTGTGGAACAACCCTAACTGATGCATTAAACAGAGTTTTGTGCCTCTAATTTACCTTCTTTTTGAGAATGAGGACTATAAATAGTGAATGGAATGCTCCCACCATGTGATTTTTTTGTGACATAGTAACAGTAACAGCAACACAAATGCAAGTGGCAACTGTTACGCACATGGTGACACAAACATAAATTGTAAAGGAAGGGTTAATAGGAATGCAGGTGCAAAGTGACGGCAAAGCAAACAGTGATGCAAACGACAAAAGCGCATACAGAAATGCAGGTGGTAATGCGCACGGTCATGGTACCACTATTGTAAATGCAAATGATAACTGTAACAGCAACAGTAACTTGAAAGGAAACAGAAACACAAACATAAGCATGTATGGAAATGCAAAGCGTAATGCACATGGGCATGGGAATGCAATTGGAAAAGCAAATGGTAATGGTGAGAACAATGATGATGCAAAATGAAAGACAAACGAACGCAAACGAAAATGGAAGGGCAACCACCAACAGAAATGGTAATGCGCATGGGGACACTAAGTGAAAGACAAAGACAAACATTAGTGGAGACACAAATTGTAACAGTAATTCAAACGCAAATGGAAATGCAAAGGGTAATGCACACAGTGGCGTACACGGGAACGATAACGCAAACGGGCACGGAAACTCAAATGTAAAGCCTACATGTAACAGTAACTGCAGCGCACATTATATTTTCCCCCAAAAGCTCCATTAAGAAACATGGTGAAAACAAAGAATATATGCATAATAATGGGCCTCAGAGCAGAAAACGAGCAGTTATAACACTAAAATGGTAATATCTCTTTAGCCATACGAAGTAGAAAAACAACTAAAATTTCACATGATTCATAAGTTTCCTGGCTAGGTTTTCACTAGGGCATGGGGCTACACATTGTTGTGATGAAAATTCCGTATCGCACACCGTTTCCGAGATGCAAGCCCCGAAAGGTGCGGTGGACGCCACCATGTTAGTCTATGGGGAAAAAAACGTAACCTTCAGAGTACCATAACATTGCATCCCTGCAATATTTTGTCACCAATCTACCAAAAAGGCACATCTGTGAGATGTTGGCTGCCTTCCCTCCATATTTCAGCCCAAAATACTGAATCATTTTTTTGCAGCAGTGTGGTAAAGAATTCCTGTCATTTTGGCCATAGCCTAGAAAAGTAGTGTAGTGTAATGTTCTGCGATACCTTTTGCAAAAATTTGCAAAAGTGTCGCAAAAGTGTCGCAAGTGCAACACTTCTTTGTGAGACTACTTTTTCCAGAAATTTGAAAAACATATTTCTGGGGTGTTTAACCCCAAAATAAAGACATGGCTAGGATCCTCAGGGCTCAAATAGGTAAATACAAAAATAATTATGTCCCTAGATGATCCCAATTTTAAATGCTAAGCATTTCTCTGATCAGTAACTGAAAAAAATGGTGAATTTGTGACACTACTAGGGCCATTTCGGCAATGAAAAGTGCATTTGCGACACTTTCGAACTTTTTGTTAACTTTTTCCATTGACTTATAACGGGAACTTGTTTTTTGAATAACTTTTGAACCGTTTAATATTTTTTCACAAAATCTTCAAAAGGCACATGGGGGACCCATGCCACACGTTCTTTGAAGTTTTCAGACTGGTCACACAAACCGTATGACCTGTAGGCGCGAGCAAAGAATGTGCAAACAAAAAGTAATTGTACGCTCAAATGTTGCTTAATAACTCCACAACCATATAAATGACCACTATGAAAGTTGGCAGATCCCAAGATCTATGGTTGCGCCCAATGCCTGCCAAATTTAAGGCAAATCTGTTGAATGGTAGCAAAGTTATTAAGGTGCAAAGGTTTACCCTTTACCCTTGAAAGGGGTACTCAACTCTAACTATGGTAGCACTACCATGATACCATAATATATATATATATATATATATATATATATATATATATATATATATATATATATATATATATATATATATATATATATATATATATATATATATATATAAATATATATATTATGGGGTAAAGCACTTTAATGTTAAACCTCAGTTTATGTACATTAATAACTTTGCAATCGTTCAATGGATTTGGATGAAAATTTGGAAAGTGTAGTCTGCTATGGTAGATCTCTGGATTTACGAAGTTGTGTTTTCGTCAGACTTACAGTTCCTGTGCAGCAAAACACTAAAAAATGCTTCTTTGCCACTTTTGACATGTTTTTTGCTCATGGTGCTGTGACCACACCATGTAGTCTTTTGGTCTGAAATTTGGAATGTAGAAAGAGTTTGGGTCAAGGAACAATGCAGCATTGGTTTGGTAAAAAAAAATATTAATCCATTTAAAAGTTATTTAATTTTTAATTGTTGAATTCTGAGCATGCTGAGTTCACTCTGAAATTTATATGTATTTTTGAAGAACTAGGATTGGTCTCACAGTCAATAATTTTGTCAGCTCATGGACTAGGATTTTAAGAAAACATAGTCTATCAGAAAAATTCCTTGTCCATGAGCCTCCATCTTGTTTTCAGTTTCCCCCCAAATAAAATGTTGTAGCTTTCTCCACAGGTGACTTTTGAGCTAAATGAGGCATGGGTTTTGTTCAGGGTGACACCCTCTACAAAGCCAAACCTTTTGTTTGGCTTGTTTGGTCAAAAAATAGCTTTTTAAAATTTTTAAATTCTTTGACTGTGACTCGCTAATGATCCTAGTCTGCGAGCTGACAAAATCCTAGTCCATGAGATGATCCTGGTGCACGAGCCTGGTCTATCATTGCGTGACCAGATGTCCATGATGGCATGACCAGATGTTCCCTTGCTGATCAGGATTAAGGTGACAGACTAGTAATTTGGTACCTCATGGATTAAAAAATCCTAGTCCATCAGAAAAACTCCTAGTCCCATGAGCCACCATCTTGTTTTCAGTTTTTCCTGGAAACAAAATGTTGTAGCTTTCTCCACCGGTGACTTTTGGGCCAAATGAGGCATGGGTTTTGCTCAGGGTGACACCCTTTACAAAGCCAGACCTTTTGTTTGGCTGGTTTTGGTAAAAATATAGCATTTTAAAATGTTGAAAGTCTTTGACCACAACTTCCTAATGATCCTAGTCCTGGAGCTGACAAAATCCTGGTCCACGAGACAATCCTGGTCCATGAGCCTTGTCCACCATTGTGTAACCAGATGCCCAAAATTTCATGACCAGATGTCCATGATGGCTTGACCAGATGTGCCCTCGCAGACTAGAATTTTTCTACCTCATGGACAGGGATTGATCTGACTGCACTGGATTTTGTTAGCTCATGGACTAGGAATTTTTAAAGATGTAAACACTTTACCATTCCATTGCTAATGAATGGTTTGGTATTTTTATTTGCAATTTTCAGGATATTGAGGGGATGCCCTACAGGTGGGAATTATGCTGTTTAGGTGTTGGGAAATTAAGTGGTTCCATATACATGCCATTATGAAATTGAGATTTTTTTCCCAATAGGATAACATTGTGGCTACCATTGCACATTTCAGCTTTCGCATCTCAGAAATGAAGTGAGATACAGACTTTACGCTACTGATGGCTTAGATCACCTTTAGGTGATCTAATCCACTGGGACAAGATTGGATACCACAGACTACACCTGCAGTGAAATTTTTGTCGTGGGTTACATGGTTAATGAGATATTGGCAAATTAGTATCACAAGGGTTCAAGGAGTGCCTGTCCAGTGCTTTTCAGTGCCCGTATCTCATAAATGATGTGAGATATGGCTTCAGTCATACATTGTTGCATACAGTACTTGCAGTCATGGTTGCAATGACACTTCAATTTTTTTTCCAGCTATTACGGTTCCCTAGATATCAGCAAATTAGTGTTACAAGGGTTACTTGACTTATAAGGCTGCAGTATGACTCTGTAGCTATGTGTAAGTGGCAGCACAGGGCCCAGAGGGCCCATGCTCCTAGAGATGCATATTATAATGCAGAAAATGGCAACTTGATTTGGGCCCTGCGCTCCCACCAGCACATGTTATTTACTAGTAATATTACACTTTTTCAAAATGTAAGGAAATTCATTGCAAAAAAAATGTGTTAATGCATCAGTTAGGGTTGCTTACACAGCAAGAAAAGTGAGGAAATTTGACATTGGAATTTTCAACCCTAACTCCGAATCCCTTCCCGCACACACATACACAACACGCATACAGCAGGGGATGGTACAACGCAACACAACCAAAGAGAAACAGACACCATACGGTAACAGAAAGAACATACAACTCTGTAAACATACCACAAGAGGCATCCATCATCATCTTTCAGCAACTGTATCACTTCTGCTTCCATCCCAGTGTCTTGCAGGGGTACACCCACATGCTGTGCAAAGATGGGTAGATGTTAAGAAAGCTATGTAGAACTTGTTTGTGAAAGTTCTTTAGCATGAGATAGTTATGACTGTTTCATACTATTTTGCTACACTTGCTCATGACCTAATGCATTGAAGTATATGGGCCACACTCTCTTATATTTCCACAGATGAATACACAGTGTATGTCCACCTGTGGAGGGATAGGAATGCAGGGTGTAAACCATCCTACTGTGTTACTGTGACTTATACATACTGTTCTTTTGTGTGGATGGAGGTATGGAAGCGCAGGATGTATAGTATCATGTGATTCTGCTGTTAGATATGTATTGTCTACTACTATCTGCATGTAGGAATGTGACTGCATGTTGGTATGTGACTGTACTGTGAATAACTCCACACGCCACACCTGATCTATACAGACTGTTGTAGTACCTACATGGACCAATAACTTTCACAACATTTCATAAAGACAGTGTTCTATTATGTCAATGTGGGGCTGGGAGTGCACTGTCTTTTGGATTATGCACTCTCATCCGTAGATTGACATAGAATGTCAGAATCCATAGAACACACTGTTCATATATCACTGTGGCACACTGCCCTCCTAGTTCTGCATCAAGATAGTGCAACACTATCCATATGTCACATTGTACATACATCACAGTGAGAACACAGGGTAGTTTGGACACTGCACTACCATACCTCTATTGAAATAGTACAAGACAATCCATGTGTAACACTATCCATGTTGCATTTTTGTCATTGTGACATACAGGCAGTGTGACACATGTACTGTGTTGTAGTATGACGATGGAGGAATTGGACAGCAGAATATGAAGCACCCTGTACTCTCACTATAACATATGGACAGTGTGAAATATAGATTGCATTGTACTTATATCTTGATGGAGGGATGGGAGTGCAGTATCTGAACAACCATCAGGTGACACTGTGACATATGGACACAGTGACACATAGATAGAGTTGTACTATGCTAATGCTGGGATGATAGCCCAGGGAACATGGCACCCTGTAGTCCCTCTGTGACATATGAAGAGTGTTGCTCTATTTCAATGGAAGGATGGAAGAACAGGTCCCAACTCACCATGCAGTCATATCATAACTTATG
The DNA here is from genome assembly GCA_016271365.2 of Neoceratodus forsteri. Classification (NCBI taxonomy): domain Eukaryota; kingdom Metazoa; phylum Chordata; order Ceratodontiformes; family Ceratodontidae; genus Neoceratodus; species Neoceratodus forsteri. The sequence continues at coordinate 1,207,111,806 of CM057456.1, forward strand.
AGTACTGTTGTACTGTCTGCATGGAGCTATACAGTTCACGCACTGGCCATCTTATGTGGTTGCACAGCTTGTGGGTGTACCCCCCCAAGACACTGGGATGGCAGCAGAAGTGATACAGTTGCTGAAAGATGATGATGGATGCCTCCTGTGGTATGTTTACAGAGTTATATGTTCTTTCTGTTACCTTATGGTGTCTGTTTCTAATTTTTTGTGTTGAGTTGAACCATCCCCTGCTTGTGTGTGTACTGTGCATGTGTGTGTGTGTGTGGGGAGGGATTCAGAGTTAGGGTTGAAAATCCTAACATTGAATTTCCTCCTCACTTTTCTCACTGTGTAAGCAATCCTAACTAATGCATTAACAAACCTTTTTGCAATGAAATATATATATATATATATATATATATATATATATATATATACAGTATATTTGGTAAGGATCAGACATAAAGCTTGTTTAACCATGACATAGTGATATTTCATGACATATCTGGGACTTATCTAACATACTAACATACTAAAATGCCAGCAGAATAGGCCTGATGGTCTTTCGTGTCTGCTCGTTTGGTCAGCCCCCACCCTGGGTGCTGACCTTGCTGCCACCCTCGCCTTCTCTGGCTTCTCCCTTCTCAGTTCCGGATATTCTTGCTGCATTGGATTTTGCTTCCAGAACCCTTCCCCTGTACCTGTCCCTTCCCCTCTTGAATGCCTCCACTGTCTCTGCCTCCACCAGCCCCCTAGGCAGCGCATTCCATGGCTCCACCACCCTCTCAGTGAAGTAGCACCTCCTCCTTTCTCCCCTGAATCTTCCCTCCTCCAGCTTCCACCCATGCCCTCTAGTGGCCCCCTCCTCCTTCCTTCGAAGCACTCTGTCTGTTCCTCCCCTATTTACCATCTTCATGTACCTGAAGACCTCTATCATGTCCCCCTGGTCCCTTCTCTCTTCCAATGTGTACATATTTAGCTCTTCAAGCCTCTCCTCATAGGTCCTGTCCCCCAAGCCCCAAATCATTTTGGTTGCCCTCCTCTGGACCCTCTCCAGGAGTTTAATGTCCCTCTTTAAGTGTGGCCTCCAAAACTGCACTCAGTACTCAAGGTGCGGCCTCACCAAGCAGTTATACAGAGGGAGTATCACTTCCCTCCTTCTGGAGGTGATCCCCCTAGCGATGCATCCCAGCATCCTGTTGGCCTTGGCTGCTGCCCTCCTACAAGTCTCTGAGTTGTTCATCTTGACATCCACCACCACCCCCAGGTCCCTCTCAGCCATTGAGACTTGTAACATTCCCCCCCCAGGGTGTACACTTGGCCAGGGTTTCTGGCCCCCAGGTGGAGTACCTTGCTTTTCCCTGCATTGAACCTCAGCTTCCACTTTCTAGACCATCTTTCCAGAGCCTCTAGGTCCACCTGTAGGGCCACCCTCTCCTCCTCCCCATCCACCACCGCCCCCAGTTTTGAGTCATCCACAAAGAGACTCATCTCACTCCTTTTTCTTGTCCTTATGTCAGAGACATAGGCACTGAACAGGAGGGGCCCAAGGACTGATCCCTGTGGGACCTCACTAATGATCCTCCTTGGGGATGAGACTATCCCACCAACTACGACCCTCTGGGTCCGGTCCTGGAGCCAATTGCCTATCCATCTGATCATCTGGTTTCCTACCCCCATTTCTCCCAGCTTATCCAACAGGCCCATGTGAGGAACAAAGTCAAATGCCTTGCTGAAGTCTAGAAAGAGGACGTTCACCGGTCTACCCAGGTCCAAGGCACTCATCACCCAGTCATGGAACTCCACAAGGTTTGTCTGACACGATTTCCCTGGGACAAATCCATGCTGTCTATCGTCCAGGCACCCTGACTTTTCCAGGTCCCCCCCAGCCTCTCCTTGACAATGCCCTCCATCATCTTGCCCACCACCGATGTCACGCTGACAGGCCTGTAGTTCCCTGCCTCCTCCCTTGATCCCCCCTTGTGGATAGGCACTATATGCACCACCTTCCAGTCCTGGGGCACCCACCCTGTCCTCAGAGAGATGGTGAAAAGCTCCACCAGGGGTTTCGCCTGGACATCCACAAGTTCCTTCAGCACACTGGGATGTAATTTATCCGGCCCCGGTGCTTTCTCTGTCTTAAGGGAGCTGAGGGCTTCCATCACTCTCTCTGCTGTGATTTCCACTTCTGGTACCTCTTCTCCCTGCTTAGCCCTCCCCCCTCCTGCCAGTGATGCCTCCCCCTCTTGCCAGACCCACCGATCAGTAAGGGTCCTCCCTCCTCAGTATCTCTGTCTCCTCCCATGTACGATGCAGCACCACCATTTTCCTTGGTGAAAACTGAGGTGAAGTACTCATTTAGTACCTCAGCCTGCTCCCCCAGGTCTTGTGCCCATCTCTCCCCTGATTTAATCCTGCTAATCTGCCCCTTCACCCTTCGTTTTTCCCCAATGTATCTAAAGAACCCCTTATTCCCTCTCCTAATTTCCCTGGCCAGGTTCTGCTCCTTCCTTGCCTTAGCCACCCTCACCACCCTAGTGGCCCTTCTAGCCATCAGCTCATACTCCCCTCGATCCCTTTCACTCCTTGAGCACTCGAATTGCCTATAGGCTGCCTTCTTTCCCTGCACCACCTCCTATCAGATGTTTTATATACTACATGAGGTTAGTTTGTTAAAGAAAAAGCATTTTGGCTTGGTCTGTTCAATTTTTCCCTTTTATAGTGTCCTATAAAAGGAGGTGAGGTTCCAGCCTTTCTCACTTTGATATTTTTATTGATTGCAGCCTGAAGCAGCATTGGAAGGGAGCAGTTATAGTGTGTGTGAAGTGATTTGGGACACTTTTTTACACTCTTTAAGTTTGATTTTCCATCTGTGGCTATTAGTTTGGCAAGTGATATGGAGGCAGCAGACAAAGTGCTTGGTAGTGATTTGTGGAGACTGAGTTTGAATCACAGGGATACTTTTTTTTACACATCTTAAGTTTCATTTCTATTAATGGATGTTAGTTTTGGCAAGTGACATGGAGGCAGCAGCAAATGTGCTTGGTAATTATTTGGGGGTCTGTTTCTTTTTCTTTAGGGACTGTACTTGCAGAGATTTTTAGCGCAGCAGTGTACATGCATAGCAGGTTATTGTTATGCGCGTGTTATGGAGGTGGTTGTTACACTTGTTAGAAGTTTTATAAGAATGTACATATATTGTTTCCACACTTGTAATAGCTCGTGCAAAATTTGTTCATTATTTTGTAATAAGCTGTGTGGTTTTAATTATATCAGATATGGGGAAATATCTGGGGCTAGATTCCCAAAACTCTGACCAATCGCAAACCCAGTTTGTGCCATACAAATTGGGTTTGGTCCCAATGAGGTATTCACAAAAGCCCAGTTTGCACCCACAAACTGGGTTTGCGACGGGGCAGAGGTTTTAGGAGTCTGCAATGTAAATGTGGGGGAAGGGGCCAGCATATTGATACAGTCCCATTCATGAAGCATTTTCTCCACAAAAAGGCCTTTTGTGGGGTTCCCTTGCATGGAGAAAATACCACTAAGGAAAACCTCATCTTAACTTCATGCAGCCATAGTGGTCATTGGAAGTAGTGCAGGGAGGCCCCCCTGACTCACAACACGATGTCCCTAGTAGTCCAGTGGTCCCTTCCCTGTCATTAGTCGGTGACCACCATCCCCTTATTAAAAAAGATATGCCCTTGTAGTCCAGTGGTCCCTCCCCATCCCCTGATGTCCAATTGTCATCCTGATATTAAATAAAAATATCCCTGGTAGTCTAGTGGACCTGCCCTGTTTTCTGATCACCATCCCGATATTAAAATAATTATTCCCTGGTAGTCTAGTGGTCCCTCCCCACTCCCTGTCCTCTGATCATCATCCCGATATTAAAAAACATATTCTCTGGTAGTCCAGTGGTTCCTCTCCCCACCTGACCACCCACCCAATAAATGTATATAATTTTACATTGGTGTCCAGTGTACCCCCCATCTCACTCTCTTGGAAAAACAAGACAGTGTCCCATTTCTCTGGTGGACTAGTAGACCCCCACCCTCCCACCCTGGCAGACAGTGACCAACCACACCACTCCCCATCCTGAAACCCAGCTGGCAACTGGCACAGCCCTCTTCCCACCTCCACAGCCAGCTGCCAACTGAATGGTGAATGAGTGAGTACAGTATACACTACTTGCTCATTGGTTGACAGTGCCAACCAACGATCATGTACCGTATACTGTACTTGCTCATTCACAGTTCAGTCAGCGGCCAGCCATGGTGGTGGGAGGAGGTCTGTGCCATTCACTGGCAGGGTTTTGGGATGGGGAGAAAGGAAGTATGTTAGTGTCTGCAGGGTAGGGGTGGGGGTCCACTAGTCCATCAGGGAAATGGGACACTGTTGTGTTTTTCCAAGGGAGTTAGGCGGGGTGGGTACGCTGGACACCAATGTAAATTACATATAGTTATTGAGCTGGTGTTTGGCTGGGGGAAGGTACCACTGGATTACCACTGAGGAACTGTTTTGTTGCACTCAGTATAGTGATTGGTGACTGAGGGAGTGGGAAGATACCACTCGACCACTGGACTGCCAGAGAGTAATGTTTTCTAATATCAGGGTGGTGATTGGAGAATGGGGAAGGGATGAGGGACCATTACACTACCAGGGGAAATTAGTTTTCTTATGGGGGATGGTGATCAGAGACTAGGGATGGGGGAAGGAGCATTAGACTACCAGGGGACTCTATTGCTATTATACAGGGACAGCGATCAGAATCCAGGGAGGGGGAAGGACCACTAGACTACCAGGGAAACTTGTTTTTATTTTATGGGGACAGAAATCAGAGACCAGAGGGGGGGGGGTTGGACCACCAGACTACCAGTGAGATATTTTCATTCATAATGGGTCAGGGATTTGGGATGGGGAGGAACCACTAGATCACCAGAGAGGCGTTTGTGTAAATATGGGAACAGCAGTTCACATTGGGGGGTGACACAAAACACCAATGCAACCCATGTAAATGGGCCCATAATGGGTATGCAAGTGGCCAGCTAATGCCTTGCATGCCCAATGGGGTCATTTGCATGGCTGCTTTTGTGAATCACAAATAGCACACCGGCGCTATTCATTGTGGGGCCATTTAAAGGAATGTAGTTCAGGACAGTGCTTGTGATGTTAGATGTAATAGCAATGGGGTCATTGCTGCCTCTGTCTAGCCCTATTCACAGTTGGATAGTGCCCTATGCTATTCATCTCTAAATAGCATTGTTTACCACTGTGGCAATCGCAAAGGGCAATGCAAACCTTTGTGCTGCTTTTGTGAGTTTTTGTGACTCTATCCCTAATGTTTTTATAATGGGGAAAAATCATAATCATGTAACATACATACATATATATATATATATATATATATATATATATATATATATATATATATATATATATATATATATATATATAAGAGAGAGAGAGAATAAATATGGGATAAGTGTGGTATACGAGAATACATATCCACTGGGGGACTAACAATTTATAAAGCCACAAACCCTTGTATTCCACTCTTACCCATCATTGATTTTGTATAATGCATTTGAAAGGGGGTGTGGGAATAAATGAAAGTGACAGGTGACAGTTGTATGCATATGATGTGTGTTATAAATAGTATAAACATTCAGATCACATCGGTGCATACTTGCTGTATATATTGCCTTACAATTTCTTCACTGTAACTGTAAGGTTGTTAGGCAATGGAAATCACAGTAGGACACAATCTTTTATACTTGAGGTAGTGGTGATTGTGGTTTATTGGTGTAGTAGGGTGCTGTGAATGGTAGTGTTGGTACCTCCATAGCATATACGTATTCTTTGCAAAAAACTTTGTTAATACACCACTTAGGGTAACTTAACACCACAAAAGTAGGGAAATGTAGCATTGGGGTTTCCAACAGTAACTCCTCAGCCTCACTACCCAAACAGCAAAAGGAAAACATCATTACAGTTTTGACTGTCTTGAATCTTGATGAATTAGTGATGGGGTCTACCTTGGGGTTTTCAACCCTAACACTCACCCTTTCCGATATGGTGTTCAAACATACAGAACTTTGTCTCCCCAAATGTTGCCAACAAGCTGTGTGCCCTGCCTGAAGAAAAAAGATCACATCTGACCTTATTTGCTCATGGAATGGGGTGAGCGTTGGAGTTGAAAACCGCAAGAAAGACCCTAACACCTTATTCACCAAGACTCGAGACAGCCAAAACTGTAATGTTTTTTTCCTTTTGCTGCTTGAGGTGTGGGTTGGGGTGGATAGTTAGGGTTGGAAACCCTAATGTTACATTTCCCTACTTTTGTGACATTAAGTTACCCTAACTGGTGCATTAATAACATTTTTTGCAAAGAATTTCCCTACTTTTTGGGATAGCAGAATCATATCTTCCTTTATGCAGGTCCCTTGGGTACTGAGGTGAATAGGTGCAGATGTGCAGGGCCCTTTTCTCTCTGCACCATGGGAAGAATCTGACTGCCTACAGAAGTCTAGGGACTGGCACATTTACTGTTTACACATTCACTGTGCACATTCACTTTTAACACATCCACGCTTCACACATTTATCATTTATTTTTTTTATTTTAACCCTAAATGTTCAAGATAGTCATTTTATGAATGTCCTTATAAACATGACTTGTAACATTTATAGTATATTGGCTGAAATGTCATTTTGCACCAGAAGTGTGGAAGATATCTCATCAAGGATTTAAAAAATAACACCTGTTGTGTTTATGAGGTGGTGTGGAAAAATGGCTATGTTGAAATTGTCAAGTCAAAATTTTGAAAATTAGTGATGTTATGAGGGAACATTGAAATACTGCATTGTTCAGTCATAGCCTGGGCATTTTACTGTATTTGTACACCAAAATTTCAGCATAGCCTTTTTGTTACCCCCACCTCAGGAACCCAGTAGGTGACAGTTTTCATATTCCCACCAAAATGTGATTTCGCACAACCAAATCATAATTCCATGGCAAATGTGTGAAAACACATTTTGGCCAGGATTTGGAAAATGACAGCTGTCACATTCATGAGATGGTGTGAAAAAATGTCTATGATGACAATCTGGGGTCAAAATATTTGAAATTACCAAAGTTACAAGAGAGTGCATAAAAATGTCAACATACACTCATAACTTTGCCATTTGTTATGTATCTTTACCCCAAATTTTCAACATAGCCTTCTTGTCACCCCACCTCATGGACAATGGCAGTGAACATCCTGCCCAAAATGTGATTTTGCCAGATGATCTTGAAATTTCCTTTTGGGCCTGATTGGCATAATTCCACTGCCATTGGTCATGAGGTGGGCTCCCAAAAAAAGCCATGTTGAAAATTTGAGATGGAAATATACAAAAATGACAAAGTTATGCATCAACGTTCAAAACCACATTTAAATAAATCGAACTGTACTTATCTTAGTTTCTCATATAGCAGTTGCCGGTTCCAGCAGCAAGACATGTCTTTGACCAGAGAATGGATCTACACCACGGGACCAGTTCAGGTGAGTGAGGGTGTGTGGGGGGTGTAGTCGGAGTGTCAGGTGGTAAGTATTGAGTGGGATGTCTAGTTGGAGGGGTCAGATCATTGAGGGACCATTTTCTTTTTTCAGGTTAAGAAAACATCAAGGGATGGTTTTCTTTATTGCAGCTAACATTTCTTGCATTGATGTGAGGATGGCGATCAGAGATTTGGGGGTGCCACTAGACACAAGGAAATCATAACATACAAAAGATGACAGTGATTGGAAGGTTGGTGGTGTGCCACTAGACATAAGGAAAACATAAAATACATAAGGCGACAGCGATTGGAGGATGGGGGCACCACTAGACACTAGGGAAACATTATATACATTAGGGGATGGCAATCAGAGGGTGGGGTTGCCATTGGATGCCAGGGAGACATTATATACCTAAAAGAACGGTGATCGGGAGGGGTGCCAATAGGCACCAGGGAAACATAACATATGGGGACAGCAATCAGAGGGTGTGGGCTGCCACTAGATACCAGGAAAACATCACATGCATAAGAGGATGGGCTCAGAGCATGAGGGGTACCAATAGACACCAGGGAAACACAACATACATAAGAGGATGGCGATCAGAGGGTCAGACAGTTGGTGGTGCCAGTAGACACCAGGGAAACATTGCATAGAAAAATAAGTGGAGAGTTATTAGAGGGAGGAGGGAGCCACTAGACACCAGGGAAACAGTGACTCACCACTCTCAGAGCCGCCTGCTGCATGAGTTCTAACTGAAGCTGCAAAACCCAAGAAAGTTCCCTGTTCTCATACAGAGAACACAGGTCAATGGCTCCTCCTGCCAAGCTGGGTGCCCAAGATTTTGGGGTGCCCAGAAAAGAAGGTAAGGGTGAAAGTGTGTTTTTTCACCCCTGCAGAACTTCCACGGAAATCAGGGAACTTTTACGGAAGTTTCTGAATTTCTGCCTGTGGCACAGTGGAAAACTTCCACGAAAGTCAAGGGTGAAATTTTACCCATATAAGCCCTGGTGTATGGTGTGGCTAGTGGTCCCTTCCCCACCCACCCCACAAGTACCTAAACTATCCCTGGTGACTAGCAGTCCCTCCCCCCACCGGATCAACCACCTGACTTTTAAAAAACATTTCTGCTTCCTTGTGTTAAATAGTGATCCCTCCCCCATCCCCTACCCGGCAGTACCCACACAGCTCAACAAATGCCCTGATGCCCTGCACAGGACACACTCATTAACTGACAGCTCAGTGGGTGGGCCAGCCATGGAGGAGAGAGGAGGGCTGTGTCGGTCTTCCAACTGGGGTTTATGGTGGGGGTGGGAGTGGGGAGGTGGGACACCTGCTGGGGTGAGGTGGTGGGGAGCAATTGACCACCAGGTATTAAAAATATATTATGGGACTGGGGATCGGGGCTGGGGAAGGGCTGGGGATGAGTTAATTGAAACCACCTGACCATCAGGGATTTTTTTAGCAGTACTAATGGAGATGGGGGGTTACTGTACACTTCAAGGGGTGAACGGGTGTAGAGGAGGAACCACTAGCCACCAGGGCATCAGGGCATTTGTCGGGCTGTTTGGGCACTGTCAGGTAGGGGATGGGGTGGGATGGCTATTTAAAACAAGGAAGGAGAAATGTTTTTTAAATGTCAGGTGGGTCATCTGGTGGGGGGCTGCTTGCCACCAGGGAATAGGAATATGTTGTTTTTGTTGGTGGGGGGAAGGACCACTAGCCACCAGCGATTACCGGGGAAGCTTTCTTATAATTGAATTATAGGGGAGGTGGAATTTGTGTGAAAGTTCAGAAATGGATTTTCTAGCTACTAACCAAATCACACCCCACCAGTTGAGACATACAGATTTTCTGGACTAGACACACAATTCAGACTGTATTACAACTCTGTAAACTTACCTTTACCCCAAATGAATTAGGCCCCCTCTCTCTAATCAGGCATCATGGTGTTTTCAGACCTCCGGCACTAGACAATGGATTCCAGTACTAGGAAGCCCAGGGCCTAACCAGGTTTTGCCAGTTACTGGACAAAGGGACTTGCACCACCTGTAAGATGCTACAAAAAAAAATTTCAAACTAAGGAAAGAAGATTATTTTCATTTCTTAGAAGTGTGGTATTTCATATTACAGACAGGAAACATACAGCAGCTATTAAGGGCCCAAACCAAACTAGAAGAGCTGATGTATGTATGGGACATATTGAGAGACAAAATGAGACCCATATCCCAGATGAACAAACTCCTGATCACCCCCATTGAATCCCCCACAGACAGATTTAGGACCAAGTGGAGCCAAGAGATCTCCCAGATAATTTCTGAAACAGAGTGAGCTGATTTATTTAAAGTAGTATGGAAAATTACATCCTCACCCTCATGGGGTGAATTCACATGGAAAATATTGGTGAGATACTTTAGAATGCCAACTATAACAAAACATTTCAATATGACCCACACTGACCATTGTTGGAGGGGATGTGGTCAGGTCAATAGAGACTCCCATATTTTCTGGGACTGCCAGAAGTTACTTCCCTTTTGGACACAGGTCCATGGGCAAACACAAATTATCCTAGAAGCACAGGTCACTTTCTTCCCCCAGAATTTAGTGTTGGGCCTATCAGAGAAATACATCATTTTTAAATCAAGACAAGGGAAGAAATTCTTTCATGTGCTGCGATTAGCCACACTGAAATCTATCATACAAAGATGATTATCTCAAGATCCCCCTACTCTACAACAGTGGTGACAAAATATAGAACAACTTGAATGTATGGAGAGAATCACAGCAAGCCTCAGGCAGAGACTTGATAAATTCCTGGAAATCTGGAGTCCTTGGCATCAGCAGCCAATACAATGAAAGGCCAGGACTCGTAACAGCTAAATAACCCCATTCCTCTGTTTCTCCTTTGCTGAGAAGCCCAACATGGAAGAAAAGGCTGGCATTGCAACTGAGGAATATTTAAATAACAACAAACATACAGTAAGACACTTAGACAATTATTTATTAATTTATACAGATAACATTGAAAGTCTGTGAGACTAAAGGGTCAAAATGTCATGGTTCCTTTTAGTTGAAAATGTTGTATTGTTAATGTTAAACATTATAATGTTGGATACTAGCTGACTAAGAAAGATGCACAGCTTTCTACAGAAAAGTCCGGTGAGTTTACTAAGAACACAGTGGACTCCAACTGCAGCTCAAGAGGCAAATGAATAACAGTGGTATGGACAGTAACTTTTTATATCTGGACTGAACTTTTCAGCTTATTCCTTCCTTTGATCTGTAAGAAAATAGAACAATCAGTTACTCTGTGTACAATTACTGACATCTTGTATACGAAGCTACAATATGCTTATGGTTAACTAATGACCTTCAATAAAAATTAAGTTAAAAAAAATGGATTTCTGAACTTTCGAAGAAGCGAAAGTCTGACTTTCGCTTCAGTTCTGCCAGTGGAATTTTTTTTTCACACACCCCTACAGAAACAGTATTTATGTCTATTAATTTTAGAAAGAAACATCAGCATCTAGCTAAATGGTCCAGTTTAGCTAGGTTCAGGAGTTTTCTTTTTAAATAACTGCATTTTTATGTATTTTCCAGGGTTATTAGTTCGAAGTGAAAAGTAAATGTTTTGTGCTGTGAGGTGCAAGTGGTGAGAAATCAAAAATTGTCTTGTGACACAGAATGTTTGGTGTTTTATCAGAACGTTATCCCAAGAACCTTACCGAGCATGCTCAGTACAGAAAACTGCAAAACTTTAAAAGCTTATAACTCTGGAGCCTTTTTTTTTCACAAAACCTTTCAAAGGCACTACTTTAGGACATCATGCTTGTAAACACTGCCAAAGCTATTTTTGTACAAAGTTTGGGGTTTAGCAGTGAACACCCTACTCAACACTAAATATAGGGGTGCTGCCACATATAAAGGTCCATGTAAGTGGCATCTCTGTCTGGTGTTGCTTCCACTGTTGTGGTCTGCTGCTGGGTGGAGGCTGGCTGCTGCTGTGTTTCTTCTGGCTTTTGGGTTGGAAGGAGTGGTGTTTGTTCCAGAGGATGGCTGGTATCTAGTGTGCTGGTTCTATTATTAAGGGGATCCATTTTTTAAGATGCAGTTGTGGGGGAATCTGATTACTGCCACTGTGTTGGGATGTCTGTTCTGACAACAGACATTGGGTGTTTACTCACCTGGTAAAGGTGATTGTGTTGATTGACATCCATGGCATTACATCATGGGTTTTAGCCCACCTGATAGACTAGTGATACACATGACTCTAGTATCAGATTTCTTGTATATCCAGGTCCCAGCAACCCATTCTCCAGTTCGAATCTTCCATAGCTGAAATCAAGGTTAGTAACGAACAAGCACGAAGAAAAGGAAAACACTAACCATTCCATACAATAATGCAGACTGAGGCAATAAGTACATGTGGGCCATTGGCCCTGGTTTTTATTTATCTATTAATACAATCTAACCTCGACCCCTAAGAGGTCAACGGTCGACATCTTGGATGTCTTTAGCAAAATATATCTTAATCCCCTTCAAGACAACCATTTGATTAGTCTAGTCCTGGTCACTCTGAGCACTCTGTTGGGAGGGTCTTGGAGTGCCATGGATGTCAACCAACACAATCACCTTTGCCAGGTCAGTAAACATGCATTGTGATTTGTTGACCATCCATGGCACTCCAGACATTACATCATGGGTAGATAAGTAGCAGTACTGTACCCTAGGGAGGGAGACAGAGTGGTCTAGGAGTGAGAGGAGGAGCTGGAAGATAGGAGGACCTGGGTGGCAAAGGTGGGCTGTAGCTTGTACAGGTGTTCCAGTCTGTAATGTCTGGCAAACATATGGAGGGAAGTCCATGTTGCCGCTTTACAGATGTCTTCTGAAGACACGTTGGCCCTTTCTACCTAAGAGGTGGCTACTGCCCTCATGGAATGGGCCTTGATACCCTCTGGGGGTGTTAGTTGCTTAGCCGAGTAGGCTTCCTGGATGGTTCTCCTGAGCCAGCCAGCAATAGTAGACTTAGAAGCTGTTCTGCCTTGTCTTTGCTCTCTTGTGACTATGAATAACCTTTCTGTCTTACATAAGGGCAGAGTTCAAGATATGTAAATGAAAAGAGTGATCTCGATGTCTAGATGGTGTGGGACAGGCCTATCACCAGGTTGAGTGTCTCCCGTGAATGTAGGTAACTCAGTGGGTTGTTCCCTGTGAAAGGTGGAAGTGACCTTTGCTTGGAAGACTGGTACTGTGTGTAGACGTACCCCCGGGGGTGAACACGGTGTAAGGTTCTTTGTATGGCAGTGCCCCAGGCTCCCTGATCCTTCACACTGAGCAGATAGGGACAAGGAAGCAGGTCTTCAGACCCACCCAGAAGAGGTCTACCTTGTGTAGTGGTTCAAAGGGGGCTGTACTGAGGGAGTCCAATACCAAAGGGAGATCCCAGGGGGCAATGGATGGTCTGACTCTGGGTCATAGTACTTCCACCGCTCTTAGGAATTGCAAGGCATCCAGGTGTGTTCCCGGACTGTATCCCCCAATGAGACTAATGGCCACTCCAATGACAGAGAGTTGTACCCTGAGTGATGAGTGGGCCACCCCTTGTCTACTCCCCATTGAAGGAACAAGAGGATGGCGGACATGTCTGCCTGTTCAGGATACTTATCCTGGTCTCGGCACCACTTCACGAACACTGACCATTGTCTACTATAGGTAAAGGTGGTCGAGGATCATCTGGACTGTAGCATCATGGAGATGTCTGATTCGTGGTAACCTGCCCTTATCAGTCTCTTCCTCTCAGGAGCCAGGCTGTGAATTTTAGGGTCTGTGGAGCTGGATGTAGTACCAGCCCCTGAGTCAGCATGTCCAGCTGGTAGAGTAACCTGTGACTGTCCTATGTCATGGCTAGCACTGTGGTGAACCAGGCTTTTCATGGCCAGTAGGGTGCCACCAGAATGATGGTTCATTGTGAGGACTGGATCTTGGCTAGTACTTGGTGTAGCAAGGGAATGGGGGGGAACATACGCATGATCCCGGGACCAAGGTTGTGACAGGGCATCAGTCTTCTGGGACCGGTTTTCCCTGTATCTTGAATAGAATCTTTGGACCTGTGCATTCTCCTTTGTGGCCATTAGATCCATGGATACAGGTCCCCAAGTCTCTTGAATGATTTGGAAAAGAGTGGGGTGGAGATGCCACTCCCCTGGGTGGACTTGTTGCCGGCTGAGCCAGTCCGTTCACATGTTGAGCTTGCCTGCGAGATGTACTGCTCCAAGACGTATGAGATTGGACTGTGCCCAGTTGAGGACCATAGCCACCTCCCTCAGCATAGCTCTGCTCCTGGTACCCCCTTGTTTGGTGATGTATGCCACCATGACCTGGTTTTCGGAAAGAATCAGAACTGACTGACCGGAAATGGAGGATCTAAAAGCTTTTAAAGTGTGATATACTGCCCTCATCTCTAGGACATTGATGGACAACTTGGCCTCTGATGTAATCCCTTGGTCCTGTGCCATCAGATCACCCAAGCACACTCCCCAGCCTGATAGGCTTGCATCCATTTCTATAGTGGCATTATATGATGTCTCTAGTGGAACCCCTCATGTGAGATTGGAATTCACTGTCCACCATGTTAGTGACTGTCTCACTGATGGTGGTAGAGGTACTATGAGGTGCAAGTTGTATTTGTTCAGTGATCCCCAAGTGAGGACATAAGACTGTAGGGGACACATGTGCCACCTGGCCCAAGGGATCAGGTTGATGCAAGAAACCATGCAACCTAGTAACTGGACTATCCATCCCATGGTTGTCTGATGGCAAGCCCTAAGGTGGTGAGCCAGTCTTATTAGGTTGTATACCCTTGTTTGGGATGGTTTTACCCATCCCTGTGATGTGTTGATTTGTGCCCCTAGGTGTTCTATCTGTTGCATGGGCACCAGATTGCTCTTGGCTTGGTTCACCACCCATCCATGCTCCTCCAGTGCTCATAGAGTGATCTCGGTGTTTTGATGTGAGTGTTCCTTGGAGCATGCCCGAATCAGCCAGTGGTCCAAGCAGGGAATGATATCCAGATCCTGTTCTCGGAGTCTGGCTACTAGTACTATTGACACCTTGGTAAACATTCTTGGTGCTGAGGTAAGACCGAAGGGTAGGGCCTGATATTGATAATGCTGGCCTAGGATGTGGAACCTGAGGTATTGTCTGTGTTTTGGCCTGATGGGTATGTGAAGGTAGGCGTCCTTCAAATCTATGGATGTGAGGTAGTCGCCTACTTGGATACTGCGAAGGGTCGACCTCAGGGTCTCCATTTTGAACCTTTGAGAAACTACATGTTGGTTGAGATGCTTCAGGTCCATGATGGGGCATAATTCTCCTGTTTTCTTGGGCAGAAGAAAGAAAATGGAGTACACTCCTAGTTTCTGTTCATGGGGTGGGTGGCCTGTATTGCTATGTTTTGTAACAACTCCAACAGGATATGTTGGACCTGATGAGCTGTTTGTTGCCTTCTTTTTGGCAATGGGAGAGTTTATGAACCTGTGTGTGATGGGGGATTGGGATAGCTCTATGGAGTACCCTCTCAACAACACCTCATGGATCCACCTGTCTGAGGTTGTGCAGAACCACTGGTGTCTGAAAAGCGACAATCTTTTTCCCACAAGAGGGCACAGTTCTTGCCCATGTGATGTTCTTGTCACGTAGTCATTGTTGCTTTCCCCTATTACCTCTACCTCTTCCTCCAAACTTGGACCCATGGGTTCTGAAGGAGGAAGGTTGGTAGGAATGGGTAAAGGAACTGCGGTATCCGCTGGATGTTTTTCTGCCTCGAAATGTTTTGTTTTGGTACTGGGTGTCTCTGCATGTTTGGTGTGACTTGTTTCCCCCAACGAAACCTCCACTTAGTGGAAGGGAGATAGGTGTGCCTGTTCTTGTTTTTGAGTAGATCTTTACCCTCCTCTTTCTGTTTCAGGAATTCCTGCAGGCTCTCCCCAAAAATGTGTTTTCCCTTCATGGGCAGATTTTGCAGTAGTGTTTTGGACTTGTTGTCGGCTTCCCATAATTTTAGCCATAACACTCTTCTGGCATGGTTAGTGATGGCTGTAGCCCTGGCATTCAGTCTGAGGGCGTCCACTGCCATATCCGCCAGGTATTTTGCAGCATCTAGAGTGCATTCTAACAGTTCTGCCTATCTAGTTTTGGGGTTTGCCTGTTCAAGGAGCTCCTCAAGCCATCGGATCTGGGCTTGTGCCGTGTAAATGGCCATAGTAGAGGCTTTGGCGGGTATGTCCTTGGTTTTGAAGGCCTTCTTTAACATGTCTTCCACTCTCTTGTCTGTCATGACCTTTAATTATATGGTTCCACAAGGTAGTATGGTTTTCTTACTGAGTGCACCACCTGAGGATCAATGGTCAGAGCTGTGCACCAGTTGCTGGCATTGTCCTCCTGAACCGGATACATGCGGTCCAGGTTTCTTTTGTCTGACATTCTGCTAGGCTCTGTGGATTGTCACTCCTTGTTGAAGATGTGCTCGATAGTTGGGCACACTGGGAATGTCTCCTTGATAGATACCTTTTGCTGAATCAGATGCCTTTTGCTGAATCAGAGGGTCTAACTTTTATTGTGGTTTGCCTTCTTCAACATCAAATCCCATGGTGGCCTTGACTATTTTCATAAGGCCAGGAAGCATGTCGAAGGAGCAAAGTTTAGATGTGAGGGATGGCATGGATTGTGGTTCCATGTCCTCTTCATCGGTCTCCGCCCCATCATCCTCTTCTGGCATCTCCTTGTCTTCTCTGGAGTCCAGTCTATGGTTGTCTGATACTGATTCAACAGGATCAGAATGCTCTTCATGGGCCCCCCTGCATTATCTGGCTCCGGCGGTGGTGTGGTAGTTACCCAATGCTGGGTAAGAGATTCTAGCTTTTCCATTATCTTCAGCATAAAATTCTGTTGGCTCTCCATCATAGCTACCGTGGCCTGTTGATTCTGAAGTAGGATAGCTCCAGAATCCATCCAGGTAGAGCCGCTGGGCCCTGGGATACTGGAGCCCATAACAGAAGTTTGCTCCATTGATAAGTCGTTGTTGTCATGAAGACAGGCATGGCATAGGGGGCCCGGGGTGTGGGGCAGGAGGGTAGCACTGCAAGAAGTGCATTTCTTGGCTTTGACTATCTGGTGAAGAAAAGAAGAAAAGGATGTATATTGTTGGGACTGGGTGACAATGGGCCTCCAATTTAGTGGGTTCCCCATAGCTGCTTAATACAGTCTTAAAACATTTGATAGTGTTGGGGGTGTATAAAAGAACAACAGGCAGTGTTCAGCATGGGGGGTCACTATAGTGAGGGACCCAGCATGGAAAAATCCACTGAGGAGGTCGCTATGGGGAGGGACCACCATGTTCTTAGAAAGGCATATAGGTCGCTATAGAGAGGGACCCCATACGACTAGAGGGAGGTACCACTTGGTTATTTTGACAATATAAGATCGCTATAGGGAGGAACCCCATATGGAGGTAGTGGGGAGCTGAGGTTAAAAAAATATGGACCAGGAGGATTCGTCTGGCCATCAGGAGCATTGCTTTAAAGCTTGGGTCCTGTTGCAGCTCCCTTTCTATCCCAATTTGTTTTATAACCCCCATTCTGGCACAATATGCCAGGACTTTCTTCATTTTCCTAGGAAATATGTGACCCCTCACTCTCAGGATTCCTCTAGAAGTATTAGCTTTGCTTGTGAAGAGAGCAAGCGCTCATTGTTTTCAGAGTCCTGCAGTGAAGTTTTGCTTAGACAGTGAGGGTGTTGCCCCCCCATGCTAGGCATGATACCAGCGAAGGCCGGAAGTAGGCCTCATGAGCCATGTGGCTGAGAAGGTGTGGGGGTTAGAATCCAATTCTTGCTAAAAAGAGTTATCCCAGAAGTGGGATTTTGTTTCAGAAACAGCAGGGAACGCTCTCTGGTGGTGCGCTGGTTGGAAGTAGGCCGCAGTAACCATGTGGCCAGAATAGAGCATGGGGTGAACACACAAGGCTGTTTTGGAGTCAAGAAACCCTTAAAAAGGGTAATTTGTCAGAAAACACTGTAGCTAGTGCCAGAGAGAGCTGATATTCGCTTTTGCCTCCCCTGGAATGCTCTCCCAATGGGACTAGAAGGATGCGAGGCACTGACCATGTGTCAGGGGGGAGGGGCACCACGTGGTGCTGTGTTTGCCTTGTCCTCCTTGCATTAGGTCAGAGGCCTAAAAAGATGGCAAAGAGCTCCCCTGAACTGAAAAAAGCACACAGAGAGAGATTACTAGGGCAGAGTACCCTTTTTCTTTGCGACTGAAAGCAATCACAAGTCTACTCACTCGCGGGGCTGACGAGTGAGTGTAGGGCTTCGGGGGTGGCCTGCATGTGTGCTGCTGTACCGCATGAGGTAGGAGAGGAGCAGGCTGGCACCAGGACCTGCGAATAAATGTGGGTACAGTATTCCTTCGAGGTGTCTCCCGTTGCAGAAAGATGCAAAAAGACAACAAGGAAATCCCCTTTGCTTAATCATGCTGTAATTTAGCTTTCGGCTTGTTTGAAATTAAACAAACTAGAAAACCACAACTTGGGAACAGACAGATATGCCAAGACAGACATAATTTTCAAATAATACTATGAGAAAACATAATACAACCTTGCTGGCTTTGCCTATAGCCCAAGAACCAGGGTTATAGAGAGAGGCCTACCTTTCTGGAGTAGAACAACAGGGATCCTGGTGTGCTAGTAGCCTGATCAGATGCACAATTTGAACTGGGGAACAGAGGTTGCTGGGACCTGGATATACAAGAAATCTGATCCTAGAGTCATGTGCACCACTAGCCTATCAGGTGGGCTAAAACCCATGATGTAATGTCTGGAGTGCCATGGATAGTCAACCAATCATAATTTGCAACTGTGTGTCTGGAATGATGTGAGTGCTCCTAGAGGGTGTGGTTTAAATTCAGTTACAATGGTGGTGGGTGTGGTTTTGCAGTCAGAGTTCCTGCAGTGTTTTGGAGTTTTGGAGACTGATATTCTGTCTAAAATTTGAGATGGACTGTGGAGGATATTGTGCTGTGTCATACTGTTCTGTATTGACACAGTATGTCTGGAAAAAGTTTTCTGAGGGGCTTAAAGAATTTCAGTGGTGGTCCATGAGGGAATGGTTGTTTTTTCTGTTGTTGTGGGGGTGAATGGAATATTTCTAGAATGCTCCACGTCTGTGTGCTGCTATGGTCTGCCTGCTGCTGGTAAGTGAGTTTATCTGTTTCATCATAGTTTCATAGTTTCAAATCAAGTTCAGAAGACTGAGGTCCATAAAAGAACTTGCCACCATTCAAACTTAAATGGTGGAAAAAATAATATTTTTTCACCCATAAAGATATCTAAACTATTTTTAAAAACTGTTGTACTTCCACTCTCTACCACATGCATTGGTAATGCTTTCCAAGTGTTAACGACTCTCTAGGTGAATCACTGGCTTCTTTTAACAGTGTTTTTTTATTTTTCCCATAAGTCTTATGTTATGTGACCTTGTATCCTTATAGTGAATTACATTTTTGTTGAAACCAATTAGATCAAATAGTTCTGGATTATTGTAGGCTTTAAAAATCAGACACAGTTCACCCCTCAAGCATCTATAGTCCATGGAAAATAGCTGCTCGTACTTTACTCTATCATGATATTGTGAACCTTTGACTTCCCAAATTTGTTTAATGGCTTTCTTTTGTACTCTTTCTATTCTATTTTTCCCCTGAATGGAATAAGGAGCATGGAAAGGTAGACAGTATTCCATATGAGGGTGAACAATTGCTGAATATCAAGTCTTTATTTATTTATTTAACCAGATGTTCATCATTGAGCAGAAGCTCATTTGCAAGATGGACGTGGGTGGAGCATGAACAATTGTATATACAGGTCAACACAGGTATTTACAAGGCAATACAGATAATACTGTTTATAGAGAGGAAGAAAAAGAAGTTCATATGTACATAGAATTATACAGATATTGTACGGATTACAGGGTATTTACATACATAGAAGTGTCTATAGGAAGATAAAGCAGGTTATCTAAGGTTGCAGGAGGAAGTAACGGAAGAAAAAAAATAAAATAAAAATATACACCAGGTAGAGGCGAAGGTAGGGGGGAAGGGAGGGAGGTAGGAGGAGAAAGGCTAGGAGGGCATGGTGCACAGAGAGGAGTTGGTAAAATGAGATGTGAAGAAGGTGGTTGGAGAAAAGGAGTATGTGTGAGCCCCGGGATTAAATGCTATAAAGTATGGGGCATGGTAGGATGTCACAACCCAGGGGTAGCAAGCTCCTATCTGAGGTTGGGAAAGGAAGAATAAGGAGATGGATGGGCCTAGTGTTGATAAGACAGGGGGATAAGAGAGAGAACAATTAGGCTTGTGAGGAGCAAGCTGGGGGGTCAGTACTTAAAATTGGGTCTAGGTGTGGCTATATACCAAATAATGTAAGGATAACTGCAGAATCCCTACTTTTTATTGACCTGAGGATGCAACGTATGATTTGGTTACATTTCCTAACAAATTTATCTGTGTGGAAATCAAATTTTAAGTTATAAGTTAGCCAAACCCCCAAATCCTTTTCGTTGGTACTAACCTCAAGTTGAATATTATTAATACTCTATTGAAATTTTAGGTCCTGTATTCCAAGGTGCATAACTTTGCACTTATGTTCATTAAAAGCTAGTTTGTGTTCTTGTGCCCATTGAGCCAGATGGTGTAGACTATCTTGGAATACTTTAACTGTTTCAACATTGTATACAATGCCCTTTACTTTGCAGTCATCTGTATACTTACAAGACCAAGTACCTGTAGGAACTTGCATAGAGGATAATAAAATGTTGAACAAAATAGGACTCACAACTAAGCCCTAGGGTATTCCACTGGACACCTCTCCCTAGGAAGACATAAAACCATGTATTGACACGCATTGTGTTCTGTTACTCATCCAAGAGTTGATCCACCTAATTATGTTTGGATGGAACTTATGTCTTAATAATGCTTGAACAAGAATTTTGATAGAAATGGAAGCGAGCGCTTTCAAAAAATTTAGGAAAACCACATCCACTGGCATTCCTTTGTCTAAAGCAGCACTAACTGGTTCAAAGAAAGACAATACATTGGTTAAACAAGATCTGCCTGATACAAAGCTGTGCTGAGACAGGCCATAATATCCTACATCTGATAGATGTTGTATAATATGTTTTTGTAATAATCTTTCAAACATTTTGCCCAGCACAGATGTAAGGATAATAGGCCTAACATTTTTTATATCCTGTTTCTTCCCTTCCTTATAGATAGCGGTCACAAGTGCTTTATTCCAAATATTTATCGATTTCACATCTTTTAACAAGGAATTGAAGAGGACAGAGAGGGGTCCAATTGGCCAATGTTCCTTTTTGTCCCACAGGTTGTCCTGTCTGTAGATTGCATCCTGGGCTAAATTTTCAGAGCCCCAAGAATTGTGCAAACCCCTGGTGCAATGATCATTTGATGCACGGGGCTTGAAGCATTTTCCCAGCCGCACATCAGGATTTTCAATCCTGAGGACCAAATGCTGCAAGTATGACCAGGTTTTCCCTGGTCTAACTTGTACGATCTGAGGGACCCTTTTTATGGGACTTGTGTGAAATATTTGTCTCAAGCTACCATAAAGTGTGAAAACTGTCACAACTGGCATAATTTGAAGATAGATGGGGGACAACTCAGTGGCAACGTGAGGAAGTATTTTGTTCACAGAGAAGGTGGTGGATGCATGGAACAGCCTTTCTGAGGAGGTCATGGGGTCAAAAACAGTGGGGGAATTTAAGAATGTATGGGACAGTCATAAGGCAATTCTAGTGGGAGGTAGGAGGATTTAGACCGTTGGTAAAACTAGGGTCTGCAGCTTATCTGATAGGTAGGGAAATGGGCAGACTGGGTGGGCCAAGTGATCCATATCTGCCGTCAAAGTCTATGTTTCTACGTAACTGGGCCCAATGTACTAAACTTGGGTGCAGTTGCAT
Organism: Neoceratodus forsteri; assembly: GCA_016271365.2. Lineage (NCBI taxonomy): Eukaryota > Metazoa > Chordata > Ceratodontiformes > Ceratodontidae > Neoceratodus > Neoceratodus forsteri. Next base: position 1,207,133,356 of record CM057456.1, read on the forward strand.
TAAAGGAGTTTGGTGCAGCAACACCAAAGAATAGGGTTGATGCAGGGCTTGATGCAAGCCCTGCATCAACCTTAGAAAACCGAGCCCCCTGTGTTGTGTTACAATAATTACAGTTTATGGCTGTGGGAGTGGATCCGTTATGTTGTATTGCTATTTGATGGGAGTGTGGAGATTAGAGTTTGCTTTTCATGGGAAATCATGGTGTAAGTGTTGATCGACTGTAGGCCTTTGAGTTCAGAGATTTGTGCTAAGTTGGGAGGAGGTTGTGGTTCACAAGATTCTGTAGGTACAGTATGTTTTGTGGGGGCTGTGTTTGTTAATTCTTTTGTCCTGTTATAGTCCTGCTGATTCCTTTGGTAATTTTATTCTTAATCAAAGTTTTCTATTTGTATTTTGTTTTCATATGTCTGTATGATAAAGATGCTGTTTTTTCTGGATGTTTAGTGGTAGGTAAAATGGTAAGTGATCTGTGAATATCTGGTTTAAACTGAGTGATGAGTATTTTTCACATGCTGCAATACAGTCTCTTGCAGGGTTGGTTCTGTTCTGGTACATTTTGGATTTGATGAAGCTAATATCATTTGAATTTTCTCCAGTTCATGTTTTTGTCTTTTGTTTTGTGTATTCCAGGTATTTTTGTTATGCTGCATCTGTGTATAGTTTTTAGTCTCCACATTTTGGGTAATATTGTTCAGCTGTGCAAAGTGTTAAATACAGTCTAATACTAAAAATTAACATGTGCAGTAAAGATGTGGGGTTGAGGAGTCCAATGGTGCAAGTAGTGTATAACAAGTTGATTTCTGTGTCTGTGAGTAGTTTCGCTTGGTGTGGATGCTTTCTTTTCTCTTCATTGTTTTATATTTATGTATTTTGTTGAGATGGTTTTGATGGATTGCTTAAAAATGGTAGATTTGTGATAGTACATGGAGCAAAGCTAGTTCCAGTAACAATGTCTGTTGAGACTGCCAAATGTACATCTGAGGGTTGAGGTTCATATTCAGTTCCCTCCTGCTTCTAGTGTGTGAAGGTGAAGTTAGCCTGGTGCTTGCCGAGTTCAGGGGGTGGTAAAATGAGTAATCATCCTGCTTCTCTAATGTTTCTTAGTTTAGTACCAGTTTGATATCAAATTATGTTTTCTTTGCTCCATTTTGCTCTGTTGTTGGTCAATAAAGTTTAATCTCTCTTGGGTTAGTGTTTTTTCTGTCATGTTGCAGTTTGTTATTGGATTTGTGTACTTGGCTTAGTCATTTTATAGTGTTTTAACTGGTGTACTGATATTTTATTGGTGGTTAATTAGTGGTATTCTGTCATGATGTTTATTCATTTGTTGTGCTTTGTATTGTTTTGTTTTTTTCCTTGGTTTACTACTGTATTACACTTGGAACAGTCCAAAACTTTCACATCTAGCAGCACAACACAAATGTGTCCGACTGTTCTTCTTCATAATAGCCACAGTTCTGGAAATAGGTATATAAAATATAGCACTGGTTTCCTATAGTCTGATATTCCTAGCTCATGTAATGTGTTTTGTCATAGTTACTGTGTGGCTAAATTGTTAATGTTTTGGTGGGGGAAATCTCACCTCTAGGAATGTAGTTGGGTGAACTGTCATCTTTATGTCTTGGAACTCTTCTGTGTTATTTAATGGAAAAAGATGGCAAAGGTGAAAGAACATTCATCCAACTGCCAGTATTGAAACTAAGTTATTGTGACTTAATGCCCAGTTTTTTTCTCTGCTGTTACCATCTGTCATGCAAATATTACAGTATCATCCATACCATGCTCATGAGCCTGTATTATTAATAGAAAATTAATCCAGCATAATTAAAAACTATTAAAATATTAATAATAAATATTGATTTTTTTTAGTAATAATGACATTCTTGGCAGATGTTTTCACTTTCACTTAGAGATACTGTATAAGAAAATATTTTCCTTCCATTCCTGTTCTGCCAATCCAAGAATATCAACTTTGGTCAGGGACCTGTATTTTCTGTGATTCCTTTGTTGTAATTACAACCACAGAAACATGGTCTTACTTTAGAAATAAGCTTCTGCAACAGATAGTGCAGTAGAGATGGCCACCACCACCGAACCATCCCCCCCCCAACTAAACTGCTAAAATGATTGCGAGCAAACTAAAATTTCATCATTGTGAGTTTGCTGACAGCCCCATCGTACATACCTCCCTCATGGGTTGCAGCAGTCAGTAAGTGACCCCTTTCAAATCCACTGGCACTCAGCCTTGAAGCATATGACAATTATGGGCTTCAATAAACACTGAAGAAACTTCAGCAATCTGTTTCATGAAAAACAACAGTGTTTCTATTTGCAAACTGTAGGATTATGGAATGAAAGTGTATTAGCAGTTAAAACATGAAATAGGGGCTTAAGGTGCATTGTCTAACGTAAATGATCAATCTGCTTTCTAGCCTTGCAGTAAAACCTTAAAGGGTTGGAGTGAAGGAGATATGAAAGCCAACTGACATTGACAGTAATGGCACCACTGGTTTTGAAGTGGGAGAGCATGAAGAAGTAACTGAAGTGGCCTTTCAGCACAGGCAGACACAGTTGGGCAGTAAGCAAGTGGGTGGGAGGGAATTATTGGAGAAATACTGCTTTTCAGTCTGACATTATGGGTCTTCAAGCAAGTGAGAAGACAGAGAAAGCCTCAGGAATATCACTGGGGCAAAATAGCACTGGGAGGGTATAAAGGCACCTTGGGTGGATAAAAATTATCACAGAAAAAATCAATAACCCTTCAGTTCTCTGGACCCAACATCCACTTCAAATCATGGTGCCAGAATTGCTTTGCATTGCTTTGACTGTGTATCTTCTGAACTACCCCATGCTGCATTTTTTTCCAGGCATTCTTTCAGGGCAATGTGAAGTCCACCACATAACTGCCACAGAATCATTGCAGAGCTGCTCTTAGTCTGGTCACAGCATGCATGAGGCTATGCTACAGAATGTAGTCCCCCTTTGCTGCAGTGTACATAGGACCCTGCCTCTAGGGCACCTGAATAGCAACACAATGAATGCACATGATCACCCTGCTCCCTATTAATCATCTCTCCAGTTCAAAAAACAATTAAATAGAATCTGAGTTATGTCACCCATTTTTCCAAGCAGAAGTATTAAATATCACACGATGTGTTTGTCATTGTTTGTCATGCAGTCACTTTTACTCACATCTTGTTCATAAATCAGGATAAAATGAAAAAGTCATATCAATATTACAAAAATAGAGTAATGCAATATTAATATTATAATTAATATCTCAATAATAAAAATAGTCTTGATATACTTTCTCATGTCTATTGAAATAATTACACAGCTGAAATGATGGGAAACTCAAGAATGCTAGCAAATTTCTATACAAACTTTGATTATAGTTGGCTATGAGGTTCTCAAGCTATAGTCAAAAATATTGCAAGTGGCAGAGTAACTGGAGAGAATGTCATTGTAACTGCATAAGCATGCTATACATGTACAAAAGCAAAGAGCATCTACAGTGCCAGCATCCCAAAGAAACAAGCAAATATACTGTACACAGTTGACATATTATTTTTTCCCCCAAACTCTGTTTCTCTCTGTGCCTTACCCGGACTCTCTCCAGAGGGTCACTCGGCACTGCCATGTTCCCACCCTCTGAAGTCCTCCATTCCTCCTTTGTCATCCACCTTTTCAGCCACTGCCTGGCCACCTAGTCCCCTGGCTCTGAGTCACCTGAGGTGGGACCACCTACTCCTCCTGCTGCTCTATCTATAATCTAGTTGAGCAGCCAGGAAGGGAGGAGAACCAGAGGAACAAATGGATGGACCCAGCACTCGGCATTGTTGGCAGGCCCTATGATCCTCCTTCATCTGCCAGGAGGCAGGGTATTTTCTGTTTTTGTACCCCTGTGAAGCACAGATGTACAATGAAGCCTACACAGGCATGCTGTTAGTGTCTGCCAAGCTCCACTTTCTCTGCAGTGCTGGCTACCATGGAACCTCCAATCTCCATTGGGGTCACCAGAGAGACAAGCGAGCCCACAATTCTCCCCAGGAGGGGAGAGACATTCTTTGGTAGCTCAATCCTTTCCCTCCCCAGCCACCCCACTGATGAACCGAGTCTGTTCCCGAACCCAGGCCGCCAGCGTGGTGCGAGGAGTGGTGTCTAGCACCTTAACCCTAAGTGCCACCGGGCCAGCTACAGTTGACATATTATGACTGTACTGTACCTAGCCATCCCCAAAATCAGCACAAAGTGTAGGGTGTGGGATGTTGTGTATTATTGCAATGATTACATTTTGCATACATTTTTACTTTTACGAGGAAGACAGAAATGCATATAATTTTTGTTTTTCTTGCATCAGTCTAAAAATATCACATTTATATGGCCTGGCAGCATAAACAAATAGATATCTGATCATCCCTAAAACCATTTCCCCACTTTTTAAAATGAACAAAATGGACCTGGAGTCCTATAGTCCATCATTCCTAAGTGAAATGTTCAAACTTGTATCATGTGTTAAGTCAGTGTCACCTTCAGTATCTCATGGAGTCCCTATCACTCATGTTGTAATGATTCCATTATTAAATAAAAATGCAGTATACTATAAATCATTACTAATATTATTAATTTACAATATCTTGAGATACACTTTTTCTTCAGTTTCATGTGATGCAGTTCCTCTAAACTTGCTCCTTCTCTTTCTTCTTCTGCTTAGGGGCCTATTTCAGTATGCACAGCTGAAGTTACTCCAAACCTCATAGTTCCTCATCCTCATCTTACTGTGATATAAATAAAGAAATTTCTTAATAATAAATAAAAGCAGTCATAGAATAGATGTAGTTACTCCAGTGTGCTTATCTTTAATTACTCCAAACTCCGTTCTCTTCCAAAGGGGCCTACTCCAGTCTGCCTAGGTTTACTCACTGAAGCCTGCCATCCTCATCGCATGTCAGAAAGGAAACATTTTTGAGAAAAAATGGTTGCTTATGTGCTTAGAATGTTGCATGTACCTACATCATATTGACAATAGGTCTGTTGCAGATTCCAATGCAGCTGTGGCAGTTTTGCATACTATGAACAAATCAAATTATCCACAACTATATGAATTCTACTACAAGAATTGGTGCAAATCACACTTTACTGTAAATATTTTGACACTAATTGCATCAAACATTTGCCACGAAGTGACTAACTGCATCAATTTGCATAGAACAATTTGTGTAGTTATGAGAATTCTGAATTGCAAATTGATGCAATTTGCACTAGGCTCTGCATATTATAAAGAGTTTTTATTTTAATTCACCCCGGGCTAATTAGCAGCAAAATTATGAACACCCATCCCTCACCTCAGCTCATTTGACTTTCAGTAATGGCTGTCAGCACTGGGAGTGCAGTCAGATAAATATCTGAGCAAAAATGCTCTTTCAGCCTTTTGCACCCTGGTGACCTGGCCAGTATTCGCCCTTCACAAAGCAGAGCTGACATCACCGGATAATAACTACATATAGTTTTGGAACTGCACAAAGCTCTAAATTTGGCTTAGTGGGGTTGCTTTTGTGAGGTCTTTGCAAAGGGCAAAGTTAACAATTTCACCTCATCAGTACTGGAGAGGGAAAGAATCACATCTCTAAGTCCTACCTGAAACATGAATAAATTGTTCAATGTCAAGAATAAAGGCAGTAGCTCAAAAGTTCCTGTGTGATGCCCAGTACAACAAATATTTAAGCAATAGGGCAACCAACACTCACTTCAACCTGTAAGGCTCTTTTAAGGGGGCATACTCCAAAAAACTGTTGAAGCTTAATTAAGATGTAGAATGGTTTAATTACATATAGCAATACAAACAGACACCTGTATGTTTGCACTGTGAGTCTTTTTGTGTTACTATACTGTATGTAATAATATTACTGTACATCCTAAATAAGTTTCAGCAGCTGTTTGATGTATATTCCTTTAAAAGAGTCTTAGAGGTTGTATTGAGTTCTGGTTGTAGTGAGTGCCTGTTGTCCTATTGCTTAAGAAAGTTGTTCAAGATCTTTTAGAATGTACTAGTCATTTACTGCAAGCAAAGGTGGCTGGAAGCAAGGAATATATATATATATATATATATATATATATATATATATATATATATATATATATATCCCCCTGCTCCACTCTTTTACTCTGTCCATTTAAAAGTTATCTTTTTATCCTTTGGGGGTGTATATTCCCATGAGTAGGATATGCAGAATGACAATCATTACAGACTGAAAAAAAAAAGAAATTAATGTAAAATGAGTAAATTGCACTTAAAATGTCTAAATTAGTTAAATCTGCCTAAGTGCTTTCTGAAATGTGTCCTAATTTCTAAAGTACATAAAACTGCTACTAATAATTTAGGACTGCACTGAAGTGGGGTTATTAGAAATTATGCATATTATATCACACAGCGATTTCTAAAATAATATTAAAAGTGAAACAAGTCAGTAACTATTTAACACTGACTGCTGCAAACATGGAGCATTTTAAACATTTCATATTTTTTCAACAAATATTTAAATTGTTAAGGATATTGATTAAGTAATGAGGCATCTCTCTTTGCCAGTATGACTTCACTGTATTGTCATGGACACCATTTTATCTTCAGGGATGCCTATGTAAAGCTAAACAATGCATGTTGTAATTTTGAGGAAAAATTACTAATCTTTGAAAAAAATAACATAATATGCTGAAGGACCAAGATGTAGCAACAGTAAGTTCATAGATATTATGTTAAGAATGTAATAGTGTATGGCATGCCACATCTCTGGGAGTCAGAGTGGCTTCCTTGTTTTCCTTGATTTCCTTATCATTTTCACACATTAGCATGCTGCCTCATTTATGGATTACTTAATCATGGTCCACCTGGCTTTTAATCCCAGTTCTTCTGCCATGCCTTCAAGATGCTTCTTAGGTGATCCTTCATCTTTGTGAAATTCGCTCTTCTGAAATCAGGACCTGTGTTTTTCTGTGGTTTGTTTCTCCCCCCGTTTTGACCTTGAACTGTACTTTTCGGTGGTCAGTGTTCCCCAGGTGGATTTCTTTTTACCCAGTTCCCCCAGGTTTTGGCCCCCCAGCCTGTATGCCACCCCCCATGCCCAGGATTACCCCTCTGGGTGGGGCCAGTTTGTGGACACCTCCTCCCCAAGGAACACATTCTCTAGCCCTGGCTTACTGTACACCCCAGAGTGGAGCCACAGGAGCAGGACCCCCCAGTGGACATTATGTTGCAGTGGGAGAGGTAGCAGAAGTGGGGCCATCATGAAAGGGGACTGGAATTTTTAATATGCTTGTCTTTGGGGGCAGGGATGTGCAATGATGTCCTGCATCTTCTCTGCCCCTCCAAATGACAGCACCAGCACAGTGATTCCCCCAGCCACCGTCAGAAGTCCATGGTGTGCTGGACACTCTACCCCCCTATTCCCGGAGAGGGACAGCAATCCCTAGGATATTCAATCCTTCTCCATCTGGCTGGCCTTCTGATGTCTCAAGTCCATTCCCAAACTCAGGTCATTAGCATTACAGATGAGCTTCCCACCTCTGCACCAGTGGACCAGCCACCCAAATGGTTTTCTACTTGCACCTCAGTGACTTTATCACTGTTTGTTAGAACCACATCCAATATCACCCCGCTCCTGGTGGGCTCTGTGACTAACCATATCAGGCCTGCATTATTTAAGGTCACCAGGAAGTCCCTGCTCTTGGCAAAGGCAGCTGTGAGTGATTCCCAGTCAGCTGCTGGTAGATTGAAATCTCCTACTAGTATTAATTCTCCTTTACTAACCATCTACTGAATGGTTTCTGCTAAGTCTCTATCTTTTTCCTCCTCCTGTGTTGGAGACCTCTAGATTACACCAATATAAATGGGCTTACTCTTGTCTGTTTTAAGCATGATCCAGAGATCCTCAGTCTCTCTTTGTATTCCCTGTATTTCTGTTGCTTCAATCCCCTCCTTGACATAAACAATGACCCCCCTCCCTTTTTTCCCTTCTTGTCTCTATGGAAGAGGTTGTATCCAGCTATATTCATATCCCATACATGATTTTCATTAAACCAAGTCTCAGTTATTGCTACCCAAGTGAGTTCTGCCTCAACCAGCATGGCAGAGAGATCAGGTAGTTTACAAGCCAGGTTGCTTGTGTTTGTGTACATGGCATTCCACACCTGGTTTCTATTGTGATTGGAACATCCTGTCCCCCCTGGCTTCTGTACTTTGGCTGCTGTTTGCCCCTGTTGGTAGGGTATGTCTACCAGGCTGAGCATTGTTTGGTCGTTTATGTCTAAACATGTCTCTTGGGTGAACTTTGTCCAGGCTGCTACCAAATGTAGGGAGCTCAGATTGTGACTCTCCCTCTCACAGTTTAAACTTCTGACAAAAACATCAAATTTTTGTACCAGTACTGTTACCCCTTCTCCGTTTAGATGTAATCCATCATATCTGAAAAAAAAACTCTTTCCCAGAAATCATGCCATTCTCCTATGAAGTGGTGTCCCTTCTCCTTACACCAGCTCCGTAGCCATGTGTTGAATTCTGTGATTTTGTTCTGACTTTTAGATTACTACCTCACTTTTCCTATACTGGGAGGACCTCTTAGAAGGATAAATAGGCTAAAAGAGTGGCCAATCTGTCACCTAGTTGTGAAATATGTTGTTTGGCTTCCTCTACTGAGTGATCTACAAGGTCATTTGTCCTGAGGTGGACCAATACCCTTCTGCCTTCCCCTGCCCTTCATAGAATTCTCTCAATATGGTCTGTGTCCCTCTTAGCAGATGTGCCTGGTAGACACCTTACTGTTTCTTCTGTATCACTTGCTGCCCCAAGATGAACCTCAATGCCTCTTATCATGGAATCCCCTACAATAAGTAATTTATGTTCACTTGCACTGGGTTTGGTATTATCACTGTATGTTATTCTATTTGAGCACTGTTTTGTCTGGTTTGTTGTTTTGCCTTTGTGGCCATCACAACAGTTGCTTTGTGCCTCCATTAGAAGAGTGTAAGATTTTGGTGTTTGGAAGTGATATCCCATGCCCATAGTTGTCTGTGATGTTTTGTTCATTTTATTCCTTCACCTCCCCCCAGTACTACTTGTTGCACTCTGAGGGTGAGGTTCCATCTGACTGTGATGGCTAAGAGTAGCAGGTCAGTGAGTGTGTGTTGTATTGCACAACTTTTACTGTATCCATTGAATTTGTGCTCTTGCCTTCTGCAACTAGGTCCTGAGTTCATTGAAGGTTTGACATATGGGGCAGTATCCTATACTGTATCTCTAATGAATCATCTGAAAAAAAGTGCACCACAACCTCTGCAATTTATATCATACATGTTGGGTGCTGTGGGTTATCAGACAAAATGTTATCTCTCTCTCTCTCTCTCTCTCTCTCTCTCTCTTTCTCTCTCCCTACCACTGGTTCTTGGACCTTGGATCTATATTTAAATCCAGATTAACCAAGAGACCCCTATAGTTGTGGAAAAAAGTATGAAGGATATCTTCACTTTTGTCTCTAAAAGCTACTTTCCTTGAGGCAGTGTAGGTCTGTGTTCCCCTATCCCTGCTGCCATAGTGGTACTGCCAGTAGAAAGGAAGGTACTGAGGGAGAAGCCCACTCTCAGTCAGACCCCTTGGGTCAATATAAGTAGATCCACAATAGGGTGGGTGGCAAGTACAGCTGTAAAAATACAAGAAGTTAAATAAGGGCTATAAAGTATAGCTGTGTCTATAAGTTTGTTCAGTGAGTGAAAGAAATCAGTGGACTGAAGTTGATGCTAATTAGTGGGTCTATCTGAATGCAGCTTACTCACACCTTTTATATCCCTGGTTCCATCAAGGACTTCTGGAGCTGTGCCCTGATTGTCTGCTTTAGTGGCTGCTCTTAGCCACTATTGGTCCCATTTGTAATCCTATATTCAGCGCTAAGTTTGTGCTGGTTTGGTGCCATTGTCTGGAAAGGAATGTGTGTGGCTGTAAAAAAAACAAGACATAAGATAACATAGAAACACAGAATTTGTCAGCAGATAAGAACCACTAGGCCCATCCAGTCTGCCCATAAGCCCGATACCTGATGTCAACCACTGACCCTATCTGGTTTGTGGCTTCCACTCCCTCTGCCCCACCTCTAATGTTCCCTTATGCCAGTCCCAGGCATTAATTTCCTCTACAGTGCTTGCTCCCACTGCCTCCTGTGGCAGACTATTCCACGTGTTCACCACCCTCTCTGTGAAGAAAAACTTTCTCACATTCCCTCTTAACATTCTCCCTCCAGTTTCATAAGGTGCCCCCTCATTCTTGTACTACTTTTCCTGTACTTGAAGATGTCTACCCCCTACACTGTGTTAATGCCCTTGAGGTACTTGAATGTTTCTATCAGGTACCCCTCTCCCTTCTCTCCTCCAGTGAGTACATATTGAGGTCCTTTAATCTTACCCTGTAAGTCTTGTGATGCAAGTCCTGTAGCATCTTGGTTGCCCTTCTCTGGAACACCTCCACCCTGTCAATGTCCTTTCAAAGATGCAGTCTCCAGAACTGCACACAGTACTCTAGGTGAGGCCTGTCTAGTGTTTTACAAAAAGGCATGACTACCTTTTGCCTTCTGCTAGTGATACCTCTGCTTGTGCACCCCAGCATGCCACTGGCCCTCCTTGCAACCTTTGTGCTCTGCTTTGACATTTTCAGGTCATCTGAAATAATAACTCCAAGGTCTCTTTCTTCCCAGGTGATTGCCAGCACTCCCCCATCCTTTAGCACTCCCAGGGTTTCTGTTTGAGGTGCATAATCTTGCACTTCTTAGAGTTAAACCTTAACTGCCACTCTTCTGAACATTTTTCAAGGTTACCCAGATCCCTTCTCATTGTTTCCACCACATCTGGAGTATCCACCCTAGTGCAGACCTTGGTGTATTCCATAAATAGACAAAACTTTCCCTCCAGCCCTTCCACAATGTTGCTAATAAAGACATTGAACAGGACTGCCCCAATGACTAATCCCTGAGGTACTCCAGTAATCACCCCCTCTCCCTTGAGTGTATCCCATTTACCACAGATAAGGTCTACAGAGTATAGCTATGTCTGTAAGTTTGGTCAGTGGGTGAAAGAAATCAGTGGACTGAAGTTGGCGCTGATTAGCGGGTCAGTCTGAACACGGCTTACTCTCACCTTTTATATCCCAGGTTCCAACAAGGACTTCTGGAGGTGAGCCCTGATAGGCTGCTTTAGTGGCTGCTCCTAGCCACTACTTGCCTCTTTTGTAATCATATGTTCAGTGCTGAGTTGAGCTGGCTTGGTGCCGCTGTCTGGAAAGGAATGTGTGCAGCTGTAAAAAAGAAAGTTAGATAAGGGATACAAAGCATAGCTTTGAGTGTAAGTTTGTTCAGTGGATAAAAGAAATCAGTGGACTGAAGTTGGCACTGATTATTGGGTCCGTCTGAATGCAGTTTTCTTGCACCTTTGAAATCCCTGGTTCTACCAAGGACTTCTGGAGCTGCACCCTGATTGGCTGCTTTAGCAGCTGCTCTTAGCCACTTTTGGTCCCTTTTGTAATCCTATGTGCAGCACTGAGCTGCTCTGGTTTGGAGCTGCTTTCTGGAAAGGAATGCATGCAGCTGTAAAAAAAAAGAAGACATTAGATAAGGACTACAAAGTATAGCTGTGTCTGTAAGTTTGCTCAGTGGACAAAAGAAATCATTGGACTGAATTCATATATATATATATATATATATATATCCCTACCTAATAAAGTTCACACAGTTGATACAGATGCTGTAGCCAGCAAACTACAAAGCTTAAACTCACACAAATCTCCAGAGCCTGATAACCTTCACCCAGCCTTACTAAATAAGCTAGCTAATGTTATATCAGGGCCACTAATGGACATAATAAATACTTCACTCAGTACAGTTATGGTCATGCAAGACTGGAAAAATACCATTATAACTCCTATCTTCAAAAAAGAGACAAAACATAACCCCAGCAACTTGTGTCCTATTAGATTAACTTCAATTATCAACAAACTAATAGAAAGTGTTGTAAAAGATAAAATGAGTGAACAAATAGTGAATGCTGAACTGGTAGATATTAGCCAGCATGGCTCTGCAAATGGGACGATCCTACCAGACTAACTTATTACACTTTTTCATCCCTGTAAGCAGTGCCCTTGATGATGGGCTACCTGTCCACATCCTATACCTGGATTTCTTGAAGGCTTTCAACACCTTATCACACAAACAGCTTATAATCAGACTTATAGAAATGGGCCTGGAAATTACTTTAGTAAATAGGGTTAAATCATGGTTAGAGGTGAGAAAAAAAGTTGGCTGTCCATCTTCATGTGCTGATATCACTAGTGATATAGCTCAGGGATCCATATTTTGACCCTTACTGTTCACTATTTACTTAGCACCTCTGCAGTCAACATCAGAATGTTGGATTTCCAAGTCTGCTGATGATGTAAAATTAGGCTGTATAGTCAACGATACTAAAGTTATAAATCAGTTTCAATCTGAAATAAACTGAATAGGTGATTGGGTGCTAAAAAATCAAATAAAATTAAACCTAGAGAAATGCAAAATTATGCATATGGACAGCAACAACAACAAAAAAAGCCAGATATTGTCTCTATGCCAATGCCTTTAAAGAGATGGTAAAAGAAAGAAGCTTAGGAGTTATGATTACTGAAAACTTGTCACCTTCTGAACAATGTAAAACAGTGGTCAGTAAAGTAAATAAAATAATGGGGTACATATAGTATACAGAAAGTTTAAGAGTAGAGATCGAAGAGTTCTGTTTCTCTTGTACAGGTCCCTTGTTCGACCACACATGGAGTATTGTGTCCAAATGTGGGCCCCATACAAAACTTCAGACATCAAATTAATAGAGGGGGAGCAACGGAAAAAGGACAAGGAACATAAAACAAATGAAAGGTGTAGATTATGAGTACAGATTAATACATCTTGGGCTGTACAGTCTGGAGTACTGGAGATTGAGGAGAGATCTGTGTTTGATATACAGAACTTTTGCTGACAAAGACCTCTGGGAAGCTATAGGTCGAAACAGAAATATAGAGAGATATAGTAGATTCCATCAGTTTCAATTAAAAGGTGAACTATATAAAACACATTTTAGAGGTCAATGGATAAATCAAAGAGTAATTCATATATGGAATAGACTTCCTAGCAATGTGGTATCTAGAAAATCTTAAGATGGCTTTAAAAAATCATTGGACATCTTCATGGATAATAAAAAGTATTGCATAAGGTAGATACTGCAAATGTTGAGTCTTATGGCCTCTGACTGAGGACTAATATCACTTCTTTGATTCTGTGATGTTCAACTCACCATTGAAATACATTATACAGTACTTACGTGATTCTTCAGTTCGCAGTTCAGCTTTGAAGAGTGCAGATGTGTTCCAGTCCAGAGAAGACGGCATCTGACAACCTCCAAAGATATGTATGGGGTAAGATTGCATGTGTGTGGGGAGGTGGGTGCTCAGAGGGAGGGTGGGTCTGGTAGGGAGTGGGGAGATGGCAGTGATGATGAGGGACCATTTTCTTTTTTTCAGGTTTAAAAAAACTAAAAAGATGCTGAGGGACAGTTTCTCTTTTCAGTGCAGGAAGAATGGGAATGGAAGCATTTCTGTACACTAGGCATGGGCTCCCCAGTGTGCCACACTACTTGGGGATGTGTAAATGCTGACATGGGATATTGGGCCCCCTAATGTTGGCAATGGGCTGAAAAAGTGCAAAGGAGAAGCATCTGACACCAGGGGTGGGCATCCTCATGACAGATAACAATAAAAACAATAATAAATGAATAAAATAAATAAATACATTGCCAATGGGGTTGAGGCCCCCCAGTGTGCAGCTAACAGTTTGATTAAGCCACAGTCAGGCTAGCTGGGCTATAATGGCAATAGCCCTGTCCATAACCTACCAGCACAAACCACAACAGCAGCAGCCTGCACACTATATGACACAGCTGTCTTTAATAAATGACAGCCGTGTTGTATAGTGCAAGTACTATATGACACAGCTGTCATTTATTAAAAGACAGCTGTGTGATATAGTACTTGCACTATGCAACACAGTTGTCATTTACTAAAGACAGCTGTGTCATATAGTACTTAGCTATTAAGGGAAAATACATTATGAGGCACTAAGGATTCCACTATATGACACAGCTGCCCTTTGTTAAATGACAGTTGTGTCGTATAGTGCAACCAGCTCCACAGCAGTCAGCTTTATTCCTTGGTTCATGGTTGGGCTTTGAAGAGTGCAGAGGTGTCCCAGTACACAGACGATGTCAGCATACCATCTCCAGAGGATAGTATTATGTGGGGGGGGCGCTCTGTGAAAGGGTCGGGATGGAGGGAGGGTAAGGGTGGCAATGATGATGGACCATTTTCTTATTTCAGGTTTAAAAAAAATAAAACAAAGATGTCGAGGGACAGTTTTTGGTTTTTGCAGGTATGAGGATAATATTAATCTATTTTGGGAACTGAGAGTGGGCTCCTCAGTGTCCCACTCAGCTGGAGGGGGTGAATTACAAAAGAAAATCAACAGGCTAATAAATAAATAAATAAATAAATAAACTGCACCAGGGGATGGGATCCCCAGTGTGCAGATACCATTGAAGCCACAGCATAGTCAGGATGGCTGGGGCAACAATGAGAGCCCTGATCCCTGACATATGAGTGGTGACAGCAGCAGGGGTTGCACTATACAACACGGTTGTCATATAATTAAGACAGCTGTGTTATATAGTGCAAACTGCTGCTTTCACAAAAAATCTGATATGAATAGAACATTGATTCTTTGAACTGCGCATGCTCAGAAATGGAACATTTTTATTAAATAATTTAAAAGCTGCTTAATAGCGGGACCTAAAAAACACAAAAACACATACCTCGGACCAACCTCTATCAAACCTGAAAGTTTCAGGCTTCAAAGGCTCCTATTTCTCAAGTTATCAAGTGGCAAAAAAAGTCTTAAAAGTTTAAAAATGGGGACTTTTGGGGTTTCTTGTACCACTGTAACTCTGCCTTTCCTGCACTGATTTACATGCAATGTATAGGCTCAAGGGACCCTGGCACAGAGACTGAGATTTCTAAATGTCGTGTACATCAGTTGAAAGGGGGGTAAGTTATTAAGGTGCAAACATTTGATTTTAACATAGATGTGCTAACACAACCCTAATATACAGGCACTACTGCACCTAGATATATATATATATATATATATATATATATATGTATGTAGCATGGTAGTACTACCATAGTTAGGGTTGAGGAGCCATTTACATATTAAACATAAAATTTTGCACCTTAATAACTTTGCAATTGTTCAATGGATTTGCCTAAAATTTGGAATACACTATCAAGAATCATACATCTTGGGCTCTGACAGCTTTTGTAGTGTTCGGATATACGGCTGTGGAGTTATAAGTGTGATCTGTGCATGCATTTGCGCTTTTTTGAATTCTTTGCTCATCTCTACAGGTCGCATGGTTTGTGTGACTGGTCCAAAATCTTCAGAGAACATGTGGCCGGGGTTCCTGATGTGCCTTTTGAAGATTTCATGAAAAAATATTAAATGGTTCAAAAGTTATTCAAAAAACAATTTCCCATTATAAGTCAATGGGAAAAGTTAAAAAGTTTGACAGTGTCGCAAATGCACTTTTTAGTGTTGCAAATGGCCCTAGTAGTGTTGCAAATCCACCATTTTGTTTTCAGTTAGTGATCAGAAAAATGCTTGGCATTTAAATTTGGGACCCTTTAGCAACACAATTCTTTTTGTGTTTACCTAGTCAGACCTTGAGGATGCTATGCATGTCTTTATTTTAAGGTTAAACGCCCAGAAATAAGTTTTTCAATTTCTGAAAAAGTAGTGTCTCAAAGTAGTGTTACACATTACACACAAACCTTACAAATGCTTAAAGCTGTCACAAATTGCGACACTACTTTTTCAGATTATGGCTAAAATGACAGCAGTTCTTTGCCACTCTGCTGCAAATGAACGATTTGGTTTTTTGGGTTGAAATTTGGAGGGATGGCAGCCAACATCTCAGAGGTATGCCTTTTGGTGGTATGGTGACAAAATATTGCATGGATGCAAAGTTATGGTACACAGAAGTTGACACTTTTTTCCCATAAACTAACATTGTGGCGTCCATTGCATGACAGTTATTCTTTGCCACCCTGTTGCAAAATAACGCTTTGGTCTTTTAGACTGAAATTTGGAGGGAACAAAGCCAACATCCCACAGATGTGCCTTTTGGTGGTTTGGTGAAAAAATATTACAGGGAAGCAAAGTTATGGCACTCCAAACTTCTCTTTTTTTCCCATAGGATAACATTACGGCTTTTGCCGTGCCTTTCAGGGCCCGTATCGCGGAAACGGTGTGAGATACGGACTTTTCATCAGAAAAATACTTATCCCCCAATGGGAACTAAGTAAAAAACTAACCAGGTAAGTGATAAATCATATCACTTTTAATTTTTTTTTCTGTGTCATACGGTTCCTGAGATATAAGCAATTTAGTATTCCATGTCCTCATTTTCTGTTCCGAAAGCCATTATTATGCATACATTTTTTGTAGTCACTGTCTTTCTATATGCAGCTTTTGGGGAAAACTAGTGTGTGCACTTACATTAACTGTTACCCTTACTGCTTCTGCTTGCAGTTCCGTACCCATTTCATTTACTGTTCCTGTCAATGCCACCTTGTGCATTACCCTTTGCGTTTTCATTTGCACTTGTGTTTGCATTATTTTAACCATTTGTGTCTATAGTACTGTTTATCTTTGTGTTTAGCTTTGTGTCACCATGCACATTACCATTTGCATTTGCGGGCCCATCGCTGTATTACATTCACTATTTCTCAGTACTGTTTATTTTTGTGTTTCACTTTGCATCACCATGTGCATTACCATTTGCGTTTGTGGGCACTGTGTTACTATGTGACAAGACATCACATGGTGGGATCGTGGGATCCAAAGGGCCCCGTGCTCCCGCTGCTGTATTACATTCACTATTTCTCAGTACTGTTTATCTTTGTGTTTTGTTTTGCGTCACCATGCACATTACCATTTGCATTTGTGGGCACTGCGTTACTATGTGACAAGACATCACATGGCAGGAGAGTGGGGCCCTTTCCCTCCGCTGTATTACATTCACTATTTGTCAGAGTAATTCTCGAAAAGAAGGGAAATTAGAGAGAAACACTCTGATTACTGCATCAGTTAGTGTTGTTCCACAGTGACAGAAATGAGGAAATTCTGTTTTAGGGTTCAAAAGCATAACTGTGCATTCACCCCCCCCAGCACCTCAGACACACAGAGACACACACACACACACACGGAAGTAGGGGGAAGAACCAAGGCAACAGGACCAATCACAGACAACAAGCAGGAGGTGTCAGAAATAAAATACAACTGTCTAAATGTACTACAAGAGATCCCCAATCCTTGAGAGTACATACTGCATGTTCAGTGTGCATCCTCAACAAAACTGAGGCCATGTACAGCAACAGTACCCCTTCCTGATTCAAGGTGCACAGAAGTTACCACAGTTAGGAGTTGTATGGCCTTAGTTAGTGATGTCCCACACCTCGCTACACCAGCTAATACACCCTGACTGGAGAGCCACAGGAAAACTAATGATGGTACACACTAGTTAACACAGTTAGGAATTATAGAGCCTCTGTCAGGTAATGCCCCACCCCCTAGCCCACACACTGCATACTGAGTGGAGAGCCACAGCAAATATATGCCTATGGACATGAATAGTGTAGCTCCATCTTTGCAGCTGAAGAGAAATTAGCACACTTAGGAGTTGCACGGTCTAATGGGTGGGGGACTGCACCTCCAGACATCCACAGCATAGCTGAGGATGTGGACATCAATGGCACAGCTCAGTGATTTTAGGCACAGTCAAGTTAGCACAGTTAGGATTTGCATGCTATGATACAGGCAATGCCCCCCCCATCTGAGTACATACTGCATCCTGAATGCTGAGCCACAGCAAAAGAGAGGTGATGGACATCAACAGTACACTTGCATAATTGTAGGTCCACTCCAGGCAATTCCACTACATATAGCAGTTACTGCATCCTGATTGTACAACCACAACTGTATTGCCTTAGGTAGCGATGTTGCATAGTTCAGCATGGCAGTTACTGCACCCTGACTGCAGAGTCACAGGGAAAGTAAGGGCGGTACATAGTAGTTAACACAGTTAGGAATTAGATGACCTCTGTCAGTTAATGAACCAGGCCCTAGCCCACATATCTATACTGAGTGGAGATCCACAGCAAAAATAAGCCCACGGACATGAACAGTGTAGCTCTGTCATTGTAGGTGTACAGAAGTTAGTACACTTAGGAGTTGCACAGTCTCATGGGGTTGGGGAATACACCTCCAGACCACTTGCTGCACATTAAGTGAAGAGCCACAGGTAAAGAAGGGTGATGCAGATCAGTTGTACACCTCCCTGATTACAGGTACAGTGTAATTAGCACAGTTATAACTTGAATGGCCTCAGCCAGGCAATGCCTTTCCAAACTGTGGCACCAGGTAATGGATCCTCAGTAGAGACCCACAGCACAGCTGAGGGTATGGACATCAATGGTAGATGTCAGTGATTGCAGGGACATTCAAGCTAGCACAGTTAGTGTTTGTGTGGGCTCAGACAGGTAATGCCCCCCCAAAATTCATTCTGCATCATGAGTACTGATGCACAGCAAGACTGAGGCAATGGACATCAATGGTACACCTCTGTAATTGTTGGTAGACACAAGTTAGCACAGTTAGGATTTGTATGGGCTCACCCAAGCAATTTCCAGATGCATACCAGTTACTGATCCTGACTGTATAGCTACAGCTGCATGGCCCTAGGTAGCAATGTCACACATCTCTCTACACCAGCTACTGCAGTCTGACTGGAGACTGACAGGAAAAGTAAGGGTGGTACATGCTAGTTAACTTAGTTAGGAATTACAGGACCTCTGTCAGGTAATGTCTGAACCCCTAGCCCACATACTGCATACTGAGTGGAGAGCTACAGAACAAAAAAGCCCATGGAGATGAACAGTGTCATGGGGGGGTCTGCACTTGCAGACCACTTGCTGCATCCTGAGTGAACAGCCACAGGAAAAGATAGACAATGCACATCAGTTGTATAGCTACCTGATTGCAGATACAGTCCATTTAGCACAGTTATCACTTAGAAACATAGAAACATAGAATTTGATGGCAGATAAGGACCGTTTGACCCACTCAATCTGCCCATTTCCCTACCTAATGGATAAGCTGCAGATCCTAGTTAACCAGCAGCCTACTTCTTCGTACCCCCACCCCCTAGAATTGCCTTATAACTGTCCCATGCATGCTTGAATTCCACCTCTGTTTTTGACTCCACAACATCCTCTGGAAGGCTGTTCCATGCATCCACAACCCTCTCTGTGAAAAAATACTTCCTTAAATTACTTCTGAGCCACCCCTCCTCTATCTTCAAATTGTGCACCCTTGTTCTTGCACACCTCTTTTTATGAAAGATGCTACCCTCTTGGACTTTGTTGATTCCCTTAAGGTACTTGAAAGTTTTTATCATGTCCCCCCTCTCCCTCCTTTCCTCGAGGCTATTCATATTAAGCTCTTTAAGTCTCTCTTCATATGTCTTCTGGTGCAGACCCTGCACCATTTTAGTTGCCCTCCTCTGGACAGCTTCCATTCTGTCTATGTCTTTGCGGAGACTGGGTCTCCAGAACTGCACGCAGTACTCCAGATGGGGTCTCCCCAGCTGTCTGTACAGAGGGATAATAACTTCCTGTTTTCTACTGATGATGCCTCTCCCTATGCATCCCAGTATCCCCCCAGCCCTCCTTGCTGCCCTCTCACATTGCTTGCCCACCTTTAGGTCATCTGATATGACTACCCCCAGGTCCCTTTCCACTTTTGTTGTTGTTAATATCTCACCCCCCATTGTGTACTGTTCCCCTGGGTTTTTGTTTCCAAGGTGCATTACCTTGCACTTCTTAGCATTGAATCTAAGCTGCCATACATTTGACCATTCCTCTAACTTGAATGGATTTAGGCAGGCAATGTGTCTTCAACTGTGACAGCAGGTACTGCATCCTCCGTGGAGATACACAACACAAGTGAAGGTTTGGACATCAATGGTAGACATCACTGATTGCAGAGATACTGAAGTTAGCTCAGTTAGGATTTGCATGGATTTAGACAGCTAATGCTGCCCCCCCAACATTCGTACTGCATCATGAGTGGTGATCCACAGCAACAATGAGGCAATGGAGATCAACGGCACAGCTCTGTAATTGTAGGTACAGTGAAGTTAGCACAGTTAGGAGTTGCATGGGCTCAGCCAGGCAATTGCAGCACACATAGCAGTTACTGCATCCAGAGTGTATAACTACAGCTGCATAGCATTAGATAGTGATGTCTCACACCTCGCTACAGCAGCTACTGCCCGCTGACTGGAGAGGCACAGGAAAACTAAGGGTGGTACAGATTACTTAACACACTTAGGAATTATGGGACTTGTGTCAGGCAATGCACCATGCCCTAACCCAATGGTGCATACTGAGTGAAGAGCCATAGCAAAAATAAGCCCATGGACATGTATGTGTGGTACTACTTCTTCCAGTTAATTTGCATGCTTAAAAGGAACAACAGTTACATTCTAATGTTATAACGTTATGGTTCAGTAAAGACTCAACACAGGTGGTTAAGTTTAAACAAGATTTATTGCCAATTGATGAAACTGAGAAAGGGCCAATTAAGATTTAATTTTTTCTACAAAATCAGTCTCACAATACAGTCCTTGCATGTGTGTAATCATTGCTTGGAATATATGTAAATGTGTGTCATGCATAGTAAGTAGATGATATGGATTTAAATAAGTACTTATATATGGAAATACAAGCATAGAAAGAAGGCAGCAGAAGAAGGCCATTTGGTCTATTAAGTCTGCTCATTTTGCAGGGTCCGCATCTTGAGCTAATGTGTCTGCTATCCCTCTGAAGTCCTCCCATCCTCCCTAGGCATGATTCTTATCTTCCCCCTATTCATATACCAGGCTCTTTTATAGCTGCTCACTGTCTTTAACAAGGTGACCTCTTCTAGCAGTGCATTCCAAGTGTCCACCACCCTTTGTGGGAGGAAGTGCTTTCTGACATCCCTCCTAAACCTCCCACCCTCCAGCTTAAGACTGTGCCCCCTCATGATATATTTGCCACTCAGCTTGAAGAGACTTTGGTTATCAACATTATTTATCCCTTTTAAGTACTTGAATGTTCTAATCATGTCCTGTCTCTCTCTCCTGTCTTACATTAATGAAGGTATGTCAGGAGCTTCTAAGCAGTGATTACACACACGAAACAGTGATGATTTGTTGTTATTGTGTGACTGATAATGTGTATGTTCCTGGGGTGGGTGAAAAACCAGATGCTAAGTGTTCAAGTAATAGAATATAAAAATGTTATAATTTCAGTGACTTTAGCTAACTGGTATGTTCAGTTAAATATTTTAAGATATATCACTGACTAGGTGCATATGGAAAATTTCCACAGGACCCCTCAATAGAGGTGATCATAAACATTGTTAAGAACAGGTTTGAAGTACGTTGTTATCAGTAAAAGTGTCTGATTTACAATATCAAGTATTATTAACATTGATTACATTTACTTGTATGACAAGTACAACACATTTCATATTATTAAAGGTACAATATACATTTCTTTTATTGATTACATTAGTTACTATATTAGTTCTGAACTAGTAAATAACAAATGTGTGTATCATGTTGTTTTTATCAAAGATATAGGTCACTGAACTTAATCACTATAGTATTCTATTACATGTTAAGGAGAAATTTTAACTCTTATAGTAACACTTTTACTAGAACAATTAAACTAGTTAACAACAATGGTCAGATGAAATGAGAATGCAAATATTTATATGTCATTACATAGGTATGCAAGAGTCATTTAATAATAAGCTGCAATAATTCAGTATTCACACTTGTTTCATTTCACTTGCTTCATTATGACTAAAGAGTTTTATATTTACTTATGTACAGTTTCAGTGTAACAAATACATCAGGCAGAGTTCAACACTGTTGCATGGTGAAAGAATGATGATGTTGTCAAGATGTCAACAGACAATAGACAAAAAAAAGCTGGTGATAGAAAACTTGTGACAGAGTGTTCTCTTTGGTGAATGAGACGTGTTATACACATTTAAAATGATAAGGGACAACTTTTGTGTCTCTGCAGAGGCAAATAGTTAGCAACTGGCAACAACTTCTTGTTATGTATGGGTATGATACACCGACAAGAAAAGATATGTACAGAACAGGGGAGCCAGAAAGGGCTCTGTTTTGACATGTACAATCTTCGATAGACATGTAAGCATGGTTTCTCTAGTGAATAAATCTGATTGATACACACGATGTTGCTTCGGATTCCCTAGATGTGTTTGTCAGTATGGTTCCACGAATTAACTTTTTTTCAGCAATGCAACACCACTTGAAGACAAAATCAACCAAGAGGGTATACGAGTTACCAAGAGATGAGAAAGAGGTAGCGTGAAGACTGTTGGCACAGACTGAAGCCACTACAACAATTTCCATGTTGTCACTGATCCACACAATATCTTATATGTCATAGTTCATGAAATGTCTCTGGCAGTATATCATTTTGTTGATATGCTACGGTTTATTGACAGTCGATTGGAAACAATTGTACTGCCCTACAACTGAGTCTGTCATAAAGTAGTCAGTAAAAAATGCCACATGTTGTGTGCTATTCTTCTGAGATATGAAGGACATCATAATTCTTCAATACTAGAAGATATGCATATTTTAAGTGTTGTGGCAGTCTCTGTTTAAAACTGCTTGTAGAGTCATCACACTCTACCCATCCACTTCTGTACCTTAACAAACATGTGTAATGGCCAGAATACATAGATTGACCATGGTGATAGACTACACTGTGAGTGTCAAACACTGATTGGTTAAAAACTATTCTACCAGCTGTATAATCTGTGATGGTACTGTCAACTCTGAGTCCATTGAAGTCAAATCTGTGCAATATAAGCAACAGATATTGAGAAGAAGTCCTGAGATGCATGGACTGAGTACATCTGCCTCCACAACATTTACAGGAGTGACCACATTAAGCATTGGTAAATAGCTGTCGAAATTTGACACTTTTGGCTTGAGGGACAAAAAGATTAATCCACAGCATGTCTTCTGTGGTTTCAAGCTGTGAATGACCACATGATACACATACATATTTGGTTACATATGACACAGTGAAGTACTGGTGCATTGGAGTGCCTTCTTCATCCAAGCTGTTTATGATTGCCATCATAAACTCACTAGTGTCTTGCTGTATGTCTGCAGCAAATGGTCGCATCTGTCATATGTACCTAACACCTGCCATAATGGTGTTAGTGACTGCACATTGTTAGACTGGTCGAAGCCATATTGACAATCAGCTTCAATGCCTTTGATAGGGGAGTGTCTTGTGAAGCAGATATTGCCTGCACAACCTGTGGCATGTAGAGAAAAACTTGCATAGCTGAGTTAGCATAACAGTTCACTCTAGTGCTGTTGTCAAAGACTTGCACAACAGCTACACAAACTGATTTCTGATGAACAGCTGGCTCTGAATGTGTAGCTGATATCATGACCTTTATTGAACTCTTTATAGAGTTGAATCACTTGTGGAAGCTCGTGTCTGTTTGCTGACAGGTGTAGATATGACTGTACAATGTGAGACAGCTACAGATACAGAAGGCAGTGGTAATAAAGACATTTGTGGCTGATAGAGTACGTAACCTGTTGTACTCAACAATGCATCGCTTACGCAGCTCGTATCTTCTGGGTGCAGAGTTATAATGAGCAACCCAGAAAGACTACGTACATGCGAAGTGCCAGTAGCTCATGTCATCCTAGAAATGTATGTACCGATGTCCACCTTTGCTGAATCCAAACTCAAGCCCTGAGATTTGTGAATAGAAACAGCATATGCAACACAGAGGGAAACTGTTTCCTGTTTAATAGATATCCTAAATACCTGAAATTTCACACAGGTACATTCTATCTGTACAGGCTGTTCCATGTTGTCAAAGTGAACTACAAGTATCTCTATATATGTCCTCTGGACATTGTAGACAAAGTCAGTAATGTTACTCATGGCACCGTTCATACATACCTAGTTCAACATCGAGATTACGTAGTAGCATGACACGTGCATTCCTACAAAGTGTAAGAACAGCTTCTAGGCCAGCTGTGCGTGAAACATCTGACTTCAGTTCAGTGAGTCATTCAGTCATCTTTGCTACCAGGTTGTGACTGAGAATGGCACCATCAACTGTATCAACAGCATGCAGAGTCAGAACTTCTTGGTTTTCTCTCAGCAGCATAACATTGTTGAACTCAGTGCATTTCTTTAGTAAGTGCACAAGACACAACTATGTGTGTGCCTGTAGAGTACACATCACTGAAAACATTACATGCTGTTTCTATGGATGTAGTATTTACTCTGATTTTCTGATCGGTTAACATTGCAACATGTTGGGTGATAGAAGAACCTATACGAGTTTGATCTGAAAGTGATATGTAAGCCAGATCACCACTTTGTATGTTCTCATACAACTCAGCATAAGTGAATAACTCCCAAATGTTAAAACCTGCAATGCAGCCTAGTATGTTCTTAGCTTGTTGACAGACAGGTTGCAAACACATGCTCTGCATTAACTAGTGCAAGCTGTAAAGGTCTCCCAATACAACAGTTCTTTGCACCAAATGGTACTCCATAGTCAGTACCTAAGATCTCCTGTAGACGTAGGTGTAAGCAGGTGAGCATTACTTTGGAGACCATGCTGATTTCATCAATGATGAGTAACTTCATCTTTGTGAACATGGAACGGAGCTGAGATGCAACCTCAAATGACAGTTTACAATACTTTCCTGTTTTGCCATGTTCCACTGGCAACATAAAGAAACGGTGTAATGTAACTCCACCAATGTTGTATGCAGCTAGTCCTGTGGGAGCAGTAACAGCAACAGACATTGATGACCCTGTCAGGCTCCATATTTCAGCAGTGATGGCTTCAATAAGAAAACTCTTTCCTGTACCAGCTGAACCACTAACAAAGTTCAGTAGTGGTTTATAGTCAAGACAGTCACATTTTTTGTTTCATGTAGAAGGCCACGTCAAACAGCGTCAATGACTTGAGAGTGAACTACATGCTGCTGCTGATTCAGTCTTTCTCTCAAGTCAGCTGGGTTGACAGTGGAGTGTGTTCCATGTTCCATGGCAGTCTCAATTTCTGAGATTAACACTTGTGGGGCATTTAAAGGCAGAGGTTTGCCTAGAACAGCTCGTCCTTCTGGATCAAGATTGTCTTGTGAGCTAACAGGAGTGTCTTCCTGAAGCTGCTTCTCTGCCTTCTCAAGCTGTTCTTTCTCAGCCTCCAGTTTCTGTATGTATGTCTCTGAGTATTCAGTTTTGAAAGTCTCATAACTGAGATTGAATTCTTCCGAATGTATCACAGTCACCTTTAATTCAGACTCATTCCTCCAGGGTCTAAATAGGAATAGGAGAGCAAGTAGTAATGCTCTGCCTCCGGCTGTGCAGATGTAAATAACAGTGGTCTATGAGCCATGGCTTGTGTCTCTTTATGAGACAGCCATCCACTCCGTTCACCTTGTAAATGTGCCGTGTTGAGTCAGGTGATATCTGTCTTGTAGTCATACCACTTAGCCACCTGAAAGAGACACATATCATCCATGCCATTGTGTCTACTGGGGTAGTATGTGTATATCAGGTTATTCTTCAATATATGTTTTGAAGAAGGTCTATTGGCAGTGAGTGCCTCAATCTCAGCAGGGGGAATCAGTACATGTTTGCATTTCTCTTTGTATTTCACTCTGGGAAACAGGACAGCATCAGACTTCCCGTACAGATGAGTACCCATAAATGGTCAATGGCTTCACAAGCATGACATTCTCTGTGTGAAAGACCTCAAAACCAATGACCTCAGCTGAGATGTCAGGATCTTGCTTGAACTGTCAATATCTTCCCAAAGATCTTGCAAGCTATTCTGCTCATGCTTGGTTATGTCTCACGAAATCATATTACCGCACCAGGGCCAATGAGTTGTCAGCCACAAACTAGACATCTTGTTTGCTTGCCACATTAGGGAGAAGAGTTGGGTTGTAGTCACTGATGTACACCCTTTGTCATCTCTTGGTAACTAGTATACCTCTGTTGATTTTGCTTCAAATGGTGCTTTGCTGAAAAAAAGTTAATTCATGGAACCATACTGACAAACTCATCTAGGGAATCCTGGCATACTGTGGGAATAATCAGATTTATTCTTACTACTCACTGGCAGTATTTTGCACAAATATGTCACTGAACTTTTAAAATTAACTTCCATAGTGTAGGACTGTCATACTTGTCTGGAATGTGACAAGTGATATATTGCTTGATGAATGCTAGCACTTGTGCTGCTCATGTTCACCTATGCATGGTGCATTCCTGATCCACAATAACATATCAATATGAGGGCATTCCATCTTGATATTCTGTCCTCCAAAAGTAATGCTCCACAGTACCAAAGAGGTGGATTGTCCGACAAATGAAAGTCAGAATGTTGGAACCGCATGAAAAATGTCTGTGACAGACACAGGATCAAGTGAACACATTTCTCCAACAGTCATTACGAAATGGCCAATATCAAATTTTCCCACTTCAAACAGTTCAGTGAGTCTCATCCCAGGCATATTCAGTACAACTAAGTGTGACAAACAATGGCTGCACTATACTCTTACAGCATTGTCAACACCTCAGAGTGTCTGCGATAACAATATTCTTAGTGCCACGTGAGACTTGATAGAATAGAAAAATGATTCACTTGCACATTTTCATCTTTCTGCTTTAATTTCTAGAAATTGAGCAGCTTTGCTATTCCAGGTATCTCCTGGTGGACTGTGAGATGAATAGTATGTGCAATAGAAGCAGACAGAATGCTAGGTTCATCTCTAGAGGAGATGAAACAGGTACTGTATGTTACATCTGAATTTGCCATCTTTACTGAGCACATGGCTAGTGCAGTACTCAGCACCTCTGTACAGCTTTTCCCTTTCATCTTGCCATCCACTGACCCATTTGGGGAATAAGTCTGGGAAACAAGCGTGCTTCTAGTGTTGCCTCCCAAACACATGGAGGCTCACCTTCCACCTGTTTCATTTGTTAGAGACCAATGTTGTCCCCTACTGGATCTCTGCCATGTGGTGGGTGATGTACATGTTCATACACGTGTCACTTGTCTGTCCACTGACCTTCTCAATAATTGGCTTAGTTGTTTTAAAGACATCATGTTGAACAGAGACTACTCATGTGAGCAATGTCAAAAGTCTGCATAAAAGGGATTGTTGCTCTTTAAATAAGTAAGAGCAAGCTTTACCTTCTGTACATTGGATGACATCTTACCAGATGACCTTGGACTTAGTTGGAACACGATTTACAAGAATCACCAAACAGATTCTCCATAGAGATTGCCTACATTTTCCCGTATAGAGGAAGTGAGATACATCACTGAACCCTTAGAGATCTAATGAGTTATTTATGTGGAATGTTCATGTCTTTGTGTTCAGATGTAGAATGGTTTGAAATGGTTTCATTGTCTGAATTAGAATGCTTTCAGACATATTCAATGCTGCAATCTCACTTGGTGTAACATGTGCCTTCATATTATCCAACAGTGACCTTTGGTGGCAGAATGTTGGACTTTAGTTTGGTGAAACAGTGTTTGCGACAGCCAATGGTGGTCTGTAACTCAGAAGTCAGATTTTCATTAGCAAAAAATGCTGAGAGACAGAACCACATGTCATTGTATGGTGACAAGGTTTCAAGGTTCATCAGACGGTTTGTTTGCTGTAGCATCAGAGCGGTCACATGACACACAGACAGAGTCAAACTTCTGAGCCTTTGCCAGCTCAAATTTTGCAATTGCTTTGCTGTAATTGCTCAGCATGTCACTTTCTAACACAGAAACAAGATGTTTCACCAGAACTTGATGACTGATAAACACTTGTGTTTGGTACAGAAGTCACACATTGCAGCTGTTTGAGAAATGTGATGGCACCTTGCATGTCACCAGACTGCCATAAGTCATTTAAACAAGTGTACTGATTGACAATTTGTTGGACTTCATATACCCTGTATACAAAGTTCCACATGCCTCGTCTGATGCACTCCCAGCATCCGCATGTTGTGAAAGAGACTGTCACAAACACCACTATCGAGGCATGCTAGTGAGTGACCCATAATTCCAGTATGTGGACGGATTTCACAAAGGTCAATCTTGTTAAACAGTGTATATCTTTCTTTGTGATCTGTTATCACAACTAGGTTGACAAACTGTTCAACTTTTTCAAATGATGATTGCCTATGGTTGCAGGTTGCATCACATGGCCATGAGGAACAGTGCCATTTACGGGACACAGTGGTTGCATCACAGTCATCATTTGTGTCCATTGCTGTGTCATCACAGACACTGAGCACATTGACCAGTTTACCAGACTCATCAATGGTGAACTTGCTCTCATTTTTCTGTGAATAATAAGATTCTTCCAAGAAATATGCCTCTGAGTGCTGTGTGTGCATCCAGTGACCTGTGAATACATCACAGAAATTGTGCACGGTCAAAGTAGGATAGTGTTGTAGCCTTTTCTTGATGTCGTACACAACTTTTCTGAATAGTTCAAGCATGAGACATCTTAGGCCATAAATGTTGAAGAACAAAATACTGCTCTATTAGCAAATGTGTGTACTTTGAGATACATTTCATCAAAGTCAGATGACTCTTTGTCTTTTGCGCTCATGTCTCATTACAGCAGCAATAATCCTGTCGATCTGAGCGTTACTTGCTAGCGATCAGAAATACTTTGATTTCTCAGATGGAAATCACCATCAGTGAGTTTACAATGCTGCTTCAAAGGTCTGGTTATGGTTGCTGTAGCAATAGTTGTGTTTTGTCTGATAGTCTACACAACTGTCACTCAAAATAAACTATTTTTCCTTGCTGTTGAGCAAGTATGTGGTTTGTTTGGAGTGAGTTACTGTAGGAACTCACTATCCCAGTTGAACTTTGTGTTGTTTTACATCTTGAACTCCACATCACTGTTTTTTTACCATTCTTAAGCAACAGTGAAGTACTATGATAGCTGTTTTGTCTTTCTGTACATGCAGGTCTGTGTTTACTAAGCATCTTTCAATGTGTTACTTCACAGTAGCAGTCAGCAATGTTACAGAAGTATCAGGCATACCTACATAAAAGACACAGAAAAAGGAAATATTAGTATACACTTGTGTTGATCACTTCTAACATTGTATATTGACACAGCTGATTTATATACAATATTACAAAAAAAGGTCTCATAAAATGTAATCAGATTGGTTGCTCAAATTTTGACAGTCTTATTTTAATTCATATTACACTGCCCTGTATAGCTTTTATCACCATAGCACATAGATTCTTTTTCGTACTGTTTCATCATTGAGCAATGCAGAATTACTACAATTCTATAGTGATTTTGACCTAGTATTGTTAAACTGCTGGTGAATGCACTACTTTATTTAAAATCTTTCTCTAAATGGTAACAGATTAATAAGAGTTGACTTTAAACACTAACTTTTTGAATAATTAATTGTCATGATAGCCTAGAAGGCATTCTACAAGTCACATTGACAGTTACTTAATGGCGTCTTTGGGACAATATGACCTTGGCTCTACCTTGTGCCACATTACACCTCTAGAGTGTAAGATATTATTAAGCCAAGCTCCTGTTCATGTGTTATTGGTAAGACAAATAATCACAATTATTGATTAGGAATGAATATCGAAGGTTACTGGGTGCAGTGACAGAAAATAATGAAATAAGAAAATGTAGCTTCACCAATTACATGGTTATTGCAGGTAGAGTCACAATTTCAGAATAAGTATGTGATATTGTGTGAACTTACGTGTTGTACATTAGATAAAAAGAAGAAACATTTTCCTTCAGTAATCATCATTTTGGGAAAAAATCATCAAATAATGTAGTACATTCAAAGTTCTGAAAAAACAATGTCGTGAGCATGAAAGTGTCACAAATTTTAGTGTCATGTATGTGAAAGTGTCTACCAAAGGTGTAATTAAAATTGCACGTCCAGAAGTGTTGCACATTTAAGCTTCAGGGTGACAACTATATTCATTAACCAGAATCATATCTGATTACTATATTGACTGACAGCTAGTTCTGCCAATGCTGTACTACATTTATTAGGCCATGTAAGACAACCAAATCACAAAAGTGGAGAAGACTGTGAAAGAAGGCCACACATGACTATCTTAGCCTACACTGAGACACACCACATTTATAACTGTAAGTACATCATATTTTATAAAGCACTTTCTACTATGATAAAAAGTGTTAGTAACAGGTAAATAGTATTAATCAACACTTTTTACTGCTCTATTTGACTATGTTGCTAGAAATAACCTATGATGCTGCATTATTTAGGTACAACTGTTTAAAGTCAGACAATTATTTGGTACTTACTTGCACAGATACAGCTGCAAATAGAGAGAGATAGCAAGGTGCACATGTACCCACAACAGAAGATGGAACCAATCAGACATGTGTCTGCACTTGTAATTGTTTAAAACTGCCTATCAAAAGGATGTATTTTCCCACCTTTACATTTTAGCACATTTTAGCTGGAGCAGAAGTGCAGTGATAGTCAGTGCATACACTTGGTTAATGAAGGCACAGTAGTAGACAATGATTTGTTTTATTGTGTGTCATGAATCAGCCCACTGAAGCTGAGTTTAACTTAGGAGGAAAATAGCAGTTTTACTGTCCTACTAGCAGAGGTACTGCAAGTGAACACTGAAAGCTTTTGGTAGCTCTCTATCCACTTCTAAGTTGAAAAGCTGAGAATGTCAGAAAATGAGCAAAGGACTTGGTGGATTGTTGGAAGCAGTATAGTGAGGCGATCGTCTGAGTGTGCTCAGAATAGTGGAATTTTGGGGAGAAACCTGCAGCTCCCAAATTGCTGTGTTATTAATGGTTTAGCAGGGGGTGGAATGAGGTGGGAGCACCTCATGCCAGCCATTCTGGACTTTTGAGTACTCAGGCTCATCCGGACATTTTGCTGAACATCTTGGAGGCAATGAATTGGGAACCAAAGCGCTGAGTAGATTTAGTAACAGAAGCAAAATGGACCTCGCTTCTATTAAGTATGTTTGCCTGCCTATAAAATCATTTTTTCCAGATATTACAGGTGTAGGTCTGGCAAGCAGAACATCATATGTATCTGATTGACAGGAGCCTGAAGGAAAAATCAACATACAAATTTCTGCATTTCTCGCCCGGCTGAAATGTCACCATACATCACCCAGAAATTAAGTATTGTTATGATTGGCACTTGGGTTTAATATCCCAGTACTGACACTGTAGTGCAGCATGAGAGGGTGCTGCACTTCTGAGGTGCCGTTTATCAGATGAGATGCTCAAACCAGGTCCCATCTGCCTGGATTGTGTAGTTCAGGTGGATGTTAAAGATCTGCACTTATTGAAAAGAGTAGAGAATTTCGCGTCACTAGCCAAATTTTCCTCATTCACTAAAAATACCACCAACAGCTTAATCTGGTTCAAGGTCAGTAGGCATTCATCTGTATCCCTCCCAGGTTGTGCCTGAAAATAGGCAGATTTGTCTAGTGCACTTACCGGTCAACAAAACTAAATAAATAAATAAATAAAATTGGCTATACCTACCAGATGGTACACACTTCTTGCATGCTGGCAATTGCTACTTCATGGGAGACCTTCAAGATGTAATCCTCAAAGTCCTCTAAGAATGTCAGACTGTTTGAACAAAGGACAAAGTGCAAACAAAGGTTATTTTTCAGAACCAAACTTGTTGGTCAAAAAAATAGAACAGCTGCATACATTACTCACAGGTGTAAACACATGGGTTGAGAATATTTAGACTGTGCCAGGCTGGGGAACAAGCCTGGGCAAAGTGCAAATGCAATGCAGCAGGGGTGTTGTCAGGGGTGATATTTTACAGTGCTGTGACATGGTTAGCAGTTTAAATATTTCAGTCATGCAACACTACACATGTTACACTGGGACTGCACCAGTGTAAGAGTGGCCAGAGGAGGAGTAGGGGGATACAGCACTAAAGTGCAGCTGTGGTAGGTGCAACTATCACAATATTTAGTACTGTATATGCAAACGGAGTCATAGCGCATGCAAGGTGTTAATGCACCTATTAGGATATCATTATGGCCTCATTTGCATGCAGGTGTGATGGTCATCAGTAACTTATCCCTGGTACTCTGTGAGGCATTTCCTGTTGGCTACCGATGCTCCCCTCTGGGTGCTTCGTGGTAATGTATCTCAACACTAGATCTTGGTTTTTCTATAAAAAAAATACTGCTGGTAGTACAGTGGACTCTACCCCTTCACCTTATCATGGGTTAACTGTATAAAATGTATCCCTTGTGGCCCTGTTCACTCTACTTCCTCACCTGATTGGGCTGGGTGGCAGCTGCACTGCAGCCCATAGTTGCACACCCAAACAGAAAGCCCCAATTGGGTGGGGGGTAGGGTGCAATGGACCACCATGGATATATTTTTCATAGCAAAATCACAGTTAGTTGAGGAGGACTGATGCCAACAACCTAGTAGCCCTGGAACTTTGGTGGCCACCCACAGCTGGTGGCTGCCATGTTGTACCATGCAATACTGCAGGTCCACTGTGGTTGTCAGTTTTTTATTTTTGGGGGGCCCCAACAGTGTGCAGTGCAAGTATGGGTTGTGGTTTCAGATCTCCGCGAGGTATCACAGGATCAATACCAGGATGTGTCAAAGCATGCATAGGAGTAATTACTGTACCACAATACAACCCATGTGAAAAATAATTGCTGTGTGAAGTGGTATGGCAGGGGTGGAATGAGGTGAGGAACCTCCGCCAACAATGCACAGACTTCTGTGTAACAACCTCACCCAGACATACTGGTGATACATCTTGGAGGGAATGATTTAGGCACCAAAAAGTTGGGTAGAATTGTAGCAGAAGCAAAATTGGAACTTGCTTCTATTATCAGTTGTTGCCAGCCTGTAAAATATTTTTCAGATATTACAGAGTGTAGGGTCCCCTGACAAGCAGAACACCATGTGTACTTGCTTGACAGAGCACCTGGAGAAAAGCGTATACAAATGTCTACATATCCTACGCATGTAGAATGCACACCATACGTCACCCTGAAATTATGTTTTCTTATGATTGGTTATACCTACCTGATGGTGTGCACTTCTCAAATGCTGGCAATTGTCATTTCCTGGGAGACCTTCAAGATGGAATCCTCAAAGTCCTCTAAGAATGTCAGACTGTTTGTATACCTACTGAGCTGTAAAAAAAGGCTCTTTTAAGAACCAAACATGTTGGTCAACAAATAGAATGGGTATATACACCACTCACACAGGAGTAACACATACTTGGGGATATTCACAGTGAAATGCAGGGCTGGTAACAGTTGATCTTGGATGCACGACGGGTGTTGCCAGGGTGATATTTAATGGCATCATGCTATGGATCAGCTGTGTTGAAATATGTGACTGTGGCAATTGCATATTATATGGTTCTGTGTCATAGCGCCAGGGCAAGAGCTCACAGAGAAGCACCAGTGTGTACCAGTGTGACAGAGCTTCTACTACCTGTGACTTCTGTGATGTCCACTTGTAGATATGAAATTGCTGCAAGAGACGCCGGGCTCTATTCATTTATACAGGTTTTGCCATAGGCATAGGCTGGCTGAGCATACCCGACTGACTGTGTGTGTGTGTGTGTGTGTGTGTGTGTGCGGTTTAGTCTAGCCAGCAGGGTGTAGCACCACATCAAGAAACCAGGAAAGGGGGTCAGGTGTGATGAAGTAATGGGTACCCCCTTGTCAAACAAGGAAAGGGGCACACAAACTGAGAAGGGATTATCACACCCTCAGCAAGCAAAAAAAAAAATGTGAGGGGTTACATTATGCCAATGGGCACTTGGTACCCTCATAAACACACACAATAAATGGGTGTGTTCACAAGCAACACTGGCACTCCCACTGCTGCTATGTTGGGTGCACATAAGGAGAGGCATGTATGGTCACACTGTGTGAGACCTTTGCTCTCATTGCACTTTAACTTTTCTCTGATGTCATCAGCCTAATTAGCTAGGCAGAAGTGGTAGCAACTTCTGTTGAGTGATTGGGGAATGGTGACACACCTACTGTTATGTACTGTGCATCTGCCCCAACAGTAACCATTCCTCTAACTCTGTAGTACCACAAGATGCTGGCTGAAGTGGATCAACATGAGAACAGACAATACTTCATCTTCAATAGACAGGAAGATGAACTTTTGATATCAGCTGTATTCAAGCTGTGGTATATGTTATACTCAAAACATACCATGACATGACACAAAGTTGTGCACATTATTAGCATGTTGAAATACACTAATTCATGTGCCAGAATGATAATATTTAGTGATTATGACAACTGAGTTTAAAATGCTGTTCTTGCCACATTCTAATCAGAATACTTCAAAAGAATACATAGAAATATATAGGTACTGAGACATGAGAGTAATGGAATGTTTGTGTATATTTTATTGCAGAATACAAAATTGAACAATGAGACAGTGAATCAATGAGAGGTGTCTTGCTGCTTAGAAGCAGTCCAAGCGAGGGTAGATGCTCACATTTTAATCACGGATCACAAACCGTAAGTTGGACTCATTATGGAGGCGCATTAATAGCTTCCTGCACATGGTCTTGAGGGTGAAAAATAAGACCATTGACTGCAGCTGAAGAAAAAGGAAGTGAGCTGTTGCACCAGCTTCTATCTTCTTGAAGCAGAGAGGAATACTGGAGAATGACAAGTGCTAGTACTACTAGCTTATGAACTCTGGGAAGCTGCAGGCAAACCAGCTGCAGGGGAATGCCTCACTCATCATAAGTTATTCAAAAATATTCCTCAGATTTTATGATATAATAGTACAGGTACACAATTGGGTAAAAGAAAGTATTTTTTCTGATTGAAGTCTTTGTTGTTGTTGTAGCCATGTTATTATTACAATATGATGTTACAAGTCAAGTGGCTGCAGTGGAAAACAACTGAATATTTCCTACGTTATGAAATTTTGTTTTTTTTTGTCTTAACGGAAAAAATATTTATAACTGTTATTAAATAATGATGCATGATGCATTTTTTTGTGTTACTAATATATATATATATATATATATATATATATATGTATACACACATATGTATGTTCATACAATACATGTGGCCTGATATTGACTTAGATAAAGACATGTGTTTTACGCCACTGTTGAATAAATAACCCAATGAAGTATACAGTATGTGCATTAATCTTGCATTTATACATATACTTCCTATGTCAGTAGTTGATGTTAACACTGTACATATGACAGAGCTGCATACCAAGACAAGCGTTAAATGACTGCACCACTTTTATGTTACATTAAAGATAATATCAGTCAGGTGTTGGAAGTACGAGAAAGATGTATTTTTTCTAACCATCAGGTGCACTACATTCAAAAAGTTTATTTGTTGGGCATACATCGCAACAAAACTGCAAAAGTTAATAATAGTCTATGCTGTGTTATGGCAGGTCTCCAGCATGACCCCCCATCCCTCCACCAACACAGAGAGAAAAAAGAGTCTGTGTAACACCACAAAATAATGAAATGGACATTAACAAAGCCGAAAATAATAACTATTGTATTAATCACACAGATGATGCCCAGATGCGTACTATGGCAAATATTCAACACTTGTGTGTAACTAAAAGCACTGTGCAGGAGTGAGAATATTTTCCATTTCACACTCCTGGATATGATGTATCCCTATATTGCATAAATTCTATCATGACAATTATGCAACGTATGAGTGTTAACTGATGGCATGTGTGATTTTGGCTTTAGCTGTTTATGTATATCTTTGGTGAAGGGAAGGTGCAACATACAAACTGCATTCTTAAATGTCTTCTCAGACTTGAAGTCTTATGTACTTACTATTACATATGTATTGCTGTTGTGCCATGATAGTGAAGGAGTTACTATGCAGTATCGAATTTATTGAAGCAGAGTTGTATTTCATGTGGCATACTATATAAGTACTAAGTATTGTGTACTGAGTCAGCTTATGATCTTTTATTTATGAAATATTTATTTGCACTAATTGTGATTTTATAAGTGTCTGCAATGGCTCTGCAATACCTGATTACAGGCAATGTTAGGTGCCTGAAACATATTGAATGCTTAAAGAAAGTGTAGTTAAAATGTGTTGCCATTTACATGAAATACTTAGTGGATCTACTTATTATCTTCTTTAACTGAGCAGCACAGGCACCCCCCACTCCTAACTGAGGTAGTACCAGCAGAGTCAGAAGCTGTGGAGGCTGAGAAGTCTGACACTGACAGTGTCATCCTTGTCCGAGCTGGATGTAAGATGCTGACAGAAATAATTGCATTAGATAATGGGGTGGTATGGGGCCGTGGCATGTGAGATGTGAGCTGGACTACTTAACTCACTTCTTTTTAGGAAATACTCTTCAGAAAGTTACCATGAGTTCCAGCACCCATGCAATATTTGTAATAATATAACAGACACAAAAAATCGAACAGAATCCTGAATATTGATTGGCTGGCTGGCACCTTTTCAGCGTTGTAAATACTCCAGTGTACCCACTGGAAAAGGTTCCAGCCACACTCAGCTGCATCAGGAACTCCCTGGCAAATCCTATGTTCATCGCAAATACACCACTGCCAAGCACACGGATGGATGGCAAACAAAAAAGCAGCAAGTTTGAAAATGAACGGATGTTTTAAATATTTTTTTTTTGTAAAAAAACAAACAGGGCCTTTGTATAATTGCAACATAACCCTCAGCCACCAGGCATACTGGAGGTTTATCACTCCTGGTGTGTGGATAAGTCCTAGGCTGCACCTCATGACCGAACTACACCAGCCGTGGTAAATCCTCCAGTAAAACCACACCCTGTCTGGGTATATTAGCTAAATATTCTAAACAACAAAATGATATGCTACTTCATAAACATAACTGGTGATTCAAAGGAAAAGATTTTATAGCCAGATGTACCGTACTTGTATGTATCTCACTTTTGTTTAACTGACTATGTTCTAAAACTGGTGATTACATTTCTAGACACCAATGGTATGTGAAGCATTCTTGTCATATGAATTTCTTATCTATTTTTTATAAATGAATGTTGTCTTCATTGCACTCTAAGAAGATATTTGTACACATCTGAATTGCATTTTTTTGTCATCTCACTTTTAAAAATGAGTAATACAGGTACTCATCCCAATGTATGTTATCTAGATCCTGGCAGGTATATTTAAAGAGTTTTTGCATATTGGTATAGTAAACACTTAGGTGAGACATAGTGATGTGACCAGACACAATATACACAGGAGCATGTTCTGTTGTTCAAATAATGACGTGAGAAGGGAAGAATAGTAATATATGCTAATCAGGTTGGGGGGCTGACCCATGCATACCTAACAGATTGTGATATTGAGCCTGTTATGTCCTGGTCATATATTGCCAGAATCTGTACATTTCTGCATGGACGGTATTGTACGTCTATGCTACCATTGGGGGGAATAAGTGAAAATGGGGTGGGCATCACTAAGCAGCTGGATGGCCACGCACAGTATTGCAGAGAGTGTTGTTGAATTACAGTGGGGTGTGCAGTGCTAATCTGGCTGGCAAGGTGAGGAACTTCTGGAAGATCAGCTGTGGCAGTGCCGGATACCCTTCATGCGAGTGAGTTTGCTACCGTACACACGAGCAGGGCGGAAGCCTGGATGTCACCGCTGGTAAAAGACAACATGCATGGAAACATAGAAGTGTCATTGCAAAGACAAATGTGGTATACATGAATAACACCATTAGACACTATAAAAATGTATTTCACAATCAAAAGTTAAGAGGTAGATTAATATAGTGTGGTATATGTTATAATATTTTTTACTTATATGTTTTATAGTGGCCAGGAAGCAGTGCCAGTGAGATCTGTGCAGGAGAAGGAGGAGAATGGCACCAGCTCTGAGCATAAGTACCATCATAAAAGATATTCACACAAGATATACTGTCACAGCCCCCTGTACCCACAACCTCTGTTCAGTACTATGGAGAACCTTGTCACCCCTAAGGCAGCCATAGAACTGATCATTGCTAGGTAGTGTGAGAGCAGTGTGGCTATTTGTGAAAGGGATGAGTAAGTGGGGATGCAAACAGTACTGCAGTAGACAGCCTCAATATGTGAATGGATCATTTGTATATTGAGATTCTGTGACACAATCTGTTATCCATGTTCAGAGACCCACTTTTTGCTTTAGTATGCATACAGGTGTACTATATGGTGTCACTTCATGCATGGTTGGGAGGTATTTTTCTGTACAATGTGACCTACTCCTAATGATGCTACACTTATGATTACATTTTTGGTTCTCAGTGGGTAGGAGGTCAAGGTAGTAGTACTACATCAAGGGGGAATGTATGATTTGGTAAGATTAGTATGGCCCATGAGAGCAGCTGTACTAAGCCAATTCTGACTACGTTAACATAATTATCACAATGTGTGTGCAGTGGTGACGGAGTGTACTGGACTGGGGTGCCATGCATGTATGTCATCATAAGTGTTATTGTATGAAGAGGGGGAGTGTACTGGGATAAGAAGTATATTTATAGATAGAAAGTTTGTGATAATCAAGATGCTAAGTCCTACTGGACTACAATGCATACTCAACCAATTAAAAACAAGTTTTCAGTTGAATGGGGAGTGCCTAGTGTACTAATAGAGCTAGTTACCATATTGTAAGAGTGTGATCAATGGTAGTGGGGGGTACAATGGATATGTCACATGGTGTACTTGCCATTTACGGATGCTGGGTGTACTGTAATGCTCTGCAATGTGTCAAGTCACCTGTAAGTTGGTACATATTGTTGTCATTTGCTTATGGTGTATGCTCACACCCCCCCACACAAAGACAGTGGAAGGTTAGTGAGCAGCTATATATATGGCACAGATTATAGAGTGAGTAATGAAAACTTATGACTATGCATGTTCACGTGCCACTTATTTTTTTGCATCAATCCCTGTTGCAGTTTGTTTCATTATAGCAAACTGCTGAACAGGTTATCATTTTGACCCTTACACAAGGATATATCACTCAAGGTTTTCATGATATGAAACTGTTGCGATATGTTCAACTCATCAACATAGTCTAATGTAGGTGTTCCAAAGATAACTTCAATGCTGCTGCATAGCTTATGGTTTGGTAGGATTCAACAGTTTAACAATTCTGAGTCTATGCATTAATGTTCTCATGGTGTAAGTAGTATTAAGTTTCAAGGCATGAGCAAGGGTAATTCTATAGCATGTCAATCTTTGTGCAGGGGTACAATGTGTCATGACGTGTGCATGACTGCAACATGACACTACAGGGTGATTAGCTCACTATTTTCATGATTCTTGGCTGTAGCTTATTGTTATTATAATAATCTTTATTGGAAAATAGTGTGAGACCTTGTCCAGCATATGGTGAAGCTCTACATGTGTGTTAAAACAATTTTACATAGGCAAGTTAGGATGTTTGTGGCAATCGAAAAGTGTTACTTCTGAGAACAATTGCATTATGTACAACATTGAGATAAAAACAACTTTTTAGTAAATTAGAAGATACTGATATCATATTAACTATTTATTATTTGTACATTCTGGGCAGGATATTCAGACTGCAGCAGGCTGTGGTGCAAGCCTGGGTGCAGCACAACTGGGATGCGCATGGGCATTGACAGGGTGGTATTCAACAGAGCTGCACCATGGCACAGCATCATTGAATATCACTCCTTAGCCACCCACAGTGTGCATGGCACAGTGGCAGTGCAACAGTACAAGTGGCCAGAGTGAAGCAGGGGGATGCGCTAGCGAAAGTGCCATTGCACTAGGTGCAACAACCATAATATTCAAAAGTGCACATGCAAATAGGGCCATAATGCATGCAAGGCACAAATGGGGCCATTTGCTTGTCATTATGGCCCCATTTGGATGCAGGTGCCCCAGTCCCCGGCGACTTGCACCTAGCACCCTGCCAGGCTGCAGCTGTTGGGGACTGATGCCCCCTGCCCCTACCAGCAACATGCTCCAATGCCCGACCACAGGCATATGTATAAGTAATAAACATCCCATATCCCTGGTGGTCCACTGGACTGCTCACAGCCCGATTGCAGGCATATGTGATAAACTACAATGTCCTATAACCCTGATGGTCTAGTGGACTGCTCGCAGCCCGATCACAGGCATATATAATGAAATAATAGTCCAATATCCCTGGTGGTCCAGTGGACCACTCACAACCTGATCGCGGGCATATGTGATAAACTACAATGTCGTATAACCCTGGAGATCCAGTGGACCACTCGCAGCCTCATCGTGGGCATATGTAATGAAATGATAGTCCAATATCCCTGGTGGCCCAGTGGACCACTCACAGCATGATCGTGGGAGTCAGTAAGATATTATGACAAACCAATTCATCCCTTGTAGCCCAGGGGTACCCCCTCCCCACCCACCCACTGAGCCCCACCGCCCCGCAACCCCCAGGTCAGTAGCAGGCAGCTCCACCACCTTGCTGCCCACCACCCTCCGATAACTCCATATGGTAGGACTGTACAACCATTGGTCCACAGCACAAAAGCAATGGGTGTGCAGTCCATACCATACTACACAATACTAGAAATGTGGAATGGACCATTCACATATCTGGCTTGTGTAGTAAATATGTCACGAGACTGCAGCCCATTGGCTTATGCTGTGGACCAATAGGTATACAGTCCACCATATAGAGTCATCAGTGATGAGCAACACAACAGGTAAGGCTTCCTCCCAGACTGAAAATAACAACAGAAAAGGCACAAGAGAAAGTATTGAACACACCTGAGGATGGATTGGTTAGACATAATATCTTACTCGCACACCACAATCGGGTTGCGAAGCAGTCCACTGACCACCAGGGATATAGTACCATTACTACTATACTAATGCCCGTGATCGGGCATGGGGGGTGCCACCACAAAGGTGCCGCTGGAGCTTGGGTGGCCAGCCCACAGCTAGCATCTGCCGTGTTGCACCCTGCAATACAGACACTCACCTGTGGGTGGCCAGTTGTTGCTCCTTTTTTGGGGAGATCAACTGTGTGCAGTGCAAGTAGGGTTGGCGCTATGGGTTAGCACATCCCGGC
Source organism: Neoceratodus forsteri (assembly GCA_016271365.2). Lineage (NCBI taxonomy): Eukaryota > Metazoa > Chordata > Ceratodontiformes > Ceratodontidae > Neoceratodus > Neoceratodus forsteri. Next base: position 1,207,174,793 of record CM057456.1, read on the forward strand.
TGAATATCGGAATGTGTGGAACATGCATGGCACGCCTACTTGTCATGCATACATTACTGATGCGCCCGCACATCGGATTTGTGCCAGGCACATTCCCCTTTTGAATATCGTGCCGGGGTGCATCAGTGGGTTGCGCATGGTGAAACTGTGTTGCGCCATGATAATTTGCTTCTATGAAAATATGTACACAAAATTAAAAAGTATATGACATGTGTGTCTCTTTTGCAGCAGTTATTAAAAAGAAGATTATGCAAACATCAGATAACGGAAATAGTAGTGTTGGCCTACAGGTCATGCTATTATTCTCATGCAGCTGGGAACAAATAATATAGATGCAGATGTTCAAGTTCATTTGTTCATACAAAATTGAAGAGCTAGTATTACTGTATATCACACTGTGTTGCTCATTATGTCAAAACATTTAAGTAGTGAGTTTTGGCAAATACTAACTGATATAGAACAACAGTGTTGGAAGTATACTGTTCTTATAGATCCATTCAACTTGTCCACGAAGAACATAGTAAGGTAGAAAAAAATTTAATAACGGAACTGACAAGACAGCAGTTCTGATTAACATCATACGCCTTAATGGTCTTGAGAGTGGCCAGCAAAATGTATTACAATTATTGAATTAGATATCAATATTCTAAGATGAAAGACAGGTAGACAATCACCATTTTAAGGGTCATATATTGATTCATGTTTTTTGTCACTTCGCTGGGCGCCCTCGCTTAAAGCGGTGCACTGGTCACTGTCGCTGTTACCGCAGGCTTAAGCGCAAGGTTGACAGTCTTATAAAAGACAATGTTGCACTCTGTGAGGGGCAGGAGAAATTACTGTACTTCGTGGCAGCACAGCAAGCAACTGTCAACCTTGTGCTTGAGCCTGTGGTGACAGTGGAAAATGAGACTGTGGACAGCTCAAGCACTTCACCTCCACTAGTGGCATCTAGCTTCCCTGGCAAAGACTGAACAGCCTCCACAACTGCTCTGGTAACTCCTCTGGAAGGCGCAACAGCTTCCACTTCTATTGCGCCTCCACATTGTGTCCAACTTATGTTTGGGCTGCCTCAAGCAGCAACACACCTCTCTCTCTCAGAGTTGTCTGTAAATATTGTAAATAGTTTTTAAAAATTTTTTTTACGTATTTTGTAAAATGATAATTTTTGTAACTTTTTTTAATGAAGACATCTATTGTTTTATATACCATTTAATTTTGTAGATGAATAAGAAAAAAACATTAATATATTTTTATGTTTTTTATATTTTTCTATGAAACATAATGTATTTTTCTTTTTACAATATTTTGTCAGGACAGACTTTGTTTAATTTGAAGGTCTAAAAAGTATATTTTTTTACTTTAATATAAGTATAAATAAATATTTTTTGAAAATAGCACTTTGTCTTGCGCTATTATTAAGTTGTGGGGATCTTTGTCATCAATATATATTGTAAAAGAAATCGGTCCTTTTCCTTAGTTTGGTAAAGAAGGGCATTATACACAAAGTTTCAGGTTTAAACAGATAACACATCACAATTGTTGTTGTGTTACATATCTTGCAGTGTTATGATAACATTTTTGCAGGTACATTAATATGCATGAGTTATGTTCAGAATTTGTGTCTAGTAAAGGTACAGAAGAGCATGTAAAATATGTAGATATTTAACAGTGGTGCTGAGAAATACAGTGCCACATTTTTTATGTCCCACAAGAGTAGTCTCATTGCCTGCAAAATGATAGTGTGTGAAACAGTGCAACAACATAAATTAGTATGTGACATACCAATGTTAAGCAAAAGAAAATAGATAAATATTGAGAGACATATGCTTGAGATGGATGCTGTCTTACTCTTCATAACAGACAATTCTGCTAGATGACTTACTGTGTTCTTCATATGTGTGCATTTGGCAATGTGTGTCTGGTGCTGCCACCACAACGCTGCGGGTACTATTGCTACTTCTCATTCTCAAAGAGACAGGATATTCATGGCAATAAACTCCATTTAATGCATCAGTTTGGGATGTTCCACAGTGATAAAAGCGAGGAAATTTGGTGTTAGGCTTGAAAACCCTAACTCTCTGCATTCACCCCGCCCCATCACCACACACACACACACACATGCAAGTAGGGGAGATGACCAAGGCAACACGACCAATCACAGACAACCAGCAACAGGTGACAGAAATAAAAAACAACTGTCTAAATGTACTACAAGATGTCCCCACCCACCTGACCAGGTACTGCATGCTCAGTGGAGATCCACAGCAAAACTGAGGCCATGTACACCAAACGTACACATCCCTGATTGCAGGTGCACACAACATACCACACTTAGGAGTTGCATGGCCTTACCTAGCAATGCCCCACACCCCATCACACCTGGTACTGCACCCTGACTGGACATCAACAATGCAACTCTCTGATTGCAGCTGTACAAAGGTTTGTACATTTATGAGTAAACAGAAATAAAAAACAACTGCATAAATGTAGTAAAAGACACATCCATCATCAAGTTACAAAAACTGTTGCATTTAAGTATGTGATGTGCATAGTAGTAAGTTTACTGCATCTGTCCACTTCAGATACACAACCTGATCTGTGGGTATGGGGGAGCTATTACCTGTACAAGGCTGTGCAACTCTTAATGGCACTAACAGATATACAGTTTCAGTGATGTAGGTGTACTGTTGAAGTCCATGGACTTACTTTCACTGTGTTTGTATACTAAGAATGCAGTAACTGGTCTGTCTATCAGTGAGTGGAATTAGTTGGCTGAGGCCAAGCAACTTCTAAAAGTGCTAACGTTAGTGTACCTACAATGACGGAGGTGTATCATGGATGTCCATAGGCTCAGTTTTGCTGTAGTTCTGTACTGAGGATGTAGTACCTGCTAAAAACAATGGCATTGCCTCGCTGATGCCACAGAAATCCAAATTGTGGTAAGTTGAATATCCTTGCAATGAGTAAGGGGCACCATTTATCTCCACACCCTCACTTTTTTGCAGTCTGTCTCCACTCAGGTTGTAGTACCTGGTCTTTAGGTTTGGCAGACCATTATGTGGTTGACGCCATAGAAGTGATAACTATGCTAATTGTACTACACCAGCAATCAGGTAGGTGTACCGTGGATATAAACAGACTTTCTTTTACTATAGCTTTCAGTCACAATGGACCAAGTGTTGTGGGAGGGGAAGGGGCATTCTCTCCCACAGACTGTGTGACTCATTATTGTACTAACCTTTGCAAGGCTGCAATCATGGAGTAACAGTGTTGATGTTCATGGGTTCATTTTAACTGGGGTTCTCCAGTAAGCATGCAGTACCTGGTCTCAGTGGGTGGGGCATTGCCTTGTGAAGGTCCTCCATTGTCTAACAGTTGGAGGTTGTGTATACCTGAAATCAATCACACATATCATACCTGTCCAACTACTTAGTTTTGCTGTGCTCTGTAGCTGAGGTGCAGTACCAGGTGTGGTGGGGTGTGGGGGATCGATAGGTAAAGCCATACAACTCCTAAGTGTGGTACGTTGTGTGCACCCGCAATCAGGGATGTGTACGTTTGGTGTACATGGCCTCAGTTTTGCTGTGGATCTCCACTGAGCATGCAGTACCTGGTCAGGTGGGTGGGGATGTCTTGTAGTACATTTAGACAGTTGTTTTTTATTTCTGTCACCTTCTGTTGGTTGTCTGTGATTGGTTGTGTTGCCTTGGTCCTCCCCCCTACTTGCATATGTGTATGCATGTGTGTGTGTGTGTGTGTGTGTGTGTGTGTGTGTGTGTGTGGTGCTGGGGGGGTGAATGCGGAGTTAAGGTTTTCAACCTTAACACCAAATTTCCTCTCTTTTGTCACTGTGGAACAACCCTAACTGATGCATTAAACAGAGTTTTTTGCCATGAAAATATAAATAAATATATATATATATATATGTAATAGATAAACCACTCTGAGGTGGGCGGTCGCACTATGATATTCACATGCCTTGGTGTGCGTCAACCACCCAAGGTGTGAGTATATCAGAGCATGACCACACAACTCAGAGTGGCTTATCTATCTTTTAAAATGTCAAAATTGTTTTGGAGGGGGGAAAAAGTGCAGGTGTGCAGTCACACTCTGATATACACACGGACACGTGATGCTTTTCATCCTAAAAGATATCAATATTTTCCCTACCTATTTTATATATATATATATATATATATATATTTTATGCAATAGGTGTGAGACCAAAAGCCATTGAATAAATCCATTTATTTCCACATATGTGGAATAAATCTAACCAACCTAGATTTATCCCACATATGTGGGATAAATGCAAACTGTCAATCAAAGCTTTTTTGTTCACTTTTTTGACAAACAAATGTGAATAACTTTAAAACGAAAAATGATAGCATAGTACTGTGAGCACGAAAAATGTTCTGGACAAAAATATCTACAAAATGAGTGGTGTTTCATTTATAGATACCTTTTAGTTTTTTTATAATTAGACAAAAACAGCAAAAAATCCTATTTTCTTTTCACTTTTCAGACAAACAAATATAAATAACTTTAAAATGAAAAATGATAACATGGTACTATGAGCACGAAAAATGTTCAGCATAAAAATATCTACAAAATGAGTGGTGTTTCATTCAGAGATGCCTTTTAGTTTTTTCAAAATTAGCAAAAACAGCATAAAATTCAGTTTTCTTTTCACTTTTTCGACAAACAAATGTGAATCACTTTAAAACTAAAAATGATAGCATGGTACTATGAGCACAAAAATGTTCAGCATTCAGTCCGGACCCTATCCCAGTGCTTCAACCCACAAAAAGATCATCAGGAAGGAAGGACTGTGTATATATATATATATATATATATATATATATATATATAAACCACAGAGAAATAAGTTTGTGAAGCCTCAAAATCTGTTGTCCGCTTTGATCTGTGCTGTAGTGCACTATAATTTGCACTTGCTTTCAGTGTAGGTTAGCCGCCCGGGTAGCTGCACTACCCCCAACGGACATTCATGGTACCTGTGCATGGGAATGCTCTGAAAAACAGCACCTGTCACATTCATTAGGTGGTATGAAAATATGGCAATGTTGCACATTTGGTGGCAAAATATTGGAAATTACTGAAGTAGTGAGTGAACGTTGAAAAATGTTAATGTAGCTTCATAACTTCGGCATTTTTCTAAGGTTTTGACCCCACACTTTCAACGCTGCCTTTTTATGATCCCATCTTTTTATGATCACCTTTCAGGCTGGATTTGAAAACAAATCACCTACTTTGTTCAAGGAGTGAGGTTCAAAAAAGGCCATGTTGAAAATCTGGTGAACAAACATTAAAAAGTGGCAAAGTTATGAGTAACATTTCCAAAGTATATTGACCGTTCTTGTTTCTTCAGTTCCTGGTCAGCACTGAAGCAGAAGGATGTGTTTTCCTTGCAGAGTGGATTTTCCATGCTGTACTTTTTGTTGTTGAATGAGGGGTATGAAGGTGGTGGGTGCTGAGTTAGGGATGGGGTGAAATGGGTGGGGGTTGGGGAGTCAGGAAGGCTGGAAAAAAAAATTGATGGATGTTTTTCTGCATTTCAGGTTTTAATTAGAAACAAAGATCAAGGGACCCTGGGTGACTGGGGACTGGCGACCCCAGTGTCAAACAGAGAAGGTGCACATCAGACATGGGGGGGGTCTCAGCAGGTCACGCAAGCAGGCTCCCAAAAGAATCAAAATCACTGCTTGTATGTCTTGCCTTTGTACAGTACAACAAAGCACAGAATAGAAACATAGACTGTCGGCAGAAACAGACCAGTAGGCCCAGCTAGTCTGCTCTATTTTTCCGTGCACATTCCAACACCTTGTACTCTAATCAGTCACCGGTGCACCCACCTCCATTTTTTTCTACTTATTATGCCCCTGTGCCTTTCCCATGTGTGCTTGAAACTCCCTACTGTTTTCACCCGCACAACCCCTCGTGGCTGACTGTTCCAGGCATCCACCACCCTTTCTGTAAAGAACCCCCCACATGCCCTTGTGTTCTGGTGCTTTTTCTCCTCTGAAACAGATTTTCATCTGCACCCTGTGCACCCCCCCTGTGAGGTACTTACAGGTCTCAATCATGACCCTTTCACTCTCCTCCCCTCCAGGGAGTATATATTGAGATCCCACAACCTGTCCTTGTATGGCTTCTTGAGCAACCCCCACACCATTCTGGTAGCCTTCCTTTGGACCACTTCCATCCTGTCAATGTCCTTGCAGAGGTGTGGCCTCCAGAACAGGCCACAGTACTCTAGGTGGGGTCTCACTAGTGAGCAAATCAGTGGCAACACCACCTTCCTTCTCCCACAGGCCATCCCCTCCCTATGCACCCCAGCATCTGGCTATCCTTGTCTACTGCCTTGTCACACTGCCCTGCCACCTTGAGATCATCAGAAACTATTACCCTGAGGTCCCTTTCTTGCTTGGGAACTGTCAGTACCCCCTCCCCCGTCTTATACAGAGCTCCTGGGTTTCCCTTTCCCAGATGCATGACTTTGCAATATTTGGCATTGAAACACAGTTGCTACACTCTAGATCACTCCTCTAGTTTCCCCAGAGGGGTTTGTTGTACTTCTGGTAACAGAGGGTAATGCAGTTTGCCAACCATTTGGACAAACACTGTTTTGAAACTATGACACCCTCTCTTTTGGGTGCGAAGGACACAAATAACTGGTCGGTTTTATGGACAGGCTTTATCCTGTTCATGTAGTACCGAAGAATTCTGTGTACACCCAGTGTGTGCAGAACTGCTTCACCCTTGTTGGAGTGCTCAGGGTAGTACACTGGTAACTCAAGAGAGTGATTCAAGGTGGACTCGGAGGCCACCTTGGGCAAGAACTTCGGATTAGTTCGCAGAGCCACCCGGTCTCTGTGAAAAATCATGTAAGGCACCTTACACATTAGGACCTGAAGCTCAGAAATTCTTTGAGATGAAGTGATGGCCTTTAGGAATAGAACTTTCCAAGAAAGGTAGTGCATATCAGAATCTGCTGCCGGTTCAAAGGGAGGCAGTGTGTTTTTCCAGGATGAAATTCAAGTCCCAGGGTGCAGCCAGGCTCCGTACTGGGGCGTTTAAATGTAGGATCCCTTTCAAGAAGGTTTTGGATACCTCCAGCTAAGCCAAAGTCTTGGTACCCACAGGGACATGGTAGGCAGAAATGGCCTTTTAAAGTCAAATAACTAAGACCCAGGTCATAGAGATGCAGCAAGTAATCTAAGACCTGTGTGACTGAACAAGAGAAGGGTTCTAGCCCCTTGGAGTCTGCCCATATGGAAAACCTTTTCCATTTCCTAACATACGTGGCTCTAGTGGATGGTTTTCTGGCCTCCACTAGAATCTGTGCTACCCTCTGGGAAATCCCAAAACATGTGGCAGCCATGTTGATAGGTGCCATGCACGCATGTAGAAGAAGGAACCTGAGACATGGGTGTACCAGGGTCCCCTGATCTGAGTCAAAAGATCCTGAGAGACTGGCAGTAGAATTGTAGGATCCACTGACAATTGTTGCAGCAGAGAGAACCATATTTGTCTCGGCCAGAAGGAAGCGATGAGAATCATTCGTGCTCCTTCTGCTTGGAGCTTCATTAGTATTCTCTGAATCAGTGGAACTGGGGGGAAGGCGTACATGAACCTCCCCTTCCAACACAGAGACAGCGCGTCTCACCAGAAAACACCATGCCCTGGAGTGAGCGAGCAGAAAGCTGGTCATTTTTTGTTGAGTGGAGAGGCGAACAGATCTAGTTGTGGTCTTCCCCACCTTTCGAAGATGTCTTCTACCACTGACTGTCTGAGTTCCTACTCGTGTGCACTGGCTTGTGAGTGGCTGAGTGTGTCTGCCAGGACATTCTGAACACCTGGCATGTGGACTACTGTCAAATAAAGGTTGTGATTGACTGCACAATACCACACTCTCATTGCCTCCCAACACAGTGGATAAGAGCGGGTTCTGCCTTGCTTGTTCGTGTACCAGACTATGCACATGTTGTCTGTCTGAATCATGAACTGTCCCGGTTGGATGAGGTGTTGGAAGGCTATCAAGGCATTCAACACTGCCCTCATCTCAAGCACACTGATATGAAGGGACAGTTCGTTGTGGGACCAAGGACCCTGAGTCCTGTGTGTTCCCAGGTGCACTCCCACTCCAGGCCTGGGTCTGGGAGGGAATGTCTGTTCAGAATGGAACACCTCTGGAGAGATTGTCTTGGTTCTGCCACCACAAAAGATCCCAAGCCACTGGGTCTGAGACCAGGATCTCGTAGTCCAGATCATCGGATCTCTAGTCCCACTGTACTCTGACGGTCCACGGGGTGACTCTAATATGTAACCTGGCTAAGGAGACTGAAGGGATGGTCGCAGCCATGAGACCAAGTAGACAAAGGATTGACCTGGCTGGTAACCTTATTTGCGTGGTCACTAGGCATGCCTGTTGCCGCAATGTTGCTATCCTGTCCTGCAGCAGAATGCCTTGCCCTGGACTGTGTCCAATACTGCTCCAATAAACTGTAGCTGTTGGGTAGGGAAAAGATGGGATTTAGCATGGTTGACTGTAATGCCCACCCAATGGAAAATATCCAGGGTAATGGCCAAAGAGCTGGCCAGAGTGTCTCTTGATGGGGCTGAAATCAGCCAATCATCGAGGTATGGGATTACTTGTACTCAGTCTGCATAGAAAGGCTGCCACCACTGCTAGGCACTTCGTGAACACTCTGGGTGCTGATGAAAGGCCAAAGGGAAGAGCTCTGAACTGAAAATGCTCTCCCTGAAAACAAAACCAGAGGAATCTGCAGTGTGGCGGAAAAATCGGGCTATGCAGGTAGGCATCCTGCATGTCCAGAGTGTAGCGCCAATGACCCTTCTGTAATAGAGGAAGTAGACTGGGGAGAGAACATTTTGAACCTCTTGTACTCCATGAAGTGGTTCAGAGAGCTCAGATCGAGAATGGGTCTGAGACCGCCTGTCTTCTTGGGTACCAGGAAGAAGTACGAGTAGTACTCCTTCTTGTGATGTTGTTTTGGAACTGGCTCTATTGCTGACTTTGCCAGCACTGAGTTTATTTCCTTTCTTTCCAAGGGTATGTGGTGAGGTGGGTAGAATGAATGACCTGGAGGATTTCCTGGTGGTCTCTCTGTGAATCCTATTGTGTGGCCTTTTGCCACCAATTGCAGCACCCATGAGTCTGTTGTGATTTTCTCCCACTCCAGTAGGCGGAGGGAGAATCTTCCCCCTACCAGTTCCTCTGGAAAGTGATCCAGTGGAGGTGGGAGGGTTAGAGAGTCAGGAGGCAGTGGACAGGGAGGAGGCTGCAGTGCCCGAGGCCTTATGGGATTTGGCTGGGGGCTCTATCAGCCGATGGCACCCGTTTATTCTGACGTTGGTTCGGAGGCCGTCTTTGTTGACGACGTTGTTGTCTCCGAAATGGCTGCTTTTGTTTTTGGGGTGGCCATTATATAAACTGTACAGAGCGCAAGGTTTTGCCCTTGTCCTGTAAGTCAGTGATGATGTCCTTGACATCTCCCCCAAACAGAACTGAGCCTCTAAAGGGGGTATCCTGTATGGCTGTCTGGACATCAGGTGCCAAGCCTGAAATCCTAAGCCATACATGGCACTGGAGACTAATAGTGGACACTGAGCCTCTACCAGCAGCATCTACCTCATCATAGGTAGCTCTTAACATATGTCTGCATGCAGATCTAGCAGGCCTGACTAGATATGCCATTTCTCCTTTCAGGGTTGAGTCTTGGAGGAAGTCTACTTTAGACTCCAGCTGTCCTAAGACCGATTTCTGGTAATCCATGTGGGTGACATAATTTAATGCCCTAATTCCCAGGGTGGAAGAAGAATAGATATTTTTCCCGTGCTGGTCGAGAACCTTAGACTCTTTGTCGGGAGCAGAAGCACTAAGGTGTTTTGGTTTTGTGGACCTGTCGTGGGCCACGCAGATGACCACCGAATCAGCCTTCAGATGGAAGCTAAGGTGGTCCTTGCCCTCTGGGATATGGTAAAGCCTGTCTGCCTTCCTGCCACCAGAGCCAGGGAGAAAGGCTGCTTCCAAATTGTTGTGACCAAATCCTCATATGGCTCTATCCAGGGCAGAATGAGGGTTGGTGAGGTATCTGCCAAATCCAGGTGTGCAGCCAATCTCTGTCTCTGTGGATCCTGGCCGACCGTACACCAGTCGTATGCCACTTGCATCTTTTTGAGGAGCTCTAAAAAGGAAGGGTCCACAGGTGGGGATTTAGGAGACTCTTTCGGTCAATGGTCTTCTGGCGTAGGGCACTCGAAGTCAGAGCCAAAGGGAAATGAATCTCTGTCAGAATCAGACGATCAGCCTTCGTCGGGTGAGCTGATCGTAGGATGCGCAATATCCCTTGGCCTTGTGAAGTCAGATGGCCGGGAAAGGTACAGAGGCCATGGATTAGGCGGCAATGACTCCATTCTTCTGTCTGACTTCGGGATCCGAGGGCCCAACAGCGGGGGTGACGATGGAGAAAGAGGCCTAGGAGCCGGTGTAAAAGACATTGTCGGCTGGCATTTTTCAAGCGCCGATGTGAGCTGCGACTTGGCTTCCGTCCATCAAGACTTAAGGACCGCCTGCAAATCCACCTGCTGTTGTGGGGGCAGTGGGTTATGAAATCCACATTTTGGGTATCCGTAGTAAGGCTAATTGAATCCTGGAGGATAAGCCGGTGTCTGAAAACCCACTGTTGGGTAGTGCAGCGTCTGGTACCCCGGCATGGGGCAGTGCAGCGTGGGATAACTCGGTGTCGGGAGCCCAAAAGGGTTGTCAGACGGTCCCGGAGCAGGATCCAATGGAGGTGCTGAGGGCCTTGGCGTCGGTCCTGATGGTGGGATAGAAGGGTCTGGAAAACACCCTGATAGGGGTGCAGAGGGCCCCGATAAGGGATCCAGAAGTGGGGTAGGAAACCCAGAGGTTCCTGACAGTGCAGGTGTCAGGCCAGAAGGCAGTCCTTGAGGGACCGAGCAAGCCTGAGGGAGTCGAGGGGGCCTTCATCTGTCTGGCGGCGCCTCAGGCGCTTGAGGTTTCATGAGGGGCGGGTGCGTCCCCTGACAGTGGGTGATCTCTGCCTCTGTTCTTCTGCTGAGTGGGGGGCTGGAGGTACTATCTCAATCGTGGTTAAGAAGAAGTCAGAGAAATCTCCATGCCAGCTGCGATTTAATGTCAGCTGATCCATCACCCTACTGTCTGTGGCCTGTTATCGGTGCCTGGCAGAGGATCCGGGACAGTGTGGCCGTCGGGGTAGCCGGCAGGTGACTTAGCAGCCGTAGCCATGTGAGACCCAGAGTAGCCGGAAGTCAACTCATACCGCTAGGCCTATGAATCTTTGCGGCCTTAGAGGACGTGGGTGCCTCTTGATCCCCAGAGGCCCCCGCCGGGCCTGAGCCCGGGCAAGACAGGCGGGGGGCTGACGGGCACTTGGTAGCCACTAACACGGTCGAAGATGGTTCCCCTGGAGGGGAAGTTACCGTCAGAGCTGCGACTCCAGACAGAGACAGCGAGTTTGATGGGGCCCTTTGCTGGTCCCTACGTCTCTCCTTGTCCTCCTTCTTCTTGTGATGGCCCTCCAGAGAAGAAGAAGAGTGCCAGAGTTTCTTCAGCTCCTTTTCCATATTAGCCATCTTTTGTTTCAAAAGATGAGCTTCCAGGGACTGCTGACGGCATTTGTGTGTGTCCGGATTAAATTTCTGTCAATGCCCACATCCCTCGATCTTATGGCTGGGCCCAGGCAAAGAAGATAGAGGGAATGGCCATCCTTGTGAGGGAGCAGAGTTCCACAGGAGTCGCACTTGTTCTTGTGCGATTCTGAAGGCGTCAGAGATGACATGCACAATTGATACTATAATACTTTATTACTAAGAAAACAGTCATTTAAATGCTAAGTTTAAGTTATACTCATCCAAAGATGGTGCCGACAATAGCAATGATCTTCTGCGAGGTCCGGCGTGCGCTAGGTCGACAGCGGGTAAGATCTAGGAGGGCAGGCTGGGGACCACTCCCTCATATAGAGCCACGCTTGACGCCGGGTAACGCGGACGCCGGGCGGCGTCCCCGCCAGACACTGCTAGCTAGTTTTCCATATGGTCCGTAGCACCTGGCGGCTTAGTCCTCATATGTGAGTACCTATTGCAAGAGCCCTCTCGAAGTAAGATCTAGAGGGCAGGCCCTCAAAATGGGAGGGAGGGAGGGACAGACGCAGAATAAAATGAAACATTAGAAAGCATTATTTCACACAGACAGTGGTTACCACGTGGAATGACCCACACAGTGAGATTGTGAAAACTAGAACTGTTAAGGCTTTCAAAGCAGGACTAGATGGATTCCAGACTGAGAATGGCATTGAGGATGACACAGGTCGAGAAGAAGCTACATTCCGGCTGTTGCGCTGCAAACTGTCCGTACTCAAATTGGGCAAAGTCACTGCCATGTTGCAGGAGGACATACAAGATAAACTTCAAATCCGTTCTGTCATCACAGTACTATGTTACTGACTTCAAAGTAAAAAGCAGTTAACTCGACTACAGCTGTAATGTTTTATCACCTAACCTGGAGTTCAAACCAATTTTAAGTTGTCTGAATAAATGTTCACCTCAAACAATATGTTGAAAAGCTACAGTTCCCCATCCCACAATTTAACATTTCATTTACTGTAAAATTAAAATAAAAAAAAAACAGCTTGCTTTAAAACTCTGCTACTTTAAGAGAGCTCCTCACTTCTCCACCCAGAGAACACCAGGAGGAAGGAGGTGGTGTGACTGGACTTCTTACTGGGACTATACTGCCGCCCCCCCAAGCTAGTTCTACTTTTATAGGCACAGGATTTGACTGACAACAGGAACTTCCTGTTTGAGAGCAGGAAGTGAGTGATCACAGAGCCACCAAAGACTCACCATCCTAGAAGGGCAAGAGTAGCTCTCCAGCCCCCCCAGCAGCTGGAGGTCTGCCTCTGAGCAAGTAAGGGGTCTACTGAGAAATATAGGATCTTCTTGTCTCAGAACAGGATGAGCAGGAGCTTAAAGGGCACAAAGGCAGTATGTAAATAGGGAGAGAAGGGGAAAAAAAAACAGAGGAAAGAGTAAGGATTCCAAACAACAGTGAAGGGGCCAGAAATAAGACATAATGGGAGTGGTGCAGTTCAGTGGCTGTGGAGCAGCAGTCTTCCGGGAGGCGTTCTGGAGGATGCGCTGTTGTCCCATCTGCAGGCACCTCTCTGGGCTGAGGGAGGAGGTTTCTCATCTTCAGGCTGAGTTGGCCAAGATTTGTGGGACCTCCTCTTCCATCCAGGGACCACCAGGGCCACTGCCGTTGCCTCAGAGGTTGCCAAGAAAGAGGAGCGGTTGGACCACAGTGGGCTCAGGGAGGGTGAAGGTGGTGGAACAGAGGCGCATCCCTCCAGTTATACCTCTACACAATTCCATTCTGGCAAAGTGTGGTTCCTCTATGCAGGCACCTGCAGTGGAGACTAAGAAGGATGCTGGGAACCTCCACAAAGGAGACCCACAGGAAGGTGGCATGGGACCCCACAGGGGAAGGAAACATCTCCTGGTGGGGGACGCCATTGTTAGGAAGGTAGAACTGGGGGAGGAAGGGGAGAGGGAGGTAAGGTGCCTGCCTGGCGCCATGGCTTGGAGGGACAGGGAGCGAATCTTCAGGATCGCCGGAGCAGTTGCACAGGGGAGGGAGCTGGACGTCATTGTCCACCTAGGGACAAATGACCTGGCTAAGAAAGGGATCAGAGCAGTGCACAAAGAGTTTGTGGAGTTGGGGCCTTAGACAAGTAGCACACATGATAACCTTCTCGGAGGTGCTGCCTGTCTATGGCGTAGGTGAGGCTAGGGTGCTCCACACCATGGGATTCAATAAGTGGTTGAAAAACTGGTGCAGAGCTCAGGGATTTGGCTTCATTGGGGGGCTGGGGATCCACCTGGAGTGATGATGGCCTATACTGGCATGATGGGCTGCATCTGTCCAGGAGGGGAACCAGGATCCTAGGTGGTAGGTTTATATGTTTCATTGGCAAGCATTTAAACTGCCCAAGGGGGGAGGCACTGAAAAGGAGCAGGGAAATCCTAGCCCCCCCCAAAAAAAGTCATGGTAGTGAGTGAGGTAAACACCAAGATAGAGGTGTCGATAGGGAGAAGGGCAGGTAAATGGAGAAAGTGACAAAGACAATAAGGACAGGGATGGGGCAAAAGGAGTAAGGCCATTAGGAAATGGAGGGTAATGAGTACCAATGCCCGTAGTCTGGGCAACACGCCCCTGAACTGGTGGCCTTGATGGAAGAGGGATGCCTGATATCGTGAGGTAGTCACAGAAACATGGCACACAGAGAACCATGACTGGGATGTTAACATACCAGGGTACATAACCTACAGGAGAGACAGGGAGGGGAGAAGAGGGGAGGAGTAGCTCTCATGTAAAGGAAGGGATAAAAGCAACTGAACAAAAGAGTAAACAGGGAGGAGTGGAGGCACTGTGGGTCACCTAGAGACTGGAAATGGCACCACAATCCACAGAGGTTGTATACAGACCCCATGTCAGGCTAGGGAATGAACAAGGATATGATAGAAGGCATTCTTAGGATGGCAGAGAAAGGGAGATACTATTAATGGGAGACCTGAATATGCCAGATGTTAACTGAGCACATTTGCTGCAGCCACATCCAAGAGCAGGGCCATTCTCGTGCCTACAGGTGGCATGCCTCAGACAGCTAGTTTTGGAACCCACTGCTAGGAGCAATCTTAGACCTCATACTCTCAAATGGGGACAGTGAGAGGATCTCAGATCTAGAAGTGGGTTGCCATCTGGGAACAAGTGACCATCAAACAGTGTGGTTGACAATAAACTCGGCTACAGAGTCAAGCCATACAAAAGTGAGGGTACTAAACTTCAGGAGGGCTGACTTTGGCAAGATTGGGGTGTGCCTTAGAAAAGCACTAGCAAACAGGCTAGAAGGAGGGTTGGAGCAACAATGGGGAAACATCAAAACTGCCATCACAGAGGCAACAAGCCTTTGTATGAAGCAAATAAACAAATCAAAACAAAAGAAAAAGCCACTATGATTCTCAAAAGAGGTGGTGGGGAAAGTCAGGGAGAAAAAGATAGCATTCAGAAAGTATTAGGAAACACAGAAGGAGCAGGACAGAGAGCTGTACCAGTTAAAGCAGAAGGAAGCAGGGAGGGAAGTCAGAATAGCAAAGGCCCAAACTGAGGAAAAGATAGCCAACTTGGTTAAGAAGGGGGATAACCCCTTTTATAGGTACATCAGGGAGCGTAGAAAGACAAAGGGAGAATAGTGAGGCTGAATAGAATGGACAGTGGGTGGGCAGGAGGGACAGTGAAAAAGCAGGGACACTGAACGAATATTTCTGCTCAGTATTCACAAAAGAGGAGGAGGGGGAGGTGCCTAATCCAATTAACATAAGCACTCTTGATGGGGGGGGGGTCGATCCCAGTCCTTTCACAGAAGAAAGGGTTCTGAAAAAAATCCTAAAACTGAATGTGGACAAAGCAATGCGGCCTGATGAAATTCACCCCAGAATTCTAACAGAATTAAGGGGAGAACTAGTGAACCACTGACTACCCTTTTTAACAAATCATGGAGGATGGTGTGGTACCAGAGGACTGGAGGAAGGCGGATGTGATTCCCCTTCACAAAAGTGGGACCAAGACAGAGGCAGGAAACTACAGACCTGTCAGTTTGACATCTGTGGTAGGGAAAGTGATGGAATCACTTGTGAAGGAAAGAACTGTTGAGTACCTAGAGGCCAGGGGGGCACAGGACTCAAGGCAGCATGGGTTCACAGTGGGAAGGTCATGTCAGACGAATCTAATTTATTTCTTTGACTGGTGACCACGGTAGTAGACCAGGGAGGGGCTGTGGACATGGTCTGCCTAGACTTTAGCAAGGCATGTGACACAGTCCCACACAAAAGATTAATAGTTAAATTAACCAGCCTGGGAAAATCATTGGCTGGACAACAGGACACAGAAGGTAATTGTAAATGGAGTCCACTCTGAAGAAAGAGGGGTTACTAGTGGGGTACCGCAGGGTTCAGTACTGGGTACTGCAGGATTCAGTACTGGGTCTAGTCCTTTTTAATGTCTTTGTCTTTATAAGTGACATTGCAGAGGGACTAGAAGGAAAAGTATTTCTTTGCAGATGACACAAAGATCTGCAACAGGGTTGACACACAAGGATGCGTGGAAAGGATGAGAAGGGACTTGGCAAGGCTGGAGGAATGGTCAGAAGTATGGCAACTTGGATTCAATGCAAAGAAGTGCAAAATAATGCACCTGGGAAACAAAAACCCTGGGGAAGATTACACAATGGAGGGGGAGGTGGTAACAACAACAAAAATGGAAAGGTATCTGGGGGTAACCATATCAGATGACCTTAAGGTTCGCAAGCAATGTGAGAAGGCAGTAGGGAGGGCTGGGGGTTTTTTGGGATGTATAGGGAGAGGCATCACCAGCAGAAAACAGGAAGTTGTTATCCCTCTGTACAGACAGTTGACGAGATCCCATCTGGAGTACTGCGTCCAGTTCTGGAGACCCCATCTCCGCAAGGACATAGAAAGGATAGAGGCAGTCCAGAGGAGGGCAACTAAAATGGTGCAGGGTCTGCAAGAGAAGCCATATGAGGAGAGACTAAAGGAGCTTAATATGTATACCCTTGAGGAAAGGAGGAAGAGGGGGGACAAGATAGAAATTTGTAAGTACCTCAGTGGAATCAACAAAGTCCAAGAGGGCAGCATCTTTCAGAAAAGAGATGTGCAAGAACAAGGGACACAATTTAAAGATGTGGGGGGTTCAGGGGCAATGTGAAGAAGTATTTTTCACAGAGAGGGTGGTAGATGCATGGAACGGCTTTCTTGATCAGGTTGTGGGGTCTAAAACTGTGGGAGAATTCAAGAATACATGGGACAGACATAAGGCAATTCTTGTGGGGGGTTAAGAAGAAACAGGCTGTTGATTAACTAGGATCTGCAGCTTATCCTGTAGGTAGGGAAATGTGCAGACTAGGTGGGCCAAGCGGTCCTTACCTGCCGTCAAAGTCTATGTTTCTAGATTTCTACCCCATCTCTGCATTATGAGGACCCATGTACTCTTGGGATGTTTTATGGGAGAAGTGACCGTGTGAAGCAGTGTGGGGCTACTCAGAGCCAAGAGATGTGGAGAGTGGAGTGGAGGTGTCTGCATAAGGGGAGTAAAGGGCTGGTATCCTGAGTTTTCCTTCAATTTAAAATAACTGGTAAAAGTACGGGACACTGAAGTTATAGATAACCTTTACACAGCTGTACCAACTTAGCCATCCATATCCCATGGCTCCAAAAAGCCATACTCTGCACTATAACATCACTGCTCCTGAAACAGACTTGGAGCACAATTCCTTGATGCAGAAGAGATGCTGGTGAATAGGAGAGGAATGGGGCCCTCAAAGTAGCTAAAGAAGATTTTTTTTTTTTCTTTTCAGATTTTATAATTACCATTTCTTAAGGACAGACCTGCAATCTTTACTCTAGAGCTTTTGGACGAGACCTTCAATTAAGTGCAAATATTTCACGATGTAACTGATGCTTGAATAAGTGCAGCTTTCCATTTTTTTTATAGGTGTTTATTACTTCCCCCTTCAGAACCACAATCTATGGCCATCAATCACTGTAAACCATGGCCCAGCACCACATTTGGTGTAGGGCTAAAGAATACAGGCGGCCATGGATTGTTTTCTGTGGGGTTTTTTTCTTTCCCTTACCCAGCTGAAGAGGCAGACACACAAGCACCCCCGAGTCCCCATCAGCCAACCTCTGGGGTTGTAGCAGTAGCAGACGGATGATGCCTACCCCTCCTGGCCTGGAAGCCCTGCCACAGGCAGTCCCCCCTCCCCCTACATAGGCCAGTTGATAAGCAGAGACACAAGAGCACTTCTAAACCCAGGCTGACTGCATGGTAATGTTATGGGCTACCTCTGGACATCACGACGGCCTCATGCATCATCCCTTGAGACGTGCTTCATACAGTACAGTTCACATTAAACTTATTGTGCAGCCAATTAACGGTCAGCTAGCATTTGAGCAGTTAAGGGTCTGCATAGGAATTCTCTTCATCACTGAGATCTGGTCTGGTTGTCTGCTGGTTTCTGTTCAGCTCTGAATGAGTTGCCTAAATATACTTTCAGGTAAATGCTACATGCTACATCTGAAGGGGGAAAACAAACCAGCTAGTTGGCAACTCACTGCAGTTACATAAAACAAATGGGTTGTAAACTGGCTACACGATAACTTTAGTGTGAACTCTACCGTACTCCCATGCAGGTGACCTGTGTTACTGAGCCAACCTGCACCAGACGGTGAAGACATGGCTGTGCTGTGGAGGCTCAGACTCTGGAAGGGAGGGAGGGAGAGAGAGATAGTCCCTGCTGCAGCAGCGCCTCCTATTAAACATGGAGAGGTTTTGATGTTGCTGGTGACAAAGTGACACTGGCCTTCCTCCATGGGCTGATGCAGCAATTGGGGTAAGTGGCTATTCATCAAGTAGAAGGGGGTGGAAGAAGAGGAAAAAAAAACATAGAAATCGCCCATGGTGCCAACTGACAGTTGCCCCCTTCCATCGCACAAAGTCTACTGCCCTGGTCCTGCCCATCCCAATTCCAGCATCACTACGGACAAGTCTGTGGATTGCCACCTCCACCCAGACCCCCAACCCAGCCAGTCCACTCCCCACTCAAGGGGGTAAGCTTGTGCTGTTCTTGTAGGTGGATTGAGATCTGGATTGGAGTGGACATGGCAAACCAGCAGCTGAATGGGCAAGAGAGGCCCAACAGTAAAAAGGCTGGTGAACGTGCCTGGGGTACTGGTGAAAAAATACAAAAAAAATTATTCTGTGAAGTAAAAGATGATGTTTTGAAAACTACAGAACATGCATACTTTAGTTTTGAAAACTACAGAACATGCATACTTTAGTTTGAAAACTACAAAACATGCATACTTTAGTTCTGAAAATTACAGAACATGCATACTTTAGTTGTTTTTTTTTTAATTTCTTTTTATTCAAAGGATGTGACAAATACATGGATTACAGTCATTATCACTAAGTCCAAATGTGTAGATTATTCTCCATGGTACAGTATATTAAAGACAATAAAATAATTGTTTCATAACCTGTGTTTGTGTTTTTCATTCTGCAGTGCCTGAAATTAATAGCTTAATAGGTAATCTACCCCAGATATAAACATTTAAAGGTTTGACTTTCTCCAAGAACTCAAATAGTCAAAGGTCTACCAGATGTGAAGGCTGTGTTCCAAAATCAACAGAAGACTCTCAATCTCTCTGAGTATAAAAAAAAATTAGTTGCGATATGGAGAGGATCAGGGAACAAAGTCCGGGTCTTGTCTGGACAAATGCAGTACCCAGGCTCTCCACTGTGCTTCAAATGTCTGGTATTTATTGTGGAGTTTCGCTGTAAGGGATTTCATATAATAAATATCTGAAACCACCCCCCTCCAGTCTCTCAAAGATGGAACAGCTATAGTTCTCCATCGTTTAGTGCTGGCCTTTTTTGTTGCTAAAATATAGATAGGTAATAGGGTACACTGCCACTAAGGATTGTGAGGTGGAAATATAGATAATAGGATCAATTCGGCCATAAATTCAACCGACTCGTCTAAGTAGTCCGAAACCTCCTGTTGTAATATACAACAAAATGGAGTTAACCGAGGACATGTCCAGAATATGTGGCTCTGGTCAGCATGTCTACATGAACAGTTCCTCCAACATCTGCCATAACTGGGAGGTAAATATTTCGCCAGAACAGCAGGTGAATGAAAAAAACGGCTATGGCACTTCCAGGCAAATTCTCGCCATTTAGTGGAGTGAGTAACTTTGCATGCTAAAGGAGATGCCTGCAACCAATCTTGGTCTGGGATAACTTCAGTCATATCTTTACACCAAGCACTCAAAATGGTAAGCGAGGAATCTCCCATCCCTTCTCTCAGGATTTTGTAGATATGCCCCACTTGGTGTCCCCACAAGTGTCCATTTACATGATCTTCTAAGTATGTCCATGCTATGGGGATGGGGTCAGGTAATTTTGTTATCACCGCTCTCTGACGCAAAATGTAATTTTTAACCTGGGTATACCTATAGATGTCGGTATCCACTAGGCCATAAGTTGCTTTTAGAGTTTCAAATAGAATAATACCTGTTTGGCTGAGGAATTGCCTAAAAACCTGGAGACCCATTCTTCGCCATCTTGCAAAATTATGATCTATAGCAGCTGGGAGAAATCCCTCATCCCCCAAGATTTGTGTATAATTAAAGAAAAGTGCTCTAAAACCTTTATGTGTTTTGAGTTTAAACCATAGCTTCAAAATCTGTGCCGTAAAGGGAGTGTATTCTCTCACAGGTGCAATCTTGGTTACCGTGGAAAGGGTTATCCTAGTAATGTCATATAGCTCATAATGGCAAATTCTAACTCTTTCCAGGGAGCTACATATACAGAGGATAGCCATAAAGCTAATATTTTAAAAAAAGGCTGCCAGAGCATAAAGTTTCAGGTTTGGTAGATTGGCGCCACCGAGAGAAAGCGGGAGTTGCAGTAGGGCCATCCTAATTCTAGGGTATTGGCCATTCCAAATAAAATCGATATAATTTTATCCCATGATTGGAAATAAAATTTAGAGGGAAAAGTAGGAACATTTTGAAATAAGTATAGGAGTTTAGGCAGTACAATCATGCGAATAGTTTCAATTCTTTGAAAAAAGCTTAATGGTAATTTAGACCAACGGGTTAATTCCGATTGGATTTGGACAGAGAGAGGTTCATAGTTTAGTAGTTCCAAATTGTCTAAGTTTTTTGGTATATGAATTCCCAAATATTTCAACTTTGTTTGGTGCCATTTTATGGGATAATTCTTTTTAAGGGTTGGGGACGAAATAAAATATAATGAAAGGAGATCTGTTTGGGCCATATTTAGTTGGAATCCTGAAATGGCTCCAAAAAGGTCTAAGGTTTCCCATAATGCCGGAAGAGAGGTTTCTGGAGCACTGGTAGTAATCAAAGTATCATCAGCAAACAAGAGTACCTTGAGTTCCCGTTGGGCCACTGGGATTCTCTCAGTCTGAGCATTCACCCATATGGCTTCCACCAAAGGTTCAATATAGAGGGCAAAAAGTATCGGGGATAATGGGCAACCCTGTCTTGTGCTTCTTTGTATCGTAATTGGTTGGGATAAAGAACCATTGACACGTATGAAGGCCTTGGGGTGGGAATAAATATTTTTCATCCAAGAAAGAAAACTGTTACGAAAAGAAAATTTAAAAAGAGTGGCCCATAAATATTCCCAATTTACCTTATCAAATGCTTTATCCGCATCTAGGCTTATAATACTAGAGGGAATTTTTTTAGTATGTATATATTCCATTAGTAACATAATTCGGGGTAAATTATCAAACGTACTTCTTGATTTTATAAAGCCTGATTGATCCTTATGTATAAGATGTAACAGAATAGGTTCCAGCCATTTGGCCCATATGGCCATTTATATTTTATGGTCCACATTTAAGACTGAAATGGGGCAGTATGACGATGGAAGAGTAGAGTCTTTTTCGGGTTTTAATAGAGGGGAAAGAACCGCATAGTTCCAGGAAGGTGGAGGGGTTTTGCCCTCTGTCACTGCCCAACAGGCTGGGAGAAAGCTGGGAAGCAGTTGCGGCATAAAGGCCTTATACTATTCCAGGCTAAGGCCATCTGGACCCGGACATTTCAATGGTTTTAAAGCTTTGACCTGTTGAAGTATTTCTTCGGGTCTAATTGGACATTCCAACTGGTTGGTATGTTGCTCTGACAACTTTGGTAATGAAAGTCTATCTAAAAGGTTATATCGCCTCCGGATGGTTTTGGAACTGGTGGGGGCTTTACATAAGTTTCATAAAAAATTGTAAAGCTTGTCTAATTTGTTCTTCTTTATATGCAGTTTATTGGAAATGTTGGTTCTTATTTTTAATATGGTCGAAGTTTGTTTTTTGGCTCTGAGTTTTCTTGCCAAAGCCCTTGCCCCTTGTAGTTGTATTGTCTTAGATAATTCAGGCTCTGGAAAGTTCTATAGTCTAATACTTGTTGTATCTCTTGTTTTAAACCTCTTATTCTACATTGGAGGGCCGAATCACCCTCTCTATATAAGAGTTGGCATGACTCCAAAAGATCTGTTAAAAATTTGAGTCTGGCGTTCATTTTTTTTTTTTTTTGTTTACGAGAAGCATACTCCATCAGTTCTCCACAGAGAACCGCTTTCAATGCGTCCCATTGTATGGAAGAAGAAGAGGTTTCAGGAGACAAATTTTCTTGGATTGCTTGAGGGATGTGCTTCATAAAGTGGTCTCGAAATTCTTGGTCCCGGAGAAGGGAAGCATTGAACCGCCAGAGTCTGAACTTATTTTGTTTACCTAGGTCTATTTTTAGAATTAAGGGGTTATGATCAGAAAGTATTCTGGGTTCTATCAGTATATCTTGAATTAATGTAAGATGTTCTGCTTTTATGAAAAAGTAGTCTAACCTGGAGTAGGTGCCATGCCTCCCAGAAAAATATGTATATCCAGAGTCCAATGGAAAAAGTCTCCGCCAGGCATCTTCGATGCCCAAGTGTGCAAAATCCCCCTTTAAATATTTAGCGGATCCAGAAAGTCTGGATATATTATGATTAGAGGAGTCAAGGTGAGGGTGGAAAGGGACATTAAAGTCCCCACCCATGATCAGTATCCCCTTTAGCCTCTCCATCACCTTCTGTATGACAGTTCGCACCACTGGAAGTGAGGTCTTGGGGGGGAGATAGGTGTTCATCTGAGTCACTGTTTGAGAATAAAGTAATCCTGTGAGAATCACATATCTTCCCTGGAGGTCAAGGTAGGTTTCATGTACCTCTAATGGGGTCGAAGATGGAACTAAAATTACTGCGCCCCTTTTGGTGAGAGGATGCTATCACCGAGTATCTACCTCCCCAATGTAATTTGGAGTGTTCTGACACTGAGAGATGGGACTCCTGTAGAAAATATAAGTCAGCCCGTTGCTTCTCTAAATGCTGCATGATCCTGTAGCGTTTTATAGGTGAATGTAAACCATTCACATTCTGGGAGAAAATTTTTACAGGGACATTAACCATTATCTTCTGGAGAAAATGGTACAATTATTAATGGTGGAGTTTGTTGGATCCCGCACAGGAAAAAAGAACTAGGAAACATTGTATTTATTGGGCACCACCCTCGCTCTGATGGTCTTATTACACCAAGCAGAGCAGTATCAGAGCGAGCGGCCTCCTTAAGTGTATCCGCCCTTTCGAGAGCAACCCCTCCAACCTTAACCAGGGGAACTACATTCTTGGAGAAAAGTCTGTCACCATCCATTTTTAAAAAGAACAATAGAATTTTAACTAACTAATACAACCAGAACAGATTTACATAACCAAATCTCTTAACTAACTATACACAATTTGTCTTCCACAGTTGGAGGAGACATAACAGTCTCACACCCGA
This sequence comes from Neoceratodus forsteri, assembly GCA_016271365.2. Taxonomy (NCBI): domain Eukaryota; kingdom Metazoa; phylum Chordata; order Ceratodontiformes; family Ceratodontidae; genus Neoceratodus; species Neoceratodus forsteri. The sequence goes on from CM057456.1 coordinate 1,207,198,357, forward strand.
GTCCCACGGTGATTGAGATCCGACCACCCTCGGAAAGTGGGGCATCCTCCCACCTAATGTGGATGAAGACCCACCAGAGAGGGAACACCCCCTCTAGGAACAGGTCTCACCGTGAGAGTAAGAACTGATCCTGAAGTGGTTACAACATGGCCAATAAAGCCTTAAGTATTTAAATCATTATGTAAAGGGGAAGAAAAAAGGAGGAGGAGCTCTCTGCCCACCCATGAGACAGAAAGCCAATTCTCCTAGGGCAGCTTTCCAGAATAGAATGGGGCCAGGATGTATATAATTAAAATACAACCTAAAGAATACAGTACCATATAGGTTTGTTCGTCTACTACATTGTATTACAGATCAGATTTATGAGTGGTCAACCTAAAGGTCATTTAATTCAATTTCTTCATGGAAGGGGAAAGAGAAGGAAGGGAGAGAAAGAAAAAAGGTGGGGAGAGGGGAAGAAGTAAACAATAATCTCAGTGGGCGAGTTCTCCGATCAGAGATGCGAGCCGTTGTTCAAAAACTTCTTTACATATGGAAACATAACGAGCAATGTCTCCTGCGTTCCCTAGGCCCAAGTAAAACTTCAGACGAAACTCACTATTGGGATATAACCCTAGGGTCTTATAGAAGCCCCCCCCCTTGTAGACCACCCAACATAGTCTCTCCCTGAAGCTCCATGCTCGATGAATACCCTCTCTCCCCTCCCCTTGTCGTCCCTCTACCCCGACCCATAATGGTTAACATTTAGCTAAAATAAAAAAAAAAGGGGGGGAGCCACTCTGAAAGAGTATCAAATGTCACTGTCTTAAGGTCAATGTTTGGTGTAGCCCCCCCAATATGAAGATGCGTTGCAGCCATGCTTTTGAAGTTTCCTGGCCATACAAGTCACTGATTGCCAAATATATAAAGAAGCATTCTCAATGTCCCTCTTGATAAAAGAAGTTGGTGAAGTAATACAGAGACACAAAAGTTTTCCTTGTCGCTGGCTGGGATGAGAGAAGGGGAAGCAACTTAGAACCTGACAGTGTACAGGGGGGCACCATAGCACTCCTCTGACCTCACTGCGTAGACATATATTTAATATTGAATGTGCATTTACTATTGTAGCTATGAGGCCTAAAGAGGAGCAATAACCTGCCCCCCGCCTCTTCAACCCCAACCCACCGGTGGCGCATCCCCTCAAATCCTCTTCCAGTAAGCAGTACCTCCAGAAAATTCTAGTGTGTCTGCAACATAGGATTCCTCAACTGGCGGACCCTATCAATCTCTGAAGATGGGGATCTCCCAATTTAGCAAGATGTTTCTCTTGACTGTCAGATCTAGAAGGCCCAGACGAGTCCCTCGGTGCAAATTTAGGATCATTCTGGGAAAGGATCCCACGTTGAAGCAGGTCTGTCTTGGCCTCTGTCATCATGTTATAGGTGATGGGCCCAGTTGGAAACATTATTACCAATTCGGCGGGGTATGGGGTACAAAACTTCAAGTCTTTGGCCCGGAGGAGGGGAAACAAGAGAGAGTATTCTCAGCACATACGTTGGGTTGTTGGCGCATAGTCATTATCAAAAATGATGTGATTGTTTCCCAGCATAAGTTTTTGTTTGCGCCACGCTTTAAGTAGAAGCTGATCTTTTTGATTAAAATTGGCAAATCTTATCACAAAGGATCTTGGTCTGGCTCCTGGTTTAGTGGGTCGGGGGGCCAATGCCCTATGTGCCTTTTCAATATCAAGTTGAAAATCAGGGTCTAATTCGTGAACCAGATGTAGCAGTTGGTCTGCAAAGGCTGTGGGGTCGTTCCCCTCCTCTCCCTTTGGGATCCCATACACCTGAATATTCTTTCTCCTACCCCGGTTCTCTGCATCTTCCTGTCTCAAGGAAGTGTAAAGCTGTTCTTCTGCCAGGGCTCGTACTGTTCTCTCTAGGTTGCCGATCTTGTCCATATTTTCAGAGATTTGGGCATCTGCCTCTGCAGCCCTTGTCTGTACGTCTCCCAGATCTGTGCGCATCTCTTTAAGCGCATCCCTCATCTCCGAACGAAATTCGGCTATAGCAGAGAGGATTGCCTCAGAAGGGGAGTCAGTAGGCATACTGGTTTTTGTTATTTGTTTATGTTGCTGTTGCTTTTGCTTGTCCCATTTGCCTCATCTGGTTTCTGAGTGGGTGGTGGGACAGGCCGCGGTGTCCGTATGCAACAGGCCACAGTCTTCATCATCAGGTAGATCGCGTAGGGGTAGGTAGCGATTGCGACCGCGTTCGTGTCGTGCCATGCCCCGAGGGGAATATTTCTGACAGAAAGTGCCTCCTGATAGATTCTGGTAACTGGAAATGAGTTGGTATTTGGTATTGGGTCGGATTTGTGAGGAGGAAATGCCTCGTTAGCTCGGTGGGACAGTATTCCAATTCCCCAAGTGCTTACGGTGCCATGCTAAAACCAGAAGTCCCGCATACTTTAGTTCTGAAAACTATAGAACATGCATACTTTAGTTTTGAAAACTACAGAACATGCATACTTTAGTTTTGAAAACTACAGAACATGCATACTTTAGTTTTAAAACTACAGAACATGCATAATTTAGTTTGTTCTGCATTTTAAATCTGCCCATTCCTCCTTCTCTTCCTCCACCCTCCAAAATGTATGGCCAGTGGAGCTAAACATTCTGTCTTACTGTAAATATTCAACTCAGTCAAGGTTTTCTCCTCACCACCTTTCACCACCAGTCTATTTGCTGCGAGGTCAAACGACTGCACTCAACTTCAATTCAACTTATTTAAATGTATTTATTGGAAAATAAGTTGAGCACAAGCCTCATGTACAACTGCATCAAGTACAGCTGAGAAAAATTACACCTAGTAATCACAAGAGGCAACAAAATAAATAGGATAACATTAAAAACATGTGTTGCCTAACACAGTATCCATTAGAAACATTTGTAAAGATTAAACAGTGTACTGAGGATCAAAGACTTAACGTTGGACACAATAACCAACATTTGCAGATTCTGAGATCTTTGTAGTAGGAACTATGAAAGGGCTGTTGCAAACCTGAACGAGGAGCAGACAGCTTTCATCTCCTCTTGTAACTCCTTACAGAGCTCACTGTTTTAGAGCATATTCTTGTATCAGAATGCAATACCTTGGATTCCACTTCCACTGAAGCCTTTCATAATCCCCCTTGATAAGAAGGCAGCTTGTTAGTAATTTAGGGTTGGAAGGAACTCAGGGTCCATCATGTCCATCAGTCCTGCTTCATAAGCAAGTATGAACCTAACAGGCAACTGTGTACCAGTTTCCAGGAATTCCCTATGACTCTACTACCCAGGGTACCTAGTGATTCCCTTGGGAAGCAGAAATGTTTTCAGGTTTACCTTAAAGTCCTGTCCTGCCTTCATGTCTGCTGTCTCTGCTGGTAGGCTGCTACACAGGTTCACCACCATGTAACAGAAAGATGCCTCTTAATATCACTGCTCAATTTGCACTCTCCGAGCTTCATGATGTCTTCCCACAACCTGCGCTGCTAGACACTAGATCAAACATCCCTGACTTGTCAATACCCTTGAGTATGCTAAACAAGTTATTGCAAATCAGGTGAAAACCTGCTAGAACTCCTTGCTTGGTTCCCATAACAAACTTAAACGGCAGGCCCAGACCCAGAATGTGTACATCTTTACTGTCAAATACCCATTCGCTCTATTTTGATTCAAAATGTATTATCCATTATGAACTGTTGATAATACAGTTGCCACACAAGAATTCATAGTAAAACTACATGTCCAGTAAAACAGATTATCCAACATGCTTCCAGATCCAATATACCACAGGCATAACCAGAAGCAAAATTCTGACCACACACTTGCATGCAAGGGGCTGAGTATGTCTTTTTTTTTAAAGTTTATTGGATTTTCATAAAGTTATATATATTGAACAAAAAAGGATCTGTACTCTCTATGTCACTACTACATTAAGTCAGTAACACAGTGAGAGTTCTTCGTACCAACAATCTTACAGGAAATGCAAGTGGTCACTGTGGCTTATGAAAGCACAAAATAACTTTAAATTTGTTTTCTCTATGTGCCCACAAGTGGGAAATAAATGGCATTTTGATTCTGTCACTGTTTGTAAGACTGGCCAAACAAATGAAAATTGCATTTGGTTTGGACGGAAAGGAGATTTTTACAAAAAGAAAATCCAAGATGATTACCTTCTCTTTGACATAGCTTCAATACATGAAGCCACGGTCTTTTCATGTTTATTTTTACCAAATAAATTTAGCTATGCCATGCTTTATGAGTCACCCCAAATCCATTTGCTCATTCCTGCCTCAGCCAGGCTACCGCCCATTATTATTTTCACTGTACTACTTCTGTTTGAGAGCCAAGCAAGTTACTGTAAATCAGGCAAAACCTGTGCAGGTTCTACATCTGCTCATCACTGCCCAGACTTAGGGAACTCAGATTATTCTTTTTGCTAACTGGTTCCAGCGCAGCACAAAAGGCATCTAATCACATACAATAAGTTACCAAGGTACCACATAACAGCTTGAGTATTAGTAGTATTAACCCCCGCACCAAATGAAACCTCTATCAGACCCCTCCTACCTTCTTTTTAAATGTCCCTGACTTCCTGCATTTCCATTCCTTTTACCCCCATTTCATCCATACTGGCTGTGGGGTGGGGAACTGGGCATGCATCAGAGCTTGTCAAGTCTTGACTTTTTTAAGATAAAAAAGTGCATGGAATATTGCTGCACTGCCGGAATCCTTTTCACTCTGTGGTAGAGTACAGTAGAAGGGAGACTCGTTATGACAATGGGTGGTTATCATCAATGAATGCACTTATTAGCTGACCAGTGAGTGAAACTGGAGAGAGCTTGGGACTAGTTATGTATGGGCACCCTTTGCAACTTGATACCCTTATGTGAACCACAATTGATTTTCAGAGCAAATTCAAGCGACAATCAGACAACGCCCGAACCAGCATGTCTGACACAGACACGAGGTACAACAGTTTTTAAGGGGGCAGCACCCCCTCCCTGCATCGAATGGCACCACTGAGATACAGAAACCATGCAACCAGATTCAGGTTCGAAAATGAAAAACATGATATAGCCGCTGAAGGAAAAGACCATTACCGGCACAGACAACAGCAAAAAAGGTGCACAATGGAACCAGCAACGTGGATCAAGAATGGGCGCAGATGAAGAAAATTTAAGATTAGGAAAAACGCCATGTGGTCAAGTACTACAGTTGCCAGAATGATCTACACTGGTCTATAATGATGCTTAGTATAGCTCTTTGTCGAGGAAGCCAGTTTGTATTTAAATTGGAATTTTTTATTTTTTTTATTTTACTGCCTTCTTATATTGATGCACCACTGAGCACTGTCATTGTAATCAGGACAGTATACAAGCATACTAACGGCAGAGAACAGTATCCCTTGAAAAAGAGCACCAACTCATACAAAACGTTGAGCACTTGACTCTGCAGTCCTATGTTTTCTCTCCCTTGGCACTTTAATCAAATCTGAATTTCTACAACGTTCACCTCAGCAAGACTGCTCTTTGAATGGTAAGGACGTTTGTGCTGTTTGTTGGTTTGCCCTGAATCCTTAGAGGTGAAGAATTTAGCCAGCTGGTACTGCGGCTTCAGTCTCCACTAGGGCTGCTTCCATCTCTGTGGGCATAAAAGGACCACCCCCCCTTAGTAGCATGCTTTTGTGACTATCATGGTGATTGATGTGAAGGAATTCACAGTGATCCTAAACATCTCATTCTTGATCAAATAAGCATTTGCTTTGAAGTCAATGCGGTTTGTGCCTGCCAATGGGGCAGCCTCCACCTTCTGTGGGATCTTTTGAGATAAGGAGGAAGTGTGCAGTCACACACATCAGCATATGGTTATCTCAGCTGCCACAGCCCAGGCCAAAGGATCGGCTAAATCAAGAGTAATCTGAAGCTGATGCTTAGTACCTGGGCAACCCAAGTCCTGGATGTCCATGATGTCCTACTGGTTATAAACCAGCAGGAGGGGCATAGGTCAGAATAGACTGGGGTTGTACCGAGCTATCAGGACTGTAAAGCTGGCCTTCCTGATGCCCAAGGATGCTGCCACATAAACTTTAGAAACATAGACTGACAGCAGATAAGGACTGCTTGGCCCACCTAGTCTGCCCATTTCCCTACCTACAGGATAAGCTGCAGATCCTAGTTAACCAACAGCCTATTTCTTCCTACCCCCTATAAGAATTGCCTTATGTCTGTCCCATGCATCCTTGAATTCTCCCACAGTTTTAGACCCCACACCTCCTCAGGAAGGCTGTTCCATGTGTCCACCACCCTCTCTGTGAAAAAATACTTCTTCACACTGCTCCTGAGCCGTCCCCCCTTTATCTTCAATTGTGCCCCCTTGTTCTTGCTCATCTCTTTTTCTGAAAGATGCTACCCTCTTGGACTTTGTTGATTCCACTAAGGTACTTAAAAGTTTATATCATGCTCCCCCTCTCCCTCCTTTCCTCAAGGGTATACATATTAAGTTCCTTTAGTCTCTCCTCATATGGCTTCTCTTGCAGACCCTGCACCATTTTAGTTGCCTCCTCTGGACCGCCTCCATCCTGTCTATGTCCTTGCAGAGATGGGGTCTCCAGAACTGGACGCAGTACTCCAGATGGGGTCTCACCAACTGTCTGTACAGAGGGATAACAACTTCCTGTTTTCCGCTGGTGATGCCTCTCCCTATACATCCCAGTATCCTCCAGCCCTCCTTACTGCCTTCTCACATTGCTTGCCAACCTTAAGGTAATCTGATATTATTACTCCCAGGTCCCTTTCCATTTTTGTGGTTGTTACTACCTTCCCCCCAACCCACTGTGTAATCTTCCCCTGGGTTTTTGTTTACTAGGTGCATTATTTTGCACTTCTTTGCACGGAATCTAAGCTGCCATACTTCTGACTATTCCTCCAACCTTGCCAAGTCCCTTCTCGTCCTTTCCACACCTCCTTGTGTATCAACCCTATTTGTGGCTAAAGTGTTCATGCTTCTTACACAACTTGTCTTGGATTTTGGATGCTCTCCCTGCATCCTGGCCTTACAGTACACTGCATGTGCAACTAGACTGTCATGTGATAGGGTGTGGGGGAGGGGCACTAGGTGGCTGAAGACCAACTGGCAAGGGACAGATTGTGAAATAGCAGTGTGTCACAGGATGTCAGAGAATACTTAGCATTTATCAGGCTGAGGGAGAAGAATGTCACTGGACTCCAGGTACTACTCTGTATGGGATAACATACGGAGTGTACCAGTGAATGGCAGGGGCTGCTTGTCATGGAGCAGGGTGTCTGAAAAAGGACCAGTTTGGTGAAGTCTTCGTCTGGGTTTAAAAGAGTGCTCTACTCAACAGTGGTGTTACCCAAACTTTGGTGCCCCTTTCAAAGCACTGGTGTGCAAGAAAAGTTCTGTTTCTGTATTTTGTTTTATTATATGGTTAATACTAGGACTCCCCACCCGCCATGACCGAGCACTAATAGTACAAGACTCCCCTGCGGTCAGCCATCTGATAACATGGCTGATAGGCCAAGCCACTGGGGGCATCTATGTGCCAGTGAGCTTTTTCAGTGACTATTTATTTAATAGAGTGCATTATCATGCTTATTCTACCAATACCGATCGTGCTGAGGTGGCATGATCTGTACCGTAGAATAAGCGCTAAACCATGCAATCTATTAAATAATTACAGGAAAGCTTGCCATCCCCCAACCCCAACAACTTTGTCAGTCAGGTCATCGGAGGGCTGGCCATGGTGGAGTCTGGGACCAACAGTGCTCAGTCATGGCAGGCGGGGGCAGAGTTTCAAACACAAATGAAACAAACTACAGAAATGTAGTTGATGAAAAAAATTATTTTTGTTTGTGAATTGTCTAATCAGGACCTCAATGTCTCTTACGATTTCTCCAGGGGAAACAGGGTTCCCCTTTGAGATAACTTTAATTCTGCACTGAGCAATCGTTCAAACCCTGAGGAACACCAACATTCAGGAAGAGTCAGGGGACTGTTTACTTTAAAGTTGCAGTTCCCACCCTTTGTGACTCTGTGCTTCCATCCTACATAATGCCTAAGCATATACATATATTTTTTGCACTTTTTCGCCACTTGTTTAAGAAGGATATCCAAACAGATGCAGTAACATGTTTAAAGTGGGATCCTACTGTTACCCACATGAAGGTTAAGTGCCTTTCTCAAGGTTACACCACAAAGAAGTGACTCTGGTGAGATCGCGTCATATACCAAGCATGTCTCCTGTCCAAGAAAGCCACGCTTGGTCTTACTCCACCAGGTGTCTGCTCTATGTTCCATCAAATAGCTCCTCCCAGGCTGACCAGAGGGTCGCTAAACACCCAATACAAAGTCCCCTACAGCCGCACAACCCAAGGGCAATGGTCTTTTATGTACTGTCTGCCGAAGTGGCTAAGCTCACTCCCAGCTGACCTTCTATCCGAACCCAAGTTAGGACCGCTCAAGAAAAAACTCCGTTCACACTTATCGAGCCGCATGATATGCTCTTGCCCCTAGTAATTACTAGTCCCTGGCTTCGGGCACGTATCCTACATTACCAGCACCCTGGCCCTTCCTGTTTTTGCATACCTCCCCCTACCCAACCACTGGATCCCTGCCTTAACCTTCCCCCCTCTTACAAAGGGCTGTCTGGCACACCCAGCTCCCTGAACAGAATCCTGCCCCTCCCCTTCCCTACTCCTCATGTTCTACCTAATCCTTTTGTCTGGCACTATGCCTCCTTCCACAATAACCTTCCCAAGAATGTCTTACCACTGCTCTAAATGAAACCTATAACTACCCGTTTGTCTGTATGTCAATCCGAAGGCCCTAATTACCTGCCAATCAGATTGTTATGAGTTATGATTTACCTACTGTATGTTGTTATGTACTGTATGTTGTTGACTACTTGCCTTTGTAATCCTTAATTCAATTCTTAATGTATTTTCTCCCTCTTGACGTGGAACCTTTGTATATGAGCAGCTAGTTCAAAGGTTGTAATCCCAGACTTGAATAAATAAATAAATCTGAAACTGGACCTTCTGCTTCCTAAGCCTATGCACTAACCACTAGACCACACTGCACATTTTATTACTGTCCAAACCACTCAAAGTACAACCAGTATTGAAACCATCATTACAGCAAGTAGAAACTGAAGAATGAGTGGATGAAAAATGAGATAACACAGTGGCAAAGAAATGTTTATTTCAGCCGGCCCGGCGGCGCTGAGGGTTGAGGTGCTGGATGCCACACGTCACGCTATGCCGGTGACCCGGGTTTGGGAACAACCTCGGTCACTGGGGTGCTGGCATGGGAGGGGAGGGTGGGAGCAAGATCGAGTGTTGGCTCTCCTCTCCTCTCCTGGGTAAGGGGTGGGGTTGCCCGCCTGTAGTCCTGCCGTCACCAAATGAAGGTTCAGTGCCAGCACAAGCAGTCAACGGCATGACTGGAAGGGAGGGATGTCCCAAACAGCATGCACGTGCGTGTCTCCACACATACGCGCTACGTCGGGGATGCGTGTGTGTAGGGGCCAGGAGAAAATCCACAAAAACCCAGAAACTACATATGAAAAGAAAAAAGAAAGAAATGTTTGTTTCATGCCAGAAGAAGCTCAACTGTGCAGAAAAAATCTCTTCATAAATGCACCTTAGCAGTGCGTAGCAATTTACAGTAACAAAGTCATTAAGAAGAAAATATCAGTGTAACATAAGCCGTCTGGCCTAGGAATGGCTTTTAGGAAATGACACAGGATATCACGGAGTAAAATACTACGCATACTTCAGTGTGCAATTTTAAATTACAAATCAGACTGGTGTATATAACTGCACCTGATGCTTGTACGGAGCCTGGATTATACCCCTGAAAAATAATCCCCCCTCCAAATTAAGAATACTGATGTTTTGCGTACCTGTGTGTTGCAACGAGATGCATGTAACGTAAAGCTGACACTGAAAAACAGTTTTGCAGATTTGACACAGGAGCACTAAGAGCCACTGTCTTTCTGAACTGCCCCTGCTGTAGCATGCCACAAAGCACTTACAGTACCTGCAGTAAGAATTTTCCTTCCTGTAGTTCTTCCCCAGACTGTGCTGTTATACAGTTGTCGTGAATGCTGTTCCCATCTGGCTTTTTGCAACTGGAAGATTTTAGTGCAACTGCAGGAACACATTAAAAAAAAAAAGGAAACATTTTGTTAGTCAATAAAAAAAAGACCATAACACACTTTTAACAACAAAATGTACATGTTTTCATGATGACAAGGGTGTAGCCATGACTTAGGAACTGGTTGGGGGGGCACACCAAAGACGACAGCCATAAGACACAACTGGGCATGCATTATGCTGATCTAACTGCACACACAGGGGCACATGATGCATGACACACCAGGCAGAGTGCCTTCTTACTCTTTACTTTAGAGTCCGGATGGTTTATTTAATTCTTAAAGGTAGCAGTCATGTCTGTAATGGTAAACAGGAGTTTTTAAAGAAGGCATTGAAACAATGTGCCATATCCAGATTGCCAGCACTTTTTTTTTCACTTGTGCATTAGGTGAGCAATAAGACACAACAGGGTGTGGGAAGTTATGTGGTAGACGCACAGACAGATGCAGTGTGAGGCACAAGGTTTTTACATCAAGTGCCTTCTGCACCTGGAAGTGGAGTTATAACTGCAGACACACTGGCATGTTTTACTGACTTATAAAATGGGTAAACTGGGATCATTATAGAAGAGAAAAAACACTTTTTTATTTAAAACGGGTGTTTTCTTTGGATAAAAGTAACTCTTAGTCCATCCCACCTATCATTAATCTTTTCACACACTCAGCAGATGGAATGCTTGTTTATCATGGAATGCAGGAATTCAAACCTCTGCAGAAGTCTACTGGCAGAATGTTCACCTCTTGCCATGCAAACCCACACCCAACTGAAGGACCCAATAAAGCTTAGGATTCAGTTTTATCTGGGCAGGGTTAAGCAGTAAAGATCTCAGGTACAGTAATTAGGTAGGTAGGTAAGGACAGGAAAGGGGTTTGGGGTACGAAAGAAGCTGCAGAAAGCAAGGATATGAGCAGTACTTGTGTAAGAAACGGATTATACAAGGAAAGAATATTTAATTTTTTTTTTTGTTTTCACTGAGCCTGTGTCTGTGTTCCATGTTGTTGAGCCTCATGTTTAACACTAGACCCTGAGCACATCCAACAGCTTGTTTTCATCAAGCATAACGTGCCATTACTTGCGTACAAATACAAGTTACTCTCATAAAAACAGAAATACAGTCACTCAAGTCTGCTTTTGCCGACTATTTTTATTTATGACATTAACCTGCATATTTTTCCCTATGCTTCCTTCCTATTTAATCCGGGCACCTTCATTATAATAAAATTAAATATATTAACTTTTTCTGAACCAGCTGTATCGTCTATTCTTGTTGTTTTCATACATATTATTATTATGCTTCTTAGAAACAGCAAAGATGTTGAACAAAAACACAGCTATAACAGCCTCAACATGAACAAAACCCAGTGGGTACTAATAACTTGCTTCTCGTGTTACGACTGCACATCAATGAGGCTGCGAAACTAAATGCATTGCAGAGTGCACCACTCACCACTCCACTTTTGCCTAAAGCCTACAAAAACAACATTCCTAAAATCTTCTTGCTTCCACGTTCACAAATCACCTCACTGGGTTTCAGAACTGCAAAGTAACTAAAAAAGAATTTCTATTACGGGAAGAAAATGTTGCATTAATAAGAGGCCTTAAATAAGGGAAAACAGGACCACAGGATTTCAAAGCAAAAGAAACATACAAAACAATAGTCTGAGATGATTAAGCAAGAGCCTCAACATAGCAAGATAAATGAAGATGGTCACGGAGTATGCTCAGAAATTTATCTCACTCATTTTGGCCACACTGAACATGCTCAGAAATGTATTTCCACATGGTAGATGCCATTTATTTGCGGGATTTTAGTTAATACAGTTTCAGTAGTTGGTCTTTTATGCCGAGCCATCGAACAGATGCACAGTTTAAATTTTGTACTTTTTCCTTTTGTAGTTTTTTTGGTTGTTGTTACCATTTCTATATTGCAAAACCATCTAAACATGATGCATAAACTGGATATGACACAGGCTTCCTTATATAATACTTATGGTCATTTGAGGGTACTGGTCTATTGCTACCTCACTCATGGCTTCATCACTCGTGAGATAAATATCTTAAGTCAGCCTATGTCATAGTCACTATTTATTTAAACCTGCTGTACAGAAATCTTAATAAAAATACAATGGAAGCAAGGTGGGAGGGGGTTTCTGACCACCAAGAAACCCCCCACTGGCTACGCCTGTGGAGGCATGTCCTAGCTCCACAGTGCATGGTTCTAACTACTCAAAGTCTGCAAATATCAGCATCCAGATTTATTGTCTATCGGGCCTCAGACTGTGGATGTGTGTAGAGAATAATGCAAGGGCAACCATGCACAACAAGGCCGCGTTTCCAGTGAGGGGTTCTGATGACGCTACAGAGACCTCGAGAGAAAAGCTTGAGACGTTCCTGATTTCACCAGAATCCCAAGATGGGGGGCCGGGGGGAGTTATTGATGGTTGCCCATGTGTTATTTTGTATCAGTATATGGTTTTAAACATAAAAAACAATTTTTTCTTCCCTATAAATCTTTGACTTAATTTTTCATCTTTAAAGAAAGCCATCCACACCCTCATTCAGATGCTGAAAATCTACCTGGGTGAGGGGCTCTGTAGGTTTCTGATTTTTGAAATGAAGAAAACAACAAAAGATTCTGTATTTGAAAGGGTCTGGAAAGTTTGTGTGTGTGTGTGTGTGTGTGTGTGTGTGTGTGTGTGTGTGTGTATAAAGTAAAACAACAGGTGACACGAGTTTCCATTCTAATTTAAAAAAGTTGTTGTACCACAGAACGTTACAACAGCATCCTATGACCTGTGGTGCAAGTAAGTAGTAATACCCAACAGGGTGGGCATTGTTGGCTTATAACGGACTGCCCAGGAGTGTAATGAGGCCCAACGCCACAGGCGGAGGGCCTTATAGCCCCATGGAAGATTCGCTATATCCCATAACACCCACCCTGGAGGGTATTATTACACTTAGAAAATGGGCTATAGCTGTAATGGTTTGGAAAACTATAGAAGAATAAATATTTGTATATAAAAATATATAAAAAAAAACAAAAAAGTAACTTCAAGTAAAATAATCCTTGTAGTACTGGAATGAGCACAGGATGGCGCTGCCGTGTTTGTGTGTGTGCCATGAGCTTGTGCTCTGCTTTCTTTTTCCTCACACTGAGATAGGACAGCTGCTTCTTCAGCTTGTTGCCTCGATTTGTGTCTCCCTTGTCCCTCAGTCACACATGGAAACAGAGATGAGAGCTGTTTATTTTACTTCGTATTGCCTGCTTATAGGTATTTCAAGATAAGTACCTGTTTATTTTTCCTGTTGTTGTGTTCTGAAATGTGGCACTGCGCAACTCTGGAACTCAGTGTAAAAGTATCTTGAGAGGGAGAGCGACTGCGCTCAGTAAGGAAATGTAAGTTATTAAGAAAGAAAAAAGTTTAGTCTTATCGTAGATTTATTTTGGACTGTGCTGCGACAGTGTATACAGAAGTCTGTCTCGCTAAGCGAGCGGGGGAAAAATGGCAGAAGGTGGGTTTTGATTTCGGAGTGCTCAAGGATAGTGTTAGTCACAGGGCAGTGCCAACTGGAACTTGTTTTTAACAGGGCCGTTGTTAAGAAATAACAGCCCGGATACCAGGCTGTTTTAGTCAATCAGAATGCTAGTTTTGTTTTACCCATTATCTAGCGGCTTTTTAGTTAGGATGGAAATGCTATAACACTTTACACAGCAGGTTATAAGAGCACTGTCAACCAATCAGAATGCTCAAATCCCCCGTGCGTGAGACATTCTGATTTGGCAAACTGTGTCCCACGTGCAGCTGCCCAGAAAGCAGTCAGGTTTGTAGCATTTTTTTTTGTAATAGTAAAATGACAGCATTCCCTCAACCTACATCACATTAATGTAATATATTCTATGAAGTTGCATATTGCAGTATATTTTCACTTGAGAAAGTCTGGTGACAGGCCAGCCCGCAGGTACAGTGGTAGCACTACTGCTTGTGATGCAGATGACAGGAGTTCAGGAGTGAACTCAGTGGATCAGAAGGTCAGCCAGGGGAGGAGGACTGAGCATCCATAGGACTACTCTCCTCCTCGATAGAGTGTGTGTGTGTGTGTGTGAGCCCGGTACCTGGCCTCTAGGGAAGCTGGGGAGGCAGTTCAGGACCGCCACAGAGCACGGGAGAACTGCAGTTATCAATGCACTTTGCGCAGGAGCATGTGGCATGCCATATAGCATGCATCATGACATTACTGAATGTTCCACCCTCTTGAGGAGAAAACACCAACTAGCAGTATGACACCAGGCACCCGTAGGCCCCGCAACTGACTATTTTGGGACCACCATCAGAACTGGATCCTGTTCGATGGTGATGGGGTGGTGGGGTTGGGGAGCGCTCCCCCCAGGGTGGGTAGGCCCTTAGGGCAGACAGCTGGCAGGTACATCCCAGTGGATTTAGGGGTGATGGGGATGGAATGTCCAGGGGCATAGAAGCCAACTGGAGGGGAGAAAAAGAGAAACAAGAGAAAGTTGGGTGACAGAACAGATGAGCTTCACTGCTCTCCCATCCTAAGAACAAGGTTGAAACTACTCAAACTGCAATGGTGCAACAGATGGCTCAGTGGGATATAGTAACACACTGCTGCACTTAAGACTACAGTAAACAAATGCATGTCAGCATACTATGCTGGGGCGACCATGAATGTTGCTAGCAATCCAGAACTCGCTCACCGTATGCCATCTGTGCATCACTGATTGCAATCAAGCATGATACAGCTGAGATGGCAGTGTAGCTCTGTTGTTACAGAAGGGCACTGTATGAAACAGGAGCTTACAGTCTGAAATACCTCCATAGGCGCTGCTTGACTCATTATTTGACCCTAAGCAAGTTACCGTGTGCTTGACCTCCCCATGTTTCAGTCTTCATAGAAACAGAGAAACACAGACATTGTCAGCAGAACAAAAAAACCGTTGGTCCATAGAGTGTGCCCTGTCTTGTTTGTTTCCCTACCTTAAACAGCTAAGCAGGACCTCATTGAAAACAAGATGTTGCATTTTAGTTAGGCTATAATGTTAAATAGACTGGAAAAAAACACTAATTATTGCAGCCCAAAGCCTATAGGTCTAAACTTAGTACTTTTCAAAGGCTCTTCTGTAATAAGATATTCAGATGAGTGCATTTCTTTCAACATGCATGTTCTGTATGCACGGTCTAGACAGACTAACAGAAGGTTGAGGGTTCTAGCCCCACACCAGGTATTTAGGGGTACTACCCATAACTGACACTGTAGAGCAGTATGAGGGGGATGCTGCATTGTTGAGGTGCGCCGTCCTTTGGAGGAGACATTAAACAGAGGTCGCTTCTGCCATGTTTGGTCACTGTCCAAGTGGGAAGTAAGTAAAGGATGCCAGAGCACTTGTCGAAGAGTAGGGAGTTTCCTGCATGACCAATATCCCACCATCAATAAAACATGTCTATATAAACGCTACCCCCGACACCTGGAAACAAGCTATCACAGCTTAAAGGAAAACTACACTCTGATGTCTTGTAAATATTGTTTCCATGTCAACAAACAACTCTTGTTATGTGACTGTTAGGATATATGTGATTGCTTTAGTTCATTTTCACTGTCCATACTAGTCCCTGTAACTATCATGGGAGTTTCCATTTTGTGGTTGTTGAAATCTCTTTGCCTCTGATAAAAGTGTTAGTACATGAGAACAGGATGTGTCAGCACCCTTCAGACTCCACAGTATGCCTGCCTGCTTAAATAGAGTTCAGCTAAGCAACTTGCAGCAAGGTGTGAATTACCAGGTTTACCTTACTTTGCAAACTTAGTTACACACAGATACACAGAACTGTGATGGCAGAGAAAGGCACCACGGCCCATCTAGTCTGCCCAACACCCTAACTCCCCCCTTCTGTTATGCTTCCACCCTCTTTTCCCAACCCCTTAAATCTATCTCAAGCCCTCTTGAACCCCTCCACCATTTCAGCTGCCACTACCTCCTCTGGCAGCTTGTTCCAGGCCTCCACCACCCTCTCCGTGAAAAACTGCCCCCTGACATTACCTCTGTATTGCCCACCTTTCAGTTTGAGGCTATGTCCCCTCGTGTTCACTTCCTTCTCCAATTTGAACAAGCTGCTACCCTCTACCTTATTTATTCCCTTCAGATACTTAAAGGTCTCAGTCATGTCCCCCCTCTCCCTCCTAGTCTCCAGAGGGTACAAATTCAGCCCTCTCAATCTTCTCTCATAGGGTACATCCTACATCCCTCGTACCATTTTGGTTGCCCTTCTCTGCACCCTCTCCATCAGCTCAACATCTCTTCGTAGGCGAGGCCTCCAGAACTGCACCCCATACTCCAGATGTGGCCTAACCATGGTTCTGTATAATGGCATTAGCACCTCCCTCTTCCTGCTATTAGAACCCCTTGCAATGCAGGCCGACATTCCATTTGCCTTTCCCACCGCCCTGCTACACTGGCTGCCCACCTTGAGGTCAGGCAATACTATAACCCCAGGTCCCTTTCTGTTTCCTTCTCCTTAATCAGCAACCCCCCAAGGGAGTAAGTTTCCCTCCTATTCTTCCTCCCCAGGTGCATCAGCGAGCACTTTTGTGTATTAAACTTCAATTTCCAACTGTCAGACCACCTCTCCAGGTGCCGCCTCATGGCTTGCACCCCACTAGGTGAATCCACCCTATTGCAGACCTTTGTATAGTCTGCAAACAGGCACACCCGTCCCTCCAGACCCTCTGCTAGGTCACTAACATAGATGTTAAAGAGTATTGGTCCTAGCACTGACCCCTGTGGCACCCTGGTCACCGCCCATTCCCTGGAATGTGTCCCGTAACCACTACCATCTGACTCCTTCCTTCAACCAGTTTCCACCCACGGGTGATCAGTTATCCACCCCTAGTCTGTCCAGCTTATGTACCATTCCACCATGCGGGCGGTGTGAGAGGCCTCACTGAAATCCAGACAGGCCCACGTCCACTCCTCCTGGTCCACTGTCTGTGTCACCCCATCAAAAACTATCAGGTTAGTCACTTGGTGAAGCCATGCTGTCTGTCCTCCTGCATGCCATTCATCTCCAAGTATTCTATCAACCTGATCTTAAGTAATGTTCCCATTACCTTCCCCACCACCGAGGTAAGACTAATAGGATGGTAGTTTTTGACCTTATCCTTCCGCCCCCCCCATGCAATGCGACCACCTCTGCCCTCTTCCAGTCCATTGGCACCACCCCTGTGACCAAGGACAAGTTAAACAGCCTTGCTAGATGCGGCGCCAGTTTATCCTTCACCTCCTCGAGAACCCTTAGGTGTATTCCATCATGCCCCATTTTCCTGTCTACCCTAAGTCTACCCAGCTCTTCCCTTACTCCTTCAGCAGTGAATTCTGCCACAGCCACCTGCCTGTGGCTGTGTCCCTCCCCACCCCATCCTGGTTCCCTACCCTCCCTTTCCTCCGTGAAGATTGAGGCGAAATAGCTGTTTAATGCCTCTGCTTTTTGAGTCCCTTCAATATTATTCCACTTCCCCATATCCTTCCAATCCCATGATGCCCTTCTACTTTCTCCAGCGATGCCTAAAGAAGGTTTTGTACCCCCTCCTTGCCTGCTTCGCTATCCTCTCCTTATCTTTTGCCCAGCCTTTTTTTTTTTCCCTGTAGGTTTCCCTGTCCTCATCCTTTTGTGTCCTCCTGTACCTCTTGAATGCTCTAGTCTTCTCCTTGACCCCTACGCCACCTCTCTAGTGAACTACAGAGGTATTTTCTGTCTTCTATTCTTTCTTACCCTTCTTATATATGAGTCCATGGCTTTAAATACCCCTCTCTTGATGGCTGTGTAATGCAGTTTTTTTTTCCCTTTAAATTACATTCAATTTGTGTGTACCCAAAGAGGGTTTTTAGGATATTTGTACTTTCAACATACAGATCAGATACATGGTATAAATGGTTGCTACCTGTGACATCATGTTCTCATGTGCTAATGCAACTCTCATAGACAATGAGATCTCAACCATCATAAAATGAAGATGCTAGGATAGTTATAAGGATTAGCATAAAGAGTGTAAGCAAACTAAAAGCAAACATGTGTATCCCCAACAGCTACAGGAAACGAGTTGTCTGTTGACAAGGAAACAAGTCACATTTACAAGATATGAGGGTGTAGGTTTCCTTTAATAGGCCTTTCCTGGTCAAAAATTACAAACAAAATCAATCAATACATTTTTGGTATCAGCTACATATGCTGTAAGTCAGTCATAGCAAGTATTCCAGAGCCAAGCAAGACGTCTAGAGAATTATAATAGTTTGGTGGGCTGCCACTAAAATAATTTCCCTGATAAGAAACATCAGCACTGCTCTTATCAGAGGATGCAACATTTGGAAATGTAGTCAGGATGACAGAACATTACAGAAGGAAACGGCCATTACAGCAGCCTAATAACTGTCCCCAAAATGTCTCTTGTTCTGTAATATTCAACCCAAGGCTACACTTTGAGCAAAACTATGATTTCACAGCAAACAAGCCACTGCCCTCCATTCCTGTCACGCAAGTCCTTTCTCCAGACTCGTACTAAAATTTTTCCCCAACTGTTGGAAATGTGTGCACAATCATATTGTTACTATCTACAGTCCTCTCCCTTGGGAACAGCAATTAATAGGAGCAGAAGCAAGAAGCAGGCTGCTGTTTCCCTACTCTGTAAACTACCACTGTACAATGGAGAATAAAAAAATGGGACAACTGCACCTCAGTCAACAAAATGTTCAGCAGCATTAAAGGGACACTCTCAACCACAACTGCAGTTAGGGTCGCCACCTTTGGATGAGGTGAAAATGGATACTAAATCACACCCCTAATCTAGTGCCTAGCCCAACCCCCCCTTTTTTATTTTTTTTTAAGTTTTTATGGCACCAATTATTTCCCCATTTTCTCCGGCCATGCATGCTGGTGTAGAAACATGTGCATGCCATGGTACCGGGACACCACTCACATTACTTGAAGCCCCCTCCCACCTACACTGACCATTGGACCTCCACCGATGGTAGCAGAGAAACATAGAAAGTGGCGGCAGAAGGTGACCATGGGTCCATTTACTCTGCCCATGGGCCTACCCCTCTTCCTAACCTGCTAATCAGTGTGGTGGTGCCTTTGTACCGGTCCCAAGCGTTCTTGAAACCTACAACTGTTTTTGCCCCCACCACTACCTGAGGAAGGCTGTTCCATGCATTCACCACCCTGTTGGCAAAGAAAAACCTGCGTGGGTTACCTCTGAATTGGCCCCCCTCTAGCTTTATGTTGTGCCCCCTAGTTCTTGTGTGCTTTCTGACTTGGAACAGTTCCTAAACCTGCACCTTGTTTATTCCATCTAGGAACTTGTAGGTCTCAATCATGTCTCCCCTCTCCCTCCGCTGCTCCAGAGAGTACATGTTCAGGTCTTGCAGACGCTCTTCATAGTTTTTGTTCTGTAGGCCGTATATCATTTTTGTAGCTCTCTTTTGCACTATCTCCAGTCTGTTGATATCCTTTTTTAGGTGTGATCTCCAGAACTGTACGTTGTACTCCAGGTGTTGCAGCGGAACTGGGCGGGGAGTGGGGGCGAACCTCCCAGGGAAGAACAGTTGCCTGTCGGCTGCTCAATCCTGCTCCCTCCTTCCCCCGCCCCACCCGAGCCGACTCTCCAATGATCTGAGTCTATTCCCAAACCGGGTTGCCGGCATGATGTGAGTTAAGGCGCCCAGCACCTCAGCCCTCTGCGCCACCGGGCTGGCTAAGCTAACTCCTTTTATGACTGATGAGGACATCACTCAAATAGATTCTAGACTCTGACTAACTTGATTAATTCAGAATGTTTGCTGAGATTTCATTGTGCACGATTTCATCATATTACATGCTTATTACTCTCGATTTGCTTGATTTAGATTTAAGTATTTTTACTTTTAAATTTCAGTGTGGATCGAGGTTGTGTAGGGCTGGAGCGGGGTTTGGGTGGGGGACTTGTGCCCCTGTGTACACATTTTAATTCACACATCATACTACAACAATAATGGTGATTAGATTTAATTACAAATCTCGCCTTCTATTTTAAGACAAGCCACTGTCTGTAGTCGCTTCCACTGTTCTTCCCCTAAAGTCATTTGTAATGTCAGTGAAACCTTTAAAAGTGATGGGAAATCATTTTTATACTGTTATTAATACCCTCAATTTTTTCCACATCAGTCATGTATTCAGATATAATTTGATCAATTTTTGATGCATTAACAAGGTTTGTGGTGCTCACAAATCTAAACTGTGTTCCTTTCACATCACCCATTATTTATTTATTGATTTGTAAAAAATCAGTTTACAACCTTTGAGCCAGAGGCTCGTTTCCAAATGTACTTCATCACATAAAGACATACATAGTGTTTTTGGTTACATAGCATAGGTTTGCAAAACAATAGGCGTTCAACAGAGGCGCCACGTTACACTGTGTTCAGACAAATACATTTAGGTTACAGGGTACATGTAATTGAGAACAGGTGTTACACAAGTTGGTATCAATAGTGAGCAATCTAATAGGTAAACACTGAAACAGCTGGCACTGGCCAGGTTAAACATAGGCACGGTGTACAGGGAAGTGGTGGTGGGGATAGCTAGGTGAAGAACAGCCCGGAGGGCGTTGTCAAGAGAAGTAGAGGTGGAGGCTACTTTCAGAGACAGGGAGCAGTTACAAGTGCTGATGATGTGGTTCCAAGGGTGGTTTGAACTTGGGAGATGGTGGTGGCATTGGTGATGGGGGCAGGAGAGAGTTAAACCAGGTTGGGGCTCTATAGCAGAAGGACCTCTGGCAGCGGCTGGTTCTTGATCTAGGGACCATTAGAGTGGTCTTGTTGGGAGACCGTGTTGCAATAGTGGGAGGGGCTCTGGTGGATGGATGCCATTACCCCAGGAGAAGCCGAGTAGGGTTTTTGTGAGGAGACAGGTTTGGTATCGAGCCGTTCATCCAGGGTAAGCAGTTTAGCCTCGACTACAGCTGACAGGTGTGTGTGAGCCTGGGGGCACCAGTAATCAATCTGCAGGTTTTATTCAGGGTTAAGTGAATTTTTTTGAGTGCAGTGGTGTCGGCAGCACCATAGACCGGTAGACCATAGTCTACAAGGGACAGAACGGATGATGTAACAGCGAGCCGGAGAGCATTTGGGGGAAGGCAGGTTCTATGGCGGAAGAGGATGCCAAGCCGTGTGTTAGTGGCGGATGTTAGGGCATCAATGTGGTTGTGAAATGTGAGGGCTGAGTCGAAGGTAACCCCAAGGTATCTGTAGGAGCAGACTTGTTCCAGTGGCTGATTGGTACTTGGAAGGATATAGAGTGGGTGGTTGCTAGCTTTGTTTTGGGGGTGGGAAAAGAGCATAGCTTTGGTTTTTAAGATTGATGACGAGTCTGCGCTCCTTAAACCAAGCTTTGGCACTGTTGAAAGACTGCTGTGGGGAGTCCTGGAGGGAGATGGGATTGCGGTGGGTGGCAAAAAGGACAGCGTCATCTGCACACAGTAGAATTTTGCCAGGGTATGCACTGAGCAGGGTGTTCAGATAGAGCGAGAAGAAAAGGGGGCCCAGGATGGAGCCTTGGGGGACCCCAGAGTGACTGGGACGGGTATTGGAGAGTGTGCTATTAATTTTTACACACTGAGATCGAGCGTCAAGATAGCTTGTGCACCATGCTTGGGGGCCAGCTGAGAGACCAGTGTGGCAGAGTGCATTCAGCAGAAGTGGATGGGAGGCGGTGTCGAAAGCCTTTGAGTGGTCGATGAACACTGCACCAGCTAGGGAGCTGGTATCAGGAGGTGTGGGAAGTTGGAGAATTCAATTAGGGCAGTGCTGGTACTGTGACCCGCATGGAAGCCATGTTGCTCTGGGCATAAGATGTTATGCTTAGCCAGATAATGAGTGATTTGAATGGCCACCACTTTCTCCAGGGCTTTAGAGATGGGGGGGAGGATGGAGATTGGCGGTAGTTGTTGGCCGATGACCTGTCGCCCCTTGTAGATTGGTGTGATAATGGCTGTTTTCCAAGCTGTGAGAATTGTCCCAGGCAGAGTGACTGGTTAATTAGGCTGGTGAGTGGGGCAGGACTTCATCTAGCACCAGCCTGAGGATACTGGGGTCAGTGAGTCACTGCCGGACTGTTGCCATTCAAAGCTTTGATTAGGGACGGGTCTGGCTTCCCGGTGGAAATCTTGGCGAAGTGGAAGCTGGGGTGCTGGAGGACAGGGGAGGTTGGTTGGGGAGGGTCAAAGAAATTACTAGGAGGACTGAGCTAAGGTCAGTGAAAGCGGTGTTGAACCAGTTAGCTATGGTGGCAGGCTCGGTGGTGGTAGTGCCATTTCTGTGAGCTGGGATGGGGCAGGGGAGCGAGCTTTTCTGTTAAGTTGCTTAATATTATCCCAGAAAGTCCGGGCCGAGCCCCAGGAGGAGGTAAGGGAGGCCTGGTAATGGTCTGCCTTGGCTTTCCTGATGGCCCATGAGCACTTATTCTGGGCTGCATTGTAAGCCTACCTATCAGACAGACGACCCGTTTCAGTGGCAAGGTGCCAGAGGTTATCCCGATTTCTTAGTAATTGTAGAAGGGCCGGGCTAACCCAGGGTGCGTTCTGTTTTTTGGACCGGATTTTGGTGAAGGGTGCAAAGAGATCACAGGCCACGTTGAAGGTGTGCTCTGTCTTCCTTTTCTTCTAAGACTCTGCATGACATTAGTCGCATCATTCCACGCTGTTCTTAAAAATGGCCCAGAATGGTATAACTGGAATGTCCAGGCAGGTAGTTAAAAACTAAGAGCAGTGTAGCTGCTGAGGAGTGAGGGATTTAACTTGATTGCAGAGGCAACAAAATATTACATTATTAAACAAATAAGGATCTACAAATATCAGAATAAAGGACAGACCAAAATAGGAGAGCATATAAAGGTATAAAAACGGTTCCTTGCCACGGCAGAAAAAGAGCATACAGTACTTACAATGCAGTGTGGAGTGGTGGCCAACACACCTTCTATTGGGATCCATTTTGGTGAATCTCAAGAAGCTCCAACATCCACCAACAATAAAGTGAAGAAAAAGTACAATAATTATGCTCATCGACTGTATGGATGTTCACCGATTCGAAAATGCAACCTTTGCTCCAGGATCCACCCAAAATCTCTTGAGATCCACAAATGGATCTAGATCCATGTACTGGCCACCATTGTAAACCAGTCAGTCTGGGATGTGTAAAGTGTGGCTAGTGAGGTCATTAGCAGCAAATTATCATTACCGTATGCTAATTTGCTGCTAATAGCTATACTAGTCTGTTACGCATCCCAGACTGGCTGGTTTAAACAGACATGCAAGCAAAACAGTGAATGATTTGCTAGAATCCATTTTACAAGTATGTGAGCATTCAAAATGGCTAAAAAAGTACCACCTCTGAACAAAACTATGTGACCAGAAAAGGACCCTGAAAAAGAACAGTTACGTAAGAACTTACCGTAACAACAGAGATTCTCTCTGATCTGTTATGTTACACAACTGTTCCATCTTCTTCGAGGAGAACTCTCATCAGGCCACATCTTTGGAATGAGTCCCAAGCAGCTAACAGTCTGGGTGGCTGGAGCCAACAAGCTTATAACAGGCCTTGCAGCACAACCAGGCCAAACCCAGCTCGTCTACGAGAGACAATGGCCAGTCTACGCTACCTAGTGAAGGTGTGGAGAGTACTCCATGTGGCAACCGCACACATCTGGTGCAAAAACACTCTGAAAACAAGCTATGAAAGGGGCCATATGCCTCTGAAGGAATGAACATGAACCACAACAAAAAGTTCCTTATCGTACTTCCTGTAACAGAACAGAATACAATGTGCTAGCCATTTGGACAAGCACTGTTTAGAAACTGGGGCAACCTCTTTCCCAAGGAAAAATGAAACAAAAAGCTGTGAGGACTTTCTGCAGCTCTTTGTATGGTGTATATAGTACTAGAGTATTCCATGCACATCCAAGGTATACAGCAGTGCTTTCCCTGAATTGCATGCTCCGGATAATACACTGGCAGGTGGATGGTTTGATTTAAAGGGGAACTAACATCTAAATGATTTATGAAAAAATATGTTGTGCAGTGTATTTTGATTTGTAGGTGTACTCCTATCAAGTCCTTCCCTTTATTTGCCAAAAGGAGGTTTTTTTTTTACAATTTGCTTGCTGGTTTTATGGCCCCTGAGGTTCTCCACGTTCGCTTTTGTTATGGCTCTTCTTGTTCCCAGAATGTCTCCTGTCCCATGTGACAGTAATGCACCCAGGACCATTGATTCGGAAGGTACTAACTGCTGCAGCAGCAATCTACTGTTAGGAGCCTGGTATTCTGACTTCAATTAAATAACTCTTGTCTAATCCAGACTTTCTGTCTTTTAGGTATGTGTCTATGTCTAGCAAGTGGAAGTAAAGGTTTTGTTTTTAAAGCTTTCATTTTATCAAACTACATACAACCACTGAAAAAGCACATAAATCACTCAAGGTCACAAATGCTATAATTAGTGAAGACTCTAGCAGTTTCCTTACAGAACAGCCCACCCAATTATCCCTCAGGCATTCACCATCTGTAAATATAGGTTTCTATATAGGGTGCTGAGGGAACTGGCGGATGTCCTGGCTGTCCCTCTAGCAGAGCTTTTCAACATCTCTCTGAGGATTGGGTGGGTACCCCAAGACTGGAGGGTGGCCCATGTTTTGCCGATCCACAAGGGGGATCAAGAGAGGAGGTGGGAAATTACAGGCTCGTTAGCCTGACATTGGTGGTCGGCAAGGTGATGGAGGGCATTGTCAAGGAAAGGCTAGGGCGGGTTACTGGAGCAAACTGGGTACTTGGATGATAGGCAGCATGGCTTTGACATGGGAAAATCCTGCCAGACAAATCTCGTTGAGTTCTATGACTGGGTAACGAGGGCCCTGGACCAGAGTAAGCCAGTGGACGACCTCTTTCTGGACTTTAGCAAGGCATTTGATTCGGTACCCCACAGTGGCCTGCTGGCTAAGCAGAAGGAAATGGGGGTAGGGAGACAGTTGTTAGGATGGATAGGAAATTGGCTCTCTGAGCATACTCAGGAGGTGATAGCTGGAGGGTTAGCCTCATCTCTAAGGTGTGTTACTAGTGGGGTTCCCCAGGGGTCAGTGCTGGGGCCACTCCTGTTCAATGCCTATCTATGTCTCAGACATCAGGAGGGAGATCAGGAGTGAGATGAGTCTCTTTGCAGTTGACTCAAAGCTGGGTGCAGTGGTGGATGAGGAGGAGGGAAGGGTGGCCTTGCAGTGGGACCTGGAGGCTCTGGAAAGGTGGTCGGGAAAATGGAAAATAAAATTCAATGTAGGGAAGTGCAAGGTTCTGCACCTGGGAGTCAAAAATCCAGGCCGGGGTATAACCTGGGAGGAGACATGATTCAAGTCACGGAGAGTGAGAGGGACCTGGGGGTAGTGGTGGATGTCAAAATGAACAACTCGGAGACCTGTAGGAGGGCTGCGGCAAGGGCAAACAAGATGCTGGGATGCATCGCCAGGGAGATTACCTCCAGAAAGGCAGAAGTGATCCTTGCACTGTACAACTGCTTGGTTAGGCCACACCTCGAATATTGTGTGCAGTTTTGGAGACCACATTTAAAAAGGGACATTACACTCCTAGACAGGGTCCAAAGGAGGACAACCAAAATGATCTGTGGCCTGGGGGAAAGGACCTATGAAGAGAGGCTCAAGGAGCTCGACATGTACACCCTGGAGGAGAGGAGGGACAGAGGGGACATGATAGAGGTCTTCAAGTACATGAAAGGGATCAATAAAGGAGGCCCAGTCAGGGTGCTCCAAAGGAAGGAGGATGGGTCAATGAGAGGTCATGGGTGTAAGCTGGAAGGGGGTAGGCTTAGAGGGGAGCGGAGCAGATGTTATTTCACTGAAAGGGTGGGGGAGCCATGGAATGCTCTGCCCAGGCTGCTGGCAGAGGTGGAGAC
Organism: Neoceratodus forsteri; assembly: GCA_016271365.2. NCBI lineage: Eukaryota > Metazoa > Chordata > Ceratodontiformes > Ceratodontidae > Neoceratodus > Neoceratodus forsteri. The sequence goes on from CM057456.1 coordinate 1,207,224,554, forward strand.
TGTGGTTGGGTTTAAATGAGGATGAGACAGGTACAGGGGGAGAGTAAATCTGACCAGGCTCAATACAGGTGGAACATCTGATACTGGGGACAGTATAACCCAAGGGGGAGGGGGACACACCAAAATCGACCCTCAGTGCGGGTGATGAAAATCGAGCAGACTCAAGAGACCATTAGGCCTATTCTGCTGGCATTTTAGTATGTTAGAACTCCCAGGAAAAGCTGCATTCATTAACATCACAGATCTACTACTGCAAGCAGCCCTTGTTGAATTAACGGTCCTGGATGCATCACTGCCGTGTTGGACAGGAGTCACTGTAGGAGCAAGAAGAGCCATTAAGAATGCTAATGTGGATAGCCAGCCCGGTGGTGCTGAGGACTGAGGCGCTAGACGCCACACCTCGCGCTGCGCCGGTGACCTGGATTCGTGAGCGGACTCGGGTGGCTGGCGGGGGGAAGGAGGATTAAGCATCCCAATGGATGCTGTCCTCCCTCAGGGTGGGAACCAAGAATGCTTCCATGTTCTACATCACCCTCGTGGCCGGTGGAAGCACCGATAATGGAGGATGAGGCGGCTCCATGTAGCGGAGTCGGGGGCGTCGCTGATGCGCGGGTGCTCTGGCGTGCGTCAGCACACCAACACTAGGACGTATGTCCCAGCGTTCCGGCGTCCCAGAGGAAGGGGCGTAAGGGAGAAGCGGAAAATCCCCTCCGGCAGCCCTAGATGAAGGCCGCCCTAAGTCACCGGACCACTTACAGGACAGACCCCACTGTGCAAGGAGAGGAGGACGGGCACTCTAGGGGCAGATCCCTAAGGTGGACATGGGAGACATGAGCGGACGGAAGGAGGGGCTCCGGAGGTAGGAAAGAGGATAAAAGAAAGAAAGTTATAAAAAAAAAAAAAGAATGCTAATGTGGCAATCCCCAGCGGGCATTAAACCAGCAGGTAAATTAAAAAAAAAAAAAAAAACTTTCAGCAAATAAAGGGAGGGACTTACTATGAGTAATCCTATAAATCAAAACACAATGCACAACATTTTTATTTATTTTTTTGTAAATTTTGTCTTTAGTGTTCCTTTAAATGGGTTACAACAACTCGAGTTATTATGCTCATAGTCCATACATAAACCACACTACTGCTGGTTGCATGCGTTGCTAAAATGAGCAAGCAGGGCTCCAGATAAGGTGTGTACCGACCTATTTTACTCACCTCATTTTAGGAAATAGTCTTCAGAAATTTTTTTTTAATGAGTACCAGTACTCACCCAACATTTGTAAATACTCCACACACCAAAGAATAGTGCTTCATAACATAACTGGTGATTCAAAAGGAACATTTTTTTGCCAGATTTACAGCACTTGTATGCACCCCATTTTTGTTTTACTCACTACGTTTTAAACTGGTGAGTAAATTCCTATCTGCCAACATTATTTGGAGCATTGTTGGCACCTGAAATTGAGCCTTGTGAGCAAATGATCCATATTTAAAGCAGGTTCGGGCTACCCCTGATGGAAGCAGACTCCTCCCCCATCCTTTCCCAAATAAAAACCGTTGGGGAGGTGGAGCAGCCCCATTCCTCACTTATTTTAACTTGACCTGCAACTTCCACCTTCTTGCACAACTTTTTCATCTTTAAGGATAGGAGATGGCAAATCGTGACATCTCACACCTCCGATTTAACCAGTATGAAATATCGGACACACTGACCCCTTTGTTGCAGAACAAGATGGTCACGACTCTGACCGATAGTTTGGTCAAAGGGATGGCAAAGAAGGGAGCCCACAAAGGAGTGTTCTTCAGAGAGGCGTACAATGCCCACAACCTGTCTAAGGATTTGGCAGATTTAAAATTTTTATCATACAACTCTTTAGTGGCTCTATGGATAAAAGCATATAGGTCAGAAGCAGCACAATACAGAGTCTCCTAAATTAAAGTCCTGATAACCTAAGTCCTGTCTGGAGAGATCTCTAGGGAGCACTTTATACCACACATATCACAAACAAACTTCATTCCTCCTGGGAGCCGGTTCAAAACTGCAGGAAAAAGTTCTGAAAACTTGAAGGGGGGGGATGAGCCTAATCCTTAGGTAGCTCTGGGGAGATGTCCTGAGGCCCGCTCTTGCTTTGGTGCTTCCAGGGAAACATGGGGAACATCCCCATTCTCCACCCTGCCCCATTATAGATTCATCTTGCAAAACATCCTGGGGGAGTACAGTGGAATCCTTCTCCCTTGGCTTACCATCTCTGTAGATCAGAGGGTTGCCATACTGAGCTCCAGGAATGAGGTCTGCTGCCATGATGGGGGCAGGTGGAGCTGAAGTCATAGTTGCAAAGTTCTGTTCATTACCAATAGTCTCCATTGGCTGCTGTGTAGTAGGATTGGCTGTTGATGCTGGTGCTAATATAGGCTCTGAAATTACTTCTTTCACAACAGGTAACACAAGCCTGTCAGGCAAGAGAGACACAGTTGGGTGACAAATGTCTGAGCCAGATACCAAGACTGATGGGTAACAATATAATCTTAGTCTGTGGGTTTTTTCTGCAATCGCATGAACCTGCAGTACATGCTGCAGGTGTAACTGATCTCGGCGAGCTGCCAACACTCCTAGGCATTGCCAAGCAACAGAGCCACCTCCCGGCCTAGATTCAGTGTCTCAGTCTGCAATTCGGCTTAACTTTTTGTCAAGGCTCATTAGTTCAGCAGCAGATGGGGAACACTCAAGAACCACTATCCACTGACGGATTGGGTCCAACCCGCCCCCAAGAAGTACCTTTTTTTAATGGAACTGGACATGCCAACTGGCATCCCTGGTGCCATCCGTCTTTGCTGCTTAAGAGTCAGACCTGCCCCAACCTCCACAACAGTTGCCCGGCTTTCGAACACTGACAGCCTAACACCTGTCAGAGGCTGCTGGAAGATCTTTCATGGGAGCAATACCTTCAGTGGAGCTGACAGTTTCTGGCAGCACCGCATCTTTGTCAGCCAGAAGTTGAAGCAGCCAGGCCCTCCACTCTGTGATTCCTGCAATCAAAGCTGCATTTGCCTGCTCAGGGTTTTAAATAATTGATTAGCAGTTCTTTTCATGGGACAATACTAACTGTTCAGAAAGCTTTTATATAGGTTTTCTAGAAGTGTTATGTTTGTTAAACACAGTGAGGCAAGTGCTATGCATTTTCACAATGTTTTAGAACTTTTATGAGCAAAACGCTAATCAATTTTTAGAGTTAAATAAAACCCTGCTGCTGCAAGTCATCCACATCTTGGGAAAGCTCCATCTCTTCACCCTGCTGAGCCATTTTGTCATATTTACCAGGAACAAATACTTCTGTCACATTTACTGAGATCTGCTCAGCCCAATGTTGAGCAACTGGCACTGCGCTCAGAACATCACCAAAAATTATTTCACAGACATCTACAGGAACACTTTTCATGGGTAAAGAAAGCTGCATGGTCTTCCCCTATTCTTCCTCCTCCAGAATTGGCCATCTTGCCTGCCAGCCAGCAAGCCAGCCACAACCCCTACCTCCTCCCCCAACGAGTAGGGGTGTTTGTTTTTTTAATTAATAAAAATATATACAAAAAATGTTAATCTTGCAAATGAAAACTCAATAGCAAAGGCAAACAAAGTACAACAGAAAAAAAAAAAACCTATAAATGTTGCTCAAGCATAACTAATGAAAAAGTACACAAAGAAAAAACACTCTAATGACTCATCACAATCACAGAAATAGAAAAGAAAAACAGAAAAATGCCAATGAAAAGCAAGCCAGTCCCAGAATATATCCAAGTCACTTTTTACAAACAGACACTAAATTGTGGTCTAGGTAAACATGTAAGCTCTCGATCACACACCAGTCTAAACACTTCTGTCACATTAATCAGCAGAAGGTGCATAGGCACCAACTTCTGTTGTAGTAAAAAGGAGCATCTGGCAGAAGAGTAAGAGAAATATAGTACAAGAACACAACAAAGAACAGTCTCTTAAAGCAATATAAACAGAACATATGACACTAACAAAACAAAATGATAAAGCTGTAAATGAAATCAGGCAATAATTGACCATCCATCCACATCCCCTAGTTCTATCCCTTATCTACCACCCCTTACTTTTTTGCTGTTGTTGTTAAGGACAATAAAGACTGACAATATTTCCACAATACCTGTAACTGCCTTTACTTATGTTTACGTTTTTCTCTCTCATAACAGGTAACCAAGTGTTTTCTTATAGTCAGCATTAAATCATCTTGTGTCAAATATTACTGTTGGGAGTATTAACCTGCACCTACATTGCCAGATCAAGAATTTGGAAATGGGCAAAATTACTCTCAAGTGCTGTCATGAATTTTTGACCATTCTGTATGACAAAAACCTAAAACCAGGATGTCATAAGGTACAGTCCAAAATTCCATCAACTTTGTGACAGATGCAAACTAGAAAGCCACAACAGAAGAACATTCCAAGAAATATATCTGAGTTTCTAAAATACTGGTACATGCGTCTCCTGGACAGCATCTTTCTGCTAAACTCTTCCGCTTGTGAGAGTTGCAGACACCCAGCCTCCCATGACTATTTAACCATACAGTGTCCCAAACATACACCTGAATTCTAGAGTCAGTCAATCGTTTCACAGTTGCTGCTGAATGGTTTGTACTGTGCCACATGGAAATATCAACTGTTCAGTGAATCCATGTTGCAAGACTGCATTATACACGTGTTGCCTGGAAGAAGTTCTGAACAATTCTGGAGTTAATTTCCAAGTTTTAATTTCTTTCAGTGCCACCAGGATGTATAAGAGTACATGGGAGGCTCTAGTTACAGAAGGCACAACCCATCTGCCCCTTTCCCACTTACTGTAGAGTGGCATCACCCATTCCTGAATTAATACCCCACTAAAGGATTCTACATTAGAAAACATTCTAGTAATATTATAATGGAAAAATAAGGAAAAGAAAAAGGCCAGAGGATTAAGCATTCACAATCCCTCTTTGTTCAGTGGAAGTAAAGTATAGTTCCTCTTAACCAGGTTTGTTCTACTACCCCATAACAACTGGAAAAACGTGTTTTGAAGTCCTACTTTAAATTCTTGGGGGAGAGGGATACCCAACTAAGATGTAAAAATATAGGCAACAATAAAGATTTGACTAGAAAAACCGGTTTCCTTTTTGATGAGAGATTCCAGGCCGTGACTTTAATGTTCGTCCTCTTGAATTTTTCTGGTCCAGTTTTGTACTGCCATATCTTCTGGCTTATAATCGATTCCCAATATTGAGACACTGTCCTGATCAACTAGAATACACCCAACATGACTCGAACGCTAGGATTCACATTTCCCAAGCAAAGGGCTTTACTTTTAGTCAAATTTGTTTTGGCACCAGATAATGTTTCATATCTCTTTAGGATTTGTAACATCCTCTCACCCATTCTACATCTGCCAAAAATAGACAAACATCATAAGCACTAATTTTGAGTGGAGCAACTAGGCATGACACTTCTATTCCTTTGATCTGCTCCGAAGACCCCAATTTCCTAATCAGAACATCTAGGCCAAAGATGTACAGCAGGGGGCTTAAAGGGCACCCCTGCCATACACCTTGTTTTATTAGAATAGTATATCCTAGGAAACCATTAATTTGTGGCTGAAGAAGTTTCATATAATAACCTGATCCACCCTACTAACTTATTGAGTACTCCGTGAAATAACAAAGCCTTAAACTGGTTTGCCACTTGGTCAAAGGCTTTCTCCCTTCTAAACTCAGTAGAAAAGCCCTGAGCACCTTCAAATGTCCTCTAGCCACTACCTGTCAGTAATAAACACATTTTCTCCCAAAGACCTTCCAGGAATTAACACAACTCTATTCTGCTGACATCATTTTCTTTTCAACCTTATATAATCGAACACAGAGAATGTTATTTACAATTTTCTTATCTAGGTTCAGCAAGCTAATGACCCTCTAGTTCCTCGTATGTGCAAGGTCTCCTTTTTTATACAGAAATATTATAAAGGCATGATATATATCCTCTGAAAGCTAACTCTACTCCAGAACGTTTGTATACACTTCAACTAATAAAGGCCCTAATTCAGATAGGAAAGCTTTATAAAGCTCTGCACTTAAACCATCTGGGCCCGGGGATGTTTTCAAGCTCACAGACTCCACTGCAAATGCTACCTCCTCCAATCATACAGGAGGAACTAACTCTTGGCATTCTTGGTCTGTTAAGCCTTCTATAACAGGGAAACCTTAAAAAAAAAAACTTCCATAGTTGCCTCTACCAGAATACTAGTCCCAAAGGAAGCTTTCAGATGTCGATTAACTATTCCAAATCAGACTGAACTGTACAAGTTATACCATGGGTATCTGTCAGGGCCTATATCACTTTCAGTTTTCTCCTATCCTGACAGCCCTTAAAGGAGCTAGGAAATGATTTTTACATAGTTAACTGCCCTTCAGTCTTCCTTTACATGCCAGTTATGCATTCCAATACATTTTTATGTTTTTTGTTAAATATATAATCTAGCTTTGGGGTGTCCTTAGATCTACATAGAATTCCACTCTCCTCACCAGGTACTGCTCTTGATTTTCATATTTCTAAGGTATTCTATGACATCAATAACTCCCATTCCATGCTATTCATTTGAAGGACTGGAAAGGCATTTGTGATGTCATAGAATATTCAGGCAGTATGAAAAGAGAGTGCAGCAACTGCTGAGGAGTGATTCAGGGTAGTTACCAAGGCAACAAAATTAGATTATTACTTTAACAAAAATGGCCAAAAACATATTAGAATACTGAGTAGCAAATACAAGTACAATTGAAGGGCTTCTAGAGGTGTAAAACTGTTTCCTATCACCTTTAAAGACGTCAGCAGCATGGTTTAGGCCCCGGGTTCCAAACTTTAATTCTGCTTTTAAGGACTTGGCCCTGTCATTCTGAAGGCCGTCATTCCTTGCTTAATCTTGGAAATCTGGTCTGTACATGAATTGTTCAGTGAACCTTGCAAAGTAATAAGTCTCTGAAGTTGTTTTTTGTAATTGTAAGTATGTAATTACTGTTGGCTTTAGCTTTACCTTGCTTCTGAAAGAAAATTCTTAACTCCTGTTTGGAATCCTCCCAATAGGAAAGCATAGAATCAAAACACACTACAAAACTCCTAGCTTTTAGCAGCTCTCTACCGGTCATAACCAAATCTTTGTCTGCTAATAAGGTGGTGGTTAAACTCCAGAAGCAAAAGCCTGTCAAACATTGTGCACACCCACCCAACTCAATCTAGAGTTCTGCAGGATCAGAAATTTCTGACACTGTTGTAGTGGCTTTATGAACTGTAATCTGATTGGAGACAAAGAAGTAATCAACTCTGGAAGAAAGGACCCCTCAAATAAATATGCCCACCCATTAAGTGAAGAGCTCTAGTCTCTGTCCATCTTTCATGTCAACAGATAATATGGTAATAGTGTTTTAAGAAATTCGAGTTAAGCCAGCCCGGTGGTGCTGAGGATTGAAGTGCTGGGCGCCACGCCAGTGACCCGGGTTCAGTAGCAGATCCGGGTTGTCGGGGGTTGGCAGGGGAAGAAAGGATCGAGCATCCAGTGGACAGCTCTCCTTTCCTGGGGGGTCAGTTCTCGCCATCTAGTGGCCCCTAGTGGAGACTGGGGGCTCTCAGCGGTCAGGAACCTGCTTGCAGGAGATTTGACTATGGTGGCACTTCTGCGGGCGGGAGCGAGCACACGCCACACTGAAGTGCCATGCACCACCAAGCCAATGGGGAAAGAAAGCCTGAAATACCCCCTTCCCATTGGTAGGCGAAGGTGGGTCTAGTGGCACTGGCACCACGTCCAGTGTTGGGCTGGGGTGCCCTCCTGGTCTCTCCATGTTTGTCTCCGCCAGACACTTGCAGATGGAGTGCCAAGATGGAGTTGGTGGTCCTTGCTCCCGGGGGATGTAGATCCGGGTGGGGGGGGTCAGAGATGGACCGTGGGGAGCGCTCGAAACTAGGGGAGTACACAGAGGTTTGAGGAGGATGGGATCAGCCAGGTAAGCCCAATGACCTCGCTGGAGAGAGTCCAGTGTGACGGGAGAAGAAATAGTCAGCAAAAAAAAAAAAAAAGAAATTCGAGTTGTTACAAAGTTTCTAGGTCTTCCCTGTTTTATATTCCAAGGCCCATGGACAGTTAAAATATCTCCCCAATACTACCATCCTAGATGTATAAAGGTAAGCTTGAACATTCCTAAATAAATCTACCATGGAAGCTTTTGCTTGGAGGGACTACACAACCCCCAATCTAACAGAAGTATTAAACCATTCTAAATCCAAAATCCCTCCCTCACTCTCTCTCTATTTGCAGATACTTGTGCGACTTTAAAAGGACCTCCATCCAAGAGCACTGGCCTTCTCCTATGGACCACACTGCTGGCCCCTATGGCCACTATGACTAAGCTTGCTGTATACCACATAATACTGGAACTGGACCGTGCTAGAGAGGAGCCTGTCTTCTTACGGTTCTTCATGCTATTAACATTCAGTGAAGTAAGTTTTAGTACATCTGTCAAATAATTAGCCAACAAGAACTGTAAAGGGGGGGGGGATGAGTGATACCATTTACTACTATGGAGAAAAAAAAAATATTTATTTTTTTTGAATACAAAGCTTCTGGTAATGCCTCAGAGTCCCCTTCTCCTTCTGCATCTGCTCCTGAGGTCTCAAATGCTGGAAAGCAATTTCTGGTAGGAATATCGTCTTCTCAACCATCTTAGTCTTTGGTTGTGACCTTGCACTCCTTTGCTTGTAAAAAGTAAAAAAAAAAAATCCTCATTCGGCTAAGGAGGCACTGTAGTCTATACTTCCATGTCCTCTGGGATGTGTACTAGTAAATATCCTCTACATTATGCTCTGTTTGCGAAGAAGGAGAAGGATCCTCTGGTGAGGGTTCAAACTGTGCTGTCACTTGCATCTGTTCTTCCGGAGCTGGAGATCTCAATGGGGTGAGGTGGGACACGATAAGGTAATTCTAGTGGGGGGGCAGGAGGAAGTAAGCTGTTGATTAACTAGAATCTGCAGCTTATCCATCAGGTAGGGAAACGGGCAGACTGGGTGGGCCAAGCGGTCCTTATCTGCCGTCAAATTCTGTGTTGGGCCTCCAGTGCAGATGTGCTGGCGGGTCTTACTTACCTGCAGTTGTTCAGTAGAGATGAACAGCTGTGAGTGGGATGTTTCACTTCCATCAAAATTCTGTAGCTTTTCATGTTGGGCTTGATAGACCTTGTCCTCCTTATCACAGTACATGTCCTTGTTGAGGGCCGCCCAGGGACACAGTGTACGTATGGCCAGACTCCTCATAAAGATTGTATTTCACAGGGCTAGGGCATTTCATGCTGGAATGGCCTGGTTGCATGCATCGGTTACGTAGCATAGTGTAGCAGGCAATACTCAAGTGTCTCAGGGAGCTGCATCTATGGCAGGTTTTGGGTGACCCTGCTTAAGAAAAAAGCTCCCATCGCTCGTTATGTAGAAGCTACTGGGAAGATGGACAGTACCCTATTCTGATGTATGCAGTCACCCACCGCTGGTACGAGTGACACTTTATGTTGAGAAGGCTGGGAAGCTTCTCCAACATCTTAGGGTTTTTACTGGAAAGAAGAGTAGTTGGGTTTGACATTAGCTCCTCTTCCAGAGTGATTTCAGAATCCATCATGTCTTCCCAGAATTAACTCACACGAAAAGTTTGTGTACATCTGGTATATCAGGCTGTTTTTTTGCGAAGGGGTCTGTGCACTACTCCCAGTTCCCTCTGTAGGAGTCTCATTTACCATCCCACACCCACAGAAGCACTGTGGGTAAATTTGGAGACAGGCGATGGCACCACAATACGCACAGGGGTTGTATACAGACCCCTTTCTCAGGGGGAGGAAATGGACAGGGAAATGATAGAAAGTATACTTAGAATGGCAGAAAAAGGGGAGATATTGCTGATGGGTGATCTGAATATGCCAGATGTTAACTGGAGTGCAGTTGCAGCTGCCACTCAAGAGTGCAGTTATTCTAGATGCCCTACAGGGACATGCCTTGAACAACTAGTACTGGAGCCCACTCGAGAGGAGCAATAGTAGACTTGATTCTCTCAAATGGAGATGGAGAGAGGATTACAGATGTAGAAGTGGGTAGCCATTTGGGAACTAGCGACCATCGAACAGTATGGTTCACAATAAACACAGCAATAGAGTCAAGCCATACAAAGACAAAGTACTGGACTTTAGGAGGGCTGACTTTGCCAAAATGGGTGAGAGCCTAAGGAATGCACTAGCAAATGGGCAGGAAGGAGGGAGGAAGAACAATGGGAATAATAAAACTGCCATCACAGAGGTAATGAGCTTTTGTGAAGCAAATAAACAAAACAAGACGATGTAAGAAACCACTATGGTTCTCAAAGGAAGTGGCAGTGAAGGTTCAAGAGAAAAGAAAGCATTCAGGAAGTACAAGGAATCACAGAAGGAGCAGGACAGAGAACTGTATCAGTTAAAGCAAAAGGAGGCTTGAAGGCAGTCAGAACAGCAAAGGCCCAAACCGAGGAAAAGATAGCCAACTCAGTTAAGAAGGGATAAAACCTTTACAGGTACATCAGGAGCGAAAGGAAGACCAAGGGAGGATAGTGAGAGCTTAATAAAGGGAGGAGGGTGGGCAGAGGGACTCGTGAAAAGGCAGAGATACTAAACAAATATTTTTGCTCAGTATTTACAAAGGAAGAGGGGAGGTACATAAAACAAACAGTAGTAACACGCTGGATACAGAAGTTGATACCGCCCATTTACAGAAGAAAGGGTTCTGAAAGAACTCTTAAAACTGAAGGTGGACAAAGCAATGGGGCCTGATGGGATTCATCCCAGAATTCTAAAAGAACTAAGGGTAGAACTAGTGACACCACTGACTACCCTTTTTAACAAATCATGGGAGGATGGGGTGGTACCCGAGGACTGGAGGAGGGCAGATGTGATTCCCCTTCACAAAAGTGGGAGCAAGGCAGAAGCAGGAAACTATAGACCTGTTGGTTTAACCTCAGTGATAGGGAAAATGATGGAATCACTTCTAAAGGAAAGAATTGTCAGTATCTAGAGGCCAGAGGGGCACGGACCCTAGGCAGCATGGATTCACAGCGGAAGGTCATGCCAGATGAATCTGATAGATTTCTTTGACTGGGTGACCAAAGTAGTAGATCAGGGAGGGCTATGGACATTGCCTACCTAGACTTTAGCAAGGCATTTGACACAGTCCCACACAAAAGATTAATATACAAGTTAGCCAGCCTGGGAGTGGGTCCCAAGATGACAGCCTGGGTAAAGAACTGGCTGGAGAACAGGACACAGAGGTAATATAAATGGAGTCCACTCAGAAGAAAGGAGGGTTACTAGTGGGTGTACCGAGGGTTCAGTATTAGGACCGGTCTCTTCAATGTCTTTATAAGCAACACTGCAGAAGGACTGGAAGGAAAAGTATGTCCTTTGCAGATGACACTAAGATCTGCAACAGAGTTGATGCACAGGGTGGGGTGGAAAGGATGAGAAGGGACTTGGCAAGGTTAGAGGAATGGTCAAATGTATGGCAGCTTAGATTCAATGCTAAGAAGTGCAAGGTAATGCACCTGGAAACAAAACCCAAGGGAAAGGTACACAATGGGGTGAGATACTAACAACAACAAAAATGAGAGGGACCTGGGGTGGTCATATCAGATGACCTAAAGATGGGCAAGCAATGTGAGAGGGCAGCAAGGAGGGCTGGGGGATACTGGGATGCATAGGGAGAGGCATCACCAGTAGAAAACAGGAAGTTATTATCCCTCTGTACAGACAGCTGGTGAGACCCCATCTGGAGTACTGTGTGCAGTTCTGGAGACCCAATCTCCGCAAAGACATAGACAGGATGGAAGCTGTCCAGAGGAGGGCAACTAAAATGGTGCAGGGTCTGCACCGGAAGACATATGAAGAGAGACTTAAGGAGCTTAATATGTATAGCCTCGAGGGAAAGGGAGGGAGAGGGGGACATGATAGAAACTTTCAAGTACCTCAAGGGAATCAACAAAGTCCAAGAGGGTAGCATCTTTCAAAAAGAGGTGTGCAAGAACAAGGGCACAATTTGAAGATGGGGGGCTCAGAGGTCATTTAAGGAAATGTTTTTCATGAGAGGGTTGTGATGCATGGAACGGCCTTCGAGGAGGTTGTGGAGTCAAATCAGTGTGGAAATTCAAGCATGCATGGGATAGTCATAAGGCAGTTCTGGGGGGTGGGGGTAGGATGAAGTAGGCTGCTGGTTAACTAGGATCTGCAGCTTATCCAGTAGGTAGGGAAATGGGCAGACTGGGTGGGCCAAGCGGTCCTTATCTGCCGTCAAATTCTATGTTTCTATGTTTCATAATAGTCCTAGGCTTGGTCATAGGCTCAGTGGTAGTTTCTATGGAGTCCCCAACAATCTGTTGCATCAGTGTTACTGGTATGTCCCTAATATAAGAAGCAGTCTGCAAGGTAATTTGAAAGTTTTGCTTACCTCAGAATTACCACTAACTGTCTGTGTCTGTTTACATGTCCACTGCACTGTCAATGGCCCTGTCAGCTGTGCAGGTTGTGGTGGCATTCTCTCATCCCAACATATCAGCCCCTCTGAAGTTGCTGCCATGTCCTGCTGTATACTATGAATGCTACTATCAGGCCAAGGGTCTGTAACTCATTTTTTGCCATCTGATGATCTCTTCCAGCCAGCTATGATCAAAGCCTTCTCCAAACTCCAGTCCATGTCATTGGGACAGCTGCCGTCTGTACTGAGATGCTGCATTTGGAACCGCTGTCCATATTCTTGCTTGTAAATATCAGACTTTTGGGGGTAATCTTCGTTTGTCAAAGGCGTGGCATCTATTATCCTGTCCTGGCAAAACACAGACTTTTTCACTAGTCGAGGGGGTCATGGAGTTCCCCGCTTCAGCTACCATAGAAGGCGAGTCCTGGACAACTGGCTGGGATTTGTTCTGTTTTTGCTGTATCAGTTTCTGTTTTTCCCTCTTCTTCCAACATTGCTAATAGCACTTTTTTCCCCTGGCATCCATCTCTTGCTTGAGTAGCTGTTTCTCTGGGGTCCTGTCATTCATAATTGAGTTAAAGTGTGGTCTGCCATCACTAACTCCGTTTCATCCCTCCCACGATACATATCACAACACACCTGCTGGACTTCTAGTAAAGCTGTGGCAGACAGAGCAGCCATCCCCCCTGCCCCTCTTGATACTACTGCTGCTTTCTCCATTCTGGGATCCACCATACTATCAAACTAACAGCCTGGCACCCCCTACCGAAAAGGAGGGGAGTTTCCTTGGTGTCATGCCCCCATCCCACCCAACAATAAAACAGGTCCATGCAACCCACCCTCCAGGACCCACCTGGAAACAAGCTATCATATCTCAGTATGCCTTTCCTGGTCATACATTACAAGTAAATAAACAAATAACTGAAACAGTCAAACCCAGGAGTCCAGAGACCCTTGCTATGGAATCTGCACAGCCTCTGCTGCTAAGTTGGGAAACTGCAATACTGGGACATAAATATAACCATTAAAAAATCATGTCACAAAAATGGTAGTAGTGAGAGTGAGATGCTACCCAATATTAACATTTTAAGATACAGTTTTCTGTGGTCAGCAGATTGCCTGAAACCATGAGTTTTAACCAAGAGGAACCAATAAGTCTTATCTAGAATGGTTGGCCTTTGTTCCTAATGAATTCAATTCAATTACATTTCTAATCAAGATAAAACCCATCAAGCAGATCTTGTTTACAATAGTGTCCTGTTAAGGCACAACTTGTGATGACAAGCGAACATGTTATAGACATAAACCGTACTAGATACAGAGAACAACTTACATGGCATTGTATGTTTACATAGGCATAAAAAGTTTCAATTTAAAGGTAAGGAAGGCCCACTGCAGGGAGTATAGTGATGAAAGTGAATGGTTATTGCTATGTATGCTAAGCCCCTGGAATGATGGTAGCAAGGTTTGTGCCCAGAGGAGAATGAAAAGGACCATTCTGTGATATCTGTACCGGAGGGTAATGATGGTTTAACAGGCACAGGGATTCTGGCAGGGAGTTCCACGCTGCTGGGCATCTGTGACTGAAGGTGAGATATCTGCTGGCTGAATTTACGTGTAGTACCATCAGCTCATGAGATCCAGTGGAATGCAAGGATCTAGGACAGGATATGCAGGCAGGCCTCAAGTGCAAACAAGAGGAGACAATGCCTTTGACGCACGTCACAGAAAACAAGATGAAGTGCTACTCCTTCCAGTCACCCTGGGACAGCCAGTTTAATGCATGGTAGAGCTTACTATGGTGAGTGTCAAGACTACCCTATTGTAAAGCATATCTAATTTGGCCAATCTGAACTTCTAGGTACCACGGAGGAAAATTATGAAGGCAAAAAAACAATAGAACTAGTGATGTGACCGGGGAGGGAGGGGGCAGTTCCTTCATCAGTTTGTACCAGCACCCATAACATTTTAGAGATTAACCATTATATCCAACACACTTATCTTACACTGGTACTGTACTCCTGCAGCTTCAGTACATAATCGTCTGTTGACACACACAAAATAAAATTGCACCAACATCTCATTAAAGTGACCTTTTCAGCGTCTACTACATTTCCTGAAAGACACTATTTTATTCATTTATTCATTTCAAATGACTGGTTGTTATTAGAGCCAACACAGTAATTTCCATACAGTGCTGGCAGAGGGATTGTAATAGGTCACTTAGGGTTGGCCCATTCTGTTCAGCCATGCAGTTTTAATTACACAATCCCACCAAGGCTGCAAAAGAACACAATCTCTGCCAGACTATAAAAAGAAGATATTAATTAACTGGCCAGGGACTTAATGTGTTTCATGGATACAGGCTATACTATATCTACTGTAACTGCTTTGAAATCAGAACCCTGCAATCCCTGCCAAACAGATAAACCACAAACATGTCTGCTGTAACGTTCTGTATACTTGTAGTTGTTCCATTTGTAATCAACAGCCATATGTAAAATCGCTAACAAATGCTTTCTTCCCCCTAAGCAGCGTTTTAAATTAAATCTGAGCTTGCACTTCAATCGTAAGTAACTGAACACTAAGGATTATATTTTGTTTTGTGTTAGGCCACTGAATGTTACAACATGAGAAACTGTACTCTGTAAACTCTGGACAGCGATGATGTTTGATTGTTCTGTTATTTATAGAAGATAAACCACAGTAAGGCATTGTTTATATTACATTAAACCTCCAACACAATGCCTGCAATCTTAGCAATCCATCTGTACTGGAGTATAAATGCTGTTGGCCTGAGTTCACTGGGAGGAATGGTTATGTTAATTCCTGACATGTAGTGCTGTATGGGTTCCAGAGTCCCATATACATTTCTTTGCTCAAGACCCTCATCCAGTTTCCATAGATTAACCTTGTTTAGCCTGCATTTGTACACAATATTTAATTATATATATATATATATATATATATATATATTTTTTTATTTCATCTTGGAATGGGACACGAGACCTGTGACAATCTATCAGGAATGGAACATACCAAAAATTAAATAAATAACTATCTGGACCAGTGTAAAACTGGAACTTCTGGGAAGAATATTATCCTCACGTCTATTTGTTTTACCTTCATGTAAACCTAGCTACTGTATTCAGATTTTAAGTAAACTTAGTTAAAAAGAGAACCCAAGCAAGGTTCATTGGAAAAAGGTCCCTTTGTCTATACGATTCATTGTTACCCCAAGAACTTAGTATAATGGAGCCATGTTAACGACACCCTGGGCAAGACTGTATCCTCAGTTGTGCCTGTTCACCCTTCAGTACTACTGTTAGGTGGTTTCAGAAGACTACTGACACAAGGAACTTTAAATTTAATGTGTACCGTAATGGGGATTGCAGGCTGCACCTCTGACAGCACTATGGTCTATCAGTGTGGCAGACAAGAAACACACACTTGATGACATCTGAGATCCCTGTAGGCAGCTTCAGAAAGCAGTGTCATCTCCATTAAGGAAAATATTCAGAATTGTGTTTATGGTGACAAAAGCTCTTACACTTCTGTTTCTTTTTCTTGCTTTTATTCATACAAGCTGTACGCAGTTATATAAGCACTACATACGACAGATGGCATTCTGTACCCTGTGTTTTGTTTTGATATATGTAGCTTTAGCCTGTGGATCCTAGTATGCTTTGTGCTATGCACAATAATTCAGTAAAGGTACTTATAAAAAATACGTATGTATAAATAAAACCTAAACAGATGCAAATGTACTGAAAGATATTTAAGTGGTCTAAAACTAAGACGACACAACCAGTAAATGATGTGTTTAGAACTTACTCCCCAGGTGAAATATCTTGACTTAAAGAGTCACTGAACTTAATACAGTACTGCCTCACAGCAACAGATTTTTCTTTTTAGGGTGGGTAAAGCATCCCCCCCCCACCACCACCACCACCACTTTTATCATCTTTAATCACTGTGGTCATCACAGCTCCACCTGTTCCTCTAGCTGAGTACTCTGGATGACAGCACTGCTGCTCCCTGATTAGCCAGCAGGAGCTGTACACATGCAGAGTGTGTCTATGATTCTTAAGAATACTGCATATAGTTCCCCTCCACCCACAGAGGTTTTCAGCAAGCATGACTCCAAGGGAGGGTGCCCAACATGAACACTTATATTTACTTCAGAATTGGGGACATGGGATCTAAAGAGTGCAAGGGAACAAAGGGGACCCATGAAAAAAACAGAGCCATAACAATGTCCACAAGCACAGACAGAACCAAGTAGCTAGCCTTTATATGCTGTCCTTACATCTTCACGCATCGATATGGTAATGTCAAAAACTGCAGGGGCATTCTTCACACAAACAGAAAGACATATCTTCAAGGCCAGCCCAGTGGCAAAGAGGGCTGAGGCACATAATCTTTTCCCACAGACAACCCGGGTTCGGGAGCGACCGCGGGTCACTGGGTTCAGCGGGGGGAGGGGGCATAGGATTGAGCATCTGGAGGACAGATTTCCTCTCCCAGGGTGGGGTGGCTTACCTTCTCAGCCCTTGACTGCCCCCAAGATGGAGGCATGGGGAAAGTGCCAGCTGTGTGAGACGCACGAAGGGAGGGGTTGTGGCGCTGCAGACATGTGCGCCTCCGCATGCACACTTACACACACTGCAGCAGGACTAAGGCAGAAAATGGTTGGTGTGGACTACATGAAGCCCTGCACACCTTCCTCCACCCCACGCCATCGGCTGGCTACCTGCCCAAGTCTGAATGTGTGTCACACGATCGGGGGAGGATGGCCCTCCCCTTCCTGGCCCTGCCACAGGGGCAATCCATGGGGGATTTCCAGGGAGGTTGGTCCAGTGCAGCCAGTATGGGGCAAGAGGAGGCGGGGACAGGGATGAAACTCTGCCTGCACTGACTGAGAGGCGAAAAACTGCTATGGCAAAAGAAAGCCACATCTTAATTTGCATAACCTTTAGCTATAGATACCACTGCTAGGCTTACAGGGTATCTAGTTCCAACTGGGGGATTGAAGACCAGTCCCAGACTACCCTCTTTCACTCTGCCAGCACCCTTACAAAAGAAGGGTCCCAGGAGACCAGTTACTGGGGCATATCAAACCTTAACCACAATACTCTTCACCCTTCTTCCAGGTGTGGTGAGCACCAACAAGGAACTCTGGCACACACACCATGCCACACAATGTTTAACAGGATAACTTTACATTTGACTGTCCATGTCAAATTACTTACACCGAGCATTAGCCCTGGCACAGGAAAGAACCCGTACTCCGGAGCAATTCCCTAAGGGATTATGAGCACTGGTACAGGGGCACTCTGGAAAACACCATCCATTCATCTACCCACACTCCATTGATCCAGATGTAGCCATAATATTATTCACGTTGAGTCTGTTTCCTCCATTGCCCATGGGTCAGAAGCAGAGAGGCTTATTGGGTTCACACTCCCCCCCCCCACCCAGGAACTCACCAGAGAAGTATAGCTGACATTTCAGAATCTAAAATGTTGCAATGAAAAATGCAGATTTCATTTTATATTTCATTTTTATTTCAGGGCTGAATTGAATCCCACTGTGCAATGCTCATTTGCAATGGAGACCCATTGTAAAACAATATAAGTTACATGTATAAACACTTTAAAAAAATTGAAAATTTGCAATAAAAAAACTTTACATAATATTGCTACATATAGCTCTGCTTTGCACTAAAATCAGCAACTATATGTGACCCACCCCATGGTCGGCATGGCGACCCGGGATTCACAGCCCTGCCTGATGACTATAATGTGGCACAGCTGGTTGAGGGAATTGGGTTTGACCCAAATTAGTAAATAGTACAGTGCCTCCACCCAGAGAGAATAAGTGGGTCAGGTGTGTGCCTCTGAGATGCAGTACCTTCCCACCTCCCTACACTGGACAATACCACCCACTGGAGACCACCAACAGGTGTTACCTTTCCCAAACGATAATTCAGTCAGGATGTACAAACTGAATACCCACACCTTGATAAAATGTAACAAATGAAACTGTGCTTTATTTTGGCACACAGGCCCAGAGATTGTGGAGAGAGCAGGGGTTAGACAATAACAAGTTACTGTACACTCAATCATCCTCAGGCAATTTACCTCAAACCCCACTGCATATACACACCCACCCATGCAAGGGGCACATAAGATGGCTACTTTACACAGGGTGTGATAACTTTATCTGGTATCAATAGTAAAACTATAAGCACAAGTAAAATGTTACACAGACTGCGGGTACCCAGGTAATATAACACAGTCCTGTTGCAGGCCTGATTGTAGAGCTGCCCGGGATCTCGCGGTGGTGCACCTGATGGACAATTTATCAAGCCTGCATTATAACCCCCAACAGACCATAGTGTGCTGGCACCAACCAACCTGCTTGTATTGTTTCGAACAAAAAATCTTATCACACCAACCATTTTCTGCTTTTTTCCTCCCTAGTCCTGCTGCAGTGTGTGTAAAGTATCACTGCTTTCACTCAAACTATGCCCTTCTGGCACAAACACTTCAATTCTCTCTCTCTCTCTCTCTCTCCCTCTGACATACTTGAGCCCAGGAAAGGGCCCACGGAACTTTCCTGGAGTGGGCCCTGGGGAGGACCCATGGATCTACTGAGGAGTGGTCCCTGGGGACTACCTACAGAACTACTGAGTGGGCCCTAGGGAGGACCCACCCGGAGCAGGCCTGAGAAGGCCTCAGCTCCCTAACAGACACACATCTCTGCACTGCTCGGCATCTCAGTTGAACTGCCCCTTACTTCTCAAGGGCTCACAAACTTTTATTTTCTGCCGTCACTACGTGGACAGACAGGGCTGTCTGTCAGTCCTTCTGCCCTGTCTATCCTCTGATTGGCACAAAAAGCCTGCCTGTCCGAATGGGAGGAACCTCTTGCCTCATACTCCCACAGCCCATCACTTGGATTTGCTGCTCTTCTATTGGCTGCTGTCTGGACCATGGGTCAGAAAGATGGTGGCCTTTTTACTTGAATGGAGCCCTGTGCGCCAAAAGTCTATTTTATTTCCACTGCTCTTTTCAGTGTGCTTGCCCCAACTTCAGTTGCAGCCCCAGGTGGAAGTGGCTCCGTGCTCCCCTGCCTGAGCTCTGTTCTGTGCCCCCACCCCCATGTAGCTGGCAGATCTTGCAGTGGCAGGTGCCACTCTTAAAGGTGCACGGTCCTTCCTTCTGTCCCTCAATGCCTCCGAGCCTCCGTGATGCTGACTGGTGTCCCTGGGCACACTACGGGAGGTGCTGTATGGCCGCACGTGCTTTCAGGCTCCTGCAGGCGGGCCTTCCAGCACCGAAACACTTGCACCAACTGCAGCTCGATCTGGCACACACTGCAGTGCAAAAATTGTGTAGTTTTCCTCAGAGTACTCCTCTGGTCCCCATTTCAGCTTCAGTACAGGGCCGAAGTAAATGAAGAAACGGGTGGCAAAGTTCCAGGACGGCACACAGGGACTCTATGTAAGGTGCCCCCCCCCCACCCCAGAGGGAGGTTACATATATTTGATACATATGAACATACGAATTTGCCAGCAGATAAAGGCCTTATGGTCCATCGAGTCTGCTTGAGTGTGCAGCCAGCATAATGCTAGATAATTCAATAACAGTGCCAGTTTGAGAACCACAGTGACAGTTTGACAAAGTAGATTGATACTATTTTTTTTAGCCTTTAGACTGATGGAAATTTGTGGCCCAGACTGCGAAAACAAGGTGGCAGTGAATTACATACAGCAATAATATGATGTTACTTGAATTCATGATGCCCCACTGGGTACTTCAATGATGCATCTGAGGTTTTATAAGGCTGATTTTGCCACCAAGATGCTCCAGACTGTCAGAGAGTACAGAATGGCGTGTTGCAAACTTCCAGTGAACTGGCAGCCTTAACACCTCCACTCTGTACCTCAGAGGAGTGGGGCTCTGCAGATCCCACAATTCACCCCCCCCCCCAGCCTCCTTATCTGCCTGCTTCCCATGATTACTCTTGGTCCCCTCTATGAATCCCACTTATGATATGTCCTTGCCTGGCATGCTACCCCCAAAGGGTTTTTCTACTTCTGCAAACTGTTCCCTAAAAGACCTTGAGATTACAGCTAGGACAGCTATAGCCCGGCTAGGGTATTGCTTGGCTTTGCCACTTAAACAAAATCCTGAGTACAGCCCACTAGTACACCAGTCCACTCCAGATAGGTTTTAGCTAGGTCCACCACTAATGCTATCCTGTGACCTCAAGCGTTCTCTCTACAATCTCTGAATTTAAAATCCAGAGCTGTGCCCCAGTTAGGTTTTTTGCTACTCAGAGAGACATGTCTGCCAGTCCAGTAAAACTACTGGGTGAAGTTTGGAGGAGGCTTGTACTGTACTCCTAGATACTCCTCCAGTTAAAATCTGGGATGCGAGTGGTCAGAGAATGAATCATGGTATTTTGCTGAAAAGCCAGACTGGAAACCAGAGAAGAAATAACTTGAGCAACATGCTGAAAGCTACCATAGCTTAGTCCATGTTACGCCCAGTTTTTCCTCCATGTTTGGGAAAAGATGTATGCAAAGATCGGAGTCTTCATTTATGAATGCTGAGCAGACACTGTAGAGAGAAAAGCCTGTTTCTAAGCAGCAGTCCCAATTACCACAATGGTTTCTTTGTAACAGCAGGGTGGAACAGCACTCTGCTAAAATAACCCAGAAACTCTGTGTGTCCTACGGCATATGAGGGACTGGGAAAGAGAAAACCAGGCTTGCATATCTGGTGCAGTTCTGTCAGTTCCTTTCTGCAGTCAGAGAGGCATAGATAGTACAATACTGTACTAATCACTTCCTTGCTTCCTGCCCTAACACTGCAGCCTAAAGCAGAAGTTGTGGGTGGACCTGCAGATATGAAACTGTAGAATAATGCCATTAGGGTAGTCTGGGTCAATGTGCTACTCTCATCAGAATCCAATAACAACCGTTATTTCCATTATGATCATTGCTGGAGTCTGCCACGAGTCTTCTGTCTGATGACCGTGCTGTTCCCCAGGGTTTCTATACTGAATCCCCATCTGGAGGACTATCTTATTTATTTGTGAACTGTAACTGTAACCTGCACTGAAAGAGGGCTCCTCTCTCCTTTTCATTTTTAGCTGAGCTCTTGTGAGCCCCCATACCTGTTATTGATTTACTCTAGTCTCATTTATCCTGTTATCTTCCTGTTTACTTTCTAGCTTTGTTAATGTGCATAATTTCTACTAATCACAGCACACCCTATTTGGGTATTCCCTTATTTTTGCTAATCTATTTATTTAACTGCTGTGATCTCTAATTCTCAGTTGGTTTTACCAGAGTTGCCTTTTGAGTAGCATTTATATTTTTTTAACTGCCAGGCTTACTTCAGCTACCCTAATTAGGATTACCCTTCTACACAGTACTTTTTCACTTATTTTCCCATTTTGTTTTACTAGTTTTCTCCTCACAGGGTTAAGTTAATTTACTTCCCTCCCAGATTAAATAGTTTATTACAGGCCTCCCTGAATTTATTTCATTCTGGTCACCTGCATTTGTTAGACAGCATTCACCTTACTCAGCTTTCGCTCCTTGGAGTGAAACTTGTCCCCCATCCTACAAGTACACTGCAATGCGTGTTTCTGCCATGCTGCACTTCCACTATGCTGCTTCTATCACTTCTCTCTTTGCCTTTCTCTTTCCCTAACCTCCATCTGCAGGGGTCGAAATAAGGGGGCACCAGACAGGGAGTCGGGGAGTGGTTTAGAACTACAGCGGGAAGTGGTTAAAACCACCAGTGGGCTGGAAAAGCAAGAGGGAAGGAGGGAAAGTATTTAATCGTCGAGTGAGGACCCATTAGAATGAGCGCAGGAGGGCGGAGAAAATGAGCAGAGAATGGGGAGGGGTGCATAATGAACTGCCACAGAACACAGAGGAGAGGCAGTTCTCAGTTTGCAGCACTGATTTGATTAGCCAAATAGAGCAGGAAGGTGGGCGAGGGGCGTGGAAATAACCGAGCAGCACAGCACTGAATATATAGAGCACAGCGTGGTACAGAAGTCACCAGATAATGAAACGGTAAGCTTTCACTTTTTTGGCTGTAAAACTGAGTAGTCCCATCTGTGGTTGACAAGTTTTAAAACACAGGCAGCATGATTATTTCTTTGCTGGCATCACAGTTAGTGAAAATTGTTGGGTTGTGGACTCCAGCAAGTGAAGTTATGGGCTGGTAATCAACCACAAATTGGTAGGACCGAGAATCAGAAGTCTGATTGACTTCAGATTCTTGTCCTACCATTCTGTGGTTGATTATGGCAGTCCATAAGTTCACTTGGTGGAGTCCACAACCGCTGACACAATTTTCACTGACTGGCACACTGAAGCAGGCATTTAACTCGCAAGCCAGTAATTGAAGAAAGGAGCCTGTCACACAGTCCTTCAACCTGGAGCCCGAGCCCCCCAATCTAACGTTAGATCTGTAGAAGTGATACTGGCTCCTTCCTTAAACTGGGAGCCCGATCATCCCCTCCCCCCCATCAAGCACCTTTCATCATGTGAGGGTGCAAGTAATTTCAGTCACCACAAGATATCTGTTCCCATAAATGACCACAAATGTCATTTTACCCTGCTGGCGAAAATTGGATCCCGCTGCGCATTCAGCTTGCTGCTTGCTTTAGCTTGCATATTTGCACTCTGAAGCTGCTCCTAAATACTTTTTTACTGTGAGTTGAACTCTGTGTGTTGTCACCTGACTCTTGTCTCAAGGAAATGTCTACACACCGAGTTTGGGGCCAGCCCATATTAACTTGAGTGGCAGGTTGGTCACGAGTGAACAATCCTCAGATCACATGATGGTCTATCGAGAAGACCATTCGGCTACCAATTAACTGGCTAAAGATAATGTGTGGCAGACCATTGGGTAACCTGCCTGTCACACATTATCTTTCAGCCAATGTGCTTGGAGGGCTGGAGAAATCTGTGTGGTATGAAGAGGCAGCTACTTGCCTCGTGTCATTTGAGATACAACGATCTGAGAGAGAAGACATGTAATACAGTCTTGCTGAGAAATCCAGTTTGAAACTGAAATATTTGAGATATTACTAAAGAAAGGCACTCATAATAGTGCTACAACAGCTAACTAGCCCTTGGGAGATTTTGAATTTTTCCCTTTGTTCAATTAGTTTTGTGAAAAACTTAGCTGTATTAAATTACTGATGTGGGGTAGTGGGAGTGAGCAGATTTTTTTGTTTTACTGAGAACTAAAACGAGAGTGTCAAAGCAAGCTTAGCAGAGTTGTTTTACTGAGCACTAAAACTTGTTCTTTTATCAGAATTTACCCGTTTTTGCTAGGTTTTTTTCTGGAAGTTATCTTGAATTATTCAGGGGGAGGTGTGGAGATCTGATAAAAAACGGTCTTTCACATAACAAAAGCCTGCTAGACTGACTTTGAAGTAGTGTAACCCTAAAGCTTTTCTTAATTCAAAAAGCCTAACTTGTGTGATAAAATGCTTTGTAACAACAGAACTTAGTGTTACTGTTTGTAACACTAAAACCATTTGTCCTGCTGACATTTTATTGTTAAGTGACTAAGGCTGTGGCTGAAAATAAACACTCTGCAGTTAGTTTCTGAGTATAAGTTTTAGGTAAACTCTGGGTAAATTTTAAAGCACCTGAGCATCTGAAGACCCAACCCTGTAAGCACATTCTAATCTTGTTAAACCAGGGGAGATAATATATGATTTTACAAGAAAACATTAGCTTGAGGTCACAAGACACAGTCTTGTGAGATCTTGTTAAGGGGCACTTAAGTTTAGGTTGTGTATTTTCTCCTTGAAACCAGCCTGCACTACCTTAAACAAAAAAAAAACAAAAAAAAAACAAAATGTTGGCTTGATGTCCAAGGAACTTGTGAGCACTTCGAAAAGGTGCCCTGTATTCGCCTTGTGTATTTTCTTCCTGACAACCAGATAAAAACAAAAAAATAGGTTCTTTAATAGCCCTGTGGTCTACTTGTTAACTGTTGTACCTTGCTAAAAAAATATCTAGCCTGGCTAACTGGTCCCTGGACCTGTGAGCATCAGCACGATTTAGTATAAGCCAAGGTTCATTAGCCTTGCTTGTGTCTGCTTGTTAACTGTTGTAACCTTGAGTAAAAAATTATCAAGCTTAGTCAGTGGTCCCAGGACCCTGTGAGCACTAGCACAACTAAATTACAAGGTTCATTTTAGCCTTTTGGTCAGTGCTTGTTAACTGCTGTATCTTGATTAAAAAAATTAAATCTAGCTTAGCTAACAGTTGGTCCCAGGACCCTGTGAGCAACAGCACAACTTATTGCAAGGTTCATTTTAGCCTTGTGGTCAGTGCTTGTTAACTGTTGTAACCTTGATTAAAAACATTATCAAGCTTAGTTAATGGTCCCAGGACCCTGTGGAGCATTAGCACGACTACATTACAAGGTTCATTTTAGCCTTGTGGTCAGTGCTTAACTGTTGTACCTTGATTAAAAAAACCATCAAGCTTGATTAGTGGTCCCAGTACCCTGTGAGCATTAGCATGACTATATTACAAGGTTAGTGGTCAGTGCTTGTTAACTGTTGTACCTTGATTAAAAAAATTAAATCTTGGCTAACTGGTCCCTGGACCTAGCATCAAAGAGCACGACTTATTACAAGGTTCATTTTTAGCCTTGTGGTCAGTGCTTGTTAACTGTTGTACCTTAATTAAAAAAAATCTAGGTCCTTAGCCTTGTGGTTTTCTTTACCTGCCTGTTTTAGGGAGCCTTAGCCTTTGGGAAGTCAAGCCCTGCTGGCTTTATTGTAATTCCATGCACTAAAAAAAAAAAATTGTCAAACGTTTGATGTCTCTTGACACTGACAGTACTACCCTGTGAGTACTGAGGTTCCTCAGCCTGGTGAGATATCCCTGCTCAGTGCTGTTGTATTAAAAAAAAAAAAAGACAGACAGTAAAGTAATTTTCTTCATTTTATTTTACTTGACCTAAAACAAACATCTCAGTTCATCCCATTCCTCTGGTCATATTGAAATAAGTCATTTCTTAATTACAATTACATCTAAGCGTAGCCTATCTCCTTCCTATGGTGGTCATCATGTCACTTCTAAGTTTTGGGTTTAGTGCTTCTCCGAAATGCAAGCAGCCTGGACCTGATGCAACAGAACAATTACCATCCTCCTCTTCTTTGATGTCTTTGACCATAACACCACCAGATAGTACAACTTCTTCTCCAGCTACTACCCTAACTAATGTAAAGAAAAAACAGGCCCACTCTTGTCATGTATCCACAGTGCACTTGTGGCAGTGCCAAAAGGACAATCCAGATTTGTCATGGTTACAATCTAATGCAAAAGATGACATTGCCACTAACATTTGGTGCAAGTTTTTTCGAGAGAAAGCAGATATATTCAGAAAGTGGGCAACTAGAGCCGTTAAAATGAGCAGTGTGGATTCATACATCAGTGAAACTAATAATGTCAAGAAAACTAACTGTGAGAGGCATGCTGTAACAGAAGGCCATAAAGAAGCAGTGGCTGCTGTTTTAGCTGATAGTATGCCCTCAGGCGGTGAAATTGAAAAATGCATCTTAAAAATGAATAAAAAATATCTTTACAAATTAGAGAAACTTTTTGATATTGCCTACTTCATTGCTAAAGAGGAGGACCCCTTCCTGAAATTCACGGAACTAATATCATTGGAAAAGAGACATGATGTAGAGCTTGGCGAAGCTTACGCCAATGAGAAAGCGTGTGCCACATTCATCGCAGCTATTGCCGATCACTTAAGAAATCCAATTGCGAGTCACTTCACAGGAGAAGCAACACCATACAGATATCATTCTGTCTTTACGGATGGGACTACTGACAGGACCACCACGGAGAAGGAGATTGTGTATGCCAAAATTCTTGAAATTGGGCAACCTACTATGAAGTTTATAGGATTAATTGATGTTGATTCTGGTGATGCAAGTGGTCTGAAGTCTGCAATGACTTCAGCATACTCACAATTGTTGGGACAGGACACGGTCGACCTAAAACAGTTATCCTGCATTGGTGCAGGAGCAGATGGTGCATCTGTCAACTTTGGACGTAATAAGGGCTTGATGGCATTGTTGACAGAAGAGTGCCCATGGCTTCTTACCATTCACTGTGTTTCTCACACACTTGAATTAGCAGCTAAAAACAACTATTTTCATAGACCACTGACAACATATTAATATCAATATTCTATTTTTATGAGAACTCCCCAAAACGTTATAGAGAGTTAAGAGTGGCGGAAGCCAATCAGACCACCTGCATTACATTTACAAAATCACAAGGAACACAATGTCTCTCACATAAAAAAGACTCTCTCCATACCGTGCTTCACAATTACAGCAGCATACTTGGTCACCGGGATGAGCCTGTGTCTGACACCAGACGGGATATTCTAGCAGCAGACAAGGCAAAAGTTAAGGGATTTAGAAAACAGATATGCAATGTTAAATTTCTGATCTTCTCACACTTCTATTCTGACATACTCACAGGTCTTTCAACGGTCTCCGGTGCATTCCAGGATGCACATGTATCCCTTCCCATCGTAACAGATACTGTCAGTACAGTACTCTCGGGAATAGAAATTCTCACGGCACAGGATGGAACCACACTGGCCAAGTTCAGGAGAGAAGTGGTTATTAATGAGGAAGGGACAGCAATGTTTAAAGAAATTGAGCTCCAAGGGGAAATAAGGGATGCTCTTTCAGCTCTTGCAAAGGAACGTGAAGTGATTGTAAACAGTGTAATGGACTGTCTCAACCAGCGCTTCTTGAGTTTCGCAAAATATCCATTGTTAAAGAATGGCACTGTCACTGGCCCTAAAAACTGGCCTGACAATGATCACGAGCTTTTGGAATTTGGAAATGTGGAGATCCAGTTTCTTATTAACCACTTCTCTCCTGTCTTGCTGCAGAATGGATGCGATGTGCATACTACAATGACAGAATGGAAACTGTTGAAACAGAATATTACCAAGTATCACAAGCAGCTCTCATTCGTTGAGGTATGGTGTGTAATCTTCCACAGACCATCTCAATACTTCAGCAACATTCTTCATGTCATAGCTATAGTACTTGTGTACCCAATATCAAATGCCACACTAGAAAGGGCATTTTAAGCTATGAAAAGGATTTGTTTGGACTGGAGGGCTAACCTGAAGACCAGCACCATAGCTGACTTACTTTTAATCTCCATGGAGGGCCCAGAACCACAAGATTTTTGCAGCACACCATCAGTAAAACAGTGGTTTGTAAAAACAAAATGTAGGTTGGGAGCAAAACCTCACAGGTCCGAAACAGCAGGCAAAGGCAAAGTAGTGGTGGAGGAAGTTCACATCATGTCATCTAGTGAGAGCGAGAATGAGGAGGACATCCATCATTCTTTGAAACAAAATTCAGATGAAGACTAACAACCTGTGGGGAATTTTAGCTGCTTGTGATACTTGCTGTTGTTAAACAACTGGACTCCACCACCACGACTTACACAAAATGTGTAAAATAACGACAAAAAAAAAAAAAAAAAATCACACCACAGTTGGAATATTCTTTATTTAATGAGAGTCTGTCTGTCTTTGTTTAAAATCTTCCAAGCAGTATTTCTGGGCAACTGTTGTTCTTTGCTTGCTTGACTTCTACATAATTCTGCTCTCTGCCTGACTTTCTGGCCCGAATCTGGTCTTCTGCTTTCTCTTCTCTCTTCCTTGTACTACTCTTGGCTCTTTATCCGTGCCACAGCAAAACAAACAAACAAAAAACAAATATTTTTTTTTTTAATACAACTACATTTTTCTTCATTTTTTGGTGAATAGTTCCTGGTCGGCCTGAGTAGCTCCTGGTTGACCAAAAAATGCCAATAACCAGGAGCTATTCTTGGCTTCCCATTGCCAAACCTGATTTCTGCCCCTGATCTGCCCCCTACCATCCCTTCCTCACCCTCTCCCACCCTCCCATCTTCTTGTCCCCCCATTACCTCACTCTCCTTGGCATCCTGGCTACAGTCCTCTCACTTTCTTGGCTTCATTTCAAAACCCTCAAGTCTTTTCTACCCTCCTACCTCCCTAACTCTTATACATCTTAACCTCCCACTCCTTCCTCGCCCCATAAGCATCTCATAGGTTCTCTTAAGCTCCTCATCTCCCTGCTGCTTTTAGTTGCAGCAGATATTGAGCTCAACACTGACCCTTCCCTATCTTCTCCTCTGTCAACATCCACAGCCTTCTCCCCAGGATCAACCTGTTGCAACTACTTACGGTTAACCTTAAACCTGATGTGTTGGTGATCTCGAAATCTTATCACTCCTCCAACAGCCTTGATTCCTCTGTTGCCTTCCCAGGTTTCACCATTACATGTCAGGATTAAGCACGGAGGGGTGGTGGCGAGGCCATCTTCCTCTCCTCAAACATTCAGTTTGAGCCTGTGCTCTCCATCTCTATCCCCTCTGCCTATGAGATGCTTCTTCTCAAACTCTCCCTTCCCTTCTCTGCAGCCATATTTGCTGTTGGTGTCTACTGCTGCTTTAGCATGTCCCCACCTTCAATAATAGTTACCTCCATCTCCTCCCAGGCCTCCTCTGGTGAGTTTCTCGTAATAGGTGATTTCAGTTTAAATTGGCTCTCCCCCTCTCCTAATAAATTTTGCCTTAAAGTGAAGTCTCTCCTTTTAACTCAGCTTATATTTTGTCCCTACTCACTTTAATTTCAAATCTTTAAATCACTCCCTCTTCGACTGGTTTCTTGTCCCCCCCACCCCCATCATATTGTGGATGCTAGCACCCTCACCGAAGCCCTCAGTGACCACCACATGATTTACTGTGTGCACAAGATTCATTGTCCCAAAGCTTCCCCCAAATTCATGACCTGGTAGGCACTGACTGGTCCCCTATTTCTACAGCTGGCAACATGGACAATGCCTCAAATTCTTCACCTATACATTTATGCCTGTCTGGGATCATCACCCCCCAGAAGAACCAGGGTCCAGATTCCACACCTTCAATGGCTCTCAGCTGAGTTGCTGGTTTGTCACCATGTGCATCACCTTGCCTGGAGGACCTACAAACCTCTGGCTCCACTTCTGACCTTACTATTTACAGACCTTCATAATACCTGTACTATGCTACTAGGGCTTGTAAAGTCTGAACACTTTGCATCCACACTCCAGAAAGTACAGCTATGTAAGAACTTATTGTAATAGCAGATTTTCCAGAGAATCTCTCATCAGGCCACATCTATGGAACTATAGCCGCCAGGCACTAGGACCACATGGAAACTTTTTTGCTAGCAGTCTTCTAGGATCTGCCCATGATGACATCATGTGTTAACATCCTGAGCATATAAATGTAGGTGGCCCCGCACCCTCCTCAGTTCACCTGCCAGAGATCATATACAAAGGATCTCCTCCTGGAGAACTGAGGGAAAGCTAGTGGCTCCCACCACTGAGAAAAGTAAAACAGAAGGTAAACCATCCGGGAGAGAGAGACAGACAGCAGCAGAGAAGCCCTAAGGCCATGTGGGGCTGAGGGTGGGATGGCATGGCCCAACGAGAGATTCTCTTGAAGATCTACTGTTACGGTAAGTTGTTACATAACTGTACTATCTTCCTCAAGGATCTCGCTTTCATCACCCCACACCTATGGAATGAGTCCCAAGCAGTACTGACAGAAAGACAGTCTGCGTGGCTAGAAGCCATAGGCCTAAGAAAGGAGGCCTTGGAGCACAGCCAGCCCGAAGCCTGCCCTCCTTCTAGAGACAATGTCCAGACTGTAATGTTTAGTGAAAAAGTGGACAGTACTCCAGGTTGCAGCAGCACAAATCTCTGCAGTTGACATTCCTGAAACAGGCAACAGAGTTGGCCGTGCCTCTGGTTGAATGGCCACGCCACGCACAACCCCAGGAAGTTCCTTACCATACTTCCTATAACAAAAAGTAATATAGTTGGCCAACCATTTGGACAGGCTCTGTTTAGAAACTGGTACACCCTCTTTCCCAGGGGCGATGGAAACAAACAGCTGCGAGGACTGCAGCAGGCCTTCGTGTGATGAACACTATTTCTGAGTATTCTATGTACATCTATGTACATCTGAAGTATGGAGCAATGCTTCTCCCCTGGATTGGCATGCTCCGGACAATAAACAGGCAAGTGGATGGTTTGATTCAGGGTAAACTCAGACACCACCTTTGACAAAAAATTAGGGCTGGTATGCAAAGACACCCTGCCTTTGTGGAAAATCAAATAAGGAGACTCACATATAAGAATCTGAAGCTTGGAAATCCTTTGAGCAGAAGTAACAGCAACTAAAAATAACGCTTTCCTTGACAGAAAGCGTAGCTCACAAATCGTGGCTGGCTCAAATGGAGCTAAAGTAAGTTTCTCTAAAACAACATTCAGGTGCCAAGCTGGGACTGGATTGCAGATGGGAGGTGTTGAATGAAGAATGCCTCCCAATAACATATAGGACACTTCCATTTGTGCCACAGTATGGCCATCTACTGGCACATGGAAAGCTGAAATGGCTGCCAGGTGCACCTTCATGGAAGAAGCACTTGCCACATTTTCCAGCGAACCTGTAAACATTCTAATTGATCAGGATGAAGAAGTTTATAGTGGGGTTGTGCAAGATCTGAATGAAAAACAAGGAGAATTGTTAAAATGAAAAAGTCACTCCTTTTTCAAAAACTATGAAGGAATCTATAGAAAAAGTTGGAAGCCCATGAAAAAGACATTGCTGTATGAAAACAAACTAAATTAGAGATTCAAAGGATTATGAATTGAATCAAGTGTTCTAGTAGCAAAAACCCTCACAATCTAATAATAGAGGAAGGTCAAGATCACGCTCTGGTTCAAGAAATTATAAAAATAGATCCAAGAGCCATTCCAAATCACAAACAAGAACTGTGAATGAATCCAATACTGAAACAACACGGGATACTAACACTACAAATGTAAATAAACAGGTCATGTCTTTTTTCAGACAACACTCAGACTGCCTTACAGACAACCCCCAAGAAACAAACAAATAAAACAAAACAAAAAAAAAAACATAAAACCAGGCGTGGTAAATGTGGAGGAAGCAGGCACAAGCAAAACATTAGTAGACAACCTGAGAAGCAGAACACAAAAATTGTGCATTTGTCTGTCAACTTGCAGATATCCAAAAATGTGTTATTGAAAGGGGTCTGTTGTTTGTACAAGGTAAACTGATTTGAAGTATTTGTGAACATCAAAAAATTCTTCAGAAATCTCAATTTCAAGAACTATTTCTGTAAAAAAACAAATCATGGGCTTTGGTACTTTTTCATAATTCCCAACTTTTGAGGATGATATACAATCACTTTGGATTTGGCTCCTGAAGCAGGAGGGATGTCTGATGAAACTGCTATTACAAGCCAAGATATTGTTGTTTTTTCGCAGATATTCCAGAAACGCTCCATCGTCAAACAGACTTCAAAGCACATTCCAAGTTCAATCCACTTCCAGGCAACAGTGCAACACTTGTGAATTTTCAAAATCTGGTACAAAGAGGCATTAATGCTGTTTTCTACTAGATGGAGATGCCACAGTTACAATTTGACACATGAAGAATTGTATGCTTTACTGGAGATAAAAAATAATGACTCGATTGTGATAAAGGAAGCAGACAAAGGGGGGAAATTGTTAACCTCAATAAACAACAATATGAAAACGAAATATACAACTTAATGATGCTTCCAGCTATAGAAGATTACAAGGCGACCCTACTAAGACATTTAAACACAGGACTGTTTTTTTTAACAGGACTTTTTTTTTCTGCAGGTTATAACCAAATCTGAATTAGAGTTCACGCAAGTAGCTTTTCCAACTGTGCCAACAATCTATGTATTACCCCAAATTCATAAAGACCAGGCACACTCACCAGGGAGGCCTATTGTCTCTGGATATGGTTCACTTGTAGAAAACATTTCCATTTTTATAGACCATTTCTTGAAACAACTAATGCAAACACAGCCATCCTATTTGAGGGATAGTATGGAAGTTCTGTCAAAATTAAGTGGGTTTGTCTGGTCCAGTGAATATAGATGGGTAACAATCGATGTGGAGAGTTCGTACACATAAATCTGTCACGATCTGGGTTTAACATAATTGGAATTTCCTCTTTACCATTCCTCTAATTTAACACAGAATTTTCTTTGTCAGTTTATTTTAGAGGCTATGGAATTGATTCTGAATATTAATTACTTTTTGTTTGACCAAAAATATTATCTTCAGACACGGAGTACAACTATGGGTACCTCGGTGGCCCCCTCTTATGCTAATCTTTTTATGACATGGTGGAAGGGGACCACTGTGCTAAACCATGAGTGTAACCCCTTCTTCCCCCACATAGTTATAGTATGTGGGGGAGGTTTATTGATGACATATTGATTGCATGGAGGGGGAATGAATCCTCCGTTTTTGGATTTTCTTAATCTGAATGATGTGGGTCTCAAATTCACACACATTAGTGACCCCAGTACTATTTATTTTTTGGATCTAACACTAAAGGGAGTGGATGGGAAGCCAGTACAGAACTTGACCTACAGGAAAACCACTTCAGCAAATATGTTATTACACGCATCGAGTGCTCACACACCACATTTAATAAGAGCTATTCCATTTGGACAGTTTGCTAGGCTAGAAGAAACTGCTTCGTATTGCAGGATTTTGAACAACAAGCTGTTGACCTTAAAAGTCGCTTTTTAGCTAGAGGATATCCCAAAAATGTTCTTGATGAGGCTCTAACAGAGCAAGGGCTATGGACAGGGCTACTTTGCTTATTCCAAAAATTTAGGAAAGTGAAGAACAATAACCAGTTTCAGTGACTCTGTTGATTACTTATAATCGTTTGTCTGGTATCACTGTGGCTGTCATCAACAAACATTGGCATGATTTTGAGTGGGGACCCAGCACTCTACAAAGTAGTGGGTGAAACACCTCGAATAATCTACTGCTATAGGGAAAACCTGAAAGGTAAGCTATTTGTTTGTTTCCTGATGTAGAAACTAACAACAGACCTCAATGGATGCCCCTACCTCCATAGGTTCATTCAAGTGTGGCAGATGTAATATCTGCTGTTATTGTCTACAGACAAAATTGTATTCACATACAGTCCTTAAAACAGCATCCGTTCAGCAATTTATTAATTGCATTACACCTTTCCGTATGTATGTCGGTCATGCCCTTGCTATAAATATATGTTGGATGCACCATTCGACCTTTAAAGGAGTGCATCCAGGAATATGATCGTCTCCATAATTAATGTGGAATCTGACAGCCCAGTGGGTATGCATTTTATGATCATCATAACATTAGTGCTGAGGGTTTTCGATTTCTTGAATTGAACACATACCAGTCAGTCAATCGGGGGCGGGACGACAGACAAGAAAATTATTGCAATATGAAGCCAAATGGATTTTTACCTTAACAGCCCACTCAATTGTGGGTTTTATAGCAGAAACAGTGATATCACTTCCTATTTAACCTACCAGAGGAGGTGGTGGGGGCTGAAATGGTGGAGGGATTCAAGAGGGCATGGGACAGACATATGAGGTTGGTAGGGGGGGGGAGGGCCCTTGGAAAAGGTGATGAGTGACGGTGGAAGGGGCAGACTCGATGATCCGCTGGGGTCCTTTTCTGCCTCGTATTTCTATGCTTCTGTGATTCTGTGATATTTATAGGTCTAAATCTGGTTTGGGATATGTATACAGGTTGTGTGGCATCTGTGATTAAACAGTTTTTGATTGTTAATACAACAAACTATAATGTATTTAATGTCAAATGTTTTGTTTATTTATAGCCTGTTCAGTGATGTACAATTGCTGGAGTTACCTATAAACTGGATTTATTTTTGAACTTTTATGTTTATTAATATCTGATAAAAAAATCACTAATTATCAATACACTCATACAAGGCAGTAGTATGTTATAAACCATGCCTACACAAGCATTATTACCCCAAAATTGGTGACCACCACAATTGTTCTAACATAGAGAAACAGAAATTGTCAGCAGATAAGGACCGCCAGGCCCATCTAGTCTGCCCATAAGCCCCTGCACTGGATTACTGCTTCCGACCCACCCGCTGCTGTACCTCTATGGTTCCCCTACACCTGTCCCAAGCATGCTTGAATCCATCCACAGTGCTCTTTCCCACCACGTCCTGAGGCAGACCATTCCATGCATTCACCACACTCTCTGTGAAGAAGAACCTCCTCACATTCCCTCTTAACCTCCCACCTTCCAAATTCATGTCATGCCCCCTCATTCTTGTGCTCCTCCTGTAATGGAAAATGTCTCCCCCCTGCACCTTGTTTATACTCTTGAGGTACTTGAATGTTTCTATCATGTCCCCTCTTTCCCTCCTCTCTTCCAGCGAGTACATATTGAGGTCCCTTAATCTTTCTTCATAAGTTTTGTGTTGCAAGCCATGTACCATCTTAGTTGCCCTTCCCTGGACCGTCTCCAGCCTGTTAATGTGCTTACAAATGTGTGACCTCCAGAACTGCACACAGTACTCCATGGTTTTATATAATGGCATCACTACCTCCCTCCTTCTACTGGTGATACCCCTGCCTATGCATGCCACTGGCCCTTCCAGCTGCCTTAGCACTCTGCTTTGACGTTATCTGAAATAATATCCCCCAGGTCCCTTTCTTCCTTTCTGACCATCCGAACCCCTCCATCCTGTAGCTTTCCCAGTGCTTCTGTGTCCCAGGTGCATAATTTTGCACTTTTTAATTAAACTTCAGTTGCCAGTCCTCGGACCATTTTTCAAGCTTTCCCAGGTCCCTCCTCATTTTCTCCACCCCTTTGGGGTATCCACTCTGTTACAGATCTTGGTGTCATCTGCAAACAGGCAGACCTTTCCCTCCAGCCCTTCTGCAATGTCACTAATGAAGACATTGAACAGGACTGGCCCTAGGACCAATCCCTGAGGCACCCCACTGGTCACCCCACTCTCAGCAGACTGCACCCCATTTATCACCACCTCTGTCTCCTGTCTGTTAGCCAGTTTCTAACCAAGTTTACCACCCTGTCCCCATACCCAGCCTACCCAACTTGTTTATCAGCCTCCTATGTGGGATGGTGTCAAAGGCTTCTCTGAAATCAAGGTGAGCGCATCCACTGTACTTCCTTTGTCGCCCAGTCAAAAAAAAAAAAAAAAAAAAACTAGATTTGTCTGACATTACCTCCCACTGTGAACTGCGTTGCCTATGGTCCTGGGCTCCGATGGCTTCTAGATGCCCCACTCCTTTCTTTAAGCAATGTCCCCATGATCTTTCCCACTTGGAGGTAAGACTGACCAGCCTATAGTTCCCCACCTCCTCCCTGCTGCCAGAGTTGTATAGAGGGACCACATGTGCCCTCCTCCAATCTTCTGGTACCACCACCCCTGTGTTGAATGACTCAGTGAACATGGCTGCCAGAGGTTCTGCTATCTCCCTTTGCAGTTCTCTTAATATCCTTGGGTATATGCCATCTGGTCCCATCGCTTTGTTCACCTTCAATTTAGTGAGCTCCTGAAGGACTCTTTCCCCCTGTGAATGGACTACTGTCCACTTCTTCACCCCCTTGGCAACTGCTGTGGCCCCTCGCCCTCCCCTGCTCAGTGAATACTGAACAGAAATAGTTATTCAGCATTTCTGCCTTTCCATGTCACTCTCCTTGCATTCCCTCCCTCCCTTGAGCCTTGCAACTCCCCTTGTTTTTCCTCTTTTCGCTGATGTACCTGAAGAAATGTCTTGTCCCTTTCTTAACTGACTGTGCTAAATCTTCCTCAGTCCATGCCTTTGCTCTCCTTACTGCCTTTCCTGCTTCCTCTAGACATATTCTAGGTACTCTTCCCTGTCCTACCCCTTTGGGTCTCCTAATATTTCCTGAACCCTTTCCTTTTCCTCCACCTCTCTCGAGAACCACAGTGGCTTTCTCCTTTTCTTGCCTTTGGATACCGATCTGATGCACTGGTTTGTTACTTTCAGTAAGGCTTCCTTTAGATGCTTCCACTGTTCTTCCACTCCCCCTCCTGCCCCCGTTCTCTCCAGAGTTGTTTTGATACCCCTCCCCATTTCAGTGAAGTCAGCATTTTTGAATCCAAAACCTCTGTCCTAGTATGACTCGAGTCTCTGTCCCTATGCTGAACCACACAATGTTGTGATCGCTGGATTCCAGTTGCCCTTCTACCTGGACATCTGCATTTGATCCCATTGATCATTACTAGATCTACAATTGCCCGTCTCTGGTGGGATCAACACACGCTGCCAGAGTCCAGCCTCCTGGAGTGAATCAACGATGCCTCTGCTTCTGGCTGAAGCAGCTACACTGGTGTTGCAATCCACGTCTGGCATACTGAAATCCCTCATCAGTAGAATTTCACCTTTCATTGCCATCTTGTGTATTTCCTCCACTAGCTCCCTGTCCAGTTTCTCACCCTGTCCTGGAGGCCTGTATATCACCCCTGTGTGTATTGTTGTGCCATTTCCAGATTTAAGGGTGTAATCTTTCACAGCAGGAATATGGGGGTATTCCTAAACTTCTATACCCCAAATGTTACCAGTAATTTGCCAGCCTCTTCAATGGCTTTAGGTATTTACTAAGGAAGAATAAGCAGGCAGGATCAATGCAGACTCGAGGGATTGCCATTCAAACCTTTTATCTTAATAGGGCATAACCTTGAGGAAGAAAAAACATGACCTCATATTTAGTTCCCTTCCCATACAGCATCATATTTAAATAGCCTTAAACATGCAAGCCTCGAATAACCTTTTAAAGCTGCACTGATTATCTTACTTTGTATCTGGTGCCTATATCTATTACTGTCGAGGAATAAACTCGAGGCAAGACGGCTTTCCAAAATGGCGATCATAACCACCAGGACCGCATGGTCACAAACTTAACAATTAAGGCACATAGCTATTAAGCCTCTCACTACATGAATTACACCCCCTCCCTTCCTGAATAAAAATGATATGCCCAAAATAAACACCACAATAGATACACATAGTTAAACTAAGTGCAAGTCAGTACAGAGGTTTAAGCACACTCAAAACATGAAATTTAACAACAGTCCACATCAATTTCAAAGGAAACAGTCACTCATCTTCAGAATCCTCTCATTCTGCCCTCGATTCTGTATTTTCTGCAAACTCAGTCTCCACTTTTTCTATCCATCTGCCGGCATCTTTGGGGTCATTAAATTGCCACATTTTGCTGCTGTATACGATCCTCAGCCTGGCTGGAAGTAAAAAAAAAAAGAGTGTATGATCCCCAGGGATCCGAGTCGTTGTCTCATGGCATCAAGCTGTTTACGGCGAGACCTGGTTTGGTATGAGAGATCTGGATACAGTTTAATGTCCTCCCCGTTGATGCTGATCGGGTATACTGCTGTTGTGGCTTGGATCAAAACATTCCGTACCTCTGAGCCTGAAGTCTTCAATAAGATAGTCAGGGGTTGGGTGGGAAACACAGGTCTTACTCTTTCACTCTATGTGCTTTTTTGAGAGCTCCCCAATCAAAGTTCTCTGGGACTGTGACTGTTGTAACCACTGTTTCAGAAAATCCAGCACTATGGTGCCCTCGGCTCCTTCGGGGACTACAACCAGTCAGACATTCCCACTCTGATTTCATTCTCTAGGGCCTCCATTCTTCCTTGCAATTGGGAGTTTTCCTTGGTTAAGGCGTTGACTGCTGTAAGTGCCTTGGTCTAGTATCAGATTCTACCATCGATCCTTTTAATTGCTGAATGGCAGCATCATGAGATTCCAGTTTTGTACTGTTCTTTCAATTTTGGCATCCATAGTTTGCATGGATGCCAACATAGCTTGCCATGGCGGCTCAGTCACAACAGTAAGGTTACTGGCTCTGGCGCTTCCACCATGTCTCTGCGCCTTAGATGAGTTCTGTGGTTGCTGTTTAGATTGTCCTGGCTGCTGCGTTTTGGGCACCCCACCACAATACTGGTATCAATCTGCTCCAGAAGTTGTATAGAGAATGATTCTCCATTTCTGAGTGCTTAGGATCAGTTTTACTCAGTTACTTCATTAATTTGCTGCTCTGTGGTGAACAGCTGATAGGAGGCACTGCCTGCCTGGAAGATGGCTCTCTAGTGCCCCTTTGAATTGGTTATTGTACAAATTACTGTGTGGAATTAAATTTACATTACAGTTACTCCTAATGTTGTTTTTTTTTTTTTTAAACTACCTGAAACTCTTCCTTGTGATATGGATTCATTATATATATATATATATATATATATATACAGTATATATACACACACATACACACACATACACAATATATATATATATATTTTTTTCTGATTAGCGCTTATTTGAACAGCCTCTCTTATCCATATGGATGTCAGTACTTTAATCACATGGGTTTCAGTATTAAATATCAGTTTAATATAAGTTAAACACAAACACTGAGAATATTAAAATGACCATGTTGGTTAAAAGAACTAATGGTTAACCATTCAGCTGTTTAACTCCTTGCATGT
Organism: Neoceratodus forsteri; assembly: GCA_016271365.2. Classification (NCBI taxonomy): domain Eukaryota; kingdom Metazoa; phylum Chordata; order Ceratodontiformes; family Ceratodontidae; genus Neoceratodus; species Neoceratodus forsteri. The sequence continues at coordinate 1,207,263,684 of CM057456.1, forward strand.
TTAAGCTTTAGTTAGGTCATCTTTGCTGAATTTCTAAACTTGGTCATTTTGCTGTTTTTTTTTACATTTTAACTAACTGTATTTGACACAAGTGTTTCGTAAGTGTCGGTTGTCTGTGGAATTTGCACAGTGTTAGTTCATCTGCAGGGTTGTCCTTGCAATTTATAACTTATCTGCACTGTTGTTTTGTTACATACTGATTGTTTCCTCATTTTAACTGTGGAGCATAATGAGCTCAGTAGTGTTGTACCTCCTCCTGACAAAGCCACACATACGTGAAGCGCCGAGGTTGTAGGATCACAGTGGCTCTTCGGAATGAAATGTGAATGGCAAGATTAATGTTTGCAGTAAGTTTTGATTCATTTTAACTACTGCCTTGGAGTGCAGGTTTTTGTGTGTTTGCCTGATGCTTGCTTTCAGAATTGCACTTCCCGCTATCCCAGTGGTACAGTGTTTTGTTTGTGTGGAACTGCATCTGAAAGGGACAGCAAGTACTCCAGAATCTGGTCTACTGGACAAGTGAAGGGTTCCAAGTGATGGGAAGCAGTCCACACTGTAAAGCACTTACACTTTTGGAATAAGTGGCCTTGGTGGAGGCTTTCTCACCACCACCAGGACATTAGCCACCTTCTGAGACACCACAAATCCTCCGAAGCCATGCATGAGTACTGAGAGACTTGAGGGACTTGCGGTCCGGATGGACCAGGGTGTCCTGCTCCTGTGACAGCAAGCCTTTGCACAGGGGCAGGGGAACTGGAGTTTCTACTGCCAACTGCTGCAGTATGGGGAACCAGATCTGACGAGGCCAGAAGGGAACAAGAATCAAGAGCTGACCCTTCCATCTGGAGCTTGATCAGCACCCTCTGAATTAAAGGAAAGGAGGGTAGGCATAGAAACTCCCTTTCAAGAAAGGGACAACGTGTCTTGTCAGAAAACTCCAGGCCCTGACGTGAACAAGCAGAAAAGTGGCAGATTTGCTTTGAGTAGGGATGCAAAAGGTCCAACTCTGGGCAACCCACCTGTCGAACAGGTCTTCCACTACCAAGATCAGCAGCTCCCATTTGTGCATTCTGAACTGCAATCTACTTAACCTGTCCCCAGGACATTTTGGATGCCTGGAGCACGGATGACCAGCAGTTCTAGACCGTGTTCAAGAGCCCAATACTAAACCTTCCTCGCTTCTCTGCACAGGGGTATGAATGAGTCCCCTTGCTTGTTTATGTAGTGTACAACACTGATGTCCGTCTGCACCAGCAAGGCCCTGGGAACAGGTGGTTCGGAGGCTTGCACAGCGTACAGAATGACTTGCATCTCTAAGACATTTATGTGGTGGGAACTCTCCACTGCTGTACAAGTACCCTGCATCTGATGAGGGCCCAGGTGTGCCCCTAGTCCAACCCCAAAGTATCCATGGTGAGGATCTGATGAGGGAGGGATTTGAGAAAGGAACCCCTTTGAGCAAATTGCTGGGTTCTACCCTACACCACGAAAAGCCTTCTTTACTGGTGATGTGACCAGAACCATTTTTCTAGATCGTCGGTGCGTTGATCCCACTGGACCCACAATGTCCACTGGGGGATCTGCATATGCAGCCTTGCCAGGGGAACCGTAACAATGGGTGCTGCCATCAGGCCCAGTAGTCTGAGGAATGTCTTGGCCGTGACATACCTGCTGCTGTAAAGAACCTGGGACTGAGCCATCAGGCGCTCAGCCCAGTCCTGGGGCAGGAAGACCAAGCCCTGAGTGATGTCCAGCATTGCTCCTATGTGTTGGAGATGCTGACAGGAGTCAGGACCAACTTGGGCAGATTGACTGTAAGCCCTAGGGTATTAAACAGTTGCCTGGTATGTGCTAGAGTGTAAGACAGGTGCTCCTTGGACCGAGCTTTGAGCAACCAATAGTCCAGATAAGAGAAGATGTACAGTCCCTTCCCCCTGATGGCTGCTGCCACTACCACTAAGCATTTGAAAAAGACCCGTGGAGCAGATGACAAGCCAAGGGGCAATACCCTGAACTGGTAGTGTCCCCCGACTGGAACCTGTGATACTACCTGTGGGGTTGGCACACCTTGATATGAAGGTACAGATCCTGCATGTTCAGGGAACACTCAGTCCCCTTGATGCAGGAGGGACAGCAAGCCTTGCAGGGTGACCATCCTGAACTTCTTGTACTGAATATAATAGTTCAGGCCCTGCAAGTCCAGAATGGGCCTTACGTCCTCTGTGGATTTGAGGACTAGGAAGAAATGAGAGTAGAACTCCCTGTTCGTTTGTTACCAGAGAATTGGTTCTATGGCCTTTTTGTGCAACAAGGTACGGACATCCTCCAGCAGCACTGGTATGTGGTCTTGAGGATACATGGAGGGAACTGGTGGCAGTTTCTGGAGGCAATTCCAGAAGTTCCAGTGTATGGCCATGCTGTATGAGCTGCAAGACTGAAGCGTCTGTCCTGATGTCCCTCCACATGTCCAGGTGAAGGGAGACACAACACCCTACCACCACCTCCTCCTGAAGTGCTGGAGGAGGGGGGGTCTAGCAAGGAGTCAGGCTGAGGCTGAACCAGTAGCTGGGGTCACACTGCCACCTCTGGGTGCTTTCCTGGTGGTGGAGGTAGGGGAAGGCAAAGCTGTTCCTGCTCTGCACTTGGCCGGCTGTTTGTTGCCCATCTTGGGTCTGTGGGTGGCACGATGAAAATGCACCCTCTGCCCATGTTTTGGTTGTGTGTGGTAGAGGGAGTAGATGGACCACACAGTCCAGCCAGAGACTTGGAGGTCAGAAAGAATATCCTGCACATCTGCCCAAAAAGTTTATAACTTTGGAAAAGGGCATTCATCACTGGCAAATCCTGACACCCTGAGCCAAGAATGCCTTCTGACACAGATGCCAGCTGCAGCTGCTCTGGCTGAGGCACCTGAAATATCATAGGTAGACCTCAAAAGGTGCTTACCTACAGCTGCTCCAGACTAAAGGTCCTTTTTCTTTTTGTAATCCATGTTAAGTTTTTAGGGTTATACATCACAACGGAATATAGATATTCACATCAAGGAAATCAAATACTGCTAAGATACTGAGAAAGAACATGGCACAAGTAACATCAAGCAGAATACCATAAATAAATACTGTCCTGGAAAGAATAATTTAGGAAAGAGGAGGGGAAGGAGTATAATAGGGCAAAAGAAAAGGAGAGAGAGAAAAAGAAAAAGGACTAAACTTCTACACATAATAAATATATTTTCAAATATAACTAGAAACATAAACCCATATGCAATTGAAATAAATCAGAGTTTGTCAGTTAGTATCAAAATGTGATTGTTAAGATCAGTAATATCATCTAGGAACTAATACCTTTTGATTTCCAAATTGCCCAATTTAAACATTTGCCATTAATACTTATAAGACGGGGAGAGATGTAGGGATCCCATTCTAAAGCTGAGGCAACTTCCTGCCAATATTTGTTTACTTGATTCAAAACCAGGTTTGAATTAAATAATCTTTGGTGTCAGAGTAGAAGACCACTTGGGGTGATGCGATTCAAAAGTACTTTTTCTAAATGTGCCCATCCTGCGGGATCCTGACTATTATTTAACCAAAGGGACTTTACACACTACTGCAATAAATGCCATATGTCTTACTTAAAGTTGAGAAAGCTAAAGCCGCCTCTATCCCTTGGCTGTTGTAGCTTTTAAAAAGATCCTTGGGGGCTTATTTTTCCACACTAATTTTTTGAAGTAATGGGGAGGTATATGCATATTACAGATCGATCTCTTTAATGTAGATTGCAAAACAATGGCTCACAGGTTAAATAGGATTATTCAGCAACTGATGCACACAGATTAGGTGGGATTTGTAGATGGCCGTCAGTAATCTGACCTGTTCTGCAAAATTATTCTAATTTTTCATGCTTCCAAGGCAAATACACATCAGTATCTCTCAGATGGTTGCTCAAAACTTTAATACACCTTTAAAAAGTATTGATTTTGATCTGACAAGATAGAACAAAATTACTCTCTCATTCTGGGGCAAAATACAAGCGTTTAACATGATGACTGTACCAAAAGTGTATTACCTCTTATACTCTGAAGGCCCTAAGCATCTCCTGCTTCTGATGCCCCTCCAGAAGGGCTTGAGCCGCTTTGGCCTTCCTCCAGAGTGTGTTCTGGAATTTGACCATATGGGCTTGATAATTTGTAATTCTGAAGTAAGCGTCAAACAAAGGTCCTCTTGCTCATGAGGTCCAGTTTCCTCGACTACTTATCTGGGGGGAGAGAACTTAGGTGCTGAGGTCTCTTAGACCAATCATGGGCCACATTTATCACCACTGAATCCGCCTGTGGTTGCCCTGCGAAAAAGTGCTTCCTTGAGGGAGCCTAGTACAGTTTGTCTGCCTTTCTAGGCATGGCAGGTGTCATACTTGACCTGTACCAAGCAGCCAAGCCATGGTGGCGTCCTCTGGTGCAGTCAGCAGCAGAGGAATGATCCAAGGGGGAGAATCTGGTAGTTCAAGAAATTCAACCAAATTTCTCTTGGTAATATCTTGTTCCTCAGCATCAAACCCCCTAGCTGTTTGGAGCTGCTTCATCACTGAGAAGGAGGAGGGGGGATCTTGGGGCATACCTTATGGAATCCTTGCCTCCTGAGGAAACAGTGGAGGTAGACCTAGATGGGCTCCTATCCCCATCTTCCTCTTCCTCCTCCTCTTGTGAGATGAGGTCAGGATTGTATTCCACATCCTCCTCAACAGGCTTTGAGTACTACAGAGAAGGCAATGAGGATGTTGATGCCCTGGAGTGAGCATGGCGCATTAAGACTGGTGTTGACTTGGGGGCTTGCCTGTTAAGTCCTAGCATCATTGGGCCCCAAGGAGGAGAAAGGCTCTGAATGACCTCCATAAAGGAGGAAAACATAGTCAGGACATTGATGGCGTCGCATCGAGGACACCTTGCGTTGATGGGGAGGCTGGAAGCTTGGCGTTGATGGAATGGCCTGAGGCATCGGCGGGATGCACGAGCCCCAGCATCGATGGGCCAGTGCTGGCCAAAGTAGGTCCAGTGAAGCTCACTGATAGCTGCCCCTAACAAAACAGGAATCCAAGCAGCAGGGGTTGCAGTAGGGGCATTAAAACGCCCAACATTGATGAGCCGTCGCCAGCAAAGGAAGGTCCGGCAGAACTCACTGCCAAAGCAGACCCTGTGAAAGAGAGGGTGTAGGCTGCAGGAAGTGTCGCCACTGAAGCAGATGCTGCTGCAGTGGCCAGCACCGGGAGTGGCAAGCGAGAGCACACCAGGGAGGGGGGAAGCTCATCCCTGCTCCTCTCCCTCTCCTGGAGTTTGTGTGTCCCAGAGGAATTGTCCTGGGCCTTGAAAGAATGGGAGCCAATGGACAGTGCTGGCAACGCAGTGGAGCTTCCCACCTGGAGCTCCTTCTCCATTATAGCTACCTTCTGTTCCAGGAGGAAGGACTGCAGAGCTTTCTGATGGTGCCGCCAGGTGGCCTGGTTGAAGCCATGGCAGATCTCACAGGCCTTAATGTCATGGACCTTGCCAAAACAGCGGAGACAGGCGTCATGGTCATCATGGTTGTAGATTTTTTCCACTGCACTAGCATTACCGGAAGAGTTCCGTAGAGTTGGTCGGCATACACAATGACAGGAATCACTTTAAAAAATAAAGAGATACCAGACTAGAGTGAGAAAAATAACAAAAGTTAAGAAACTCAAAGATTTGGTGGTCGACTGAAGCGGCGGTGTCTCCGTGGTATCCGAACTGCAACGGTCGACATCAAGAATAGAACAGAAGAGGGTGCAGGTCCGCCCATGTTTATATGCAGAGGAAGCTGACATATGACATCATCATGGGTGGTCCCTAGAAGACTGCTAGCAAAAAAGTTTCCGTGTGGTCCTAGTGCCTGGTAGCTATAGTTCCATAGGTGTGGCCGGATGAAAGAGATATCCTCGAAGATCAACCTTAATCACCCCCTCTAAGTTCTGAAAGTTAATTTATGCACTTTTCTGCCCTCCAATCCAGTCCCCTTTCCCTGTGCTCAAGTCAGACAACACTCCTATCTCTGACCCCACTGCTGTCACCTCATCTTTCGATTTGTTTTCACCTCCTGTGCCCATTAACTCCTCGCTTCGTCCTCCTCCTCCTCTCCTGTACCTATCATATTGCCCCCTCCTCACTTTTTTCTTTTTCACCCATTACCCCAGCTGATGCTCTTAAGGCTGTCTTGGCTCTAAATCCTCACAAGGATGGCAGCCCTAATGGTCTTTACTCTAGACTCCTATTTCTCACTGCTTATGTGCCTGCCCCCCCCCCCATTACCTACCTCATCAACCTCTCTTATTATCCTGTGACCCTAACTCTTGGAAATTGGCTACTGTCACTCCCCTTGAGAGGGTGATCTCTCTTCCCCTAGTAACTTCCGTCCTATCTCTCTTCTTCTCACTCTGGTTCAACCCCATGAATACTCTGTTCTCTCCCAACTCTCCCCTTTTCTTGACTCAACCTCCTTCTTCACTCCCTTCCAGTCTGGTTTTAGAAAGTCACACTCCACTTCCATCTCTCTACTCCGGCTCACTGATACTATCCTCTCTGGCATGGACAAGGGTCTTGTCGCCTCTGCCACTTCTTTCGACTTAACCAATGCTTTCAACACTGTAGCTCATCCTATTCTCTTGGACAAGCTTAAGGCAGCTGGACTCTCAGCTTCCTCAGCTGAGTGGTTCCAATCCTACCTTGAGAGCAGGCTGAAGTATTGGAGGCTCCCTTCCTCCCCCACTCCCTATCAGCTCAGGCGTCCCCAAGGGTCTGTCCTTGGCCAACTTCTTTTCTCCATTTTTGTAAATTACCTCCCCACTGCCTGCTATTCTGTATCCATTCATATGTATGCAGATACAGTACTCTTCATCCGGCTCCTCTCCCCCCTGACCTCACAAACCAGTTCCAACTGGACTTTCAAAACACCCAGCTATGGTTCCGAGAAAATCAGTCATCCCTCAATGCTAAGGAAACAGTCTCTGACTTTTAGCACCAGGCAGAAGCTTGCTAGAGTCTCCCTCCTTTGATACTCTTGATGGTGCAACTACTGAAGATGTCTTTTCCTTCAAGTACCTTGGGGCTTCACTGGATTGCCACCTTGATTTTTCTATTCACATGAATGCTGTCCCCAAGAAGCTTCACCCCAACCTTGCAATGCCACACAGAAATAAGAGAAGCATTCCATTTCATGCATGCAGAGAAGTCCTCATTAAGATGTTTCTCTCCATTTTTGATGATGGAGACATCGTTATATGCTGCTCCAAAGTCCATTCAAGATGGACTGAATCCTCTCTTTCCTTCCGTGACTTTGCCTTTGTCAAACATCTGCGTACACACCCTACTTTGCTCTGTATTCTTTCCTCCCCGTTCTTGATGCCAGATGCCTTACCCAGTGTGCTTCCTTTATCTCCAAATACTGGTTTGGCTTTCTTCCCTTGTATCTTGCTTCTCTCCTCTGTTCCCACCTTCTTCCTCTCTCTCTCTTGTTCTCCCTCAGATGAACTCCATTGCTGGCCAAGCTGCCTTATTGTTCTGCTTCCCTATACTATGGGTCTCTCTTCCCCTTCCATTTGCTATGGGGCTCTCTACTATGCTATGGGGCTCTCATCCTCTTCTTCCTTTCCGCTCTGAAATCTCTCCTCCGTGAGTTCTCTATTCACCCCTGCAGTTGCTTGTGATATTGGGGTGGACTCCTATTTCACTTGCTCTCCACCCAACACTGACACCAGCACTGCCCTGCTCCCTCTTCTTAGCCATTTCTTCCTGTTTCTTAGTTTTGTTGTATTGCTTACTGCTTAAAGTTCTTTTGCCTGATCCACAATTTACTGTTTGGTAATTTATTCTTTATGCGTTCATGAAACTGTTCATGTAGATATACATATTTTCAAATTATTGTATTATTTTATACATTATACTTGGTATACATGTTCTCTTCTCTCTTACATCTCACCTAGGACACATCTGGAAATGAGCAGATACCAGCTCAGTATGACTTTCCTGCAATGACTACAAAGAAACCTGAGAAATAAACCTTAAATCAGCTAGCTTGTTCCCGGATACAGCAAGCACCTCCAAAGTTTCAGGATACGCATACTAAGCTAATGACAATAGTGGTGTTAATCATTTTTGTTTTGTTTTTCTATATTTATTTTTGAGTCCAGCCTCCATTCTTCCTAAAGGGAGCTCAGCCCATGCCCATGCAGCCCCCATGCCCAGGCTTATGCCTCTGGGCATGGCCGCCAGCATCCCTAAGATCCATGGTAACATGCCCTGGCTTAACCCCAGGGTGGGGACACGGAGCAGGACTCCCCAGAGGACACTGTAGGCAGTGGAGGCACCGACAGAACCGGGCATTATGCTCAGTGGGCGGGATTTTAGGTAGATCCAGCAGTACCTGGGGATGTGGACGTGCCATGATGACCCACGCTCACCCCCACTCCCTCAGGTAATGGTACCGGCACAATGGATCTCCTTGGCCTCGGCCAGGGGTCCGTTGTGCATCGAGCAGCCTCTAACCTCCTCCCCTGGGGAGAGTAGTCTTAGTACGCCAATCCTTCTCCCGCTGGCCCTCAGATGTCCAGAGTCCATTTCGAACCCGGTCGCCGGGCATCGTAGACGGATGCCCTGCCTCTGTGCTGGCAGGCTGGCCTATCATTTTTGTTTTAAATCAGAAAATTCACTAACTATCTAGGGCTCAGTTCCTGAACGCAATTTTATGGGCCACAAAATAGGGAAAACATGTGTCCTGTTGCGCTGACCCATAATATTACTTTACTAAGAACATTAGATTTGTGCCAGGAGGTGGGGCAGTGACACCCCTCCTCCCAACTCAAATTCTAGAATGCAAATGAGGCATTTCAGCTGTTACTGTGTGCAAAATGTGTATGTGCGCACAGTAATAGCACATTGCACACACATTACTGGCTCATTTATATGCCTACTGCAGTCCAATACACAGACATGCATAAACATGTCCTCCACTCTTACACATCCCTCACCCACACCTTGGCCCTCTTGTTGGCCGACAGCCAGCATCTGCCATTCGGTGACCGAAAATCCACTAAATTGATCCCAGGCACCTAGCCCCAGCCCCAGACCACACAGAGTTCCTGGCAGTTCAGTGAATCTGGCACTTCCAATCCCAGTTCCCAACACATGTCCTTTGATATTTCCGTCCATTTGTGGTCCCTTTCCGATCTTGGACGCCCAACATCAATGCGTAGACAAAGCTGTCCAAGGCCACTTCTGCCCATTAAGAGTTCTAAGACAGTCCATCACTAATGTGCTGCAAACCACTTTGTCAGCAGTAGTTAACTATATGAATGGCACAATGTACCATTTACATTCCCTCCTTTGTGCACCAGTACATTTTGATGTGCACTGGCACAGAAGGACCGTCTCAACCTCTTTTGAGCTAAGTCACAACAATTTAGTACCAGACCCTTTAGACTGAGAAAAGGCAGACATGTTTCTCTGCATGGCTCTTTGACACTAAATTTGAAAAGGTCATCTCCTTCAGCTTTTATTTTTCTGCTGGTCATTTCATCTCCGTTGGGATCAGATACTGAGCACAAGACAGTTTTCCATTCTTGCAACCTTTATGGGGATGAAAATCCCCAAGTCCGAGGTCCGGGACTCATATTTACAGCAGCAGGACTTGAACTGCACAGCCTTGTACAGTCCGACAGATTTGCCTGTTGCAGCCACGCTGCGGAAGTGCGCTGGCTAGAGACACAAGGCTGCCTTCTGGACTACAAGGCCAGTGATCTTCCCCTTCCCCCCAGGAGCCAATCGCATCAGCCGGGAGCCAAGCAGGAGTGTTTACTTCGTCACGCGGCGACAAAGTTGGAGTGGAGGTGATTTTTTTTTTTTTTTTTCTCCTGCTGCATTGATGTCTTTGCAAACTGAATCATACCATGGGGAGGGAGGGCATGTAGGCTGTCCATGGATAGAACCAGCTGGAAAGAAGGACCACCCAGGACACTGCAGCCAGATCGAAGAGCCCACCATGGTGTTAGAGAAGGTTAATGATGTGTGACTCAGGGCAGTGTAGTTCTAGCAAGCAATTCAAAAATGACAATTTGTGTGGGAAGGGAAATCTGGGAAATCAACACCATCCTCGCATGCTACTCTTGGTCTGTGAATGAACTGGTCTCTGGTGGCAGTGAGGCAGGGGTACATTACTCTGCATAAAAGTGTATTTTGTAAGAACTGATTAAAAAGAAAAACATCTTGGAAGATTAAAAAAAGAAGAAAATCTGTGACTGCAGGCAGGCTGTGTAATAAGAGTCTGTGCAGGCAGGACATACAGTTAGCCATGCTTGGTCAAGGTGTATGGCTGGCAAACCACTGGGGACAAAAAATTAGGATACCTATTAGTTTAAAATGATTCAACCTGGACAATTTCAGAGAGAGAGAATTAGCTACAAGCTGTGATAACAAACAAGACTGCAGGAATCTATGTCACAAATGTGCTTGTGGTATGCCTCAGTGGGTCAGACTGACTTTGTGTAACTCCTAATATTATACAAAAAATACAGGAAAAGGTCTGCTGTAATTGATTTTGGTTAATGCTCAGTCAGAGTCTTTGACCCTCTGTGTAAGGACCTTGATCACTCTACCTGTGTAAACTCTAAAAGAAATGTGGGAAAAAACATGCAGATCTGTGTTGTTTAAGTGTACTGGTGCACAGATAGGGACATAGAGACAAATGAGCCTTTGGAAAAAATTTAGATGAAAAAACAATGCAACTCAGCAACACCTGCCACGGACTTGTATAACAAAAGGAACCTAAGTCCTGGACTTACGGCCCCCCAAAACATTTTTCAGACCCTTCTTTGAGCATGTGTTTTTCACATCACAGATAGAATTCAAAATGTCTTTCCTGGGGCCGCCAGGCTCAATGACAGTGTGTTGTCAGTGGGACTGGCCACCCTTTTCAGAAGAAGGCCAGGGAGTTAATTCTGCATGGCACTGCCATGCGGAAGCCCTACCAACCAGGGAGGGCTGGAACTGGGTTCAGCAGCTACAGCACCCCTTATGGAGATTTGGGGAGCATGCTGCAACACAGGCGATGTCTGCATGCTAGCAGCTGGAATTACCAAGCAGTGCGAGTATTTATTTATTTGAAAATTGGCGACTGAGAAAGGCATACTGAGCCGAGGCTCATTTCCAGGTGCAACCAGAAGGAAGGGAATAGGGGACACAAAATACATAGCAAAGACACAACTCACAGTTATAATAAAAAGCAAAGACAATGAATTAATTACAAGAGTAGGTGCAAAATGAGCAGTCAAGGTACAAGCAACAAAATAAGACATTTCAGCCACCGCTAAGCCAGGTTAGGAGGCAAATGCAAGGGGAACAGTCAAGTAGAGGGAAAACTGGAGAAAGAGGGAGAGGAGGAGTTTTGACTGATACCCGAGGGAGCCAGGGGAGGCAGTGAAGTGGAGGGAAGAGGGAAGTTGGTTTGAAAGTGATGGAAGATGATAGGAAAAGGGACTGCCCAGCAGAGGAGTAGGGAAGAGGAATGGCAAAGGTGTGACGATCCTTAGAGTAGAGGGACCAGGAGGCAGAGGGTATGAGGGAGAGGAGTGATAAAAGGTAAGAGGGAAGAGACCAAAACCAGTATTTGGACAGGAATGAGGAACAGTGGATCTTGTGACGTGAGAGTACAGAGAAAAAGGCTAAAGAGGAGTAAAGTTAGCAGTGGGGAATACGAGAGGGGGAGCTGTTCACAAAGTGGCAGAAGGAGTTGCAGAGTGTGTCCAGTATGGCCAGGGAGGTTGAGAGAGTGGTAACATAAACAGTGTCTGCACAGTCAAAGACCGGTACCACCATTTTGGTGACAAACTTGTGGCAGACCTGCTGAGACAGGTAATCCTTACTGCAGTACAAGACAGACTTTGGCATGAATGGCCTTGACTTGGCAGACAAGTCAAGTTTGCTATCTAGCCACACACTGAAGTACTTAAAGGACTGGACCCACTTCTATGAGGGTACCATCCAGGGTGGAGCAGACAGCAGAGCTGAGTCTGGCGATTTCTTGCTGTTGCCAAAGGTCACAGACAGTTTTATTTGTGTTGATTCAGAGTTGGTCTGATTGGAACCAGCACAGGACATTGTGAAAGTTGTGCTGGAGCAGACCTTCCACAGCTGTGGTAGAATAGGAAGAGATGTAGAACTGGGGTTAAAAAAACAACAAAAACACATTGAGATCACAGATGATGGTGCTCTCAGGCCCTGTACCAGGGATCCTGATGGGCAGGCTCATGAGGCAAGAAGAGGATGGGTCTGGGAGCAATAGCACAGGGGTACACCCCCAAGGGCCTAGAAATAGGTGGACAAAATGGTGGAGAAAAAGTTACATTTAAAAAAAAATCATTATGAAAATGGTTGTGCTGTGGTAATGCAATATCACAGTGGAAGTCCTCTACAGTTCCATCAGTGTGGGATGGGGGAGGTGTAAAGTACTATTCCATTTGATTTTTTGTCTGTGCAGCATATAAAACCACTTTTATGTATAACGATCTTTTGAGGCAGTTTCAATGTCCACACAAAGTGATAAAATACACAGAGAATTCTTAAAAGTTTGAAAACAGACCATCAGGTTTCCTTTAAAAGTCATCAAAAAGTGACTACTGACACAGGCACGCATTCCAGAGCTTTGAAGCACTTCCCTTGAAAGTCTTTTGCACCTGGAGTCTGTAGTCTGATTCAAGGAAAAGCCAGGAGACAAGAGCTAGCAGAACAAAGAGCAGAGGTGGGCATCTGAAGCTCCACCACATATAAAAGGTAGATCCTGTAAGAAGGGCATAGGCCACAGAGAGCTCTAAATATTAAAGCAAGACTTTTAAACAATACAGTACTAGACTGGAGCTAATGTAATAAACAGCCAACAGGTATGTGCATCATTCTTACTGTGAGCTTTAAAAGGGGCCCTACATTGAAAACTGTGGTAAGGTGCATACTGCAGGAGACCACAAAGCCAACAGACATACAGTACATACCTTCGAAAGCACATGACATCCAGCTGCTACGTGGGATCAGCAGGAGGCATGGCTGGAGTTAGAGTAAACAGCTGTGTTCATAAGTCTCCCAAAGGCCTGCATCTGTTCTGAGGGTGCCACATCAACTATACATGCCATATACTGATACATTAACAGACAGCTGCCATACTCCACAATTCCCTGGTGCCCTAGAGGAATCTCATTCTCCGTGTTGCTGGGAATGAAAAGGGTTCTCGGGTAGAGCCCATTGCCGTTGTTTTATCACCTGTATGAATTGCACTCTTGTACTATTTTTATGGTTTATACTTTAGCTTTTTAGCAGTTATGGCATAGATGTTCTGCACCGCATGCATCGAATGTATTCTGCAAACTTCAACTGTAAGTAAAATAAATAAATAATAAACTTGATGCCCGAGAGCAGCTCAGAACGAAGCCTGCCTTCCATTCCTTTACCAAGGTGCACTGCCGGTGCTTCCTGACACTCCTTGCTTGCCAGCCATGTAGAGAAACTCAGTGTGGCGCAGAAGTTTTGTACAGGAATCACAAGCTGTTTATTTTACGTCAAAGTTCTGAACTCCTGTGAGATTAAATCTATCACATCGCTGATACGCCTGATGGTTGGCTAGCGGCCAGAACCGCTGAAGTGAATACAGCAGAAGTCACTGATGGACCCAAGACCCACTGCAGTTGGAAAGTTCAAGACGGCTCTTACATATACGTATTTTAAACCCCAATGGATTAGGTGGAGCACCCAGCAAAGGAGCAAGGAGGTAGGTGAGACCGCTAGCAAAAAATTAAAAAATAAAAAAACACACCTCTTTGTTGGCCAGAGGGACCAGAGATGCCCAGAAAGAGAAGATTTTTAAAATTAAATAATTTAGAGCCACTAGCATGGCAGGAGATACCCAAGGACCAACTAGCAGCTAGCATGACACGTACCCTAACCCCAACAGGCAGGACATGCAGGTAATGTTATTTAGGCAAGGTTTTATAACACAGATATTAACCAGAACTGTTTTGGGATATAGCAGGAAAGTCTTGATCCCGCAGGATGAATTACTGCTCTCCAACACGAATACTGCCTCTAGCTGAAGCAGTTTTTAGTCAACAGTTCATCCCACCAATCTTTTCCTCTATGTCCCTGAAGTCTAGTCAATACTTGTATATTTTTTTCTAACTCTTTTACCTCCAGTCACCAGTCACTTGGGCATTCTCCAGCTAGGGCACTTAGGCATATTGCCTCTACCACCCGCCATGCTCTTTTACGCTGGCTGAGGAATCGAGTGCTGGGTCCTCGCCACCCAAACAGGGAGGCAGGACCACGGGAGAGTCAAGCCGGGGTCCGAACCAGCTTTTTGGACATGTGGGCTCAGCCTACTCACTCTGCCTTCACCTCCCAAGTGGCCGGAGTTTTCCATCTAGGTTTTTCTGCCCCTTGGAGTTCAGCTATGCAAGGTGACGTCCGCCGCAACTTTGCCCATGCTTACGCGAGCACTGCTACATTTGGCGCACCCCTGACCACTGCCAGAGGCCACCCTTGAGCGACAGATCCCATGAAACCCTCCCTAGGAAGAGAGAGCAGTTCTCCGGATGCTAAGTCTCTTCTCTCCCCTGCTGACCCCCGATGGCCCGAGTCCGTCTCCGAATCACCGCCGTGGCACGAGGTGTGGCATCCAGAGCCTCAACCCTCAGCACCACCGGGCTGGTCAATACTTGTATATTGTTGTGTAGTGCATTACTTAAAAGTCCAAGGCAAAGGCAAGATTAACAATTAAGAAATACTGACGGTTACCAATTTTTGAGGGACAATTATTAGTTTCAATACTTATGATAATATTTAAATTTTTATACTGTATCATGTGTACACTCCTACAGTGCAACTGCTGTAAAAGTGGTGCTGGCCGGCGCGTGTATAAATCTCACTTGCTCAAGTCAATAGCAGTTACTAAATTTTATAAAGAGCACACATCAAGAAACATGCTTTACCAAGGGTTGGGTTTGTCATCTTTTCAGTCTTGTCTGCTCCTCTCTCAATGCCCATTCAACTCTCTTTGTTACTCTCTCCCCTCCTGTCCATGCCATCACTGTACTTTTCTTTCTTACTGTGCTGTTTTCTTTTTGTCTTTCCTTGAGATTGTTTTATGTTGTTTGTTTTGTGCTTTCTGCATTATTTTCTGTGCTCGATCTGTGCATCTCTTGTCCCTAAACCACTGAAGATCCTAGACAAAACTGCACTAAAAAAGTTGATTCCTCAGGTAACAAGACATCTTCTGCATATCACTATCATACCCAGTTTCAGAAAACTAACGGCACTTAAGGGGAAGTACCATAATTTAGCCATAGTGAGGTTTAAAGTCCACAACAGCTGGAAGCATTGTTCAACTTGAAACCTTGAAGCAAGCTGGGCACCACAAGTAAACACCCTGGAGGCTGCATGTGACTCATGGTTCCTATTTTATCACTGGTTTACAAGCATTCTGATGTATAATTTCATAAATATTCTATATTCAAGTTTGCAATTTGCTACGGAACACCTTTTAACTTGTCTTTACAGGCATCTGCCATGAAGTCTGTAGAAAAGCTCTAATCAGGATTTTCTGACTGCGTAATGATCTTTAAGACCTCACAGCACTCACATGGTAACGAACTGGGATGCCGCTAGCACAGCAACTGAAAGGTAAGTTGAGGACTGTCACGTTTTTCAAACACACGATGGAACAGATTAATAATATGAACTATTTCAAAGACTACTGATGAGATGAAACTACATGTCTAGAAAACATTACAGTTAAATGTGAACTGCTATAAACATGATGAGTTTCAACCCTTATGTTAGTAGATACAGTACCTTCCATTTTATTTTTATTTATTCATTCTAGGATTACAAATACCTTTGAGCATCAGGCAGCTCATTTACAAAGGTTCCACGTCAGTAGGGGGGGTTTACAACCAGTTGCAGGGAAACAGACAAGTCATACAGAATATTTCAGAACAGATGTACATGTGTTTACATTATAGTATAGGACAATCAAGCTTCAGTTATATACACATTAAGCAAAACCTGATCAGAGGCAGAGGAAAGAAAGAAGGGGGGAGGAGGAAGAACCTAGAGGAGAGGAGCAGCCAGGCAGCCTTGTAAAGTTGCAACTACGATAGAGAGGAAAGAGTCTTAGAAAGGAAAAAAGAATAAAACTGATGCTGGAAGGTATTCACTCCAGACAGCATGAATGTCGGTCACAAACAAAAAGGAACTTCCACATGAAAAATCCTTAAGCCACCTGATTCAAACTCACAACGTGGGGGTATTTATAGGAGCGGGGGGGGGGGGGTGTTGAAACAGAGTCCCTTGTTGTTGAAATGACTGTGATGTCACAGGAGATTGTGACGCCACAAAAGGGTTAAACAGCAGTAGATCAACTGTAGGGGACAAGGATCCTGTTTTCATATAAATACAGTAAACACAGTGATGAAGAACAAAATATATGGAAACAAACTCTATAAAATATTAATTACACTATGTCTAAATATACTTTTCAAGTTTTCCTAAAACAGACAAACTCACTTTATAAACTGGGTTCTGAAAATCCACCACTCTGGTCAAATCGTACCACCAGACTGCATCAAAAAAAACTACATATGCATGGTTAGGTGGTCAAAACAAACTTTTTTACCTAGTAAAATTCAACATTTTATTAGTGGAATAACCAACTCCAGGGTGTGCATATATAACATTTTCAATGGGCTTCTAGGTACGTAAGGAAACTCAGCCTTCAACCTTGTGCCTCATACATCTTGAGCACAAATTGAAAATTCTATACACGTACTCTGTTGTGGTTTATTTCTTACTTAGTATATCCCTTTGAAAAGCAACATTCCCTGGTGAGAAGACCTGTATATTACCACTAATCATCCACAGTTAAAACAAGGGCAAGTACTCCCTAAATGTAATCCGTGATGTTTCCTGTAATTTGCACAAGCATATCAATAGAAAAATGTTTTAAACAAAAAGCATGATCACAACGATCATAATAATTTTGCTGCTCTTCTTTCTCAAAACCACATTTGGCACAGCCAGCCCACCGGTGCAGCAGCAGGTTTACTGCTCGTGGCACCCTTGACCCGGGTACAGAAAAGGACTTGGATAGCTGGAGGGCCGGCCAGGGGGAGAAGATGAGGCGCCCATCGGCCACTCTCCTTCTCCGCAGAGAGGGCGCTGTCCCGCTACTCTACTGCCACCTGGTGTGACTCACGGGTGGGCAGTACCAGCGGAACAGCCAGTGAGGATGACGAGGCTAGAGCTAAAGCGCCTGCATGTCATGACATGCTCTGTCCCTTTGGCCCCCCCCATGCGTGCTTACGTCCTCGGGGATGGCACCAGAAAAACAAGGAAAATGGACCCTTGGATGCTGGCACAGACGGGGGATCTAGCTCCCAGATACTATAACCCGGCTCTCGTGGGGACCACTCAGACCGCACGACATACACTCTAATGGACTGGAGGGGGAAGTCACGTGATTCCCCCCTCCTCCCCGCCTGGGGGGGGTAGGCAGCATAGAGGCGGATCAGGCAGCTCCCAAGAGGTACTGGAGGACAGAGTGAGCATAAGACCCCCCAGAAGACAAGGTGAGAAGGGGGCCAAAAAATTTGAATTTAAATTAACTATGTGGTTAAGCCAAATCTAACAACTATCTTCTGGTGGCACTGTAACCAGTCTCAGAACTGAAATCTAGCCACAAGGCAGTGAGTAACATTACCCAGGCACACAATGCCCAGTATTTGTGTTACTCCATCTACAGTAATAGTGATTTTAAGCGGGGAAACAAACATTTTGGTAAAAATGCCGTTGTCAGTACAACTTTCTGTTGACAAGGCCAATTTTACCAAGATGTTCACAGCTTCCTAGAGTTACTAGTCATGGAGTAATACCTGGTAATACAAGAGTCTGTGTGCCTTGGTGCCTCAGGTACATTCTGACCTGTCCCAAAACCTCCTTCATTATACAAATGTTGCAGGATGTTCATCGGGCTTGACTAATCATAGTCTTTAGACCTGTAAGCATATTAATTTATAAACACATTATTTCATAAGCACACAGCAGAAAGGCAGAAAAATGTTCAGACAAGGAGCGTTACACAGTGACGGGCCAAAAAACAGCTTCCAGGGTAAATGACTAGGGTACATAGATCAACAATACACAAGACAGAGAAGTACAGCATGTGCCTGTGCTAACTGCATTTTTTTTGTTTGTTTGTTTGTTTTCCTTTGGCCAACTGATTTGGTGTCTTGTGCACTTAAACTCATGGACAAGTAGTTACCAAACTCCAAGAGAGTGTGGACTGCGAGATGTATAGGCAGTTATGAAGGTGGGTGTTAGAGTACATTTTTATAAACTGTGATAACAATAAAGAAAAAAAGCAGCACTCTCAGTCCCACCACTGTATGGCCTCAAAGTCACCTTGTTTTTAAAATGCCATCAGCAGCTGCAAGAAAGACAATGGATCCATCAGGATGCATGCAGCCATCCTTCAATTCCTTGTTGATCTGGCGTAGAAGCAGCATGTGCAAAAATATCAGTAAGAGTACAAAAACTTGCCACATGTGCAGTACATGGAAAATGGTGAGTAGAGACACCAAGTGACCATCTAGTGCAGTCACCTGGCCTCTTGGGTAACTGAGCTAGACAGACTGTCGGCCTCTTTACTCCGTTTTCCACTTTTGGCAAGTTCTTGTACTATGTTACTGATATGATGACACCTGCCGTCTTGTATGCCAATATGCCGGACTGATCAGGAATTAAAGCACTTTGAGGCAATATAGTGGTGTGACTGTTTTTTTTTCTTATTCTGATGTCACATTATTTATTAGAAAGGCCCAACTGATTTCCTTTGAGTGGCTATTCTCTTAATTGTTTGTTAATTATTCATACGATTTTTAAGTTAACTGGAAGAACCTGAATGAGATGCAACATGTTGCATTCAATGGGGTCCTGCATTTGGCTAGTTTACAGCTGGGTGTACTAAAGCACAACGAAGGTCCAGCAACATTTTCCAAGGTCACGTGGTGAATTAGAGGCAGTGGTGGGATTCGAGCCTGGAATCTCTGGGATCACAGTATTGTGCACTAACTGGATTACACAGCCTGCTGCTGTACTGTGCACATACATACGTGCATATTACATACATATCTGTGTGTGTGTACTGCCTGTATGCAAAACTACAGATGCATGTATACACAGGACGAGGTTATTTGAGGTCAAGATGTTCCAGTAATGAAATGTAAGTGCTAAGGCTGACAAAATAACATCCAATTGAAAAAAAACTAATTGTAGGTATCTGTAGTATCACTACAGAGAGTTTTGAATAAGTGCACCTGCTAATAGGACAGTGTCTCTAAGTGCAAAGTATGAACCAAACCTTGAGTTTTTCTGTGTGTATTTTGGAAACCATCACAGTTCTACCATTTCTGTCCATTAACAAGCAACTCTAAGGCGATCCACTTGCTAAAGCAAGCAAGAATCCTAACCAACAATTTTCAGTCAGCATTCAAGAGCAAGCCTGAGACATTAGTTATTTTCAAGTGTACAGTAACATGATTTTTTTTCACAGCACCAACATATAGGAATACTCCTCGAATGGGGGGTGAGGATATAGCATGCACCAAGCAGCAAAGGGATCTTGGAGTTATCATCTCTGATGACCTCAAGGCAGGGAAACAGTGTGACAAGGCAGCAGGTAAAGCAAATAGGATGCCGGGATGCATAGGCAGGGGGCATCACCAGCAGGAAAAGGGAGGTCATAATTCCACTATACAAGACACTAGTGAGGCCGCACCTGGAGTACACTGTGCAGTTCTGGAGACCTTACCTACGTAAGGACATAGACAGGGTAGAGAAGGTTCAGAGGAGGGCAACAAAGATGGTGCATGGATTGCATCACAAGTCCTATGAGGACAGGTTGAAGGCACTGAACATGTACTTCCTGGAGGAGAGGAGGGAGAGAGGGGATATGATAGAGACATACAAGTATCTTACAGGGAGGAACAGGGTGCAGGAATGCACTATTTTTAAGCAAAAAAGATGTTCCAGGACTAGAGGCGTGGGATGAAGTTGGAGGAGGAAGATTCAGAGGAAACGTGAGGAAGAATTTCTTCACAGAACGGGTGGTGGACAAGTGGAACACCCTGCCAGAGGAAGTGGTGGGGGCTGAAACAATCACGGGATTTAAGAATGCATGGGATAGACATAAAGGAATTCTGGAGGTCAGGGGTAAGGGGCAACAGACTTCCTGGAAAACATAAACTGAACTTACAAACTTAAATGGGCAGACTGGGTGGGCCATAGGCCCTTATCTGCCGACACTGTCTATGTATCTATGTATGTATCTATGAATGTCTTTGTGGTGCCTTTAATAGTTACACGCAATCCTGCAGTTAAGCTATTTTGAGGGCTGCAATGTCTGATCTACCCGGAATCCAAGAATAACAGTACAATACCAAATGCACCAATGCGGCCCACATGTCTAAACATTAACCTACAGCCATCAACTTGAAGATCATTTAAAATACTGTTATAATTGTCCTGGAAATGATAATCATTGGTTCTTCAAATACAACATGAAAGAACAATTTATGCATATGCTAATAACTTGGAACACAAGGCTGCATTGTTTCCTTGGGTATCATCTTAACACGAACTACTATTCATTCATCAGCTTTGAACCTCAATTTTGATCTGTGTCCTCATTACACAAGAGCGGCAGCAGGGAGGAGGCCAATAATTGCAGACCAGTCAGTCTCGTATCAGTGGTGGGAAAGTTAATGGAGTCCTGCTGAAGGAGAGTGGATGATGCCTGAAACAGCCTGCCAGAGGAGGTGGTGGGGGCAAAGTCAGTGGGGGGCTTCAAGCATGCGTCGGACAAGCAAATGCATATAATAAACAGAGGTAAGGAAGGGACACCTCTGACCAAACGCAGTCCAGGGTGTAATGTTAGGTAGGGAAAATAGGGAAGACTAGATGGGCCTTCCTGTCCTTTTCTGCCAACACATTCTATATTCATATGTTTCTCTTACTCTTTCCAAATGAGTTATGTTTCTTATTATGAATGGCTGGACCCACATAAAAGTGAGCTGATTTTATATTTGAAGAAGCTTTATATACTGTGTAGATTTTCATCACAAAAAAAAAAAAAAAATCAGCTGAGTTTATTGTGCAAGGTTTCATTTTTCCCTTCAACAGCACATAGTGAAATGCCCCGTCTCCTTGCTTGGTGCACAGAATGTTATTATATGCTAAATGTTAGATTTAGTCTCCGGTACAGCATGGAATCCCAGACTGGTATAGCTATAAATCTCAATGGTAGAACAGCTATGAAAATCATCCAGTAAACACCACTGCATCTGCAATTAATGGGCCAGTGGAAAAAGGCATGCACATCCCTGGTCAGTGTTGGCAACATACTGCACAGTAGCAAATATTCTCTTTCTATTATTTTCACAATATTTGTAGTTAAGAAATATCTGTGAAAATAAATGGATCATAATTACAGATTGTCAATCAGGAGCCAGTCTGTGTGAATTGTGTACTTATTTATGAAGTGTGAAAATGGCCGCATAGCGAGCCGGCACAATAAAACAGAAGCTGAAGATCATTAAAATGATCAGTATCAATAATTTATTAAGCAAACTATGTCAGCCTCAAAAAAGTAAACAATAACACAACAATCTTCATACAGTATGTCTGTCATATCGGACTGATTTTCACACTCTCGGCTCAGCTTCTCCACCATGTCCTCAAGTACACTGTTGTCTTGCTCAATCGGTAAAAACTGTATTAAAAAGCTCAGTGTATTTAGTGTTTGAGAGTATGAAAGTGTGCAATGTATAAACTAAATAGCTGTCTTTGTGTTATTTGAGTGTGTTTAAGCAGCTGGTATGTGCATCTGCGATACCCCCACCCCTCACTAAATCCAAGGATTCAGTCATCTCTGTGGCTAGCAAGGGAGCAGAAACTTGCCTGCACCATTGAGCATGCTTTTCGGAAAGTGTGCTACTTTTCAAGTCAATTTTATGCCTTTTGTGCCTCCAGAAATTTGCTCCAAAACTAGTCATGCATACCAGGTCATGAAATTGTGTTTCAGATGATCCTTAAAGAATTTACTAACAGAAAAGTCCAGTAGCTGAAGGATATCAGTGCAACAAACTGGGATGAAAACAAGTATAATACTGCTTGCTTCTAACTTTGTTAGTACGGACTCTCGTGTGGGCACAGAAGAGGTCCATTGTTAGCAAAGCCTGTTGTTGCCCAGGTAGTCCATATCTTATTTCTGTGAAAGAGAAGTACTGTAGCAGGACTGTATCAGTAAAGTCTAGCATTGTCTCCTCATTGGCCCAGTGGTTTGTGGAGTGGGTTACAACCCAATCGGGGGAAAGTGGTGTACAGGATAGCACGCTGGGGGTCTGCCCTTGTAAATTGTCTGGGGTGGGAGGAAATTGCAAGATAAAGTGAAGGCTAGAATAACTGAGACCTGGGGCTTGTCTCCGAGTCTGGTCACTGCCACTTGCTTGGATCCCACGGCTGCCACTCTTCACTCAGGAGCATAGGACCATATTCATGCCAGTTTCATCCAAGTCGACAATAAGTTCTCATGGTATTGACTCCTGTGCCCTGGCAGCTCGAATCCGGTCAAGAAATTCACTTTTCGCAAGAGTGTATCAGTGGGTACTTTTCATGTAGCTCTAGTGCATTTCTGCTTGCTGAATTCTATGTGGTGCAAAACCTATAAGCTCATTTAGGGATAATGTTGATGTGTCCACCGTTTTCTGAAAGCAGATGTGAAGAGGAAGCCTTAATGATGAGATATTTGTGTTTCTGGTCTTTGCCGGGTCTGAATCCACTTTAAAAGACATGTACTGGCATGCTGGTGGCACAGCCTCTGGTATCTGTATTAGGCATTGTTCCTGGCTCAGAGTAGCTGGTTTTGCTATTGATGTGCAGCAGGCCGTTTTGAATGCTCTTTTCAAAGACTCCAAACTGGATATGATGCTGACGAAGTACTTAGTGGCTTTCCGTCTGTTAAATGTCTTTACCCTACACCCACTAGACTAGAAAGTGTGGTAGGGGATCATTTTGTTGGTCTGCTGCAAGGGGTAACCACACATACTGTCAGAGAGGTGACGATGGAGTAAAATACAATTAATGAAAATGAAATAACAAATGGCAACAACCACTGCAATGGTACTGCTCTTCAGCAGGTCTGACAAGGATAATCAACAGCAAGAGAAAGGACAGGAGCGCTGGGGCCACCCATGTTATACACTTGTCAACACTGCACATCACTGTGGGTGGCCCTGGCTAGCAAAACGTTTCCAAGTAGTCATGATGCTGACGGCTTACAGTTCCAAAGGTGTGGCCTAATGGAGGAAATATCCTTGATGAACATCTGGGTGTATTCACATTACTTTGCTCTAGTTTCTTTTGCTTTCCCTCAGTGACACACAGACTCACTTTTTTCTCCTGGGTCTTCTTTCTATCGTGAATGGTGTAAACTGCCCACGGGGTTCTCCAACCTGCAGTAACACTTATACAAAAGGCTAGCTGGGCTCCCCTGGGTACAAACAATTAAGAGTTTTGCCTTGGCAACATTAGTAAAGAGTGGACAAGACTCAAGTAACTGTCTATGATGTCCAGTAGCCACCCCGCATCACTCAATCTTTATTAATAAATCATTTCACAGATTCACAGATTCTGACAGCAGATAAGGACCACCAGGCCCATCCAGTCTGCCCGTTTACACTACCACACAAAGCGATCAGTGACCCACATTGGTCATTGGCTTAGCTTTTTCTTCCTATCTGTATTATTCCTTTGTTTCTGTCCCACGCACATTTAAAACCAGCCACAGTACGGGCTGCCGCCACCTCCTGGGGCAGGCTACTCCATGCATCCACCACCCTCTCTGTGAAGAACAACTTCCTAATATTTCCCCTTATGTAGCCACCCTTCAATCTCATGTTGTGACCTCCTATCCTGGCACTACTGTTGAGTTGAAATATGTTTGTCCCCTTCCACCTTGTTATGCCTTTGAGGTACTTGAATGTTTCTATCAGGTCACCTCTCTCCCTCCTCTGTTCCAGCGTGTACAAATTTAGGTCCTTCACTCTCTCCTTGTAAGGCTTGTGATGTAATCCGTTAACACAAAATGACAGAAACTGAATGACAAGTCTAGAACTCCATACAAAGGGCTCTAATGATGTCATAAACCACATGAGTGAAGCCTGAAAGATTTAAGATATCATCAAAGCCCAAAGCTGGAATTTCGGGCTTACTCCAAGATTTTTTATTTTATCTTAAATGATGTACTCCAGTGTCTAGTGGTCCCCAGTCCATGATCACCCTAGTATTATTAATAAATAATTTCCCTTATGTCTAGTGGTCCCCTTGCCCCCCCCCCACCGAGTGCCCAGCCGCCTCCTATAGGAAAGCCCCACAATCCATCTGCCTGCCCAGTCCCCATAACTGCCACCCCAACCCCCCATAGGCCAACCCCCTCACTCCCTGATGGCAACTGGCCCAGCCCTCTGCTCATAACCATGGCCCACCTCCATCTAAACGGCAGAGCATGACCACAAGCCTACGGTAGAGACTGCAGTTTCTACAGCAGACTCATAATCGCACCTTGTCACTCAGACAGCCACTGTCCACAGTGGTAAGCAGAGGAACCATGCCAGTCACCATCAGGGGGGCCACGGTGAGGAGGGGTCAGAGAGTGGCAATAGTGAAGACTGGACAGGGGGCTTTCCTACCAGGAGAAGGGGGGACCACTAGGCACCAGTGACCATTACATTACTACAGAGCTGGGTGATCTAGGTGGACCACTGAACACCAGAGAAATTAGTTTTTGTTGACTGAGAAAGGACAACTAGGCAATTCTGCCTATTTTCAGCCTCGTCCTTGGGGGAGAGGGGAGATACAGATGCAAACTGACATGCTGAACCAGATTAAGCTGTTGGTGTATTTAGTGACTGGGGGAAACTTGGCAAGGACACTGGGGAAATTCCCCTACTCTCAGTTTGTGAGAGGACAGCCATGGAGGAAGACGTGCAGACGGAAGCTCTGCCGATGGAGCTACAGGAGGTAGCAATACAGGCGAGGCCTGTTACGGAACCTGAAATTGTTTCAGTGCAAGGAGAAACGCATGCTACTGAGCATGCCAACGGGAGACAAAAAAGAAATTTTAATCCGGTACCTGGAGGTTCTGAAACGGACACTGAAATTACTTTGGCTTCCACAGAGATGGTTTTGAGCACTGGAATGTTGGATTCGGAGCAGTCTGTTTCCCACACGGACTCTATTAATGGTAACACACTTCCGGGTGCACCCGTAGACGGACCGCAGTTACAAACACGTCCTGCGACTTCAGTCCACATGCTGACGACCTCACAAACTTTAAAAAAACAATTCAAGTTACAATCCCAAGATTTATTTTTGAAGGATTGGTCGGAGGAGGATTCCCTTCTAAACGCTGGTTGGACTCAGGATGACAAAGGGACTTGGGTACCTGATCCTATGTGGAAACCGGTGCCTACACTTCTCCTCAGCATGCCAACGCCTGAGCTCAGGTAGTGACATTTTTCAACCTTCTGTTGCAACTAATGGTGCGCACCAAATATCACAGGACAAGAAGGCTATTGATAGCCCCACTGTACCTGTAATGGGGGGAAAGCTTAATGTACCTATTGTAACAAATAACGCTTCAAAACCAGACATAGAATCTAGCAATCTGCCTCCTCGAGTTTCTATGGCAGACTTATTTAAAAACAAACTTGAACAGGCTCCCAGGAGAAATGCTGTTAGATTAAGGTACAGAGGAGGTTTAGTCTCTCACCCTGATAGGTATTATCTTGTTAACACCCTGCTTAGAAACTCTATGGCTTTTTCTCCATCCGACCTTTTTGCACTTATTCATGTTTCAGGGGAAGATTCTTTTGACATAAGTTTCAAACTAAATAATAGTCTAGAGAAATTTTGGGAGAAATATTCTAATCTTAAAAATACCCCTTTATGGCTTCCTTTTTTAGCTATCCCTCTTACTAGACCACAAATTAGATACGTTACTGTTATGTTTAGAAATGAAGGGGTGAATGTGAGTGATATTTATCACTGGATGCAGAAAGCAGTGTGATATTTTAGGCCCTCCTGAAGCCATATTAGACCTAGAAAGGTATTTGGACGGGAGCTGGAAGTTTAAAGTTAAATTATTCCAGGTAAACTCTGAGATAATACATCTCCCTAATAGCTTTTTCTTGGAAAAGTTAGGGTGTGTGTTTTATAACGGTCAACCTCGGGCCTGTTATAAATGTGGTTCACGCCTCACATTAGTAGTTCCTGTGACATGATGAAATGTTCACTTTGTGGGGTTTTGGTCACTCTATGGATCTATGTCAAAATATTTTTCAGTGCAACTTATAGACGAAAAGGGCATGCTTTCCATCAATGCCCCTGGGCCAGCGTAACAGAACAGAGGATGGGATCATGATGATCTGGTACTCCAAGCACAGGATAGGTTACATGTGCCTGGTCCTTCTGTATCTGTTGCACCAATAACTATATCACCAACACCGACAACTGACCCTCTTTCTGATTTATCTCAGATCCCTGATATAGGGGTTAAACCAGGTAGGCCCAACATGCCCCCTCAAAAAATTTGAGATTGCAACAGGCGTGAGAATTACCAGATCATCTCTAAAAACACCCATTTCTGACCCTCTTCCGACTTCCAATATCTTTTACCTTTACAAGAAGATCTGGGAGACTCAGATTTGGAATCCAATACATCTCATAGATCTGAGATAATTACAGAAGATGAGGATAGAAAATCTACAGAGTCAACTACAGAAAAAAAAGGAGGAAAAAAGGAAAAAAGAGAAAGCTAATTCAAAAGGGGAATTGGCTGAACTTTGACATTTTATGTCTGCATTACGTTTCTTATCCTTCAATGTCTGTAGTTTAAAACATATAGGAAACAGATTTCTATTCTGTCCTATTTGCAACCCTCCTGTGGATATTATTTTCCTGCAGGAGTGTCGTATTTCCTCAATCAATGAGATTGAAATACTTAAAAGCGGTGGCACTGGGGCCCTCTTTTGGTCTTTTGGCTTAGACTCTGCTGTCGGGCTTGGTATTCTTTTCAAAACCACCGATATTCATATTTTTCGATTAATAGATGTTTCTCCTGGCAGAACCTTGATTTTGGATGGCTCTATAGGAGATTTTTCTTTCCGGCTTATTAATATTTATGCTCCACAAATGAAATCTGCCAGGGTTGAATTATTTAATGACATTAAGCCCTTTCTTTTTACTAAATTACATGTTATCTGGGGAGGAGATTTTAATTGTACGTTAGACACCCCTTTGTCTGAAGACACCCAGAAAAAAATGTACTGTGATTCTAATGCTTTAAAACAAATTCTCACAGTATCAAATCTGCAGGATGCTTTTCAAAATTACATCCCAAAATTCTGGAGCTACCTATCATAGGTTTATTTATGCTACTAGAATTGATATGTTTTTTCTCCAAATACCTACACCATTTCTTGTCAATCTCAATTATCAAATTTTCCGATCATAATATTTTACTTTGTTCATTTAGTTTACATTCTATTCCTCCCAAAATTTTTCTAAATACAACCGCTGGAGGCTTAATATTTCCTTTTGATAGCCCTTCTTTTTGTCTCAGACTGAATTTCTGTTTGCCTGCAGGGACTCTGTTTTTGTGCATACTCAAATTCCTTACTTTGGTGGTTAGATACAAAGCGAGAACTGAAAAACTGTTTCTATCATTTGGAAATACTAGAGCTAACTCTAAATATATACAATACTTGTTTACTCGTAATCAATTGTATAAATTAATGTCATCCCTGTTAAAGATCTTCAAGAATTACTCCCTCAAATTAAAATTTTGAAAGAACAGATGAAACCTATCAATATGACAGGGCACAATCTCTGGATTTAGAGTTTAAATTTGGCACTAAAACTACACCAGCCTCTGACCCTTTTATGGCATGTAAACATAGGTTAGAAACTACCCTTATGACTCAACTTCGTGCACCTACTGGTATTATGTCTACTACTGATATGGACATATTAACTATAGTCCAGCAACATGTAGAAACTTCCTTTAAGGATACCCCTAATTCCGTTCTTTCTGATTTTTCTGATTTTAGTGCCCCTATTCCTCATTTATCCAACTCCCAAATTATCCCATTGATCCAACCTATCTCTTCTCAGGAAGTTGAATTAGCAATTACACAATTGAGTAAAGATACCTCACCAGGGTGGGATGGCCTTCCTAACGAATTTTATAAGCTATTTTTATCACACATGATTTATTTTTTTTACCTAAAGTGTTTAATTTTTTATTATTTTTTTCGAGTGAATTTTTTGGGTTTAACACTTCACTTCTCTTTTTTCTATATAAATCAGGAGACAAGGCCTCATTAACCAACTGGAGACCTTTAAGCCTGCTGAATAGTGATTATAAAATACTCACTAAGATCCTTAACAACAGATTATTATTAGTAGCTGAGTCTCTTATTCATCCAGCTCAAACATGTGCCATACCCTGTAGAAGAATTCAACATAATCTATATCTCTTACGAGAGTTATTTGAACTTGGTAATAAGAAACAGATCTCAGGGTATATTGTGGCCCTGGATCAGGCTAAAGCCTTTGATCACGTTAAACATGATTATTTATTTTCTGTACTTTTATGATACGGTATTCCCTCACCCTTTGTTCGCTGGATTTCAACTTTATATAAAAATGCTACTTGCATTCCCATGGTCAATGGTCTTTTTGGCACAGAGGTACCTATATCAGTTGGAGTTCGGCAGGTTGCCCATTAAGCCCACTTTTATATTCTTTTGTTCTGGATCCTGTTGTTAGACAAATTATTTGGGATACTAATATTATAGGTCTGTCCCTTCTCCTAATTTACAAAAGGAGAAACTTACTGCATATGCAGATGACATTACTTTATTCCTGAGCGATATCTCTCGTTACAAAATACACTACATATATTTTCTAATTTTGAGGCATTATCAGGGCCCAAATTAACATGCATAAAAGTTTCATTTTTATTTTACAACCTACATATACAGACCCCGCTGTTATAGCAGGTATTCCTGTAGCAACTTCTCCACGTAAGATCTTGGGTATCTGGTTTGGGGCTGGAGATTTAGCCACATATAACTGGGAAAAGCAACTCTATATTGGAGAATTTAAAATTCATAGATGGAAAGGCTGGAAATTTGGAAAGAAAAAAAGGATTGCTATTATAAAAAGATTTGTGTTACCTCTTTTTTTATATTTGAGTTATATTTTTCCACCTCCCCTTCAGTTAGAAACTAGACTGTTAAGTATTTTTTCCAAATGTTGTGGGTAATAGACTAAACCCAGTGCGAGAGATATCACTTATCTTCCCATTAATAAGGGCGGTTTGGGTATGATTAACCCTATTGTTTTTATCACTCTGTTTTTTGTTTGATTCTTTTTCTTATCTCTGGTCTGATACTATTATGTCTTGGCAAAATGGTCCAATTTTTTGTGGTCCATTTATTTAACAAAATGGTCACTTCTTCCCCTAAAATATTATCAAAGATTCCTTACCTTCATATGGTATTACTACATTTAAGAAATTACAGCAATGGAAGATATCATTTCCACATCTACTCACCCTTTCTAGGAAAACCTTTTATAGATTTGTTGTGTTTGAAGTACAAAATGTAGTCCCCTATTTCCAGAATGTGCACCCACCCAAATGATGTTCTCTCTTAGAAAATTGATGATTTTAGGATTCCCCATATATTTGGGATGTTGTATGGCTATCTATACAAGGGAAGTTGGGGTTCGTGGTAATCTAAAATACAAACCTCGACTGAACGATTTTGTTTACGATCCACCTGCATTAATTGTGAAGAAACTATGGTTCATTTTTTTATTTCATGCCCTTTCAGTCAAAAATTTTGGCAGGACGCTGCTATACATTGGAACCTCCCTATTTTAACCAATGTTACATACCAGACCATAGTTTTGGGCAATTATACCGGGATTTGGCGTCACTATCATAGAAGCACTTTAAATGTTTTCTTTGCATTTATACAATATTATCTTTGGCAGGCTCGTTGTCAATTCATTTTTCAACAATTAAATGTTTTAACCAATACCCTGTTTATTCAAATTGAAAATGGTTTACGTTCTGTTAAAACCAGGGATTTGGATAAATTTCCTAAATCTAAAGTTGATTTGTTTTGGCAAAACTTTATAACTTTATAATGTATTAAGATACTTTTGTTTTTTTGTTGATTGTTCTTTCAATTTTTTGAAGTTACAATATGAGAAATTATTTAACTTTGTAAATTTCCTTCTGTGATGTTATGTTTTTCTTTAATAAAACTTCCCCTATTCTTTAACGTCTGCCTGAACAACCACCAGAACAGGCAGACAAAACCTCAGTTTTATGTTTCATCTGAAAGATGGCACCTCAGAAGTGCAGCACCCCCTCCTGCTCACTAGTGTCAGTACTGGGATTTATCCCATGTTACTGGTGTGGGGCTAGATGTAGAGTAACAGTAGGTGACATGGGAGGGAACCACTAGAAACCAGGGAAATTATTTTGTAATAACAGCTGGGTGATTGGGGGAGGGGGACCACTGGACACTTGAGAAACAGGTTTTTAGCAGCCCCGACAGTGTGCACATGCATATGTGTGGTGAGGAGAGTGTGCCAAAAACTCTGTTCACTCCGGGCCTGTAATGAGGCCCTAATGGAATGCAAATGACCCCCTATTAAGCCTTGCCAGTAGGGGTAATTTCCATATTTAGGTATGAATATAGCAGATTGATCCAGAGGAGCAGTCACTATTTGTGGGCACCAACAGCCAGCTTGCTCCTGCAAACCCCATAGCACCCTATTGGCCACATACCTCCTCTGGCCAGTAGGGGGCTGGGGTTTGCAAGCTCAGCTGGGATAGTGCCTAGCTGGTATACCGGAACATGACTTTTGCACTCACACTATGCTACTACATGTTCCAATATACTTGTTGTTTGATCCAGGAATTAATTTTCCTCTGGCAAAAACATTTAGTGGCCACAGTCAAGCGTGTTCGAACATCCTGGCCCTACTGTTATATGTACAGACTATGTCTTTACATAAACCCTCTTTTGCATGCAACCCTGCAACATCCCTTTGGCCAACTGAAAGGAGGAAATGACATACCCTCAGCAGGGGTTCATATACTGATAGCCCGGGGCTATTCTCTTAGTCAACACTGAATCAAATAATACAGGATCTAATGGATTTATCCATGACGGTGCTTGGGACATTACTGGGCACATGGTGGCTTTTTGGTTTGTATAAACACTCTGCAAAACCTGTATAAATCACTCCTTTATACAGAGTTATAGTGTGCCTGACTGCCGCGTCGTTAAATCACACTCTTGTCTTTCCCCGAGATTAGGAAATTGCCAGCAGTAACACAATGGGCTACAGATTACAAGGAAATCCACTGACTTCTGATGCAGTGTAACTGATCAAATGTTTGCCTTGTGGCATGCCATACCTAAAGGTCAAAATCAGACAGAACACTGAATGTGCTGCCTTTGGTATGATAGGAAAAATAGTTGCTACTCTGCTAAGGACGTTCTTTTAAAATCAAATAAAGGGCATCTCTAACTACGAAATAAAAAAATTATTTTATGTTGGAAACCACACTATTAGGATGCAGTGAGCCTCTAGTCACCTTAAGCTCTGCATACCCGGCCAGCTAAATATTAACCTTGCTAATACGTACTGCACACAACCATCCAGCAGCAGTTTGTAAATCATTTTTGTGACATACAAATACAACACAGTGATCAACTCTGCTTCTTGGGATTTAAAACACAGGCTCAGTTAAAAAAAAAGTTTATGTAAAGGACACTTCCCACTAAACAAATCATCTGTTGAAAGATGTAACACGACCTAATTGCTCAGTCTGACTTGATCTGAGTGCAACCTTTGAACATGCACAAATACAGATCTCAACTTGCATATTCAGGGGTTGATGCTGGCCCACCAGCTAAATGCTGATAGCCTGTGTTGAGCAATAAGACTGTCCTTTAACTAGCAATGCTGGTTAGTAGTTGAGTTAAAATTTCAGTAAATGCACCACTTGGGCCAATGGAATGTCTTTGAGGACAGTGGATTTTGCCAGCAACTAGCCCTGCTGGCTAGTAGCTGCAACAGTTTCACAAGGTGCCTTCTGTACACTAAAGCCCTTTAGAAAGCAGTGACATACAGATAGTGCAATGACAGTATACATACTGAGAAGTGGTTATGTACTCAAATGTTAATGACTCCTGCTGCTGTAAAAGTCACACCAGGAACCTTTAGAAAACTAGACTTCTAGCCAAAATGTGGCTATCCCAGAGTGATAAATTCAAAATAACATAAATACTATATAAACAATGTGCTCAATAATATTCTACAGTTACGAACAATTCATTAGGCCTTACCTTACAGGAAGAAGGATAAAATGCTGACTACATCAGTTTAGCCCCCCCACCTTTTTAAAAAGTGCACAGGTACTGTACATACACTCAGTACATGCTGTAGATGTATACATGTATTCATAAAATGGGGCTTAAGAAAGTTGAACTGTTCTAAGCACAATCACCTAACCATGCATTAATTCACCAGGAAACTGTTTGAAAAGAACCGAAGCTAATCTACCTACCAATAGCTTAACTACACAAAAATGAAACCTTTTACACAATAACCCACAACTGGACAGATATTTCTTCAGAATTCACTTTTAGCATGCATTCAAGACACCTGTCCTCAAACTCCCAGTATTATCTAACATTATGTTCAAACTATGGGAACAGCAATGGGCACCAAAATGGCTCCACAGTATGCTAACCTCTTTATGGCAGACTTGGAGGAGGATTTTTTTAAGGCACTGTCCCCATAAACCACTAGCTTATTTCCGTTACATTGATGATTTGTTTATTATCTGGACGGAGGGCACAGATGCACTTAAAGATGTTCATCAAGAACTTAATAACCTTCACCCTACCATAAAGCTTACCCTGGAGTATTCTACCACCAATGTTAATTTTCTGGACACTACAGACACCATTAAGGATGGAACCGTACATACATGTATTTACAGGAAGCCAATAGGCAGACAGAAATATAGTACCTTCACAAGAAAAGTAATCACCCAAACCATACAAAAAAATCTGTCATGTACAGTCAAGCACTCCAATATCACCGTATTTTTTCATATCAGGATGACAGAGATACACAATTAGCAATGTTGAAAAACCCCTTTATTGAACAGGGACACTCCTCCAGAGAAATTGACAGGATAACAGAACATGCAACGCAAGTACCAAAACAACAACTACTTTAATATAAAGAGAAGACAGCTTCTGACAGAATACCCTTAGTAGTCACATATCATCCAGATCTTGAACTTCTGTGTAAGATTATTAAAGACCTCCACCCAATATTAAGTAAGGATGAGACCCTTAATTGTATTTTTAAGGAATTACCACTACTATATTTTAAACAACCACCAAATTTAGCCAGCCTGGTTATTAGGAGCAAGCTTTCACCAGAACAGAATACCATGACACAAAATGGCACACAACCCTGCAATCAACACACCTGTAAGACTTGTGAGCTTATTTCCACCTCGGACTGTGTGGTTACATCACAAAACAGACAATCCAAGGTACATGGGGAGTTAAACATGCACATCACAGCATGTTGTTTATTTCATTCAGTGCACGAGATGTCCACAAACAGGTTATGTTGGAGAGACAAGCCAACAGCTCCGCACTAGGATGAACTCGCACAGACATACTATTAAAACAAAGAAGACTGAAAAACCAGTGGGGCACCACTTCTCCCAGCCTGACCACTCAAGTTTGGATATGTCAGTAATGGTCTTAAAAGTAAATCTCAAAAACACGCAACCAAGAAGAGCTTTTGAGATTAAACTTATTTTACATCTCAATATGGCAGCAGATGGGATGAACAGAGATATGGGTTTCATGGGACATTACAGAACTTGACATCCACAGACCTCTTCTTCTTCAGACTGGCATATTATAGGGCTTCAGCATGTGTGGGGTGTGTGTGTGTGTGTGTATGTGTTTTGAGGCATGTGAATATAGCAGGTGTGGGGTTTGCTGTCACATTGAGGTAGACTTCTATTTAGACACATGGAGTTACAGTGTGTTACTACTCTTACTTCACACACATAATGAATATTAATTCCTCCTTACTTTTTACCTTCACCCAAGAGCGGGGTTGATTCCATTGCGCCATATTCAGATTACCCAGCCTGTTACTGTACATACAGGAGTGTTATCAGACTGTCACATTTTTTTTTTTTTTTTTAACTCTGAACATGTTAAGTGCGATATCTCATTTGCATGGGGATCCTGGACAGATCTTTTTTACATTAGGCTAATTTTGTAGTGATTTGTGGAAATGTAGGTATGTTAGACCTCTGATCTTACACACATACTTTATATTTACTTCTAGTTACCTTACCCTGGGGACGTTGGAAGTTTTATTTCATTGTGGTTCTATCCAGAATCCTTGGAGATGTTACTATGCAGATAGGAGTAAGGTTACATAGTGTCATATTTGTGCTCTGTAGGTATTAGGATACATGATCCCTTTTACTTGGAATTTCATGACAATCTGAATTCCTTTGGGGAAAAATTACAGTGACTGATGTGAATGAAGGGTCATTAGGAGTGAGTGAGTGAGTGAGTGTGTGTGTGTGTGTGTGTGTGTGTCTGTGTGTCTCTCTCTCCTTAAAACTAGTTAACTAGTTATCCCCCTGCATTATGGGAATGTGGGGTGGGGTAGGGTGTATTGTGTGTGAAGAGGAGGAGAGAAATTAATTTTTTTATCTCTTATTCAGATTCCTTAGACACTTCTAGTACATCAAGATGTTATACACTGAGAATTTATTGACATCAGTACATATCAGGTTGCATGGTCTTAATTCCTTGGTGGTCCTCGACAAGAATTTTTTGTTTGACACTAACACTGTCAATTTATATTTAAATTATCATTTATAAAGTCCTGTCACTACACTAGAATTTTTTGAAGTTTATGGGGTATGATATCTAGCTGGAGAGTATAGCTGGGTAATGGGTCCAGCTAAGTTGTACACATCATACAGTGTGCACTGATGTTTTTAAGACAACTTTACTAGTAATTCCCTGTCTGTAATACATACATTGTAACTTCTTGGAGTCCTGAGACAATCTTAGTATGTCTTTAATCTGGGTGGGGGTTGTTTTTCAGTAATCGCATCCTTATACACATTGTGACACTCATAGCTTGATTTAAGAGTCATCTGCTTGAACAGTATTATCCTATGTCAATTAAATTTATATGCAGTAGGATTCTTTGTATGTGTTTTGCACAAAGCACTTTTGACCCTGGGACCCTCCCAGCTTAGGGTAACATGGTACTGTTAAACTTCTCCGACATCATCTTGTTTTTTTGTTGTTTTTTTTTTAACGAGTATTTTAAACCAATGGAGATTTTTTTCTGTTTCTTTCTGCATGATCTAGCTGTTAAAAGTATTGTTTTTTTCTAAATAACTGCATTACGCTTCTGAAGAAGGACTGGTTGGTCCGAAAGCTAGAGCACTCTGTTCTTCTTGTTACATCTATGTTGGTCCACTAAAAGGAATCAAATCATTTGTTTCTGGATCTGTTCCTACAAGGACCAATACAGCAAATACTAAATCTAGATTTCATATATTATCTAGTAACAGCCAGCCTACATGAAAATAAAATCTTTTTTCTATTAAAATACAACTTTTTTCTGTTTTGAAAGTGTAATAACCCACATGAGGGCCTGGCTGTATTCTACTTTACAGTCTGTCCTGATCCATTTTAATTATAGCTTTCATTATTTTTAGTACAGGAATAATATTTCCACTAAATCTCCTTTTTTTCTAGGAAATACAACCCTTGTGCTCCGATTTTTCCTCATAGTTTGTGCTTTCCAGCCCCTCCATCTTTGTAACTCTCTTGCTATCAGCACATTCCATCATGCACGTGTCCATCACGTGAGTGGGGCAAAGCAGGAGTGGAGAATCTGCCTTACAGACTTGTAGGGCGTCCACAAAATGACTAAAGGAGATTCTCAAGGTGGGACACCAGAATAAGGAAGGAAGTGATACAGAACTACTGTGACAATCTAAGGGGCAGTCAAAACAGTAAAAGTGTGTAGTGGGTAGTACACTCACAGGAATAGGTAGGAGGGTTAGGAAAGGGAAAGCAGGAGACACCTTATCCAGTGCAGGTTAACAAAGTAGTACCAGGGAAGCAAAAGAGAGGGTTAGGAGTATTGCGGGAGTAGGAAGGGGGTAGAAGAGTAAACAGAGTTTGCACAGATACTAAGCTAAGGAAGGTAAAGACAATGGGAGTTGTGCAGTGCAATGGCTGCGGTGCCGCAGTCCTTCAGGAGGCCTTCTGGAGACTGAGGTGCTGACCCATATGGACTAATTTCACTGGGTTGCGGGCTCAGATTACTGGACTCTGGGCTGAACTGGCAAGGGTACAACAGACCTTCTGCCCCACTCTGAGGCCACCAAGTCTGCCTCTGTTCCCCCCAGAGGATGCCTAGAAAGAGACATAGCAGATGGACCTTGGTGGGCTCCAGGAGGGTGCATACTTCTCCGCCTATACCAGTGAAGAACATCTTTTCCACACTAGCAGAATGGGGCAACAAAGAGGAGGTACTCACAGCAGTGGAAAGGGAGGAGGAGGAGGGGGGTCCTCAGAAGTGGAGGTCCAAGGAGGGAGGAAGAGGCCCCTAGCACAAAAAGGAAGCAGCTGCTGCAGGAGGACTCTACTGTGAGGGGGACAGATCTGGGAGCTGGGTGGGGAAGGGGGGAGAGGGATTTGGTGTGCCTGAAGGATGCTTCCACTTGGAGCAATGGAAAGCATATCCAGAGGACTGCTTCAGCAAGGGGAGCTGGGAGTGAGTTAGATGTCACTGTCCACCTTGA
The DNA here is from genome assembly GCA_016271365.2 of Neoceratodus forsteri. Lineage (NCBI taxonomy): Eukaryota > Metazoa > Chordata > Ceratodontiformes > Ceratodontidae > Neoceratodus > Neoceratodus forsteri. Next base: position 1,207,300,817 of record CM057456.1, read on the forward strand.
GCCAAATGACCTGGAAACGGCAAAGGTAGTAGTAGTAGTACTACAGGGAAACTTCAAGGACCTGTGGAGAAGCCTAAAGCAGGTAGCATGCACAATGGCTTTTTCCCTAGGTGCTACACAGGGAGAGGGAAGGGTACTCAACACCAGGGCATTTAATGTCTGGTTAAAGGTATTCTGCAGAGAGCAGGGATTTGTCTACATCAGGGACTGGGGAAAATCTCGAGGATATGGACTTCCATACGAGAGATCACCTGCATCCTTCGAGGAAGGGGACAGCAGCCCTTGGTAGGAGGTTTAAATGCTACCTTGATGAGCACTTAAACTAGCCGGGGAGAAAGATGGTAAAATCAGGGGCGGCAACAACTGTTCCCCCAATGGTGAAGTGTCAGGGAGGAAAACTTCTCTAGAGCAGACCCACAGAAAAGCAGAGATTGGTATGGGGCTTCAGGTAACAACACAGGCAGGAATGTGGAAGTGAAGCAGGGTGGGGGGGAGAAGCCTTGGAAACAAATTTCCAGATTTGGAAGCAATCATGGTGGAGGTTAACCTGGATCTAGTGGCCATAAGAGAGTTGTGGTGTACTGGGCGCCACTACTGGGATATGACCATACAGTGAGGCCTGCCACTATGCAACCCAATTCTGCAGAATTCTGCAGCAGAGTTACTGCAGTAAACAAGTTATGTTTCAATGGGAGTAAATGAATCCCTTTGGTTATACAGAAAACTGACACTGCTCTTCATCCTGGCAGGCACCACTGTATCTGGCTACTCTCTGTTTAGGACAGTCGGAGGGGGGGTGACTTCTGTCAGACTTTACAACCGTTTCCTTCAATTTTTTCTTCATCCATGTCCCTTGTTCCCTCCTCCCCTGCTGTTGATGTCCCTTTGCCCCTCTGGGATGGGAACAAAGACCTACCCTCCACTAACTGCGCCTAAATCAGTTAATCATAACTCCTAGCTTACTTCCTGCACTGGCTCTGTTAGCTCTCACACCTCAGCAGTCTGCGTGGTGGTAATCTGCTACTATCATGCATTGCTCAAGTTCTTTTTCACTTGTACCTTCATTTTGCATTATGTCCATCTTTATTTTGTGCTATGGTGACTAACTGCCTGTAATTAGTGATTGTGCATGGTTATGTATTTTGACATTTATTTTATTGTAAGTATTTTTATTGTGTTTTTCTCTCTACAGCACCTTACATTGTGTACTTTTACTTGCACATCCTATATTTTCTACTGCCCTTTCTCCCTCCCCCAATGAAGCAACAGGAAATGAGCTGTTACAAGCTCAGTACCTCACTCCTGGTGAGACTTTTGAAATAGATACTAAATAAATAAAATAAATAATTTTACATGAAGTAGGGAAATAAAGCTAGAGGTACGGGGCACCAAGAAGTAAAAGAGGGTCTTGAAACACAGCAGTCCATCCTGGAGACAGCCTCTGGGACCACTACCCATAGGCTAGCAGGGTAGTGTACAGACCTCCAGCACAGGGCGAGCAGGTGGATAAGGCCCTTGTGGAAGCCAGTATCAGAATGGCAAGTAAGGGGGAAGTGCCACTAGTTGGCAACTTCAATCTGGTAGATTTGGAGTGGAACCTTTCAACTGCAGCTTCAGCAAGGAGCAGGGCCATCCCAGACTCCCTCTACGAGGGGCTTTTCACAGGCAGCTAGCCAAAGAACCCACTAGGAAGAGCATTGCAGACTTCACAGTGGGCATACATACCAGACATAACCGTACAGTGGGTTCAGAATCAGGACAGAAGCAGAAGCTAACCACATGAGGGTGACAGTGCTGGACTTTAAGAGGGTGGATTTTCATGAAACGGGAGACTGCCTCAGAAGCTGCCTTGAAGAGGGGATTGCCAGAAAGGGGGAGAGGCACAGTGGGGAAAAATGAGGGAAGGCATAATTCAAGCAATCAACCTTTGCATGAAGGAAGTGAGCAAAAGCAGAAGGAAAAAAAGACCATTACGGTTCTCCAAGGAAGTGGTAAGGGTGGCGAAAGAAAAAAAAATGTCATTTAGAAGGTATAAGGAGACCCAGAATGCGGGGGACAGTGAGGTATACCACGCGAAGCAGAAGGAAGCAGCAAAGGCAGTTAGGGGAGCAAAGGTGCAGACAGAAGAAAGTAATGCCAAAGGGTTTGCAAATGGGGACAAGGCTTTCTTCAGGCACATCAGTGAAAAAGAGGAAAAAAGGGTAGTTAGTAAGCACTAGAAGGACAGAAGAGAGAGACAGTGCAGACGTGAACCAAGAAAAAGCTGACATCTTAAATGTGCACTTCTGGCTCAGGCTTCATAGTGAAGAAAGGAGGGTATGGACAACCAGTGAAAAACAAGAACGGGAAAGGAGGGGGAGGCAGACACAGGTCCATTTTCACAGGAAACTGTCCTGAAAGGATTTGCAGCCCGAAATGTGGCCAAAGCTACTGGACCAGATGGGAAACACCCCAGGGTTCTGAAAGAACTCAGGAAGGTGTGAGCTTCACCACTGACAACCTTGCTGAGCAGCTCACTGAAAGCAGGCATAGTTCTGAAGAACTGGAGAAGGGCTGATGTGGTCCCTCTACACAAGAGTAGCAGAAGGGAGGAGGCTAGCAATTATAGGCCGATCAGTTTTACTTCAGTGGTGGGGAAATCAATAGAAAAACCCTACTGAAAGAAAGCCTGATGGAGCATTCTGAAGCCAATGGGCTGCAAACAGAACAGATTCACAGTTGGGGGGGGGGGGTCATGCTTAATGAATCTGAGAGATTTCTTTTACTGGGAAAGGAAATAGAGCAGGGGAGGGCAGTGGACATGGCTTATCTAGACTTTAGCATGGCCTTCAACACTGTGCTGCACAGAAGGCTGATAAAGAAGTTGGCCAGCCAAGGAGTGGAATTCGAAGTGGTGAAATTGGGTTAGGAACTCAGTAATGGATAGGAGAGACAGACAGCGGCAGTTAATGACACTTACTGTAAGGACAAGAGACAGGAGAGTGACCAGTGGAAGTACCACAGGGCTCAGTACTGGGACCATTCCTCTCCGATGTGTTCATGGGGGACATAGCAGAAGAAGTGGAAGGGAAGGTATGCCATTTTGCAGATGACACCAAAATCTGCAATACAGTGGACATTCAGAAGGGGTGGAGAAAATGCACAGGGATACTGGGAAGGTAGAGGAGTGGTTGAGAACATGTCCGTTTGGGTTCAGTGCTACTAAGTGCAAAATCATGCCCCATAGGAACCTCGGTGTCGAGTACAGGATGGAGGGGAGTTACTGGCAGTCACTATACAGTAAAAGGACCTCAGGGTTGTAATATCTGTGGACCTCAATGTAGCAGGGTGGTGTGACAAGGCAGTGGGTAAGGACTGCAAGATGCTGGGGTGCATAGGGAGGGGTATCCCCAGCAGGAGGGGAGAGAGATGGTGTTGCCACTGTATCACTTGTTGGTACGCCCCACCTGGAGTATGGGCTGTGGGTGGTGAGGAGCAGAAGAAAAGTCGGATTATACAGGTATATTCCTTTTTGAACTTAAATTTAGTAACATTTGGAACTACTATATTTGTGGGAGTGTTGAAAAATATTTTAGCGATTTTTAGAGATTTCATTTATTGTTGGTGTGCTTGACATGACTGGGGTGATTGGGTGAATGACTGGTGTGTTCTTGGGTCGTAAGAGATTTGGCTGAGGGGGTGGTGAGCTGGTTTGTGGGGTTGAGGGTTTTGGGAAATTGTTTTGGTGGGGGTTATTTTTGGTGTTGATTTTAGGAGTTGGGATGTGTTTTGAGAGAGTCAGGATGACTCGCAACCCCTATTCTTTGGAGCAGCTTAGTCAACTCTTTCTCTCTGGCTGTCCACCAGTCCCTCCAGTGGCTCTCCGTCAGTGCAGGGGGATAGCAAGAAGGCAGAGTCATCAATGCAACTTTGCTCCTGGAGTGGCAGACAGGGAGGGCAGGAACAGAAGTAGGTTAAGGAAATGCTCCGGGTCAAAATGGAACCAAGACAGGAGTGCTCCCTGCCTGGTTCCTATTCTTAGGGCTCTGAAAAATATCATTGGATATGGTAGCCAAGCCCACCACCATGGCTCCACCCCGATGGGCAGTTCTTTGTAATGCCAGGTCCATCATGAATAATACTGCGATAACAGTGGATATTGTCGCAGATTCCATAGCAGACCTGGTGTGCATCACAGAGACCTGGCGGGGGGAGGACTCTGGCCCTTTGCTGTTGGCAATCATTCCACGGGACTATATAGTGATGTACTGCCCTTGGTGAAAGCGTAAGGGGGAGATGGACATCTGTCTTAGATCTAGCCTGAGACTTGCTGCCTACCCAGTGGGTCAAACCAGGTAATTTGAATGTGTGGCTGTTAAGGGTGATGCAGGTACTGGGAAGGGGGGGGAAAGATCTTTCTCGTTTACCATTCCCTGGTTACGACAGTAGATTCTTGGAAGACATTTGGGAAGTTTCTTTTCTGACCTGACATTGGAGTACCTAGGCAGTTGGTGATGGGCGACTTCAATATTTGGGCCAACAATGAATCTCTTTTGCCTGGTCAGCAATTCCTCCGACAGACAGAACTGTTGGGATTCACACAGGTTGTTAGCTCTGCTACCCACCAATCTGGCCAAAACCATTGTCTGGTTTTCCCTCTGGGGCTTGACCTTTTTAAGGCTGACCTCGATCTGATCAGTTGCACGGACCATGAAACTGTGGAGTTTTCAGATCGGGGCCCCTTCAAGGCATGTTAACCCCACAGTGGAGTTAAAGCGGTACTGAGTTTTAAGAAATATGGTCTCTTGTAGGTTCCTTTTGGTACGGAGCTGCTTGAGCCTGTTGCAGAGATGTGCTGACGGAGTCTAAAATGTGGTGGAAGCTTATAATACGCCAATCACCACAGCACTCGACTCGCTCACACCATTCCGTGTATGCCCCAGAGTCTCCCAACGGAGCACCCTTGGTTTAACAAGGAGCACAGATGGCTGAAGACTAAAGGGCAAAGAAAGAGTCTCCCGACAGAGCTCCCCCTGGTTTAATGAGGAGCTCAGATGCCTGAGGACCAAAGGGTTTGTCAGTATGTTTGGATTGCCAGGAGCCTCTTGGTCCGGTGACTGCTGAGACTGTCCAGTGTTCCCTTGGGGAGGGTGTGTTTCCATCAGCCTTGATGAGGGCTGTCGTGAGATCCCTTCTCAAGAAATCTTCTTTGGACCTGATACCTTGGCAAAATTACGGGTTCGTCTCCAACCTTCCCTTTTGTTATCAAGAGGGTGGTGGCAACACAGCTGGAGATCCACGTGAAGGCTAAGCTATTTATGAGCCATTTCAGTCTGGATTCACAGAGCGTCACATCACGGAGACTGAGCTTGCTAGGGTGTAGAATGATCTTCTTAGAGGGGAATGTTCCATCCTGGTTCTCCTTGACCTCTCCTTGGCAAGATCTGACACCACGGATCATAATATTTTAACAGATTGACAGAGGGACTTGGAAAAGCTTGGCAGGGTTGTGTTGAGGTGGTTTGAGTAATTTCTTCCCAGTAGGCTGCAGCAGGTTGTATAGGGGAATTTTCTCTCTCAGCCAGCTGCCCTGACCTGCGAAGTCCCTCAGGGTTCGATTCCGTTTCCTGTATTATTAGCAGTGTATATGCTGCCACTAGGAGAAATGATACAGAGTTACAGCTTGCAGTTTCCCTGTTATGCAGATGATACTCAGCTATACCTTTCATTTGGCGCTGGTGAGAAAAAATGATGTGGGCATGCTTAATGACTGCCTGTCTGTGATCAATGACTGGATGGCCTCCAACTGGCTCAGGCTGAATAAGGCCAAAACTGAAGTACTACTAATGGACTCAGATATGCGATGGCCAGCTGGTTTAAGTGGAGGCATGGCTGGATTACATCTAGGACCCACTCAATTTAAAGTCAGAGACAGGGTGAAGAACCTGGGCATCATTATGGACCACAGTCAGACTATGGAATATCAGGTGTCTGTTGTGGTTCATAGTGTCTTCTTTCATCTTAGGAACGTTGCCTGGATCAAGCCCTTTCTCAGCCCCCTGGCCCTGAAGTCACAGGTACATGCCTTTGTGACATCTAGAATGAACACTGTAACACTCTTTATATTGGGAGGTTTCATGTGCCACTTGCACCTGGTGAAGAATGCTGCAGCTAGATTGACTGCCGGAGTTTCTTGCTCTGAGAATACCTCTCCGGCTCTGCGGACATTGCACTGGCTGCCTGTGACATGGTGCATCTCCTTCAATATAGGTTTGTTAACATACAAAGCCCTACACAATCTGGGTCACGATTATCTAAAAGAACTCCTGTGTCCATGTGCTCCTGACTGCCCTCTCCGCTCTTCAGAGGTGGGCCTCTTGAAGGTCCCCAGATCTTGTTTAAAGCTGTCTGGGGATAGTGCCTTTGTCATGGCTACTCCAGTTTTCTGGAACCAGCTGCTGCCAGAGCTTTGTGAGGCCCCCTTAGTTGATAGTTTCAAGTGGGGGTTAAAGCATCATCTTTTTATAAGAGCTTAACCTACCAGTCTCTAACATATTATGTAAATGGTATTATTACTGCATTTATTGTGCTGTTATTGTATGTATTTTTTCCGATATGTAAGGCGCCCAGATCCTGCGGGATTGGGCACTTAAAAAAATACATATACTACTACTGTGTCCAGTTTTGGAGACCGCACCTCAGAAAGACCATAGGGTGGAGGCAGTTTAGAGGAGGGCAATTAAAATGGTGCAGGGTTTGCATGAGAAGCCCTCTGAGGAAAGAGTGAGGGATCTTAATATGAGTTGGTTTGCATCTATATCCGCCTCCTTCAAGGACAAGGCTGAAAACAGGAAGCAGTTCTCAGCTAATCTTTCCTGGGCAACAAAAAAAGTAAATAAAATAAACAGTAACAAAGAACAAGCAGATGGTACTACAGTAATATAAATATATACTATAATATGATGGAGTACAGTGCATTAGATAGGGGGCTGCTTAAGAAACAGAACACAGTGGGTAGTGCTGCACGGGACATCAGACTGGAAAGAGATCCCTAGTGGGGTTCCCCAGGGGTTGGGATCCCTACTGTTCAATATTTTTTACTGATGACCTGCAGTCAGGAATGTCAAGTAAGTTGATTCAATTTGTGAATAACTCAAAGACAATGATGGTGGCGGATGCAATGGAAGTGGAAGGCAGTTTACAGAGGGTCTTTGATGTGCTGGAGGAGTGAGCCAAGATGTGGTGAAAGAAATTCAGTGTGAATGGTCTTTCACTTAGGCCTCAAACAACAGGACATATACTACATAGAAACATAGAATTTGACGGCAGATAAGGACCGCTTGGCCCACCCAGTCTGCCCATTTCCCTACCTAATGGATAAGCTGCAGATCCTAGTTAACCAGCAGCCTACTTCTTTCTACCCCCACCCCCTAGAATTACCTTATGACTGTCCCATGCATGTTTGAATTCAACCACTGTTTTTGACTCACAACCTCCTCCGGAAGGCCGTCCATGCATCCACAACCCTCTCTGGAAAAAATACTTCCTTACATTACCTCTGAGCTGCCCCCCCTCTTCAAATTGTGCCCCTTGTTCTTGCACACTCTTTTTTGAAAGATGCTACCTCTTGGACTTTGTTGATTCCTTGAGGTACTTGAACATTTCTATCATGTCCCCTCTCCCTCCTTTCCTCGAGGCTATACATATTAAGCTCCTTTAGTCTCTCTCTTCATGTCTTCCGGTGCAGACCCTGCACCATTTTAGTGCCCTCCTCTGGACAGCTTCCATCTTGTCTATGTCCTTGCAGAATTGGGTCTCCAGAACTGCACACAGTACTCAGATGGGGTCTCACACAGCTGTCTGTACAGAGGGATAACAACTTCCTGTTTTCTACTGGTGATGCCTCTCCCTGCATCCAGTATCCCCAACCCTCCTTACTGCCCTCTCACATTGCTTCCCCACCTTTAAGTCATCTGATATGACTACCCCCAGGTCCCTTTCCATTTTTGTTGTTATTAGTATCTCACCCCCCATTGTGTACTCTTCCCCTGGATTTTTGTTTCCCAGGTGCATTACCTTGCACTTCTTAGCATTAAATCTAAGCTGCCATACATTTGACCATTCCTCTAACCTTGCTAAGTCCCTTCTCACTATTAAAATAAAAAAACAAAAAGCTGCAATGTACCGTGAAAAGGCCTGGGGGTCGTCATCACTGACAGAAGAGTGAAGCAGTTACAGAAATGTGCAACAGGAGGTAAAGCAAAACAAATGCTGGGGTGAATGAAAAGGGACATAACATGCCATGGAGAGAAATGATTTTGACCCCTTTATTAAGCTCTGGTAAGGCCACACATGGAGTACTGTATGCAAGTCTGGTCGCTGCAGTATTAAAAGGATAGAACAGCAGTCAAGAGAGTGCAGCAGAGAGAATAAAATGATTATACGAACATATGAAACTGCCAGCAGAAAAAGACCATTTGGTCTATTGAGTCTGCTTGATTTTACAGCTACCACCCCTAATCTGCAGCTGCCCCTCCCACTCTACCCCCCATGACCCTCCCTTTTGCCATATCCTAGATCCTCTTGAAGCATCCCACTGTTTTACAGGCCATCACCTCTGTCGGTAGTGCGTTCCATTCTGCTACCACTCTTTCTGTAAAGAAATGCCTCCTCATTTCCCTCCTAAACCTTCCATCCTCCAATCTCATGTTATGACCCGAGTGTCTCTCTCTCCACCCTCCCATTGAACAGTCCCTCTGTGCCTGTCCTGTTTATTCCTCTCATGTACTTAAAGGTCTCAATCATAGCCCCCCACCCCTCCTCTCCTCCAGAGAGTACATGTTCAACTCCCTGGTTTAAGGCTCTGCGTTGCAAATCTGGAGACCTGGGTTTGAATCCCACAGCCCCCACTTGCATATACTGTGTGACCCTGTGCAAGTCACTTAACTTCCCTGTGCTCCCAGGCTGCACTTGTAAAAATGCTTTAGGCTTAGTGTGTCTCACCTGGTTAAAAAATGGGGGGGGGGAACTCATATGGTAACTCCCCCAGACCCAGGATCATCTTTGTTGCTCTGCATTGCCCCCTTCAAGCAATCTAATGTCCCTCTTTAGGTAAGGGCACCAAAACTGAATGCAGTACTCCACGTGGGGTCTGACCAGTGATCTGTATAATGGCAGAATCACATCCCTCCTCCTAGAGGTTATATCCCTTGCAATACAACCTAGCATCTTGTTGGCCACTGCTGCTGCTTTCCTACACTATGCTGAGTTGTTCATTGCTCCCGTAATGAGCACCCCCAGATCTTTCTCCTCCTCAGTCATAGCTAACTGCACCTCCCAGATGGTAGCTCCATTTTGGATTCTTTGCCCCAAAATGCAGCACCTTGCATTTTTTGGCATTGAAACCAAGTTGCCAGGTATCAGACCATGTCTCCAACCTTGTTCTGATGAGACTGGACTGGTCTGATGAGATTGGACTGGTTAAGCTTTGGGGAACTAGGTACATTTTCCTTGGGGGAAAAGAAAGACAGGATTCCACGTGTTAAAATTTTAACTCAACTGAATAAGGTGAACCAGGGGTAATATTTTCAACTAGTTTGGGGACGCAGAACTAAAAGGCATATTATTTCCTTATGGGGGTCTAGAATTAGGGGTAATGAAAGTAAGCACAGTTTTACCCAGACAGTGGTCAACCTATGGAACAAGCTTTCAAAAGAAACAGTGCAAGAGGGAGTGATGAATCTTTTATATTTAGGCTGGATCAGTTACTCATGAATAATACTATTACTGGGTACAGCATGTAATTCACTGAAAAGGGGAGGGTTCGCTGAGATTTCTGTTTCTTTGTATAATATCTGGTATTGCAGCTGCCTGCACAACAGGACAGGAACAAACTCGACCCTTGCTCTCATCGGTGCGGGAACACAAATGCAAAGAAAGCCACAGCTTACAAGTTGATTGGAGAAGGAAGTGGGACTATAGTCCCCAACCACTGATTTTTGTTACTCTTACTGTCCGATATCCACCCCTACTGGTGTTATAATATGAATGCTGTGCTCTGTTTAAATTAAATATAATGTTGAGACAATATGTGGTATACAAGGGGTCTTGATAACAAATACATCATGTCTACAATGGGGCGAGGTAAAGAGTCGCCAAAGGGCCCTGGCTTACAAATTTTATTTTCGTAGCTACACTATTTTTTGCTCTTTCTCGTTTTGTTATTTTTGTCTTGCATTTCCTATGTCCCCATAATTTCCATTAGCGCTATGTTGTCAATCACATGATTCAAAAACAAACAAAAACAGTTTCTAAATGAAAAAAAATATATATAATCTTAAATTCATTCTTCCAAAGGCATATTCTCTTCACACCCAGGGATTGTGAGAGTATGGAGCTACTGCAAGTATATCATAAAACTTCAGGAACGGAAATTAAAGAACTAGAAAACAGGATTAGTTTATCTCATTCCACCCAAAGGATGATGTGGTCAAACTTCTCGAGTCAGGAACTTCTAAATAGTAGCTATGCATTTTAAGTATGAATAGTAATTCTATAAACATAATGTTCCAGCCCTTAGAATCAACTACTGAATGTACTGTTTTGAATTTTTGGTCCTCTTTTCCAGGCAGTGACAATGGCAGGTTCGGGGTGAGGGCCACAACGATCAACTAGGAGCTCCAAAATGGCAGCAAATGAGTGCTAGTTTAAAAATGGTATGTGGTCTAGTGTATAATTAGTGGTTTTTATTAATAGTGGGTAAAACACATTAAGCCTATCACAATTTTCTGGACACTTGGAAGAACTGTAGTTCAGCTGATGATCCCACCAATGTGGTCACAGGAGATTTTTATTTTAAGATGGTGCCAGTTGGATTTTGAAATGTTATGTCCATTTGGGCTCACTGGAGTAGTAGCCGTTTCTAGCAACAAGAGGTCACACAAATATGGGCAGTTTGCTCTGCTGCACACATCTAGTAGCCAAATGCAACACTGTATACATAGGTTTACAACTTTTAAATAATCTCTGAGAGATGGCATCACGTATTGGCACATGTCTTGGCAGAGCAGCACCAGTTCACAGCCAGAAGCCCAAGGAGGGGTGATTTACTACCTCGCTCCTTTCTTGTCAACATTTGTTTCCAGCTGGCCAGTTTCACAGCTGGGGCCCAAGGAGGGGTGACTGCTACCCCTGCCCCCATCTACGTCAACTTTTTTTTCCAGAATCTGTAACACATCTTGACAACATTATCCAAAATGTCTTTATAAAACACTGACTGCCTGCCCAACTAACCCTTTTGTTTATGCCATCACACTGCTTACCACAACAGCAGACTAAAATGTCACAAATACAGCAGTTGCGAGGTCAGTTGGGAACAGTCAGATGCCTTTGGAAAGCCACAGTGACATACAGTAAATACAACTCGATCTGAAATATTTAGTAGACCAATAACAGGACGTAGAAATACCTAGAAAATACTAAAGTTAAACCTATTTGATTTTGATTTTGTCATCTGAGTAGGTGCGCTGGACCTGAAGGGTCCTTTTTCAGGCATGACCTGGTATAAAAGAGCACGTCGTACAAACATAAATGCAAAATATGAAATTCTATACAAATGAAAGATTATCTTACACGTGTGCAAAGATTTTTATTTAAAAAGAACTGGAATTCCAGGCAACTGCAGCTTGGAAACTACAGGACTATTGTCCCATGCTGGTTTGCATCAGAGATGCGTGGTAGCAGATTCTTGCAAGCTGATCAAGAGAAAAAGTCACTTTGAGCAGGTTTAAGCAGTTTGACCAATTCCAAGGGTCGATTTCTGTGAAGTGATCTAAAGATGAAGCATATTATGAAGCTTTTGGATCGGATTTCAGGAAGCAATCAAAGTAAAATGAGTCAATGGTGCACTAAGTCGCCATGGGATGTGGCGCATTCTGCTATCTTGTTATAAAAGACTCAAGTTTTTTTTCTTTGAAACAATAGTTTCAGGAGCAAAACTGAAAATAAGGCACTGCATTCAGTTATAGGTAACTGACTATGCTAGGCCACAAACACTCAAGTCTCATAAACCAAGCAAGAGTTTATTCTATGTAACTGTCCTAATGCCTGATGCAACTGTTCGAGAAGGTAAGGCTAGGGTAAGTAAAGTAAGTAAAATTTATTTATTTCAGGCACCCTTCCCAAGCTCAGGGCGCTTTTACAATAATTCAAACACACTTTAAAACACACTACACAAGACAATAAATACAGCAGTCATAGATAACACCCACTTATTACGTCCCAAAAAATGCTTGGGTAAAAAGGAAAGTCTTTAGCCGATTTTTAAAACTTTCTACAGTCAGGCAATCTTGTATCTGACGAGGTAGAGAATTCCACAGGGTCGGTACCATAAAGGCAAAAGATCTACCTCCAAACGTCTTTAAACGTACCCTGGGTATCTCTAGCAAGCCCTCGTCAGAGGAGCGAAGAGAGCGGGTAGGACAGTAAGGCACCAAGAGCTCTTTCAGGTAGTGAGGTCCCAAATCATAGAGGGCCTTAAAGGTCAGCAATGCGACCTTGAAGGTGATCCGCCACTGTATTGGCAGCCACTGCAGATCACGCAGCACAGGTGTCATATGGCTAGATCTTGAAACTCCCATCAACAACCTGGCCGTCGCGTTCTGCACAAGCTGCAAGCAGCGGATATCCACCCCCAGCAGCCCTAGATAGAGGGCATTGCAGTAATCAAAACGGCTGGTGACAAAGGTATGGACCAGGGTGGGAAGATCTTCAGGTGGGACCATTCACCTGGGCAATGTTCCTCAGATGGAAAAAGGCAGATTTGACTACTGTCGACACCTGCGCCTTCACAGTCAGGCCTTTGTCAAATATCACGCCTAGGTTACGCACTTGGCCAGAAGTGGGGCTCCCCCAAGATAAAGACCTGAGGGTTTCCCAGTCCAAGCCCCTACTGTCCTCTCTCCAGGATCCACAACCAATACCTCGGTTTTCTCTGAGTTCAACCTAAGCCAACTAGCACTCATCCAATCCTGAATCTCCAGGAGACAGTTATTAAACACTGTGATGGAATCAGACTCCCGTTCAGGCATAAAAGATAGGTAGAGCTGAGAATCATCAGCATAACAATGGAAACTCAGCCCATACCACCTTATAATGTCCTCCAATGGAAGCATATACACCGCGAATAACATAGGGGACAGCACCGACCCCTACTGTACCCCACAAGGCAAGCCAATGAGGGGCCGAGGTGTAAATTCCGGACACCACTCCCTGAGAGCTGCCCTCCAGAAAAGATCGAAACCAACTGTGGATTGCTCCCCTCAGACCACAGAAAAACCGCAGGTGGTCGAACAGTACCCCATGATCCACGGTGTCAAATGCGGCTGAGAGATCCAGGAGAACAAAGATGGAACGGGTCCTCCGATCTCTTGCCATCAGGAGATCATTCAATACCCGAACAAGAGCCGTCTCTGTACTATGCCTTTTCCTGAAGCAGGATTGGAGAGGGTCATAGATATTGTGGTGGACAAATGATCCTCCAGTTGCAGAGCGACCACCTTCTCAATAAACCTTCCCTACAAAGGGGAGGTTAGAGACTGGTCTGTAATTTGCTGGGCAGTCGGGGTCAAGAGAGGGTGTTTTCAAAAGGGGGCGTACTACCGCCTCCTTTAAGGGATCCAGGAAGATCCCTCTCTCTAATGACACCACCACTATCCCAGCCAGGACCGGGCCGATAACATCTACACACCCCACCACCAGGTGAGTAGGGCCTGGATCCAACTTACAGTAGGTAGGTCACAGAGTCTGAATGATCCTCACTATATCTATTACTGCTGGTAGGCTAAAGGTGGACCAGGACAACCAGGCATTAGTACCACCCGATTGACAGTGCAAGGTCCAATGGAAGGGCGCTGTCGGATCTCACCCCTGATGGTGGATACCTTGTCAGCAAAGAATTTCGCAAATTCCTCACACTGTACCTGTGATAATGCTCTGCCAGTCTGAAGACAGACTGGATTGCACAGTCTGTCCACAGTCCAGATAAGCTGGGATGGTCTGTTCTTTGCTGCAGCAACTTCCCTGGACAGGAACTCTGCCTTCTTATGGGAAATTGCTGATTGGTAGAGCTTATAATGTTCTAACAATTCAAGTCTATCCACCTCCAGTTGAGTTTTCTGCCAGTGTCTTTCCAATCTTCGTCCCTTCCTCTTCAACTCACAGACCTCTCCATCAAACCAGGAAGCCCCCAAGTGAAGAGTATGGGGGCGAACATGAATTGGAGCAATGTCATCCAGGGCCTCAACTACAGACAACTACAGACAGGGTCAGTACAGACCCCCGAATATTTTAAAACACCAATGTTTTCTAGTGGTATCTCACCAGGGGTATTAACTGAAAAATTGTGTTTTGTCATTTTCAACCTTGGAGCTGATCCCAAAAGCCTCGCTTGCATTTTGCTTAGGTTTAGGAACTGTCTGTTTTGAGTGATCCAGTGTTGTAAATCGCAACAATTTTGAGCAAGAATGTCATTATTCAGATTCAGTTCTCTCAAGCGCTTGTACAAAATCATGTCATCTGAATACATCAGCACACTAGCAGTTTTTCACACAATGAACACACACTGACCAGTGTAAATAACAGAAATCCCAAAATAGACCCTTGGGGTCATCACAAGTCAAGACACTAGAGATGGAAAACACATCCCCAAATTACTTTCTCTCTTTTAAATAACTGGTGAAGCAACATAATGTGCTTGAGCACAGTCCAAGATCACACAGCTTCCACAGCAGCAGGGCATAATCCACAAGCTCAAAGGCCCTAGTCAGGTCTACAAACATGGCACCAGTAAGTTGTCCATTATCCTTGGCCCTGAGTATAGAGTCTGTGAACATGACCATGGCTCTGTCCGTACCATGCCCCTTGTGGAAGCTATGCTGCTCTGGCCATAACAGCTGATAGTGTTCAAGTTAAGAAGTCAGTTGATTATCAACACACCTTTTCTGTAGTTTTGATATGGCTGAGAGAACAGACAGTGGCCTATAATTCTCAATGTTTGTTCTAGAACCCTTTTTAGTCAAGGAAGTAGCTTCATAATTTTTCCACAGGTCTGGGACCTGCCCTGTTGTGAAGGAAAAGTTAAACACATTTGCTACAGTATAGGATATTTCTGAAGCAGCTAGTTTAAAAATTTGGTAAGAAGCTGTCCCAGATGACTTGTCAATTTTAAGTCTACATAAGTGTTTGTAACCCTCTGCCTGGGTTACTCTCTCAATATAAAATACCTGGTGCATCCGACTAGCAGCTGGGGATCTAAAAGATGAATGGTCCACATCATCTACTCTGAGGAGTCAGTATTTTTCTAAGTTACAAAAGTGGTTGTTAAAAGCTTTAGCCATTGATTTATAGGATGCATATTCTTCAGTTGTTTTCTTAGGATTAATCAAGTCATTTACACTATTATAATAGCTGAAAGCCTTTCATTTTACCTGCTGTTTGACAGTTTGTAAAAAAGTGGTTGATCATTTATTCATAAACTAATTTTAACCATTCTAATTTCTTTGCAAATATTTAATCTCGTGAGAAGAGGATATGTCCTCCCAATATTACGAGGGAGGCATATGTGGTCAGAATTAAACTGTGCAGTGCCGGCAAAAAAAAGGGAACCCTTTTTCTTGGGTGCTGCACCTGCTGACACTACTGAAGGAGCTTAAGACCCTTTTCTGTACTGGTATCAGGACAGTCAGAGTTGAGACCAGTGTTCATTCAGGTATCACTGAACTCTTCTCATGTGCTGCCTTACACATGGTACAACAGACATGGCTGACGTGAGGCCTAACAGTCTGAGAAAATCTTCTGCATTCCTCTTTGTCCCCTAGTGGAAAGAGGCTGCGCTCTGTGTCACTGGCAATACCCCTTCATGTGACAGAAAGGCACTTGCTTGAACTGTATCCAGTTCTGCTTCAATGAAGTGAAGGTGTTGTGTGGAGTCCAAGTTTGAATTTTCTAACCTCAGGATTAACTCCTACTTTTCCATCAAGAGCACTGCATGCATCATTGATGACAGGGCATCTTCCCTGGTCTTCCACATGCTAACCAGTCTTCTAACTGTGGATAGACTGTCACGCCACTACTTCAAAGTGCTGCTGCTACTACAGCCAATGCACTTTGTGAATACTCATGAGACAGAGGTCAGTCTGAAAGGCACTACCTTATATTGATACTGACCCATACCTACTCTGAAACATAGGTATTTCCTGTGGCCTGCTCATATTGGAATGTAGAAATAAGCATTCTTCCGAACCTGTAAGCAAAGTCAGTCCTCTTGCTGTCGAGTGGAAATACTGGTTGCAGCGTGACTTTTCTGAATTTTTCCTTCTTTATGTGTCTGTTCAGACACCTTAGGTTGAGTACTGATCATCACTCTGCTGATTGTTTTCTTTTTTAGGCAGTATCTTAACAGTAAACATTTTCTCCATTTCTTTTATTGGTACCGACTTCACAACTTATAATTTTAACTCTTGCATCTCTGCTGCTAGATTTGGCTGAATTATTTTGCAATTCTTTTGTTTTAGATTTGTAATAAAAACAGACTGAGGCCTTCGCTTACAATTTCTAACACACCCATTTACCTGCTGTAACAGATAACTAGTGCTGGAAATGGTAAGAAAGGCATGCCCCGCTAGGTGCTGAGATGTGCCAACCTGTGACTCATCAGGGGTTAGGTTTTTTTTTCTTCGTTAATAAGTTTTATTAAGTTTTCAACATATAAACAAAACCAAAAGGGTTTAGTAAGCATGTTACATGTTATGCTGAGGACTATACACACTAAAGCCAAAATAAACATATGCTCAGAAGTAGAGATACTCAATAAAACTAAAATGTCCATGGATAAAATAAATGGTACAAAAAGATAGTGCAGTGGATCAGAGAAAAAGGGGAAGCATCTACCAGGTGAGTGTGCTAATATGCTGCATAAAGGCACAGCCGGATATCTACTAATCGGTTAAGTCCCAACAAGCCTGGGTGGACTTCTCTGCCCTCACTGAGCAGCAAATAACAGAAATTGACCAAGCAGACATAAATATACCATTAAGGGGTCAGAAACAATTACTGAGGTATAACAGCAAGCTTGCACTGGCTCACGGACATCGGGTGGCTGCCAGGGAAGTACACAGAGTAGATAAGGGTAAAATTCAAGAAAAGTATCCCAGCAGGCGTAATACTTGGCCAGGTTGTTATTTAGCAAATGTGTCATATGATCTAATGATGCCAGCTGCACAAGTGAGTGGAAAAGCTCTGAAAGGGATGGAATTGTAGTAGTTCTCCATCTAGACAAAATAAGGCGCTTAGCTTGAATGCTAAGGAGAGCTAGCCAAACGATGTTGATGAACATCAGGGCGAACACCCTGTGGGGGGAGGCCCAGTATTCAGACCATGGGGCCTAGTTGTGTCGTGGATCCTAAAATTTGAGTAGCCAGGCAGCAAACAGTCAACCAGAAGGAGGGCAGCAAAGGGCATTACCAGACGGTATGGTATAGGTCTCCTCGCTGGGCCAGACATCTCCAGCAGAGATTGTTATCCAGGAGCCTAGCTTTTTGCAATATATCAGGCGTTCTGTACCAGTAATGTAAGATTTTGTTTTGGATAAGTTTGCTCTGTAAGTCTGGGTATCTCACATGAGCCAGTTTCCAGCACAAGTTCCACTGGGCATCTCTTATGGTAAGGTTCAACACTTTTTCCCACTTAAGTTTGGACTCCCTAGATTGAGAGGGGATACTACCCTAGATAGCGGCATAGATCTTACCGGCCTGGCCTTTGGAAAGGAGTTTGTTTTTGTTTGTGATGAGATTAACTTGGTCCGATGCTTTTATCTTGTTTCTTCCACCTGTACTGTACCTCTGTTTGACCCTCTGGGTGCACTCTATGGTTGTTGGTGGAACTACCCATTATAGTACCCAGCCATAGGGTTCTAAGCACCCTCTAGACTTTCTTTTTCTACAATGTTTGTAAAAGTAGTTCTGTTTTTTTTCTTTTTGTGTTATTTCTTTTCTACCCCTCCGTGCTCCACGGCAGCCACTCCTTCGGGCTTACCAAGGCTGTCCGACCCATCCGTCCTCTGAGATTCTGCCTCAGATCGCAGCCGACCCCCAGGGTGACCCGGCGTAACCCTTCGCCGGATGGGTCCCTCTCCTCCGAGGGGGAAGGCACCAGCCAAGGGGCAGACCAGGCGCACCACTTTAGCCCAGGGGATGCTGCTGAGACAGAGGCTCGGTGGGACCTGATGGCCTCAGGCGCCAGGCAGCCGTCATCCGGCTACCGTGAAACAGTATTTCGGCTTTTCTAGTTACTCCCTCGCCGATCGCCAGCAATGCTCCGGTCTGCACCAGAAGGGCGCTGCTCGACGACAACCACTACCACCCCAGGAGAGGGAGAGCAGTCCTCGGACACTCAATCCTCTCCTGCCCTTGCCAGCCCCCGACGTCCCGAGTCCGTTCCCGAACCCGGGTTGCCAGTGTGGGATGAGGTAAGGCGCCAGCGCCTCAAAGTAGTTCTGTTTTTATCAACCTTATTCATATACAACTTTTTCTGATCTCCAAAGAGAGATTTACTTTCAAAAGGAAGTCAGCAGCTTTATTCTGCAGATCAGCAGCTATTTGGGAACAACCAACCACCAAACAGTGTTGTTCACGATAAACTTAGCTGTAGAGTCAAGCCGCACAAAAGTGAAGGTACTGGACTTCAGGAGGGCTGATTTTGTCAAAATGGGAGAGTGCCTCAGAAAAGCACTAGCAAACAGGCAAGAAGGTGGGGGTGGAGCAACAATGGGGAAACATCAACACCACCATCACAGAGGCAACAAGTCTTTGTGTGAAGCAAATAAACAAATCAAACGAAAGAAAAAAAAAAACACTATGGTTCTCAAAAGAAGTAGCGGGGAAGGTAAGGAAAAAAAAGATAGCATTCAGGAAGTATAAGGAAACACAGAAGGAACAGGACAGAGAACTGTACCAGTTAAAGCAGAAGGAAGCGGGTAAGGCAGTCAGAATAGCAAAGGCCCAAACCGAGAAAAAGATAGCCAACTCAGTTAAGAAGGGGGATAAAACCTTTTATAGGTACATTAGGGAGCAAAGAAAGACTAAGGCAGGGACATATTGAGGCTGAACAAAGAGGAAGGTGGTTGGGCAGAGAGACACAGTGAAAAAGCAGGGATACTGATCGAATACTTCTACTCAGTATTCACAATGGAAAAGCAGGGGGAAATACCAAATCCGGTCAATAGAAGCACTCTGGATAGGGGACTGATATTAGTCCTTTCACAGAAGAAAGGGTTCTGAAAGAACTCTTAAAACTGAAGGTGGATAAAGCAATGGGGCCTGATGGGATTCACCCCAGAATTTTAAAAGAACTAAGGGAAGAACTAGTAACACCACTGACTACCCTTTTAATAAATTGTGGGAGGAGGGGGTGGTATCTGAGGACTGGAAGAGGGCAGATGTGATTCCCCTTCACAAAACTGGGAGCAAGACAGAGGCAGGAAACTACAGACCTGTCAGTTTGACCTCAGTGGTAGGGAAGATGATGGAATCACTTCTGAAGGAAAGAACTGTTGAGTACCTAGAGGCCAGTGGGGCACAGGACCCAAGGCAGCATGGATTCACAGCGGGAAGGTTGTGTCAGACAAATCTAATTGATTTCTTTGACTGGGTGACCAAAGCAGTAGACCAGAGAGGGACAGTGGACATGGCCTACCTAGACTTTAGCAAGGCATTTGACACAGTCCAGCACAAAAGATTAATACACAAATTAGCCAGCCTGGGAGTGGGTCCTAGGGTGGTAGCCTGGGTAAAACACTGGTTGGACAACAGGACACAGTGGGTAATAGTAAATGGAGTCCACAGTGAAGAAAGGAGGGTTGCTAGTGGGGTACCACAGGGTTCAGTACTGGGGCCAGTCCTTTTTAATGTCTTTATAAGTGACACTGCAGAGGGACTGGAAGGGAAAGTATGTCTCTTTGCAGATGACACAAAGATCTACAACAGGGTTGATACACATGGTGGGGTGGAAAGGATGAAAAGGGACTTGGCAAGGTTGGAGGAATGGTCAAATGTATGGCAGCTTAGATTCAATGCAAAAAAGTGCAAAGTATAGCACATGGGAAACAAAAACCCACGGGAAGAGTACACAATAGGGGGTGAGATACTGACAACAACAAAAATGGAAAGGGACCTGGAGGTAGTCATATCAGACAACCTAAAGGTGGTCCAGCAATGTGAGAAGGCAGTAAGGAGGGCTGGGGGATACTGGGATGCATAGGGAGAGGCATCACCAGTAGAAAACAGTAAGTTGTTGGCCTTCTGTACAGACAGTTGGTAAGACCACATCTGGAGTACTGTGTACAGTTCTGAAGGACCCCATTTCCGCAAAGACAGACAGGGTGGAGGCTGTCCAGAGGAGGGCAACCAAAATGATGCAGGGTCTGCATCAGAAGACATATGGAGAAAGACTAAAGGAACTAAAGATGTATAGCTTCGAGGAAAAGAGGGAGAGGGGGGATATGATAGAAACTTTCAAATACCTCAATGGAATCAACAAAGTCCAAGAGGGTAGCATCTTTCAGAAAAAAAGATGTGCAAAAACAAGGGGGGCACAATTTGAAGATAAAGGGGGGATGGCTCAGAGGTAATGTGAGGAAGTATTTCTTCACAGAGAGGGTTGTGGATACATGGAACAGCCTTTCTGAGGAGGTCGTAGAGTCAAAAACAGTGGGGGAATTCAAGAATGCATGGGACAGATATAAGGCAATTCTAGTGGGGGTTAGGAGTAAGTAGGCTGTTGGTTAACTAGGATTTGCAGCTTATCCGTTAGGTAGAAAATGGGCAGACTAGGTGGGCCAAACGGTCCTTATCTGCCATCAAATTCTATGTTTCTTCAGATACACCAGTGGATTTCAAAAATGCATACCTTTAGATAGACACTGCATCGGCCAGGGCTCTGGTTACTACGTTAGTAATATCCACAGCCATTTGTGCTTGGCTGTATCTGTACCTGCTTAAACATGCTAGAACAACTCTGACCTCTCTCTCCTCAGAGGGCAGGCTGTCACAATAGGTAGCACAGCTTTCCAGACAGCTCCTTGGTAATGTGGTGTGCTAACTCAAAAATGCTGCCTCCCTCATGATAAGAGTGGCAGAAGGAGTATGACTTCTTACCAAGTGTTTTAATGTTTCTGACATCCTTGTCGGGTGATGCAGCAGAAAATGGTTCTCTTTCCCTTTTCACATGCAGCAGTCTGTATTAGACCCTCAAGGTTAGGGTGATGGTAAAGATATTCTGAACCATAGCCCTGGTTATTATAGGTTATATTCTTATCAATCGCTGTTGTTGATGCAGGCAATTGTCTCAACTGCTGTTGCTGATTCAGGTAACTGTAAAATCTTTTTGCTGATTTTTAAAGTGCCACGGATGGGAATACTGACTTTTTGTAGAAGCCAGTCCCAACATGCCTAGGAAATCCAACTCCCCAATGTCAAAATCCATTTCTACAGTGGAGATTAATCACAGCTGCCACTTCCCTAAAGAAAGCAGAATAAGAGGAAAAGTCCTCCCGGGGTGGGGGGGTAGAGTGAAGCTATAATAGGTTCTTTCTCCTCTTCAAAGCAGCATTCCTCCTTTGTGACACTAGGTGGAACAGAACAAGGTATTTTTCATTGCCTGTTCTTTCATGGTCTGGAAGAATTGCCACATTTTTCTGAATTCCTCCATGTAGAGCATCTGGGTATCACCAGCAAGCTGAACAACTGTCTCATTTGCCTTTTCTTTCTCAGGCTACAAAAGTTTTTCTTTCTTTGTCTTTTTAAGGCTAGTGTGAGAGAATGAGTCATCTGCCACGTTCTTCTTGGAAACCCTTTTCTCTTAGGGTTCCTCAGCGGAGGATGTATGCTCTTTTGTGGGTTTCCTTGCAGACTCTGCTTTAAACTGGTCTTTAGATGAACTTGTGTCAGCTGACATTATCACAATGATGTTCTCAACCTTTTTAGTAGAGGAACACTCTTTGTAATTAGACAAAGAGGCTTGGGTGGATAGTGACTGCCTTTTTGCTCGTCTCTTTTTCTGTGTCTTAGAGTGGCACACACAGCAAAGATCACCGTTTAGCAAGTCTTGGTATATGCCCAAAAAGCTTGTAGCACTCTATATGCCTATCTGCCTTACACAAACAGATTTTTTTGACACTATTTGAATTCTGTGGGCCCAGGTAATTATTTTCAGGCTTTTGTTTTAATTCAGACTCAGACAGGAGACCAGAAGAAGGCACCATAGTAAAATTCCAAACCTCAGTTATTGAGAGCTGGTAGTTTTAGGTCAACCACAGCTGTCATGAGCTGACCAGTTTTATTTCATTCTACCACAGTCCTGCACCTAAAACAGTTCAAAAGTCCTGCAAAAATAGAGGCAAAAGCCTTTTATTATCAAGCATAGTCACTGTTAGGCAAACAGTTTTTAAAAATCATTTGACCATAGTTATTGTGAGCCAAAAAAAGAGAGTCTACAGTGCTCTACAAATATAGTTAGATTAACGCTACTGTCTTTTATATTCAAAGCATAACCATTAAAATGGAACAGCTAGGCTATGCTGTAATCTAAACTGCAAAATTCTACAAATGTCCATGGGAGTAGAGTGTCTTTTGCAGTTTAGGCCACAGTTCCCGTAACTATGTAAAAATGCCAAAAGACACTATTTTCCACTACAATACAGATCGAAACAGAGAGCAAACACATGTCAACTAAATTAACTTTATAAAACAACAAATCTTTAGGACTTAGCTGTTCAATTATCTGGGAGGACCTTTCGGGGACCACTCTGCACCGGAGAGTAAAAATCTACCACTGAAATGCTAGAAGTCTCGGGTCCAGCACAGTGAGCGAGAGAGAGGGAGGGAGAGTGCATCTTTGAAAAAGATTCTAAGTACCTGGGCACCATATCCTTTATGAAGATGATGCACAATTTTACTGGGCTGTTCTAATTCTTGTAGTTAAAATTATGAATTACAAGCTGCATTGTTGCTAAACATTCTGCTTTTCAAAGTTTATGCCAAGATGTCAACAGCTCTATAATATTTGGGTCTGTGGCTTGACCGAAAACTTTCCTACAGAGAATGCACATCACCCAGTCACCAAAAACTAAATAAATATCTGTTGAGCTGAAACCAAAAACGTGGCCTTTTTTAACCAGAGCCACCTAAGCAGGAGCACCAGAAAGCTGCTAGTAAAACAATCCCTACTTCCAGCAAGGCAACAGGCGGCAGAGTTGTATGTCCATTCTGAAAGGCTACCTCAGGGATGGTGGTGGGCTCCTGCTAATAAGTTATTGATTGACTGATTTAAAGTGTTCCACCAGGTGGATATACAGAGATAAACAGTACCGTGCAAGCAGTTTCCTTTACAGATGTAACCTGGGTGAGGAGGAAAGGAGAAACAAGTCAGCAGCAAAACAGACAAGCATTTGTCAATGCAGAATGTTGTCTCACTGGCATTGGCATTGGTAGTACAGGAGTTAGATATGCATAATAGGAATGGCAGTGAAGTACTGAAGTGATGCCAACCTCACCCCCACCCTGCAGGGACACATTTTCAAGACAGGGACCTCCCCTCATGAACAGTGGCACTGTGATTTTATTAATCTGTCCCTAAACTTGATTTCCCACAGCGACCATGCCATTGTGCGCCACAGGTGCGAAAACACATTTTGGGCAGGATGTGAAAAATGACAGCTGTACTGTTCATCATAAGGAGGTGTGAAAAAATGCCAGTGTTGAAAACCTGGCATGAAAATATTGCAAATCTACGAAGTTACAAGGGTGCGAGGAACCGCGCAACGCATGCTTGTAACACAGTCATTTTATGGTCTTTCATCACCAGATTTTCAACATAGGCATTTTAGGACCTCTGTTCACAAACAGTGTCACTGTAATTTTCTTAATCTGTCCCTGAAACCGATTTCCCACAGCAACCATGCTATTACGCCGGAAGTGCGAAAACACATTTCGGCCAGGATATGTAAAATGACAGCTGTACTGTTCATAAAGAGGTGTGGAAAAATGCCAATGTTGAAAATCTGGAGTAAAAATATTACAAATTCACGAAGTTACGAACATGCATGGAAACTGCACGATGCACGCTCGTTAAACAGTCATTAACTGAATTTTTTTCACCAAATTTGCAACATAGGCTTTTTGAGAGCTCACCTCATGAACAGTGGCACTGTTGTTTTGTTAAATCAGTCACAAAAGGTGATTCCTCGCAGTGACCGCAAAATCACCTTTCGAGACTGAATAACGCCATGACAGTGACTGAATTCATGAGAAGGGGTCCCAATAACCCCATGTTGTAAATTTGGTGCCAACGTTCCCAAAAATGCCCGAGATATGCACCAAAGTTGAAAAAACCCTATTTATGCCATTATACAGCTTACCGGCATTGAAGTGCACGGTCAGCTTTGAAGATTGCAGACGCATTCCCGGTCCACCAAAGATTGTCCAGTCATGCTCCAGAGGTAAATATGGGGTGGGGGTGGGGAGGCAGGGTGCACAGAGGGTGGGCGCAGGTTGGTGTAGGGGCCACCGGACTCGACGAGGGACTGTTTTCTGTTTTACAGGTTTTAACAAAAAAAGAAAAACATCACGAGATGGGTATTTTTTTTTTTTTTTACAGGGGTATTTGGCACGCTGGTGTGGGCTCCCGCATCGGTACATATGGGGGACAAGAGCCGAGGGGACCCACCTCGGCACACAACAAATGGGGACATTATGCCGACGGGTGGGCTCCCCGTACAGCACACTGAACTGGGAGCAGGGGACTGAAGCCGACTGGGATTGGGTCCCGTCGGCAAAGAAAGACTGTTGGGGGTGCGTGATGCCGAGTGGGACCGGCACCCTCGGCACACAGTTGAAATGGAGGGGGGGATATTATGCCGACGGGAGGGCTCCTCTGCCATACGCCGAATTCGTCGAGGTACGCCGACAGGGGATTGCAATCCTGAAGTCAGCATTTGGCAGG
Organism: Neoceratodus forsteri; assembly: GCA_016271365.2. Lineage (NCBI taxonomy): Eukaryota > Metazoa > Chordata > Ceratodontiformes > Ceratodontidae > Neoceratodus > Neoceratodus forsteri. The sequence goes on from CM057456.1 coordinate 1,207,325,849, forward strand.
CGGTGCGCCATGTTTCTTGGAATGCTTCACCAGGAGGGGAACGGCCGAGGCGGGGTGAAAGAGGAAAGTCATGCATGCACGAGCTTGCCTCTCATTGCAGCAGCACTTTTCTTGGATGTAATGGCCACTTTACTTATCACCTGCATGCTGGCTTATTGGGGAATGAGGGACGCACCTACTGATACGTGCCCTGCATTTGCCTACAGTGACTGCACCTTCAATTCTGCTACTACAGCAATATGCGCGAGCCAACATAAAAATACAGCACACAAAGTAACTATAAATAACAGAGAAATTATAAAAATCATCAGGTGTATACAGCAATTAGTAGACAGGCAGGCAACCGCAGTATACCAGCAAAAAAATCAGGTGCAGTCACAGTAAGACTTAATCAAAGTTTTGAGTAACTGTTAAGCTGTGGCAATACTGGTGGTTGAGCTGTAACCCAAGGTAAGGTTGTTCCAAACCTGCGGAAGTCTAACTAAAAGCAGGAATGACTACCTACACTGGTGGCCCAGGAGAATGATGTCATGTGGCAATAATATATGAGCCTGAAAAGGGGGGCATCAGCTGGTGAGACACAGGATGCTGACCCAGGGTGTTATGCTTCCAGTTATAAACTGACAAGTGCCAGTCAGACTGCAGCATGTGTACTTGGTCCCCAGTCCACTTCTGATTAGGCAGCAGATTTTCTGTCTCAAGCTGTAACCTGGGGGGGGGGGGTGGCAGTGGTAGGAAAAAAATGATTAAGAGGGAAAAGTGGTGGTATTTGGGTGGATAATGCTTGCATTCTCCCCACCTCGTTGCAGTGCTTGAACCTCTGGATCCCCTACATTCCCCTACTGGTGGTCAGGATACGTTTCGGCTGACTCAAATGTCTGCCTGGAGGAGTGAGTCCACTTTGTGGATCGGATGTAGGACAGACTGATCCGAGTGAAGGCTGCTGGCACTGCAAGTAGCAGCTGTCTCCATGCACAGACTGGCTGGCCTTGGGCTCAGCGATAACTACGCTACACAGTAGCAACAGGTGCATGAGGTAATAAAATGTACTGCATGCTCACAATGCTGACAGGATGTTTAAGAAGTGAGATGCATTTATTTCCATCATTCAGCTGCCACTACTGTTGAAATTGTACAGTAGCTGTCATACTATACATTTTTATTTATAGAGTTTGTGTTTTTTTTTGTTTTTCTTTTGTCAGTGAAGAGAGCTACCGGTGGGTCAGTGCTAGCTACAAAAAGCCAATCTGATTAGCCAGTTGAATGCAAGAATTAGCAAAAATTACAGCTAGCTGCATCTCTACTATATGGCTATGGGGGAATAACCGTATTAACAGCTCTACATTGTGGCTGGCGTAGAAGATCATAACACAAACCTTACCATATAAAAACAAAGGAACTACTAGACAAAAAAAAACTAAGGGTCCATCATGTTAGTTTCCTGCCATCCAGGCAGCTGCATCATTCAACATTAAGAAAACCTTTGGAAGGTCAATAGATTGCTTTTTCGTGATGGTTTACTTTCTTTTTGGGTTTCACTTTTTATGCATTTGTGTTCTGTTTACAGTAGCTATATTCTACGCCATCTGTGACCATTCTGACAATATACTGTATTATGACATTTCTGGCACAAGAGCCATTTAATAAAAGGTATCCCCCATATCAATAAATTTCCTTGCATGAGTGTTAGCAGACTGCTATTTAGAAATCAGGATTTCATATAATAATAAACATTATTTATAATGTACACTTCCAGCGATCAGCGTGCATTACCATTAAACCATTATTACAGCTTTTACAATTCGGTCAGTGGCAGATCCAGGATGTTACAATGATGGTGGGGGTGCTGAGCATACTTGATATGCAATGTTTTAAATTTGTATTAATCCTTCATATTGTCTGCTGTTATCGTTTTCAGAACATTTCTGCCAGAAGATATAAATGTAATGTATACTTTTGAATATAAACTTTTATACAAGCAATAAACCAGGCTTCTTCAACAAAGTGGAATGCAGCAGAAGCAAACAAGTATGTTACAAGCCGCACACTTCACCACCCCCTAGATCCTCCACTGTATTTGGTGTATGTCTTGGGTAATGTTCCAGTCCAACTGGGACACAAAATACTACTACTGGTTACTAAGTCGGCTAAGCTGGTAGTCTGTGTAGCCACCAGCAGCAAAACCTTTGCATCTATGTGCTGTGTAGTTCGTTAGAAAATAGGTAACAGTAGTTGAGACCTCTGATTGGCTGAGGGACTTCTCGAGGTGGGCATCTATCAGAAAACAGATGCCCACCTATTAAAAGTACCAGCCCAGCCAGCCTCATCACCAGAATCTTGGTGCCCAGCCTGCTCTCTAATTGGTTAAAGTCCTCATTTTAAATTCAAATATCCACCATTTTCTCTGTCGCTTATGAGAAACAGTCGCACACAATGGTCTGCATTTCAATACAACTTACTAACTGTAGGCACACATGTTTCTTCATTATTTTAACTGAACATCAATATCTGTAATATTTGACTGTCCTCACTTACTCGTTCTCCCATCGACCACAGGCTCTCATTCCTCCTCCCGTCAACAATGCTGTCTGATTCCTTCTCCCGTCGACCATGCTCATTGCTGAAAAACAAAACTGCCTGTAGCACACAATCGAGCAACGCAACCTCACCTTCCAGTTAGATCCCTGCCATACTGCCCATTTAACTTCAGACACTGCCTGCCAGATCACGAGTCACCTAGCAAGGCTGCTATAAATTTAAAAAAAAGTCTTCATTTTCCTGAAACCCACTCATTTTAAACCGGTCTACTCTCCCGACTGCACTCTCATATCGACATGTAGGCTATCACTTTTTTTTTTTTTAAGTCTTTATTTTGCGGTCTGCATACCTCAGAACTCCACTCATTTGAATCAGGTCTACTCTCCCAACCATGCTGTCCTAACGCCGTTGCCCACTAACAGTCACTCTCTTAAAAATGCACAGACATCCAAGTGTCCCCAATGAAGTAATTTACTGCAAATTCCGCATGAAGAGCTTACACATGTGGTTACTACAGAGCACTTGTACTTTGAGATGCAGATGATAAAATTGACTTTATTTGCCCTGGTGGAAGACTTTAAAGATCTGAAACCCACTGTGACGGAGATAACCAGGCAGGTGTCAGACATAACACTCTCTCCTCATCACAAGCTCAACGCACTTATTTCAAACTCGGTAGAACTCGGAGTGCGAAAAGATAAAAAATCAATCTCAAAGTTAAATTCTGCAGTAGGGCATACTAGGTTGACTTTTACTGGGCGACACAAGCTGGTCTTGTAACCATAGCAATCACCCTCAAAAATGCAGGCGGAGGAACTATTTTATTAAAAATCTTACTTTAAATACAGTTTTCATTAACATTTTTCTTATTAAACGTATTTTTTTGACAGTGCCCATTTTCTAAGTGCAATAATACCCTCCAGGGTGGGCGGTATTGTGCTATACCGGACCTTCAAGGGGCTATAAGGCCCTCTGCCTGCAGCGTCGGGCCTCATTACGCCCCTGGCGGTCCAGTATAGCACAATACCGCCCACCCTGTTGGGTATTATTGCTTACTTAATCTACAGGGATGCAATGAGACTGCATCATGAGGACTGGTACAGTGAAGCCCACCAGAATGAAGTACAACACTGCAGAATTCTGCAGTAGAGTTACTGCAGCAAACAATGCAACTTCAATGGGAGTTAATCCCTTTTGTCATGCGGTAAACCTGTGACACTGCGCATCATCCTGGCGGGCTTCACTGTACCACACATAGGCTTTGGGCAGTATAAGGACTCTACTAGCAACACTTTTTTTAAATTTACTTTAGAATTTCATGTTGTTTTGTACCGATTTGTTATGATTTTTAATTTTCTATCCAAGATGCTTTTGTGTAGCACCACAGCACAGAGTTTAATACTGTTAAGCTCGCATTATATTAAAGTTTCACGTATTCCTCATCCCAAAGAGCACTGGGCCTGACTATGCCCCCCGAGTGGTCTTTATGTGAGATTACCGCCCACCTGGGAGCAAAGTCAGGTCCACACCACAGGCACAAACCCACCATGAAGTGTTTTACTGCACTTATAAAATGGGGTTTAAAGAAAAAATGGAACTGCACACAAAATAATATTATGTAAATGAAGTAACTGAATTAGAAGATAAAGTCACACAACTTGCTGGGAATATGAGAAGTGTGGTTAAAGGCTGTATGTTTACAGCACTTCTGTAGTTTTTAATTGTGGAGATAAGGACATTGTTGCAAACCTTTTGAGTGCCCTTGTTAGGAATATTAGGGCTATTAAGATATCGTCGGAGTCCTGTTCATAAAGCTGTGTAGCTAGCAATACAGTAGGCGGTTCCTTTTGAACTACAGATCAAGGAAAACAGTTTCAGTATGTGATCTTTACTGACTTTGACTGAGTTTACATCCGCTTCAGATAAACACAGGTGTCCAACTCAATTTCAGTAGGGTTTTTTTTTTTTTTTGGCAGCAGGTTCAGTTGTTTCTTTATTGTCAATTTCTTCTTTGATGTATTAAAGGATTCTGGGGATCTTCAAGTATGGCAAAGTTTATAGGTTTGCAGTTGAACCATTTTTTCTTCTCCCCAGTGAGAAAAAAACATCGCCAATTAAAATCCCAGAGTGGGTACAAGGTTGCTTCCGGTAGTGAGACAGGCAGGCACTGGTACAGTTTTCAGTGGGCATTATGCTGAGGCAAACACATGGATATCAGCTTGCCTCCACCAATCCCAAGTCAGGACCTTTCCTACCCATTTTATAAACTACAGTAACATGCCAAATGCTGAGTTTACCGCCAAAGCCAAAAGGCAAGGCCAGTGAACCACCATAAGGGTAGGATTTTTTCATTCCACTTTTAAGTGGTTTGGGGTTTTAATAACAATGACTCTGTTTTTAAGGCCAGTGCCTGAGAAGCATGTCTTGCATGGTACTGTAACTTAGAAAAAGGGTCTCTCAAACTTCCCGATCACATGGCAGTACACACTAAGTTTGTCTTGAAATGCAAGTCCAACTTGCAGGTTGTGACTAGAGAGAAAGCTGTGCTGCTTTCAGTATGTTTAGCCATTAATTCGTAATATTATTGTATTTGTAATCCTAGAACAAAAAAAAAAAAAATAAAATAAATAAAATTCAGTTGTTTTGAGATTTAAAAGCTTACTCCTTAGGTGATGGAGTTTGTTTGACTTGCTTTCATGGATATTTTTGAAGTTTTAGTTGAATGTATGGGTGTTTCTGTGTTGTTTACTTTGATGTTAGTTTTTTTCTCTCTTTTTGAAATGTATGGTTACATTACTTATTTTAGATTTTTTCATTTGCATTTTTATGCAGTGAGGTCTGGCAACGTTAGAATTCAATGAATTTTTTTTTTTTAATTTCTGTTTATGCCCTCCTGCCACTAGCACACAGATTCCTTCAGGAATCGCCAGGGCAACCAGACGACTGCTGTCTCCACCTTACCTGTATGCCAGTGCTCGAGGCCGTCCCCCATGGAGCCGTGGCTATACACCTCCCATGTGGGGGATGAGGTGGACTGCTCAAGCCCTCGTAATTCAACATTTCATTGAGATGCTAGATACACAGGACCAGCAGGGGAGATCTGGGTCAATGCCAGGCACTTTGTCATCCCAGTGTGCTGTGGCCATATTTTCCATTTTCTTCTGGAGGTGTGACATGCGCTTGACGTCTGGGCACAAGTGTCAACGTCCATCAACCCCAAGTCTGAGCTCTGACTTGCTGAGCCGCCAGCTTCCACCAGAGGCCAGTCAACCACGAAAGCCCTACCTCGCCCCCCCCAGAGGAGGCAAGTGATCCCATGGATGCTCAAGCCTCCTTCCCCTGGCCGGCCCTCCAATGACTCAGTCTTCTTCCTGAACCTAGGTCGCTGGCATTGCAAGCAGTAGCACTACCGCTGTACCTGCTGGTCAGCCATGAATGTTAGATTTTAAGTGAATTTGTTTCTGGGATTGGGGGTTGGGGAATGTGATTGTGTTGTCACTGACCTCCGCATTACCCTTGAAATACCATTCTTTTCTGGAGTGATATTTCAAACAGAATGCCTTTCAGAAGATGCTACCTTTAAATTAGCATAACCCCACGTGTCCAGGTTCAAACCATAGAGGAGGCTTAATTGTTCTGCACCTCTTGATAAAAGCCCATTTTCAGCCTGGAATTAGAATTACTCACACAATAAATGGTACAGTATATTAAGAAACTGAAAACTGATGCACAGAGCCTTAGAGTAAACTTCAAACCGACAATCTCTAACCCCACTCCCAAAAGAAACAGACGCGCGCGCATGCTCAAACACACACACACACACACACACTCCCACACGAAGCATTTTCATTTTAAATATAAATCTAAAAATAATTCTGAAAAGGTCTCACTACTGCTGCTGTCAGGAAGCGCTGCTGCGCCATCAGATCAGAGATTTCTTTTCTGTTGACAGAGACCTAGAAGGTATCAGCACTGGGCCTGGGAACCAAGCATGTTACTTCAGCAAAACATGGATCACAAGAACATTTTGCTTTTAACAGTCACTAGATGCGATGTCTGAATACCACCTTGGTTTACTCTGCAAAGTTGTAACCATTGATGCACTGATTTATCTGGAAGGTGCACTGTACGGGTCCCACAATAAAAAGTTATATTGATAAAAAAGAAAAAAGCAATCACTAGATGCAGGGTTAAAATACTAAGCATCATGTGACCACAGACAAAGCAAGGCCTGGGTCTGCTTTTGTTCAAAAACAATATATATAAGGGGTATGTGTGGAGGGGACCTGTATGATACCGGATTTATCCATACAAATGCAGTTTGACCACAGCTAACCGCACGAGTGGCAAAAGCCACCAGTGAGGTGTCCAAGGTCAAACTGCATGAGTATAGATAAATTAGATGTCACTCAAGGTTCCCCCTGCAGTTTGCAATTATGCAATAGGGACCAGTTAAGATAGTGCACTAACAGAGAATAATGCATGGGCAACCATACGTAACAAGGCTGTGTTTCCATCGAGGGGTTGAGATGACAGAATGTGGACCTCGACATCGAAGCTCGAGAGGTCCATGCTGTCATCTCAGCCCCAAGATGGAAACACATGCCGAGTTGTGTGTGGTTGCCCGTATGTTATTTTATATAGTATATGGTTTTGTACACAGAAATCACAGAAGCGTCACCTCCCTAAATAAAACAAAAGAAAAAAAAAACTTGCCATTTCTTTGTTCTGTTTTATGACTGAAATTAAATTTATAGACTTTTAGGAGTCAAAAAGTACAAATTTAGACACTGGGTGGTTAGTAACCAGCTAGGTGCTGGGTGAATGAGGAATTTAAAATGTTATGACGTTTGATTTGTGCTCAAGTGCTCGGAATGCACACCACAGCACACTGGAATGTGCACAACAGTTTAGAATGTGCTAAACAAGGTTTCTGAGAAGGCTGATTTTTGTACAGAACAAAGGCCAACCATATAGTATATAATTGTTTGTTGGTGTTAGGTTGTTAGGAGGTCGCTAGGGACATTTGAACATCCCAGCACTACTGATGCCACTAATATGCACATGGATTGGTTGATAGGAGATTTTAAGAATAATTAAATGTGGAAAATGGTAGCTTGTCTTAGCAAACGGGCAGGAAAGTGGTGAGTCTGCTGTGCTCGCACATCTCCGTGAAGAGACAGGATTTATATATTTCCTGCAGTTTTCGCACACACAGATGAGTGAGCGCGATATCAGAGTGAGCATGCTAGATGTCGGGTATCAGCACAGGGCAAGAGAGCAAGCTGTCCAGAGGAGGGCAACCAAAATGGTGCAGGGTCTGCACCAGAAGACATACGAAGAAAGACTAAAGGAGCTTAATATGTATATCCTTGAGGAAAGAAGGAAGAGAGGGGACATGATAGAAACTTTCAAGTACCTCAAGGGAATCAACAAAGTCCAAGAGGGTGGCATCTTTCAGAAAAGAGATATTGCAAGAACAAGGGGCACATTTGAAGATAGAGGGACGGCTCAGAGGTAATGTGAGTATTTTCACAGAGAGGGTTGTGGATGCATGGAACAGCCTCCTGAGGAGGTCGTGGAGTCAAGAACAGTGGGGAATTCAAGAATGCATGGGACAGACATAAGGCAGTCCAAGTGGGGGGTAGGAGGAAGTATGCTGTTGGTTAATTAGGATCTGCAGCTTATCTGTTAGGTAGGAAAATGGGCAGACTAGGTGGGCCAAGCGGTCCTTATCTGCCATCAAATTCTATGTTTCTATGACTCCGTTTTAAATGAAAGCCACAAATGAGCCGAGGAAAAGAAAGTAAAGTTTGCAGTTATCTTTTTTCTGTCACTGCCGGGTATGAGGCTGAGTGGCACCGTGCGTGTGGTGTAAGAGCGAGAAGTGTTTCAGGATCAGAGTCTGAAGCAGGTAGAAAAATGTGAAGTGCTGTCCTGAACAAGAGAGTGAGAATGAGTGCTGCTCTGTTTGAAATATGAGCCACAAGTGACCGAGAGAGAAAAAAAGAATATAGTTACAGTTTGTTTTAGGTTTCACTTGGGTGGGTATATGTGGGGTTGGGCATATGGTGTGAGTGAAGAGTAGGTCGGTACCATTGGGACCAAAGTCTCTGAAGAGGGCAGGGATGAAAAGTTCTTTCCTGAACAAGAGGAGTTACATACAATCATACAAAGAAGCCAGCAGAAGAAGGCCATTTGGTCTATCAAGTCTGCTCATACTGCAGGGTCCACAGCTTGAGCTGATGTCCCTGCTCTCCCTCCCCACTCCTCCCATCCCCCCTACCCATGACTCTTACCCTCCCCTTATGCCTGTCCGAGCCTCTCTTAAAGCTGCCCACTGTCTTCAATGAGATTACCTCTTCTGGCAGTGCATTCCAAGTGTGCACTACCCTCTCTGTGAAGCAGTGCTTCCTGACCAACCTTCTAAACCTCCCATCCCCCAGCTTAAGATTGTGCTCCTTCGTGTTACAACAAAGTACTCCTGTTCTTTGTTCAAGATTAAAGGAAATGTGGTTCGTTTGGAGAGGGAATTTTTGGAATGGGTAAGTTAGTCTGAAATACAGCAGATCGGGGGGGGCAGTTCATAACATAGAAACTGTGTACAAAAATGGATGGTAACATAGTAATACTGAGTGCATAAATGTTAGAGTCTACAGTTACTCAGATAAATGGATTTATCACACTCCTTTTATGTCCACACCTACTGCATATATAAATATATATATACACAGTAGATTCCTGATGTATGCACATGTCTGGGACAAGCTGAATTTGTGCATACAACTGGAATGTATACAGAACCAGAATGCCATAGAAATGAATGGGAGAATACAGAAATCAATGGGGACCCATTTACAAATGTAACTCACATGCTCACAAATACACCTAACCTAAGCTACCTTAAATGCTGTTATATGTTATTTTAAGCAGTATGAGAAGTGACTGCTTTTACTATAGCACATAATTTTTGTGTGCTAAACTGAACACTCACCCACGGATGCTGACCCACTTCCACTGCAGCAAGCAAGAGTGAATGGGGCTTTCAGTGAGCAGGATGAATTTTGAAATCAGATCCTTCGCCATCAGTCCATCACCCTCTGTGAGTTAATCAGAACTGAAAACTAACAGCAATCACTATCACTATGGTATAGTGTGTGTGTGGGGGGGGGAGGTTTAACTGGGCTCTGGCATTTGTCAGGTGATTAGTGGATTAGCTACAGGGGACAATCTAGTGGCTGCAAGGGAATTACAACTGAATGCAACTGTCAAAGAGGTGACAAAGACCTTCTGGGGACCTGCTGGAGAGCATGTGAAGATAACAAAAATGTGCATCTAACCGAAAAACTGTGTGCATACACACAAAATAATTAACACTGCTGGATAGGGCAACAATCAGGACTTCAGTTTTTTGTGCATACATTCAAATTGCATACAAGTGAAATCCACTGGATTTACAGAGCGTTTTTTTTTTTCAGCTTAACTTGAAGAGCAAGGCACAAGATGTCTAGGTAGGCAAGTGCATATATGACCCTAGCTGCTTATGATGTAAGCTTAATTAAATGTTTCTTACAGGGCCATAACGCTCTGCTGGTGTTCTGGGAAGTCAGTGCTGTGATTTTCCTGTTGTATAACAGCTAGGAAAAGGTAATGAAATACTGCCACATTTTTAGAAGCTGCAGGCTGCAATTTTGTATTCAACTTCTAAACGGTGTTAAGCCAACTGAACAGAGTTCAATAACGGCCTATTTTTATAAAAAAGAATATGTGTGAGGTTTATCCGTAGTTGACAGACTACAGGCAAACTCAATGCTGCTAAAAACTGCTATTGCAAATTGCCACCGCGTAAATCTGAAGAGTCTCTGCAGCAGGCCTACCAGGCACTCAATGTTTCTTTGTAGCAAGTGTAAGCTTACTTATGTGAGGGAGAGAAACTGGTGATTAAAAAAATCCCATGAGGGGAAGGGACTCAGTTGCGTGAGTAATCTAGAACAGACTAGTTGAACTCTTGACTCTACTAAAGGGGTTATGAAACAATTTGATAGCTGTTGGCTCAAACTACAAACTTTGACCTGTTTGGCTCAACTGTGGGGCCTGTGCCAAAAGTTGATATGAACCAGTGCCGGGGGAAATTCTTTAGGGCCGCATTCTGGGATTGCATGTGAGCAACGGTAGTGAGGCTGTGTTCAAGATTCTATCTTAATACTTCACTGGCACAGAACAGTGAGGTTATATGGATTGTTTATATAAGGCTGTAAAAATGGCTTGAAAGCCCAAGCAATTACAAAACTGCCTTGCAGATACACAATCGTGTTGCCCTGTCCAAGTGGAAAGCAGGAAGAAAACAGAAAAAGCCCAGCAGGCTTTCAGGTGTAGTCTTACTTTCCAAGAAAAGAGCTCTAGGCTGTACAGTGAAGTAAATACCATCATGTTATTTTCTATGAGAAAAAAAACTAGTTTATTGGCAGGAAGCCAAGTTGTGTTATGGTTGTTCATAAAATCAAACACTGTACATAGTCATGGGAGAAAAAAAAAAAAACCAGCACAGACCCAATTGTTTTGCTGTTGCATAACACATTCTAAAATCCAAGTGCAGTAGTCCTTGTCCACTTGCCACTCATTCTAAGAAAAATCTTTGACTTTTGACTCTTTACGCTGATAACTATGGGAATTAAGATGGTTTCCAACGAATATTTCTTAGTCACTTGCTCAAGGGGGGGTCACTACAGTGTGTCTGCTTTAGTTACAACTAGTCTGGCCACTACAAAAAATTGTGCTTAAATAATCCATGTTTTTAATTAAATCTGCTCAGCTGACTAAAAGAGAAAGGAATTATTGGGAATATTCTACATGGAAGTGTTAGTGATACATATGTGGGGGGAGGTTTGATTTTCAAGGATACTAAAACCCCCCTAAAAATGAAAATTACATTTTCTGAAACCAATCCCATAGCACTCTAGTAGATACACCAAAAATGTATTGATGGCACTAATTACTTATGTGCCGTAAATACCATATTCTCACATTTAAAAAAGACTGGTGTGGCTCCAGACTGAGACTTACCACCCCAATATGATCTTAAAATTGCTGCCGATTTCATGCATAATGACATCACTGAAGTGAGAAAGGGCCAGCTGAATTACTGTATCCTTGTGGTACTGTACATGTGTACATTTTTCCATATTATTGAAATTCATTCTAAAACTCGTTGCTCAACTCCGATAACTTCAGTGGCCATTTTGGGACTGAATCACAGCAACAAGTTTTAAACAGGAGTCAGTTTGTTTTTCAGCCCATCAATGCATGCGACTCAGTCAGCCTACATTTGAGATCCCACCTGGGTTGTCAGAAGCTCAGCAGGGACAGTGATAAAGCACCCACACAGGACACATTCCTGTTCCAGAGAGGGCAGATGCTGATCTCTGCCACAGCACTGCACCCTGAATGATCACAAGTGAAGGTGCAGGACTAAACAGCAGGAGAGGATGGACAGAGGCATTTGCAGTTCCTGCCACTGCCGTCATGAAGTGGGAAAAGGAGGAAAATAGGGAGCTGCAGGAAGATGTCTGGTATACTGGGTTCCACACAGCCTCCTGTACCTCTTTCATTTGCATCATAATGGAATTTAAAACAAGAGTCCTTTTCTGCTCTTTCCTGATGGTTATCCAAGAGGTATGACAGGTTTTATAAGGGTAGAGAAGGGGAAATTGTTTAACCAGGAAAAGCACACTAAGCTGGAACTTGTGGGACCTGGGTGCACAAGGAAGTTAAGGGACTTGCTCAGGGTCACACAGTATGCAAGTGGGGGCTAAGGGGATTCAAACCCAGGTCTCCAGGTTTGCAGCTCAGTGTCTTTAACCACTACGCTGTACTGCCTCCAGGGAAGGGAGGGTAGGTGATAACCACAATGTGCTTTACTATTAACAAACCAGAGCCTAGTGCATGTTATGGAGTGCTTAAGAGCTAATGCATTTTATCTCCGTACAGTCCATGCACTACCAGTAGCTGTTTCTTTGCTCTGTAAAGCACTCTGAAATACGCAACATACAAAGGGCACTATATAAAGATAAATGATATCCCATGCATAAAAAAAAGTTTGAGAAACAATGATGTGATCTAAGAATCGTTAAGGTTGTAGTGCGAAAGTCTTCGTGAAAATTGCTCTTACTTCCATCAGACCTGCCACTTGCAGAGTTTCACACAAACTTGGGCATATCATATTCCTGCAGCTTTACGCTACACCGCCACAGCAAATGCAACCCCACAGGCAACCCTAGGAGGCTGCAGTTTGTAATCATTAACCAAAAAAACAAACAGTTTGCTCACCTAAAACCAAATTTATACTAAGCCAATTCCAGTTAAACAAAATCTGGTCAGATCCACCACAGCTACATAATGAAGTTAGTGAAGTTGTGTGGAATTATTAAGGAGCTATGAAGAAACAACACAATGATTTGTAAGGAGTAAGATTTGTTTTAGTTTCTGTTCTAAGGAAGGCATACATATTACTAGGAACATACTGTATATGGAGGTGTACATTTTAATGGAAGGAACAGGAAGTAATATAGGTTTACAAAAGAATCCCAGAGCAAATGCCACTGATGTATGTGTTATCCCGGATGGTACTGGCCGGACAGCCACATTTTAAAGAAAACACAATTGCACATACCCCAATAATGCAAAGCATCATGGGAAACATATGCATATCCACATGATGGTACAGAAGGTGGCAGTACATGAAAAAGTAATGGCTGGCATATGTTCAGCCTTGGAATTATTTACACAGGTTTTTTGTTTGTTTTTAAGAGAAACGGGGTTTTTGTCCATGAGGTGATGTTAAGTTATATTTAAGCAATGTGTTGATGTCAGGAAGTCAGGTGTAATGATGGACTGTTAGCAGAGAAAATGTGATAGCAACTTTCAGAAAGGGTCGCTTTTGATAAGGGAAAGGTAGTTGTGCTTGTGATAATGGGAATATTAGCAAAGTATGAGGTCTATGCAGAAGTGGAGTATAAATATGCACAGTTTCATAAGTATGTACTCAGAGTGCAGGCAAATGTGATATGCAGGTTTGTTTTAGCAGTAGGTAAAAATAGCGATACATGCAATTGATAGAAAGATAATTACACAGATATAGAGAGAGACACACACACAAACAGATGGGCAGAATAGGAATGGCAGTGAAGTACTGAAGTGATGCCAACCCCACCCCCACCCTGCAGACATGGACAGGCATTGTGGTGTGCCTTTGGTTCATTGCCCATAACGCTTACACCATTTCACCTCACCCTACCCTGCAGACACAGACAAGTGTCGAGGTATGCCTTGGGGTCTTCAAACTTTACACTCACTCCATTCCATAATGAAATACACTGAAATGGGTACAGTATAAGAGAATGAAGTGAACTTTGGGGCTGAAGAGTCAAAGGCACACCTCGATACCGGTCACTGGCTGCAGGGTGGGAACGAGGGTGGAATGGAGCGAGCATTACTGTTAATCCCAAGTCACACTCCTGATGCCTGTCAGTCCCTACAGGGCAGGGTGATATGGTCAGAAACCCTAATGCCCTGGGCGTTTCTTGGTATTTTCACTCCAAGTTTTCAGCATTGACTTATTGTGACCTCACCGCATGAACACTGACACTATCAGTTCATTAGCCGAAAGATGATTTTGCCAGTGACTGTGCCATTTGGCACCACAGGAGCAAAAACACATTTTGAACAGGATGTAAAAAATGACATCTGTACTGTTTATGAGGAGGTGTAAAAAAATGGTAATGTTGAAAATCTGGAGTAAAACTATAAACAAAACTGGTGAAGTCATGACACTGCTGCTAATTTATACTTTTTTTCAAATTCCTATGCACCCCATTGTTGTCATCTCTATTGCTGTTATGTGACTTCTTAATCTAGCAACAGCATTTAATGCATTACATTATAAGGACAAGTAAATGTTTTTAATACATTTACAGGCAGTTACATGAACTTAATTTCCTTCATAGAATAATTTAAATTTAGTAACAGTGGTAGTACAAAGCAATTACTCAGACAACTAGAAACTATAACTACTTTATATTGTACATTGACACCCCAGAAGGACCTCCTTGAAATTGAGATGCAAATGTCACACACTTATCAGTTTTTTTTTTTTTTTTTTTTTAACAGGAATATTTTACTATCCTGAATACACTTCTTGCTTCAGTAACTGCTCAGCTCATCTGTTGCATGACCTACTTATTGACATTTTACATCTGCTATGCAATGTACTGCTGCTTACTACATCAACATTATGAACCATAAAACAGATGACTGCCATAACTAGGGAGGCAGGATAGCACAGTGGTTTAAGGATCTGAGCTGCAAATCTGGAGATCTGGGTTTGAATCCCACAGCTCCCACTTGCATATTGGGTGACCCTGATTAAGTCATTTAACTTCCATGTGCTCCCAGGTTGTCCCTGTAAACAAGCTTTCAGCTTAGTGTGCCACTGCTGGTTAAACAATTGAAAGAAAAAAAATACATATTATTTTTCTTGCTTTATTTTGCTACTACAAGCTTTGACTAATAGTGTCAGTGGCTCAGTAGGTAGCACACTCACCTCTGAGGCTGGGAGATCAGAGGGCTGTGGGTTCAGTTCCCACATCTGGCACTTGGGTTAATATCCCAGTACTGACACTGTAGTGCAGCATGAGAGGGGTGCTGCACTTCTGAGGTGCCATCTTTTGGATGAGACATTAAACCGAGGTCCCATCTGCCTGGATTGGGGGTAGTTCAGGTGGATGTTAAAGATCCCATGGCACTTATCGAAAAGAGTAGGTGAATTTCCCCGGTGTCCTGGCCAAATTTCCCTCATTCACTATAAATACCACCAACAGCTTAATCTGGTTTCAAAAAAAAAAAAAAAAAAATCAGTTGGCATTCATCCGTAAAAAAACAAAGACAAGGCGCTGCGTCAGCATGTGGTCTAAAAGCAAAACAAAATGGTTATATTAAATGCATGCTGAAAATAGAAAATAGAGTTAAAAATCTACGTTTCGACCTTAGGTCTTCTTCAGGAAATATCTAAAGAAAAAAAAAAAACAAGTTAGTGTAGAGGAGAGGTAAAATGAGAGAGATATATATGTGGAGAAGAAGAAGGGGAGGCAAAGGGAGAAGAAGTGATAAATGATAAGATTAAGAGAGAAGCTGTGAAACAAAAAGGTGATGGTGGGAAAGATAAAACATAATGGGAGAGAAAGAGCTGGGGAAGATCCCAGGTAGAGACTGATTAACAGGGCCTTGTAAGAAGGCTGAAAGGTGACAAATGTGTGAGAAGGAGACATAAATGGAGACATATGGTGAAAATGAAAAATAAATCAGTACAAAAACAAATTGACTTTAGGGAAAAAAAGGGGAGGCTAAAAGATGTTAGTGGAAAATAAGTCTATCATTTAAACCAGAGGGCTGCTGGGAGCCAAGCGGATGATCAGCTTGGCTTCCATGTTTTTCTATGGTTAGGATCCCGGAAGCCTGCTGAAGGACACAAACAGAAAGGTCATTGACATTGTGGTCCCTGGAGATAAAGTGGGATACAATGGGTTTTAGCAGTTTCACCATTCTGACCGCTCTGTAATGTTCCTAAACGGTCCAGAAGGCGCCTACCAGTTTCTCCGATGTAAATAGCTGAACACCTCCTGCAAAGAATACAGTACACTACATTGGTGGAATGCATGAGAACTCCTTGGTGATGTGAAAAACACCTGTAGGCCCCGAATCTCAGTTACACTGGAAATAAATTTGCAGGTGTGGCAGCGAGCCCTGTTGCAGGTTTGGTACCGGGTTTGGTGCCGGTACCAGGTACCAAACCTTGCAACAGGGCTCGCTGCACACCTGCAAATTTATTTCCGTGTAACTGAGATTCGGGGCCTACAGGTGTTTTTCACATCACCAAGGAGTTCTCATGCACCTCCACTCAATGTAGTGTACTGTATTCTTTGCAGGAGGTGTTCAGCTATTTACATCGGAGAAACTGGTAGGCGCCTTGCTGACCGCTTCAGGAACATTACAGAGCCGTGTCAGGAATGGTGAAACTGCTTAAACCCATTGTATCCCACTTTATCTCCAGGGACCACAATGTCAATGACCTTTCTGTTTGTGTCCTTCAGCAGGGCTTCCGGGATCCTAACCATAGAAAACATGGAAGCTAAGCTGATCATCCGCCTTGGCTCCCAGCAGCCCTCTGGTTTAAATGATAGACTTATTTTCCACTAACATCTTTTAGCCTCCTTTTTCCCTAAAGTCAATTTGTTTTTGTACCGATTTATTTTTCATTTTCACCATATGTCTCCATTTATGTCTCCTTCTCACACATTTGTCACCTTCAGCCTTCTTACAATCAGTCTCTACCTGGGATCTTCCCCAGCTCTTTCTCTCCCATTATGTTTTATCTTTCCCATCATCACCTTTTGTTTCACAGATTCTCTTAATCTTATCATTTATCACTTCTTCTCCTTTGCCTCCCCTTCTTCTTTCTCCACATATATTTCTCTCTCATTTTACCTCTCCTCACACTAACTTCTTTTTTTTTTTCTCTTTTAGATATTTCCTGAAGAAGACCTAAGGTCAAACGTAGATTTTAACTCTATTTTCTATTTTCAGCATGCATTTAAGATATTGATCTGTATCCCTCCCCGGTCGTGCCTGAAAATAGGAAGGATTTGTCTAGTGCACTTACCCGGTCAACAAAAGCTAAATAAATATATAAATAAATAATACATCCATCCTTAAATGCACTTTTATAGCTTATGTGTCTGACCTAGGCAGAACTACACTTAAAATCCTACACATAAATAATTAAATCATCAGAATAGCATTTTATTCAGTAGTATCTCCTTCCTTTTCAGGTGCCCATGACACTATGTATATATATTTATATCTTTTAACTTCAAAGCACTAAACCTATTCAAATGCAAAAACACAAGACTTCATTCTCTTACACACTACTGTTACACTTCAGATCCCAGAATGGCCAAGAAACAATTTAGACTTCACTCTTGCATGCCACTGTCACACCTACTTCTCATGCAAACAATCAACTACAGAAACCCTTTGTTTCTGTGCTATGCACTCTACATCAGGGAGACACAAATCTTACAGAACTGCTAAAAACGAATTTATCAAGACTGGATTTCTGAATTAAAACCTGTCATTTACAGTACCTATGTAAATAATAGTTTACTGGCTACAACGATGCTAACGACGGACATGACATTAACAAAATTTCTGTTTTACATGGAAAACATCCATATAATGAACTTGTCATACAGTATTTGTGACCTTCTGGCTGCATGTATCTGAGAAAGGAAAAGGCACCTGCTTGATCCTTTTTTTCTATTTTATTTTACACCCAACTTGCTCATACTGTTACAGCCAAATATTGACATGCTTAGAGTTAACAAAAAATTTAATCATGATGTCTATGTGGGTGTTGGGGAGGGGGGATATGCCTAGATGCAGTTCTAGGCACTTCTTACTTACTTCCCAGGCAACTCTGATAGTCAGTTGTTCCAACATGATAGATCCACCATGCCCTCCCAAATGAACCAAAAAAAGGTGGGGTGGATCTTAGGAGCTTGGGTGGAGGTGGGGTGGATCTTACCCCCCAAAAAAACTGATGCTGCCTCCCACTACTCAGGTTCCAGTTCTTGTACCTCCCATTTAAGAAAGAAAATAGTGCCCTGCAACCACTGACTAACACGAAAGTGTATTTATTTGAGGGAGGAAAACATTTCCTGGAGGAGGGTAAGGTGGAGGAGACTATTTACACCTTCAGTCAGTTCCATGGAAAGAAAACATGACATCACCCCTTTGTACATATAAAACGACTGCAGTCTCACCACTGCAGCCATGAAAAGACAGATAAAGCCAATCACCAACAATAACAGCACATGGTAGGCTAATACATGGAAATGATTTACTGATTCCTTAGCTTATACAATATATAAGTGTCAAAGACTGACAGAACACATGCTATAAAGGCAACAGTGTTACAAAATGAACAGGTTACATTTTGGTAAGGTGTGACCCTTCATTATAAAGTCTGAGATGGGTCAGAGAAGGCCCATTCCTCATAACTTGAACTTTCCTGAGGTGTTTTTTTTGTTTGTTTGTTACAGACACGCCTGCTCAGCTGTTCAATAAAACAATCTGTAGTATACTATACATCTTACTAGTACTTTGCTCAAACAGAGGATGTGCTGGGTAACAAAGGTACCCATTAAAGTGGCTTACAGTACTGTACTGTATGTCACTTCCAGCAGACACTGTTAGAAAATAGCACACCAAAGGCTTTTTGTGCCCCCAATGGTTTAGGGGTGAAGAAAGTAAAAGTTGATGCAGACTTTCAGACCTTTTCTCAGTTAAAACCCAAGACGTTTACTTAAGTTAACAGAGTACAAAACAGAACTATTTGGGGATGAAGGAAGTCTGCTGCATGCCCTTTGAGATCGGCATATTTGTGGGATCAGACCAACACTAGCTGGCCTATGATTCTGTGAGAGGACATAGCTTCAAAAGCACAGTGATATAAATCACTGAGCAAAGACAAGAACTTGGCAAGAGGGTCCTGTTTTCCGACTCCAGCTGAATTACACTGCCCAAGCCTCAAAGGCAGCCCTGGACTTGCCAGAAATCACACAGTAAATTTACTGGAATTGAGTTCACTTTCTCTGGGACACAATGGTTATTACCTGTTTATCAGCAAAGGGGCCATTTAAAACAGTGGGGAAAAATTAGAATCTTTACAGTCATTATGAACGACACAAACACCCAACACAGAATACTACACTACACTTAGATAATCAAGTATACGTACCAACAAACTGTCTTGTAGTAACAGAGTACTGTACAGTTCCAAAGTGTTTACAAGAGCGAATTCTGCATGCAGTATCTGTCAAGGACAGATACTGTACATGCAAGTATAGGCCTGAAGTCTTGATGTCCCAGTTCTTCTCTACCCCACCCAAAGGACAGCAGTCCTCTTCCGTAACTATGCCTGTTGCTTCCAAATTGTTCACTATATTTATTTTGTTATTTTACATCTTTTCACTCAGGTTAGCCCAGCTCAGATGCAACATCTATCTTCTAGAGGGATCCTGTTTCTACCCATTACCACAGCTTGGTGGACAGGATCACTTAAAGGTTAACTGACTTGCTCAATGTCACACTGTAGGCACTTTTACACAGCCTACCAAAATTACAGCATTTTGTTGCACTTGCACCTGTTGTGTCTGCAGTGCAGCCTATGCTTTACACTGTGGTCCATGTATCGCTCTCCTGGGCTGTTCGTGGTTTCAGCCACATTTCTGGGCAGACTTTCCCCAAGACCTCCCGCTCATATTAAATTTTTTACCAGAGTTTAGCTAAATAGATTTATATACTAGAAAGAATGCTGAACTCAGAAACTGTACGTTACTGAAACAAGGGCAAAAGTACTTTTAAAGCTCGAGGGAGCCATGAGTGGAGAACTCTGATCAGCCATATTCTCAATATGCATAAGTGCATGCCCACTATCACAGTTCCACTTTCAGAGCACTTTAAAAGTATGTTTTAGCCTCCATTTCAGAAAAGGAGGTAGTTTCTCCAGTTCAGCATTCTTCTTGTATATGAAAACTATTTATTGAAATTTGTTGACCGGTAGGCCACTAAGACAACAGGGTCCTTTTTCAGGGGTGATCCGAATTAATTACATTTAATGAAGATATCAAAAGCATACAGGAGACAAAGGCAGAGCATTAATTGCATTGAATAAGTGCATCAAAAGCATACAGGAGACACCAGCAGAAACAGGCAACAGTAGAGGTACTCAGTTATACAAAGTTAGTAAACAAGGCTAGCAACCACAGATCAATTTCAGCAGTAACACATATCACAATCAGAATGGGGGGATAAGTATGATTCTGTCAGCAAGAGCTGGACACCAACTCTGCAGGAGGGGTACCTGGAGTTAGCGCTAATCAGTGGACGGCATGGACGAGAGGGAAGGCTCAAGTGTTCAGGTGGGTACATAGGAAAAATAGGGCCCCGCCACTTCAAGTACAAGTGCACTGATTTACCACAAGCAAGTGGGATTTTAGAGCATTTATTTACTATTTAGCTGAACTTGGGTAAAATATTGCAGGATGCAGCATCAGGACCAGTTCAGGAAGTGTTGAATGTGTAAGCAAAGTACAGTTACGTAAGAACTTGCAGTCACAATAGATCTTCGAGAGGCTCTTGCAGTAGGTGTTCACATATAGGACTGGGCTGCCAGGTGTCAGGACACCATATGGAAAAATTTCTAGCCAGCAGTCTCTGGTGGGGACGCCCACGTCAGGTGACCGGCATCATACGATGTCAGTATAAAGGAGCAGTCCCTCACGCCCCTTTTCAGTTCTTTCCCACCCACGGCCAAAAGAGGGCAAGACGAGAAAGAAGAGGATATTCCCCCATGGAAATGGAGCCAAAAAAGCTGAGGGGGATGGAGGGTGGAAAGGCAATACCTACTGCAAGAGCCTCTCTCAAAGATCTACTGTTATGGTAAGTTCTTACGTAACTTGTACTATCTTACCGAAGGGCTCTTGTAGTACATATTCATATATAGGCCTGAGTCCCAAGCAGTCTGGAACAAGGAAAAGCACTCAGGAGGAGGATTGTCATCCATAGCATGGAATCTCAGGCTGAAAAGGGTCTCATGAAAGGAGACCTTGTAACACAGCCAACCTGAAGCCTACTCTATGACGAGAGGAAATGTCCAAACTGTAGTGTTTCATAAAGGTATGGACAGAAGTCCAAGTTGCCGCTGCACAGATGTCTGCTGCGGACACATTCTTGAAACAAGCCACAGGGGCAGCTACTCCTCTGGTGGAGTGACACTCTAACTTGACCCGCAGGGTCTTGCTGTATTTATAACAGAAAGTGATACAATGAGCCAACCATTTTGATAGCCATTGCCTACAAACAGCATTGCCTTCTCTTTGTGAGCAAAGAGACAAAAAGCTGATCAGTTTTCCTGAGATCCTTAGTTCGAGTGGTGTAGTATCTCAGTATTCTGTGAACATCCAAAGTATGCAAGAGGTACTCCCTTGATTGGAGTGTTGTGAAGAAAGTGGGGAGCTCAATGGATTGATTCAGCGTAGATTCAGCCACCACCTTAGGGAGAAACTTACGGTTGGTGTGTAGAGCCACATGTTCCTTGTGGAAAATCAAGTAAAAAATTTATACTTCAGGGCCTGAAGCTCGGAAATGCGTCGAGCAGAAGTAATGGCCATGAGGAAGAGTGTCTTCCAGAAAGGAACTTTAAAACTGCTGTAGCTGCCGCCTCGAAGGGAGGCAGGGTAAGCTTCTCCAGAATGAAATTCAAGTCTCAAAGAGCGGCAGGTATGCGGATGGGGGGTCTCAAATGGAGAACCCCTCTGAGGAAGGTCTTGAGACTTCCAACTGAGCAAAAGTCCTGTCCCCAAAGGGAATATGGTAGGCTGAAATGGTGGCCATGTGGACCTTTAATGAGGAATAGGCTGAGACCCAGATCGAAGAGGTGATGCATGTAGTCCAGGACTTTATTGGCTGGGCATGAGAAAGCTTCAAAATCTTTTGAGGTAGCCCAAACAGAAAAGCGTTTCCACTTCATGGCGTGAGGTGGACCTGGTGGAAGCTTCCTGGCCTCTACCAATATGTCCGCTTCTGACCGGAGAAATTCAGCGGGCTTTTTACGCCTCACAGGAGCAACATGTAAATGAAGGATCCCAGACTTAGATGAACAAGGGTCCCGTGATCCTGGGTCAACAATTGCTGTGACAGAGAAAGAGGAAGTGGAGGTTCCTCTGAAAACTGTTGCAGAACAGAGAACCAAACTTGCCTGGGCCAGAAGGGAGTGAGGAGACTCATTCGAGGTCCCTCCAATCTGAGTTTGTTCAGGACTCTCGGAATTAAGAGAATGGGAGGAAGGCATAAATGAATCTGTCCTCCAAGCGATAGAGTGTTCTGCCAAAAATGTCTTGCCCTGGAGCGGCGAGCAAAGGCTGGAAGTTTTGCATTTTGGGGAGAAGTGAAGAGGTCTATCTGAGATGTTCCCCATCATTGAAAGAAGCCATTTACGACTTCTTGATCCAACTCCGATTCATGGCACCTGGCTGAGGACCGACTGAGTGGGTCCGCCAGTGTGTTTTCACTCCCAGAACGTGAACCACAGTCAAGTGAAGGTGATGCTGAGTTGCCCAAAGCCAGACTCTCATCGCTTCCCGGCACAGAGGGTAGGAACGTGTTCCTCACTGGTTGTTGAGATACCAGACTACGACATGTTGTCCGACTGTAGGAGGAGATGACCGAGGATGAAGGGAGTGTAGAGCCTAAAGGCACAAGGACTGCTCTCAGTTTGAGCACATTTATGTCCAGATTTTGGACCAGCTGCCCCGAGTCCTGTGATACCTAGATGGGCACCCTGCCTTCTCCTGACACATCTGTCATCAACATCTGGGAGGGGTTTGATGCTGAAGTGAACTCCCAGGCATAGGTTCCCCTGAACCATCCACCGATGCAAGACCCTGATCATTGGATCAGAAACTAGTACCTCTTGGTCTAAATTGTCCATGGTCTGGTCCCATTGTGACTGAAGCGTCCATTGAGAGATCCTCATATGGAGCCGGCGAGTGGGGATGTCGGAATGGCAGCTGCCATTAGCCGAGGAAGCGAAGGACTGACCTGGCTCCTACCCTCCTGCGACTGGACAGAAGACGGGCTGAGTCTGAAGGGTGTCTACCCTGTCCGGAGGCAAAAAGGCTTTGCCGATGGTCGGTCCAGAATCGCCCCAATAAATTGGAGCCACTAGCAAGGACCAAATGGGACTTGGCCTAGTTGATGGTGATACCCAGGCTGGTGAAAGCCTGCAGGGGAAGGGAAGGGAGTGCATGAGTTCCTCCTTGACGGAGCCGCCAGTAGCCAATCGTCCAAGTGACGGGAATACCTGAACTCCCTAGGTATGCAGCTGAGCCGCTACCACAGACAGGAATTTGGTAAATACGGAGGCCAAGGAAAGACCAAATGGGAGGGCCTTGAATTGGTAGTGTCCCCTGAAAGCAAAACAAAGGAATTTATGTGGGAAGGGCATATGGGGATATGAAGGTAGGCATCCTGCATGTCCACAGCACATAGCCACTATCCCTGCCGAAGACATGGTAGAAGGCTCTGCAAAGAAAGCATTCTGAAGCGTTTGTACTCCATGAACATGTTCAGAGAGTTGAGGTTTAGGACAGGCCTCAGATCTCCAGTCTTCTTTGGAACTAGGAAGAAATGGGAATAGTAACCTGTCCCCAAAGATGGTTGGGAACTGGTTCTATTGTCATCTTCGAGAGAAGGGAGATGATTTCCTCTAGAACCAGAGAAAGCGTTGCATGGAGTATGACAACTGGGGATGGTTTTCGGGTGGTTTCTGAAGAAACTCTATTGAGTGTACTGCTGATATCAACTGGAGCACCCAAGCATCTGACATTATCCTCTCCCAACCTGGAAGATAGGAGAGAATCTCCCCTACCGTTCCTCTGGAGCCACCAGAGGTAGTGGGAGAGGCAGGGAGTCGGGAGGTGTGGGGCAGCGCAGCAGCCATGGCTCCCGCAGCTTTTGCTGGGGGAGTCTTGTGCTGGAGGGTCCGATGTTTGTTGGCCCGTTTGCCCTGTGGTTTTTGTCTTTGTCAGTTTTGTCTAGAAAAGGACGCCACTGCCCTTGAGAGGGCCTGTACATAGAGTTGACAGACTTGGTGCAGTGCCTTCTCCTGCAGTTCGTAATGATGTCCTTGACATCACCCCGAACAGACCGAACCCCTGAAGTGAGCATCCTGGATAGCAGATTGCACTTCAGGGACCAAACCTGACATGCGGAGCCAGGCGTGACACCACAGGCCCATGGTGAAAGCCAAGCTCCTTCCAGCTGTGTCCATCTGGCCGTAAGTGGCACAAAGCATGTGCCAACTGGCCAAATGAGCAGAATGGACAAGATCTGCCACCTCCTGCTTAGTCTGCGACTCAGGAAGAGAGCCCAATTTAGATTCCACCTGACTATGGATGGTCTTCAAAACTCCCCATATGTGCCACATGGTTCAGGGCCATAATACCAAGGGTAGAAGAGGAATAGATCTTCTTCCTGTATTGGTCCAGAAGCCGGGATTCCTTATCGGGTGGAGATGAGCGGAGGTTTTGGGATTTGTGGAGCGGCCATGAGCACGCTGATGATGACAGAGTCCGTCTTGGGGTGGAGATTAAGGAAGTCTACACCCTTAGGAGCCTTATATAGCCTGTCCGCCTTCCTCAGAAAGGGGGCTAGTGCAGAAGGTTGTTTCCAAATGGTGGAAACAAGATCCGCGATGCTCTATCTAGGGTGGAATCAGGTGAGAGTGGTCTCGGGCAGATCCAGATGAGCAGCGAGTTTCTTACACTGTGGGTCTGGCTCCACTGATGGACTTCCTGTTTTTCTCAATAATCTTCAGAAAGGAGGGATCCTCCGGAGGAGACTTCAGCGGAGTCCTTGGCCTAGGGTGTTCCGGAGTACATGGCTAGTCTTGGGGTCAGGCGTCCGTCCTTGGAGTCCGAGTCAGACGTATCTGATGAAGAGGAGGAAGACTCCTCCCTCCGAGGGGAGGGACGGCCCTTTGGGGAGTTCACTGGGGCATGCATTCCCTCCTCAGGCACCAGGGCTCTCCTCTGGTGTCGGCAAGGGGGAGGCAGTCCCCATCTCCGCGTGGGAGATCCTGTATAGGGTCGGTCTCGGTAGACAACTCTGACCTCATGAGTGAGCTGAGCCTTGGCCTCCAGCCCACCAGAAGGCCAAGGTCTCTTCAGATCCACCGCAGCTGGGGATGGGAGCAGAGGTGGAGGAGGAGGGATCCGGATATTGAGGATATCCATAGAAGGAGTATCCATAACCCAACTGCGGCATAGCCAGTGTCGGTTACTGGGGCACCGGATATTGCGGAGTCAGGCATTGTGGCACCGGATATTGCAGTGTCGGGTACCTGGGTGCCAGGGCTCTGATGGAGCAGAGGATCTGGCAGAGGCCCTGCTGGCAGGCCAGGCGGTTAGCGCTGGCCCATGGCGTCGGGCCCGGCATGGGTATACCTTGATTGGGTCTGAAAGGACCTGACGGGGACAGGCCTATCGCCAGGTAAAGGGACACCGGATGGCGTTGGGTAGGCCGCATCAGGCCTGGCATCTGAGGGTCCGCGTCAGGGATCAGGTCTGTAAGGAGGGTTCCCTGACGGCAGCATCTCAGTATCCTCTGTGATGACTGGCAAGGAGGATTATAATCCCTGGGGATCAGCTGAGGAGAGCGGAGACCTCAGAAGGCAATTTGGAATGTTGCGGAGAGCATGGGGCATCGGACTGTTCTGTAGGGTCCGGTGCAGGCTTCTGAGTCGGGCAGAGGAGGAGGAACTGGTGTACGACTTTTCGGCCAAATCCAGGCGGACGTTGGAGAAGCCGATCCAACTTATCGGACTCCTGCCCGAGGAAGGCCGC
Source organism: Neoceratodus forsteri (assembly GCA_016271365.2). Lineage (NCBI taxonomy): Eukaryota > Metazoa > Chordata > Ceratodontiformes > Ceratodontidae > Neoceratodus > Neoceratodus forsteri. The sequence goes on from CM057456.1 coordinate 1,207,351,906, forward strand.
GCAAGAGATGCAGCTTTGTCGGGCGTAGTTTGGCTGGGCGCTTCACAAAGGCGGGCAGCTTATCAGCCTGTCTGGGCAAGTGTCGGTGGGACTGGCATCTGACTTACGGACCCGCTCTGACCGAGGCCATGTGGAAGGCGGCCTTCCGGGAAGCGGAAGCTTCCTTTGCCCCAGAGGCTCCCCAGGGGCCAAGCCATCACAGGAGGCGGTACCTTCTTGGTAACCACCAAGGCAGCCATCATTGGCGATTCCCAGAGGTTGTTACCTTTAGTGACGTGACTCCGTACGAGTTGTGGCTGCTGTGGAAGCAGGTTCCGCTCGGTGCCGCCTTGTTGCGTTTTTCCTTGTGACCTTTGGGAAGTGGCGCCTGCCTGAGTTTCTTTAGCTCTTTTCCATGGAGGTCATTTCCTTCTTTAAGGTATGGGCTTCCAGGGACTACTGCCTTCTTTGCATATATGAGTTAAACTTCTGGCAGTGCTGGCATTTCTCCACGGGTGGTCTCGGTCCAGACAGAAAGACACAAGGGTGGCCGTCCTTGTGTGGAAGTTGGGAACCACATGAGTCGACTTGTTCTTATGCGATTCGGAGGGCGACGGGATGACATACACAGTGAATTGTAAAATAAAATCTAAAAGACAGAAAAAGGTTGAAAAGTTCAAGACTTAAGGACCGATGAATGACTGACAAAGCGTTATTCTACCGAGAGAACTTTCATAAGCTGACGGGAAAGAACTGGAAGCGGGCATGGGGGCCGCCCCTTGTACTGACATCGTGGCGTGGGGGCTGTCCCGCCAGAGACTGCTAGCTAGAAATTTTCCGTGGGTCCTGGCGCCTGGCGGTCAGTCCCATATGTGAATACCTACTGCAAGAGCTCTCTCAAAGTAAGATCTGGGGATCCCGGAGGGTCTCGTGAGACTCTCTCCAGGATAAATGTGACCACTCGCTGCAATTACACAGTAACATACAACGAGAAACACATCGCAATTGCGAACTCAGAAAAACAGGAAAGCCAGATCAGTGGCGCTCGTTTCAGATGCACGTGCTTCCTTATACACTGTAAAGAAGTATGCTGCAGCTGTTCTGCACCATTTGCTGCGGTACAGAGCCTGTTGTCTAAAATGGCTTGTTTTAAGTATTTAGCTCTGACAGGGTCTGAATCTGTGATCTTCCAGTTTTCAAGCTGGTGCTCTGACCATTAAACCACAGTGCCTCACAGAGCAAGTTGCAACAAAATAAGATATCCACCACCATGGTCGATCTGGTTAATAAAGAACAGTATGAACTTACTGTAACAGTAGATCTTCAAGGAGCTCAGTCATCAGGTCACACCACAGGAACTTCCCATTGGTTAAGCAGGATCCACAAGAAGATTTCCAGCAGTACAACTGGGGCATGCGTTATGACATGACCAACCGTATAATGGCGTGAGCAGCACTGCTTTCTCCTCAGTTCTTCCCCTGGAGACAAAGGAGCATAGCTCTAGCCATGGGGACCAAGGAGAGAGAGGTGCCCAGACCTATATGAAAGGCTGGATACACCAGACAGCCAGTTCCTAGACAAGAGCCCCAAGAAGGGGATGGTGGGAGGAAAGCATAACTGATGACCGAGATCCACTTGAAGATCTACTGTTAGGTGAGGTACGTACGTAACTGTTCTATCTTCTTTGGGGGATCTCAGTCATCAGATAACACTGTAGAATGAGTCCCAAACACTTACAGGCGTAATGGACAATCTGGGAGGAGAGCTCCCCATAAGTTTAAGACAAGAGGCCCTGCAGTACAGCCGTGCCAAATCCTGCACAGGCTCTTGAGGCAATGTCCAGACAGTAGTGCTTGATGAAAGTATAAATGGTACTCCAGATGGCAGCCACACAGATGTCTGCAGCTGAGACCCCTTTGAAACAAGCCACAGAGTTAGCTATGCCTCCTGTGGAATGAGCATTAACTGCTCCAGGCAATTATTTGCTGTACTTGTTGTAGCAGAACATAATGCAATTTGCCAACCATTTGAATAAACACTGCTTAGAAACTGAAGTGCACTCTATACCTGGGGCGAAGGAAACAAACAACTGCTTCGACTTTCTTCATTCCTTGTACGAAGCAAGTAGTACTTCAAATCTCTGTGCACATCTAACTATATGAAGCAGTGCTTCCTTGGATTGGCACGCTCAGAAAATAAACAGGAAGGTGGATAGACTGGTTGAGTTTAAACTCAGACCATCTTGGGAGAAAGTTAGAATTTGAGCACAAAGACACCCTGTCCTTGTGAAAAATCAAATAAGGCTTCTTGCACCAGAGAGTCTGAAGCTCTGAAATTCTTTGAGCAGAAGTAAAGGCAACTAAAAATAATGTTTTTCAAGAAAGAAAGCACAAATTGCAAGTTGTGACTGGCTCTAAGGAGACAGGGTCAGCTTCTCCAAACAAATTCAAGTCTCAAGCGGGACAGGAGAACAGATTGGGGGTTTCAGATGCAGGATACCCCTTAGAAAAGTGCAGAAGACATCCAGTTGAGCAATCATGCAGTCACGCACAGGCTCATGAAAGGCACAAATAGCCAAAAGGAGCACCTTGAGGAGGAGTACTGGAAACCTGAGTCAGGCAGAATGTGTCATATAATCTCTGATAATGATGCCACCACAGCCTAACATTCGATGACGCCCTGGCCAGGGATTGTGACTACTTGTATGGGTGATGGGCATTGGCCAGACAATGATGGTATCATACCGTCCATAGTAAGTGTGGCAGCGGCTAAGCCAGACCCCAACCTTGATGTCTCCATGACAGTTGGGGGCGGGGAAAGGTTGTATCATCGCTGGAGCAGGTACTTATGCTGAAGGATTGGTATACAAACAGAAGAGAGAAAGAAGTAAGTGCCTCAACTGGAACTTGAACCCAAGGCCACCTGGAATACTGTTTGGTTGCGCTATCAGCTGCACACCAAGGCAACTGGAAAATGGGTTGTCCTGGAGCTCATTACTCTTTCTCCAGTGTACAACCTGGTGCTGCACAGATAATTACATTTTCAATCACAAGAGTGCAGTGTGCACATTTATGGAACACACACAAACAGGAGGAGGATTACCTTGTCTCAGAAATGACCGGCATCTCGCTGGGAAGCAGACTTCACTTTGTCTCTATACTTGTAATTATGGCCCAATGATTAGAGTACCATGATGATGACCATTCCCTATCCCAGTCTTTCAAATTCGTGACTGTGTCTCTGCCAATGTACCGTATGTATAAGCATATAAGCCAACACCCCCCACCCAATCACCATACACTGTTTAGGAATAATACAATAACCCACGTATAAGCCAAAATTGTATTTATTCCAAAAGTACAACATACAGTGACAAAGTAGTGAGAAAAGTGCTTCAATGCTTCATGACTTCCATGCAAGTGCTAGTAAAGTGCATTATCAAAAGTAAAGTCAGTCAGCACACATTTACAGCTCACTCAAGTCTACCATATTTTCTCAGCATTCTCTCTCATTGTTTCACTCATCTTATTCCTCATCGTCCTCCTGATCAGATTCTGCAATATCAAGGGTTTGAAGATTTTCGACAGGAACTGATTAGTGAGGAAGTCATCTGTGTAGTCGCAGGTTCCTCTTCCGGAGCATCTGAATGTCTCCTTCCTAGTCCTCTAACAGTGCATCGCCTTCTGTCCCATGCATGTGGTTGCTGATACCACACTTCAGAAACATTCTGCAGACCATGTCTACGGGATAGAGTCCCAGGCATCAAGGATCCACTGACACACTACAGCCAAGGTCAGATTTTTTGGGATTGCCAGCTTTTGTTACAGGTGCAGCCCCAAAATACATCCACTCACTCCACTTACACCTGATCCTGTCTTTAAAGGGTTTGTTTAGGCAAACATCTAAAGGCTGTAAATAGGATGTCAGCCCTCCTGGTATTACACAGAGGTCAACTTTGGACTTTTCAGCATTTTTTAACACATCCATTAAATGTGCTCAGAACACGTCCCAAACAAGAAGTGAGCTTAGGCGCAGTGCCTGGGCGTGTCCCCAAACTCTCTGCATCCAAATCTGCCAGTACCTCATCCATCCACCCTTTGGTAGGGGTGTCATACAACCAGAAATTGTGGAGGGCACAAAATCCACACCTCTGTAGGGGGTCTGGGGCATGCTGTGCCGAAAAAATATTTGAAAAATTGAAGTCAAATGGTGCATTTGGTGACTTTTAGCAGACCAGGAAGCTGTTCCCAAACAAGCTAAATACCATAATAATGATAGAGCAATGATAATTCTTTCCATTCTTGTTCAGTCTGTGGCCAGTTACCATTTGTATTGGACGTAATACTCCAGGTGAGGTCTCACTAGTGACCTGTATAGTGGCAGAATAACCTATTCCTTCCTAGAGGTGATGCCCCTGGCTATACAACTCAGCATTCTGTTTGCTTTAGCTGCTGCTTTATGGAACTCTGCTGTGCGTTTCATGTCGCCTGTACCATAACCCCAGGTCATCCTCATCTTCTGATACCTTCACGGGACTCCCCTAGCCAGTAGCTTGCTTTTGGATTTTGGCTCTCATGTTACACTTTGCATTTTTAGCATTGAAACCCAACTGCCAGATGCCAGACCACCTCTCCAGCTTTGCCAGGTCCTCCATTAGATCCTGCCTCCTTCCTCTGTGTCCACCCTCCCACATAGCTTAGTATCATCTGCAAAGAGACAGATTTTACTCTTGATCCCTCAACTATGTCACAAATAAATACATTTAACAACACAGGTCCCAGCACTGAACCCTGTGGGACACCACTGGTCACTGGCCTCGGTTCGGACAGCTCACACCCTACCATTACTGATGGGATGGTTAAGTGACTTGATCAAGTCACTCAGTTTGGAAGTGGAGTTTGTAGGACTCAGACCCAGGGCTGCTTGATGTCCCAAGCTCTCATTAAGCTCATTACTGTAACCTCTAGGCTATACTCTAGGCCAGCCTCATTTAGCATGCTTCAGTGGGCTAAAATCAATATCCATAAAATGTGGCTTTCACCTACAATATATAACCATACCAATAATCAGCTGTGGTTTCCAATTTATTTTGTAATCATGATGAATAGCTGCCTTACAACAGTTGACATTTCTTGGTGGTGGGCAAGGTGCAGCTGGTAAACCAAAGCTATCTGTGGCTTTATACTGTAACAGACACATTAAAGCAAGACAACAGTAAACCACTTTTATTAATTTTATCCTTGCACTGGTCCTAAAACATTTCTTTGGAACAAAGTGAACTGCACAAATGAATATAAACTGTATCGTCCTCCACCACACCACAGCCTCAGACCTTCCTCTCTATTATCTCTGACCACCCCTTGTGAGGGTCTATGTAAACTTCCACCTCTACTGAAATAGGAATGAAATGTGAGGATTATGGGACAGCCTTGCTGAAACTCTAAGGTGGGAAAATGAGGGTTTTATATACTTGCTTCACTGCTGAACCCAAATAGTATCCTGACTTGTAAGCAGTAGGTAGAAGACAATTAACTCTGGATGTCATTTTGAATGCCAACTAAGAAACACAACAAAAGGAACAGCTGCACTGCACAAGCGTGCACACCCCAGCCATGACCAGTTAAGCTATTAACCAACAACAACTTCATTATCTTTTTTCCTTGTTCTCCCACTGCTCTGCATTTCCTCTTCACCATCATGCAACTCAGTGCCAACTGTAGAACTGGTAGCTCACTCTGGTGAGCCAACTCTCACACCTGCAGTGGGCCTGGGAGGTGGTGAAGGGAAAGGAGATTGAGTCAGTATAAAGCTTATGGCAAGTCTCCAGGATAACATTCCAACTCCAAGCCAGGCTGGATTTGCTTTGCATCTGTCCCCACCCAGTGCTATGGTGAAATTCTGCAGCAGTCGGTAAGAGAAGGATTTCCCCACCCCAGAAAGGTGCAGTCACTTTGATACCCCCATCCCAGCTGGTAACTAATGGGTTCCTCACCCACTGCTGGACTTTCCCTCCCAACCAGACCACACTGTTGTCACATGTCCTAATCCTTCCACACCTCAGCAGGTGGGTGGCCCTGAAGGAGGCAGGCGGCACTCATCACCCAGTAGTAAACACCTTCTGTCGGGAACTGCTGGAGTAACCCACCAGTGTAGCAGCATGCTGCATGGCTCTCCCTTACCTCACTCCACCCGGGAAACTCACCTCTAGGATGACAGTCCTCCTTGAAAACATTTCCCAGAACTTCAAAAATGTCAGAGGAGGACCTAGGCTGCTGCCATTGCTACTGCCAGAGTTCAGCCGCTTCTATCTTGCTAGCCATTTCATGGTGCATTCTGAATCCTTGTAGCTCCCTCTTCCTTCTTGCTCCCACAGTTTTGCTCTCATAATCAGCTCACTAACACATGCCAAATCTTAATGAGAACCTGCTCCCCACTGCAAGTCTAAGGCTTGGCCATGGAATTTACCTAGTCAACACTGAATAACGGTCCTGCTGCCTGACGTATATTCAACATCAAAAAAGCAACTTTAAATTACCTGAAGTAAAGATAGCCGATTGTCTCACTGAGACAGAGGCAGACATCTATGTACAGAGAATGAGATGGAATTCTCTGGAGAACTGCAAAACCACTGAAATTCAAAGAGGAAGAATAACGCTGATCTCACTACCCAACCATTCCCCTACTTGCACCAAATGTCCTCAGAGATCACAGCCCTTTACAGACCAACCACAGCCCATCACGGGAAAGTAGCGCAAAGACAGACTAATTTCCCATCTCTGCTTGATGCTGGAACTGCTACTCCTCTCCTGGAAAAGGATATGACAGCACATACGAACATCTCATTCAATACAGTGGCCCAACTCAGCTTAGCTTTCTCTCATTGGGTCATCTTCTCGGTCTGTTGTCTCCTTAGTCTGCTATTCTTTTGCACATAGTGAAGAAGGCACATGAAATTTTAAGGCACGCATTGCCGCGCGTCAAGCTTCTCTATGTGATTGGATAGCTCCTTGGAGACTGCCAGCAGAGGCAAACAACACAAACTGGAAAAGTGATTGGTGGGAACTAAATCTGAAGTCATCACGGACCACCAATCACATCTAGCACCCAGCTAGCTAGCAGTACACAAAACCTCACCCACATCACGCGTTCATAAAAACCCTATATTGTTTTGAACAGTCTGATTTTCTAGAAAATAAAAATACAAGAAAATATCTGTTTAACTAGTTTGGGCAATTAATTTTGGGGGACACATGCCCCTCGGGCCCTATGGGCATGTCATGCCACTGCCTTTGGGGTATGGGTATACCAGCGCTCAGGAAGGAAAAGTCATTTGTTTAGGCAGAGTTTTCATTTAAAAACTACAAGTGGTATTAACTTTGTACCATCAGCTAAGCAAGATAGGACAACTGTAAAATGGGTTTTCTTATGCCCTGTTATGCGAATCAGTACTGTCTTGCTCCCCATAGACTGACAGTTTGGTTGTAGGAAGGTCAAATGTCATGGGGTCTCATCCATGTTTGCTATCTGTGACAACTCATACATGTACTGGTTTCTAATTTTAATACAAACTGTTGAAAACTGTCCACCTTATGCTCTAAATCAGGTAGTAGTCTCTGAGAAATTCTAATGCAGCTGTCTGAGGGTTAGCCCATGGTGCTCCATGAACCTCGAGCACTACCCAGCTGAAGCCAAAGGACTCTGCACCTCACGGAGCTGTACTGGGTTCTTTTTCCATCTCAGTGCCTGCATCTGGATACGCCAAGCAGGTAACGATGTTACCCACTCTGGCGGCACTTTCGAGAACCCAGTTGTTTAGGTCCATCTCTAATGCACTGAAAGCTGTCCCCAAGGCAGGCTTTTTTGTTTTGGCATCTCTCTCAGTGTCTCGTGCTGTTTACCAGTCCCACTTGCTTCTCATTAATCGAGAAGTGCTTGGCCACAGCAGAGTTTTGGAGGACTCTGCAAATTCCACCACATGCAGCTTAAAGGCTGCATCATAAAACTCCTTTTCTCTTGCCACCAGTACTCATTCTGGCATCTGTAGTGCCACTGCTGGGTCTGGTTACCTATATTGACAAGGGAGTGAGTAAATGGGTGATTGTGAGCAGCCATGAATGAGCTAGGTGATTGAATTGTTAGTGAGCAGCAAGTGACCTGCATATAGCAGAGACCCGCGATTTCAATGTCGAATTTGATAAAAAATCTACCACACTGCATGAGTATATGCGGTGAATGGCAATAGCAATTTTGGGCCTTGCTCCTTCTCCATGGCTGCTAATGATTTTTAGAGAAGGACATTTTCTAAAGCTTTCTTATGGCATCACATTGCTGCTTGGCTGAAGCCCTGGCAGATCTCACAAGACCTCATACTGTGAGACAGGCCCAAACAGCACACACAAACTGTGTGTAAATCTTCTTTATCAATTTTGTCTTCACTCACAATACCAAAATAACATGGCTGCGATTTCAACAGCATACAGAGCGACGAAAAACACGTTGATAAAAAGAAAAAAAACAACAAAATAAAAAACCCAGCAATGGCTACTTGACATTTCCTCAGCAGGTCAAATGATATTATGTGGGCATCCCATGGCTGAGAGTTTCTGTGTGGCCCTAGTGCCTGGTGGGTGGTGCTGCAGTTCAAAGGTATGCCTAATGGAAGGATATCCCAAACATCTCGTTTACCTGCTTCTGCCATAAACAGAGAATGCTGTATGGGTTACAATGCGTAACTTTTTTTTTAAAATATACACACACCCAAGGTGTGCGATACTGCGTAAACAAGAAACCAAAGGTCGAGTGGTTTATACTGTTATCTCACACCAACCATTTTGTTTTGTATAATTACTGCGGTTTCTCTACTATATAATTTGATTTCCCTCAGTTCCCAGCTGCGATCATTAATGTGTGCAGAGAGAGAGAAAAAAGACAGCTCTGAAGAAGTAACTTAGTGGTTGTGGAGAAAACCCAGTAAGTGGTTTTCTTTGTTTTTCACTGTTTGGGGCTAAAGTGCTTTCCTTGCACTAGGTTAACCTCTGCCAGGATTTTCTGCTTGCAGCTTGCGCTCTACTTATTCTCAATGTGTTTACTTTTCTGGAAGGAGGGCTACAGCTACCGAGTGTAACATAGGGATGGGGCAATCCTAGAAGGCCGCATTGATATCTAGTTGACATGGAGGTTAACGATAATTTTCTGTAACATTTTACCTTTCTAAATCATAACATAAAGGGCTTTTTTATGTGCAGCAACACAGCAAAGTGGATATCACAATAGCAGCACAAAGTTCAGTAATCCAAACAGCAAGAAGGCTGAGCAAAAGAATCATAATAATTATTTGACCTACTGCCAGAAACACAGAAAAGAACAATTCCTGTCAAGTTGGATGACAAATATGAGATCTAAAAACTGTACACTCCCAAAAGTTGTTGAAGTTTTCTAGTTACTGTATTTATCGTCAAACTGATTAACAAAATATAGTTTTAAGGAGATCTACTGGCAGACTTGAAGCCCCAACCACGGCACAGACTGGGGCTTGTAGCCGAATCCCCCTGCAGTCACAATATAACACCACCCGTATTAAATTTACCTTGCGACTGGTAAAATAACAGTGACAAGCTCCCCTCCAGCCAGCATTTTCTAACAGCATGCCGCTGACCAGATCACGCTGTTAAACCTGCGGCGAGATGATGATGCGTCTTTGCCCCTTTCTCTATGGTGCCCTTATATGCGGAGATATAATAATCTCCATATCCCTCATGCCCTGCTTTATTTTCACAAATGGTGCCTAAATGCCTTAGGCACGCTTTGTGAAAAATAAATCAGGGCAGGAAAGATAAAGATGATTAAATGTCTGTACATAAGGGCACCATAGAGGAAGGCAAAGTCGTGATCATCATCTCGCAGGTTTAGCTGTGCAATCTCGGGGTCAGAGGCACAATGTTGGAAAATGCCAGCTGTAGGGAAGCTTGTAACCATTTGTCTGAGTCTTAGGTAAATTAATATGGTGTATATAGCGCCTGTAGGGGACATCTAGCTGCTAAAGGCCCAATCTGTGCAGTGATCGGGCTTGTAGTATGCCAGTAAATCTCCTATTAAGAGTGTTCAGAGGGCAGCATTACCAATCAGTTTTTCCAAACACACATTAGAGGACACAGTACCCTTACATTTTTGAGCAGAATATTGTATGTATCTGCATTGTAGTTACATAAATTCTATATATACTAAGACCTAGGTTTTGCCACTAAGTTAGCAAGCTTGTAAGGAAACTCTCATAGACTTCTCCAGTTAGAAGCAGCCATGTTATACCCATTTTTCAAATGTCTACAATTTAATAAAAGTTACTTGTAGACTATGGAATGTGGAAATTGGCAACTTTGATTTAGATCCTCTATCTTTGGTTTGGCTTGACACTCATCAGGCTACAATTAGAGTAAATGGCACCCCTCTGCTACCTTTCCCCACCCGCTCAATCTCAACCTCTTCCACCCTCCGTTAGTCCTTCAGTCAGATTTTAAAAACAGTCAGTACCTAGCACCGTGCATAGAGATGGATTTTTGTTTGTTTAATAAAAACGTCTGGGAGTGAGGAACAGGGCTGGTTACTGGACTAATACTGGCCACCTGGGACAAACTAGTTCCTGGAAGCTTGAAGGAAATACAGGTTACTGCGTTCATGGGCGGATTAGGTGGGCCAAGGCACTTATCTGCCCGACAACACTGTTGTCAGATGAATCAACATGATTTGATAGATATATATGCATAGATCTTTCCCTGCCTTGTATGGACCTTAGATACTGTTTCCCAAATGGACTATTATACTATGATGTTTTGAATGCTTTTCAAATGTCCCTATGCATTGAATTGCTGTGTAGAACTATAACTTTAAATGTTATCCTTTGCTATTTATGTAAGTTTTACTAAGCTTTAAGGACCTCCCTGAAATGAGCTGTGCTCAACTGAGCTGTAACAACTATCCTTGTTCATAAATGTTTTATGAATAAAATTTATTACTACTACTAACAGTTATGTATCTATGTAGCTGGGAGGTGTTAATAAGTTTTTTGTTTATAATTAACGGACTGAAAGTCAACATGTTTAAGAAGTGGCCCAAATGTTCAACTGTGCTGAAACAAAGGTAGACGTGCCACATTCTGGCATATTTACGTATCACAAATTTGGCATCTGCTTATCCTTAGTTCAACTACTAAACAATGCACCAAAGGTACACAAAACAATTATGTGAACCACGCAAATGCTCACTAAGATTAGTGTGTGTCATGTCAACATCAACAAAAGGATGGAAAGCATCATATGTATTCACACAAATAGGCAGTGTGCATATAGACATGTCCACACACATGGAGTCTGTCACAGAAATGGGTACCAATGCAGTAATCCAAACTGTTTTCTAAAATATTGATACAGTATAAAATGTCCATATAAGCTTATTAATAAAGGCTGGAGACTCCTCCTTTTGAAGGGTCAGGAATAGCCCAACTGTAATGGCTTTCTAGGGTATTTGTTTTAGTGACAGTTACCGAAAAGTAAGTTCTTCCATAATGCTGTAGGACTGTCTGTATCATATTGTGGTTTCCACACTCTGTGCATCAAAACTTGTAGTGCATATTTTTTTCTCCCTCTCCTTGAGGGTTTGGACGTCGTGGACATTTTGTTCTGGACTTTGTGGACGTTATACCATGCTGCTCCTGGGCTCAATACACAGCCAAGTGCATGTCTGAACATTTGCTCATTGTTTCCCTGTAGGCCCCCGACATATCCGTAAGCATTAGAGCGGTCTGGGTGTGTATATTAAGAGGTAGGCACCCTCATGATATATAATGATGTGCATCGATATGTCTATGCTTGTATTCTCAAACTGTATGTTTGTATACGATAAAGTAATAAAGTTAAAAAAAAAAAGAAAAAGAAATGGGTACCAAATAAGGATGCTATATTACAGTGCACACAATACTGACGGGCACCAGTCAAATGCAAACCAAAGATTAATATGTGTGTCATGAACATACACAAAATGAATCATGTGACTTACACAAATCAATGGAGCGTCCAATGTGAATATGAAGAAAAAAGTGTGCCATGTAATCACACTAATACAAATGCACAATACTGAAATCACACATAAACAAGTGTTGCAGAATCTGACCACAGAGAAATGGCATTGTCCTTCATCTGCAGGAAGGTCAAGAAGGGACTGTTTGGTCTGATCAGCTCCTGATAAGGTCCCAAGCATAATTCTGTAGCAGCTGCAGCTACTTTCAGCTAAATTAAATGTTCAGATGTCCAGGAAGAATACTGAGCCTTTTCGGACATTCTTAAGCGGTATCACTCTAGTGACTGATTGAGAAGGTTCATGTGTGCAAGGTGTTCCCTTACTTATGTTCTTAGAGAGGTGGTATGGTTGGCTGGTCTCCATCTGCTTCCTTTTCAGCACCTGAGAAATATTCCGTTACTGGTGAAAAAGGAAGTTCAATCTTCTTTCTAAGATGCTAGTGACTTCCAGATTTAAACAGGGACAGGCTGGCTATGACTTTTTCCTGACAGCCTTCGGATGTTACAATATATTTGGAGGTGCCATATTTCTGTGCATAGACAGCACTCTTGTTACTGCAATACGTGAAGCTGCCTTTAATTTAAACATAATAATTGGCTTGTCTTTTTCCCCATAGAGGAGCAAGTTATAATTGTAATTATAACCTGCGAATTATAATGGCAAACACGTGCCACCTACTCTTTCCTGCCTCGGCGCTGCACCTCAGTGCACATCTGGCTATCAAAATTCCATGAGAAATACCTGGCAAAACTCCATGAAATCGTGTCAAGCGGACAGCAGCACAACCGATTTCTTTCATTTAAAAACATTTCTGAGTACCGTCCTCAAAGTTTTAAGCAACTCACCAACATTTATTTGTATTTATTTTATTTATTGCACATCTCGGATTAAACCTTTGAGAACAAGCTCATTACATAGGTTCCACATAAAGGTCAAACAACAAGAACATAACAAATACCGGTTAAGCCATGAGTTAAGAATGACAACAATGAATATATATTTAAGCAAAAATAGTAAGACTAAAATAAATAACGCGATATGCACTAAAAAATGGCAAAGACACAAGGAAAAAATGTGGGGTTAGGAGTGCAGAAGGGGATTAACACAGGCAGGGGATGGGAGCAGGAGGAGTACTGCAAGAATCAGCCCAGGTTGAGGCCCCCATCAAGAGAGATTCAAAGATTACCCAGGGTACCGGATAGTTGGGAGGCACAGTAGCCAATAAATAGGGAGCAAGGCCTTCATGATTGGGCAGTACCAGTGTAAGGTAGGAGGTGTGAGAAGAACAGGGAAGGGATAGGAGCTACAGTGTGATTGGATGAGGAGGATAAAGAAACAGGGGAGGGGAAGGATAAGAGGGTGGGCATGGGAAAGGAACCAGAGGGAAGGCTAAGAGTGGAGAGGAACCAAAGTGGTTGGGCAGAGGCATGAATAGGATTACAATGAGGTAGGCCACGGGACTATTGGAAATAGCAGCAGCTAGTGTTAGCAATCAGATGAGGTCTTAGCTCCTGTTTAAAGGGACCTAGCATTGATTTGGAAGTGATGCTTGCAGGCAGTCTATTTAACCATTTAGGTGCCCAATAGGCAAGAGAGGTGCTGCATCTGGGGACTTTAAAGACCATACTCCCGGAGCTCTTTGTGGGGCAGGTACCTTCGTTGAGGGTGAGGAGCTTCTCGACACTGGCCGGCAACATACCTAGACTAGATTTTTGGCCAGCAAGCAGGTCTGAAACTCAAGCCTACCTTCAAACTGAAGCCAGTTGCACGGTCGTATAGGGCACAAGCATGTACCGTTCCACTCCAGTGGAGAGCGATATACCTTATTTAAGGCAACTTTTACATGATTGAGGGCAGAGTCTGTTGTGGCCCCATAGATTACAATACCATACTCAACAAGGGAGATCACAGTGCTGCGGATGGCAGGTTGAGAGCTCGAGGTGAGGCTGTGCTTGTGCCTATAGAGGAGGCCGATATGTATATTGGCGCCTTTATAATAGTGTCAATATGGTTGGCAAAGGACAAGGAGCTGTCAACTGTGATCCCTAGGTATCTAAATTGCTGCACCAGGTCCAGGGTACACGTTGTCATTCCTAATGGCAAGAGAGTTAGATTAGTGCCTGCTCTGCAGACTGGAGAACATCATAGCCTTAGTTTTTTGTAATTCATGATAAATTAACGATTTCTGAACCACCTTTCTACTGCAGTGGCGTTGTCCTGTAGGGTGTGCTCAGGGTAATAGGGTCAGTGGCTTGGGTAAATAGGACAGCATCATCTGCATAGAGCAAAATATTGCAGTGACAGGCACATGGGAGCTGATTTAGGAATAAGCTAAACATTGGGGACCCAGTATGGGGAACTCCAGAGCGAACTGGTCTGTCAGATATGACACTGTTGACCCTGACTTGCTGGGACGGTTGGAGAGGTATGACTTGAACCATCCAACTGAGTCATCAGAGAAACCAATAGCCACTAGTTGCTCAGGTAGGAGGTCATGATTAACTGTGTTGAATGCTTTTGACAGGTCAGTGAAGGTTCCATCAACCAGGTTGCCCTGCTCGGGGAGTTGTGAATATAGCCAGTAAATTCAAGCAGAGCAGTAGTGGTGCTATGACCTGCGTCAAGTACCATGTTGTTCAGCACACTGTATGTCAAATTTATCCAGGTATTCCACTAATTGATCGCAACTGTCCTCTCTAGGGTCTTAGATAGCGGTGGGGATTAGAAATGGGTCTGTAGTTTCCAACTGAGGAGCGATCGCCACTCTTGAAAACTGGGGTCACTAATGCCACTTTCCAAAGCTGAGGGAACTGTGAGTCTTAGTGAGGCATTGATAATTATGCTAAGAGGCTCCAGAATGTCTTCAAGGACAGCTACAAATTTAAGGTCAAAGGAGTCCCGCTGAATTGTGTTTTACCCAAGAACTATTGGAGGTATTTCCTGGCTTTGTTTAGGGAGATGGTTCTGAAGCAAAATGGGGGTGGGGTTAGAGGTGGCTGTTCCTCATTTGCGTATGGCCAGTGGTGTTTGTAGTATTGAAAAGTCAGGGATAACACTCCAGCAAGCTCTGTGAGCGTTACATTGAAAGCATTAGCAACTGTCACCAGGTTAGTTGTAGAAAGGCCTGCAATGTTGAGCATCATAGGAGCCGACTTATTATCTTCCCTGTAACTTCCTTGAGGTTAGCCCAAAATTTTCGACCATCACTCCAGGAGCGGTGGCGCTTCCTGGTAGTATTGTTTTGCTATCCAAATAGCTCTTGTTCAGTCATTGCATGCCTTTTTATAATTATCGATATTACCCTGTTTGCCAGTCTCCTGGGCTCTGTGCGAAGCAACCTCTAGCTTTCAAGCTTGCAAGCGTAGGAAGAACCAGGGGTTACTCAAGTCCTTTATGTTTTGCTTTTTATTGGGGCGTATATCACAGATCGCATTGAAAACCGGATGAAGCACTGAAGGGCTGCATCAACAGTGTTAGAGGAGTAGACTTGGGACCAGTTTTATTGATGTAGGTCAGCTCTGAGTTGGTCCAGGTGACCTTGTTTAAGGATTCTATTAGTGACAGTTCTGGCGACGGGTTTGGAGTAGGGACAGGACCATTGGCACAGAACTGGTGAGTGATCACTATAGGCATCAGGAAGGACAGTGGTCTCAGAGATATGTTGAAGCCGGTTTGATAGAACCCAGTCCAGCAAAGTAGATGTGCCAGTCTTGTAGTTTACCATGATGGGTGTAGTAGCGAGTTGAGAGGCGTGCACACGATCATTGCATCCCTGTATGGAGTTGCCACTGGGAGAGCCAGTTAGCATTGAAGTCACCCAGCAGTAGTGTTAAGACACTTCAGTAAAGAGTCGAGGCGAAGGGTTTTCTGGCCTGGTGGGATATGCACAGAGAGGACAGTAAGGGTTTGTTGTGATTCACTAGGAGTATTTTACTGCTAGGACACGCATGCTGGACCCAATGTCATATATTGGTAGGATGTGAGCCTGTAAATAGTCCGGAGGTAAATTAACCACCGCCTCTTTTGTTGAGGCGGTCTGACCTGAACACTGTGTATCCCAGGATCGAGAGAGAGGGGCATCTGCAATACTGGGGACAGCCAGGTCTCCACTACTGACAGGATGTCTGGGTTATATTGCTGTGTGCAAGCATACAGGTTGTCCATTTTCAGGAGGAGACTGTAAATGTTGAATCGCTGGTTGTAAGTTGCCAACGCTGCCTTGTGCCACCACACCGAGGCAGCATGGGGTCCCAGGTTGGGGTGAATGTTCCCAGAAAGTAGCAAGAGCAGGAGGGCTATCTGCGGCAGAGGTATTCCTTTAGCAGTCTGGAACCAAGTTTCCACTCTCTACACAGGCTGTGATAGTACAAGTGACCTTCCTTGATGTTGATCAACCTAAGATAGAGGGGCCACTGGGTGCAGGCACCTAGGATAATGAGAGACAATCCTGTTTACTAGTAAATTTCAGGTCCCTAGGAGGAGTGGGTAGCATAACAGTATAGGACAACATCCCTGTTAAGTGAATATTAAGGGATATCCCAGGAAGGAAAGAGCAGAGACCAATGCTGAAATGCAGGGTAGGTGGTTGTGTGGGCAAAAGAGGGAGAGAATAAGGACATTTCTCATTAGTAGCACATTAGGTGAAGACATTGCTGAGTTAATAATAGGCAGTAGGAAGCTGTAGCAGGGCATCACTTTAAGTGAGAGTGTGTGAAAAGAGAGCAAAGAAACAACCAGTAGCAAGCTGGGGAGGAGATCTGAAGAGCATTTAATAGAGGTTGGGCGGGGAGGGCAGGTGGGACAAAATACAGGGTGAGGGAGTCAATCTGAAGATGCCGCAAGCAAACAGGCAGGCGCTAAGTTTGAATAAAATTGGTAGCGTGTGGCAGCCAATGGGTGGCCTGCTGCAGAGTGAAGTGTCCAATCAGAAATGCAGCTTTCAAGCTGTGCAGTACCCAAAGAAGCCATGTAAGCGTACCTGGACTTTACTGGAAAGGAAGGGTGGCGGCTTCTGAGGTGGGAGCACAGCTGGAGTCAGAAAGGAGCTGCGGTCAGGGCTGGGCTGTAGACGATGTCTTCAGGCAGAGAACCAGCGGGTCAGGAAGGAGGTTGTGGTCAGATGATCGGTGGTCTGGGGCGCTCCTACGTCCGGAGAGCCTGCTCGGGCTGTGACCTGGACTTTCCTGGAGAGGAGGTTTCAGCTGTAAAACCTATCACCAACCAATTAGAATATTATCAAGGCAACAAACAGGAAGAACTCCAAGAATGCATGACTAACAAACCTCATTAGCATATCACCAAAGCAACCACTACGAAGAAAAAACAACACCTCCAAGAAAACCTTGAAGAAAGCCCCACAAAACACTAAAACCTGGACTATAAAACAGACTTTCTCACCACACAAGTGCAAGTTTCTCTAAAGGCACAACAAATTTAAATATTGTTACTTAAAAACAAGTTTGACAGTTCAGCCACATTTTGTCTAGCCGTGTTGCGGTCTTGTTTCAAAAACATTGAAAATAACTTTTCTTTCAAAGCATTTTACTAGTTATCTTATAAGTTGCATTTTACTAGCTGAATTCTGCCACAGTTTACAAGTTAAAAGTTTACCAAGTTGTGTTCAATAAAAAGTTCCTGGCAACTCTGTGTTACGCAGTTTTTTTCTCTTTGTGGCGAAAAAGACAAGCCAGCAATTACATGTAACAGGGGTGAGTGCAAAATGAGAAATTAATGCCCATCTCAGTGTGGGATGCTTTTATAAACCTCTCAGGCTTTGTAGCATCCCACCTCGAGTGATATTAATTTCTCAGTCTGCACTCACCCCATCAGGTAGCAAATTGCATTGCCAGATGTCCAAGGCTGACCTAAAATCACTGTCAGGTAGATCCTTTGATCTCCAACTTCAGCCTGAGGACAAGTGATTTTTTTCTCCTGCAGCATTTCCCCCCACACACACACACATCGTTCCCACCCTCAAGGTATCCCCCATCTATAAGCTGCTGATTGCCGATTCAGCAGTCAGAGACTCCCATCCATGAGCTGCTGATTACGCAGTCAAAGAGAGCCTGTAATGCTGTTCTGACCCTCAATTGGTGTCCGCGAGGCTAGCAACATTGGTGGTGTGTGTTATTGGCCACAATCTCAGCTTGGAGTACAGAACTTTGCCACGACATGGGAATGACCATCCAGTGGTGCGCCATTATCGGAGGATGGTCATGGAGAGAATGGTCATCTAGAGAATTGCCCTTCCATGCAAGGTCTGCGTCCGGACCACTGTCGAAGACCTAGTCAGTCGCTTAATTTGTTTGATTAAAAGCTGCAAGAGAAGGTGAAAAATCAAGGCTGCAGCAGCAAGCAGAGAAAATCTCTTTGGCTTGCTCACGGTGAAGTCAAAGACCGAAGAAAATGAGGAATAGAGGAGTCTTGAGGACAGACAGAGGTGGGTAAAAAAAAAAAAAAAACGGCTCACTCCAGTTCACACACACCGCTGGCTAAAGAATTTAGACAAAGTAGTCAGCGGATGGATAGATTGGATTTTGTTGTTGACTAAGTGAAGGAACTGATTGCTGACATCTGTTCCCTTCCCGCTCTGTTTCTCTACTGCCTGTGCCTAATCCCTGGCCTGTTCACTACTCCATTTCAATTTTTTGGTGTCTGTGTACTGCAGACTCAGAGATAGTACCATGAGTGACTGAATACCAGTTTTAGTTGGATTGAGTGTGGCGCTCACGAACCTGGTCTGCAAGACTGTAGTGCTGCTGCTTCAACTGTGCAGGTTCTTTCTGCTGGCAGGTAACAGGTTTCTGAGTGCGCGGTGTGAGTATACTGTTTTCATGGTGGCCTGGTTGCTAGTTCGTGCCACAGCTATAGCTTTGAGTTGATCTGGAGAGGCAGGGGTTGCAAGACAGTCTGTTCGCTTCTCAAAGAGTGTCGGTGCACATGGAGTCTGGCAGGTCTCTGACAAAATGGTTCATCCTCCCATCGACATCGCTACATCTCCTCTCTCTGGAGTCTGTGTCATCCATCTGTCTGACCTCACTCACTAGGCCTAGCCAGGCTGATTTGCTTAGTTAATCCCGGTCTGCTGGGCTGGCTGCTGCACTAAAGTGGATGTTAGCTACTGCACTGCCCTGGTCACTTGCCTGGTGTGGTGCCTCTTTTAGATAGTGTGGTGAGTGACAGTGTGTATATATCAGGTGTCATCGTTGTGACAGGACTCAGACTGCTGCTGACCACTGCGGGTAGGGTATGCAACTGCAGACAGTCCATAGACATCTCTGGGCAAACCAAATAGAAGGCCGAGTCAGTTGTGGTACTGGCCAGGTCTGGTCTGGTGGGGGGCTGTCGGCCTGGTGGGACTGATCAAGTGGCACTGGTAGTAGGACAAGTTCAACTTTTACGTAGGCAAGTAAATTCTAGACCACCACTTGCCTTGGGGCAAGTGTTAAAAAAAAATTTGATTTGCACACCCCTCGACCCCCATGCATTATTGTATATGTTTTACACTAGTACATTTCATCCTGCACAGCAGGGCTTTCATTACTGCTATACTGAAAGTGAATACAGAATACTTTACCAACTTTGTATTTATAATATAGCAGTCATAAAGAGACTCACTTGCAACCAGTGTTCCAAAATACAGGCACTGGCTAAAAGTTCCATTATAGGAATATCCAGTTTCAGGATGATGGAGCTCTACTGCACCACAGCTCATCTGCTGACAAAAGCAATGCAATTCTGGAGTATATCCCTCCACCCGTCCCCACCCGGGCAAGCCGAGCAGCATGGAGAATGGCAGATGAAGCAGGCAGGTCCAATGGGGTGCATGCACTCTGGGACTCTAGAGGGAGTTCAGGTGGCATAATAAGAGGGTATAAAGAGAACAATTGAAAAAAAAACAAAAAAAAACTAGGTCCAGTATCCCTGGTGGGTTCTGTGATTCTTAGCTCAAATACCTCTCCTCCACTGGGGCCTGGCTCCTACTGCTAGGATGCTCCAATCCACTCTGGCAAACTGAAATCCACCAATTTCAGCACTTCCCCAATCCGGCCATCCTGTTCACTATTCCCTAGCCAGCTCTTGGTCTCTTCTTTCTGTGCGGGAACATATTTTTATTGTGCACCTGAAACCAACTGTCAGAGAAAAGGCAATCAGTGAAATCCTTAACTTCCTACAGAAGTAACTATATGAATCCAGAGCTGACTGGATGGCCAGATTTCAAAGAGCAGCTTTATCTGCCTGTACCTTTCTATATTTGTGTTTCTAGGCCTTTTCTAGCAAATTAATGAAGGGGTCTACAAATGCAGTCTGTGAGGTCTCACTGTTACACCATACTGCATATACAGCACAAACTGTTTATTCTTGAAATACTACAGTCTGCACTGAATGGAAACAAACTGCTGAGCAGTGGATAACACGGTCATCTCTATGAGCTACTTTCAGAACTGCTGGCCAAGCTAAACCCATAAACCCAGATTTCCTTGGCTTTGCTCTCAAGGTCCCTATGATGTCATCAGAACCCCATCATAGGCAAACAGCCTTACTGTGCATGCACATGAATTATTCTCTCAATGTGGTGTTCACATGGCACCAAACCAATCAGGAGGATGGCTTTCCGTTGCCCAATTTATAGTGGTATGTAAGATATACATATGAATCCTTGCTGATCCCATCCAAAGTCCTTCACTGCACAAGGTGTTCTGAAGCAGTTCAGTGTGAGAAAAGAGTAGTAAATAAAGCAAAAGAGTTTGAAAGTCCTGTCTGTAAATACTCGTTTCAGCTACTGAATAAAATGAGCTTGCTAGTTTCAATTAACTGGGCTTCAAGTCCCGTTTTCACTTATAACTCTTTGCCAGTTCATAAATGAAAGCTTCTTGCTGTCCATTGAAATTTAATGCCTGAACAAAGAAAACTGCATGTGCTATAGGCATTTCAGGTTTTCAGTTCAGCACTAAGAACTCAAATGGTCACAATTATAGCACTGTAATTACTGCAATGTATATTACTAAACCCTTGCTATGTGTCTCTGTTGTAAAGCTCTCTTAAGGCTACTTACTGTATCTTGGCTCCCCATTACAGTGCTGCCCAGCTAACTCCACCTTACCGTATCATCAAAATGCCCGAATCCCAAGAATGGCCTCATAGAGAAGGTCTTGTCTATTCCTGTTAGTTGATCAGTCGCTTTGATTTATTAAATCGTAACTGTAAATGGTATAATAATGTATAGACATATCACCCCATAGAACTCAATGGATATGCGTGCAGCCTTCGCTTTGTGGCATCACGAAATGAGGCTGCGTGGCCAGCATGGTGGCGTGGTTTTGCATCGGGAAGCTGGTCTGTTTTTTTAGCGGCTCCAAAACTAAATTTATGGAGGATATAACTTTTAAAACTGGAGCATTATACAGAATGATTTCTGCAAACAACTCCTGGCCACGTCAGTTATGAATTATGCTGGGGGCAGTTATTAATTAATTAATTTTTTATTTATTTAAAATTGGTGACCGGAAAGGCACAAAGAGCCGAGGCTCGTTTCCAGGCGCAACCGGGTACAAACAGTACAATGTGGGAGGCAGAGAATACAAGCAATATCAAGTATCAGACGAATAGTACAGTGTAAGTACATTTCATAGAGTTAGGCTGTGAGGTTACACTTTTTGTTAGAACAGCCGAGTGGAAGAAAATCATGACATTTCATTTCTAAACAAACTGTTTTACAGTATATTACAAGTGCGTGTATAGACATATTTACAGTAGTGGTTGTCCAAAATGTGGACTAGCAGAGAAAGTATTTGGCGGGCGTTAAGCAGTATGAGCTGACATGTGGAGTTATAGTTTACCTGGAGTGGCCAGTGAGGGTAATACTAGGCCTGGGTAAGGAGGGTTGGTGCGCAGCTTCGGCGGGAGTGGGAGGAGAAGCCTGAGTAGCTGTTTAAAGGCTGATAGGGAGGGGCCTGGTGGAGGTTGGTGGGAGGTTGTTCCAGAGGATGGGAGCCGTGAGAAAGGCAGCTTGCCCAGAGGCAGAGAGGGGGCATGAGAGGTGGAAGAGCGTGCGTGTCTATGGCGCAGTGAGTAGCCTGGGGAGATGGCTTGAGGAGACAGGAGGAGAGGTGGGGGAAGGGCCAAGCTAATGTTTAGCTATGGGTGAAAGCTGTGGACGGTCCGCCTATCGAGAGTGGCATCAGGGATAGAGTGGAGAATAGTAGGCAGTGATGAGTGAGTGGGGGAGGAGGCAGTGGCGAAATGAATGAAGAAGTTGAGCAGGACGTCGAGTTTTGAAAGGGAGGAGGAAGGGCTATTGCCATAAATGGCGTTCGCATTGTACAGAGCTGGTAGGATGGTTTTCGTATGAGTTCACTCCGAGAAGGGAGGAAGGCTGGCTTTGTGGCGAAAAGAGGATGGCAAGTTTGGGCCAGAGTTTGGTGCAGATGGGCGTCGACATGGGTGGAGAAGTTCTGGTTTGTATCCAGCCAGACTCCAGGTACTTGAAAGTGGGTACAGACTGAGGGGTACTTAGGTCAAGGTGGAGATCGGAGGGGGCAGGTAGGGAGGCGAGCTTTGTCTCGTGCGAATACCATGGAGACCGTTTTCTTTGCATTGAATTTTAGCTGGTTTTTCAGGAGCCAGGCTTGTACTCGGTTGAAATCACTTTGGAGGATTAGGTGAACACTGTCATGAGAGGGGCCTGAGGCAAGATAATGGTGTCATCAGTGTATAGGTGCACATCGGAGAGAGACAGGCTGAGGGAGGTCATTTATGAATAGGGAGAAGAGGATGGGGCCAAGGATGGAGCCTTGGAGGAACGAGAGGAAGGGTCGAGGGTGGAAAGGGTGTTGCCTATTTGTACTTGCTGCTTCCTATTTGGAGGTAGGAGTGGAACCAGTTTATGGCCGGTTGGGCAAGGCGAAGGAGCTCAATCTGCCTAGCAGTAAAGGGTGGGAGACCAAATCAAAGGCTTTTGCCAGGTCAATGAAGATGGCAGTAGTGGTTTGCCTGTTGTCCATGGCGGAGAGAATGGAGGCGGTTACATGTAATAAAGCGGTGGTAGTAGAATGAGATTTTCTGAAACCTAATTGAAAAGGGAGAGGAGCTATTTGTTGAGAGAAAGGGACAATTTAGATAGCAGAGGATTCTTGGATTTTGGCGAGGAGGAGGACAGAGATGGGTCTGTAATTTCCGGGAGAGGGGTCATCACCTTTATGGAGAGGTAGGATTTTGGCAAGTTTGCAAGCGGAGGGATCGTGGCTGTGGTGATCCGAGATGTTTAGTATATATGCTAGAGGTGCGACTATGGCTGATGCAGAGAAGCCTGGGATGCAAGCCGTCTAGGCTGGATTTGAACTGGTTCAGAGAGGTGAGAGTAGTGTAGACTTTCAGGGTGTGAATGGTGGAAAGTGGAAACCATGGTATGAGGGTGGGGATTTGTGGAGGAGGTTGGATGAGGGGTGAGTCAGGCAGAGCGCAGGAGATGAAGAATGAGTTGAAAAGTTCAGATACAATGGCAGAATCGGAGGCTATTTTGCTGTCAATGTCGAGGCTAGGACTGGCTTGCTTGGTGGGTGGGTCGATGACAGAGTTTATCACCTTCCAGAAGGGCCCAGGAGGCTTAGTGAAGGGTAATCTAAGCCTTGAAATAATGGGCCTTAGATTGTCGATTGATTTGGTGCAGTTGTTTCTGAGAATTTTGTATGATAGGAGGTCACAGGAGGCGAGAGAGGTTTTGTATCGCCTCCAGGCCTTGTCTCTGATGTGACACAAGGTGATGAGGTCGGCTGTGATACAGGGGTGGTGATATTTTCTAACTCTGGCTTTCCTGAGAGGGCGTGGCAGTCCATATACTTAGAAAGATACTGCAGAAGTGGGTGAGAGGTGGTGTTGGCGTCGTGGGAAGCAAAGACTGGGAGTCAGTCTGCATTTGACAGGTCGTGTTGTAGGCGGATTCATCGAGGAGGTGTAGGGGCGGGTTACGATGAATTTGGGACCGGATGCAGTGAATGGATTTATGGATACAGTAGGTTATGCAGTGGTCGCTAAGGGCATCGGAAAGGATACCTGAGGCAGTGATCCTATGGGGGTGGGTGGTTAAAATCCAGTCAAGAAGAGTGTGTTTTGTGATCGGTGATTTAGTGGGTGGGTTCCAGGATTAGCTGGGAGAGATTTAGGGTTTCGATCCTCTGGTTTGCTGGAGGAGGAGAGCCAGTCTAGGTTGAAATCGCCTAGCAGAATGAGTTCGCCATTTGAGGTTGTCAAAGAGATGGTGGAGATGGCCGTGATGAGGGAGTCGGGTGAAGGCTTAGGAGGGTATACAGAACACCTATGTAAAGGGCGTGGATAAGGGAAGGATAGGTGAGCGACTAAGGATTCATGGGAGGATGGACGGATTCTTTGAAAGTAACAGTGCACTTAATGGAGTGTCTGATGTACAGCACTACCCCCGCCTAGCTTACCACGGTCCTGCTGGAACAAGATATAGTTTGGGTGACGAGTGAGGGTTGGAGATTTTGGCGGAGAGCCAAGTCTCCGTGATATGAAGTATGTCCGGTTGATTCTGTTCTGACCAGACAGAGAGGCATCTAGTTTGGGAGAAGGCTCTAGCATTTATGTGGAATATCTGGAGGCCCTTTAGGACTGAGTTAGGTGAGAAACTGAGTTGGGGTGCAGGTGTCACTAAGGTTCGCTTTGTTGCTGTGGGGCCAGGGTCAGGATGTATATCACCTGCCAGGAGTAGGAGTAGCAGGGAAGTGAGAGGGGTAGACTGCTTGTGTCTGCTATTTGTGTGCCTTGGTGGAGCCCATAATTTAGGCACGGAGAAAGGCCTCTAGGTTTAGCAGGTGTGAGTGAAACAGTGAAGGGTGAATGGTTGGGGAAAGTTGAGGGGGTGAGGAAGGAGGATTCGATGCAAGGGAGGAAGGATTGTGGGTTGAAATGAGGATGTGTCAGGGAGAGTGTGGAGGGGTATCTCAGGGGAGGGTTGGTGCAGAGGGGAGGGTAGATGAAGGGAGGATGAGATGGGGTGGTGGTGTCGGAGAGCTTAATATACTAAGAAGCTCTCTTTAAGCCTCAGTGGCTAGATTCCTACTTTAGCAATAACATCAATAGATTTGCTTACCAGCTTCTTACACAATACAACACCATGGGCTCAATTCTGAGCCAGAAGACCAGTGCTGAATCCCAAAATGGGAATTACAGGTGCTCAGGGAATGAGGCGGAGGAATTTTAAATTTTAAAAGTTCCAACAGAGTAATCCTGAATGTTTGAGGTTGGAGAAAGAGAGGAGAGACACTGCACACAACCTATTAAAGAGGGAAATGAGATAATTTACAGGCATTGGCACTGAGGAGTATTTATGAGAAAATGGATTTCACTCCATACTTAGAAGAATGGTTAAATATCGAATATCCAGATTCATATGCTCTGATATGCTCAAAATCCAACACAGCTACAGCTATAAATAGATGTAATGATGAATATATTAAGGATCAGTACACGGGTGAGGGGAGGAGAGCATAACTGCAGACATGGACCTAGATATATACAGCAGCTATTCAGAGCAAATAGAAATGAAAAATGTACGATATGTATAATATTATGAAATCATCGTATCCCTGTTTTTTTTTTTTCTTCTTCCACAGAATCGCAGTGGTATTTTTGTATATGGTGATGGATTTTGATTTACAGATTCACACACAAGAAAAATCAGTTTAGGCCGCCCCAAGGCCCATCGCAATGTGCTGCACTTCTGCACAGATGACCTGGGTTCAGAGTACAACTGGGTTGCTGTGTCAGGGAGGAGCCAGGATGATGTACAGTAGCTGCCACTAGGCAATGCATTTCAGACTGAGGGGTTCTGGTGCTACAGAGATCCCTATGGCTCTCTCAAGGAGCTTGCCTCTTGCTGTGGAGATACTGTGACACTGAGGTCGATGGAGGCATGGCTCATGTCACTGGAATGGAGGTGGACTTAGGAGAAAACCAGGAAAGAAAAACACTCCTGCCTTCTCCATGAAGGCTCATGTACAGCCTAAACAGGGCATATCCTGGATCACAGGGTATATCCCTGAAAGGACATTGTGCGTGTGTGTGTGATAAACTGTTGACAAAAAAAAAATAGAATAAGATTTCACCATACCTGACAATACAACAAGTTTCAGACTAGACTGTGGTAATTATGGTAATATCCTGTTTAGGACTTAAATGTACAGTACTGTACACCACTGAAACGGAACCACATAGCATAGGGTAGAAACTGTGCTGTCAAAAATGTATATGTGGTAAGTGATACTGTGGGAGGATAAACTTTTAAATGAGTACAATAAAAGCCACGTGAAGGACCTGTGAGGAAGCGCTGGTGAGCTCTGCCAGAGGGCTATTCTTTGTGAGGTACTGGTGTAGTTGTTTTAAAATAAAATGCCATCACAATTTACACACTAACATATTGTTGTCTATCCTGTTTGGAGAACTGGTTCATGAAATGACTAAGGCAACTATGCATATAGCACCGCTGGGCCATTCACAAACATTCAGCGGCCCTGCTGTCCCTGCAACATGCCACTCGACACTTCCCCATGTTACTGCTAACAGTGGCACAACTGGCAACCAGGCAGGCATATCTTTGGATCAGTGCCCAAGGGGGCACCATAGAAACATAGAATTTGACAGCAGATAAGGACCACAGCACTCAGTCTGCCCATTTCCTACCTAATGGATAAGGTGCAGATCCTAGTTAACCAACAGCTACTTCTTTCTACCCCTACCCCTAGAATTGCCTTATCTCTAGGGATTATGCTGCCGTGGGGAGAAGATGGAAAAAGCACTCCTGGATTGTCAGGGGCTGGGTGTATAGTACAATATTTTATTTTATGATCACCATGTTAGAGCTTGCCTTTCATGAACTGCAGTTGATGCCCCCAGTGTCAAGGGGTCAGTGAGCAGTTTCTGGTTCATTCTAGTTCATCTCCTTAGTCAAAAGAAAGTGGTAAAAATGGATGACCAAATACAGCCGACAATACCGACAAAAGCGTGGGGCAACCATATTTAATGGGCCCCTCTTTCAATTATCCGAAATCTTAAAAATGGTACAGCAGACTCAGAAAAAGGGGAAGGGACATATTACAAAACAGGATAACAAGCACTTTCTATAATGTAATAAAAGATGCTTCTATATTTTATGACTGCT
Organism: Neoceratodus forsteri; assembly: GCA_016271365.2. Lineage (NCBI taxonomy): Eukaryota > Metazoa > Chordata > Ceratodontiformes > Ceratodontidae > Neoceratodus > Neoceratodus forsteri. Next base: position 1,207,379,129 of record CM057456.1, read on the forward strand.
ATATTTGGCAGTATTAGATCTTAAAATGGCATTCAGTAATGGTATATCAAAAATAGTCTTATATGTCTAGGTGTTCTCTAGCTGCTACGTGGCAACCAACCAACAAATGCTTCTTTCCAAGATAAGGCAGCAGGCAGGCTCATAGGATTAACGCAATGTTTCAAAAATGTAAACTGAAAACATTCTGTGGCTAACCACTGCTAAAACTTTTGATGATTTGCTATGCTGTTTCATTTGGATGAGAGAGTTAGTTATACTAGCAAAGGCAAAATCATGGACAAAAGAAACAAAACTGGTGTGTGGACAATACCTTGGCATACATAATTTGGCAGTCACATTTTAGAGTCATGGACTAAAATATAGGGTGGACATGTTAGTTTTAGTAAGTCCTTTATTTACAGTTCAGGAGCCAATATGTAAACATGACAAGGTTCTTTAAATCAGCAGCCCACACTAGGGCTGTTTTAGATATTTATATTACTGAAATGTACAAACTCACCTCCCTCCATCTGGGTAGTAGTCAGCTTTTTTCTTTTAACTACAGGACAGTTAGCACTAGCGCTCCACCCAATGCAGCGCTAGTACCAATTTGCATTTCAAGTGCAAAAGATTTTTTTTTAACTACTGTTTACTGCAGTGTAGTAGACTGTACCAAACTAACTGCAAATCCCAGAATCTCCTGCAGCTGACATAAGAAGGGGCTGCAGCAGTGGAGTCAACTCTCACTGGGCTAAGTACAATTACAGAGGGCAGTACTAGCCCAGGAAACTAGCAGGACCGCAAATGTCTGATTGGACCTTATAAAGATCAAGCATGCACTGCAGCAATGGCATCTCCCAGAGCTGCAGCCTTCCTCTGATGTCAGGTGCACGGATTCTGGGATTTGTAGTCACAAAAAATGTCAGCTTGCAAGTCAGCAGAATCAATTTAATAGTTTCCTATACTGCAGTGCAGACTGTTCCCCTGTAAGTTAAAATGTATAAACTCATGCAGCTTATATAAAAAGCAAATGCTTTACATATGATCACAAAATATAGTACAAATGAAATCGGTTCTCACACATTTACACATTTCCTCTTTTGTTTTCTTCCATTGGACCCAAGGCAGAACATATTGCCCACCGTCTGTTATATGTCACTCTATCACTCCTGACCATGATGACTGCACTGCAGATAGAACTGCAGTAAAGTCATCAACCAGTCAACCACTACTAGTCTGTCTACAACAAGTGTGAACAAGATCTAGAATGATTGTAGGAGGCAAAAAAAAAAAAGTAAAGAAAATGTTCTACCTTAAATCAAAGGAGGCCAGACTGTTGAGGGCTACTGCTCATGTTGTCAGCAACCCACGATTGGGAATGGGCTTGGGTCACTGGGGGCTGCCTGGGGAGGAGAAGTGAGCATCCCAGGAACAGCTCTCCTCCATTGGGTGGGGGTGGATACAGCATCCCACTGCTAAACTGTCACCTTGGAGGCCAGGAGGTAGTACAAGCAAGTGCTCCACTGCAGGAAAGGCCTACTAGACACCATACAGACCATTGCACATGTGTGTCACTGCACAATAGGGAGAAAACCTGAGGAAAAATGGCCTCAGCCTGACACGGCACCCTCCACAGGGCAAAGCACGACTGACATGGTAGGCAACCCACCGCCACATGTGCTACTGGGCAAGTGGTGGACAACAGGTAATTCCTTGAAGTGGTCAGTGATGGAGTGGGGGGCACCAAAGGACCAAGGTTTGGAGGCGAGAAACAAACAGGGAGATAAAATGTTTTAATTGTTAAAAACTGTCAGACAGGGAGAGAGAGAAGTTTAAGCTTTCCAAGTATGTTAATATTCAACGAAAGCCCTACTATGGAGAGTTGTTTAACATTGCTACTTGGATAGATGATACCAGAATCGGGATTTACATTTGAGTGTATGCTTCTACCTGTAAAATCTCCAGTACATCTTCAAGACAATTAAAGAAGACTAGAATGGAATAAGGAGGTAGTATAGTCCAATATTTAAAGTATAAGCCTGTGAACCAGGAGACCAGGGCTGAAATCTCACCTTAGCCACTTACTACAGGTACCAACCTCCCTGGCTCAAGTTTCTCCTGTTGTAACATTACAAAGAAGCAGAGACCCTCTGAATAAAATGATGCTGCACCCCAACTGAGCCATCCTTGTGTTAATACACTGTAAAACCATGAAACAGAACTGAATGTGGTTTTAAATAGGAATTATTAATACACAGTGCATCTCAGATTGCTTTGTATACCAATGAAAGAAGCAGTGAGTGCAGAGACTGTTTGCATAAACGTGACAGCAGCTATTAGTCATTAAGCACACAAAGTTCTAAGTCCATCTGAATGGTTTTATTGAGCGGGGAATGCTGACCATGACACTGGGGTTTATTCTTTCCTCTTTCTGGAAAGTGTCATGGGATGGCTAACCTTTACCTGGACAACCACAAGAGAATGGCAGCAGCTGTTTAACATTTCATCAGTACAATAATAATAATAAATAATAATAATATGCTTCATTAAGCACAATTCTAGAAATCAAAGCGCAGTACATGCTGTAATTAAAAGCATCATAAAACAGGACAACACAGCTTAAAATTTACAATATAATTCAAATAAATCAGTTAAAATTCTCACTAAATACTATATGCTAAATGCTTGCTTAAACAAATATGTATTTAGGCCTGCTTTAAAGCTCTCCACGGTCGCTTTCTCTAATCTGATGAGGAAAAGAGTTTCACAGGGTCTGGGCATCAAACATAAAGCCTGGGCTCCAGATGTTTTCAGCCACCAGGGAACCTCTAACAACCCCTTGTCAGTAGAGTGGAGAGGACGACCAGGGCTGTAGGAATCAGGAACTCTTGCAAACAGCTCGACCCAGTCCGTGCAGGGCTTTATGAGGTCAGAAGTCCAACTTTGAAGGTGATCTGCCACTGTACAGGCAGCCAGTGCAGTTATTGCAGCATGGGAGTAATATGACTCAAATGAGAAGTCCCAGTCAACAACCATGCCACAGCATTCTGCACCAGCTGCAAGTGATGGATATCAACCCTGGAAGCCCCAGGTAGAGGGAGTTGCAGTAGTCCAGGCGTGAAGTCACACAGGCGTGGATCAAAGTAGGCAGGTCTCCGGATGGAACAAGGTGCCTAATTCTGGTGATGTTCCTAAGATGATAAAGGAAGACTTGATGACTCACCGACACCTGCGAACACAGTGTCAGTCCATCATCAAGAACCACCCCCAGATCATAAACCCGCTTCAGAGGATGACAGCTGTGCACCCTCAAGCCAAAGACCAGAGGGTGAACCCACTACCGACCTCTCTATCCGGCGACCGGATTCACCACTAACACCTCAGTCTTCCTGGAATTCAATTTCATCCAGTCATGGATTTCTGCTAGGCAGCTGTTAAACATAGAGCCAGCTATCCTGGTCAGGTGCAAAGACATACAGAGCTGTGTATCATCAGCAAAGCAGTGAAACCTTAGTCCATATTGTCTTACAATGTCTCCGAGGCAGCATGTACATCAGAACAACATAGGGGACAGCACCGAGCCCTAAGGGACCCTGCACGGCAGAGAGATGGATCAGAGGAAAAAAATGACACCACCCTCTGAGATCTGCCAGTGAGGAAGGATTGAAACCATCTGAGAACTGGACCAGCTAGGCTACAGATAACCCTCAGGAGCTCAAGCAGTATCCCATGGTCCACAGTGTTAAATGCTGAGGAGAGATCAAGAAGCATCAAGATGGAATGGCACTTCTGATCTCTCGCCATCAAGAGATCGCTGAGCACCGAACCAGAGCGGTCCCAGTACTATGTCTTTTCCAGAAACTAGACTGGAGAGGATCGTAGACATTGTGGATGGTAAGATGGTTCTCTAGTTGCAGCAACTACTTTCTCAATCACCTTCCCAACAAAGGGAAGGTTACAGATTGGTTTGTAGTTAGCAAAGCAGTTAGGGTCCAAAGTAGCTTTCTTAAGGCGGTGTCACCACTGTCTCTTTCAGGGAGCAGAAACTCACCCGACTCTAAGGAGCACCACACAATCTTTGCAAGGACTGGGCCAATGGACTCAATATACCCCAATAATAGGCGTGTTGAGCCCAGATCCAAACTACAGCATGGCACCAGCAACAATGCAATACTCTACAGAACCACAATACTGTGTGAGTTTGGATATAACCCAATGTCACCAGCATGAGAGTTGTACTAATGACATTATGACCCCCAAAAAAAAATTCTTCCAAATGAACCAAACTGACAGCAAAGATTTTACCTCCAGCTCTAACTCCACCACTCATGAAAAGTGCAGTTAGTTAAGAACTTACCATAACAGTAGATCTTAGAGAAGCTCTTGCAGTAGGTATTCACATATAGGACAGCCCCCAGGCATCAGGACCCCAGGAAAAATTTCTAGCTAGCAGTCTCTGGTGGGGACCGCCCCATCAGGTGAAAACCGACTTCATCGGCGTCAGTATAAAGGGCAGTCCCCCACGCCCGCCTTCCAATTCTTTCTGCCAAGGGCCAAAGAGGCAAGACAAGAGAGAGGATATTCCCCCATGGAAATGGAGCCAAAGAAGCTTAGGAGGACGGGTGTGAGAAGGCAATACCTACTGCAAGAGCCTCTCTCGAAGATCTACTATTACGGTAAGTTCTAACATAACTGTACTATCTTACTTGAGAGGGCTCTTGCAGTAGGCATTCATCATATACGACTGAGTCCCAAGCAGTCTGGAACAAGGAAAAGCACGCGAGGAGGAAAACTATCCATAGCATGGAACCTCCAGCTGAACGGGTCTTATGAAAGAAGACCTTGAAGTACAGCCAGCCCAAAGCCTGCTCTATGGCGAGAGGCAATGTCCAAACTGTAGTGTTCGTAAGGTATGGACAGAAGTCAAGTTGCCATGCAGATGACTGCCGCTGACACATTCTTGAACAAGCACGCAGAGGCAGCTGTGCCTCTGGTGGAGTGACCTCTGACTTGACCGGCAGGAACTTTGTACTTGTCATAACAGAAAGTGATATAATGAGACAACCATTTTGATAGGCATTGCCTAGAAACAACACTGCCTTCTCTTTTAAGAGCAAAGAGACAAACAGCTGATCGGTTTTCCTGAGATCCTTAGTACTAGTGGTGTAGTATCTCAGTATTCTGTGAACATCCAAAGTATGCAAGAGGTACTCCCTTGATTGGAGTGTTGCAGAAAGAAAGTGGGTAGCTCAATGGATTGATTCAGCGTGGATTCAGCCATCACCTCAGGGAGAAACTTAGGAGTTGGTGCGTAGAGCCACACGTTCCTTGTGGAAAATCAAGTAAGGATTTTACACATCAGTGTCTGCAGCTTGAAATGCATTGAGCAGAAGTAATGGCCACGAGGAAGAGTGTCTTCCAAGAAAGGAACTTTAAATCTGCTGTAGCTGCTGACTCGAAGGGAGCAGGGTAAGCAGCCTGTCCCCCAAGATGGTGGGGACTGGTTCTACCGCCACCTTTGACAGAAGGGAGGTTATTTCATCTAGTACCAGAAGATGATGTTGCAGTTAGTAAGACAATCGTGGAGGTGGTCTTTGGGGTGGTTTCTGAAGAAACTCGATTGAATGTCCTGCGAAATCAACTGAAGCACCAACATCTGATGTTATCCTCTCCCAGCCCGGCAGATGGAAGGAGAATCTCCCCTACTGATTCCTCTGGGGATTCCAGAGGCAGTGGGAGGCGGGAGTCAGGAGGGTGGGGCAGCGCAGCAGCCAAGGCTCCCACGGCCTTTTGCTAGGGGAGGCTTGGTTGCTGGAGGAGCCCGACGCGTGTTGGTCCGGCTTGCCCTGTGGTTTTGGACGGTTACGCTTCACAAAGGGATGCCGCTGCCCTTGAGGGAGCCTGTACATGGAATCAACAGACTTGAGCGCAGTGCCCTTCTTCTGCAGGTCGGTAATGATGTCCTGACATCACCCCTAACAGTACCGCACCCTGGATAGCGGATTGCACTTCAGGGACCAAATCTGACACATGGAGCCAAGCATGATGCCATAAGCCTACAGAGAAAGCTGAGCTTCTTCCGCAGAGTCCAGTGAGTTGTAAGTGACACGGAGCATGTGCCTACTGGCTGAATGAGCAGAATGGACAAGGTCTGCCACTTCCTGTTTAGTCTGAGACTCAGGAAGGAGTCCAATTTGATTCCACCTGACTGAGGATAGTCTTCTGAAAGTCCCCATATGTGCCACATAGTTCAGGGCCCAATACCAGGGTAGAAGAGGAATAAATCTTCCGTATTGGTCCAGAAGTTATGACTTCGTCAGGTGTGACGAGCTGAGGTGTCGTATTAGCGGAATGACGTGGCGGTAGCCAATAGGCGAATCCGCCTTGGGGTGTAGATTCAAAAAATCTATACCCTTGGGAGCCTAATATAGCCGATCTGCCTTCCTCGGAAGGGGGCTAGCGAAGGTGGTTTCCAAATAGTGGAAACAAGGTCCCATGAGGCCTCTATCCAGGGTGGAATCAGTGTGGGAGCCGTCTCGGGCAGATCCAAGTGAGCAGCAAGCTTCTTATGCTGCGGGTCTGGCTCAAGTGATTACCACTGATGAACTTCCTCAATTTTCCTCAGTAACTCCAGAAAGAGGGATCCTCCAGAGGAGACTTCAGAGAGTCCTTGGCCTGGGCGGTCTAGAGTACAGGGCTCATCATCAGGATCACAGTGTCCACCTGAGACCGAATCAGGCGTGATGCGACATAGAAGAGGAAGACTCCTCCCTGCATGGGGGAACAACCCCATTGGGAAGTTCCTGGGGCATGTGTCCTCCACCCCAGGTGCCAGAGGCCCCTCTGGTGTCGGGTAAGGGAGGAAGTCTCCTGTCTCCGACGTGAGGGATCCTGCAAAGGGTCCAGCATCGGTAGATGACTTTCTAGCTCTGTGGTGAGTTGACCCTTGGCCTCAGCCCACCATGAGATCAGAGTCTCCTTCAAGTCCCCGGTGGCTGGGGCATGGGCAGCGGAGGAGAAGGAGGGGGATACGGATACTGAGGATATCCATAATAGGAGTATCCATAACCCGACGGCGGGAAACCCAGCATCAGGTATTGAGGCACCAAGTACTGCTGCGCCGGATACTGCAGCGCTGGGTAATGAGGGGCCGGATACTGTGGAGCCGGGTATGGAGGCACCAGGTATTAAGGTGCCATATACCCAGGAGCCAGGGACTCTGAGGAACGGAGGGACCTGGCAGAGGCCCAGCTGGCAGGCGAGGCACAGGGAAGGCTGACCCCGGGTGTCTGGCCCAGCGTGAGCAACCTCCAGTAAGGGGATGTCGGCTGGCATCTGGTCCCAAAGGAGGGGCCCTGACGGCAGCATGTCAAGGTCTTCTGCAACGACCTGGGAGGGAGGAACAGAGTCCCGGGGTCAGCAGAGGGCACAGAGACCTCAGAGGGCAACACAATGTGCTGCAGAGAACTTGGAGCATCGGATCTATCAAGGGGTCGGCGCAGACTCCTTAGCTGGGCGGGCATTGGTGGGGCCGACGTCCGTTTATTGGCCAGATCCGGGGCGGGTGTCGGAGGAGCCAACATCCAACTTATCAGATCCCTTGCCAGAGGAAGGTCGCGCTGGAGATGCAGCCTTGTTGGGCGAGTATGGCTGGGCGCCCTCCTGGAAGGAGCAAGCAGCTAGCAGCCTTGTCCGGGCGGTGTTGGTGGAACCCGGCGTCAGACTTAGCAGACCGCTCAAACCCGAGGACCGTGTGGTGGAAACGGCCCTCTCGGGAACGGAGGCCTCCTTTTCCCGGGAGGCTCCAAGGGCTAGAGCGTGAGCCAGGCAGGAGAAGCGACACCTTCTTGGTTACCACCAAGACGGTCGCCGTGGAGTGATTCCTCAGAGGGATGTTACCTTCAGTGCCGTGACTCCAGCCGGAGCTGCGGTAGCCGTGGAAGCAGATTCCTGATCCTGATGTTTCTCCTTGTCCCGCTTTTTTCAGGACCTTCGGGAAGTGAATGCCTGCCTTAACTTCTTCAGCTCCTTCTCCATGGATGCCATCTTTTCTTTAGAGTATGGGCTTCAAGGGACTGCTGCCTTCTTTCTAGGTAGCAGAGTTGAATTGTTGGCAGTGCTGGCACTTCTCCATGGGGCGGTCTGAGCCCAGACAGAAGAGGCACAAGGAATGGCCGTCCTTATGTGGCAGTTGACAGCCGCAAGAGTCGCACTTATGCTTATGCGATTCAAAGGGCATCAGGGATGACATACATGGCTAATCGAGCAATTAGTCGAAAAAGATAAAAAATAGGGTCGAAAAGTTTGAAAACTAGACCAAGAATTACTCACGAGCGTTGAACTCACCACAAGAAACTTTGACAAGTCTGGGAAAGAACTGGAAGAGGGCATGGGAGACCGCCTTTAAACTGACGCCGCATGATGTCAGTCAACTGATGGGAGCAGTCCCCAGCCAGAGACTGCCAGCTAGAAATTTTTCCGTGGGGTCCTAACACCTGGCAGATCAGTTCTATATATGAATACCTACTGCAAGCCCTCTCAAAGTAAAATGTATTGTTGCAGAGTATGTAACAACTTCAATGATATTTAACAAACTGCTTAAACATACACATATTTTTTAAATATTCTTAAATGGGAACTCATTGTAAATCAGTGCAGGCTCCATGGTGTTTTTCCTTGTGCATTTAATAACGCATTTACTATTGCTATACTACTACTACTACTTCTACTACACTGGTGTACTACTTAGTGAACTTAGTACAACCTAGTTCTTCATTTGAGCCAAATGACTGACAGCCACCCTGTGGTAAATCTGTACTACTACTTCCACAAATGCACTAGCATGGATTTGTCTACCTTGGCTGGTTTATGTATGCAGGAAATGAGCCTCTGAGAAGATTCAGGTGAAAGAGTAGTAAGACAACATAAAAGAAAAGCTCTAGCGAGAGAAGTGGGGATGTAAACACGAGCACAAGGCAGTCCCCTACTGGGTCAGGCCTAGTAACAGTATGGAACTCAAAACAGGCAGGAATACAGAAAGGTAAAGTAGAGTTCAATTATCAGGTTCATTTCTGAGATCCAAGGTGCTTTAAAGTGTACAAGCAACACATACATAAAAAAGTTAAATATTACTGTACATTTAGCCTCTGATTAAAGCTTTCTAGCATATTGACTAAATGTTAATTGTATGGTAGTGCATTCAAATGAACACTGGCTGCTACTGTGAATGCTCAGACTCCTGCTGTTTTCAGTTTAGACCTTAGTGCTGCCAGTTTCACTCCTTCAGAAAAGGAAACAGATTAGGACAGGACACAAGGACACACAATGTCGAGGGTAAAACGGCCCTAATCCATTCAGGGCTTTGTATGAATCAAAAACTTAAAGATGGTCGTCATCATAGGCAACCAGTAATACTGGTTGCCTATATAACGACAACCATCTTTAAGTTTATTAGTTCATGTAGGACAGGGTTTGCATGCTCCAACATCAAAGTGATTGTCAAAAGCTGAAGCACCATATTCTACACCATCTACCAGCCCTGGGCCCAACAATGCTGATAAGCCAACATAGTGTATAGTAACCCCTGGGCAGCTAAGGCTCCCGTGAGGTTCACGCACCTCTAACGGCTAGCACTAGCCAACCTGGAAACCACTTGCTGGCTGGAAGGTTTCAGGGAGTAGCCAGCTCCTGGTCAGTCATCGGTGTGGTTAGTTCAGTTTGAGAGGAGGATTTGAAGAGCTACAGCAAGCTACAGTGAACTTTAATGCACACCCGATGTGTGGGATGGTACATAAACCCTGAAGAAGCCCAAGGGGTTTATCAAAGTCTCCCACACCGAGGGTGTGCATCAAATTCCATTATACACTCCCCTCATGTACTGTCTTATGTAATTGCTGGGTACTGTTTTTGCCAGCTACTGTATTAAAAATGAAAGAGTAAAAACAAAGAAAAAAAATTATATGTCGGTGCTGTGTTTTCCCCATTACATTTACAAGGAGACACTATGGGAAGACAATTAGTGGCATAAATGGTACCATTTAGTTTGAAAAGTGATATTTGATTTGTCTAAAAATATTCTCGTGCAGTCAGCAGTGAGCTGGAGACCACGACTGTGTGAATACTCCGTGGGAAAACAGCAAGAATGAGAAGACGAATCGGGTATAAAAGACAGGTGAAACCTGTTAAAAGTAACAAGAAATCTTTAGAGAAAAGGGCTTTTAATAGTGATTTAAATTTCTTTAAAGTATACATTATTGTTATCTGTTTAGTTGGTGCTGCTCTGATATTTGGTTTCCACAGTGATAGCCTAATAATTAGCACAGTTCAGAGGTCAGGCATGGTTTCTATGGAGACAGACATCTGAAAACCTTATATCGTCTGCCGATGTTTTCTTTCATTGGTATAGTATTAGCGAGGTCTGTTGAGAAACAGTAAGGATAATGGAAGAGTTTATTTTATACTGATTCATGGCAGTTGTACCGTTTTCTTGATTTGACTGAGGACGCAAGCTGTGCATTGGAAAAGCTGGCGGTGTTAGCCGTTATAACCGTGGGTTATAACAGCAATTATAACCTGCTTTTCCAATGGAAAAAAACAGTACCAGTTATTACTAGAATTTAATTACTGGTCATCATTTTTATTTACTGATAACTGTGGTTTTATTTCTCCATTACAACCTCCCGTTGATATTTTCCGTACAGCAAGGAAGGTTGTAATCGGTCCCTGTCAATCGAGCTCCACTCCAAAAGCTCATTGGACCTTATTCTGTGTGTGGGCATGCCAAATATCTCAGCTAACCCAGTGGCTCCTTCCTCTGTGACCGAGCACCAGCACTCATCCTTGCCTGCCCTGAACCTCATATCAACACAGTGTACTTTTTAATATTTAAGCAATAAGGCGCGACAGGGTGTGTGTTATCGTGTAATAACGTCACTCCTGGAGTGGAGCCTCGTGCTTCAACCCACCCCAGGAGTGACGTTATTACACGTAACACACACACAGACACACTGGAGTGCCTTGTTGCTATTATACAATGGCTCGTTGTTATACAAAATAAAAAACATTCAAAAAAATGTTTTAGTAGATTTTAGTGTGGCAGTATATCTTTGTTTCTTAAGAAAAGATGTGCAAAGAATATCATCATCCATACAGTGATGTTATTGTGCAATTACATCACTGTCTCAGGCATACACTGACCAATCAGAGACCAGGATTCTTTCTTACCATTGTATAATTTTAAATATCTCTCACTCTTTCATCCTCCGTCCTACCATCAGAAATCTATCTGGTTGATCCTGCCCTTCGTAACCCTTGAGCGGGCTTCTGCACACAGCAGCGGTGTTACTATACCACTATGGACATAGCGTCCAACTTCACAAGGTAAAAGCGAAGGTGTCCAACACAAGCCTCTGTAATCCAAAATACATAAATATCACTAAAACCTCACAGAAGTGCTTAGCATTTATTATTTTTATAAAATGTCTTTCACTCTGTCTGCCCCAATTCAGCTCCCGGAGCATGAACTATAGTAGTCGGAGCCAATGGGAAGCTTGTTCAAGACAATCTCCCTGATACTTATTTGGGCACTGATACCCACAAAAATCAAGAAAAACAAATGTCTAAACTCAGGAGTCGTAGGCAGGTGTGTGTGTGTGTGTGTGTGTGTGTGTGTGTGTGTGTCCCTGTCAGAACTGCACTAACTTGCTTCTCACGAAAAATAAAATGATGACCAATAATTAAATAAAATAACATATGGGTGAGTGTGCGTAAAACCAGAATTTTACACGCCCAGTGGCACTGAAGGTTGAGGTGCTGGACGCCACCTCCACACCACGCCGCAACCAGTGTTCAGGAATGAGCACAGACCACCAGGGGTTCGGCAGGGAGGAGAAGGATCGAGTATCCAACAGCTACTCTCCTTCTCTGGGAGGAATCTGCAGACCTGCTGCGATACTGCCACCTGGGGAGCCCTAGTGGTAGGTGCAGAAGGCAGCACAGATCAGGGTGGAGCATCAGCCGACAGCCAGAGTGGAGGACACGTCTCATTGGCTCTCACTGCATGCTGATGCTCAGGGGTGGGACGAAAAACAGAAAATGCTCCCATGCTGGCGTCCAGTAGATGAGCCTCTGAGGAGGCAGCTCAGAGATTCCACACGCAGGTTGCACGCTCCATCAGTGTCTGAGGAAGTTCACGGGGACTCCACCACCCCAGCCGGGGGTTATCCGGAGGATCTAGGGTAATGAGCAGGGCACCAATATGTGCGGGCGATTCCTGGAAGGACTCGAGTGGGTCACCAATGAGGCCCTGAAGAGAGGGGCTGATGTGGGAAAGGTAGGAGCATAAACATAGAGTTAAAAAAAAATAGAATTTACACACACCTCGGTGTTGGATGCTTTATAAAACCTTTATGTAGCATCCCACACCTCAGGTGTGTAAAATTCTAGTATACTACCCACCCATATATTATTCTAGATATTATCCATCTATCTAAGCCAAAAGTGCAAAACAATGAACCTGGGACACAAACTCAGGCACTCAGCATGTGATTGGTGAAGGGGCCCAACAGTCACTAGGGAGGAAAGGGACCTTGGGGTTATCATATCTGAGCACCTGAGAAAACTCAAGGAGTGGTCAGTGGTATAGCAGCAGAGATTCAATGCAGAAAACTGCAAAATCATGCACTTAGGGCACAGAAACCCAGCGGCGGAGTACAAAACCGGTGGAGAGAAGTGACAGCCACCAAACAGGAAAGAGACTTGGGGATAATTATATCTGATGACCTAAAGGTAGCCAGGCAGTGTGACAATGCAGTTGGGAGGGCTAGTGGGATGCTAGGGTGCACAAGAAAGGGTATCATCAGCAGAAAGACAGCGGTGGCATTACCTTTGCTATATATTGCTGGGGAGGCCCCACCTAGAGTACTGTGCCCAGTACTGAAGACCACATCTCCGGAAGGACATAAACAGAGTGCAGACTGTCCAGAGGAGGGCAACTAAAATTACTTAGGGTCTGCAATCAGAAGCTCTACGAGGAGAAACTAAAGGACCTCAATATGTACACCTTGGAAGAGAAGGGAGACGTGGGATATCACAGAGACCTTTAAATACCTCACAGCAGTAAATAAGGCACAGGAGAGGAGTATTTTCCAGAAAACAAGATGTTCAAGAACAAGGGGCATGCAGTGAACCTGGAAGGAGGTAGATGCTGGAGAGATGTGAAGAAGTACTTCTTCACAGATAGGAGTGGTGGATACCTGAAACAGTTTTACTGCAGAGAGATGGAGGCAAAAACAGTGGTGAGGTTCAAGAATTCTTGGAGGCCGGGCCAGCTGAGGCACTTATTTCTTCTCTCTTCTGTTTGTAGGTGTCCCATAAATATGCACTCTGCACTCTTGTGATTGAAAGGGTGTTCAAGAATGCATGGGCTAGGCATAAGGAATCTTGGTAGAAAACATGGTTGGGGAGAAAGAGTCAGAGATCAAGTAGGTATCGGTGACACTGTGGGTAGGAAAATGGGCATACTGGGTGGGCCACACAGTACTTATATGCCATCAAATTCTATGTTTCACGGGGGGTGCAGAGCAGTGTGATAAAGCAGTGGTAAGGCCAGTGGAATGCTAGCATGCATAGGAGCAGCAGCTCAAGCAGAAGGTGGGAGGTGGTGTTGCCATTATATAAGCTCACTGGTGCAGCCACACCTAGAGCGCATAGAAACATATAGTACTGTCTTCATTTTTGAGACGGCACCTCAAAAGGACAAAATGTAGAGGCGGTCCCCACAGGAGGCAACTAAACTAGTGCATGGTTTGCACAAGAAGCCCTATGAAGAGAGACAGTCGGATCTCAACATGTACAACTCTGTATGAAAGGAGAGAGTAAAGGGATTTGATAAAACCTACAGGTGCCTATAAAGGTTGAGTAGGATACAGGTGAGGAGTCTCTTCCAAATGACAACAAGCACCAGGCCCAGGGGTATGCAATGAAGCAGGAGTGGGACTCAAGAGTGATGTGCAGAAATATTTCTTCACTGAAAGGGTAGTGGATGGTTGGAACAGATTGGAAGTGGTGGATGCTAGAACAGTGGGTTACTTCAAGCATGCATGGAATAAACAAAAGGATATATCAGGAGGCGGGAGGGTCATGAGACGACAAAGCTAGGATCTATGGAGACAGAACAGGTATAGAACATCTGGGCAGTATGGGTGGGCTAAGCAGTCCTTTTCTGCCATCAAATTCTGTTTCTACTTTTGTAAATCTCAGTAGGCCCATCCTGTTCTTAAACTTCTAAGAAATAAATAAATTCTCACAGGCCAGAAAAGTCGCACTTTTTCAGGCTATCCCTAATGGGATGGAGGTGGGATGAAAAACAGGTGGAAGTAATTATGGTGGTCACTACAGTTATGCTGCTGCACTCTCCTAGTTCATAGTTAAGGCACCGGGAGCTCTGGTTACCCCCATCCTCTTTGGTCTGGAAAGTTCCATTCCACTAAACCCACCCAGATGGTACTATATATGTCTGTTACAATACATGAGAGCAGGAGCACCAGAGCCTTTCTAAAAGTGGGGGGCCAAGGTTCGGGGTCAGGGGTAGATGTAAAAAAAAAGTGTCGGCCCCAGAAGCCCTGGGTTTTAGGTGCTCTGTGGTGAGATTTGGGGCTTTTATTGAAGATGAAACACATTTTTGTCACATCTTCCCTACCCTGACTCAGCCAAGAAAAATTATTCTTTCCCTGGAGTCAGGGTGTGGGAGACTCTGGCTAGCCTTAGACTCTGCAACTGGAATGGGGATTGTGCGACTGGCTGACAGAGGGAGGCTTTCTGCTACCATAAGCAGCCAGCTATTCAACAGAATGGTGAAGCACTCTCTACTCTGTGAGGTGTTTAGTTTGCCCAATGGCCTGATGGATTGATAGCCATAATATCATCCCCATTTAACCAATGTCAGTAACTGTGGTGGTAAGGTATATACCTTTGGACTGGAGTGGAGTCTGAGAGGTTAGGTTACTGGTACTCACCTCACCTCACCCTCTGCTCTGCCTTCAAATCATGAATAAATAAGCTTTTTCCAAACTGAATTCCAGTTAGGGAAGGAAGCTGGAACAAAACCAGGAAGCCAGCACTAGCAGAACAGTGAGCACAGTCAGCAGGAGGAGGAGGTGGTGGTCGGTCTAAAAAAAAAAAAAGTGCTGCACTGACTTTTTCTTTCAAATAAAATGTAATCAGTGGTATGGTGGAACCATGGAAACAACCAGGGAGGCCAGCAGAACAGTAAGCACAGTCAGCACAAGTAGTGTGGTAAACAAATTCAACATGACGACTCCATTTCCCCTGCCTGCCCCACACCCCACCACTGCTGGCCCACATCATGTCCATTAGCCAACCTACTACTCACCACCCACTGTTCAAACAGACTTCAGAAGACTTCAGTTGCTCCCTAAGTTTCCTCTTAATTTGACTGGCTGTGGCTAGAGCCTTCAGCTTAGCCTATCTCATCATCATCTCCAGACTAGTGAGCAGGATGGTTCATGGATGAGACTAGCAAAAATACGAAAACTCAGGACACCTACACCTACGGGCAGGGGCGACAGCTGAACCTTCTCACTGACCGACTGCAGCAGCAGCCGTGCTCCTGATCTGTTCCCTCCTGCACTCCACATGACGGTAGCGTGCACGGTCCTCCTCTTCATCGGCTCCAGCTCCACCCTCCGCTCCTCAGTCTTTTTGGTCTATAGTTGGTCCCTCTCTGCTGCCACCTGCCGGCTGCTGCACTGCGAGGCATAAGTTCACCAAGTCCAGACTCACATTTTGGCCAGAAAATGGCCTTTTGTTTAATTTTTTAACATACCTACAAACAAAAAAGTGAGGGGCACGGCCCCTCAGTTTTAAAAATAAGAGACATGCCCCCTGGCACCGCACCTATGCATGAAGGACATGGGTATCGGGGGTAAGTGCTGATCATTCCAGTGGGAATGGGATTCAGGGCTTGAGGATGGACTGAAAGTCTGACCCACTCATTAAGAAGGGTAAAATAACAAGCAAAATAAAATCCCCATTCACAGCAGCTGTTACACAAGATGAATCACTTCAGCTTAAAATATTTCCACATTTATGTAACATCTTCTAGTTTTTGTACTGTTTCTTTAGTTTAAACTGACAAAGGATCTGTACTCCTGAAACAAACTGCAGGCTGTATTTTGGCCATTTTGCCTAGGGGTGGAGGCTGGGGACATGTCTGTCCATAACGCCACAGAACATAAAATGTATGTATGTATCTTAAACAGCACAGAGACAACATCTAGAGTCTCAGTAGGGTTTAAAAGTCAGATTTCTTCCTCATCTTAATGCCACATATTTATCTGGACAGACTACACTTTTAAAACAGAGGACGTGTTCATCTCTTAAAGCAGAACTGCCCACAACTACAGAGCACAGAAACATGAGCAGGACAAGCATATACATGCACATGAATGCTATCTGAAAACAGATGCACAGAGCACATTTTGCACTGCAGGAAAAAGAAGTAAATGGAGAACACCCTTTCGCAATGTGCCTTTGACTAGAACATCATGAGGAAAGATGCTCAGACAAGTGCCTAGACCTCAGTGCATACCTAGACTAAATACCAACACTGCAGTGTACTACTGGGGTAGGGGGTGTTGGGCAGAGGTCATAACCTGGCATGCTTAGCCCTACAAACCCATCCTTAGTAACACAGACATGACAAAACACTTGACCTACTGTATACCTTCCAATTGGATGAGATCTCCTTGTTCCCCTTCCCAACTCACCTGTTTGTAACTGCTGTTTAGCAGCCTTTGTTTTCCTTCTTTCAGACACAGCTTGCCACACTCTGCACACTCTTCAGGTTATAACCATGTCATGGCATGGTCTTCTTTACTGTTTGCCTAGTATTTATTTGTAGCCATGCTGCAAATTGTCCTGTTATATAGAATTATAGGCCCATCTCAGTTTTATCAGCACTCCGTAAACCTCTGGAAAGGCTGGTACATGATTATAGACACACCAATTTGATAACAACATACTCTCACACTCGCGGGACAGTCCAGGTTCAGACCAAACACTCCACCAGCACAGCACTGCTGAGGTAACAAATGACCTGTCACTTGCAATGGATGATGGGTACACTACTGGTGCAGTCTTCTTCAACTTCATGAAGGTGTTTGACATTTCAGTCATGACATACTATTCTATAAGTTATGACACATAGGGTCAACTCACAGCACAGTCTTCTGGTTTAAAGGCTACTCGACGGACAAGTTCAAAGTAGTGAAAATCAACAGTTCCTTCTCTCATTAAGCACTCAAGCTAGGGGTCCTTCAAGGCTCCATTTGGGGACCTTACTTTTCAGCCTGTTACTCAACAACCTTCCAAACATCAACGAAGATGCAGATGCCTGAATGAACCTCTAGGCTGATGACACAAACATCAACACTGTAAGGCCAAGACCATAACAGTGCTCAATATCTCCTTGCAGTCAATATTTGACAAGGCTCAGGACTGAATGCAAAAGAAAAAACAGATTGCTAATAAACTTCACCAAACCAAGACAATGCTTTTCACCAGCAAAACCATCACTTAACGATTCACAATTCAACACACTTGCTGCAGTATCTCTCTAAAAATGTCACAACCTTCAACTACCTTGTTGTCTGACTAAACCAGAAGTGACATCTGATGACCAAATTACAAGAGCTGTAAAGAAGCGTGCACCTGGACTACCATATCACAACAGTAAACTGCCTCGATTGCAACACTAAAAACCGATACTCCACTAATTGTGTCTACCAGCAACAGGATACAGAAGCAAAGTTTACAGGTAACCAAATCCCACCATACTGCACAGAGCTAATGTAGAATTCAACTGCATGAATAGATTTGTCCTTGGTTCCGACAGAATGATTCATTACTGCATGGTATACAACAATTTAGGCATTCTCCACCTGGCAAGAGAGAGATCAAACAGATAAGCAGGATAGAAACCATGGACCTAAGCAACTTGTTTACCATGGCCAACACACCATATCAAGTCAGGTCTTTCTGTCAGGTACTTACTCAGCATTCCCAGAAAACATCAAACTACTGAAGATAAAGGTTTCACTGTGGCTTTACTGAACAGTTGGAAGGACTCAAGATAATACAAAGCCTCCTGAACCATCAGAACCTTTAAAAGTGCCATTTCACGACTACTCATAAGCGCCTGGAACCAGGGGCCAGAGGCCATGGCCCCCACAATAAAACTGAAGGGACCATGCCCCCCTCACTTTTTGTTTTGTAGATATGTTAAAAAAAAATGCCATTTTCTGGCCAAAATATGAGTCTGGACTTGGTGAACTTATGCGTCACAATGCTGCAGCCGGCAGGTGGCAGCAGACATGAACCAACTAGAACTAAAAAGACTGAGGAGGCGGAGGTGGAGCCGAACTGATGAGGAGAAGGACTGTGCATGTCACCGTCATATGGAAGAGATCAGGAACACGTGCTGCTGCTGCAGTCG
The DNA here is from genome assembly GCA_016271365.2 of Neoceratodus forsteri. Classification (NCBI taxonomy): domain Eukaryota; kingdom Metazoa; phylum Chordata; order Ceratodontiformes; family Ceratodontidae; genus Neoceratodus; species Neoceratodus forsteri. The sequence continues at coordinate 1,207,397,622 of CM057456.1, forward strand.
ATTGACAGAAAAGGTTCAGTTGTGCCCCTGCCGTGAGGGTGTCAGAGTTGTATTTTGTTCGCTAGTCTGTCCATGGAACATCCTGCTCGCTAGTCTGGAGACGATGATGAGAGTAGGCCAAGCTGAAAGCTCTAGCCACAGCCAGTCATATTCGGAGGAAACATCAGGAAGCAACTAAAGTCTCAAGTCTATCTGAACAGTGGGTGGTGAGTAGTAAGTTGACACAATGGACACTGCGTGGGCCGCAGCAGCAGCGGGTGTGGGGCGGGCAGGGGAAGTAAGTCATCATGTTGAACTTGTTTGTTCATTCAGAAAGAATCACCTGGCATTGTTGATTTGCTTCCACGGTTCCACCACACTGCTCCTGCTGACCGTGCTCACTGTTCTCCTGGCCTCCCTGGTTGTTTCCATAGTTCCACCACACCACTGATTACATTTTATTTTAAATAAAAAGTTAGTGCAGCACTGTTTTTTAGAATGCCCACCTCCTCCTGCAGACTGTACTCACTGTTCTGCTGGTGCTGGCCTCCTGGTTGGTTCCAACTTCTTTCCCTTACTGGAATTCAGTTTGGAAAAAGCTTATTTATTCTTGAGTTGAAGGCAGAGCAGAGGGGAAGTGAGTGCCAGTAACCTAACCTCTCCAGACTCCACTCAGTCCAAAAGGTACAGTATATACTGTACCACCACAGTTACTGCCATTGGTTAAGTGGGGATGATATTATAGCTACCAAATCCATCAGGCCATTGGGCAAATTAAACACCTCACAGAGTAGAAGTGCTTTACCATTCTCTTGAATAGCTGGCTGCTTATGGTAGCGAGAGCCTCCCTGTCAGCCAGTCGCACAATCCCCATTCCAGTTGCAAAGTCTAAGCTAACCAGAGTCTCACACCCCTGACTCCAGGAAAAAATAAATTTTCCCTGAGTCGGGTAGGGAAGATGTGACAAAGTGTCTTATCTTCAATAAAAGCCCTGAAACTCACCAGAGAGCATCTAAACCCCAGAGCTTCTGGGGTCAACCCCGCTTTATAAAAATTTTACAGCTACCCCTGACCACCGCAACTTGGCTCCCCACTTTGAGAAAGGCTCCGGCACCACTGCCACTACTTCATCAACCCCTGCAACTGCTGATCCTGCCTTCATTAAATCATTACTTCCTGTCTTGCTGTCCCCTGGCAGTACTGCTCTGTGCATACAGTATTGAAAATAGTTTGCATACAACTATGTATTTTCTGTTCTCTGATTGTGCGCAATGATACATTTCTTGCATACTATATATTGTCACGTTATCCTGTACTTTGATTTTGTGCAATGTAACCTTATCCTAACATGCAATACTTTGCTGCTATAATGTCCTCAAGGACCCTCTTGGAAAGTGGAACTTGCACCTAAATGAGGCTGTCCTGGTGTGCAAAATTCAAATAAAATTATAACCCCCACAAATGGGGGTTTCTAGCAACCTTCTAGGAGCTGTCTAGGCGTCACCCTGGTGGTCAGCGTTCAGCTTAAAGCCGTTTAAATGGCTCTGTGAGTGCTTGTAGAGCCTCCCTGTACTGTTTCTTTAAGAGCCATCTGCTTGCAGACATATTCACTCTTATGAGGGGTTGTGTGTTCTCCTGCTCGAGTCCCACTCGAGCCGGTGACTAATTGCTCCAAGCCTCGCCATCAAGGGCAGAGTGAGCACCTTCCAGAAAGTGTAACTGTTTGTCCCATACCTTAGATGTGGTCAGTGAATGTAAGCTGTTTAACCTGCCTTTCTTGCAGCTGGACTTTGTGTGCTGTGCCCTCCATTTTGGACCAGGACTGTCTGAAGGGTCCAATAGGGGCAGGGGTATCTAAAATGGAGTAACTGGCGACCAACCAGGAATGGGACTCTCAATGGAACCTGCTGACCAATGGGGATACAGCTAGAGGTTCTGGGAAGTGAAGTTCTGGACCATGGCGCCTTTGCACCAATGAGAGGCGAACTTAGTGGCTGGTTCTAGCAGCCACCAATGGGATGGGTGGTGCCCAAACAGAGTCTTGCCCCATACTGTCCAAGGGACAGAGGCGTTGTGGCTGTGAGCAAGTAAGACTCGGGGCTCCAGTGCCGTTTGAGCGACGCGGGAAGGCCAGCGTCTGGCGGTTTTAAATGCCAGTAATTCGGACTAAATCCGCCGGAAGCGGTCCGAGGAGGCCGTGCAGGACAGTGGCTACCTACCAGGCTCACCCTGTGGAAGACTGGAGAATCTGCTTGAATCCTCTCGGTCTGTCAGGAATAGTGAAGCTGCGTCGGTTGGGCCCAGTGTATTGCAGGCAGGTGATCGAAAAGGACAGCAGCTGCCTGGCATGGTACCCTCTGCCTTGCATATAAATGTGTGGAGAGGTGCTTGAAGTACAGGCTCGGTTCTGAGAGAGGTGAAAGAGCTCTGTCTGCTGGAGTCGTGAGTACTAAATCAGGGTAGCTCCTGGCCAATGGTCCTAGTGAGGGGCAGGACGGTTTGGGTTCTGTACTGGTGACACTATCTGGGCCTGCTGGCTCCATTTAATCTTCATAGAATTAAATGCTCGTTTGTGTCAGGGCCCCAACCAGCTGCATCGAGGAACTAGCCTTTAGGGCTTGGGTACCCTGAACAGTAACTTATAGGTTAGGCCTGTGCACAGAGCCCTAGGTAGATACTCATATATTGTAGTGGTAAGCTAATCAACCTGATTCCCCGGTCCTCGTTATTTCCCCTTAAATAAATCAGATTGCTTGTTTTGCAAAGGTATACTGGCTAGTTTGTGTGTTAATGGTGAATTACTGCACAGTGAATATTGTGTAACTGCACCTTACTTTTCAGGGGTCCCGGAGCAAGCTGATTGGTTCGAGCCGGGGTAAGTGTATATGGTAAGGACACTGTAATTAAATTGTGTGGGCCACTAGTAGGAAGAAAGGGGTTGTAGCAACCCAGAGGGCTGTGACCAAGTCATCCTCGACCGTTCTAACCCTGACCTCTGGGTGGAGGCACCCTGTACGGATCTAGGCCCCTCACCCTGTTACAGTTAGGGCAGGCAGGGGTAGTAGCCCCTTAGGATAGCGCCCCCTGGGAAGTTACAAAATACATAAAAATTCCTTGCTAGTGTACCTGTTGCGCCCGAACCCGCAAGAACAAAAAAAAAAAAAAAAAATCAGTGTTTCACCTAAATGTGGCTACCATGGAGTACAACATTACAAATCAATAAAAGAGCATAGATCTGTAAGTCTGGAGACCCGGTAGGCATAGGTTTGAATCCCACAACAGCCACTCTGCACTGTGTAACCCTAAGAAAGTCACTTTACCTCCTGTGCTTAATTGTCTCTTGGGTCACACCTGAAAACCAGCTCCAGCTCACACATTTCCCAGCCAAAAATTCTAAATAACTGAATAAATACTAAACATCTGTCCCTTGGTTGCACAAGTGGAAGCTACGAGATTCCATGGTGCCTTTGACATGCCCATTGGACTACAATTCTTCTCTCCAGTAAAGCAGGATCGAGTTCAAATGCCCATTACAGTGAACGAGACACAGTTGTGCCCCCAAAAAAATGTGCTGGTCTGTTAGTCTACATCCAGTCACTGCAATATCAGAATCTAACTCACAGGTTTGCAACTTCTGTTTTCACAGTTCCTTGATTCTGGACATGTGTGTTTTAATTATTTATGTTTTTTGCTATAGTTGACCTCTTAAGTGTACAGCTTTTCTCCCAAGAACTATTTACCCCATAAACACATCATCAAGGCATACTCCCCATTCTGTCCAAGAGAGTTGTCTGGGGAAATTAGCTGTCTGTGTGGAAAAGCTCTGCGTCTCTCACTAAGATTTTTAATTACTTTTTCATACAGCTTCAAGAGACTAATTTACCCAGGTTTCACCTTTCAAAATCTGATCCGTAAGCTCTTTATCAGCCAGGTCTGGTTACCAGCACGTTAATTCTGATGGACTGCTTCTACGATTTTTGCATCTCAGGTGTCATTTTTAGCACCCAACATAAACGAAGTGACACTGTCACATTTAGTACCAACACGCATGTCAGTAGATGGTTCACACTTACTGCACACTGGTATAACCGCCACCCAACATCACCATATTTTTCCATCTAAGGTTGTTGTGTTCTGATGCTGTAGGTTATAGTTAGTAAGCAAATAAATAGGTTTATGTCAAAAGCACAGAAAGGAGCTCTGAATGAGCCAAGGCACATTTCAAAAGGGTCCATGTCTCATTACACACACAATGTTCCACAATTAATATATCTTATACAAATAAAAATATCAAAATAAATATTATATGTCTTAATACACATAGGTGCCAGGCATATCAATACAAAATGTGAATACTTAACTTATCCATTTCAAAAGTGGTGCAATAAAACTCTGGATAATTGCCTGCTGATAGAACCAATCCTTTTATCAATTTCAATGCAAGACAAGATCAGGCCTGAAAATAGCAGGAGAATATTTAATATCTGGAGGCCCTGGACAAAAGGAAGAATAACCTAAAGAGGTTTTACAGCTAGGAAATGAATATTCGATACTTAATGCTGACCTTACACCTTTTCTATGCAATTTAATAATTAAAAGCTCACTGACATACTTTGGTGTTTTCTGCAAGACATTTATACATAAAGTGGTTAATTAGTTTGGCGTCTTCTGTGATCCTGTAGACTACACCTATCCCTTGACGGTAGGCAATGATGCCTGTCCGATTATCAAGGATGAAGCAGACAAACCTACTGTACATTGCAGTTTTTTCACCAGCTCCTCCTGATGACCCTATACACGGCATTTTATTTATGTCCACAAACTAGACAATACTAGAAAAGTAACAGTAATTTCAGGTCAGCTGCAACATCTCCACACCCACACCCACGATATGGTCATTACAGGGATGAACAATGATTCCGTGAGAAAGCAGACATTTTTCCAGATGTACCTTGAAGGCCAGTGTTTTCTTCGTGCCCACTTTTCCAATGGTAGGCTTTTCCATAGGTTCACCACCTCTGTGAGAAGTGCCTCCTATATTACCCATGCACTGTCGCTGTCTCAGCTTCCGGGTCATGACCCTGCATCCTAGAGCAGGACACCGGATCAGACATCTCTCGTCAAGTTTGGTCTTCCGATCACCTTAGTACGCTGAAGACTGAGATCACACCCTCTCTGCCTCCTTTTCTAGACTGTACATGTTAAGGGTCACCAGCCTCCTCCTCCTCATTTTGTCCCCAATACCAAAGAAAACACTGGTGGCTCTGCCTTGCACCCTCGACCACCTCAGTGCTATTTTTGCATTATGAGTCCAGGACTGCACGCTAGCTCCAAGTGGGGCCTGACCAGGTCCATTTACAGTGGCAGGATTATTTCCTGCCTACTGGTAACTCAGTCTTTGATGTGCTCTCCAGTATTCTGCCAGCCTTTGGCAGCGTGCAGGAACTGCCTGTGATAGTTCACCCCTCGCCTGTTATGACCCCAGTACTTTTCCTCCTCCACTGCAGCAAGTACCATTTTTTCTATTCCAAAGGTCGCACCTTACATTTGCCTGACATTTCAGAAGTTGGACCAATCACCCAGCTTGTTCGAGTCCTTCTGAAATCTGTCCCCGTGCTGAAAGGAGTTCCTCACCCTGGTCAGCTTAGTGTCAGTGAACTTCAACAACCTGCTGAGGACACTAGTTTTCAAGGCATTGATGAAACTGTTGAACAGCAGTGACCAAACCACCACAGATCCCTGAGGACACCACAAGTACCCTCCACTTGTAGTGTCAATCCACCACAACCCTCTGCTTCCGCCCCAAGCGTTAGCAATCTACTTTTTGCATACTGTACTTGTGTACTTTGCCTACTGATCCTTCTGGCTGACGTGATAGCCATCAGAAAGGGGTCTTCCACAACAGGTGAGACATTTCATGTCAGGCTTGCAGCTGCCCAGCCCACTACAAGTTGCCTCCTAGAACACCCCCCAACTGGATTACCACCATAGTGGGCCGGAGAGGAAAGAAGACACTCCACCTTCACCCATCGCAGCACAATCCAGAGAAGGAGTTACTGGCACAGGGCCAGAGCAGGCTGCTGCCATCATATAGACAGCCACTCTTATACTGAATATTCCCTCAACCACCCACATAGCGAAGACAACATCCATGCAGGCCACGCTAGCATGCAGCATTCCCCTGCAAATCAGGCAAACTCCCTGTTTTGCACAGAAGTCGCTAATGTAGCAGAGCCCTGCCCATCACCTCACTGACTGACAGCACTGCCACACCGCGCCTCCCCAAATTGGCAAGCTCCCGAGTTTGCTCTAAACCTGGGTCATTGGCACATCAGCATGTCACGCTACCTACTGGGCAACTGGACAAGCCCCTGGTCCTTCTTTTCACCATCAATATTAGGGATCTGGATGAGAATACAGGCAGTTGGCAGTGGTATAGGAATGCATATGCTAAGTAAGCCACAACATACAAGTTGAGCGGACAGGGGCAACATTTTGGGCCCTGACCATTGATTCTAGTTACTCCAGTTGTCTGATTATCCATCCCTACTGGTGTTATAATATGAATGCTGTGCTCCACTTGTGTTTAACACAATGCTAAATGCCTAAGGCTAGGTAATGCTGTATTTTTATATATTATACAAGCAGGAGGCAGTACTGAGGTTTAGGGCATTGTGCTGCAAACCTGGAGACCAGGGTTTGAATCCCACAGCACCCTTTGCACACTGTGTGACCCTGGAACAAGTCACTTAACTTCCTTGCACTCCCAGGTCGCACCTGGAAACAAGCTTCAGCTTAGTGTGCCTTTTCGTTAAACAATCTCCCTTTCCTTTCTTTCATGCAGTCGCTTGAAGTACAGTTTGAGGTGCACAAGGTGACTGTGTAACAAATATGAACATTTATTTCAACATGGGGGGGCTGCAAACAGCTAAAGAGTTCATCCGTTGGATCAATGTTTGCAGATGCCGTGAACATAGAGAGATTATTACAGCAGATAAAGAGGAAGAGCTACTACTGAGATCTGAATGAGCTGCAAAAATATGTGGACAGATAGGGGTATGGTGATTAATGCAAAAAAAAGCAAAATTATGCACTTTGGATACATTTCTAGTTTCAACTTGGGGCACACTCTATAAAATGTGGGAGAATAAGTGCAAGATATTTTTATTTTATTACAACTAAGATTACAAGTACTTTGAGCCAGGCACTTTTACAAAGGTTCCGAGATCAGAGAACAAATGCAATACAAGTTACAGAAATGGGAACAAAGCAATAACTAGGTCGGCATATTAGGTTACAATGGTAGATCAGTACAATAGCTAGAATAAGTAAAATGTAGACATCGGGACACAGAGTAACAGAGAGATAAGTAGGAGGAAGGGTGGAAGATGAAGATAAACGTGAGGAGCGAAGTTGGAGAGGGCAGGAACTGCAGCCAAAGGGCATGGTCATCAACTAGGAGCAGGCTGAAACTAGTCAACAAAAGGGGAAAGATCACTGAGGACTCAGACGAGGTGGGGGTGAAGGAGGGGAAGAGTCAGAATTGTTGAAAAGAAAAAGAAATATAAAAGTAACAGAGGAAAGGGAGGGGTGGAGATGTGGTAGGTGACAGTTGGAGGAACAAAAATGAGAGGGCTGAGGAGATTACAGGTAGCATTCACAGGAGCTAGAGTTAATGTACGGTGGAGGTGGGTTTATGTTTGAATGAGCCAAGGGTGGTAGTGGAGAGATGTCAGGATTGAGCGCGATTTAACCAGCTAGGCGCTCTGAAGGCAAAGGATCTTTGGCTCTGAGAGGTGCAACGGTGGGTAACCTGAAGGAGCTGGTATTCAGAGCCCTGGTGTTACGTGGCTTTAGTCTAGAACTAAGCAGTGCTTGGACTCCCGGCGGATGAGGCCCATGGTTACTTTCTTTGCCATAATGCAGGTTTGGTATTTTAGCGCGATTTGAAAGTTGAAGCCAGCCAGATCGGGCATACAGGTCACATGTATGAGTGAGACGATGAGCACGAGGAGATAAGCCTGCAGGCCTTGTTAAGTGATGTTGAAATTGCCTCAGAGCAGTGCAGAGGCAGAGCCATAGATTATAAGATCATAATCAATGGTGGAGACCACCGAGCTTTGGATGGCAATCTTCAGTGCTTCTGCAGTAGGTGTTGTCTATGTCGGTAAAGTAGGCCTAGGCGCATATTTGCTGATTTGGCAACATTGTCTATGTGTGCCCCATAGGAGAGAGATTTGAGTCCGGGATAACCCTAGGTATTTGAATGACTGCACTTGCTCAAGGGTGTTGCCATTGCTGGTAGAGATAGCTAGGGGTCAGATCTAAGCCTGTTTTGAGAGCTGTTAAAGAGCATTACTTTTTTTTTTTTTTTTTTTTTTTTTTTATGATTGAGGACAAGCTTATGATGAATGAACCAGTTTTCCACTGCAGCAAAGCCTTGCTGAAGACTGGTCTGCAGGAGCAGAGGGTCCTTGTGGGAGGAGAAGATAACAGCGCCATCAGCATAGAGGATAATCTGTTCAGTGCAAGGTTTTGGTAGCCGCCTTAAGAGAAAGGCTGAAGAGTAACGGACCCAGGATGGATCCCTGAGGGACTCCAGATCGGACTGGTCTGAGGTCCGAGAGTGTCCCAGCAATTTTGACTCATTGAGATCTGTTTTGCAGATAGCTGTTGAACCATGAGACAGTGTCAGGAGAGAGTCCTAAATGCTGGAGTTGTTGGATCAGCAGACAATGGTGGACTGTGTCAAGGCCTTGGTCAGTTCTACAAATACTGCCCGGTTAAGTGACCCATATCCAATGTGCTGTGCAGTGCTCCAGTGAACTCCAGTAATGCAGAAGAGGTGCTATGACCTTTCTGAAACCATGTTGTTGTGGGCATAAGAGATTGTTTGTCCAGGTAGTTCATGAGTTGGCTGGATACTATGCGTTTGAGTCCCTTGGAGAGAGGTGGGTATCAAAAGTGTCGATAGTTCGTAGATGGCAGGTCTTATCCCTGCTTCTGTGGACTGGAGTAACTGTAGCTGCCTTCCATTTGTCAGGGAACTGACTAGTGCTAAGGGAGAGATTGAGAATGTGTTATGGGACTAGAACCTCATCCATAGTGAGGGTTAGAGTTTTAGATCCAGCGAGTCTCCACTTGAATTTGACTTTGAAATTGCTTTAGTGATGTGTGTTCGGGCATCGTGCAGGTTAATTTCTTTGAAGTGGAAGGGTGGGAAGTGTTAGAGTGGTAAAAGTAAGAAGCAGTGCTGGTGTGACTGTCAAATTGCAAATAAAGCCTGACTAGAATTAGAGTGTTTTTCAGATGGGCCCAGAGAGCTAACACAACCGTGAATCTCAGGTACTGTGTGCAGGCGTGGTACCCATAATTGAAAACGGACATGGAGGAGATGAAGAAGGTGCAACAGTGTGCCACAAGGATAGTGGAGGGGACTGGGGTGAGGACATACCAGGAGTGGCTGTATGAACCGGATTTGTATTCCCTCAAATACAGAAGATTAAAGGGAGACATGACAGTTTGTAGACTACCCAGGGGCAAGGAGAATAATCAGCACAGGGGATTTCAGAGTATAGCAAGGTAGGGCGGACAAGAAAGTTTATTTTCATGGATATGGTGATATGAATTTGGAACATTCGTCCACTACAAGCCGTGAAACTTACAAAAGTCAACTTGCATGCTTTTTAAAGGAAAAGGCAGATATGCCTCGCCTGATTTGGGGGCAGACTATAGGTTCCCTCCATCTGTCTCTAATAATTTAATAATGTAATTCTCCGTGAACCCTAAATAGTTTGAGTGTCATACAACAAACAATATTGCACACTGAACAAAATATATAAAAACAACATTTTCCAAGAGTGATTTGAATTTACTGCCAAGCGCGCATAAACCAAGGACATCATGTAATTCTATTTATAGTTTGACCTTTAGCTCTATTAGCAAATGAAGCCTTCAAATTAACTTGAATTATGATGTTCACCATCTGGAACACAGAATTAAACCTACAGTATATACCAAAGAACTTCTTTTAATCAAATGGAATATTTTTTTCATTCAGCAAAGGAAACTGGCTAAGCACTCCTGAAATCCACCAAAGAATTCAGTGAGATGTGGCAATCTTTGCTGGAGCAGACTTCTCCTTAAAGAGGTAGTACTTCAAATCTGAAATCTTAACATTTAGCAATGGAAATTAACAGTCCGTTAACATTTTCACACTGTGTCCTGATTTACAGGTCTTTTATTTTAACAGAGCTGTGCCAACTTTTTGATGTCTAATCATCACCACTGTACACAACTGCCTTATCTATTAACTTGTACATAATGTAACTGTTTACTAACAAAAACATGCCTGCATGTTACTTTAATTCTACGGCCCAACTCTGTGACCACAAGTTAGAAACATCTGGATCTACTGTCTCACTCAAAACCCATAAAAGGTCTTGACTTGACAGTCAGATGTTAAATTATTGATTACTCCTCGCACATGCACTAGAAGGAAGGAAATTATAATTCTGTAACTTGGATCCACAGTTGCACTGCACATTCACAAACTTGATTACAAAGCAAAAACTGTAAGAAAAATGTCCTTTCCGCATCTACTTTTCAGTTAAACTTCATGAAATCATAACCTTAGGACAATCCAGAAAGTATGAAACTTAAAGGCAGCAGGTTTTTTCCAATAATTTGTTGACCCCAGTTGCTAATGACCTTCCTGCCAGATGACCTCCCAGTCCCATCCACCGCCCATCTCCATCACTTGATCAGTCGCAGGAGACATTTCAGACAGACACTTCCTAAATGTGGTGTGCTCCACATCAGAGTGGACAGCCATGGCCTTCATTAGGCCAGTCTTATGCAGTGTTTGCTGTCAGAAGCGGTGAGGCGAGAGAGTGCCAGCACTATTCTGCCATGCATATGGGTTTCCTACTTACGTTCCTTCCGGGAAGCTGCCAACTAGGGCTCCTAGATGCACATGCACATGTACGCGCATGATCACTCATCACAGCCAATCAGTACCCCCATGTCACCTTACAGCTGCACCACCATTTGTGATCATCCCAGTGGTGGTGGGATAGAAAAGTGCAACCTTCCTACCCTAAAAGAGGACAAAGTCCAGTAGAATGCTCAGTCTTCCTCCTATCAGGTGGCCACCCGACATCCTAGGCTCATTCTCCAACCCTGGTCATCTGACACAGTAGCGAACTGCTTTACTGAAGGACCAACCAATGGTAGCAAGTTTTCAACAACAAAAACAAAACAGTTTGCTTGAGGTCTAAAGTCTGGTCAAAGTAGGTAGTAGCACTGCTATTGTCATCTTAAAACTATAACTTACTGGGATTCAGCAAAGGATATTCAACTCATCGTGTTCGTGCAGATGAGGCTCAGGATGCAATTTTCTCAGACCATGGTTCTAACAGAGAGTCAGCTCAGCAACAATATATGAGGGTTACTCACCTGGAACCATAGTTCTAGGAGGGTATAAGTGTACGACACCCCTTTCCCTTTAAGAATGACTGGAAGGTCTTCAGGCTGGCTCCTCTCACCCACCGGTGGTATCCTCCTTGCACCACCCCATGATGTCAGATCTTACAAGCTGGAAGCAATATCAGGTGTGCCACTGCCAGGGAGGCTGGGTGGGTTGTGATGTACACCATATACCACTCCTAGAACTATGGTTACAGGTGAGTAACCCTCATTTCTAGGATGTGGATATGGTGCACTATCCACATTTCTAGCACACCCTAGCAGTTCTCTGGGAGGAGGGGCAAGGTGCACACCCCCTACTTAGGAAGAGAGGACTGAGGAATCGAGGGCCCCACAACCAGCATCCCAGCATGATTCAAGGTGATGTGGTAATGGGCATGAAGGTGTGTACTGACTTCTAGGTAGCAGCTCTGCAGATCTCCTGGATGGGGACAACCCTGGTAGCAGCCACCGAGGCACCAAGATGTCTGGTGGAGTGAGCCCTAAGCCAACGGGAGGCTCCCCTACCAGGGAACCTATAGTAGAGGTCCATGCAGAGACTATCTACCTGACAATCATCCACTCAGCTGCTGGTCTGCCAGGTGAAGTTTCAGCCTAGGTGACAAAGAGCCAGCAAACCTCTCCCAAACTCTAGCCATGCGTCTTTATAATATGTGAACCCTTGCTGCAGGTCCAACGAATGGAGACTGAGCTTGATCTCCAGGTTGGGTTAGTAAAGTATACCAGTAAATGCATCACCTGGTCAAGGTAAAACTCTGAAACAACCTTCGGGAGGAACTTCGGTTGGGGCTGAGGACAGCCTTGTCCTTGTGGAAGACCACGCAAGGAGACTCCACTGAAAGTGCCTGGAGTTCACTGGTCCTTCTGGCAGAGGTAACAGCTATCAAGAAGGCAGTCTTCCATGACAGGTGTGACATTTCACACCTGTGCCTGGGTTTGAATGGCTTGCCCATGAGCATCGCCAAGACCAGCAACAAGTCCCAAGGTGATGGCTGTTCACGCTACCGGCAGGGAGAAGTGGTCAAGGCCTTTTGAACTGCAGACAACCACCTTCCTGCACCACTGTCGGCATACCAGCCCATGTCTGGTAGAACAAGATGGCTGCCAGGTGCAGCTTGAGGGTAGTTGGACCGTGGGACTGACTAGAGAGGGACCACAGGTAGTTCAGAATGCTAGCCAACAGCCAGGACAAGGGGTCCAGCTTCTTGCCCTGGCACCAAATGGAAAATCTCTTCCATCTGAAGGCACAGCACTGGAGAGGTGACTCTTTCCAAGAGGCCACAATGACTATGGAGGACCAAAGCCTGGAACTCTAGCCACTCAGGAACCAGGCTGTCAGTGCAGGGGCTGAAGGTTCAGGTGCATGACCTGCCCGATGGCAAGAGAGCATGTCCGGGTGGAAGGGCAATTGCCACAGAGGCCTGCTGCTGAAGCGGAGGAGACTGGATACCAGCACTGGTGTGGCCAGTCTGCAGCCACCAGGACCACCTGCACCTTGTCCCTCCAAATCTTCTGCAGCACTTTGTGGACCAAGGGGAAGGAGGGAGGCATACATGAGGCCCGGGATCCAGGGCCTCATGAAGACACCTCCCGCAGTGTTCTGAACTAGGGGGAGGGCACACAACAGTCTCAGCTTTATGCCTCCTAAGAAGCAAAGCAGGTCAACCTGTGGAGTGCCCCAAAGGAAGAACAGATGATCAGCTGTCGCCTGGTAATGGGACCACTTGTGAGATGCCTCGCCCACTGGGCTGAGGGCACTGCAACTGGCTGGACATGCCAGCCACATGAATTGCCAGAAGGTTGGTGCCTAGACTGCGCACAAGGGTCCGGATGCAGAGAGCTTCCCAGCACAGCAGGAGAGAATGCATCCCACCCTGCTCATTGAGGTAGTACATGGTCGCTCATATTGTCTGTGTGAACCTGATGCCCTGATCCTGAACATGCGGACTGGAAGGCAGTCAGTGCTAGTCACATGACCCGGAGCTCCAACAGGCTGATGCAGCATTGGGACTCCTTGGGGGTCCAGAGACGCATTTCTGTGGTCCCTAGGAGGCTTCCCATCCCACTAGAGAGGCGTCAGTCACGAGAGTGACTGTCAGCTCTGAGCGACAAAGAGGACTCCATCCTGAAGATGTTCTGGGACCAGCCACCATTGGATGCCATCCCACATCAGCTGCATCACCATAACTGGCTAGTCGAGGTGACAGAGGTGCTGAGCCCACTGCCAGGCCAGCTCCCACTGAAGGAGGTGCTTTCTCCAGCAGGCCCACCGACCAGGCTGGTACAGCCACCAGCCCCCATGGGAGGTCCCAGGGTGAACAGGATGGGCTGGAGGAAGGCACCTGCAACCCGTCATTGTGAAGGCTTACAGGCAGTGGCAGGGCTAGCTGAAGGAGCTGCTGACCTCACCCACTGGAGTTCTTGGAAACCAAGAAGCTTGCTTTGTCAAGGCCACCGGCCTGCTGTTACCCTGCTGGGGGCTGAAGTGGCTGGGCCACAGGAGCAGAATAGGGCTGAAACTTGAAATGGCCTTTTCTCCATTTTCTGGCCCATAACATCCTTCTAGGAGGATGTGACGGAGTCCAGGGTGGCGCGGACTTCTCAATGCAAGTGAGATGGCTATTCATGCTGTGCCCGAACAAGTCGGTGCCCAAACGTGAACGCCTGCCAGTTTGTGTTGGGTGGCTGTAAAATTGAAATCTCAGCCATGCCCCGTGCACATAGCCACCGCTGAAGTCACTGACCTGCCGGGTGTGCAAATCAAGTTTTTTACTACTTCCCCAGGACAAGTGATGGTATAAAATTACTTGTCAATTAATTGTTTTTTTTTTTTTTTTTTTTTACTTGTCCTTTCACTTACACCTTCTCGGCCCAACACTACAGAGTAAGCATGGAATGCCTGCAGGATGCAATTTAACACAAAAAAAAAACACAGACTCCAGCAGCATACAACTATCCTCACTTCCTCTTCCCTCATGTTCAGGGCCAGACCTACATTGCCACGGCCCTATGCACAGCAGTACCCAGGCCCCCCAATCGCATAGGTTAATTGACCAAACCTTGGCCATGCAAACACTCACTTACAACTGACTAAACAAAGAAACTTTGTAGTTGCCACTAATTTCAATACAAAATAATTATAAATCCCTTATATTTAAGGCTTCATCTTAGAGACTTTCCAACATCAACACTTTAACACACACAGTCCCCAGCCTGAACCGGTCACACAATATAATTATTTGATGAAGTCAGTTTCAAACAATGACAAATGCAATACATGCTCACAAATTACAGACAGCAGCAGCACATTCATTGACGCTCTATGTGCAGCATATCAGCCGGCTGCATTAAACCAGCATTGCCATTGCAGACAATTTTTGTGGGAATTGTAGGCAGTAGTTCACACGCTAGAGCCAGGCCACCAGCCTCCATCTGATGATCCTGCATGCAGCCACTCAAAATACCAGTTTAACAAATATAAAAGACACATGCACCAAAGAGCATCAACCACCTGGATTTAAAATTAAATAATATGGGCAGGAAGGACTGGGCAGTTGAAAAATAAAACTGCCTTCTGCAACAATATCCAGAGTCAGACTAGCTTTCACTGTAAGTCAACTGCACGTCCAACTGCTGCTGAGTTGATGGATTTTTTAATCCAACTCTCTAATTTTATGATAGAAACAGAACCTAGCAAAATTTTATTTCATCTATATTCCACAAACTCCACAGTTACACAATCACACATTACATGCTCCTTTTGGAATAAGAGACAAGGTATTAAATGTTGGTAAGCATCGAAAGAGCATGAGCATATAGGTAATAAAAAATAAATTCAGTACCTTGGCTTTTTTTTTTTTCGATCAAATGTATAGGGTTGCAGACAGATTCCTGCAAGTTTCTTCACTTGTCTTTCTCTTTTCCCAGTGCAGTCCTACCTACAGCAGCTGCTCCTTGACCTTAGTGTACACTGGCAACCCCTGACTGTAGTGTGTCCTTATTTTTAGTGGTACAGTAAAGTCTGACCTCAAGTCACAGTTGGTAGCCCGTTTAGTAGTCACCCTCTTTCTCCCATTCCCCACTGGTCGCCAACCTTCCCGTGAGGTCGAACTGCATGAGTGCTGATACTGACCTCCGCCACCCAGTTCTGTGCTTCTCTTTGCTGCTGCTGCTGCTGCCCTTGATCTGGATGGTGGCAACAACTTGTTGCTCACTCAGTAATCACTCACCTAGACTAGACTTTCAGCCTCCTCAACTGACCCAATCTGACCCATTCCCTGGACTTGACACGGCAGCGTGGCAGGCCTCATCCCAACAGTTACAGGAGACACATCCTGTATATGACTGCTGAATGGCGCCAAATGGAGCAACTGCCAAGTCAACATCCGCTGTCATCTTAAGTGGGCATGCACAGTTACTGCAAATTTGGGTGGGCAGCTCAGATTTAGGAGAAGATGTGGGAGAGGGGCAAGGCATAAACAAAGCTGCAGTGCCAGCGACCCCCTCACCACCACCACCACCACTCACTCAGTCAGTCATGTCACTGGACCTGGCTGGCCCAATCTGTCAGCACTGCAAAAAAAAAAAAAAAAAACCTGTACTAACAAGAAAAAAAAAATAAATCACTAGTCCTCAGGCTCAAGTCGGCGATCAAAGGATCTGCCTGACAGAGCTTTTTGGTCAGCTTTGGACATTAGGCAATAGAATATGCACACCCCTGCTGACCTGGCACAGGAGTCACCAATGCCCAGGGCTGTCTGGAGCTGTTGTTTAGCAACAGCGCAGCCTTGATCGTGGACCAGCTTGATCGGCAGCTGCAGCTCAGCCAGGAGCTGAGGGATGACCTGATTCATGGTACCCAATAATGCATGAGTAAAGCTGGCCATCATAACGACTGAACTAGCCTGCCAAAGGCCTAGGGACAAGGCCCGATAGACCTTTTAGAGCCACGTGGTCCAACTTTTTTGGACTCTCTGATGAGAGGTTTGTTAACATCCCCAAAATTACCCGTGATGTCGGAAAAACTGAGTCGGCGCATCAACTCCTCAGCCAAAGGGTAGTCGGTGAACTCGGACAAGGACCCAATGAGCACCCGCAGATTTGCTGACCATAGAGGCCAAAGGCACAAGCAGGAGACAGGACTCTGACACAGCTCCAGGAGCTGGCTAAGAATGGTCTCC
Organism: Neoceratodus forsteri; assembly: GCA_016271365.2. NCBI lineage: Eukaryota > Metazoa > Chordata > Ceratodontiformes > Ceratodontidae > Neoceratodus > Neoceratodus forsteri. Next base: position 1,207,414,268 of record CM057456.1, read on the forward strand.
GCTTACAAGGAAGGTGACCCCAGGGAGTCATCCCTGTCGAGGATCTCTGTCAATGGTTGCTTAGCCCACTTCTGACAGGCTCCAGCAGGATCCCAGTGACTCTATCAAGTGGGAGCAAGCCACAAAGGAGATAGGCCCCTGTTCCGTGGAGAGATCGCCCAGACTGGTGGTCAAAGCCCAGGGTCTGGTGAGAATACATCGAGGAGCCATCAGAGTCTTTGCAAGGCTCAGTGTGAGTTACAGTGACTGACAGCTGATGGTGAAGCCCAGTGGTCGAGCACACGCAGTCTTAGGAGGAGCCCCTTGGGCTGCAGGATGTGGGGGTTCCACCAGAATTGGGTGAAGAGCCAGTGTCAGCCTGACTGGCAAGACCAGCTTGGGCTGGCGGTGCAGCCACGGGAACATCAGAATGGCTGTGGCACAGGCGGCGCATGGCCGCTGTAGAACTCACTGTTGCCACATGAACGCCTCTTAACGATGCCAGTCCTCCCCAAGGAGGAAGAAATGAGGAATATCAACGTATCTCTTCACCAAGTATCGAGCGGACTAACAGCCATATCGAGAATTGCTGGACCTCGTGATAAGAGACCTTGACCTGGTCTTCAACTGCGGGGCAATGGTTGATAAGGAGAGACGGGACAGGTGAAGGATGCTTGGGATCCCCATGCGGTCAGGCTCTTGAGGGAGTAAAGCAGCTTAACAGACTGATCTCACCCTCCCTGGGAGATTAGGCAGGACTGGGGTCCTGGAGAGGGACACCCCTCCTTGTTTAACTGGGTTCATCGGGTCAAGAAAGATCTCAACAGGTTGGTCGACCCACGCCCCGGCCGACAAGCCCGATGGGGGACTCCATGCTGCCAGTAGCCCAGACAGACATGTCAATGAAGCCAACAGCTCGACAGCCCCGAGCCAGAAGCAGCACAGGAACCAGAGGACCAGAGTGCTCATGGTCTCACGACCTGCTATGGGACCTCTTGCTTTTAAAGTCCCATTTGCAGGATTTAGAAGATTTAGACTCCCGGAAGGGACCTCTCCAAGAGTCAGACGGACTGACACAAGTCCCAAAATGCCCCAGCAAACAAGGTGCCAAAGCCTGTAGGAACCAGGATGGACACGGACGACATGCCCACCATGGCTTGGGCCACTGTTTCCTCAAAGGCAGCAAGTGGGCTCAGCCGCGCTCGCTGGGTTGCAGAAACCTCCTTGCAGGCGCCCCAGATTTAACGCTGGGGGGGTCCCATTCACCTGGACAGCCCAGAAGGGAGGCGAGCATAATGGTCCACAAAGGTGGAGGGATGAAGGGCACAGCTCAGGCTGCAAGACTCGGGTCGTGCTGCAAACCCAGACAGTAGATGCATGCGGCATGCGGTTTGTGGGTTGGCACTGACATTTTCTGACTACAAGAGCACCGCTTGAAGCCGGATCGGATTGGTCTCCTATTCTAAAGTGATATGAAAATACAAGATGAAAGCTAAATGCCTGAAGGCTGAAAAGTGGTTTTGAAAAGTTAGTTCACTTCAGCGTGGAGCTGCGATGGAGGGAATCTGATGCTCCAAGCGGAAAGGAAATCTGATGTCATGGGGCGGTGCCGAGGAGGAGTCAGCTTGAAGACCTTCCAGCCATTCTTAAAGTGAAGAAAGAATTCACCCAGAGTGTGGATAGTACACCATATCTACCGAGAAATTAAAACTACAATGCCAATCCACTGTGTTGACATCACTTAAAGGAAAACCACACGCGAAAAATTATAAAAAACATGCTGCATATTTTTTTTGTTTTCTGATGGTCCTGGCATTCTGTTCCACATGTCTGTGACAAGGGTTTGTTTGTTTATTTTATGGCACCTGAGGTAGCCACTCAGGCATCTTTTAATACTTTTGATCTGTTGCAATTTTCCCAGAATGCCTCTGGGAATTATGTGAATTAGATCCAAGTCCTTCAAAGGTGTACTGACTTTATTATCATCCAGTGACAGCACTGTACAAAGAAAATTGCCACACATCCAGAATAAACAATGGCTAGCGCCAAAGAAGCCTGACTTCAGCTGGGAAAGGAGGGCAAACACTTATTCAAAGTTGTTAACTTTCACATGCAGCTGCAGTTAGACGGTGTGACTAGATTATAACGAAAGAACCTGGGCTCTTAGTTCTACTGCAAGGTCTATTCAAACAATTCCCAGAGGGTTTCTGGGAAATTTCCAACACCAAGGCACTGGAATGAAGTCAATGCTACCATAGGGGCAATAACCTTGCAGAGAAAATAAAACAATACAAAAAACTTGTTACAGACACAGGTAACAGAACACTAGGATCATCAAAGAAAAACCCAATGCACAGGATGGCTTTTATAATTTTTCCATGTAGTTTTCCTTTAACTATTTTAAATTTCAATTTAGTACATTTAGAGTAAGCGACTAGAGAGAGAGTTTGCAGAGAAAGCACAATATGGTGACCCATAACAGGATGCTAGGAGAGAAGAAATACCCAAATAGTTTGTTCTTTGTACACCTCTACAAACTTATGTACTCTCAAGCCCTCTTTCTGAAGCATGGCATCATGGTAGCCGTTTAAAATATTCTGGAGCCCAATCAACCTGACCTGCACAAGGATTCGTGATACCCATTGTCCCTTTCTCTGGGAATGAGGTTTGAGGGTATTTAAATATCCTAAAGAAGTGGTAGGCTTCTAGTCTATAAAAGTACATTGTTCACTGGACTATGAGAGCTTATGGAAGGGAGAGCTGAAATGTCAGAGTCTGTAGGCACCGTACTGTAGCTGCCACTGCAAGCACTGCTGGACTTTGAGATGTTCACTGCAGCAGAGTCCTCACTCATGTCAGCCACAGGGCATCTGGGATTCTGCTTCCAGTCAAGATGTCATAGGATCAACCAGAAAACCAGCTTTAAAATGAGCAAAGTACAGTACGCAAGAAATACTTATTTAAACTGGTAATGTTTTAGACCTCTTATATGCAGTGATCTGTATCACAACGAATAGACAGATCAACTGTAACGCTACCTTTTCTGCATATACAGGAGACCCATTCCGCAAAAGAAAGGAATGTTCACCGATTTCACGCTCCCTGCTTTCCTGGGTTCAGAGTTTTCTTCTGTTCTACCCTGCCATATAATCAGGGCTCTCCATTCATTCTGGTGCACTGGTAGCCTGATCCCAGTTACACATCACCTCCTCCTTCTGCAAACGGAATGGAACTTTGGACAGCCATTCTTCTGAATTTCACTATAAAGTTATAAGTTCAATGCAGAATTTGCTTAGGAGGATTCCCCAACAAATTCTGTTGAAAACATTCAGAAAATCGTCCCTGTGGAATTATGTTTATTAAATTTGTGCGGTAGCTCAGAGTTCACTTTCTGCACATGACTTTGGATGAACTTTCTAATGTTTTCAACAGAATTCGTTAGGAAAATCCACCCAAACAAATTCTGCATTGAACTTAACCCTTTATCAGGAAATCCAGGAAGAATGGCAGTCGAAAGTTTCATTTTAGCTCATGAACATGAGGTGATACCACCCGACCATGGATGGCAGGAAACACTGACGAAACACCAAAAGAGACAAGCAAACGAAAAAGTAGATGTAAAGGTGGCAGAGAGTGCAGCGGCACAGCGAATAAAAACAGTGGTACAAGTAAGCACCATGTAAAAACACCTTTAGTTTTCTTAATTTAGGTCTCTCGGACATAGGATACTGATTCCAAAGACATGAGCATTCCTCTTTAAAGGTGTGTGGCAAGGGTTAATGAGGGATGGCTGCCGTTATAAAAGACATTTACTCTGATCAGCCAGGTCTCCAGATATTGTGAAAGTGGCAGTACATAATTAAAAATTATATCCAAACAAAAGCTATAAAAACAACAAAGTAATGCCGTGCACTGGTATCTCAGCTACAGCAGTGGCGGCATGCACGTTGCTATTTTGACTGGTTTACCCACAGTTCACTGCTGTCACTTGAACAGGCTCCACAAGGGCTGTCTCTGCTTCAGCATTTGCCAAGCTCTGGATAAATAAACCACTAGGAGAGACACGGTTTAACATTATGCTACTACAATATTTAAAGACCTAGCCAACCAGGGTGATGTTTGAGTGTCAGCCTGCCAGAAAGGGAAAAAAGAGTATATAGAGTAAAAATAGACTAATGCACAGCAAAGGAAAGAAACTTACAACACAGTGGCTGCTGTATATGGTTTTTCTGTATTAAACTACTTTAGAAATACTTAAAATGATTTCCACTGCTTGTTTTGAATTAGCTTGTACTCGCTTGTTCACGTAAACAACAACCTTGGCGTAGAAGACTTGGTTTGCTGGCCAAGGCACCTTAGCTTCACCTGAGCTCTTTCTTTCTAAGACTGCTTGAAAGGCAGAGTAGAGAAACTTACCAGAGCAAGGGAAAAGGATTAAGACTTATTTTGGCTAAGCAGATTTACTGTGTGGTGGTGTTTTTATTTTTACTCACAGGGATTGCTACTGTTTGTTGCTAACATTTCATTGCTTTATTTTTTCTCTGATTCAAATTGTTGTTGCTGGTATACCTTCTTCTGCATTATTACAAGGTGTGCCTACAGGTATGTGCTAACAGATTACTCCTGTAATCTTCTGATTCAAATTGTCTTCTTTGCAAGGTATATCTTCTGTTACTGCTTTATTTTTCTCTGGAGCAAAGTGTTTCTTACAGCGTATATCTTCTCTGAAATTATTACAGGTGGTGCTTTACAGGTTTTACAGTTTTATCTAACATTAGGATAAGCTTTCAGGGTTACTGCATTTGTTGTTGACTGATTGTTTCTGCTCTTACTCCTTGTTCTTTCGTCTGTGGTTCTTCTTTTTAGGCAGGGAAGGGCCCAGCCACCCACCCCCATCCCCAACCACCCCACACTACACCTTTTATAGGGTACCACAGTTGTGACATTTCCTGTAGAGCAGGAAGGGCGGATCAGTGGGGCCTACAAGGTGATCTCATTTTACAGGGGCACTAGTAATTTAACTTGTTATAACAAGTTAAACAAAGCACAATTAAACCATACTTGCATTTTTTTCCTTTTTTTTTCCCCTTCTAATTACTCTGACTAGGTTACAAACCCAGCAACTTATTTGGAATGGATTTTATTAACTGCAGGTACTGTGGAACAATTTTCAGAAGGACAGTCTTACAGGATTTAGGACACTGTCCTACATGCTGGGCCTTTGGAGATCTTAGGGCTCAGCTCCGGGCAGCATGGGCAGAGATTGCACTCAAATTTCATATTGAAGAAGAAATACACTATAAGAACCACCCGCCATTTCCCCAGCATCCAACAGAAAAACCTCGACAGCAGAGGGTAGTTGGTCCAGGAGGTTGGCAGGTGGTTAGGAAGAGCAAATCAGGTGCCCCATCACTCTCTGCTCTCCAACACATTACCTCCAAAACCATATAAACACTACAAACAGGTATCTGCCTCTATCTCTGAAATCAAATAAAGAGGCAGAAGACACTGCAGAGCAGGACACTGCGCACAGGAGCTAGCACAACAAAACTCACCCAAATCAGGAACCAAAACAAAACAAGCACAAAGGAAATCCAAAAATTTCTGATCATAGGAGACTCCATGATTCGGGAGTTGATACCCATCTCCAGCCAGGGTGATGGTCAGATGTCTCCAGGTACATCAGGATGGAGAGACACGGACACATTGCTAAAATTGTTCACAAAGCAGGAGAAAACACTGATATCCTAGTACACATAGGGACTAATGATCTCGCCAGCCGGTCAGCTGTGGAGACCAAGGAACACCTGACTGGGCTGGGTGACAAACTATCATCTATTTCGTCTGGCATCTCCTTCTCTGAGATCCTGCCAGTCTGGGAGAGGGGAGCAGATGGACGGAAGGTCAGAGAAGGGAGATAGGAGCTAAACATGTGGCTCAAGGCTGGTACCAGGAAAAAGGACACAGATTTGTAGGAACTGGCAACAGTTCTGGGAGCGAAAGTTCTTTAAATTTGATGGACTGCATCTGACTAAAGAGGGAGTCAGTGCATTGGGGCAGAAGTTTGATGTCTTTGCAGAATATTTAAACTAGCAAATGGGGAGAGGGGTGCAGCACCCCACACGCCGAATGGGAAGAACACCCTCCCCTCAGCTAGTGGTCAAACAGGAATTCAGCATGTTTGCCGCTCATTTGCATCACCAGGTAAGAAAAAGGTTTGTCTCCCCATACGACGCACAGGGTAATGCCAAACTTCACCCAACAACTAACACACCAAAATCTGGCCAATGGAAAATCATGTACACTAAATGCTCACAGCCTGGGAAATAAGATCCCAGACCTGCAGGCAATAATGTCAGAGGCTAAACTGGACATAGTAGCATTAGTGAGACGTGGTTTACCAGTAACCACACTTGGGAGACTTCAGTACCTGGCTATGTATTGTTCAGAAGAGACCGAGGTGCAAGAAGGGCGGAGGAGTGGCCCTTATGTTAATGAAAATATCAAAGCTACAGAAATTCAGAATACACATAAGGAGCCAGAAGAACTGTGGGTCACCCTGGAAACAGGAAATGGGACAGCCATAAGAACTGGGGTTGTCTACAGGCCCCAGACCAGAGGGAAGACATAGACACATTACTGTTAGAAGATATACAAAACATGACAGCTAAAGGGAGGTTCTGATAATGGGAGACTTCAACATGCCGGATACAGATTGGTCAATACCAGCAGGAACATCTGCCAGAACTAGACTCATAGTGGATTCCCTGCAGGGAGGGCCTCAAACAACTGGTACAGCAACCCACAAGAGACAGGGCTATCCTAGATCTAGTACTGACTAACAATGAAGGGATCACAGATCTCCAGGTAGAAGGTCACCTGGGAGCCAGTGACCATCACATGGTATGGTTCAATTTGGCTACTACATCTAAATCATCCCATTCCAAGGCAAAAATATGGGACTTCAGAGGAGCCGACTTTGATAAGATGGCCAACAGAGTTAAGCTAGCCCTGGCAAAAAGAAACACAGGTGAGGGGGTACAGGCAAAGTGGGCAAGCATTAAGGATGCAATTGAAGCAACATCCCATTGTGTTAGACAGAAAAGGAAGTGCAAAGAAGAAGGAAACCACTTTGGTTCTCAAACACAGTAGCAGAAAAGGTCAGAGCCAAAAGGCTGGCCTTCAGGAAATATAAGGGAACACAGCGGGATGAAGATAGAAGGCATACCAAACTGCCCTAAGGGAAGCAGGTAAGGCAGTAAGGCAGGCAAAGTCCCAAACTGAGGAAACACTAGCACGAACAGTAAATAAGGTGACAAGACTTTCTATAGATACATTAGTGAAAGGAGAAAGTCCAGAGGGGTATTGCTAAGCTTAATGGAGAAAAGGGAGCATGTGAGGAGGACGACCTGTAAAGGCATCTATCCTAAATAGATACTTTTGCTCAGTATTTACTGAAGAGAAGGTAGGGCAGGCCCACAGCTCAGCATCATGGACACAGGGGGGAGGAGGTGAGACTCATCTTCACAAAAGAAAGGGTCCTACAAGAGCTATAAGCTCAGGTGGATAAGGTAATGGAACCTGATGGCATACATCCCAGGGTACTTAAGGAGCTAAAGGAGGAACTAGCAGAGCCATTAGCAGAATTGTTTAGTGAGTCTCTGAGCACAGGAGAGGTCCCAGAAGACTGGAGAAGGGTTTATGTGATCCCGCCCACAAGAGTGGTAGCAGGAGGAGGCGGGAACTACAGACCGTCAGTCTTACCTCAGTAGTGGGCAAGATTATGAGGCACTCCTTAAGGAAAGGATAGTGCAACACCTGGAATCCATAGGGGCACAGAATCCAAGACAGCATGGGTTTACAAAGGAAGGTCCTGTCAAACTAATCTCATAGATTTCTTTGACTGGGTAACCAGAGTGGTGGACCAAGGGGGAGCAGTTGATGTCGCCTACCTTGACTTCAGCAAAGCTTTTGACACTGTTCCACATAGAAGATTGATAAACAAGCTGGGTAGGCTCGGGTGGGTCAGAAGTTGGTCAACTGGGTGGCAAACTGGTTGACGGCAGAAAAAGAGAGTGGTGGTAAATGGTATACAGTCGGAAGAGATGCAAGTCACAAGTGGGAAATTTAGGATCAGTCCTGGGGCCAGTCCTCTTCAACATCTTCATTAGTGACCTTGCAGATGGACTAGAGGGTAAGGCTTGTCTGTTTGCAGATGACACCAAGATCTGCAACAGAGTAGATGATCCAGATGGGGTGGGCAGAATGAGAAGAGATCTGGATAAACTAGCAGAATGGTCAGAAGAGTGGCAACTGGGATTTAATGCAAAGAAGTGCAAAATCATGCACATAGGGAAGAGAAACCCTGAAGCCACCTATAGGCTGGGAGGAGTTGCTAGCAGTCACAAAGGAAGAAAGAGACTTGGGCATCATCATCACTGATGACCTAAAATCATCCAAGCAGACCTCTAAAGCAGTACGTAAGGCTAGGGAGGTGTTAGGGTGTATTAGTAGGGGTATCACAAGTCGTAAGTGGAGGTATTAACCTCTGTACAAGACACTGGTTAGGCCCCATCTGAGTACTGGCAGTATTGGAGGCCACACCTTCACAAGGACATTAATCAAATTGAGGCAGTCCAGAGAAGGGCAACCAAATGGCAGGGACTGCAACAGAAGACATAAGGAGACAGATTAACGGAGCTCAATATGTATACCCTTGAGCAAAGGAGGGAGAGAGGTGATATGATCGAGGCATTCAAACACCTTAAGGGCATAAACAAGGTGAAAGAGTCTAACATGTTTAAATATAAGAAAATAGCAGGATAAGAGGACACAGCATGAGATTAGAGGAGGCCGATTAAGGGGAATGTGAGGAAATTCTTTTTCACAGAAAGGGTGGTGGATGCATGGAATGGCTTACCACAAGAAGTGGTGGCTATGAATACAGTGCAGGGCTTCAAACAGGCATGGGATAGGCATAAGGGAGCAATACAAATGACTATGAATAGATAGGCCACTGACAGAGCAAAGGCCGATGGCACATTTATAAGGTAGAAAAGAAATGGGCAGACTGGATGGGCTTCAGGTCCTTATCTGCCATCAACTTCTTATGTCTATGTTAATCTGAAAGTCACAGGACAACAGCTGTCTAGTTCCTGACCCGACTCTTGTTAAGTGGTTTCCTGTGTCATTTACAAATTGGCCTCTGACTACAATAATGCTCTTGTTTCCTGCTATCCAGCCTTAGCAAATAATACAACACTGTGTCTATCAGACTGAGAAATGCAGCATGAAAATGCCAATGAAAATAATGCAACTGATCATATAACAACTGGTAGGGGCTGATATAAACGCAGATCAGACCCTATACTCACTGTATCAACACAGTATGACGTAACACCAGATGATACAGAATAAGTCACAGCTGATTCAATCACCAGTGCAGGAAGCAATTACACTGTCACACTAACTGAAAACAGCTGTGGCAGCATCTGTCAGCTTACTTGCACTCTTTTCCATATAAAATCTACATATTCATTGCAAAAACTTCATTAATGCATCAGTTAGGGTTGATAGCACAGCGACAAAAAGTATGGAAGTGTGATGTTAGGGTTCCCCCACCACCACCACCCCACCCTCCACACACCAACAGACGTTGGTCTGTGCCATGATCGTCAGGCCCAACTCTCACCCCTGCTCCATGTGTAAGCAAGCTGACATACTACAGTATAGGAGAATGGGGTAAGAGTACGATGATGACCCCATGGCACACCCCGCCTGTTGATGTGTGGAGGGTGGTGTGGGGTGGTGGTGGGGGTAACCCTACCATCACATTTCCATACTTTTGTCGCTGTGCTATCAACCCCAACTGGTGCATTAGGAAAGGTTTTGCAATGAATTTCCTTCTTTGAGAAACTGTATATCTCAGTATCCGTAGCAACCACGTAAAAAATTCCACTGCAGTTGTAATCATGACTTCAAAACTTCCACATGTGCTTAGTCCGCCTAAAGGAGGTGGACTAGACTGCAAGTAGCAAAAATCCATATGTTGAACTGTTTTCAAGATATGGGTGCTGAAAGGTGCCGCATGTTAGCCTATGGGAAATTTCTCGACTTCAGAATGTTGCAACTATGGGCCTGTTGAATGTTTTGGGACCAAACCACCAAAAGGCACATCTATGGGAACAGGGCTTGCCACCCTGCAAATTTCATCCCAAAAGCACAATCCACCTTGGCACAATGAAGGACAAAGGAAACAACACATGGGACAATGTTTTCGTGCACTGTTTCCTCATACCTTATAATGAAATCTTTGTGCACAAAAAATGTTTTCATGAACGTCAGAGTGCACATATACATTTTCCATAGGCTAAAATGGATATGAATAACTTCCATAACTTTTGAACGGATTAATATTTTTTCATTAAATCTTCAAAAGGCACCACTTTGACCCAGGCCACATAAACACATGCATACTTGAATCCAAACAGATGCATCTTTCAGTCTGTTAAGGCTGATCGAAAAAATGCACAAAAGTTGAGGATTTTTACATTTTGACACTCTGCAGTTCCGAACCGATGACACCGACCGAATGAAACTTTCCAGATCCAGAGATTTATGGTTGGACGCCGCAAATCCATATTTTCAGGTAAATCAAGTAACAGTAGCAAAATTATTAAAGTGCAAACTTTGGGGTTTAACATAGAAGTGGCCCGCCAAATCTATATATATATATATATAGTAAAAACAACATTAATGCATCAGTTAGATTTTATTAAAGTGTAAAAGCTGGGAAATTCGACATATAGGGTTACCAACTCTATCACCACTCCCCACCTCCACACCAACAGGTGTCGGGTGTGCCATGGGGTTGTCGGCTCCCAACTTCCTCACCCCATTCCATGTGTAAAGAAGATGAGATGGTACAGTATAGGAGAATTGGGCGAGAGTTAGGTCTGATGACCCTATGGCACACCCCATCTGTTGGTGGGTGGAGGGGCAGGGTGGTGGGGGTAACCTCACCATCACATTTCCATAATTTTGTTCCTGTGCTATCAACCCCAACTGGTGCATTAAGAAAGGTTTTTGCAATGAATTTCCTCTTTTGAGAAACTGTATATCTCAGTAACCGTAGCAACTATGAAAAAATTCCACAGCAGTTGTAATCATGACTTTAAAACTCTCGTGTGCTTAGTCCACCTAAAGAAGGTGGACTAGGTTGCGTGTAGCGAAAATCCGTATCGTGAACCGCTTTCAAGAATACGGGTGCTGAAAAGTGCCGCAATGTTATCCTATGGGAAATTCCTTGACTTCAGAACGCTGTAACTATGGGTCCGTTGAATGTTTTGGGACCAAACCACCAAAAGGTACATCTGTGGTACCAGGGCTTGCCACCCTGCAAATTTCAGCCCAAAAGCACAATCCACCTTGGCACAATGAAGTGACAAAGAAAACAACACATGGGCAGTGTTTTCGAGCATTGTTTTCAGTCTGTTAAGGCTAATAAAAAATGCACAAAAGTTGAGGATTTTCACATTTTGACACTCTGCAGTTCTGCAACCATACAACTGACTACAATGAAACTTTCCAAATCCAGAGATTTATGGTTGGACGCGTGCATGCAAAATTTCAGGCAAATTGGATAAACAGTAGCGAAATTATTAAAGTGCAAACTCTGGGGTTTAACATATAGAAGTGGCCCGCTCAACCCTAACTATAAGCTGCACTAATATATTTTCTTATTGCAAAACTACATTAATGCATCAGTTAGGGTTTTATTAAGCGTGAAAGCTGGGAAATGCGGCGTTAGGGGTTACCAGCCCTACCACCCCACCTCCACACACCAGCAGGTGGGTGTGCCTTGCGTTGTCGGCCCTGGCTCTCACCCCATTCCATGTGTAAACAAGATGAGATGTTACGTATAGAGAACTGGGTGAGAGTTAGGCCCAATGACTCCAAGGCACACCCAGACACCTGTTGGTGTGTGGAGGGTTGTGGGGGTGGTAGGGTTACTAACCCTAATGTTGAATTTCCCAGCTTTCTACACTTTAATGAAATCCTAACTGATGCATTAATGTAGTTTTTTGCAATGAATGTCCCTTCTTTGTGAGAAAGTGTAATGTCTCTGGTATGTGGTTTGGGAGCGTGGCCTCCAGGCCCTACGCCCCTCACACTACCCATTGTTGCATAATGATAAGCATAAGTGGAAGCGTGGGCCCTGTGCTCCCACTTACACCTAAGTACAACATACCGCAGCCCCATAGTCATGAAAAGTAACCTTGTAACACTAATTTGGCAATATCTCAGTAACGTAGAGAACTATGGGAAAAATTCCACTGCAGTTGTAATCATGACTTCAAACCTCCATGTGTGCTTAGTTCACCTAAAAGTGGATGAAGCCGCGGAACGCAAAAATCCATATCTTAAATCTTTTCGAGATACGGGCGCAGAAAGGTGCTGTAGACACCACAGTTCAATGGACGCATGTAACTCATGCATTTTTAGGATTTTTTCACTCAATTTTCAGCATGGTATTTTAGACACCACCTATGAACAATGTCACTGTAATCGTTAATCTGTCCCAAAAGTTGAGTTTGCAGAGCAAACGCACCATTTTGCGCCACAGGTGCAAAATCATGTTTTGGGCAGGATGTGAAATGACAGCTGTAAAGTATTCATGAGGAAGTGTGGAAAAGGGCAATGTTGAAAATCAGGAGGAAAAATATGCAAATTACGGTTACGAGCATGTGTAGAAACTGCACAATGCACACTGTAACATGGCCATCTTGGGAATTGTCTAACCAAATGTTCAACATGAGCTTTTGGGAAATCCCTCATGATTACTGGCACTGTAATTCTGTTAATCCATCCTGAAAGTTGATTGACATGAGCGACTGCACCATTCTGCGCCAGAGGTGTGAAAACACATTTCTGGCAGAATGTGAGAAATGACAGCTATACTATTCAGAGGAGGTATGAAAAATAGCAATGTTGAAAATCTGGAGTGAAAATATGAAAATTACGGTTAGGAGTGTGTAGAAACTGCACAATGCACGCTTGTAACACAACCTTTTATATTTTGCAACTTATCAACATGGGCTTTTGACCTCCCTCATGAACACTGGAAGGTCATTTCATTATTCAGTCCCGAAGGGTTCCGCACAGTACATGAAATCACCTTACGGGACAGAGTAACGAGATGACAGTGACATTGTTGATGAGATGGGGTCCCAAAATGCCCATATAGAAAATTTGGTGAAAAATACTAAAATGGCTGTGATATCCACATTTAAATTCTTTTGTATCAGTCTTACAGGTAGGATCTAGTTTGTATGACGAGATACTTAACCAAGATCCCACGTCATATCACTCACTGTGGATCCTAGTTCATATCTCATCATACGAACCAAGATCCAATGTCATATGACGCCGTATATGAACAAAGAATTTAAATGTAGAGTAACACATTTTAAGGGCATTTTCCAAACAGTAAAGTGCAGAATGCACCTAGGGGTCCAATAAGCAAGCTACATGTGTTGGTTCCTCCCAGAATATCATTTTGGGAGGTTTCCAATTTGAATTTCAGGCAAACTGGAAACAAGATGGCAGCCATACAAATGAGGAATTTTCTCATACAATGCAGGATTCCTCTTCAGATCATACAGCTATATTGAGGTGCCTACTGAGCATGCTCAGAAATGATGTTTTCAAATTTTAAATTACAATAACTTAAAACGGCTTATTGTGTTTTCACCAGACTAGCAAAAAGAACATCTGTGGGGTAGTCCCTTTCTATCCTGAAAACTGCATACCAAACAAACAAACCCTCTGAGCTGTAGGCAAGTTCAAAGAAAATCCCAGCAAAGTCAATGGGTAAAACAAGGTTTTCACCGTAATGCGGCCCGCACATCCAACCACAATGAAACTTGCCAGATCAAGAGAACTATAGCACAGAAGGTGCATGCCAAATGTGCAAATCCATTCAACGGCTGCAAAGTTATTACAGTGCAAAATTTTGACTAACACTGAAGTGCCTACTTAACCTAACTACAGGGTGCCTACTCAACTCTTAACTATAGGGTGCAACTGCACCTCTATTTTATATTTATATATATATATATATATATATATATATATATATATATACACACACACACACACACACACACACAGATATATATGTATGTATGTGTAGCTATATCTCTATATCTATCTATATAGCTATCTCTCTCTCTCTCTCTCTCTCTCTCTATATATATATATATATATATATAGAGAAGAAAACTCATTTATGATTAGTTATTAGCGATAGTGAGACTGTTAGGGGCTGAAAACCCCCTGACCCTCGCTCCTCACCGAGCAGATTGGGACGCCAGCCCTAACTCTCACCCCATGACATGTGTAAATCAGCAGAAGTATAGGAGAATGGGGTGAGAGTTAGGACCCACATCCCAATGCGCACCCCAATGCCGGTTGGGGTCCAAGGGGGTTTCAACCCTAACAGCGAATTCCTCACTTTTGTCGCTGTGGAACAACCCTAACTAATGCATTAAATGGAGTTTTTGCTCTAATTTCCTTCTTTGAGAATGATAACGAGAAATAGTGAATGTAATGCAGCGGCGGAGCTTCCGCTGCATAATGCGTTGGCAGGAGGGCCCTCGCCCCGCCACATGATGTGTTGTGGCATAGTAACAGGGACAGCAACGCAAACAGAAATGCTAACAGTGGCCATACGGTAACACAAGCACGAATGAGAACAGAAAGGGTAACGCATATGGTGGCGAGCGGAATGGTCTGCCACGTGATGTGTTGTCACATAGTAACATGGTGCCTGCAAACAGAAATGTCAATGGGCATGGTGATGTAAAGTGAAACAGTAAGATAAACAGTACTGTAGACAGAAATGGCAAAAATAACAGAAACGCAAGCGCAAAATGAAAACGCAGCGATAACGCATATGGTGGCGCAGACGCCAATGGTAGGTGAACGGGTAAGGATCCGCAAGCGGAAAGGGCAACAGTAACAGTAATGTAAGCGCACAGGCTGGTTTTCCCAAAACCTGCATTGAGAAAGACAGTGAGTACAAATAATGTATGCAAAATAATGAGTATCGCAAGAGAAAATGAGATCTTGGAATACTAAATACATTATATCTCAGGAACCGTGACGACGAGAAAAAAATTTAAAAGTCATATTATTTACAACTGTCCTGGTTAATTTGAATCTTAGCCCCATAAAGGGGCTAAGAAATCTTCCGACCTAAAAGTCAGTATCTCGCACTGCTTCCGATATATATGGGCCCTGAAAAAGGCGCGCGAACTACCGTAATGTTATCCTATGGGAAAAAGAAAAGTTCGAGCACCATAACTTTGCCTCCCTGTAATGTTGTTTCACCAAACTACTGAAAGGCACATCTGTGGGCTGTTGGCTGTCTTCCTCCAAATTTCAGGAAAAGACCAAACTGCTATTTTGCAGCAGGGCTCCAAATGATTTCTGTTAAGTGTCGGGCCAGAATGTTATCCTATGGGAAAACCGTCAATTTTGGAGTGCCGTAACTTTGCCGCCATGTGATATTTTTCACCAAGCTACTGAAAGGCACATCTGTGTACTGTTGGCTGTCTTCCTCCAAATTTCAGGAAAAAGACCAAACCGTTATTTTGCAGCAGGGTGCCAAAGGATTCCTGTAATGCTCACCGTAATGTTATCCTATGGAAAACTGTCAACTTTGAGTGCCATAACTTTGCCGCTGTATAATATTTTTCAATACAACACTGAAAGGCACATCTGTGAGATGTCGGCCATGCCCTCCAAATTTCAGCCCAAAACTCCCAACGGTTATTTTGCAGTGCAGTGCCAAAGAATTGCTGTCATTTTCCCACAGACTAGAAAATTACTGTCGCATTTGCGTAAAGCTGCAGGGTTTGGCATACTTTCGTGAGCACGAAAGTAATTATGATAGTACTTTTTCCAGAAATTTGAAAACATATTTCTGGGGTGTTTACCACAAAATAAAGACATGGCAAGCATCCTCATGGCCCGACTAGGTGAATACAAAAAATTAGATTGCTAGAGGGTCCTAAATTTAAAATGCCAACCATTTTCTGATCACTAACTGAAAACAAAATGGCCGATTTGCGTAAAGTAACAGGCCCATTTGCGAAAGTAAAATGCATTTGCGAAAGTGTTGAACTTTTGTTAACTTTTCCCATTGACTTATAATGGGAAACTGTTTTTGAATAACTTTTGAACTGTTTAATATTTTTCACGAAATCTTCGAAGGCACATCGGGACCCCGCTGCACGCTCCTGAAGATTTCGGGCCGGTCACACAAACTGCACGACCTGTAGGCGCCACCACAGAATTCCAGAAAGCGTAAACGCGACGCGACAGATCACTTTAATAACTCCACAACCGTATATCCGATCAGTACGAAACTTGGCAGATCCTAAGGCCTATGGGTCTTGATCATACATTCCAAATTTCAGGCAAATCCATCAAACGGTTGCAAAGTTATTAAGGTGCAAAATTTTGGGTTTAACATGGAAATGGCTCTCATCCCTAATCATGGTAGCACTACCGTATACTATAATATATATATATCCACACACATATACACACACACACACACACGTATATACATACGCATATATATTTATACAACACATGTTTTGGGATAAATTACAGGATAAAAGTAATATCTCAGCAGGTCGTGGAGAAATCAGTGATATCTTCACATGTGAAGATATCACTGATATCTCCACGCCCTATACGCCATCACAACGAAAGTGAAAGTTTTTCGATTTTACCCCTGCATGCCACAAATGAACGCCTCTCTCTCGTGACTGTCACTCCACACTGGTAACCTCAATTATCACCACACCACTGTGGCATCCCATAATCCTGTCAGAAAGTTATTTTAAAAATTATAAGTTCATCCTGCTATTTTCTCCTGGTGTTAGTCAAAAGCAGTTTCAGTTTTAGCTCCTGCACATTAGTAGCGTGACCGAGTGCTTTGTATGCTGTAAAATGAGGAAGTCGCCGAGTTTAAAAATAAGACAGCCTGCCTGTGAAAAGTATAAAAACTGCACCTTTTCCCTTACTTTTCTATATTTGTTTCAATAACCTAGTGACAGCAGAAGGAGGACAACGCAGAGAGAATACGAGCTTTTAGAAAAGCGAATGTAAGAGTTAGCAACGCCTCGCTTGCACTTAAGGCGCTCACCTTCTGAAGCTGCGGATTCTCTCTCTATCCTCTTCTCTACTGTCACCAGCTTATTTGAAACAAACAGCAACTAAGTAAAAACACAGTTTTTAAACTTTTCACAGGCAGATTGTCTTATTTTTAAACCCGCGACTTCTCATTTTAAAGCATACAAACGCTTGGTCACGCTTACAAAATGTACAGCAGCAAAACTGGAAGTGCTTCTTGATTAACATTGGAAGAAAATGCCAGGACCAACTAGATAAGTTTTTTAAACAAATAT
Organism: Neoceratodus forsteri; assembly: GCA_016271365.2. Lineage (NCBI taxonomy): Eukaryota > Metazoa > Chordata > Ceratodontiformes > Ceratodontidae > Neoceratodus > Neoceratodus forsteri. The sequence goes on from CM057456.1 coordinate 1,207,431,730, forward strand.
TTATCTACAAATTAGGCAGGATCAACCAGATAAACATTTTTTAAACCAGTGTTTCTTTGTTAGCAATAATGGCAGTTATCAACCATGTGTCACAACTACTGGGGAGTGAAATGCAGTTGTGGAGCTGCCTGTTGTACTGAGAGAATAACATTTTTTTTTAAATAAAGGTTTTTACCATCTATCAAAGTATCAATCAAATGTCAGAGCTGCCTGGGGTTGACTTCAGGTCATGCATCTCCCTAGCATATCTAATATGTAGGCATTGTGTCTGCTTGGTAAATCAAATATATAGGTATTATGCTAAGTGGGAATGTGGGATTCTGTCTTGGGGCCAAAACATGTGTTGTATAAACAGAATATGACATGGCCTGACTGAAGATATCATATTTATCTTCACCGGCAATAATGACATCAAGATATCTCAGTCGGCTTCACCACTGCGGAGATATCATTGGCCCTCGTGAAGATAAATATGATATCTTCAGTCAGGCCATGTCATATCCTATATAGATAGATAGATATAGATATATATATATAAATACATATGTATATATATATATATATATATATATATATATATATATATATATACACACACACACACACACACACACATATACATATATACACACACACACACACACACATATACATATATATTTTTACAATGCGTGAGTGATAAATGAGTGTGATAAAACATGTATCTATCACACTGTGAGATAAATTCCAGCTGATGGATGCACTGTGATAATATCAAAGTGATATACACATGGTGCATACGCCACCACCTATTATCACAGTGCATAGGTCACACAATTCTTTCACTTAGATACCTGAAGTACCAAACTAGTTTTACCCCATAAACATATAAAATACAAAACACTATACCCTAAACATAACTTAGCAGGGTGTCTACACATAACAGTACACAGTCCTTCTACATAACAACTAAAAACACTACAAAAATATAATGAGAGAAGCTGCAAAAAAACCTTTCATGTACCCTTCATGTTCGATGTCTGGCGAAGTGAACCAGCCAAGTAAAAGAGGTCACAGCTACAGCTCAAGAGTCCGGTGACAGCAAACGGCAAGCACTGATCACAAAACTAGCTATATGCTACATTAAACATCACACTATTGAACAAAGAATAAAATGAAGTGACAACCCACACAATGTCCCGATAAAATGCCCAACTCCACACTGAACAAACCCAGAAATGCAACCCCAAACAACACACTGACCAATCAAAACACATGCACACACACAGCACTACCAACCAATCACATCAACTCAAAACAACCCAGTTATAAAATCCACAAATCAAAACATACAACTTAAAATCATTCAGAAACCACATACAGGGCACAATCGAACTGAAGTATGGCAAACACTACTATGACTTCACACATAACATACAACATCTAAACCATGAAAACAACTACAAAACCTATTGTATAAATAGAACACGTGATGGTCTGGAGTGAGATATGGTACATATCTGCACTCGTAAACAGTGACCCGGTATCATCACTGTGGGTGCTAGTCGAGATGTGGCTGATATCAGACCCTAACAAACATAATAAAATATTGGAGACTGTGTGATTACTTTTTTTCCCCACTCTGTATTTTAACATCAAGTCAGCTTCATGGTTTTATAGCAACACACATCGTGTGTGTGGTAAGTACTGTGTAAGTCACCCATACATTATTCTACATTCTCACCCCAGGAATTCTCCAATATTCCTAACTCTTGCAGTGTCCCTTTAAGACACAACTGCCCAGAGAGAATGGAACATATGCTAATGAGTGCCACTTTCAAATGCTGCCTTGGTCAACTGCCTGTATTCTAATACCTCAGATTTTTTCTCTTCGCTCTGCAAGTCAAGACGCCTGGAGATCTCTCCCTTTGGCAATCATTCCTGACGTGTTTCTTCATTAAATACTTAAATATTTCTTGATTTTTTCCATTTGCTGCCTTGGTTTATTGTTTATATATTTTAAAATCTTACCTTTGAGTGTATTTATATTTGTTTTCGGTTCTTCGCGTTCACAGGAACCGGAGAGGAAATCAAGATTTGTTTAAACTTATCCGAGTTTTTATTTAGTGCTCTGGTTACTGTTGGGATATTTTAACAGAGTTTATCGGTTCCTAAAGGAACCCGGTTCCTCAAGCAACCACAACCATGAAGTTTTACTATTTTCTCAGTTCCGAACCGACAGCACCCAATAACTTTATTGTTATATTTACTGTTTGCGGTTCCTGTATTCTTCAGATTGAACTTGAAGATGTCAGAAAAACCTAAGAAGAAAACAGGACCCCAAGGTTTAAAAACTGTATTAAATGTTCTAAAGTGTTTGCCAAGGCAGATAAATACGACTTATGAGTTATCTGCCTGGGCAACACCTACATTGATTGTGATATTTGCAAGTCTTTTCTCAAAGGACGCTTTGACAAACGCCAGGAAAGGCTGCAAAGAAAACTGAAAGGGTGCCAAAGGGCTCTGTCCAGTCCACACCCTTGAAAGCTGCAGGTGAAACCACGGTTTTCATACCACCCTGGATACGGGTGAAAACCTGGCAAAAGAGTAGCACTGGAACCGCTGACTCACCGTGCCTGCAATGAAATTAAAAAAGACTAAACACACTGAGACCCCTGCTGAATGCAACAAGGGTTACTACAGCCTGGTCAGTATGCCATCACCAGATGACATTGCACAGGCTTTAAAAGTTATACAGGTGCTGCGGGCTTGGATCCCCCTCAGCCACCTGCTCAAGGCCTGACAAGGCAAGCAACTTTTCCTCCACTCCTAGAACAATGAGAGTAAGAGGAACAAAAAGAGTTTGAGGTAGATGAGGTATTGAACCTGAAGTCTCCCTGAACAGGAGTTTGGTTCACCCCTAGACCTACTGAGGATTATTCCTCACAGTTTTCATTTGTCAGAAAAATTGTGGCGATTTTGGATCTTGCAACCACTGAGGAAGTGCAAGATGAAGAAGAAGCTGAGTACATGGAGGTGATGGGGTTGACACCCACTAGAAATGTGTTACCCTCTGTACAAGTTTTTCAAGAAAAGACATTATGGTTATACTTCAAACGCTTAATACAGTCTCTCCCACTGATAAGAAATCTGACAAAAAGTATCAGCTGGACAGGGCAGGTGCCGAGTTCTTTTTACTCACCCTGACCACCAGGGTATAATTCATTTTTATTTATTTTTAATTATTGAAATCTCGGAATTACAGACCTTGAGTCAGGGACTCTGCTTACAAAGGCTTCACGTCAAAGTACACAGGTAAAAATAAAGAAATACAAGACACAAACAAAGCAATGCAATTACAACAGGAGTAAAAGGAGGCAATAAATACAATAGTACAAATAACACAAGCATAGCAGCATAGTAGTACAGAACATGACAGGGAAGGAGTGGAATACCACAGTTAGCAGGAGGAAGTAAGTGCCAATAAGGGAGAGGATAAGTAACAAAACTTGGAAAGAAAACTACAGAAAATACAGGTTTGTTGAGAGCAAGTTGTAACTTACAAGAAAAATGCTAAAATTAACATCTGAGTAGAGGAAAGGGGTGTAATTTTCACCAAAGGGAGATGTTGGCCATGAAGCACAGGTGGAGGGGAGAGGCAGTCCAGAGGACTTTGTCAAGCCTAGAGGAAGGAAATAGTGATAAATTGGGGTGGGTGAGGGAAAGAAAGCACAGAAAACAGGGAGGGTAAACAGTGAAGGGAGGACAAGGTAGGAAGACGGGATAGATGGAGCAGTGAAAAGGAGGGAGGAACAGGCAGGGAAAAGCAGACATGGAGACAAGGGAGTACTAGCAAAAGGCGAGGAAGGTGGGGTGCTAGAGCAGTCACAGCAGTTTAATGCAAGGAGTTGTTGCCGGAGTTTAAGTTTAAAGCTACCTAACTTCATTTCAGAAAGAACTTCAAAGGGCAGACTATTTAGCCAGACCGAGCTCTATATATAAAGGCTCACTGCCCTGAGATGTCCTACAAAACAGGACAAGGAAGGAGGCCTTGTGGAGTTCAGCAGGCAGCCTGTGAAAGGGCTAAGGTGCCTCTGGTTTACACCTTCCTGAAAAGGATTCCAGAAAATTGACAGTATGGCCAAAAAAAAAAAAAAAAAAAAGGCTACCTTTCTGCTTCTTTTGCAATCAGACAAGCCAACTATCAGGTTTATGCAGCCCAGTACCAGAAAGCATTATGGCACTGTGATAGGGTAAGGTAACCCCCACCCCTTTATTTTCCTCTTTTTGGTATTGTGCAATAGCAGGTCTAGGATGTGCTACTTTTCTTTATCTGTGTCTTATTGTATTGTTCAATGTTTGTTTGTTGGCTGGCCACCCACTTTGTATATTTGTTTGTCTCTTCTTGTGTCCATATCCATTTTTCCAGTGCATCCTAGAAACGCTTTGAACAAAATGCTAAGACTGCTACTAGACTTATAATAAAGTCTAGCACCTTAGTTCTATGTGTGCGGAGTCAGTATAAATCTTTTCTAAGTTAATCTATGTCTGGTTAATAGTTAACTTGAAGACACAACAGGCTCTCAGGCTCCCTGTATTTATATACATGCTTTGTGCCTATCTAGTAAAGGATTTGTAGAGAAAGCCACGGCAGTTAATGTTTTCAGGCGCTGTTTAAAATACCCTGACAGCCTGTTGTAGTCTGCTATTTATTTTAGGACGTACTCATCGCCCGCAGACTGTACAAATAGTTAAAGTATCCCTTTTTCAGCCCTTTTTATGTTGCCCCTGCTCAAAACTCCTCAATTCAGGAGCTGTAATGAAGGGCTACTCAGAAAGAATTAGTAACTTGCAGCACGATGGTCGGCAACTAAAAATGATTACCACGCAAACGCCGCACTATCACAAGGAATTCCAGTCATTAAATCCTCTAAAACTGATGGGAGGGTTAAAACCAGACAGGATATGTTTTACATACCTCCGAAGATAGAACCATCAGGTTGTTTGCTGTTTTAAAGACTGGTTGAAATGAAGGTATTTCTCCTGTTTTCAAGACAGAGCCAAGCAACATTAAAGCTCCTCCTCCAGCTGCAGCAGTTTTCCTAAGAGCCGCCGTCAAATCTTTCTATTTTTATGCTGCAGTCAGAAGGGCGGTGCTTCTAGATACCAGTTGGGATGTTAAAAATCCTTAAAAGAGCGTAATCTTATTTAAACGATATTTATGTTGTTTCTTTGCTTTAAAACTGTATTTACATCGTGAATAAAAATTATTAATGCCTTGTTTAAAGAAATAACCTGTAAAAGACAAATCTAGGAGCGGAGTTAAAGTGTCACATGTCTCTAATCTGTATATAACCTGCTTGCCTAGAGTTGTTATTCAGTGTGCAGGAGGATGTGAAGCTGACAACATCCTGAAGTAAGCTAGCTATTTCTAGCTGTACTAATTCATGTTATTTTGATTCTCTTTATTTTGCCACCTTAAAGTTCACTTGCTAGTTGTATATAATAAATCTACTTTTTATTTGCTGCTAATTTGTCTCAGTTGGTCCATCATTTCCACACCATCTCACAGGCACTCAGTAGGGGCTATGTCAGAGAAGGATCCGTCCAACATTTCTCAGACCTAGCTGAAACTGCTAGATTGGAGCCTCTAAGTATCAGTTTCAAATGGCAGCAGATACTAATGACACTGCTGCCAGGTGGCTGGCTGGCACAGCAGTCCTAAGGAGATTTGCCTGGTTTATGGCCACTAACCTGACTCCAGGACACCCAGGCTAAGGCCATGGATTTTCCCTGAAGAACAGCTCCTTGTTTGGTGAACAAACAAAGGCTTACATGAAAAAGGCGGATGAATATAAAACCACCTTTAGAAATAATTCAGCAAAGGAGAAGCCCTCTCCCTCTTCCAGGCCCTATGGAAGGAGGTCAGGGCAGATCTATGTACACCAAGCCTCCCTACCAGGCACAAGCTGGCACCTCAGCAACTGCAATACCACCCCAGCTGGCTATTACAGGGTTGGGGCAGAAGCTGTTCCAGGCCCCTAATTTAACAGCAGTACTGTTCCCTTCATAGGCAAAGCAGCTGCAAGTACTGTATTTTAATGCAACTCCTAGGTGGCACTATCCCAAGGGCTACTACCCTGCCTGCTTGGCTAGTAGCAGGTTAAGGGGCCTGGGTAATGAAACAGGTGCCTCCACCCAGAGGTCAGGGTTGTTAGTGGTCAAGCTAACCTGGACACTGTAATCCCCTCTTTCCCTTCTAGTGGCCTGAACAATATACAATAATTACTTTCACAATGACCCTTATTCACCAGGCAACTACCCACACTGTTTGCACTTACCACCAGGGCTGGTTCCTCAAGCTTGACCACCAGGGACCCCCTGTAAAACAAGGTTAAGCACAACAAACAACAACAGTACAATACTTTTGTCATAAACTGGAACCACAGGTTAAATGCAAACAAAGTTAAATCTGATTTATTCAGGGACTTGAACAAGGGAGGGCGAATCAGGTTGCTTTGCTTAAAAGCTATATTAATCAGACAGTTATGCATACAGTTCAGAGTCCCCACAGTCACACACCTTGGTACCCAGGTAGGAAAACAGTGTTCTAGCCAGAACATTGCAGCTGGCTGGGGCCCTGTGGATGGCAGAAAGCAACATGCACACACACACTATTGGTAATCCAGAGCCGAGGGCTCAGTTCGTGAAAGAAAAGGCAACAAGACAATCAGATGACACAACTTTTAGATTTAACTGTTGTTGCAGGAGCTACCTGATGTTTACTCTCGATACCCAATACTGGACACAGGCAGGACGAAATCGAGATGGCAGGCTATTAAGCTGGAGTGCCCAGAGAAGCAGGGCCCACACGAATCACTGAGGAGTCATTCCTGTTCAAAGGCGTTGATCAGGGGCCAGTCTCTATCGATGACTTTTCTGTGAGTAAGATTCTGGCTGGGCCAGTGTAGCAGGGCCCAGGCAAACGGAAATGGATACAGATTCAGTCCGTGGAGGTGGATACAGCCCCAGCAAGCAAAACACAGTTCAGACACACAGTGGGGAACCAAATCATGACCCACTATAAGCACACAGCACATTCACATGTAAGGAAATTCCACTGTACCAGGCAAATGGCTCCCGTCACAATTACAGAGTCTCTGCACAATCCGGAGTTCAGAGGTAGCTGGAAGTCCTGACAGGCCGATCGTATTCAACAAATCTTCGTTCTTCTTCAGGTTAAAGCCTGGTCACAATTCAGTGGCTTAATCTCTCCAAATTCAAATTCAATCCGAAAAGCATAAGTTCCCTCTCAGGAACAGCAGGCATGCAGGTCAAACTCAGGCCTTCCACAGTTCTCCACACGAATCAACTATGGATTGCTGCTCAAACTATCTTGAGCTATTACTTCTTCACTTCTAAGTCAGATCTAACTGAAACTGCAAGCAGTGTGGGACTTTCCCCAAGATCCAAAAGGTCCGGTTGGCTGATCTGTCTGTCAGTCACAACAAGGGCCCTCCTCCAGGTTATTTTAGGCGCTAAAAGCCCAAACTACAATTCCTAAGTTTTGGCCACACCAAGTCCCCCGTAGGCAGGCTCCATTTTAAAGTCTCAAATGTACTGATTGGCCAATTCTGGCAGTTCATGACCAGGATGATGGAAACAAACAGAGCTGTCCATGCTGCAAAGAAGGCAGGTTAGAACAAACTGCAATATTATTACTACTCTGAGAAATGATCAGCAAACAAGTACATCTTCTAATAGAGCTCCTCTCAAATTAATTATGACTGCAATCCAGGCAGCTCTTAAAGAGACAGTACACAGAGGCTATACAGGCGCACTCTGACAATACATTTAAACTGCAAAATGCAGGACACCAGCCTAGCAGCAAGCATTTAAGCAAGTTCAAGGAGACGTTTCGGAACCCCCATTTGTAGGGGTTAGCACTGATGCTACTTTTAACACAGATTATAAAATGGGTAAAATAAATCCTTCACCCTGATTGGTCAAAAGGCGTGTCCTTACCTGTCAACGAACGGAAAGGTGGCACTACTTTCCTAATACTTTAACCTCCATAGGTGAAAGGCAGCAGTATCATTGAGCAACTGATATCTCCCATCAGTCCCTCTGCAACCAGAACTGATCTTCCATCACAAACATGGCTGCTACCTTACACAGTAAAAACCTTCAACTGGGCCCTAAAATAAAACTACCTTAAATAAAAAATAAAACAAATCAGTAAACGTTTCCTGATCATCACACTCTCCTTACACATAAACAAATTAGAAACATTAAGTATTGTTTAGAGTTTTCATTACAACTGTTTCTTTACTAACAGTGAAAATCCCTTCTGTTACCTGCTCATCAGGGAAATCTCTTCTGCTTGTCTTGACAGTGAGATAATCGAGTCACTGGCTCTAAAACAGGCCTTTGTTGTCTGTGTGTACAGCATGTTGGGAGAGTAACATTCTACCAGCGGAACTGAGCAGAATTTTGAATCCCTGTATTCCATGGTAAACATTCCATGATAAACATTCTGTGTCTCGAATGAGGGAAAAATAGAAAAAAACAGGATGAAGAAAGTAGGCAATACAGTAATACTTTATAAAACAAAAAGAAAAGGTGGGAAACACAGTTACAGAGGTAGACCCAAACTGCTTAAATAATACATTGCTGTCCCTCCAACTCACTGGTTTAGCATTTTTCAGTCAGTTGCTGTTCAGTCAATTTTACCACCCTCTGCCCAAGTCTGAGGACTATTTTCACCATATTTAAATAAAATAACAAACTATTATTAAATCTTTAATAATGCTCAGAGTTTTGTTTGATTGTTATAGAAATAGTTGTTACCCATTTTATAAGAGCAATAAGATACTTCAGTGGTTGTTGATTGATAAGAGTCTCACCCAGCTGCTGTAGCCACTCAGCACAAGCGCCTCGTGCCTAACAACGCACTAGGTGTGCTCTTATCAATCAACAATCTACACCCTGTCGTTTCTTATTGCTTTCATATACTCATACTTTTTTCTCCATGTTGAAAAATAACTCTTCCCAGAGGGCAGAGTTTGGGATGACACAGAACAGTGCATCAATGCACATATACCTCAGATGGTAACCACCCAAGTGTTAATACACTCCTATGACCGCACACCCTGAAAAGTGGCATCTCACACATAGACTGGGTTGTTCGAAAGAAAGTGAAAGATTATTCTTAAAATTGAGGTTTTTTTTCTTTAAAAAGAAAATTAAGTTTGGAGCACAATCAATTATTGGCTGCTGTTTCTGTGTGCCTTCCTGCATGTAATACCAGCCTGGAGTGAAATCAGGTAAAATGTTTACACCCTATGTGTCATGTCATCTAATTAGCTTACTAGATTTTCTCCCTACCAATTATATACATAGTTTTATATGCAGCAGGAAGCATTTCTGACCAATCACATTCTGGAAATTAGGCCCACCTCATGATTAAAACAGTGTTTCAAAGCACTATAATTGCATCAAAATTAGACAAGCTTAAGTTTTCTTGTTTTTCTGTTAATTTTACATTAGCTCAGAGCAGGCACAGCATACTATGTAGAATGAAGCCAGTTATAAAACAGATGCTAAAATTAATGCTCTGAGTACAATTCTAAAAGTCAGCTAACAATAAAATAACAAGTGGAAACATAAAACAGTTAAGGCAATTGGAAGTAATCCAAAACGGTGGTAAATTTCTTTTAATTTTGATCTTTAATGCCCTGGTTTGAATTAAGCAAACTAAGCCCTGCTTACAAATTTACCACACTTGTATCTGTTTAGTACCCCAGAGCAGTTAGATGCATTTTGAATTCTGTAATTGCACATCATACTCAGGGGCATGTGAAATTACAACATTTCCAAAGCTTGGTTCTCAAACTGTAACAGGAAGTACAATTAAAACCAATTGCTGAAGGTTTTATCTTTTATGCCTTGCTCAGTCAGCATAACTAAGTTCTACTGCTGTCAGGTAGGGTTTATTGGAGACACGAAGCCAAGATGCTTCTGTACTCCAGCTTCTATGGTCTCTTTTTTGTAGTGTATTTTGGGGGTGCAATATAGGTGTTAGTAATTTGATTGCTCTTAGCATGTTACTTGCATGTGATAAAGTCTCTTTAAGTGTATGAATTATGGGAATAGTGTTGTTATTTTGGACAAGTACTGTTCATTTTCTTGTTGTATACTGATTTGCTTGTTGCTGCCTGGAAAGGATTTATAAAACATGTAAAATATTTCTATTTTAGCAATTAACATGATAAATAAATTTAACATTGCATGCTAGTTTGTAAACCCCTTTGAATTTTCATAAGATGCTGAACTGAACACTTTTATCCTAACCTGCTGTTGCTTTAAATGGAACATAAACCTGTTTACATTTTTTTAATATACAGCAAGTGTAAATTTCAGCATGCGTTTATATCCGTTTATCAATCCAAGTGCATTATTTTATGAGTTTATTTTAAAGCAGTCCTATTATTTCCTTAGTGCCCCTCGTTAATCACTGTCCTTTCCCCAACCAACATTCATTTTGCAATTGCTTATGAGTTTCAGAAGCCAGTGACATCAGCAGAGTGGTAGCCTACAATGAAGCTTTCAATGCAGGGCTTCTGCTCAACTGATGTCACTGGGTTCCAGAATTGCTAAGTAATTATTTATCTGTTTATTGGAACTTTGTAACCGGGTGAGACCACTGAGACAATACAGTCCCTCTTTCAGGGGCAACCGGGACAAACATGCATTTACAAGGTTTGTACATCCAGGATAATGCAGTGCTTTTACAAGTAGGCAAAAGAGCAGGATTTACCAGGAGATCATCAACAAATGCAAACAACACTAATGCAACGGACAGTACAACAGTAATTCAATATTACATTACAGTTAGAAAGGGTGTCAAACATACAGTCCAAAAAGGCAGAATAAATAAAACAGAGCAGTGACACATGAGGCAGGCCACCGTAGTAGAGGTGAATCTCAGGTGGGATGGGTACTGTCATCTGAGGCAAGCACAGCTTGAGTATGTCAAAAGGTGGAGCAAAAGAGAATGTTGGCAGAGGGAGGCGCAGGATAAGATCACATGCAGTAAGGAGTTCCATAAAGACAAAGCAGGAAGGCAAATGATCTCCTGCCCATGGATAACTGCTGTGCGGAGTTACAAGAAGGGCTAGGGTGGCAGACTCAAGTATGCAAGAGAACTGTTTAAGCTGGATGATGTCTCTAAGACAGGGAGGGGTGTGGAGTGAATCAACTTATGTACAAAGCTGAGCGAAATTAGTTAAGAGTTTGGACTCATAGGAAGGCCAGCCCAGGGATGAAAGGACATCATAGTGGTGGCAAATATGCTAACCCCAAATGCAAACCTTCCAGCACAGTGATAGAGCTGCTTAAGGCACGCCAGGATGGTTGCTTTGGCTGAGAGAAGTAGTGGGCACTAAGAAACAGCAGAAGGAGAAGGGTGGAGGTTGCAATTTTGTTGCAGGAGGCTGAGGAGAGGAAAAAACGAAGGCAGTAGAGCAGTCCAAGTTTCTGATTAAATGTCTTTGTAAGTAGAGCTACATAAGTGTCAAGAAGAGGAGGTATCAAGCATGATACCAGGTATGCATGAAAAACTATAATTACTACTAGGCCTTTTAATGCTCAGATTAACGGGTTTCTAAAAATACATTACAACCACCTAGTTAATTATGCATTACAGCTGGGCAACTGTGATCTCAAGTCAATCAGGCTTGTGTGTTGCGACCTCACCACTCATTAGGGGAGCATGTGGGAGACTTCACATTTATAAAAATTCTTATTAATTACAAAAAGCGAAATGGGTGGGTGTGTGTAAACCAGAATTTTACACACTTCCTCAGTGTGGGATGCTTTTATAAGCCCCTTGAGCTCACACTCTGGGTTTGAGTAGCATCCACATCTTGGGTGTGTGTAAAATTCTGGTTACACATGTACACACACACATATGCACATATTATTCTCTATGTTACACTAAAATTAATGACTCCATGGGCTATATTAACACACATCCTGGACTACTGGTGTTCCAACATGGAAACTGACAAACTTGGGGTTTATATCTTTTACCTGGGGGTAAGGGCTGTAACATGCAACTTGTATTTTCATTGGGTAATAAGGAAAAGAACCATCCACTGGCCAGGCTGCGCCAGTAAGTATTCTGTGGTGACTACAGATGCTTCACAGGGTCAGAAAGCCACTGAGATGTCAGATGATGTCCGCTGCTCATGAGTTTATCAGTAGCTGTGGCCTAGTTCATGATATGGCCAGTTACATCTGGCAATTGTGACATCATCTCCACAATGACATGGTCTGTGGCTTACCTAGCAGCCTGTTGCTAGGCTGCAATCCAGCTGGAGTACAATCAAGCTGTGGAAGAATTTCTCCTGGGGTTTAACATCAAGGTGCTGAATTGTAAATATCTGCAAACTCAGTTCAACAGGTCTAGTTTTTTCAAGCCTGCATTACCTGTCTACCTGAATGTGAAGGTACATTCTAGCTTTTCTAATGCTACTGACCAGCCAGGCAGCAACTATGGCATCGTAGCTACAGCCCCAAAGTTAGCCAGCTCCAGAGCAAGAAAGTATCAGATCAAGCCAGTGCTGGATGAGACAGCACTAAACAACCTGCCTACACCTGACTGAATGCTATCCACTTGTGTGACCTTCTGTTTTCCTTAACTAAGTAAAGCAGACCACTAAGTTTGTCTTGAACCACATCCTGTTAGGTGTCTGTGAGACTACATTCCCTGGTCTGAAAATTAAAACCTAGAATAGGTGTCCTCTGGACAGCAGACATGTAAATATGAGTTACTCACCTGTAACCGTAGTTCTACTAGTGATGCACAGGTCACATGCACACCCTGGCAGTTTTCACAGAAACTTTTCAGAAGTCTTCAAGTTAAGCTCTCCTACCACCCAGCAGATATATTCACCAGCTCTGCCCCGTGATGTCAGATCTTTGCACGCTGGAAGCAGACATCTGGGTGCTACTTGCCAAGGGAGGTTGAGTGGATTGTGGATGTGAACTATATACCAACAACAGAACTACAGTTACAGGTGAGCAGTCCATATTTCTAACAACGTTGATACAATTCACATCCACACTCTGGCAGACTCTAAGCAGTCCTCAGGGTGGAGGGAGCAAAGCAAGCACCCCATTTGGCAAGCAGAGACTGGAGGACTGAGGAACTAAAAGCAGCATCCCAACAATTCATGATGTCGATACTGTAATGGAAGATAAAGGTGTGTGGTTTACTCCAGGTTGCAGCAATGCATATCTCCATAGTCACTAAGGCAGCAGTGTGAGTGGTGGAATGAGCCTTAAGCCCCTTGGGTGACTCACTAGCAACCAACCCATAGCAGAGGACGATGCAGAATGTTATCAACCTGGCAACTTTATGCTTTGCTGCCACTCTGCCAGGTGCGGCTTCAGCATATGTTACAAACAGCTGGCGAGACTCACCACGTAACTCCAGCCATACGCTCTTCATAATAATGGAAGCACCCTCCCAGAGGCTAGAATATGGAGCCGCCGATCAGCCTCCAACTCCAGGTTATTAAAATATAACATTACATTAATCACGTAATTAAGGTGAAAGTCCGATATAACTTTCGGAGGAACTTCAGGTGGGGTAAAAGATGACCCTGTCCTTGTGGAAAACCAGTTTAAGAAGAATACACAGAGAGCACCTGGAGCTCACTGATCCTTCTACTAACATGATCACCACCAATAAGACAATCTTCTTTGACAGATATGACATCTCACACCTGTGCATTGGCTCAAACAGTTTGCCCATGAGCACAGCCAACACCAGCAGTAGATTCCATGGAGATAAAGGTTTGTACATCAGAGGGGACAAAGTGATCCAGGCTTTGAAAAGCACACGACCACCTTCAGCATACCAGTCCATGCCCAGATGCAAAGATGGCTGCCTGGTACACCTTAAGGGTTGTCACTTGCAGGCACAACTGAGAGAGGGACCACACGAGTCAAGGATGCTCACTATGGGTCAGGAAAGGGAACAAGCTCCTTACCCTGGTACTAGATTGAGAACCTCTTCCACTTAAATGCATTTTGAGTGGACTCCTTATGGAATGCCTCCACAACGTGGAGGATGTCTTCTGAAAGACCCAAACCCTGGAACTTCAGCCACTCAGGAACTGGGCTGAGAGGTGTAGGATTGAATGTCTGGGTGTAGGACCCTCCCTTTCATCTGGTCATCAGATCTGGGTGGAGTGGCAACCTCCATGGAGGCTTGCTGTTGAGGCTAAAGAGATCCGGATACCAGAACTGTCTAGGCCAGTCTGAGGCTATCAGGATCACCTGCACCTTGTTCTTCTGGGTCTTGACGAGAACCTTGAAGACCAAGGGAAGGGAGAGAAGGCATACGGAGGGCCTGGGGTCCAGGGCATCGCAAAATCATTCCCCAGTGGTGTCCCAGATTCTTGGGGCAGGCACAAATAGATAGACTCAGTTTTCTGTACTCCCGTAAAGCAAGCGGGACCACCAGAGGAGGCCTCACTGGAAGAACAGGTGATCCGCCACCTCCTGAAGCAGGGACCACTCATGCAACACCTCTCCAAACTGGCTGAGAGTTTCAGCCAGCTGACTGCTCTCCCCTCACACGTATCACCTGAAGATTTGCACTCAGGCTGCGCTGGCGCCCAATGCAGAGAGCCTCCCAACACAATGGAAGGCAGTGCGCCCTGCCTTGCCTGTTGAGGTAGAACATGGTGGTCATGTTGTCCATCCGGATCTACACAACCTGACCCCAGATCAATAGAGCAAACTCCCTCAGAACCAGTCGCACTGCATGGAGCTCCAGCAGGCTGATGTGGTGACGGGACTTCCAGGGTGACCAGAACCCATGGGATCTGTGGTCTCCCAGGTGTGCTCTCCACCCATCCATCAAGACAGCATGACAGACCGTTCTGGTGGACAAACCAGATTCCCTCCCAGATGTTGTGGGTCCAGCCTGCACTGGATGGCACCCACCATCGCCTGAGTCACTACAACTGGCTGGTCCAAGAACCACTGGCAGCCTAACTCCCAGAACAGGTGGTGCATCTGCTAATGAACCCAATGGATCATGCTGGTGGAGGATGCCATGATTCCCAGAAGCTGCAGGAAGTCCCAGTCACAGCACCACAGCCCAACCTGAAATGACCAGACAAAGAAGGTAAGATCCAATGCCTGGTACGCAGGCAAGGCTGGCACTGGCCTACAGCAAGTCTAATTCTTCCCAGGTGAACTTGATCACTTGTGAAGGGATTATCTCAGACTTGGCTGGGATGATCAGAAAGCCCAAGTCCTGAAAAGTCTTGGGGTCAGATCTCGCGTTCCACAGCTTCTCTGGATGACCCAGCTATCAGCCAGTCATCCAGGTAGGGATACACCCTAAGCACTTGCGCCCCATGAAGACTACTACCAGTGCTGTGCATTTGGTGAAGACCCGGGCATGGAAGAGAGTCAAGGGCATGATCTGAACTGATACAGGATCCCTCTGCATGGAATAGAAAGTGCCAGCAATGGGATTCAATGAATGCTTCTGGGAGGTCAGGAGCAGACACACATGACCTGCTCCAGAAATGTAATGGCGTGATTCAGAGTGACCTGGAACATGCGATTCTGCATTAACTAGTATGGGAGGCTAGCTCCCCATCCCCATCCATTTTGGAACCAGGAAGTACCTGGGCAGGTATCCATGACTGGCCAGGGTGTCAGAAATATGGGGTATCACCCCACACTCTAGGAGCTGTGCAGTGTCAACTCTCTGCACCAACAATTTGTCCTTCGACACCCTGAGCCCAGAATCGGTATGACGGAGAGCCTTAAAATTCAGATGCTATTGTTTGCCCACACATCTAGCACCCACCTGTCTGAGGTACTGACCACTGTGGCAAGAAATGCCATAATCCAACTCCCAGCTGGGAGCTGGTACAGGAATGGGACGGCAAGCAGATGACACCTCACAACCTGTCACTGCGCAGCTTTGTAGGGGCTACAACAGCAGGGGCCATGGAGACGCCACCAACTCTGCCCCTCTTTTGGCCCCTGGCCACTGAACTTGCTTTTGGACACAGCAACTGCCCCGCTGGGCTGCTGCTGAGTCAGTTGGAGTTGAAAATACTGATACTAAAAGGCCTTCTTTATAGGTTTCTGGGCCTTCTGGTCCTTCAGGGATGAAGTCACAGATTCAGGGGTGGTAACGGACTTCTCAATCCACATGAGATGCCCTCTATCCCAGAGTCAAGAGGTCAGGCATCAAGAAGAGAAAACAGCAGTCATTTAGCCAAGTATCTCTTTGTAAAGGTGGAAAGCTCAGCCAAGCCCTATGATGCATGGAGACAACCACTGCCATGACACAGGCACAGGAGTCGCACATGTCCAGAGTTGTCTGGAGCGGTTTAGTCACTGGTTGACCTTGGTCTCTGACCATCTTCACCAGCAACTATTTGTCAGCAGGAAGATGGTGGGGTGGTGGAGGTCCCTCAACACTCCTAAGTGGGAATGGCACATTTGCCATCATGATAGCATAGCTCTCCAGCAGGCGGCTGGGTGAGAACTTCGCAAAGGAAGCCAGCTGGTGCTGCATACTTGCGCACTACATGACTGGAGGGTGCTGGGCCAGATGCTGGATGCTGCCAAAGCTCCACGGCCAGTCCCAGAACGGTCTCAGTCCCAGGAAAGGCAACCCAGGAGAATCATTCAGATCCAGTATGTCAGTGAACAGGTATTTTGCCCGCTTCTGGACTACCTCCAAAGGCACTTTCATGGATTCCATTATAAGTCAGATCAAAGCACCAAAAGACAATAGCCTGTAGCTGGTGGTCAACACCACGACTGATTCCTAGTCGAATGCATCAGTTCCAGCAGAGGCCATGGACAACTCACCTTGGAAATCGGAGGATTCCTCAAACATGATCCTCAACCATCTGCCACCACAGACCACCCTAGTATCCTCAGTCTGGGTGATCCCCACCAGAAGCTGGCCTAGCAAGCTGGCAGCAGCACAGGATTCTTGGCTGCAGCCCCGAATAGGGGCTGTGGTGGAGGTGGCTCCATCCAAAAGGGCTGAGAAGCAGATGCGGGGGACTGTCTAAGAGCATAGACTGGCATGGGAGCAACTGGCATAGGCCAAGGAACCAAAGGTCCAGGGAGCAAAGCCCTACCCCTCCCAGCAATGGTGGTCCACTGTTGCCAGAGGAGCTCCTCATATTATCAACACATTTTCATTGATACCTCTCCTCACCCAAGGAAGATGAGAAGCATCGATGGTGAAACTTCCTGATTGATCAAGATAGAGAGTGTGAGCATTGCCTCGACCACAGACCCAAGGATTAACATCAATGTGTGTCCTCTGGGAAGGTGGGGGGTAGTATAAACCACCTGCATCAGCAAATTAAACACTAGAGGTTTCTGAGGCACAACTATTGGTGAAGGCCGCCCAAGGTGACTCAGCCAGGGTCACCAACTGGGCCATGTCCTCCTGAATGAGGACCAGAAAACCAGGCTTTGGGACAGCAACTCCTCATCGCCTGACTGTTAGCCGACAGACTCAACAAAGGATCTTGATTGTCAGCTGGATCAGAGCTGAGGGCAATAGGTCCAATGGGGTTATCATGAAGCTCACGACCATATCCTTGACCACAGTGCAACTGACAAAGACTGAGTGGTCAGGGAGTCAAAGGAGGTGAAGAGTGTGATCATTCCGATTCAACAGCCTGTGAAAATGTTTTCTGTTGCAGTGAGAAAGACACTCCCTGAAGGTGTGGAGGGCCAAACACATTTCCCTGAACTCATCAGCAAACAATCCTGATACTGGCTGTAGTCAAGAACAGCAGCAAGAACAATGAGGAACTCGCCGCTGCGTCGCTACCTCTTCTTTTATGACCACAAGCTGAGCAGTTGACCCAGCAACCACATAGGCCGCTTTACAGTCTTTCAGTCTACCACGGTCAAACCAAGCTTCCAGTCTTCAACGGATGAGGGCAGCATAGCCAACCACAAAACTGCATCTTCTGACATTGTGTTTATCACCCAGGCATTACAAGCATGTGGGTCCGTGGCCAACATTTTAATGCCTGCACCGGTGCAGAACTTAAAATCCCAGTTTTCTGCTCTCCATCATTGATCAAGATCACTAAGCAAAATCAGGAAAACTTGTAGAGCAATTTGTAGTGAAAATACTGACTTGAAAGTAGAAGATTTGCCAAACAAAAGTGCTTGAACAACTCAAAATCTTGCACTGCTGCGAGCTGCGAGGAGAACCATGCCTCCCAGAAGAAAGATCTCACAGTACAGGGAGCAGTCGGAGGTATACCACCCAGGTGGTGGGAGGAGCTTAACCTAAAGACTTCAATGACTCGCTCATCTCCGGGAAGACTGCCAGAGTTTGGATGTGTACTGTGTCCATGTTGTTAGAACAATAGTATAAGGACGCTGTCAACCCTTTCTGCATCATACTATTCAGTGTTCCACATTGCGTGAAAATACAGAGCGGTGGTAAGGGAGGGGCACAGGGGGCGGGGTCACCAGGGGCGGAGCTACCGTGGCGTGGAGTCAGTCGAGATGCAATAAATGCATAAAACAAGAAATAAGAGTAATATGATGATCTGGAGGCCTCTGTAGTATGCAGTAGCAAATAAAAAGTGTGATAAAACATACTGGAGAACCTCTGCATTCTAGTTGCAGGCCAGGCAACAGTTTGTGAGAGTCTTAACATTTTGGTGAGGCCATACTACAACTCTTTACTAGTGCCTGCAAGGCCAAGATCTAATCTTCGGTTTCGCAGTCCTGCCCAATGAGCTGCAGCTTCCAAATAAGGGAAACTGTCAACATCGGGCCCTCAATTGAGATAAGCGTAGAATTATTTCGCACACTGGTGCTTAATCTATTTCGCTCCTGCATTTTTATTCGATTCAGTGCAGAAAACCCTCTCACAATCTGCAGTTGACATGGGTATTATCATTGCCAGCTCTGCCAAAGTAGATATGTTTGATACAGGTCTACATATTTAGTAGTTGGAGCATGCAGCACATCAGAAATAGTCTTAAAGGCCATCTTTCCGTGAACATGAGACTATGCAGAGAAGCCCATTCCAGTGCAGAAGCATCTACATCCACAACAGTAGCATACTGACCAAGAATAATCTCAAGGCTATCACTACCATACCCTTCCAACTCTTCAATATCAACTTCCTGTATCATGCTGGGGTCAAAGATACTGAACGCATCCAAAAGTTCTGTGCTTGGAAACCTTTGTTCAATTTGAGCAATTAGGGCCCTAATAAACTTGTCATGCACAGAGGTTGTGAAATGATTCAACTGTGGTTCACTAAATGGCAAGTTCAGGCCATTATCATTCAGGAGTACTAGTTCAGGCGAAACGGAGGAGAAGTACTGACCAGGTACCAGTAGGCGGCCCTAAGAACCTCTAAAGTGGAATGTAAATGTCTCTTTATATCAGTAAAATTCAGAGCTGATGTTTGAAAGCATTTAGATAAGATGCTAAGGTGTGGAAGTATGTCACACATCATGCATAAAATAGAGAAAACTCAGTTTTCCACCATTTTACCAGGCCCACAGCGTGGGGTTCATGCCTTCGAGGCCTCTCTATGCAAGGACGAACAACGGATGGGAAAATCTTCCTTAGTGTGTCACATGCTGCATCATGGGACAACCACCTATTGCTGTTGCTTGTTTAGGCTTTAAAACAGGGTTTTCCATTGCCTGCTGAATTTCTTTCAGGGCAGCCATGCGAACAGCAGAGTTTTCATAATATCTGTATAAGTGATCTAGTGTTTGATTAAACTTTATAATGGCTTCACTTCATTTGCTGCTGCCTTTACAGCCAAGGCCTCCCGGTGAGCCATACAGTGATTTTCAACAAGAATTGGGCTGACTTCTTTCAGCTTTTTAGCCACCCGTTTGCCTGCCCAGCATAACGGCTGCTCCATCACTGCCTAACCCTGCAAGGTGATCAACCGAGATTTGATTGTTATCAGAGAACTCCAGCATTTTTTTTTTTTTTTAACAATTGTGTCTGCCTTTCGATCGATTAGTTCCTCAAGTCCCAGGAAAGAAACTCTGGGTTTCCTTCTTTGCAGTACATACCATACAAAATGAGCTGCTTCATAACAGCAATATTAGTTGTTTCGTCCACTAAATATGAAAAAATTTGACAGCCTTCAAATCTGCAAGAACTGATCTCCTGACCACCTCACCCAGAGAGAGAACCATTTCTCCGACAGTTCGATCAGAACGATATTTAACAGCATCAGCAATATGTATATTGTCTAGGTATTTGCATCCCAATGATTTGGCGAGATCCAGCAGTGAGCCATATTTCGTTGTGTGAGGCAGCTCATTTTTATTTATTAGCCAGTACATGCAACGAAGGGATGCCACAAAAGCTTCTTGTCCCAGGGTCAGGGCCTGCTGCATTGCCCGCTCTATTCCACCTTTGAAGCTGAAATTTTATAGTTAGCTTCCAATTCAGAAGCAAAACGTGAACTGAACTGTTCTGATGCCTTTTATAGCATCTTCTCTGAATGTCTTACACCCACTGAGTACCCAAACTGTTCCTGATTTGGGCATCTGTTTATGTTTTATGCAAAATGCACAAAACATGCTATCATTTTCTTTGTACTGTAACCAACAGTATTTGTTAAACCAGCCAGTATAAAATCCTGTTGCTCTATGCTTAGAGGTGTTTTTTTCTGTATTACAGGAGGAAGTGCAGGGAGTTTTTGGACAATGACGTCGATATCAACTGGACCAACTGGCATTGTCCCAATCATCGACTCACAATTGTCATCTTGATCAGGATGTTTCCATTTTGAGTTAATTTGAAACCAAAGTTAGTTAGTTTCTGCATTGTGTACAATAAAGGTTTTTTCCTAAGTGTTGTCATGTGTTTGTCAATACAGAGCGAGAACTTGTAATGCTGGTTGAGCCCCAAATATTTTTTTCACACAAATATTTTTTATTCCCTGAATCAGGGTTCAGAACAAGTGACTACTGACAAAGCAAGACTGCACAACCTGACTAGTGGGACAGACCCCTGGTACAGTTAAGCAGACCAGAATTTTTTCTCACACAAATATTTTTTTATTCCTTGAATCAAGGTTTGGAAACAAGTGACCACTGACGAGCAAAGCTGCACAACCGGACTGGTGGACAGAGACTGTAGACCCCTGGTGGCAATATGTGAGCTTCTGCTAGCTTTATTTTCTTTTTTTTTTGCAGCTAGTAATTCTTCTTTTTTATAAAGCAGCACTCGAGAGAAAATGATGCAAGAGCCTAGAAGGTCCTCTAAATCTCTCCCACCGCTTCTCCCTCACTCACAACCCCACTCCACTGCAGAAATATAGTATATCAGGCTCAAAAGAATAATATGGGCATACAATTTAGGTCTGTGAACAGTCAAGTTATCACACACTCTACTGGCTCTGCTGTGGCACAGTGCAGTCTGTTTTTTCTTTTGCAATTTTCTTTTAAGCAGCACTTAAGGCTTGAAGGGCTGTCCACCACTCCTCCTTCACTTACAACCCCACACCACACAGATGTGTCAAATATCAGGCTCAAAATATTCAAATAAAGTCTCTACTGGCTCTGCAGTGCTACACTTGACTAGTAATCTTCCTTTTTTTTCTTTTACAAAATTCTTTTTTTTTTCAAAGCAGCAAGAAAACCAAACTGAGAAGTGAGCTGCCTAGTACTAGTCTCTGTGAGACCACTCTCTCTCCCTCCGCCCCCTCACTCACGACTTCACTCCACTAATGCTGCTATTTACAGAAATGCAGGCTGAAAAATGTGCTCAAAACTAAGTCTGACAAACTGCTCAGTATTAATGCAACCGATGCCGACACTCCGAACACAAAGTCAGAGATCCACTCGATGCAAGACACAAGCCAAATGTAAAGCTCCAAAGTGATACAGTGATGTACCTAACTGGGACTTACCCAAAGTAAACTGCTCTGATAGGGCAAGTCAGCTGTCACTCCCTGGTTTGGCGCCTTTCCTCCCGACGCACCTGGTGACCATCGGAGAGTCGATCACATGATCTTGGACTGCCAGCTCCCGAACTACGGTTGTGCAACCTCCCGTCTTTCTTGCGCATGACAAGAAGCACGGATGGAGTTCTCATGCTCGCGCATGCTCCTAGCGCGAGTACGAGGATTTAAGTGACAGGCAGCTTTTACCTGCAGAGAAACAGTGGCAGGACTTTAAAATGAGAGGCGTCCATTTAAGATAGCGCGACCGCCTCTCAATTGTAATGAATGGGAACACTGCTATTTCTAGCTGAAACCCACATTTCATGACTGCTTATCTCACCTAAAATTCATCGGTGGTACTGGTTATTTAAACTGTGTTGGAGGTGTCCCCAAATCCAGGTAAGCTCCAGTGGGAGATGATTAAGGTATGTAAACAAAACACATTTTGTGTTGTAACACTAGTATGGTGTGCGTTTGTTTTCACTTTTAAAAGAAAAAAGGAGATCAGAATCAAACTACCAGCAACATCAGCAAATCCTACAGAAAGTGAACAATTGTAAACTGTGTAGTTTAAACTTGGGACAGTTTAAGCACGGAGTGACGGTGTCCCTTTATGCAGCATTGCCAGGTGGCTATGGAGATAGCTTTCTGCATTAGCCTTCCAAGCCCAACTTCCATGCCCCAGGCCAGTGGAGCGGTAGGTGCTGCACAGGCACTGAGCTTATACTCCAGGGGCTGGTTGCCTCTTGTTCTGTTTCCTGACTCCTCCTGCTCTAGAGTGTGGAGCAGCAGCAATACCATGGGTGACCATGTGGTGTCAACCCTGGGAAAGCCTACTGCAGATATAGAGTGAATAGGGGAAACACATTCTCCATGCTGTTAATGATGGAGGCCCCAGAGCGCAAGTCACTGGGCTCAGTGCCTCCCCGACTCCCCCAGACCCACAAACAGGTAACTCAGCATGGCTCTGCAGTGGCATCTGACTCGGCCCCTGCGACGAGAGGGGCTGTGTCCAATGGGGTGTGCAGCATGGAGAATGTCTAAACTCGCAGTCCTCAAGGGACAGATTTTTGCCCCAATTGTAGATGACAGAGCTACTGAGCAAAAAGAAGTAACAAGATATAGGCTACAAGATAGGGAGAAGAAAAAACCAAGAAAGTGCAAGTAACTAACAAGTCATTCTGTGGTCAAACTGCACAGAGCACCAAACACACATACTAATCCTCACACACAGGGTTCCAGATAAGGGAGTACCAACCTATTTTACTCACCTCATTTTAGGAAATACGCTCAGAAATTTTTTTAATGAGTACCGATACTCACTAACATTTGTAAATACTCCACACTCCAAAGAATAGTGCTTCATAACATATCTGGCGATTCAAAAGGAGCATTTTTTTTTTTTTTTTTACCAGATTTACAGCACTTGTACCCATCCCAATTTTGTTTTACTTCTATAGTTTAAAACTGATGAGTAAACTATTCCTACCTGCCAACATTATCAGGAGCATTGTTGGCACCTGATCAGTTCTTATCTAGAAAAACACTCCATTGTTTTTAAAATGTACTCCTTGCTCCACTCCGTCCAGACATCTGTATGCATTTGAATTTGATTTACTCTCCTCACTTTCAAAATCAGGAGTACGAGTACTCATCCCAAAAATCTTATCTGGAGCCCCGCCCACACAAGACTGCTGCATCCACTTTCAAATTGAAACAAAGCTCTCTTGTTGTCTCCCATTTATCTACATTATACGTAGAAGCTACAGTCATCCCTCCACCTCACTGTGGACAGTTTAGCAGGCACATTTATGAGCTTGGTTCTTCAAAGCAATAAATGGGCCAGACACACAACTTAACATCCAGAGAATGCCACTATGACCATGGCTACAAGACTGTTACACTGAAGGTCAAGATTCACTAGAGGTCTCAGTTCCAGGAACATTATAAATTAATCTTTATTTCACACTTACATATTATGGTCACATTTTACTCTCCATTAATAAATGGCAGACTTTGTAAACAGTAAGCCACTAATTTTAGTGCATTTTGCATTTAGAAAGGTTTCCACTGATGCTATCAAATTCTGTTTTAGAAGCTGGAGGTTATTCAAAAATAAATATAATATCCTATCCTATTGTGCACAGAACAGAAATATTTGCTGAATCTTGCATACATGTCCTAAATGGCAAGATCGGACACCTGGCTTTTAAAAGAAAGGAGATTTTGTTTATAAAAATGACAGAAATGAGTGGTAATATAAACCACTAATGCTAGGCTGTGTGGTGCTGTATCTAAGTAAATCAAACTACAGGATAAAAATTTAAACTTTACAGACGATTTTGTATGAAGCAGTTAAACTACACTTCTTTGTTTCTGTAACAGATAATCATGTAAAATATAAATTACAAAACATTCTTCTACCTCTTTTCCAATAGTACTGGGGTAGTGCTCTGTGCTGGCAAGTGGAAACTTCACTCTGCACATGAACCCGAGACTTCCATCTCAGGCAGAGCCCAAGCAGTATCACCAATTCAGATTCCAGGTAGGAAGGCTGCACTCAAGTGCAAAGACCCCCACCAATCCAGGGGAGGCTCAGACCTTGCCTGCAGAAGCAGATGTTACAACTCAAAACTAAAGAACAAGGCGCTACCTTGGCATGCCACACTGAGTCCACAACTAACAAACAGTAATAACGGCACTTGTCACTGCCAACAATGTTTGTTTGCATCTTTTGTAATGCAAATGTGATATAAACACAGGTAGACAGATGTAATGCCAACTTAACAGTGTTTAGGTGGCAATGAATATGTGAGATGAGGCCAGCAGCAGACGAGGTCAGGGTTGGCAGTAGCTGTGCCTGGCACGGAGGTTCGGAGGGAGTTCCACCTTAGGTGCCCACAGAAAGAGGCAGCAGGTGGCCAAAGTTGTAACTGTGGCTTTGCTCCTTGGGAGCCTCATGAGCCACCCAGTGGCAGAAGTTGTGGTCAGGGCTCCTGCTCCCATGGGGAGCCATGCATAACTGTGCCTGGTGGCTACAGTTTGGATCAAGATTCCAACTCCTTTGAAGCCCCACAGTTACACCCAGCAACATATGTTTTGACAAGGGTCCCATCCGCTGAAGCCTTCACAGAGCAGCACTTGACTGCAAAGGTCCTATTTAGTGCTCTCCTCTGCAGAGTCGGGCTGGGCAACAGTTTAAAACAAGCCATGCCACAGTTCACATAAGGATTGTTCTCTGTTCCAAGGGGAACTAGAGTACCAGAAGTGCCACTTAGCCATGGTTCACTTAAGGAGCATCACATTTTCTTAACAATTTGTCAAACCCAGAGTAGCCTAGCTGAGATGAAGCATCTAATTACCAGTGCAAGCAAGCTTGTACTCATTTCCACAGCTGGGAGGCCTGGAAAAGTGACTCACTCAGTGTCACAAAGTGAGTATCTGGCTCTAGCAGGGTTTGAACCTTAGATGTCCCATGTCCAGAGGATGCTCTAACCATCAGACCACACTGCCTTTGGAGGAGAAACAAGATAGGCAGACAGCTGACAGCAATTTTTATTTGTTTACAACTTACCCATGATGCCAGCCCATCAGTGCAGCGGTAGCAGTACCACTCAGTGATGCTGGTGACCCCAATTCGAGAAACGAACTCGGATAATTGGGGGTCACCCAGGGGAGGAGGACCAAGTATCCAGGGACACTCTCCTCTGTGGAAAAAGAGGCCTTCTCCGCTGCTATACAGTCACCTGGGTGACCACAGGTGGCAGTGCAGTCAAGAGTGGCTCATAAGATGGGAAGATGTCGGTACATGCACTTTTCTGGTGTGCATGGTGGTGCACCCACATTGCTGACATCCTGGGGACGGATAGAAAGAGGAAAACACCCCAGTCGGCAGGATGATGCCGGCCACATGAAGGCCCCGCACCTGGCTACTCAGGCGCCACCTCCACAATGGATCCATTCTGCAGCAGTTAGAGGGACCCTCTGCCGTCCCCAGCAAAGGGGTTTAAGCTCTGAGGACTCTACATAGGTGAAGGTACATCCTGGGAGATGCCAGGGCTATGGGGCTGAGGCAGCCAAGCAGATGGGGGTTGACCAGAGATGAATGGGGCATAAACTGCAGTAGCTGGGTTTTTTTTGGTTTTTAAACTCTTTTATCACCTAATCCCTCTGGATCTCTCTTGGTGTTCTCCACTGCCACCTACTGTGCTACCTCCTGCCTGAAGTCCACCCCACCAGGACAATCGGAACAGACACTCCCCCACCTACCTGGTCTGACATTCGCCCCATCTTGTCAGGCAGAAGAGGGATCAGGACAGCCAGTGGAGTGGGCCCGCATTGGGAGGTGGACGTGGGGCACCGGAGGACACCGTCGCCTATCCAAGGGATGTTTTTTTTTCCAGTTTTGTGTGTGTTGCCTGGGCACAGACATGCAATGGCATCCTATTCATGCCAGGCACGCCCCGCACCTGATGAAAGAAGCCCCCCACCGCCCAATCCCCTGCTACGCATCTCATGCAGCCTACAGCGCCCCAGCATACCAGGGGTCACTAGTGCTACATAAGAAAGGACCCACCCACCCCAGGAGAGGAGGGCTGTCCTCTGGACCCTCAATCCTACTCCTCCCTGCTGACCTCTGGTGACCGAGTTCACTCCCAAACCCGGACTGCCAGTGTGGCATGAGGTGTGACATCCAGCGCCCAACCCTCCGCATCACGGGCCACAAGAGCAGTAGCTGTTAACAAAAAAAAAGGGCTATTTACCCATAACAGCCTAGCTGACACCCAACATGTTGTTTCCAATGGAGTCCTGCTTTTATCCATTTTAGCAGTGTATTTACCCATGGGAGCCCAGCTGAGATGCAACATCTCATGCCAGTGTGAGCCTGCTGTACTGCTAAGCCAACTGAACATAAATTACAGTTAGGCTGGGCAACTGGGATGTTAACTGGCTTGTTGGGCACTGTAAAGCTGCCATAAAATGGACTTCAGTTTACCCGAGCTCTGACTAGCTAAGCCCCTGGCAAGGTGGGTGTCTATCAGACTACAGAGCCCAGGTAAACAGTAGTCCCAGTGCCAGACTACCCTTCCAGCAAAATATTAATGTGCCAACAGAATTTTGAAAACTATAGTCTGCTATCTCCCCGCTTACTCGAGCAAGAGCCTCCCTTCCCTCGTATATACACACACACACACACAAAAAGACACAATACCAGCCTCCATTTTAATGTGGCACAACTCTGCCAGTGCTATGACAAGCTTCAGCCAGTAGAATTATTATTATTTTTTTAATTAGTAGTGCTACTACTAGGATGTTGCATGCTCTGTGCTAATGGTACACTAAATTCCATGAAGTTCGTCCCAGACATGCGCTAGCTCAAACACCAGTCAACCAAAACATCCGTAACGTGACTGGTTCTTTTTCACTTATTAAGTAAAAAAAAACTACCTGGCTTTATTTTTTCAAGCACATTAAACTGCCAATGCACTGTCATATCTGTTACTCGGGTTTTAAATAACTGTAAAATTAATTAGCATTTTCACGACTAAACCTGCTAATCAGCTGGGATAATGCATAGCTCATGTCTCAATTTGTTTAGCAATATAACCTGCTAGAAAATGCATACATCTACTTTTTCGCACTGAGTACAATGAAAGTGCTAATCAGTTTTGCAGTTATTTAAAACCCTAATCACGCTCAGCCATGCTACCCTCCGATCATGCTCAGCTGCCACTGCACGTCAGCTCTCGGTCTCTTGCCCTGGCTGATTCCAGCACAGTCCTAACTTTGTTCTTGGCCACGGTCCTATCCCAATTCGGTCACCGGCTAAAACCAAATACAGCACTACTCGTAATAATAGTCGGGACATGTGTCTGTGTGTGTGTGTGTGTGGAGGGGGGGGGCGGGAGGACACCAGAAGAAAGGCAGCAGTCACATTAAAACAACAGCTGTTAGATACAGAGTGCCTCTACTGGTAAGTATACCAGTGGAGAGACTACTTGCAGGAAAATTCTGCTTCAATTGATTTTTACTTTTTTTTTTTTTTTTATTACTTAAAATGTCACATGTAACCCATTTTCTAAGCACAATAATACCCATGGGGGCAGTGGGCAATATTGGACCTTCCAGGTTCTATAAGGCCCTCTCTGCCTATGGCATCAGGCCTCATTACGCCTCTAGGCAGTCTGATGTTGCCCAATACCACCCACCGGGAGGGTATCATTGCTTACATACCTCTCAACCTTCCCTCACCCAAATGTAGAACACTATGTGGGTAAATGAACCTAAATGAAGGTCATAATATTATATAATGTAGAGATGTAGGTGAAACTCTGAATATCTGGGATTTCATTACCATAAGGTTTTGTTTCATGACCAACAGAGATTATTCGCATTTCTGCTTCAGCGTCTCAGTTTGAAATGAGGGATAACGCCTGCTCTCTCTGGGCACGGGTTTTCAGAGGCAGGGAATAAAGAATGTCACTGGTAATGAAGGGCAGAGTTGTAAGGACCTGTGAGGTAGAGTTTTTCTTGTGTTCTGGGGGTACCACACCGACAAGCATCCATTTATGCCAAGTAGAGTACTTGAAAACTAGATGACATACAATGCCTTTCTGACATATCCAAAGAGGTTGTTGTTCTTATTAACAAAAGACTCGTAAGATTATTTTAGAATTTTATTGACAACGTTGAAATCTCCTCTGTGTCTTTGAAAGAGCACAGGGAGGTGCTCTAAAATGTCTGGAGTTCCAGCACCATTTTAATACATAAACTGTGGTGTTTTTTTTTTGTTTTGTTTTAATCAGACAGCCAAGTTATTGGGTCTTTTTTTTCCCCAGTGCATCATGAACTCGTCTCTGCCTTTTTGTTACACATTTTCAGCTCATTCTTATTCTCTGTATGCATTTAAGCTAATATTCAGGTATGCAGCTGTTTGTATGTAACCCCTCACCCCTGCCTTTTTACCAAAACAACAGGTGGCATGCTGTTGGCTGGCAGCAATACCTGGTGGGGACCTGGGTCTGGGAGGATGAGGTTACCTAGCACAAGGGACCTAGGTTTGGCTACTCTGCACAGGGGCACCAAGTAAATCCGAACACAGGAAGCAATAACTGTAATGTCCAGAACCAGGACTGGGATTTTTCAGTGTGGCTTTATTCATAACTAGCTGAATACAACAAAGCATAGATGGACCCCCAAGGGGCTACGTTTACTGATAATGCAGATTAGAGACTACAAGGCGGTCCATTAAAGAATGAACCCATTTCTACTAATTTCAGGCTCTGGACCCACCAGGCACACAGCCCGACTTGCATGCGCTTTGGATACACAGCCCGACTGGCCCGGCTCCCCTGCTGGCCACTTGACTGACGGTCCATTTAAAGAATGAACCCATTTTACTTGTTGCGGCTCCCCACACCACTTAGAGTCTGCGACTCCTAGAGAGATTTCCTTCTTACTTTCTTCTGACTCCCATCTCACAAGGAGAATTTTTCCCAAGTTGTGGCTCCCACCACTTAGAGTCTGCGACTCCTAGAGAGATTTTTCCAAGTTGCGACCCATGTCTGGGTACCCACCTCATCACTGGCCAGGTGCATGAGGCAAGTAGCAATCACAGCAGAAACCCGAGAGGTGGACCTGGTTACTAAAGATGGGGGTTTGCCCACCTCCAGCTCCCAAAGCCCATACCCGCCATTCCTCTAGAGAAACTGAAACTTGAATTGTAGATTAAACGGTGGATGGACTGTAGCACCCCTCTACAACATTACTTGAATTCACACAGACTTTAGATTTTGACACTACTCCATTTGTTTGTCCTAGTACTATAGGCCTCCCAAATAGTAGTTCAAATCCCAGCTTCTTCACATTTTCTAAACTGAAGAAACACATTTTTTCCTCTCAAATTAGAGCAAACTCACCCTTCGTTGCAGGTGCCCCACAGGCTAAGTACAGCTCCTTCTACTCTTAAGACCAAACAGAAACTGTAAAGGCAGCTTTCTTCTTTAGCAGAAATTAGGGATTGCCCCTGAATCTACATAGGATACTTTTACTTCCTGGAGGGAGGGGCACTGACACCTGGACAGCGGTCTCCACCACTTGAAACTGGACACTGCCCTTCTCAAACAGAAGGTAAACAAAAGACACTTCCTTCCTGCTGGCAGGCAAGCAGAACTAACTTTGAAAACTCCCAACATTCTATCTCACTCCCTCTGCTGCAGATTCCAATGCGGCTATGCAGCTGCGACAGTTCTATGGTGATGTCATCTCTCAGTCTCAGCTGAGACTGAGAACAGAGTGAGACAGTGTGAAACCCATTTAACTGGAGTTTCACAAGCTGCCTTCCTGCCTACCACTAGGTCTTACTGGGATTCTAGTAATCCCGGTAACAAGGGGTTACATGTACATTGTATACTGGACATATGTCATTAACAGTGCCATGTTACTTGTTTATTTCTTGCTTTTTGCCCTCTTGTTCCGTTCCTGGGTAACATCTAGAAAGCGTGCTCTGGTTCAGCATACATTTCCCAGTTACACTTTTCCAAGTACACAAATATACTGAAAGGACAGCAGTGGTGACATTATGGCAGGGAGGAGAAAATGAAAGACATTTAAACTGCTGGCCAGTGAACTAGATAGGCTCAGGTCAACACCCCAAAAAAAAGGAAAATCATGGCTGGTACATAACATTTCCAAAATTTCAAGCTGTTCAAGAACGAAAGCACTATTTTTTTTTTTTTTTTTTGTAATCACTGAACACTTTATCCTCTGGGCCACAGCGCCCTAATGATCACGCCTGTCGGCACCTCGGACCAGGTATGCCGTGGGGATAATCACTCACTACCAGGCTGGCCAATGACAGGACCTCTTAGGGCCCCGCAGCACGGATATCCGGTGGTTACAACTCACGGGTCTGGGGTGCAGGGCGCCCAGCCATCGGCTGAGCGGTTGCCCGCCATTTTCTCAGGAAAGGCCCCAAGGAGCCAGGCGTGCAGTGGCGTACGGCGCATACGCAGACGCCCACCACGCCCACCCTTGTTTGTGCCTGCAACTTGTATGGCACCCGCCCTGCCAGGTGTTGCTACAGTAAAGGCGTGAGCGCTCACCCACCCCAGAGGAAGAAGAGCAGTCCTGGGATGCTCAATCCTTCCTCTCCCTGCCAGCCTCCGCGCCCGAGTCCATTCCCAAACCCGGTCACCGTGTGGCACAAGGTGTGGCATCCAGCGCCCAACCTCACGCCACCGGCCAGCCAGAACTAAAGAACTCTACATGAAAAGTGGATTTATTTTCCATTATAGCTTTACAGCTGAGGTTTGTATTTCTTGTGGCATTAATGTCTGATGCTATGTCTTAATTATGATTTCAGTGTCTGCATATGCTTCAGCTGCAATCTGTGTGCATGTGGCCCAATCCTCTTACTCTATGTCCCATCCAACCATTCTTCACCCCACACCGCTACAGTGACCTTTTCACTCCCTTAGGCTGCTGAACAAAATTAACTGTTCCAAACTGTGTACAGTATTCAAGGCCCCTAGTTTCTGCAGCACTTCAGACCTTATTTCTAGGACTGGGCTCCTAAACACCTGTGGTAGACAGTTCATTCACTTCTGTGGCTGAAATGATTGCATTATGTTGCAGAATGCACTGCAGACATTTGGATAAGATATTGTGTGATGTTACAGATGACATCAGGGTCCCACACAGTCATAGCTGCTGGTGCAATTTCAGTGTGAAGCAGGCTCCCGTCGTGCCACCAACAAGGGGGAGGAGGCACCCTGATATGTAAATGCTAACAGATGTTAGTGGTGGAGACAGGGTTTCTGACTGCCAGCACCTGATATGCAACACCCATGGAGGACTATGTATGGCATAGCTATAGTTTCACTGAACTATGTAAAGTATAGTACAGTGCCTGGGTACCTGGTGCTATTGCTGTAGTCTTCACCCAACCTTTAACTTTTGACCAACTTCCTTAAGCTCACCCTGGGATTCAGTGGCCCCTCCTTGACCTTATCCCATTTTTAGTTCCTGGCATCCAGGGGTAGCCCTTCACCGTCGTGTTCTCCGCACAGTGTTCTGAGCTGAACAGTCCTCGCTGATTTCCATCCTCTGATGAATCTTCTGTGCTCTTTCTCATGTCTGTCTCACCCAGAAGAACAGTTCTACTGCCTGGGTGGCACAGAGGTGGCCACCATGGTGGGCAGAGATGGGTGTGTGACTAGCACAGATTAACACATCCTATGCATGTTGGCACTGCCTCTTTTTCTACGCAATTGCAAGCCCTGTGACTGCGTTGCGGAAAGGCTTGTGACTCAGTTGTGTGTGGTCAAGACCCAATGCAGAAAGTGGTGAAAGAGACCATTCTGACCTATCGGCGCCACTCAAAGAACCACTGTGTGTGTCCCAGATGCTCAGTATGGATAGGCTTGTAATAAACAGCAGCAAAAGAGCAAAGCATGATACCAAAAAAAAAAAAATTTTTGAAGAAACCAAATAACCACAAATATTGAATTCTGCAGCAGCATGCAAGTTCTACTGCCAGTTCTGCATTCAGAGTCGCAAAATGTCAGGGCCCTAAGCAGATATACTAACAACGAACAACTATTTTATCCCTAACTTAAGAAGTGCTTACAGTATCCCTATTATTTTTTACCCAGTGCCGAGGCAATGACCCATCTCCCTGTCCCTACCCCCAGTATGCCTCCACAGCTTGCATTACTCCCACTCCCAGATGGAGCTCCCACTCAGAAAGAGCCAACACCCAGACAGTGGGAGGCAGCCTTATTCTGTAACCAGCCTCCCTTGTCTCTGTTCTGGTATTCCCAGGAGCAATCAGCACTGCAGGGTTACTCATGAGACTGACAGGCACACCATCTCCCCACCTACCTGCACTCAAACCAACCTGCATTCACAGACACCTTATGAATAAGGAGGAATGCATGAATCTCATCACAGGGGCTGCTGTGGAAGCACAGCAGCCTCCACCTTTGCATTTCCAAGACTGTCGCCTACAAGTTACCAGACATTCAAGGAACCTGGGTTAATGCATGACTGCACGTGGCACCTCGTTTACAGAGTTTTTAAGAGACTGTTGGACTGTTATGTTTGCACACGGTGTTAAACTGTCTAGAAAACACCACATTATCAACTTAGGATTGATAGCACAATTGTATGCAAATACTACTTCAACATGCAAGAAACTATGAACTGCAATTCACCTGTAATAGACTCTACAATTTAATCTCATTACAATTAAGTGATATGACAACAGGCTGTGCAATTATGGGACAATAATCAAACACCTCAGTGGTGCTGTTGACGCAGCTGCACCCCTTTAAACTCACCCAAGATGTGTGATTATTGGCCAGACATGCAAATCAGCAAAGTGTCTTATAGCACTTTTAAAATGGCTCTTAAAAAGAAAAATCTGCCTGTGTAATTATGAATAATTTACACAGGCTTTGACTCATTTCAGCCAATCAGATACAGCAGCATCTTTTATCCATGCTTTAAAAAAAAAATGATTAATAGGTTATCTTACAGTTGGTTAAACGACAAGAGAGTGTTCCAACAGTCAAGACTGTATTTCAGTCTCCAACAATGCAAAACAATCCTGTTAGAAACTTCAGAGGAGATTATTGTCTGGAGACCAAAGATCTGCACGTTTGCTCTGCCTCTCAATATTAGTCCTTGAAACTGCTATGAGACAAAAAGAGAAACAAAGCTTTCACGTAGAGCTCTGAAACTGTAATACAGTAAAAAAAAAAAAGAGAGAAAACAGTGCAAGATCCTCTTAACCAGCACTTGAAATGTCATCTGCGCTCACAGCTCTGGTTAGAAGAGCAGAACCTACTTTTGTACCCTCAACCAAACCAAACTCTACACTCAGCCAACAGGAAGTCTAGTGTCTGAGGAGGAAACCATCTTGTCTAGCATACTTGATCCAGTTGCAGACAATTAGCCACACTGCCTTACTGATCATTAGATTAGCAGCTCTTCTATAGTACATGCATACTAAGCATAATAACGGCACCGTCTGCAGGGTGCAGTTTATGATGAACTGAAACTTTCCAATACTAAACTGAAAAGCTTCTCCACTGTCTGAAAACTAGATACTGGCCTCCTTGGCCACAAAAATTGACCTGGAGTGTACCAAAAGTTTTTGTCTTTAAAACAAAGTGCTACATAGTTTCCCAGAAGCAAATGTGCATTCAGGCCAGACTCGCCAATTTTGCTTTCACACTAGAGAACAAAAAAATAAAAATCGGAAGTGACATCACCCAATTCCTGAATTAATATTAATCCTGGAGGCAGTTTCTCTACCAAATTAAGTTTAGGACTAAAAAACAAAACTACTATAGAGCTAGTGTGTGTGACAGCATCTACAGCAAATAATTGCAATTAATGAATACAGTACCTAAATACTTCTTCACTGCAAAAAAATCAACTTTATTTACTTAAAATGTCCATCCAGGAAAAGAACACTGTGTTGAAATCAGCTTATTCTCAGATATACCAATGGGAGGGGTTGGAGACAAATGGTACATAAAGATAATATGGAAACATGCAAAACAAAGTAGTTATCAATACAATACAATGTATGCCAGCTGACTAGAAAACCTAAAGAAGAACCTAGCCTGGCATGCAACAAAGACCTGTGATGCTGTTATTTTACAGCATGTAAGTACAGGAACACAGAGGATAAGAGCAGTTAACAATGGATGTAGCACGAGAACTACTGGACCAATATTTTAACAGTAAATTATCAACATGCATATGCTTGCATCTTTCCAGTGATGGCCAGTTCAGGGTGCTGTACAGTATAGGGAGGTGTGATGGGTAGCAAAAGACAAAACAACAGGAGGAGTCAAAAAGAGTGTCCATTCTGGCAAGGGAGGTTTTGTTGGCAGCCCAGAAGACAGCATCCCCACAGCTGAAGACAGGATGAACTGTTCTGGAAATGAATTACACCTAGAAGAGAGTGAGGGAGGCAGGCTTAGCTGCAGTACAGGACGCCAAGTCTGGGAGTCCGTCACAGATGCCACTGATTTGGTAGGAGAAATCTTACCTGTTCAACCTGGAACACTCAATGGCTGTGAACTGGGAGGCATTTGCCTTGCTAGTTTGGCTTCAGTGCCAAAAGCAAACAGCTGCCAGACTTTTTAGTGCTATAAGGAATAGTTTGCTGTGAGCTGGGTCCAATCATTCAATAAGGAGAAGCACAAAAACAAAGTATTGTGTTAGAAAGCAATACAATACTGTAAATACAATGACATGCAGCAACTCCCAACACTGTGAACTATATAAATAGATGGACCTTAAATTACTTTATAAAATGGGTAGGGAATTTCCTGGGTCCTGAATGGCAGAAAAGATTCTGATGCAGTTCAGGCACTGGACCTGCACTGGTTTGCCCTCCTTCAAGCAACTAGGACACAGCACACAAAACATATCAGTGCCACCCTGAAATCTTTGTAACAAGACTAATGGAAGTCATCTTGGTGAAGAAGAATAGGTTACCACCTGTAACTGTAGTTCTTGAAGTGATACATGGCTCACATCGCCACTCTGGCAGCTCCACTGGAATGCGATGACTGGCCAGAACATCTTTAAGCTAAGCTCCTCCCACCATCCCGGATGATATATCCCTACTCTGCCCTGTGACATCAGACCTCTCACGCTGGAAGCTAGATCAGGTGCCACTTGCCAAGGGAGGCTGGATGAGCTGTGTGGATGCGAACCATATAAAACACTCAAAGAAAATACAGTTACGTAAGAACTTACCGTAACAGATCTTTGAAGAGTGCTCTTGCAGTAGGTAATACACTTGGGTCATTGCCAGAGGTCGCCATGGTGCACGGCAGCTCTTCTAGCAGTCTTTACCAGGGGCTGGCCACACATGACATCAGCTTCCTGTTTCCTATACTGACGTGGGCGGTCCATGGTATCCTCAGTTCCTCCACCGGATTCTGCTTGCTAAGCAAACACTGAGGGGAACCACGTACCAGAAGTATCCCAACCCAAAGTCACTAGACCAGAATTTGTTCTCCTAGAGAAGGAGGGATGGAGAACGGATTAGATTTACTGCAAGAGACACCTCAAAGATCTACTGTTATGGTAAGTTTCTTACGACTGTACTATCTTCCACAGAGTGGTCTCTTGCAGTAGGTAATACACTTGGGATGATTTCCACAGCATACCCAAGAAGGTGGACATTATGACAGAAGGCCTGGTGTTTATGTTATACAATCCACCAATTCTTGTGGAAGTTTATTCCAAAGTCTTGGTGCCCTAATGGTGAAGAAATGTAGCCTTTTCTTTGTCTTAGCTCTACCAACGCAAAGTTGCTTGTTGTGGAGCCTGGCAACTATTTTTCTTCCTGAATAGGTTATCCCACATTGTTCCATTACTGATGGTGATTGTTGTATTTTAAACAGCTGTAGGAGATCACCTGTTATGCATCTTTGTTTGAATGAGTTAAGTCCTGTCATTTCCAGTCTTGTATTGTAATCATGTTTTGCCAGATATGGGACCATTTTAGTAGCCAGTGTTGTACCCGTTCTATCCTATCTATATCCTGTGCCAGATATGGGCTCCAAAATGGGGAACCATAATCTGTGTAGGTGTAACATGTGATCTGTATAGTGATAGCATGCATTCCTCTGTTTTGGAGATAAATGTATGATTTATACACCTTAAAAGTGTGTTGGCAATGTTGGCTATCTTATTGTAATGGTCAGTCAAGAAAGTTTAGTATCGACAGTGATGCTTAGATCTTTCTCACAAAGTGAGATTTTAGTAAGGTTTTGTTTAAAGTATAATGTCTGCTGGGGATTGTTCTTCCCTAGATGCTGTACAGAGCATTTTTTATGTTAAAATGCATCTTATTATCATTTGTCCATGTCTCAATGGCTGCAAGGTCTGCTATGAGAGTGCCCCAGTTTAATGGACAGTGCACCCTCCCTCCCAATTTGGTATCGCCTGCAAATCTGACCAGGGTATTAGTAGTACTGATTTCCATGTCACTGACAAAATGTTATAAAGCGCTGGCCCTAGGACAGAGCCCTGTGGAACACCACTAGTAACCTCACCACTAGTAACCCTCCCAACATCCGACAAAACTCCATTCACTTTAACCTCCGAGTTCTTCCCTCAGCCAGATTCAACCCAAGTAACTATACTGGCAGAAAATCCTAGGTGTCGGAGTTTATTAACTAGAGTGTCATGAGACACTTTGTCAAATGCCTTGCTATAGTCCAAAAGAATAACTTCATTTGGGATGTTAGAGTCAAGGTTGAAAACTTATGGAATTATAGAAGGTGAGGAGGTTAGTTGTACAAGAGTGCCCTGTTTGAAACCATGTTGGGAGAGGTCCAGGATATTGAGGGATTGCATTTCCTTTTCAATGATTGCCTTTACTATTTTTTTCCATAAGTTTGCAGGGTATTGATGTGACACTGATGGGATGGTAGTTTTCTGTTTTTGAGCGGCTGCCTTGTTTGAGAATTGGTGTAACAGTGGCAGTGACCCAATCAGAAGTAAAACATGATTCATCTAAGGATTTGTTAAATATTATTGCCAGCGGAACACTTAATACGTCAGATGTTGCTATAAAAAAAATGTGGGTTTAAATTGTCGGGGCCAGGGCTAGTGTTTTTTTTTTTTTTTTATGTTTTAATACTAGATCGATATCAGTTGTAGAAATTGAATACCCAGAATTGATGCTAGTTTGTTGTATGGATGTGGTCTGTTTATCATCCTTGAAAATACTGAGCAAAAGTAGGTGTTAAACGATCTGCTGTTTCTGTATTGATGCTGTTGTGGAGTCATTAATAATGATCGGTCCTATTGTTTCCTTTTTTCATTTACATAAGAGAAAAGAGATTTATGGGAGTCTTTGTATGAGCTACCTTAAACTCGAGGTTTCGCTTAGCTACTAGGACTTGATGTTTTACATTTTTACTGCTGCCCGACATTTTAGTAATGTTTCTTCTTTTGATCTGAACAATTTTTAAGCTACAAAAATAATTTTTCCTTATATTTGTTTTTATTGTAGAATTGAACCAGAGGGGCTCTTCCCTTTTTATTATATTTGTTAATTGCTGGAATTTATTTATTTTCTAGTTCCTGGATAGTTGTTTTAAGAAATCCCAAGTTTCTTCTAAGTTAAGTGGTTGAAGTATATTTTCCCACTAGGTATTATGTAAATGTTTGTCGATTTCTTCAAAATTAGCCTTTTCATACTATTTTTGTAACAAAATGTAATGCAATGTGCCAGCCAGTTAGAAAAGTTATTTTATTAACTAGAATACCTTCTCGCCCGAGGCAAAGGTGACAAACAACTGGGAAGTTTTTCTGATCTATTGTGTTCGATTAATATAGTAACGTAATATACAATGGACATCTAGAGTATGTTATAGATATTCACCTTGGTTGGAGTATTCAGGATAGTATACTGGTAACTCCAGGGACTGATTTAGAGTCTATTCAGACACCACTTTAGGTAGGAAAGAAGGGTTGGTATGGAGTGCCACCCTATCTTTGTGAAAGATTAGATAAGGTTCTCTACACATGAGGGCATGAAGCTTGGAAATATGTCGAGCCAAAGTGACAGCCACTAGGAACAAAGTTTTTCAGGAAAAGAAACAGAGGTCAGAGGTTGCCACCAGTTCAAAAGGCTCAAGAGTTAATTTCTCTATTAGAAAACTGAGATCCCACGGAGTGGATCTTCTACTAGGTAGTTTGATGTGTAGCATTCCTTTCAAAAACATTTTGGCTTGATGGTGTTGGTACAGTAATCTGCCATCTAGAGGTTTATGGAGGCCGAGATCGTGGCCAAATGGACTTTGATGGAGGAATAGCTCAAACCTGACTCGGACAGTGAGGCCAGGTAGTCTAGAACTTTGTCACTGGGCAAGAATAAAGGCTCCAATGATCGAAAAGCAGTCCACATGTATAAGTGTTTCCATTTGGAATTATAGGTTCCTCTGGCTGCTGGCTACATGAGGCCAAAAGAATACTGGTAACAGGAGAGGACACTTGTAGTCTGACTCATGAAAGCGCCCTTAGGAGCCAAGCATGAAGGGGTAGAGCCTTCAGGTTGGGATGTAACAGGGTTACTTGATTTTGACTCAAGAGGTTGAAGATTTTCTGGACTATCTCCTTGCTTACTGAGATAGAACACCACTGCAGGGTTGTCTGATTGGATTAGCAACAGTCCTAGAGTCAAAAGAAGTTGGAATACCTGAAGGGCTAAGTGGACTGCCCTCAGCTCTAGGAGACTGATGTGAGGCTGAGGCAGAGAAGTGGTCCATTTGCTCTGTGTCCGATAAGGACCCAGGTGTGCACCCCATCCTTCCTGGGAAGCATCCGTGGTTAACGCTTGTATGGGAAGAGGGAACTGAAGAGGCATTCCTTGACATAAATTGGTTCTGATTGTTCACCAAGTCAGAGCTGACTTCAGAGAGGAGGGACTCTGATCATGTCTTCGAATTTTCCTGTTCTTTGAGACCACTGGTTCTGGAAGGCCCATTGAATAGGTCTCATATGAAGATGAACAAATGCCACTGTAGGGATTATGGTGGCCATGTGACCCAGAGGACATAGTATCTGTGTGGCTGTGACTATTTTCTGGGTTTGTATTTGCATGCCAGAGACAACGTTTGTGCAGCCGGACATCTGGAAGATAAGCTCTGGCTGAAACTGTGTCTAGGACAGCTCCAATGTATTGAGAGGTTGAGTCAAAATCGGGTTGGACTTTGGCCAACTGACTGTGATCCCTAGAGTGTGAAACAGTTGCAGGGTAGCATCTAGGGAGGAAAGCAGAGTTGTTTTGGAGTTTGCTTTGATTAGCCAGTTGTCTAGATATAGGAGAATAAAGTGTCCTTTTTTTTGTGAAGCTGTTGCAACTACCACTAGGTATTTGGTGGTCACTGTTGGGGCGGAATAAAGGTCGAATGGGAGTGCTTGAAAAACTGGCAGTTTTGACCTAGCAGGTGGAAACGAAGAAACCCATGGTAGGGAGGGTGGGTGGAATATGCAGGTAGGCATCTTCCATATCTAGGGCACAAGGCCAATCTCTTTGTTTCAGTATTGGCATGATGGCATTCAAACTTGTCATGCAAAATGTTTATACTGGATGAAGAGGTTCAGTTGTCTGAGGTCCAGTTCATTTGGGTACCAGAAAAAATGGGAGTAGAATCCGTTTAACATTCGAGGGGCACTGGATAAACAGCCTGTTGACCAGTAGGGCCCTTAATTCCTCCTAAAGAATGGGGATATGATCTAGTGGGTAATTAAAATTTTGAGGAGGATGGAGGGCTGGGAAAGAAATTCCAGGTATGACCCTCTGTATAATCTGCAGTACCCTTCATTTGAAGTGATCGTAGCCAGACCTCAAATTGAGGGTAAACTGATCGCCCACTGTCTCTGAGGCCTGGTTGAGGAGGCGGGACAAAGCCCTAATAAGTCACTGGATACAGAGCTGTCCAGCTCCACCCAGATGATGGGAGCGTGAGCCCCAGGCCAAAGAGGTGTTGACTCTGGTAGATTGAGGATGACCTCTGAAAACGCCTCTATATTTTCCACTCTTTGGAATAGAAAGGGATTGAGTAAGGTAGGTTGTATGCAGAGTATGGTACATGCCATGAACCATACGTAGGGTTCTGCCTGTTGCCTGCAGATTGTCTAGTAAGGTTTGAGTACCTGGCCCCAATAGTCTGAACCCATTGAAAGGGGCGCTACTTCCATTGCACACCAGGTGTAAAACCTGAAATGCAAAGCCAGGTATGGCGATGCAAAGAAATGGCAGAAGCTGATAGTGGGCTGGAGATATCTACAGCATCATATCCCGACTGAGTTTTACGTGTCGGGAAATAGAATTGCTAGTTGACATTGTGGCTACTAATTGTTCCCTTGCCTGTGAAGGAGGGAGTTTACTGAGAATGTCAAGGCAGAGGACCCAAGGGCACGCTGGTATTTAATGATATGATCCATGTAATTTAGAATTCTGAGATTCCTGCTACTGGAAGAAATACCTTTTTACCCAGTTAGTCAGGCCTTTGAGATTCCTTCAGAAGCTAAGGAGCTGGCGTGTTCAAGTCATTTAGCATGATCATGAGCAGCAGTAATCCCAACAGAGTCCACCTCGGGGCAGCAGCGAAAGGATGATCCAGAGGAGCTTGATAAATGTGAGCCTTTGTGGTGAACAGCTGTGGTAGCTGAAGGCTGGTGTCAGGCAGTAAGCATAGTATTCTGATAGCTTGGATTAGTGGGGAAACCACTAAAACAGGCTTCTCAGGTAGTTTAAGATATTGTGCCATATCCTTACGTTGCCTGTCATGTTCTACAGTAGAGAATCCCATGACTTATTGGATTTGACCCATCTTTTATGAAAAGAAGGGTCATCAGGAGGAGATGCTGCAGAATCTAGGCAGGTCCTCATCCAAGGAAGAGATTTCTGAAAAAGGAGATTGAGGAGGGAAATCCAGCTTTGGCACTCCTCGCCTTCAAGGGCACCAGTGAAATTAACCAGGTCTTGATTATCCCATAAATAGTGTTCCATATATAGGGGGGTTGACTAGGGTGTTAATGTATCCCTGTCACCAAGAAACCTCTTAGGTGGAGGAACAGGAGATCGTGGAACTGGTACAATACAATTTAATATAGTAAGAGAGATCGTCCTGAAATTATGTTTGGTAACTATACTACGTAATTTGTGAGTTGATTTTTTACAACAATGTCCTATTCTTCTGTAATTGCCTATGTATACTGGTTTGTATAACTACTGCAATAAAGTAAAAAAAAAAAAAAACCTATACTTCCACGATTTTATTTATTTTTTATGACAAAATGGCTTTACATACACCAGCATCAAATTTTCCATCTGCCCTTCAACACCGTCATGATGTGGTCCAATAACACTCTGATCCTGGGCCCAAGCTGTCCCACTGAACTTCTCAATGTAAATGTCATTTAAGCTGCCATCCAAATGAGCACAGACTCACCAGAGAGTCAAATATGAT
The DNA here is from genome assembly GCA_016271365.2 of Neoceratodus forsteri. NCBI lineage: Eukaryota > Metazoa > Chordata > Ceratodontiformes > Ceratodontidae > Neoceratodus > Neoceratodus forsteri. The sequence goes on from CM057456.1 coordinate 1,207,473,754, forward strand.
TGTCTTGCTCCCTGAAATGGTACTGGACAGTGCTGCCTAAACCCTCAGTTCAAATATTAGAATCCAGCTCACTTGCAGCTTGGCGGTATAGAGGAAGCTTCCTGCCTGTTCTACTCATCACTTGTGTTATGACATTGGACTGAACCAACCAATGACCGAGTCAGAAGCGGGCAGCCAAACGGAGCAGCCCATTTGACTGTAGACACGGAGGGTCAAACGGAGCAGCCCATTTGACTGCAGACACAGATGGCCAGATGGAGCAGTTCATTTGACTGTAGACACGGAGGGTCAAACGGAGAGCCCATTTGACTGTAGACACAGATGGCCAGATGGAGCAGTTCATTTGACTGTAGAGACGGATGGCCAGATGGAGCAGTTCATTTGACTATAGACACAGATGGCCAGATGGAGCAGTTCATTTGACTGTAGACACAGATGGCCAGATGGAGCAGTTCATTTGACTGTAGACACGGAGGGTCAAACGGAGCAGCCCATTTGACTGTAGACACGGATGGCCAGATGGAGCAGTTCATTTGACTGTTGAGACAGATGGCCAAATGAAGCAGCCCATTTGGCTATAGCAGCAGGTGTTCATTGTCCCATGTCGAACTACACATGTGCCCACCAGCTGGTAGTGCAAGGAAACAAAGGGAACCCAGAGGATGTTTGTGGGTGAACAGTTGGTCCACCATTTTGCCCACCTCCCCATTCCAGCACTAACAGTTACGGCTGCCAGTATAACAGGCATTACACAGGACAAGAAAAAGCTGCCAATATCCCGGTAGCTACTTCACAGTGCAGTAAACTACAAAAAGTAATTGTCTTTTTCATGTCACGCTCTTTTACGGTTGAAAAGTGAAACCAGTCTTCTAAACAGAGGTCCTCTGAACAAAACAAGTCATATATTATTTTTCCCAATATCAAGTTTTTTTTTAAATATATCTTTCATGTTACTAGTTTGTTACTGTACCAATTTTATAAGAGCAATATGACACCCCTGGGTGTAGGTTACTATTACCAAACTGCACTTCCAGGTGACTGAAGTCCAGTAAGGCACCAGCTCCTAAGCCTCTAGCGCACCTGGGCATATGGTTCCAGAAATAGTACCCACACACCCTATGGGTGTCTTAATGCTATACATTTCAATGTAACATACAGGTGTTGCAACCCTTCTCTGCACTGTTACTCAGCAGTTTGTGACAGTGCAGACACCTTTACAAATGGTCCTCAGCAGTAGCTTGTGAATACCTTTTGGTTTTGGTTACTACACTGCGAGAAAACACGCTGACACCCTCAGATACGTGGGAATTGATGCAAAATTAAAAATAAAATGTAAAAAGCTGTCCCTGACTATCCACACCCCAGTAATTTCCTGCCCTCCACACCTCCCCACTGTCCACCCGAGTGAAAAATGAAAAATTGCATGCTCCTGGCAATATGCAAGGAACCAAAATGTCATTACAACGTTCCCTTCTTTCCTCGACAAACCCCACCATCTCCAATGTGCTCTAATTATCAAGTTGGAGCCCCAAACCCTGATTTGGCAGTGGGGGTAACTGCAGTAATCCAGACTAGCTCAGACCTTACTAGTATTAACGTCTTACCCCCACTTGGTCACATGCATCTTCACACTCTATCAGTCGTGGATTATGCTGTAGGCTTTGAGGACTCGGCTGGTTTTGATTATCATTTCCCAACCTCGAGTATCAAAAAGTGTAACAAAAAAACAAAAACTCAGTCCTGTGTACCCTTTTATTCATGTTATTTGGGAATGAACATTCAGGGCATGTACCACCTTATCCACAGGATATTTCTTGAGCAGACAGCTTTCACACAGCATGTGGCAGTCTAGCATGCCCCCAGCCTCTTCCACTTCCGGCCTGCAGAACGCCTACAGGCAAATGGTAAGATGGGTCGCAGTGCTGTGATAAGGACCGCAGGAAGGAGGTAAATGGGTGTTCTCGTATGAGCAGTTAGTCACCATGGCTGGGAAGAGGGGAATGGAGAGCGGGGGGCATGGGAGACACTATTCTACCAGAGACACAGTCAATGGGCCACAAATTTAACTCAACTGGCCCAGAAGAGGGCCAAAAGTTAAGAGCGAGGAACTGGTGTAAACACATGTGATTTACACTTGGCACAGCACCATGGAACTGGTGCTTTGACATTCTGTTACACTTGGATGAACACCAGCGTATTACCTGTAGGTCTGAGCCACACTGCCCCATTGCCACATCATCCACAGTATTTATAATTAGAGCTTCACTCTGATCCTGTTTTTCCTGATCTTGAAAGAGCCCTGCTATCATTATTAGTTAGTTTGCAATAATGTAAATTATTGGGCAGCAACAAATAGAGAATAATGCATATGTAGGTGTGCGATTTGCAGTTTGTTTTTTACACACCCATGGTGTGTGATAATATATAAACCTGTTATTTTTATAACAACTGGTGCTAAGTAAACAAAGCTCAAAGTCTTAGTATTACGTGCTTCCTGTTTGCTGATTCGACCTCTGTATGGGCTGCATGGCATAATGGTTGTTATGACGACAAGGTGAAAGTTCAACAGCTTCTCCATTGTTTAAAGTTTAAAAAGGAAACTGTGAATGGTTCAATTTTCCAAGTTGATAAGTACCTGAGCGTGGTACACACAGCCTGGAATGAGATAGTAAAAGCCATGTCAACCTGCAGGTTGATATGACTGTCATATCAACTTGCAGGTTGATATGACTTTACAGGTCTCAACAATGGGTTGATATCAGGGATCACCAGTTATTATAAGGAAATACACAGCAGGAGTGGCAGGATTATGACACCCATGTATAGGGGATACATTAGGCCAATGTTGGATTAGGGTTAACACCTCTTTCTGAAGAAGATGTGGATAACATTGAAAGGATTCAGCAGAGGGCTACAAAATAATTAATAAATAAAAGAATAATGGATAGGATTGTGTGTGTTATGGAATGTTTTTTACACACCTGAGGTGTGTGATGACCCCTAAACCTTGAGGCTGAAGCTCAAGAGGTTTATCAGGTCATCACACACCGAGTGTGTAAAAATTCTAACACACACTTGCCTATCAATTGTTTTTTATATTACTGGTGCTGGGATTTTTTTCGATAGACAGTAGAAGCACTTAAGACAGAAAGCAGTTTGAGCTGAGAGACATACACACACGCACGCTCCAGCTGTGTCTCTCTCTCACTTAAGACGTCATTTATTTTATTTATTTATTTATTTTATTCGCACTGTGGAGGCAACCAGGAACTGCAGTGAAAGTGGTCACTGCGGTCTGTTGCCTGAGCAGGGTTGTGGTCTCTCGAGGCCGCCTGCCTACATTTATTAAGCAAAACAACTGCAGGATCAACCAGATATGTTGTTTTGTAGTAAAAGCGGATCAAGTAGATAAATTATAGTAAAACAAATTAATAGCCGAGTTGTGAGGAGGACAGCTGTGTGAAACTTATGTTCGGGCAATCAGTGAGGGTCCTCTAAACAGCGCCAGCACTTTTTGTTTTAGGTTTGGGCCACCCCACAGGGACAAAAGAGCCAATCCCGTGGCACAGTACAAATGAGTGGCACTGCCAGTAGTAATGTTTTAGAAGGCCATAATAACCAGTTTTGGGGTTATGATGGTGTTTGATTATGCGCATGTGAATCGCTTGATGGGGGGTCACCAGTAATTATTATGTACAATCTGACATATGAGGAGAAGTTATCCAGGCTCTGTCTGATTATCTTGAAAAATACACGTTACAAGAAGAAATGCTGCAAAAGGGAATGAACCTGTCTACAGAACATCAAAAATCAGTTGTAAGAAAAATATATACAAGTTTTCTTGGCTACACATATTAAATTTTAGAATCACTGAGAAGTGGGCAGCGGATTTCATGGGCACCACAGTCCTCTCATTCTCTAAAATCCGTAGCATGCTCCTTGGTATTGGCAGCTGTTTATCCCATTTTTGTATAACAAACATATTTGCATTGCAACTCAGTGATTGTGGGCTCCTCCCTCTATGACTACACAGAACTTCAGAGAATAGCACAAAGAGTGGCAGCACAAAAGGTAACGATTGCCTTTTTTGCACTTAGCATCCTTAGTGACTGAGAATAAGGCCCCATTTGTTTTGGGATGATCAAACATATAAGGAAGCAGCTTTTGACAAAAGATGCAGAGATCTCAGGGTCTCTGGGAGACTGTTCCATTCCACTGGGCTGAAAAAAAGCAAACGCATGTGGACCAAAATCTTTTTTCCCCTCATGCCTGGCAGTCAACAGAGGCATAAGCAGGGACTTCATAGAACCACAGACTTTTTCATCAGAAAAGGACCGCTTGCCCACCCAGTCTGCCCAGAAGTTCCCTGCCTAGTCAGTCTCTGCAAACCCAAACTGGTGTCTGGCCCCTCCTCCTCGCCTATTTACTAATATTGCCCTAGGTCTAACCCATGCATGCTTGATGTTCCCAACTGTTTTGCCTCCACCACTTCCGCTAGCAGTCTGCTCCAGGCATCTACCACCCTTTCAGGTAAGTCATACTTTCTCCCATCCCTCTTAAATTTAAACTCCCCCTTCCAAAAGCATGGAAAAACAGGTAAGAGCAAATGCAACGCAACTTGCTTTTTGACTTGGTGCGCAGTCAGTACTTGTTTTTATTTATAAACTAGCGATGGAAAATAAACAAACCTGCTTGACCAAGACCAATCCACGGTGCTCCCAGACTGATTTGACACTTTTCCTGTAATTCCATGCAATCTTCCTACAGGTAACATTATTTCCCATGGAAGCCAAATTGCTGTTTTCCTGTATAACCAATGCAAGTCAGTGGGAACAATTTTCCTGTAAATGTCTCCATTTCCTGTAAAACACAGGAATCCCTGTAGATCTTGAAGCCCTGCAATCACATGACCATGCACTGATTTCACATAGCTGCATGGTCATGCTTCAGATCTCCTTTTTATACCCAAAAGTTGCTTTCACAAACAATAGTGAGATTTTTTTGTTTGTTTGTTTGTTTAGCACAATAACCAAGTCCAGGATGTGTGGCAATATTAAACTGATGCGCTTCCCAGGGTCTATCACCCCAAGGACTAGGGATGCACTGATTTTGCATTACTGCTTAGCCTGTTCGAGTTGTTGCCCACATGACACCCCCAGCTTAAGACCCAAACCAGAATGTTGTCAGCATGTGTACTTGTAGGTCTCAACGTGACACTATGTACTTGCAACAGTTAGGTGCTCCAATGCCACATCATTCACAGTAGTTATAATTAGAGCTTCACTTTGATCCAGTTTTCCTGATCTTGAAAGAGCCTTGCTGCTATTATTAGTCAGCGCTGCCTTCACTTTTAGAATTTCCACTATGTGCTGTTTGTCGCTATGCAATATTTATATTCGTCTTCTGTACTTGTCTGATTTCACCTATGCAATGAATGTATGCTTACTGCCTTTTGGAGCCATTCTTGGGGCCATGCATGCTGTGGAGGAAAGGTGCTTGGCTGTAACTTGGCGGTACGGGGTTGCCTGACATTTGCTCACCCACTTGCCAGCTGATCAAAGAATGATCTTGGCAATGGCTGTTATGGTAGACACTCACCTGCCCTCCTAGCCAGAGGAGGGTTCAGTCAGGGTGAAGCCAATCATCCAGTGTCAGGGCCAAGACTCCAGCAACAAAACAGATACATGCAACATCCCCCCAATGCACTTGGAAACAAGCGGTCACTACTTAGTGTACCTTTCCTGGTCAGCAAAACAAAATTACTAACACCTGGTTGTCCAAGCATTATTGCCAAGTATACGGAGTAGTCAATTGCTCCGTTTAAAACAGAAACACGATTTTGCAACTAAGTATACAGGCCCAGTGTTAATTAAACCAGCCACTTGCAAACTTAAAATAAAGGCACATGCTTCAGAAGAATTTTGTTTTGCTCACAAAACCACAAGCCAGTTTCATTTTCTGTAGCGTATTTCAGTACTACTCAATCCTTAACAGGAACCACGTACTGTAGCAATATAGGCAGGGCCTAGTTTCTTCAGTACATGCTGCTTTAATTATGCAGTACTCAAAATATATTAAGACTAACCAAGTATTAAAACCACAACTACGTCTCCATCAGATAATAATGGACGATCAAAGACAGATATAAATGGCACACATCTCTACAGTTTTTATACACACACACACACACACAGAACTACTGCATGTGAGGCAGTTTAGTTTGTAATCCTGTATCATATAAATGTAATATCTATTATACAGCAGCTCCATATATAAATAGGAACAATTTTTGTTTTTTTTTTCAGCACAGCTAAATTTAAACAAACAAAAAGTTGAAACTTCACACAAAGTGTAAGAACCTGTGAGCACGGAGGAAAACTGGTCAGAAGGTGTTTTGTTTTCTACAGCTGCTTGCCCCGAGCAGTCATCCTTCTCTGCCTTCAGGTCTCAAGCCAGCAACCCTCCAGCCCCGTTCACTGATCACCCATTATTGTGACCAGCGAGGATCCACAAAGAGTGGGCTTAAGGGTGCCAGAACAGTCACTGTAATGGCTTGCTGTACATTGTCTTTCTCCATTTTTGCCCCACGATTCCACCCACCTCAACACCATGCTGGGTGGCGACCCTAGAGGCCCTGAAGCACACAGCATGTCCCTGCAGAGGAGACAAAGTCCCTGTCCCACCACAGGAGTCACTGCAACCATGGAATCCAGCCTGTCATTCCCGGCAGGAAGCGCTGCTACATGGCAGGGCCACCCCAGTGCTCCTAGCCAGGTTCAGAGATCCCTCCCAAACCAATGTCACCAGCACGGCTCTAGAACACATCTTAAAATTATCATCCAGAAAAGCCCATGTGAGGTCTGGATGCCATGAGTGGGTAGGGAGCGAGAGGTTATCGGTCATTTCCACTAATTTATCATCTCCCTATGTTGCACCCCAACCCCAGAGGGCAAAGACCAAGATGTGAAGTCATTGTGATAAGGGCAGGACTGGGCAAATTATATCACCATACCTATATCACTGTATGGTAGCAGATTTCACCCTGTAGTCTAGAGCCATGTATTCCTGCTCACACTAGTCCCTTCTTCATGGCCACGGGGGCTCTCATGGTATCAACAGGAGCTACTCACCCTTGCTGATGCAGAAGGTATTCAAATGGACAATCAGCATTGTCTCTGCTACTCTATGTGTACAGCCAAACTCCGGACTGAAGCAGGTCATCAACATGGCAAGCTACTGAACACATCTTTTGAGCACCTCTAGAATTTCCTTCGAGTGTTTATGCATGGCATTGCCTTTATGTTTTGTTCTGAACCCCTTCTTGAAACCCCTATGCCTTCTGTCATGTTAAATGTGGAGGACTGAGCTCCACTGTGGTCACATTTATAGTGCTAGGGCATCCAGGTAAAAAATAAAGAAAAGGAGAGAAAAGAAAAGCAAAGGATGCAAGTTAATGAAAAGGAATTCAAGAAGTGATGGAAAAAGTGTCTCGTAACTCTGACGTTCAACCCACATTGTCACACTTGCACATTTCTTTCCGAGGCGGTCTTTTCACCTCTCTCCTACAATTTGTCACACCTACCTGGGTTTTTGTTCCAGTAACTCTCTCTCGCTCCATTCTGATAAAGTCTTACTAACATCAGCTGGTCAATGCCCTATATGCATCATTGAAGGATGATAATAAATGCAAATACGTCTATACGTGAAGTGATGATAAAGATCTTTTGCCAAAAAATGCACATGCTTTTAGCAGGAGGTAATATTTAAGAAACATTCAACTTTTTTTTTATTATCAATATTATTTAGTGACCGAACACATTCAATCACATTAAGGCAAGGAAAATGCATACAGTGTTCCTATGATTTTGTTGGGATTTTCCTGGAGCAGCGAGTAAAATGGTTTTGGAAATTGCAGTTAAGCAAGAACTTACCGTAACAGTAGATTTTAGAGAGAGGTTCCTGCAGTAGGTCTTCATATATGGGACTGCCCTGGCATCCAGATTCCAGCGGCAAACTTGTAGATAGCAATCATCAGCGGGACCACCCCGGCGTCAAGTGACATGGCGTCAGCCCGACTATAAAAGGGCAGTCCAGCCCGCCCTCCAGTTCTTTTCCACGGAGACCTATAGAAAGGTAAGAAGAAAATAGGAGTAAAGACTCCTAGGACCCTGGTTCTTCTCTAGACCTGAGGACTAGGCAGGATGAAAATGAAGGAAACATTCAGGAGAAGGGGGAAGGTGGGAGGAAACCGGACCTACCGCGGAACCTCTCTCAAGATCTACTGTTACGGTGAAGTTCTTACGCAACTGTAATATCTTACTCGAGAGGGTTCCTGCAGTAGGTCTTCTATAGGACTGAATACCAAACAGTCCCTAAAACAGAGAATACAGAGGTACATCCGGGAGGAGGAGAAGTCGCCACAGGAAATCATTACAGTAGGCCTTGCAAAACTGCAAGACCAAAGCCAGTTCTGCACCTAGAGGCAATGTCCAGACTGTAATGCTTAGTGAAGGTGTGAACAGACGACCACGTGGCCAATGCACAGATCTCTGCAGTAGATCCATTCCTGAAAAAGGCAGTAGAAGTTGCAGCACTCCTAGTGAAGTGACCTTTAACTGCCCCGGAAGGACTTCCCATATTTCTGGTAAGAGAAATGGATGCAGTTGGATAACCATCTGGAACTGGTTTGTTTGGAAATAGCCTTGCCCTGGCACTGGGGAGCAAAGGCTACAAAGAGCTGATTGGATTTACGGAGCTCTTTAGTCCAGTTTGTGTAGTATCTCAGAATCCGGTGCACATCCAAGGTGTGCAGCAGGTATTCCCTCTGTTGGAATGCTGGGGATAGTATACTGGCAATTCCCGCTCTGATTCAGAGTGGTTTTGAGACCACTTTGGGAAGAAATGAAGGGTTAGTCTGAAGGACTACCCTGTCTCTATGAAAAATTAAATAGGGTTCCTTACAGACAAAAGCCTGAAGCTCAGAGACCCTTCTAGCGGAAGTGACTGCAATTAGAAATAAAGTCTGCCAGGAAAGGAAGAAGTCACAAGTAGGAGCTGGCTCAAACAGAGGTAAGGTCAGCTTCTCGAGCATGAAATTCAGGTCCCGGGTGGACAGGGATTCCGGATGGGAGGTTTCAAGTGAAGGATGCCTTTCAGAAGGTTTTGGCAACCTCCAGCTGAGCTAAGGTTTTGCCTTCCACCAGGAGGTGGTGAGGCAGACACTGAAAGACAGACCTTAATGGAGGAGTAGCTAAGACCGTCTCAGATAAATGTGGAAGGTACTCTAATACCTGGGCCATGAGGCACAAAAGGGAACCTAGTGCCTTGCGGGCACAGATCGAAAATCTTTTCCACTTCATGCGTAAGTGGATCTAGTAGAGGATTTTCTGGCTTCTACTAAGATATGTGCCCTCATGAGGAGACACCATAGCAGGAAAACGCTATGTCCACAGGTGCCACGATGAAGGTGGAGAGACTGAAGGCTCGGGTACCAGGGTACCCTACTCCTGTGTCAGAAGGTCATGGGAAAATGGCAAGGGACCAGGGTTCCAGTGCGAGTTGTAAAAGAGGATAACAAATCTGGCATGGCCAGAGAGGAGCAATGAGGATCACATGTGCTCCTTCCTGCTGATGTTTCACCCGAACCTTCTGAATAAGAGGAAAGGGGAAAGGCGTAGAGAAACCTTCCAGTCCAGGAAAGAGACAGTGCATCTTGCCAAAAGCACCGTGCCCTAGGAACGAGCGAGCAAAAACTGGGTAGTTTTGCTTTGAATGGGGAGGCTGAACAGATCTATTTCTGGTCGATCCCATTGAGGAAAAGAGTTCTTCGACCACCTCTGACTTTAGTTCCCACTCGTGAGCCCTGGCTACTGATCTAAAGACTGTCCGCCAGGACGCTGCTTATGCCTGGGACGGAACTACTGTCAAGGAAAGGCTGTGCTGAATTGCCCAGTACCAGACCCTCACTGCTTCTGCAGAGAGGGACGAGTGAGTCTCCTCTGTTTGTTGATGTACCAGACAGTGGACATGTTGTCTGTCTGGACCAGAAGAGATCCCGTACCAGGAGTGACTGAAACGCCTGGAGGGTGTAAAGAACCGCCCTGGTTTCCAGAACACTTATGTGGAGCATAAGCTCCTGGTCGGACCAAGACCCCTCACGCCTTGTGTACACCCAGATGGGCTCCAAAGCCCAAGTCTGAGGCGCCTGTGGTGAGGATTTGGGTTGGAACAGGGAATGGAAAGGTGTTCCCCTGAAGGTTGGAGAGATCCTGCCACCAGCGAAGATCTCTGAAGGCTGTTGGAGATCATGACCTTTTGGCTCATGTCGTCCGTCCTCTGATCCCACTGGACTCGGAGAGACCATTGGGTGACCCTCATGTGGAGTCTGGCCGGTACTGTGGAAATGGCCGCTGCCATCAGTCCCAAGAGGCGGAGCATGGCATGTGAAGGGATCCACTGAGCCTGGGCCACGAGAGTGGCTTGAGCAACTAGAGTATCGGCTCGGTCCGATAGCAGAAAAGCCTTGCTCTGAACTGTATCTAGTACTGCTCCAATGAACTGGAGCTGTTGCAATCGTACTAGCTGGGATTTGGCCAGATTGACTGTGATACCCAGAGAAAACAACAAGCTCAGAGTGAAAGACAGAGCCTCTTTCAGGCTGATCAGAGAGGGTGCTGCGAGAGCCAGTCATCCAGGTGCAGGAAACATAAATGCCTGGCAGTGCAGGAAAGCCGCGACCACTGCTAAGCGCCGTGAACACCCGAGGGGCAGAGGAAGGCCAAAGGGGAGCTCGGACTGAAAACCGCTTCTCCATAAAAGTAAAATGGAGAAAGCGGTGGTGGGCCGGGAGGATAGGGATGTGCAGGTAGGCATCCTGCATATCCAGGGAGCTCAGCCAAGAGTCAACAAGTGAAACCTCTTGTACTCGACAAACAGGTTCAGCATGCTGAAGTCCAGGATTGGTCTCAGATCGCCCATTTTCTTTGGGACCAGGAAGAAGTGGGAGTAAAATCCCTTCCTATCTGGTTTTGAGGGACGGGTTCTATGGCCTTCTTTAGCAGAAGGGTCTGGATCTCTTGGGAGACAATGGGGATCCGATTCCATGGATAGAAAGACCGTCCCGTGGTAGAGGGCTGGGATCTCGGAAACTCTATAGAGTGGCCCTGCTGGATGAGCTGTAACACCCAAGATTTTGAGGTGATGAACCTCCACCCTCCAGGTAGAGGCCGAACCTCCCTCCGACCGGTTCCTCCTGGCTTAATGGAGGGTTGAAGGAGGGAAAGGAGTCAGGACTCGAGGGAGGGCTTTGCCCCAGAGGCCAGTTTGGGGAGCGTGGCCTGGGGGGTTGTGCTCCTGTACCAGGGGGCACGTCTTTTGCCCTGGCGCTTACCTGGTACTTATTCCACCTTCTTTGGTGATGAAAAGGCTGCTTTTCTGTCCTGTCCAGTACATAGAGCGTACATCCCTAAGGGGCGTCCACTCTCCTGCAGCCCTATGATAATGTCTTTGCATCGCTATTAAAAGAGGACTTGAACCCCTAAAGGGTGTCCAAAATGGAGGATTGGACGCCTTGTGCCAGACCTGCTATCTGTAGCCAAGAAAGGCGGCGGAGACAGATCCCTTTGGCTGCTGCTCTAGCCACTGAGTCCACAGAGTCGTATGTTGCTCTCAATGCATGACGGCAAGAAGACTTTGCCATCCTGACCTTGTCCAGAAGTTTCTTCCGAGGGCTTCGTCCTGGACTTCAGGAGGTCCCTTCCAGTTCTGAAAGAGATGCCCTCTGGAAAGCAACCATGTGGCAGACACAGTTGAGGCATCGAATGGCGCAAGAGGAAGAAGGGTAAATCTTCTGGCCAAACTGGTCCAGCTGACGAGAGTCTTTGTCCGGTGGCGAGGAGCTCAGGTATTTTTGTTGAGCTGACTGGTCATGAGTGGCCGTGATCACCATAGAGTCAGCCTTTGGGTGGGTGGTGAGATGCTAAATCCTTGGGGATAATAAGTATGGTCCGCCTTCTGGAGACTGCTGGGATGGAGGACGGCTGCTGCCATACCGTGGTCACCAGATTTTCATGAGGGCCCATCCATGGAGGGATGGGGATGGGATCAGAAGAAGTTAAATACAGGTGTTCCACCAGTCTCTTGCGCTGTGGATCCACCTCTTTCCAAGACTAGCCTCCTGCTGCCTGGATAGTGTGTAAGAGGTCTCCAAAGGAAGGGTCCTCTGGTGGAGATTTTGGGGACTCCTTGAGAAGAACCTCAATGGGAGATCTGGGATCCGAAGACTCAAAGTCAGATTCTGTGTCAGAGGGCTCAGAGCCACTAGGGATGGAAGGATCCACCCCAGAAGATCCCACTATGAGAGCACCCAATGCTCTTCCAGATGGAGGCGGTGGAGGGGGTGCCCTGGGTAAAGGGATATCCCTCACTGACTGCCCGATCTCCGTGAGGAGCTGGGTTCTGGCATCCTGCCACCATTGGGGGGCCTACTCGTGGTCAGGCACCGGGGTGGCGGAGGAGGCGGCTGGAAGCCCGGTAGCCTGGGTACTGAGGATAGTGCCATGAGGGGTACTGAAAGCCCTGCAATGCTTGAGGATAGGAGGAACACCCATGTATCCTGGCGTCTGGGGCACATGGCCCGACAGGTACAGCAGACCCAACGGTGGGCCGCCCTATGGTGGGACATGGGGTTCTGGTCCTGGAACCCGCCCTGAAGGATCTGGTCCTACTAGAAGAAGTGCCGAGCGCCACTGGGTGGTGTGGGATCCGGAGGCCCCCTAAGGTCCCGAGGGAGGCTCAATGGACGGATCCCCAGCTGGCAACAGACTTGGCGGTGGGGAGTTCCATGAGGGACCCCAACAAAAGGTCTATTTATGATCCTGCTGGAAGAAGGAGCTCAGGATCGGGTGGTGAATCCCCTGGGTGAAGAACTCGGTAGGATGAAGAGTCGCTTTGTCGCCACTCTGTCCGACGCCGGGGCCAAGCTGGAGCCCGACAGGAGAGGGAAGCGTCCGGGCGGGCGATGGAGGAGCCATGATCCGACACAGATCGGACCTAACTGGGCTAGTGGAGGTCAGGGGACTGCTGCTAGTCTGACTGGTTGGAGCCGTGCACCCCTTCGACGAGTCGAGGGGTGGCTTATCAGCAAGCAGAGAGGCAACTTTACAGACACCTCCAGAGAGGCTACCCCTGGCTGCCCGCCACCTCAGCAGGGAGGGGGAGAAGGTGCCTGGCCCAAAGAGGCAGACGGGTACCAGAAGGAGTACTCACGGTTTTGGGAGGCCTCCCTCGTAGTGACAGACTCCAGTCCCGGCGTTTTTACTTCTTTTTTCTAGGGGCTGGCGATGACAACCTATCCTCAATTCCTGGAGCTCTTTTTCCATCAATGCCAGTCGTCAGGTCAGGAGGTGGGTCTCGAGGGTCCGCTTGTGCCTAGCCTGAAGGCCTGGCAGATGGTGCACTCCTCTGTGTTGTGCTTGGAACCTAGGTACAAGAGGCAGCGGGAATGGTTGTCCCCATGCGGGATTTGGGCTCCGACTTCGCACTTCTTTTTGGTCTAGAAGATATCAATCGTTGAAAAAATTTAAAGAAAGAAATTTATGAGGCGAAGAAAACTTCAACTAACGTGGGCGTTGGATTGCTGTTCTACTCGTGGCGAACTAACTGAGGTGACGGCGAAAGAACTGGTGGGTGGGCGTGGACCACCTCTTTTATAGTCGGCTGACGTCATGTCACCTGACATTGAGGCGGTCCCCACTGATGATTGCTATCACTAAGTTTGCGTTGGAACCTGATGCCAGGGGCACAGTCCTATATGTGAAGAACTATTGCAGGAATCTCTTGAAGTAAGATCAAATGTTCCTCCTTAGAATTACACACGGTTAGTTACAACAAAACAAGCATATTTTTTATCCAGGGATAATAAGTGTTAAAACCCCACCACTGCCAGCACAAGCGCACAATGGCTTCAGGAGTCACATTCTATGCCACAACTGCGGGTTGGTGGGAGCACTAAGTATCCTATTGGACGACTCTTCAGGGGAGCAAGGACAGATCCTGCACAGCACCACTACAACCTGGTGAACGGGAGGGGGTAGCACTGCATTCATGGATCTGCTGAGTGGAGTTCAAGGAGAACAGTCAGCACAAAAGTCACCACACTCATGTGGGGGCTGGTACAATGCGACTTTGTGTGTGAAAACATTTTGATTTACTTATAATCTACTGTACTACAGTAAATAGTATCAGACTAATTTTGTTTACTTCTAGGCCGACACCTGTTACTAAAAATCCCAGAATCCTCTGCAGCTGACGCCAGAGCAGTAGACAGCAGAGGAGATTCAATAGGCTGCAGTGCATGATAGTGCTTTTATAATCTCCAATCAAAAATATTTTTGGGTTCTGCTTTTTCCAGGGGCCAAGTACAGTCCTCTGTGACTATATTCAACCCAGGGAGGACAGCAGGACCAGCAAACAAACAAGCACTTGTCAATGGCAAATGTTTGCCGCTTGCATTGCTGTTGTACAGGTCTTGCTTGTACACATTTTACTACAAATTTACCAATATTTATTTCATTGTTCAGAAAATACCTTTGAGTAAATGCTCTTTTCAAAGGTTCCACTTTAAGTACAATAGACAGTAAACAGTACAACAAAAGGGATTATATCCTTGGGGAAACATATTACCTAGGCATAAACATTACTGGGAGAAACATCACATAAAATAAAAAGGCCAGCAGAATTACAATGCTTAAACAGTGTAGGATTGCTGCAATATTATGTTCAGGTAACAAGTAATCACATTCAAGGAACTTAAGCTAATGCAGCAGCGAGTGACTGAAGAACAGGGGAAAACAGGACAGGCAAGCCCGGAAACGGGCTTTGTTTTAGGTATAAGCAATGGAAGCAGGGAAGGCAAACGGAAAGAGGGGGTGGCAGCTCGGGTGGGGGGCGTGTACAGCTAAAACCAGGCTGGTCCACCAGGAGATGGTGTTCTAGTAAGTGCAAGGCAGAGAAGAGTGCAGGCCAGAAGAGAAACTGGCCAGGCCAAACAAAATGATAGGCAGGTAAGAAAGCCACCACTACGGGACATATGAAGTATGATGGGCAGGAGGGAACAGTTCGAATATAGACCAGATGAGATATAGTAAGTCATGTGCAACGGAGTCCTGATTTTACACCATCTTAGATACTTTTAACCAGGATACCACTGGTGAGATGCAATATCTCGCTTTTAGTGTGGCCTCTGCTTTTATAATGTATTTTTCAAAGAGAGAGAATTTTAAATGCAATATCTCCTTTTCCGTGGGGTTCTGTTGCAGGGTCCTGTTTTTGCACAGTTTTGCAATATATTTACCAAGGATAACCCAGGTGAGATGCAACATCTCATTTTCACTGTGGTCCTTTTTTTTTTTGCCCCAGCCCTCCTGGCTCACCACTAGGGCCTCCAGTGCCAGGCCCCCATCGCCATCTCACTGACCACATATCTGCTGGAGATCAGTTGACCTGACATATCCCTTCATCGGGGTGGCACCACCAGGAGAAAAGAGCGTGCCCAGCGGGCATTTCCTTCTGCATCGTGCCAGCAGGGTAACAATGTCGACATCTCCGGCTTAGTGGCACACAAGGGACCGCCGCCATCATCCAGTTGGCTAGGCAGCCATTTTCAAGTCCCCCGCCCACAATGCGGCTGCATGCACGCAGCATCCTGGCAAAATGCACAGTGGGCGTGGTCACCAACGCCACATGTGTTGCCCCAACGGGCTGCCAGGAGTTGTTCCAGAGCAATGCAGGCTTGCACCCATCCCACGAGGGTAGCATCCGATGGATGGCTGAACCTTCCTCAGAGGTCTCCGCTCCTGTAGTCCCAGGCTCAGGCAAGAACCTGTGTCACCAGCGTGCCTGGCGATCCTCTATCGGAGCTGGCCTGGGGTCCTGGTTTAACACCTCTTGTACTGTATTTTCCCAGCACAGATGCCATCTTGTTTTCAGTGGGATCCTGCTTTTCCCATATTTTACTCTTTATTTACCCAGGATAGCACAGCCAAGATGCAACATCTTGTTTTCCATGGGGCCCTTCTTTTACCCATTTTATAATGTATTTACCAGGAGAGCCCAGTTGAAAGGCAAGTTACATTTTCGTGGGGTCCAGCTTTTACACTGTATTTGTCGCTGGACAGAGCAGCACAGAAGCACAGTTCATTCATTCATTTATTTATTAACTGGATAAACAAAAGCTCTGGGCCACACGGCCCTTTTATAGGCTTGACCGGGAGGGGGGTACCCCAGTACATAAAACAAAATATATTATACAAAAGATAGAAAAAGTCCTAAAATCAATTCATACTATCAAACATGAAAACAACAGCACATTGATTAAAATTAATAATTAAATTATACAGATAAATTAGACTTTTGTTTAGGCACTTTTAAATTTAAGATTTAATTTAAGGAAGCCAATTGTTTTCATATTATGCAATTTAGTAGACAGTCCATTCCACAAATGAATGGCATATCTGAAGGAATGTTGCGCCTTAGATGGCTTACATAAGGGAGCTCTAATACAATAGCATTATTTGATCTAAGAGCACGAGTGTTGCACCTTTTCATAAAAAAAAAAGGAAAAAAAATCTTGCATGGGACTTTGGTCTGGGCAGTGCAACACATTAAACACAAAACTTAGGGAATGCAGGGTGTCTCTCTTGTTTCGACTGGGAGTCATCCAAGTCTTTCATAAAGGTCACACTGATGTTCCTTTATTTTACACGCAATGCGATCTACAAATGGCATTATATAGAATAATGCATATGTAGGAGTTGATATGGAGTTTTTCACATCGAGAGTTGTGTGATAATATATAAACCTCGAGCAAAGCTCGAGAGGTTTTATATTATCACACCATGAGGGTGTGTAAAAACTCCATATCAACTCCTACATATATTTTATGTTTATAATAACTGGTGCTAAAAAAATTCTCAGAATTATCACTAGCGGGCCTTAAGGCCAAAGCGGCTTCGTGCTTCCTTACTAGTAGGCAGCCCCCGCTATTCAGGACTGACATCACATAACTTGCTGGCGTTGAGGCGTGTCCTATGAAATAGCGTTTACTTGGAGTCTCGATGCTGGTTTTCTGAGTGAGTTTCTGTTTCGTTTGAGAGCGGTCTCGTGCTGCCTCAGACAGTTTCATTGGTTGATGCTTGTGTATGCTTCTCAGCGTGAGGATGTAAAGTCATATCAACCCTAAGGTTGATATGGGCTTGGTTGATACGACTTTTCAAAGTTGCTAAAACGGGCTGATATTGGGCTTCACCAGTTATTATATAGATATATCCTGCGTTATCTTATTCTCTCAGATGCATTGCCCAAACTAAACTTCCATAGTCTAATACTGGAGTCAAACATGTTTGAGCAATCACCTTTCTAGTTTCATCTGTTAGATAATCTTTTAACTAAATAAAGAGCTCCCAATCTCATATGTACTTGTCTGGTAATATGATCTAAATGTTCTTGAAAATTCAAACTATCCAAAGGGATCTCTAAAACTTAAAAGTATGCACTACTTCTACTTTTTCCCTCACCATCTTTTATTTTAAAAGGTTCTGTCAAATTTCTCACTTTCTGATTGGTGCAAAAGAGCATCCCTTAGTTTTTCCTCTAACCACCTGATTAAGCTTCCAAAATCCAACTCCAGATTATGTTGTACTGCATTTACATCCCTAGCAGCTGAATATACCACTGCATCGTCTGCATAAAGTATCAGGCGAGACTTAGTGCATATATATGGCAATTCATTTATATAAATTACAAAAGTACTGGCCCCAGAATAGAGCCCTGGGAACCCGTGGTCTGTTATTAAGGGTTTAAGCGCCCATTGCGAACTTCTTGTTCACTATTTGACAAGTAACTATGGAACCACCTGACCACAGGGCCCCAAAGCCCATATCTGCAAGCTTTCTTTCCAACGCATTTAATGATCCACAAGATCGAATGCCTTGGTCAGATCCACAAACACTGCACCTGTATACATTCCTTCATCTGTATTCTCACAGGTCGCTAGAACCTGACTACGATACTGGCACATATACCACCCCCAGGAAACCATGCTGGGCTTTATTAAGCAAATTATATTTAGCAATACAATCCATAATCTGTCCATGCAGTAATCTTTCTTGTACCTTAGCTATCAAAGACAGCAAGGATATTGGTCCATAATTACTTGGCAGATTTCACTCTCACCTTTAAAACAGGGTAGCATAAGCATTTTTCCACATGTCTGGGACTATTTTAGTATTTAGTGATTTATTTAAAATAATGCTTAGTGGATATGAAAGTTCACCTGCAGCATATTTTAAAAATGTTACCATCTATCAGGTCTGGGCCAGGTCCCTTTGATTCATCTAACTTCTTTAAACAGTCATAAACTTCCCTGCGGGTAATTTTCCGTCTCCTTCCCTGCCTACCCTAAACTGCAACCTCGACAATGCTTTTGGCCGCTACCTCTTCCATGAATCATAATCCCTCCTTCCTCCCATAACTTTTCCCTACTTCTCTTCCATATTTATCACTGCTGTTTTGAAGTGTTTTAAGATAACGCTTGTAGTATTAGTATTTCTGTAGTCTGATTTAAGTATTTTTGTAACCTGTCTGATTCCCCAGTCTGCTTGTTATCCCTCCCGATGATGTGGAACCTTTGTAAATGAGCCGCCTGGCGCTCAAAGGTATTTGTAATCCTAGATTGAATAAATAAATAAAATAAATTGGAATTTACCTTATTTACCTCTGAGGTTCCATAAATCTTACCATCAAAACTTTAAAATATTCCTGTAAATTTGTAATTTTTATTCAAATAATCTGCCCTGGCCTTACTATCCATTTTGTCCTTTCCATCTCTAATAAGGCTATCAATTGTTGAGTTTTTCCTGGGAGCTGTACATTTCTTAACATTTTGCCAAAATCTCTTTTGTCATCAAATACTTCAGTTTGTTCTCTCTGCACAAAATCAACCTTAGCTTTTTATTTCTTTTTCCATAGGTTCCAGAGGCGTAAGGTAGTGGGTGCTGAGTAGGAGGGTTGGGTGGGGAGGAGGGTAATGGCAGTAGGCCGGCAGTGGCAACAGACATTGAAGGACAGTTTTCTTTTTTACAGGGTGTATAAAAATGAAAAAAAAAAAAAGGACTGCAAGGATAGTTTTCTTTACTTCACGTTCCAACACTGGGGATTTGGCACCCCAGTGTTGGTTTAACTTCCTAGGGGCAAAGAAAGCAACAGGGAGATGGGAAGGATACTTGGCAGAGGGTGGAATTAAAAAAAAAAAAAACTGTGAGGCACAGTCTTCTTTATTTCAGGTACTAGCACTGGGGACTAGGCACCACACTGTAGGTGTTATGTTTGTTGGCACCGGGGTTGTGTTCCAGTGTCAGACAGTGAAACAAGTGGGGTGTGTGGGTACTAGCTAGCACCGGACTGGGCACCCAGTGTCAGAAAAGTAAGAAAGAAGGAAGGAGGAACAATGGGAGGTGGGAGGGATACTTGGGAGTGGGTGGGGGCACACTGCAGGCTGATCATGACACTGATCAGCTCTGCTTGCTGGGTGGCCTTATGCAGATAAAGAGCCACCCTATGATTCAGATAGCTTTTTCTTTGAACAGCATGAAGTTTCCACCAGCAAGACCAGAAAAGTGTCATGATCAGCTTGACTGATGACTGGTCTGACATGGTCAAGCCCTTTTAGACTGCCCTGCACTGGACTGACAGTGACACACCTCTCAAAATCCTTATCATACGAGCAGATTTGCCCTTGTGCAAGCACAAGGGTGAACATAACAAAATAAAATCAGAGCTGATATAAACTCTAACATGCAGGCTACTGAATCTTCCACTGCTGTCTATTGCTCTGATATCAGCTGCAGAGGATTCTGGGGTTTGCAGTAACAGTAGATGTCAGCCTAAAGTAAACAAAAGTCTGATACACTCTACTACACTACAGTGAACAGTAGGTGAACCAAAATGTTTTTGTACAGAAAGTGCACTTGACCAGCCCCACATTGAACAATGTGGGGCCCTTGGTGCCAACTGTTTCCTTTAAGGCAAGGCATGGCAAGGAATTTATTTTTATGTATAGCCCCACCCAAAATAGGTTTGGAGCACTTTACACGTTCTGACAAATCATAAACAATACATAGAAACAAAACACAATAAATAAAAATAAATAACATATTGAGAACAGTGCTCTACAGGCTGCTAATTAAAGGCTAAAGAAACAGGTTTTCAGACCCCTTTGAAGGCGTCCACCAAAGGAGAACATTTGAGATACAGCAGCAGAGAATTCCAGATCAGCAGGGCCACCACCTAGAATGCCTTCTCTCGAAGGTTAGCCACATACCTTGGGATGGCCAAAAGTAAACCTTCAGTAGAGTGGAGCGGTTGATCAGGAGCATAACATAAGCTAAGAAATCTTTAGGGTAGTCAGGCCCCAAATCGTGCAGGGCTTTGTAAGTTAAAAGCATGATCCTGAAGGTGGTGCGCCACCTGACAGGAGCCAATAAACTGCTGCAGCACTGGCGTGATATGATCCCTGTGCGAGGAACTAGTAATCAGCCTGGCCTCTGCATTCTGCACCAACAGTGGCATCGCCAATGTCCCTGAGAGCCCTAGCTTAAGAACATTACAGCAGCACAGTCTCAAGGACACAAAAAGTACGAACTATGGTAGAGAGGTCCTCTTGCACCAGATAGGGTTTAATCCAGGAGATATTCCTCAACTGGAAAATCAAAGCCGGCCGGTGGCGCCGAGGGTTGAGGCGCTGGATGCCACACCTCGCGCCACGGGTTCAGGAATGAGCCAGGGTCGCTGGGGGTCGGCGGGGGGGAGAGTTTGAGCGTCAGGACTGCTCTCTTCCCAGGGAGGGATGGGGGCGCTTTTCCTGGAGCAACCCTCTGGAGGTGAATCAGAGGCGCCTAGCGTGGCAATGCAGTGAGAGCATTAGGGGTGAAGTTTGCAGCTCCGTTGCCTGGCGTGCCGCCAAAACCTGAGGGGACAAGTAAAGAAAATGGAAAAAGGCCTCTCATCCCTTCGGTGACATGACGGTGATTCCAGTGACTCAGCAGCCCACATCCCACACGCCGCCCAATACACCCTGGATCATCCTTCATCCCGACCCGACGGCCAGCCAGGTAGGCATTTCATACTTAAGGAGTACACCACCAAGGGGCGAATCAGCCCCAGATGGTACCGGGGCCGGCCTGTCTGGGGGTCGCCTGGGAGGAGATCAGGGGAGAAGGAGGGAATTAGGCTGGGAGTAGGGCAGATGTCTAGTGAGTACACCCGAAGGATGCCCGTAGGGAGAAGAAGAGAAATAAAGTTAAAAAAAACTGGAAAATCCACTCGAACCACAGCCAATACATGATGTTCAAGTGTCAGTCAGGAGTCCACAATGACTCTCACACTACCAGAGTTATGTATGCTTCTCCTCTAGCCAGGGCCCTAGGCATAAGCAAGGAAAGAGTGGAAATAAATGAAAACAGGCGTGAGAGCACTTCATAGATGATGCCTCTGTTTCCCACCACCCTAGCAAGGCAGCTCAGAGTCCAACGGTTATCCATCCCCTACTTCCTCCACCAGTCAGATTTGGTTGCACTTCCCATAAGATTTGATAATGTGGAACAAGTTCTGAGGATTCACTGAGGAGTAGGGAGTTGCGTGCTAGGTGGTGTCCTGACCAGAGGTTGGCCCTCTAGAAGGGAAGGATGGGGTTTTCTCCTGAACCTGAGTCACCGGTACAGTAGCACAGTGCATTACCACTGGATTGCCCGATAATGTCAGTCTTTAAAGACAGACCAGATTAATGTAATAAACTGCACAAAACCTTCTGTCTAACATGAAACAGCAGGTACGATTTCATTCACACTAAAGGGCAGAGGCTGGATTTTCAAAAGATAGTATGCAGCCAATACCATCTACGTCCCACTACACCTGCTGTGTCCATCACCTGCTTAGATGCAGCGGGTGCTATTTCAAAACCACAGTGGACTTGCAAAGCTTGGCTACAGTTTCCGTAGCTTGCAACCAACCGCAGAGACACAAAGGCGGATATTTGGTTAAGTTTGTAGACAGAAAAAGATGGTCTAAGCAGAATTAGTTCCCAATCATCCACTCATAGATGCAAACAGCGGCTCCCCCTGCCTGTCTGTGTCTAAGGACAAGGGGCCAACACAGCCCCTCCACAAACAGCCTGGAGCTTTGAAATTACAGCCCCAGTAGATTATTAACTGTACCGCCACAGGCGTTTATACACACACACTACATCATACAACAAAACTTTATAGTGTATGGTGAATGTTGTTCTGGATAGAAATCCATAACTAGAATGGAGTTATAAAATGGGTAGGCTAAATGAAGCAATGTGATTGGCTAGTTACCCATGCATGAAATATGTTCCATCCATGGGTAAAAGGGCTAGCAGTAAAAGGCCAATATCCATAAGCCATGGAACGTTGGCATTTTTACTGTCTGCCATCTTTGTATTTGACAAGCTTGAGGGAAACCGAGTTCAATTAGTCAGCCTACCCGCTTATAAAACCGAACGATGTTTAGAGCAAACAAAGTAGATTTTAATATTAGCATGTGGAATGAGTAGATGGAGAGGATTTTAACACAGTCACTTTGCCTGAATGTAAAAAGTGTTGTGCTGTTGACAAAGTGTCAAAATGAGCCCTGCTGTAGTAGTTTGCTTGGGATTACAGGACACCCGCTCCGCTTAAAAAAAAATGTTACTGCTTGTGCTGTGATCCTCGCCTGCTCCATTTAAAAAATGTGCTTTCTTGTCCTGCCATCCTCGCCCGTCCCCAGACCTAACTACAGTTCTCCCACTCCATACTTCTGCTGCTATCGGTTGCAGCTTTATCCTCGCCCGCTCCGTTTAAAAAAAAAATGTTACTACGCCAGCTACATTAAAAAAAAAAAAAAGAAAAAAAGTGCTTTCTTGTCCTGCCATCCTCGCCATCCCCAGACTAAATCATTCTCCCACTTCATACTTCTGCTATCGGTTGCAGCTTAAATTAATCAGAAAAAAATCTTGCCCTCATCATCTCAGTATAACTACGGATCCCAATGGAGGACAAATGTACTAAAGCAATTAATGAACACAAAGGCGAAGGACTATTTACTATAAATACACTAACTTATGTCAGTGTATTCCTATCTAAATGTGTTTTAACATAAAAATTGTTAAAAAATAAAATAGCCCATTTATAAAGCGCAATAAGACATTCCAGGTGTGTGCATGTAACATATTTTCGCACCCAGGGGCTAAAGGCACTCGCCGAGCCTCGTGCCTTATTAGCCTGGCGGTAGCAAAATATGTTCCATGCACACCCTGTCATGTCTTATTGCTTACTTATGCTGCAGTAGCTTTGTCATCACAGCTGTTATGCTGCTCTAGCTATGTCACTACTGCAGCATAACAACTTGGAATGTGGCCACATAGTTGCGTTTCTCAATCCAGTTAAGCTGAAGTTGTGTTTTTGTTTTTAAACTTGAACTTGCAGAAACATCTGCAGCACACTGTGTCGGTTAAAAAAAAAAGAAAATGTTAAAATGTCTATTCTCTGTTGTCTTCCCCAGCTGGTTTTGAGTGATTTTCTATGCTGTGACTGCCCATACACTATATATCAGATTCACTCGCATCAAGTCTGATATACGGTAGGACTGTGATAAATCATGAAACTGCTGGATGAACTAAGAGTCTAGTATGAGACCTGACGGAATCAACCTTTCAAAGGAAAGGACTTTGATTATGCATAAACATTACTGAATGACTGAAAAACTGCAGCCTAACAGCACTGGATAGCTTCTTCACACTGAGGATATGATTAAAAAGTGTACACCAACAAGGATACATTCTGATTCAACTCCCCAGTGAGATAAAGTACTATAATGCTCGTTAATGCAGTTACAGTCAAACAGTTGGAAAGGTCATGGTATAAATTCTCCTTGGTTGTCAAACAGCTGGCTGCTAGCCAACTTCTACTTTCTCTGGACCACAGGATATTTCAGAAATATAGATAATAATAGGCGGTAACTGTCTGGCCTCATCCTGTGACCTAAAACCACAGAACATTATAACAGGAAGTGCCCTAAACCCTTAGGGTCTAGTGCCATGGTATTCTATAATAAGACCAGGGCCACATGCGGCACCAGACCCAAGGTCTTTTCCTGTGGCACACAACCTACTCCCAGACATGCTGTGTTGACATTTTACGACGTGCTGTCTGCACTCGTCAACTGATTAGTCAGTTTTAGTATGCTGATGCCAGCTGGCAGGAAGCAGAGGAATCAGATGGATAAAAAATACAGATTCAATAAGATGAGAGAGAAAAAGTGGGGAGATGGACAGAAGGAAAGCAGAAGCAGGCTGAAAAGGGTGCATACAAATGACAAAACCCTGATGAAAAGAATCTACAACAAAATAATCCCTGTTGCATAACACAGCACTCAATGGAGAAATCCTCCCTGGAATCTGGCCACTCCCAAATGCCATGCAGGGGACCACAGTTTGTCTTCTAGACCTAGAATCCAAGTCATGGACAGTGGTGGTTAAGAGTCATCCCAAAGGGAAGCTGGATGTCTTGGGGGAAGCTGGTGATTCCTGCAACTGTCTGACTGCCAGAATGACCAAAAGAGGCAGTCACGCTCAGCAGAGTCCCTTTGCTGCTGTGACCCTGCTTGAGAAGCTCAAGGATCAATGCAGATTCCTCCAACCTAACCCCTTCTTATTCAGTCCCCAATATTTATAAATTTGTATGGAATACTTGCACCCACCTTTCCCTCAACTCTCTACAGTGCCTGTACACAAGAGGCAACTCTCAATACCCATGGCTATAATCCCTTTACTACTGTAAAGCAATAAGGCACCACATGCTGTGTGTCACACTGGGATGATGTCATACCGGAGGTGCACTCGTGAGGCATGGCAGAGTGCCTTTATCACACGAGAAGTGAAGTTATCCCAGCAACAAACATCCTGAAGTGCCTCATTGCAATTATAAAACAGATCCCTTTATCTGTTTGGGGTCATAAGAAGGCTGTTTTCTGGGCACTAGTTTCATCTGTGATGCTGTACTAGGATAACATTATGGGGAAACAGACTCATCACCAATCCGCTTTAAGCATTTTTATGTTGTCTTGCACGCTACAAGCAACATCTTGTGGTAGTGAGAAATGCAGAGGTGTGTCAGTGTTGGCAAATGCAGGGCACACTTTAGTAAGTGCCCCTCATTCCCCAATTAGCCGCATGTTAGCGCTGACAGAAGAATTATGTAACATGCCACCAACTTCAAAGAAATGTGCGTCAATTGGAGACAAACTCATCATGCAGTGGCACAGATGACACACCTCCCATATGTGCCTTTCCTGGTGAAACATTTCAATAAACATGGCAGCAGAAGGAGCACCGCCAAACAATCCCCCAAAGCAAGCCGACATCGGGTGCAATCCCCATGTTGGCATGTCCCTACCCTCTACATTGTGACACACTGGGAGCCCACCCCAGTGTGCGCTTGCTCACACAAAGTCGACCGTGTCAGTGTGTTTCCTCCCCATGCCCATTATGGCACACTGAGACTCACCACAGTGTGGCCAACATTTGTTTTATTTCACCTGTAAAGAAAGAAAATGGCCCGTAATGTTCATTTTTTCTGTACCTGAAAAAAGAAAATGGTCCCTTGACCACAGCACTCCCCTCCCCAACCTGCACCCACCCTCAGTGCACCCCACCTCCCCACACACCCCCCCTCATACTTATCTCCGAGGTCCGACGCTGCAATCTTCGGTGGAACAGGAACACGTCTGGACTTTTCAAAGCCGAACTGCAAAATCAAAAAACTCCGGTAAGCTGTATAATGGCATCAATGGGGAGGGTTCAACTTAGTGGGATATGTCAGCCATTTTTTTTTTTTTTTTAGTTCGTTCAAATTTTCAACATTGGGTTCTTGGAACCCCACCTCATGAACACATGCACTGTCATCTCATTACTCAGTCCCGAAGGTAATTTCACGGTCACTGTGCAGAATCACCTTTTGGGACATATTAATCGAAATGACAGTGCCACTGTTAATGAGGTGGGGTCTAAAAACCTATGTTGCAAATTCAGTGAAGCACATTCAAACGAATGACTGGTATGAAGCGTGCATTGCACAGTTTCCACGCACACTTGTAACCTGGCAATTTTTTATATTTTCACTCCAGATTTTCAACATTGCCATTTTTTCCACCTCCAATGAAAGGTACAGCTGTCATTTTTCACATCCTGCCCAAAATGTGTTTTCACACATCTGGTGCACAATGGCGCCGCTGTGGAAATCAACGTTCAGGACAGATTAATAAAATCACAGTGCCACTGTTCTTGAGCGGAGGTCCCAAAATGCCTGTGTTGAAAATGTGGTTAACAAACTCCCCAAAGAATTGCGTTACGGGCATCGTTGCACAGTTTCTATGCACGCTTGTGACTTCACCACTTTTTCATATTTTCACTCCAGATTTTCAACATTGTCATTTTTTACACCTCCTCATGAGCAGTACTGCTGTCATTTTCACATCCTGCCCAAAATGCATGTTCGCACCTGTGGCGCCAAATGGCACAGTTGCTGTGCAAAATCACCTTCGGCTAATGAACGGATAGTGCCACTGTTCATGAGTTGGGGTCACAAAAACCATGCTGAAAATCTGGAGTGAAAATACCAACAAACGCCCAGGGCATTAGGGCTTCCAACTGTAACGCCGCACCTGTCGAGACTGATAGGCATCAGGGGTATGACTTGGGATTGTCGGCTGTAATGCTCATGCCATTCCACCCCACCCTCACCCTGTGGCCAGTGACAGGCATTGAGATGTGCCTTGGACTCTTCGGCTCCAAAGTTCATCCCATTCTCCTATACTGCACCTATCTCAGCATATATCCTTATGGAATGGGGTGGCGTAAGGCCCAAAAGACCCCAAGGCACACTGCAACACTTGTCGGTGTCTGCAAGGTAGGTGAGGTGAAATGGCATGAGCGTTAAGGTCGACTTACTCAAAAGCACACCCCCAATGCCTGTCGGTCTCAAGGGTGGGGTTGGCGCCAGTTCAATACTTCACTGCCATTCCTATTATGCATCTCTCTAACTCCTGCACTACCAATGCCAATGCCAGTAAGGCAACATTCGGCATGACAAATGCTTGTTTCTAACATGTTTATGATATCTTTCACTGTTGACACAAATTATCTTGTAGTTTGCAAGTTACCTGAATCTGTTTATCCTTAGAACACTTGTGTATCTTAGGCCCTGTACACATTAGAGCTAAAGATTTCCACGGTTTAAAAACGCTTTAAAAACGTTTTAAACTCACCACAACAACCCGTCCAGATCAGTCTTTAACAGATTTTAACTCTGTTATACCACAGCCGACTCCGTCTGCATCTGCCTCCAGTAGCGTTTTTAAAACTGGTTCTCCGACCTTAACAAGCTTCCTGAGGAGCAATATGCAGACGCCCATCCACACTACAGGGTAACACGCTCTTCTCATAAACCATTTTTAAAACGGACTTGAGACTAGCTCGCTAGCAGGGTTTAAGCACGGTTTCCTAACACGCTTTGAAACCATGCTTAAATCAGGATGGGTGCCGTGTTTGCGTACTAGTTAAAACGCTTTAAGCACCTTAAACGCTTTTAACTAGCCTGATGCATGGGGCCTTACTGTACTGCACAACGTTATTGACAACACACACTTCTTGTACCCTGCTGTACTAATGGTTGGGACCCTCCCAAAAAGCAGCACTTTAGCTCATGGGCCCTCTTTCCTGCCATCCCTGTGATACAAATTTAAAATAGTTTGGGTAAATTTTTTAAACTTTTTATTTATTTCTGCAGAGAAAGATAATTCAACATATCTCATTCCATGCATACATTAGACACGTTGCTAGACAAGATATCTTAGACTTCTAAGCCACAATAAGTTTACAGGGAAGGGAAGGGAAATTGTTTAACCAGGAAAGGCACACTAAGCGTCAAGTTGTTTCCAGGTGTGACCTGGGAGCACAAGGAAGTTAAGTGACTTGCTCAGGGTCACACAGAATGCAAGTGGGGGCTTTGGATTCAAACCCGGTCTCCAGATTTGCAACTCAGAGCCCTAAACCACTGCGCTATACTGCCTCCCAGCCAGTAATAATAACCTCTGACTGGACCAATTAAAATAGTTTAGTTCATTTTAGTAAATAGAAAAGCGATTGGGCATGTGGATAGTTTGGATACCTATTTTCAGGCATAGCCAAGAAGAGATACAAAGAGGTATACTATGTAAACATGGCAATTTGAGCTATTTCAGTCAGAGAAATAACAGTAAGGCACATTAGTTGACAATGCAGTGCAAATGAAAGATACTCTCAAGAATGTTGTACTAATCAAACACAATCAAGTTGAAAGCAGAGCAAATACATCAGTAAAAGTTACAGAATTGGTAGAAGGGACTTTGAAGCCTGTGCCCTGTTTCCACCAATGAAAATTACTGCCCGGCAAGGAGCCAGCAAGCCCTTTTGACAAGCAGGTTGGATGCAGGGCTTTGAAAGTCTGCTTAGTCTCTGGAAGCCAGTGGGAGCTACCATCTGGACAGCTCCACACCAGATGCACTTTCTACTGGTTTCAGCTTGAGGTATGCATGCTGTATCTGTGTCAACTATATCACAACAATGAGCAGACAGAAGTCGCCAACTCATAAGACGTGACAGATAAACCCTTTTCTTTCACATGAGAAAAAAATGATTTCATGAACTTCTATTAGCACGACCTCTACAATTCTGCTGGCAAAGTCAACCTTTTTTTTTTTAAAATAAGAAAAGGAACCGGTACAGCAAGGATGCTATGATCATGTGACACACTGTGTCCAGGAAAGGGGGTGATATATGAGACTATCACAAAGGTACAGTTAAACACATGTGCCTAATCAGCACAATGACGCTGTGACAAACTTTTTGATTATCCTAAAACAGCCAACTGGCCTCTTGTGTTCCAAACACATTAAAAGTCCAAACGAGGGCAGACCGTAAAACCACAGCACATTTACTGGCATAGTATCTGCCAAAAGATACTGCAAGCCCTGCCACAGCATGAAGTTTCACATATACCATCAGCTTTAGCCCCACAGAATTGAAAGAACAATTTTTATTCCTTCACTAAACAGACCTATGCCCTCTTAACTTCATAAGTGAGCCACATTACTGACAGCAACAATGACTACCCAGTCCCTGCTCCATCAGGGCCTTTAATTAGCAAACCTACTTCCAGCCAAAGTGATTTTCCCTCTTTACACAGGAAAAGCCTTGAGATAACAACAATGCTGACTATTACTCTGACATCCTAATTATTACCGAGACATGGCTCAAAAAGCATCCTGACAATGCCATTGCTATCCCTGGGTATTCCTCTCCAGACAAAATCAAGGGGAGTGGACCTTTATAACCTGTCCTCACTGCAGTTAACTACCACCCTAGCTACCTCCACCCAACTACCTATGAAGCCCTTGTCACCTGCATTACCCTTCCTTTCTCAATCCCAATCTTTGTGGCTGACATCTATTGTCGCCCAAGCATTCAACCCTCAGTCACAACTGAACTCAGCCAATATCACCTCCCTCTCGCAATCCGGTGAACTGTTCATAATGGGTGACGTGAATCTAAACTGGTTGTCTCCCAAGTTAAACAAGCTACTCAATGACGTCACTGCTCTAAACCTCACTCAACTTATACTTGAGCCCACATACCCTGATCCTAAAACACAAAACCACCCCTGCTTGACTGGGCACTCACAACCCACCTGCACCGAGTCACTAAATCTGGTCTCCTTTCTGATGCCCTTAGTGATCCCAATCCCATTTTCATTGTACGTAAGGTCCATCACTCCAAACCTCCCCTAAAATCATACAGCTCTGGTCCTCTAAATCCTTAGACCTTACCCCACTCAACTCTGCACTTGCTTCCATCAACTGGGCCCCCCTCCACTGCCAATTCTGTCGACCAAGCCCTTGACTATTTTAAGGATAAATTCATTGCCACTTGGAATGCCTTTGCTCCTTTCAGAAGGACCAGAGTCCGTGGGCTTCGCCTCCCTGGATCACCCTGAACTTCTGACCTGCTTCAGGAACATGATCGGGTCTGGTGAAAACACAAATCTACTAGACATCCAAACGACTCACGCCAAGTACAGAATGCTACGTAAGTCATGTACTAAAGCTACTAGACTGGCCAAGACCGATTATTTCAACTCCTCATTCTGACTAACATTAACTCTCCATCTAAATTCTGGAGGGTAGTTCATGCCTATTCTCTCCCCTCTCACCCTCACCCTCCAGTTCTCAAAATAAACAACTCCTAGTTTCTGACCCTGGCTCTGTGGCCAATGAATTTAATGCCTACTACACCTGCGATGCGCCACATCTCTTCTAACTTCCCTCTCCCCTTGCCGCCTACCAATTTCAGCCCTGTACCTCAGCCAGTGCCTACCCGCCCTTTTTCCTTTTCTACTATCTCCTTTGATGAAGCTCTTAGTGCCCTCCTATCCCTGAACCCCTCCAAAGGCTCCTCACCAGATGAGCTCGATCCTAAACTTCTCTACCTTTCTGCTCCTGCAATTGCTTATCCTATCTCCTAATCCTTAACCTCCTTTATTTCTGCCCAAGTACCCTCATCCTGGAAACACATTGTAGTCCTTCCTCTCCAACGGTGATGACACATCCACCCCTGGCAACCATCACCCATTTCCTCCTTAGCCTACCCTTGCCAAACTTCAAGAACATTTAGTTCAACTATCACCCTTCCTCTCCAATTCATCCTTCACCCCTTCCAATCTAGTTTTCAGTAGAACCACTCAACAACCACCTCCCTCCTCAGACTTACTAACTCCATCCTTTCAGGGATGGATGATGGCCTGATCACCTCGGCCATCTCTGTCAACCTAGCCAAAGCTTTTGACACTGTTTCCCATCCCTGCTTCTTGATTCCCTCTCCTCAGCTGGCCTACCTCACGGGCAGGACCCAATCGGTGAGAATCCTTGATTCTATCTCCCTCCACTTCCCATCAACATTGGTGTCCCTCAGGGCTCAGTGCCTGGTGCCTTAATCTTCTTCGTTTTCTTATGATCTTCCCACAGCCTGCTCATCCTCATCTATCCACAGGTACGCTGACAATACTGTCTTATACAATTCTGGCAAAACCCTGCTGCTATGGAAACCAGTTTACAGCATGACTTCAACCAAGTTCAGCTCTGGTTTGCTTCTCACCAGCTTTTCTAAATGCCAAGAAGATAGTCTCAATGACCTTTGGGCACCAGGGAGAGACTCTAAGCTCCCGCCCTACCACCTTCCCCATCCTTGATGGGACCATCCTGGAGGACACCTCCTCATTTAGATATCTGGGGATTTGGCTGGATCAACACCTCAACTTCTATGTGCATATCGATGCTATCCTGAAGAAACTGTGCCCCAAGCTTGGTGCTCTGTACAGGAATCATAGTTGCATCCCGCTGACATGAGGCGTGAAACTGACCAGAAGATGATATTCCCCATCTTTGACTACTGTGACATAATCTATGATGCTGCTCCCAAATCTTCCCCGACCAAGTTGGACACACTACCTTCTTCTGATGCTTTGCTCTCAACTCCCTTCCCGCTCCCACCACTGTGAACTCTATCGCCTCTAACTTTCCTTCCACTATTTCACAGATGCATCTCACACTATGCCAAACTAACCTCCAAATTCTGGTTCAGATTGCTCCCTCCACCTCCCCCACCCACTGTCTCAGATCTAATGATGCCCGCACCTTGGCGGTCCCTTGCCACTCTACCCTCATCGGTCAGACTGGTTTCGCCCATCACTTCCCTAAAATCTGGAATTCCCTCCCCTGAAATACGACACCTCCTCCAACTACTCCTTACCTCTGCCCTACACAATTATCTCTCCTCAGCTGTTCCTGCTTTAACCCTCCTTAATACCTATCCCCAGTTTCTGCCTTCCTATCCTGACCCCCGGCAGGGTTCTCAACATCCTGAAGGGGAATAAGGAAATGGCTACTGTTTCTCCTCATATTCAGTTCTGCCTCTCCCCTCTCTTCTCCACCTGCCTTCTGGGTCACCCATGTGCACAACCTACCCCATCCTTTTACTCCAACAGCACTTAGCCTACTTGAGCCTGCTCCTGGTACACTCATGCACTATAATGGTTCTGTTGCATTATTACTGTTTGGTACATTTATATGTTCTTTTGTATGATTTTGGACATGTATTGTAATGTACCCAATGTTCCACTACTGTTTATTGTACAATACCTTGTGTTCCAACTGTTGCATAATCTTACAATGTTGTACTGTTTGTACTACCCACATACTATTGTAACTGATCATCCTTCACAATCCTATGTAACCCTTTTCCCCAGGTCGCACTCATGAGATGAGCAATGTTTTGTTCAGAGTGCCTTACTGGTGAAACATTTCAATAAGTAAATATTACAACAACACAAAATTCAGTCAGACTGCTTAGGGTGAGCTTAGTCTATATTGTATGTAAAATTTAATTGCCATGTTGACAGGAGAAAAAGTAGTCAGATCAATAATTATTGCAGATGTTAACTGGAGCACCTTTGCTACAGCCACATCCAAGAGCAGGGTCATTCTCGTGATGCACTACGGGCATGCCTCAGACAGCTAGTGTTGGAACCCACTCGGAGGGAGCAATCTTAGACCTGGTACTCTCAAACAGGGATGGAGAGAGATCTCAAATTTAGAAGTGGGTAGCCATCTGGGAACAAGTGACCGCCAAACAGTGTGGTTCACAATGAACACAGCCGTAGAGTCAAGTCATACAAAGTGAGGGTATTAGACTTTAGGAGGTCTGACTTTGTCAAATGGGAGTGTGTCTCAGAAAAGCACCAGCAAGCGGGCAAGGAGGTGGAGGAACAATGGGAACATCAAAACTGCCATCACAGAGGCAACAAGCCTTTGTGTGAAGCAAATAAATCAAAACGAAGGAAAAACACTATGGTTTTAAAAAGAGGTGGCGGGGACTCAGCTCTGGCATAGCAACATAAAAAGCTATCTGAGCCAGATGGACAACTTGAATGAATGAATTAAATAAAAACAACAGCAAAGGTCTGAAATGTTGTGAAGCATAATGAGTGCATAACCTGGAATTTGAAAGGATTTTGATTAATTGTAGAAACACACAGTGAATCATTTGGCCTATGTAAATAAGTATATAGAAGGCATCTCTTGAAAAGCCTGCTCTGTAGGTGAAACTTTGAGACATTTGCGAATTTATAATAAAAGGAAAATAATGTGAACATCAGAAATAACTGCCCGCAGCAATATTTGTTCAGCGCCCCCACCCCATTCTGACTCAGAGACTGTCAACTAGACTTTAGCAAGGCATTTGACACAGTTCCACACAAAAGATTAATAAACAAATTAGCCAGCATGGGCGTGGGTCACAGGGTGGTAGCCTGTGAAAACACTGGCTGCACAACACGACACAGCAGGTAATAGTAAACAGAGTCCACTCCAAAGAAAGGGGTTACTAGTGGGTACTGCAGGGTTCAGTACTGGGTCTGGTCCTTTTAATGACTTTATAAGTGACATTGCAGAGGACTGGAAGGAAAGTATGCCTCTTTGCAGATGACACAAAGATCTGCAACAGGGTTGATACAGGGGAGAAGGGACTTGGCAAGGTTGGAGGAATGGTCAAACGTATGGCAGCTTAGATTCAATGCAAAGAAATGCAAAGTAATGCACCTGGGAAACAAAAACTCAGGGAAGAGTACACAATGGGGGTGGGGAGGTACTAACAAAGCCAACAATGGAAAGGGATCTGAGGTAGTCATATCAGATGACCTAAAGGTAAGCAAGCAATATGAGAAGGCAGTAAGAAGGGCTGGGGGATACTGGGATGTATAGGAGAGGCATCACAAGTAGAAAACAGGAAGTTGTTATCCCTCTGTACAAACAGTTGGTGAGACCCTATCTGGAGTATTGCATGCAGTTCTGGAGACCCCATCTCCCAAGGACATAGACAGGATGAAAGTAGTCCAGAGGAGGGCAACTAAAATTGTGCAGGATCTGCACCAGAAACCATATGAAGAGAGACAAAAGGAACTTAATATGTGTACCCTCAAGGAAAGGCGGAGACAGGGGACATGGTAGAAACTTTCAAGTACCTCAAGGGAATCAACAAAGTCCAGGAGGGTAGCATCTTTCAGAAAAGAGATGTGCAAGAACAAGTGGGCACAATCTGAAGGTAGAGGGGACAGCTCAGGGCAACTTGAGGAAGTATTTTTCATGGAGAGGGTGGTGGACACATGGAATGGTCTTCCTGAGGAGGTTGTTGGGTCAAAAACAGTGGGGAATTCAAGAATGCATGGGACCGACATAAGGCAATTATAGTCAGGGTTAGGAAGAAATAGGCTGCTGGTTAACTAGGCTCTGCAGCTTCTCCAATAGGTAGGAAATGGGCAGACTGGGTGGGCCAAGCGGTCCTTATCTCATCAAAGTCTATGTCTCTATGTCTCTATGTTTCATTTCGGGAGAGGAATGTTATAAGACTCAAGTCCCGCTGACTGTAACTGTACTTTGTTTGCCCCCAAAAAAATTTTCCTTCCCACCTGGGGTGAACTGCTCTAAAGACAGGCCTCCTTCTCTGATGTATCCGGATCACGAAGATGTAAGAAGGGTGGGGATACTGGGTGTATCAGTGATAATTCAGTCTATGGCACCAAGAATCAAATGGTCATCTCACTGTACAATTATCTAATCTAATGTACTGAGCCACTAAACTAGCCTATTTATTTTCAATTTTGGTTTCAGTTAGTTTCCTGTTTTTTTGCTGGTATCACATATACTTCCACACGAGTCCCATTTCAGATACACTACTGGCTGCTAAACACTTGACAGATTGTCGGCCCAGTATATAGTGGAACTAACTCTTTAAGCAATTAGGCATGACAGAGCATGGGTTGAGGGATTTACCCACACTGTGTTGTGTGGTATAAGGTTAACTGAGTGCATTAAACCACATAAGAAGTGGGTAAATCCCACAATGACCATGCCCAGAAGAGCATTATTGAAATTATAAAATTCACCCATCTGCAAAAAAACAAAAACATTTAAACATGAATGAATTTTACCTCAATATTTTTTTAATGCAAAACAGAATGATATGAAGCATCCACTATTATGTGCAGCTGGCAGTAAAGAATTGCGCCACAGAAGGTGAAATCATACGATTATCACCATCTACCCACAGAGTGTCAGCGTAGTGGTTCAGTAGGTAGGTTGCTCACCTCTGGGGCTAGAAAATTGGAAGGTCCTGGCTTCTAGCTCCACAACAGGGTAATACCCATATTGACACAGTAGTGCAGTATAAAAGGGAGATGCACTGCTGATGTGCCATACTTTGGATAAGATGTTAAACCAAGGTCCTTTCTTCCCATCTCTGGTCACAGCCCAGATGGAAGATGATCACATGGCATTTAGCAAAGAAAAGTAGATAAGTTTTGTTGGTATGCTAGCCAAAATCCCAATCAGTAAAACAGGTCCATGATGTAATCCACTCCCGGGATGCATCTGGAAATCTGAAATGAGTTGTAACAGCTCAGTGTACCCTTCTTGGACAAAAATTACAAATACACTAAACACTTGGATTAAGGCAGTTTGCTATATTACTCTGTTGCCTCCAACCAGACACTGCTGTCTGTCAGTGTTTAAGCTGCCGCCGCCAAATCACACTTTTGCATTAAAATTACAACTTCACAACTTTCACTGGGCAGAAGTCGCCAAATAACATACTATTCCTGTACTCACTGGCATATGCCTACTATAACTTAAGACAGTCAGAGGCTGGCAGTTTAGGAGTTAGGAGGCAGAGTTTTTGTTTTTACCCCAACAGATGACTGACAGCTGACAGCCCATGTGTGCCACCAGAAGAGCTCCCTGACGAAAGACAGATGGCACTACTGGATGAGAATCGATCTCCACCAACCCACCTCGTCAAATGCCTGTCGATGTTGGAGCTACACAAAGAATGCTCCAGTCACTGTCTTTCAGCTCACACCAGCCACTGTTGAAGCAGGTCCTACAGGCTTATAGGACCATTAGCGCAGCTGTGCAAGTCACATATGTCTTCCCAAGAGTCGTCCAGCAGACGGCTGATTAGCTGCTTTGTGAGTCAGTGGTGGTGGTGGCTAAGGAAGACAGTCCTGGGTGCCAAATAATTAAGTTACTTATCCTAAACAAGCATTTAAATATGTGCACTACAGCAGCATGATCTGGCACTACAATCAGGGTGGGAAGTGGAATTAGAGCACTGACTCAAAGGGTCAGGATCCTAATGAAAAAATCTGACCGTTACTAAGTCTACTCAGTACCCAATCCTCCGCTGTGGTTTTCATGCATGCCTATTAGAGTTATGTACGCTGCCAGGACTAAAGATGTGACTGGCCTAGCAGCACAGGTCTTTGTCCTGACTCCCACGTGATGGGGAGGCGGGTGTCTGTACTGACTCTCAGACTGACTGACAAAAGACTGGCAAAGAGGTAGGCAGCAAAAATGGAAAAGCTTTTAGTTTAATACCAGTTTTGTGGCTTGGCTACAAAATGTTGCTGCCAATTAACCAAAAAAAACAACCTACAAATGTAAAATTTCCAGTTTAAACCCTCATCTGTGATCTAACGACTCCACCAAACCAGAAGGGCTGCACAAATTAGTAAATGTATTATCTTAGATGCACGCAAAAATTATTTGACCACCTAAACAATTATCAAGACAATCCACCACTGTGATGTCTTTACCCATCTTTTTAATTATTTTTGCAAGTCCCAAGAAAACCACCACAAATGAGGGAGATAGAAGTTGCTTACCTGTAACCATAGTTCTACTATTAGTATTAAGTTCACATCTTCAGTTGGGCAGTTTTCCACTGAGCATGCTCAGTTATGGGAATAGTCTTTAAGCTTGACCACTCTTACCACTCAACCACGTGGTCCTCCACCTTCAAAATGCTCTCAAATCTGTATGCTGCAACTGGAATCCCAGACAAGCTTTACCAGGGAGGTTGGTGGGGCATGTGAATTTGAAATGGACTGTTGTCACAAGTACGTAACCTCTAACTGCCTAGATTTCAGTTCACTATCCAAATTTAGGCAGACATCTGGAGGAGCGGCTAGGTATGCGCCACAAAATAAGGACTAGAGACTGACAGCCTGAGGATCCAACAGTAGTGTCACGATGACGGAGGAAGTCAATGCTGTAATGGGATATGAATCTGTGCACATTCAGCTATGTAGCAGCCCTACAAATCTCTGAAATGTGGAAGTATTTACCAGCAGCAAAAGAGGCAGCAGTATGTCTGGTAAAGTGAGCTTCAAACCCCAAGGGCAGCTCCTCCCAAAGTAACTGATTACACAGCACAGTGCAGTGCAGGATGTGAGCCACCTGCCAATCATCTGCTTGACTGCTGGTCTGCCTAGGGGCATCAGCATAGGTTAGAAACAACTGGCGAGCCTTACCATGAAATTCTACTGGGGCAGGGAGAGAAGACTAGCACTATTACCAGGATAACCACAAGTGGAAGTGCTGATTGGAGCAGCTGGGGAGACAGGATGCCTGCTGACTCCCTGCAGTGGCATGCTGTCGCACATGACTATGCTCTAGTGCACTTGCGTCAACTGCCTGGGAAAGAATCGAGGAATAACATCCTAGTTGGCGGGTGATGCCCAGTACACTTGGGTTCTGCACAACCACCTGTACTCCTCTACCCAGAGAGTTCAAGGAAGGGAATCTACTGCCTCTCAGCCCTGTCTCAGGATGTTATGCGATTAAAAAGATAGCTGCAGGCTAGGTGATAGTCAGGGGATGATGGGGCTCAACCAGGAACAAAATGAGAAAAAAATATACCACAAAATAAAAATAAAAAAAAATCTAAGCAGGTAGAATATTAAGGCAGAAAAATGCAAGTTGGAAGTTCTCACTGAGCTGTACAAAGTAAGAGTCAAACCCTGTTGACTAAGAAAATGTGGGCCCTGAGCATCGTAATAAGGAACGGAATAAGAACTGGAGCCATGACAGAGTATAGAAATGTCAAGGCAAATATCTAGTGTGAACCCCAGTGAACAAAGTGATGTGATTCTAGAGCCTCCTAACTATACAGACCATCATTAGCACACTGAAAATGAGGTTTGAAACACAAAAGCAGTGACTGGCAGCAAAACAGAAAGTAGTGAAGGCTGCTCTAGCACTGATTTTGTGTTTTAAGCCTCATTTTCAATCCAGCTATCACTAAGACCCACAGTAGATTTGGCTGAGTGAGTGAGTTGGAAAGTGAGAGAAGGTTTAAGTGGGTGGGTGAATGAATGAGCAAGAATTAGTGGGTGTGAAAACTGGTGACTAACAAGGGAGGGTCTCTTCAACCCAAGAGCATGTATAATCTGCTATAAAGTATCTGTATTTTGCTTGCAGTTCAATTCAATGTAACTTAGCAGTAAAAATATTTTCTTCCCTGACCCTACTATGAATAAAGAACATTATAAAGTGAAAATAAGGCAACAATGGCAATTTAATAGTAAAAAACAATTATGGAACCAACTATACAAAACTTCAGCCATAGAAATTTCAAAGCAGTCACTTTAGTTATGAAGAAAAAAAAACATAAATGAGTGGTACAACACCAGTCTTGTGTTTTCTCATTTACAAGTAGCAGTGGCAACCAAACTGTCAAACAGCAGTACATTCCCCATCGTGGGCCCTGTCAAGACTAGGACATTTAAACTGGAACAGCAAAGGTAAACCAGTTGACAAACGTCTAGATCAGTCTCTAGACTATACTTGAACAGCTCAGGAGTTTAAATAAGCATTTTCAATTGATTAGCACTTTTGGAGGAAAAGTGCTACTCAATGTAACAAATGTGTAAAGGGATCGAATTGATTATCAAAATGAAAAATGTGTCATGATTTATATGAGACTAAATATATTGTTTTTCTCACCCAATAAGCATATTTATGACTTCTTTGGTGTGTGGTGCATATGTTTAAAAAGAGTTGTCAGGAGTGCACTCTAGCTTTGTTTATTGACAAGTTTCAAGTGAACTTGAACTTGTCAATAAACAAAACTGAATACACTTCTGACAACCTTTAAAAACAAAACTTTTGCACAGAGGACATCATAAATCTGCTTATCAGGTGAGAAAAGCAATGTGCATATTCAGTCTCTTGGATGCTTGACTTTAAAGAACACTGACACAGATATTTCCCTAAGTGCAGCATTTTAGTTCACTTTCTCCACTATCTATACTCAGTGCACTGCTTGCTCTGTTCAGATGTTTTAGCTTTCCTGAACCTGCTCACATTTATGTAATGCTTTGTGCTAATGGTCAAAATTATCTGTGGCTGTTCAAAGGTGTTTAGAGTATTGGGATGCTTAGCATCAAGATTGTTTCCTCTGCTTAGTCAAAAATCAAAAACAAAAAAGCGGCACATAGCAAGCAGGACTCTCTACATGAAGCACACACAGTATCAAAATTAAAAGTAATATAAATGTATATACATACACACAATATTTTAACCCAAATAAAATCCTTATTGAAATTAGCTTTGCCTTTGCTTCATTTGTTTCAACCCCTCCCAAACACACACACACACACACACACACACAGACACATTTCTAGCATCTTACAGCCCCATGCACCACCCTTAAGGTTTTCACTCAATTTGCAGCTTGCCCTGCATAATTCAGTTATTTTATTGATCCTAAGCCTTGCTAATGCATATGGTCTACAGTGCTATTAATTTCTAAGTTAAATGTGGTGGGACATTTTTCTTTCTTGAGGAAAAAAACACTTGTAAAATACTCAAATTTGCTGGAACTGTAAGGTGCCTGGAATTTTATAGTGAAAAACAGTAGGGTCAAATTTTGTTATGCCCAATTTCAGTGTGCTGCAAACAACGCTGCAACTGCAGTCAGAGCTAAGTGTCAGACAGTGTTATATCTCAATTCAAGCTCTGCAGCTTCTAAGTTGGATCTGGTGTCAACACCCCACGGCCCGCCATAGCCAGCCGCCATAAAGAATGAAAATCAGCACTTATTGCCACTGCCCCCGCCTGCCATTCTTGCGACTTCCCAGACTTTGTCCCGCCAGACCGCGGCCAGCCTAGCCTCTGCTCTTGTGACCTGTCTCGAACAAAACCAAGCACAGCTGCAATCTGGTCAAAAATCATAACCCACTCTACTTTATTTGCAGCACTAGCAGGCAGGACAGGCCTCTTCTCCTCCCTGATGCCCTTTATGACTCGAGTTCGACTGCATCCAGATTGCACAGAGCCCGACAGCAAGCACACCGCAGAGCTGTCACGATGTCAGTCACACGGACGCAGCCGATCGCCGCCCTCTGTTTGCTGCTCACACTGCAAGTCCATGACTACGCAGACTTCCGCTTTTCCCCAATATGACATCGTACTGTGTGGCTAACTGCCAGCCGCTGGGAGACATGGGAAACAGTTATTACTTAGCCAGCAGCCTATGAAATAACAGGCATCCTGACCTGTACTGATTCAAGTGTGGGACACTAGACCAATTAAGCAGCATGACAGGCAGAAAACACTTTTGTTGAAATCGAAGTATCATGTTGGGAGCCTAGAAATGGATCGCATTTCTCTGCTATGCACCCAACAGTTTAGTCGTCCGACCTCCAATTTGCATCGCAAAATGCGATGCGATACCGGCTATTTAAAACCCTGCAGCTGCAGAATCATTTTGAAAATCACCCACAAGACAACCTCAGGAGGTAGTCCAGAGATCAGTCCCACATAAAACTGATTTAGTTGGGCAGGATGTGGTACAGTCTGGACAGAAGCTTTTAAACAGACACTTCCAAATTCACACGGCTCATTACAAGAATTCCATTAAGTAACAGGATCCAAACAGAAACATAAAACTGATCTACAGCAACAGTCTGGATGCAGTAGTGTAGTTTGCCACCACTTACTTCAACCATGGACTAACTAAACGGGTTTAAATCTGTTTCAATAATACTCACAAAACAGTTAATTGACCTTAGACATTTAATATGTGTGAAATTTCTTATAGCCAGCAGTTGACAGTAGTCCTCTGAACCACTGGCTCCTCAGTTCCATTGTGGGCTACATGAATACTTGTTGCCCTTAACTATTTAACAAGTAAGCGGGAGAAATTATATCAAAATGAAAGAGCACTAATCACGCTCAACTAAGAGTGCACGACAAAGGCATAACTAGACTTACCTCCATCTAATTCTGCCTGTATCACTTGAAACATGTTTACAGCAATGTTGGAAGGATGGGATTGTATTTTGAGCTTCCAGGAGCCAGCAGCCTTATCCGTTCCATGTTCCAATTCTGAAACCTCACATTTCATGCGTCTAATAACTGAACCGTTTGAAGCGCTCTCTGCTGAAATGAATGTGAGGTCTGCTAGCGATACATTGTTTTGGTCCTGTAGAACACCATTTGTTTCAAATCAAATCAACCAACACTACAGGAATTGAACCTCATTAGCTGGGTGGTGGCCTTCATTTGAAATAAATGGCATGCTAGATACAAAAAAAAAAAATGCAAGTTAAAGGCACCCCCACTGACTGGTATGGCACAATTACCACTAGCTATGCCTGCGACCCAACTTGAGGAACAGACTCGGGTTGCCCAGAGGATGGGAAAATTCAGTGTACTAAGGACAGCTCTCCTCCTTCTGGGAGGGGCGTTGCATCCACTACTTGAGCAGGTGCACATCACATGGAAAGGAGCAGCCACTGGATGCCAAGCACACATGTGTGGCATCATGAGCAGGCACATCATTGCAGCGGGCACCCTCAGAGAACAAATAAAAAAAAAAACAACAAAAACTGAAGGAAAATCCCTGGTCTGCGGGATGATGCTGGCAACCCACAAAAGCCCATGTACAACCAAAAGACAGGCCACCCAGCATGTCTGTGGTCCTCAGTAAGTGGTGGATAACCCATAAGTTCCTGAGAAGGACACTGACAGGACCTGGGAGAGCGATATCAGGAGAAGTGGTAGACTATGGGCCAGAGAAAAGGCTGTATGGGGACCTTAGGTTATATCTATGGTCCCAACTTGGATTACACAGTTTTCTGCTGA
This sequence comes from Neoceratodus forsteri, assembly GCA_016271365.2. Lineage (NCBI taxonomy): Eukaryota > Metazoa > Chordata > Ceratodontiformes > Ceratodontidae > Neoceratodus > Neoceratodus forsteri. The sequence goes on from CM057456.1 coordinate 1,207,515,940, forward strand.
CTTACTTAATATACTGAGTCAGTTTGTAGGCAGCCCTAATTGATTTTGGGGGCTGGAATACAGTTCAGGACTCTGAAGTCGACAGAACAAGTAACAAGAGAGCAGGCCTTACACTATCCCAGAGGAGCTTAAGAGATATGCAGGATCATCTTCAGTTATTTGACATTTGGAGGATTTTACACCACAGACAAAATAATTCACGTGTACATCATACTCCCTTCATATAGAAGCCAGGTTTGATGACTTTCTGTCATCATAGGAATAGCTACAAAGCCTTAAATTGAGTGAAACAGAGACTAGGGTAGTGTCAGATCATGTGTCTGTGTCCCCGGGCATCAACTTGCTGTGACCACAGACCAAGACACATCATAGCACTTAAACAGGACAGAAGAAACAGTACAGCATTTGCAGACTTTCCTTGAACAATCTCTTCAAACTAATGTCTCCTCTGTAGGCAAAATAGACATGGCCTGGGCAGCTGTTAAATGCAATGTTTGAGGTGGACTGTTGAGATTAGTCACTATCAGAAAATGTAAGAGGAGAAGGAATTCAAAGAGGCTCTACTCAAAAATCAGAGAAAGGAGAAGGCACTTAAAACCACAAACATAGAGGACGGCTTGCTCTGAATACACAGACAAATATAAAGCACTGTTCGAGAGAAAGCTGAGAGGGCTATATATAAGATAGGGCAAAATACACTGAGCATGGAGGCGGGCAGGGAGGTTGATGGCGCTGATGTTAAAGCAATTAATGGTTCTTCTTTATATCCCCAATGCAAATAATCACAGAAGTAAGAGATATAGCAGAATTTAGAAAATTCTATTAAAAATGTACAGGGCGGTGACTCCCTAGACTTGCTGGTAGCATGACTGAGGTATTCCTGACAGGCAGTAACTCTCCTGGCCTATCTGTAGAACAGCAGGAGATATTCAAGGTCCCCATAATAGCTTCAGAATCCTCTTCACCACTAAAGAGGTTAAACTGGATACAGCCCCAGGACCTGATGACTTCGCCAACATCTGTGGATCGAGGTATTCCTGACAGGCAGTGACCCTCCTGGCCTATCCGTGGAACAGCAGGAGATGGTTAGGTCCCCATAATAACCAGAGGTCCTTTCCACTACTAAAGAGCTGTAACTGGATAGAGCCCAGGACTTGATGACTTTATGCCTAACTTCTGTAAGACATTTGGTGAGGCCCTCAGTACCCACTTGGCTAAAATCTTTACACATATACCGAAAGGGGCTGGTAGTTGTCGTTTGCACAAGCTACGATAAATCTACTACCTAAACCTCAAAGTGACACACAGCTGGTTAGGAATTACTGACCCATTTCCTTTTAAACCTAGATGCCAACATTTTGGCAAAGATTTTGACTACATGACTGAGCAAAGTGTGGAATGACCTTATTAGCAATGAGCAATCAGTTTTATGAAAAGGAGAACTTTTGGACCATATCAGAACGCTGAAGCATCTTTTTCTGCCTCCAGGGACCCTGGGATATCTGCAGTTCTGGTGTCCCTGGATGAGAAAAGGTTTTCAACAAAGTTTCCCAGCCTTTTCTGTTTAACATACTCAAGACACATGGATTGTCAGAAGAGCTTTTAAGTGGGTTCAGTGTTATACTCGGCACCCACTGCCATAATATCCTGTAATGGGGTGTTTTCAGATATGATTAAGCTTCAGAGCCGAACCAGGCAGGGATGTCCTCTGTCTGTTACAGTTTAACCTTTATTCTTAGAGTCCCTAGCTTGTAAACATCAGAATTGGAGGAAAATGTGGGCATCCTGGTGGGAGGCACCCAGTATAAATTTATAAATTTTCACTACATGTGAATGGCATCTGGTTACATATGTAAGAACAGAGGACGTTCCTGCCTGCAGTATAACCAATTAAAGACTGTGGGGTGATTTCTGTATTCAAGCTGAATTTATCTAAAACTGTGGTCATGCCCTTGAATGTAGGGGTTATGAAATGCCACACCACAGAACTAGGACTTCAGAGAACTCCTGCAACGTTGCATTAATTGGGCATAGAAATAACAAAGAGTTCTCATCCACTAAAAAGAAAATCCGGATAAGCTATTAGAGGTAATTAGGTTAGACCTAAATGATGAATGAGGCTGCAGTTATCGCTGACAGAGAGAGTAAGTACAGTGAAAACGAACATGTTGCCTCAGGTACTGTACCCATAACCATGACCGATATGTGGCTGCCTTTGAAATAGTTTCAGAAAATTCATGCTATGATTGCACATTTTATTTGGGTAGGGAAAGCTATTCAGTGGGCTTGTACTATGCTGTCTGGTTCCAAGGAAACTGGGGATTGAAATTACCTAATTTGTACCACTGTTATTTGGCTGCCGGGGAGGGTGGAATACTCACAATGGTATAAGCTGCAGACAGAGCAGCAGACAACCTCATATGAGCCCTTATGGCTTAATACTGAAAACGCTGTTTGTGCCTCAGAAAATACTGACGTCTAAGCCTTGACCAAATTAAGGAGACCCTGTGGGAGTTTCAGTTATTCAACAACTGTGTTGGTCATTACACCTAGGGCAACCCATCCTAAAGAATCCAAATTTTAAAATAGGGAGAAATTAATCTCCACAACTCCTTGGACGTTATGGAATATTCCTACTATAAATAACACTGGATGGCAAAATTATTCCTCATCAGTCATTTAAGACCAGGTTGGCACCAAGAAGGTCATACTGCTTTCCCATATATGCAGCTAACACATACTATAGCCAAATACATGGGTCCTGCCCCATGGAGTAATGTTCATAACATAGCAAAAGCCCTGCTTAGAAGACTTGCTAATGGCCCCAATGCAACGCAACACTGTATGCTGCCATTTCCAATAAGTATTATCCAGAGGAGTGAGATCAGTAGTTACTAGGGACAGGTTTCTCAGAGAAGAGTACCCTCTGGAAATGGACAGACATTTGAAAGAATTAAATATTACTATATTAAAATGGAACGTCTTAGCCTTATGCAATTTAACTACTACATAATTTATATTTTACCCCACATGAGCTTTTATAAAATGGGTAAGTGGTAAATGACTACTTCACCAGATGTGGGCTGCCAGGTGGCATTCACTACCATATAATGTGGGAACACCCTGAGGCCAAGCCCTTTGGGAAACAATAAAGAAAAAGTAGATCCTCTGCCGAGTCTAGATACAGCTTTTACTCCAGAAATTTGTCCGATAGGGCATTATGGAACATTTTTCTATCTTTTCAGATTCACCAAGAAAATCCTTCTAAGGCATTGGTTGGATGACAAGGTGCCAACATTTTCTGAATGGCATAATAAAACAGCAGCTTTAAGAATCGAAATGATCATAGCTAGCACCAATAATAGAACTGGCAGCTATAGAAAGCACTGGTAATCATTTCATACACTATTATCATAGGACCTGGAGCCCCAAAGAGTGGGGTAAGTAAGCCAACAAACAGGGATTGTGTTATACAGGATAAACGGTCATTTAAATGTAATAAATAATAATACTAGCCTTTGCATGTTTTGCTTTTGGATGAAGTCATGTTTTTACTGATATCTTACCATCTCAGTCGTCTGATAATGTGGTGATTTACAGTTGAATACTGTCTGGGAATGTATAATGTCACTAAATATGTATACAATGGGTAAGGAATATCTGGAGCAGTGGCTGGTCGAAACCAATCACATGACCATGCACTGATTTAGCTCAACACACAGTCATCCTGGTCATAACCATATGACATCACTACACCCTACTCAGTGTCTCCCTAAAAGAAAAAAAAAAGAAAAATTAGCAGCCTTTTTTCCAGTTTCCAGTAAGTCAAGTTTAGATACCCATACTTGTAACTCCTACTCCTTGACAGTCTCACAGCCATCACAGTCCTCAGTGTCCAACTATAGGCACTGCGCCACAGCTTCAGCTCTTGCTACTACCTGTCGAGGAAAAAGAATAGCAAGTGGCAGTAGGCACTAAAAAACACTCAGTTGGCTAACACAGCTGAGGGAAAAAATCCTATGATAAAATGTATAGCCCCTGCTGCTTTGGTGTTCCGCTGGACAGGGGCACCAGCCAGAGGACATTTGGAACGAGCAGTAACAGTAGAGTTAATTATGTCAATGTCAGAATGCAGATTTTGGAAGTCTGTATGTGCTCCTCTGCAGCTGCTAGGAAAGGGGCTGCAGGGGCACACATAAATACAGGTTACTCACCTGTAACAGGAGTTCTAGGAGTGGTATATGTTGTTCATCCACACTTACTGGCAGGTTCTTTGTAGCTTTAAATCTTGCCAGAAGGTCTTCAAGCTGGCTCCTCCCACCCATTGGTAAAACTCTCGCTCCGCCCCATGATGCCAGATCTAGCCGGCTGGAAGCCAGGTTGTGCGTTGAAGCCGGGAGGTCGGGTGGGTTAGGTGGATGAACTATATCCACTCCTAGAACTCCTGTTACAGGTGAGTAACCTGTATTTCTAGGGATGTGGATACGTTGTTCAATCCACACTTACTGGCAGACTCCTAGCAGTTCTCCGGGAGAAGAGGCAAGGCGTGCACCTCCTACTTGGGAAATAAGGACTGGAGAACCGAGGTTCCAAAACCAGCATCCCAGCATGACTCAAGGTCGATGGAAGTGGGTAATGAGCGTGTGTGCTGACTTCCAGGTAGCAGCCCTGCAGATTTCCTGGATAAGGGCGTCCCTGGAAGCAGCCACCAAAGCAGCGCTATGGCGGGTAGAATGAGCTCTTATCCCTTTGGGAGGCTTCATGCCCAACCTATAGCAGAGATCTATGCGGAGGTGACCCACCTGCCTATAGTCCGCTTGCTGCAGGTCTGCCAGATGCGGCTTCAGCGTGGGTGACAAACAGCTGGCAAACCTCTCCCGAACTTCAAAGTCCGCTCCTTATAATAAGAGCGATCTTCTAGGGTCAGAGTATGGAGCCTATATCGGCCTCCGAGGTGTGATTGGGGTAGAACACGGCACAGTCAACACTTCATTAGCAGAAACTCACACCACCGTCTGGAAGGAATTTTGGTGAAGCAGGACAACCTTGTCCCTGTGGAAGACCAGATAAGGAGACTTGATGGAAAGCACCTGGAGCTCTCCCATCCTTCTGGCTGACGTGATAGCCACCAAGAAGGCAGTCTTCCACGACAGGTGAGAGATGTCACACCTGTGCATCGGTTCGAATGGCTTGCCCATCAGCTTAGCCAATACCAGCAGCAGATCACCGGAGTGGAGTTCTCGCACCGGAGGATATGTGATCAAGGCCTTGAAAAAGCGATCGACCACCTCTCCTGCTCTACCGACTGCTTCCAGCCCGCGCCCAATAAGCAGAGATGGCTGCCAGGTGCACCTTAGGGTCGCCGACCAAGCCCTAGCTGAGAAAGGGACCACAGGTCCAGAATGCTAGCCAAAGAACAGGAGGATGGGTCCAACCCCTTATCCTGACACCAAATGGAGAATCTCTTCCATTTGAAGGCATAGCATTTTCTGGTCGACTCTTATGGGAGTCCTCAACAACGTTGAGGACCTCGGCCGGAAAGACCCAAGGCCTGGAACCTAGTCGCTCAGGAACCAGGCCATCAAGTGCAGGGATTGAAGGTCCGGGTGGAGTACCTTCCCTTGTTGACTGAGATCAGGTCCGGGTGGGCTGGAAGCCACCTCGGGAGCCTGGAGCTGAGGCTAAGGAGATCTGGATACCAGAACTGGCGAGGGCCAGTCTGGGGCTACTAGGATCACCTGTGCCTTGTCCCTCTTCCCTTGAGAAGCACCTTGTGGATCAAGGGAAATGGAGGGAAGAAGTGAGAAGAGGCTGGGGTCCACGGCCTCGAGAAGGCATCCCCTGCAGCGAGCCCTGCTGAGGGGGCGGGCATGAAACAGCCTCAGCTTCGCATTCTCCCTGGAGGCAAACAGGTCCACCTGAGGGTGCCCCAGTGGGAGAACAGATCTTGCACTACCTCTGGCAGGAGAGACCACTCGTGAGATGCAGCACCTATCCGGCTGAGGGCATCAGCCAGAGTGTTAAAGGCTCCTGCCACATGGATGGATAAGAGATCCGCCTACAGTCTGCTCACGAGAGACCAGAGTCCGGAGGCCTCCTTGCACAGAGGCAAGGAGTGCATCCCTTGACGGTTTAGGTAGTACATGGTCGTGGTGCTGTCGTCTGGACCTGGACCTCTTGACCCCGTACAAGCGGAGCAGAGGCAGTGAGGGCTAGTCAGACCGCTTGAAGCTCCAGCAGGTTCATGTCATCGAGACTCCTGAGGGACCAGAGGCCATGAGTGCTGAGCTCCCCAGATGGGCACCCCAACCCATCAGAGAGGCATTGGTCATCAGAGTGACCATCAGCTCTGGTCAGACAAATGGGATACCCTCCTGCAGATGAGCTGGAGCGAGCCACCATTGGAGGCCGTTCCACATCTCCTGAGTCACTGTCACTGACTGGTCAGAAGACCAGGTACTGTGACCACTGGTGAGCCAGCCCCCATTGCAGGGGCCATATGCCAGCAGGCCCACGGACCACGCTGGTGCAGGCCGCCATGCGGCTCAGGAGGCGCAGGAATTCCCAGGCAGGCGCAGCTTGCCCAGCCAGAAATGACTGGGCAAAGGAGGAAAGGACCTCGGCCCTGTCGCCGGGAGCCGTGCTCTGGCTCGAGAAGAGTCGAAGCTCTACCCGATGAACTGAATCACCTGCGATGGCACGAGTTCCGATTTGGCCTCATTGATGAGGAGGCCAATCTGAAAGCAGACCTGAGGGCCAGATCCCTAGACCGGCTCCACCTCCAACTTGAGGGGCTGCAATCAGCCAGTCATCCAGGTAAGGGTACACCGGACCTCTTCAAAGCCAGAGGAATGCTGTCACCACCAGGCATTTGGTGAAGACCCTGGGAGCTGGAGAGAGGCCAAGGCATGGCCCGAACTGAAGGGATCCCTCTGCCCTGAAGCAGAGGAATCGCTGGTGAGATGGACAGATTGGGACGTGAAAGAACGCGTCCTGGAGTCCAGGAAACAGAACCACATGCCTGGTTCAAGGATGGAATGATCTGAGCCAGAGTGACCATCCTGAAGTACGAGACCTCAGGAGACTTGTTCAGGTCATGTGGGTCTAGAATGGGGGCACCAGCCCCTAGTCCGTTTGGGACCAGGAAGTACTTGGACACACTCTGGGTCTGGGGGAGGATCTGCCACCTCCCTGATCACCTCCTTCTGGAGGAGCAGGGCAATGTCGGCTCGGCGAGGCTGACAGAAAGGCTCGGAATCCATAGCCCTCTGTGGGGCCGGCTCAATAGAGTGGGGACTGCTCGAATTCCAGAGGCAGACACCTGCCTACCACTTCAACACCCAGCGGTCCGTGGTGATATCGGACCAGCGAAAAAGTGGCGGGCCGTTCCCATGGGGAACGAGGAGGATGACAAGGTTGGGCGACACCCTCAACCCGTCACTGGGCAAGCTTGGAGGAAGAGCCGGCCGAGGAGCCTGGACCTTTCCTTCCGGCTTCCTGTTGGAGGAAGCAGCAGGCTTGGCTTTGGGGTGCCAAGTGCGAGCCTGCTGGCCCTGATGCTGGTGTTGCTGGGCCGGACGTGCGCTGGGGTTGAAGGGCGAAAGGGCTTACGCTGCTGCTGGCGGCCTTTGTCCTTCTGGGCAGACGTGACAGAGTCCAAGTGGCACTGGACTTCTTGATCCGTTGAAGATGACCCTCCACCCCAGGACCGAACAAGTTGGTACCCAGGAAGAAACGTCTGCCAGCTTGTGCTGGGTATCTGCCGTAAAGGTGGAGATCCGCAGCCAAGCTCTGCGCTATGGCCACTGCAACCACTACTGACCAGGCACAGTCAGCGATGTCAAGGAAGTTTGGAGCTGCTCTTTGGCACCGCCCTTCCTGATCCGCACCTGCTTGACCGTCGTTTAAAGGTCAGCCGGAGGCGAGGAATCACCTCATCCAGGGAGCCCAAAAATGGTGTGTTGAAGTGTCCAATCAGGGCCGCCGAGCTAGCCTGGCGAGGCCTAGGGAGGAAGCAGCATAGACTTTCCGCCGGAGTAGTCAATTTCTTGGACTCCTTATCGGGTGGCTTGTCCACATCCAGGCGTTCCCGGAACGCCGAGAAATGCTGTCGGTCACTAACCCTCCGTGGGAGGGTGCTCTGAGAACCGGAGAGCGAGCCAGTAGGGACAGCATACTTCCAAGCCATCCTGGCCGAAGGTGCTGGACAAGAAGCTGGCTGCTGCCACAACCCAGGGCCGGGCCCAGCGATGGCTTCAGCCACCAGGAAGGCCTCCACAGGGGAATCCCTCGGTCCAGTATCTCCATGAGGGGATACTTGGCCCATTTAGAAGCGGGTTCGAGCTTCATCCTAGTGGACTCTGAGATGAGTCTAAGCATTCCAAGGAGCGAGGATGGGCTCTCATCCACCGACTGACCCCAGTGGACTCCAAGTTAAGCGGCATGGAAAACAAGGAGGAGTCATCATCAGACTCCGAGGAGTCTGAACAGCTGCAGTGCCAGAGCCACCCTCCACCTGCCGAGGTCGATTGGGAGTGAGGGTGACCGACAACCTATGGGCAAACCTTGACCCGACCGAGAATCCTTGGTGGGGCCCCAGTCTTGGTCGTAGGCGGAGGTTCCACCACAATGGGTGGCGCAGCCAGTTTCGACCGAACAACGGTGCGGCTTTGGCTCCTCGACTACTACAAGGGATTGTTTGACGCTCGGTGACAGCCACTTAATGGCGGAGAAGGCGAAGTCTGTTTATTCCCGGACAATAAAGCTGCTGCCACATTAAATCCTCATAGCGTCAGCGCAACTTGCGCGGAGCCTATCCTCGAAGAGGATGATTAGGATGTGGCGCCACTGCTTTCCATGGTGCAGAGTCCGAGACCACCGACATCGGCGGGACCGGCTGGACCTGAAAGGGTCCAAGACAGAGACCTTCGGGATTCAGGTGGGTCAGAGAAGGGCAGGAAACCACTCCTCAGTCGGTTCAGGGACCTTAACTGGGGACTCCAGCACAGGAGGCACAGGCAAGTCCTCGGTTTCCACCGGAGAATCGGTGAAGAAGGGTTGTCGGCTTCTCCAGTCGACAAACCGTCCGGAAGGTCGAGAAAAATCTTGACCGCGTTGACGGTTGTCTCGGCGGCTGACCTGACGGGACACCGTGCAACCTTGACCGAGTAGAGTGTCGACCATCCGGGAAGGGGACCTCTCCCGCTCCCAAACGTCGACAGTGGGACTTACCTTGGAGTCCTTTTGGACAGAGAGGAATGTCCCGATGGCCCTTCTCCCTTGGTGGAGAGGGATTGGCAAAGCTCCTTAAAAGAAGCTGTGTAGGAGGAGCCCAAGGAGCGAGATAAATGCCACGACCGAGGATGATGATGATGCGGCCTGGGCTGCCTCCCTCCTCGAGCGATCATCTGCTCCAGCTGTTCTGCGAGCCTGCGCGGACACCAAGCAGGCCTCCTTCGACTGACCGGAGGATAACGTTTCTCAGGTCGCTTCCAACAACAATCAGGCAGCCACGGTCCTCCAAGACCCGAGCCGAAGATCGCACAACTCACAAGCCTGTGAGTCATGGCCGAGTCAAGGCAATAAGCGCATGGAGTGCGGATCGACCGGACATCTTCTGCCCACAGGAGCACCAGCCGAGAAATCCAGGAGTCGATTTGTCCATCGCAGCCGCGAGAGAAAAAAGAAGACAGAAGTCTTTTAAACTTTAGAATGAGTTTTGGTTTGACCGAAGAGTGTAGATCCAGGCCTAAAGCATGAGCGCTAAGGAGAAACCTGAGCTTCCAAGCGGTAAGGAAGATCTGGCATCCGCGAGGTGGAGCCAAGAGTTTTACCTACCACCGGGTGGGTGGGAGAACCAACGAAGACTGTCTGGCAAGATTTAGCGGCAAGGAACCTGCAAGTAAGTGTGGATTGAACAACATAACCACGCCCTAGAACCTAGGCATTCCCACTCGTGAGGCGTGCCTAATATACTGGGGCTGATTCAAACTTTGGAGGCATGCACCTCTGTACACACTGCTACCAGATGCTGGCTCATAGAATAAGCTAAAAACTGGATAGAGAGCCTGTAGAGATTAGCTTTCAAGTCTCTGACCTGATGACCGCATGGCCCTGGCTAGCTAGAACATATCCCAGGATAAGTTAATAGTATCTGTTAATTTATAGCAAGCTATAACACAGCCAATCTAATCTGGTGATTCCTTACATATAATAATGGAATAGGAGCTCTTACCTTGTGATAAAGAGGGCATATCTAACCCTGAAGTACAAGAGCTCAGAGATTGTGCTTGCAACCTGCTCAGATGCATATAAAAAACTGATGAGAATAGGAGTAGAAGGGCTCAGTTAGGATCTTGAAATTCAATACAAGGTTACATGTGCATCTTGCAGCCTATCAGGTGAACATGACCCTATACACAAGGACTTGGAGTGCCACATATATACACAGAACACAACAGCAAGTGGCTGTAGCCACTGAGGTCTGAGCCAAAAACACTTTCTCTCTCAGTTGCCCAACAGAGCTGAGGCTGAAAAAAGCACACTAAAAACAGCTGCATTCCTCTCTGTGGCCCCTGGCAGGGGGCAGTTAAAAAAAAAAAAAAACTCGCCACTGAACTACAAATACAGATCACACATTAGGACATTTGATTAGCATTAACAGGTGCATGGATGTGCGGTAAACACTACAACCAATGCCCTATCATGTCTTAGTGCTTCTTGGACAGGAATATTCCATCTGTTCTAAAACCATTATAATCTATGAGTCTGGCTTTTGGCTTTTATCCCTTTAACAAGTCTAGGTCTTTAGTAGGTATTCATTTAATAAGAATTCACTAACCTTTTAGGACATACATGAATGAGTAAAGGCCATGCAAGGTTAAAAGGTCGTACTGGGCGGGCGCTGCTGAGCAGTCTAAGAGAAACAGCACTTCATTTTGGGCTCCCAGAAAACTTGATTAAAAGTTTAAAATTGAACCTAATTCTGGTGAAGAACAGGCTACAGCTTGGAAGTATAGTAAGCTGGACAGCTTGAGAGCATAATGGGCAAGTCTCTCGCAAATCGCCCTCTTCAGAGGAGTTTTCAAACCGAAAAGTCAGAAGCGGGAAGAGGCCTGTGCAGCAGGATAAAGCCTCAGCTGAAAATCATACTGGGAGGTGGCGGCTCTTAACCATTAACGCTACACTGGGGCAATTGGTAAAACAGTTCAGGACTTGGATCGTAAATTTGATGCGCTGCACCCGAGGGTGGCTCTCTTGAGGCTAGAATGGACACGGTGAGAGCAATCGTGTCAGAGATCGGATGCTTCAGTGACCAAGTCTGTTGATGCCACAACCTGCCTAATAAAACAGAATACCCTACGCAGAGGTTGGAGAATGTGGAAAATCAGACTAGGGAGAAATGTAAGAGTGATTGGACTACCTGAAATGGCGGAAGGTGAAGATCCCTGAATTTTGCAAGAATTTTGGTTCCTGAGCTGTTGGGTTTCTCTGAGGAGGAACCCCCAATTTCTCCGGAGAAGAGCATTCGTATTACCCCGTCATGCGACTTCTGATACATCTAACCCACGAACTTTCATGCTGGTTTGCGGGGTGGGAGATCGTGACAGAATTCTGAGTGCTGCCGAAAGCGATCTCTGAAATATGGCAGTGACACGGTCTTATTGTTTCCTGATCTATCATACAGCACAAGACAGCGAGGAAGGCTTTTGATGGAATTTGTAGCCAGTTAGACAAATAAAAGTGCAGCACCAGTTGCTACTTCCAGCAAAGTTATGTGTGAACTGGAGCAGGCAAGTATATCTCTTTTTCAGATCGAAGGATGCGCACAAGCTGTTAAGTAGCATAGAAACTGAAATGAACAACGAGAAGAAGGAGCGAATCCTCTGAAAATGATTAAAAACACTGGTCTGAACTGATTTAAATGCTTTATAAGATTAGTGGCATGGATACGCCGTTTAAATGTTGCATGATCTTAATATACTGGCATGACTCAATCTTCAGAGCGTATGATTTAGCTGACAACCTTTTAATTTGAAAGGGGTGGTAATTATCGATAAGATTGAGAATATTTTGTTTTGTCTCTATATCCATGTAAATAATCGGTTCCTGATCGCTCCCTATGTAAGTCACGGGCATGCTGTAATGCGGCCGACTGTTAGCCTGTCTGGATCTAGTGGCTCTGGGTCTAATTATGTTGAGACAGATAGAGGGAAAAATTTTAAGTGAAAATAAAATAGACCTGAGTAACATACAGAAATTTAAATGTTCAGAGGTTAAGTATACTAATATGTAACCGTTTGGATTGATAGTTCTGGGAGGCTGAATGATTTTTTCTGTTTATGATAAATCTATTATAAGTTGTAATGAGGATATATGGACCAGTGGTCCCTTGGGTAAAAAAAGGAATATCCTCTGCCTGATCCCCAGTTAGTTTCCTAGACTGCATGCATTAAATCAATCAATGTAGGATAAGTCTATATGTACTTCCCCTGTGATGTAACTCTCAGGAGGTGTCTAGTTATGTATCCATCATAAGAGAAATGTATTTTCTGATGATTGCTATTACTTATCCTCCTTATGTAAGAGAATGTAAGATTTATGCTTACAAAATCAATAAAAATATAATATAAAAAAAAAAAGGTCATACTGTGCATGCTTGGAGTCCCAGCTCGAATTTTCAAGCACTGATTTAATATGGTTAGAACATTCATTTTGAAACAAGCATGGCCTTCCTAAGCTAAATGAAGCACTTTGAAACAGATGGTGTGGTTTATTGATATACCTCAATAAAATCCAAACTTGTTCATGAGCGAGTGTACCCACAGCTCAGGAGCCATATCACATCGTGGACATGCAGGAGCATCAGAGGTAGGCATTCAGAGCGGGATGATACAAATGTATTTTCATCATAAATAAAGGATATCTGTTACTTTTAAGCAAACCTATTGGCATTTTCCATTCTGTGAGCAGAATAGCTGCAACAAGGGCACAGGTGGCCTATACTATGGATAAACTGGAGATCGTATAAAACAGCTAAGTGTCCCTTTAAAGCAGCAGTGCATGCTAATGGTGAAAACATTTACCTATACTTTGAAATTCTATTTTAGAGTGCCCATTATTTCCTGTCTCATAAGATACTCCTTTTCTATATTTTGAGTTTACTTTAACACTGAAATTTTATATATTTTATTACGGCCATCCACAGGTTCTCACCAGTATTGTTAACTGTTTTAAACATCCATTGTTTAGGATCTTGTGTCAACCTGCATTGTACATTTTTCCATTTACGTGTAATTTTTATTAACATCAATGCCAGTGTAAAGTGTTTCAGTTTGGTGGAAGCTGAAAATTACATTCCATAATGCCTGGAGGCATTCAGCTAAGGCGCCTTTGTGTAGGCAATCCAGTTCCTGTCCTATAAAAGGCTTCTGCTGTGGGTTAAACTTCAAGGGGCTGCATCCTTTCATAACAAAAATATATGATTTTGAGTGTAAACAAGGCCAAGGCAGAGGGCGGAACCCCACTGGCTGAGCCAGCCAGGAAAACAAAAGAACCCACACTTCAATCCACAGAACCAAGCTCTAAATAACAAATACAGCTTGGACCTGTTCTCAAAAGGTGGTCCTAGAGATTAAAAAACAAACAAACAACAAAAAAAAAAAAACAGGCCAGACTTATGTCAGAGAGGCATGTATGATGATATGGGTATAGTGGGCCAGTGAGCCAAAGGCATGTCTGGTGTGTGTCTGCTCTGAAGCTGCAGTCATGCTTTGGAACTTTGAACTAACAGCATCACAAGTTCAAGTCTGCCATAACCTATCAATTTCCAGTTAGGGTATGCTTCTTCTACTCTACTCAGGTTTATTGTCAGCCAGTTCGATTTTCTGTGTGTCCTATATCTTTACAAATGCATTTATTTTTATCTCTGTAGAAATACAGCATTTATTTATTTTATTTATTTAAGATTGGGATTAATACCTTTGAGTCTGAGACTCGTTTACAAAGGTTCCAAGTCATACAGATACACAAGACAAATAAACGACAGTTAGTTTACATAAGGATCCATAGATTCCACAGTCAGTTTACATAGTAGTTTCTAAGGGTGTACATATAAACAATGGTTGCATATAAAATTAGTGTAAACTGTATCCTGAGCAAAACAGACTGAAAGTTAAGGCAATAACAGAGTAAGTGCAGGGTAGAGCTTGAGGTCTAATGATCCATAGCATTGCTCTATATAAAAGCACCAGGAGAAGGCTTTGTCCGCACTTTTCTATGAGGAGAGAGCATGGGGGTGCGAGGTCAGCGGGGAGGTGTGATTGAATGAGAAGGAGGGATTGTCATGGGGAAGAGTAGGGAGAGTGGGTTGGGGACGGGTAGCAAGCAGGAGGAGAGTGGCATGGGGTAGGTCAGTGGTAAAGGGTGAGGGTGAGGGACTGGTGTGAGGGACCTGGTGGTATGAGTCTGCGGGGGAGTGGATTGTTACAGTGTCCTACCACTGGGGATGGCAGGCAGTAGGCTTGGTAATGTGGGGTTAGTGGATACATTTGCAGACATTCTCAAGGGCTAGGTGGGCACAGAGTCCTGATCTGAATTGGCTACCCTTACACATTCGATCAATTCATTGAGCCATTTGGGTTCACGTAGGAGAGTGATCTCTGAGCCTGCGCTTTTTGCTTAAACAGCACCACCAACCCCCTTCACTGCATTCCCAGTCCTAATGGAAGGTTGGGCTTTTTTTTTAATGATCTATTTTTCCGCCCCGTGCTCGCTGGTCTTCCACTCTTCGGGCTCTACCAAGCTCCCTCTGACCCCTTCTGTCCCTAGCCTCCTCTGATCCCCTGATCGCAGCCGACCCCAGGATATCCCAGTGTATCCCTTCAGCGGGCAGGTCCCTCTCCTCCGAGGGAAGGCGCGGGGGTAGCCCAGTGTGCACTGCTAGGGCCCGGGATGCTGCTGGGAAACAGGAAGCACGGAAGGCACTGGAGGCCCGCGGGAGCAGAGAGCCGTCATCCGGAGGCCAGCGGCGATTTTCCTGGCTTTCTTACGATGCGTGGCGTCCTGGACGCCAAGGCAGGAACCGGCGCCTGTCACGCACCACCCTAATGACCCGGCGTGTTACTCTACCACCAGCCTCCACCAGTGGTCGCTTCAGCACCGGTCGCGATCCCGTCCCTCCCTGGAGACAGTGAGTAGTCGTGGGGCGCTCAAGCTGCACCCCCTGGCCGGCCCTCCAGCGACCTGAGCTCGTTCCCGAACCTGGGTCGCTGGCGTCAGAAGTGGAAATCCAACCGCTGTGCCGACGGGCCGGCTAGATTGGCAGTTTGAAGAGGAAAGAAGCCAAGCCAGGTGTGAGTCCTAGCACTGACTTCTTTGCCAGTAGGCACGCTGGTATAGAACCCTATTGTGGAGAGGGAGCCAGCCCGTCTCTTGATAAAGGGCATAAGTATGTGTCCTGTGATCAGCCCCAGAACTAGGCAGCAAGCTTTGTTCATCAGGTTTTTACCCTTTTGAGGGCAGTATCGGTACCAGCATGATAGGCGATGGTGGATAAGACTGAACAGTTTGTGATAAGCTTCAGAGCTTGCGGTGCCACTAAATGCCTGTGCCAGTAGAGGACACCAAGCTTTACATTGGCAGTCTCAACAATATGGTTTCGAACACTAGGGTGTCATCAAGATGGACCCCAAGATATTTGAAGGTGCAAACTTGATCCAGTGTGTCACCTTTGAGGCTCTGGATCTGTAGCGGCCCAAACTTCTTTTTGTTTTGTTGGACGGAGAAAAGCATGCTCTTTTTTTTTTTTAATAGATGAGCAAGAGTTTGTTACTGGAAAACCATTTTTCTAGTCTGTGGAAATTGTCTTGAAGTGCAGCGGAGATCTTGTCCAGGTTTGTTCCTTCAACAGAGACGACTGCATCATCAGCATATAGCACAATGTGCACAGGGCAGTCTGAGGGTAAGGGGTTGATAATGAGACTGAAGAGGTGGCCCCAGTATTGATCTTTGAGGGACACCTAGGCTAACCACCCCTGGCTCCAAGAGCTTGCCTTTGATTTTGACATGCTGGGTCCTGCAAGAGAAGTAGCTGTCGAACCATTCCACCATGTCACTTGACAGTCCAACAGTGAGGAGGTTTTGTAGTAGGAGCCGATGATGACGGTGTCAAGGCCTTGGTGAAGTCTATAAAGACCGACCCACTGCTTGACCTTCATCAAAGGCGTTGTAAATTAGGGAGGTATAATCAACCAGTGCGAAGAGAGTCCAGTGATCTCTCCTGAACCCATGCTGCTGGGCACATAGTAGGTTGTACTTGGACAGATACTCTGTGAGCTGGTCCGAGACCACTCGTTTGAGGGCTTTAGATTGGGGAGGGTAGAAAGAAATGGGCCTGTAATTGGACAGGTTGGTGGTGTCCCCAGTTCTGGAGGCAGGAGTTATCAATGCTTCCTTCCACTTGCCAGAGAAGACATCGGACCTTGGCGAGGCATTGAACACTTTTGTTAGAGCTTCAACTATCTTGTTTAGTACCAGAGCTATCATCTTCATGTCAATGAGGTCACTACCCATCTGTGTCTTCCCTAGTGCACGCCTGACATATTTTATGGTTTCATGTTTACGGAGCTGCTTAAAGTAGAAGGGGGTCCTACCTGCAGTAGTGGCATATGAAGTTATGTTATGTTATGCATTTTCCATAGTCTTGTAAATATCCTGGAGTATTAAATGTTATTTTTATAAGCTTATGCTTTCTGTGATGGAGTCATTTCAGGTATAAATAACGAGGGGTGAACTGGCAAGTCTGTGATACAGCTTACGAGAAGGCAAGCTACAGTTATCATATCTAAAGGAACAGTGTTCTGACAGCAGTCAAGTAGTCTTGTGATAGAAAGAAGGGATGGACTGTTTGCCTTTTGCAAAGGAGCACTGTGCTGTGGGATCAGGGACTTTGGTGGGATTCACACCTAGAAAAGCCCTAAGTGAGGTTGCAGCAGTGGTGGCAGCATACCAAAGTAACCCTTTCAGGCATCTGGAGGGTTATGAAAATTGGAAACCATTGCAGGCTGAGTTCTGGGAGTGAACTAGTCTGTGATAGATCCCTTTTCTTGTGAATAAAATAAATTATCTTATAAATAGGCAAGCATAACTATTCTGGTTCCTGATCGTATTACTCAACAACAAACTTGCTGTGCATGTTGTTTTGGTCTTGGTTTGTACTGTTTTTGTTTGTTTTGCAGTTAATAAATTTAGTCGCAAAATAATAAGCTCATAAAATGGGTACAAAATGCTGGCTGTTGATTGGCTGATAGGTTGGCAAGTGTACTTTTACCTCAGCCTACCTCAAAGAGGAAAAATGTACCAGTGCCAGCGACTTGCCTGCCTATCCTAGTTCAAGAAATTAGTAGGCACACCAGTGCATTTTTACTTTCACATCGGCAAGTATTAGGATTTTTCTCCCTTTAAAGGTAAATACAGTGTTGAGTAAGCTACTTTTCTATTATGTTTGGAAACTTGTTCCAGGAAGCTCTGTGCAGTCACTAGCAGGACGGAGAAGTACTAGAAAAAGTAATACACCTGACAATTATAGTTACTTATTTCTTTTACACAAAAACAATACAAAAATAATAAATAACTATAACAAATTACATTTTGAAAGTAATAGGTTAATTACTTTCAAATAAATGTAATCAGTTACAATTCGCATTTCTTTTGTTTAAAAAGACACAAGTTATTGTAACTGTAAGGTATATACTTTTTCCAGTACTTCTCCATCCTTGCTAGTGACTGCACAGAGCTTTCTGGAACACGCTTCCAAAAGTAATAGAAAGTAATAGAAAGTAACTTACCCAACACTGAAATATTATGCTTTAATAAAACACTGAATTAACTCTTATTCTGCAATCTGTACATTGTTTACCTCCAAAACAAACAAGCACAATAAGACACTCCAGGATGTGTTAGGTTAAGCCGCATTTCAAGAGGCTGCAAGGCCTTGTGCCTGTGGTGTTGGCCTCGCTACATCCTTGGGCATGCGATTATCTTGGCCTAACTCATACCTCAAGTGTCTTACTGCTTACATGTAGCAGACACCACTCCCTAAATTTACTGTAAGAGTGTTCAAATAAACAGCTGAAAATAATTATGAAAACATGGGTTAAGCCACATTAAAAGACATGCTTTTGTTATTTCAAATGTTGAAAAAGTCCAAAGTACACTCACAGTGAGGAGAAAGGGTATTTTACAAGTGAGGAGATAAGAACCACTGAAAATACCACGGGTAAAAAAAAAAAATGTAGGGCACAGTTATTCACAGTTTTCTTGTGACTAAGGCCCTATCCACACTACGCCTCTGTAACGTTACATAGTGCCCAAACTGTTACGCAACAATTTGCTTTTACACCTGTAACGTTACAGAAGGCGTTTTAAAGCCGTTGTTGAAACCATATGAGGTGGTTTCAACAGCGATTAAAACCAGTCCCGCCTTAGGTAACGTTACCAACCCAGTAGTGTGGATTGAGCGGTAACGGTCCCCTGTAGGGGCCCGTAGCACAGCCGCCGAGCTGCATTAGGGATTGGGCGCCGTGGGTAACGGTCGCTTCGTTCCCGAGGGTGTGGACTGGCAGTACCAGTCTCAGACCGTCACTGCTGCAGTGTGGATATACT
The DNA here is from genome assembly GCA_016271365.2 of Neoceratodus forsteri. Lineage (NCBI taxonomy): Eukaryota > Metazoa > Chordata > Ceratodontiformes > Ceratodontidae > Neoceratodus > Neoceratodus forsteri. The sequence continues at coordinate 1,207,534,603 of CM057456.1, forward strand.
GTACCGCTTCCCGGCTGTAACGATTTCTGTCCGTTACTGGGTCTGAGCGGTGTAGTGTGGACGGGGCCTAAGGTGAACCAGGATGCAGCAGACACTGCTGCCTGACCTCATAGGGACAAGGAGAGCCAAAAAGAAAAAGCAGCAGAGAATAAGTCAGGAAAACCTCGAGAAAGCCATATAAAAGGTGCTCCTTTTATTTTTCAAATATTAAAAATAATAGAAACAGACAGGAAAAAAAAAAAAGACTGTATGAATCCAGAGAAAAAGGGTACTCAAAATGAATAAAAGTTATATGTGAAAATGTGGCCTCAGTCTTTACCCCTCAGACACGAACCTCACGCTTAAATAAGATGATTACATAAAGTTAAATAAAAATTCTGAGCTGCACTGAAAAGAGATAAAAGAAAAAGCCTACAGGGGCTGCATTTCTCTTAAATCCCAAGATGCAACAGCTGCAAGTCTGGACATCTGAAACAGGTTTATTTAAATTTAATAAAAAAAATGCAGGTGTCCAGGCTGCCTTCACTTGTAAGTGTATATAAAATCTTAGCTGTGAGTTATCAACAGGATGTCAATCAAAACTCAGGAAAATTCTGGAGGAACACCACTCAGACAAATTTAAATCTTCATGCTTTTCGACATTCCACACAACATGTAATCCAGGTAATATTTCATAGCCGTTCTGCTACTTAAGTCAGACCTCTAGCAAGCTGTGTTATCTGAATTATAAACAATGTATACAGTTATAAATATAGCCTTCAAATATTTACATCCAAAAGCACCAGTGCACCATCTCCTCAAGTACTACAGTGCTCCCAGCACCAGCAGTATGTACCTAGTAGTCTTAGCTGTCTTGATTCATCATTTAATTAGTTCTCTCCCTTATTATTTAAGGACTATTCAATCCAGTCTACATCTTACTATAGCAGTATCTCAATATGGCAAGTAGTTATTTACATTTAGTCTGTAATACTTCACAGGATATTCACCACTTGCTATATAAACAAAATCAGAATTATATTCTCATATATCCATAGTGTGAGATCACCATAACACATTCCAACATTTCATAATGCATAGTACATCTTATCAAGAGTACTTCAAATTTTCCATTTCTTGCAGTGAACTTTCAGAAGTTCATATCTGCACCATGCATCTGTGTGTAAATTATATCCACTACTCTCTATCATTATTTGATAACAACATCAAGCTCATAATATAGGCATATTTAAATTTAAACAAGTAAGTTTTACATTTCTGACACAGGTTTCATACTTGAAATGCTGGCCCTACTCCTTAGACGAGGGACTGAAAAGGTAGGTACCAGGGTTTAACAGTTACCCTGCCAGAGCTGCAGTTGTTGCACTTGAGGATAAAAGTTTTTAGAAGCATGACTGCAGGACATGTCATTTTCCTAGTCATGCTGAGTACCCTAAGCTTCTAAACAATTCCTGCACTGAAAGGGCAGAACAGACTAGTTGCTAAACTGAAACAAGGCAAAACAGGTGAGAAGGAACTAAGGAAAATGCCCCCTCCACCAAGCAATTCTAACTTTTTTCTTTATTTTGTAAATTCAACACAGATTACAGCAGTGCCACTTATAGTAACACAGGCAAGGGCTGTTAATTTTGAGTAAATATAGAACAGTTAATTCTTTAATCAGTAAAGCCGTTTTAACAGGTTAAGTACAGGTTAATGAGCAGACATAAGCACTACAAACATTTTACGAGATGCACAATCTGAAACCACACTGGAGACGAGCTACCCCACCCAGTTGTTAACCATCTACAAGCAACTCGTTTATGTGGTGTCTCCCTTTGCAATTATTTCTGTGACAAAAAAAATACTGTATATTTTTTGGAAATAATATAAAAAAAAACCTGTAAAGGTGTTAAATAAGCTGAAAAGAAAACGATAAGCATTTTTGTGCATAAAAGAACAGAACATTAAGGAATTAACGCTCCTAGATTCTAAGGGTTGCAGCTCCACAAGCACGAGGCTACATTGGTTACTGTAGATAAAAAGGGAGTAAAGCGCTCATCCAACCCCAATAAAATATCAGTAGATGTAATGTGTGCATATCTTTTATTTCAGAAATTTAAACACATGCATACAGTACCGAAGGCTGGTACGTACTTGTTTAAATTCATAAAATAAAATGACATGCACAGGTTTCACTTACTGGGTGTTCTTTATTTGGGACTGGACGAGCGCACTTATTTGTTGTGCATGAAAGTGCTAATCAACTGTGGAATTATATAGCTCATCGTACAAACTGATTAGCAATATTAAAAATGCCATGAAGTTTTATTCATGCAATCTCCTGTGCCATGCACTCACTATAAAAACTGTTAGTTTTCCACTGCTATGCATTTTGGGAAATGCTGTTTCAAATATTACTTCCCCATTCTGCATAGCATTTGGCTAATGCTGTTTCAAATATTTAAACCCTGTCGGTAATGTTCTGAAATTATCCCTGCACAGGAAGGTAGCCAGAAATTTCTGTTTTGTCTGCACACACTCAAACTGCTGCTACCCTCTATTCTGTAATTATCCCTGCTTCACAGCAACTGTTACTTCAACTTGCAGCAAATTTTATTGTTGAACACCTGGCAGGAAAGTGGTGTACAGGCGCCACATGGTCCAGTGGCAGTGCACCGTTCTATTGTGCAGCTGACGAGTTCAGCAGCGAACTAGGACACCACATCCGGGATGCAGCCCGACTGCAGCAGCATCTGTTAGGCAGTGCGCTGCAGTCAGGGATGGTGCCGAACACTAGAGTTGTCAAACCTACTGAGGTTCTGGTGCTGGTCTAGAAGTCTGCAAACAGTTCTAGGGTTCTAATCTTCTTTAGTACTCTTAAATTTTGCATATAGTTTGGAGAAAGAACAGACAAAGATATTGAGATGAGGAAAACAGATTTGCTCTCAGCACAGCAATAACACTGTTTGTGACATGGAATTAATGGTGCAGAGCAAATGGGAGCCGCAATAGGTGGAACACCACACGGGTCCATAGTCGAGCAGGCATTAACCCAGCTTAAATGCCATGTCCGCTGAGGCAGTATCACAGCAGCCAGACCCCAGGCTAGCAGCACTGGGTCCTGTGGCCGAGCGAGACGAGGAGCGACAGGAGCACCGGATTGGCAGCCTCACTAGCCATCGGCAGCGGAAGCGGGGTGGGGGACCAGAACCCATGGCAGAGATCTGCGACAGGCATCTTGTGGCCAGTGTGCGGCGAGGTAGTACTGAGCAGCCAGGCCCCAGCTTAGCAGCAGTGGGCACAGGTGGGCACCAAGTGCTAGGGAGGAGCGTGCCAGATGAAGAGTGAGACAATCTAGAGGCAGGCGGAGGCGGTGGGGGAGAAGCAGGCGCACAGGAGGGATAGGTAACACAGTCTGACACAGAGACCCCATGCAGGCAAGTGGTGTATCGCCGGACGAGCCAGCGAAGGAACGGAAGTGAGCGAGCCCGCATGCTAACTTGTGACCGTAGCACACCGCTACCGAGGCAGGAGCCCACCGGAGACCTCCAACGGGTGATAACACACAAATGGCTGTACATGGGACAGCTGTTGGACAAGCAAGTGAGCCGCACTGGTTGCTTTCAGTACAGGTACACGCTGATTTGACCGCATCAGCAGCGTAATGCCGTTTTCTGACCACGATCTGTAAGTGCACTGCCAAAATTTGCTCAGTACACCGACCCCCGTCTTATCTAGTTGCACCGACACGAAATGGGCCCTGGCGACTCTCTTCCTCGTATGCCCATGTTATGCCACATTGTTACTTCGCCGGGTGGATCTATCGCGATTGATGCATGGTTACAGTTGTTCGGCCTTGGGCCACAACCCTACCAACCATGCATCAATCCAGCATTAGATGCCACCTTCGCTATGGCTTAATGCTTACTTCACTGCACATGCAGGAAAGATAGACACTGTACCTTTCAAATGCAAATGAAAGCATCACAATTCTGTGCATTTTGCACATCTGCATGTATGCAGCACATTTTCAAATTATCTCTCTCAAACATTTCAGGATCGACTGCCAAGCATTAAGTTTGTTTTCAGTCTGGCATCTCTTGTTTTGAGCGTCTGAAGAAAAAAAGCATTTTTAGTATTTAGAAACTAATACTTGGAACCCTAGTTTTAAATTAAAAACTCAAACCCGTGCATTCTAGAAGGGTTCAAATCTTTTAGAAGTACTTCCCAATGACCCTACTGAGCACCTGGTACAGCAGCAACACCTAGGGTGGGCAGGGGAGCTTGCTCCCTCCGTGGATGTCGCTGTGTGCATCCGAGGCCTGAAGAGCTACACATGTGCCAAGGGAGAAGGGAAGGTGGAAAGAACACCAAGGAGAAAACACATTATTGGCTATATGACAGCCTGGGTGCCTGGGTTCTAGTGCCTGCCTGATACTGTATTATATCACACATAGTATTTTCTCTAGGGTCCCAAAGCAGTGTTCCTTCCTGGGTTTCAAACCCTGTACCTTCTGCACTGCAGTCTGGCACCTACAATTAAGTCACGGTGACTGCCACAATTTTGGCTGTTGTTATGCCTCCCTTATACTTACACCAGGCACCTGCCTCAGTAGTGCTACCTTCTGGTCACCCCCCGCTTGCTGTTCTAGGCTTCTCCTGATCGCACTATTCCTGCTCTTGGTCCCACTAGCCCACCACCGAGGACCCCTCCCATGCACCTCCCCACCTCCCTCACACAATCGCTGATGCCGCCAACCCTACAAAGGCTGGCTATCCACCCCACCCCCTCGCACACATTTCCCCAAAGTCTCCTACCTACACCTACCTCCGTGCCAGGTCACATTCCTATCCTATCCCATCCCTCACTCATTGCTCTGGCCATTCCTTATTCTCGTACACAATAACCAGGCGACAACACTCCAGGACACTCCAACAGCAATCCTTCGCTTCTACTTAGAGTCACTGCCTTTCTCCTTCTCATCTCGAGGAATGTCCATACTAACCCAGGCCCACGACACCCAGCTCTAGCTTTTCACACCATGGGCTTAGAGTAGCTGCAATGAATATCTGCAGCCTTCCAAAAAACAGCAAGTCTCCACTGCTGGCTACTGCAACATCAACCAGACATTCTGGCCCTTACAGAAACTTGGCTCTACAAAAATTCACGACCGACGGTCGCTTTCCCAGGTTTCACCTCCACTGAACTTGTAGAGTAAGCAAGCGTGGGGGTGTATATCCATGACTCCATCATATGTCACGTGATTCCCATACCCTCGCTAGACCACAATGCCCAAGCTCTATCGCTAAAGCTTACTCCGGATTCCTCTAGGGCCCCCTAACTTTGACTGCAGCATACGCCCCCAAGAAACCAAGCTCAGGCTACAGTTCATCTCTCAACTTCATATCCAGCTTCCCACCCAAAACAGAGCACGTGATTGTCAGAGATTTAAATGTGAACTGGCTTTCTGGCATGACCTCACAGATCAAAGACACTTTCACTGCTCTTGAGCTCACCCAGCTGGTCAACCAACCCACAGGGTGAACTCCACTAATGGCTCTAGCACCCTGCTTGACCTCCTATTCACAACCGTCCTAACAAAATCTCTAATCTTGTGCTCCTCCCTGACTCACTAAGTGATCATTCCCCATTATATTCTCATGGTCATGCTTTCAGCAGAGGCCCAAACCGCACAAATTATCCCGTGCCGCTTCAAACCTGGTGGCCTCGCTAAGCTTTGGAAATACCTAACCTGCTTGGACTGGTCCCCAATCTCTCGGGCACCCACCATAGATAAAGCCCTAGACTACTTTACCCGCTCATTTAATAAAACCTCGATATTTACACCTCTCGCTAAGGTACAGACCAAGAAGCACAATGCCGCTGGGTCTCGACCGAACTGCTCCATCAGCTCAAACATAGAGATGACCTCTCGGGAAAGCAGTTTCCTCTGGTTCCTACAAGCTGATAGGCAGGCCTATAAAGCAGCCCATAACAAATGCACCTGGGCAATAAAGCAGGCAAAATCTGAATACTACAAAGCAACCCTAGCCTCCTCTTGGGGAACTCAAGGCTGTTTTGGGATAACATCAAGGAACTGAGCAGCAAAACCCAGCTTCCCCCCATCCCTACTTACCGTAAACAATGTCCCTACCACCAATCCATGAGCCATAGCCGACTGCCTTAATGCATCCTTCTCCGACCTTAGTGCTGTGGTCCCACGCCACCTCTTTGATCCTACTCCGTCCACCCAGCCTCCTAACCTACAATATCCCCCTTCCACTTCAAAGTAGTGTCCATGAATGAGGCTAGGCCATTTCTCACCAATGTCCTCAGTGGCTCTTGCTACTGTAAGGACTCGCTTGATATGAGGGTCCTTGGGCTTGTACTGACACTGTTCTCACCCCACTGACTGATCTCTAAACTGCTCCCTGTGTCTGGGGCAGTGCTCTTCAACCTGGAAGGCGCCACTATCACACCCCTATACTAAAGAGTGGTGACTGTACACTCCCGATAACTACCGGCCCATCTCCATCCTCCCCCCACAAAGCTCTTGAAAAGATCATAGCCACCCAACTTACTGATTATCTACTCACTTACAATCTGCTGTGCAGGGAGCAACAGGCTTCAGGTCAGGGCACAGTACCACCACAGCCCTGACTGAGTTATCCAATTACATCCACTCTGCCCTGGATAAGAAACACCCGTGGGAGACCATCTTCATCAACCTGTCAAGGCCTTTGACACCGTTTCCACCCCTTACTCCTACACACTCTCCAACACCTAGGACTATCCAGTGGACCCACAGGCTGGCTCTCCAGCTATCTCACAGCCCAGTCGCAATGCATCAAAATACACACTACCCTGTTCTCCACCTTGCCAGTCCGCTCTGGGGTTCCCAGGGTCAATTCTTAGTCCACTGCTATTCAGCATCTATCTGAGCACCCTGCCTAAGTCATGCTCCAGTAACCTGCTGCTGTATGCAATGACACAGCTCTCTTTGCCTCACACCAAGATCAGAGTTCTCTGCAACCATCCTCCAATATGCACTTAACCAGATCGAAAACTGGTTCATAGACCAAAGACTCATAGTCAATGTGAAAAACTAAAGCCATGCTCTTTGCCCATCAACAGAATAAGGCCAAGAATATGCAACTTAAATCCTCTCCCACTCTCTCCTTCCTCTTGAGCAGGTACACACGTATAAATACCTAGGCATAACTTTTGACTGCCACCTCTCCTTCCACTCGCATAAACAACCTATCTTCAGCCATCAACGCCTGCATAGGGCTACTGTTCAGGCACAAGACCTGTCTACCCCTGAAGCCCTTAGCCTGGCTGTCACTGCCTCAGTCCTCTCTCTTGTCAGTATGGGCTTACCATTTACTCAGCCACGCCGATCACATGGTGCTGAACAAAATACATCTGGCCATAAATAAGGCATGCAGACTCCTGTCAGGGGCAGATAAGCGACATACACCTGCACCCTGTATTCAATGACAAACCTCCTAGACCTGGATGACAGAATACATTACCAAACCTGTCTCCTTACAAAACAAACTCATTGGGCTCTTCCCATTGAGGGTATCTGCCACCTCCAATCCTCCCACACCACGGTAAATACCGCACTATCAGAAAACAGATATGGTCGGCCGAGGTTGGACCTCATTAGCCTAAAGGTCCTTCTCCTTCAGGGCACCTACTTGGTACAATGAACCCCCTCGGATATATCCTCCATCCCTAAATTAGGTCCTTCAAAGTAGCACTCAAAGAACATATATTCGCCTCTCAGCAGTGCCTATGCACCATCTAGTTAGGCTCTACTTACTGCTACATCACTGTCGACCTCCTGACAAGGCCTTGTGGCTGCTCACATATATTTACTGTGCTAGTCTTCTATTCCACTGTAGTAACAGTCTTAGCTAGCCAGTGCCTAAAGTACCGACCAATTTGCGATCTGTTATGACAGCTGCAGAACTCTGCCTAATGGTATCCAAAATGTAATGTGAAACATGACTGTATGCAACTGTAATCTTGTACTCCTGTTAATATAATTTTTGTGTTGTAACGTAATTCAATCATGCTGTTACTACAGTATATATTTTGTATGTTCTGTTTTTTGTACTCTGATGCGGAGCCTTTGTAAATGAGTCTCTGACTCAAAGTTGTAATCCTAAACTATTTTAAATAAATTAATTAATTAAGCAATATACACACACTATATATTCTCAGCAAAAAACTTGTTACCTACTGTAGAACAGTTCAATCTTTTAAATTTAGACTGGTGTGATGGCTTGAATCTTCTGTTAAATGTACTTGTTATTAATATTGAATGTCGTCTTTTTATACTTGTTCTTGTTATTATTGTATTTTGTAATGCATGTTTTCCTCTTGTATTAAATGTATTTTGCACTTGTCGCTTGTGAAAATGGGCAATTCTGCTCATCTTGCTAACAAGTATTAAAAAATAAAATTACATTAAAAAGAAAGAAAACACCGTTTCTTCCAGGACTGGTCTTTTTAATAAGAGCTCCCTCCCAAGTCCCTAGTGCAGTAAGACTACAGCGAAGACAATGGCTCCTTGTGAGCAGCATGCTGGTTCTCCATCAGCGATAATGCCGCGGCTCTCAGTATCCAGCTCTAACATCACAGCGGCCTGTGGCGACAGCACTGAGACTCCCAGCAAACCTGAGGTGACAGCACTGATGGCTCGCAACATCCAGCTCTTTCAAAACGAGAGCCCGAAGTGACATCGCCTATGGCTCACAGCATTCAGCTGTTCCAGCACAAGAGCCTGTAAGCAAGAGCACTAATGGCTCCTAGCATCCAGCTCGGACACTAACAATTAAAGTACCAATGGTATTAAGAGGCATCAAGCTTCCTTAAACAGAAGCAGGACCCCAATGGAAATGAGATGCTGCATCTTAGCTAGGCTATCTTGTCTAAATAAAGTGCTTGCAAACTAGGACAAGATACCTTTGAAATCTTGTTATTGCCATATCCTTCTAAAATTCACAAGTCAGAGTGACGAGACACGCTGGAGCTCTTGGCCAGCAGCAGCAGATACTGACATGGATGAGTGCTGTATTCTTCTTGAAACAAGATAAGGATATACCACTTTTACAAGGGGAATCTGGCAATTGCAAAACCAGCACTAACTGCAAACAAGGGACAGGCATAAGGGAGAAATAGAGATGAGTATGAATAGATAGGCCATTGCCAGAGTTAAGGCCTATGGCACATTCATGAGGTAAAACAAATGGGCACATTGGATGGGCATTGCGGTCCTATCTGCTGTCAACTTCTACGTTTTATGTTTCTATGTTTCAATATGTGGGATTCCTAGGTCAACAATGGCTACAACTTACAAGGATGGGTAACTACTAGAGATGCAGCTCTGTGGGACCAGACACATTTTAAGTCTTGTTTATTTATTTATTTATTTTTTTAATTGGTAACCTGAAAGGCACAGTGAGCCAAAGCTCATTCCTGGTGCCACCTGGGGAGGGAGAAATGGAGTAGACACAGAATAGTAAAATTACGAAGCATATAAAAATGCAAAATACAATAAATGAGTCAAATCTAGGGGCACAAGATGTGAGGAGTCAGTTAAATTCTCAATGTGCAAGAATGCTATAAGTGCGCAGTGCAAGATCAGGGTTTAAATAATTGATTAGCAGTTTTTCTTGGGACAATACTAACTGTACAGAAAGTATTTATATAGGTTTTCTAGAAGTGTTATGTATGTTAAACACAGTGAGGCAAGTGCTGTGCATTTTCACAACGCTTTAGCACTTTGATGAGCAAAACGCTAATCCATTTTAGAGTTAAATAAAACCCTGCAAGATGGATGTGGAGAAGAGGCCAAGCAGCACAGCATCATGTGCCCTGATTTAGGGAGGCCTGGGAGGGGCAACAGAGCTAGGAGAAAGAAGTCAGGTAGGGTCAAGAGGGGAGTGACAGGTGCAGGGGTAGCAGGAATAAGCCTTTGCAGTCTTACTGTTGTATGCGAAAAGAATGCTGATTAGAAAGACAATATATAGGATTCATAATCATATCATAAATGGAACTGCAGATATTTTCCAATTTACAGTACATTCCACTTGTATGCCATTCAGCTGTGTGCATATTTGGTTATATACACAGAATCCCAATGTCTTTTTTTTTTTTAATACCTGCCATGTTAAAACTATTGTGTACAGCATGATTTTCGGTTGTATGCACATTTTTACAGGTAGATTCCTTTGTTCTTGCCTGAGAAAGGTGTTAGCAGGAGAAAATTAGGGGCAGGTATTACAGTCAGTTCAACTCCAATTGTGTTTGCCACATTAACAACAGTTGCTAGGAAACAAAACGAGCATCAGCTTTTGTTCAATTAATCAGTTTAGAGCTGTAAATTGGATCGGTTACCTGTGAAAAGCTTTGCTGTGTGTAAGCATTTCATTCCTGCCAGGATGGACAAGGTGTCATGGATGGTTTTGAACCTGGAGCAAATGTAAAGCTGCTCGACAGGGCTGAGCTACCAGGTGTTTCCAGAAAGGAACTTGCCCTTGAATTTGGGACTGATGTTTCCAGCGTTGGCAGTATCCTTAAAAAAAAAAATTCCTCCTGAATGACTGGCGGAAGGGTGCAACAAGGCACGAAAAAAGAAAACAAGAGGGAAGGATGGCAGGGTCAAGGAGGTATTGCTGTGCTGGTTATCCCTATCCAGCGACCATGGGGTTCCACTGTCCGCCCATTACTAGAGAAGACTAAACAACTTGCTGAAATGGACATTGATGAATTTGAACCCACGGCTGCCTGGCTGTCTAGATGGAAGGAAAGACACCAGATCACCTACCGTCGCACACATGGAGAACGAGCAGAATCAGATTTTGTTGCCTCTGATGATTGGCTTACTAATGAGCTCCCGACATCTTGCGAGGTTATTCCTTGTCCCAAATTTACAAAGCAGATGAGACTGCCTTATTTTTAGAGCCACACCTGATGGGACACTGGCGTTTAAAATCGAGCCCTGTGAGATGCATAAAAGGTAAAGGAATGTCTATCTGTTCTTGTTACAAGCAATGCCGACAGTTCAGAAAAGCTACCACTTCTGATTATAGGTAAGTCTAAAAAGGCATGTTGCTTTCATGGGGTTACAGTGGAAGCTTTACCTGTCCAATATCGTGCAAACAGGAACATTAATCTTGTGTTTTTGCCACCAAATTGCACAGCAGTGGTGCAACTGATGGACGGGTTCATTCAAAATCTCAAAGTCCACTACTGGAAGTGAATCGTCAATAAACTTATAGGGCGATCGATCAGTCACAGAAGGAGTTTCGCCATCTTGCCAAATCCATCAACGTGCTGGACGCAATTCATCTCCTCCATGCTGCATGGACTAATGTTACCCCAGACATACTGCAGCACTGCTTCACTAAAGTGGGCATATGAACAGAAGATGTGGGAGCCGCGACAGAAGCCTCCCCCATACCACCTCCAACTGGATGGACCAAACAACTTTCCTTCAATATGCCCAGATTGATGCAGCAGAACCGACTACTGGCGCTTTATGACAGATGAAGACATCTGCTAATTTGTGCAGGAACAGAGGAAGATGAAGATGAGGACGAGCAGGGCAAGCAAGTCATTGTCCCACCAACAACATCTGAGATATGGGCAATGATGTTAAAAACTACCTATGTTTTATGCTATGTATAATGTAGTTTGGTAAAATACCTTTGTCTTATGCTATATATAAGGTATGTATTGCACCTGTATTGTTCCACCCTGTTTTGTCGCACTATTTGTTGTTCCCTCCCGCGACGAGGTGCCTTTTGTAAATGAGTGTGTCACTCAAAGGTTGTAAATCCGATTTATGAACTAAATAAATAAATAAGACATTTTGTAGAGCAGAGAGAAAACAAGACTTTAACTGGTTTTAAATGTTAGAATCCTGCCTTGAGAGCATAACCGCGAACAACAGCAAGCAGAATTATATTACAGAGTTATGTTTTACCGTGTGCTTTGACTTTCATAGAATGGAACACTGTAAAGCTGTAATTTATCAGTTTTAACCTCTTTTGTAGTAAAATCACTATTTCTACACAGTGCTTCCGTTTCGTTTTGTTCACTGTTGCCTATTGTTTTAATTGCGTTTCGTTTGTATGCACATTTTGGGATGTCCCTACCATGTGCATACAAGCGGAATCCACTTATATGTTTCTGAAAACCCACATACAAACAAAAGCCTCAAACCCAGCACAACGCATCATGGGTATATAAATGTGGTGTGGGGAGGACCAGACTTAGAATATTTTAGCTGGCACTACATTCTGTTTAAAAACTCACTACTCAAACTTCACCAAAGCGGACTCACACACTAAACAATCTCTAACACTTGCTCGAAAGGGTAAACATGACGACTAAAGGTGGAAGCCATCACTTGCCGCTTAAAACAAAGGGGAAAACAATACAACTTTTAAATATTTCAACAAACTATAAAAAGGCTCAAATTAATGCATCTGAGTTTTGATGCAGGGAACTGAGATTACAAAAAAAACGAGGAGGCTTCTACATTTTCCCTGAAAGACTGAGACCAAACCTGTTTTCTTCAATATGATGTATTTTTTTTTTTAGTTTCTGATAACACCCATTTTTATATGCAATAAGATACTTCATGGCCGTGTAGTTTTCAGCATATACCCAAGAGGTGTGATTACTGGCCCATAATTTAATATTTTTATGTGCATTTAAAATAATACATTCTGTGTAACTTATCTTGAGAATGCTTGTCCTCCCATCTTTTGGCAAACAAGTACATTTTGTCAGTCAAATGTACTAAATACATAGTATGTAAACAACACCAATGAATGAAGGTTTAAAAATATTGTTGCGTGTTGTCTTTTGTTGTTGGACTGTATTTTTGAAAATATTTCAATAAAAAGTTGAAACATTAAAAAATATTTAATGGGACATTATAGAGAAAACAAAAATCAGATTAGCTAGCCTAAAGGTTTAGAGACCACATTTTATTCCAATGAAAATTAAGTACAGACTAGTTAATTACTTGGCTTTAATCAGCAGCCGGGCTGTTCCTATAGCAACCATTTGTTCATCTGCACTATGCCATCACTCATAACAGCCCTTTCAAGTCACTATCTGATGGCTCAGTGTTTAATGCTCAAATGCTAGGATTCTGTCTAGGATTCCCCAGCAAACCCAGCTACAGTATATAACCTCCATAACTTAATATAATAACAAACTGATAGAACAGACACCCTATAGACCACTGCTAATGCAAACAGTCTCACCAACTGGGTGTAGCTCATGCCAAATCACTAGTTATGCAATCTCTTGTACAGCTCCACACATGTGCTAAATCAAAGACATCTGTGAACAGATGTATGCATCTCTGCACTATACAGCAACTCTGGAATAGTTGTGCAACTTTAAAAGGAATGATAAAAATATTAGCAGAAAAACAGAAGTGAAAATATGCCAGTCTCTTCTGCAAATTCATAGGATGGGGTAATCAAGGCCATCCTTGACAACAGTATTTAACTGTCCTCCATAATAGATACAGATGCTTGGTGTGGTAGAGGGCACAGCTTGCTGTGGATGGCATTAATATGGACAGAGAAGATGAGACTACTATCCAACCGCTTCGCCAGAGTCATCCCTGGTGGAGAAAGCAAGGGGCAGGCGGAGGCAGAGAGCCTGGTGAGTTTTTGGCTGGTGCCAAAGCCATACACACAGATTTCTTTGTCTTCATCCTCCCTCCTTGGTGTTAGAGTAGAAACAGCATTTAAAGTCATGCTGTAGTGATGAGTTCAAGGCTGAGATTGAGGCACCTGAGGCAAAGAGTACAGTGTCATCCACATTTATGTGAATATGCAAGTCAAAACAGACAAATGGGAGGTCATTCAGAAAAAGAGAACAAGATGGGACCCAGGATGGAGCCCATGTGGTACTCTGGATTGGATGGGTAGGGGATAGGACAAGGCATCACCGACCTGAGCAGACTGAATACAGCTTGAGAGGCAGGAGCTGAGCCAGTTAACTGCAGGTAGAGAAGACCCGCTGATATCCTCCAGAAAGATGGCGTGAGCTACTGAATAAAGGCCTTAGCAAGGTCCATGAAGATGGCAGCAGTGATGTTCCCCAATCCATTCCGATGAAGATGGAGTCAATAATCGTAGTATGGAAGATACAATGGAGTGTTTTCAAAAAAAACACCGAATAAAAGAAATTAGTGGAGTGGAAGAAGTCAGAGAGCTAGAAGCAAACTACTTTTTCTTGCAACTTAGCAAGACTGGGAGGTGAGATAGGTGATAGCTGCCAGAGATGTAGGGTCATCGCTCTTGTATAGTAGAAGTACTTTGGCAAATTTCCAGGACTGAGTGACGGTACACTGGGAGGAGAGATTGGGTAGATAAGTGAGGGTACACAGTGATGACAGGTTTAGAGAAGTTTAGGGTCAACTGCATCAGGGCTAGACCCTTTGGAGAGATTAAGGAGGAAAGAGCCTTAATAGTAACCAGCAGAGTAACAGAAGAGAAATAAAATGAAGTCAGAAGAGGGTTCAGAGGGGAGGTGGAGGAGAGCGTGAGAGAAGCCAACAGTTGTAATTGAGGATGGAGGGCTATGGTAAAAACCTGTTAAAGTGAGAAGCAACCAAGAACGGAGTGGAGATGGGCAATCAATTTTCAAGTAGGACAGGACAGAAAAGGAGAGAATAACCTTCCAGCATTTAGCAAGGTTTAAGGTTATTCTGAAGGTTGAAGTCAAAATATGTTTGATTTGTCTGCCCTTACAGACCTTTCACATAAGTCCTGAGTCTTCTGTAGATAAGAAGGTCAGAAGGGAGTGTGACAATCTAATATGGGCCCAGACATTATCACAAGATCTACAAAGATCAATGAGGTCCACTGTAATCCTTGAGTAGTGTGAGCCCTTAATACAGGACCTTCTCAGAGGACATGCTTGTCCCACTCTTGCAGAAATTTGGAGTAGACAAAGCCACAGCTGTGAGGATAGGGGACCAATCAATAGCTGGGACATCCTATAGTAGGGTGTCAGTGTTTAACAAGCAAAGAAACCAAGCCCATACAAATTTAGGAGGAACAGAAGGGGGACAAATATCCCTAACACAGTATGTTATATGGTCTCTGAAAGCATCAAGTCCATCACATCTATACAAACTAACAGTACAGAAAACGAATAATGCAACACAGACCAACAGGCTATGTAAGTTTTTTTTTCTTCAAAATGAATATTTGCAGAGCTTTCACCCATCATTCTTTTAAAATTTACTTTCACTGTTTATACTAGTCCCAGTAACTATCCTTGGGGGTCGTCTCCATTTTATGGCTGTTGAAATCTCACTGTCCCCAAGATCTGCATTAGCATATGAGAACAGGATGTATCAGCACCCTATAGACTCCACAGTATGCCTGTCTGCTTAGAGTTCAACAAAACAAGCTGCAGCAAGGTATGAAAATACAGGTTACTCACCTGTAACAGGAGTTCTAGGAATGGTATATGTTGTTCATTCACACTGTCTGGCAGGTATTCTTGCTGCTTTAAATCTTGCCAGAAGGTCTTCAAGCTGGCTCCTCCCACCCACCGGGTGGTAAAACTCAGCTCCACCCAGCAGCAGATCTGGCCCGCTGAAGCTCAGGTTGTCGCGTCCCGGCCGGGGAGGTCGGAGGGAGTCGCAGGATGAACAACACATACCATTTCAGAACTCCTGTTGCAGGTGAGTAACCTGTATTTCTAGGGACATGGATATGTTATTCATCCACAATGTCTGGCAGACTCCTAGCAGTTCTTCGGAGGAGGGAGGCAAGGCGCACACCCCTACTTAGGGAATAGAGACTGGAGAACCGAGGCCCCAAAACTAGCATCCCGGCGTGACTCCAAGGTCGGTGGTAATGGGCGATGAAGGTGTGTGGCTGACTTCCAGGTAGCAGCCTGCAGATTTCCAGGATAGGGGCGTCCCTGGAAGCAGCCACCGATGCAGCAGTATGGCGGGCAGAATGAGCTCTTATCCCTCTGGGAGCTCCATGCCGCCAACTTATAGGAGAGATCTATGCAGAAGGTGACCCACCTGCCTATCGTCCGCTTGGCTGCAGGTCTGCGAGGTGCGACTTCAGCGTAGGTGACAAACAGCTGGCGAACCTCTCCGAATTTCAGCCGTGCGCTCCTTATAGTAAGTGGCGCCCTTCTAGGGTCAGAGTATGGAGCCTATATTCGGCCTCCGAGGTGTGACTGGGGTAGAACTTCAGCAGAGTCAGCACCTGGTTAAGGTGAAACTCTGACACCACCTTCGGAAGGAATTTCGGGTAGGGGCGCAGGACAACCTTGCCCTGTGGAAGACCAGGTAAGGAGACTCAATGCAGAGCGCCTGGAGCTCTCCCATCCTTCTGGCTGGCGTGATAGCCACCAAGAAGGCGGTCTTCCACGACAGGTGAGAGAGTTCACACCTGTGCACTGGTTTGAATGGCTTGCCCATGAGCTTTGCCAGTACCAGCAGTAGATCCCACGGAGGTGGAGGTTCGCACCGAGGAAAATGTGATCGCGGCCTTGAAAAGCGCCAGACCACCTTCTCCTGCGCGACAGACTGCTTCCCGGCCCGCCTGTAAGCAGAGATGGCTGCCAGGTGCACCTTAAGGGTCAGCCGACCAAGCCTGCTGAGAAAGGGACCAAAGTAGTCCAATATGCTGCCAAGGAACAGGAGGAGGGCCCAGGCCCTTGCCCTGGCACCAAATGGAAAATCTCTTCCATTTGAAGGCATAGCATTTTCTGGTCAACTCCTGCAGGGAGCCTCAACTACATTGAGGACCTCGTCGGAAAGACCCAAGGCCTGGAACTCCTAGTCGCTCAGGAACCAGGCCGTCAGGTGCAGGATTGAAGGTCCAGATGGAATACCTTCCCTGACTGACTGACAGCAGGTCCGGGTGAGCTGGAAGCTGCCTTGGGAGCCTGGAGCTAAGGCTAAGGAGATCTGGGTACCAGTACTAGCGGGGCCAGTCTGGGGCTATCAGAATCACCTCGCCTTGTCCCTCCTTGCTTTGAGAAGCACCTTGTGCATCAAGGGGAACGGGGAACGGGAAAGGCGGAAGAGGCCCGGGTCCAAGGCCTCGAGAAGACATCCCCTGCAGCCATCCCTGCTGAGGGGGGCGGGCATGGAACAGCTTCAGCTCGCATTTTCCCTGGAGGTAAACAGGTCCACCTGAGGTGTGCCCCAATGGGAGAATAGATCTTGTTCTACCTCCGGCAGGAGAGACCACTCGTGGGACGCAGCCCCTATCCGACTTAGGGCATCGGCCAGGGTGCTGGAGGCTCCTGCCACATGAATATGCTAGAAGATCCGCCTCCAGGCTGCTTGCAGTGACCAGATGCGGAGAGCTTCCTTGCATAGAAGCATGGGCCGTCCCGCCCTGGCGGTTTAGATAGTACATGGTCGTGGTGTTGTCCGTCTGGACCGGACCACTTGACCTCGAAAGCGGAGCAAGGGTGGTGAGAGCTAGGCGGACCGCTCGGGACTCCAGCAGGTTGATGTGGCATCAGGACTGCCGCGAGGACCAGAGGCCGTGCGTTCGGTGTTCCCCAGATGGGCACCCAACCCATCAGAGAGGCATCGGTCGATAGAGGCGTCGGCTCGGGCGGACAAGCAGGATGCCCTCCTGCAAATGAACTGGAGCGGTCCACCACTGGAGGCGTTCCATCCCCTGGATCACCATCACTAGCTGGTCCAATGGATGCAGCATTGGGACCACTGGCTGGCCAGCCCCACTGAAGAGGCGCATGTTCCAGCGGGCCCAGCGGACCACGCTGGTACAGGCCGCCATGAGACCCAGGAGCGCGGGAAGTCCTGGGCAGGCGCAGTGCCCAACCAGAAATGATTGGGCAAAGAAGGAAGAACCTCGGCCCTGTCCGCTGGGAGCCGTGCTCTGGCTCGAAGAGAGTCGAGCTCTGCCCGATGAAAAGAATCACCTGCTTGCTCGAGTTCCGACTTGGCCTCTTTGATGAGGAGGCCGACCTGAGAGCAAACCTGGAGGGCCAGATCTCTGGACCGCTCCGCCTCCTGTCTGGAGGGGCTGCTATCAGACAATCGTCCAGGTAAGGTAAACCCAGACCTCTCGGCGCCAGAGAATGCTGTCACCACTGCCATGCATTTGGTGAAGACCCTGGGAGCTGGAGATAAGCCGAAGGGCATGGCTTGGAACTCGAAGGGATCCCTCCGCTCGGCGAAGGAACCTCTGATGTGACGGACAAATAGGGACATGAAAAGCGTCCTGCAGGTCCAGAGAGCAGAACCACATGCCGTGTTCCAAGGATGGTATTATCTGAGCCAGAGTGACCATCCTGAAGGTTGAGACCTTAGGAACTTGTTTGGTCATGTGGGCTAGAATGGGCGCCAGCCCCATCCGTTGAACCAGGAAGTACCTGGACACAACCCGGGTCTGAGGAGGGTCCGCCACCTCTCTTATCACCTCCCTGGGAGGAGGCGATGTCGGCTCGGCGAGCTGACAGCGAGGCCGGACCCAGGCCCCAATCGACGCCTCTGAAGGGTGGGGCCTGCTCGAACTCAGAGGCAGGCCCTTTCCCACCACCTCCAACACCGACCGGTCTGTGGTGACAACGGACCAGGCGGAAAGAAAGTGGCGGGCCGCCCCCAGGGGGCACCTGGGGTGAGGCCGACGGGGTTGGGGCGACACCCCTCAACCCGTCACTGGGCAGGCTTGGAGGAAGGATCGGCAAGGGACCTCCAGGGCCTTTACCTCCCTGCTTCCTGGAGGAGAAGCTGAGGCTTAGGTTTGGGATGCCAAGCTCCAGCCTGCTGGCCCTAGCGTTGGGCGGACGTGCAGCAGGCGCAAAGGGACGAAGGGCTTAGGCTGCGGGCTGCGGCCTTTGTCCTTCTGTCGGATGAGACCGAGTCAAGGTAGCATTGGACTTCTCGATCCTCTGCAGGTGACCTTCCACCCCAAGGCCGAAGGGTCGGTCCCAGGAAGGGACATCCGCCAACTTGTGCTGGGTATCCAGTGAAGGTGGATATCCTCAGCCATGCCCAATGGCGCATAGCCACTGCGGCGCTACTAACCTGGCACATGAGTCTCCAATGTCCAGAGCAGTCTGAAGCTGCTGTTTGGCCACTGCCCTGCCCTGGTCCCGCACCTGCCTGACCGTGGTCTGCAGGTCCGCCCGGAAGATGAGGAACTACCTCGTCCAGGAAGCCCAACAGGGCGAAGAGAAATGTGCCATGATGCGGCCGAACTGGCCTGGCGAAGGCGAGGGAGGGCGCAGCGTAGACTGCGCCCGGCATAGTCAATTTCTTGGACTCCTTGTCGGGAGGTCTGTCAACGTCACTAAGCGTTCCGGCGGCAAAGCGCTGTCAGTAACTAGCCCTCGGCTGAGGTGTTCAAAAACTGGACAAGGGAACTGGTAGGGACCGCATACTTCCTAGCCATCCTGGCCGGGCGCATGAGACGGAAGCAGGCGCTGCCAGGCTCAAAGCCGGGCCCTGTAGCCTCGGCCACTGGAAAAACCTCCGTGGGGAATCCCTCGGTCCAGTATCTCCATGAGGGGATACCTGGCCCGCTTAGACACAGGTTGAGCTTTATCCCAGTAGACTCCGAGATGAGCCAAAGCAATCCCAGATAGGACGAAGGGCTATCGTCCATTGACTGACCTCCAGAGGACTCCAAGTCTGCTCGCCTGGAGAAAAGGGAGGAATCGCTGTCAGACTCTGAAGAGTCCCAAAGAGCTGCCTCGGCCTGAGCCACCCCCACCTGCCGAGGTCGATCGGGAGTAGGGTAACAGACAGCCTATGGGGCAGTCCCTGAGCCAACCGAGAGTTCTTGGTGGAGCCCCAAATAACGGCTGTGGAGGCGGAGGTTCCACTGGAATTGGTCGAGCAGCTGGTTTGGCGAACAACCAGCCTGGGAACAGGCTCCTTGGGTAAGACGAGGGGTTGTCGGCCACTCCAGTGACAGCCACTTAATGGCGGAAGGCGTGACCTGTTCCGGTCAGAAGGAGCTGTTGCCACGAGGTCCTCGTATGTCGGCGTAACTTACGTCGAAGCCTCCCTCGTCCGAGGAGGAGGGGCGGTGGCGGTGCGCTCTACAGCGGTGCGAGACCGCCCATGGCCAGCGGGATCGGCTGGACTGCGAAGAAGTCTGAGACCGAGAACCTCGGCTTTTCCGAGGCGGTGCAGGGAGAGGACGGGTGGAACCGGCTCCCCTCGGCTCAGAGGATTCACCCGAGGGCTCCAGAACGGAGGCACTGGCAAGCCACAGGATCCTCAACTCCACCGGGGAACCGGTGAGAGGTTACCGGCTTAGCTGGTGGAGCAACCTGTCCAGCAGGTCGAAAGATCTCGACTGCGCCGACGGGAGTCTCGGTCAACTGACCTGACAGGGGACACCGTAAGACCAGTGACTGAAGCCGAACGATCAACCAAGTCGATGGCCGACAACTGGGAGAGGGACCTTTTCCGCTCCCAAGAGCGTCGACAGAGGACTTACCCTTGTCTTTCTTCTTGGACCGAGAAGAAGGTCCAGCAGGCGTTGATCCCTCTCCTCTAGTGGAGAGGGACAGACAAAACTCATAAAGGAAGCTGTATAAGAGGAACCCAGGAAGTGGGATAAATGCTGCGGCCGAGGGCAGATACATTACGCGCCTTCTCTTAGAGGCGATCATCTGCTCTAGCTGATCCGCCGGTTTCTCCGCCGCTGAAACCGGCCGACCGGGCCTCTTTTGGACTTTTTCACCGAGGAAAACGCTTCAGGGCACCCCAGTTGTAAACGGGCAGCACGGCCTCGAGGGACGAGGCTGGAGAAGGAAGAGCGAGGTCGCAAGCCTGGCGGTCATGCTCAAGGCCCAAACAGTAGACACACGGAGTGCCGATCCATCTGAGACATCTTCTACCGCAAGGGCATCTCCGAAAACCGAAGTCGATTTGTCCATCGTCAGCCACGAGGTATAGAAGACCAAGTCTAGAAATGCAAAAACTTTTAATTCGGAAAACAAAAGAATTAGGAACCAGTCTTACTCATGGAGCGTTAAGGAGGGAACCTGAGCTTCCAAGCGGTAAGGAAGATCTGGCGTCATGGGCGGAGCCGAGTTTTGCCACCCGGTGGGTGGGAGGAGCCAACTTGAAGACCTTCCAGCAAGATTTAAAGCAGCAAGGATACCTGCCAGACAGTGTGGATGAACAACATATCCATGTCCTAGAATACCACATTTACCTCATATTAGTTTTGTAAACTGACCGATTTGTAATGCAGGTTTTTCCTCTTAAACTGCATTCAATTTGTGTGATTCAGAGAGCTATTTCAGGATATCTGTACTTTCAACACAAGATACATGGTATAAATCGGTGCTGCAACATCATGTTCTCAAATCCTAATGCAGTTCTCATGGACAATGAGATTTCAACAACCATAAACTGGTGACCCTAGGATGGTTACAGGGGCTAGCATGAACAGTGAAAATAAACTAAAGCAAACACATATATCCCTAGCAGCTACAGGAAATGTTGTCTGCTAACCTGAGAACAAATAAAAATGTACAAGATATGAGACTAAAGTTTTCATTTAATGCACTTGTCATTCAAAGGGACAGCTATCAATCAGTCTATCGGTAAAATTTTTAAGACCATAATAATCTGACTAACAACTTGCCAGTTCTTGCTATTTCTTCTCTTCACTTGCATTAATAAGTATGTGCCTGCAGTTATACTGGTCCATGGAAACTAGAGATCAATACAGTGATACCTTTTACTAGACCAACACAGGTATCATAAATATGTATCTACACAAGTTTAGAAACAGAGCAACAAGTTTCATTCTACAAAGATTAGAACAGGACAAGCGATTGCTGTTTAATAACTTTCAAAGCAACTTACAAGTCTGGCCAAAATTGGTAACTTGTTAACCTGGGAGAACACTTAGGCCCTGTCAGACTAGAGCTTTGGTAGCGTTACTGGTGCCCTGTAACGTTACCCCTTACTCTAAACAGTTCGCGTCCAGACCTGTACCCGGTTTAAAAGCGTTCTTTAAACCGCTTTAAAACCACCAAAGAGCAGGTCTTTAGCTACGGTTGCTGAAGCGTTACCTGTTCTGTTGTCATTTTGAGGAGTAGTGCGGATGGGTGAGCAAGTGTGTTCTGTAGAAATGTGTCCTCAGTGATCCACAATGCACTGCTTTCCTTCCCAGAGCATACTGCGGTATTGTGGCTTGTCATGGTGCCTACAGGAAGTACCGTAGTGTAAACAGCTGAGCAGGAAAGTTTAAATACCCTCCTCTGTGCAGTTCAGTACAACTACACTGCATCATGAGTGATATGAGCGCAACTTGGCCTGAAGAGGCTACTAAACTCCTGCTTGATTTTTGGTCACAGGAGTGTGTACAAGAGGAGTTAAACAGTTTCAGGAGAAATACAGTAGTATACCAGAAGGTGGCTAAGTATTTATTTGAAAATGGAATTAGCGGTCAGCCAAACAGTGTCGAGATAAAATAAAGCAGCTAAAGGTCAGGTATCATAAGGTGAAGGACAGCAATCGCCAATCTGGCGGTCGTCGTGTTGTATGTCCATTTTGACCAGCTTGATCGTATTGGGCACAAAACCCATATCTGATCCACCGCACGTCCTTGAAAGTAGTGAACTTGAAACAGAGGTTGACCCTCCTGACCCTGAACTTGATGTAGATGACTACCCTGTCACTGAGCTTCCAGAATCAGGTGTGTTGCCATTTGCTCCATTATGTATGCCCCCAAAAAAAAACAGTATACCAACTCAGCATATGCTAACCTTATTTATTGCAGATGTTGATCAGGCAGCCCAGTCATCCGTCAGCTTAGACAGTGAGTTTGCTGGTGAGGGCACATCAAGCCCATGTGGAACATCTGGCAGCAGCACTGCATCCTCTGATGTGAATGCTGTCTGGCAACAGCGGACATCCAACAGTGAGCCACTATGCAACCTCAGAAAGAAGAAGAGGGTCAGTCGGATGCAGGAGCTTGCAGAAGTAGTCTTGAGCCCACTAGGAAAATGCTGATGGAGCAACATAAGGGTTGATGGCCATGGAAGGGAGAGGGTCAGGGAGAGAGGGAGATGGAAGAAGGGTACGTAGGCAGGAGGCAGAGCAGAATGCAGATTTTTCAGAAATATGTTAGCGCCACTGTCTGGGCATTATCATCCTCCTATTGTGGCAGCACAAAATACCAAGCGTGCACCTTCACAGGTTGAAACTACTGCAAGTCATGGCCATGAACCTGGAATAACAGGTGGTATTGCTCCGCTCCACAGTGTGGTGGCAGTGCAATGTCCTTTCCTTATGCAGCAAATGCACCAGTACCCACGTTTGGTCATCCCACCCCATTACTGTCAGCACAGGCACCACTGAGTACTGGTCCCATGCAGGTGGTCAGTACTGCATCAGTGAACAACATGAATGCTGCTGGTGTAGTGGCTTCATGTGTTGGACAAGCTGCCCATATATGTGATGCTATGACACAATCTACACACAGTGACATGGGACAACATCACAGCACTAACCATGATCATACTGGTACTTTTTTCCATGGTGGTTTCACACAGGCCTTAATGGGTGATGATGTTACTTGGACAACCTTGTAGGTATGGGTGTCAGTACATTGATAAGGTTCTGACAACATGTGTGACTGACTGCATGATGAGAGATACATCACCTTGTTGTTCTGGCAGTAATGACAAGTACTGCTCTTGAGCAATCAGTCAGAATACATGACTGTTAATGTTAGTTACTGCTGTGTGGTGTTGTCATTGGAGCACTGCAGTAATAATGATGCCACACATTTGTAGGTGTTATCTATGGTTTTAATATATATCGTGCAGTGCACGTTCAAACACAACCATGAGTTTCTTTTCAAAACTTTAACGTTTAAACTCCATTTTAACAGTTATGCTGTTGCACAGTACAGGTTATTAAAATGCTTAGTTACCAATCCCAGTGTTAAAAACACTACAGTTTTAGGGCATAGTTGTTGTGTTAAGGTTACATACATTAAAATGCATTTTAAAGACATGCAACAACAAACCCGTTTCAATATTAACTGCTGAAACAATAATTTTCAATTAACTTAGAAGTTTTAACTAACTATTGTATGTTTTATTACAAATGTGCTTCATTTTCTAATTCTATGGGAGTAGTTTATCATGACAGTTGCAATAAAGAAGCATGTTTACATCTACAGCTTGTTCTGCTTTAACTTCACAAATATATATCATGTACCACTTGTATGCTGAGCTGCTTAGTGGATCACAGAAACAACTGTCACACACATTAATGGTTGTTGACATATTCTGCTAGTGCATCCATGTATATTAGTGGCCTGGCGATTCATGGCTGCCACAGATAATTCACCTGGGGAGGACACTGTTGGTCAGCTGGTTGGGGAACTGGCAGCTCTCAGCTTCTGAGACCCAACTTGCCAGAAAGGCCTCTGACTTTTCCTCACAAAGGTTGTGCAATGCACAGCAGGCTCCTATCACATAGGGGACATTCTGAATGGCATATTCATTTCTTTTCAGTAGACATCTCCAACGGCCTTTCAGTCTGCCGAATGCACATTCCACTACCACTCGGGCCCTGCTCAGGCGGTGGTTAAAATTACAGGAAGGTCATTTCCAAAATCAGAATAGGGCTTCATAAGCCAAGGCAGAAGAAGATAGGCTGGGTCTCCCAATATCACAACTGGTACACTGACCCCGTTGATGTCTCGAGGCATAGAAGGAACAGCTAACCACTCTGTCCCAGCTTGTATAATTTACTATTCCTGAGGACCCGAGCATCGTGAACCTTGCCAGGCCATCCAACATTAATGTCCAGAAAGCGAAATTTGTGATCCACCAGAGCCTGCATCACTACAGAATAGTAGAGTTTCCTGTTGTAGAATTCACAGGCATTACCAGGAGGTGACAGAATTGGGAAGTGGGTCCCATCAATTGCCCCCACAATTGGGGAAACCCCTCAGTCTCAAACCCCTGTATGATGTCTGGCACATTATGTATTCGGATCACCTTGGGTAGTATGACACAGAAAATGGCCTTGCACACATCAATTGCTATCTCACCGACAGTAGATCTGCCAACCCGAACAGATGCCAGGGTTCGATATTCCATTGGTGGCAAGGCACCACAGGGTAATGGCAACACGTCGCTGCACTTCAACAGCCTTGCGCAGTACTGTGTCAGAACGCTTTATGTGTGGGCTCAATTCTGTGCACAAAGTTGTAAAAGTCAGTTTAGACATGCAGAAATTACTGAGCCACTGCTCATCAGTCCAAAAAGAAAGCACTATCTGCTCCCACCAGTCAGTGGACCTTGGATGTTTCCACACTACTCTGTCAACTGTAACAGTGTTCAGATGTTATTGAGAAAAGCAGATCGCTCACAGCAGCAATAGTATGCTGCTGCATCTAATCTAATCGATGTGCCCTGCAAGTGGTGTGCTACCCGTCGATGTTGTCTCTCTCTTATTAGTACCTGCGCTTCATGAACCAGCGATTCAGGCAAACAAAACAGCAGTGTGTTTAAACCAGGCGCCTCCATGTCAGTGGTCTGTTTACATGGAGATGCCGCAATCTGCTATGGGACCGTGCATCGTGAGCGTGTAGTGCAGCGCTGATTGCTGGGATATGGGTGGCCTCCAGAGCATTATAGCGCTTTTCAAAAGCGTTACAGGAAAATGGAGAAGGAACACCGATGTGGATGCAGAGTAACAGTTTAAAAACCGATTCAGCTGTGGAATGTGGGCGACAGAAAGCGGGTTGAATGGTAACGCTTTTAAAAACGTTTTAAAGCTCATTGCTAGTCTGGACGACCTTAAATTGCAATCTCTGTACTAGTTCAGATAAACAAAATGTCACCCCAAGTCCCCAGCCCCTATAAATGGGAAAAAAAAAAACAGACACCCATCCTCTGTCTGTCCACTCCCTACCCCAGTACATTTAATAGCTGGTGGGGAACTCTTGATTTTTAAATCCAGCCACTCCCTGTTGTGGCCTGTCTTGATGGTGTGATGTCTAAGTCATCTTCCTGGTTCCTTTGTACCTTCAAAATGACCTACTCCCAATACTAACCAAACCTACTACTACCTCTCACCATCACCACACATACCACCTGTCAGAGGTGCAACTATTATTTGGGGGAGGATTTGTTGCCTTCCCAGTTCAGCAAAGACCTAGTGCTGCCTGCTTAGATCACTGCAAGAGACACTTTTCTTAAGCGAATATTTCCTCTGAGACAGCGCTGCCTCAAAGGCAGATAACTTGATCCCGCCCTCTGCTGTGTCTCTTTGGTTAATACCTTATGAAGGACAGTAACTCAGGTTGCCGCCTGTTGCTGCACTGACTGGTTATACATGCTGCTGCCTCGGTGCAGACCACTTAATCCTGCCCTCTGCTGTGTCTCACTGGTTAATATCTTCTGAAGGCAGTAGAAGGTTGCTGAATGTTGCTGCTAATTGGTTATTCACCTGGTCTCTAAATGGACCTCCCATATGCTATTTCTTGCTCTCATTGGATGGTTCTAGCCTGCCCTGATTGGTTGACATACAGAAAGACCCTTTTTAAATGAAAGTTGTCTCTAAGGCAGATCTACCTCCATGACAGCCCTGCCTTTGAGGCAGTTATGGATAGGGCTGCCTCCCAGACAGGAGCTTTAACCACTATATCTAAAGACCTGCACTTCACTGCTGTGCCAGCTTGATGGTGTAGTGGAAAGGTCTACAGACTGATAAACAAGAGGTTGAGAATTTGAATCCACAAGGTCCCTCAGTTCTCTTTTGTCAGAACTGTACTTGAATGGTGATCCATGACAGCACAGTGTTAAAATAGTAAGTATATAAAAGGGACTTGGCTGTGCCTCAAAGGCAATATTCATTTAAAAAAATGTTGCAGATCTGCCTCCAATGCAAAAGCGTTATTGCTGCAATTATTCTTTCTCACAGCTACAGTAAGTCCCTTTCTTATATACTTACTATTCTAACACCATGCTGCCATGAATCACCACTCAAGTGAAATTCTGACAAAGAGAACTGAGGGACCTTGTGTGGTTTCAAACTCTCAACCTTTTGTTTATCAAGCTGTAGACCTATCCACTACACCACCAATGGCACACCAGTGAAGCTCAGGTCTTTAGCTATAGAGGTTAAAGCCCTGCCTGGGAGGCAGCCCTATCCATACCCGCCTCGGAGGCAGATCTGGCAAGGAGACGACTTTCATTTAAAAAGTGTCTTTAAGAAAGGCACTTTGGTATGTCAACCAATCAGTGGCAGGCTAGAACCACACAATCAGAGCAAGAAGAAACATGTGGGAGGGTCACTTAGAGACCATATAAATGACCAATCAGCAGCAACCTCAGTTACTTCCTTCAGAATGTATTAACCAATGAGACATAGTGGAGGCGGGGATTAAGAGTGGTTATACATAGCTGCCTGGAGGCAGACCACCTAATCTGACCTCCACTGTGTCTCACTGGTTAATACCTTCTGAAGTAAGTAACTCAGGTTGCTGCCTGTTGCTACTGATTGGTTATACATGCTGCTGCCTCAGAGGCAGACCAATCAGAGGCAACAGGCGGCAACCTGAGTTACTGCCCTTCATAAGGGTATTAACCAATGAGACACAACGGAGGGAAGAATTAAGTCATCTGCCTCTGAGGCAATATTCATTCAAGAAATGTGTTGCTTGCCTTAGATCACAGTGGCTGCAGTACAAGTTTCTGCCTGCTGGACTTTTGATCTTCTACTCTGATCTGGATAATTCTGTTGGTTCCTTTATCAACTAGGCCATAGGGAATCAAAGGCAGGCTAAATGTAGACAGACAGTGATTATGTCATCACTCAACCCCTCAGGCAGTGACAAAGAGGCAGATGGACTCAGCAGGCCAGGACCCTCCCCTCAAAAAAATTCTAAAAGTATGGGGATCAGGAGGATTTTCCCCTTATCCTTATAGCTGCTGAGTGCAGCCATAAGAAAAGGAAACTCCCAAGTGGGTGCAACTCCACCCTCTGAGAAGACCCACATGGGACATTTGTCTTCAGTGTCTTCATACTGGGCTTGTGGAATAAAAACTTACCTTTATGATTATTGAAGTAGCGTTCACGTTTTGGAGTGCCAGCCATTTGGGAGTTTCTCAACTCTGATCTGGATTTGGCAGTCTGGGATCTGCACTGGCACAGCTTTCCTGAAGCGCACTGTTTCACTAATTTAATAATCCCCACTCCAGGCACTTGTGTTAAAATCCTAATACTGACACTGTAGTACAGCATGAGGGGTGCTGCACTCCTGAGGTGCTGTCTTTCGAAGGAGGCGTTAAACCGAGGTCCCATCTGTCTGTTCTGGTGGTAGTTCAGGTGGATGTTAAAGATCCCATGGCACTTCTCGAAAAGAGTAGGAAATTTTATTATTAAGAAAAAAGGACTCCATTACAAAATAATAATTCTTACATGTTTCAAAAGCAAGACGGAAAGGACAAAATATACAGTATTAATGTAAACAGTCTAAAAATAAAAGTCTGAATAACATCAAACACAGATAAAGTATAACTTCCATCCATCAAGGAGGGTCTGTCCACTATTTTCACAATTAACCCCAAATTTTTAACATTTCCATGAGGAAACTTACATATTAACATACCAACATACTAAAATGCCAGCAGAATAGGCCTAACTGTCTTTTCGAGTCTGCTCGATTGGTCAGCCCACCCTGGGTGCTGACCTGCTGCCCCTCGCCTTCTCTGGCTTCTCCCTTCCCAGTTCGGATATTCTTGCTGCATTGGATTTTGCTTCCAGAACCCTTCCCTGTACCTGTCCAGCCTTCTTGAACCCCTCCACCATCTCTGCCTCCACCAGCCCCTAGGCAGTGCATTCCATGGCTCCACCACCCTCTCAGTGAAGTAGCACCTCCTCCTTTCTCCCCTGAATCCCCCCTCCAGCTTCCACCCATGCCCACTAGTGGCCCCTCCTCCTTCCTTGAAGCACCCTTACTGCTCCTCTCCTATTTACCCTCTTCATGTACTTGAAGACCTCTATCATAGCCCCCGGTCCCTTCTCTCTTCAATGTGTACATATTTAGCTCTTGAGCCTCTCCTCATAGGTCCTGTCCCCAAGCCCCAAATCAATTTGGTTGCCCTCCTCTGGACCCTCTCCAGGAGTTTAATGTCCCTCTTTAAGTGTGGCTTCCAAAACTGCACGCAGTACTCAAGGTGTGGCCTCACCATGCAGTTATACAGAGGAGCATCACTTCCCTCCCTCTGGAGGTGATCCTCCTAGCGATGCATCCCAGCATCCTGTTGGCCTTGGCTGCTGCCCTCCTACAAGTCTCCGAGGTTGTTCATTTTGACATCCACCAAAACCCCAGGTCCCTGTCTTATAATCATTATGCATAATGGACTGTAGTGACAACTGTATATTCTTGAGCATTTCAATATAATGTATTACCCTCTGTTGTGTGACCCACACACATCTTGATTGCCATATGTAATACCTAATAACAGAAAAACAAAGTTTCTGCATGGAATTTCCCACCCCCTATAAACTCCCGTACATTACAGTGGTGTAAGAGACTCCCTCCATAAGTGGTTTGTTCCATTTAGCAGCCAAAATGCCCAAACTTGCATGGCATAGGGACACTCCAAAAATAAGTGAGCTTGTGTTTCCAAAATTAGTGTACAGGAATCCCTGATACAGTATCCATCACTAAGCTGCTTATGTTTATTACTATTACGTACTGCCACCCGACCATAACAACCTAGCCAGACAGTATCCATATGGATTCTGGGAGGCGTTTACATGGAAAAAATTAATGACAGACTATACCTTGTTCTGGGGGCATTCAGGAATACCACTTGATCTTTAAATTCGATTTGCAGGATATGAGAATATACATAGATACATACATAGATACATAGACAGTGTCGGCAGATATAATCCTTTCCTGTCTATTGTTTGTAATTGGTGGACTGTGACCTTTAATTTTCTAAGATTTTGATTATTTCCACCCATACTTAGGAAACTAGGAATCCTATTCAACAAGCCAGGTTTAATATTATTCCAGCCTGGGAAACTAAAGAGAGCCAGGCCAAAACCTGAGGTGCCCACATCTTATTACCTGGTCTTAATGCATACCCAATGTTGTAATGAGCAAAGATACTACTGTAAAATTGACAGGATTAACCAGGTCTAAACCTCCTTCATAAATTTTCTTATATGTGCTCTCTTTTAATGGGATTTGATCTGTTCCCCATAATGCCTGAAAGAACATGCTTAATAGACGTGTGTAGGGAAGCGGAGGTGAAAAGACATAACATATATAAAAAGATGGGAACCAGTAATGATTTTATTAATAAAACCTTTTTCTTTTAGCTATTTGCTGTCCTTTCCAGGATGCCACTAGCCTATTAGCCCTTTGTAATCCTTTCCCCCAATTTTTGACAGCCAAGTCTTAAGGCCCAAAATCAATACCTAAAATGGAAACTGTGCCATCTATTATTGGAATTTTCACAAATGTATTGCCGTCTGGAAGGGGATCTTACCTAATGGAACCCTGTACTTTTGGCATAATTAATTCTAGACCCTAAGCTTGTCGAATAGGAGGAAAGAGTATTCAATACTGCTACAGCATCTGAATCTGAGGATAAGACACCACAAGATCATCTGCATAAACCAACATTTTTATAGGGATACCCTGTATTACTCTGTAAACCCTGAATGAGTTTGTTCTGCATTATAGCCCTAACTAATATGTCTATGGCAAAAACATATGAGGGGCTAAGAGAACACCCGTCTGCCCCACTTGCACAGATACAGCTTTACCTACCCATCCATTAATATTCAGAAAAACTACAGCATCAGTGTACAATGTATGATCTGAATCCATTTTACATAACTGTGTGGAATCCCATATGCTCTTAGTACCTTAAATAAAAATTTACGTAGACACACGATCAAATGCTTTCTCCTGATCTATACTTAATATATATCCTGAGGTCATTATGCTGTGCTTTTGAAATATCTCCTTAAGACTATCAAATTATCATACTGATACCTGTTAGGAAAAGCACATTTTTTGTGAACTAATCAATTTGTTTGCAATGTAGCTAATCTTTTAACAATATTTTGCAAATCTATTTTTAAATCTGTATTCAGTAGACTCAGGTCCTCCAATTTTTCATGTCCTCCTTTGCCCTTTTTATATAATAAAATTAATAATGCCTGGTTCATTTAGGCTGCCAAGGAAATATCTTGTAACATTACATTAAATACTAAAGACAGAGCTGGAGCCAAGTCTTCCATAAACATTTTATAAAACTGGACCCTAGCCCATCAGTGCCAGGAGCAGAATTCAGCTTTAGTGAAGCAATGGCAAGCTTACCTCTTCCACTGTAAAGGGACTAGACAGGTTTTCTGCCTCCTGCTTGTTTATTCTTGGTAAGTCTAATTGCTATAAGTTAATTGCCATGTTGTCAGTTTCAGGGTTTTCCTTGAATAAGGAGGTCACATATTTTCCCACCTGACCTAAAATCTCTGTGGGAGATGCTGTTAAATCCCCAGTGTCTATAAGCACCTCCGTAAGCATTCTGTGCCCCACCCTATCCCTATATTCTTTATAAGGGTTGTTCCAAATTGTAATTCCTGTTCCAAGGATTTGGCCCTATCATACTGTAAATGAAACATCATCTTCTGAATAACATTAATCCTGGAACTATAATCAGTTTTGGTGGTTTCTGTAAGAGAGATCAATTTTGTAATTGATTTCTCAGATTTAAATATTCAAACAGGCATTAATAGCAATAGTTCTAGATTTATGTTGAAACAAACACTTCCAAGACAGTTTTGTATCCTCCCACCATGAGGAAATATCCTCATATAATTCCACTACAGATAATCTAACCTGCCACTCTTTCCTCCAGGCACGTTTAATGCCTCATCCTTCAAGGTGTCATTATTCAACCTCCATAAATTCTTCTTACATCTAGGGAATGTTCCCCAACTGACTTCACTGTCACAGACCTATGGTCAGAAAATTCCTACATTCGCAACTTAATACCAAAATCTGTAAGGGAGAGGACAAAATATAAAATCAATTTGGGTGAATAGGGATCCCTAAAATATGTGCTGCCACCACTGGGGTACTTGGATCTATATGCATCAGTCAGATTTGCTGTGGTAATTATATTGTGGAAAGCCTGGGTATCATAAAACAACTTTCGGTTTTAACCCTCTATCTGCACCTGTCAGACCACAATTAAAATCCCAGCCCATATAACTAACCTTGCAGTGTGTAAGTAGGGTTGAACCTCTTTAAAGAGAGACTCCTTGTGCTTTAGTCTGTGGAGCATAAACTGTGATAAGTCTGAAATATTCTTTGTGAAAATTGATGTCAAAGTATTGCCCTACCAGGCTGTATATCAACTAGTATCGATAGCTGTAGAGCTGGGTTGGTGAACAAGTTCCAATGCTACTCAAAGGGCTTCCCTATGGACCAAAGGAGGCCCTGTTGGTCCAAATTCTGGCTGCTAACTGCAATTCAACATGGGTTTTAAAGTCTAGTGTCCTAGATGCACAATATCCCCATTACCCTCCTGTAACAACCTCAGAATGGTTAACAATTTCTTGTGGCTCTTAATACAGTACTATTAATGTCAATGGTTGTCACAGAGAAGGAACTCATGATGATTTTTAAGGAGGAAGGTGAAATTACTGATTTTCAAGGGGCTTTCAAAATTCTTCCACATTGCGAGCAGTGAGGAGTCAAATCGTCTCCACATCTGAAGTAATGTCAGTGGTGGTGGAGGCAACTGATGAGGAGTCCGACTCCTCACCCCAGATGAATCCCCTTCTGTTAAGGCTGCAAACTTGTTCCCTGCCTTCCAATTTTAAAACTTTTCTCCACCTTCATTGGGGTGGCATGCGATTTGGCCAGGAGGGTTTTGCCTGATCGGTTTCTTTTTAGCTGCAATTTTCTTAAACAGGTGCTGCTGACCTGGTGGGAGGAGGAGCATATCAGATGTACATTAAGTCTTCTGGGGCTGTTGCCATCGAGGTATTTCCTATGTTAGAATCGGATAAATCATCCAAGTTTGTGGATTTTCCACTTGTACCGGGGTCCTGATGTTGTTTCCATTATTGACTCTGTGCTCTCTACAACTGTGGGGGCTTCTGGGGTCCTTCTATCATTCTCCTCATCCTGTGCAGCCACTCTCTGTGTCTGTCTCTGATGGACCCTGTTGATGATGCTTCTCGAGATGGGCAGTCCCCGTTGTGGGATGCCCATGCACATTTACCATAAGCATGTCCGTTTTGTTTATAAATTACACTTAAATAAATTAAGGCAATTAGCAGACACATGACCATAATCTAGACAGTGGCTACAGCATGGGGTATCACAAGCTGTATCACGAGTCCTTGAACCACATTTAAAGCAGGCCTTTGGTTGGCCAATATAAAACAAAATACCTCTGTCTTTCCTAAAAAACTACTGGGGAGATGGACTGGCCCATTGTTGGTGGAATATAATTTTACTTTAAATTTTCCATCCCTCATTCCAAATTTGCTCGTCCAATATGGGAGCTGGTTTATCAAGGACCTCACATCTCTGGCGAAGCCAAAACAAATATCCTCAATATTCACTAGCTCGTTGTGAAACAGGATTGTTATTATTTTAACTGCAGGTTTCAGTAAGGGGACCGCCATAAAGGGGATCCAAACTGGGTTATTTTTACCAAGTGATACTGGGCCCAGAATCTGTGTAAACTTGAAACTGTCTTAAAACTTACATCATAATTGGAGTTTCCAATATGAATAAGTGCAAATATTTCTGATGACAAATACTTCATAGACCCTTTCAGTAAGTACCTTGTTAAATAGATCCTATCCAGAGGCTCCTCACCCACCTTTATAAATCAGTCTGACAGCAATTTTAAGAGGGACAGGTTCCCTTTATCCTGAAATAAATCAGCTAATTTAAACATAGGATTGAGCCATCTCTCTGTGTAGGATCTTGCAGAGAGGAATCAGAAGGCCCCATTCTAGTAGTAGCAGCTGCTGATGTACTTGCAGTCTCATTGTTTCCATTATTTTGTATGCTGGCACTCAAGCCCATTTCTACATTGGGGCCCATGTTATTCTCTGTAGCAACAGGACTGACATTAACCAAGTCCAAGTCAGTACCCACATAAGATGTCCCTTCTGTATTTTCTCCAGACGATCTTGGTGGACTCATACTTATGCATAGCTCTGCATGTCTCTGTCCTCTGGTCGGGAACCCATTGGTCACCCTCTGCTTGTATCCAGCCCGCACCTCTGAGCACGAGGGAGGGGGACTATTCACTCGAGCCTGGAACTGCCACAGGAGTACCAGACACATGTTTGGAGGGGCTAGGGATGTTCATCGATTTCACCAATTTGAAGACAGTGACCCTGCTCAGGTAATACCTCATTTGCAGCAACAGTGTTATTTGGGTTTAGTCTGATTTTCAGTGTTTTATGAGTTTCTGATGGACACTGCAGGCCTAGCCTCTTTTGCCCTTATTTGCTAGACCTGACTTCTCATTCCCCTTATTTCCTTCAGCTTTTGGCACACAACCTTCCGTTGTTCAAAACTGCCAGCGGTACATTTAGTTGACAGAATAAAGATTCCTTTGCAGCCTTTGATGCTGTTTCATCAGTCAACAGCTGATTCTCAGATGAGTCATTCTGCTCCATTGACAAGGTATCGGTCCATGAGCAGCAATTTTGACCTGCAGAGCTCCTCTTTGCATTTCTGACTTTCTTCTTCGAAAAATGGTTTCATTAGACAGTCTTTTTCACTGATATCTATTTCTTGCACAACAGATTCAGGGATAGGCAGTACCTTAACAGATTTCTCCATGGCTGCTCCAGTTTGAGAAGCCCATGTCTGTGTCAAAATTCCTCTCTGGAAGTTCTGTTATATCCATCTCGTTTTCTGACCCTTTTAGCCTTTAGCATGACAGGGATGGAGGAGGGGCTTGCTCCTCTGTCTCTCCCTAGCATCCACCTCTCCTACAGACACCACCAAAGTGGCCATCTTGGACAGGCGGCCAAGAGTTCCCCTACCAGACAGAGTAGGGGAATGTCTCCCGCGTCCTGGCCAAATTTCCCCATTCACTAAAAAAATACCGACAGCTTAAAATCTGGTTCAATTTCAGTTGGCTTCCATCTGCATCCCCTTACCCCGAGACAAGGCTGGAAATAGGCAAAAATTGCCTTGTCCTCCTTCACAGTCAACAAAACTAAATAAATAATAAGAAAAGGGAGCCTTCTGTACATTCATACTGATCCCAGGAACTCAAACCAATCTTTTCAGTCCATGCTCAATGTGAAACAAAAGTCGATGATGACATGTTAGTGGAGCTCTAATATTCTATGTTCCAATGGCGTACGGCATCATTTGTTCAATGAAAATCAATAAAAGTGGAACACCACAATCAGATCCAACATATTAAAGAATCCATAAAAAATGAAATAATTCACAAGCCTTGAATTGTAAGGCTACAGGAAGAGATAGTTCACATTTAAAAGGTAACCAGTAGCTGCTAGCACATACCATGGCCACCTGGGAGAGTAGGGCTTCCTCAGAATCACACAGTAGAGCTTGGTGGAGACCAGCCACATCACAGAGGTGAGGTGCTGTGCTCTTGTGAATGAAGGGTTTGAACAGCACACCCATACCAGTTGATTATAAAGCTAGGGGGAACAGGGCACGGTGCTGACCGTCCAACTGATAGCACTTTTAGCACCTCAGTGGAGGAGGGCTCATGTGGTCCCTTGCACAGAGTGGCAGTAGGGAGGATGCTAGCAACTACAGGCCAGTCAGTCTCTCATCTATGGTGGGGAAGTTAGTGGGGACACTACTGAAGGAGAGGCTCATGAAGTACCTGGAGGCAAAAGTGCTGCTGGATCACCAGCAGCATGCTTTCACGGAGGGGAGATCATGTCAGACTAATCTAATAGATTTCTCTGACTGGGTTACCAGGGAGGTGGATCAAGGGAATGCAGTGGACATGGCCTATCTGGTCTTCAGTAAGGCTTTCAACACTGTGATATACAGTAGGCAACTTAAGAAACTAAGTAGCCTGTGAGTGAGGGAGAAAGTGACAAGCTGGGTATCACACCTAATGGACAGGAGGCAAAGGGTGCTGGTAAATGGTAGCCACTCAGGCGAAAAGATAGTGACTAGTGGGGTGCCATAGGGTTTAGTGCTGAAACCAGTCCTCTTCAATGTTTTCAAAAGCAACACTGTGGAGGAGCTTGAGGGGAAGGTGTGTCTCTTTATGGACGAAACAAAAATTTACTAGAGGGCTGTCACTCAGAAGAGGTGGAGAAAATGCAAATGGATCTGAGGAAACCAGAGGAATGGTCCTGGGCTGGCAGCTGGGTTTCAATACCGAAAAGTGCAAAAGGGCTGCGAACCCAGGGGCTGTACATAAGATGTGGGAAAGGAGCTTATGATCACCAAGCAAGAAAGAGGTCTAGGGTCATCATATCTGATGACCTCAAGGTGGCTGGACAGTGCAGTGGGAAAGGTGAGAAACAGGGGTCGAAGTTAGCAACGACCCACTAGCCAAATGCTGATAGATTTTGTGTTGGGCTAATAAAGAATTTCCTTTAACTAGCCCTGCAGGCTTGTACTGGAGAAGGCAACATTTCAATAAGTACATCAGCTGGGCTAGTGGAAAGTCCGTGGGGCTAGTGGATTCCCATCACTAGCTCTGCTGGCTAGTGGCTGTAAAATTAATTTTGACCCTGGAGAAAGCAGTGGGAAAGGCTAGTAGGATACTGGGATACACTGAGAGAGATTTCTAACAGAAGGAGGGAAGTGGTGAGGCCCCACTGAGGTACTGTGTCCAGTTCTGAGGCTGCTGCTCGCAAGGACACTGAAAGGGTGGGGATGGTACAGAGGAGGGCAACTAAAATGGTGAGGGGTTGCACAAGAAGCCATACAAGGAAACGCTGAAGGAACTCAATACATATCCCCTAGAAGAGAGGACAGTGAAGGGGACATAACTGAAACCTTCAAGTACATCATAGGAGTAAACAAGATGCAAGTGGAGGATCTTTTCAGGAAAGGAAAGAGCTAGAATAAAGGGGCATGCAATGAAGCTAAAGGGAGAAGTTTAGGAGAGATGTGTGGAAATACTTCTTCATGAAAAGGGTGGCAGATGACTAGAATAGCCTGCCAGAGGAGGTAACAGAAGTAACATCTGTGGGGAGCTTCAAGCATGCACAGGATAGGCATAGAGGCATATTAGGTAGAGGAACAGGGGAGGGAGTGACAACTATGACCAACTAAGGTCAATGGTGAGGAATAGGCAGGGACAAGGGGCAGATTGGATGGGTTTAAAGGTCCTTTTATGTTGGCAAAATCTATGTTTCTATGTAACATTAGCATCTGCCTGTGAAGGTGGCTATTCACTTGCCCGCCTCCTAGCCACAGACAGTGTACTGCCACAGTGCCACCCATCATCGAGGGAGGGACATGCAGTGCTGGAGTACTGTGTGCAGGACTGGAGCCCCTACTACAAGAAGAACATCAACCAGCTGGAGGCAGCAGAAAGAGTGTCACAAATATGATTCTGGCTCAACAGGGACTCTGTATGTGCAAGGCTGGAGAGCTTTAACATGTACTCGCTTGTGAAAATAAGGAAGCAAGAGTACATGATAAAGACTTTCAAGTACCTCAAAGATATACACAAGGTCAATCTTAGTGACCTTTTTAGATTCAGCAAAAACAAGAACATGAAAAGTTATAACTGCAAACTGTCAAGTGGCAGGTTCCAGAAAAGAGCCACTAAGCACTTTTCATGGATAAAGTGGTGGCAGGGTAGAATGGGCTCACGGAGGAGATTGTAAACCAGAATACAGTTGGTGGATTTAAGGGAGGGGTTTAAGTCAAGGGAGGTAACAGTGTGGGGGGTGGAGCTCCATGTAACACCATATGCATGAGCTTCCATTCAACAGACTCCAGAAGACCATAATAGCCACCTTCTGCTGGCAATTCTGTATATTCGTCAGATAATGGAGCTAAAAGAAGCTGGCCAGCAAGTTTATATATTTTTCATTATTCTGAGCCCTCCCTCCCCAGTAATTGGAGCCACAATGGCTGCAACCTTCCTCAGGCTGGTAGAGCGAATGAGTGTCCACCTTCACCGCAGATACCAGTGATGCTCTTAGGTTACCCATGGGGGTAGGGGGCACAAGTGCCAGGTAACCCACATCGTCCTTCTCTGGGATCTCAGCACCTCCACTCCAATATGCTCCCGTATCCAGCCAGCCACCAGCAATGATTTCTGATTAAGATTTCTTGCAAATTGTACCTTAAAATTAGCAGTGATTGCAAACAACATTTTATAACATTAAACCCAGGTGTTTCCTGTCAGTGTAATAGGGCAACGCTCTGTAGAATCAAGAAGTGACTGAGGCGCTATGAGCAGTAGCACATGCCAGCTCACATTTGCAACAAGTCTTATGTTAAATGTTTTTATAACCACCATTACACACATTAACATTGCAATGAAATGCCCTGCACTGCTGTATCAGTGGCAACAGTAGCACAGCATGCACGCCACTGCTCCTTCCCAGCTCCTACTGCAGCATGTTGCTGTCTGGGCCAGCATGCTGCTGTCTGGGCTCCCCAGTTGTTTCCCAGTTCTATGGAGCTTTATTCAGATTCTAGTTAACTGAGGGAAAACATACTGAAAGTGATAAAAGCATGGCAACTTAGAGATGTGAGCTCACTAATGTGATGTTTCTCTCCCAGAAATCAACATAATCTTAAATAAAGCATCTTAAAGACAAACTGTGGTTAACCGGTAAGGTTATGCTTTTGTAGAATTTCCACATTCTGATTCAATTTCTGTTACTGCTGCATCTCTACTACCCTTTCAGTAAATTCTATGAGGGGTTCTGATCTGCACACTGGTGGTAAATACTATCTTAAATCTGCACAATGTAGTTTATGGACTTGATAAGCTCTTACACTGTTGTCGCAATACACACTTTATTCTACCACAGAACTACCGTATGTGGTTAAAAAGGACATAAAATGCACCACACTGTTCTGAAACAGT
The DNA here is from genome assembly GCA_016271365.2 of Neoceratodus forsteri. Classification (NCBI taxonomy): domain Eukaryota; kingdom Metazoa; phylum Chordata; order Ceratodontiformes; family Ceratodontidae; genus Neoceratodus; species Neoceratodus forsteri. The sequence goes on from CM057456.1 coordinate 1,207,573,709, forward strand.
AATTACCTCAATGTGTATGAAAGCAATAATCCAGATCTTACTGCATGCTCCAGATGGGTTGTGAAGCATGAAGTGCAGCCACATGCTTTCTTCCACCTGGGAAGTGCAGTAAGTAAGCAGTAAGACAGGATGGGGTGTGCATTATACAGGTCTAACACACAGCATTCAGCTCCTGGCAGTGCATTAGAACTAATGCACACCACTGGAGTGTCTAATTCCACTTATAAAATGGGACTCTATTTTATCTGCATGTAAAAATAAGGGTTACTCACCTGTAACTGTAGTTCTAAGAATGGTATATGGTGCACATCCACACTTAGGCAGCTCTTCTTTCCCCTTAAATCTCGCCAGAAGATCTTCAACAAGCTACTCCCACTCACCCAGGTGGTATCCTCCTTGGCACTACCCCATGATGTCAAATCTTGCACACTGGAAGCAATTATCTGTGTGCCCTTGCCAGGGAGGCTGGGTGGTTCATGGATGTGCACCATATACCACTCCTAGAACTACGGTCACGGGTGAGTGACCCTCATTTCTAGGGATGTGGATATGTTGTACTATCCACACTTTGGCAGACTCTAGCAGTTCTCCGGGAGGAGGGGTCAAGGTGCACACCACTGCTTAGGAAAAGGGATTGGAGAACTGAGGCCCTCAAACCAGCACCCAGGCGTGACTCAAGGTCCATGTGGTAATGGGAAATGCAGGTATGTGCTGACTTCCAGGTAGCAGCCCTGCAGATTTCCTGGATAGGGATGTCCTGGAAGCAGCCACCAAGACAGAGGTATGTCTGGTGGAATGAGCCCTTAGCCCAATGGGAGACTCCTACCAGCCAACCTATAGCGGATGTTGATGGAGGAGAAAATCCACCTGCCCATCGTCCACTTAGCTGCCGGTCTCCCAGGTGTGGCTTCAGCATAGGTGACAAAAACTGGCTAACCGCCCCCAAACTCAAGTCGTGCACTCAGTGCAACGCAAGTGCTTGCCACAAGTCCAACGATGGAGCCTGTGCTCGCCTCCAAGGTTGGGTTGGTGAAGTACACTGGGACATTAATCATCTGGTTAAGGTGAAACTCTGAAACAAACTAAAATGGGTGCTCAAGCTTTTTCTATCCAAGCACTAAAATACTGGAATGATCTTCCAATTGAATTGAGAACTATGAGTAGTCATAATTTATTCAAAAAGAAATTGAAGCATCATTTATTGAGTAACTTGCAATGTCACTGCTATTTTAAATAATTTGTATTATATTGTTTGTCTTATATGTCACGTATTTGTATTCCTGTATTATGAATGTAAAAGTTATCTTTTGTATAACATCTTGTGACTATATTATAGTCTCAGGTAGCATATGAAAAAGGGCCTTGGCTCATATGTTTACCCGGTTAACAAAAAGAAAGAAATAAAATAATAAAAAAAAAACCTTCGGGAGGAATTTCGGGTTGGGGCAGAGGATAGTTTTGTCCCTGTGGAAAATCAAATCTGGAGGCTTCACTGAGCGTGCTCTGAGTTCACAGATCCTTCTGGCAGCAGTGATAGCCACCAGGAAGGCAGTTTTCCATGACAGGTGGAAGATGTGATACCTGTGCCTCAGTTTGAATAGCTTGCCCATGAGCACTGCCAATACCAGCAACAAGTCCCAAGGTGGTGGTGGTGGCTCTCGCACGGTGGGGACAAGTGGCTAAGGCTCTTAAAGAAGCACCCAACCACCTTTTCTAGCATCCCCTTTGGCATACCAGACCATACCCAATTAGCTGAGATAGCTACCAGGTGCACCTTGAGGGTCATCTACTTCAGGTCTCACTGAGACAGGGACAACAAATAGTACAGAATGTTAGATACAGGGCAAGATAGGGGTCTAACTCCTTGCTCTGGCACCAGATGGAAAATCTCTTCCATCTGAAGGCATAGCACTGGCAGGTCAAATCCTCTGAGAAGCCTCAAGCACATGGAGGACTTCATCAGAGGGACCCAAACCTGGAACCCAGATGTTCAGGAACCAGGCTGTCAGGTACAGAAACTGAAGGTCCAGGTGGAGGACCTCCCCTGGGAGCAAGAGGGCAGATCCAGGCAGAGAGCAAGCACCACGGAGGCCTGTTGCCGAGGAGACCGGGGTACCATAACTGGCGTGGTCAGTCCAGAGCCACAAGGATCATCTGCACCTTGTCCTTCCACACCGTGATCAACATCTTGTAAATCACGGAAAGGGATGGAAGGCGTACATGAGTCCTGGGGTCCAGGGTCTTACTGAGGCATCCTTGTCAGTGTCCCGCACTGAGAGGGGCAGGCACAAAACAACCCCAGCACTGCATTCTCCGGGAAGCAAACAGGTCAACCTGGGGGTGCCAGACTGGGAGAACAGGCGATAGACTACCTCCTGGTGATGAGACAACTCGTGAGATGCCTTGCCCACTGGACTGAGGGTGCACACCAGCTGGTGGTAGGCACTGGCCACATGGACCACAAGGAAATCGGCATCCAGATGGCATACAAGGGACCAGATATGGAGAGCTCCCATCAAACAGGAAGGAAAGCATCCCGCCCTGTTTGTTGAGCTAACATACTGTTACGGTGTTGTCCATCTGGACATGCATGACCTGACCCGCACAACTGGAGTGAAGGCCATCAGAGCAAGATACATGGCATGGAGCTCCAGCGGGTTGATGTGACATCAGGACTCCTTGGGATCCAGAGCCCCGAGCTCTGTGGTCCCTAGGTGGGCTCCCCATCCCAACAGAGACGCATCAGTCATGAGAGTGATTGTTGGCTCTGGGCAGATGAATGGACTTCTTCTTGCAGATGTTCCAGGATGAGCCACCACTGGATGGCATCCAACATCGGCTGTGTCACGGGACTTTCTGGTCAAGTGACAGAGGTGTAGAGACCACTGGTGGTCCAGCTCCTACTACAGAGGGCAAATCTGCCAGCAGGCCCACTGAACCACACTGATGCAGGACGCCATGTACCCCAGAAGCTGCAGTAAGTCCCGGGCAAGGCGAATTGCCCAACCTGAAATGATCGGACAAAGGAGGCAAGATCCACCGCTGTCTGCTAAGAGTCAAGCTTTGGCCTGAAAGGAATCGAGCTCTGCCCCGATGAAGTAAATCCCTGCAAGGGGCAGAGTTCCAACTTGGCCAGGTTGACAAGAAGGCCCAAGGCAGAGAAAGTCTGGAGGGTCAGATCTCTGGACAACTCCACCTCCTCCTGGTAAGAACCAGCGATCAGTCAGTTGTCCGGGTAAGGGTACACCAGGACCCCTCTGCACCACAGGAACGCTGCCACCACTGCTATGCTCTTGGTGAAGACCCTAGGGGCCAAGGAGAGACTGAACGGCATGGTACATAATTTGTGTAAAACACCTTCTGAACGGAACCGAAGGAACCGCCAGTGGGACGAACAGATCGAGATGTGGAAGAAGACATACCAAGGTCTGGAGATCAGAACCACATGCCCTGCTCTAGGGATGGTATTATTTGGTTAAAAGTGACAATCCAGAACTTGCACTTCCTCAGTGCAGGTTGAGATCGTGAAGGTCCAGTATGGTATACCAACCCCGTCCATTTTGAACCAGGAAATATGTGGGAGCCAAACCCTAGACCAGCCATGGAGTCTGGAATATAGGCCATGGTGCTTTTCTGAAGGAGCCAAGCGATGTCCTCCTGAAGAGAGAACAATATGTCCAGGGGCACTACGCTTCCTGAGGGGCATGGGCTCAGCAGGGCAGGCCAGCTTTGAAGTCCAGAGGCAGACCATGACCCACCACTTTATGCACTCATCTGTTCAATGAGATGATAGACCAGGTGTGCACAAAATGGCAGAGCCGATCCCATACAGGAGGCCACAGTTGGGACAGGACAGGCAGGGAGTGACACACCCCAGCCCGACACTGTCTGAGCTTGGCGTGGGGCTCCTAGTGCTAGCTGCCAGAGTAGCCCAGGCTACCTGGCCTCTGGACTCTTGGAGCCAGACACAGCAGACTTAGTTTTGGGCTGCCAGGCCTGGGGCTGTGGCAGTCTGGATGGAGGTGCTGGGTAGGGCTGAAACTAAGGACTTCTTCCTTTGCTTCTGGCCCTTAGGGTCCTTCTGCGAGGACGTAACAGAGTCCACAGTGGTACTGAACTCTTAATCTGGGTGAGGTGACCGTCACACCCAGGCCAAACAAGTCTGTGCCCAAGAATGGGACATCCTCCAACTTGTATTGGGTATCCGCTATAAAGGTCGAGACCCTCAACCACACCTGGCGCAGCATGGTGACCACAGCAGCCACGGACCTGGCACAGGAGTCGCCAATGTCCAAGGCCATCTGGAGCTGTTGTTTGGCCACTGATTGTCCCTGTTCCCAGACCATCCTGATCACCAACTGCAAGTCATTGAAAGGCGAAATGAACTGGTACAATACTCCCATTAGTGCAAGGAAGAAGCTGGCCATCATGACAGCCAAACTAGGCTGCCAAGGCCCAGGAAGAGGTGGCATAGACTTCTTAGCCGCAGATTCAGTTTACATGGGATTCTTTTGTAAGACGGGTTAATCTACATCCCTGACGATGCCTGTCCGCAAGCACCGACTCCACCACCAGACCTTCAGCTGAAGGATGATCAGTGAACCCAGGCAGAGACCCAGTAAGTACTGCATACTTGTGGACCATATGGACAAAGGCACCGGGCAGGAGGCTGAATGCTGCTACAGCTCAAGAGCACAGCCAAGAATGGCTTCTGCCACCAGGAAGACAACCTCTGGGAGTCATCCTGCCCAAGATCTCAGTCAAGGGTACTTGGCCCACTTCTGGACCTCCTACAATGGGATCCCCATTGACTTGGAGATCAAACAAAGCAGAGCCCTGAAGGATGCCAGTCCATGTTCCATGGTAAGCTCCATGAAAGACTCCTTTTGGAAGGCTAGAGTCCTCGGGAGTGCATGGAGGAGTCTTCGAATCCAAGGACCTCAAACACCACTTTAACCCAGGCCCCCTTAGCTTGTCCGAGTAGGTGATTTTCACCAACAGCCTTCCCAGGAGTCTGGAAGCAGGGCAGGCAGCCATGGATGAGGCCCAGTGCAAGGGCTGGGGCTCCACTTGAATGGGTGAAGCTGGCATCAGCTTGCCTGGTGACATCGGAGCAAACCATGGCAAGGGCGACTAGGGATGCACGGAGGCTGAGGTGGGGCACTGGCCTCGGTCGAGGATCCACTGTTGCCAGAGGAGCTCCTCATAACAGCACTGCAGCTTATGGCAGAGCCTGTACTCATCCAAAGACAAGGAAGAAGAAGGAGCACTGACGATGCTTCTTGATAGATGGCAAAGAGCAAGAATGCCAAGATTCCCTGGATCTTAACCACCTGCCTGATCAAGACTTCGACTGATGACGGTCAGGTCATCAGGAGGAGTCACGGGGAAGTCTCTGTGAGGACAACCAGAGCCGAGCCTGAGGGACCCCCTTCCCGAGAGGAATTGATCTCCTGAGGAGAGACAACTGACTTGGCAGATCTATCCGACCCCTCCAGAGAGAGGGCCATGAGGATCGAAGTCCTCAAAAGTGAGTCGTTCCTACCGTCATCTGACAAAGGTTGACCGGTCAAGGAATATCTCAACAGGTTGGTTGATCCACGCTCCGACTGGCAGGCTCGGACGGGATACTGAGGAGCCAGCAACCTAGACCAGGACCACAGAAGCAAGAGCCAAAGCCGATGGCTCAAAACCATAGAGCCCGATACAGAGTCATAGGAACAGGAAGCGAGCTTGCTCCCAATTCCACGACTAGCAATAGAACCTCTTAGGCTTGGAAGACCATGAAGACTTGGACTCTCAGGAGGGCCCTCCCAAAGGGTAAGAAGTGAATGACATAAATCCCAGAATGCTGCGGTGAACAAAGCACTCAAGCCCACAAGTAGCTACGGAGACCAGAGCCACGCCTGCTGCAGCCTAGCCTATAGCCTCTTTGAATAAGGCAAGCTGCACTGCCAAACTCACTGCCACAGAAACCGCCTTACGGACATCCTTGGATCATATGGGAGGGACCTGTTCATCTGGGCACCCTAATAGGATCGGCATAATGGTCTTCAACGTGGAGGGCTGAAGGGACCGAGTACACTGCAACATGCAGATCGCAAGGGGCATTAAGGCAATAAATGCACGAGGAGTGAGGATCGTGACACTTGTGGGAACAACTAGCACACCGCTTGAACCCCGGACTCATTTTCTGGCTGTAGCTGTCCATCTGGGGAGAAAATAGTTTTGGAGTTTTAGGTCAACGAGAAGCCAAAGACCACGCTTTTTTTCTTTTGAAACTGCTTACAGTGCTCATTTTTATTTGGGAATATCTTTGCACAACTCTGTATCGTGACCCACAAGAGATATGACCTTTTTTCACAAACAGGACTAAAATAACAAACTTGTTCATGAATGAGTTTCCGGCTGCACACCATTCTAGCTCGTGGACACGAAGCTCCACACCATTCTAGCTCGTGGACACGAGAGTTGACATTTCCATCAGGACGAGCAAAATATTATTATTTTTTAATTACATGTATATTGCACTTCTGAGCACAACTACTGCCATGTATGCATTTTATATTGATAAAGCTTGCTCCAGACAGCTTCATTACATGCCATTTCAAACTGTTAAAGGCTAACACTGTCCTTTAAGCACTCTTTGCATAATTATATGCGCTTCAGCCCAGGAAAAAAAAAAAAAAAACTTACTATGGGAGAGGTGAGAGCCACGTGGAGAAAGTTCACTTCCTCAGTTCCACATACAGGAAACACTGATGACTTGGAGGGATCAAATGAGTGCATTTTCTGAGGAGTTTAGGTGGAATTAAGTTGGACCTGTAAGGTCACTTGCTTAAAATGTGACGCAGCAGCTGTCCATATTCCTTGAGTGATTTCCATATCTACAGTAAATTACTCCATTGGTTTATTATTGTCATCAAGGGTGTAGGACATGGCACTAGTACCAGGCATTTAATTGCAAGTACTTGCATTTATATAGGATGATCAGTTCTGTACTTTTTCTTGCAACAAAAAAAAAACTGGAGTGCTTTCAAAATGAATTTTCTATGTGGCATACCGTTTTTGTTCATCCAGCTTTTAGCACTTGTTTTTAGCTAGACAAATGCACAGCTTAACCAATCAAGAGACAGCATCTTCCTTCCCATTTTATACCTATTTTACCACACAGAGTGGGTTATTGTGCTTATGAAATGGCTTGTTTAGGTAGAAAAGTGTCCATATGAGACACTTTAAATTTGACTGAGAGCCAGATATGCAGTAAGACAAATATTCCTGCATGGTCACATGATTTGATTCAGCCAACCAAGTACTTTTCTCACTGCCAATTTATAAATCAGAACCAGCCAGTGAGTTTACTATAAGCCAGTAAAGATGGAACAATAAGAGCGTTTAAGCAGTATTTAAAACAGCTTTTACGGTAAAAACGAAATAAAATGACAAATTCAATGCAGTTCTCCTTTAACACCTTTGTTATACAGAACATTTTTTAATAATCCTATTACATGCTAATACCAAGTTTAATGCTGCCTTATACATTTCAACATATTCATGTCCCTGTGGTCATTTCAATGTATGTTTCTGTATCCGCATTTTACACATCAAGTGAACAAAGGGAAGAGAAGTCTGACTTAGTCACACTTCTAAAGTGTTCCTTAAGGGTGGTCATTGGAAGGATGTTAATTCTCTAATGATCAAAAGCACTAATTTCATTTTCAGTTGAAAGTTGGTTTATGTTTCTGGCTTACTTAAAACTTGGATTAGCTAAATTTGTTTTCTTTGAAAATATCTATTGTTGCAGCAAAAACTCAGACTTCCTTTTAAGCAAGATCATATGATTACGTTTATATTTTACTTTCCGCAGGAATTAACACACCCTCTGTTTGCATCCTGTTATTCACACAGTATTTCCCTTCACTTCATTATGCTGCACTTGCACAACGTTAAGGGTCTAATTCAGTTCGCACACTACAACAACCGACTCAATTATTTCAAACAGAAAAATGAATGTGGAAGTTATTCTGTGGATATGACCAAAACTACTGAAGATTACGTAACTATAATCATAGTAGACGGAAACTTAGCCAAATTGATCCTTGGAAAACAGGAGTGGCTAAATCGTTTGATACCTTTTATGGGACCAACATTTGTCTTGTACAAAGATAGTATAATACACAAGCTTTTGTGACCACACAAGTCCCTTCACCAAGTGCAATCAAATGAATGTAGCCCTGAAAGCTTATGTGCTATCAATCATACAAATGTTTTAAAAGCAGGAATTATAAGTCAGCCCAGTGGCATACAGGGCTGTGGCACTGGTCGCCTTACCATCTACCACACCGGCAATCCAGATTTGGGAATGGACCGAGGTCATTCAGAGGCCGAAGAAAGTAGATTGAGCATCCACAGATGGCTCTTCTCCTTGAGAAGGGTTGACTGTGAATACTGCTGCTTGGCTGCCACCTACTGGAGGCATGGTGGCACAGCAGCAGTCGCCTCATTCTGCACGGCCAGGCATGGTCATTGAGATGTGCAGCATATTCATGCTGTATGTGCATGCTAAGGCACAGGTGCTGGCCATGGACCTAGGGAAAATGGGAGGAAAAACTCCTCTGGTGGAAGCATGACAAAGTGACCCCACACCACCTACTGGGAACCCACTCACCCAATGAGGTTATAAACAACTGGGTAAGTCCCAGGATGGCAGGTGACGGGGCTGGGGACTTCTGAAGAACGGCCCACCAGGGAGGGGCAGAGGATAAACATCAAGATAACTAACGAAAAAAAAAAAAGTACTCAGCCACCAGATGACATTTAAGGATAAGTGGGTCAGCTTACCATATTGCTTATCCAGACTCATGTTGTGTGCTCAGGCTGTCACACAGGCAGCTGAGGCACTGTTGCTGCCTTAGGAGTGTGGATTATTTCTGCCATTACACAAAAGCACCCTGGTGGCCCAGAGGAGTCAGTTGTGTTGGTAGCAAAATCCTGCTCCAGAAAGGAGGGTAAAATCCTGTTGCTGGCTTGACCCAGGATGCTGAGATATGATGTGGTGTCAACATATATTCAGTATCGTGCTAGCGAATGTCAGAGTGTGGTGGCTAGGCTTGCTCCCAGCCCACTTCTAACTTCAATCTCAAAGCACTCTAAACTGGAGTGTGGTAGAAAATAATAGGATAAAAACTTGTGAAAAGAACTGCAGCACCCTGTAGCAAGACCAGCATGTTCTACCTCACAGTTGCACTTCTGGGTCTCCTGCAACCACTCTATCCCAAGTGCTAGTCAGAAACACGTGAGACAGCTCTATTCTCAGGTAGCACCACAAGAAGGGTTAGGTCCACGACAATCTATTAGAGGGCCAGCACTGGTATCTGGGGCCAGTGGAAACCACTGCAGTTGGTGGACAGCCTGACCAATGAGAAGGAATGAAAATCCTAAAGTGGAAAAAAAAAAGAATGACAACTACAAGATATTATAGATCTCCTCTGCGGGCATAAGTTGCTGAATCATCTGTGCCAGGTGTTAGACACACTATCTTCTGAGGCCATCATCATGGGTGACTTCAGCTTGGACTGGTTTTCTGCCTCCTCCAAGCCTCTAAGATATCTCTACATTTGTTTGGGCTTACTCAACTTATTACTTATTTATTTTTATTTATATGAATTTTGGTAACCGGGTAAGCCAATTAAGACCATACAGTCCCTTTTTCAGGGAGGGTACATAGGACAAAATAGTTCATAACATTCATAGAGCTATACAAATTCATAAAGACAATGAAATACACCATAAAACTGACTACACAGAGCTAACCAAGGTTGCAGTTATCATACAGACAAAAACTGAAACAAGACAGTGCAATGCAACAGTGCTGAGGGTACAAATATAAGATATTATCACAAGCAATGATCCGACACAGCATTTCAATTTACCAAGTATCGTAGAGGTTAATAGGGATGAATTTTACAGTTGATGAGGGGGTCAGGGTACAAGCCAAGGCCTGCAAGTTAGGAGAGGCAGGTACAGGTCCCTGAGGCAACAAGATGGTTATACAGGGCAAGTTTGAAACGAGGAGGGTAGAGCAGGAGAGAATGTATGTGGGAGGGAGTTCCAGGCCAATGGGGCAGTATAAGCAAGGATCTTCTACCAGCTGTTAGCTGGGTCTTAGGCAAATCAAGAAGTGGAAGAGCATTAAAGCGGAGGGCCGCATGGGCTGCTGTACAATGATATCAGATAGGCTAGGTGGAGTGTGGAGATGTGAGCTTGAAAGAAAGACAAAGCGAGGTGAACTGGAGTTTGTGTTGAGCTGCAGCCAGTCCAGTGAAGCTAGTGCGATGCAATGGTGTTGGCATGGGACAGCTCCAACAGCAAACGCCCAATCTTGTGGTAAAGTTGTTGTAGTCTGTTGGTTAGAGGTGCCTTGAGTGATAAGAATAAAGGCGCCCATAAAACAATCGGAGGTAGTAGTGAGGTAGAAGCAATTCTGACATAGTAAAGGACAGAGACAGTAAAGCAGACCAAGCTTCTGGTGTATGGTCTTGGCAGTTCTGTGGATATGGGCCTCGAATGAGAGGTTAGGATCAAGCAGGATGCCCAAGTACTTAAAGGAGTTAACTGTTTCAAGGGATTCCCTATTAACTGAGCGGGTGGAGAGAAGCAGATTATGAGCAGCATTACAGGAGGGACGAAGGAAAAGCATTGCTTTGGGGTTTTTGTGTTAAGAAGTAGTTTATTTTCAAGGAACCAAGCTTCTAGTTGGCTGAAGGAGAACTCCAGGTGCTAACTGAGCCAATGAGAATCAGCAGAGGCATGGTAAAGGATGGCGCCATCAGCATACAGCTGAACAGATACTCCACCACAGAAACTTGGCAACTCGATAAATAACAAGAGCAGCGGGGCCCAGAATAGACCCTTGAGGGAAGCCATGGGCAATTTGTCTGAATGAGGATTGATTATTGCCCCAATTGACACTTTGGGAGTGATCTGATAAGTAGTGACCCGTCCAATCTTAAAAACATGGCACACAGCACCTTAAGTTGACCTAATCTTGGTGAATAATCCGCACCTCTTTACCCACTCCAGTGTCTTCTTCAATGATCTTAGCGATTATTGTGCCATAGCCTATGTGAGGTCTGCCTCTAAATTAGCCTCTACCTCTGAGTACGTCTTCAAGAGAAGTTGACGAAATTTCAATCCAAACGCCTCCCTTACTGATCTCCAATTTTCTAAATGGCAGGACTTCTACCTGGCTGCTACAGTGGATGAGGCTTGTGAGGTACTGCAAAACATTCTCCTTAACACTATAAACAAACATGCGATAAGTTAAAATTTGCACAAAGAAATGTTCTTGTCCCTGGTTCACCAAGTCTAAAGGTGGCATTGCTCCATAGGGACATCCTTTGGAAAAAGGCACACAAAACTAAGCAACCAGCCAACTGGGCAGCATTTAGAGCTGCTAGAAATCAGTGTACTAAACCAATTAGAGATGAAAAGGCAAGATATTTCCATTCTGAACCTGACTCTTCTAATTGGCCAGCAAAATTCTGGAAGATTTTAAAGGACTAGAAGGTGTCAGCCCTGCTAGTTTGCTCCTTCTAAAATTACCTTTGCGGCTCTTCCACCAATGAAAAGCAGACGATCCTTGATCTCCTCAACAACCATTTGCCACACGCTGGCGCTTGATACTTCTCTGGCTAATAACCTTTGGGCTCAGCTGTGTTCACAGGACCCGCATGACTAACCTCGGTCTCCCCTGACCAAGGAGTAGCATTTTCCTTCTGCCCCATTTTCGTGAAATAAGTAGAAGACCCTATACTGGAGTTGGATATCAGAAAGAGTGCAGGTGCTGACCACATCAAGCCCTAGTACTTAAAAAATAGGATACTTTGTCTTGTCTGCCCTATCACTCACCTTTTAATTTGTCTCTTGCCCAGGGCATTCTCCCTCAATTTGGAAAATGGTCCATGTCATTCCACTGTTTAAGTCTGATGACCACAGTGATTTAAATAATTCCCGACCAATATCTCTGCTTCCTATCCTGTCCAAAATGCTTGAAAAGTTAGTCAACTTGCAACTTAGGCAGCACTTGGAGACCTTCAACCTGCTCAACCCAGTACAATCAGGATTTAGACCATGTCGTAGTACCATATCAGCGCTGCCAAGGTATCAAACAATTGGCAAAATGCACTGGATGCAAAAAAACATGTGTGTGCCCTGTTCCTTGACCTGTGCAAAGCTTTTGACATGGTAGATCATAGCCTCACTCTTAGTCGTACTAAGTAACATAGGGTTGGACCACTCTGCCATGAAATGGTTTACCAATTACCTTACTGGTCGGCAACCGCAGGGTTAAGGCTGATGGGACCCTCCCCGCTGAACCCTCTACTAAGAGGCATGCCTCAGGGTCTATTCTAGGCCCTTTACTATTTGCTATCTATAGGAACAACATTAATACAGGACTAAAATCAGCACAAATTGATTTTTTGCTGATGATACCGTCCTTTATATAGACAGGGCTACCCCAGAACTGGCCTGCAAGGATCTCAATCCAATTTTAACCTACTACAAACAATCTCTTGTACTTAAAGCTCTTGCTAAATGAAAAAGCAAAACAAAATAAAGCACGTTCTTTTCCCCATTAGCTAACAGCAATGGGGCAAAACCGGCAGCCCTTGGTATGGTTCACCAGCTAACCACATTACTGGGAGAACCACTGGAGTTTGTAGTGAAAATTTAAGTACCTAGGGTTCTGGATGAATCATAAGCTATCATTCGAACACATAGAGGAGCTGTCAAAAAATTAAAACAGAGGCTTGGTCTCATTTTTGGATTAAGCATTTGCTTACCCAAGAAGCAAAAAAACAAGTTAGTTCAAACCACATTCTTGCCTTTACTGGATTATGTTGATTTCTGTATGGGCAAGGCCCGAGCTCTGCATTGTCCAAACTCGACACCTCTACTACTGAGTGCTCAGATTCATTACTGTGCACTTTACTCTACCTATCACTGCTCGCTCTATGCTAAAGTAGGCTGGAGTTCTCTTAGCTTTAGACAGCAGAAGAATGCAGTTCTCTGGATGTATAGAGTCATCATGACAAGCTCCACCTGTATAGTTCAGACACCTTGCATGTCTGCATTGCTGAAATTACCCACTGAAAAGTCTTTCCTATATTTCACTTCTAATTCCCAAGGTCAGAACGCCCATGGTAGAGCGGCACTCAGTCACACTTTCCTGTCCTCTGAACGACATACAAAAAACCCTGAAGCTTGTAACCCCAGTGAAGCCGATTACCTCTTCAAACCCTGTTTGCTAGCTCTCTCAGGGAGACCTGCAATTATTTCTGCTGATGGCCCTCTACGCGGCCCTACCTTGGCTTTCCTTCATTTACCTTTTCTTTTTCTCATCCTCAGTTTTCTCCTAGGCTGTTCTGGCCTTCTCCACACCCCCAGCCGCCCTTCTGCTAACTGTCTTGTCTCTCCTGACTAGTTCTCCTAGCCAATTCTCACCCTATATGGATTGCTCAATTGTATATAGGTTATCCTTGGATATTCTCAGAGCACTATATAGTTTGTTTATTTTTCTTAATTGCTTTGTATTTCATGTACTATTACAAGTTCCCTTTGTCTATGTAAATATTCAATTGTACTTGTCCTGTAACCTTGCCCAGGTCTGCCCTGTAAATGAGTGCATCTCAATGGTGTTTCGCCTGGTTAAATAAAGACTGACTGATTTACTCACCTCACTTTCAAAGTGATGGGGACAGTACTCATCCCAAAAATCTTATCTGAGCCCTGACTGTATTATTGGAAAACTCTGAGCCCAAAAGGCTTTATAGCAAAATCAGAGACAGTGCTTGTTGTACCCATGTGCTGCTAGGACTTTGTACCAAATCTGAAAGTATTGTTGGTTATACTCGTTATACTCTACAACTGCATTTTGATGATCTGTCCTGGACAAACTGATTCAGGAGTTTAAACTCAGCCCAGGTCCAAATCTCACCAAGCACTGACAAATCATGTCCCTGTCAGGAGGAACCTCCATACAGACTGCTTGCCACTTGAAGAACTGGTATTCAGAGACATCAGCTAGCTGAATTAGGATGGCAACGGCAACTTCTGACCCATCCGTTATGTAAGAAGTAGATCAGGTTGCTCGTCAACTGGTATCCAGTGTAGTTTTGATGTGATCTACCGATACGATCAGTCCCCTGACTGGTATGGGTCCTGTTCCTATGCAGAGAAGAACTGCTCGTCTCATGTCTGCTGCCCAATGAGGCATACGGGCCTGCATTCCAGAAAGAATGCCTTTGACTTCCCAGGAAGAGTTGTGATCTGGTCAAAGGCAAGCTTTGCAAGGTCCTTCCAAACAGGGATGTGTTCTTCTTAGATGTTTTCCACAGTAAGGTGGCCTCTCCCTGCATCTGTTCTCCTCCTGCATGATGCTATGCTGGTCTCCGCTCGGTGACCACTATAAGATAGACTGTACTGTGGACAAATCTTGAGACAAAGAGGTACTTAACTGCACAATGAAATGCAGAGCACAGAAGCAGTACTAGTAAAAGCAAGCAAAGATGTATAGCAGGAGATGGAAGGACATGTGCTGGAGATTTTGAACACATGGTCACTCTAGTTTCTAGTCCTCTCTGTGTAGCCAAGGCACTGACAGGTGCTCTAACATCCTTCTCCAAATGAATGGAGATGTGTGCTGTCCTATGTGATATGATGAGTGATTTAATACTGATAGATGCTCCAAACATCCCTCTCAAATGGCTGTTAATGCTGCAGAGGCAATAAGAAGACTGGCACAAATAAACAGGGTGGCTGACCCGTGCTCCTGTATCAAAAGTCTACTTCCTGTCCCTTCAGAAGCCTGGGAGGGAAGACCCCAATGATGTGGCAGCCTTGCAAACAGCTACAGGAAATAAAAGGCGGTATCCAGCAGGTATAAGAAACACAAAGGGAGGAGGACAGGGACATATACCAAGTAAAGCAGAAAATGCAAGCAAGGTGGTGAGGGGAGCAAAGGTGCAGACAGATGAAAGGACTACCAAAGGGTCACTAAAGGGGACAAGACTTTCTTCAGATACATAAGTGAGAAGAAGAAAGCAAGGGAGAGATGTGTGGATTAGAAGGATGGGGAGACTGCAGAAGAGGACCAAGAAAAGCTGACAGCCTAAACAAGTACTTTTGCCCAGCCCTTAGTTGAGGGAGGAGGAGGACTGACTACAAGGAACAAGCCAGTTGAGGGAGGGAGGACAGACCGTAAGGCAGAAGCAGGAACAGAAGAGAGGTGTAGACAAGTCCATTTTCAGAGGGAAGAATCTGGAACAGACTTGCAGCTCTGAAGGTGGACAGGAGTATGTCATACACACAAGAGGTACTACAAGAACTCAGGGAGGTGGTGAGAGTTAGGACCGGCTAGCCGCATTCCGATGCCAGTTGGGGGGTGAGCTGCTAGAGGGTCAGAGGCATTCAATCCTAACACCGAATTTCCTCGCTTTGTCGCTGTGGAACAACCCCAACTAATGCATTAAATGGAGTTTTTTGCCTCTAATTTCCTTCTTTTGAGAATGATGAAAATAGTGAATGTAATGTGGCAGCGGAGCGCACCACATGATGTCTTGTGACATTGTTACAGGAACAACAACGCAAACAGAAGCGCCGAACAGTGGAAAGCACATGGTAACGTAAATGGTAAAGGAACGCTATTAGAAACACAAGCTAAAGTGTCGCCAAGTGAACAGTGACATAAACACACATTGAAGCATGTATTAAAATGCAACTGGTAATGCAAACAGTGATGGCAGTGGTATTTAAAAAGAAATGTTAAGTGTCACAGCAAAAGAAGGTGAAAGGAACAGAAGCGGAAGCGTGAATGCAAGCGCACATGTAAACACAAACCTTAATGCGCACAGGCATGGTACCACAACTGTAAATGCAAATGGTAAAGTTAACATGAAGAATAATGCCAAAGGAAAGAGAAACGGAAATGGAACAGAAGCGCAGACGGAAACGTTAAACCGAAACACACATGGGCATTAGTACCGCAATTGTAACTGCAAATGGTAACTGTAATAGCTACAATAACAGTAAAGGAAACAGAAGAAAAGGAACTGCAAGCACATATGGAAACACAAAACCGTAACGACGGGCAACAGTAACGAATTGCAAACGCAAATGGTAACAGTAACAGCAAGGAAGACACAAACAGTGAGAAACGGAAATGCAAACAAACGGTTGCCGAAACGCAAACGGCAATGCGCACGGTGACGCAAAACAAAACCGCAAACAGAAATAGTAGTGAAACGCAAATGGTAACAGTAACGAAAATGCAAATGAGAATGACAATGTAAAGGGTAATGCACACAGTGGTGTACACAGGAACGGTAACGCAAATGGGGACATAAACGCAAGTGGAAACAGTAACTGTAACAGTAACAGAAGCGATACCCTGTTTCTGCCAAACAGGTGCATACAGAAACACAGTGTGTACAAAGAATGTATGCATTGTAATGGGCATCGAAGCTTAAAACGAGCACTGGAAGTACTTAATTGCTAATATCTCAGCAACCATCGACATAGAAAAAATTTAAATTTCACAAAAATTTTATTTTCCTGGTTAAGATTTTGCTATTACATAGCCCAAAGGGGCTATGCGATGCAAACAAAAAACCTGCATCTCGTGACTGCTTTTGGACATATGAGCTCAAAAGGCGCGGCATATGCCACCATGTTAGTCTATGGGAAAAACACCAATTTCGAGTACCATAACTTTGCAGCCGTGCAATATTTTTCCACAAACCACCAAAAGGCACATCTGTGAGATGTTGGCTGCCTTCTCTCCAAATTTTAGCCCAAAGACCAAACTGTTTGTTTACAGCAGGGTGGCGAAAGAATTCCTGTCATTGGCCATAGCCTGAAAGTAGTGTAAGCAATTGCACGACACTTTTATAAAATTTGCGAAAGTGTTCTGCTTGCGACACTACTTTTGCGACAACTACTGTTTCCAGAAATTTGAAAAACATATTTCTGGGGTGTTACTCCAAAATAAAGACATGGCTAGCATCCTCAGGGTCCGACTAGGTGAACACAAAAATAACTGTGCCCCTAGAGGGTCCCAAATTTAAATTCAAGCATTTTCTGATCACTAACTGAAACCAAAATGGCGGTTTGCGACACTACTGGTGCCATTGCGACTAAAAAGTGCATTTTGAAGTGTTGAATATTTTGTTAACTTTCCCATTGATTTATAATGGAAATTGTTTTTGAATAACTTTTAAACCGCTCAATATTTTTTCACGAAATCTTCAAAGGCACATCGGGACCCTGGCAGCATGTCCCTAAAGTTTCAGACTGGTCACACAAACCATTCTACCAGTAGGCGCGAGCAAAGAAATCACAAAAAGCATAACTGTACAATTGGTTGTTGCTTAATAACTCTGCAGCTGTATATCTGACTGGTATGAAACTTGGCAGATCCCAAGATCTACCATGCCCAATCATGCATACCAAATCCATTGAACGGTGACAAAGTTATTAAGGTGCAAAATTTGACCTTTAACCTTAAAAGTGCTACTCTACCATAATATAAAAATATATATATATATATATATATATATATCTATATAATTCTGTTTTGCTCACTGGTTGGCACAATGTGATCAAAGGATGTGGGGCTCTGATGGGAGGCCTTCATTATTTCCTGTCCAATTCAGCTTCTATGCTCGGTGCAGCAAGGCTTTAATGAAATCCTTGAGGGGCTGAGGTGCCTTGACCCTGGAGTGGAGTGGCACGTGGTCCAGCAATGAACGGGCACGTGGGGGCTCTTTATGCTGCCAAGTGACATATCTAAATAGTCGGGAAGAGGCATGCTGAGGTTACCAAAGCAGCAGGTTTAAGCAGATGTGGCACTTCATGCTGCTAGAGTTGTAGGTGTAAGTCAGCCTATTACAATCAGTGTCAGTGGCTCAGCAGGTAGCACACACCGCCTCTGAGGCCGGAGATCAGAAGGCTGTGGGTTCTATTCCCACACCAGGCACTTGAGTTTAATCCCAATTCTGACACTGCAGTGCTGCATCTTTTTTTTTTTTTTGGGGGATACTGCACTCCTGAGGTGCCATCTTCGGATGAGACATTAAACCGAGGTCCCATCTGCCTGTTCTGGTGGTAGTTCAGGTGGATGTTAAAGATCCCATGGCACTTCTCGGAAGGAATAGAGGAATATTTTATTGACTACACACATAATCAAAGAAAATAATACATCAGTTAACCAGAAGGGAAGGGGGATAAACAGCAGGAAAACAGAAACAAAAAGGTACAAGAGAACAAACCACAGCCACTTTATACAATAATGCCAACTCGTTTTCAAAGGGACAAGGAAAAGTAAACTCAAAATAGAAAACTCATTCTACTATTTAAACTTTATAAAAAAAGAAACCCGTTCTACCATTTCATAATTTTGTCTAATGGATGGAGATTTATAGTTTTATCATATGCCATGCCTAGGACTTGTTCACAAAGAATAGTGAATGTTTCATAGTGCAGAATACATTGTTGGAAGACCCACTGGCATCGAGCCTGCCATAAATAAAATTTTAAACAACATAAGACAACTGCAAGGGTTCCTTCATGGTATTTCTTAAATGCATTCGGAAAATTCCTAATATTAAGAAGCAATATGTCATGTTTGTTAACCATGGCAGTTTCCATTTCTGTACTAATTAAGACCACAAAGGCTTTATGCAGGAACATTCCTCGGCCTAAAGTTCTTTTAATTTCTCTACATGTGGGTCCACAAGCATATTGATGCGGGTTATCATAGTTTCAGGTAAAAGTTCTGGGGTTCGTGGCGCTACATTGAAGCAGAAATAGCACCAATCTCAAATAAGTCCTCGTTAATAAGAACCCTCATCGGTACTTCAACATTTTCTGTCGAAATCTCAGTGGTCTCTTGAGTTGTAATGGCAGTGTAGGAGGCCTGCTCCTCTACCCCAAAGACATCCGTCCTCTCCTGAGACTCCAGGAGAGTAGCCATTCTGGCAGAGCGGCTGGTGGTCCCCTTCTGGCAGTAGGGGAATTTTCCTGGTACCCTGGCCAAATTCCCCACCCCCATTCACTGAAAATAGCACCAACAGTTTAATCTGGTTCAAGGTCAGTTGGCTTTCATCTGTATCCCCTCCCGGGTCATGCCTGAAAATAGGCAGAGTTTGTCTAGTGCACTTACCCGCCTAATAAAAGCGATATGAACAAACAGATACAAGAGTGCAGGACTGGGCCTAGATGTCGGTACAGTAGCTAGTTTAATCCAACCTACTACAAACAGTCAAGATGGGGCTTCAGTATGCCACAGCAGAGGGTTTACTAGAAGTCCTGCTATAAGCAGGCAGGAGGGGGGCTGTGATGCTGGCGGAACAGCTAGTTTTGGTGATGCCATGTTCAGCGAGCAGGTGACAGCCCGATTATGCTGCCACAGTGATTCACATTAAAGTTTAAGGCCGAGCAGAAGGGCAGGACATTCTTGATGTCACGGTCAAATGTTAGGAGTGGTGCCAGAGCAATGATTTTGTTTGAGAGCACAGTCCTTCAGGACAGGTGGACAGATGACAGCTGAGGGAAAAGGGTGTTGGCTGGGGCTAGTTTCAGACAATGTGATACACTGAGATATCTTCACCAGTGGAACTGCTCTCAATTTCAGCATTCTTACTACTAATGTCATAATCTGTCTTACTGCACATCCTCTTGTGGGTACTGCTAATATATTTATTAAAACAGGCTTTCATCAACAGCATGCAACATGCAAAAAAAAAAAAAAAAACAAAAAAAAACCTGTGTATTCTGCACTTTTTCCAATCCAAAGTGAGCAGTACAACACATTTTTCTGACAAGCTAAGACAGTGCACTACAAAATCAATGTCCCCTGCCAAGCTGGCATTATTAGGGGCCAAAGCGGTAATTAACCAACTATAACAGCTCCCCAATACTGTCAAGATTCATCTTGTGTTCTCAGGAACTATTGTCAATCTAATTGTTAGTCACTGCTGTCAAATGAATAACAGATTCTTGAAAGTTTTCCTTACAAATGACAAAAGCTATAAGACAACACATGAGCTTGCATTAGCACTAGTAAAGTGGGAGTCAGTTTGACCCTTTGCTTCAAATGTTGGGGGTAAGACCAGAAAATGCTGGGGTCAGAAATTTCTGAAGTGGCTTTGTACAACATTATCTGACACTTTTTTTTGTCAACGATATCGGTGCAAACCTTTCAATATATGGTCATTGCTAAAGCACTGCTTTTTTATTTTGTGCTTAAAATCCTCAAAAATCCCATCTGGGGACTTCAGTAGGGGTTAACGCAAGCCTTCAAACCTCAACACTTAAATCATACTGCATACAAAAAAAAAATGTCTGCACTGTGACAAGGAAAGATGCTCAAGTGCTGCTGTTTTATTTTACAGCATCTCCGAGCATCACATAAATGCATGCTCAGTGTTCTAGTGCACCATGAATTTTGGTCAACAAAAACAATTTGATACTTGGAACCTCTGAATCAGAAAAGAACTACTATGGACTGATATCTTACCACTGAAGAAGGCTTTAGCCCTCAGGTAACTGACACTAGCATCAAAACTGATAGTTTGTCAAGTTTGGAAACAATATCCTCTTGAAGGGAAGCAAGCCAGCCAAGCGATCCAACTCTGCATTCAGCCGGTCACGGTGCCTCTTGGATGGGTTAGACTTGACTCCATCAGGAGGTACGGGCTTTACCCTGTTTGTAAAAAAAAAAAAGGCAAATATTAGACTGCAACAATCAAGAGAGTATACAATCAAGAAATAGCAATTTAGAAAACAGCAATGATGCTGAAAAGGTGGGCACAAAGCTAGCCTGTGCTCTAGATCAATAGTTCTCAGACTTTGTCACAGTGAGCCTCCCAAATCCATGGAAAGATTTTGAGCCTCCCCAAAATTTAAATAATCTTGGGCCTCCCCAATGAAAAATAACGTACAGTACTTTGCGCAGTACACCACGAACAAATTGAAACCCTCTGAGTACTTGGCTCACATTCAGTTCTTTGTCTTATACTGACTTGGAACTTTTGAAAAGAAGCTCCTGTGCTCAAGGTGTTATCTGAATAACAAATAAATAAAATAAATAAATATTATTATTCAGCTTTTGTAACCCCCCACAGGCCAACCTACTTGCTCTGCTATTTTCATTCTTGAACCATTGTTACCCCTTGTTGCAGTACCTTCATGGGTCAGACTACTTTCTCTGTTTCCTCTCTATATGAAATAACCTTCCTATATCTTTGCCTCTCCCTCCTTCTCTGCTCCTAAGCAACAGCTCGGGGATTACTTTGCTCCTTCCTGTTATTGGTCTTAGCACTTCTATGCTCAACCCTTGTATTTGGGCTATTCTGCCATCAGTTTACAAATTGATAAATTGCCACCACTTGTTATTCTTTTATTGTTCATATTTATTTGCACTATTGCTCATTGTATATTTATTGATTGTTTTGCAGTTATCTTCTGAAATGTATTCACTCCCTACCCTTCCCTGGTGCACCTGAAATGAGCCTTGGCTCATTCACCTTCCTTGTCACCTATTAGTAAATAAATACATAAAATTCACCTACTATTATTATCCTCTTTCCGTTTGCTTCATCTCTTCACACAAAATATAAAACCCAAAATTTAAATACAGTACTTTTTCAGACTTGCTTGAGCCTCCCTGAACAGGTTGGGGCCTCCCAGGAGGCTGGCCTCACCATTTGAGAACCCTGCTCTAGATCACACTAATCACTATGAACTGAAAAAGAGATGCACATATGTTCTTCAGATTTTGCTGTCCCACAAACAAAAGTAACAAAACAGTCCTCAGAAGTAAATGGGCATTGTCTTAAGGGTCACTTATCATTGGATATAAAGTATGGAAACTAGAAATTACAGTTCAGATTAGGTACTGAAGACATTCCGACTAGAGCTGGGCAAAATTAGCAAATTCTGAATTTGCAGAAGTTTCATGAAATTCTGCTAAATTTGAGGAATTTTCTGAAATCTTTTAATTGACCATAACTTGGTGTGTTTTGCATCTAGAGGTCTAACATTTGGCATGAGCCCGAAACACGTGCCAAGTTTCATAACATTTGGATGAAGGGTGGAGAGGTTATAGAGGCACAAAGTCTGGCAAATTAAATATTAGAGTGAACATTTCTGAAAATATTTCTCGCTACAACTAGCCACCTTTGGAGCAAGATAATTGAAAACATAGATGCATCCTTTCTTTGAAGAGTCATAGAAACTGCTAAATAGAAAAGTAATGGATATGCAAATTGTAAGTTTTAGCGAGGCTTGCCTCTCGACACAAGTTCCTGGGCACCAACTGAACCCAGTTCAACAGCATGACCTGGATGATGCTTTTGATGCTGGCCCATGGGGCTGCCTTAAACCCTAATATTTAGGGGTCAGTGAACCTAAACATTGGTGATATTCCATTTTCTAGCATTAAACTTATAAGGGCTTAAAATTCAGCAGCTTCGTAACTGCAAAATGTAATTTTAAAATTTCAAGTCGCCTTTAAAGCTAGAGATCTGAATCTTGCATATATATATATATAGGCATGGGTAAAGTCACTATACCAAATTTGGTGCAATTTGGACAACCACTTGTAGTTTACATAGTTAACTGTAATTTTAAAATTTCCTAATGTTTGGAGGTTTACAACTCAGTCATCTTTAAAGATAGTGATCTGAAACTTGGTACATATTTATGCAGGCACTGGCATAGTCACTGTTCCAAATCTGGAACAAATATGTTTTCAACTAGATGGAAATAACTGAAATTGCAATTTTGGCAAAATTTTGCGAAATGTTCACAAATATTTCACAAAATTTTGTGGAGCATAATCAACATTTTGCCGAATTCCACTGATGGAAGATACATTTCGCTCAGCCCTAAGTCCAACTAAAATCTGATATTCCAAACTCATTTGTAATCGAGCCAGAATTAGATTTTGTAGCTGAAGTCTATTCAGTCCCCAATTTGAACACTTATGTCTAAGCCTATTATTTTTTTTCCTGTTGGAAAATGACATGATGATTATACCTTAACTCAATTTCCTTCCCATTTGGAATGCTTGTAGATTCTCATCATTCTGTGCCAATGTTCACGTCTGAAGTCAATCAGGTATAAGACATCTACGATATTAATAGCCTAACACATAGCTATAACATGAAACCATAATACAACAGTGCTCCTGCACCTCCAGAATCAAGCTGTCATCCCAGGTATTTAGGGAAGAGGAGGGGGAGGTTGGGCCCTAAACATACTAAGGTGACATTCTGTTCACTTGCACATCTAAATATACAATAAAGTGGCAACCATTATCCCTTAGTCCAGCAACCAAACAATGGTTGTTTTAGCCTGATCAGAGTTAAAAAAATTTACACTGTCATGGGGACAGTGCTTCTACCACCTTGCCAAAACATCTACCAGCTTAAAAATATTCTGTGTCTGTCCCTGCATTCAGTTTGACAGCATACTGCAAGTTCTGAATAGATATGCTAAAATGAAAGGCCCAATTTTAGCTGTCCAAACACCATGCCATAAATGCACTAAGCACTCTTGTTTTTTAACAGTGGGCCAAATGCCCAGTTTTAACCAAGTGTGCATAGGGTGGAGTCCAACATAAGCAACTGAGTGTTAAGCATAAGCATGTGGGTGAGGGACCATGTTTCAATACAAGGAAAACAGCAGAATAAGAGGACACAGCATAACATTAGAGGGTGGCTGATTAAGGGTAATGTGAGGAAGTTCTTTTTCACAGAAAGGGTGGTGGATGCATGGAACGGTCTACCTCAGGAAGTGGTGGACATGAATACAGTGCAGGCTTCAAACAGGCATGGGATAGGCATAAGGGAGCAATACAGAGGAGTATGAATAGATGGGCCATTGACAGGTAAAGGCAGATGGCACATTTATAAGGTAGAAAAGAAATGGGCAGACTGGATGGGCCTTAGGTCCTTATCTGCAACTTCTATGTTTCTATGCTAACTGTTGTCTTGTAATTTCAGTTTTTTTTTCCAAGATTATAATCACTATAATAAATATTATATATCCCGAATTACTTCATCACCATGGTTTTGACTCCTGGACAAGTATGCAACAGCTGACATGCCCATATGTCTGGTTCTGTTCACAAACTTTCCCTGCCCCAGTTACTAAGTCGAATTAAACTGCAGTAACAGACTAGAAGGTAAAATTATGTTTCTAGTTTGTATGTTTCTCCTACTATGCCCACATCTATTAGGGTCATTTGCTATTTACTCTCTCCACCCACCAGTTAAAATTGTCAATGCTCAAATGGATCTACTTTCCTCAAGTCTGGAAGAACTTTTATCAGTTAATGAAAGTGTTCAATACAACACCTACAGTATTTGACAAAGGCCTTACTCATTTTAAGTAGTTTTCCAAATAAAATAGCTTTGTCTTGCAAACAGATGTGCCTGTGTGCTAATGGAATCAACACCCCAATGTACAGCTAATTTGCATAAAATTACTTTCATTACCTGATTTATATTTCAAACCAACCCAATCATTATTAATGGAAAGAGGCACATTTTTTCAAACTTAAAACAACATTGTTGGTGGTGGTGAAGAGTGTTGTGAATCTCTCTGACACAGGGTTTTCACGCAAGAGTCTAAACAATTTGCTTTTCAGAACTAATGCAAGGTTTATAAAGCACTTTGGGTCTGCTCCACCCATTCATCTGTGTTCCCCTATTTACCCTTTCTTTCTATTTTCCTTCCCACACCCTCTTTGTTTTACTAAGTCTTTCCTCATTAATATATGGAATACAAGTAGAACCTGCATATTGCAAAGGGGTCAGCTAGCTAGTAGTAACCCCTAGCCTGTGATTTATCTAAAATCATTTTATTGCACTAAAAGGGTTAATATGCTAATATGCTAGCTTGTCTTACATGTGTAGTATTTCCTGTTACAGCAACTTTTCTGCCTTAGCAAGACTATGTCACCCTGTGCCCCAATGGCTCAGCACCCGCTTGATATTTCTTATGCCGCCTGGAGTTATAAAAGGGATCCCAGTCCTGCCAGAAGCACGCTCCAAGGCTCTGTAGGTCCCCATCAGTGTTGCAGTATCGGAGCCCTTGAGCTTGGGAATCCATGGGTACACTTCTTCGGCTACAACCTGGTGGAGGGGCTTGCGGGCTTAGGATGATGGCAGGGTCCTGGGTCCAGATCAGCAATGGCTCTCTCTGGTGTGGATCTCCAAAGGCTTGGATATCAGCCAGGGTCTGAGGTCAGGGACAGTGCGGACCTATAGGTGGCTGACCCTCAGGAGGGTTACCTGATGGTGTCTGTATGCCAGTCCAGTTTCCAGAAAGAAGAAATATCACCATTCCTGGGGAGGAACAGAGTCCAAACCAGTCCACAGTTTTGAACAGCTCAGAAGGATCAATGCAGGAAGTGGCAAAGTGGCATTTGAATAAGAGAGCAAAGGGATAGATGTGGTGAGCCAGGAAAGCCTCATAGCTATGACTGTTTGGCACTGCGACACTAAACACAAGGGCAAGGGGTGAGGTGCATCTGCCAGTTTCTACTTCAGTGTGCTTTAAGTGCCCATGCATGGGGACCACACCCATCTAGGTGGATTTACTCCTCCCTGCATTACCTCTACTTTGGGCCCAGTGGAACCACTAAGCTTTAAGTGCACAGGTACATTCAGAGGCCTGGTCTCCTCATGCCTGCAAAGAGATCAATGATGCTGTGCTCTTTAGATGTATTAATGCTATTAAAATGTGTACATGTTGCTGGCTGGCTTGGGATCTGTAAATACTGATTATGGCTGGGCCCTTGGCGTGGTTGCAGTCAGGGATCTGGAGGTGCAATCCTCATCACCATTAGACGTGTAAACTGTGCCTCTCTAAATAAATGTTGGTACTTCCTGCAAGAAACCTTAAAGTCACTGCCTGCAACTAATGTGTTTCTGAATGAGGGAGTAGAGTTTGAACTGCACAAAAGTAACCTGGATAATGAAGTTAAAGATTTAACAGATATAGATGTGTATTATTTTAATTGAAGAAAAGCTACAGTGACTTTAGAGGGATTAGGGATTCATCAGCTGTATCTGGACATCTCAGTACATAACTTTATGCAGTCGAAACTTTGGAAGTTATGTTAGTCTGGGGAACCTGCATGAGTGTCCATCAACTGTTTTAAGAATCCAGTTGTGTTTGCTTTAACTAAACGTTACATGTTGTGTGTGTTGGAGACAAGCATTTGAAGATTGGAAGATAAAACATTCAATGGTAATCTTGTCTCCTAGGATAAAAGTCACTGGATGCCAGTGTAGGACAGTGGTCAAGATCGGATGTCTCTTATGGCGAACCTGTCCTTCAAGACATGTTTTTCCATTTGTATCTACTTTCTTGGTGCTTGTGCATACAGGGCCTCGAATGGGGATTTGGCCATTGATAGCTGTGCATATTTTGATTACTGTGCTGATAAATGCAAAAACAGAAATAAAAACAGTTATATAAGAACTTACTGTAACAGTAGATCTTGAGGATCTCAGTCATCAGGTTTCTCCATAGGAACCTCGCCAGAGATGGGGAATCACATAGAAGATTTTCAGCAATACACCTGGTGACATCCTCCAACGTCACCAACCCTATATAGACATGGGCAGCCCCACTACCTCCTTTCTTTGAAGGGAGCAAGAATGATGCCCTGAGCAACCAAGGAGAGACCGAGGGACCCGGCTCTAAATAGAAATGATGGAATACAGCAGATAGCCAGGTCCTGAACAGGAGCCCCAAGAAGGTGGATGGTGGGACGAAATCAAACCGGATGACTGAGATCCTATCAAAGATCTACTGTTCACGGTAAGTTCTTATGTAACTGTTCTGTCTTCTTCGAGGTATCTCAATCATCAGGTTACACTGTAGGAACGAGCAGTACCAAGCAGTGACAAGTGCAACAAAATGTGGCAGTCTAGGAGGCTGGAACTCCATAAGCTTAAGACAGGAGTCCTTACAGCACTGCCCTGTCAAAAGCTGCACGGGCTATTGAAACAATGTCCAGATTGTAATACTTGGTAAAGTGTGGACTGTACTCCAGGTGGCAGCAGCACAAATATCAGCCACTGAGACCACCTTGAAACAAGCCACAGAGATAGCCATACCTCTGGTGGAATGAGATTTGACAGCACCAGGCAATTCCTTGCTGTACTTGTTGTAGCAGAACATAATGCAATTTGCCAACCATTTGGATAAACATTGCTTAGAAACAGAAGTGCCCTCTACTTGGGGCGAAAGAAACAACTGCTTTGACTTTCTGGACTCCTTAGCCCAAAGCAGATAACAAGTCATAAATTAGTGTCAGAGACTTAATTAGCAGCCTTGCTAATCAAATGAAAATGATTAGCAACTGGTCAAAGTTGATTAGCAGTGGGGGTCCAGAATGTGGGGGCGGCTAAAACAGTGAAAAATAGTGCCATTAGCATTCCAAGCCCTGCAGTCCTGGAAAAATTCACTTAACACCTACCGAGATCAAAGCGAAACTGATTCGCAATTGCCAGTTTTGATTAGCAAATTGCGATGTGAACTCACTTATTTATGCCTTGGATAATACTTCAAAGTTCTGCGCACAACTAGTGTATGCCAGCAACTTGCCCTGGATTAGCGCTCAGGATAATAAACAGGAAGGTGGATAGACTGATTGAGCGTAAACTCTGAAACCACCTTAGGCAAAAACTTAGGATTTGTGCACAAAACACGTCTTTGTGAAAAATCAAATAAGGTTCCTCACACAGGCGGCATGAAGCTCTAAAATTCTTTAAGCAGAAGTAATTGCAAGTAAAAAATAACACTTTCAAAATAGAAGCTAAATGAAGTCAAAATTGGCTCAAAAAGACAGGGTCAACTTTTCCAAAATAAAATTAGAGTCCCAAGCCAGGACAAGGAAGCGGACTGAAAGTTTCAGATGCAGGATGCCCCTAAGAAAGGTACGGAAAACATCCAGCTGAGCAATCAGAGCGGTCACCCATGGGCTCATGAAAGGCCGAAATGTGGACCTTGAGGGAGGAATACTGGAGGCCTGAGTCAGACAAAGAGATCAGGTAGTCCAGGACATGCTTCACAGGACAGGTGAAAGGGTTTAGGGAATACTTGGCAGTCCAAATGGCACTACTCCACTTCATGGCACAAGTGGAAGGCTTGCAGACACCAGGATGTCCGTCACCCTGTTAGAGACCCGAACCTGGTGATTGCTATGTCCTCAAGACCCACACATGCAGCTGGAGGGACCAGAGGCTGAGATGGACCAGGGTCCCCGATCCCGGGACAGCAGATTGCTGCAAAGGGCTTAGGAACTGGAGGTTGCTCTGCCAGCTGCTGAAGCAGAGGAACCATATCTGGTGAGGACAGAATGGGGCTACCAGAATCATGCTGGCCCCTCCATTTGCAGCTTGATCAGCACCCTCTGTATTAGTGAAACAGAGGAATGCACACAGAAATCTCCTGCTCTAAGAGAGGACAATGCATCTCACCAGAAAACTCAGGCCCTGGATCAGCAAGCAGAAATTGGGCAGTTTTGCATTGCATGGGGATGCAAAAGGTCCGACTCTGGATGACTCCATCTATCGAACAGATCTTCTATGGATGAAACACCCATTCATGGATGCTGGACTGAGTCCAGCTGAGACTGTCCAGCAGGGTGTTTAGGATGCCTGGCATGTGGACTGCAGAGAGTTTCAAGCTGTGCTCAGTGCCAAATTCCACTCTCATGGCCTCCCTGCAAGGGGTATGGCTGAGTCCCACCCTGCTTGTTGATGTAGTAGACGACACTCACGTTGTCTGACTGCACCAGCAGCTGGCCTGGAGCCAGATGCTCCTGAAAAGCCTGCAAGGCATAGAAGCACTGCTCTCATCTCCAGGACATTGATATGCAGAGCTGCTTCCCACTGGGACCAGGAGCAATGGGTTTGGAAAGGACCCAGGTGTTCTCTGCAACCTAGCCCCAAAGCATCCTTGGTTAGAATCGGATGTGGGGAGAAGATCTGAAAGGAACCCTTGAGGGGTCCATCCACCACTGCAGTACCTTGCAAACTGGGGAGGAGACCAGGACTTCTTGGTCTAAGTCATCTGTCACGCTGGTCCCATTGCACTCTGTGAGGGTCGATGCATGTGAAGCCTGACCAGTGGAAACAGTGGGAATGGCCACAGCCATTAGCCTTAATATCCTGAGGTACAGTCTGGCAGGATTGTACAAACTCTGGGCAACCTCTTCAGCCTGGGTGATAAGGCATTCTGTCCTGTTTTGAGGTAAGAAGGCCTTCCCATGCTCAGAGTCCAGAACAGCCCGATGTACTGCACTCTTTGGGACGAAGTAGCACCGACTTGGGCAGGTTGACCATTATGCTCAGAGAGTGGAAGAGCTGTAGAGTGTGCTCTAGACTCAGCAATAGCTGCTCCCTGGACAGGGCTTTGAGAAATGTCGTCCAGGTAAGGAATCTGTGACAGTCCCTCTCTTCTGAGAACTGCTGCAACTGCTAAGCATTTGGTAAAGAGACACGCGGTGCAGAGGATAAGAAAAAGGGCAGCACTATGAATTGGTAATGCTCACCCTGAAAGGCAAGCAGAGAAACCTCCTGTGAGGAGGAAAGACAGAAATGTGCAGGTAGGCATTCTGCATGTCCAGTGAACAGAGCCACTCCCGGTCTTGAGAAGAGGCATGAGGCCTGGCAAAGTTACCATCTGGAACATTTTGTACTGGATGAGGAGAATGAAGTCCTTCAGATCTAAAATGGGTCTCAGATCTCTGGTCTTTTGGGGACTTGGAAGAATCTGGAATAAAACCTCCGATTCCTCTGCCGCTTTGGCACCCATTCTATTGCCTGCTTGTGCTGAACAGACTATCTTCCTCCTGGAGAACAGATAAGTGAGCCAAGGGATAGCTGAAGTGGGGAGGGTATCTGGAGGCTGTTGGATGAGCTCCAGGGTGTGACCTGTCTCTATGATCTTCAGGATCTGTTCATCTGAAGTTATGGTTCTCCACTTATTCAGACTGAGAAGAACCGATCTCCGACCACCACCTCCTGGGTCTGGGCCTGAGGAGTGGGATCTGGTAAGAAGTCAAGCTGAGGAGGCTGGCCAGTCATGTCTGGGATGCTTGGCTGCTGCTCCAGAGTGGAAGAGGCGGGCAAGGAAGCCCCAGCTCTCTGCGCTTACCCTGGGTACAAAGGGGCCGGGCCTGGCCTATTGGCATGCCCATGAAAAGTAGGCAGGCCTCTACCATGAGGCTGAGTGTGATAGAGAATGCACAGACTTGATGGCCATGCCAAAGGTCTGCAGGTCACTGATGAGGTCCTGGACATCAGGGCCAAAGAGCCTGGTGCCACTGAAGGGGCATGAAGCACCTTGTTTGCACATCAACTGCAAATCCAGAGACCCTGCGCCATTAGTGCCTACGAGGCATATGCCTGTGGCAGCTGCTCTGGCCACTGTGTCGGCCAAATCATACAGGGCCCTCAGGAGATATTTACTGACATCTTCCGTAGTTTGCAAACACTGGAGTAATTCCTGATTCTGGGAACCATCTGGAAGGGCCTAAGCAGCAGCTTTGCCCTTTCTCCATTGGCATTCTGGAATTTAACCATCTGTGACAGATAGTTTACAATCCTGAGGCCCAAAAGTAGAGGAGGCATAAACTCTTTTATCCAATGATCAATCTCAAGGGATTCCTTAGGTGCCTTAGATCTGTCATAAGCTGCCTTGATGACCACAGAGTAAGTTTCTGCCTGGACAGCAAAGAAGGAAGGCCCCAAGGGGCACTGTAAAGCTTATCTGCCCTGCATGGCATAGCTGGCACCATGTCTGGTCTATGCCAGGCTGCCACAGTAGCATTCTTTAGGGCTGGCAGCATAGGAGGGATAATCTTGGGGAGAATTCAGGCACCTCCAGGAAATCCACCTGGTCTTTCCTGGTGACACCCTCCTCCTCAGTCTGGAAGCCCATAGTGGCAGGTAATTGCTTCATGACATTAAACAATTAGCAACCTCAAGAGGGACCTTGGGATACGTTTCACTGAGTCCTCACTGACTGAAGAGGCACTGGACCTGTCAGAAATTAGGATTTCCTCCTCTTCCTCCTCATCCTCTATATCATCTGGGAGGATGAGCTCAGGATGGTACACCTCCTCAACGTCGAACTCTTCGTCCAGGTCTGGCATCAGAGTGGTCATCAGAGGTCCACAGGGCTTCCCATGGTTGAACAGGTGTCGACAATGGAGTCATCAGTGGCGGTGCTGGTGAAGCCAGCCTACTGAAGGCAGAGAACTGTTAAACAAGCACGTTAGTGTCAGGGCTTGAGTTAACGCGCTACTGATGTCCCCTGGGGCAAAATCCAGATTTTGATGCACTACTCTGAAAGCACTGCATCTGCTTTGATGCAGCCCTTCTCTTAATTGGTGCTGCTGTCACTTTAAATGAGCGTTCATTCAGGCCGACATCAATTCAGAGGAGAGAGGTGTAAAAGTTACTGTTATTGGGAGGGTAAAGCCAAGTATTTTGTCAATCTAGTCAGTGCCTCTGAGTAGTACCCTTCCCTACTGCAGTGAAGTGAAGTGAAACTCGACTCGGAGACTGGCTTCACCATTTCTATGGGCTGGTTAAGGAATGAAAAAAATTACCAGCTGCTAGATGAATGCCTGTGGCTGCCCCATCATAATTAGGGAAAGCGGGTATTTTCTCTGTTTTCCTGGCACCTGAAAACAACAGCGTTTATTTGGTGACTTCTGCTCCACAGACTGCCTTGCACTGAATCTGATTCAGTCTGTGGAGCAGTCCGAGCCCAAAGGCAAACAGAGATTGCAACTCTGCTTTTGCTATTGATGTGGCAGCTGCAGGCATTTCTACCAAGCGGTAACTAATTGTATAAAATTTCGTCGGTAATTTATTTATTTATTTATTTTTATTCTCGGCAGCCTGACACACAATAAATAAGGCAAGGAAGGTTTCACTTTACTTGTCGTGCAGGGCAGAGTACTACTGTGCTGATGAGGCATGGCAGTAACTTGAATATACAATACCTTCTGGCAAGGAGAAGGAGAAAATTGCTTAACCAGAGAGGCGCACTAAGCTGAAGCTTGATTCCAGGTGCGACCTGGGAGCACAAGGAAGTTAAGTGACTTATTCAGGGTTACCCAGTATGTAAGTGGGGGCTGTGGGATTCAAACCCAGGTCTCCAGGTTTGCAGCTCAGAGCCTTAAACCACTGTGCCATACTGCCTCCTAGCTGACATATTAGCATTTTTAAAAAGCAATTTTTGTTTTTCATGAACATATAAATTTGGTGCAGTGACCCCAACTTTTGGCTTCTACCCTACACTGGGAGAAGTGGGTCAAATTGACCCCGATTTCCAACCCTAGTGCAAGGCCTAAGTGTACTTGGACAAGTATCTGCTCAGATCCACAGTTGTTGTCGGGGGTCCGATGGCCAGAGGTCACCGGCCCTCCCTCAGAGCCCAACGAGCTTGTAGCCTTCAAGAGGAAGGGGCAGGCCTTGACGGGTAGCAGCCAACGATGATCCTGTCATCGGTGGAAGAGGGCCAATGACCCAGAAATCGATGGTCGGATGCCATGGAATCGGGTGGCAAGCTGTCGGTATGGGTCTGGAAAGAATACAGACTCGACAGCTGGTCTCTTCATCGGGGCAGCTGCCATCGATGAATAGCCCTGACCCCCAAAGAAGAGGCCGATGGGGAATGGGATGGATGCCATGGGGAGAAGTCACGATCCGGCCTTTCTTGTGACCCCTTCGGACTAATTTCGGCCCTGGAGGCCTGGGAGCTCGTAGATCGGTGGGCGACTGAGCATCCAGGGCCCCCAGAGGACCACTGCCCTGAGTTGGCTACCCTGTGCTCCATCAGGAATTTTTGAGTGCCTTCTCACGTCGCCCAAGGGTTGTCTGGTTAAACATCTGGCAGAGCTCACAGTCGGAGATGTTGTGGTCAGGCCCAAGACAGCAGACACACACAGAGTCTTCGTCTGCAAAGGCAATCTTTTCCCACAACGGCAGCACCAGAAAAGAGAAGACGACACGAATTAATTCTCGATGTAAACAAAATCTTTTTGGAGATTTTTCTGTTTTTATCAAACAGAAAAGAAAAACAGCCAGCCAGTACAGCCGCAGCTAGGTATGGGTACTCAGTGAGACAGTTAATGAGTCCAGCAACCCAAGTCACAGAATTTCCCACACAAAGAAAACAAGGAAGTCTTTAGTTAGTCTTTAACCTACTTTTCCAAACTTTTTATTTTCTTACCACAACAGTGTGCAGCCTACTCAAGCATAGGCTCACAAATCAGCAAACAGAAGTGTCTAACATTTCAACAAAGCCTTGTCTTTTACAAAGATAGTGCCATCTAGTGAAAGTCTCTTAAATAGCACCGATGGGCTATGTCACATTGTAAGGTTTAAAGTGACAATAGTGCCTATTTAATTAAGACCTTGTGTTTAAACCCAAACAACTACTCGTAATGTATTAATATGTTAAAATTTAGTAACACCATTAAAAATTGGCTTATAATTTTTTACTTCTCTCTCTCTCAAACCATTTAGCCTTGCTATTTGATTTAGCATAACTCTGGTGTGTACTACTACACTCGGAAAATTTACTTCCTTACATTCTTGTATGTGGCATCATTATACAAAGTGTATTCATAAGAAAGGTGTTAGAGCAAGAGAGACAAGAAAGTGAGGAACTGGAAAGATATCTACAAAGTGTTTCGTGTCTTAGAAATAATTTTACAGTACAAAACATTTGTTACTGTGATAAATGTAAGGGATTTTTAATGGTGTTACTAATATTTTAACATATTAACACATTATAGTGCAATACTGGCACTTTAAACCTTATTATGTGACATGCCCATAGCGGCTATATAAGAGAAATTCTCTCTCTAAACTGGACTCTGGGCTCATAACGCCTCTGCTGTACCTCCTGTTGCTGGTAGTAAGCAGGAACTCATTCCTTCCTGATGACGCCATATGGCGTCATAAAAACATACTCTTTTTCCTGATGACGCATATGGCGCCCCAAATCATTTGCTGTAGTGCCTGATGACGCCAATTGGCGTCCATATCTTTCTTGGTGTAGCTCAAGCATTTGTTTACATTTGATGAATTGAGTTGTACCAGCTAATAGGGACATCGTGCCCTTACTGATTTTACCTAATATAATATGTGTTCCCATTGGCTATATTGAGAAAACAAGCCTTATATACATAAATAAATAAATTTACTATTTTTGCATGTGCTATGAAAATGTATTATGTTCATTCTGCCATTAGTTTGTATCACAACAACAAATCATCTTGTTTTAGTGTAACATGTTAAGCTGAACAGGTTTACACACAATTAATTTAATAATTTTTTTTTTTTATTCGAGCAATCCGATTGGCTGTCACCACTTTGGTGTATTTTTTGTCTTTTGGGGTATTTTCTACAATAACATGTTGTCACTGATATCATGATTGTTATAACTATTAGTCCATTTATACCACTAAATGAGCTGAATATTTCTGTATTTAAAAATCGAGCTCTGTGGTTGGTCGGATTTTCTGACATCATCAATTCTGAATTTAACTGGTATAAAGGATTGTCTTAGGTGCAGGCACCATCCACTGATGAAGCCTTAGTTGTCGAAGCGCCAGGAACCTGCACGAGATCTTTTGTTGTGTCTTCCACTATTCTATTTAATGTGTGTGCCTGAAACGTTAGACTAAGTCCTTATTTAGCATTTAAGCAAGGACTCGTATTTTTACAACCGCCGCTGGAGGGAAGTGGCTCTCTGGGCTCTGGAGTGTACAGTGATTTTTTTGTTGATGTTTCAGTTAGGTGGCAGCCTCACCTGCACCAGCCTAGCTCTGTAGTGCGTCACCATTTGGTCATATTGATCCTCACTGTTGCCATGCTTGCTCTATGCTTATTGTACACGCTCATTATTTCCATTAACCAGTCAGAGCGCACACTGGTGCAGGAAGAGTATGGTGACTAGAAACTTAGTTTCAAGATGGAGGCTGCTCTTATCCTAAAATACTCACTTCATTTCGGTGCCAAAACCTCGATTTGTAATCTGTATTTACTTTATTTGTTTTATTTTTATTTATGATAAAAGTTTTCATAGTTATTACTTTGTTCATTTTGGGATAATTTCTGGTCATCCTGTGTGATCACATCTTATGGATCCGGCTGGCATTCCTGATGGGAGAGAGTGTTTCTTGTGCATGTACTAGATGAGGTCACATAATTCAGCACCTTTTGTTATTTTTAGAGAGTTTATGTTCAGATTATGGCTATATTAAAATCTATGTGGCATGTTGCTCCCTGCGTTATGGATGATAAGTGGGTTAGGGTCAGTAGCATGTTTGTCTCATGCTCTGCACTTGAGTTTTCTCCCTAATACACAGTTGCTGAGTGTTTAAAATGAAAAATAATGGTGTTGCCTTCAACTTATCTGGCATCAGTCCAGCCTCAATCTCTGATGCATTGTAAAGGCCAAATCAGTTTTGAATCCCTCCACAGTCACTGGTGTTGTCCATCGACTCGCATGACATCAATCCAGACTCAACCTCTGATGCACTGTAAAGTGTTCTTCAGGTTAAATCCTCCACAGCCACTTGTAAGATCTAGCTCCTTACCATGCATCAGTCGAGCCCCAAACTGTAGTGAACAGTGAAGTGCATTTCAGGTTCAGATCCCTCCTGAACTGATGGTGTTGTCCATCGACTTACCATGCATCAGTCCAGACCAATCCCATAATGCACTGTGAAGTGCATTTCATGTTCAAAACCCTCCACATCCACTGGTGTAGTCCATCAGTTCAGCCCCAATCTGTGATGCACTGTAAAGTATTCTTCAGGTTCAAATCCCTCCACAGCCACTTGTAAGATCTGTCTCCTTATGTGTCATTTGAGCCCCAAACTGTAGTGAACACTGAAGTGCATTTCAGGATCAGATCCTCCACAGCTGATGGTGTTGTCCATCGACTTACCATGTATCAGTCCAGACCAATCCCAATGCACCGTGAAGTGCACTTGATGTTCAAAACCCTCTACATCCACTGGTGTAGCCCATCAATTCATATGACATCAGTTCAGCCCCAATCTCTGATGCACTGTAAAGTATTCTTCAGGCTCAAATCCTCCACAGCCACTTGTAAAATCTATCTCCTTATCATGCATCCTCGAGCTCCAAACTGTAGTGAACAGTGAAGTGCATTTCAGGTTCAGATCCTCTACAGCCAATGGTGTTGTCCATTGACTGATCTGGTGTCAGTCCAGCCCCAACCTCTACTGCACTGTAAAGTGCTGTTCAGGTTCAAATCCCACCAGAGTCACTGATTTAGTCCATCTGTTCATCAGTCTTCAGTCCAACCTTTATCTCTGACACTCTGTGATGTGCATTACTGATATGGATCCTCGTCAGTCACCATGGTGTAGTCCATTGTCACATCAGGATTCATTCCAACACTACCCTCAGATGCACTGTAATGTTCTATTCAAGTTCGAATCGCTCCACAACCACTTTAGTCCTTGTCTCATAATGCTTCAGACCATCCCTTACCTCTGGTGCACTGTGATGTGATCAGTGCCAATGTATGATGTATACAGTCCATTCAAATGAAACACATAGCACACAGTACACATGTCACCAATGAGCATCACTCCATGGTGCAGGCACACCCACACTACTTCCCACCCACACAGTCGCCTATACTGAATGTTGCAACATATTGCATGGCATGCAGGCAAACCATGTGACACAGCACATAGTACACAACCTTTACAGGTGTACATGTCATCACCCTGTGTGGTGTACCCACAATGTTTCTGCATGGCATATGAACACCATTACCAGGTGCAGGCAGCCCCACCTGCTTCCCTACAACTGAGTATACCCCAAGGACAGGTGCCAATTCATGACACAAAATGATTGCAGTGCCTATGAGCATCATTCCTTGGTACAGGCACACCCACCCCTTCCCCATGACACAGTATACCCCCAAATTACCAGTGCCTTTCAGCAATTTCATCCTATATGTATACCCATAATGTATCTACAGTGTCTGTTAGCACCATTATCAGAGGCATACAGCCCTCTCATTTCCCCAGAACATATGAAGTGCATCTGAGCCTGTATTATGAATGCAGGACCCCCCACCACCACCACTAACACACAGTGCTTCCTCATTACAGTCATTCCTCACCTTAAACCATCCCATAATACAACCCCAAAAAATAAACTATGCCAGGAAATTAAATAATACACAGATTTATGTAACATGATGTTTACTGAAAGACTGTGAACCTTTACATGAACATCATGCTTCATTTACAGTATGATAAAGCAAACAGCACAAATAAAATACAGTTTCCTATACTTATCATGGGATTTTATTGCAAAAATAAAATAAAATAGTTTATTTCAATGAAATTATACATTTTAACTACAGCACATATGCAATTAATCATAGAGAGCCCTCCAACACTAACAAATGTCTCATTTTCTGTGTCAGCTCACTGACCTACACTGGAAGTGTTCTTCCTGTTTACATCACTTGACCTCACAAAGCACTTCCTTCCTGCATCACTTCCTGATATGTCCTTCTAAGGTAATATGTAAATATGTTCTTACTAAACTAGGGGAAAAACAAAAATTGATAATCAGATTCATAAACTAAAATCAGTGGGTAGGAAGAATTGAACACTGCAAAAATTCCAACCAGTGGAGTGGAACAAAAAACTCAAACTGTAATAACAAGAGATTCAGATATTGATTTCTGACTAAAAAATGGTACAAAACTTGCAAAATTTATATTTAGACAATGACAGATGTTTATTGTATATTTTTAACTATTTTAATCAACAATTTTACAGAAATTTAATATTTTGCATGACTAAGTAAACAGAGCATAATTATATTTAGATAAAATCATCAGAATTTATTAAAATATAAACAACCTTACACAACATTAAATCCAGTAAAATAGACATTACCAAACCTCACTCATTTTCAAAAACTTTTGTCCTGAAAAACTTTTCTTTTTACAGTTTTAAATTGGATGTATGGTTTTAAGATGTGTAGGTTTAAGCACAGTGCATTTGTATGAATGCTGCAGATCTTATTCTAAGTGACAATAGGATAGAATGAGTTAAAGCTCTGCAGCAGGGGACAAGACGCCTCCAAATCCAGTTGTCTCCAGTTTACTTCCTGCCTTTAACAGAGCAGGTACTCTGCAAGCAGAGCTGCGTCACCTGTAGCTGGGCTGAATGCAGCAGACTGTAAGTTATGTTAATTTCTATTGGGGACGTAATTTTTTAGAGTTAGACTCAAGTCAGAGCTGCATCAGTGCTCTCGGGTGGGTTCCTGTCTCGGCGGTGCAAGCTGCACAGATGGGC
Organism: Neoceratodus forsteri; assembly: GCA_016271365.2. Classification (NCBI taxonomy): domain Eukaryota; kingdom Metazoa; phylum Chordata; order Ceratodontiformes; family Ceratodontidae; genus Neoceratodus; species Neoceratodus forsteri. The sequence continues at coordinate 1,207,612,179 of CM057456.1, forward strand.
CCCACTTCTCCATGGCGCTTTTCCCCGCGGTTTTCAGAGCAACTAGAAGACTAGCAGGCAGCAGTACTACAGTGCCCGATTTCCGCTGCGTGAGTGGGCAGAACTAGGATCAAGCTGCTTCACTTATTCCTGCCCCACGCGCTAGTTCCCAACAAAAGTTATTCACGAGGACTGGACAAAAGGCACTCTTTTTCATCTCTGAGCACTCCTTCAGTTTCTCGTCGACAAAGAGCTCCTTTCCTCTCGTCGACGGTGGCTCTTTTTTTCTGTTTCTGGTCTATGAGAGCTACTCTTTTCTCGCCTGATGATAGGGAAGCTTCTTCCTTTCTGAGGACTGAACTCCTTGTCAACAAGCGCTGATCAGTAGCAGAAATAGCGCTTGTCCGCAGCTCAGCCGATGGCTCTGACAATCAACAGCAATGCTACCCCCAATCAAGGGTACTGAAGAAAAATCAAGAGAAGAAGCAGCAACAGCAATAGCCTCCCCACCAAACAAATTAGGGGCTGGCGAAACAGAGCAGATTCAGCATTGGCTCTTAAGGGCCAGCTTTAATTAGTACCATCAGCCCAAGTCTCAGGAGAGATCCAGGGGCTGGGATCATGGCTTTGGACAAGCCTGCCAGGGGGAAAATGCCAGTGCTGCAAATCCCACTCCTCATTACTTTTGCAGCGCTCTTGCTTCATGTGTGGCAGTGTCCGCTTAGGAGGAGGAATCAACAGATATATCCCCTTCCACGGTTGTGGTGGATGCCCATCACAGGCCAGAAGAGCGACTGCCTCCAGACCAGACAGAGCAATGGCCACAGGAGTCCCAGCGAGCCATGGCCCCATCACTGGACCCAGACGTCTTAGACAAATTAAATAGGGTCTTTTGCTTTGGACCCTGCATGCTTCAACTGGCAGCTTCTAGGGTCACCAGATCCGAGACCTCATAAGAAGACAAAGCGAAAAGATCCCCTCCCCATCCTCTTCGATGAGGGGCACTTGTCATATCGCTATGAGAAAAAGAAAAATCCCGTGCAGGTACAGATCCTCTGGGAAGAAAATCACCATTCCTCACACAACCAGAGGCAGAAAAGGTCCATTTCCCAGAGAAGATCCAAGTGCGCATAACGAAAAATGTCGTGAAGGACCATTCCCTGGTCTCCTCAATGACAGCTCCTCTCCCAAGGACAGTGAGACTGTGGACTCATCATCCGACTCAGATGACTCCCATCCAGAAATTCTGACATGGAGGACCTAGATTTTTCATCAAAAGGCTGTATCCGAGATTCATTTGGGTCCTACCCAGAGGTTCCTTCCAGCAAAAAAGACCTTTCCATTAGTTCGACATCTAAACGGTCACAGCTTTCTCTATCCCTCTGGCCATAGAGAAATTACTAAGAAGACGAATGGCAAGGTCCCAAACACATGTATCCAGTCGTCCCCCGATCTCTACACTTCTGAAGTTTGACAAGAAGCAATCTGAAAATTAGCCAGACTGACCCAGAATTGACCCATTGATTTCTAACCTAACCAAGAAAACAGTAATCCCAGCTGAAGGAGGGCTTCTCTAAGAGACCCAGTAGACAGAAAATACACCTGTAACAGGAGTTCTAGGAGAGTATATGTTGTTCATCCACACTTATGGCAGGTTCCTTGCCACTTTAAATCTTGCATGAAGGTCTTCAAGCTGGCTTCTCCCACCCACGCACCGGGTGCGTAAACTCTTGGCTCCGCCCCATGATGCCAGCTCTAGCCGCTGGAAGCCAGGTTGCGCGCGGCCGGGAGGTCGGTGGTTGTGGATGAACAAAATATACCACCTCTAGAACTCCTGTTACAGGTGAGAACCTGTATTTCTAGGGATGTGGATATGTTGTTCAATCCACACTTACTAGCAGACTCCTAGCAGTTTTCTGGGAGGAGGGAGGCAAAGCGCGCACCCCCTACTTGGGAAATAAGGACTGGAGGACCAGGGTCCCAAAAACCAGCATCCCAGAATGACTCAAGGTCGATGTGGCAGTCGCGTAATGAAGGTGTGTGCTGACTTTCCAGGTTGCAGCCCTACAGATTTCCTGGATAGGTACATCCTGAAAGCAGCCACGAAGCAGCGGTATGGTGGGTAGAATGAGCTCTTATCCCTTTGGGAGGTTCCATGCCCACCAACCTATAGCAGAGATCTATGCAGGAGGTGACCCACCTGCCTATCGTTAAGCTTGGCTGCAGGTCTGCCAGGTGTGGCTTCAGTGTAGGTGACAAACAGCTGGCGAACCTCTCCCGAACTTCAGCTGTCTGCTCCTTGTAATAAGAGAGTGCTCTTCTACGGTCCAAAGTATGGAGCCTATATTCGCCTCCGAGTGTGACTGGGGTAGAACACGGCAGAGTCAACACCTGGTTAAGGTGAAACTCGACACCACCTTCAGAAGGAATTCGGGTGGGGGTGCAGGACAACCTTGTCCCTGTGAAAGACCAGATAAGGAGACTCGATTGAAGCGCCTGGGGCTCTCCCATCCTTCTGGCTGACGTGATAGCCACCAAGAAGATGGTCTTCCACGACAGATGAGATATATCACACCTGTGCATCGGTTTGAATAGCTTGCCCATGAGCTTAGCCAATACCAGCAGTAGATCCCATGGAGGTGGAGTTCTCGCACCCAGAGGGATATGTGATCATGGCCTTTGAAAAGCGGCCCGACCACCTTCTCCCTGCGCCACCAACTGCTTTCGGCCCGCACCCAGTAAGCAGAGATGGCTGCCAGGTGCACCTTAAGGGTCGCCGACCAAGCCCTAGCTGAGAAAGGGACCATAGGTAGTCTAGAATGCTAGCCAAGGAACAGGAGGAAGGGTCCAACCCCTCATCCTGACACCAAATGGAGAATCTTTTCCATTTGAAGGCATAGCATTTTTCTGGTCGACTTCTTACAGGATGCCTCAACAACGCTGAGGACCTCACTGGAAAGACCCAAAGCCTGGAACTCTAGCCAGCTCAGGAACCAGGCTGTCAAGTGCAGGGATTGAAGGTCCAGGTGGAGTACCTTCCCTTGTTGACTGAAATCAGGTCAGGCGGGCTGGAAGCCGCCTCGGAGCCTGGAGCTGAGGCTGAGAGATCTGGATACCAGAACTGGCGGGGCCAGTCTGGCGCTACCAGAATCACCTGCACCTTGTCCCTCTCGCTTGAGAAGCACCTTGTGGATCAAGGGAAAAGGAGGGAAGGCGAAGAGGCCCAGCCCACGGCCTCGAGAAGGCATCCCCTGCAGCGAGCCCTGCTGAGAGGGGTGGAATGGAACAGCCTCAGCTTCAGCATTCTCTGCAGGCAAACAGGTCCACCTGAGGAGTGCCCCAGTGGGAGAACAGATCTTGTACTACCTCCGGCAAGAGAGACCACTCGTGAGATGCAGCACCTATCCGGCTTAGGGCATCGGCCAGAGTGTTGGAGGCTCCTGCCACATGGATGTCCAGGAGATCCGCCTCCAGTCTGCTCACAAGAGACCAAGTGCAGAGCACTCCTTGCACAGAGGTAAGGAGTATGTCTCGCCCTGGTGGTTTAGGCAGTACATGGTCGTGGTGTTGTCCGTCTGGACCTGGAGCACCTGACACCGTACAAACAGAGCAGGCGGTGAGGCTAGTCCTGACCGCTTTCGAGAAAAATCCAGCAGGCTGATGTGGCACGAGACTCCTGAGGAGACCAGAGGCCGTGCGCTCTGAGCTCTCCCAGATGGGCACCCCAACCCATCAGAGAGGAATCGGTCAGTCAGAGTGACCGTCGGCTCTGGGCGGACAAGCGGAATATCCTCCTGCAGATGAGCTGGAACTAGCCACCACTGAATGCCGTTCCACATCTCCAGGGTCACTGTCACTGGCTGGTCCAGAGGGAAGCACTGTGACCACTGGCGGCCAGCCCCATTGCTGGGGACGCATGTGCCAGTGGGCCCAATGGACCACGCTGGTGCAGGCTGCCATGAGGCTCAGGAGGTGCAGGAAGTCCCGGTATGGAGCAAGTGCCCAACCAGGAATGATTGGGCAAAGGAGGAAAGAACCTCAGCCCTGTCCGCTGGGAGCCGTGCTCTGGCTCGAAGAGAGTCGAGCTCTGCCCGATGAACTGAATCACCTGCATTGGCACGAGTTCGATTTGGCCTCGTTGATGAGGAGGCCAATCTGAGAGCAGACCTGGAGGGCCAGATCCCTGGACCGCCCACCTCCAGCTTGGAGGGCTGCAATCAGCCAGTCGCCCAGGTAAGGTACACCCGACCCTTCAGCGCCGCAGGAATGCTGTCACCACTGCCATGCATTTGGTGAAGACCCTGGAAGCTGGAGAGGCCGAAGGGCATGGCCCTGAACTCGTAAGGGATCCCTCTGCTCTGAAGCGGAGGAATCGCTGGTGAGACAGCGGATTGGGGACGTGAAAGAACGCATCCTGGAGGTCCAGAGAACAGAACCACACACCTCGTTCCAAGGATGGAATGATCTGAGCCAGAGTGACCATCCTGAAGGTTCGAGACCTTAGGAACTTGTTCAGGTCGTGTAGGTCTAGAATGGGGCGCCAGACCCCCATCAGTTTTGGGACCAGGAAGTACCTGGACACAAACCCTGGGTCTGGTGCAGGATCCGCCACCTCCCTGATCACCTCTTGTTGGAGGAGCAGGGCAATGTCAGCTCGGCGAGCCGACAAAGAGGCTGCAGAACAGTAGCCCCCGTGGGCGCGGCTCGACAGGGTGGGGACTGCTCGAATTCCAGAGGCAGGCTCTTTCCTACCACTTCCAGCACCCAGCAGTCCGTGGTGATATCGGAACAGGCGGAAAGGAAGTGGCGGAGCCGTCCCCCACAGGGGGAACCCGGGAGGAGTCACTAGGTTGGGGCGACACCCCTCAACCAGTCACTGGGTAGGCTTGGAGGAAGGACCGCCGAGGAGCCTCCTAGACCTTTCCTCCTGGCTTCCTGCTGGAGGAAGCAACAGGCTTGGCTTTGGGATGCAAGTGCGAGCCTGCTGGCCCTGATGCTGGTGTTGCTGGGCAGGGCGTGCCGTGGGGCTGAAGGCTGAAGGACTTACACTGCTGCTGGCAGCCTTTGTCTTTCTGGGCAGATGTGACAGAGTCAAGGTGGCCTGGACTTCTCGATCAGTTGCAGATGACCCTCCACCCGGGACCGAACAATTTGGTACCCAAGAAGGAACGTCTGCCAGCTTGTGCTGGGTATCCGCTGTAAAAGTGGAGATCCGCAGCCAAGCTCTGCGACATGGCCACTGTGGCGCTACTGACCGGGCACATGAGTCAGCGATGTCCAAGGAAGTTTGGAGCTGCTGTTTGGCCACCACCCTCCCTGATCCTGCACCTGCTTGACCATCGTTTGAAGGTCAGCGGGAGATGAGAATCACCTTATCCAGGGAGCCCAAAGGGTGTGAAAAGTGTGCCATCAGAGCGGCCGAGCTGGCCTGATGAAGGCCTAGGAGGAAGCAGCATAGACTTTCTGTCCGGAGTAGTCCAGTTTCTTGAACTCCTTATCGGGTGGCTTGTCCACATCCTGAGCATTCCCGAACACGGAAAACACTGTCGGTCACTAACCCCTCCGCGGAGGAATGCTCCAAGAAACCGGAGTGAACCAGTGGGAACAGCATACTTTGAGCCATCCTCGCAGAAGGTGCTGGACAAAGCTGGCCGCTGCTATAGCTCCAGGGCGGGCCAACAATGGCTTGACCACCAGGAAGGCCTGTGGGGAATCCCTCAGTCAGTATCTCCGTGAGGGGATACTTGGCCCGTTTTGAAACGGGTTGGAGCTTCATCCTAGTGGACTCTGAGATGAGCCAAGCATTCATGAACGAGGATGGGCTCTCGTCCACTGACTGACCCCACTGGACTCCAGGGCAAGCAGCCTGAACAACAAGGAGTCGTCGTCAGACTCTGAGGAGTCTGTGAACAGCTGCTGAGCACCTGAGCCACTCTCCACCTGCCGTGGTCGATCAGGAGTGAGGGTGACCGACAACTGGTGGGGCAAGCCCTGACTCGACCGAGAATCCTTGGTCAGGGCCCCAGATTTAGGTTGTGGAGGCGGGGTTCCACCACAATGGGTGGCGCAGCTGGTTTCGGCTTCTCGACTACTATGAGGGGTTGTTTCGGCTGCTCTGGTGACAGCCACTTAATGGCCGGGAAAGTGACTGAGTCGGCTTATTCCCCAAAAAGCTGCTGCCACATTAGATCCTCGGGAGTGCCAACACAATTTGTGCCAGAGCCTATCCTCCAAGAGGACAAAGACGAATGAGCAGCGCCGCCGCTTTCCATGGTGCTGAGACTGAGACCGCCCGATGTCAGCGGGATCGGCTGGACTTGGAAGAGGTCCAAGACCGAGACTCTCCGGGATTCCGAGGGTGGGTCTGGGAGGCTGGGAAACCCGCCTCCCTCGGGTTCAGGGACCTTAACTGGGGACTCTGGCACAGGAGGCACAGGCAAGTCCTCAGTTTCCACCGGGGAACTGGTGAAGAAGGGTTGTTGGCTTCTCCAGGTCGACAGCCCTTCAGGTGGGTCGAGAAAAATCTCAACTGTGTCGACAGGTGTCTCTGACCTGGACGGGTACAGCGTGAAGCCAGCGGCCTTAGCGCAACCTCGACCGAGTAGAGTGTCGACTATCCGGGAAGGGACCTCTCCCACTCCCACGAATGTCGACGGGGACTTTCCCTAGAGTCCTTCTTTTTTGGACAGAAAGGAATGTCTCGAAGCCCCTCTCCCTTGGTGGAGAGGGACTAACAAAGTTCCTTAAATGAAGCCGTGTAGGAGGAGCCCAAGAGAGTGGGATAAATGCCGCGACTGAAGATGATGATGATGATGCTGTGGCCTGGGCGCTTCCTCCTCGAGGGCGATCATCTGTTCGAGCTGTTCAGCCAAGCCCCCAGCCGCAGACACACCCAGAGGGCCTCCTTTGACTTGACCGGAGGATAACGTTTCTCGGGGCACCCAAGTTGTAATCTGGCAGCGCAATCCTCTAAGACCGTAGCCGAAAAGGACATGCATAATAGCAAGCCTGCGAATCGTGGTCAAGCCCAGGCAGTAAATGCATGTGGAGTGCAGATCGGTCGGACATCATCTGCCCACTGGGGCACCAATGAAACCGAAGTCTATTTGTCCATCGCAGCTGCAAGGGAAGATAAAGACCTAAGTCTTGTAAATTTTAAAATTAGTTCGCGTTAACGAAGAGTTTGGATCCAGGCCTAAAGCCGAGCACAAAGGAGGAACCTGAGCTTCCAAGCTATAAGGAAGATCTGGCGTGGGGCGGAGTCGAGTTTTACCACCCAGGTGGGTGGGTGAGAGGAGCCAGCTTGAAGACCTTCCACCAAGATTTAAAGCAGCAAGGAACCTGCTAGTAAGTGTGGATTGTACAACATATCCACGTCCCTAAAAGTGGATTCTCGCTCAAAAAGCCTTCCAAGCTCGCAACTTCTCTCAAGGCAGTCACTGCAAACCTATCTTGGGCCTTGATTTAGCTTTTCAATTCAAGAGGACCCAGAAAAGAACTCCCCATCATCCATCAGTTACAATTAATGGGGCTAGCCTCGGCCTATGCAGCTGATGTGTCGGAAGAGGCAGTCAGGTGTGCTGCATGGACCATGTTCTATCAAACCTCGGCTCGCCGCAACCTATGGCTTCAGGCCTGGCAAGCAGACACATCCTCAAACAGCTATTTGGTGAACGCACCCTACAAAGGCAATCTCCTATTCAGATCAGCCCTGAAGGAGGTGGTGAAGGAATCCGGTGAAACGGCTAAGGTGCACATGCCCCAGTACAAGGGACAGGGCAAAGCATGGTCCTCAGGCACTAGACCCAATTTTCGTGACAGGGGTTACAACAAGGGGCAAAACTCCAATTTTTCTGGGAAAAGAACATGGTTTTACTGTAACAAACGTAATTTCAGAGGGGTGGATCTGGGGAGGTGGAAACACCAGAGACACCGAAACAGCAACAAAATAAATCACAAAGGGGCCATCCGGCCCATCCTCAGTCAGGGCAGGCTTCATGGAATTCGAGGAATTGGTCCAAACCACGCCGGACAGATGGGTTCTAGACATTATCAGCAAGGGTTACCTGCTAGAGTTCGAGTCCAAGCCCCACTGCCTCAAGTGGTGCCCTCCCCATCCCAAACAACTCATCCAAATCACAGATCTTCACAAGGCTGGCTATTTATTTATTTAGTTTTTGTTGACCGGTAAGTGCACTAGACACATCCTGCCTATTTTCAGGCACAACCGGGAGGGATACAGATGAATGCCAACTGACCTTGAACCAGATTAACCTGTTGGTGGTATTTTTAGTGAATGAGGGAAATTTGGCCAGGACACCAGGAAATTCCCTGCTCTTTTCAGTAAGTGCCATGGGATCCTTAACATCCACCTGAACTACCTCCAATCCAGGCAGATGGGACCTCGGTTTAACGTCTCGTCCGAAGACGGCACCTCAGAAGTGCAGCACCCTCTCATGCTGTACTACAGTGTCAGTACTGGGATATTAACCCAAGTGCCAGATGTGAACCTGAACCACAGCTCTAATCAGAGGCATAGTGTACCACCCACTGAGCAACTGACACTGATAACAAACAGGTTCCCTCCGAAGAGGTCAATTGCGGGTCTACTCCCTATTTTTCATCGTGCCCAAATGCACAGGACACAGACCAGTCCTAGACCTCAAATTCCTGAACCACTTTGTACACAGCAGACCATTCAAAATGGAAACTCTGTCCTCAAAGAATTGCAGCAAGGAGATTTTTGGCCTCCATCGACTTGCAAGATGCATACCACTATATTCCTATTCACAGTCTGCACAGGCAATATCTCAGGTTCAAGGTAGGAAGCAACACTTCCAATTCAGAACTCTTCCTTTCAGCTTTTCATCAGCCCCAAGAACTTTCTGGAGGTTTTGGTAGCGGTAGTTGCTCACCTTCAGAACCGAGAGATCCAGCTTCCTACTTGGATGACATCCTTATCAAAGCACCGTGAGCTCAACCAAGCAGTACAGGCAGTAGTGGAAGTAGTCCAATGCCTCTCGCAAGCGGTTTTGTTATCAACGGAAGAAGAGTTCCCTAATCCGAGCCAGAACTCGAACACCTGGGGGCAGACTTCAGGACTCAGGCCAACAAGATGTTTCCCCACAGACAAAATTCAGGGACCTGCTGAAGCTCATCAACAAATTTCAAACAGCCACTCAGCTGCCAGCACAGTCCTTTATGCAACTAATTGGGACTCTAGTGTCACTGGCTGATTCAGTCCCTGGGCTTTAGTGCACATATTGACCCATTCAAGCTTATCTACTCAGGCTGTGGTCCCAGTTCAGACACAGCCAGCACCAGCTCATTCTAATTTCTCATCAGATAAAAATCTCCCACTGATGGTGATCTCTGAGGGCAAATGTCATGAGGGGTGAAAGCTGGGACATCCACATCAAACCAGAATCACGACAGATGCAAGCCTCTGGAGATGGGAGGCGGAGGCACACCTGAATCAGTTGTGGGCCCAAGGCAAGTGTTCACTGATAGAATCAAGGTACACCATAAAACATCCTGGAGATGAGGGCAGTTCGCCTAGCCCTGATACCGTCCCAGCACCAAGTACGCAACCAGGATGTGTTGATTCTAACAGACAAACGAACAACCATGGCCTACATCAACCATCAGGGTGGCACAAAAGCTCAAAGATGCTTTGGAAGTCTCTTCTCGTCTTTCAATGGGCAGAACACCACCTGGCAAGTATAAGAGCCGTGTACATACCAGGACAGGAAAATGTCACAGCAGACTGGCTAAGTCACCAAGATGTCCTTCCAGGAGAATGGGAGCTGAAGGACAGTGCCTTCCAACTCATAACAGAATGGTGGGGCAATCCCCAGATAGATATGTTTGCATGCCAGTGAAATTCCAAGGCACAACAATTCTGCTCCTGGCCAGGGACAAGCTAGCAGTAGCTCAGGACGCCTTTTCCCTGGACTGGGATCAGTTCAACCTCCTGCATGCCTCCCTCCCCTCCTCCCGTTTCCACTGCTATCCAGGAAGCTCCACAAGGTGGCCTGGGACAGGGCAGAGATGATTCTAGTCTGCCCCAGGTGGCCTTGTTGCCCATGGTTCCCACTCCTCATCCAATTGTCAAAGGGACCACCTTTAACTTCCCAGTTCAACCCAGACCTCCTTCTTCAAGGCCCAGTTCTACACCACAATCTGTCCCTCTCAGCCTGGAAATTGAGCAGGAAACCTTCAAAGAGTTAGGATACACAGCTCAGGTTATTGAAATGATGGTTAACTCAGTGCCCCTTCTTCTAAAGTGTATTATAGAATCTGGAGATAATTTTTGTTCTGGCTCCAACCCAAAGGTATGCAGGATCATCCAATATCCTTACGGTGCTTTGCAATTTTTCATGAGGGGTTTGACACAGGGCTGCAGGCAGCCACCATACGAGTTCAAGTTTCTGCACTGGGGCGCTCTTGTTGGTAGACTCGGGGACTTGCTGGGATCACATCCGCATGTCAGGAGGTTTCTAAGAGCAGCAATGTTAAAGCGACTCCCAATCAAGCTGACGGTACCACCTTTGAGACTTAATCTGGTTCTCAAGGCCCCAAACAAAGCACCCTTTGAGCCTCTGAAGGAGGCTTCACTCATGCATCTTACAATGAGGTGGTCTTCCATGTAGCTATTACTTCAGCCAGGAGAATCAGCGAACTGGGGCGCTGTCTTCCAAAGAGCCATACACTGTCTTCCATCAGGGCTCTGTGGTGCTCTGTACAAATCCATGGTTTTACCAAAATTATGTCTCCCCTTTCATTGTAGCCAAGAGCTAATTCTTCCTTCCTTCTGTCCTCACCGAAAAATGAGAAGGAAAGAGTTTCATACTTTAGACCCAAGGAGAGCAATGAAAATATACATTAAGAGAACAGAGGCTATTTGCAAAATGCCAAGCTTGTTCATTTTAACTGCAGGCCAAAATGTGGGTAAAAACTTCAAGAGACTCTACAGTCTGATGGATTAGATCAATAACCACTGTGGCTTACACAATCAGGCTGCAGAGCTCTACCTGGCCCAATGAGAGCCCATTCCACCACAGCTATAGTCCTTTATGGGCAAACTTCAGAGAAGCATCCCCACAGATTTATGCAGAGCGCCACTTGGTCATCCATTCACACATTTACCAAATTTACAAACTAGATACGATGTCCTCGTCAGAAGCATCCTTTGGCAGATGCTTCAGGCGGTGGTGGAACCTAAGGTTCTTGACATTCTTCCCACCCGGGACATCTAGGGATGTACTGCTTTTTGATATCCCAGGCATTATAAGCCTGGAGACCAGCTGAGAGAGAGAAACAGAAATTTAAATACTTGTAAATTTTCTTCCCTGACGGCTGGTCTCTGGGCTCGGATCTCTCCCAGAATGTATATAGTTGGCTGGCCTCACGGCCATTTGTGCCTAACCTTGTGTTTTATTTCCAAGTTCTTGTAGTATTACCACAGGGGACTGCATTAGGAATGACTGGAGACAACCGGATATAGAGGGCTTCTTGTTCCCCTGCCAGAGCTTTAATCCTGCCTACTACCAGCATCATGAGGTACAGCCCAGGCATTATGAAGCATGGAGACCAGCTGTCAGAGAAAGAAAATTTACAGGTATTTAAATTTCGATCTTCACTAGATGGCACTATCTTTGTAAAAGCCTATACAGGTTAGTGACATCAGCGGATGTCAATGGCGTGGATGCCCCAGTTGTACTGCTGAAAATCTTCCCGCGAGATTCCCCACCCCCCATCTCCGACGGGCAAAGGTTCTTATAATGTAACCTGATGACAGATACCCTTGAAGAAGACCTGATGTTATCAGCAATGTTCATCTTGCTATGGTTCTGTGCTGAGGTCAAAGCTTTGGGCTGTACCACTTCCCTTCAGTAGGGAGCACATTACCAGTATTAACTACCTTGCCCACCGACAATGTTGTAGCTAACAAAGGAAATTACAAAATATGAAGAATTTCACCTTTTTTAATCATGCCAAGATATGAACAGTCTGGGTCAAAGTAACAATCTCCTCGATATGTGGAATAATCTACCCAGCAATGTGATACATCCTAGGACATGTATGTTATTAATCTTTTATTGAAAATATTAAACACAGCACGCTTCTTGACAATGCCTGCAAGGTGAATACAGTACAGTAAAATAGCATGGGTCTAGCTCTAGGTTGTAGGGTAAATATTCAGTACAGATCAAAGCATGAACAAGTAAAGTTGAGACATCCAAAGTACATGACAACATTTTGCGCCTTAATCATCTCAGGTACTCCATAGGCATCGGGATCTATGGATCCGACACCACCCTGCACCGTGTCACCACTGCCCTTAACAAGGCCTGCCATCTTCTGACTGGGGTCACCCTCAGACACACCACGTGCAACTTATGATGAGCAAGTAAACTGGCTCCAGTTCAAAGGCAGACTATCCTATCAATCATGCCTAATAGCAAAAACCCCCCTCGCTCTCTTTGCCTCCTGGTTCACAGTCAGTGTTTAGGTCGCCAAACCACACCCGGCATACTAGATGCACTTTGAACCATGGCGTTCATAGTGCCACGCTGCTGTACTGCGCAAGGGTACTGCTCATTTGCATACAGAGCACCACAGTGGTATAATTCATTCCACTGTGATGTTACCAAAAGAACAAACACTGGGCTCCTGCAGAAAGAACTGCGCCAAGCACTAGTCGTAATGCCTCCTGTGACTGCTGGCATGAACAACTTGGGCCTGCTTCCTCTCCTTCGCCCACACCTACCCCCACCCTTCCTCCAACCTACCATCCTACCCTTGCTACTACCCTATAACTTACCTGCCTTCCTGAGGTCCCATTAACCAATCCCAGCATCAAACTATGCTTGCTGCTCCATAGAGGGCATCATCAGTTCCTGCACTGACTGCCCCACTGGAGTGCACTCTTACACTAAGTGACACAGCCCACATTTGTCTGCTGATATTCTCCTCCTGGCCACCCCGACAATGCATTTGGCTGTATCCCTACTCTGGAACAATGTTAGGCCCTAGCCCTTCGTTTCTGTCCATCTTGTAAGACCATGTCCCTAGTTGTTGTCTTTCCCTCATTTTGTCTCTGACAATGCCATTTGGCTGCATTTTTTCCTCCTGTGGCCAAATCCCAACCTAATGCCCTTCCTTGCTAGTTAAACTTACTCCCTAGCCGCTGTATGTCTTCAAATGCCTGTTTTGTAACAAATCCATATGTGCTTATTTTATTGTTACCTTTACTCCTAGGATCATTATATATTTTCTCAAAGTTTTGTTCTGTTCTTTGTTATGACGTGGCGCCTATGTAAAGAGCCTTTGGCTGAAGGTATTAATTCCAAGACTGAAATAAATAAATTAAATTAAATAAACATGTACCTAAGCCTGAGTGGGAAAGATGGCATGAGTACTCCCTCACAAGAAGAGAGGGAGGAAAAACATCAACTATGTACAATAACGGCAAAATCAGCAGTGGAAATAGGACATAAAGGGAGGGAACAGTTCAGCTAGGAAGGGCCTAACTTTGGATTAAAAATCCAAATGGAACAGTTTCAGAAGGGTATTTAGAAACAGAATAAAAGCACTGGGCGTGGGAAACCCTGCAAGAGGCTAAGAAAGGCTACGTGGAACAACAGAGCAGCATGACAAACTATTAGTTGTTTCTGTCCTTCAGCATCTCTGTATGTTACTTAATACTGGCCTCCCAATGATCCCAAGCTGTTTATCTTGGGTGACTATTTATCCTACTTACCTTGAACAGAATCCAGCAGTTAAGGATCCTTGTGACCTCTGTAGATATAGAGGATCTTACTTTGGCCAGATGAAGAACCCAATCCCCTCCAGTTTTGAGGAACTCCTATTATATATGACCACTATGTCAGCAAAATGAGAGAACAGGCTACGTGACTCCAATTAAGCTCAAACTTTTGCACTCCATATGGGACCCCTTCCTTGAAGCAGCAGTGTAATCTAAAATGTGTTTTGTTTCCCAGCTAGTTTCAGCTACACTTAATATAAATGTTGCACACCTGTCAAAACTACTTTTTTAAATACTTCCTATGCAGTGCACCTTGTGATTTTGCTTTTTATTTTCTCGATTCTAACTCTTGCCAGGTCTACAATGCTATTTCAAAGCCAAATGTGGTGGCCATCTTTTGTTCTGGAGAAAAAATTAAAACATGTATAAAGCACTAAACTTTTGGTGAAACTATAACATGTTTGTCATCAGAAACTGAAAGATGTCTGGAATCTTTTATAGTGCTGAAAAGGTAGGCTCATATTTTCCCCAATTTTGCTGCATTGCTGCTTTAATCTACATAGGTATCTATTAAAGGGAAGAGTCAGCACTAAAGACTACACACAAGTATGGGGCAGGTCCCAATCTGCACTTTGTGTGCAAAACACCAGACTCTAACCTCTTTAGGATTTCATCTATTATCATAAGTTTACAAGGGATGGTCTGCCAGTGGGCCGGTGAGTGCAACGCTCGCAATGCCAAGACCAGAGTTCAAGCAAAACTTGAGACACTGGAGGGCCAGGCAGGTTGATGAGTGTCTGTAGGACTGGTTACTCACCCTCCAGGGCAGGGGACTTGTGGAGCCTGGCAAGGGTGGCTCCAGCAGGGCTGAGAGCATTACACCAACACAGGATCATGTCGACAGGGGCACAGACAATAGTGGACGTCTGCAGGACAAGTGTGGGAGCATGGAGCGCATACGGTGATGTCACTGTATGTCCAAGTCTCAGAGGGGAACCTCATAAGGAGAAACACCCCTGTGCTAGCTGCACAATGACACCAGGGCACCTGACAACCTATCCTAACCTGGTTACTAAAGAATAAAATAAAGATAAAAATTAAAAACAGCACCACCTCGAGCCTGCGCTGGAAGATACCAGGGACCAAATTAGCATGTCTGTCCTCCCCTTAGGTCCGGAAGGGGCCCACCATGGGGGCAAGCCATGGTTTCCAGTAGGCTACTGAAAACAACACAAAGAGGCAAAGCAACAGAGCACCAATCGGCCGATGTGGGTATCCCCTGCCTACACAGTTGAATCAGTGACGTGTATGTGTGTGCACATATATTTATACAGTAGGGGTGAGACAAATGAGTAGTGGATAAATCCATGTATCTTACACACAGTGATATAAATTCTAGTAGAAAAATCACACATTTTTTTTTTTTTTTTTTTTTTTACCAGGAATATTATCACAGTGTGATAATATTTTGCATTATACTGTACTTATTGTGCTTACGCACAGGCTGATATTATCACTGTGCTGATGTCAGGTTGAAACACTGCTTAAAACAATCAGTATGCTGATCTCTTAATTACATCCCGACCAATCAGAAAACTCAGCTGGACTCTGCTGAAGTAGATATCATCACTCTAGGCAGGTTTCCCTTACACAGCAATCAGGAAGGACATGCAAACCCTCAGTAGCCTAGGAAACTAATCAGTATATCAGTTCCATCTGCAACTCACCTGCTAGCCTTGAAAAGCACATTGTGTTCCTGCAGAGAACCAAAGCAAGTTAACATCGGCCAGTTTCATACTGACAAGAAGCCAAACTAAAGCAAAAGCCTTACACATCCATGAATACCTCAACTACCAATGAATATAGCCTGCTTCATCCCAAATAGCAAATTCGGGTTTCAACTTGTTTTGTAGAAGTTTATTTTTGTCCTGTGTCTTCTTTGTTTACTCACAAGAGAAAGTGAACAAAAATAAAAAGTTCTGGAAACCCTATTGTATAAAATCAGACACATGACATGCAGTGGTGTGATATGGAAAATATTTTCACTCCTGCATCGTGACCTCTGGATACTCTCACCCGTGCCTTCGGCACTCTTGAGTATCCAGAGCTCACTCTGCAGGAATGAAAATATCATATCACACTCCTCATCATTTATCCTCTATATGTTAGTGGCTGCGTAGTTCCACTACAGTTAGAGAGTCAGTAAGCTGTTTGATGTTAAACCCCAATTTTTGCACCTTAATAACTTCACAGCCATTCAAGGGATTTGCAATAAATTTTGCATGCCATCAGAAACCAAAGGACTCTTGATATGCCAGGTTTCATTCCAATCAGATGAGCAGATTCCAAGATCCAGACAGTGCAAAATGTGTAAAATTGGTTTTCTGATGCTTTTTGTTAGCCCCTAGTGTTCAGGCGGTTTGGAATTTTGGTCTGAAATATTCTGGATAGAAAGGGCTTGGCCTGGGTAGTGGCCTTTCACTGGTTTTCTTTTACTGTTTAAATTTACATTTATTACATAAAAATAACATCTTAAAAAAAAAAAAACAACCTGAACCTAGCTAAATGAGACCCCCTTAGCTAGATTCTGTTTTAAAGTTGGCAGAAATATGTTTTCTGGGCACCCAAAATCAAGGTGCCCAGCTTAGAGAAGGAACGTTCACCCGTATTCTCTGTATGAGAACAGCGGGACTTAACTTCTGCAGCCGCAGCTGGAGCTCATGCTGCAGGCCGCGGTGAAAGCAGTGAGCCTTCACTTCCTTGGTGTCTAGTGGTGCCCCCCACCACACTGCCATCCCTTTATGTATGTAATGTTGCCCTGGTGTCTAGTGGCACCCCGCTCAACTGCGTCCCCATAACATATCTGTCTTTCCCTGGTGTCTGGTGACACCCCCCCCCCCACCCTCTGATCGCCGTCTCCGCCAATATGTTTTCTTCCCCTGGGGTCTAGTGGCATCCCCACCCTCGATCACCATCCCGATAATGTTTTTTGTTTTCCTGGTGTCTAAGGACCCTCACCCTCTGATCATAGTCCTGTTCTGAAATAAAGAAAACCATACCTAATGTTTTTTTTTTTTTGGGCAGTTAAAAAAAAAAAAAAAGTATCACACGCAGATCTGACCCTCCCACCCCCACCTCCCTCAGAACCCACCACCCACACCCCAGTACACCCCACCCCAGTACACCCACACAACCTCCCTCATTCGCCTGAACAGGTTACAGGCAAGGTTCACTCTTGATTCGAGAGCGCATCTTGCTAGTTGGAACCACCAACTGTGATATGAGAAACTAAAGTAAGTGAGGTTCAATGTATTTCAATTGGGTTTTGAACTCTGATGCATAACTTTTGCCATTTTGCATATTTTGACCCCAAATTTTCAACATGGCCTTTTTGGGACCCTATCTCATGTCTAATGGTGGTGGAGGTATGCAAATCAAGCCTGAAGACAATTTCACAGTCACATGGTGAAATCCCCTTTCAGGCAGGTTTTATTATTTTCATTGCCCTTGTTCATGAGGTGAGGTCATAAGAAGGCTATGTTGAAAATTGTGGGTCAAAATATGTAAAAATTACAAAGTTATTGCACCAAGTTGAAATTTTACTATGCTCCTCATAACTTTGGTAATTTTAAATATTTTGACCCCAAATTTTCAACATAGCCATTTTTGTTTTATACCACCTCATGAACCTGACAGCTGCCATTTTTCAAATCCTGGCCAAAATATGTTTTGCACCTGTGGCAAAGAAAGATGTTTTGGTGGGGATCTGAAAATTTTCACTACGGGTTCATGAGGTGGGGTAATAAGAAGGTTATGCTAACAGTTTGGTGTACAAATACAGTAAAATGCCCAGGGTATGAGTGAATGTTGCAGTATTTCACGTTCATAACTTCACTAATTTTCACTATTTTGTCTCCAAACTTTTAACACAGCAGTTTTCCACACCACCTAAGAAACCTGACATGTATCATTTTAAAATCCTGGATGAGATACGTTTTGAACTTCTGGTGCAAAATGACATTTCACCAGTGTACTACAAATGGTACATGTCATGTTTATAAGACAAATCACAAAGCAGTATCAATTTGGGTTAAAATTAAGAAAAAATATATAATTGTTAAACTTTGTGTGCAGTGTCCTCTTGACACCAAGAGGTATGCTTTGTAATCCTGTGCTGGTCAGCTCAGTGACCCAGCTGGATGGGGTGAGGTGGGGGATGGTGCTGTTATGCAACACCACCCAGCCAGGGAATGAAAGGTGAAGGGTTGCCCACACAGGCCTGGGTACCATATAGTGAAGACAACCGTCCTCTTGGCATAGTGCAGACCATGCACCTCTCCCCCATTGGGTGGCTGAGGGCCCTATGCTTTGGTTGGCAGATGCGCCTTTGCCTGTGCATCTCTAGCTGTGGCCACATAGAAGTGCAGTGACCACAGGGCCCTGCACTTCCACAGACCACCAGACAGCCCTTGAATTCTTCACATCTGTTGTTGCACTGAACTGCAGGGTCTGCAATTTGTGGGCCCTGTGCTTCTGTGGTGGACAGAGTCTTCTCTTTGAGCAGGGCATCTGCATCTGCTCACAAGGTCTAAAGGGACATGCGGGAATGAGGATACAATTCCACTATCTCAGAGAAAAGGAAATTCTTTGCAAAAAAAAAAATGTGTAATGCACCAGTTAGGGTAACTAAAATGCCACAAAGTGAAATGCGGAGTTAGGGTTTCCAATCCTAACACCCACCTATCCCCTCCCCCAAGCAGCAAGGGAAAAACATTAGGGTTTGGGTTTCCAGAGTCCTGGCGAATCAGTGGTGGGTCTTCCTTGGGGCTTGTCCAGCCTAATGCTCACTCCTCTCCCAAGCCCACAGCCTCCAATCCAGGCACAAGGTACAGTTCCAAGACAGTGCCTCATAGGCCCTATTCACACTAGGAAGCTTAAAGCGGTTTAACTGCCTTAAACAGTTTTAAGCTCCCAGGCTATGATTTGCGTTCACACTGTAACACGTTAAAACCGTGTTCTAAAAACCCTGCTAAGAGGTGGTCTTTAACACGGTTTTAATTAAACACAGTTGCCTTAATCTGTGTTAACAGCAGTGTACATGAAACCATGCTGTAACACGGGTTAAGGCAACCCGTCCGGTGAGAAAATCCATTTTGTCAGCCACAGAATAAAGAAAAGGATACATTACAGGCACTGCTGTGCAGAGGAAGAATCTCGATTCTGCCCATATATTTTGTCTGCTTTCACAGGTATCTCGTCATGCACTGCTGCACCAAGCGGAACCCATAATGCTTGAGTTGGTGCACGGTCATGCCTGGAACCCTCTTCCACCTGGCACGGTTGTCTGAATTGAATATGACGCTCTGACTTATAAAAGCGCTATGGACGATTTATAACGCGCTTTTAGTAATATTTATAAGCGGTCCCTAGATCTAAAACAGAGTCTTAGTGATACACTCTACAAAGGTAGAGAAATGCGTCTATACAAGTTGCCAACACAATTGTGCTGTACCTTTCTTCACACTACGGCCCTGTGTGGAGAAAGGAGATCATATCGACATTGTTTGCTCATAGAATGGGTGGGCATTAGAGTTGACAACCCCAAGGAAGACCCACCACTAATTCGCCAAAACTCTGGAGACCCAAAACCCTAATGTTTTCCTTTTGCAGCTTGGGGGGTGGGGTGGGAATTTGAGTTAGAAACACCAATACCACATTTCCCTACTTTTGTGGCATTAAGTTACTAGTGCATTAACAACATTTTATATACTAAATGCCACCAGAGTAGGCCTAACAGTCTTTCGTGTCTGTTCGTTTTGGTTAGCGCCCCCACGAGCTGACCTTGCTGCCCACCCACCCTCTTGTGTTTTCCTTTCCAATCCAGGGTATTTCCCTGCATTGGACTTTGCTTTCACAACCCTTCCTGTACCAGTCCACCCCTCTTGTACCCCACCACAGTCTCTGTCTCCACCCCGGGAAGCGCATTCCATGACTCTACCAACCTCTCAGAGAAGTAGCACCTCCTCCTTTCTCCTGAGACTTCCCTCCAGCTTCCACCCATGCCTCTAGTTGCCCCACTTCCTTTGGAGCACCCGACTTGAGCCTCCCTTATTTACTCCTTCATGTACCTGAAGACCTCTATCATGTCCCCCTGTCCTTCTCTCTTCCAAATGTGTACACATGTAGCTCCTCGAGCCTCTCCCCATAGAGTCGCCCCCCCAGCCCCAGATCATTTTGGCTGCCCTCCTCTGGACTCTTTCAGGAGTTCAATATCCTTTTATGGTGCTTCAAAACTGCACACAGTACTCAGGTGCAGCCTCACCAAGCAGTTATACAGAGGAGTATCACTTTCCTCCTTCTGGAGGTGATCCCCCTAGCGATGCATCCCAGCATCCTGTTGGCCTTGGCAGCTGCCCTCCTACAAGTCTCAGAGTTGTTCATCTTAACATCCACCACCACCCATAGGTCCCTCTCAGCCAGCAACTTGAGCATTTTCTCCCCGGGAGTACACTTGGCAAAGACTATATCTGTTTACCATATATGGTATGAGCTGAAATCATTTGTAGTTATCAAATATCTTACTATTCAAATGACCTGATAAGTGTTAGCCAGTTCTGTTGTATTTATATGTGTTCTATTTTATTTGTAGCATTAACCCATGACAAGGAGTGCATTTCTTCAGAACTGATGCACACCCTAGATGCATTGTGAGGCACATGGCTGGAAGGCTTAGTGTCTTTAACCACCTGAGGCATTCATGAATTCCCAAAACGCATGCTTTGGACTGGGATAATGTGCCTTTAAAATGGGTAAAACAGGCCTTTCATGTAAGTGAGAAAAATGCTTTACTTAATGTTTAAATATTGCTTTTGCATGGTATATTATTCCACAAGATAAAACAGACCCTGGCTTTTCACGATTCCACCTTGCTCCAGTACCCCTCCCCAAGATGTTCTGATAGTTTTGTGTCTGCCCCTCCTCTCATACTCAAAGTCACCCCTTCCAATCCCGAGGTTTACCCCTCCCAATCAAGAGACATTATTTTTGAGCCGCTAGAGTGCTAATGGGAATCTGAGCCAGGAAACAGTGTAACAGCCTGTATTGGCATCGGGCATCTGTATCTAATTATGCAGCAGGGACTGTAGCACAATCGGGGGTGGGGGAGTGATAGAGCACATGCCAGCATTGTCCATTTACATACACCAGCATCCACGCATGCATCTATATGAAGCTGCTGTCAGCAGTGGTAGAGAGTAGATAGAGCACTGGAAAGTTTAGCGGGTTGGGAGGTAGTGCTAGATTGTTGCTGGCATCAGGAGTTAGGAGAGAACCTTCCTGATGGTTATCAGATGAAAGAAATAGAAGTGCAATAGTTTTAGGTTTACCTTTCTACTTGTTGTGGTGGTGAAAAGAAAACAACATGGCTGCCACAATGACCTAACCATCTTTTCTGTGTACAGTGAGAGAAATCGGCTGTTAGGTGCATAATTTAGCCTGTTAATTGTAAATATCTAGGGATGCTTTTTATCCAATAAAGTTTCAGAATTTGTTCTAAGTTTGCAACCCATTTTATAAATTTCTGAAAATTGAAAGTCCTGTTGTATTTAAATTTTGAGGTATTTGTGCTAAACTCAAATGATAAAGGAAAAGACATTTAATCTACTTCTAGTAATAGGAATTCAACTACGTATAAAAGAATGAAATGTGTTTATGTATAGCATAACAGAAGATACTTGTGGTCTTCCATCAAGAAGAACCACAACTTTTTCTAATCGTAAATGTTTATTTGTGATTATTTAACGAATAGTTGAATTATCAGCACACATGGAAAAACTGATGCCATTCTCTCCTCACAATATGTCTTCATTATGACACTCTACATTCATAAAAAAGATAACCAAGGATTGGTTAGCTAGTTTCTTTGACTATGCAACATTAAATGTAGACAAATGGGACTCAGGCAAGGAGTACAAATGCCAGTGGAATCTTTTGGGGAACACATATGTAGTTCTATAATTCATGAAATGCAGCATGAAGAAACCGACTGCGGTGTGATTGTCTTCATTTTTCTTTAGTTCTGAATTCACGACTGCTTTAAGTGACAGGAAAAACAGATTTTTAGTTAGTAGCATTTTCCATATGACTAACTGTGCATCATTAAAAGAAAACCCCAGTGAGAAGACAGTGAGCTATAGGAAGGCTTGACATCACTAGGAAAAGGCATGGACTAAAAACCCATTACATAAATACTGATATTTGAGCTCTGTACATAAATTAATTGAGTTTATACTACAATAGACTTGTCATCAGCTTGTATGTATGTAGTAGCTATGTCTTCTAGCATTTATGTGGCGTAGTAGGTGTGACCTCCAAACAAGCCAGTGCTACATCCAGTACTGTACTTTCAGTTTCAGTTCTTCAAAACCACCCAGTCCTTCCCACAGCATCTGTACCTCTATCACGTTCTTCCTTTCTAAAGCTGAACTTATTTACATCAAAGGAACACCAACACACTTCATTACAGCAATCTAACACTATTCTTCCTTTTTAAAAGCAGGAATAAACTGCAAATACTTCAGTGGAACAAGCCAGGCTGGTACCGCTCCACTCGCTTCTATCTCTCTCTCGTGTGGTAACACAGCCCCACACCAGCTGCTGCCTCACTAAAATTGTTTTTTTCCCTTTTGGGGGCAAGAACATGAACCTCTGCATCTTCTGCCACTAGCTCTTACTTAAAATGATAAGTCTTCCCTGCCACTGCTACAGCTACCCGCTGCAAGTTCCTGCTGCTGATCCTGAAGGACTTCTTGCTCCAGCTCACTCTGGCTGCATGCTCACTTCTTCCAAGCTGGCACGCTTTTAGTTTTAAACTTCTTTACTGTACATTTCAAATGAACACAAAGGCCCATTACAAACATGTAGTAATATCAACTGACAGGTTTCCATAAGTAGTAAGAAAATGAAAATGAGTACATTACATAGGTCAAACCCTTGTCTAATACAGTCCACAGAGTCCAAAATGCTTATCTAATAATCACTTGTCTTACCAATCATTCATCATGTACTACCAAGAGCCAATGTGGGCCTATCAATAAAGCAGGAACAACACAAATCTGAGTAACCAAAAGAAAAAGAAGGGAGTGGTATCTTGATTGGATCTAATGCCAGCTGGACCATGTGGTAAGAGACCTATTTCACAAAAAATTTAGAACAGATTAATCAGTATCCTTCTACCCACTGAGACAAAATCGATCTGCCATCCAAATTCTCTATCAGGTGCATAAAAGGCAAACAGACTCCCAGAAACTTCTCAGCTATTATTTTCCTATGCGATAAATACAGGTTACTCACCTGTAACAGGAGTTCTAGGAATGGTATATGTTGTTCATCCACACTGTCTGGCAGGTATCCTTGCTGCTTTAAATCTTGCTGGAAGGTCTCAAGCTGGCTCCTCCCACCCACCGGGTGGTAAAACTCGGCTCCGCCCCATGCGCCAGATCTGGCCGCTGGAGCTCAGGTTGTCGCGTCGAGAAGCCGAAGGTCGGGTGGGTCGTGTGGGACGAACATATAGGCCATTCCTAGAACTCCCTGTTACAGGTGAGTAACCTGTATTTCCCACGGACATGGATATGTTGTTCATCCACACTGTCTGGCAGACTCCTAGAAGTGCTCCGGGAGGAGGGAGGCAAGACGCACCCCTACTTAGGAATAGAGACTGGAGAACGAGGCCCCAAAACCAGCATCCCGGCGTGACTCAAGGTCGATGTGGTAATGGGTGATGAAGGTGTGTGCTGACTTCCAGGTAGCAGCCCTGCAGATTTCCTGGATAGGGACGTCCCTGGAAGCAGCCACCGATGCAGCAGTATGGCGGGTAGAATGAGCTCTCATCCTCTGGGAGGCTCCATGCCTGCCAACTTATGAGAGATCTATGCAGGAGGTGACCCACCTGCCTATCGTCCGCTTGGCTGCAGGTCTGCCAGGTGCGGCTTCAGCGTAGGTGACAAACAGCTGGCGAACCTCTCCCGAATTTCAGCCGTGCGCTCCTTATAATGCGAGCTCTTCTAGGGTCCAGAGTATGGAGCCTATATTCGCCTCGAGGTGTGATTGGGGTAGAACACCGGTAGAGTCAACACCTGGTTAAGGTGAAACTCCGACACCACCACCGGAAGGAATTTCGGTTGGGGCGCAGGACAACCTTGTCCCTGTGGAAGACCAGGTAAGGAGACTAGTGCAAAGCACCTGGAGCTCTCCCATCCTTCTGGCTGAGTGATAGCCACCAAGAAGGCGGTCTTCCACGATAGATGAAGAGTTCAACCTGTGCATTGGTTGAATGGCTTGCCCATGAGCTTTGCCAGTACCAGCAGTAGATCCCATGGAGGTGGAGGTTCTCGCACTGGAGAAATGTGATCAAGGCCTTTGAAAAAGCACCAGACCACCTTCTCCTGCCACCGACTGCTTCCGCCCCGCCCGGTAAGCAGAGATGGCTGCCAGGTGCACCTTAAGGGTCGTCGACCTAAGCCCTTGCTGAGAAAGGGACCAAAGGTAGTCCAATATGCTCGCCAAGGAACAGGAGGAAGGGTCCAGGCCCTTGCCCTGGCACCAAATGGAAAATCTCTTCCATTTGAAGGCGTAGCATTTTCTGGTCGACCCTCACGGACGCCTCAACTACGTTGAGGACCTCGTCGGAAAGACCCAAGGCCTGGAACTCTGGCAGCTCAGGAACCAGGCCATCAGGTGCAGGGACTGAAGGTCCGGATGGAATACCTTCCTGATTGACTGAGAGCAGGTCCGGGCGAGCTGGAAGCTGCCTCGGGAGCCTGGAGCTGAGGCTGAGGAGATCTGGGTACCAGTACAGGCGGGGCCAGTCTGGGGCTATCAGAATCACCTCGCCTTGTCCCTCCTTGCTTTGAGAAGCACCTTGTGCATCAAGGGAACAGGGAACAGGGGAAAGGTAGAAGAGGTCCAGGGTCCATGGCCTCGAGAAGGCATCCCCTGCAGCGATCCCTGCTGAGGGGTGGGCATGGAACAGCCTCAGCTTCGCATTCTCCCTGGAGGCAAACAGGTCCACCTGAGGTGTGCCCCAATGGGAGAATAGATCTTGTACTACTACCTCCGGCAGGAGAGACCACTCGTGGGACGCAGCCCCTATCCGGCTAGGGCATCAGCCAGGGTGTTGGAGGCTCCTGCCACATGAATGGCTAGGAGATCCGCCTCCAGGCTGCGCACAGTGACCAGATGTGAGAGCTTCCTTGCATAGAAGCATGGGCGCATCCGCCCTGGCGGTTTAGATAGTACATGGTCGTGGTGTTGTCCGTCTGGACCCGGACCACTTGACCCCGAAGCGGAGCAAAGGCGGTGAGAGCTAGGCAGACCGCCGGAGCTCCAGCAGGTTGATGTGGCATTGGGACTCCTCGGGGACCAGAGGCCGCGCGCTCGGTGTTCCCAGATGGGCACCCCAACCCATCAGAGGCATCGGTCGATAGAGACCATCGGCTCGGGCGGACAAATGGGATGCCCTCCTGCAGATGAACTGGAGCGGTCCACCACTGGACAGCGTTCCACATCCCTGGGTCACCGTCACTAGCTGGTCCAATGGATCGCAGCGTTGGGACCACTGGCTGGCCAGCCCCACTGAAGGGGCGCATGTACCAGCAGGCCCAACGGACCATGCTGGTACAGGCCACCATGAGACCCAGGAGGCGCAGGAAGTCCCGGGCAAGGCGCAATCATTTCTGGTTGGGCAAGGAGGAAAGAACCTCGGCCCTGTCCGCCGGAGCCGTGCTCTGGCTCGAAGAGTCGAGCTCTGCCCGATGAAAGAATCACCTGCTTGGCTCGAGTTCGACTTGGCCTTGTTGATGAGGAGGCCGACCTGAGAGCAAACCTGGAGGCCAGATCTCTGGACGCTCCACCTCCGTCTGGAGGGGCTGCTATCAGCCAATCATCCAGGTAAGGGTAAACCCGGACCCCTCGGCGCCGCAGAATGCTGTCACCACTGCCATGCATTTGGTGAAGACCCTGGAAGCTGGAGATAAGCCGAAGGGCATGGCTTGGAACTCGAAGGCATCCCTCCGCTCGAAAGCGAAGGAACCTCTGATGACGGACGGATAGGGACGTGAAAGAGCGCGTCCTGCAGGTCCAGAGAGCAGAACCACGCGCCGTGTTCAAGGATGGTATTATCTGAGCCAGAGTGACCATCCTGAAGGTTGAACCTTAGGAACTTGTTTAGGTCGTGTGAGTGAGAATGGGCGCCAGCCCCGTCCGTTCAGAACCAGGAAGTACCTGGACACGAACCCCGGTTTGAGGGAGTCCGCCACCTCTCTTATCACCTCCTTCTCGAGGAGGAGGCGATGTCAGCTCGGCAAGCTGACAGCGAGGCTTCGAACCCGAGGCCCCAGTGCGATAGCTCTGAAGGGTGGGGCCTGCTCGAACTCCAGAGGCAGGCCCTTTCCACCACCTCCCTCACCCACCGGTCTGTGGTAATAACGGACCAGGCGGAAAGAAAGTGGGAGCTCCCCACAGGAAGCACCTGGGGTGAGGCGGCGGGGTTGAGGCGACACCCCTCAACCCGTCACTGGGCAGGCTTGGAGGAAGGCAGCCGAGGGACCTCCAGGGCCTTTACCTCCCTGCTTCCTGGAGGAGGAAGCCGCGGGCTTGGGTTTGGGGCATGGCCGAGCCTGCTAGCCCTGATGCTGCCTGGGCCAGGCGTGCCACGAGCGCAGGACAGACGAAAGCTTGGGTTGCGGTCTGCGGCCCTTGTCCCTCTGGAGCGGATGAGACCAAGTCCAAAGTGGCATTGGACTTTCGATCCGCTGGAGGTGGCCTTCCACTCCAGGGCCAAGAGTCGGTCCCTAGGAGGGACATCCGCCAATTTGTGCTGGGTATCCGCTGTGAAGGTGGATATCCTCAGCCGTGCCGCGGCGCATAGCCACTGCGGCCGCGACTGACCTGGCGCATGAGTCTCCAATGTCCAGAGCAGTCTGAAGTTGCTGCTTGGCCACCGCCCTGCCCTGGTCACGCACCTGCCTAACCGTGGTCTGCGGTCAGCCGGAGATGAGGGACTACCTCATCCAGGAGCCCAACAGGGCATGGGAGAAATGTGCCATAAGCGCGGCCAGCTGGCCTGGCAGAGGCCAAGGGAGGGGCGGCGTGATTTACGCCCGGCACAGTCAATTTCTTGGACTCCTTGTCGGGAGGTTTGTCCACGTCCTAGCGTTTCCGGCACGCGAAGCTGTCGATAACAACCCCTCGGCTGAGGGATGTTCCGAGAAACCAGACAGAGAACCGGTAGGGACCGCATACTTCCCTGGTCATCCTGGCGGCGCAGGGCAGGAAAGAGGCGCTACCAGAGCTCCAAGGCCGGGCCCACAATGGCCTCGGCCACAGGAAAACCTCCGTGGGGAATCCCTCGGTCCAATATCTCCGTGAGGATACTTGGCCCGCTTGGATCTGGGCTCGAGCTGCATCCCGGTGGACTCCGAGATGAGCCTGAGCAAACCCAGGAAGGACAAAGGGCTGTCGTCCAGCGACTGACCTCCAGAGGACTCAAGTCCACTCGCCTGGAGAAAGGCAGGAATCATCGGACTCAGAAGAGTCCGCAAAAAACTGCCTCGGGCCTAAGCCACCCTCCACCTGCCGAGGCGATCGGGAGTGAGGGTGACCGACAACCTATGGGGCAGACCCTGAGCCGACCGAGAGATCTTGGTCGGAGCCCCAAACAGCAGCTGTGGGCGGAGATTCCACGAATTGGTGGAGCAGCTGGTTTTGCCAATAACTTGACCTGGGAACAGGCTCCTCGGGTAAGACAAGGGGTTGTTTGACCGCTCGATGACAACCACTTAATGGCGGGAAAACTAGCAGCATCGGCTTGTTCCCGGTCAGAAGGGCTATTGCCATGAGTCGTATAAATCGGCGTAACTTCGTTAAGCTCCCTCATCCGAGGGAGGAGGGCGAGACGGCGGCGCCGCTTACATGATGCCGAAAGAGACCACCTATGACGGTGGGATCGGCTGGACCGTGAAGAAGTCCGAGACTGAGACCGAGAACCTCGGCCTTTCCGAGGGACAGTGCGGGGAGGGACAGGTGGAACCGTCCTCCCTCGGCTCAGAGGTTCACCAAGGGCTCCGGAACAGGAGGCACTGGCAAGCCAGCAGGATCCTCAACTCCACGGGGAACCGTGAGAGGATTTCGGCCGATCGACAACCCGTCCAGCGGGTAGAAAGAGCTCGACTCCGCCGACGGGAGCCTTAGTCAACTGACCTGACGGGACACCGTGAGACCAGTGGAAGCCGAACGATCGACCAAAGTCGATGGCCGACAACTCGGGAGAGGACCTTTCCGCTCCCAAGAGCGTCGACGGAGGGACTTACCCTTGTCTTTCTTCTTGGACCGAGAAGAAGGTCCAGCAGACGTTGGTCCTGCTCCTCTAGTGGAGAGGGACAGACAAAGCTCCTTAAAGGAAGCTGTGTAAGAGGAACCCAGGAGAGTGGGATAAATGCAGCGTCGAGGAAGAAGCAGCCACACCTCCTCTTTGAGGCGATCATCTGCTCTAGCTGATCATACACCCGCCCGCCATGAAAACCGCCCGACGGGCCTCTTTGACTTCACCGAGAAAACGCTTCAGGCGCCCCAGTTGTAAACGGGCAGCGGTCTTCGAGGGCGTAGGCTGAGAAGGAAGAGCACAGGTCGCAAGCCTGCGGGATGTGCTCAAGGCCTAAACAGTAGACACCGTGGAGTGCGGATCCGTCGAGACATCTTCTGCCCATAAGGCACCTCCGAAAAACCGGGTGGGTTGTCCATCGCGGCCCTTGAGGATAGAAGACCAAAGTCTATAATGAAAAACTTTTAAATTGGAAAACCGAAGAATTAGGAACCAGTCTTATCGACCAGAGCATTAGGGAGGAACCTGAGCTTCCAGCGGTAAGGAAGATCTGGCGTCATGGGGCGGAGCCGAGAGTTTTACCACTTATGTGGGTGGGAAGAGCCAGCTAAAGACCTTCCGGCAAGATTTAAGCGGCAAGGATACCTGCCAGACAGTGTGGATGAACAACTTATCCATGTCCCTAGAAATGTTCTTAACAACTACCACAGAGTCAACCATCTTTGGTCATGTTTAGGAAAGCCATCTTTTGCGATGGACTTACTTGCAGCTGCTAGCAAAATTCCTAAAATTGTTTTATGGCGATTAAAATGCCTAGCAGATGGCCACATTCCCAAAACCAACATTTTAAAATCTGAAGGTCTGTAAGTGTCCACCATCTCCCCAATTTGGGAACAAGTTCCTGCCAGAAAGACTGAGAGTCAGGAATGTCCACAAAATATGAAATGACATGCTTCTTTCCACAGCCCCTCCAACATATGTGGTCAGTTGTATAATATTTCGTATGGAATGGAGTAAGAAAATAATAGAGGCAACTTTCCAACAGAATTCCTTACAACTGTTTGAAGCGGAGGTACAAAACCTCCCTCCACACTGCGTGCCAGTATTGCAGTGTAAATCAGTTTCCCATTTCCGTTTCCGGCCTAATTTGAAAATGAGGTAGGATGACTGCCCTTTCTTGTATCACATAGTATATAAACCTTTCTTGTATTATTCCTCACCAACATTTTCAATAATCTCTATTGGGGTGTGGGTCTCTGTAGCTCTTGCATTCTAGTTCCTTCTCGGAGAAATGATGTAACCTGCAAATAGCAGAAAAAATCATAACACCTCAGGCCAAATTCTGTTTGCATCTGAATAAAAGGTCTAATAGTCCCAGTCTGTAAAACTTGTGAGAATCAGCTTAGGCAAGTCTCTTCTAGCACCACATGTAGCATCCATTTCAGGTGCAGAAACTCTATGCATCTACCTACTGTACGTGGGTGTAACAAGTTAGGAGAAATTAAGATGGCAGTTCCTTCCACACTGTTTTCCAATTCAAGTATAACTGTAAGCCAAGGGTTTGGAGGCAGAGTGAACTGTGATTTTGTTTTCTAAGGGGCCATCAAATATCTCTGAGGGAGCAAACCAACATTACTTCTCTGTTCCAAGGCTGTCCAAATTCCATCAGCCATGTCTTTCATATATTCTATCCAAGGCAAAAGTTGTGCTATCTGATAATATAATTTTAAGTTGGTAAACACACTTCCCTTCCAACCTTAGTCTTATCAAACTGGCATCCATTGAAGACATCCACTGCAACCATACTGGAAGCTAGTGTAGTAAGTAACAAACAAACAAAAGCATGATCTGAGAACTGACCAGATTTGCAATCTCCCAAACCTCACATCAAGTCACTCTCCCACCTACTAAGAGTCGTCACCATTTATTTCTGAAAATTACGCAAATCACAACCTGACCACCAATCACCACACATGCCAAGGATATCAGGTACATCAGGACATTGCAACATCCCTAGCAATCACCTAGTAACCACAATGTTAACTGGAGTTATACTGGGAAAACCATCAAAAGTCAGTGCAATAACAAAATAAACAGTTTTAAAACAAATGTCTCAGCACAGTCTTAAAGGGTCCCTACTGTACAAATGAAACATACAACAAGGACATTGTGGAATCAAGATTTATTTCCACTCATGCTGTTTGCCCTTGGGCACATCACTCATAGCTTACGCCACTTGTGAGAGTACCAAGGTCAAACAGCACTAGTGAAAATAACTTTATGCCGCCCGCCAGCGCAGCGGTTGGATTTCCGCTATGGAGCCAGCGACCCGGTTCGGGAACAAGCCCGGGAGCTGAGGGTCGGCTGGGAGAGGAGGACTGAGCGTCCCCAAGGACTGCCTGCCCCTCTCCGGGGAGGGGGCACCAGAGCTCGGCACTTGTCTGACCCCAGGTAGAGACCTGAGGTACAGCAAGCCCGATGCTCCAACAGAGAGCGCGTGCTAGGCGGCGCTGGCGCCCTGGCGTCCAGGGACCTGCACGTCGAGAGAACATCAGGAAAAAATCCTTGCAGCCTCCCGGTGAGCGGAGCACCAGGCCCCGACCTTCAATGCCCTACCTGCCCGGAGACAGCGTGCCGGCAAACAGAAGAAGCATCGGGTGTAAGGCCTCCCACCCGTATCCACCTGGGGTAAACCAAGGCTCCATCGGCACGGACTGCACCGGTCACCAGGTAGGTGTTAGGGCTGACAGGCCGTAGGTGTCTCCGAGAGGGGGAGCTGCGAGGGGCATAAAGAGAAAGTAAAAAAAAAAAAGAAAATAAATCCTTTACTCCACAGGTCCCATTTGAGCATCAGTATATAAGTGTGTAATGTCACAGTTCCTTCCTTTGTGGCATTAAGTTACCTAACTGGTGCATTAAGTTTTGCAAGGAATATATATGCATTTGGTAGGTGTGTATATGTGCATGTACAGAATATGTGTATGTATATATCTATACATCTTCTTTACAAAAAGCGTTGTTAATGCATCAGTTAGGGTTCCAGCACTAACAGTTTGGAAATGTGGTGTTAGGTTTCCAACCTAAAACCCACCCCACCCACACCAACAGGCATCAGGGGTGTGCCTTGGGGTTGCCAGCCTGACGTTCACCCCATTCCCTGTGTAAGGAAGCAGAGATGGTACAGTATAGGAGAATGAGGTAAGCATTAGGGTTAGGCTTCAATGCTGGGCTCTGTGCTCCTATCCATCCATAATTTTTGATATTGTAATTGTACCCTTATTTCCTGTAGAGCGCAGGGCCCGCTCACATCACTCCACTATATAATGTACTTGCAGTGGCAGTGCAGAGTCCCAGAACCCTGCAATGCCATCCATCCATTAAGGCTTGCTCCCATTACTCCATAATGGTATTCATATTTATGTGCCGGAGTGCATGGTGCCATCCATCCATACTTTCTGAGATACTGCAATCATATCCGTATATCCTGTGGAGGCACGGGCCCTCTGAGCCCTGCACACCCATCAGTCCATAATGGTATCCGTGTTTGCACATGGGAGGCAAGGCGCTCAAGCCTCGCTCCCATCCATGCATAATTGTGAGATAGTATAGTGCTATCCTTATTTGCCTGGGGAAGCATAGGACCCCTTGGCCCCACGCTCCCATCCCATAGTGTGAAGAGCCAAAGAAAACACCTCACATTGCAATGTTATTGTATAGAAAACACACCAAAATTTGAAACCTGTGTAACTTGACACCAAATTGATATATTTTCATGAAACCAGCAAAAGGCACACGGTGAGGCAGACCCTTTGTACCCTGAAAATGTCAGACCAAAATCACAACCCGTTTGGTAACTGTGGAGTGACAAAAACAGGTCTTTTATAATTCCATTTACATAAATTGCAAAAAGAATCATTTCCGCAGTTTCTTTTTGCAATTTGCGAGAAAAGATAAATCCTTATCACAAATTGCAAAAAGGATCCTGTTTCACGATTCCTTTTCACAATTTGCAAAAGGTTTTGTTATCTTAAAAGACACATTTCTAAGTAAGTTACCCAAAAACTAACCCCAGAATTGGATTCTAGGGGTCCGATTAGGTAAAGACAACTGTTGGTGTCTGTGTATTTTTAGTTATTTAATTTTGTTCTCACCGCCAACTGAAAACAAGAAGGCGGCACGAAAAAAGATTCCACATTTGTGGCAAAGGATTCCACGTTTTTTTTATTTATTTAGTTTTTGTTGACCAGGTAAGTGCACTAGACAAATCCTGCCCATTTTCGAGCCACGACCTGGGGAGGGGATACAGATGAATGCCAACTGACCTTGATCCAGATTAAGCTGTTGGTGGTATTTTTCGTGAATGGAGGAAATTTGGCCATTGCACCGGGAAATTCCACTGCTCTTTTCGAGAAGTGCCATGGGATCTTTAACATCCACCTGAATTACCACCAGAGCGGGCAGATGGGACCTCGGTTTAACATCTCCGACGAAAGACAGCACCTCAGGAGTGCAGCACCCCCTCATGCTGTACTACAATGTCAGTATTGGGATAATAACCTGGTACCTGGTGTGGGGATAGAACCCACAGCCTACAGATCTCCGGCCTCAGGCGAGTGCCACCTGCTGAGACACGGACACTGATATATACTGATTTATATAGTTATAAAATACATAGTCCCCACAGAAGCCCATTATTGTGCATTTCCTGTATACCACATCGACTAAACCTACATTTCAAACAATTAAAGCTATATACTTCCCAGTTAAAACTGTATACCATGGGGAAAAAAAACATAGACCAACATTATGACCGCAGTATGACCTAATAGAAACCAATAAACACATCAATTAACACACCAGCCAAATCAGTTCAGAAATTCCCGCTAATTAGCACACTTGCTAAGCCCCCAACAAAAAAACTCAGCATTACCTAATAAGCCCCTGACAAAATCTTAAAAAAAAAAAAAAAAGCCTCCGTTACAAAAAAGCAGCATCCCATGTATTATATAAAACAAACGATAGGTCAGTGTAGTATATATGGATATAATATATGGAGCCCTTAATATGCATAGCCAGCTATCTTTTAATTTTCTTGTAATCTCATCATTCTGACGTACAAGCTGTTAAACCTTGCTTTCTTACTTCAGATCGATGAGATTACAAGACAAAACTAGTAACTGACCTCATTCTTTTTTGGAACAGAGATCACGGTAGTATGCGCTCATTTTTAAAACTCACCCTGGCGCCGCAGTTTAAACCAGTCTACCAAACTTCAAACAGTGAGCAGAATTTATTTATTTAGTTAAACATCAGTTTTGAAACCTTTGAGCCAGAGCTCATTTACAAAGGTACCGCGTCACAAAGAGGACATAAGAACAATAGTACAAGGGACACAGTAGTTACAGAGACAAAAGTTACAATTCAATTACAATTTTGTTACAGTAGAATTCAATCCCCATGAAACAAAAATAACATAGGGTGCAAAAACTTGGGGTAGGGGGTGAGCAGGTAGGGTAGAAGAGCGAGAGTGACAGGGAGGAGGAATTAGTAGGGAAGAAAAGGGGGTGGGGGCAGCTCAGTGAGCATTGTCAACAGTGTTTTTTTTTTATAGGTTAGCGGCAGTTGCATTTCACGTGAGGTAAGCAGGAAGTTTTTGAGCCTGGTCTTAAAGCAAGCTAAGGTTGGTGAGTTTGAGACACCGGCAGGGAGGAGTTATACCAGTGGGGTGCAGTGAGGGGCAGCGCCTCTGCCCATGAGATGTCCTGGCTCTCGGAATGACTAGGGTTGTTCTTGACGAGCTGCAGTGATCAGTCGGTCGGTGCAGTTCGGCAATATGAAGTGGATAGGCCTATGGGGATAGGCCATGCAGGGCTTTTAAAGGTGAGCTGGCAGGTCTGATACATGAGTCGCTCGTCCAGGTTGAGTAGGGTAGCTAGGGTGTATAGCTCACATGTGGAGTGAGTCTGGGAGCACCGGTGATAAGTCTGCAGGCCTTGTTAACTGTAAGGCGCAACCTTGTTGAGGGCAGTCTGATCTGCTGAACCATAGACTGGAAGGCCATAGTCAATGAGAGATATGACAGAGGAGGTGACAGCCAGGCGGAGGGCATCAGGAGGAGGCATTTCTTGTGTCGGTAGAGAATGCCTAGCCGTGAGTTGACGGCAGAATTTAGGGCAGATATATGTCCATGGAATGAAACTGCAGGGTCAAAGGTTGTTCCAAGATATTTATAGGACTGCACAGGGTCAATGAAGATATTGGGTGTGGAGTGGACAGCTAAGGGAACTTGCTGTACTTATTTTGGGGGTGGGAGTAGAGCATCGTTTTTGTTTTCTTTAGGTTGATAACAAGTCGGTGCTCAGTGAACCAGGTCACTGTAGAGTCAAAAGCTAGTTGGAGGGAGTTCTGTGCAGCATGGGGTCATTGTGAGAGGCAATGAGAACAGCATCATCTGCGTGAGAAGAATCTTACCGCACAACTGCTGGGTGAGGAGTTGAGAAGAGGGAGAATAGTAGGGGTCCAAGAATTGAGCCCTGCGGCACTCAAGGCGAATGGGGCATGTTCCAGAGAGAGTACCGTTGACTTTCACATGTTGGGAGCAGGCGGAAGATAGCTGGTGCACCAGGAACAGGTCCAGAGGCAAAGCCTATTAGGTTCAGGGTGGAGAGCAGGAAAGGATGCCAAACAGTATCGAAGGCTTTAGACAGGTCAATGAATATAGCACCAGCCAGGGCACCAGAGTCAAGGAGGCATGGAGGAAGTTGGAAAATTCCAGGAGAGCTGTATTGGTACTATGACCTGCTCTGAACCCGTGTTGTTCAGGGCAGAGAACATTATACTACAAAGGTAGTCAGAGACTTTGGATGCCACAATTTCTCTAAAGCCTTAGAGGGGGGAGAGGATCGAGATGGGTCGGTGAGTTACCGGAAGAGTCCTGTCACCACCTTTGTGGACAGGGTAACTGTAGCAACCTTCCAGGCAGTAGGGAATTGTCCAAGACAGGTGATTTGTTGAAAATGCATGTAATAGGT
Source organism: Neoceratodus forsteri (assembly GCA_016271365.2). Classification (NCBI taxonomy): domain Eukaryota; kingdom Metazoa; phylum Chordata; order Ceratodontiformes; family Ceratodontidae; genus Neoceratodus; species Neoceratodus forsteri. Next base: position 1,207,647,337 of record CM057456.1, read on the forward strand.
GAGAGGACCTGGACGTAATAGGCAGGGATCAAGTGAGTCATTACCGCGGTGTTACCTTTTAGGGCTTTTAGCAGGTATGGCCTAGTTTCTTGTATGGTGACACGATGCAGGTGGAAGGAGGCGGCGATGGATGAGTGGGGCAGAAGGAGATGGCAGACTGAAAAAGTTACCAGGAGTACTGAGCTAAGGTCGCTAAAGGAGTTATTGAGGTGAGTGGCAATGAGGGCAGGGTCAGAGGAAACGGCACCATTGATGTTGAGAAGCGAAGGAGAGGGACTGGGAGTGACCATTCAGTTGCTTGATGTTGTCCCAAAGCACCTGGGGTTCCCCAGGAGGAGGTAGAGAGGCTTGGTAGTATTCCGCCCGGCTTGCGGATGGCCCAGGTGCACTGGTTGCGGCGGTGCAGCATAAGACTGCCTGTCTGCTCAACGGCCAGTAGCGACAGCAAGGTGCCAAAGATTGTCTCGTTGCTTAAGATGCCACAGTAGGGCAGGGGTGATCCAAGGGCATGTCTCACTTTGGACCTCCTTGCAGTTATGGGAGCAAAAGATGTCACAGGCAGAGTTGAAGGTGTTTACAAAGAAGGCCAGGGCCAAGTCAATGTTAGTTACGCTCATCAGAGGGGACCAATCAGTATGGGCAAGGAGCGCTTAAGGCCTTTGAGTCCCGGTCTCAAGCCACCTCCGAGAGGTGGTTTGACCGAGGATGAGGGCCGAGGGGTTTCCCAGTTGAGAGAGAACAGGGAGTGGTCACTGGAGGCAGTCAGGAGGATTTGGATGTTATGGATGTGGCTTGGCCTGTTGGAGAGGACCACATCCAGGAGGTGCTTGTCCCCTGCTGGGGTTTATTCTAGTAGGCTCGTGACCAGTTGAGTTAGGTCAATTGAATCGAAGGCCTCACGGTGGGAGGAGGACCGAGGGCAAAGCCAGTTTATATTCAAGTCGCCCACCAAGATTTGGTCCGAGGGTTGGGTAGGGTGGTAAGGTAGTCAATTAGTGGGCCCAGGGCCTGGGATTGGTTCTTGGGGGTATGTAGGCTGCGGTTAGGAATATTGGGCCTCTAGCAGGGTCAGGGGACAGCTTTAGAAGTAAGTGCCTGGGCCTTATGGTCGAGGTCAGGCGGGGAGGGTAGACCCATGAGAGAATCCTTCAAATAGAAGGCACAACCCCACCTCTCCTTCCCGACACGTCCAACCGGTGGAGAGTGTAGCCGGGAGAGAGACATGAGAGTTAGGAGTGGAGTGAGACAGCCAGGTTTCAACCAGGGCAACAACATCAGGTTTATGAAGCATCACCCAGCAGTGTAGCGAGTCCAGTTTTTCAGGAGACTACAGATGTTCATAGATGCAATCGCAGCCCAGAAGATTTCAGGGAGGACCAGTGCTGCCAGGCCCGGGATTGGGGTGGACATTGCCTGACAGGAGCAGGAGGAGAGGGCTGCTCTTGGGAGTCGGGATAGTTTTCGGCGACTGGAGAGAGGGTGAAGAGGGGCTGAGATAGTGCAGGGAATGGGCAGAGTATAACAGACAGGAGAGACAAGCACGATGAGATGTATGGGGCAGTGGGGTAAGAGAGGGTGGCAGTATGTAGGGAGATAGGTTGGGGCAGATGCAGGGTGAGTGTAAGCAGCAGGAGGAGGTGACACGGGGGAAGAAGAGGTGGGTTGTAGGCAGATCATTAGGGGCATAGGGGCAGGATGCTAGTGGGGCTATAGTACCCAAAGGGAGGCAAGGATTAAAAGAAGGAGGAGTGGCGCAGGATGCAGAGTGTTGGGCATTTTTTTTTTTTTTTTTTACTACAGGCTAGGGAGTAGTGAGAATAATTATAGTTGGTGGGTAGAGGAGATACAGAGGGAGAGCCTATTTGGGACCAGGCAGGTTAGCACGGCCGTAGGGTGGTTAGTTGGGGACCAGTGCCCCTGGTGGTCAGCAGGTATAACCTGCTAATGAGAAAGTGGGGACTTAGGTTCTGGCACAACAGGACGTGATGTCACAGGAAGTGGCGCACAGCCCGAACCTAGAAACACACCTGGCCGTCCCTGGGTGGGTGGTTAGGCGGAGTGGGGCAGGCAGCGAGAAGCGTCATCGGGCTAACACCCTAACAGCGAGTCCACGGAAAACAATCAGGGGCTGGGAGCAGAGAGCCACGAGTCCGTCGGAATCCTGATGGTAGGGACACTTCAGGAGATGGCTTTACCTTGGCAGCAGCTCCCGAGAACTGAAAGCGCTCCAGATAGGGCCGACGGTGATCCGCTTGCTGCGCGGTCGGCAGCTTTAACTGAGCTGTTGGGGGCCGTCTTGGCAGCAGCTCCGAGAACTGAAAAGGCGCTCCAGATAAGGCCGGACGGTGATCCGCTTGCTGCAGCTTTAACTGAGCTGTTGGGGGCGAGCCGTCTTGGCAGCAGCCTCGAGAACTGAAAGACGCCCAGATAGGAGCCGACGGTGGATCCGGCTTACGTCAGCGGTCGGCAGCTTTAACTGAGCTGTTGGGGGGCGAGTCTGCTTTGGCAGCAGCTCCGAGAACTGAAAGACGCCTCCAGATAGGAGCCGACGGTGATCCACTTGCTGTCACGGTCGGCAGCTTTAACTGAGCTGTTGGGGGTGAGCTCCGCCTTGGCAGCAGCTCCCGAGAACTGAAAGACGCCCAGATAGGGCCGGCGGTGATCTGCTTGCTGCCGGAGTCGGCACTTTAACTGAGCTGTTGGGGGGCAAGCCTGTCTTGGCAGCAGCTCCGAGAACTGAAAGATGCTCCAGATAGGAGCCGACGGTGATCCACTTGCTGCCGCGGTAGGTAAAATTCTTTTTCTTCTCACCCATACTCAGGTTTCCGACTCGAGTGCCATGCACTATTAACTTCACAGATTGCCCACAACACATCAGGATGGCGTAGCTGTCTGCTGATGTGACCCCGACTCAAGAAGCACATGATCACAGCTGGCCAACGCATTTGATTCTGGAGATGTAGAAAATTTTACCTCTGTGCTTACATTTGGAGGGTTGGCAGTCACAAAAAAACAAGGAATAATCCCATACACTATAAAAGACAATGGCTACATTTCTGCTGTTAACAGCGGTTACAAGCACCTCTCATCGGTTACCATGGCAACAGTAAACCTCTCGAGCTATGCTCAAGGTTTACATGGTCTGCATGGTAACCGCTTGAAGTGATTACAACGCTGTTAACAGCAGAACCTTAGCTATTATCTCTATATAAATTCATCTGGTACTAATGAGGTCAGGTGCCACTCTGCCTTCAGGCTCATGGCTTATTGACCTCATTAGTACCTCCGATGGATTTATATTCTATACACCCCACAGACCACATTTATTTTATATATATCTATATCTTCCTTCCCCAGCTCCGTACCTCTGTTCTCTATCCTCTACTCCTTCCCTAGTTCTCCCCCCAGCCCCTCTGACCTCCCCTCACCCTAATCCTCCTAACCCTGCAGCTTGTACAACCTCCTTACCTAGACCCTTCTTCCTCCTCCAGCAATCTCTGCTATTTTTATCTCTACCTTTATCCTCCTGTTCACCCACTTCCTAATCTTGCACTCTCTCCCCAATCCCACTGCTCCCAAGCTTCCTATATGCTCTCACTTCATAACTTTTCCACACTGCCTCCCGTCGCGCCCTTAAAACACAGCCCTTCCCCCCACTTTCTCCTTCTGTTTTACTGCTCCACCCACAACTCCTCTCCTAACTCTCTTCTCATGACAGGCATACAAACCAGAAAAAGGACTGGGTGTGCATCCAGCCATGTCTGGCCTTTGTTGGTTTGTATCCCAGAGGAACATGGTTGCCTCTACCTTAATACCCTCTCCTTGCAGGCCTGGAATCCAGTACACAGATTGGGTGTACACTCTGCCGTGTCTGGCCCTTGTAGAGTTTGCATCCCAGAGAGACAAAGGTTCACCTCTCCTTTATCTATTCTCCCACCTCCCTTCCATTCCTCTGCCACACTAGTTCTCTACTCTCCTCTTTCCCCTTTCTGCCCCTGCTCTAACACATGATTCCAACTGTATACGTATATATTCAATGTTATTTTATATCACTGTATGACTTATTTTATTATATCCTTGTTATGTATAATCAATTGTACTTACCCATTCCATCAGGATACATCTGAAATGAGCCATTCTGGCTCAGTATGCCTTTCTTGGTGAAACTTTTCAAAACAAATAAATACATACACATAATACATGGATGGGACCTTTTCCCCATAGAAGCCCATTATCATGTATTTCTCTGTATACCTCACCAATTAAACCTACATTCCAAACAATTAAAGCTGCATACCTCCCAATTAAAGCTGTACACCTTCACACGAAACCTGTAAACCATGGGGACTGACACATCAATAGATCAACATTATGACTACCAAAGCAAACAACAATGACCAATTAAATCAATAAACACATCAATGAACACACCAGCTGAACCAGTTAAAAAATTTCTATACTAATTAGCACATCTTACAAGCCCCTGACAAAACACAGCCTTCAGGTACAAACAAAATAGCAGATTCCCTGTATTATATAAAATAAAATGCTAGGCAACTGTGGTATACAAGGCTACATTTTTACGTGTTTAGCGGGTGGCGGGAGAGTATAGGTCAGGTAAGATATATAAACAGTCAGAGCCTTAGGACATTGTACTAAGCGTAACTTGAGTAATTACAAAATTCATTGTTCAGGAAAATTCAATCTGTATATTGCTCATCATGGTAGAGACTATTATGACTAATAATGAGGAAATGTGGGCATTAAATGCAGTGTCTGCAATATGTATACGTAATACAAACAAAACTATACTGACGACTACAAATGTTCAAAATGTTTGGATATTGAAGATTTGGAGAAAAAATCGACAGTTTAGTGACAGGTTGATCAGCCTTGAAAATAGTCAGCAGCAAATGACTGTCAGATTCAATCAAAGAGTTATTTTTTCACAATCAAGCTACTGAACAAGTTCAACAGTTATCAAAACACACTGAGGGATCTATGTTAGCATCTCCATATAACATTCCCAATGATCCTAATCCTACTAATAGAAAGCGATAAGAGATGAACAAAATGCTGATATTCATGATGAAGAATGGTACACAGTTAAGAAAAAAAGCAGCTAAAAAGGGTAGAAGGGCAGGAGGAGACTATACCTAAATAGAGAATAGCTTTAATACACTGAGTAATTTGCATACGGATGACTAAGATGCCCAACCTGTGACCACCACTAACTCCACAGCTGTTTACTTATCATCCCAATGTGAAACATCATTAATGGGTAATATCACTGGGATGGAATCTGACCTACTGCAGGCTTATAATGAGACTAGTAACGCATTAAACTTGGAAGTGGATAACCATCAGCAGATGTCAAACAAAAACAGATTATAGTTTTGGGGACTCCATGACAAAGCACTTAGATAGGGTAGTCTGTAATCAGGACAAGGCAAACAGAACCATGTCCTGTTTTAGGGAGCAAAACTTTCAGACATTACACCTATGATTCCGATATTATCTGTGATAGTAATACAGATGCCTTTGTAATAATACATGCTGGAGTAAATAATGTTTTCATGATTCTATTTTTAATATTCAAAGGATTTTGTGGCAATAACCAACCAGAATATCAACTTTGGTGCAGAAGTGGCACTATCAGAAATTCTACCAGTTCCTAGGTTTCGCAATGCTGAATAATAAAATAAAGTTAGTCAATACTTGGTTACGACAATGGTGCTTAAAGCAGAATATTCAATGTTTGACCCATTGGGAAGATTTTGAATACAAAAATGATTTGTACAGTTGGGATGGGTTCCATCTTAATAGGAAAGGCTCAGCTGCTTTGGGTAGAAGCATTAGTGGCAGTATTAATAAGAATTTAAACTAATACCTAAGGGGAAGAAAGGAACTAACTATTCCTCTCTAATAGGGCATAAAGCACAATTAGGCACCTTACCACCTTTATCTACAAATGCTAAAAACAACATCAGAATAGTGGAAACACTAAACCCATAAAGATACTTCTAATTGATGCTCAGAGTTTAAAAATAAATTTGAAGAGCTCGCCTTGTTTTTGCATAGCCATGACATTGATGTGTGTGGAATAACTGAAACATGGTTTTCTGAAGAGGAATGGGGAACAACTGTATTGGTTACACCTTTCTTAACAAACCCCGTAAACATAAGAATGGTGGTGGTATGGCTTTTTACATTAAGAAAGTGTTACAACCGAAGAAATAACCCCATCTCAATCAACAGTAAATGGTAATGAGATAATATGGACCAAATTATCTGCCACCCACACAGGATTAATTATTGGTCTTGGTTACTGAATCCCTAGTCTGAGTACTGAAGAGACACATTTGTTTCTGGACAAAATTCAATATATGATATCTAAAAATGATGTCATATTAATGGGTGACTTTAATTTCCTTCTATTAACTGGTTGAATCTATCTAGTTTGGGAGGACCAGAAAATAGACTTATTGACATAACTATTCAGGGTAATTTAGTACAAGTGGTGCATGAAAACACAAGAATGGAGAATATACTTGATCTTATATTTGTAAATCAAGATTTGTGTCTCATATCCCCAAAGGTAATGTTGCCCTTGGTACCAGCGATCACAATATGATTCAACTTGATTTACATATCGAGGTACAAAACCAATAAATGGTATATCAAAATTTAGGGATTTCTTTAAAGTGGATTATATCAGTATCAAATCTTATTTAAACCGTTGGAACTGGATGAGGAGTTAGAAAACCTTAATGCTGAACAAATCTGGAAAAAAAGGGATAAACTAAATGTATGTATTAATAGCTGGGTACCAGAAAGGATAAAATACATTAAAACACATAGGCCCAGAAATTCAAAAGGGTTGCGCATGGCGCAACCACTGTTAACCCTGACACGATATTCAAAAGGAAAAGTACGGTGCACAAATCTGCAATCGCGCGGACGCATCAGTAATGTATCTGCAGCACAGGTAGGGGGCATGCCCATGCATAACCTGCACAGCCAGATATTCAGCCTGGGATGTGCAGAGTCATGCACATGCGCAACCCCTACCTCGCGCCTACTGAAGTCAACCCCAAAAAGGAACAAATGATGGCCACCAGGTGAGCTGCCGCATTGCAGGCGCAACACGGCAGCTGCCACTGTGGGTGACCTTCCTGCCACACCTGGCGGCGCCCCCCATGTGCCCCATCGTGAGCATCCGTTATGAACACCCCCCTCCAATATCCTGGTAGTCAGTGGACCGCACTCTACCCGATCGTGGGCATTTTTACATCACCCCCTCCAATATCCTGGTGGTCCAATGGACGCCTCTCTATCGTAGGCACCTGTAAAACACAGAACAGTCCTATTACCCTGGTGGTCTAGTGTACCCCCTCCCCACCGCCCACTGAGCCCCACCCGCTCCCCGGTCAGTCGGCGGGCGGCGGCACCACCGCCTGCCAGCTCGGCGGTGGGGCTGCCGCCCGGTAGCTCACGCTGAGAACCAGTGGTGCAGCCCTACCAACTAATCATCGATGGGCAACGAGAGGCAGGCGGGTGGGTGCTGCCGCCCGCCAGCTGACCGGGAGCGGGCGGTGGGGCTCAGTGGCCAGTGGGGTACACTAGACCACCAGGGTAATAGGACCGTTCTATGTTTTACAGATGCCTGCGATCGGGCAGAGTGCGGTCCACTGGACCACCAGGGATATTTGGGGGGTGATGTAAAAGATGCCTGCGATCGGTCAGCGATCGGTCCACTGACTACCAGGGATATTGGAGGTTATTATACCAATGCCCGATTGGGCACACAGCGTCCACTGGACCACCAGGGATACTGGAGGGGTTATTATACCGATGCCCGCGATCGGGCACATAGCAGTCCACTGGACCACACCAGGGATATTGGGGGTTCTTTAGATTAATGCTCATGTCGGGATGCAGGGCGCCGGTCCGGAGCAGCTGCTGCCTGGCAGGGCGCCAGGCGCAAGTCGCCGGGGATCGGCCCTGCATGCTAATGGGATGCAAATGAGACATAATGACATGCCAATGGCCCCCATGCGCCTTGCATAAATTATGGCCCATTTGCATGTCCACTTTGAATATCGGAGTGCTGTGCATGGCGCAATGGCACTTGGCTGGCGCATCTCCATGCTCCACTCTGGCCGCTTGCGCCAGGCACAGTGCCATCGCCATGCAGTGGGGTGGCCAGGAAGCGATATTCAAAGTTGCTGCGCCATAGCGCAGCTCTGTTGAATATCGCCCAGGCCACACCCCTGCGCAACAAAGTTGAGCTGCGCCAGGCTTGCGCCATAGCCTGGCGCAGTTTGAATATCCGGCCACAGAATCCCAGCATGGTGGAATAGGAAGATCCAGAAAGCTGTAAGAAAGAAAAGAAATTATATAACAAAATTAAAAATATCCCACCAACACTAATAAAATTGCTTTGACAAATGCTGTTAAGTGAAAAATTATGAAAATCAAAGAAAGAAGTTAAACTGGCTACTTCAATCACAGATAAGAAGGTTTTTTAATTACATAGGGTCACTGAAAATAAGAATGGGAACTCTGTAGGTCCTATCACATTAGAACAGGGAACTATAAGTTCAGAATCTGAAATGGCCTCAGCCTTTAACAGTTACTTTCTTAGTGTGCATAAAGAAAAAGATATATTCCTCAATGACCTTCCATCTTTGCAATCTGATTGCACAGTTTTTCAGCTGAGTGATATTATACAAGCTGTTAAATTACTGAAGAATAATAGTTCTGCAGGACCCGATTGCCTGACTCAAAATTCTTGAAAGAACTGATCCATGAACTAGCTGGTCCAATTTCCTCCTATTTAACTCATCATTAAAGGAAGGTAAATCACTAAATATATGGAACAAGGCACTGGTGACTCATATTCATAAGGGAGGTAAAAAAAAAAAACACGATATAAAAACTATAGGCCTATTAACCTAACATCAGTACTGGGTAAAACTTTTGAAAGACTATTACAAAAGTATATTAGACAACACTTAAGAGATTGGGCTATTATGATGTTACACAACATGGCTTTATATCAGGTAGATCCTGTCTGTCTAATTTACTGTCCTTTTTGAACCAGTTAGTACTGCTTTAGATAAAGGAATGCCAGATATGTGGTCTTCCTGGACTTTTAGAGGCCTTTGACACAGTGTCTATCAAGATTTTAATTCAAGAATTAATCAGACTTAAATTCCATCCAAATATTATAAATTGGATCAATTCATGGTTGAGTAAAAGATCTCAATGTGTTTTGATAAGAGGCTATACGTCTCCTGAGAGCTGTGTCCAATGGGTGCCCCAGGGTTCAGTCTTGGGACTAACTTTATTTAACATATTATCTTCCATTCAAGCACCAGTAGGTACCTGGTGTTGCAGATCATGAGATGATTGTAAAGTAGGTGGCACTGTCTATAATGATGAAACAGCTAAAGCCTTCCAAGATAGTTTACATCAACTGACCTTCTGGGCACATGAACACATATTAGTCTTTAATGAACAAAAATGTAAGGTCATGCATCTGGAACCAAGAACTTAAAATATCAATATAACATTAATAATACCAAGCTTGAGATCTGTACGGAGGAAAGGACTTAGGTGTCTGGAGCTCTGATAATCTAAAATTTGATTTTCACACAGATAAAATGGTTAGGAAATGTAACCAAATTATACATTACATCCTGAGATCGATAAAAAGTAGACACTATGCGGTTATTCTCCACTGTACACAGCTCTTGTACGTCCACACCTGGAATACTGTTAGCCCTTCAGTGTACCTTGTTCTATACAGGAATAATGAAAATAGAAAGAGTACAAAAGAAAGCTACTAAACAAATTAAGGAGGTTAAGGTATGCAATACTATGATAGATTACAGCATCTACAACTATATTCAATGAACAACAGGCGTCTAAGGGAGAGTTATGTTTGACCTTCAAGGCCTATAACAACCCAGAACTATTTGAGATCATTGGTCTAAATAAAATTACACATCACTATAAATACACAAGGTCACATAAATTAAGACTCATTGGAGATGAATAATACTATTAAAAGGAGTCAGTGGTTCACTCAGAGAATTAACACTTGGAATACACTACCAAGTCATATTGTAGAGTGTGGAAGCATGTCAAATTTAAAAGTAGTTTGGACATTTTTATGGGTGTAAACACATTTTATAATCCACCATAAGGAATAAATGGTGGCAAGTTCATTATGGACCTCTGTCTTTTAAACTTGATTCTAAACTATGAAACTATGAAACTATCTCAGGGGCTAATTAGGGCAATAATGCCACTCGCCCTTCAATTAGACCCCTCAATAGGTATATACTCTATTCTTATAATAATGAATGGGGACTTCTCCCACAGAAAAGGCAGTCAGTTATTTCCCTGTATATCTGTGACTAATCTGTCAATTAAAGCTATATACCTGCCCTAAATGACCCAATTACAACTCTATACCTGCACTAATCAAACAATTACTGCTATATTATCTACATTAATTAAAGCTATATATCTACACTAATCAATTAAAAGTATATACCTACACTAATAAAAGGTACACACCTGCACTACATTAAACCTTACGGGATGCCACTAATAGCACAGTTAGAACAGCATTATGAAGATAGCCATACCAATTACAGTAACAAGCTGCAAAAGAACCTGGAAAGATGACACACAAAACCCTCCCAAACCCAGAAATCCCCCAAACTTAGGCAGCCTCCTGCTGGCGCAGTGAGTGCGACTACCACTTGCAACGCTGATGACCTGGGTTTGGGAGCAGGCTCAGGTTACTAGAAGGCCAGCCGGGAGGGGTGGTGGATCAGGCAGCCTTTGCATGTTCTGAACCTCCAGGGAGGGTATTCCCAGTGCAGGACTCCTGCGTGACCACAGGATGACCTTTACCAGGACCCCAGCTAGAGCTGACACTGGGAGGTGTGCCAGATGCATGGCATGTCTTAGCCCAGTGTCACTGCACACCACTCCCACAGCCTGTAAAATCCTGTTTCTAGCGTGCTCAATGGCGCTCCCCTCCCGCTGCCACATAGCTGCCCAGGGCTCCCGACAAATCTGTGATAGAGATCTGATGGGGTTAAGGGGCCCCAGAGACCCAACCTGGGGAAATCCAGGGCACTTAGCAGGGCAGTATCTAGTCACTGCAGATGACAGCGAGGATAAAGGGATGATGGAGGGATACTTTGTGACAACTAAAGTGCAGTATGTGGAGGAAAAAAAAAATCCCCAAACTCCTACCTGCACTCACTACACAGCATTCTCTCCTTGCTGCAAAATGCGATCCATAAAACAATAACCATCCTAATACATTATATTCAACAAACAATGAGTAAGGAGATGCACTCAAAAGTATACCCATCTGGGAGGCTAACTAGGCAATACAGCCACTCATCCTTGAGGTTCATGGCCTTATAGTCCTAATTAGCCCCTAGATGGGTATACATCTTTAAACCAACCTTACCCATTATTTATTTCACACACACACACACACACACAGTGGAACCCTCTTATAATGGACACATTTGTACAAGCATGTTTTGGCCATTACAAGGGGTGTCTGCTATATCATAAAATCATAACTCACACAGAGGTTAAAATCAGAACATACACCCTCCTCTACCAGCCAAGGGTATGGGGAACTGGTATTTGTGACCAATTGGGAAGCTGAAGAGTAAAAATTAACAAGAATTTTGTACAGAACCTGTGCTGATCAGGAGACTGAGCAGCAACCATCAAGGGAGAGGTTATGTGGACAGGATACGTGTGCTGTGGGTAATCCCCTGAACTAAGGTATCAGGCACCAGGTGAGGTGGTGATTTTTTTTTTTTTAATAGTACCAGACAAACCAGCGGAATGCTCAGGTTAAAAAGTAGCAGGCAGTTTGCAGAAAGTACCAAGGGCACAGATGAGCTGGCAATGTGATATACAGGGGTCACAGAGTGCGGTATAAATGGGATTTAGAACATCACAGACACAGCTTTTGGCAAGGTGGATATGTCCATTATCAGTGGTGTCTGCTATAAGTGCATGTGAGAGAAAAGAGAGAGAGAATGTGTGTGTGTGCGTGTGTGTGTGTGATATTATAGTGGCACAGTCATGCCACTATATTTAGAGGCTAGTAGGCAGTTTACCTGTTAAACCCCAATTTTGCAATTTAATAATTTCGCAACCATTCAATGGATTTACGCATGCTCTGTCTCGTGGCGTAGCTCTCTTGATGTGCCAAGTTTCATTCGGTCAGATGTGCAGAGTCTGAGATGCAGACAGTGATAAAACATAAAATAAATAGATCAAAAAATTAGTTTTTTTTTTTTTCATCACCTTGCGCCCAGACTGTTTGGAATTTTGGTCTGAGACTTTCAGGGTAGAAAGGCTTGGCCAGCAGACGTGCCTTTGCTGGTTTGGTGAAAAATATTAACGTGTTCCAAAGTTATTAAATTTTAAAATTTCAGTTCTAAGCGTGCTCAAGTAGGAACTTCAGGATAGCTGCTTGGAACAAAAAAAATTTGGTCCATATGAAAAGGATTCTGTTTCATATTGGTCCAATGCTTTGTTTGCCGCCATCTTGTTTTATGTTCAAAAGAAAAACAAAATTTTCAAAACAAACAAAAATAACATGCTACTGAGAGACCAATACATGTATATTGCTCACTGAGACCCGTTAGTGGATTCTGCATTTAATTTTACAAAATGATCCCCAAATGTGTTTTATTTCACATCCTTTTCATGACTCACTCATGCTTGTTTCATATGTCCTTTTTCGTTCATACGAAAAGGACCCATCCTCTGAGGAAAATTATTTTGGGCGCTTTGTTGTTGTTGTTGTTACACATTTACACGCCAGAGACTGCTAGGTAGAAATTTCTGTTGGGTCCTGACACCGCCGGCATCAGTCCTACATGTAATTACCTACTGCAAGAGCCCTCTCAAGTAAGATCCAGAAGACGCCACCACCTGGAGTGGCGAACAGTTCAGCGCCATCCGCGGCACCGCACCACATTCGACACCCACAACACATGTGGTGCCAGCACCACCATGCCCAGAACTGCTGCTGGGCCCAGACCTGAAGAAAAAGGTGGAGAAGGAAAGTGGTACCCATGCTGGCCCTCGTGAGGAAAGGGGGTAGTGACACGAGGCTTTGTGGCGTTGGCACGGAGGGCACCATGCATATCCTGCCCGACCAACCCGACTGCAGTCCTGTGGCTCAAGGCCCGGAACTGGGTCCACTGGCCAGGACAACTGGGCAGACACCATACCCCCTGCTGTAAAGATCGGCCCAGGCGTGAAACTGCTCACCGTGACCCCATCGAGGACAGGGGACGGGATCCAGAGTCAAGGATCGCAGCCATTAAGAGCAGAGCCACAGAGGAACCCATCAGAGTCAGTTCAGGCCTACGCTCTCCAACGAAGACCTGCACAGACATACCAGAGGCCCGACCTTGAGTGGTACCGAGTCTTCTTTCACGGCAGGAAGAAGAAAAGCTCATGGCCAAACTGGCGGGGTCTCTGAGTGAGGTGGGGACCAGTACTTTTTGTGCTTGGTGCACTGTCTCCTCCACCACCCTTTTTTTTTTACAGCAAGAAAGGCACACTAAGAATGGTAAGTTAATCGAATACTGAGCAGCCATAGCTGCTGTTGTATAGATGAATACTTTACTCCTGGCAGGCGGTAGCGTCGTCTTAAGTGCACTCAACAGCAGGAGAAAAGGAACTAAAAGCGGATGGAGGTCAACACGAAATAGCCTATACAGTGTGAAGCTAGTCTCACAGCAACACGCATCTCGTGATCCCTATCCAGCGCTCGGCCCTCCTTAAGTTTTTGGCTCCCATGGGGTACTAGCACCTCTGGTGTAGTCCCACAAGTGTGAATGAATGGTGGAGACTTTTAGTCCAGGAAGATTCTACATTAATGTAGTTTTTTTGCAATGATATACATACACTGACAAACATATATATCAATTATAGGGTGCAGTAGTGCCCCTATAGTCAGGGTTGAGTTGGCTGCTCAATATTACACCCCAGTTTTGCACCTTAATAACTCTGCGTCGTTTGATGAAATAGCACAAGATTCAGCAAGCGCGTCAGGCTATCGAAGTCTCAAGCTGTGAAAAGTTTCATGATGGCATCTAGTAGTGTTTTTTTTTTTAAACTGTATTTGTCAGTTTTGTACATTAAGGGTAAACAGACATAAAACAACCTGACTAACACATTACATAAATTAATAATCTAAAACAATAAAAAACAAGTACATTAAAACCTGACATTACATCACGTATTTCATGGGGTCTACTTCATATATTTCTAGGTTGTATGTATTACAATATCACGCCTCATCTATGGGATAAAATCTGGTTTGATCAGAGAAAATATATAGCACCCATCTCCTCCAGATTATCTCAAATTGATCTCTTCTTTTACTTACTATAGTAGTTAAGTGTTCCATCTTATATACTGGATCATTTACTCCTGCCATTGGTATACAGTTAAAGAGGCAGAGGAAAGCCAATTTTTATTATAACCTTCTTTGCAGCCACAATACATATGGATAATAATTGTCTTGTCTTAGGTTCTCTACAATTCTACGGAAAAAAGAAAATAGAAATGCTTGAGGTGTAAGCTGAGGAAAAGTAGAAGCATTTCTCCTACAGCTGCAGACAGTTCATTCAGGAAGGACTACAGACCTGGGCAGCACCAGAAAATATGGCGTGCGTGGCCGAGGGCTGCGCATCGCCTCCAGCATGTGGCCCTCCCAGGTTTTGAAATTTAGCCTGAATGGCAGCAGTCCTGAAATATCTATGTGTAACCTTCCATTAGAATACTTTCAGATTTGGAGAGGCTATTCCAGAGTGTAGAGACCTCAAGTGTGAATCCCAGATGCCCTCATCAATGACACTGCCCAAATCCTGTTCCCAGGTTCCCCAAAGCCTCTGACGTGAGCCCTCCTTAAACCCAATAGTGCCTGATATGAGATTATATGCGAGAGATTTGCTTTTCCATCCAGGGCAAGCTGAAATAATTCCAGTATCTTAGGTGGAGGATTTTCCCTTCCGTCCCCCTATTAGTGATCTAATAAGTTAGTACATTAATATTCTAAACTGATCCTTTGGTCTACTGTCACAGATATCCCTTAGTTCTGCAAATGAGTATAGCCTTCCTTTATCAATGAAGTAGCTCACCAAATGAAACCCATCTCTCCCACCTCTGGAAGCCATTATCCAGGCGAGCAGGCAAGAAAGGTTGATGAAATGGGAGTGAAAAGGGCAGGTATCTATGTCTGGCTAGATGACCAGAGTTCAAAATGGATCTCCATATCTGCAAAGTATTGATGGTATAGGGATTGTCAATTATTTCTGTCAAAGTGGGTGCTGGCCTTTAGTAATACCTTATATATGTTGATCAAGTCCTCCTCCCTTATCTCCAGGTTCCTCCATTTGGCCTGGTATTGAGGTGAAGTCAATAAGTCACTATTCTGAGTTGAGAAGCCTGATAATAAGCTTTGAGATCTGGTAATGCTAGTCCTCCCATTTTCTTTGGTAGTTGTAACAGAGTATTTTATTCTAGGTCTATGTAAGTGCCAGATAAATCTGGAATTTTTTAATTTAATTCTTTTAGCATATTGGCGGTATTGGGATGGGAGTGTCTGAGCCAAATATAGGAAGTGAGGTAGAAGGTTCATCCTTACTGTCTACTCATTGGATCAGTAGAGGATGATATCTAGTCATCTCTCAAGATCCAGCGAGATCTGGTGTATTATTAATAGTTAAGGGCATAGAGTTGAGTATGATCCTCGTTAAGTGACACCTAAATATTTTAAGCTATTTAGGTCCCACCTAAAAGGAATGATTGTTATGTGCAGGGTGATGGAGAATAGTTCCTATAAATGAAAGGCAGCTCAGATTCAGTGCAAAGAAGTGCAAGGTAATGCACCTGGGAAACAAAAACCTAGGGAAGAGTACACAATGGGGGTGAGATACTGACAACAGTAAAAATGGAAAGGGACCTGGGGTAATACTGTATATCAGATGACCTAAAGGTGGGCAAGCAATGCGAGAAGGCTGGGGGATACTGGAATGCATAGGAGAGGCATCACTAGTAGAAAACAGGAAGCTGTTATCCCTCTGTACAGAGAGTTGGTGAGACCCCATCTGGAGTACTGTGTGCAGTTCTGGAGACCCCATCTCCATAAGACATAGACAGAGTGGAGGCTGTCCATAGGAGGGCAACTAAAATGATGCAGGGTCTGCACCAGAAGACATATGAAGAAAGACTAAAGGAGCTTAATATGTATACCCTTGAGGAAAGAAGGAGAGAGGGACATGATAGAAACATTCAAGTACCTCAAGGAATCAACAAAGTCCAAGAGGGTAGCATCTTTCAGAAAAGAGATGTGCAAGAACAAGGGGCACAATTTGAAGATAGAGGGGGACGGCTCAGAGATAATGTGAGGAAGTATTTTTCACACAGAGGGTTGTGGATGATGGAACAGCCTCCCTGAGGGAGTCGTGGAGTCAAGAACAGTGGGAATTCAAGTATGCATGGGACAAACATAAGGCAGTCCTATTGGGGGTAGGAGGAAGTAAGCTGTTGGTTAACTAGGATCTGCAGCTTATCTGTTAGGTAGGAAAATGGGCAGACTAGGTGGCCATGGCGGTCCTCATCTGCCGTCAAATTCTATGTTTCTACAGTACATTCTCAATGCCTCCGATTTTGTGATATTAATTTTGTATCCGCCAGACTGCTAAATTCCTCTATTTGCCATAATGGTGGAAGAGAGATTTCAAGGTCTGTAACAGAGTAATAAATCGTCTGCGTATAGAGCAAGTTTGTGCTGCTCTCCCCTGCCACTAACCCTCGAATACCAGGGTTTTGCGGATTGCCTGAGCTAGGGGTTCTAAATATATGGCAAACAGCAGGGGTGAAAGTGGACACCCTGTCTAGTGCCCCACCTCAGATGAATAGGATCTGAAATGGATCTGTTAGTATTGATACAGGCTCTTGGTCCATCACATAAAGACACAATAACTGGTATGAAATCTCCAGACAAACCCATCCTCCCAAGCTAGGCCATCAGAAAGGGCCACGCCACCTGGTTGAAGGCCTTCTCCATCTAGGCTTAGTAACAGAAAGGGAATTCGACCAAGTGGCGTGGTGCAAGAGGTGCAAGGTCCTCTTGCCTGGTGGTAAAGCCACATTGATCCATGTTGATCAGGGTAGGAAGCAGGGTCTCCAGCCTCCTAGCCATCACCCCTGTAAAGATCTTGTAATCTATGTTAAGTACAGATACTGGCCTGTAGAAGGTATTAGACAGGCGGTCCCTGGCTGGTTTCAGTATACTGGATATCTTAGCATATCTCCAGGACTCAGGTGCTCCCTCCACCTCCAGTACTCCGTGACAGGCTGAATATAGTGGCGGATTAGCTGTTCCTTAAACATCTTATAAAACTCCCTGAATAACTGTCTGGCCCTGGGCTTTATTCGATTTCAGGTTTGAGATAGCAGTCCCCAGCTCTACCATTGTGAGCGGAGAGTCCAACGTCTCTCTCCCTGTTTAGGACAGGCTTGGAAGGTCCAGGCATGTTAAAAGGCCTGCACTCCTTGAGTCTACCGGTCTCCCGGTGTGTACAAGGTCCAGCTGAATTGTCTAAACATGTGGGTTGATTTGGGGAGGCTTTTATCTATTCTTCCTGTTGTTGGGTCCTTTATCTGAATTATCCAGTTCTGAGTTGTTTTTGTCATAGCCGATAAGCCAACAGTCTGGTGGCAAGAGGCCTCCTCATAATATTTCTGTTCTAAATATTGGAGAGCTTGCTCCGTTTAATATCCAACAGGTATTGAATTCTTTGTCTGGTGGCCTCAAGCAAGGGTGGATGCCTCGTCCCTCCTGTAACTCCTTGAGTTGGTTCTGTAAGGCATTTAGCTGGGACGCATGTTTTTAATATATGCTGCATATTTTATATCCCCTCAGTACAACTTTAAGGGTATCCACACAGTATTTGCCCGATTTCTGCTGCTCCATTTTCTTGTATTAGCTGAGCCATTCTCTCGATCATTAAATCTTTGAACTCAGGAAGGTTAAGCAAATAGTTGTTAAACCTCCAAAGGGTCATGTTCTTGGGTTGTCCCGTTCCAAATTGAGCATCATCACAGAATGATCGGATAAGGTGGATGGGAACATGTCGGCTACAGATTTGGGACTGATGTTCCTTTGTTATATGAAAGTATACCCTAATGTATGTCCCATGGGGTGCAGAATAATGTGTGTATGCTCTACCATGGGGGTTCAGATGTCATGAGGCATCTGTCCACCTAACCTCTTTTATATAAGCTTGTGCTAGTTTTTGGGTCCCTAATTTTCTGGGAGGGCAAGGGTTTATGGTATCTTAGTGGTTACAGGTAAAACTGTGATCTCTCCCTATTATCAACATCCCTACGTGCTCTGTTATTTTTGGAAAGAAATCGGACTACTCTGGCATCAGACCCTGGAGGTATATAAATACTCACCAGTGTGATTTCCTTCCCTCATATGTACCGTCACTATGGCTAAACGCTCTTCTGTGTCTATATATGTGGACATGATCTGGAATGAAGTGTGTCAAGGAATCAGCACAGCAGTTCACCTTCTTTGCCCTCCTTATTGGAAGGAAGCTATGACATCGTATATACAACTTTTGCAGCTTCTGGTGCTCTACTAAACTTAAGTCGTTTTTGTAACATCAAAAATGTGGTTTTGCTTTTTAAGAGGATAAGACCTTGTATCTTTTTATGGGGTTGTTTAGCCCATTTATATTCTGTGAACAAATCTTTTATCTTACCATTCATCCCCATTTAGACCCTGAATTGTGTTTGCACTATACGGGATGTGTCGTGCAGGGCCCTCCCAGCTGTATACCAGATCGCCTTTCATAGCCATCATAGACTCCCCATCAGACCCCATAGTCTAATATCACACCCTCCTCTACCATCTCCAACATGAGTCTCCATTGCCCCATTATACATACAGAGTTGTGCTGATGCATTTTTCTGGAGTGTCAGGTAAGATCATATATGAGCGAAGAACAACCTTAAACACACAACTGTTAACCAACATGAACTTTTGTACAATGTAACTTCCAAGGCAGGAGGGCTGCCCACTGCACCCTCTGAATGTACCTGTAGTAAACCCATCTGGTGTCACCCCGGAAAAGAGGTTAGTGTGATGGCAAATCCCATCAGGCCCCTAGGTCGCAGACCAATCCGGACCAAAATATGATGTAATGGAGGAGAAGCCACGTCACCCTCTGGTGGTGGAATGAGAATTCTTCATCCCTCATTTAAAACTCCAATCAATCAATGAGCAAGAGCATTTACTCAGGTCTACCCAAATTCTAATAACTATGTTCTGGTTATTATAACGTGGTCCCTGCCATTTGATATATATGCTAAGCTCTGACAGAATGCTCAGCTATGATCCTCTTATTTTTATAACTCACAGGGTCTGCTCCCAAACCTGAAAATTGCCCACAGTTTCCTTTCACTTCTCATTCAAAGTATCTCCACCTCCCCCACCCATTTAAGAACGATCCGCATTTTAAACTGTAGCCAAGCAATTCTATTTCTAAACGTGCAACTGTAAATAACATAAATTGTAAGTAATTTTTGTCTTTTCCTCATAAAAGAAGAATAATTCAGACAATGTAAGACTTTCAAATGTAAGTTCTTCAACCAAATAAAGACGACTGTTTGTAGGGATCTCAATAACTTTAAGCGTGCTCCTAACAGTAAATTCAATGGGAAGCGGGGCCATAACATATATCAATACGCAGGCAACACTACATAGTACTTCACTAGCTACAGGCAGTCGTTTCTTCTAGTTATCCTGTTTTACGATGTCTGCAGTTCAGAAAAAAGTCTCGAAATGTCTTACTAAGAGTGTGGGCTGTGTAACCGGGTCAGCAGCAGCATATCTCATTTGAAACAACTGTGTTGCTGTTATTGATTCATGAAGCCCGCACCAAGGGAAAACCTCCAAATGTCTGTCCAATTAGGAGAAATCAGAGAGAAGGTATCAGCACTGAACCTTCAGAACTAACCTCATGTTTCAGGTCTTCCCAACTGCTGCAGTTTTCAGCGAAGGTCTCTTTTCCTGCATTCCCGAAGCATACTGCGAATGTCGTGTAAAGTGGCTGAGGCCTTAACTTCCCGTGTTCCTGTGATGATGTAGGTCCCTCAGAGTCCAGCCTGAGCGGGATGGTTTCGGGCATTGATATGGCGGTGCATCTACTAATTTCATCCATTCTCCTCTCTTTCATTGTGGGCAGGGCTTCCTCTGATGTTTGGTATGTCACAGTTCCAGAATCCCAATTTATTTATTTAGTTTTGTTTACCGGTAAGTGCACTAGCCAGAAATTGACTATTTTCAGGCACAACCCGGAGAGTACAACAAAAATACCGACAGGTAACATTTCATAAGTACAGAACAATTACATATGGGGCAGGTCAAAACAGTTCATGAGAAATGATACAAGCAGTCAAAAATAACACTACATAAGGCAATGAAACATAAAGGTTACATGTAGGGTAGGAAAACCAGTTTGTACCCAAAAGCGGAGCTGGAAATTAGGGCTGTGGGTATTTCAGTTAAAGTGAACACAAAGCGAGCAGTGACTACATTCTAGGCAGCCCAGCAATGAACTAGTGTTAATTAAAATTAAGCAGGCTGAGGTATATTAGCTATCTGAAGCATTAATTTATATTAAGCAGGCTAAGGTGTACTAGCTATCTGCAACCCAGAAAACTAAATTTCATGACAGAAAAATGCTGAAAATAAAAGCAAATAAGAGTTAAACCCCAAGCGAGCTGCTAACAGCCACAAAATTCTGAATGTAATTAGAGAACATTAAATAGGCAGTTTGTATTGCCCCAAGCAGAGCTGCGTGCAGACCAGAACTAACAAAAATAAATTAAAGTACAGGACAAAGGCAGGAAATAGTAGCAAAATTGAGGTTACTATAAAATAAAACTATGCTTGCTGCCCAGAACTAACAAAAATAAATAAAAAGTACAAAACAAAATGCAGTAAAACGTAGCAAAAATTGAGAATTACAGTAAAATAAAACTATCTACACTAGTTTGCCAACAGAATTTAGCAGAGGCAGCAGAACAGGGTCAGTCCACGAGTCTTGGTGAGCATTTCTCAATCTTGCGCCTAAAATCAAAATTCAAACCGCAATTGTGCAGGATATGGTGTTTGAAATCTCTGATTATGAGCTTTAAGCTCTCTAAAGATAGCGTTGTAAGCTATGTGCCATCTCAGAATGTCGGCTGGATAATCGTGATCAAAAATTAATCTCACTGCATTGTATTTGCTGTTTTCTTTCTCCGAGCCATCTGCAATATCTCCTCCTTGTCCTGAAACTGGACAGTTTAAGAACAACAAAGTGCGGTCTGGTGTTTGGGTCTACAGGCTTAGGTGTTAGCACATGATGGGCCCTTCGATCTGGAATTGAAATGTGGGAGAGAGCTCCAATACATCCAAAACAGGTCCTCAAAAATTCCAACATTCTCCCTGTCTATCCCCTCTGGTAGTCCATAAATCCTTATGTTGTCTCAGGGACCTTGCCTCTAGATTGGTGAGTTTATTTTGAATTGTTTCTTGGTTGTTCACCAGAAAGTCCATAGCCACATGGAGTTGCTCAGTCTCCGCTTACACCTCAGCAATATGGGACTCTTCCATCTGTTCCTCAACTGCTTTCAGTTGTTTGTGTATAGATTGAAACCCCTCCTGTTTTCTCCTCTGAAGGATTTAATTTCTTGGGAGTGTTTCAAAATGGGAGTGTGAAAGGTGCTCCAGTTCGGTGTCCGTGTCTGGATCGTGGCCTTGCATACTCACTGGCGATGAGCTCCTGCTGGTCACCCTTTTCTCCCGAAATCCTTCAGCATCTGACGGAGTTAAGATTTTTCAACCTCGGACCTACTCGATCATGTCCCTCCAGTTACTCCCAATGCCATATTAAGAGATTTCCGTTGGTTTTATTAGTTCTGGAGGGATTTATTTGGGCGACCCCATACTATCTCAATTACAGTGCGGCCATTCAGATGATGACGCCACCGGAAGTCCATGTAATACAATTTTCAAGATACAGAGCACCCAAAACAAACAAAAACCTATACTTAATATTGCATATTTTTTTGCTCTCACCTACAGCCTAGACTCTGTGGAATTTTGTCATGACATTTTCAGGTTTGAAGGGCCTATGCCAAGGATGTGCCTTTTGAATGTTTGGTGAAAAAGATTAGACCATTTTAGGTTATTACAATTTTTGAGTTAATGGTTAAGTTTAACTGATAAAAGAAAAAAAGTATTGAAAAGTAAAAAAAAAAAAAAAAAAAAAAAAAAACAAAGGTATTACAAAAAGGTACAAAAAAAAATTCTCGCAAGTGATTATTTGCATGATTTTCTCATCATGGGGAAAACCAACTGTGTTGGTAAAAATACTGGTCGAGAAGTCCACCATTTTTTTACTTTTTAAAGCTGTAAACATTTAACAATACATAATAATGATGCTCTATTTTATTGTATTTTTTTTCTATATTCCATTTGTGTGCCTGGG
This sequence comes from Neoceratodus forsteri, assembly GCA_016271365.2. NCBI lineage: Eukaryota > Metazoa > Chordata > Ceratodontiformes > Ceratodontidae > Neoceratodus > Neoceratodus forsteri. The sequence goes on from CM057456.1 coordinate 1,207,669,968, forward strand.
GCCATGGCAAGGTAGGCTCCCTTCAGCAATTGCAGCCACCACCATCCACCATCTGACATCTCCCCAGTCGCCAGGGCACTCCCATGGTCCCCCACCCCATGGTGGTGTCAGGAGAGAGAGAGAGAGTTTGCCCCCAAAAACAAAGCAAAACAAAAACAAAACAAAACAAAAAAAAAACACATTATTCAGTTCCTCGCTCCAGGCTTCCTGGTGACACAGTGTGTGGAGGTGTGGCCAGCAGGCAGCATATGCCCTTGCTGAGCCTGTCTTTCTTCCCCTTAACTCAACGGAGGCTGAAGCATCCAGCAGTCTATGCTCCACCCACCCTGGCCTAGTGCCTGGTCCCCCATCTGTGTATATACCACGAGCCTCCTCGGTGGCAGCCAAGCACCAGGAAGACCAACCTTCCTACCAGGGAGAGGAGAGCTGCCTGTTGGTCACTCGATCCTACTCCCAGCCCCCGCTGACCCCGCAACCCAAACTCATTTTTAAACACGGATCACCGTGTGGGAGAGGTAACGTGCTAAGCACCTCAGCCCTCTGCGCCACTGGACTGGCTAAATTATCTCTTTTGAAAAATCAAACACCTGAACCTAGCTAAATGGGACCTGTTTACCTAGACTCTGGTGTGTGTTTTAAAAGAAAGTTGCCATAAATAACTTTTCTGAGCACCCCAAAATCCAAAGTGCTCTGCTTCGTGAGAGAAGGTATTCACCCGCATTCTCTGTATGAGAACAGCAGGACTTTGAGTTCTGCAGCCACAGTTGGAAGTCGTCGGGCTGCTGTGAAAGGAGTGAGATGCTAATCCCTGCTCTGTCTGTCTGCCTCTGTGTCTCTTTCAGTGTGTGTGTGTGTGTGTCTGTCCATTTAGAAGACCGGGGTGCCCAGCCTTGGTACAGCTTCTTTCTCCCCCTCCCCTCTAGGTTGCCCACCTGCTGTTCCTTTTTCTTTAAAAAAAAAAAAAAACACACACACACACACACACACACATATAAGTTGACTGGGGTGCCCACCCCAGTACCGCTTCTCGGACCTCTTCCTCCAGGTCGCCCGGACCCAAGCCCCAACTGTAGCCCCACACTGGGTGCACAATCCCCAGAGTCAGAATAACCTGCAATAAAGAAACTCCCTCGATTTTTGTTTTGTTTTCAAATAACCTGCAAATCAAAAAAACAGTCCTCACTGATCTGACCCCCCACCCTGCCTACCACTCAGCACCAATCACCTCCCATATGCCCCACACCCTCACTCACCTGAACATGCCCCAGGGTAAAGATCCACTCTTCAATCGAAGAAGACATGTCTTGCTGCCAGAACCACTGACTGCAATATGGGAAACTCTGGTAAGTGTGGTTCAATGCATTTCAATGGGGTTTTGAACTTCTGATGCTCAACTTCATCATTTTGCATATTTTCACCCCAAATGTTCAACACAGCCTTTCTGGGACCCCATTTTATGACCAATGGCAGTGGAATTATGCAAATCAGGCCGACAGGCAATTTTACTATTGCTTAATGAAATCACCTACTGCATGGGATTTGAAAATTTTCACTGTTCTTGTTCATGAGGTGGGGTCATAAGAAGGTTAGGCTGAAAATGAGGGTCAAAATATGTCCAAATTGCAAAGTTATGTGTGTATGTTGAATTCTTTCTATGATCAGTCATAAGTTTGGTAATTTAAATATCTTGACCAAAATTTTCAACATAGCCATTTTTCACACCACCTCACTGAACGTGACAGCTGTCTTTCAAAATCTTGGCCATTATAGTTTTCGCACCAGTGGTAACATTTTGGCAGGGATTTGAAAATGTTCACCCACTAGGTTCATGAGGCAGGGTAATAAGGCTATGAAAGGATGATAAGGGACTTGGTAAGGTTGGAGGAATGGTCAGACATATGGCAACTTAGATTCAATGCAAAGAAGTGCAAGTAATGCACCTGGGAAACAAAACCCAGGAGAAGAGTACACAATAGCAGGGAGGTACTAACAACAACAAAATGGAAAGGGACTTGGGGTAGTCATATCAGATGACCTAAAGGTGGGTAAGCAATGTGAGAAGTCAGTAAGGAGAGCCAGGGTGATACAGGGATGCACAGGAAGGGAATCTCAAGTAGAAAAAGGGAAGTGGTTATCCCTCTGTACAGACAGTTGGTGAGACCCCATCTGGAGTACTGTGTGCAGTTTTGGAGATCTCATCTACGCAAAGACAGACAGGATGGAAGCAGTCCAGAGGAGGGCAACTAAAATGGTGCAGGGTCTGCATCAGAAACCATATGAAGAGAGACTGAAAGAGCTTAATATGTATACCCTTGATGAAAGGAGGGACGGAGGGACATGATAGAAGCGTTAAAGTACCTGAAGGAATCAGCAAAGTCCAGGAGGGTAGCATCTTTCAAAAGAGATGTGTAAGAACAAGGGGCACAGTTTAAAGATACAGGGGGACAGCTCAGGGTAATGTGAGGGACTTTTTTTTCACGGAGAGAGTGGTGGATGCATGGAACCGCCTTCCTGGGGAGGTTGTTGGGTCTAAAACAGTGGGGAATTCAAACATGCATGGGACAGACCTAAAGCAATTGTAGTGGGGGTGGCAGGAAGTAGGCTGTTGGTTAACTAAAATCTGCAGCTTATCCAGTAGGTAGGGAAATGGGCAGACTGGGTGAGCCAAGTGGTCCTTATCCGCCGTCAAAGTCTATGTTTCTATGCTAATAATTTGGTTTATAAATAAGGTACAATGCCCAGGTTATGGCTGAACATTGCAGTATTTCAGTGTTCACTCACAAGTATACTAATATTTTGACTCCAAATTTTCAACATACCCATTGTTCCACACCACCTCAAAACTGACATGTGACATTTATTAAATCCTGGACAAGACATGTTTTCATGCTTATGGTGTGAAATGACATTTCGCCAATATGCTATAAATGATACATATCATGTTTATAGAGGCAATCATAAAATGACTATGTTGAAAATGTGGGGTCAAAGTAAAAAAAAAAAAAAAAAAAAGTGAAGTGTGAATGTGTAAAGTATGAATGTGCTCCCACCTCACAGGCATGGTCATTGGAATTTTGAAATCCACCCCAACCCCGAAAGATGATTTTGCGGTCGGTTGGTGAACACACCTTTCAGGCGTGCTTTGAACCTTTTACTGCATTTGCTCATTAGGTGGGGTCATAAGAAGGCTATGTTAAAAATCTGGGGTCAAAATACGTAAAAATAGTGAAGTTATGTGCATGCATTTCAATTTAACTATGCTCATTTGTAACTTCTGTAATTTTTATTATGAAACGGGCTTACTAGCAAGGCTTAAAGAGAGCAACATAATTGGCTTAGACGTAACACGTGACCGCTGATCAATGCCTGGCATTCCACCACTTACCATGCCGATCTAGATCTATGCTGGGCATAGCTGAATATATTTGAAACATAAATCCATGCATTACGTTTTACGTGCTCAGACAGCATCCGTTTAAAAAATAGGGCCAAGCAAATGAAAATCGACAAAAAGTATGTCTGCGGAAAAAAAAAAAAAAAAAACAGATTACGATTTTATGTTTCATTGTGTCTCCTCCTGAAATAAGGATAGGCACACAATTTCCGAGTGAGCATTCAGCAAAAAAAAAAAGTTTCATTAGAAGTAGGAGCAGATGTATTAAGAATATGAAATAGGGACACGAGGGCCATCATTGAAATGGAATGTAAGCTATAACCCACAAAAGCAAGAATGTTATTTAAAAGAATGAAATTGGTATGCATTTTGCCTTTGCGCTTTTGCAATTGCAGCTTCAATATCAAGAAAAACAATCCCATTTCCATGTAGAGTGGCGTGACAGGTCATTATGTGTCACACTTTCAAAAGATGATTTAACAATGAAATGGACGTTGAACTGATGTTGTGTACGACTGTGAAGTCTTTATGCATGTTATGTTTGATGCTGCTTGTTTGCAATTGCGGCTTTTGTATTAGTGAAAAAAAATGCCAGTTTGCATCCAGAGGCGTGAGACGTCAGTACAGGTCACACATTAAAAGATGATTTTTCAATGAAATGAAGAATGAATTGAAAAACTAAATGCTGAATTAAACTTAGAAACAAAATGTATTTTGTTACAATAAGTAAAATGCAAAAATATTGTTTTATTAAAACGAAACTACTTTATTCGGTAGGATGTGCACAGTCAAAACAAAGACAATACTAATCTATTAAGTGTTTTATTATTATTTTACACTCTCAAAGGTGTCATTTTATAAGTGCAATAACCCACTCCAGGGCCATGGGTATACTGGGCATTAATGTACTTCCCAGTTGGTTGGAGGTCACTCAGGCTTCACCCTCGCACCTCACAAGCGCACCTGGGGGTGTGCATTAATCCCAATGTCTATGCTGTCATGGAGTTATAGCTTACATATGTTCACCCAAATTTTCATCACAGCCTTTTTTTTTTTTTTTTTTTAAATTAACATCACCTCATGAACCTGATAGCTGTCATTTTCAAATCCTGGCCAAAATGTGTTTCTGCACCCGTGTCGTGGAATAATGTGGTGGCACAGAATTATATTTCTGTGGGATTTGAGAATTCTCAGCTAGTGTTCATGAGGCGAGGTAATAACATGGCTATGTTGATAATTTGGTTGGTGTTTTGGCTGAAATGCTTTCACGCAACATACATGTAGACTTCTATAGAGGGTGGGAGCAAATAACGTCGTTATGGAGCAATGGCAGCGCAGGGCCCTCCACCGGAAATAAGGATATGATTACAATATCTCAACAATTATGGATGGATGGGACCACAGGGCCCAGAGGGACCTGCGTTCCCACATGTGAATAACTATACGGTAATGGAGTGATTGGAGCGCAGAGCCCCCCAAAGGAAATAAGGATAGGATTACACTATCTCAAAAATGGATGGGTGGGAGTGCAGGGCCCAGAGGGCCTTGCGCTCCCACAAACTAATAAGAATATGATTATGCTTTCTGAAAAACTAAGGAAATGCTTGCAAAAAATTTGTTCAACACTAACTAGTGCATTAAGTGACAAAACCAGGAAATGTGGCATTGGGGCCCCAACACCTCACAGTCACCCTGCAGGCAACAACAGGCGGGGTGTGCCTTGCCACTGTCAGCCCGAACATTAAACCCATTCTCATATACTGTACCCATCTTAGCTTACTTACATGAAATGCAGTGACCGTTAGCAATGGCAAGGCACACCCCATGCCTCTTGCTGCCTGCAGGGTTGGGGTGGGGTGTTAGGTTAGAAAACCCAATGCCACATTCCCTACTTTTGTTGCTTTAACCCTAACTAGTGCATTAACAAAGTTTTTTGCAAAAATATCTATACACACACACACACACACAATAAGTGATAGCCATCTGTGGTATACAAGGATATATTTATATTTATTTAGTTCAAAAGCACTTTTGAGCTAACAGCTCATTTACAAAGGTTCCATGCCAGGTAACATCCACAAGTATCAAGAGATTACAATAAAAAGACTATTGACAGCAAAGTAAAGTTACATGGCTATTTATAGGAAACATGTCATGGAAGTTGAGACAGAATACAGTTTGACATTAGGACTGGAGTCAGCTAATCCAATGCTTAAGGCAGCTCATAGGAGCACAGTCTGTTTCAACAGGGAGAAAATCAGGAGCAGTGACAAGTCAACACTGTGGGTGAATACACATATACATATCTCAGCTGTTTTTTTTTGTTTTTTTACATGGGCCTACTTTACTAAGACTAAGGACAGAATGGGGCGCTCATTATGCCACTGAGAGTATATACCTATCAAGGGGCTAATTGAGCTGTAAACCACAAGCCCAAAGGACAAACGGCATTATTGCCCCAATTAGCCCTAAGATAGGTATGTAGCCTTGTATTCCACAGTTGCCTAGCATTTACTTTATATTATAGATTGGGCCGGTGTTTTTTTTTTGTACCTGAAGGCTGTGTTTTTGTTAGAGGCTTATTAGGTGTGCTAATTAGCATAGAAATTTCTTAACTGTTCAGCTGGTGTGTTCATTGACGTGTTTATTGATTTAACTGGTCATCAAGTTATTTTGGTGGTCATAATGTTGGTCTATGGGTTTTTGTCTTCCACACAGTACTCAGGTTTCGGTGCAGAGGTATGCAGCTTTAATCATTTGGAATGCAGGTTTAATTGGTTAGGTATACAGGGAAATACACCAATAATGGGCTCCTATGAGGAAAAGGTCCCATCCATGTATTATATGGGAACTTCCCCATATAAAAGGCCAACATTTATTTCCCTGTATACCCGTAACTAATCTATCAATTAAAAGTATATACCTGCATTAATCATAGAATTACAGCTATATACCTGCACTAAAGCTATATGCCTACACTAATCAAACAATGAATGGGACAATGCCGATAATACAATTAGCACATCATTACAAAGCTAACCAAACAAATTAACGAGCTGCATAGGAACCTGGAAAATGACACACAAAACTCTCCCAAACTCAGAAATACCCCAAACTCCTACCTAGACACATTCCTCCTTGCTTCAAGAGGCGTTCAGGTGTCATACGTGATCACAAATGCAATCTCCATAACAATAACCACCCTAATGTATTATATTCAACAAACAATGGGTAAAGGTGGAACATTCAGAGATATATCCATCTTGGGAACTAATTAGGGCAATAAAGCCACTCGCTCATTGGGATCATGGCCTTATAGCCCTAATCCGCTCCCTAAATGGGTATACATCCTTGTATGCCACCCATACTCATTTTATATTATATATATATATATATATATATATCTATATATCTATATATATCTATATATGTATACATACACACACACACACACACACACACACGTCTATATAGATTATATATATATGTATATATCTTCCTATACACATACAACTTGTAAAATGGGTGGGGAAAAAATAAATAAACACACTATAAATGCTGTCTCCTGACTGGACAAAACACACCACATGACCGTGCATTATTCCACAGTGACCGCACACCTGCTCTTCTATTTTTACCCCCAAAAACAATTCTGGCCATTTTATAAGACAGCTCGGATGTACACACGCACCCCTGGATGGTTGAGTGCACTTGGCCTGTGGACTTGTGAATGTAACACACACAAAGGCATGGGTCTATCAGAGAACGACTGTATGCCCTGTAGTGGATTATCTGTTACACACACACACACACACACACACCCAGCTACAGTGGCACGGCTAGGATACAACACAGTAATGCTGCAATATATTAGAAAATGCTGTAAGCAACCATGTAATTCAATTGCAATTAAGCCCTTTACTGCAGTATTCTGTGACATGTCATTTACTACAAGTTACTACACTGCATCGTGTCAGTCTATTACACACACACACACACACACACATATATACATATATCATATATATAAAATGGTGAAGAGCAGTATATAAGAAAAATTACTTACCATAGTAATCTTGTTTCTTCCAAGGGAATCTTTACTGTATTCTGACATATGCAGTTAGCCTTCACCATTCAACTACCCCGAGAGAAATAAGTTAACAGAACCTATGCTAATAGTGGAACACTGATAAGCTCGAGCTCGGTTTTCAAACCACTGTCCCTAGGTGCATTCTATGCAACCGTCAGATTCTTCTGAAGCACATACGAAAAAATACTAACTATACTATCGAGAAGAAAACAAAATTCACCCACCAATAAATGGTCCCTCCTTTTAACAATGGTGGCATCCTAAGACTTAAGTTACAGATGCCCAAAAACAACCAATTCAAACAGGTTTCATCAAGAACATGGACAGCTGGAATGCAGTGCCCACTAGGTTCTAGTAGGGGAGGTAGAGTGGGAGCTCAGAATACAGTAAAGATTCCCTTGGAAGAAACAAGATTACTACGGTAATTTTTATTCAAACCTAAGGAAATCTCTACTGTATTCTGATATATGTAGACTACCCAAGCAGTACCTTTGGAGGCGAGCAGAGAACCTACTTGGGAAACAGGCTCTGCAATACTGCTGGACCGAATCTGGCATCACGTCTAGCCTGAATGTCCAGGCAATAGTGCTTAACAACTGTGTGAACAGTTTTCCAGGTAGCTGCTTTACAAAATTCTAACAAAGGAATGTCTCTGGCAGCTGCTATGGAGGCAGCTGTGCCCCTGGTAGAGTGGGCTCTGAGGGCCCAGGGGTTCCTTGCTCAATTTGCTGTAGCAAAACTGAATATAGGCAACAATCCGGCATTCAGTAGTCCTCTTTGAAGCTGGTTTGCCCTTCCCCACTTCCCCATAGGTCACGAAAAGCTGAGTATTATTCTGCCTATGGGCTTGTATGATCCAAGTAGTAGCCAATAGCCCTCTTAACATCAAGGCTATGTAGCCCACGTTCCCCTGAACTAGAATGATCAGTATAGAAGACAGGCAGGGTAATGGACTGGTTAAGGTGGAAGTCAGAGACCATCTTGGGAGGAACCTCCTATTGATCCGGAACACTACCTTGTCCCTATGGACTGAGATGTAGTTAGGTTCTATGGACAAGGCCTGCAGTTCACCAACTCACCTGGCTAAAGTGACTGCTACCAAGAATATTGTTTTCCAAGTCACACACTTGAGCTCTGCCGAAGACATGGGCTCAAAGGGCTGCATCAGCTGTGCAATGCACATATTCAGGTCCACGAAGGGATCGGTTCCCTGAGTGGGGCGTGCAAATCTTGATAGTCCTTAAAAACTTTCTAAAAACTGGGTTGGAGGTCAGGGAAGAGCCCTTCCCTGCCAAGAGATGGGATGAAACAGCTGCCTAGTGTACCTTGAGTAGATGGCTTCAGCCAAAGGGAACAGAGATGGGCCAAGTAGTCCAACAAGACTGACAGACTAGCCTGATGAGGATCTAAGTCCTTCTGCTGGCACCAAATGGAGAACCTATTCCACTTGGATGTGTAAGTCTTCCTGGTAGAGGGTTTTCTAGAGACCCTAAGAACCTCCAGGACCTCTTCAGAGAGATGCAGATTAGCATATTCTAGGTCCTGAACCAGGCCCTGAGCCTGAGGGATCCGAGGTTGGGTAAAGGATCCTCCATTTGGAGGATGTCAGCAGGTTGTGCCTTCTAGGGAGGTGAATCGGGCTGAAGATTGACAGGGTCAGGAGCAGCGAGTACCAAGTCTGCCTGGCCCAGTCTGGTCCTATGAGAATCATTGTTGCTGGCTGAGTCCTGAGCTTGTTCAGTACCCTGGACAGCAAACAGAATGGAGGAAGGCATACAGGAATTTCCCTGTCCAGTCGAGCAGAAGTGCATCCACTGGCACTGTGCCCAGTGTGGGAGGCCTGCAGCAGTATTGTACCAACTGATGACTGCCTGGGGATGCAAAGAGGTCCACCTCTGGGGTGCCCCACCTTCTGAAAACAGTTTGAAGTACCTGCCTGTTCAGAGACCACTTGTGGTGGTTCTGGCTGATCCTGCTGAGGGCATCTGCCTGGACAATGTCCTTCCCTGGAAGTTGAACTGCTGATAGGGAAATTTTGAGGGAGTAAGCCAGACTCCAGATTTTCATAGCTTCCATGCACACAAGGTTGACCTTGTGCCTTGCTTTGTTTATGTAGTACATGGTACATGTCTGTTCTGACTTGTACTACCTTGCCCTGGAGCACTGTTGTGAGGGACTGGATGCCCACAAGAACTGCCCTGAGTTCCAGCAGGTTCATGTGGAACAGAGATTTCTGCTGAAGTCACATACCATGTGCAGTGTGTTCTCCCAGTTTGGCGCCCCATCCTAGAAGGGAGGAATCGCTACCAACACTACTGTTGGAGACTGCTGCAGAAATGGCACACCTTGTCTGTGGTTGTCCCTTTCTGCCACCATTGAAGTGCCTGAAAGAGGTTCCTGTGACTGGCACTAGCTTTGACAGAGTCCTTTTTCTGGGACCAATAAGTTCGAAGGTGAAACTGGATGTCCCTCGTTTGGAACCTGGCTCCTAGTACTGTTGCTGTTGAGGCTTCCATATGGCCTAACAGCTGCAGAAAACGACTTGCTGGTCTGGGTATGTGGAGCTGGAAGGAACCTACCAACTGCACCAAATTGTCAACCATTCCTTGAGGAGAAATGCCTTTCCTGCAATGTGTCCAACTCTGCTCCTATGAATTCCAGGAGCTGGACCGGTTGCAAGACTGACTTTTCAGGTTTGCCAGGAACCCCAGAGACTGCAGGGTGTCCTGTGTAGGGTTAGTGCATCTCTGACCTGCTGAGAAGACTGTCCCACGACTAGCCAGTCATCTAGGTAAGGGAACACTGTCACCCCTACCTTCTCAAATGCGCCACCACCACTGCCAGGCACTTTGTGAACATGCTTGGAGCAGAGGTCAAGCCAAAGGGCAGGGCTCTGAACTGATAACAGTCTGGCGGCAATCTGAATCAGAGATACTTTCTGTGGGATTGCCTGATGGGAATATGGAAGTATCGTCCTTGAGGTCTAGTGATGCCAGCCAGTCTCCCTGCCTGAGTGTGGGAGAATAGTTGCCAGAGTGACCATCTTGAACTTTGGCTTTGTAAGGTGTCTGTTCAAGTGTCTGAGATCTAGTATGGGTCACCACTCCCAGTTTTCTTTAGTATTAAGAAGTACCTTAAGTACAGACTTTGTCCCCTCTGATCCAGGGGACAGGTTCTACTGCCTTCTAGAGGAGAAGGCTGGTTGCTTCCGATTCAGTAGTACTTTTTCTGTTGGGGTGGTAGGTCTGAATAGCCTTGCCCTCAACCTTGGTACAACCTTAAAGTTGAGCAAGGGCCTGGCTTACCACTTCCAGCATCCACTTGTCTGTGGTGATGTTTTACCAAGCCTGGGTGGCCAGCCTGCCCCTTTTGGAACTGAAGAGCGCACCTGATAAGCACAACAGGGTTCTGTTTGTTTGAGCACTGGGCTGGGAACTGGGTCCAGCATGAATGCTGCCCTTCTTCCCCTGCCTCTGAAATATCCTCTGCTGCTGGGAGGCTGGGAAAGCCTGGGTCTGGTAGAAGGCCGGGGTAACACCTCCCTACCTCCCCATCTCTGATGTTTCTGGAGGGTGGATGCTCTCTCTTTAGCAGCCGCACTCTTACAGGCTACTTTGTAATTATCCATCTTCTTATGTAGGCCTCTGTCTGTTCACCAAACAAAGAGGTTGGCACACAGGAAAATCCAGGGCCTTAACCTGCGTGTCCTGAGACAGGTTAGTGGCCCTGAGCCAAGCAAACCTCCTCAGGGACACTGAGGTTGCCATCTCCTAGCCACAGTGTCATTAAAATCCACTGCCATGTGGAACTGGTACTTGGAAGCTTCAATACCACACTTTGCAGCTTCCATGAGGTCATTTGCTAATGGAGAGGGCTGCCTTGGCCATCTCCATTACTGAATTCCACAGATTCTTCCGATACCTGGAAGCGTAAACCATGAAGGAAACTTGACTACTGGCCAGGAGGTTCCTAAATGGGCCTTTTGCCATGAAATCCATCCTCTTGGAATCCTTTTCAGGGGGTGAGAGGACAGAGGTATGCCTGCTTTAGCACAGGCAGCTGCTGTACTACTCATTCGTGACTGGGATGACCTAGAAGAAATTCAGCTCCTCCTTTGGCAACCAAGTATTTTTCTCCGTCTTATCCACAGGAGGGATAGAAGTGGGAGTTTGCAGAATCTTGGAAGCTTGTCTTTTCAGAGATTTATGGATAGGGAGAAGCAATCTTTTAGTTGCTGGCATGACCATCATCTCCATGTAATCCAGCTCCTCCTCCTCCTCAGTAGTTTTTGAGTGGGGAGGTCTAAAGCCTCTGCAACCTTTTCATGAAGGAAAAATGTGAAGAATAGTCTTCAGGATGTCTGGGAGGAGATTCAAACTTCTCTCTGTCTCTCTCCCCCTCCCTCTCTCCTCTCTCTCTCTCCGAGGAAGCGTCTGATTCAGTAGGCTCCCATAATCTTCCTCCCCTCTTCTTCCTCATCTTCATAGTAAAGTTCATTTTCAAATGAACCGGAAAAACAGAAGAAACTGGTGTTAGAACCGACTCGGTTCCTTCTGAGAACGGAACCAAAGTACTGGACTGCAGCAGCTGAATGATCCTGAATGCATCTGCAAGCTGATCAGTGGTTGGAACCGTCGGTTCTTTCAGTTGCATTTCTTGCGCTGTATGCTTTTCTTCAGCAGCGGTTCCACGCTTCTCTTCACACTTGGGAGAGCTTAGCCCTTGTCAGAAGGCTTCCCCACCAGTTCCTTTGGCTTATCTTTGCTCTGTGAAGGAACTGTACATCCTGAAGCCAGGTCAGCAGCTTTATCGAACATTTTCTCTTTCATCGGTTCAAACATTTATCCAGCGTGGACTGAGGACAATTAGTGCAAATCTCACAGTCAGTTTTCAGGTGGTCACACCTTAAACAGACTACACAAATTAAGTGTGGATCAGCCTTAGCAAATGCCTCACCACACTCAGTACAGTGTTGGAAACCAATAGGATGGTTTCTTTTTAGGAGTCTGAGACATAACCATAAACAGTAAAATACAAGGGTACTTTAGGAAAAACTAGAGTTCTCTCTGTTATTTTATCATTATTTTTTATTTTGCAGTCAGTTCAGCGACCGATAAACGAAAAGTAAGCTCAGTAAAGACCCCATACTTTCAAAAGAAGAATTCAGCCAACAGAAAATTAAAACAAATATAGTAAACTGAAAGATTTTACCTCAAAAATAAAGAAAAAAGGACCAGTTCACTCCGGTTGAGAGGAACCACAAAACTTACCAAATTAATACTAAATCTAGACAAGTCTACCTGTAACCAAGCACAGTGCTTGAAAACTAAATAAAATTAATTGGTAACTACAAAACCGAGAAATAAAATAAAATCTTCAAGAAAGCTGAAGGAGAAGCCTCTGAGGCGTCTTACTAGGCAAGCCGAGTAAAGACTTGCTTTACGTCCCTAGCCAAGGAAGCATTTGAAGTTGCCTGCCACTGCTCTTCATGCTAAGCTAATATATGAATCCTCATTGTCCCTTCTGCTTGTCACCCTATCCCGTCTCCCCACCAACCACCCAGCCTATTCTCTCACCCATCTGCCCCACCCACCCCTTTATTCCTGCCCCAACACCCCTTTACCCATTCTGCTTCTTAGCACTTCTTCCCTTCCTCCACCTCCCTGTCTCCTATCCTATATTGCTACCCCAACCCCTTACCCATTCTGCCTCCTAGCATTCCCTACCCCAGTCACCTCCCTCCCAGGCCCCTCCTGTACCCCATCTCTGTGCACACAATATTCCTGTCCTTCTGAACCTATCACCTCCCTTCCCCACCTCCTTGTCTCCCTACCCTCCTACCCCTATCCCAGGCACCACCCTCCCTTGACCCCTCCTGTACCTCATCTCAGTGCACAATATTCCTATCCTCTGAACCTACCACCCTCCTCTGTAATGTCATCTACAGCCCCATGTTTTCACTTTCTTTTTTCCTTTTCCTTCTGCCCCAAGTGAAGACTTGTCTCACTCTGTGTGTATCATCTACGTGCACATTAGTGCAGTTAGTTTTGTATGTAATGTATCAGTTATTTGCAACAATCCAAGCTGTACCTTATCATTGCCATTCCCGTTTACTAGTGCTATCCAAATCTGTTTTGTATAAGATCATGTATGTCATTGTATTGTTTGAAATCTCCAGGATCTCCTTGTGAATGAGCTTGCTCAATGGAGTAATTCCTGTAATAATAAACTTGAACCTGAATCTGATGGTTGCATAGAATGCACCATGGGCAATAGTTTGAAAACCGAGCTCGAGCCTATCAGCATTCCACTATTAGCATGGGTTCTATTAAATCATTTCTCTCGGGGCAGTTGAATGTTGAAGGCTAACTGCATATGTCAGAATACAGTAAAGATTTCCTGGGGTTTGAAGAAAATATGTTCCTCGAGGCCTAATCAGATAATTGAGCCAAGAGCCCAAAGAGTGGCTTTATTAGCTGGGTAGTCCCAGAGATTAACAGATTTTCAAGTTACGTGGCCTGCTCCTCACTTGTTTTCTATACTACATTAGTTTGTTGAATGGTACACCCTTAGATTGCTTCTGCAATAATTTTGGGTTTGTCTTTGTTCTGTTTGTGTCTCTGCATTTCTGTAGAATGGTGATTTTGTTCATTTGTTTCTCTTGATGAGGCCAGTCTTTTTGGCCTAGTGTTTTCCATAGTGTAGAGTCCTCCTATATAAGGGGCATGCCAGCAGTTTGTCTTTTAGTTTGTTGTTGGTGTGCTGCTGGAGTTCACGGCGTGGAGCAAGGTCTGTGGTCAGGATGGTGTCTGCAATCAGAAGTGGTCTGTGAGTGGTATGGACATGCAGCAGTCAATGTACATAGCACCAGCAGCGTGGAGGGCCATCGGGCAGAAGCATGAAGGCCAGCCTCTCAGGAGAGAGCTAGAGTGTAGAGGGACATGGTTCTTACGTGATATGCAGGAGATATCTCAGAGTACAAGTGTTGTATTTTTGTATGTGGCTAGGTCTGTTTTTGAGACAGGATTTTGTGTGATGCTGCAGTAATTTTGGCTATGGGTAAGGTATTTTAGGTTTGGAAGGGTTCTGAGTAGCCTGTGGGAAGTGTGGTAACTGGTGTAGGAGTTTTTAAGTAGTTTAGTTGGTTTTGTTAATAGATGTGTTAAATGGCTTAATTTGGTTAATAATTTGATCTTTGCAATGCATCACTGTAGGTGTTTTACATCAGTGGTATACAGCTTTAAAGGGGACGAAATTGATTACTATGTGCAGCTGCTTGTAATGTTTATATTCATAAATAATATTCATATCTCTAAAGGATCCCTATTTAACTGTGCCTGAATAAAAGCTGAAGCTGTCAGTTGTGTTTTGCATTGTTTTCTTTGTATGGACAACATTCTGTGCAGTTCCTTTCATGGAACCAAGAATTTGGAGTTTTGACTATGTGACTTCATGGTTTCTGAAATGTTAGCATGAACTTATCAGTACAGTGTCCACGGTTCTGAAACCAAGAAGTGACAGTCAAAACTCCAAATTCTTGATTCCATGAAAGGAACTGCACAGAATGTTGTCCATACAAAGAAAATACAAACAACTGACAGCTTCAGCTTTTATTCAGACACAGTTAAAATAGGATCTTTTAGTGGTATGAATATAATTTATAAAAATAGAAACATTACAAGCAGTTGCACATAAGTAATCAATTCTGTTCCTTTAATTGTGAAAATACACAGCTTTAATTGCTTTAACTGCAGAGGTGTACAGACAATTGGTGAGGCAAACAGAGAAATACACAATAATGGCTCCTTTGAAGAAGAGCAAAACACTGTGGTGATGCACCAGTTAGGATTCCGCTAAACACCACAAAGTAGGAAATACTGGCGTTAGGGTTTCCAGCCCCATTTGTCTTACCTGATGATGGGCGTTTGTTTTGCTTGTATGGTCTTGTGCTTTTTGCTGCTTGGGAGGGTGGGGAGTTAGGGTTGGAAACCCTAATGCCATATTCACTACTTTGTGGCATTACGTTGAACCCCAGCTGGTGCATTAATGCAGTTTTGCAATATATTTCCTTTCTTTTTGAGATAGTGGAATCATATCATCAACAACACAAGTCCCTTCATTAACAGATGCAGATGCACAGGGCCCTTTGGGCCCCACCAGGAACAGTCTGTATACAAGCTGAGTGTCCACCTACCTACCGGCTATGAATGCAAAGAATCTGGGGGGCTGAGGAACCACAAAGCCCTCTGGCCTCTGTGCTTCCATGCAGTACAGATACAGATGCTCAGCACCAAGACTCATTTTGGCTGCAGATCACAGGTCCTTCTAAGCCTTGTGCTTCCATGCACCTATGGGTACAGAGATGAAGGGTCCTATGCAAAATAGAAGGACTTATGTTCACCATATGGTTACCTGGGATGTGTAAGTGAAAACTGTAACTTGGAATGGGAGCTATGGAACAAAGGAACTTTTGTTGGGGACAAGAGAACGTTCTTGCCTAGCAGCAGTAACAGCAGTCACTGAGTAGTACTTTCAGTTCAAACTGAAACATTATGGTTTACAAACGCTAATTTTCAGTTTGAACCAAAATGTTTGTTCACAAACCAATACTTTTGACTCACCTCAAAATGTTCAGTTTACATCAAAAGTTTTGGTTTGTGAACTGAAATATTTAGTTCATGAACTGAACACTTTTCAGTTCAAACCAAAGAAAAGTCTGACACTGAATAAGATTCAGACAAGGACAATGCCAAAGTCTAAAATACTATTTCTGGCATGGTCTCAAAATAAAAAAATAAATGAACATCAGAATCTTCCTTAGGTGGTCCCACTTGGCAAGATTAATGTTTCTGTTTTTCTCAAACTGTCAATTTATATGTGTTTTCATATTTTTGTGGAAACTGACAGGAAGAAACAAGATGGTAGCCATCAGAAACCAAAACATGTTTCAGTTTATGAGGAACATTTTTGGTTTGTGACACCTAAATGATCTGAACCAAACACAGTGTCATGAACCAAAATGTTTTGGTTCACACCAAACAGCTATCCAAAAATCAAACTTTAAATCCTTATAACTCTGGAACCATTGGCACTACCTCAGCATAGGAGGCTTACATTCTGCAAGTTTCATCCAGAAATTCAGTACCATCTAGGTCATATATGACAGCAAAAAAAAAAAAAAAAAACACACGTTAAGTATAGGAGAAAATGACACTTTTACAAAAATAAGGGTATCCAGATTTCAGGAACCGCACAAGATACTGTCATAGAAACTTACCCTGTCTTGAGACTATGGCAGTGTGACTATGCATACAAATCTGGGGCTATTCTGTCATACAGTATGCCACCAAAGTTATTAAGGTGCAAACTTTAACACTAAGCACCATACTCAACCCTAACTATGGGGTGCCACATATATACACACACAGACAGATATAACACACAAGGGTGAACACTAAATCAGTTTAGATAAATCATTTATCTCACTGCCAGCAGTGAACAGTGAGATCCTAACAGTTTCATTTATCTCGACAGCTGCTGCATCATCCCCACCAGCCGGCCTGAACATACTTTTCTTCCGATCGCTTCTAAACAAGCTCACAATTTTACAGAAAACTAATTTTCCAGCAAACATTTTTTCTACTAAAGACCGAGGTAGACAGGTCAGTGGGGATGCTGCAAAAGAGGTAAAGCCATCAAAAATGGAGAGCAATGAGTACCAATGCCCGTAGTCTGAGTAACAAGCTTCCTGAATTAGTGGCCTTGATGGAGGAGGAACATCTGGATATCGTGGCAGTCACAGAAACATGGTACACACAAAACCATGACTGGGACATAAACATACCAGGATACACTATCTACAGGAGGGACAGGAGGGTAAAGGAGGAGGAGTAGCTCTTACATAGGGAAGGAATCAAGGCAACAGAACAAAGGGAAAAACAGGGAGGAGAAGAAGCACTGTGGGTAAATTTGGAGACTGGCAAGGGCACCACAATCCGCACAGGGGTTGTATACAGACCCTTCTCAGGGGAGGAAATGGACAAGGAAATGATAGAAAGAATACTTAGAATGGCAGAAAAGGGAGCTATTGCTGATGGGTGATCTGAATATGCCAGATGTTAACTGGAATGCAGTTGCAGCAGCCACTTCAAAGAGTGGGTTATTCTAGATGCCCACAAGGGGTATGCTTAGACAACTAGTATTGGAGCCCACTCGAGAGGGAGCAATCTTAGACCTGGTTCTCTCAAATGGAGATGGAGAGAGGATCACAGATGTAGAAGTGGGTAGCCATCTGGGAACCAGCGACCATCGAACAGTATGATTCACAATAAACACAGCAATAGAGTCAAGCCATACAAAGGCAAAGTACTGGACTTTAGGAGGGCTGACTTTGCAAAATGGGTGAGTGCCTAAGGAATGCACTAGCAAATGGGCAGGAAGGAGGGTGGAAGAACAATGGGAATAATAAAACTGCCATCACAGAGGTAACAAGCCTTTGTGTGAAGCAAATTAACAAACGAAGCGATGTAAGAAACCACTATGGTTCTCAAAGGAAGTGGCAGTGAAGGTTCAAGAGAAAAGAAAGCATTCAGGAAGTACAAGGAATCACAGAAGGAGCAGGACAGGGAACTGTATCAGTTAAAGCAAAGGAAGCTGGGAATGCAGTCAGAACAGCAAAGGCCCAAACCGAGGAAAAGATAGCCAACTATGTTAAGAAGGGGATAAAACCTTCTATAGGTACATCAGGAGCGAAGGAAGACCAAGGGAGGGCTAGTGAGGCTTAATAAAGAGGAGGAGGGTGGGCAGAGGGTGACTGTGAAAAGGCGAGATACTAAACAAATATTTTGCTCAGTATTTACAAAGGAAGTGGGGAGGTACCTAAAACAAACAGTAGAAACACTCTGGATATAGAAGTTGATACTAGCCCATTTACAGAAGAAAGGGTTCTGAAAGAACTCTTAAAACTGAAGGTGGACAAAGCAATGGGGCCTGATGGGATTCATCCCAGAATTCTAAAGAACTAAGGTAGAACTAGTGACACCACTGACTACCCTGTTTAACAAATCATGGAAGGATGGGGTGGTACCCGAGGACTGGAGAAGGGCAGATGTGATTCCCTTCACAAAAGTGGGAGCAAGGCAGAAGCAGAAAACTACAGACCTGTTAGTTTAACCTCAGTGGTAGGAAAAATGATGGAATCACTTCTGAAGGAAAGAATTGTTGAGTGTCTAGAGGCCAGAGGGCTCAGGACCCAAGGCAGCATGGATTCAAAGCGGAAGGTCATGCCAGACAAATCTGATAGATTTCTTTGACTGGGTGACCAAAGTAGTAGATCAGGGAGGGGCTGTGGACATGGTCTACCTAGACTTTAGCAAGGCATTTGACACAGTCCCACACAAAAGATTAATATACAAGTTAGCCAGCCTGGGAGTGGGTCCCAAGATGACAGCCTGGGTAAAGAATTGGCTGGAGAATAGGACACAGAGAGTAATAGTAAATGGAGTCCACTCTGAAGAAAGGGGGTTACTAGTGGGGTACACGAGGGGTTCAGTATTAGGACCGGTCCTCTTCAATGTCTTTATAGGCGATATTGCAGAGGGACTGGAAGAAAAATATGTCTCTGCAGATGACACAAAGATCTGCAACAGAGTTGATGCACAAGGTGGGGTGGAAAGGATGAGAAGGGACTTGGCAAGGTTAGAGGAATGGTCAAATGTATGGCAGCTTAGATTCAATGCTAAAGTGCAAGGTAATGCACCTGGGAAACAAAAACCCAGGGAAGAGTACACAGTGGGGGTGAGATACTAACAACAACAAAAATGGAAAGGGACCTGGGGGTAGTCATATCAGATGACCTAAAAGGTGGGCAAGCAATGTGAGAGGGCAGCAAGGAGGGCTGGGGGATACTGGGATGCATAGGAGAGGCATCACCAGCAGAAAACAGGAAGTTATTATCCCTCTGTACAGACAGTTGGTGAGACCCCATTTGGAGTACTGCGTGCAGTTCTGGAGACCCAATCTCCGCAAGGACATAGACAGGATGGAGGCTGTCCAGGAGGGCACTAAAATGGTGCAGGGTCTGCACCGGAAGACATATGAAGAGAGACTTAAGGAGCTTAATATGTATAGCCTCGAGGAAAGGAGAGAGGGGGACATGATAGAAACTTTCAAGTATCTCAAGGAATCAACAAAGTCCAAGAGGGTAGCATCTTTCAAAAGAGGTGTGCAAGAATAAGGGGCCAATTTGAAGATAGAAGGGGCGGCTCAGAGGTAATTTAAGGAGTATTTTTTCACAGAGGGTTGTGGATGCATGGAATGGCCTTCGGAGGAAGTTGTGGAGTCAAAAACAGTGGTGGAATTCAAGCATGCATGGGACAGTCATAAGGCAATTCTAGGGATGGGGTAGGGAAGAAGTAGGCTGCTGGTTAACTAGGATCTGCAGCTTATCCAATAGATAGAAATGGGCAGACTGGGTGGGCCAAGCGGTCCTTATCTGCGTCAAAATCTATGTTTCTACTAAAGTAAAAGCACAGTACCTTCTTCCCACCTTCAGCTCATTAGCTTCCTTTCCTCCATTTCTCAGGTCATACTGTCTCCACTGCTCTGCTCAAAGGATGACTCATGTTCCCTCCTTCAGCAAAATCAAAACAGTCATTTTTTTTTTTTTAAATTTACTTCAAATTGCAAAACAGCACTTGTGCCGCTCTCACTATAATACACTGCTCTACTCAACGCGCTGCTTTTTATATAAATGAACTGTCCCCTCCCTTGTCCTCACTACAGAGACCGCTGGATGAACAAATGAATGAATTAAGATAAAAATCAAAACAAACAAACAAAAAAAAAAAAACATTTTCAGTTGCAAATCTCAGACACCAGCTTCCAATTACACTGAGCTGGCACAGAGACCCTGCACTTTGCTCCCGCTTCCTAAAGCCTACGCCATCTTATCGAAAATTTCTAAACACTCACTCAACCAATCACAAAGGATATCTAAACGTCATGGGGCTCATCCTTGACAACACTTAGCAACCTCTACACTGGGCACACTAATTCACAGCAATGCACCAAGAAGCACTAAGAATCTTATATTTAAAAGGAAAAATAAATGATCTCCACTACCCTAACCCTTCACTACTGTGAAAAATGAAATATGGAATAGGAACCAGTGTGATACATGATTAACCTATATTCATGCAGTTTAAGTGAGGTTACCAGAGGTCAAACAGCACTTGTACAGATAATCATGTATCACACTTGTCCCCACTGCACCAATATAATTATTACACACACACACCACACACATGTATACATATAAATATTCTTTGCAAAAAATGTTGTTAGCGCACCAGTTAGGTATCTTAACACCACAAAAGTAGGAAATGTGGCGTTAGGGTTTCCAACCTAACTCCCCAACCTAAACCCAAGCAGCAAAAGGAAAAACATTAAGGTTTTGCGTCACTGGAGTCTTGGCAAATAAGAGTTGGGGTCTTTCTTGGGCTTGTAAACCCTAATGGTCCCCCGCCCTTCCCTCAGCCCGTAGCCTGTAGTCCAAAGCACAAGGAACAGCTACAAGACAGTGCCTCATAGTAATACACTTTTGAGCAGGTATAGAGTTATGTCTCACCACATCTTGCCACCACAATTTGTTGTAGCTTTCTTCATGCAGGGCCCTGTGGCACTGTGTGAAGAAAAGAGATCATGTATAATGTTGTTTGCTCATGGAATAGGGTGGGCATTAGGGTTGACAACCCCAAAGAAGATTACACCACTGATTTGCCAAGACTCCAGAGACCCCAGTGTTACCAAGTAGGCATTATCTAACCTCTTGGTCTAGGACGATGCCTAGTTTTATTTGGCAAGGGCAGCACCTGAGAGTCCGTCTATCGCTGCTCCAGCTCTCAACGGTGGGGAGAGGTCAATTTAATCCAATTTGAAATGTACAGTATGAGAGGGTGGCTGTGCTCTGAATTGTACTTCTATGGCTGTTGCCATCATACAACCCCCATGGAAAGAGTGTGAATGCACTTTTAATGACTTACGCGATATTGACCCTGTTCTCTTTGCCCCTCGAAAAAGAGAACCGGCACTGGGGAACTTTACTAAACTTACAGATAACTCCCTGAAGTGTGGCACCATTTGAAACACTGTAAAGAATGTTAACATTTGTTTACTATTTTAAACTTAACTCATGGAGAGTGATTTCCTCCCTGCTCAGACGGACCTCACCTTCAGACAGAGACATCAGGGTTCTGATTCCATTTTCAATTCATAGACAAAACAGTGGTTGTCCCATCTGAATCACTCCAACAAACATAGGACTTAACAGGCAGAGAACATTATAGATATCTCCAGGATGAGAACATTATAGATATCTCCAGGTCAGGATGTAGCTGTATCATAAGAGGAAGCAATTTACAAACTTCCTGATCCCAAACCTTTATTACTTCAGATTCTACAGGATACTTTGGAAGACAAACCAAGGGGACACCTGATAGGTCATATTTATGGAATATTTCAGGATACCCTGGGTGATTCCACATACACCACCCTGGAAAACTGGAATGAGGAGCTAGGCCAGGCCATTTCATGGAGTACTGGATGAGAAGTTTGCTCTTCCGATCAAAATTACGTTATCCAATATGGAGGGAGATTGCATGGAAGTGTCATTTTGAACTCCGGCACTATTAGTTAAATACCTGCCTGCCTCTTCCGATTGCATGCTGGAGGGTTATGGCAATAACCTGGCTGATCATAGCCATGTGTTCTGACACTGCAGGGTTTAAATAACTGATTAGCAGTTATTTTGGGGAAAATGCTAACTGTTAAGAAAGTATTTATATAGGTTTTCTAGAAGTGTTATGTTTGTTAAACACAGTGAGGCAAGTGCTATGCATTTTCACAATATTTTAGCACTTTTATTAGCAAAGCAGCTAATCAATTTTAGTGTTAAATAAAACCCTGCACTGTCCCTGTTGTCGGGGTTTGGCAGTCTCTCAGGGAGAGACAGATGAATGTTTTTGGGGAGACATACTGAGCTCACGGCTAGTCTGGTTCTTTTGTCAATCCTTCCACACCATCGTCCACCCTGGCACAAGACCCTGCTATTATTATACATTTTAGTGGCCAAAAGGCCATCACCCATAGGTTGATGTCACAGCAACTCCCCACTATAACGGAATGGAAGCAGATAGTTCTAGCCATCTATAATATGGAACACCCAATGGTGGCACTCCATGAGAAATTACCTCAGTTTACTCAAAATGGTTCTGGTAAATGACTTTGAGTGAACCTGGACTTTGTCCTGTGAGGGTGAGAGTACCGCTGGGTGCCTGCTGCCAGGTAGAAGGAGACAGGGGTGGGGGTATACAATATCAAGGTAGAATTAGGTTAGTCCAGTGTATAACTAAAGAACTGACGACTTGTTCTGTGGAAGTGTCTAGTTTATTTAGACAGATGGGAAAGAACTGTTCTTTTATTTTGTGGCCTCCCCTAAGCTGATGTTTCTGGCTTTTCAGATTTTCATTCTGTATCTTTGTTACAGACTGCCTATTATGATTTTTGCTATGTGGTTTCTGTATGTGATGCTTCTTTAATAAAACTTAAAAAAAAAAAAAAAAAAAGACTCCAGAGACCCCCAAATCCTAATTTTTTTCCTTTTACTGCTTTGAGGGTTGGGGCGTCAAGTTAGGGTTGGAAACCCTAATGCTACATTCCCTACTTTTGTGGCATTAAGTTACCCTAAACTGGTGCATTAACGAAATTCTTTGCAAACAACTTACTTTTTTTTTTGAGACAGTGTAATCATAACAAAAGCCTGGCCCAGCCTGTTCTCTCTCGGACCTGCTGTTTTATCACTGTCGGCTTCTCCTTATGTACTCGGTGTTACCTGTCTTTTGCCCCATTGCTTTTGACATCTGTTATACTACATTAGTATGTGTTAATTCTATGCATTTATGTACCTTTTGCATCCGTTATATTGCATTGTATGTGTGATCTATGTATTTATGTATGCAAATCCCAGGTCGCATCTGAAACAAGCGGTTTACGCTCTGTATGCCATCTGGTAAATCTAAGTAAATAAATAAATAAATAAATAATATCCACACATGAAGTGCAGGAGCCTTTCAGGCCCTGCAGTTCAGTCTGCGACGGATGTGAAGAATTCATGGGGCTGTCTGGTGGGCTGCAAAGTGCAGGTCCCTGTGTTCCCTGCAGTTCTATGTAGCGCAGCTAGATGCACAGGGCAAGAGTGCATCTGTCAGCCAATGCATAGGGGCCCTCTGCCACCTAAGGGAGGAGGTGCAGGGCCCTATGCCAAGAGGACAGCTGTCTTCACAATATGATAGCTAGGCCTGCGAACAACCCTGAACCTTTCATTCCCAGTTTAAGGGGTGTCACATAACAGCGCCATCCCCCACCCTCACCCCATCCAGCTGGGTCACTGATCTCACCATGAAACTCAGCTCACCGCACAAGATCACAAAGCATGCCCGCTGGGGTCAAAACTGGCACTACACACAGTTTGTTAACAAGTAATTTTTTTTATTATTATTTTTGAGACCCCAAATTTTCAAGATACTGCTATATGATTCACCTTATAAACATGACATGTACCATTATAGTATCTTGGGTGAAATCAAACTTAAATACCTGTAAATTTTCTTTCTCCAACGGCTGGTCTCTGGACTTTCTTACTCCTGGGCTGTACCTCCTGATGCTGATAGGTAGGCAGGAATCAGACCTCTGCAGCAGGGGACATCCAGCCCTCCACTTCCTGTCTTCCTCAATTCTTCCTAAAGTAGTCCAATGTGGCAATACTATAAGAACTTGGAAACAGAAAACAAGAATTTTAAGGCATATATGGCCATGAGGCCAGCCAACTATATATTCTGGGAGGGAATCTGAAGCCCAGAGACCAGCCGTCGGAGAAAGAAAATTTACAGGTATTTAAATTTTGATTTTCTCTCTCTAAGCTGGTCTCTGGGCTTCCTCACCCTGTGATATACAAAAGCAATGCGTTCCCCAGATGTCCTGGGTGTGAAGAATGTCAAAAGGCCAGAAAGGTTCCCCACCGCTTGAAGCACTGTGGCCAAGAATGCCTCCACCGATGACATCACCTCCAGTGAAAAACACTTTTTTTAAAAAATAAAATGTGTGAATGGATGATCGGATGGCGCTAATTACGCCCGTGAATGGGACCATGTCGCTCCCTGGGCTAGGCAAGTTACTCCGGCCTGATCATAAGCCGTGGAGGTAGCGGATAGAATCCGACTGGCTATAAAGCCTAACAAATCCTTGCTACCAACATTTTTGCCTGTAGCTAGCATGAATAAACTTGTGGTTTTGCTAATAGCTTCCTCTCTTAATGTACATTTTCTTCACTCTTCCCAGGTCTAGTATATGAAATTTTCTTTCCTCATTGCTTTTAGAGAGTGGGCAGAAGGAAGGAAGAATGAACCCTTGATTGTAATGGAGAGGAGACATAACTTTTGGCAGACAAAAATTATTACTGTTCTAGTCTGAGGAACAAGTGTACAGCTCTTGGATAAGCAATGCTCTTAGTTTGCTGGTCCTCCTGGCTGAAGCAATAGCTTTGGAAAAGAGGGCAACCTTTATTTGAGATGCATGATGGGCCCTTGAAAGGCTCTGAAGGGACCCTGTCACGGCCTTGAGAACCATATTAATACTCCAAGGTGGTAGCTTTGGTGTAAAGGAATATGTTTTAATGTTGCTGCCATTAGAACCACCAGACAGGGATATGGCCCGACAATTCCCCAGAGTCCGTTATGAGTGCCTCCCGTGCAGAAAACTCCAACCTTGGTGGCTGGTTGCAGTCCTTTGTCCATCTATCGTAAAGGAACTGTAGTAGTACAGACGAATATATTGGGACACTCTAGAAGTGACTGGAATGAAGCCAGAAACAAATCCTCCTGGATTCTATAATGCACTTTGGAGGAAGAAGAGACATGAGTTCCCCATCATGTCAATAACAGGAGCTCTGTAGCATAGCTCCTTGAAAGTTTTTCCACTCCATCTCCAGGCCTAGAGAGACAAGTTGTTGACATGGGATGCAGAACCAGACTTTGAAGGAGAATGTCCGGGCTGAACCTGAATGTTAGAGGTGGTCACCCTGACCAGTGAATGATAAACAACTAAGTGCGGAAAAGTCATAAGGGACAGACTAGAATCATGATTGTCCTGTTCAAAGCCGTTTGTGGAGAACTCTTGATAGAGGTGGTATTGGAGGAAAGGCATACAGGAGACTGAACATATCCCAGATTATGGGAAAAGTGCCCTTTGCCACCTCTGGTTCGTCCTTACCAGGGAACAGAATTGCTTTGCATTGGAGTTCTGCCAACTGGCAAAATGATCTGTTTGAGTGTTGCCCCAATGTTCTGTCTGGATGTGGGAGGCACTGCTCTTCAGCTGCTATTCCCTTGGTCAGTCAACCTTGTGACCGAGTCATTCTGCTGTGGCATTTTCCTGTCCTGGTATGCACATCGCTCAGTGGTGCTCAAGCCACTGAAAGAGAGGATTCCTTTTAGCATCTTTAAGCTTCTTGTGTCACCCTGAAGTTCAGTGTATGTCAGCGTTGACAGATTGTCAGTTGGAAGTAGGCTATCCTGATTGAGGAATTGCTGTTCAGAGTGCCTCTGGGCATGGCCTATTGTTCACCAATCTGGGACGTTTATGCTGTGTCTTATGTCCAACAGCGATCCCCTGCCCGGTGCCAACAGCTGGCGCGGGTGAGCCCTCCCAGCTCCTGAGTCTTGTATCGGTCGTGTTTCAGACTTAGTGTGGATGGCCCACCTTGCGTCCCTTCGTGACCTCCGGAGTGTCACTGGAGGGAGGGTTTAATCTGTCTCAATGAGCTGTGTGAAAAAATAATCTGGTAGCTGAGGAGCTTGTGAAACTCCTTGATGAGTTTAGCAGATAAATTAAATTTTATTTTCAGGGGGAGAAACCTTGTGTCCTGATGTGCCCCAGGAGGATCAAGGTCTGATTTGGAATTAAATTCTTTCTCCAGTGGATGATAAAAACGTGTGCCGGCGGGCACCGACTCCTCTGCCACTGCTTGTAATGCTTAGTTGATCTGTGGGGCCCTTATGAGGATATTACCGCTACTAGCACTCTAAATACTGTCCGTGAGTCTCAGGAAGACCACGATGTCGGATCTGGATCGGAAGTACTGCTCTCCACTCTGAACTTGGGATAGGGCATGTGCCATTACTGGGTGGGAATATGCAAATAGGAATCTTGCAGATTTATTGGTGCCAGAAAAATCCCCTTTTGCAATTCCCTGATGATAAGGCTTCCACCTTGAAGGCTCTGCTGCGAACAAACTGTTCGAGAATATGAGATCTAGGACTGGCCTGAGTCCACCTGTGCCTTCTAGCGCATGAAGAAAGGGAAGAAAAAAACACCCAACTGCTGAAAATCTGCAATGGACTGTAAAAATCACCCTTTTGTGATTGTCTGTCTTTCAGGTGGGTTGCCAGCGAGGGGAGGGCTTGGATTAGGTAACCCATGCTGGTAATGTCTACGACCCCTCTGTCCAACTCGGTTTGGGCCCATTCATTGAGAGTTTATTAAAACCTGCCCCCTACTGGAGGAAGTGCCTGAATAGCGTGTTCTTGTTTCCCCTCCAAGACATTAGTGTTTTAACCTTTAAGGTAATCTTGGTAATGAAAAGTCATCTGGGGACTGAAGATCGGTCCCGCCTCTTGAAATGGCATGTGCACCTTGGTCATTTCCTAGAATCCCTCACTGTCTCCTTCATGGCTGGGTCAAAGGAGATTACCTTCATTGGTCACGATAACCAACTGGCTCTTACAGAGGCAACTGCTTGCAGGGCCGAATTCAGAGGTTGCAGTGAGCCAAAGCGAGAATAAACATGAAGTGCGACCTGTGCATCTGACTGCCTTCTCTTATACATCTACTGCATAAGACAAAGCCAGACCACTAAAACTGGGGCCCTGCACAGAGAGGCTTAGGGAGAGGGATTGGCGGATGCTACCTTGAGATGTTGTTGATGCTGAGCGAGGCACCTGTTTTCCTCTGCCCTGGGTCCCGGAGAGAAGTCCCTCCTTCAGCCGGGATGATCGACTGCTTAGTTAGGTTTAAAATTGGAGGATGGATTCTGGGGTGGTCTGACCACTTTTCCGATTGTTTCTTGCCAAACCCTTAGAAAACTTGGAGAGCCACTAGGTTCTTGGAGAGCCACTGGATAGGTGCATCCTGGACCTTGCCATTCCTCCTTTAGAAGGTCCCTATGGCTGAAGGAATAAATAAGGCTGAGGCTAGTCTAGTTACAACTGCCGGTGAAAAACCTGTATCATTTGGGCGGGGAGCCTCGGGGGCAGATCCGAGTGAATCTTGACTATGACTCGTTTAAGGAAAAGACTAGGCCCTCTAGGTCCAAGACTCTGGACAGCGAGTCTACTGGGTATCAGAGTAATTGTGAGGATAACTGCTCCCCTGCGGATGAGGACAGGGCTAATGCCCTCTTTCTTGCAAGATGAGGATGGTTTGCGTTCTTGAGGTCCTCCATCTGGTGCCCCGGAGGTTGTCCGTGGAGCATGCAGGGTCCAGAGCAATGGCCCCTATTCTGGCTGCGGACTGTTGGGACTCCCAGTGGCCGCTGCTCTGTCACTGCTGAGGTTGCCGCTGCTCAGGCCTGTCTGCCTGTGGCTATCATGCTGGGTCGAAGAAGGGCTGCCTCTTTCACAGTCTAGCGTTCACAGCGCTGCCTTCTAACATATTAGGCAAGCGACCTAGCTAAAAAGATTAGAAGTGTGGTCCTCTCACATTTTAGGCCAGGCGGACCATCCCTGGATTAGTAGTGAGCAAGCAGCCCCTGCACTGAAAAGGGCCTACTCCTCTTGACCCCCGGGTGGTTTCCTGATTCTATGCTGCTGAAGCTGCGATGAATTGTGCTGGCCCTTTCAAGGCATAATACTGAACTATGCACCGTGTTCCTTTAAGAGTTGTACTGGTCCTGTAAGGGCTGTCCTTGTGTAATCCATACTTGTATTTTAATCCTCATAAACTATGCGGGAATCCAGCCTCTGGGGAGCCTCTGCAGACAACCCTCTGAGTATCACTTCTTGCGGTTTGGTGGGGGGCACAGAAGCTAAACAAAAGCTCGGAATAACGCTTCTCCTGTGCTGTAGCACTCGTCAATGAAATTCCCTAGGACAGACGAGCCACTATAGCCGCACTACAGGTCCACTGTCAACTAGTGGCTGAGGAGATCGGATTGCCCGCTGATGGGTTGCCTCAGATTTCAGCTCCTTATGCCCTAACACACCAGATTAGGGCTCCTCCTACCTTGCAGCGCTCGTTGACAAAAAGTCCCTGTAGCCGGCAGGCTGAATGAAATCATGTTGCTGGTCCACCACTGCCGAGCAGGATCTGAGCAGAATGCCAGTCCCGATGGAAAAAATACAGAGCCGCCGTCTGTGGGGCGATATATTCTCCCAAAGGCCTACGGTGCTGTTTTTGTGTCATAACCCGGCTTTCACTGCACTGAGAGATATCTCCTTTGTAAACACTCCGGTGCTGTTTTAATTCCCCTAAACCAACTTTCCTGCAGTGAAGAAGCATTTGGATTGCAGAAAATGCGGGAGAAAAACCCACGCAATGGAATGTGGCCAGTCATGCTTCTAAGCACTCCAGTTCCGTTTTAAAGCACGGGAGAAAACCAACACAATATAATGTGGCCAGTCATGCTTCACAAGCACTCCGGTGCGGTTTAACTCCCCATAACCGACTTTCACTTCAGATTGAGTGCAGAAAGTGAGGGGAAAACAACGCAGTGAAATGGGGCCAGTCTGTGCAGCTTGCAAAGCTGGAGACTGGAACCCACATTAGAAAACTTAAATACAGTTGCGGTTCCACCAATATCCAAACTTAAATCCAAATTGCTTGACTTACAGTCTGCTGTCTTCATCTCTGCCACATGGCAGACCTCTGCTTGCAGAGAACCTGCCAGTCTTAAGGCAGGAAGTAAACTGTGGAAGACAGGAAGTGGAGGCTGGTTGTCCACCTATCAGCATCAGGAGGTACAACCCAGGAGTAAGGAAGCCCAGAGACCAGCTTAGGAGAAGGAACTGTCATTTCACCAAAGTCAAAAAACACTTCTCATCCAAATGACACGTGTCATGTTTACAAGGTGGCGTGGAAAAATGGTTATGTTTGGAGTCAAAATATTTAAAAATTAGTGAAGTTATGAGTGAATGTTGAAGTACTGCAATGTTCACTTCATAACCTGGGCATTCATATTTGTACACCAAATTTTCAGCATAGCCTTCTTATTTCCCCACCTCATGAACCTGGTAAATCCCCACCAAAATGTTTTTCCATGCCACTGAAACATCATTCCGTGCCACAGGTGTGAAAACAGGATTTGAAAAATGACAGCTGTTACATTCATTAGAAGCGTGAAAAATGTCTATAGTTAAAATCTGGGGTCAAAATATTTAAAATTACTACAGTTACAAGTTACGTAGAAAAATTTCAAGGTACACACATAACTGCCTTTTGCGTTAACGCATGCATGTCAAACTCATTAGGAGGTAGGCTTTGAGGGTGTGACACTGTCTGTCCAATGCAGAGTGCTCTGCATGGGGCTCAAAAGTATCACACCAGTCCTCAGCAGGCTTGTTCTGATGCTGTTTGCCTTCAGTGGTCTGCACATGAAAAAGCCGCACCAATCAGGAGCCGGCTTTTCCTTTCATCTGCAGGTCACCACAGAGCAAACAGCTGACTGCATCCTGACGTCCAGCTCTCGCGCTGGGTGGGAGAAGGTGCTTCCTGCCTGCCTCCTCCACGCTGCTGCTGTTCCCCCACCCCA
The DNA here is from genome assembly GCA_016271365.2 of Neoceratodus forsteri. Classification (NCBI taxonomy): domain Eukaryota; kingdom Metazoa; phylum Chordata; order Ceratodontiformes; family Ceratodontidae; genus Neoceratodus; species Neoceratodus forsteri. Next base: position 1,207,700,310 of record CM057456.1, read on the forward strand.
AGATGCCCTCTCAGTGTCGATACATCATCTCTCCCCCACGCACACACATAACCTCCGTCCATGGGTGCCCAATCCCTGGTCGTCATTGAAGCCTCAATACTCTGGCACACTGGGGCCCACCCCAGTGTGCCAAAATCCATCTTTGCCCTTCTAAAAAAAAAAAAAAACACAACCAGAAAATAGACCCACAACATCTTGTTTTAAACCTGAAAAGACAGAAAATGGTCCCTCATTGTGCCACTGGCCCAAAACCACTCCCCAACCTGCACCCTCCTCTGCGCAACCGACTTCCCGCACACCCCCACCCATACTTGCCTCTGGAGGTCGGGAGCAGTCATCTCAATGGACCAGGAACACGCCTGCACTCTTCAAAAGCGGACCGCAAACTGAAGAAATGCGGTAAGTCCTATAATGGCAGTGAATGGGGTTTTCAATTTAGGTTGATATCTCAGCCATTTTGGGAGTTTTGGTCCCAAATTTTCAACCACGAGGTTCTTGGGACCCCACCTCATAATTACAGTCACTGTCATTTGTTTCTCGGTCCCGAAATATGATTTCGCAGTCACTGTGTGTATAACTTTTGGGACCAAGTAGCGAAAATAACAGTGCCATTGTTCATTAAGATTAGTCCCAAAAAGCCCTTGTTACAAATTTGTTAAAAAAAAAAAAAAAAAAACACAAAATGACTGTTTTACAGTGTCCGTTGTACAGTTTCTATACGATCGTAACGTCATCAATTTTTATGATTTCATTCCAAATTTCAACATTGTCACTTTTCATACCCCTTATGAACAGTACAGCTGTCATTTTTGTATCCTTCCCAAAATGTGTTTTTGCACCTGTCGCGCCAGAATGGCGCAGTTGCTGTGCAAAATCAACTTTTGGGACAGATTAACAAAATTCCAGTGCTACTATTCATGAGAGGAGGTCCCAAAAAGGCCATGTTAAAAATTTAGTAAAAACATTCAAAAATGATTGCATTATGAGCATGCATTGTACAGTTTGTATGTACACTTGTAACTTTGCCAGTTTTCATATTTCACTCCACATTTTCAACATTGCAATTTCTTCACCTCCTCACGAACAGTACAGCTGTCATTTTCACATTCTGCCGAATGCGTTTTCGCACGTGTGGCGCAGAATGGCACACTCGCTGTCGTGAAATCACCTTTGGGACTGAGTAACAAAATGATACTGGCACTGTTCGGGAAGTGATCCCAAAAAGCCCATGTTGAAAATTTGGAGCAAAATAATAACACCCATAGGGCGTTAGGGTTCCAACTGTACACCCGCCTTAGAATGCAAGACAGAGTAATACAGAGAAAAATATGGAAGCAAGTACAAGAGCAATACCAATAGCGAATCCTCAGCATTGACAAATGCTTGAATATATATTTGACCTCAAATTTTCAACATAGCCTTCTTATGACACCACCTCATGAACAAGGGAGCGGAAAATTAGGTGGAAGAAGTTCTACCTTTCATCGTCCATACAAGAGGCATCAGTCATTTTCAAAAGCAAACATCCTGGAGATAATAAATAAGCATGCACCAATACAAAAAGAAGTGTCAAGAAAGTTACCTCACCATGGTTCAACAAAGAGCTTAAAGATGCTCTAAAGGACAGAGAGAGGAGTTGAGCTACTGCCAGATGCACAAAATCAGAAGAGGACTGGTCAACTTTCAGAAGGAAAAGAAATGCCTGCATGAAATTAATTAGAAACAGAAGCCAAATACTATTGCAATTGCTGGAAAACAGCAAAAGGATGCCTACCGGTTCTGGAATATCATGAAGTCGCTAGAGGGTGCAAAATCTACCCTCACTACTACCACAAAAATTGTTGTTAATGACAAAGAGACACGCAACAAGCAAGTCATAATAGAGGTTTGAACAGCCACTTTGCGAGCGGATCAGCTTTCAATAACTCTGCAGCTGCAAACTACCTGGTGCTGCCTTTGACCCAAAACAGCTCCCCAATATCTTCAGCTTTCAGCCAGTCACTTTTAAGCAAGTGGAGGACCTACGCAGGTCGATGTCAAGAAAAGCACAGCAAACGATGGACTTGAACCAACTTTCCTAAAATAGGGCACAGACAGCTCACAGAACTACTGACCCACCTCTTCAACATGTCCAAAAGTAGCGGCGAAATACCTATAAGCTAGAAAACTGCTTATATCATATCCCTTCATAAATCAGGTGAAACAAGCCTACTAAATAACTACAGACTGATATCTATCTTGCCGGTCTCGCTAAAATGATGGAAAAATTAGTAAGCCTTCAAAAAAGGAACACCTCGATAATACGAACACACTGTCACCTTATCAATCCGGGTTTAGAGCGCAAACACAATACTACAATAGCAATAGCCAAGGTCATGAATGACTGGATGTGTGCAGTTGACCAGAAGCAAGCAGTGGGGGCCATCTTCCTCAACCTCAGCAAGGTGTTAGACACAGCAGACCATACTATACTGTTGGATAGCCTGCAAAACATCGGCTTCTCTACATAAGCTTTGAAATGGGTGTGCAATTATCTAGCCAGAAGACTACAACAAGTCAAGGTAGAAGGCTTGTATTAAACAAGTACCAAGATCTTCACAGGAGTCCCCAGGGCTCAGTACTAGGACCTCTGTCCTTCACTATTTATACTAACAACATGAGCCTTAACATCAAAAGCAAAGATATACTTCTACATGGATGATACGGTGCTATACTCCTCAGGTAGAAATATGCTGGAAACACACACGGCCTGCAAGTAGCTCTTAATGAGCTTCAAAAGAACCTATTTCACACAAACTACTATTGAATGCTAGAAAAACTAAGGCTGTATGGTTTACCAATGCAAAATTAAAGCATCCTTCACCACGCTGCTTGGAGAATACTGAGGTAGTAGTAAAATACAAATATCTTGGAGTATAGATAGACAGCAAGCTATCCTTTACTGTTCACACAGGCGAGAAGTCTGCAAAAAGCTAAGAATCAGACTAGGATTCTAATTCAGAAATCGGCGAAGTTTCCCACTGGACATCAGAGTACGACTGGTACAAAGCAGCTTTCACGCCTATAATAGACTATGCAGACATAATAGTCACTGCACTGTTATTTGTCTAAACAAATTGGACAGGCTATACCATAGGGCTCTCAGATCCGTTACAAACCTGCCGTCACTAACCCACCACTGTATTCTATATACAACAGTGGGATGGACCTCATTGACAAAAAGAAGGCTACACAATATCCTCATATGGGCCCATAAGGTACTAGCCCAAGCTCTACCAGATTATATCCTAGAGATCCTAAAAGAACGAAAAGCTCTTATGCATTAAGGAAGAGCAGCATCCTCTTTCTAGATACACCACGATACTATCGCAGTTCAGTGCATCTGCCATCAGTGCCATTGTACAAGCTGCCAGGAACAAGCTCCAGGACACACTCAAGCTGAGTGCTCCAGTGGGGAAACAGCACTTGAAATCTATAGTCAGCAGATACTGCGGAAGTATGCACCTGTAGATAGGATGCACAAGGTCAGGAGCCAGGTAATCCAGAGGGTGCATTATATTTATAAGCTGTATCATCAGTAAAGTACAGTTAAGTAAGAACTTACCGTAACAGCAGATCTTCAACAGGAGCTCTTGCAGCAGGCTATTACAATTGGACTATGCTGCAGGCACTAGGACCCATCAGAAACCTTTGAGCTAGCAGTGCCGTGAGCCGCCCAATGTCACTCCACCCACCTCAGTTCACCTGCCGGAGACCTGTGAATAAGGCCCGAAGGTGGACCAGGCAGAAGCTACCATAATAAAGGATGCAACACAGCTCACCAGGGGAAGGAGGCGGGAAAGCAGCGCCTGCTGCAAGAGCTCCTCTAAGATCTATTGTTATGGTAAGTTCTTACATAACTGTACCATCTTACTTTGAGTAGGAGCTCATGCAGCAGGTTACAATTAGGACTGAATCCTAAGCAGTCCCACAAAAAGGAACAAGGAACCGGGCGCGTGAAGACACCAGTGCTAACAGGGCACTTTAAGAAAGGAGGCCCTAAAGGACTGCTAGGCCAAAACCAACCCTTAGCCTAGAAGCAATGTCAGACTGTAAAAAAGCTTAATGAAGGCACTGAGCTCAGGTAGCTGCTGCAGATGTCTCAATGGAGACATTTACATGAGATGCGAATAAGTGGCCACTCCCTGGTAGAATGACCTCTAACTGGGTCTTGTTATATTTGTTGTAACAATAAACAATACAGTTGACCAGTAATTTCGAGAGTTTGTTTCAACACTGGACTGCCCTGCATCGAAGCAAAAGGCTTCAAAGCAGCTGCTCTGTCTTACGGTGTGCAGCAGTGCTTTTAGATAGCACCTGTGTCCTGTGGATGTCCAGAGTATGCAGGACTGCTTCCCCTATTTTAGTGGTCCGGGTAATATATTAGAAGGTTGACATCCGATTCAATTTCAGTTCTGAAACCACTTTGGGTAAAACCTTAGGATTTGTTCTCAGGGATACCCTGTCCCTATGAAAAATTAAATACAGCTCCTTCACACATCAGGGCCTGAAGCTCGGAAACTCTCCGAGCAGAAGTAACTGCACCAAAAATAACACTTTCCAATAAAGAAAGTGAAGCTCGCAATCCGTGGCAGGCTAAAAGGAGGGAGGGGTGAGGTTTCTCCAGCATAAACAGGAGATCACAGGGTGGTACTGGATCTCGGATGGGAGGCTCGATATGTAGGATGCCCTCAGAAAGGTATGGGGCACGTCCAGTTGGGCAAATGTCTTTCCCTCCGTCAGCACATGGTATGCAGAAATTGCTGATAAATGTACCTTTATGGAGGAGTAGCTCAAGTCTTGATTTAACAAATAGAGGAGATGCTGTAGAACCAAGTTCACTGGGCAGGTAAGAGGGTCTAAGTGATGTGAAGCACAAAGGCAGAAACGCTTCCACTTAATGGCATAAGTGGATCTAGTAGAGGGCTTTCTCACTGCCACGAGAATGTCCGCCACCTCCTGGGAGACCCCAAACCTGGATTTGACTACGTCTGCAGGAGCCAAGCATGAAGATGCAGGGATTTGAGGTCCGGTGGACCAATGTTCCCTGGTCCTGGGACAGTAAGTGCAAGCTCAGAGGCAGCTGAATTGGAGGTTCCACTGCCAGCTGTTGAAGTAGTGGGAACCAAATCTGCCTGAAGTTACAGAAGAACCCTCTGAATTATTGGGAAGGGAGGAAGGCGACAGAAACCTCCTGTCCAATAAAGAAACAATGCACCTGGCCAGAAAACACCAGGCGTGGGCTCACGAGCAGAAACTGGGCAGTCTGGCGTTGAGTGGAGGCGCAAAGAGGTCCAACTCTGGACAGCCCCACCTGTCGAACAGTTGATCTGCTACTGACTGGAGGAGCTCTCACTTGTGGGCCTTGGACCACAACCGGCTAACTGTCGGCCAAGATGTTTTGGACACCTGGAACATGAACAGCAGTGAGATCTAGGCAGTGTTACAGTGCCCAATACCAGACTCTCACTGCCTCCCTGCATAGAGGCAAGGTGCGTGTCCCTTGCTTGTTGACTTAGAACGCTACCGACGTGTTGTCCATCTGGATGAGAAGAGAGCCTGGCAAAAGGTTTGTCTGAAATGCCCGCATGGCGTTCAGGACTGCTCGCATCTCTAGAATGTTGATATGGAGCTGTTGCTCGTCTGGAGACCATGTCCCCTGGGTCTGATCGTCTCCCAGATGGCGCTCAACCAAGACAGGAGGCATCTGTGGTGAGGATCCATCTCAGGGGCCCCTGCGAAAGGGACCCTCGTTCCAGGATGAAGGGTCCAACCACCAGAAAAAGTCCTTCTTACCGGGTTGGAGATCCTGACCTGCTGGTCCAGATCGTCTGACCTCTGGTCCACTGCACCCGAGCATCCACTGTGGGAGCCTCATGTGGAGGCGACCAAGGGAGGACTGTGGGGATGGCCACCGCCCTTGCCCCATAAGTCTGAGGAAGGTCCTGGCTGGGACCTGTGGGGCCATAGATACTGTTCGGGCTACCACCGTAGATGACCCCCGGTCCTACGAGGAAGGCCATGCCCTGAACTGTGTTGAGGACCGCTCCTATAAAAATAAGTCCCTGATTGGGCTCTGGGAAGACTTTGGAAGATTCAGGGTGATCGCCAGCTCTCGGAAGAGGGTAAAGGTGTCTTGACAGTGCGCCAATAGTTAGCTCTGGATGGCTGCCAGAAGCCAATTGTCTAGGTGAGGGAAGATGTAGCAGCCCTGGCATCTGAGAGCTGCAGCCACCACTGTTAGGCACTTGGTGAAGACTTCAGGGTGGAGGAGAGGCCGAACAATGGGCCCGAACTAATAATACCTCCCTGGAAGTGGAACCCCAGAAACCTCTGGTGAGAGGGAAGGCCTTTATGTGTATGTAAGCATCCTGCATATCCAGGGAGCAGAGCCAATCCCCTGGTGCAAGAGGGAATGAGGCCTGCAGAGTGACCATCCTAAACCTTTTGTATTCTATAAAAGATTAAGGGAGCTGAGGTCCAGGATGGGAACGAAGATCCCGGTCTTTCTAGGACCAGGAAGAAGTGGGTGTAGTAGCCTTTTCCCCATTGTCCCTGGGGAACTGGCTCTATTGCCCATTTTGCAGGAGCATCTATATTTCTCCTTCTATTAGAGGAATGTTAGAAGGAGGATAACGGAGGAGCTTGGTGGTTCTTCTGGGGGCAGAGTGAACTCTAAGGTATGTCCCTCTTTATTAGGTCTAGAATCAGAGGTCTGTCACAATGTTGCTCCATTCCTCTTGGTAGAGAGATGGCCCTCTACTGCCTCCCCATGACTTCCACAGGAGGGGGGGTCAGTAGCGAGTCACTGGGTAGCTCCGGAGTCAGCAAAGAGGGCTGGGAGGACTTGGGGATCTGAGGTAGAGCTCCCAGAGCTTGGGTTGTGGCTTTCTCTTAAAGCTACCTCTCTGTGGAAATTGCCCATGGTTATTCTGCCTTGAGGTCTTACTAAAAAGGCCATTTGTGGAATGACTTCTGGTCCCCTTATATAGTTTTCGGATGGACCAGATGGACTTCAGATTCTTGCAGATGAGAAATAAGTTTCTTAGTCTCCTCCCCAAAGAGGATGGAACCCTGGAATGATAGGTCCAGTTCCGGACTGCAGATCCTGGGAGAATCCTGAGACTCTAAGCCAGGCATGGCGTCTAAGGAAAGCTTTGGAAGCCACTGCCCTCAAGGCCATATCTGCAGTATCATATGAGGCCTTCAGGACATGAGTGCCTGCGTTAGAACCAGATTTCAAATCTCCAGGAGCTCGGTCTTTTGTGCTGAGTCTGGCAAGGCCTCAGCTACTTCAAGCCCTTCTCACACATTGCATTTTGGTACTGGACCATATCGTGAGGAAGTTAAGGAGCGAATGGACAGGCGGGCAGACAAGTCCAAAAAGACTGGAGCACATACACACATTTTTCAATACCACTGATTCTCTCCAATAATGCCAAGAATATACTTTGTTACATATAAACTGACATGAACGCCTGACGTGTTTCGATTGTAAAATCCTTTTCAAAGGCTAAAACACAGTGAAACCAACACCATTATATACAGACAAATGATGATGCCACAGTGGCGTCACTAAAGGATCTTTCAAAATCATTGGTTGATCAAAAATGATTATTCACCATGACGAGTGTAAACATGTGCAACACAGCAAAAGCAAAGTGCAAGAGTGATTCATAACTTAATAAAATAATAATCAAACAGGCAGACAAATGGGGTAGTATTGTTGTGATGGATGTCAAGGACTACAAGGATGAAGTTTTAAGACAACTGAGCAACTCAGATTTCTATACCAAGTTAAATTCAGATCCAATGTGGGACTTTAATTTTGCAGTGGATGAGACAATAGAACAAGCCTTTAGGAATAACATAATCACAGAGAAAATTAAGAAATATTTGACAGCAGAAAATCCAGTCAGAGCTACTTTATGTGTGTTACCTAAAGTCCACAAGAAGAAAAACCCAGATGGCCAATTGTTAGTGGCATTGCCTACCTGACTGAACCTTTGTCCCAATACTTGAACTCTCTGTTAAAACCACATATCAACACTCTACCTTCCTACCTTAAGGACACCAAACATGTTTTAAACCTAGTGGAAACACTACAAGTAGGTAATGGCTGCCTTTAGTAACCCTAGACATTGAGACACTTTACACTAATGTTTCCCCATGAAGGGACTCTGGATGCTGCAGCCCATTATTTAAACAAGAGAGAAGGGGAGAACAGCCACCAACTGACTTTTTATTAAAGTTATTGGAACATGTACCAACTACAAATGTTTTACTTTTGATGGGGACATGTATATACAACGTAAGGGCACAGCTATAGGGAGTCACCTGTGCTCCTTCTACAGCAAACTTTTTTGGTAAATGGGAGAGTGATGTGATTTACACTGCTGAAATTAACAGATATAAAGACAATATAGTGCTTTGGAAGCACTATATTGATGATATAATGTTAATTTGGAAGGGAAATCAGGAGAGCCTTTATGAATTTATTACGCTTTTGCATACTACTACTGAACATCTAAGATTCAGCCACACTGCAGACCCTCTGACTATCAAGTACATAGATCTAACACTTACTAGAAATGAAAGTGGCGGGTTTGACAGCAGTTTACAGGAAAGACTTGGATGGCAATACACTGCTTCTTGCTTCAAGCTGCCATCCAAGACACACAGTCAATAATATCCCTAAGGGTCAGTTTCTTAGGGTGAGGAGAAACTGCACTACTGAAGAGTCTTTCCAGAAGGGGCAGAGGAACTCAGCAATAGGCTGCTAGAATGAGGATACTCACAAGCTCGAGTCATGGATGCCTGCCAGAAAGCAGCCACAGAAGATAGGGGCGATTTGTTACAAACTAGACAGAGAAACCAGCAAACAGGTAACAGATTCCATTTTGTGACTGCTTACTCAGCTCATGCGAGCTTGGTAGCAAACAATCAACAAACATTGGAATGTACTAGTGAGTGACAGAGGACTTCACTCTGTGACTGGTCCCCCAATTCGTCTACAGGCAGCGCCATCCATTAAAGACAGTCTGACCCATAGCCATTTTACAATTAAACAGAGGAAACATGGCTAAACAAATCAAATGGTGTTTTAAGTGTAAAAACTGTGTGAACTGTTGAGTTTGTGAATCAGAGCAAAGAGTAACAAATTTGTATGTCAAACCAGCCACCGTACTTTTGCAATTCGGCAGCTCATAACCTGTAGCACCCCAGGGGTTGTTTACAAAGCCGACTGTTGTTGCAGAGCATTTTATATTGGAAAAACTGAAGACAGTTTAAAATGAGGGTTGGTGAGCATTTAAGGACAACAGAAAGGCAACACCCTTCATATGCCACCGCACAGCATGTTATGAATTCCTTGAACCCTACGCAAGCATTTTGCAGCTTTACAGGTATTGAAAGGTTTTTCCAAATGCCGAGGTGGTAAGGAACAAAATTCTAAAAAGGAAAAACAGTGGATCATTAGGCTGCATTTTTATTTATTTATTTCAATCTAGGATTTCAATACCTTTGAGCAGAGGCTCTTTACAAAGGTTCCACGTCAGTGTGTGCAACAGTCATCATTTTTAGTTACAAACATATAGTCATTGACTTACAGACATGTAATAACCAGTACAAAGACTTGAGCTATGAGCAAGACAAGGGAAGGAAGGGGGTGGGGAGTAAGGGTAGGAGATCGAGTGGGGTAGGAGGTGCAGGGGTAGGGGGAGTACAGGAGGTGGTTGGGGCAGGGGCAGAGTGTAGATACGGTGGGGAGGTGGGCGAGGCAGGAGACAGTGCAGCCAGGGGCCTTGTCGAGGCCTGCGAATAAAGCCAGGATGAATCGTCTATCATGTCCTCTGGGTGGAGCCCTTCAGTCTGGTGAGCGGTCAGTACCAACACCGCCTTCACTGACATCCACTCTGAGTCCTGTACCATCGACGGTTTGGAGCCATCAGGCTTTGCCGTCGTTGGGCTGGAGTGTTGCCGGTAGAGTTGTAGAGGCGGTGAGCGGTTTTGGCTTTGAGCCTGGCTCCTGTTCCTTCTGGGACTGGGCCTTACCTGGTTCCCCAGGTATGGCCGTGGGCGAGGCTTTCCTTGACAGGGCAAGGCAGGCGGCGAAGAGGAAGCTGTGATCCCAACTCCCAATGTGGAGGGCGTCCGCAAGGGCGTAGCCTTCACTTCGAGGTTGGGGGCATCAGTGCCGAGACCAGGCCCTGACTACCCTTACCTGACACCAGTGTCTTAGTGTGGATGGTAGTCTCCGCTTATCTTCAGAGTGTCGTGAGAGGCAGGAGCAGTCCAGAGCCGCCCGACCCAGAAGGAGGCCTTTTTGTGGGGAGAGCAAGACGCGAACATGCTGAAGGCCGCTCCGGTCCTTTTCGCATGGAACTTGTGGCAGTCTTATTTTTCTTTGTGCTTCAATGAAGAGACTTCTACCCAGGAGGCTGCATCACGGCCACTTGTTTTTCGAGGATATGGGCCTTTAGTGCCTTTGGGCAGTGGATCCTAGTCCTACTTGTAAAGCCGCAACAGATCAGGCAATTCTTGGCGTGGGGTCTGGCCCAAGGCAAAAGGCACAGGCCTCATGGGAGTCTTTAGCCAGTATCTGGCGGCTGCAGGAATACCGTCTTCTTCTGTCCAGACAAGGAAACCGACAACAGCAAGCCCACATACAGAATATCGAAGAGCAAGAAATGGACTTCGAGAAAAATAAAAACTATGAAAAGCTTTGCTGAACTACTAGAAAAGGGTTCTAAAGGCAACCGAAGAGCTGATGGAAGTGGATCTGCGGGCGGAAATAACTGAGGTGGGGCTGGGGTCACCCAGACATACCATTGGCGGCGTCGGGATGGAGCTGGCGTCAGGGGCGCCTACTGGTACTGCTAGCTAAAGGTTTCCAATGGGTCCTAGTGCCTGCAGGCATAGTTCTAATTGTATTAGCCTGCTACGAGCCCACTCAAGTAAGATCCTTAAATCTCAGTAATCCCAAAGAAACCTATTAGACTAGTATTCCATTAGCAAATTCTACTAGGGCTTGTTACGTTATGCTCATGTGTCCATGTCATAATTCTCTGCACTTGTTCTTTTGCTCACTGTAACTGTTATTACATATTGTGCCATGACTCCAAGTACTTGTTTTACGGCTCACTGTATTTGTATGTATCTGTCCTATCCAGGACCTCCTTGCTAATGAGATTGCTCAATGGAGCCTTTTTCCGGTGAAATAGATAAACTGAATTGAAATGAAAATGTTCAACTCCTGCCCATAAGGTGATTTCACCAAGCGACCACAAATTCATCTTTCAGGCCTGATTTGCATAATTCCACCACCACTGGTCATGGGTGGGATCCCAGAAAGGCCATGTTGACAAATTGGTATCAAAATATGCAAAATGATAAAGTTATGCATCAAGGTAAAAACCCCACTGAAATACACTGAACTGCACTTACCTTCATTTGTCATACTGCAGTCGATGGTTCCAGCAGCAAGATCGTCATCGATCAGAGTGGATCTTTGACCTGGGACATGTTCAGATGAGTGAGGGTGTGTTGAGGAGGGAGGGTGGGGGGGTGCATAGTGGGAGGTCGGGTGGGGGAGTTGGATCCATGAGGGACAGTTTTCTTTTTACAGGTTTAACTAACAAAACAAAATATCAGGGCAATTTTCTTTATTATAAGGAACATTAATTCAGGGATGGTGACTGGAAAGTGGGAGGTGCCAATAGACACCAGGAGAACACACACACACACACACACACACACACGAGGATGGTGCTTGGAGGGTTGAGGCACCACAAGACACCAAGGAAACATAATGGGGCGATGACCAGAGGGTGGGGGCAGCACTAACACCAGGGAAATATAATATAAGTAAGGGGATGGAGATGGAGGTGGGAGCACCACTAGACACCAGAGAAGCATTATATAAATATGTGGCCAGCAAAGGAGGGTGGGGGTGCCACTAGACACCAGGAAACACAATATTATATATATATATATATATATATATATATATATATACACATATATATGTACACATACACATACACATACACATACACACACACGAACAGCAATCAGAGGTGAGAGGTGCTACCAGACACCAGGAAACATAACATACTTAATGGAGCGGCGATTGGAGGGTGGGAGGGCATCACTAGACACCACAGAACCATTACATATGAACATAAATCTGCCTGCAGAAACAGACCACCCGGTCTATCAATGTCTGCCTGGGTGTGCAGTTGACCCCTAGACTGCAGCTGCCCCAACCCTCCCCCATCTGTCATTCCCATGACGGCCTCAGCCTCCACCCAGACCCTCCTCGTGCTCTCTCCCACGCCCTCTTAAAATTTCCTTCTGTCTTACATGATACCACCCACTCTGGTACAGCATTCCATTTAGACACCACCCTCTCTGTGAAGTAGTGCCTCCTCATCTCCCTCCTAAATATTTCACCCTCCAGTCTTAGTCCATGCCCCTCATGTCCCTACCCTTCCTCAATTTAAACACCCCTTCAGTGCTAGCTTTGTTTATCTTCCTCAAATACTTTAACATTTCAGTCGATCCCCCATCCCTCCTCTCCTCCAGCATGTACATATTCAGCTCATTCAGCCTGTCCTTGTAGGCCTTGCCTCCATCCCGTAACAGTTTTGTTGCCCTCCATTGCACACCTTCCAGTAAATTAATATCCCTCTTCAGACACATCCGGCAGTACTGCACACAGTACTCCAAGTGCAGCCTGACCAAAGATCTGTAGAGGGACAGGATCACCTCCTATGCCTGGACGAAATCCCTTGCAATACAGCCCAGCATCCTGTTCACTTTAGCTGCTGCTTTCCTGCATTAGACAGAGCTGTTTGTGCTCCCTGTTACCAACACCCTAGGTACTTCTCTTCCTCAGTGATCCCCAGCCTCACCCTCCCAACCAATAGTCCCTCTTGGGTTCTTTTGCCCCAGTGCATAACCTTGCACTTTTTCGCATTGAATTCCACCTGCCACTTCTCGACCATACCTCCAGTTTGGTTAGATCCCTTGTAATTGTTTCCATCCTCTTCATCCACCACTGCCCCCATTTTGGTATCATCTGCGAACAGACTAACCCTGCTCCAAACTCCGTGTGCAATATCTGAGATAAAGAGCCCAAATAGCACTGGGTCCAGCACCAAGCCCTGTGTCACACCACTCATCACCGGTCTCACGTGTCGAGAGCCCCCCTCACCTGTTGCAGCCTCCCTGCAGCCAGTTCCTTATCCAGTTTGTGAGCTTCATCCCCACCCCTGCAACAGTCAGCTCCCCACTCCCCGCGCCTCCCATGAGGTACTGAATCAAAGGCCTTTGCTGAAGCCCAAGTACAGGATATCTACAGCATGACCCATATCCAGCTCTCTCATTACCCAGTCATAATATTCTATTAGATTGGTCTGAGAAGACCTCCGAGATGAACCCATGCTGCCGCCCATCCTGGAGGTCATTACCTCGATGAACAACACCAGCCTCTCCTTCAGTATCATCTCCATAAGTTTACCCACTATGGAAGTGAGACTGACAGGCGATAATTTCCTGACTCATCCCTAGTGCCACTCTGTGTATGGGCACCACATGACCCACCTTCCAGTCCTGAGGCACCCATCCGTGTCCGGGAGTGCTGAACAGGTCTGCCAGCTGACTCGGCCAACACTTCCACCATCTCCCTCAGCACCCTGGGGTGGATGCCATCAGGAATTGGTGCCCTGTCCACCCTCAATGCCCTCACACCCTTTAGTACTCTACTCCCCTCAATCATTCAGTCCATCACCTCTTCCCTCCCACTCCCAGCCTCCCAGTCCATGGTGGTAGTGGACTTTCCTTCTCCTTTGTGAAGACGGACAAAAGTATTCATATAGTACTTCCGCTTGTTCCTCTCTTTTCCACCCACTTCCCTAACCACTTTATCTTCACTATATGGTCTCTGCACTTCCTCTTTTCCTGACATATCTAAAAAGCCCTTCTCCCTCCCCTCCCTTGATGCCTATATTAACCTTAGCTCCCTGGAGGCCTTGGCTACTCTCACTCGCTTGGTCACCTCCTTGGACCAACTCACATAAGCCTCCTGTCCTCTTCCTTCCTTGTTCTCCTGAACTTCTGGTACGCAGCCTCTTCACCCTCACCCTCCAACACTTCTCTGTTCAGCCAGCATGATTTCCTGGCTCTGCACTTCTTGCTCTTAGTCCTGGTGCAAGCTTCTGTAGCCTCCGTTAGCCCAGTTTAATAATTTCCCACTTTGCTGTGCATCCATCTCTTGCCTAATACCCTGAAGTCTCCCTTGCAGTATTTCTTTCATCCTCACAAGTCTGCCCTCCTAAAATCCACCACCTTTGTTATTGTGCCTCCAGACTCCTGCCCAACTTGAGTGAACCACACTGTTTGGTGGTCACTACCAGCTAGTGGGTCTTCCACCATTATTTCCCTCATTGCCTCCCATTTGACAGTACCAAGTCCAGCGTGTTACCAGTCATGCTGGCCCACTGACCAGCTGTGTCAGGAGACCATCCTGGATAGTGTCCAGGGGTACATCTCCCTGGACCTGGAAGTGGCAGGGATGCTCCAATCTATCCCAGCAAACTGAAATCGTCCACAATCACCACACTCCCTTTCTACACACCTCTTATTTGCTCTGCTAACTCCCTGTCCAGTTCAAGTGATTGGGATGGTGGTCTGTACACCATCCCCAGCCTCAGCTTTCTACTTTGGAGTCCAGAAGCTGCATCCAAAGTGCCTCTGTCCTCCCTTTCTCCCCTTGTCCCTCATACATCTGATCCCTTCGCTCACAGAATGCTACCCCCTCCCACCCCCCACCCCCGATCTTTTCTGTAAATTTTATACCCAGGGGATTTCCAGATCCCAATCATGATACTGGGTGGCCCAAGTCTCAGTCACTGCAGCAACATCAACACTCCCCTCCATGAAGGCGCTGAGCTCCGCTGTTTTATTATCAGGCTCCTTGCATTTAGAGACCATCTTCCACCTATTCCCATTCATTTCCCCCCAGCTCCTTAGTCTACCCCTCTTCTCAGTGGTCCCCTTCCCTTCCCCTCCAACGTTATCAAGGGGACCAGCGCGTTTTGCATTCCAACCTGGTAACCCTGCATGCTAGCAGCGCTCTCGCCTCCCCCACCTAGTTTAAAATATCCTACATACATAAGGGATGGCAATGGGGGTGCAACTAGACACCAGGAAAGCGTCCTCACTGCTCTCCAGAGCAGCCAGCAACACAAGTTCCAGCTGTGGCTACAGAACTCAAGAAAGTCCCACTGTTCTCATACAGAGAACACTGGTTAACAGCTCCTCTGATCAAGTTGGACACCCAGGATTTAGGGGTGCCCAGAGAAGGTATTTAACCAACAGTTAAGTGTAGAATCCATCTAACAGGGTCCCAATGACAAAGATACATGTGTTGGTATCTGTCCAGGATGTCTTTTACGGGTTTGAAACGCTTTTATTTGGGGAGGGGCAGAAAAAGATTACCCCATATGAAAAGGATCTTTTCATATGGATCAAATACTTTTTTCATTCAAGCAGCTATTCAAAAGACTGTACACGAGCATGCTCAGAACCAACATTTTAAAATTGAATAACTTTGGAATGGATTAATATTTTCACCACACCAGCGAAGGGCACATCTGCAGGCCAAGCCCTTTCTACACTGAAAATGTTAGGGCAAAATTCCAAACCGTCTGGGTGCGAGGAGATGACAAAAACAAAAACAGCAATTTGTTTTAAACTTTTCGCATGCAAAATTCTGGGCAAATCCACTGAACAGGTGGGAAGATATTAAACTGCAAAATTTGAGGTTTAACACAGAAACTCCTGCTCAACCCTCCCAAGGTACTCCTTTTTAGCCAAGGTCCTTTCTTCTTGGTAAAGGACTTCTCAATTTCTAGACAAAGTGAACTGAACATCTCCAGATACAGAGGAAGCAAGTGGGCTGCTCCATTCAAAGCAAGTCAAAACAAGTACTGCCTGTCAAATTTTAAATAAAACACAAGTGTTACTTTCAAGACTTGCCCTTTCAGAATTAATTTAGAATATAATCCTACTATACTATTTTTTTTCCA
Organism: Neoceratodus forsteri; assembly: GCA_016271365.2. Classification (NCBI taxonomy): domain Eukaryota; kingdom Metazoa; phylum Chordata; order Ceratodontiformes; family Ceratodontidae; genus Neoceratodus; species Neoceratodus forsteri. The sequence continues at coordinate 1,207,716,440 of CM057456.1, forward strand.
AACTTCAAGCATGTGTTTCTGATTTAACTTTCAAACTTGTGTGTGTTACAGATCTACTCCAGACAGAGAGAGGCATTACAGAACATGGGTGCATGGGTCTGTTCATTTTGCAACCGAGCATAAATATTTCAGCAACCTTCCAATTAATTAAATGAAGCACAGTCCTGTGACATTACAGAAAACATATGAAAACTGCATTTCTGATACAAATCTAATATTTAAATAATTATGGTGCCATGACTGAGGAGAGAAAATAAACTTTGGAGTCAAGGTAGAAAAGACATTTTCATATGATGGGAGAGACAATTAAGTGTGTATGGCAATTAGAAACACAGACTTTGACAGCAGATAAGGACAGTGAGTCCCATCCAGTCTGCCCTTTTCCCTATCTAGTAAAGATGCTGCAGATCCTACTTTATCTCCAGCTTCACTTCTTACTTTGAAACGTTAGGGTTCCTATGCCTATCCCAAGCAGATTTGAATTCCCCACCATCTTTGCCGCCTACATCTCTGCTGGGAGGCTGTTCCATGTCTCCACCAGCCTTTCCGTGAAGAAGTACTTCCTCATGTTGCATCTTTGTCTACCCCCTTCCAGTCTCAAGTCATGCCCTCTTGTTCTACAGCATCTTTTCATCTGAAGACACTGCCCTCCTATACCTTATTTATTCCCTTTAAGTACTTGAAGGTCTCTATCATGTCACCCCTCTCTCCTCTCCTCCAGTGTATACATATGGAGTTCCTCCAATCTCTCCTCATATGACCTTTGGTGTAGGCCCTGAACCATTTTGTTGCCCTTCTTTGAACTGCCTCAACCTTGTCTATGTCCCTTAGGAGATGCAGCCTCCAGAACTGGACGCATTACTCCAAATGATGCCTCACTAATGACCTGTAGCACCACCACCTCTTTTCTTCTGCTGGTGATGCCCTCCTTATGCATCCCAGCATCCCTGCCCTGGCACATTGTTTGACTGCCTTCAGGTCATCAGATATGATCACCCTAGATCTCTTTCCTGTTTTGTGATCGTTAATTCTCCACCCATCATGTACTCTTCCCTGGGTTCCTGCATCCCAAGTGCATGATTTTGCACTTTGCGCTGAATTTTAGCTGCCACACTTTGGACCATTTCTCCAGTTTAGCTAGGTCCCTCTTCATTTCTCCACCCCTCCTAGACAGTCTACCCTATTGCAGATCTTAGTGTCATCTGTAAAGAGGCATACCTTTCCTCCAGCCCTTCCATAATGTCACTGATGAAGATATTAAACAGTACTGGCCCAAGATGTGATCCCTGTAGCACCCTGCTGGTCACCTCCTACCTCGGGATTGGTATGCGTCAATTTGGCAAAAAGCAAAGCGAATGTGAAAGCGGCACCGGCACAGTATTGAGCTGGAAAGGCGGCATTCATTCCCCCTCCCTGGCGTGCTACAGCCTCGGAGTTGGTATCATTAGAAAGGTGGTTCAGGGGTGTAGCCTCGTGCAGATACAACAGCAGTCTTTCCAGTCGCTGTAAAGTCGGCACTATTTTCATGTTCGCCATTTTGCTTTTGCGGATATTTATTTATTTAGCTTTTGTTTACCAGGTAACCACACTAGACAGTCATGTGCCTATTTTCAGGTGCGACCGGAGAGTTACAGAGATACAAGCAATAACAGTACAGAGGCTAGGCATCAAGGTACAGTCAGAAATACAAGCAAGAAGGACAGCCGAAACAAAGTACAAAGGCTTGGGTCCAACTGTCAGGCAAGGTACAGACAGGTATAGGCAATCATCTACAGTCAGGTAACAGGCAGAGAACAACAGATATGACATAGAACCCCTCAGATTTAGCTCTGTTTACCACCACCCTCTGCATTCTATCCCTCAACCAATTTCCAACCCAGTTTAACACCTTGTGACCCAATCCCAGGCTGCCCAGCCTGTTCACAATCTTCCTATGGTGAATGTTGCTGAACACTTTGCTGAAGTCAAGGTAGGCTACATCCACCACTCCCCTCCCCCAGCAGTCTACGTTATTAAAAGGAAATGCAAGCAAAAATACAAAAGTTGTGTATTATGTCCATCCCTTCTGCACATGGTCAGAGACATTGGGAGTCAACCAGAGTCCCAGATGCAGCAAATCTTTTTCTATTTTTGCTCCTACATCCATGGCCCTTGGACCCTCATCTGGTCCCAGCTATATCCCAGCTTCCTCCCACCAACCTTCTCCCAGGACTTACCTTCCTAAATTAAGTTTACCCAAGGCAGGGCTTTGGGATGGTCCACACCCTCACAAATCCTCAACCAGTCACTGAGAGGCCACGAAGTCAGCGATGTCAGCCTGCAAGGTACAGTCAGAGGTGGCCATTACTGCTCGAGCAGAACTTATACTGCAGTTTTCACAGCCTTCAAGGATGGCACACCCAATTACTTCACAGCTTCAGCTGGACTTCGACAATGTTCAGAGTTGGTTTAAGTCTAACTAACTATCCCTCAATGCCAAAAAATGTCTCCATGACTTTTGGTGCTCATCAGAGGCTTTCTAGACTTGCCTCTCCCCTTCTTTCACACCACTGATGGTGCTATTATTGAGGATGTCTCCTTTTTAAGTACCCTGGGGTCTAGCCTGACCGTCATCTTGATTTCTCAGTTCATATTGATGCCATTCACCAAAGCTACACCCAAAACTTGGTACACTATACAGGAATAAAGTAGGTGCCTGCTACAGTACCTACTACGTGTGAGATTGAAATTATATTCTCTATGTTTCATTATGGTGATATAATCTACAGTGGTGCTCCTCTCACTCCCTCTCTTGATGCCAAGTGCCTTTCCCACTGTGTCTCTTTATATCTAAATTCTGGTTTGGCTCCCTTCCTTCCCATTTTACTTCCCTCTTATCCTCTCCCTCAACTTCCTGCTATCCTGTACATGATATTATTGTTTCTCATTCCCTCACAATTCCTTCTAGGAAATCTACAGCTGGTCAATCCACTTTCTCTCATTTTCCTAAACTTTGGTCCTCCCTTCCCTTGTCTAGTCATGCTACCTCCTCAGCTTTCTCCTTAAAGTCTCTCCTTCATGACTTTTCTTCCTACTGCAGCTGTCCTGACCCTCTTCCTCTGCCTCGTTCAGAGCTTTGTCCTGGCTATCATCCTTTATATGATGGAAACTAGCTGTTACCAGCTCAGTAAGTCTTTCCTAGTGAAACTGAAATAAATAAATATGACATCGCAGTTTGAGCGCAAGCACTTCAACATAGTCTGCATCCTCACTGCCCCATTTATGAGGTCACAAGTGCACCTCCCGATGATCACCCAGGGGTCAGTAAAGCAGCAGAACCTGCCCTTCCTTTCCAAAGGAGGGCACATCCTCAGACATTCAGCCCCCTTCTCCCAGCTGGCACCCGACGTCCCAGGCTTGCCACAAATCTGGGTCGTCCACATCACAAGCATCAACACTACTGCTAAACTGACAGGAAGCAATTCTAACCATTCTGCTAAAGAGAAATTTCACACTAGCTGGGAGGTTAGAGGCGCTCTGGCTTTGATACTGTATGCCTGCTATCCTATGGATCACCACTGGATGGCTGTACTGCTTTGGATTGTTAGTCAAAACTTTCACTTCTAGAATTATTTATCTATTCATTCTTTGAGTTTTTGACCAGAAAAGGCACACTGTGCTATGACAGCTCATTTCCAGGTGTGTCCTGGGGAAGGTTATATCACGGGCCCATTTTACAAACAGGGTTGTTGGTGGGGGCACCAGTTAAAATCCATTACTCTTACAATATGTGCCATTGGATCTTTCACGTGGACAGCCAACAGCTGGGCAGGAGGGACCTCCATTTAAACATCTCATCCAAAGACAGCATGTCGGCAATGTGACATCCCCTAGTACTGCACTGTTAGTTCCTAGTGAGGTACTAGACCCCATGACCTTCCAATCATCCAGCAGCAGAGGCAGCAACTGGCACTGCTATAATGACAGTGCTTTGCACAGAATGCCCTCTCATACACAACATAGTGGCATTTCAACATTTAGAGCCATGTCTCCACAGCAATAGAAGAATTCCACAAATCGTCAAGACAGTGGACACTTCCATGTCCCTCCAATCTACAAGTTAAAAAAAAAATTTGCTATCAGTGTCAGCCTAGTGGCATGGTGGCAGCTCATGCTGCTGCCAACTAGAAAACCGGAGTATGCATGTAATCCCCAGAATTTCACTCTGAGATCCAATGTGTAAGGCTCTCTGCTACCACAGGCCTCCTGGAATTTGATCACCCCATCAGCTGATTAGGGAACAGCACTGTTGTGGGCTATGAATACGGCGACTTGCTCACCCGCCTGGCAGCCAAAAGAAAAGAAAAAGTAAGGCTAAAATAAAACTAAAAAAAAAACAAAAATAAAAATAAGCAACTAAAAGAAAAAATAAGCTTCTTTTCTGCAACTCAAATGAAAATGTAACATTAGCTTGCTGGCTTATTTTACCAGCTGAACTTTCAAAATAATTCAAGGACCTTTGATAAATATGATGTCAGCCCACGGCAAACACACCGGACTGTTCTCAAGCGCCGTATTACCTACATGATCTAAAATACAAAAAGGTCATTTTGTTCCACTGTTCTGTATTGGAGCAGTGCTAGAAACATTCAGCTGTGTGTTCTGTATGGGTGTTGTAGGGTTGTTTGCTCTACACGTACAAGATCCCACATCAGACAAGACTAGCAGATCTTTACTACTTGATTCACACCTCAGGGTTTCGCTTATAACTTATTTTTGGCTGCATTTTTAAACAAACAAAAATAAATAAATACTGATCCTTGGATGCCTTTTGGACATTTTCTTGAAGAAGACTGCCACGTCTGTCATTTTACTATTCCTTCACAGCACGCTTACATTTATTGTGTTACGATGACAAAACAATTTATGCCATTTACCTAGAGGAAATATGACTGTCACAAACTCCAAAACTGGCTTTAATTCAATAATCTGGTAAACACCAATGCAAAAAACACACTGGATATTTTTTCAAGGGTTACTTTTTGGGGGAGGGGTCATTGTACCAGTTTACTGAAGGCATCATTACATTCCTCTGGATCTGTGATTATCCTTAGTGCAGTAAGAATTCAGCTTGCCGGCTCAAACGTTAAATATAATAATTTTGTAATGAAAAAAAGCAAGAATAAACCCAATTTAAAAATTCAGTCTTTAAAATAATAATCTGGGATTAATCTGGAGGTTGCAGCTGACTTACAGTTTGAACATTTTTCTAAATCTAGGTCAAATACTACTCTCTCTCGCTAAATTACTGAAAATAGATGACATCCTTGACATAAGGCAACTTAGGAACTCACCACCACCACCACAAAGTTTATTTCCAGTTACAATTTAAGACCTTACGTTTTGAGTTACCTTGTAAAGCTTGCTCTTAGGTTTTCAGTTGAGGTTGTGGTTGCACTCATGGGTTAAGGTTTCATATTGTTGTGTGCTGGCTAAGGCTCTACAATCGGAAGCATTTCAGTTAGTTTAAAAAAAAAGAATGAAAAGTTTAGTACTGCGCTCAACCAACTGCATGCAGCAATCATTATTTCAAAACATTAATGTGGAAATCAGCGTCACTTATGTATTTGTTGTTCAAGGAAAGAAAGTCGGTAGAGATGATAAAAGGTCCAGCTTAAAGACTGCCGACAAAAAGCTGTTTTGCTGCCTGGTTCCAAGTAGACAAATGCATCCTCTATGTGCCACAGCTACTGCAACCCAGGTTCGGGAGTGGATCAGGATTACTGGGGAGGGGTACAGCATCCGAGGGACTGATCTCTCCTGGGAGGAAGAGATCACCTCTTCACCATGGACTGCCACCAGGTGGAGTCCTCGGTAGTGCAGGTTGGATGACGAGAATAGGCAGGGGCTGCCAGTTTGATGCAACGTGCGTGTGCCTCCACCGCCATCCGCCTTCGTCCTCACCACAGCATGGGAAAGGGACAAAACAGAAAAGCGGCGAATGGGTTTAATGACGCCCAGCCTGCCCGCATCCAACCTGCACTGCCACTGCCCTAACACATGGATATGTAGCGCGGGGCAGCAATCCCTCCGAGCCCCGTGGGGATCACTTGCAGCAGTTAAGTCTTCTGGGAGGTTGGTTTTGGTTGTGGGGAGCAGGGACTGGGCTGAGAGCTGCCCACTCAGAACGAGGATGACAAAAGTCTATGGAAAAAGAAAAATACGTCAAAATTAAACTTTTCAGATTTGGAAAGCTTTCCTTTCACGACATTTCCAGTATCATTCTATGCTGATCCCTTGTTTATTATAACTGACCTTCACCTACCTAATCCCCCTCAAAAAATAAATAAAAATGAGGTCAGAAAGGAACATACTCAAAAGTTTTGTTTTTTTGAAAATAAAAGAAAGGAAACAATTTATTAAAAGTCTTCTGTTCACAGAACATTAAAAGACAATAAAACCAGGGGACAGGCACACAAAGCATTCTGTCAGTGCCAAGTGGATTTTGCACTTACTGTAGCATCACAAAATATTTGCAACCCACTGGGCCATGTTTCGATGGTTAAAATGATTCGCTGGTGCCCACACAGATGGATGCAAGCAGTAAGGAGTTCAGTGGGCTGCAGTCATGCAAATCATCTTTAGGACCATGCTCAACACACTGTAGTCCTTGTAGTGCAGGGGCAGGAGGGGTTGCACAACATAACTGGTGCACAGGGTTGCCACCTTTAGAAAGCAGGTGGTAACCCCTCAGAATCAGCTTGCAACAGAAGTAGCAAGCTGTCTGAGCAGACAAGTAGGTAGGTGTTTGGGAGGTTGGAGACCACTAGACACCAGGGTCTGTTACTGGTGGGACTGGGAGAAGAGTCACTGGCATAAGTGACTGCTGCAGTCAGGGTTTAGGTGGATAGTGGGCCTAGTGCCACATTAATGTAATGCTGCGTTATGACCAAAAGCAGCACAGTGCCACTTATGCACCCTTGCAAGGGCATCAACATCTGAATACGCAGTTTCTACTGCATCACACTGAGTGAGACTTCTTCCCCACCACCCACCACTCCACCACCACTGTATGAGTATCCTTCCAAACACAGCACAGGAACCAGTTTCCCACTGCACAGAAATACAGAGAACCAAGAACAGCGTGGTGATGAGGGCCTATGGTACTGCACTGCACTAAATGTGCAAAGGTGGGTTTCGAGTAAGGAACAGAACACTGGTATGAAAACAGGGAAGTGGCTGTGAAAAGAATTAGAGTGGTGGCAAACAGAAGAAAGAGTAGTGATACAAAGATACAGGGTGGCGCCTCAGTGTGTTTAGATAATGAACAAAGAATAGCGCAGCATCTTCAGGACTCAAACACAACACTGCAGCACACAGTGACATTCTTCAATATGTTCCAACCTCTTTTAAACATCAGGGACCCGATACTGGAATATGGGCAAAAGCAGAGCACAAAGATTTGCATTGCGCTTGCCCACAACCCTAAGGATGCTATATTCAGTCTGATAGTGCACCAGCACTATCTGACTGAATACTGAGGGCATGTTGGCACAGTGCAATGTCAAGTAGTGCTGCCCGACAGGGATCTGGACTGTATGCTGCACACAGGGATGGGCAAGAACAGCACACCCAGACCTGATAGTGCCAGGGGTCACCAGAGCAATATTTAGCCAGCAACATGCAAATTAAACCCTGGGCATGCACAGCACTCAGGGGCCATATGCCTTGCCCACTATGGGCTCATTTGCATGTGAGAGCGGCTGAAGGCTGCATCCTACACAGGCCACCAGGCATGTCAGGCAGGGTGGAGAGCACCCCCTGCAAGTTACACAACCTCCCTAGTGTCTAGTGGCACCCCCGCCTTCCATTCCCTGTCCCCATAAGAGTGTAGGTACTCCCTGGTGTTGAGTGGCACCCCCACACCCTCCGATCCCCACCACCATCACTGTTTCCTTAATGCTTGGTGTCTAGGGGCACCTTCCACCCTCCCATCACTGGTTCCTTATTCCCAGAGGTCTAGAGGCATCCCCCACCCTCCAATCGCCTGCTGCCATAATACTGGGGCGGTCCCTAGTGTCCCTGAACCCTCCCACCCACTGATTGGCTGCCACCTCCACAAGGTAGTCCTGGTGTCCAGTGGAGCGCCCCCAACCCTCAGAAAAAGCCCATATTCCCTGGTGTCTAGGGTCTCCCCACTGGACACACCACCCTGCCACCCCAGTACTGCAGTCCCTGATGCTGCACGGCTCCAATACAGCAACCAGTACAGTCCTCCTCTCACCACCTCGGCCGCCACTGTATGCAATGACAGGAGCGTGTATACTATCTACAGTATAGGGAGCATGTTTCTTATACGGCAGATAGTAGGCATGCTCCTTGTCACTGCATCTGACAGCCAGCCGGAGGTGGGAGGACTGTGCCGGTCACTGTATGGGAGCCACTTGGCACTGGTGACTGCAGGGAGGGGGCAGGGTGGTGTCCCGAGTACAGCAGGGGCACTAGACACAAGAGAATACAGGCTTTCTTCTGGGATGGGTGCTTGGGGAAGGGGGTTCCAGTGGACACCAGAGAACACTTTGTGGAGGCAGCGGTGCCCAATCAGAAGGTTGGGGGGTCCAGTGGATAGCAGAGACCTCCTTAGTATTACGGCAGCAAGTAATCAGAGCGTGGCAGGCGCCCCTAGACCCAGGAAATATGAAACCAGGGACACGGATCACAGCGTGGGGTGCCACCAGACACCAGGGAATTATTTATTACAGCTGCGGGCAATCAGAGGGAGGGTGCATCATTGGACACCAGGAAGTCAGTCATTGCTGTAAGGGAAGTCCAGGGCAGCAGCAGTCCCTATGCCCGTCACCAGGCCCTACGCCCCATTAAGTCAGGGTTTGCAAAGGTGGTAGCTTGCACCCATTCAGGTAGCATTTACCGCCTGTGTAAACCTCTCAATATCCACTACGCCTGTATGCAGGGTAGGACCCTTCATTTACATGGGCACAGCCATAACCAGCACTTGGGTGCTAGCGGTTTTGCCCGTACTGTGAGGAGTCTGAATACAGACCACACCCATAAATCAGGCGCCAAACCCCGATTAGCACAGGCAAACATACCCTTAGTGCCCCAGCTAAGTTTTGAATATCTGGCCCAAACCCCAAGCCTTTTAAAATTCAGCAGGCACAGAAAGAGTTGTTTGCTGTAAATATAGTTTTCATTGAACTTATCCATGCAGTACAGCACTTCAGTAAAAGACATGTGTTATACAGATGTGGAGTTGTGTCATCTTTATAGAGGTACAGTGACTGCCAGTTATCATGCACTGCTACAGCATGGCTGTTGCATATACCCCTTAGGTAAAGCTCAAGGAGGTTTTACCAACTATTTAGGTCATCTAAGGAATTGTCTGACATTTCATACGCAGTAGGAAAGACTTAGTCAATGAAACCCTTAACAGTGGGGGCATATCGTGAGGAACCCTCATTTGCATAGACGCAGACAAAATATTTCATGTGACGATGCTGTCGGGGTGCACCCTGCATATGTGTCCTTTGAATATAGGCACACTCCGACAGCTGGCACTATTCCAGGTTAGTGCGCTAAGCTTGCCTTTTGAAAATGGGCCCAATATCCCTTATTTTTCACATTGAAAATTTTTTTTATGTTTCTTTTGTAACACTCATCCAAGTGAAAATAACTTCAGATATTACTTTTCCCTGCAAAAGTGGTGCTTCATCTAAATACACACAGTACCAAAATGTTTAAGTACCCTCCCCAGAGGTGCCAACATCAGTATGTATTGCTGGTTTCTGTAACACATAGGACTCACTTTTCAGTCTACACCAGTGAAACAACCTTTTTGCTGTTGCCCTCAGTCAAGATTGAAAATGTTAGGTTACAGAGCACTGTAACTTTTCTTTTAGTACAAATGATTACATCCATTACAGTTCTTCCACTAGTAGCATCCCATGGTGCTGCAGTAAGCATGCACAGTGTGAATACAGTCTTAAAATTCTGCTACCTGTTGCAGTTGGCTCAATAATATATAAAACAGACATACAGCACCATCCAAAGTCAGTGAAAAACTATTTTTTTTTTTTTTTTGTATTTCTGCATCTCAATCATTATAAAAAAAAATGAAAACTTTTAGACAGTTAATTGGAAATCAGAGTTGCTTATTCTTATGTTATGAGGAAAGCAGTACAGACGCCAGTGATCAACAGGAACAAAGGGGAGGGAGGCAGACTCAAGTCCTTTTTCAGAGGAAAGAGTCCTGAAAGGACCTACAGCTCTGAAAGTGGACAAAGCTATGGGACGGACATGATGCATCCAAGAGTACTAAAAGAACTCAGGGAGGTTCTTGCTGCCCCACTCATGGCCTTATTCAACAGCTCACTGAAATCAGGTGTCATTCTGGAGGACTGGAGGAGAGCAGGCATGGTCCTCTACATACAGATGGAAGTAGGGAAGAGGCTAGTAACTACAAGCTGGTAGCCACTCCCCAGTGGTGGAGAATTAATGGAAACATAGTTAAAGGGACACTGTCAGCTTTTGTGCCCATTTTCAAAGTGTATGATATTAATGTGCCTGGAGCAGGCACTTGCGATATGAAATACATAAATTGTAAAAGATTTGCACACTAGTACAAAATATTTTTACAAATGTAATAAGTTTTTGGTCATACAGGCAGAAATGTCCATGACATGCGTCCATGAGCTGGAATGGCACCAAGCTACAGGTAAACTCATTCATGAACAAATTAGTTATTTTTTGTCAGATGTCAGTAAAAGGTGTTGTCTTACCGTTCCTGCTAGGGATTCCTGCAGATATTCCCTTCGAAATTAGCACTCTATTGGCCAGCCAGGTGGCACTGAGGGTTGAGTGCTGACGCACACACCGCACCACGCCAGTGACTACAGTTCAGGAGCAAGTTCAGGCTGCCAAGGGTCGGCCAAGGGGAGGGCGAGAGATGGATCAAGCAGCGTGAAGGCAGCTCTCCCTCCTCTCCTCTCCAGGGAGGGATGTGGATTTCCCAGGCTCTTGGCTGCCACCCGGTGGAGGCTAGGTGGCAGTGCCAAGCCAAGGTGGAACCTGACATTACGCCGGGGGGAAGAGGCCATTACGAGCCACGGACGCATGCGCACCTCCATGTATAACCGCGATCTGCGGTCCTGGGTAACAGGGAGAAAAATCAGAAATACCATGGCTCCCTGTTGCCAGTAAGGTGTAGGGGTAACTGGGGAGCAAAAACTTTCTGGAAAAAGAAATGAACACTCAAACCCATTTTATTTTCTGTAAAAAAAAAAAAAAAAGAGCCAGCCGGGTGTGAAAGGTTAGTGTACTGGGCGCCACCTCACTCCACACCAGCGACCCACATTCGGGGAACAAGCACGCGGCTGTCGAGGGTCAGAAGGAGAAGGACTGAGCATCCAGAGGACTGCTCTCCTTCTCCGGGAGAGGGACCCAGCAGTTGGTGCTTGCCTGGCCTCTAGTGGTGGCTAGGCAAGCCGCACTGACGCCACAGCACGAGGGACATTAGCGGCAAGAGATGCTTGACGGTGTCACGAGGGAGCATGCACGGTGCTGTCGTGGGAGTCATTGCACGCACAGCCCCGAGGAGAGAAAACAATGAAAAATAGCTCCTGGCAGATGACTGGGAGTTCGCAGGCCCCGCACCCGGCCAGCCACGGCGCGATACTGGATCGGTCTCGGTGGAGGGCCCCTCTGCCACCCCACCAGGAGCATACATGCCGGCTGGTGGGCGCCAGGCTGCAGCTCCCCTGAATGTAAGGGCAGACGGAGGGTAAAAATAATAAAAAAATAATTAAATAATTAAAGCCGTGACTCCAGGCATGCACATTATGTGCATACTTGGAGTCACAGCTTCAAGTATTATTTAAATTAAAGCAGGTTAGAGTGTTCATTTCTGAAGGCAAATACCTTTGCAGGAATCTCAGTAGAAACATTAAGAAACAACATCTTTTACTGACATCTGACAAAAATAACTAACTCATTCATAAACAAGCTTACCCGTGGCTCAGCACCGCCCAACTCATGAAAATGCGCACGGACATTTTGGTTAGAACAACAAAATACATTTTATAAAAACAATAAATATCCTGCACTAGTGTGCAAATCTTTTACCATTTATGTATTTTATGGTGCTAGTGCCTGCTCCAGGCACATTCATTACACTTGCTTTGAAAATGGACACAAAAGCTGAAAGTGTTGCTTTATTGAATCTAATGGGCTGCAAGACCAAAGGCAGCACTGATTCATGGTGGGTGAGGGGTCATGCCAGATGAATCCGACTGAGTTCTTTGACTGGGTGACCACAGAACTTGATCAGAGGAGGGCAGTGGATGTCACCTATCTGGACTTTACCAAAGCATTCAACATTGTGCCACACAGGATAAAGAAACTCTGCAGCTTAGGGTGGGATTCAAAGTGGTGAGCTGGGTTAGAGAATGGTTAATGGATAACAGACAGAGGGTGGTGGTTAATGGCACTCATGCTAATGATGGAAGAGTGACCATTTGGGAGTTGCAAGGCTAAGTACTGGGACCAGTCCTCTTCAATGTCTTCAAAGTGACACTGCATAGGAACTGGAAAGGAGGGTATGCCTTTTTGCAGATGACACCAAAATCTGTAATGATTGATTGACAATCACGAGGGGTGGAAAGAATGCGCAGGGATCCTGGGAAACAAGGGTGGTAACGAGCATGGCAGTTGGAGGTTCAATGCTAAAAATGCAAAATCATGCACCTAGGGCATATGAACCCAAGAAATGACTCTCAGGATTGAGGGAGGTACTGGCAGTCACTAAGCATGAATGGGATTTGGGGTTCTACATCGGCTGACCTCAAAGTGGCAATGCAGTGTGACAAAGCAGGGTGTAGAGCCGGTGGAGCGCATAGGAGTGGTATCTCTAGCAGGAGGAGGGAGGTGGTGTTGCCACTATATTGCTTGCTGGTGAGGCCCCACCTGGAGTATTGTGTCTAGTTCTAGAGGCTGCACCCCAGAAAGGATGGAGGCAGTCCAAAAGAAGGGCAAATAAAATGGTGCTGGAGTTGCACCAAAAGCCCTATGAGGAGAGACTGGAGGATCTTAACATGTACACCCTGGAAGACAAGAGAGCGAGAGGGACATAATACAGGCCTACAAGTACCTAATGGGTTAGTGTGCAGGAGGAGCCTCTTTCAAATGAGAAAGAGCACCACAACCAGAGGGCATGCAATGAAGCTGGGTGGGGAGTTTCAGAGGATGTGAGGAAGTACAACTCACAGAAAGCATTGTGGATGCCTGGAATAGACTGCCAGAGGAAATGATGGAGGCAAAAACATTGTGGGGCTTCTTAGCATGTGTGGGATTAGGAAAAGGACAGGAAGGAGGGAGGGTTACAGAGATCAGCTAGGGTCTGCGGAGACAGACTAGGCAGGGATCATCTAGGCAGACTGGGCGGCCAAGCGATCCTTTGTTGCCCAGAAATTCTATATTTCTATTTTACATTCCATAATTGCAGGTGCACAAGAAAGGGAAGTAGGGTCATGACAGGCTTAATGTGTTTCAAGTGGCATATTCTCATTTTGAGCAGATGTTCTCTTATTTAAGTTCCACTGTAAATGTACATAACTGACAATGTTTAATTAGGTGAAAACAGTTCTACCAAACTAAAAGCAACACTAATGTAAACAAAAACTAAAAAAAAAAAAATTATTTTAAGAAACGAAGTGAATTCGAACACACTGTATAATTGTAAATATTATATCCAATGAGCAGAGACATTGGTTTCTTATGGTATTTTGAAACAAACAACATATTTTAAACATTCGATTCCAGTATTTTGTGCTTAATCTCACCAGGGTTTTCTGCATAATTATTACAAACCGCAAAGGGCTCCCAATTCAGTGATTTCAGGCAATTTTCCCCACTGACTTTGATCCATTTTACCAGTAAAACAGTATTCTGGGTACAAAAGACTTTCATTTGTTTCACTACTTGACTCGCTCAGTCTCTGTGCATTTTGAATCAATTGTACAGGTGTTACTGTACTACTGTTTTAAAACTTTAACTAAAAAGTTTATGTAAAAAAAAAAAAAAGAAGCATTTTCCTTGGATTCCCTACAGAGTTCAGTTGTTTACTAACCTCCTTGAGATCCTACACAAAAATCTGCAGTTCGCAAAACACACTAAGGCCCTGTCCACACTACACCACTTACAGTCTGTAACAGTTCCAAACCATTACAGACGGAACTTAAATTGTGTGTCCACACTGCTGGCAAACAGTCTCGATAATGGTTTGGAACCGTTACAGCCCGTCCACATTGTGGGTGCCGTGTAACTGTCATGGCTGCACCCTATCCCACAATGCAGTTCATGCTGCACTGGGGAATGCTGGAGCTACATGTTCGCGCGTCCACACTGTGGCTGATAACGTTACAGGGCACAACCGTTTTGTAACCGTTGTTCAAACCACCTCATAAGTGGTTTCAACAATGATTACGAAAGCCTACTGTAACGTTACAGGTGTAAACGCAAACTGTTGCGATAGCGGTTTGAGCCCTCTGTAACGTTACAGAGGCATAGTGTGGACAGGGCCTCAGTCAACTCCTAAACTGTTTTACGAGACAGCTAATACTAGGCAAGTGTTAAAAACAACAACAACAAAAAAAAAACAACACAGGCCACATACGACTGTAACAGCAACACCCCAGATTCAGAACAGCCAGGACACTTCTTGACTTCTAGACTAAACAGTAAAATAGAAGATTCATTCCCTGTGGCCAGACTAGGTCAAAGGTTTGGGGTTTTCAGATAAAGTGGATTCTTAAAACACCTATAATCCAAACTGATATGAGCACTAGGTAAACAATTGGGAGCACACATTATCACACAGCAAGCTGTGGGATGCAATTGAAGCACTAATATGGTAGTCTTGACAGCATGAAAATTAATTCATTAAATGGCGTGAAAGTTCAGAGTATCCAACTCCAAATTCTTGCTATATTCCTTCTCTATTAGGAACCTGCCACAGGGCCAGCCATAACACTCATGAGCGTGCCCAAGCCATAGGAGGGTTGGCTTATATGGTGGTGGTGGGGGGTAGATATCACATCCTGCTGCTCTACCGCCATCTGAGTGATCACAGGTGGCAGTGCAGGGGAATAGCGATTGAGACTGGAGCACGCAGCAGATTAGTTGCATCAGGTCTTGCCGGCAACCAATCATGCTGCATTGCTCCTGGAGGATGGAGCAAGAGAACAAGGGGAGAAAAAAATAAAAAGTGGGCAAAGCACTGAGCAGATGGCGTACCACAGGCAGCTTGACTCACACACTGCATCAGAGCTGCAGCACTCCCAGAAGAATCTCCACACCTTCACCACCCCTCGGGTGCCAGCTGTATAAGGGAAGAAATGATGAAGGAGCTGATGGCATACCCGGTCGCAGGGGCAGCACAGAGGTGTGTCACGGGTGAGTGTGGGGGCGAGGGGGTGCTGCAGCAGGATCTGGACAGGAGGGTAGCTCACACTGGAGGTAGCAGATGAAGGTTCTAGCCTGCGGCCAGAGGAGGTACACCATAGCTTCACAGTTCTCAGTGTAACTGCAAGTCAAGTTAAACCGCACCCTGTTGCATTGTGCAGTATAGCTCCAGAGCAGAAATGATGAATACATACATTTTACAATAAAGGACACTAATACACATGGCAGCAAGAGGTATACATGTCTTTTAGACAATTATCTCAGAATGTATTCAATTTCAACTAGAAACGGTAGCGCTACAGTATCAGTGATAGGTATCAACATAGTAAGGCATAATGTATGGTAAGTTCCCCAGCAGCCACAAAGAACTGGCAAAAGTCTTATACAACTGAGTCAATGTGCTTTTGTAAGTAATAAACATTTACAAACACTAGTATTTTTGTATTTTTATTGGAAGATTGTAACACCTTCATATTGCATGGAACCACAAACCAGCTCGACTTGTATTTGCATGCCTAGCGCAAACTTTATATGCCCTGTTGATTATTGCAGGAGCTAGTGAAATGCCTGAACAGGGCTTGGATATAAGCAGTGGTTACTTTGGGGTGAACATCAAAGTTGCTTAGAAAATACAAAAAACAAAAACCAGAAAAGTAATATTCAACTGTGATGTCCATTTCATATAATTTGTATTAGTTCCTGCTTGCTTGGACAACCTGAACTCAAATCCACCTGCCCATAAATGCTTCATTTATTTACCCCCGAAGGATAATTCCACTCTTATAGCTTTGCACCATTAAGTATAGCAGTGTAGTAATGATGTTATTCACAAAAAGGGATACACAGATGTATGTCAGGGATTCATTTACAGTATTTTCCAGCTGAAGTAGGACCTTGTTACAACTTGGAGAGGGTACATAGGAGAAACAGATGGAGTCTGCTCTGATGTTCATGTGAGGGACAATATATTACAGTCCTGTCATAGATCTAAGCCCCTCCTGAACTGGTCTGACCCATGACCAGGATGTAGTTAGGCACCTTACCTGCAGTACACCTGTACATGAGGTGTAGCAGATGAAGTCTACATTCCCCAAGTTCCATCAATTCAGTCTACTATATAGTGCTAATGGTGGCCATCATGGGGTGCATTTAGTACAAAGTGGGGAGGCTGCTGTAGAGAACAGTTAGCTTGTTTAGGCCAATTTGCTAATCCTATTGTACAGTATGTCCCTGTAGTCATACAGAGGAGTCAATATTGTGTTCTACAATGTGTCGGCATGTATGGGTAGGAATGTAGGCCTTATTCCCGACACAGGAAGCCAACACAGACAAGGATGGCAGAAAAGACTAAAGGTCCATCCAGTCTGTCCATGTTCCTACATCCCTGGAACCTTCCTTGAACCCAATATTCCTCCAGGGTACTAACACTCCCGTCCTCTTCCCATTCCCTTCCTCGGCCT
This sequence comes from Neoceratodus forsteri, assembly GCA_016271365.2. Classification (NCBI taxonomy): domain Eukaryota; kingdom Metazoa; phylum Chordata; order Ceratodontiformes; family Ceratodontidae; genus Neoceratodus; species Neoceratodus forsteri. Next base: position 1,207,733,353 of record CM057456.1, read on the forward strand.
GTCACTCCGGGCAACCACTATTCCCTTCATTCTGTCCCAGTCCTGCTTAAATCCACTGACTGTGTTCACTCCCACCACCCTGGCCGTAAACTGTTCCAAGGTCCCACCACCCTTTCAGTAAAGAAATAGTTCCTCACATCCCTCTGAACCTCCCACCTGATCATTTCCATTCGTGTCTACATGACCGCGAGTTGGTGTGCAGACTGAATAATTCCCTGCAGTTCACCTTATTTCTTTGAGGAATCTGAATGTCTCAATCATATCCCCTCTCCTTCTGACTTCCAAGGAGTACAAATTTAGTGCCTTGCGGCACTCCTCACAGGATCTACCCTGCTGACTCAGAATCATTTTGTTCACTCTGCGCTGCTCTGTCTCCATCCTATCCTTGTATTTTCTGAGGTGAGGACTCCAGAACTGGGCCCAGTACTCCAGGTGAGGCCTCCAGGGATCTGTAGAGGGGAAGTAGTACCTCTTTTCTTCTGCTGTCAGTCCCACTCCCAATACATCCCAGCATCTTGTTAGCCTTGCTATAGGCCTTGATGCACTGACCACCTTTTGGGACAGGACTTTTTACAAGATTCTATATGTGTAGGTTCCATCTGAGATGGGGTCCAGCCACATACCAGATATGTGTATACAGTAGTGAGCTGGAGTGCAAGATGGTCTATGGTAGTAATAACAATGTGTTAATGCAACCCAGTTTCTTCTGGAACTCAAACACTATTATTTTGGTTTTGTCTGTATTCAAGGACAGATTCCAGGACTGGTCCTTGCTAACACTTTGCTGTAGGGAGGCTTGGATGGAAGGTATATTTTCCCATGGGTATACAGGATGGTATCATCTGCACATAGGTGGATGTGGGCATTCTCACTCCCACAGCTTGTCACTGCTAAAGAGTGAGAAGAGGATTTGTTCCAACACGGGACCTTGGGGAGACATCTGACAATGGGCTTGGGTTTTGATTTCACCCATTTAACGGATATGATCTGATGCCTGTCAGAGAAAATTTTGAGCAAGCTTATCACGGACTGTTTAGGTCCAGTGCTTTCAGTTTTCTTAGGTAAAGCACATGGTCAAGGGAGTCAAATGCCTGGCCAGGTCAATGAACACGGCACCTCACAGTAACTCCCTGTCCATGCAGTTTGGAAGTCACTAGTTACACCTGGCTGGGCTGTGGCAATGCTGTGCATGGAAAGAAAAGCTTCAACATAAATTTTCATGGTCTGTTAGCAAACATCCTTTATGTTCTGGTTCACTCCTTTGCCTTTTGCTGTATGCCTAACAACCGTGAGAAAAAAAATCATAACTTGTATCCTCCAATCAACTTGTACTTCATACAGTTTTGTATTCAATCAACTTATACTTCATACACTTTTGTACTATGCTTCCACTGTTTAATGCATTGACCCAAACAAAAACAGGATCCTTGTTCCCCTAGAGTGCATCTGATCTGCCTGCTTGTCTACAGCTGACTTCACAATCTCCTGCCTGTGACATCAAAATCTGTTGCGGTGGAAACAAGTATGATGTCATAAACTAAGCATTGTGATGGAAGATGCAGGCAAGCAGCCAGAACGGATGAAGTCCAGAGGGTAGGGGTTCTGTTTTCATGTTAAAAAGTGCACTATTATTAAAAAGAGGACGACAAATTCAAAAGCTGTGCAAAATACAGTGCAAGATGAATTACTAACACAACTGGAAATGACAACTGCCTTACAACCAGGCAGCTGGTTATTAGCAGTTAACCATTTCAATAAAGAGGTACGTGTGTGACTCATTCAATTAATGGGCCGCTATATCCCCAGGTGAAACATCTTGGCAAATGCATGTAAATAAAACCTACCTACACTTTGCCAACTTTAAAATGCTTCTTTTGCTCGGTCTTGAAGAATTACCTTCCTTGCAGGCTTCAATATGATAGTCATAAAAAGTCAAGCATATGCAAATGATTTTAAATTTTTTTTGGGAGTTGTTTCTGATAGTGCTTCAGGGCTCAATATTAAGTTTTGCAGCCACTAGCAAACATGGCTAGTAACTAGGAAAATCTAATGGCCTGACTGACATTCCACTGGCCAACTGGCATACTACTTGAAATATTACTATTTCCCCAAATACAAGCTGGCAGGGATAGTTAAAAGTAAGCGTTTATGGACCCAGTACTAAATGGATCAGCACTTGGCTGGTGGTCTGCACTAACTAGCAGATGTCCAGTTGCTTGGCTTTTGCTCCCACTATTTGCTGCAATGGTGCCCTTTAGGGTTTTGTTTCTTAGACTGTAACAATCCCTTTATCTGATCTGTATGATGAGTGGAAGTTCTGTTATTATTGTAAACCAACAGTTTTGACTTGCTTTGTTTTGCGACCTTATGGCTTTGCTGTTACATACTGTATGCTGTTTCTTGTGTATTTGTATTATTCCACTGTCCCGTCCCAAGATATACCTGGAAACAAGCACGTAGCACAGTGTGCCTTCAAGGCAACAATATAAATAAATAACTTCAGATTCTGTGTTTTTTTACATACAGAATAATATATGGGGTGGTGTGTGTAACAAGATTTTACACACACACACACACACACACACGCTGTGAGATGTTATATAAACCCGAGCGAAGCCCGGTTTATGAAATGCATCCCATAACGAGGTGCATGTAAAATCGAGTTTTACACACCACCCCATATTTTATTTTTTATAATTGCTGGTGTGCTTTTTGCCTCAGCAGCTGTAAACAAAAATAAAATCAAGCGGTAGATTGGCGGTCAGGCAGTCAGACTAGTCAGGATTCTGTGGTTGTCCCATGGTCTGCCAACTCATAGTGAGCAGCTAATTTGCCAAGTCAGAACAAGTATGTTATTTTTCTTTTCCTTTTTGAAACTTACGGTGAATGGCAGTTGCTGAGCTGTGAGTGCTTCGGTAGAAAGAGGTGGACAGATCCGCTGACTCTTGCGTGCTTGCAGGAAACCAAAACCAGATGTATGTTTAAATATTTTCTATTTGGTTTTCCCTGCCAGTGACTAGAAGAAGAGACTTTGTTTTAATAAAAAAAAAAAAATCAGCGCCAAGTGTGACGGGCGATGTTCCAACCCTCGCACACTGAAGGAAGACCGCATGAGTGGCACATGCGTGATCCAGAAACCGGTTATAATTTGCCATTACAACGGCAAATTATAACCGGGTTTCTATGGGGAAAAAGTGCTACTCAGTAATTATATAACAGTTAAATAGATCACCTCAGCAAAACTGCTAATGTAGAAACATATACGAGCCTCACAGCCCATCAGATCTGCACAAAACCTACCCAATATTGGGATATCCTTCTAGCAGTTATACTAGCCCCTTTCCCACTCCATTAAATCGCCACCACCACCACCACTGTTTCAGTAAAAAAACCACTAGGAGCTCGTGCCTTGTTTCTGCCACCCTTTCCATAAACATGCACCTCCTGACATCCTTTCTGCCCCCCTTCCTTCAAGGAGTTTCCCCTGGTACCACGTTTCAACATAGTGTGAAAAACTCTTTGCTGTCTACCTTGTTTAACCTGTGGAGATACTTGAACATCTCTGTCATGTCCCTCCTATTCTCCAAATTGTACATGTTATGGTCTTCAAACTGCCCCTCGAAGACTGTTAATAAAACAATTTTAAATGCTACACTATACAATACAAGCAAGCCTTTCAAGGCCATTACACAGTCAAGATATGGGGACTTGTAGCTGTCCTTTTCTGGTAAAACACAAAGGGATGCTCCATTTATTGTTTAATTAGAAGACCACTGGATCCAGATTACATGGTCCTTCTTGGAAAACCACCATTTTGCATGTTATAGTGAGGAGCATGTTGGAACAAAGCGGATTCTAATTAAAGAGCAGCTGCAGTGAGTTTTGAAGCCATCTTAACAATGGGTGTGATAAAAACAAGCACTATGTGGGTCTACTAGGCACAGGTGTGAAGAACATAAAAGTGTATGAAAAGGTGGTTTTATTGGTTTCTTTGGCATTACAAAACTTAGAATAAAAAAAAAAAAACTATTAGCAACATCTTTTAAACTTCTTGATCGTAAGAGTGTATGGAGAAGAGAATAGCATCACTTTCTCAAAAAACTTCATATTTCCAGAAATAAATTGTATTTTTTCTGGAATAAGGCTCAAATATTCTTACTGAGACCCCTAAAGTTTTATTATATCTTTTAGAATGGATTTGGTCCCCACTCAACCTGGGATCTCATGTGACTGGATCATGATGCCTCTGGAAAATGCAGAAGCGACCCCCTTCAATCCATGATCTCCTGGTTCACTGGTCTGTGCTGTAACATGACTGGATCATGATACCTCCTGAAAATCTGCATGGGGTGAACAGATACCCCCCACCCCTTCCCAAGAACCTGTGATCCCTGGGTCCACAGGTCTGTGCTCTAACCACAGTGGACCACAATGCCTGTTTAAAATGCATGGCAGGCACCAGAGTCGCTCCCCCCAATGAACTAGCAGAAACTTTTAACAGCTTCACCAGCAGATAGCTGTAGATTTATTGCCAACCAGGCCATTAAACATGCTACCAAAGCCTTTTTTTTTTTTTTTTTTTTTTTTAATATTACTTTCTCTCAAGTGTTTGCTTGCTGTAAACTAGATTGTGGTTTATTTAGTCATTTGAATAAAACACCTTTGAGCACAAGTGCTTATTTATTTAGTCATGTGAAAAACACCTTTCAGCACAAGTGCTCATTTACAAAGGTCCACGTCTGAGACAAGAAGAGAGGATATACATAACTCTAAACGATGCAGAAACTAGTAACAGCAGCTCCAGAGGAGCGTAGTCAGCAGCAAGCAATAGCAAGACCTGGGTACTGTACTGACTTGCTTTGCCACTCATCCACTACCACCCCATCCCGGAATGTGTTTTCTATGTTATGATGTATTTCTTACAGTGCCTTGCACCTGGGAAAGGCATGGATCAAATAAAAGGACTGCTGCAACTACTAAAGTAATAGTTTGGTTTCAGAGGGGTACTTGCATTTATAAACCGATCTGTGATCAGTCTTGCAAATTTGTAAGATATATTCAATTTAAATTTGGGGAAAAATTCAGTTACATGCAGGGAATGAAACTCAAAGTCAATTAACATTGCAAGATTCCTTCCACTAGATTTATAATAGTGATAAACAGAATGGAGAGTTGCATACTAGAAATCGAAATATAAATACCGTAAATTTTATTTCTCCGATGGCTGGTCTCACGGGCTTCCTTACTCCTGGGCTGTACCTCCTGATGCTGATAGGAAGGCAGGAATCAGACCTCTGCAGCAGGGGACATCCAGCCCTCCACTTCCTGTCTCCTCAGTTCTTCCTAAAGCAGTCCAAATGCTGCAATACAACAAACTTGGAGACAAAAACAAGAATTTTAGGCATATATGGCCGTGAGGCCAGCAACTATATACATTCTGGGAATGAATCCAAGGCCAGGAGATCAGCCGTCGGAGAAAGAAAATTTACAGGTATTTAAGTTTCGATTTCTCTCCTAAGCTGGTCTTCGGCTTCCTTACTCATGGGATATACAAAAGCAGTACATCCCCAGATGTCCCAGGTGGGAAGAATGTCAAGTGCCCCTAAGGATCCACCATTGCCTGAAGCACTCAGCTGCCAAAGGATGCCTCCACCAAGGACATCACATCCAGCTTATAAAATTTAAGTAAATGTGTGAATGGATGACGAGTGGCCCTCTGCATGAATATGCTGGAGATGCTTCTCTGAAGTACACCCACAGAAGGGGCCATAGCTGTGGTGGAATGGGCTCTCACTGGGCCAAGCAAAGTTACTCTGGCCCGATCATAATCCGTGGAGGTGACTGATAGAAATTGTCTGGCTATAGATCCTTTTGAATCCTTGTTACCCATAATTCTGGCCCATAGTTGAAATGATCAAACTTGAAGTTTTACGAATAGTCTTCATTCTCTTAATATACATTTTCATCACACTCTCAGGTCTAGTGGTTAAAATCCCTTTCCTTATTGCTTTTAGGGAATGGGCAGAAGGAAGGAACAATGAACCCTTGGTTATAATGGAAGGAAGACATAACTTCTGGCCAAAAAACCTGATCAGTTCAGAATACCACAGAGCCTGATGAAAGACAGTGTACGACTCTTGGGTGAACAATGCTCCTAGTTCACTGATTCTCCGGCTGAAGTAATAACTATGAGAAAAAAGCAACTTTCATTTTGAGATGCATGATGATGTCTCCTTGAGAGGCTCTAAAGGAGCCTTGGTCACAGCCTTGAGAACCAGATTAAGACTCCAAGGTGGTACGTTGGCCGTTGGGCGTCTTAATGTTGCTGCCTTTAGAAACCTCCAGACATGGGAGTGTAGCTCAACGATTCCTTGAATCCATGAACCAGAGTGTCCCAGCGCAGGAAAGCTGAACTCTTAAGGTGGCTGGTTGCAGTCCTTTGTCCAACCTATCTTAAAGGAACTGCAATAGTACAGGCAATTATATTGGATAGTTCTGTATGTGTTTGGAATGAAGCCAAAACCAGAATTTCCTCCAGATTCTATAATACACTTTAGAGGAACAAAATACATGAGTTCCCATCATTTCCACAACAGGAGCTGTGTAGCCTGGCTCCTTGAAAGTTTTCCGCTCAATCTCCAGGCCTAGAGAGACAGGTTGTTAGAACTGGGATGCAGAACCAGACCTTGATGGAGAAGGTCCAGGCTGAACTTGAAGGTTCAAGATGGTCGCCTTGACAGATGAATGAGAGCGGAACCATGGACGGAAAGGCCATAAGGGACAGACTAGAATCCGGTCTCCCTAGTTCAGAAACACTTTGTGGAGGACTCTTGATAGAAGCGGTATTGGAGGAAAGGCATACAGGAGACCAAACTGACCCCAGTCTAGGGAAAAGGCTCAGAATTGCTTTACCTTGGAGTTCCGCCAGCAGGTGAAAAGATCTATCTTAGGACTGACCCACTGTTGTGTTAGGATGTGAAGGCACTGTCCTTCAGCTCCCATTCCCCTGGTAAAACCACCCTGCGACAGAGCCAGTCTACTGTGACAATTTTCCTGTCCTGAGTATACATTGCTCAGTGGTGCTCAGCCCACTGAAAGAGAAGAGACTCCTTAGCATTTTGAGCCACCCTGATGGTTGATGTATGTCAATGCTGTCAGATTGTCAGTTGGAATCAGTCCATTCTGATTGAGGAATTGCTGTTCAGAGTGCCTCAGGGCAAGGCGTACTACTCTCATCTCAAAACGTTTATGTTGTACTGTTTCTAACAGTGACCACCTGCCTGTGTTGACAGCTGATGCAGGTAAGCCCCAGCTCCTGAGGCTCGCTTTGGCCGTGATTCGGATTTGGTGTGGATGGCCCAACATGTGACCCTTCATGACCTCTGTCCTTGAGACCATCACTGGAGGGAAGGTTTAATCTGTCCCAATTAGCTGCATGAAAAAAAAAAAAGTTTTTAAAAAGCAGGCAGCTGAGGAGCCATGTGAACTCTTGATGAGCTTTAACAAAACCTAAAATTAGTTTTCGAGAAAGACCTTGTTGGCTTGTGTCATGATGTCTGCCCCCAGGAGGACCAGGTCTGGCTTGGAGATAGAACTCTTTCTCCAGTTGAAGAGAAATCGTGTGCGCGGCGGGCATAGGCTACCTCCGCCACTACCTGTGCCACTTGGTTGAGCTATGGGGCCTTTATGTGGACTATGACCGCTACTAGCGCCTTTAATCACGTCCGTGGCAGAGTTCTGAACTGGAAGTATGACTCCACACCTTGAACCTGAGATAGTGCCTGTGTAGTTCCTAAATGGGAATATGCAAATAGGCATCTTGCAGATCGACGGATGCCAGAAAATCCCTTTTGCGACTCCTGATGATTGATGACAAAGGTTTCCACCTTGAAGGGTCTGCTACGGACAAACCACTTCAGAAATTTGAGATCTAGGATTGGCCTGAATCCCCTGTGCGTTTGGCTCGATGAAGAATATAGGGACCCCCAATTAATCAGTGTGGGGAAACTTGCTCAATAGCCTCTGTGTGCAGAAGGTTTGAAATGGCCTGTAACATCGCCGTCTTTTGAATGGGTTGACAGAGACAGGGAGGGCACCACGAGGTAGTAGAGGCTTGCTGATGAGGTCTAGGACCCCTCTGTCCATCTTAGTTTGGACCTCGCTCGTAGAAATTTAAAATGTCTGCTCCTACTCGAGGATGGGCCGGACAGCATGTTATTTTTCTCCAAGAAGTTAGTGTTTAAGCCCCATTGTAACCTTGGTGACTCGTCTGGCTTGAGGACCTGGATTGGCCCCTGCCTCTTGATTGTGGCATATGAACCTCAGTCATCTCCTCGGATTCCTTCACTGCCTCCTTCAAGGTTGAACCAAACAGGAGATTACCTCCACAGGTGCGTTAACCAACTGGCTCTTGAAGAAGCAACTACTTACCAGACCCAAAGTCAGAGGCTGCAGCGAGTTGAGGTTTGATAAAACATGGGCCAAGCGGTGCACTTGATTGCCTCCTCCTACACGCCTGCTGCCCAAGCCTCGCCAACCCATGAACTGCAGCTGATGAAAAATAGGCATGTACTTCACAGAGTCCACAGTGAACTGAAAAGCTAAAACGGGTCCCAGACAGAGTGGCTGAGGTCGACAAATGATTGGCGGTTGCCGCTTTGAGACATTGCTGATGCTTGGAAGGCCTAGCTGAGTGAGGCATCCACTTTCCTATCCACTGGGTCCCTGAGGGAGCTCCTCCTTCAGGTGGATGACCGACTTCCTGGTTAAGTCTGAAATCAGAGGGTCGGCTCTGGGGTAGTCTAACCCTTTTAGATTGCTTCTTGTCAGACTTGAGAAGCTTAAGAGATCCACCAGGCCACCAGATAGGTGCATTCTGGACCTTGCCATTCCTCCTTAGTAGGTCCCCAATGTCTGAAGGAATAGGGAAGGCTGAGGCCTGTTTCGCAGGGTCGGAGCCTCCAGGGAAGATCCAAGGTGAATCTCGGCTATGAAGTTTTTTATGAAAAAGACTAGGTTCTCCAGGTCAAAGATTCTGGACAGTGAGTCGTCAGAGTCTGATGATAAGCCCCCTAGCTCCTACTCTCCGGGGAAGATGAACTGGAGACTGAGGAGTCGGGGGCGTTCCTGCGACACTGATGTGAGGACTACTGCTTCTCTTGAATGAGGATGGGGATGGGGTCCTCTTTCTTTTGCCTTCTTGTGAGGTCTCCCATCTGGTGACCCGGAGGTTGCCCATGAGGCATGCAGGTCAGGGCAAGGACCTAATTTACCTGATGATGAGGCCTGGTGCCAGAGAGGGGCTGCGGACTGCTGGGTTTCCCAGTAGCCGCTGCTCTCTCAGGCCTGGTGGTTGTTGCTCGTTCAGACCTGTCTGCCTGTCTGTTGGCTATCAGTCTGAGTCGAGGAAGGGCTGCCTCCTTAGAGACCTCGACATTCACAGCGCTGCCTTCTCACATATTAGGCCAAGAGACTAAGCGAAAATGATTAGAAGCGGGATGAATCCACACTGGCATTTTTGCCCCTGGAAGGTTTGCCTAAGGCCATGCCCCAAATGGTCCTGTTCCCTTTTAATCAGCGTACACTCTCCCCTGCAGGTTTCCTGGTTATGCTGTTGAAGTTGCATGAATTGCTGCTGGCCCTTTAAGGGCAAAATACATGAATTGCTGCTGGCTCTTCAAGGGCAAAATACTGAGCTGCTCCTTCTTTAGATTGCTGTAAATATCAATTTTATTGAATAAAATCCATCTTGTTCCTTAATGTTGTTCGGGGGCTGTCCAACGGTGGTGGGAGCTCCATTGGTCCTTTAAGAGCCGTGTGGCGCTGAGAGAGGCAGGGGGTTCACAAAGCTGTTCTCGTTGTTCCTAGGCCGGGCCCGTATTAGCACTACAGTTCTACTGGCTGTCCTCAGCACTCATCGAGGAGAGTATTCATCCAGTGCTACAGCGCTAACTCTCCTCAGCGCCCGTCGACAAGCGATCTAATCGTCGATCAGGCCTTGCGCTGGGGTCGAATCAGGGGTCAGAAGCCAAAAGGTGGGGGTCACTGCACGAAGTATACATTTTCATGAAATATAAAACTGCTTTTATTTAATTAATTATGGCTTATATGTCAGCTTGCGAAGGTGGACACTGTTTTTTTTCCTGATATTAGCCTGTATTTGTCTTTTTTTTTTTTAATTATCTGGCCAAAAAATAAATGAACTTTCAATGTAGCATATTAACATGCCTCAGCCCTGTTTAATGCTTGTCCTTTCCATTTAATAGTCTGCTGTAACGGATACCTGAATCATTTTTTCATGTTCTTCATTAAGAAAATAAAGATAATTTAAATCTGCATATATGTGTGCCATGGTTACCTTTTATCTAATAAAGAATTATTTAAACTCACTGGTGTATTTGTCTTTATTTTTGAACGGTCTTGGGAGTTGGTAAGGAGCATACAATGATGGGAAGGCACTTCTATTAAAACCCCTGCCTCCTGTCTGACTCACATCACTACCGGCATTCATATTTGCATGCTGCTGTTCAACTCATTAATCCCAGGCAGATCGAGTGGTAGCTGTCACTGTAGTTAGCCATTGAGCATCAGCAGTGACAATCACAAAAACATATTACAACATGCCATGATTCAAATATGAATGCCAGTCAGTATGTGTGTGTCAAGCCACATGAAACTCAAGTTAACTGATTTGACTGCAATCCTTATCCATGAGCGGTGATAAAAGCACACAGTTCTGTTTACACATCCCTGTTTACAAGCATCCATGACTTCCACCTGACTCCCAGCCCCAACCAACCCCCATCATCAGAAAGCCATCAGCCAATTATATATGCATATTATCAACAACAGCAAACAAAAAAAACTCTTGTCACCAGATGTAGTACAAAACAAGACAGTGTAATACATAGAATTCTAGTGGTGGGTTAAAAGTGTGAACCTCCTGATGGTTTTGCCGCTTATTTTTCTAAGGGATTAAGGCATAGTTGGGGAAACTGGTCGTGAGGTTTACGTTTCCTTTACCACACCATTAGAATCCTATGTATAGCACCCATCTATGTATTTACCCCATCTGCAGACAGCATTTTTTGTTTGCTTGTAGTAGTTAGTTAGCTCCAACTTAGCCAAGGTGTGAGACCTCTGGCTCTGTTCAACAATGTTCAGACATGACATCCACCCAGTACGCAGTGGCATCCCCCCGACTGCATGCACATTACTTACCTCCAGTCCAGCTTCAAGCTCCTGTCTCGGAAGACCAGATTCTCTGAAAACTTCAGACAGAATAACAAGACTTAGTCTGTGATGGGGCGATGACCATCTGAGAAGGCCAGGGGGACCGACAGGTTCAAGGCAGTGACAGGCCAGGTGGCTGGGTCACTGGATGCTTGCTCTCATCTCTTCTGTTCTCCTGGCTGCTGCAGGGCTGGCTCCCTACTCGCTATCCCCTCCGTCACTACGGCTGCCACGGCATGGACTGGGATTACCCGAGGGCAAGGGCGGTGGCTCAGACAGACTAGGGCTATGCTAGCAAGAGGCGAATAGTACACTAGACTGTAACAGGTGGCAGACAGTCCGCAGTCAACTCCGCAGCGAGCAATGATGAGCGTGGCTCCTCCTTGTACAACTCCCACATCCGCTCACAAATATCACTTTAGTCCCTTAACTTCACAACTCCCATTTCCGTTTCTCTCTTGCTTCAGCGTCAACGACTAACTTTCTCGGCTCCTTCTTGTATCCTCTCTCTCTCTCAAGCTCAACAAAAGATGCAGTGCGTCCGTGGTGTTCCAAGCAGCCAAATACATGTTAGGCAGTTTAACTGGCTGCTGTATGTTGAGGAAGGAGGAGCGAAGAGGAGTGCAAGGACGACTACAGACAGTGAACACTAAGAAAGAGCCTAGGCTCCCCATACGGCAGCAGCGGCACACTTTTTTTCAGATACTGACACCTCACCAGCATACATCAGCACCTGCAGATGTAAAGGGTCAATAGCTCTTTCAAATTACATATTTTTACATTTTGGAGGTCATTTCGAGAGGTGCTTGAACACCTAACCCCGCCTAAGACCCTGAAGTTTAAAAGGTGGACTGGATCAAGCTTTTACTGCAATCTATCTCTTTCCACACTCCTCCGCCCCAATCCACACCACTTTCCCCGACCCAAACAAATACCAGTTAACAGTGTTTACTGTACCCCGCATCCTCCTTCAGAGATGCTGCTAAGTGTGCTGGTCCCTCCTCCGGCCAGAGCTCATCTAATAGTTCAGGCTGCATTAGGGCAATACACAATAGGAGCTGGGCACCACCACCACAAAAATCAACTGGTGATGCTAGAGTTAAACAAGACCAGGCTATAGAATACCGCGATCCTGATAGGCAGCGGAGTAAAAATAATGCTACGTGCTCTCTGTGGCGACTTTCAGTAATGCCCTCCATGTGGCGACTTTCGGAATGCAGTGACAAAATGAAAGAAATGTTTTTTATATGCAATGACTGTTTAAAGGGCAAAGCAGTCAAGATGCATGATGCAGAAACACTGCATCAAAAAGTAAAATTCCTCATAGGGGGCGTCACTAGTGTGTACGCATAGCCCTGGTCGATGGAGCGGAATGGTGTTTCCTCAGCGCGCGGTTGACAAGTGAGCTGATAGTTGACAAGCAGCTTGGCGCAGTTGCTTGGATCCGCAGACAAGTTGCACAGTCGATGATCGGGTTGAATTGTCCCAAAGCCGCCGTTGATAGGAAGGCACCAAGCACTCCGGTGCTTAAATGAGGGGTCTCCCTCAGCCTTGAGGGCTTACAGAGGTCTGGTGCTTAAATGAGGAGTCCCGCTAGCTTTGAGGGCTTACAGAGGTCAGTTGTGGGGAGCCCAAAATCGTGGGAAATATAGCGAGCTGCTGAGAGGTGGGGCCAGTTTGTGCAGCTTGCAAGGCTCAGACTGGATCCCACCATGGGCGTTCCAAATCACTCCTAGCACCAATGCTATACAGTTATCCAAAAGTAAAATGACTTACAGTCTCGTCAGCCCAGCCACGTGTGACAGAGCTTTGCTGCAAGTACCTGCTTCACTGAAGGCAGGAAGTAAACTGAGGAGACAGGAAGTGGAGGGCTGGAAGTCCCCCTGCTGCAGAGGTCTGATTCCCGTCTTCCTATCAGCATCAGGAGGTACAGCCCATGAGTAAGGAAGCCGGAGACCAGCTTAGGAGAGAGAATTATTTATTTATTCATTTAGTTTTGTTAACCGGGTAAGTGCGCTATACAGAGATGACTATTTTCAGGCATGATCCAGGAGGTTACAAGGTAAATATTACAGGTATAACAAACAGCAGATAATATCTGGATACAAAACAAGGTGTTATACATTGCTTATGCAGCAAAAACAAAATACAAGGTGTTGAGAGCAGGAACAGAGCAATAGTTCCAGTCATAGCATAAGGACAAGACAATTTGGCAAGCAAACAAAGCAGTGAAGATCAAGCGACTTGCTGGAAAACACATTAGAGATATTAAAGCAAAAATTCAGAAAAAAAATCAATACAGCAGGTATAGCCCTGAGAAGACAATTCAGCAGGTCTAGAAAATAGGGACAATAACTGATAAGTGCAAGAGGGATAAGATGCAGGGGGTAGGAAAGTTGAGACCGTAGGGGTTCAAGAAAAGCTAGGTTCAGAGACAAGGTCAGGCATGGGATAAGAGCTGGGATTGAGAGAGAGAGAGAGAGAGAGAGATGTAAGGGAGTGAGGCAGGAGAACAGGGCAGAAATGGTTATATTGCTTGGGTATATTGGCAGAAGCAGGTTAAGCAATTGAGACAGAGCAGGAGAAACCGCAGTACTAAGGAGGTTCAAAGCAAGTCATTGGCTGGTTGAGATAAGGTGCCGGCAGAACGCTTTTTATTAAGCGAGTAGTGTGGGTGCTAGACGGACATCTAGTGGGAATGAGTTCCCATTGCTGTGGGGCATGGTGGGCAAAAGCTCTAGAGCCTTGGGTGGTGTTGCATTTTGGGATGCATAAAGGGATTTATCTGCTGAGCGCAGGCCGTAGCTGAAGGTCTGGTGAGTGAGCAGCCTCAGTCAGAGTGGAGGGTTTGAGACCTCAGAATGCTACTGACAGTGGAGCCAAGGGAGTACAGTCTGGTGGCATTGGGGATAGCCAATTTAGATCGAGTAGAGAGACAATGGTGTTTCAGCCTGCGAGGCTAGCATAATCTAGGCAGGCACTGCCACTCCACCGTGGAGCCTAAAACTACTTGGCACCATCAGACATTAAAACAGATCTGCCTCCCTTATGATAACATAATATATTTTGGCGACAACACTAGTGCAAAACAAAAAGTAAGAAACAAAAACTAGAGCAAGCCCAGATTGTAGTGCATTACAGCAAAGGTCCAGTATACTGTCCCTTATAACTGGACACATCTTAATTTCAAGTAACTATGCATGCATAGAAGCATAAAACAGATTCTGTCAGCAGAACAGGAGTTTTAGGCCCATACAGTTCCACACCTTATCCCTGCCAGTTTCTGTCACCAATGACCCTAGCTAGTCCTTAAGCGTCACACCTTCTGCCAGTTCCTCTATACTTAGATAGACTAATTAGAGAAACTCTGGCTGATCTGGGTGTTACACTTGTAACTAATAGAAAATCACAAGGCCCAATTATAAAACGATTGGAGGGACCATTCTTGATTGGATCATGCTCACTCCAGACAGGATAACCAATTGTGAAGTTATGCCTGATATCATGGAGTGACCATCATCCTGTGAGCAGGCGTGGAAGTGATAAGCCAGACACAGACGTTTTTATAACACACAAGACTTTGTATGAAATTTATTACAAAAAACTCAAAATAAACTTTTCAGAAATTAACTGTAAAGAAAATAAAGCCAACAACATGAAAAATGGCTTTCTCTCAACTTGAGACTATCAGTACTGTTAACAGCTTGAGTACTGCCACAGAGTAGATGAGCTTAGCCCCAGCACATCTACTATCCTCTGTGCTCCTATACTATCTGCTCTCTTGCACAAATTCCACCTTATATAGGTGAACACTCTGACATCATTGATCAGCTGATCCACCCCTATTCTAATACATTTAATCTCTACCCTAATACATTAAGTAGGGGATCAGCCTGACCATAAAAAAATACATTGATTGGGCTTGATTATACCCAGAATGAACCACCTCTTAATTAGTTTCACAAGACAGAAACAAAGCGTAATTAAAACTCAAGGGTTTAACCCCTCCCTTCTGGTGCTGACTTGCCACACCTGTACCCTATAAATATATGTTAGAGACTGCCACTGGCTCCTTAGAGTGCAGTACCTGCAGCAAGTGAGACAACAAGTGGACCAGGTAAGGGCTTCATTTCTTACATAAACATGCAAGGAAAATAACTATTTAACCTTATATTTTTGTAAGGTACCTCATTTTATTATTTAACTACAGCATGACTATATGCTGAGATGCTTGCTTGTTTTGAACCTAATTGGGGCTGCTTATTTATTATCATTCCTGTTTACAATGGTAACCTTACATTTCAAAACACAGGCACCACAGGGACAACACAGAACATTAGAGGGGTAGAAAGAAGAGATACCATGATGGGAGGCCACCCTTCACGGTAGAAATGTGAAATAAGACAAAGGACAGTGGAGAAATTACTACTGCAGTAGATTTGAGAGAATATTAGGGTAAAGAGGAGAGGAATGGCCCGTGGTGCTGGGGTTTACAACTATCACAATCCCATTAAATGCGAATGGTCTGTAAGAGTGCCTAAAGTCCTCCCATATCGTCGAATGTCAAAATTTGGCTAATCGTACTCCTCAGAGAATCGCAGCTCTGTTCAATCAAATTGATTGGTCCCCTTAATATCTTGCACCAATATTGATGCAATGTGGGAGTTTTTGTATAGCCTACAATGCAATCATAAACACAGCCTCCCCTAAAGAAAATGAGAATTAGATCCTCTAAACAAGAATGGGTCACAAGGACCTCATTCACTTAATGAGAAAATGTGATAAATGTTGGAAGCTATACAAGGTATCGAGAACTTCTGCTCTTCTCCAAGAGTATAAGACACTTAGAAATAAGTGTAAATCTGAAATTAGGAAAGCTACGGTCACATTGTTTAAATGAACAAAAGGAATTCCAGAGCAAATCAAAAAAAAAAAAAAAAACATGGAATTTTCTTAAAATTATGGAAAGACAAAAAACAGCTTCTGTCCCCACCATTCTTCAAAATGGACAAAGCATATATGATCCTTCTATGGTATCTAACATTTTAACAGTCACTTTGGGAATCTTGGTTCCTATAGAACCCCCCATCATTTTGGATGGTGTAATTGATTCTAAGGATGCCCACAATAACACTTACCCAAAGTTCTACTTTAAACTTATCACTCCTTTCTTAGTAAGAAAATATGTTTTGAAATATAATCCAAAACCCTCCTGGGTCAGGGAGATTGACATCAGGATCATTAAATCAGGCATAGATTGTTTTCCCCATCCTTTAGCACATATTTTTCATTTTCTTTATCCCAAAATGTTTTCCCGTAGTTGGAAACAGGCTATCATAAAACCCATTTTGAAGAATGGAAATCCCTCCTTTGTTACTAATTACCAACCAATATCTCTTCATCGCCCCTATCAAAATTTTGAAAAAACTGTGATGGACCAAACCTTAGGTTTTCCTGGGAAATATTCTTTACCTCAAGGAACCAACATGGGTTCAAGCCAGGGTATAACTACGAAACAGCCTTGGTGGGGCTCACGGGCAGTGTACATGGTGCACTTGACAGAGGCACTCATGTGGGGCACTGTTACGTGGACCTCACCAAGGCTTTCAACCTGGTTGAATTCAATCTTCTTCCAGATGTCCTCGTGGTCTTCATTTTTCTAGGGATGTAATTATGTGGTATCAAAATTTCTTACGTAATAGATCTTTAGAACCATTATTGGTTCATCTTTATCTCATACCCTTCCTTTAGTTTGTGGTGTACCCCAGGGTTCAATCCTGGGGCCACTCATTCTTCTTTATTTATGAATTCTGCCCCAAACATTTGTACAAAACAGAGATGATCTTTCGCCGATGAGCCTGCGTTATATTTGACCAATCCCAGATCTGACACTACTCTCTCCATCTTCAGACTGATTTTGATCATCTGCAGGATTAGTTATCTTCAAATCACCTGGTTTTGAATTCCCAAAAACAAAGGTAATGTTTTTCCTGAAACAAGAAGGCATCCATTGATTTTCCTTTAATTAAAATCGATAGAAAGGGCAATAAAATTGAATTTGTTACAGTTTTCAAATATTTAGGTATAATTTTAGATAATCAGTTTTCTTTTGAACCTCATATTCAGAGCTTTAGGAAAACCCTGCATCAAAGATTGGGTATTCTTTATTGAGCTAAGTCCCTTTTGACCTTTGAATCAAGAAAGCTTTTTATTAAGCTTTCTTGTTTTCGGTACTGATTATGGAATATTCATATATACCTCCTCACGTTATAATGTTTTGAGTCCGCTCAGAGTAACATATCATTCAGCCTTAAGATTCTGGCTAGATTTGCCTTTTCGAACTCACTGTTTTGACCTGTATAAACAGTCTTATTCTCTACCTTTTGATGATCGAGTTCTTTTCAAAATGGGTACTTTTTTATTTAAAGTAAAATATAACTCCCCGTTTACTTCTCTAATGTTTCCCAGGGCAATAAATGCACTATCTACTCGGTCCCAGTTCAAATTTAAATTTAAAATACCACTTCTTAAGACCACCTTTGGGCAAAGATCTTTACTATATAGAGCACTCACTTTTTCAATCAAATACCATCAGCAATTGTTGAGAGTAATCTCATTCAGTGCTTTAAGAAAAGCTTAAAATACTGGCTTTTTCAAAAACATAATGTATCTGCTTCTGTAATTGCACTTTATTGGATTGAATGGTTTGCGTTTAAGTTGTATTTATATACTGTGTTTTAGACTGAACTTGTCACCAGTGAAAGCAGGCAATTTTGCTCATCTGGATTTAGAAGTATAAAAATGAAAAATTAAATCTACTCAATATGCCCTGTGCTTATCTCATACATTCCTGAAGCTCCCCAGTCTTTGCCCCCACCATCTCCTCTAGCAGGCTGTTTCAGTGATCCACCACCCTTTCTGTGAAGTAGTATTTCGCACCTCTCTCCTAAACTTCCCCCTCTTAAGCGTCATTGCATGCCCCCTTGTTCTGGTCCTTCCTTTCTCTGAAACAGACTCTCCAGTTTCACCCTGTTCCTCCTGTAGAAGTACTTGAGGTTTCCCTCATGTCCTCTCGCGTTCCTCTCTTCCAGGAATTACATGTTGAGTTTCTGAAGCCTTTCCTCATATATGGCTTCTTCTGCAACCCCTCACCATTTTGGTTGCCTTTCTCTGTACCACCTCCACCCTTTCAGTGTCCTTGCGGAGGTGCAACCTCCAGAACTGGACACAGTACTCCAGTTGGGGCCTCACCAATAAGCAATACAATGGCAGCACCACTTCCCTCCCCTACTAGAAATCCATCTCTCACTGCACCCCCAGCATCAGGTTAACCCTTCCTCACCTTTGTCACTCTTCCTGCTACCTTGAGGTACCAGATATGATGACCCCCAGGTCTCTTTTCTTGCTTGCTGACTAAGTCCCACTTCCCATCTTACTTAAACACAGCCCCCGAGTTCCGCATCCCTAAGTGCATAACCTTGCACTTTTGGGCATTGAATCCCAGCTGCCACCCCTAGACTATTCCTCTAGTTCTCTCAGATCCTCTGCTTTCTCGCCACCTCTTCCCAAGTGTCAACCCTGTTGCAGATCATCCGTAAAGAGACGCACTTGCTCTCAAGCTCCAATGCAATGTCGCTTATGAATACACTGAAGAGGACCAGTCCCAGCATCAAACCCTGTGGCACTCCACCATTCACTCCATCGCCTGAGTAAATACCATTTACCACAATCCTTTGTCTCACACCCTTAACCAGTTGATACCCAATTTATCACTTTTTCCCCACCCCAGGCAGGCTGCTTAGTTTCTTACCTAACCTCCTGTAGCAAAGTGTCTAAAGCCTTAATAAACTCAATATAGGCCATGTGCACTGCTCTCCTTGATACACCACCTTGGTAACTCAGTCAAAATCTGAGCTTAATCTGACATGATCTCTCCCCTGTGAAACTGTGCTGCTGGTGATCCGCAGCCACTTTACCTCCAGGTACTCCACAAGCCCCTCCTTCAGTAGTGTCTCCGTAACTTCCCACCATTGATGCAAGCCTGACTGGCTTGTAGTTGCTAGCATCCTCCCTACTGCCACTTTTGTGCAGCAGGACCACATCAGCCCTCTTCCAGTCCTCTGGCTCTTCCCCATCTCCATTGAGGTGCTGAAAAGTGCTGCCAGAGGGCAGCCAGCACTGGCTCAGTTACTTTAGGACCCCTGGATGAAACCCATCTGGCCCAATTGCTTCATTCTTCTTTAAGGCTTTTGATCCCTTCTGGACCTCTCCACCAAAATGGATGTGTGTCCACTCCCCTCTCCTGCTGCTTACTACAGCATGCTGGTCCACCCCACCCACCCTCTGCCATGAAGACCAAGCAGAAATAATCGTTTAGTATTTCCTTCTCTTGATATTCCTCTCCCACCCTCCTGACTCTCACTATCCCTCCCCTGTCTTCCTCTCCCCCCAACATACCTGAATAAGTTTTATCCTTTTAACCTCCTTAGCTATTCTTTCTCTATTAGTGCTTTAGCTGCCCTCACCCTCCTTGCTGCCTCCCATAGTTCTGCCAGATATACCTCCCTGTCTACATCCTTCCGGGTCTCCCTGTAACACAGTGAAGCTCCCGTACTAACCCTAATATAAATGAGCAGATGGCTTACTTTCAAATAGGTTTATGAATGCAACACTCACATATCCTCAATACAGTAATATAAAGAAAAGCTCCTCTTCCAATACAGTAATATAAAAGAAAAAGGCAGACTGAAAGACAGCGCACCCATCACCACTACACCCACCACAACGCGTGTGGTTCATCACACCACAATACTAGATTTTTTTTTCCCACTTGGTCAGGATTGTTGCCACTAAACCGAAGCACTACTACAGAATTCTAGCAGCGCCCAACTAGTTAATTGTGTCAGGTTTCCTGAGACACACATAAAAGAAATTAAAACAAAAATAAACTAATAATAAATGCCTTCAAGATCACAAGTTTTACTTCCTCTAAACGGAAAGCAAATGTCTCAAATTCTCCCAAGAGTTTGGGAAATACCCCTGGAAAGTTTTAAAGTTTCAGATGCTGATACTTGATAAAACTGAACTTAAAAAGTGCAGCACTCTACATACTGTATAAATTAAAAGTAGCAATGCCCCAAAACGGCAGCAAATGATAATGGCAGGCAAGTGATGGACAAAGGCCGTTGCTGAGATCTAAATATTTAATTGTGCTCTGTGGCCAAGTATACATGGTTTGTATTGTGTGCCGTCTCTGTAACTTGTTAGCTTGTTGCCACTGTCAACAAGGTGTTCCTGAAAATGAGGGGCTCACACTTCGAAGGCCTGTCCTGTAGAAATATATTTAAATAAATCAAGACCAGCCTTTGAAATGTGGAAGGAGTTGAAGGACATAATGTACTTTTAATTTTAAAGAGCAAAAAAAAAAAAAAAAATTACAAGGCTTAAGTTAATGGTATTCCCCTTTTTGTCATACCAGTTTTCATGGCAGAATACTGTGCATCATTCCAGTATTCCAGCTGGAGTATGAACATCAGAACTGGTCAGCAGATAATGGCCTTATGGCCTACAGTATGTAGTCTGCTCTCGAGTGAGTAGCCCCCACCATGTCTACAGAACAACCTGCCCTCTCCCCAAATCCCTTTATACACAAGTCCTCCCCCACCCAGTTCACCACCAGCAACTTTCTCCTTTACTCTGTCCCATTCTCTCTTGAAGTTATACACCATTTTCAAGATCACCACCCTCTTGGTAAAAAATGTCATCTCCTCTTACATTTTCCCCTACCAGCTTTAGGCTATGCCCTCAGACAACTTGTTTCCAGTAAGACAGAAGACCCTCAGTATTCACCCTGTTACTACCTTTCAGGTACTTGAGTTCTCAATTATATTCCTCTCCCCCTTCTGTCCTCTTGACAGTACATGTTGAACCCCTTGAGCCTCTCCTCATAGGTGTTGCCCTGCTGACCCTGAAATCATCTTAGTCACCTTTCTCTAGGCCGTCTCCAGCAAGTTATCATCCTTCTTAACACAAGGACACTAAAACTGTACACTGTACTCCATATCGATCTCACCATTGACCTGTACAGTGGTAGCATGACCTCCGCTTTTTCTGCTGGTAATCCCCTGGCCATGTAGCCCAGCATCCGATTGCTTATGCTGCTGCTCTCCTGCAGTGTGCTGCATGCTTCAGGTCACTCGTGAGGACTACCCTGGGTCCTTTTCTTCCTCTGCCTTGGTTACTTGCACCCACCTAACCAGTATTTGGTCTCTGGGTTCTTCGCCCCCAAGTGCATACTTCACACTTTTTTTTTTTTTTTTTTTTTTTTTTGAGACATAGAACTTTTTCCATACCTTCCATGGACGGACAGGCTCTGACCCCCACCCTCAGAGGGTACATCCTCCGGCCCCACTACTACTCTCGCCCAGCCATCCTGGGTTCCCCGCTGGCGAGGCCAGAGAGCAGGAATGCCGACTAGCTCCCCACTGCCTAGAGAACAGCAATCCAGAACAGGGGCAGCCGGACTCTAGCAACTGGGTCCATCACAGGTCCTGTCAGTCCCAGATTTTCCCCTCCATTTTCTCCCACCCATGGCGTGCAATGAGGCGGGGTGGCTGTCTCCACCTCTGCGGGCATCATTGCCCTGGACATGGGCCAACCCGTGGCTTGCATCTGCTCTGACACCCAGCCGCCTGCCGTCAGTCAACAACGCCTAGTGCTATCCCCCTCCCGAGGAAGAAGAGTAGTATGCCAGATGTTAATCCTTTCCTCCCCGGCTGACAGATTCGTTTCTGAACCCAGGTCATCAGTGTGGGCCGAAGTGTGGTGTCCAGTGCCTAAACCCTCAAGCCATCCCGAGGCCGCCACATACTTCATGCATTTTAGTGTTGAGCCCCAGTTGCCAAATGCCAAACCACTTCTCTAACCAAGCCAGGCCAGAGATCCTGTCTCCCCTCTGCTGTGCCATCCTCCACAGGCTTTGTGTCATCCATGAACCAGGCAGGATTTTACCTTTGATTCCATCTGCTATGTCACTGATGAAGATGTTAAACACGTAACAAGCACTGAGCCTGTGGAACCCACTGGTCAGTGGCCTAGCTTCCAAACACCCTCCACCTCCCCAGACTACCACCTTTTGGTTTCTGTCTTGCAGCCAGCTTTAAACCTATCCAGCAAGCTTGGCCTCAGGTCTTCCAGCTCCTGACCAGTCTCCATAGAGTCAAAACCATGCTGAAGTCCAGATACAGGACATCAACTGCTTGGCCCTTGTCCACTGTCCTGGTTACTCAGTCAAAAAAGTCAATCAGGTTAGTCTGGCAGGACCCCTTGACACAAACCCATGCTGCTTTTCATCCTGTAGCCCATTTTTCCTTGAGAAAGCTCCACCCTCTTTCTTTCAGTATAGTCTCCAACAGTTTGCCCACTACTGAGATCAGGCTGGCGGGCCTTTAATTCCCTGGTTCATCCTTGAGGCCACTTTTACAGAGGAACCACATGTGCAGTTCTCCAGTCACATGGCACATACCAGACTCAGAGGTGTTATGCAGGTCTGCCAGAGGGCACACCAACACCTCCACCAGCTCCCTTAGTTGCCGCTGTCTGGGATCTATCCGCCTTCAGGGCCCTTAGGCCCACAGGCACCCTGTCCAACCATGACTCCCCTTCCCAACCCTACCCCTTGCAGCACTGGTCTGTCCTTTCTAGTGAAGACGAAGCAGAAGGACTTGCTGAGCACATCCGCTTTCTCCTCAGTTCCTCCTGCACAGCCCCATCCATTTTAATCCGACAATGTCACCAATATTCCTTTTTGCCTTATATATTTCAAGGCCTTTTCACCCGATTTTTCTCACAGTTAGCTGCACCTCCCTGGTTGCCTTTGCCACTAACCATTCTTCTAGATTTTCACAACAGACCTCCCTATCCTCCTCATTCTGATTACATTTGCACTTTGGAAGGCTGCCCTATTTTCCTGATCACAGTTTCGCTTCCCTTCCAAACCAGCTGGGCCTTTTGGCCTTAGATTTCTTGCTTTTTGATTTTGCTACACTCCTTCATGGCCTCCATTAAACCCTTTGTTTATTAAGGCCCATTTCTGTTCTTTTCTGATCACAGGAAGGTGTCCTACCAGCATTTTTCCCATCCAATCAAAGCTAGCCTTCCTGAAGTCCAAAACTCTTGTCTTGGCCTGGACCATCCCTCTGCCCTTGTCCAGGTGGAACCACACCGTCTGGTGGTCACTTCCTGCAAAGTGGTGTTTCCACCTATATTTCCTGAACATATGCACAGCTGAACAGGACCAGGTCCAGTACTGCCCTCTCTATTGGGCTCCATGATACCTTGTGCCAGGAATCCATTTGAAGTTCAGCCAGCAGAACCTGCTCCCTGGTGCTGGAGGTAGCCGACATTTCCCAAATCACCCCACACAGACTGAAATCTCATCTACTACCGCCTTTGCCTACCCATTTCAATAATTTGGGACCCCAGAACTCTGTCTAGCTCCTCATCCTGTAATGAAGGTCTGTACAGCACCCCATCCTTAGCTCCCTCCCCTTGTGGATTGTACCTGCACCCATAATGCTTCGCCTTTCTATTTGCCCTTCCTCTCTGGTACAGGTTATCCTGTCCTTCATATACAGAGGATCTATGTGATAAGGCGATACATCGCCGAAAAAAATATTTTAATGTACTCCCGATTGCACAGCAAAATGGCCCCAGGGGTTAGGTTTCTTGCTTACGCGGGGCTGTGGCCCCCATAATCTCCTTACTTAAGGATTCTCAACTCCGGGGAGGTGCATGTCGAGGGGTAAACAAAGTATGAATAAAATTTCGGACAGAGTGCAACAAAAGTACCTGCGCCCAGACTCGAACCCAGCACAGCCCTGAACCTACCCACCATGCTCGGCAGCAGCTCGGCAGCTCACTGCAGCGCCACCTCCTACAACCCCTCCGTCCATTTCCCACCCCATGCTCGGCGTGCTGCTCTCCTCCCCGCAGGCATGTAGCAACAGGATGTCACTATTTTGCCCAACCCCCATCTGGTCGCCCACCTTCACCATTTGTCCCATGATCAGGCGCCTACACGATTGGGTCGCTGCTTTGGTAGGTGCCTAACTGTGGGTCACAAAGTCAAGTGGGATACCATGTACAGAGCCACACTCCACCTCTTCCTGTCTCCCTATCTCTGCTACACATTTTATACCTGGGGGCTACGAGGGTCCCAGGTATGGTTAAGTGGCCCATGTCATCTTGTGATGGCCACAACAACCACCTCTCTGTTGGCCATCACACCTGCCACTCAGCCATTTTGCTTCCCAGGCTTCTATGGGGACAGCACCTCCACCACAACTCAGGGCCCCCTTTACCCCTGTCCTGCCCCACAACCTCCCCAAGTCCCTCCTTCCCACTTCCACCCCTCTTCACTAGTTGCACTCTTGTGTGGTAACACTTCACCATACTGCCACACTGCAGTAATCTACAGCACTGCTTTTTGGACAGGCAAAATAGTGGACAAATTGGTGGAATGCCAGATTTAATGTTTTTGGCATTTGGTCTCCCAAGCCAGCTTATTTTCTTAATTTCTACCCTTACAATATAGTTAGTACAAAACATTTTGTTTCTGAAGTGTTCTGGATTTTTGAAGACAGTGGCCTGTATTCACTAGCATTACCTCAGCGTTAACACTACTTTACTTGGTTTTGATGACCGGCAAGTTTGCTTGAAGTAAGTACTCAATTCAACAATGTGCCATTGAACAACATGAAGCATTGCTAAATCAGGTTAGTTAAGGCAAAGTAAGGGATGTTAACACTGGAGATAATGTTTGTGAATACAGCCAATGTACCTTTAGCATACATGAAGCACTTAGCATTTTTGTTTTATTTACCTTTACCCCACTACTCATTAACCACTTCTACCGAGTTACTTTAGCTTCATGTAGCTAGATTTTACTCCATTCCTTAAGGGCAGTGTTAAATAAGAAGTAAAGGAAAGCTGAGCAGGAAAAAGACAAATGTGTGAAAGTGCTTTATCACGACTAGCACAGCTGTAAGAATCAACCTTTTGTCACCAAAATGTGGGACATAGGTCTTCAAAATGTGGACTACCCCATCAAATAAGGAGATGCTAGCTCAGAACCATTAGGAAACTAGTGCTATTAATTGTGAAATGTATTTTAATTTGGAACATCATGGAGTGTTGTAAGTTTCTGCTCTTAAGATCTGAATTTACAGCACCCTTTCTATGGAGGCAGAACCTACTCCGTTTGGGAACGATGTGGGAACAAAGCAATTCCAAGAGTAAAATGAGTGACTTCCAGTATACCGTGGGGCTGTAGAGTAGTAGGAGCACACTAAAAATAGAACTCTTGGGACAACTGATTCACGAATACAGGCCAGTTCACCTGGTAATAGTGTATTTTCAAAGAGTTTTGTCAGTCAGTGTGGAACACAAGTACTGCAGGTCTGTGTAAAATGAGGGAGACTGTACAGTGTACATAGAGTTATGGCAGCAGTGTGCACTTTTTCCAGACACCTAAGGTGTGTGAGATCACATAAACCATGAAACCAATGGTTGAGTAGTTTATTCAGGTTTCTTGCAACGAAGATGTGCTAAAACAAGTCTGAACTATTGCCCATACTCTACTTTGTATAATAGCTGGTTGACAGAACCACGGTCAGCAGATAGCAGCAGAGTGGACTGAAAACAAAAGGACATCTTGCTAGCTGTTGTGCCTTGCACTTGGTGCGGTAGTAACTACAGTAGTAATAAAATATTTTATTATAAAATTCACACTATGAATATGGATTGACCAGTTGATCCAATGCTCATTCTCAATGGGGTCCAAATCAGACGAGGCACAAAGTTTCAATTACAAATATGACAGTACAAAATATAAATAGTCAATACACGTATTAAACAGTTCATAACAGTTCAAATACCCAAAATAAGATTATAATGTGCTTTTTAGATAGTACACTACGCATTAAGAAAACACTATCCATGGACAAATATTTAGTACACATTAGTCACTGTTAATAGGGACAACACTGCTATGGGACATTATAGAAACTACAGACTTTGACGGCAAATAAGGACCACTTGGCCCACCCAGTCTGCCCATTTCCTACCTACTGGATAAGCTGCAAATTCTAGTTAAACTAACAGCCTACTTCCTGCCACCCCCACTACAGTTACCTTATGTCTGTCCCCATGCATGTTGAATTCCCCACTGTTTTAGACCCAACAACCTCCCCAGGAAGGCGGTTCCATGCATCCACCACTCTCTCCGTGAAAAAAATTTTCCTCCACATTACCCCTGAGCCATCCCCTCTATCTTTAAATTGTGCCCCTTGTTCTTACACATTTCTTTTTCTGAAAGATGCTACCTACCTCTTGGACTTTGTTGATTCCCTTCAGGTACTTGAACGTTTGTTTCATGTCCCCCCGTCCCTCCTTTCATCAAGGGTATACATATTAAGCTCTCTCAGTCTCTTCATATGGTTTCTGATGCAGACCCTGCACCATTTTAGTTGCCCTCCTCTGGACTGCTTCCATCCTGTCTATGTCCTTGCGTAGATGAGGTCTGCAAAACTGCACAGTACTCCATATGGGGTCTCACCAACTGTCTGTATAGCGGGATAACCACTTCCTTTTTCTACTTGTGATGCCCTTCCTTCCCGTTATGATCAGCCATTACCCGATTTTTGAGAATATAATCTAATCATTTGATGGCCTTAACAAATGGGGAACAGAATTCAAAGTTTTGGACCAACACAGAAAAGGATCACCTACCAGCATTTGTCCATTAGTAGGCTAGACTGTATTCCACCCCAGATGCTGTTCTCAAACCCTCCTGATACAGCTAAGAAGGTGTGGGACAAGGCAATTCTCTGCTACACAAAATCAGCACAGTGTGTTTAATGGAGAATTTCAGGTACTAGATTCACCCTGTAATCAACTCTAGCCAGTAATTATATTAGATGTCAGCTGTGTGGCACTGCACCTGACCCCAGCAGGTGCCTGGTTAAGTCACCACTGAGACCTACCGAAGCGCAGTCTCCAGACTCAAGTCAAGCGTGCACCTCCCAATCAACATACTAACCAAGCTAAAGGAGAGAAGAATAGCAGTGTGCTACCATATATTGTCAGTCATATCTCTCAACTGTCCCTCATTATTAGGGATGTCCGATTTCTGTCTCAAGATCTTCCTCTGTGCCTTGTACAATTAGTTGTTTGTTTTTTACTTTTAACAATGGGGACTGTAAGCACAAAACAATATCAAGCATTAAAGTTACAGACTTGCTATTCTTCAGAAAATGCATCTTACACTAAACCCTTTATTCTGAGGTTTCTGAGTGAATATTATCAGTTTTAAGCCATGTCCCCCGATTTATAAGGCAAGAGATTGACAGGTATGCATCGTCTTCCAAAGTCGTCTGTCCTCTACTGCCAATAAGGGCACACTGGAGCTGAAGTACTGTGCAACAAGTTACAGTATGTACGTACGGTCCTGCAAAGGGAAAAAGCCTGGGCTAAAGTTGCCTTAACAGCGAAGCTCATAAAGAGATCAGTTGCTGTGTCTGTAGCAAATGTCTAACTCAGCTTCGTTCTGTGCAAATCAAGACTGTGGGTATATACCAAAAGGAACGCAGCAACTACCAACCATGCCAGCAGCAGAACAACCCTCCTCACCTACTTAATCCTTTAAGACATCCCCACCACTGCCAGTGGTGCAAAACTGCAACGGACTGTGCAGATCAAGACATGCATGGTGTGAAACATATGGTTTCTTTACAGCCATACGGGGAAATGCATTATAACCCTTAAAGAGCGATATTCACAGAACTGAGCGGCATCATCTACCCATGCACGCGAGGAACAGCCATAAAACGCGATGTACTGGAGCAATAATGAACGCAACAGCAGTACTGTATTAACAAAGCAAGTAGAGTACGGAGAGAGGAATAAGTACAAGTGACGCTTACGTTTCTGAATAGGCTTTCGCCGCTTGCGGCTTGCATATATGTTGCTGCTGTTCATCATCTTTCTGCAAGGAGACGAAATCCCTGGTCCATAAAATATTAATGTGTCTCGATTACAGTCTCAAGTACTAATTCCAGCGTGACATAAAACGGACAGGGTTGCCTTTTTACGCTTCCTGTAGCCTTCAATTCGCTGGAAAGCCAACTGTCACCACGCGGTAGAAAGATGTCCGTATCACCTCTTAGAAATGAAGGCAGCGACGCTCCTCGTTGCTGCAGGCAGCCCGCCGCGAGGCGGAGCGCAGAGAAGAAGCCCAGCCGCTGCCGCCTGGCTGTTCACCCCGGAGCTGGGTTAACGCAGGGTTCACCAGTCGAGTCTCTGTGCAGCGTCTCGGTTACCGACAGCCTCCTGCAGCTAACAACGCTGGTCTCTCTACAACGTCCGCCGTCCCGTCGCTTGGGGCTCTACTCCCACGGCAAGGCTGCTGGAAGCATTGCTGTTGCTACCGCCCTGGCCATACCTTTTGCTTGCCCCGCGGTCAGACACACAGACCTATCAGTAGGTTTATATGTCGGTCGTGGGGAGGAGAGCATCCGGCACTACAGCTCCTGGGCGCTGTCTGCAGCGCCCGCCTCCAAGCCAGGCGCCTCAGCCTCACGCGCCGCTCGACAGCAGCGAGACACCTTTACGTCCCAACGAAGCTGGCGTACCAGTCAGTGTGAGTCTGCCATACTGGGAATGGCAAGTTCGTTTTACCAGAAATTCCGGATTGGACTGCCTGCACATCAATAAAACACGACGCTCACAGCGTTTGTCATTATAGTGTATAGTGGAACGTCGTTCTCCACCGAAATCTATCGCTATCGAAATGTTGTTCTCCTACACTAATGACGTTCGCAGTGCAGCAGAACGATTTTTGTTCTGCTGCATAGTGCACCTCACACACTGTGTCCTCGAGCAGCATTTGACAGTTAGGGCTCACTCCATAGACAGGACACATAGTGAAAGCAGCAGTGTCGGTGACAGTACTAATGTTTAGCGTTCAAACCTTCAAAATGTAAAGTTCTTAAACAGTTAAAATGTCAAGCGTGAAAACGTTCAAAATGTAAAATAATTTTTTCCTTCTAGTAACCTAGTAAAATGTTTTGAAGGAGAAACATGCTATAGTGATCCCCACCAAAAAAACCACTACCATACACATAAAGAAAGTGCATTGGGAACAGTTGACAACAGGGCTAATCTTTCACCTGTTGGCACTATGACGACGGATTACCCTCGAGCGGTGCTCTCGAGGTAATCCGTCATCATAGTGCCAACTCGATGAAAGAATAGCCCTGTTGTCAACTGTTACCCATGCACTATCCTGTATTTATACCACACCAGTAAATCTGCAGAATTTGTATTTTGCACCGAGTTGCAAACCTGACACCTAGATTAAACCGATCAGCTCCCCACTTGCACACTGTGTGGCCCTGAGCAAGCCACTTAACTTCCTTGTGCTCTCCGCTCACAGGTCGCAACCCGAAACAAGCTCCAGCTTAGCGTACCTTTCCTGGTTAAACTATTTTCCTTTCCTGTACTATTTTCATTTGCTCCATTTAAAAGGTTACCACCTGTCCTGATTTTCGCAGGACAGTCCTGATTTGGGCAGTTGTGTCCTGCAAAAAATATGAAAATATTACATGTCCTGTTCTTTTGGTAGAAAAAAATATTTTCTAACTTTCCTCAAAATGTTGCAGAAAACTATACCTTACAGTACCTAAAATATTTTAAAGCAGCAGTGCAAGAATCCATTGAAAACTTTGACCTATACTTTTTATTCTATTTTAGATTCCCCTTACCTACTGACTTGTATGATACCATTCTTTCCACAATTTGAGTCTGCTTCAGTACTTTTTTTGCTGTCTGAAATAATAAAAGGGTGCTCATTTAATATGGCTCAGGCCAAGTTTTCATCACTATTCCAGCTGTTTTTGAACACCTACTGTTCCATAATTTTTTTATTTAAACATTTGGTAACGGAAAGGCACACTGAGCCAAAGGCTCATTTCCAGGTGCGACCTGGGAGGGAACAAAAGTAGACTGCAAAGAGCAAAGGTCAGGTGCACTGCCTGCTGCATGCTAGTTAATTTTAGTCACAACCAAAATGGTTTTAAATAATTGATGTACAAAACAGCCGAGAATACTAATGAAAACCTGGTCCAAGCCATATTAAAAGGAGAGCTCCTTTTATTATTTCAGATGAAAAAAGTACTAAAGAGACTTAAATTGTGGGAAAAAGGTATCCTACAAGTCAGTAGATAAGCGGCAATCTAAAATAGAATAAACAAGTATAGGTCAACATTGTCACTGGATTCTTGCACTGCTGCTTCAAAAGGATAAGAAACAACTGAAAAACTACACCTAGTCTTAATTCTGATCATTTAGAAAAAACAAGTTTGTTCCACTGGTCGAGGTTAGTTGTAACACGGCTAACCAGAGAGCAAGCAAATGCAACAGCCGGATTGGCCGAGTGGCACAGGTGACAGAAACCGGCGGGTATTAACCCACAGTTAACGCGCCGTTAGTACCACCTGTCACCACGGCAGCAGTAGAGGGAGCTACCACCCGTCACCACTCCTCTGAGGCCACCTGTGGCAGTCGAAAGCCGAGACCCCTGCTGCTCGCCTTCAATGAAGCACGCGTCAGTAGTAGGTGACCGACGACAGGTGCGCAGTGTTCTGGTGTTCGAAGTGTAGCAAGAAGGTAGGAGCAGCTGAGCAGATCCAGACATGCACACCTCAAACAGACAGTGGCAGCAGAGTCATGGAGTGGTGCACTGCAACGTTCTCCCTGTGCGGAGTGCGGGCATCCGCCAATGGGTCGATGATGAGTTCGGGCGCCGCCCCATCGGAGCACAGTAGCACGGGTGCTGCCAGCGCAGTGACAGAAGTCCCCAAACCGTGGTAGTAAAAGACAGTGGACCCCAGCCCTGGGTGGATGAGCTGCTGTGGAAGCCAGGTCCTTGTGGCCCCAAAGACAGTAGTCCTCTTCCCTGCAGCAGACCTGGGGTTGCCAGACAGGGCAGCTGCGCGCCGAGCTGTGGAGGAGACCTGTGGGCAGCGCTGGCCACTCACGGAGCCCCAGCACATGGGATGGAGCAGTCTGGCACATGCAGCAGCAGTCAGGCAGCAGATTGTCCAGCAGGACAGCAGTGTGGCCATGGACAGACACCCCGTGGCGACACACAGACATACCCAGGCAGCCTCGCACAGAGCAGATGGTGCTACTCCTGAAGCCAGCAGCAGCTGCAGTGCCCTGGCGTGGCAAGCACCAGCACCGGGGCCCATGCAGCACACACCGCAGAGATGCCACGCCACTGTCAGTGAGGAGGAGCGGATGGGCTAGAGAGCTGACGGGTGGAGGCCAACACCCACAAAACACAGCATGGGCCTCCAACGATTTTCAGACTGGCTGAGAGGAACAGCTCAGCAAGTGGACCTCAAGTGTCCCCCAGCTCAGTTGGCAGCCCTGTTATGCCAATTTTACGCCTCAGTCCGCACGGAGCAGAGGGACAATACAGCCTTAGCTCCTTCATCGGCCTGCGTGCTGGGCTGCAATAGTACCTGACCGGCCCACCAAACAAAGAATCATCAACGTCATCACGGACAGTGAGTTCGTAGCGGCGAACAATGTGTTTGTCGTTGTCCTGAAGGACTACTGGCGTGCAGGGCAGGACACAGCTAGCCACCACCCCAGCATCGCTGCCAGCGACCTTGCAAAATCTGCAGCTGCAACAGGCTGAGCCCGTGACCCCATATGGCCTGGTGCGCAGGCTGTGATTGATACAGCTGGGTCTTGCTCGGAGGGGCAGAGAGAGCTGCACCAGGACTCCTTCACCGTCCAGATAGATGAGGGCAACGAGTTCCTGGCGCTGTCCTTCAACGAGCAGGCCAAAAACCATGGACAGCTGGGTGACTCCACATGGCAGAGTCTGAGGGTACTGTATGGCAGCCCTGGTAGCAGAGACTGTGTAGTGGTAATGTTCACAGTACATTCAGCGGTGCCCACCCAATGCACCTGCCCTCTACCTGCACCCGTGGAGTGGACCAGCTGGGTCCCGAGAGCCTGACTGCTGGTACAGGTGTCAACCAATGGGCAATAACTATCTCCAGCGCCCTCATGCCCCAGATCTCCGATGATGTACAGCTGTCCATGTGCTACACCAACCACAGCATCAGAGACACGGCGGTGACCATGCTGTCCCAGGCGGGCTGGGCAGGGAGATGATGTGGTTACAGGGTATCGCTGCAAGACCAGTCTGCGCAGCTACTGGTCTCCTCTACATTGGACCACAAAGGTGGTCATGGATCCTCTCCAGTGGCAAGACAGCAGGGACAGGCTCCTCCACCCCCGGGCCACCACCACCTCCAGACAGCTGCCAGTGCCCCATCTTGTGCCACACCCAAGGACAGCGCCGCAGACACCAGGCCCTGGAGGCGCACCCCAAACAGCACCCACCAACCAGCCCAAGGCAGACAGCACCCCCCTGCCAGGCCAGGCAGAGCTCCCAGAGAGTGGCCCCCATAAACACACCTAGCCACCCCGCCAGAGGTGAGGCAGAGACTGCTCACAGACTACCCAGCAACACACTGCTCAGCAACCTGCAGGCCCCCGCCTCAGCCCAGGACAGCACACCGGAGACAGCAGGCAGTCACAGCAGGCACCCCTGACCCCGACCAGCAGCCTGCAGGTGAGCCGCAGCACACAGCAGCCCGCTGCCCGCCGGTAGGCCACAGAGGTGCACCCACTGTGAATCCCAGCAGCCAGCCTCATGACGAGATACAGAGGACCCCCACACGCAGCCGACCAGCGGACCATAGGTATCCCGGCAGGCCCCTGCCCTCAGACAGTGCACATCCACACTATGACTGTCACGGGCGGTTACCTTCTCTTGTTCGCCAGGACAGCCAGGCTCTGTAACACTGCAAGGACTGTGGACGTGATGGAGAGAGCACAGCGTCCTGCACGCACTGTGAACCCGCCCACCTGGAGAATTTGCATAGGCTGTCTCCCGCGGCGGCAGGCACCTACAAGCATTACGCCACCCAGCCGCCCATCGTCCAAAGACGTGATCCACTGCCGGATGTCAGCGAGACTCACCGGTGCACTGTGATCATTGACGAAGTGCTCGAGTGAGCCGTCTCACCAGTGGACCTATTGCCTGTTACTGTAAGTTTAATAAAGAGCTGTTCTAAACAATCTGTCTCCTTGGTCCACTCTTTCTGTAGGGCAGCGGCCGGCGAGTGGACACTCGGTAACATAGGCTGCGTCTTCCCGCCCGCAAACCCTGTCAATACAAAGCACATTAATACCTCCAGCATCGGGCTCTGCCGGTGATTAATGCCCACTGGTGGTTGACCCCTGGCCTCGCCCGCATCAACCCCAGCAGGCATTAATCCACCGCAGAGCCCTCCTCTGTCGGTAATTAATGCTTACACATTGTCCTGTGAAAAATCATGTTTAGTAAAGCTTTCTTGTATTCTGAATATTTATATACCTACTAAAAGAATGACAGCAGAATCCCAGAATTTCAAGTCTTCAAAATGGAATTTCATTACTTAATCGCCATAAATCAGTGGCCTTGATTATGAAAGATTTGGGGACTATGTAAAAGAGCCAGTTCATGTTAACTGGGTTAAATTCTATATACCTCAGGGAAGCAGGCACTCAAAATGTAGTAACGTGGTAACACTGACCCTCAAAATGTCTACACATTGTCAGGTGTATATATTTTCTTCACAAAGATTGCATTAATGTAACAGCTGGGGTTCGAATTAACAAAGTAGGGAAATGTGGCATTAGGGTTTCCAACGTTAACTTCGCCCCAAGCAGCAAAACAGAATGTACGTTAGGGTTTGGGGTCTCTGGAGTCTTGGTGAATCATTGGTGGGGTTGTCATCACTGATGCTCACCCCCAACCTGTTGCCTCTTGTCCAAAGCACCAGGTGCAGCTCCAAGCGAGTGCCTCATAGTAATACACTCTTCAAAAGGTAAAGTATGTCTCACTACATGTTGCCAACACAATCTGTTGTGACTTTCTTAACACAGGGCCCGCATGAAGAAAGGAGATCACATCTGACATTATTTGCTTAGAAAACAGGGTGGACCCTAGGGTTGACAACCCCAAGGAAGACCCCACTACTGATTCACCAAGACCTCCAGAGACTTAAAACCCTAATGTTTTTCCTTTTGCTGCATGGTGGTGAGGATGGAGAGTTTGGGTTGGAAATCCTAGCCCACGTTCCCCAGCTTTTGTGGCATTAACCTGAACCCTAGCTGGTGCATTAGCAGTTTTTCCCAAAAATTTCCTTTCTGTCTGAGATAGTGAGTCATATTCTCATTGCTGCAGGTTCAAAAGGAACCTGCGTTAACACAGGCAGGCCAAGGAAGACTCAGTCCACATATGAAAGGGCAGGACCCTTGTGGGCCCTGCACTTCCATGCAGGACAGATGTCAAGAATTCATGAGGGCTGTCTGGTGGGCTGTGAAGCACAGGGTCCTCTGGGCCCTGCACTTCCATGTGGCCACAGAAACAGAAGCACAGGGCAAAGCGTCCATCTCTCAGCCAATGCACAGGGTCCCCTGCCACCCACAGGTGCAGAGGTGGCGGCCCAGAAGAGTTGTCTTCACCATATGGTACTCTGGGCCTCTGCAGACAACTGTGCATACTTCATTCCCTGTCTGGAAGGGGGTGTTGCATAACAGCACCATTCCTTCCCCCAACGCCGCCCCCATCCAGTTGTGTAACTGAGCTCGCCCACAAACTCAGCTCACTGGCACAAGATCACAAAGCATACCTGCTGGGGTCAAGACTGGTACTATATGAGAAGTTTCTTAATTATAATTGTTTTTTATTTATTTTGAACTCAATTTGTCAAGATAGTCGTTTTATGACTCCTCTTATAAACATGACATATGGCATTTATAGTATATTGGCCAAGCGTCATTTTGCACTAGAAGTGCAAAAACACGTCTTATCCAGGATTTTAAACAATGACACCTGTCATGTTTATGAGGTGGTGTGAAAAAAATGGCTATGCTGAAAATTTGAGTCGAAAGATTGAAAATTACTGCAGATATGAGTGAATGTTGAAATATTGCAACATTCACTCATAAATTAGTAATTTTACCATATTTGTACACAAATATTCAGCATAGCTTTCTTATCACCTCACCCATGAACCCGGTAGGTTTAAACTTTCAAATACCTCAGCCCGGTGGCACTGAGGGTCGAGGTGCTGGACGCCACACCTTGCACCACACCGCGACCTGGGTTCGGAACAGACTTGGCCACCAGGGTTGGCAGGAAAGAGGGTAGATTAAGCATCCCTGGACTGCTCTCCTCCCTCTGGGGTGGGCTGGGGAAGCACATCTCACTGGAGCGGACCCTGGTGATGACTGGGAGCAGTGCAGTTGCATTGCCAAGGGTGGAGCACAGCAAGACATCCGTGTACATGCAGCATGTCATTGCACTGCTGGCTCCTGGGTACAAAAGGAGGAAAAGGCTGGGAGTGACCGAGCAGCTTGATGGCGTGCTCCCACTGACCTGGAGGACTGTTGTGGAATCGCTGGGGGGTCCGATCCAGCCAGGCCTGGAGAGTGAGGGGAGACCCTCCGGCGGATTATGGCAGCTGCACTGGAGCCCCACCATGCGGTGAGGCCTGCTGCTCTCGGGGCAGTGGGGCAGCGACTGGATGCCCCCACCGGTGGCGCTACAGAGGTGCATAAACAAGGAGGTGATAAAAAAAATTTCAATCCACACTGAAACATCATTCCACGCCACAGGTGCAGAGACATTATGGCCTGGATTTTAAAAACAGTGCTCACGTTCATGAGGTGGTGTGCAAAATGGCTATGTTTGAAAATATGCAGTCAAAATATTGAAAGTTAACAAAGTTGTGGCGAGCATAGAAAAATGTCAACATATGTCCATAACATTTTTATTTTGACCCCAGATTTTAACATAGCCTTTTATGACCCCACCTTATGAACAAGGGCAGTGAAAATGATCAAATCCACTGAAAGATGATTTCACAGGTGACCAAAAATCACCTTTTGGGTCAGATTTAATATGTGCACTGCCCTTGGTCATGAGCTGAGGTCCCAAAAGGCAATGCTGAAAATGTGGTGTAAAATATAAAAAAATGACAAAGTTATGGCTAAGAGTTCAAACCCTTTGAAATACATTAAACCAGTCAGTGGATCTACGTTGTCAGACATGTTCAGGTGAGTGAGGGTTTGTGGGGTGGTGGGTGCTGAGTGGGAGGTCAGGATGGTGTGTGGGGTGTGTGTGTGTGTGGGGGCATCAACTTGCCAAAGGACCAGTTTCTTTTACAGGTTAAAAAAAATCAGCAAGGGATGGTTTTCTTTATTTCAGGGGCCTTTCTAGCATTGGAGATTGGGCACCCCATTGATGGGCTACTGTTCAGTGGCACCAGGGATGGGCACCAGTTACAATGTACATAATGGGAAGGGAATGGGCGACCTGGAGGGAGGGATGTAGCCAAGCGGTATTGGGGTAAGCACCTAGTCTGCTTATTAAAGTTAAAATAAACATGGGAGGGAGGGTTGGCAACCTGGAGGGAGGCAGGAGAAAGAAGCAGTACGGGGTGGCACCCCAGTCTGCTTATTAAAGTTAAAATTAAACAACGGTCTGGCAGTATGGCCTAGAAGTTAGAGTAACAAGCTGTGACTAAGCTTGGCATATCCAGCAGACCTGGGTTTGATTCCCACAGCCTCTACGTGCATACTGTGTGACTTTGTGCAAGACACTTAACCACATCAAAGCTCCCAGGTTGCCCCTGAAAACAAGCACTTGTGCCTAGTGGGCCTTACCTGGTTAACAAAATTAAAAAGAAAAAGCAGGGCTGGTGACCTGGAGGGAGGGAGAAAGAAGCAGTACCAGAGGTGGGTACCTGGCCCACTACTTATTTTGATAGATAGACAGACAGACAGAGAAAGACATATATAAAGATAAACAGACCAAGAGCAGGGGATCGCCAACTTACTGCTATAATTGAAGCTGGTAGCAGAACTCCAGTTGTGGTTTCACGTTTCAAGAAAGCCCTCTGTTCTTATCACAGGAGAACATGGGTGAATGGCTCCTTTCAGTAAGCTGGGCACACACGATCTTCAGGTGTCCAGAAACATTATTTCCAGAGCAATTTTAAAAAACAAACTCCAGAATCTAGCTTAATAGGTCCTGTTTACCTAGGTTCAGATTTTTAAAAATACATAATTTTCATGTATTTTCAATGTTTTTGAGTTTAAAACAAACAAGATGGCAGTCCCCACAGTCTTTTTCCCTGTCAGTACAAGTAAATCATGAAAATAAACACTCACAGCCAGTGTCTTTTTACCAGTTGAGATTGACAGTTATCAAAAAATCTAGAACTCTGGAACCGCATAATATATATTTTTTACATGAAACCTTCAAAAATCACTACCTCGGTACAGGCCACTTACACCATGAAAGTTTCATGAAAAGCCCTGCACCATCTAGGCTGTGCTTTGCATTTTGGGAGTTCTGTTGGGCTATTTTGTTGAACACCACACCGCTATAATACATACATATAGTTCTAAAATGGGTAGAGACAGTCGGTTAATCTGATCGGTTGAGTCCTTGCCAGCTGTGCTTGTTTTTTTTAGTTTGTAGCACTCAAAATAAAAAGTGTCACAGTACTTGTGCCCGTATTACCTGAAATATCACTGTGCCTTCAAAAACGCTTCCAAAATAAAATTATTTGACTGCCATGTTGTTTTCAGGATGCTTTCATCCAGCTCTTACAAACTACAACAACTGCACAGTTTCCACCACAAAAGTATTTTTTATTGTGTTAAATCCTGTTGCTGTCCCTCCCAAACGCCGCCTTCATAACAACCCCTCAGCCGACCATGCTCTCTGTAAGCCCTCCTGACCCGCTTGCATGGAAGACCGGCATTTTCATGAAACTCATGACTGCAGATGAAAGTGTGCTGGCAAGACCACAAGAAAATCTCAGTTTTGTTGGTGGCCTAGCAACCCACTGTGGTTGCTCTTTAGATAGGAAGTCGGCTGTGAATGAAAGGGAGTGGCGGGTGAGAGACAAAACTAGGAAACTTCGGCGTGAGTAAAAGAAACTGGCACAAAATAAATATGACACTGATGTGGAGATAACATTCGGAAAATCTGCTCACTGTCAAGTGCCCCTACTGACAATGAAGTAGAGGGACTGTTTTGGTTCAAAAAGAAAACCTTAAACATTTAATAATTTTTCTAAAACTTAGAATATTTCTCAACATGTACCCTTTTTTAAGTGTAATAACACACTCGGGAGGGATATACTCTGATAAATGCTCTTCCAGGGGCAGTAAGGCTACAGCCTGTGGCCTCGTGTTAAATCACACCCCTAGGCATGCATTTGTCAGAGTATACGCACACCTGTCATGTGTTATTGCTTACATATATAACTGCAAACAACTACATTAATGCAGACATTATGATTGAAGAACTCAAAGTGCACAAAGTAAGAAATGAAAATATTAGGGTTTTGGGTCTCCAGAGTATTGGTCAGTCAGTGATGGAGTCTTCCTTGGGGTTGACAACCTAATGCCTATCCCCTCCCCAGCCCATAACCTCCTGTCGGAAGCACAAGGTAATACTTGTAGTTGCACGTTACACCATATGAAAGTACAGTGTAATAGTGCAACAGGGATAATGGATGGGCAATAGTGAACAACAATCCTGTGTCCACTTCAAGAGGTTGTCATGACAACCAAGTAGACCTCGAGAGCGAAGCTTGAGAAGTCTATTGTTGTCATGACAGCCTCAAGAAGTGGACTTCAGCGTTGTTGTTTACTGTTGCCCATCCATTGTCTTTTATAGTGTATGAGCAGCAATTAAACAATAACAGAGCATTTCTTAAGTGTGGCTGTCTGAGTATTTCAGTGTACAACAGAGAGAGATTGTGAACAGGGTCTTAGTGTTAATCATCGCACGCCTACTTGCTCCTCTCTCTCCACTTTCCAGAAATGCCTGTCCCGAGTCTCCATCTCTACACTGTATAACGCCACAGTTTTGTTTAAAAACAAAAAGAAAGAAAAACAGCAGAAGTTGATAAGTCAGTACATTTTAGTACCATATAGGTAAGCCTTGTCTCTCCATGTCCGTGTCCAGGACTCCTGTTAGCTAATTCACACCACCATTTTCATCTGCATTTTTGTTTTTACTGCGCCATGTTTGAACAACAGCATCGCCGACATTCAAAGTTGTTTTACCATCATAGTGACATACTCAAGAGGGTACAACAACCTTTAATGTCACTACGATGGTACAACAACATTAGCAGTTCACTGAATGCCATCATTAATCACGCTCTCCCATACACTATTACAAGTACTATAACTACTAGCATAGATAATGTACTACTAATAAAGATTTCTTACCTGGGTCCTGTGTATTGTGGGATGCTTGAGGGAACATCAGTTGTACCTGTAAAACAAGAATAGCAATGGCGTCACAAAGGATCTGCAGCTCTTTAGTATCTACGACAAACAAGGTCCTCTTAGTATAAAACAATACTGTCTGATGCACATGGTCAGTGTCCTCCAACACTGGTGCTGACATCCACTGGACCTGTAGACAAAGTGTAAGTAGGTTAGTAAAGCAGTAAAATACTGATCTGCTGTGTAGGGTGGAAAGGAGTTGTAGTTTTATTTTGGGGTTTAGAGTGGGTTGGTCAGTAGGGTAGATACCAGTACCATGGAATCAACCGTGGTTAAGTGAACAGACTTGGGTCACTCATGGAGGCCAGCGTGGGGGATTTGGACAGGATTCAGCATGTTTGGGCCCCTCCTTGAACATAAGTGAAAAATGACAGCTGGCCAGTTCATGAGGTGTCACGAAAAAATGACTATGTTGAAAATCTGGAGTACAGATACTGAAAATTACTAAAGTTATGAGAGAGCATTGAAAAATGTCTACATACCTTCATAATGTCATTTTTGTAAACAAACACTGCATTACTTTATAAGCTTTGCCAGTTTTATTTTAGCACAGTTAATTTGTTGTCTCTTTATTTAATATTCTGACCCCAACTTTTCAGCATAGTCTTCTTATGATCCTACCTCTTGAACCCAATAGGTGAAAATTCTCAGATCCTGGCCAAGCATGATTTCACACCACAGATGAGAAAACACATTTTGGCCAGGATTTGAAAAGCAACAGCTGTCACATTCATGAGGTGGTGTGACAAAATAGCCATGTTGAAAATTCTGGGTCAAAAATATTGAAAATGACCAAAGTTATGAATGAGGGTTGAAGAATGTATCGTACACTCATAACTTTGTTGTTTATTGTTTTGCCTCAAATTTTGAACATATCCTTCTTATGATCCACCCATGAACCCGTAGGGTGAACATTTACAAATCCTGCCCAAAGCAGATTTCATAGAGTGACGGAGAAATTCCCTTTCTGGCTAGATCTGAAAAATTTCACCCACCTTGCTCATGAGGGGGATCCTTAAAAGCTGTGTTGAAAATTTGAGAGAAAAATATAAAAATTGACCAAATTATGAGTAAAAGTTCAAAACATGTTGACATACATTATATGGCACTTGCCTGATTGTCTCAGTTCCCAGTCCAGTGTTGAAGAGTGAAGATCTGTATCTGGTTTAGACAAGATTATGGCATTGGACCTCCCATAGGTAAGTATAGGGTAAGACAGGGTGCAGTGGTGGGTGCTAAGTGAGGGGTTGTGGTGGGGGTGGGGACTACAGCAGACAATGAGGAACCACTTTCTTTATTTCGGGTGAAAAAAACACATAAAAGATATTGGGCAGTTTTCTTAATTTCAGGTTCTCCGACACTGGGGATTGGGCACCCCAGTGTAACTTCTTATTTGGGGGCACCGGGTGGGCAGCTCGGTATCCCAGATTGCTAGGTGGGGTGGGCTACATGAAACTTGGATTGGGCACCCAGGTGTCAGCAGATTGAACTGGTGGGGGTGGATCACAAATGAAATAGTGGGGAGATGAACCGGCACCGGGATAGCACCCTGATGTTATTAAAATGTAAATATATTTAACTAGCATCAGTGATTGGTCACCCCACTGTCAACTCAAATCAAGTGGACGAATTATGTGACTAATGGCAGCGGTCACTGAAAAGCAAATTCACCCACAACAAGCACATCATATTCAACAGGGATGGGGCTACTCACTGACACGTAGCCCCGCTCACTGCTGAATGAACACAGTGTAACCTCACACGAAACACGTGAAAACAGCCCTGATTCTTGCCACAGGAACTCATTCTTGTAATATGACCACATGACTTCATGGGGCCATAAAAATTCAGTTATGTTTAGAATGCTGATTTTTTTAAACTGTGCATGATTAGACACAGAACTGTTTTTCTTATAAATGGCCTCTGACAGAGTTTGAAATTTTGAAAAATGTAAGCTTTAGACACAATTCAGTTTGTTTCATGTATTTTCTATACGTGTTTCCCCCTTTTTCTTTATTACTGATTACAGCTGCGTGAAAACCGGATCACTGTTGCCTAGACAATTTCTGTCCTGGCAGCTTTACTACACCTGACATCATAATCCCTGTTTATAACATCGATTATCCCCACAGCAACAGACTGATGTCATAAACAGAACTGTGATGTCAGGTGTAGACAAGCAGCAAGAGCAAATCTGGTAGAGATCCTGTGTTCATGCAAGATGCTCAAGTTCATAAAGAAATAAGGTAAGAATTACAGAAAAAAATATTAACTATAAACAGGATTGTGTCTAAATACCACATTTTCAGAAGTTAGGCTCTTTAAGCTTGTGATAAAAAAAAAAAATCACAAAAGCACAAACTTTGGGCCAAACTCAATCAAACCTGCAAGTTTCAGGTTTCATATCCTCCTAGTGTTTGAGTTCCATGCGGCGTCGAACTCCTTGGGATAGTGAGTTTTGAAGGTGTGACACTGTCTGTCCAATGCAGAGTGCTCTGCAAGGGGCTCGACAGTATCACACCAGTCATCAGCCAGGCTGGTCATGATGCTGTTTTGCCTGAAGTGGTCTGCACTTGAAAAGAAAAGCTGCACCAATCATGTGACAGCTTTTCCTTTCATCTGCAAGTCGCCACACAGCAAACAGCTGTTTGTGTTGCAATCAGCCTGGCTGATGTCTCAGCTCCCCACCCCGGTCCCTTCCTGGAAGGTGGGAGGCGCTTTCCTTGCCTGCCTCCTCCACTTCCTGCTGATTCATTTGCTTGTTTTCTCCCACCTGTGCAGTGTGAGGCCACAGCCTAAGCTCTGTCGGGCTGGGAGTATACAGTGCCGAAGGCACTTTCTCTCTAAGCATGGCCTGCTGACATCGGGTGCTCAATCCCGTATCAGCATGTATTCCCACCCCAGTACTCCAGCACACTGGGAGCCCACCAAGTGTGCGAAATCTGTGTTATGAATAGTTTACCTGTAAAAAGAAAACAGTCCACAGCAGTCTTTTTAACCCCCCGCCTGCCGACATCAGAGCTCAATCCCGTGTCAGCATGTATCCCCCCACCAGTACTCTGGCACACTGGTAGCCCACCCCGGTATGCTGAAATCCATGTTATGAATAGTTTACCTGTAAAACAGAAAATAGTCCCCACAATGTTTTTTTACCTGAAAAAAAAGACGGTCCCTGATCATTCCCTCTGGCCCCTTACCCAACCCGCACCTCCTCTTCACACCCCACCTCCCCACACCCTCACCCATACTTATTTCCGGAGGTCGGAAGCTGCGATCTTTTGTAGACTGGGAACATGTCTGTATCTTTAAAGACCAACCGGAACTGAAGAAAATCACAGTAAGCCCTATAATGGCAATCAGAGGGGTTTCAACTTAGGTTGATATCTCAGCCACTTTTTAGAGTTTTGGTCCCAAATTTTTAACATGGGATTCTTGGGCCGCACTTCGTGAACACAGTCACTGTCATTTCATTTCTCAGTCCAGAAAGGTGATTTCATGGTCGCTGTGCAGAATCATCTTCGGGGACCAGTTAATGAAACAATAGTGCCACTGTTCATGAGGTGGGGTCAAAACCCTTGTTGCAAATTTGGTGAAAAACTCCCAAAAATGACTGCGTTACGGCGTCCATTGTGCAGTTTCTATGCATGCTCATAAGCCATGAATTTTAAGCGTTTCACTCGAATTTCCAATATTGCCATTTTCCACCCTTATGAATAGTATAGCTGTCATTTTTGCATCCTTCCGAATGTGTTTTGCACCTGTGGCGCAGAATGGCACAGTCACTGTGCAAAATCAACTTTTGGGACAGATTAAGAAAATTCAGTGCCACTGTTCATGAGGAAGAGGTCCTAAAGACCATGTTGAAAATTTGGTGAAAACATTTGAAACAATGACAGCGTTACATGCGTTGCAATTTTACGCACACTCATAACTTCGCCACTTTTCATATTTTCACTCCAGATTTTCAACATTGCCATTTCTTCACACCTTCTCATGAACAGTACAGCTGTCATTTTTCACATCCTGCCTGAAATGTGTTTTTGCATCTGTGGTGCCAAATGGCACACTGCTATCTTGAAATCACCTTTGGGTTTGAGTAACAACATGATACTGCCACTGTTCATGAAGTGATGTCCCAAAAGCCCATGTTGAAAATTTGGAACAAAAATACCAGCAAACATCCGGAGCGTTAGGTTTTCCAACCATACCTCCCACCCTGTACAGACATAGGTGTCTAATGAAGTAAACCACTGCTGGAAGAACATAAGACATTTGTGTTGAGTGATACCTTAAAATGCAAGGCAGAGGAAATACACAGAAAAATATGGGAGGCATGTACAACAGTAATAGAGTAAAGAACTTTCAGCATTGACAAATGCTTGGATAGTTATAGATGAGCAAAAAAATCTTAATTTATGTAA
Source organism: Neoceratodus forsteri (assembly GCA_016271365.2). Taxonomy (NCBI): domain Eukaryota; kingdom Metazoa; phylum Chordata; order Ceratodontiformes; family Ceratodontidae; genus Neoceratodus; species Neoceratodus forsteri. The sequence goes on from CM057456.1 coordinate 1,207,777,512, forward strand.
TCTGGGGATTTGTTTTTGCTCCTCTAACTGTGCTCCTAGTGAACTGATTGCCAAAACATTTTCAAGATCCAGAAATCCTGGCACCATCTCTGTGCTGTCCAAATTTCAAACAAATCAACTGAGCAGGGGCAGTGTTATTAAGGTGCAGAAATTGGGGTTTAACATTAAAGTGCTTACTCAACCCTGCAATATTTATAAAATTGATGAGAAAAGTCAGTAAAAATGCTGTCTCCTGATTGGATGAAACACACCATGTGACTGTGCACTATTCCACAATGACCACACACCTTCATTTCTTTCTATTTTCCCTCCCTCTAAAACAAGTTTGTCCATTTTCTAAGACAGATAATCCACTACAGGGCATGCGGTTGTGCTCTGATATACATGCCTTGGGTGGTTGAGCACTATCGACCTGCAGCCTTGTGCCTCAACATGCACCAAGACATGTATATCAGAGCATAAGCAGTGCCAGAATAGTTAGGGTTCAGTAAGGTGTTTAATGTTAACCCCAGTTTTTGCACCATAGTAACTTTGGCAGCATTCAACAAAATAGTCCAAAATGTTGCATGCGGTCTAGCTGGCAGGGTCTGAAGACATGAAAAGTTTTGTGATGACATCTTGTGCTGTTTACAAGATGCAGAACATTGATTTTTAATGAATTACCATTTTTTCCTAAATATAAAATAGTTTTTTTTTGCTATCATGTACAGCCTAAATGGTATAGAAGTTTTTCAAGAAATGTTCAAGGTCGAAAGGACCTGGTGTAGTAGTGTTTTTCGATAGTTTCATGAAGAAAATAAATGGTTTCTGACTTATAAGGATTAAAAAACTTTCTGAGCATACTTGGTAGGGTTTTTGAAAAACCTCTGACACAAATGATAAAAATATCAATTGTGATGATTTATCATTTGTAATTTATCATGAGAAAAATATTGATCATGACAGGCGCCATCTTGTTTTATACTAAAAAATTGAAAATAAATAAAATGATATATTTTCATGAAAATACATAAAAATTATGTATTTTAAAAACAAACACCTGAGCCTAGGTAAATAGGACCCATTTAGCTAGAGTCTAGTAATTAGTTAAAAATAAAAAAAGAAACATCTTTCCATTTCTGGACACCCCATAATCCAGGGTGCGAACTTAGCCAGAAGAGCTGTTTACCCACATTCTCTGTATAAGAATAGCAGGAATTTCTTAAATTCTGCAGCTGCAGATGGAGACATGCTTTCGGCTTGTGTTCAGCAGTGAGCCAATGATCTGTATCTCTGTCTCTTGCCTCCCCATACCAGCTCAGCCAGCCCTTCCTTGTTCTTCCCTGATATTCATTTTACTGTAAAAGCAGACTGGTGCCACTTTCTCCTGCCCCCCATCCCTCTATGTCACCTGCCTCACTTTCCCAATTTTTATATCTTTGAACATATTAAATGAGCAGCCCAGGGTGCCCACCTCGGTACTGCTTCTGTGACCCCTTCCCTTCTATGTTGCCTTCCCACCTTCTGTAATGTGTGGGTGGCACTGGGGTGCCCACACCGGTGCTGCTGAGCAGTAGCCCAGCACAGGGTGCCCAATGTCCAGTGTTGATTAGGTCCTCTACAAATCCATATGAAACTGTCCTCATGGATCTTTTCAACAAAAACTGTAAAAAAAAAAAAAGAAAGAAAGAAATGATCTATCAACGACCTGACAAGGTATGTGAAATTTTTCAAATCTGTCCCGAAGGTGATTTTGTGGTTGCTCTGAAATCACCTCTCAGGCAGGATTTGAAAATTTTCACCTCCAGGTTCATGAGGTGGGATCTTAAGAAGCTATTTTGAAAATTTGGTGTAAAATATGGTGGAATGGCCAAGTCATGGAGTGAACATTGAAACATCTCAACATTCCCTCATAACTTCACTAATTTTCAATATTTTGAATCCAACTTTCAACATACATATTCTTTAGCATCACTTCATAAATGTGACAGATGTCATTTTTCAAATTGTGGATAAGGTGTGTTTTTGCACTTGGGTGGAAAATAACATTTTGGCCAGTATTTTATAAATGCCACATGTCATGTTTATAAGGAGTCATAGAACAACAATCTTGAAAATTTGGGGCAAAATAAAAAATATAATAATGATTAAAGGGACACTGTCAACCCTTTAGGTCTCAAAGTGTTCCTAGTTTAAAAACATATTTTATGATTGCAAAGCGTTCTGTAAAGACTGTTGATGTGTCTGGTAGTTTGAGTCTGATTATTTTTTGTTCTTAACGAACATGAAGAACAGACTGCCTAGCTGTGTTACCACACAAAACAGGCTTGTTTACATTCCTAGATCAGCTACAACTGCATGTTTCCTGGACTTGGGAACACCCACAACATAGTCTAGCCACTCATGATGCAGTGGGAGTTTGAGGCTATTGCCTCATGAGTGACTAAACAGTATAGCGCAGTGGTCTAAGGCTCTGAGCTGCAAATTTGGAGACATCCAGCAGACCAGAGCTGGGTTTGAATCCACAGCTTCCACTTGTATACTATGTGACCCTGAGCAAGTCACTTAACCTCCTTGTGCTCCCAGGTTGCTCCTGTAAAAAGCTTCAGCTTAGTGTGCTATACCTGGTTAAACAACTAAATAAATAAAAATAGAAACATAGAATTTGATGGCAGATAAGGACCATTTGGCCCACCCAGTCTGCCCATTTCCCTACCTAATGGATAAGCTGGAAATCCTACTTAACCAGTAGCCTACTTCTTCTACCCCACCCTAAAATTGCCTTATGACTGTCCCATGCATGCTTGAATTCAACCACTGTTTTTGACTCCACAACCTCCTCTGAAGGCCATTCCATGCATCCACAACCCTCTCTGTGAAAAAACTTCATACATTACCTCTGAGCTGCCCCCTCTATCTTCAAATTGTGCCCCTTGTTCTTGCACACCTCTTTTTGAAAATGCTACCCTCTTGGACTTTGTTGATTCCCTTGAGGTACTTGAAAGTTTCTATCATGTCCCCCTCCCTCCTTTCCTCGAGGCTATACATATTAAGTTCCTTTAGTCTCTCTTCATATGTCTTCCAGTGCAGACCCTGCACCATTTTAGTTGCCCTCCTCCGGACAGCTTCCATCCTGTCTATGTCCTTGCAGAGACTGGGTCTCCAGAACTGCACACAGTACTCCAGATGGGGTCTCACCAGCTGTCTGTACAGAGGGATAACAACTTCCTGTGTTCTACTGGTGATGCCTCTCCTATGCATCCCGGTATCTCCCAACCCTCCTTACTTTCCTCTCGCATTGCTTGCCCACCTTTAAGTCATCTGATACACTACCCCAGGTCCCTTTCCATTTTGTTGTTGTCAGTATCTCACCCCTATTGTGTCCTCGTCCCTGGGTTTTTGTTTCCCAGGTGCATTGCCTTGCACTTCTTAGCATTGAATCTAAGCTGCCATACATTTGACCATTCCTCTAACTTGCCAAGTCCCTTCTTATCCTTTCCACCCCACCTCGTGCATCAACTCTGTTACAGATCTTTGTGTCATCTGCAAAGAGACATACCTTTCCTTCCAGTCCCTCTGCAATGTTGCTTATAAAGACATTGAAGAGAACGTCCTAATACTGAACCCAGCGGTACCCAACTAGTAACCCCTTTCTTCAGAGTGGACTCCATTTACTATTACCCTCTGTGTCCTATTCTCCAGCCAATTCTTTACCCAGGCTGTCATCTTGGGACCCACTCCCAGGCTGGCTAACTTTTTATTAATCTTTATGTGGGACTGTGTCAAATGCCTTGCTAAAGTCTAATGAGGTCATGTCCACAGCCCCTCCCTGATCTACTACTTTGGTCACCCAGTCAAAGAAATGTATTAGATTCATCTGGCATGACCTTCCACTGTGAATCCATGCTGTCTTGGGTCCTGTGCCCTCTGGCCTCTAGGTACTCAACAATTCTTTACTTCAGAAGTGATTCCATCATTTTCCCTATCACTGAGGTTAAACTAACTTGTCTGTAGTTTCCTGCTTCTGCTCGCCCCACTTTTGTGAAGGGGAATCGCATCTGCCCTCCTCCAGTCCTCAGGTACCACCCCATCCTCCCATAATTTGTTAAAGAAGGTAGTCAGTGGTGTCACTAGTTCTACCCTTAGTTCTTTTAGAATTCTGGGATGAATCCCATCAGGCCCCATTGCTTTGTCTGCCTTCAGTTTTAAGAGTTCTTTCAGAACCCTTTCTTTTGTAAATGGGCTGGTATCAACTTCTGTATCCAGAGTGTTTCTGTTGTTTGTTTTAGGTACCTCCTCTCTTCATTTGTAAATACTGAGCAAAATATTTGTTTAGTATCTCTGCCTATTCACCATCACCCTCTGCCCCCTCCCTTTTTAAGCCTCACTATCCCTCCATTGGTCTTCCTTCGCTCCTTGATGTACCTAAAAAGGTTTTATCCCCTTCTAACTGAGTTGGCTATCTTTCCTTGGTTCAGGCCTTGCTGTTCTGACTGCCTTCCCAGCTTCCTTTTGCTCTAACTGATACAATTCTCTGTCCTGCTCCTTCTGTGATTCCTTGTACTTTCTGAATGCTTTCTTTTCTCTTGAACCTTCACTGCCACCTCCTTTGAGAACCATAGTGGTTTCTTACATCATTTTGTTTTGTTTATTTGTTTCACACAAAGGCTTGTTACCTCTGTGATGGCAGTTTTATTATTCCCACTTGTTCTTCCACCCTCCTTCCTGCCCATTTGCTAGTGCATTCCTTAGGCACTCACCCATTTTGGCAAAGTCAGCCCTCCTGAAGTCCAGTACTTTTGCCTTTGTAAAGCTTGACTGTATTGCTGTGTTTATTGTGAACCATACTGTTCGATGGTCGCTAGTTCCCAGATGACTACCCACTTCTACATCTGTGATCCTCTCTCCATCTCCATTTGAGAGGACCAGGTCTAAGATTGCTCCTCTCGAGTGGGTTCCAATACTAGTTGTCTAAGACATGCCCTCTGTAGGGCATCTAGAATAACCCCACTCTTAGAAGTGGCTGCTGCAACTGCACTCCAGTTAACATCTGGCACATTCAGATCACCCAACAGCAATATCTCCCTTTTTCTGCCATTCTAAGTATAGTTTCTAACATTTCCTTGTCCATTTCTCCCCTGAGAGGGGTCTGTATACAACCCTGTGTGGATTGTGGTACCATTGCCTGTCTCCAAATTGACCCACAGTGCTTCTTCTCCTTTCTGTTTACTCTTTTGTTCTGTTGCTTTGATTCCTTCCCTTATGTAGAGAGCTACTCCTCCTCCTCTTTTACCCTCCCTGTCCCTCCTGTAGATAGTGTATCCTGGTATGTTTACGTCCCAGTCATGGTTCCTGTGTGTACAATGTTTCTGTGACTGCCCACGATACCCAGATGTTCCTCCCCAACAAGGCCACTAATTCAGGAGCTTGTTACCCAGACTATAGGCATTGGTACTCATTGCTTTCCATTTTTGATGGCTTTACCTTCTGTAGCAGCATCCCCTACTGACCTTTCTACCTTGGTCTTTTCTCATTTAGTACCCTGTTTTGTAGGGGGCTGGGTTTTCCTGCTGCTTATCATTGCCTCCCCTTGACTAGTTTAAAAGCTTGCCAATGAAAGCATTTAAACTGATTGCCCAAAAGACTTGTTCCTTTCTGGAAGATGCAGACCATCCTGCCAGTATAGGCTGGTGTCCCTCCAGGTGGAACCCCAGTCCCCAATGAAGCCAAACCACTGTGCTCCACACCATTTTTTAACCATTTGTTAAACTGCATGGTGTAAAGTACACTTGCCTCACCCATGCCACTGACAGGCAGCACCTCTGAGAAGGATGCTGTGTGTGCTACTTGTCTTAGGCCCTCCTCAACTCTACAAAGTCCTTCTGCACTGCGCTAATCTCATGATGAGCCAAGTCATTTGTCCCTAGGTGGACAATGACGTCCCTGCTCAGACTCTCGTGCAACTGTTCTCGTGATCCCTAAGGATGCACTTCCTGTCCCTCCAAGCCATGGCACCAGGCAGGCAGGCACCTTCTTCAGTTTTCCCTGCTGCCCCCAATTCTAGCCCCCTAATAACTGAGTCCCCACCAGGAGCTGCTTCCTTTCCCTGTGGTGTCCTCTGCCTCATTCCTGAGGGCCTCCCTTGTGACAGTTGTCTGCATTGTTTGGGTATGTTTCTAATGCTCAGTAAGTATGCAGTAAAACAGATCCAGGATTGTAAACAAAACAAGGTTGTTTATAAATATACATTACCATGCATTTCAGTTCTAGTAAACAAGGAGACAGACAAAACAAACAGCAACATCAATAAATTTTAGAGAGGTAAGAAATCATAAAATGTAGCGTTTTAACTAGAAATAATATGATGAAAACAGGTTGACAGTGTCCTTTAAGAAACATTATGTATAGTGCTAGCCTCTACCCCAGCAGGTAGTACTTTGTGATCCCATGCTGGAGGCTGAGTAGCCCAGCTGGATGGGCCAAGGCTGGGGATGGCACTGTCTTGCAACACCACCCTCCAGCCTGGGAAGAAAAGGTACAGGACTGCCTGCATGGCCCCAAGTACCATATAGTGAAGAGTACATTTTTTCTTGACATAGGATCCTGCACCTCTGCACCAGTGGGTGCCAGAGGGCCCTATGCTTTGGGTGACAGATGGACTGTTTGCCCTGGCACTTGCACCTGTATCTGTGGAATACCATGGAAGCACAGGGCCAAAGTGGTCCACCAGACAGCCTACAATTCTTGACATCAGTTGCTGCACAGAGTACAGGCCCTGCACTTCAACAGGTGGGCAGAGTCTTCCTTGGTACAGGGCCCAGAAGGCTCTGCAGGTCTTCATCTGAAGGGACTTCCATAAATGAGGATACTATTCCACTATCTCAGAAAGGAAATTTGTTGTAAAAAACTGAATTAATGCACCAGTTAAGGTTCAACTTAAATATATATAAAAGTAGGAAATGTAGCATTAGGGTTTCCGACTTTCACTCCCCACTCTACCCCCAAGCAACAAAAGGAAACATTAGGTTTTGGGTCACCAAGTCTTGGCAAATCAGTGGTGTCCATAGCCTCCTGTCTGAAGCACAGGCTACAGCTCCAAGTGAGTGTTTCATAATGATTCAGTCTTCAAAGGTATAACGAGGCATGGTTGAAGCTCCAACATCCAGGATGCCACCATCTCTATACCAGGCTACACCGCCATCAGCAACATTCAGCTTGGCAAAAAGGGATGGTGGCATAGCATAGCTATGTACATCCACTTCACCCTCTAGTTCTCCTTCATTGCCTCTGTACCACCCATGAGCATGGCATACAGTCACTGATGGTAAAACTCAACTTCCACAGTCCATACCTTTCTTCATTGCTGGCTCCTACTGTTCCCCAGAAACCCCTGCATCTGCTGTCTTGGCACTCCTATCAACACTAAACTCACTGGCATCAACCGATGAACTTCACATCCTAGGAGATTTCAACATAAACTGGCTCTCCTCGTACAGCTCACACATCCGCCATGACATAGCCATGCTAAACTTGGTCAAAATGGTCATGGAACCCACCTGCCTAAACTCTAAAACCAATAACCACACCCTGCTTGATTGGTCTCTCACCACCCACCTGCATTGGCTCATAGCTACAGGCTTACTGCCTGACTCCTGAGCGACCACCACATCATCTACTGTGTGTGGAAAATTCACAGGCCCAAGGCACCCTCCAAAAATCTTAACGGTTCACTCCTTCAATCCTTGGTCCTTCCATCGCTCATAAATGACCTTTCAAACACTGACTGGTTATTCATATCTCAAACCACGTCTGTCAACACTGCACTGGACTATTTCAAGTCCAAGTTCTTCTCGGTCTGGGACTCTCATACCCCACTGAGACGTGATGAGGCATGCAGCTACCACCTGCCATGGATCACTGCAGACATTGTGGAGTCCTAAGCAGCAGGGACATGGCCTGGAAATCTTTCAAATCTCTGGGCACCCTTTTGGCTTACCAAAAGTATCGCTCCCTGCATAATGCATGCACAAGAAGTATTCAACAAGCAAAAGCCTTCTACTTCAAATCCAACTTTCTCACCAATTTACATCATCCTCTAAATTCTGGAAAGTGGTTCACTCACGCTTCACCCTCCTCCCAGCCCCCACCCTGGCACTGCAAAAGGACAGCTCAACACTTACAGAACCTCTTGCTGTTGCCACTGAATTCAGCTCTTACTTCTCAACTTGCACCTCCTCTCTCATGTCCTCTCTCCCAACCGACCCACAAACCCCAACTGACCCATCGATCCTGCCCCCTTCCTAAGCCCAACCACAATCTCCTGCCATGCTTTCTTCTTATTCACATAACTCCTGCTGACATCTACAAGGCCCTGCTTGCCCTGAACCCTTCCAAGGGCAAATGCCCAACTGGATTAAATGCAAGTTACTTTTCCTGGCTGCCCCTGCCATTGCCAGCCCCTGGCCACCTTTTCAACCCTCTCCTTCACCCATGCTACTATCCCAGATGAGTGGAAACATGCCACAGTTATCCACTGCCAAAGGAGGTGACCCATCTACTCCTGGAAATTACCACCCCATTCCCTTCTCCCTATCTTAGCAAAAATCCAGGAATACTTAGTCCTCTCCCAGCTCTCCACCTTCCTTGACTCCACCTCCTTCTTCATGCCTTTTCAGTCTGGGTTTAGGAAGTCCCACTCCACCACCACCTCCCTCATAAGGCTCACTGACACCATACTCACTGGTATGGATCGCAGCCACATCACCTCAGCCATCTTTGTCAACCTAGCAAAGACATTCAACACTGTCTCACATCACCTCCTCCTTTCAAAGCTCTCACTTACTGGGCTCTCTATGGAGGCCACCAGCTGGTTCTGCTCCTACCTTATAGGCAGACATGCAGTCTGTCAGGATAGGTAATTCCATCTCCTCCCCACTACCTATCTCGACTGGTGTCCCCAAGGCTTAGTCCTTGGCCCACTTACTTTCTCCATCTTCCTAAATGACCTGCCCTATGTTTTCTCCCACATATCCATTCACATGTAAGCGGATGACACAGTCCTGTATGCTACTGGCCCTCCTTCCTCTGATACGGCAGCCAGGCTTCAGCGGGACTTCAATAATGTTCAGCTCTGGTTTTGCTCTAATCTTTTCTGATGCCAAGAAGACTGTCTCCGTGACCTTGGCATAAGGCAGAGATTCTCTTGGCTCCCTCCTCCCTCCCTTCCCTCCTTCTACACCCCAGCCAGGACAGTGCTGGAGGACAGTTCCTCCTTTAGATACCTCAGGGTCTGACTTGACCAGCACCTGGAATTTTCTATTCACATTGAGCACATCCATGAAGCTGCACCCAAACTGGGTGCCCTGTATTGCAACTGTAGATGTATCCCACTGCAAGCCTGCCGTGAAATTATGAAAATGATCCTCCTTGTCTTCGACTATGGTGATGTAGTCTACAGTGCCGGTCCCAAACTGCCCTATTCAGACTGGATCCCTTTCCACTCCTTCTGCCATTTTGTTCTTGACTGCCCCTGGCACCTACCACTGTGTACTGTACCAGTTCCTGTGCCTTCAGTCCCTCCATGACAGAAAGTTGTCCCACTGCACTCGTTTTACGGCTAAGTACTGGACAGAGTCCCAGCCCCATACCTCTCCTCAGCCCTGAGCTCAACTCCCTCCGCATACTCTCAGTAACTCTGATATCCGTTCCCGCTATCCTGCATATAGCCACTACTGCGGTCCAAGCAGCGTTCTTATATCAGTTGCCTAGACTATGGAACTCCTCCCCACAGATATACTGCATGGCGCCTCAACACGGGCCTCAACCACCTCCTCCAAACTCACTTCACTCCCACTTGTTCATGCAACTTGCCCTCCACCCCACCTCCCAAAACTGGGCCTGAGAATCCTCCTAGCATACGGGCCTGGCTGCTAGTTAATCTGTTGTTTATGATATATGGGGAGAGTCTAGTAGTACAACTTGTGCACTTTGTAATATCAAATTGCTAATGTTTTTCTGCTTCTCATTGTAACTGCTCATTTCCCTGTATTGGGCACTTGTAATGAATGTTCTTACTGTCTGGTTGATAACTTTACCATATCTGCCTTATTTCCTTGTACCCCATCCTCCCAGGATGCATCTGTAATCGAACAGACTGTTTGCTGAGTATGCCCTTCCTGGTTAAACTTTTAAATAAATAAATAAAAGTACATTTTGCACCATGTTGCCAACACAGTCTGTTGTAGCTTTTGTCATGCAGGGTCCTGCAGGTCCTGCATGAACAAAACAATCACATCTGACCTTGTTTACTCAGGGAGGGTGGACATTATAGTTGACAACCCAAGGTTGCCTGTTGGCAATGTATGCTGTCACTACATACTGTACTTTGCAGTTTATACTATGTAATGCTCTTGATGCATATCAACAGGGAACCAAATACCTCAAGGCTGTAACAAATTATAAACAATTGCCTTGAGGCAGCTATAGACATGCCCATCGAGTACTACAAGAACAATGCCACTGTGCCAGTGGGAAAACAGTACCCTGGGTGACACCTATGACAAACTGGGGTTGAGGTGCAGCACAAATAGAAAACCCGAGCAAACTGGCCAGTCGGTGCAGTGGTTGGATTTCCACTTATGACACAGTGACCCAGGTTCGGGAGCAGACCTGGGTTGTCAGAGGATTGGTCAGGGGAGAAGGATGGAGCATCCTGTGGACAGCTCTCCTTCCCGGGAGGAATGGGAGCATGGTGGTGCTCGACAGACCTCTGGTGAAGGCAGGGAATGTACTGCAGCAACCAGGTCCTCTGGTGCGTTCTGGGGTGGGTGGATCCTGGACATCATTGCGTCCCTGCCCTCCCAAGGAAGCTGGCAGCTCAGGTGGCGCCACCCGGCACTTGCCTCTGTGGCTCTTCGCTGCTCAACCATTCCACCGACAGAATTACAGTCCATGGCACCACCACAAGCCCTGAACCCTGCCCTGGATCATTGACGGGTAGGCAGTGGTTGTGGCCCCACCCTGGGGGTAAGCCAGGAAGTATCGGTGCACAGTGGTCATAGGGAGAGCAAGGAAAGGTGACTGGAATGGGGTTGATGGCAGAGCACCGGAAAAGTAGAATAAATATGAAAAAAAAAAAGAAAATCGAGCAAACACTGAGTCAAAAGCCACCTGCAGGAACAACAGCAACTGCAGTTATTAAATGCACAATAATATAATTTATACAATTAACTACTGTATATTACTATTTTTCATACTCGCCATTATGGCAATCAGGAGAGAAGGAGAATAGCAACCAGAACAGCACTGGCATGACAGGAAAACCAGAGAATCAACAGTGGAGGGGAAGGGCGGTGGGTATGACATGCTTGACATAAAAATAAAATTGTTATGAATAAGCACTCAGCAATCATGTCATTTGTTATAAGTATAAAAGGGTGGATAGGCCCTCTGCTCGTGGGGTAACAGGTAGCCATTAATAATGTCGGGAAATATATTGCCATAATAATATTGTGGCTCTCTTCATCATAGGGATTACATCGACAGGGGTAGTATATTGCAACAATGTTCCGCCCTACCCCTGTTGCTGTATGTGTGGCGGTGAGGGAGAAGCAGTAGTTGGAAGGGATAAGGAAGCAGGAGTTGTGGTAATTGGCTGAGTTGTTCCCATGGTGGAGTGGCAAGGCATCCAGCTCCTGCAGTAGAGGAAATGGGAGACCAGGGTTTGGTTCCTCATCTCCCAAAACACAATGTTAGTTTTATTTTTTAGTTTTCAGGACATTTTCCCCGTGACTTTCTTCCCATCCCTACGGTCCACCCACCCGGAGTTGATTATAAAAGTTCTGGGGGTGAGATCTACGGTGCCCCCACAAAAAAGGAACTGTGGTAATGTTTAGTTTAGTTTTATTGGTGGTGCGATAATCGTGTAGTTGGTGTTTTGTCCAACTTTAAATATCAGCTACCGATGAAATGGTTGTGATGTATTGTGCCGCGATATTGATTGATTGATTGATAAAAATTTTATTTTGTGCAGGGTCTTTTGTTGGCGAAAAGAATCCCCACTTACAATAAACTCCTGTGGTTTGTTTAAGGTTACAAATTTCTTAACATAAAAGAACATTACAACATTACATTACAAAAACATTTCAACAGAAATTTACTAACATGCAACCAACATATAACAACATTACTAAATACACTAAACAGTTATCTAAAACATTGACACTGAACCATCAAATAATTGTGCAACTAAGTTTAAACTTGATATTATTGTTGGCGATATTAACAGGTAGAACCGGGCAATACTGCGAGTTGTGAGTGACTGGCTAATAGCATATCAGCATATGTGGGCCAATGAAAACATGACCTGAGTGATCTGCTGCATCCAGTTGGCACAAAGAGGAGATGGGACAAACACACTGCCCATGGGACAGCACTGCCCTCAGGTCAGCGCTGAGAGCAAAAAATGACCTTGAGCAGAAAAAATGGGGAGAACAACAGAAAATGGGCAACCACCTGTCAGGAAAAATGGAGGGAGCAAAGAAAATGGGTACCTGTCCATCAGGAAGAAACGAAGAAAATGGGCAACTGTCTGCCAGCATAAAAGGTTGATAACAAAAGCCATTGGGCAACCATGCGTATAAAGGAGGGACAGCTAACACAAAGGGTTTGCGCCCATATAAGGAGGACAACTAAAACAAAGGGCCAACTATCTATATAAAGGGGACAACTAAAACAAAGGGTCAGTCACCCCTTATAAAGGGGTTAACTAAAACAAAGGGGCCGACTGCCCATATGGGGGGCTAAAACAAAGACCCAACCACCCATACAAAGGGGAACAACAAAATCCATGGGGCCAACCGCCCATCATAAAAGAGGAGGGAACTAAAAAGGAGCCAATTGCCCAGTATTACACCATCCACCCCTCAAGGAGCTGCAGCAGGAGATGGTGGTGGTGGAGGTGGCTGCTGCCACTGTAGCACTGTGGCCAGGTGCTGTATGGCCTACGATTCTCCACCTATCAAATGAGGATGCTCTGCAGATGGATCAGCCTGCACAGCAGGTTGTGTTGGCCCTCCCTCAGTATTGCATCCTTCTGCCTCCTGCATCCCTCTGGGCAGCTATGGAAAGAAATACACTGAACTCAAACAGCTGTGCACACAGGATGAGAGAAACAGGAGTGGCACAATGTGCATAACAGATGTACAACTAGACAACACATGGTCCATCATGCTACACACAGACGGACAGAGTCACACAGCTGCAGTGGAAAGTATATGGCATACCAGGGACAGCACTATATACCTGAACAGTAGAGGCCTGCACATACAATGAGTGTACCATGCTACAAATGAGCATGACTGAGCCATGCAAAGGACACACATTGGCAGGCATGCCAGATGTGGAAACAGTACAGGCAACAGCAGCAACAAGCCAGAGTGCAATAGGCCATGTAATGGCCCAAGGAGCCTAGGCGGCACCCACACACCCAGTGTCCAACATACCAGCCTTCCAGCACACAGGACAACACAGGTGTGAAGGGCAACAGATAGCCATGAGCCACCCTGATTGGCCTAGGGCAGGCTCAGGCATCTGCATGTTACCCACAGCACATCTGTATATGGATGGCATCATCATGCTGTACTATGTTCAGCAGCTGGAGTAACATGAGTGCAGAGGTGTGAGGGTGTGTGGGCACCTTAAACTCTTTGCCTTGTCAGAACAACACTGGCGTGAGATGCAGAGCCACCTGGAGGCACCCCATCCCAGCAGATGCTGGCCCCACACAAGGCACAGTGTTGCCACTCATACAGAGCCAGTACTGGACAGAGGCCTTAGAATCCAGTTGTGTTCAAATGTATGCATGGCCCTGCCCATATACAGTAGAATAATTATACTCTGGTCATCACTGTGTTGGTTAGACACAACTGATAATGCATCACCATGTCAATCACATATCATAAGTTTCAGTCAATGCCCACCCCCATCTCTGACCCCATGTCACATAAACCTTGCTCCAGTGAGATGCAGTGACATGACACCCAGTGCATATGGCACTAGAGATGGCACTGTTGGAGGTAGACTGCTACGAGGTGTATGTGATGCACATGACTTGTAACAGTATTGTACTATTTTAACATTGGCCCATGTCTACCTCCACCTGACAGATATGTATAATCAGTACTTACCTTGTGGCATTTGCGAACGACTGACAATAGCGGTTGTACCAACGGGGCTGGGAGCATTACACCAACTTGTTGGTGCACCGTGTCAGCGGCACTGGAACATGCCACTGCATAATATAATGAGTACCAAGGTACAGTATGCACGTGTTTCCTCTTTAACAGAAAAGACAGCTGTTGTAGACCTCTAGTGGCTATGTAGTATAATTTGCAAATGAGAAAGGGTCAGCAGCTGATAAACATCTCTAATGAAGCAAGGTAAAATGGAGACCAGCAGGAAGAAGTCAGTGAGGCTGAGCTACTCCAATCAGAGTGTTGGTGCTGAAAATTCAGAATGTCCAAAGGTGCCAAATAACAACGTACCTGAGGGGGTATCGACTTTTGGCTGTTTTGTAGATTTCTGGGCCCTGCAACGAACCGGAGTTTGGAGGATCCTGGGTGGCAGTTTCAACAGGGGAAGAAAGCCTTTTCCTCTGGCTGGCGAAAAGGAGCCCAGGTGGCCCTACACACCTGTGGGGAGAGGAAAGGAGATGGATTAAGTAGAGGGCAGGCAGGGGAGGTGTGGTTAACTCAAACAAAGAAACAGGGTGGTCACTATTATTTGGAAGGAGGAGGCCTAACTACAAAGTGGGTAATAGAAACAGAGGAGACGTAGAGTGGGTTAGAGGGCAGACAGGTGGCAAAGCGAGAGGCAGGGATTGGGCTTTAAATTTAGAATGCTAGGCAGTACACTGAAAAGTCTGGTCAATTTAAAACTACAGCTGTAGACAGAAATTAATTCTAAAGGATTCAGCTGTTAAGCTTAGAATAATAGACAGTGCAGTACAGGTCTAATAAACTTAAAACTCTACAGTTTTACACTCAGAATTAATAATAAAAGGATTAGGCTGTAGTTTTAAGATATTAAGGAGTGCATTAAAAGGTCAACTTAAAACTCTTCAGCCTTTGAGAGAATTAATTCTAAAGAGGGATGTAATCACAGTGCATTCAGAGCAGGTAAATCACTTTAAACAATGGCAGTGTAACACTGAATGGCCTAAACTGGATTGATAGATAAGGAGAGAAACAGTGTGTGGGGAGTGGGGCCTTTCATGTCATTCTAGCTTTACAAAAAATAACAATTTCTTTACAAAAAAAAAAAATGATACTCTTGCTTTACAAAAAGAATAGTCCCAGGGTCAGCAGCGTTGATAAACATCTCTAATGAAGCAAGGTAAAAATGAGACCAGCAGGAAGAAGTCAGTGAGGCTGAGATCCTCCAATCAGAGAGTTGGCGCTGAAAATTCAGAATGTCCAAAGGCGCCAAATACCAACGTACCTGTGGGGGTGTACGACTTTTGGCTGTTTCTGTAGATTTCTGGGCCCTGCAATGAACCGGAGTTTGGAGGATCCGGCTGCAGTTTCAACAGAGGAAGAAAGCCTCAGGGTCTGCCAATTTGCAGTAGCAGAATTGTGGGTTGCTTCAGGACAGGCTTGAAGCTATTCCTCTGGCCGCGGTCGAGCCCCAGGTGGCACGACATACCTGAGGAGGTATACGGCTTTGGCTGTTTCTGTAGATTTCGGCCCTGCAACGAGCCGGAGTTCGGAGGATCCCAGGCGGCAGTTTCAACAGGAAGAAAGCCTCAGGGTCTTCTAATTTGCAGTAGCAGAATCGTGGGTTGTTTCCCAGGACAGGCTTGTAGCTTTTCCTCTGGTGGCGAGGTGCAAGCCCAGGTAGGCACAACACACCTGAGGAGGTATCTGGCTTTTTGCTTTTCTGTAGATTTCTGGGTCCTGCAATGAACCGGAGTTCAAGGATCCTGGGCGCAGTTTCAACACTTATGTGCATGAAAAATATCACTATGATGGTGGCCCCAAGGGGGCATGGTCCTAGCGTGGAGGCTACACGGTCATAGAGTCGCTTCTTGCATCAACCAACTCAAGTACCCCACCACTGGTAAGCTTGTCTCAACTACCCTGAAATACTGCAACTTTTTCATATATATTTTAGCTGGCTATTTGCGATCAACACCCTCCATCTGATGAGGCCATTTCCATTTTTCTGTCTCGTTATTCTTTACCCAAAAATAACCCAGACTCAACACGATTTGCTCTTAGCCCTGATTAGTCTGGAAGAACTCCAAAGAGCCCTGGCTCGATTGAAACTGATTGAAATGCCTGTGCCCTGATGGGTTTCTGTGCATGGTATAAAGCATTTTTGAGCTATTATTCCCCAACTTTTAGGCCACTTTCCAAGAGATACAGGAGTACTTCTCCCCTCCTTCTTGAGCATGTGCTATTCATTCAATGATTTTAAAACTGGGGAGAAACTCGAATGCCTGTCCACTTATAGTTCGATATCCATTTTAAATACAGACTACAAATTATATATGTCAATCTGGGAATACCGACTAGAACAAATTCTACCCACTATCATTCACCCAGATCAAGCTGGGCTTTTCGAACCTGACAAACTATGGATAATACCGAAGATCTATCCACTTAATGGAATTTATTTCTCAATGATCGATCCTGCAGTGTTGATTAGACTTCACGCAGACAAAGCGTTTGACAGGGTCTTGTAGCAATTTGTGTGGCGAGTTCTGTTGGTGTTTGGTTTCTCAGAAGAGTTTTGATTTGGCTCCAGAATATTTATGCTCATCCTGCTGCCTACCTTGGATTAATGCCCATCTGTCCATCCCGATTAAATTAACTCATGGCACTTGCCAGGTTGCCCTCTGTCACCTTTGCAATTTATATTGAACCATTAGCGACAGCAATAAAAGAGACACAGGGGTGGAGGGCTGCCAAAAGCACATAGAAAAGCAGCGATTCG
This sequence comes from Neoceratodus forsteri, assembly GCA_016271365.2. Classification (NCBI taxonomy): domain Eukaryota; kingdom Metazoa; phylum Chordata; order Ceratodontiformes; family Ceratodontidae; genus Neoceratodus; species Neoceratodus forsteri. The sequence goes on from CM057456.1 coordinate 1,207,794,486, forward strand.
TACAGAATGTCCTCTAATGCTAAATAGATTCATTTTAATTAACAAGGACATACACAACGGTTTCCCCGGCTTTGAAGACAAAGACCCTCTTCATCGGGGGTCCCGGGGTGGGGAGATATTAAAATGTCTTTATATGTGGACAATGTTCTTTTGTCTCCCTAGACCCAGAAGTCTCAGTCCCTGAGGTGTAGAATATACTCAAAGTTTTCTTGAAGCGTCAGGATCGTCATTAATATTGCAAAACTGAGGGTCTTCTCCCTAACTTTACACCCTCACAAGGGCTAGGGGCCCTATTCCTCTGTGATGGAGATGCACGAAAATTAAATATCTCAGAATTCAAGTTACCTCAGAACCTCTTGCATTTGGAATTAATTAACTATGAACCAATCACATGAGCAACTGAAAAGACTTTCATCATTGGACCCATTTACACTTATCTATGTATTGTGTAGAAGTCATTGAATGAATATCCTTCTGAGGCTACAATATCTATTCCAAATACTCCCAATAACCCCATCTACCAGAACATTTTTCTTCCTAGAACAAGCTCTTGTCGCTGCTTCATTTGGGTGACGCCCTTTCCTCAGCTACAGTTAGTCCTTGATGTTACCACTGTCCCAGGGGCCTAAACCTTCCCCATCTGCTAGATTTTTTGTGCAGTAACAGTACGAACTGTAATACTTTTGGATCAACTCCACTTATGATGCTGCATGGAAATGCATTGAATTTGTTTAAAATCATCTTTTGTTGCAGGTAAAATGTATTTATCCTCTGAATTCTCTTCCAAATCTTAATGATTTCACTATGGATAATGGTACATACGTTGCATGTCTGGTTTAAGCTCTGAGCTCTTCCTGCTTTGAATCATGGAATTTGACAGCAGAAAAAGACCCCATGGTCCATCCCATCTGCCCTTACCCCACCCAGACTACTACCTCCTCTTTGGGAACCTACCCCACCCCCTTGCCCTTTATGCCTGTCCCAAGCCCTTTGAATCCCAGCACTGTCTCCACCTCTACAACCTCCTCTGGAAGCCTGTTCCAGGCATCCACCATCCTCTCCATAAAGAATTGCACCCTCACATTCCCTCTGTAGTGCCCCTCTTGTAGTCTCAGACTATTCCCTCTAGTGCGGTGTCCTTCATGTTGAGTAGACCCCTGGGCCCTCTTGTTTAACCCCTTGATGTATTTGAAGGTCTCAATCATGTCCTCTCTCTCTCTCCATTCTGGTCTCCAGGGTGTACAGTCCCAGCTCGCAGCATCTCTGCTCATATGGTTTGCCCTTCATCCCTAGTACCATCTTGGCTCTTCGCTGAACCCTTTCAATCAGGTCTATGTCCTTTCTAGTGAGGCCTCCAAGTGCGGTCTCACCATAGCCTGTACAGGGCACTAGGACTTCTCTCATCCTGCTGGTGATTCCCCTTTCAGTACTAGCCAGCATCCCATAGGCCTTCCCACCACTTTAGTACACTGTTTCCCCACCTTAAGGTCACTAGAGCCTACTATACCCAGATCCTTCTCCTGCTCTGTTGCCCTGATTCCCTCTCCTCCCATTTTATACTCTGTCCTCCATTTACCATATCCCAGGTGCATAACTGCACACTTCCTGATGTTAAATTTTAGTTGCCAGGTCTCTGCCCACCCTTCTAGTACCATGGGTCCTGCCACATGTCCTCAACCCTGCCCTCAGAGTCGACCCTATTGCAGATTTTCATGTCATCCATGAGAACCCACCCGTCCTTTCAGGCCATCCGTAATGTTGCATATATAGATACTGAAGAGAGCAGCCCCAACACCAACTCCTGGGTACCCTGCTCTTCATTTTCCCTTGCTAGAGTGCTTCCCTTCACTACCACCCTCTGGGTCCTGTCCCTAGCCAGCTTTGCACCCATCTAGTTATTTTGTCCCCCATCCCCATACTTTCCAGTTTGTTGATCAATCTTCTGTGGGTATGGTGTCAAAGGCCTTCTGAAGTCCAGGTAGGCCATGTCCACTCCCCCCCTTGGTCTATCTTCTGCATCACCCAGTCAAATTCAGTAAGATTAGATTGGATTGGCATGACCTCCCCTAGTGAACCCATGCTGGTTGTTTTTCAGCAATTCATTCCCCTCTAAGTACTGTGCCACCCTCTCCCTAGCAGGTGCCTCCATGACCCTCCCCACCACTGCAATAAGGCTGACTGGACAATAGTTCTCCTTTTCCTCTCTACCACCCCTCCATGTATTGGCATGACTGTGGCTCTTCTCCAGGCCTTTGGCACTTTTCCAGAGTCAAGGACAGATTAAATAAGGCTTGCCAGTGAGGCACTAACTCCTCTGTTAGCTCCCAGATCACCCTCAGATGCAGACCATCTGGTCCCATGGCCTTATCCACTTTCATCGTTCCTAGTTCTTCTCTGACTCTCTATACTAAATGGACCCATCTCACCCCTCCACCCACTCTTCCTCAACCCTGGCCCCTTCCTTCAGAAATTGGAAGCAGAAGTACCTGTTCAACTCTTCTGCTTTCATGTAGTCTTTCTCCAGTGGCTCACCTCCTCCTAGAGCCTTGTGATCCCTTGACTAGTCTTCTTCCTATCCTTCATGTACCTAAAAATGTATTTTGCCTCTTTGCCTGTCTTGCAATTCATTCCTCCGTGGTAGCTTTTGCCTTCCCTAATCTCTTTCCTGCTATCCTCCTCGATTCTCTGTAGGTTTCTCTGTCCTCCACCTGTGTTTCCTTGTATTTCCTAAATGCCCTTTGTCTGCTCACTACCACCCTTGCTACAGTCCTGCTGAACCACAGAGGCCTCCTGCTTTTGCTCCCTTCCTTACCCTCCTTATACACCTGTGTGTGTCTCCTTGACCAGGTCTCTAATAGCCCCCATAGGTCTTCCACTTCCCTATATCCCTTTTACTCATTGCTTCCTCACTATCCATCTCATCTCATTAAAGTCTGCACCCTGAAGTCCAGTACCGTTGTGCAGATCTGGGGCACCTCCCTGCCCGCCCTCACCTTAAACCTGATGGTACTATGGTCGTTATTACCCAACTCTCCCCCACCACCTCCTCTATGTTTCTCCCATTTGTTAGGACTACATCCAGTAGGTTGCATCCCTTGTTGGTTCCCTGACTAACTGCTGAAGGAAAGCCCCTGTAACACTTCCAGAATGTCCCTGCTTCTAGTTGAAGCTGCATCTGGGATGGACCAGTCAACATCTGGGAGGTTCAGGTCCCCACAAGTAACGTTTCCCTTTTAGAGCTACCCTCGCTATGTCCTGCATCATCTTCCTATCCTGCTCCTCCCCTTGGTTGGGTAGTCTGTACACCACTCCAAGCCTCAATGACTCCCCTGACCTTCTGCCTAGCGTTGCAAACTTTATTTTGTTTGACTATTGGCAGCTGAAGCTGATTTCTCCCAGCTTGCATTGATCTTAATTTCCAAATATGGCATCAACTAGGCCTATCATACATTTTCCAGTTTCTAGATTCCCAGGGTGTGTTGACCTTCACTCATGTACAATCACTTTATCCACTTACAAATCAGGAACATTTCCACTATCTACAGGTACGGTCCTTTCTTTTCATAAGGGTCCACAGAGGGATCAGTTTCTGACCCACTGCCCTCTTGTTTAAAATCATCCTAGATTCTATAAAAGGAACACAGTGGCAGCATTTAATTTGGCACTTATACAAGGGTTGCGGAAATATGTGAGTGACACTACACAATCCATACTCATAGCTTGGAATAATGAATTACATCAAGCTATATCGTATATCACTTGGGTGAAGCAACTTTCCTCCTCTACAATGGTCTCCTCCACCCCATATTGGCATGAATTCACCAGGAAATGTTGCAATTTTATAATACACCATCTCAGCTGACTAAATACCTCCCAGCTCTGTTTGGATATTATCTGAGACACTGTGGAGAAATTGTGGCTAATCATGCACATTTTCTGGTCCTGCCCTGTGGTTGTCCCTTTCTGGCAACAGGTGGAGGAGAGACTGGTGAGCTTGTGGGGACGGAAGCTGTATTATCCCCAGAATTAGTTCTTTTCTCAGTGTCCCCACCGGATCTTTGGTTATCTCCCAGATCCATGATATACTGTTAATGCTTTTATTGGTAGCAAGAAAGCAATTACATGCTTGTCGTGGAAGACAGTCCCCCCACCCCCAACGCTTGCTCACTGGCATAAGATTATTAATGATATGTATTATTTAGAACAGCTTATAGCCCATTATGCAGGTTTTAAATCACAGTTTGAATTAAAGTGGAGATCATGGGTGTTTTACATTTTGGTGGAAGATGATTCCTTTATCCTTAGAGAGAGCAAGGGGTTGGGAGCTGGTTTGGTCTACTAAAGATCCAATGTTTTTAATTGGTTTGAGCAGCCTGGACCTTATACCCTCGTTATTAAATTCAGTTATGCAAGGCAGATTAACTAAACCTTAATCTTGGATCTAATCTATAATATGGAGTATTAATTGTTGGCATATGTTTTATCACGCCAGGAAAACTTTGTTTGATATTCCCACAGACTTTGTTTATGTGATATACCATGCTATCAGTTTTGTGTTTCCATAATGCTCTCTGAGATCATAAATAAAGAATTAAAAAAATGAATTGCAGGTGGCTAGAGGTAAGTATTGTGGAATATCCTACAAAGGACTTGGTGATCATAGTACTGTGTTTATGCTGTATGTGGACTAGACTATGCTGTATCTGAACATGGCCAAGGCATGTGTTAGGCAGGTGGCTGGCTGAGTGCTGAGTACAGCAATGCTGGAACACTACATTCTGCTAGGGGCAGTGAAGCCTTCATACCAATGTACCTTTGTTTTGTGCCTTTCTGTGTGTATCCAATGCTTGGCTCCATTCTTTCTCTCTATTTACAGCAGGAACCATGGAGGACTGAGAAGGCAGAGGAATTATAAATTCCCAGATGAGGAGGTCCAGGCCCTGGCCCAAGCTTACAGTAAGTTGCATGAGCGGGTCTCGTAAGCTGGACAAGGTGGACCAAATGCAAAATAAAGAAGGCCTTTGAAGATACTGAGTTGGTGAATGTGGTGGTGGTGGGGACTACACAGTACAGGGTGCAAAGAAGAGGTCGGATGACCTGAAGCACCATGCCAAGCTGGTCCTGCCCAAGGTATGCCAGAACATCCAGGCTACAGGTGGTAGGTCCCAAGCAATGCTCCCCCCACAGCTCTGCAGAGAGTAAAGCCTGAACCCTCCGAGTCGTGGAGGTGACGAGTTGCCTGGAGGTGACTATGAGAGCCAAGTGGGATCAGCACAGCCATGTGAGTGGCACATTTGAACAAATTACAGTGTGTGTGTGTGTGTGTGCATGTGTGTGCGCGCACTTTTCGTCAAGTAAGCAAATGCATCATTAGTGATGTGTGCAAGGGAGGTTCTTTATCCCAGCCAGACAGGCACAGGGTAGAGGCACAGGGTGCAATGCAGACATCTGTGATATAAGTGCAAATCCAACTGCAGGCATAGTCATGCATCCAGCATGGTTCATGGGACATAGCACATGTGGGTCACTACTGCTGCATGCTGTACATGTAATATGCACATGTGTGTATCTCACTGGTCTCCCTTACTGACATTCCAAGTTGTCCATTGCATCGGCTTGGCTGTTGGGCCACTAGTGCCCTTGAAAGACCCTTAATTTTGAATGTGCGCATTGGTTGTAGGTCGTGAGCCAGTATCCAGGTATCCTGGGTGTGTTCAAGTTGTCTGTGGGGTAATCCCTACTGTGTCACATGTGTTGCTGCCTGGTGTGATCACTGGTGAGATGGGTTGTGTGGTGTGTATGACCCCAGGAGTGTATGGGCACTGCACTGCAAAGACAGCATGGACGTCGAGACACAGTATGCTTGGGCATGCTTGCTGCAATGCTAAGCACACAGGTACATACATTACATTGCTATATATCTGTCTCTATCCTCTTCTCTTGACAGCTCAATCCATCATTGTGGACACTGCCCATGATGTCTTGGGTCCATCATGGCAGTCTCTGCTGCCCGCCCATGCAGGGAAGGACACAGGCTCCAGTGAGGAGAAGGGAGGAGGATGATGAGGAACCTTCGAGGAGGAGTGGGGAGAGAGGTCCACCTTGACCAGGATGGTCTGCCTGCCCTGATGACCCCTCACCAATGGGACCCAGCTACCACTCCCTTCCTGGCATGGCCATCACAACAGCACACCTGCCCACTGCCCTTGACACAGCCACTGCTGTGCCACCCCATGAACCCTCTGCTGAAAGGGCTACCTCCCTTCCACTCCTGGCCAATCCTACCAGCCCAGCCAATGCTGTGCCACCCCAGGACCCCAACACCTGCACAGTCACTGCCCTGCCCTCCAGGCCAGTTCCACTGGCCCAGCCACTGCTGTGGCATCCCGGCCACACCAGCCATGGTGCAAACCCTGGCCACACAAAGGCCAAGTGTGCAACCTAACCCAGTCCATATGGACAGTCCACAGAGACAGCAGGTGGCAATGGCCAACAGGAAGCTGCTGCAGACAGCTGTGGGGGCACAGGAGGACATGCAGGCAGAACTCTCCCACATATGCCACATGCTGGAATACAACTTGCAACATGCAGAGGCAGGCCATGTGGAGCACATGACGACTATCCTGACAGCATGTCTGCTGGCTTGATAGACTGTGTGCCGCTGTGCTGGAGGCTGTTATCACAGTGTCATGCACTGTGAGGGATGGCTAGAGCCCTGGCTGCTCCAGTGGGAGGACTGTCACCCCATGGTGGATGCCTCCTCGTACCAGCACCCCATGCAGTGCCAGCATCTGGATGCCCAAACACCAAATGCCCAGGACACCATGTACCCCTGAGAATGGCTTACTCCTCAGCAGAATCAGTAACCTGTGAGGGAGGTTGTGGCCATGGGTGGCTAACACTGTCCCCATGCTTGTCCCCATTGTGTGGATGACCCCCACCTTCCCTGCTACAGCGTGTGCACACACACACACACACACACCTCACCTCACACTCTCCATGTCCAGGAGGTAATTATGCACCCAGTCCTATTTAATATGGGCCACTTCACACACATCCTCACATTACACATGTTTCCACACCCCTAATATTTCTTCCCTTTTCTGGAATGGCACTTATTTCTTTTCATCACCCTTTGATCCCTTTGCCAGGGTGGTACATTATTTATTTTCAGTCCCATTTAACTACCCCTTGTGGGATGCCACTTTTAGACTCATTTAGCCCCCCACACACACCTGTATGGCCTTGTTAGTCACCCGGTGCCCATGGCTAATGACAAAATGACTGCTAAGATACCGTATAATGTTTTAAAACTTAGCCTCAAGAGAATAATGGAGCGTGCCTGAGCACAGGGCAGGTCTGTATTCAGCTCCCAGCACCGGAAGTGGAAGGAAATGGCTGTTTACAAATTTATGATCCCTTCCACTTTATAATTGATTATTTTTGGGCAAAATTTAGCTAGAAGGGTTGCTGCTCAGGTAAGGCACCACACCATGTGGTGCAACCCTTATCCTGTTGAATGTCTTTAACTTCCTTTTGCTCCCAGGTTTCACCTGTAAACAAGCTTTCAGCTTAGTGTGTCTCTCCCAGTTAAACAACAAAACAAATATTGGTTGTCATGGTAACAACCAGGTCTATGTATATATTGTGAAGTTTTGTACTGTATTCTCACATTCTGCATGAGCTTGTGTTTATTATAAAATATGAATATCGTATGATCATACTCACTTTTGATAAAGCGTCTGGGAGGACACGAAACATTGAGTGTTGCTCATGTCCATTCTTATCAATTTTAACTTTTGCAATTAAGTATGAAATGAAAAGTTTTGGTATCAGCTTTGAGTTGTTTTGGTGATATTTATGCCTTGAGACATTGGGTGCTGAGTTGTCTGGACTGGTATATAATAAGTGGGTCAAGCTGGTGAATTAAAACTAAATTTCACCAGTGAAACATACTTTGCTATACTTTGCAAAGGTTTTTGGCAAAATAGGTTTGCCTGTTAAAAGGCAGACTCAGTTGTCACAGTGCCCACCTAGGAGTAACAAGATCTGGCAGCACCACTACGACTGTGAATGCATTAACTAGATAAGGGTGTTTCATCGGCTTAAACATAAACATTTATTTATTTAAAAGTATCAGATTTGCAAACCTTTGTGTCAGAGACTCAGTTGCAAAGGCACCTCGTTGAAACTAATACAAAGACAGCACAGTTAACAAGTCAAAAACAATGGCTTGAGAGCAGACTGTTATAACAATCATTCACTGGAGATGCATGGATAGCAGTAGATAAACAGATTACATAGTTTAGGCACACAGGCACCACATCAAGAAGACCAAAGCAGTTCAACAATATACTATAGCTAAAGCAAATAGACATCAGGAGTCAAGAGAAGCCCAGAGTGTTCACATGAAGGCTGTTGCATATAACTAACTGAATCAAAGTACAGTACAGTGAGAAAGGGCATATTTAAGCAATAAAGCATGACATGGTGTGTGTCATGTGATAATGTCACTCCTGGGGTGGGTTGAATCATGAGGCAAAGCTGAGTGCTTCCACTACCCCAGGAGTGACAATATTATAAGATAACACACACCCTGGAGTGCCTTATTGCAATTATACAATGGCTTGTTGTTATATGCAGAATAAAAATAAATTTTAAAGGATGTTTTGTTAGTGTGGAAAAATATTTCTTAAGAGAAAATGCAGGAATGATCCAAATCAAGCTACAGTGATGTTATTGTGTAATAACATCACTGTTTCAGTGTCAGCAGCCAGCTTCTTACATTTTCCTTGCCATTGTATAATTAAAAATAATGCCACCATCTGTATTACAGTTACCTATATGTTTTGCATTTTACTCTATCGCTGTTATAGCAATCAACTCAACAGAACCAGGCCATCATATACATGAAGGTACTTGCCCTAACTGAAAACAGTGCTGAGACAACTGTATTGCGACAAGGTAGAAAGATAAACTCAATGTTGAGACAAGTTTTTGAAGACATTTGATGCGTTTCATTGGTGTTTTTTAGAAACTGATATACAGTTCACACACAAAATTCATATAATATAAAAGTGCATATGCCCAAATGTCAAAGTAAATTTGACACATTTCATTACAAGCTGTTCTGTTGAAGGAATATACTACTATATAAGGCCTAAAAATGGGCATCAAGTAAATGTAAACTGGGGTAGGTGTGTTACTGAGGGTATTACATAGTTTTCTTTTATTGCTGCTCCACTGGATCAGCAATATTTGCACAAGCTGCGCCCAGTCCAGATTTTACAGCTCTGGCCAGGGTCTGGTGATGGGTTTTACCTATACCCCACTGCATGTGGCTTAGTGGTATACTGTACAGATGGCTACAAAGTCTAAGCCATGGAAGGTTGAAGTTTCAGAAAACCATTATGCTAAAAATATCAAGACTCATTCCTTCCCTCACTCCCCAGTCACAATTAATCCTCTACTAAAGTTATGCTTAAATACTGGTGCCTCTACATCCACGCCACTAAGCTTTTAATGCCAACATGCTTCTGCTGCTGTGACCAATTCAGTGTGTGATCTGCTCAACCCTGGCTTTATAAATTTATTTAATTATTTTAGAGGGCTCCTGGTTGTGACCAATATCAATCAAACAACTGAAGTTCAGTGTGCCCCCTACTGCCAAACTGCCCGCCAAACTGCCCAAACAGCCTGTAATGGAGGATTTTCCATCTTTCATGTCCCAAATAGGGGCTCTTTGTTATTAAACTTTGGCCAAAATGTGAACATGCCAAACCACTATGTCAAAGTGGTCCCAATCAGTTTGGTCCTGCACTTTAAATAATGTAAAACTTACCTTGCTGATCTGCGTTAGAGTTCAGCTGTTTCATTCTCTGTTTGCAAAGACAATACTCCAGCTTCCTTGTCTCACATTTATAAAGTGCAGTCTACTAGGTGTGGCTGGGAGGAAATCACTAGGAAAGTGATCACAGCTTTCCCTATTCATAAACCAATTTAATGTGTGATCTGCTCAACCCTGGCTTTATAAATTTATTTAATTATTTTTAGAGGGCTCCTGGTTGTGACCAATATCAAACAAACAACTGAAGTCCAGTGTGCCTCCCGAACTGCCTGCCTGAGAATGTTGGTATATTATTTGGAAAAATGCAAGGCTGGGTCTCTTATTATGCAGTGTCCAGCAAAGATGGTGTTGTCAAATGGATTAATGAGGTGCTGTGAGGTGCCTATGGGAACCTATCATGTAGAAAGTTCCAGGGATACAGTCGTAAAACTGGAATTACAGGTTCAAGGTAATTAACTTGGGAGGAATGTTAGAAAGTCAACTGCACTATAAACTGAGCTAGGAAAAAGTAAATAGGACAAGAAAAAACAACATTTTGTTTCTAAAATGAGTTGCTATTGCAACTGGTATTTGTAACATGTGCAAGTCAACTCCACTTCTCAAACTTAAAGAAAATACATTTCATCACAGACTGTATTTACCAAGTACTGTGCCCATTTTAGTATATAAATGTTTAAGAATTACCTGAAAGCTATTTTCCATAGAAGGTGAATCCTTAGTAGTTTCAGACACTTAGTCTTTCCTTTGAGACACCAGGTGACTCTGATAATCATTTGTTCCAAGGTTTTTAAGTCAGTTTGAAGGCATTAAGTATTTTCTGTTCTCATACTCCTTAAAAACGCAGGGATTCCACTTTATACTTCTTGTGTTCCTAGGTCCAGTTCCCAAACTAGTGAATCTTATTTCAACATCCACCTCATGTCCCTCCCACATGAATAAAAATAAAGGTGGGCTGGATCTTTAGGAGCTTCTTAGGTGGAAGGGGTTGGATCTTACTTCCCAAAAACAATGCTGCCCCCGCTACTCAGGTTCCAGTTCTTGTGTCACCCATTTAAGAAAGAAAGTAGTACCCTGCAACCATTGAGTAACATGAAAGTGTATTTATTTGAGGGCGGAAAACATTTCTCGAGAAGGGTAAGGCGGAGGAGACTATTTACACCTTCAGTCAGTTCCATGGACAGAAAACATGACATCACTCTTTTTGTACATGCAAACTCATGTAGGCTCTACCACAGTCATAAAAATAATCATAAGGGAAGAGAGACCAGGAGGGAGGGAAGGGAGGGGAAGAAATAGAGAGTAGAGGGGAGGGGTGGGACAGAGATGGAGTTGCTGTGTAGGGAAATCTTGGACTGATGACTAATTTGACAGACAGTGGTGGAGTTCAGCAGGGCTGTGAGTCATTTATGACATCAGAATGAGGAGGGGTTACAGAGGCAGAGGTAAATAATGATAGGTGTAAGGGAAAAGGAAGTCCCAAAATAGGGATATTTAAGTGACTACAAAGAGGATCTCCTCATCTTTGCTACTTCAGAATATCTTTGGGGGGTCACTGACCAAGGAGAAGGGTGGGCAAAGGGTTTTTGCAGCCTGGGAATTAGCAATGGTGGAACAAAAGTGCAATCGCAGTTGGAAAGGGCCCAGACAGGAAGGCCGAGGACCAGGGGAACCAGCTTTGCCCAGGCACCATGTTTAGGAATAGGGTTTAGGGGAGGGGCAAGCGGGGTGGAAGGGCTCAGCCAAGAAGGGCCAGTGGGGGAGGCCACCATTGCGGCCAGTGTGAGTTTATCTAACTAAGGGCTGGTGATAATAATAAATAAAAAATAAATAAATAAAATAAGAATACAAGGAAAGGAGAGGCTTTGGGTTACACTGGGGGACACATATCTCGCTGGGCCTCTCTCCCTTGCCGACAACCTCAGCTTAAAGCTCCACCCAATGGTTCAGAGATATGACACAATTCAACCCAAGAGATGGCTGAACACCCCTGGGAAGGGTTTCACCACACAAGGAGGAAAGCTGGGATGAGAAGGAACAGGGCCTTGTTGAAAGATATTTAACAGTGTCAGCTTGTGTTTTCAGCATCTCTTTATTCAGGATACAGTTAACAGACATGGTACCCAGGAAGAGCACACCATCCAAGAAGGATGCAGACAATGCCATACTGGTTTGGCAGAAAAAGCCAACAAGGTTTGAGAGCTGGTCAAGGGATGGAACGGATAGATGGGGAGAGCGGAAGGCGGATGGTGGGGAGAGGAAGGGTGGAAAGCTGCCACCTAAACAGCCTAGGAGCCCCAGGCAGCGCCCAGGCTGGATAGTCCCATGCCAATTCTGGCTCCTCCCATCTTGCCACTGCCTGAGGCACCCGTGGGCCCCACACAGGACCAGCTCCTTGCCCTGGGCCAGAGCCACAAACAGGTAAAGGAGGAGTTAACGTGAGGCAGCAGCATAAAGGAATACACTGATATATAGATACATAGACAGTGTCGGCAGATAAGGGCCAAAGGCCCACCCAGTCTGCCCATTTAAGCTTATAAGTTCACTTTATGTTTTCCTAAGTCTGTTGCCCCTTACCTGACCTCCAGAATTCCTTTATGTCTATCAAATGCATTCTTAAATCCTGTGATTGTTTTAGACCCCACCACTTCTTCTGGCAGGGTGTTCCACTTGTCCAGCACCCGTTCTGTGAAAAAATTCTTCCTCATGTTTCCTCTGAATTGTCCTCCCTCCAACTTCATCCCATGCCCTCTAGTTCTGGAACATCTTTTCACTTAAAAATAGTGTATTCCTGCACCCTATTCCTACCGTAAGATACTTGTGTAATGCCCCAAAGTTGGGACATCCCAGTAATTAAATTAAGTTTTAGGGGTTTTCAAATGCCCCAAGGGTCCCTCTTTCTGTGCCCTGGTATAGCGTTAGGCAGGGCTTTCTAGTGAAATAAAATAAATGTTTATCCTCCTGCTGCCTGCCTGCTCCATTCCACCCCTCCCAGAGCAGGCAGCAGGAGAATGAGCACCAGGTGCCAGGTTAGCTGCCTCTGGCCAGCGCATGGTACATTTTCAAGTTCCCTAGCGTTTGTTTAGTGCCAGCTCGAGGTTCGAGAATCCAACCCAGTGCTTTTGAAACAGAGTTTTGTCGGTTTTAACAGTTTTGTGCTGTGTTGTGGAGTGGTAGGACCTATGGAGAGCAACAGAGACTGGGCATACCTTGGTTTGGTTGAAGCCGTCCGGTGGCTCTTCCTGGTGCCTCCTCCAGCCAGCGAAGATCCCTGTTGCTGCTTGGTCCTCCGGTTGGTGTGCAGTCGAGTCTGGCGGGCCACCCTGAATAGAAAAGAAAAAAAGAAATTGTCCATTTGCCACGCGTTGAGCTGTGTAGCCCGTCGTTTTCTTGCCTTATAATTGTTTTATGTTTTATTCTGGGCCCCATCGGCAGCCCTGCCAGCCACATCGCCACTCTCCCGGTCCTTCCGAGCCTCCCAGTCGCCTCCCCAGCTGCCTGTAATACTCCCTCCCTCCCTCTGCCAGCAAAACCACCCGCCTCCTGGTTGCCTCCCGATCCTCCTTCAGACTACGGAGTGGTGAGTCAGCGCAGCACACGTTGTGCTGACTGACCATTACAGGGGTATTTTAATTTGGAGTGCAGAGGCGCAAAGAAAGGTGGCTGGCGCCGCGGAGCATCAGGTCACTAGGACCCTTAATTTAAATATTTAAGAGGAGTGGGGATTAGCGCACGCAGGAGGTGCTAGGACACTATAGGCCAAGTTTAGGCCTATGAATATTAATGGGTGGGATTAAAGGTGGCAACCTGTCTATGATTGACAGCAGGCTCAGGAGCCTGCAGATTTAAAGGACCACACAGTTTTAAAGGGCAAGTCAGGCCCAAAAAGTAAAGCAGGGCATTTGGCCCACCGTTTAAACAGGGCTACTAGGCCCAATATAAAGAAGGGCACCAGGCACACTGAAATAAGGGCTACCAGGCACAAAAGTAAAGTAGGGCTATCAGGCCCACAGGTAAAAGGGGCGCCAGGCCCGATTATTTAAAGGGGCAATTCAGGCCCATTGTAAAGCAGGGCTTCCAGGCCCACAGTAAAGAGGGCACTAGGCCCTGTATTTTGAAGACACTAGGCCCACTGTATTTGAGGCATCAGGCCCCTGTTAATTGTAGGGCATTGGGCCCGAGGTAGCTAGGGTTCAAGGGCAGCCCGGCCTAGTGTGAGGAGGCAACCCAGCCTAGTGTTAGTGGGGCGAGCCCCAGCCTGGTGGATTAGGGCAACCCATCCTAGTGGATTAGGACAACCCAGCCTAGTGGTAGTAAGGGCAGCCCGGCCTAGTGGATTAGGGCAAGCCAGCCTAGTGGTACTAAGGGCAGCCCTGGCCTGTGTGGTAGGGCAACCCAGCCTAGTGGTAGTAAGGGCAGCCCTGGCCTGGTGGATTAGGGCAACCCAGCCTAGTAGTAGTAAGGGCAGCCCCGGCCTAGTGGATTAGGGCGAACCAGCCTAGTGGTACCAAGGCAGCCCTGGCCTGGTGTAGTAGGGAAAGACAGCCTAGTGGTACTGAGGGTAACCTCGGCCTAGCGGATTAGGGGAATCCAGCCTAGCAGTTAGTAGGGCATATAGACTCCATAGTGAACAAGGCGTTCAGGCCTTTAGCGTTCCGGGCAATCAACCTAGGGCAAGTGGTACCCTCAGTATAGGGTTAGGGCATCCTTAGCAAAATGTTCTGGGGTAGCCAGATCCTATTCAAGAGGACCCTACATTTAGGAAAAGGTCCATCCAGGGTGCTCAGTTCGCAAATGCTGTGAAGCTACTGTAACCATTGAACTGTTTTCACAATTGTTATTGCTGAAGTACTTGAAAGACTGTGACCTTGCTAAGAAGCAGCAAGACTGTGTTGTATTGGATTGTGGTTATTTAACCCTGGTTATCTGAATCATTACCCTGGTTATCTGAACTATTGCACCTGGTTATCTGAACTATTGCCGTAAGCATCAGAACCATTGCTCTAGCTATCTGAACTATTGCCCTGGTTATCCAAACTATTGCTCTAAGTACTCGAACTGTTGTTCAAAGCATTTGAACTATTGCTCCAAGCACTTGAACAATTGCCTCACCTGTAGTAATTACCAGAAATTTACAGTTTGCCTTTCCTTGGCAAATCATCGGATTATTTCTCAGTCCCCTTGGCAGTGCAGGAAGGTGCTTCTTCAGCTATATTGTTACTAAGTATGGGGACAGTCTCAATCTTCCACCACACTGCAGTCCCATAGTGTGGTCCGTAAGCTCCACACTCAGAATCAGTCTCTACCCAGAAGAGGACATTTTCTCAGCATTCTTCACTCAAGTGGGATCGTCCATCAGCTCATCTCTTCCACCTGTGTCACCGCTGAAGTCAAATCTGTCGCCAGTCATACAAGTCGCACCCTACCGCTTCTTGTTTTCTCAGTTCAAGGTACGCCTGTCAAACACATCACGACTGCCGTGCTGTAGTGTCATTTCATATGGTTCCTGTTCCAGATATCCCAAAGTTGGTTGCCCTCCTCAGAAGAGTGTGCTCATCCTGGAGAACCTGGTCTGCGCCTGGTCGTTACTGAAATCGAGTCCATCGAAACCCAGTAATGGACGATCCGACTGCTTTTTTGTTTTGTTCTAGTTTCTGATGCCAAGATTGCAGAATCAACCATCATCTTTTCAGATTCTTCTGGTTCTTGGTCCTGTCGAGATCATTCAGAGTTTAGCTGGCCCTTGTGTGCTGCAGCATCCTTCAGGTCGTGGTAGTCCTCCATTGAATTAACGCCACGCAGATCCTGATTTCTCTTCATCCTTGGCAACCCTGGAAGTGGGTTTTGGCTGGGGAACCCTTTGTTTTCAGTAGGAATCTGAAAGCCCATCAGTCTGTAATTTCAGGAACCAGTTGCTCTGATTCTTTATTCCAGCAGCCTCAGAGAGTGTGGGTTTGCGAAGAATCACATGGTCTGTTTAACAAACCTCTCACCACCCAGTGGCCTTGACAAGGTCCCTGCTGGGAATTACATTAATATTATTCCGCTTGCTTTTCCTTCATAGTTACCATCTAGAATCGACGGTGTGCACGAAGACGCCGGATCTCTGGACTCTTGTAACATCTGGACTTTGGTGGAAGTGTGTAGTGATAGTTGACCCTAATACTGTTCTGAGTAGTGTATGTCATCCGATCTTCACCTAAGCTTAATGAATTGTAGAATAATTAAAATAGAGTTAGAGTGGCAGTAGGCCTCCTCATCTATTCTACTCTTGTTGTAATCATTTTAGCAGTCATAGATAAAGTACCTGTCTTGTTTATCGCCCTATTGTTTGGATGACTTTCTTTTCTCTTGTGACTGTGTCTCCCCACCCTCTGGTACAAAATAAATGCCCTGTGGGCACTGAATCTCTAGGTCGACTCCTGCCTCTCCTTGTCTGGGTAATGGTTATCTTATCCACAATAATTCGGACCTGGTGCCTCACTCATCTCTTTTCACTACCTTTAGAGCAGAGTACTACACAGAGCACCTCTAGTTCATCACACTTGTATGTCTCTATCATATCCCTCTCTCTCCTCCAGGGAGTACATATTCAAGTCCTTCAACCTGTCCTCATAGGACTTGTGATGCAATCCATGTACCATCTTTGTTACCCTCCTCTGAACCTTCTCTACCCTGTCTATGTCCTTACGTAGGTAAGGTCTCCAGAATTGTACACTGTACTCCAGGTGGGCCTCACTAGTGTCTTCTATAGTGGAATTATGACCTCCATTTTCCTGCTGGTGATGCCTCTGCCTAAGCATTCCAGCATTCTATTTGCTTTACCTGCTGCCTTGTCGCACTATTTCCCTACCTTGAGGTCATCAGAGATGATAACCCCAAGATCCCTTTCCTGCTTGGTGCATGCTATATCCTCACCCCCAACTGATATATTGTGCAAGGGTTTTTGTGCCCCATATGCATTATCTTGCACTTCTTTGCATTGAATTTTAGCTGCCAAACCCTGACCATTCTTCAAGTTTCTGCATGTCCCTTCTCATTCTGTCTATACCTTCTGGTGTGTCTACTCTGTTACAGAGCTTTGTGTCATCAGTGAACAGGAAATTCTCCTTTAGGTCCTGTGCAGTGTCACTGATGAAGATGTTGAATAGGACCGGTCCCAGCACTGATCCCTGTGGTACTCCACTGGTCACTCTTCCTCTGTGGAGTGACAGCCATTTACCACCACCTCTGTGTTCTGCTGCCCGCCAGTTACCTACCCACCACACTACTGTCCTAACCCCACCCATATTCCCCAGTTTGTGTAATAGTCTTCTATGTGGCACAGAGTCAAGGCCTTGCTGAAGTCCAGATAGGACATGTCCACTGTCAGTCCCCTGATCCACCTCCCTAGTCACCCAGTCGAAAAATTCAATGAGGTTGGTCTAACATGACCTCCCCTGGTGAAACCATGCTGCCTTGGGTCCTGTAGTCCATTGACAACCAGATGTTCCACCAGTCTCTCCTTCAGTAGCGCTTTGAACAGATGATTACTTATAGAGAATTATAGCCATGGGCAATTTGACAGAGCATTGTCGGATAGTAGGACAGGGAAGGGGTTACAGGCAGGGAAGAAAAGCCAAACACTAGCACACCAGGGGAGCAGGAACTAGAGAAATAGGCTCCTCTGGGATGAGGATAGGCGAGCACACCCTTAGCCACAAAGGAAAAGAGATGGAAGGGGGAATTTGTGGACATCTTTGCCCTAGTTAGCAGGGAAACCATCACCAAGTGTGACAAAAAGGAGCATAGATAAAGTGAGATGGCAGCTGCAGTGGTGCTGCTGGGGAAAAGGAGGAGGATAAATACACAAAGGGTAAGATGTCGGATGTGTGGTTTGTCAGTTTTGCCACGTATTCTGTGATAATGATGGAGAAGAAGTCAGAACTTGGAATACCATTGATTACTTATTCTTTGATCATTTCCAGGGCAAAATTGAGGGGAGTGGATGGTTATACTATGATGAGCTTTTCCGCACAAAGAATGGCGACCTATGGGGATGTGCATTGGGACACAAAGCAGCTGGATTTGTGGACAGATTATGTCACAGACTAAGCTACCCCAGACTAGGGAGGGGAGAAAACAGCCTCGTTACAAAAATGTTATTGGGCATACAGTAGAGTGTTTTGTACCTAGCCACAATGCAGGTTTCAACACGCTTGCTCCAAATGTGGGGCATGCATCCAGCTTCTAAGTGCCAGACCAATTGGTCAAATGTGGGGCAGCCTGGGGGACCCAAGGACAGCCTAGGCAGTTTTTTCAGGAGGGGCAATTGGGTTACAGAGGGCAGACATGGAACAGGGATATAGAGGAGGGTTTTGGTGGGAGGGAGGCCAGAGTTTTGAACTTAGAAGGGTACCTCTGCAGGGGATGGCAATTTTGGTGGCTAGGACCCAGATAAAGATGGAGCTACTAGAGCAGTGGGTAGAGATTATCCAGTTAGGGTGGCAGTGGGAGACTGGTGAGGGGTTTATACATGGGTTCAACTTTAATATCAAGGGCCTAGAGGCGAGGGAGTGAAGAATTTAGGGTCAGTAAGGGGAAAGGAGGCAATGCTATGGAAGA
Source organism: Neoceratodus forsteri (assembly GCA_016271365.2). Lineage (NCBI taxonomy): Eukaryota > Metazoa > Chordata > Ceratodontiformes > Ceratodontidae > Neoceratodus > Neoceratodus forsteri. The sequence continues at coordinate 1,207,812,934 of CM057456.1, forward strand.
AAATTCTGAAAGAGAAGGACAACAGGAGGGTTAAGGGCCCTTTCAGCTGCCTGCCATTACAGAACTTGAGGGTGTCTCTCTTGGTTTGGTCTCTAAGGCTCAACAGGGAATTCGGGGTCATCCACCACCTGTTCTTCCTGGATGGGGAATTGGTGAATGATTTTATTTCAAAGAGGACAGCAAGGTGTCATATGCGACACTTGAGGAGACAGTGCAGATCATCAGGGCAACCCTGAGGCATGGCTTGCTGAAGATGGACATTGAATCAGCCTTTAGGCTATTACCAGTCTGACCAGAAGACTGAGATATATTGGGTTTTAAATTGGTGTGTAGGGTAAACAATAAAAATAATAATACAGATTCTTGTGTCTCGGAGTCTGCCAAGAAACATTTGTAAACAAGCAAGGGTACTAATAAAGTTTATTATGCTACTTACGCCAAGCATGTGACAGAGAAAATCACAAGGAGATGGGTTTCTCACCATTCCTGAAGAATGTACATAATCTCCAGAACTGTAGATCTTAGGTTCTCTAAGATCTTGTTCTATCTCTCCCGCGCCTCCGCCTCTTCTAGATGGGCAGTACTATTTTGATGAAGCCATGCCTGTGGAGTGCTCAACAGCTTGTGCCACTTTTGAGTTGTTTAGCACCTGCCTACAATGGATTTTCAACATAGAACTGGGCACAGGATGGTCATACACTATCTGGATGACTTCTTGCTCATAGGTAGCTGGTGGAGAAGACTGAACGGATGTTACTCAAATCCCAGCAGATTTGTCAGGATTTAGGTGCCTCTAGTGCCTGACAGGATGGAGGGCCCAGTAGGGTTATCAAATTCTTGGGCATTGAAATTGATGCACAACAGGAGACTTTCTGCTTGCTGGACAAAAGGTGTGGACTCTGAGAGAGCTGATAGGGGAACCTGGGGTAGGTATAGATTGCAGCTGTGGCAAGTGCAACAGTTGATGGGCTACCTCAGTTTTTCCTGCAGGGTGGTCAGGTCTGGGAGGGCATTCACGAGAAGGTTGGTGAGCACCACCCAGGGACAGGCAGGCCACATCATTGGGTAGACCTAGACAAGGGAGTTCAGGCAGACCTTGGGATATGGAGTGACTTTATCAGCCAATTCAATGGGGTATCATTTTGGCAGCAGGACTGGGTCTACAACACAGACCTGGAACTGTATACTGATGCAGCAGGGATCTCGGGATGGGAGGGTATTTTAGAGGCATGGTTCTCGGAGGTTTGGCCAAAGGGCTGGATACATAGGGGATTGACTAAGGACATCACATTACTGAAGATAGTTCCGATTTGGGTGAGCACACTAGTTTCGGGGAGGAGCTGGGAACCAAAAGTTACTTTGTGTGACAGAGTGGTTGTAGATGTGCTAAACAATTGGGGGACGAAGTCAGATGCAGTAGCAGAGTACTGAGGCAGTTAGTCTTACAAGGTTTGAAACTGAACATGTCCTTTAGGGCTAGACACATAGACGGGTACAGAACACAGTAGCTGACAGCCTCTCCGTCTACAACTGGACAGGTTCCAGGCCATTGCACCGAGGGCGAAGAACAAAACACCCATACTGATGCACATTTGGGAGATTGGCTGGAGGAGCAGAGTTGCTGTTTCAGAACTCCTGGCCCTGGACCCTGAGGGCATACGAGGGTCATGGAGGGCATTCCAAGCTTTCAGGAAATACACCAAATGGAGGTAAGTGGGACAGTCATGGATGACCAGCTTGGAAAATACATAGTCCATCAGTGGGAGAAGGTTTAGCACACTCCACAATGGGGATACAGCTAGCAGCCATCAGCATAGTCTGCAACCTCAAGGGTGGAGGGACCCACAAACGATGTTCATAAGGAGAATGATGCAAGGATGGCAAGGGTTAAGGACAAGGAACCGATGACAGAAAGCCAGTGTCAGAACAGCTGTTGGTCAAGCTAGCTGAGGCATGCCTAGAATATGTAAATCAGTGGAGGAAGCAGTTTTGTTCTTGGCCATGTTTATGATCATTGTACCATGGAGCACTCCAGGTGAGCGAAGCAGTGGGTCATGGGGGTTATGGAGTCAGTTGGGATCTGCTGGGAAGATTTGGTTCTGACAGGGAAGGGGTGACATATATTTAAAGTATTCAAAGATGGACCAAGGGGTAAGGGCAGCATGATCAATGTGGAAAACACACTAATCAGGCAATTTGCCCCATCTATGCACTGCGGCTTACACCGCAGTCCGCCGGACAACAGCGGGCAGTTATTTACACATGGGGATGGAAAACGATGACAAGTTACTGGATCATAACAATCCTGAAGAAAGGCATGAGTTTTGTGCAGTAAGACCCAAAAAGGTTCACATCTCACTCTTTCAGGATTGGGGCAGCATCACAATTGGCAGCATCGGGGCAGATGCAGGAAAAAGGCAATAGAAATCTGAATGTTATAAGAGGTACATCAGGCCTCTGGATGAATAAACTCACTAACCCTATTTCTTTTGTTTTGCAGGTATTAGTGGCTAGTGGGGGTAACGAGGGATACTAATCAGGAAAGGGGAGGCAACAAGGTTTTCAGGAAATATTAGCTGTTTTCTTTGTCCAACATTCCCAAAGTGGGAAGTCTGCTACTCTGCTCCATCTTTGATGACGAGTTATACTTTGTACCATCTCTAATGAACAGTCATGAACTACGTTCATTAACTATTCATGAACAATTCATAAACATTCATAAAATAAGGATCCAGTTAGTGTGGGGTGCACTGTATATCCTGTACTTGCAGAGCTTGCTCGAAAGATTTTTAACAGTAAAGCGAATGAAAATGGAAGCATGAAAATAAGTAAAAACTGCAGTGATTAGCAAAACGGTATGTCTGTCTACAGAAGTGCTATTAGGTAAAAAGTATCTGAAATGTTCAGCTAACATCAACTGCAGTTTTTAGCTAGAATTTGCTCTAAGCTCACATACAGTCTAGGAGTCAAGGTCTGTGAGTTCACTACACCAATATTATCATTTGGGAAATGGCCACACAAGGACCAATAACGATGGAGCTATACCCATCACACACCTCTCAGGTGCAAGCAGAAATAATGGTGGTTATTTGTTAGTGGAACATTAAAAAAACAGAGATCTGGAGTTCTGTATACTGTATGCAAATGCCTAAGCAACAGCTGAACTCAACAAGCATTTGTCAATGCCGAATGTTTGCTTGCAGTATAACAGAGCTTTAAAGAGCCCCTGATATTGTCAGGACAACTTTAAAAATATAATATTTGCTCACAACTTAGCTTATTTCACACATTTCTGAAATTGTCCTTATTTCTTTGTTACTAAAGATATTTGCAGGAAACAGCTCTTCCAGGGTGTACATGTTGAGATCCCTTAGTCTGTCTTTGTAGGGCTATTGATGCAACCCCTGCACCATTTTAGTTTCCTCCTCTGGACAGCTTCCACCCTATGTATGTCCTTTCTGAGGTGTGGCCTCCAGAACTGGACACAGTACTCAGGTGGGGTCTCACAAATGAGCGATACAGTGGCAAAACCCTCCCTCCTCCTTCTGGAGATACCTCTCCCTATGCATCTCAGCATCCCACTGGCCCTACCCACTGGTTTGTTTCACTGGCCTGCCACTTTGGCTCATCAGATGTAACCCCATGGTCCCTTTTCTGTTTAGTGACTGTCAGTTTCTTCCCCATCCTGTACACAGCTCTCTGGTTCCTATGCCCTAGGTGCATGATTTTGCACTTTTGGCATTGAACCCCAACTGCCATGCTCTTGATCACGCCTCAAGTTTCCCAAGAGGGTGAAGCACAGACCTGTAAAACAGGGGTTGTAGGTTTATTCCCCTCAGGGCCACAAACAGTATTGTTTCAGAATATCTGACCTACACTAAACTTGTAGACTTGCCCAGTGGCATGGAGGGTTAAAGTGCTGAATGCCTCACCTCCTTCCACACCAGCGACCTGGATTTGGGAATGGACCATGGTCACTCAGGGGCTGGTATGGGAAGGAGGATTGAATGTCCATCAACAGCTCTCCTTCCTAGTGGCGGACAGTGTGTACTGCTGCTTGGCTGCCATCCAGCAAAGGCTTGATGGTGCAGCTGTGGTCACCAGAATTGAAACCCAGAAGTAGATTTTGTGAGTGTGCACCATCTTCACAGTCTGTGAGTGCACCATTGCTTGCTGCCGACTCTGACTCAAGAAGTGTATAAGGTGGAAAAGTACCCCTGTAAGCGGGAACATGACAATTTGCTCCTGAGATTTCGCCCTGACAATTCACTCCCATCTTTTCACTCCTGTGAAGAGCCACCCTATACATTAACTCGTGACAACTCATTCAAGCAAGTCGTTGCCATGTCATTACAAATACTGCATTATATATAAACATAAGATATATATCTTACCATACAGCCAGCCCTCCATGCCCTTGTCCAATTAACCAGATGTGCAGCTTGATATAGTGCAGTACCACACAGGAAGTCCACAATGTAGTAGCACCTAGTAACCAGTAGGTCGCAGTAACCTATAGCAACTGTACAAGCTTAGCACTAAGCTGGGAGATCATTTGTGAGTTCAAACATAAAATGTAACCTTTATTGTTATAAACATTAAAATAGGAAACCATGTTTGTAATGTTTCAAATGTTTCTAAATAGCTGGTCAATATTCAAGCTATGGACCACCTCGGAGAAACTCTTCTGTCGTTCGATCTGCACATTTCTCAAGTATGCATGCTAGCCTTACCATATTATCTCTGTACACTCTATGAGAACATGCAGGGTTGCCACAGCAATTATTTGCTCTACTTTGGAATCTCGCTACTTTGCACACCCATAGGCCATCAATGAATTTCCACACTGTGGATGCGACATGCATAGTATGCTCTGCATCCCACTGTGAAAGGCCTCGACAACATTGTTTGTCTTTACTCTTCCATCTGATACACTTTCCGAGTGATTTCACATTTCTATAGGGAAGTGTGGTTGCCATGCTCTGTCCCTCTACGGTTACGCCTCTCAACCCAAACATCCTCAAAGTAGTCTATTAGAGGGACAAGCTCACTTGGGAATATATTTTGGCTCTCATCAATTATCTCTTCAAAGCAGGCAACAACTTGATCAGTGGGGTATATAACTTCTGCCTTTGACGCTAATTCACACTGCCATATTGCCTTATCCTGCTGACCTTTCTTATGAAAGGTATATTGTAGTTCTGGTCATCGACCAGTTTCTTCTTGACCTCTCTGAGAGAACAAAATGACCAGTCATTGTGGCTACTAAAGGTGTGATTGCAGGCAAAAGAGGCTTCATTATAATACGACTTGAGAGCCAATCACAAGTTCTGTCATGTAAGCCAATCACATACTGACAGGTCGGCAAATAATGCCATCATTTAGTCAGTTAATAAAACTTAAGAAAATGATATTTTTCAGATTGTATTGTACACCAGGAGCAAATTGACTCAGGGGTGAGTTTGTGCAGGTACGAGCAGTCGCTGAGTGTACTATAAGGAGGAATTGTCGGGGGGCGAAATCTTGGGAGTGAATTGTCATGTACCCCTGTAAGCAGGATGATGCTGCAACCCTGTAGGCACCCCTTCACAACCATCCATGGCACCCACTCTCACAATGAGGGAAGACATTGATAGGGTAAGTCTTCGAGGTGGGGTGATGGGACTGAGCATCTACAGCAGAAGGGAGCTGACAGGGAGTGGTAGGAGGATAACATCCATGTAAAAAAGAATTGCAAAAAATAAATGAACTATAAACAAAACCAAGTTTAAATCCACATTTTTCAAAATTAGCCAGCTAGTATTGGGGCTCTTAAAAAGAACATAAGCAGTTCTTTAAAAGGCATATAAACAATATGTAATGTAATTCAACTGTTTCCCATGTTTTCTGTTCATTGATGTGTCGTTTACATATGCAGTGCTGTTACATTTGCATTCGGTATGCTGTTACATTTGCATTTGGTATGCTGTGTCTTTCCCCCACTCTTTAGTGCTTTCAAAGAGGTGCTTTCCAGACTCCTGTCTATAACTAGGGAACCACTAAAGTGGGACACACATACTGTGAGTCTTGATGTTCATCAGCTTCAAAGTGCGATGATGTCTTTTAGCTGGCTAATGGCCAGAAAACCATGTGTGATTAGTAGGGCTGCATCCTTTGAACTACACAAAGTTTACACCAATCAGCCAGTTGATCCCTGTTAACATCGACATTCTCAGCACTGGCTTTTGAGTAGCAGGCCTCCGCATTTCTACATCCATTGGCTTATACAGCACATACCTCACAGCCCCTACACTGCCCAAGCACAGCTATATGTTTGCTATGCGTCACGTAGAAACAAACCAAAAACCACTCTGGTTTTCCACTGTTGCATTGATCTTTTCTAATTCACCAGAAATGGCCTGCATCATCTTAAAACATTTATTTCGGCCATGGCCAGATCTTTTGGGGTGAACTTATTATTCATCCCTTCCTCCTTCATCCCTCCTCCTCCTTCCCTTAGATAAGCTCCTTGAAATTAGAAAAACTTGTTTGCAAGGAGGTCTCGAGATGATAGCAGTTACATTCTGTTATGCATTCATATTGGCTATGAAACACAAGACCTTCAAATCTAGTACAAATGGCAGATTTTAAATACTTAAGAGCAGCTGACACCTTTGGGAAAAAATTAGAAAACGTAATATTTAGACACAATTCATCATGTATTTCATATATCTTCCATAGATTTATCCTCTGTGTTTATTACTGAAGAAATTCCACAAACAATACATTTATCCTTAGAGTTCATCTGCTTCTATAGTTTGTTTCATACTTGAAATTATAATGCTCTGCTGTGCCATTATAGTCTGTTGCTATGGGAAAAACTGTGATATCAGAAGCAGAGTATTATGACATCAGGTTGGGAAGAAACAAGAGGAACAAATGAACCTCAAGGAACAACTATTGTATTTTCATGCATATGACTACAGTAATAAATAACAAGGACAGAAATACAGAGCTAATGAGAAACATAAGCTGCTTTGTGCTGAAATATTATGTTTTCAAAGTTCTTCTCGAGGTGTTGGTGACTCTTTAAAGGGAAGCTCTCATACTGCCCTTACTAACAGACAAGGGACCTAGAGGTCTTGATTAAGATTTTAGATTAAAAATTATAATTTTGCACTTCATTTATTGAAAAGTATTTATCTGGTTAATACTGCTGGTAATTGATGGTGCCATTAATTCCATGTTCCCTCATGGCTGAGCCTCTGATGGGCTCAACCACAGGAACCATCTGTGTAACTTAAGTATTGTTGTAATAGAATAATAAGAATGGGCATTTTCATGCTACAACTGCCACTGCCCGTCTTGCTTGCAGGGCTTAGAAAGTGAGCAGTATCCAGAGGTTTCAGCACAGAATGCGCTTTCATGATACTGTACTTTATTACAGCAATACTTAAGCCACTTAGTTCCCATGCTTGAGCCAGTTTTGCACACAAGAGGATCAGCTGCAAGGACCATGGGAAATAGAGGCACCAGTGATGGCCAGTGGAAGTCAAAAGGATTAACCAGATGCAAACTTTCTAATAAAGTGAAGAAAAATTATATCTTAGTGCAGAAATCATAATAGGATTTCTGTGACTCTGTGTCCTATTAAGGGCAGTGTGAGAGTTAAGAGTTCCCCTTAAAACAGTTACATTAGTCATTCAATAATGTTTATTTAAAATTGGTAACTGGGAATGGCGACTGAGTGAGACTCATTTCTGCTGCAACCTGGGGAAGGGTACAGGGTGTAAAATACAGACATCAGAAACTAGTACCAACAAAAAAATGCACTTTAAATACAATATTATACAGTGAATAAAGCAAGACTGTTATAACAAAAACAAAATATAACAAAATATTTTTCTGATTATAGCAGCTCCTGCTGTGTTTCATTCACATTCACCTCTGGTCTCTGTATCTATACTGAAATAAAGGGGTTTGAGAGGCTAGTCATTGTTTAGAAATTTCATTCATTTTTTCCCACTTTCACTCATTTAGATCTTGAGGTTGGCAGCAAAATGCAGGTTGTCAAATGCAGCACATGAAGTTCTGCAGTTGCTATGGAAAACATTTTACCAGCTGGCTAGAGAGCAATTGAAGAATGTTTGCTAAAATAAATTTCAGAACAATACAGTAACTATCAATTAAACTTCTAACTAAAAAAACACCAAACATTTAGCACTGTTATTTTTGTACCCATTATTGTCTTATTTGCAAAAGCTGTAAAAGTCATACTTAAGAGTAGAGAATAATATATTGCTGGCTCAAACTTATACATACAAGCAGCAAAACAAGTCAAGAATCATTTATAAAATCTGTACATTCCCTGTTGATCTATATAAATATGTTAGATAGATCTTCAACCCTTAGACTGAAGGCAGAATTAGAATGTGTAGAAATTCTGTACAGATATATCAGTCCATGGCACAACAAGGGTTGCCACATGAAGGTGTGAGATGCAATTATATCACTGATTTTCAGTTGTCTTATTACCCATGAACTGGTTGTAACGGTCTGGCTGAACAGTGCTAACTGCTTCATTGATTAGTAGTGCTTACACATTTTCTAATTATTGATTATTTCAGCTGAGCAGGACATCAGGTGTGACCTCATTCCACAAAGATCAAAATGTCCAAATGCCTTATAGGATTAAAAAGATTTAATGCTGCGTATGGTGAAAACACAGTATCTGCAGCAAAAAAGCAGCAAAAGCAATAAGTGAAACCATATCATTATTTGGCTAAGAGGCGGGGGCACTGTAAAACAGATTAATTGAACATACCATGAACAAGACTCTACAGAGGTCCTGTGGCTGGCACCAAAGTTCCTACACCTGCAAACATGGCAGAATTGGGGACTGTAGACATTGATGCCCTAGCAACAATAAGATTATTAAATTAAAATAACTAATATGGAAAAGCAAGAATTCCATATCGGGTTGGTAAGAAAGGCTATTGCTAGGAACAAAGGCTTTAAACTACCTTGGAAGTCAAGAATTAAGACTACACTAGAAGAGTTTGATTTATATTATTTACAGGACCTACCAAATAAATAACAAGTGGGATATATAGGAATGTCATTAAACACATATTAATAGTACATTTATAAAGACAGACTCTGTACAGTACCCTTAAAGTTTGAGCATAAATAGGACTAACTCACTAAACTTGGAATGCCAGATATTTTATTTTCTCCAAAATCATGTACAATGTCACTAATGCATGATAAGCAGACAAGGCAGTTGCCCATAGGCAGCTCCATATAGTCTAGTATAATAGTTTATTTTATCTCCATTTGCTATGTAACTGTCCAACCTCTTCTTATAGATGTCCCTTGTTTCATTTGCAATTATTTCTTCTGTTAGGCTATACCAAAGGTTCACCCACCGTTTGTGTAAAAATACTTCTTCTTGTCTCATCTAAATCACCCATTAATTTGTAATGAGTGGCCTCTAGTTGTTGAGTTAGTATCCTAAATTCAATATTCAACTTATTTATAATGTAGTTGTCATACATTGTATTGTAGAAAAGCAATAGGTAACCCTCTTTCTTCAACCTCCAGTGAACACAAGTTTAGCTGTTTCATCCTGTCTTCTAAGAGTTATTCCTTGCTTTGTGGACTATCTTAGTCATTCTCCTCTGGACCCTCTCCACACTGTCAACATCAGACATTCTGTTGGGGAACCAGAGTTGACCCAATAGTCTAAGTGACTACAATAGTCTAAGTGATGTCTGACATAAGATCTGTACAATGTCATCAATACCTCCTTCTTACGACTCTTAATATTCCTTTTGATATCACCAACAACTCTGCTGGCCTTTGATACAGCATAAATACATTGTTCCCTGATGGTAACCCATATAACACCTTTGTCTAGGTTTTATAATCACAAAACAATTGCTTCTTCAGGACTGGTGGTCTAAGCATCACAAATTTAAATATACATGCAAAATATATGTGCAAATAGTACATTCATCAAAATTGAGGTGGATCATGCACATCTCATACACATCTCACTATACCCAAACTATGCCTGATTTTTGAGATTTTGACCCTGAAATTATATCTCTGTTGATACCTCTGTTGATTTTTGAGATTGTGAACCCATGTTTTAACATAGTCTTTGCATTATCCTCCTTATGAACATAACAGGTGCCATTTATGAAATCCTGATTAAAACATCATTGTGCAGCAGAAGAATGAAAACATCTTTGGGGTTATTTTTAAATTACACTTGTCATGTTCATGAGATAGGGTAAAAATAGCTATGTTGAAAATTTTGGGTCAAATTCTCAAAAAATAGCAAAGTTATGAGTAAATGTTTCAAATGTTTAACTTTTTTCTGAACATTGTTGTTTTTGAGATTGACACCACATTTTCAACAGTCTTTATTAACCTACCTTATAATCAAGACAAGGGTAATTTGTAAATTTCATCCAAAGATGATTTTACAGAGTGACTTTGAGAGCATTCTTCAGAGGGATTTTGAAAATTACACCTATATTGTTCATGAGGTAGGGTAAAAGCAGGGCTATGTTGAAATTGAGGCACAAATGTTAAAAATCAACAAGTTATGAGCAAGAGTTCAAAATCCATTAAAAGCCAATAACCTGGCGGCCGGTGGCACTGAGGGTTGAAGTGCTGGATGCCACATTAGTGACCTGGGTTCAGGAGTGAGCTCGGGTTGCAGGGGAGGGAGAGGATCAGTATCCAACTGACTGCTGTCCTGTCCCAAGGATGGGGATTGTCTTTCCTGCTCTTGGCTGCCTCCTGGTGGAGGCCAGGGGGCAGCATTGGAGTCTGAGCAACAAGTAGGGGCTGCAGCTATGCAAACACATGCATGCCTCCATGTGCATAGTGCCATGGCATGGGGAGAAAAGCAGGAGGAAAATGGCAACTGTAGGCTGCATGATGCCCTGCATGCCAGCCTTCATCCCACTCCATTGCCACCATGCCGAAAGCCCCAATCTGGATTGTATCCTGGATGAGGAGGATGGCCCTCACCTTCCCGGTCCTGCCACATGTGGAAATCTGTATGGGAGAATGGGGCTCGGCAGTGGTAGAGATGGCAGATGGATTTGAGTGGCAGGGACGGGGAGGAGCTCAGCTGCCTATAGTGTGCCCAGTGGGGAACAACCTATATTAAAAAGCCATTGACTGGAGTTAACTTTTCTTCAGTCAGTTTGTGGTCGGGTGTGGTAGGGAGAGGATCTTTGGTGGTCACAGACAGAATTACTTTGTGGTAAGTGAGGGATTGGAAGAAGAAGAAGTATCAGCATTTATGTAGTGCTTTTCATACACAGTGTATCCCAAAGTTCTTACAAGCAATTCTAGACAGATCGTGAAGTGACTGAATGTGTAGTGGTGGCATATCTCACAAAACACCCACACACAGCCTGGATAATTGCACAACCAGTTTATAGGAATGGGAATATTGGCCAGGACACTGGAATGTGCCTTACTCTTTGTGAAGAGTGTCCTGGGTTCTTTACTTCCACCTGGACACCCACCAGGACAACACCATGATGGGTAGAAGGGACCTCAGTTTAACATCTCATCCAAAGGATGGCACACCCAGCAGTACAGCACTCCCAATACTGCATTAGGAAGCCAGTGATTTAGGTGCAAGTCCAATCCCGATGTGGGATGGGAACCCTTGACCTTCTGGTCCAGTGGCGGATGTGCTACCAACTGGCCATGCTGACACCGATTGGGGGATGTGGGGTGATAGTTTCTAAGGGAGTTGGTGGGTGGATCAGAGACAAAAACATTGTTGGGTGGTTTTCTTTGTTTCAGGTTTTTAATAAACAGGAAATGATGAGGATAGTTTTCTTGGCAGTACTGGGGTTGAGCACCCCAGTGTTGCATACTGTGGCAGGGGAGGGGTTGTTATTAGCAGGCACCAGGGGTTGAGCACCTGGTGCTGTAGTCTGTGTGAGGTGTGTGTTCTTCGTGGAACCAGGGGTTGTGCTCACTGGTGTTGTAGACTGTCAGGGTGTTAGCTTGCACTGGGGTTAGGCAGCCCAGTGTTGCATACCTGGGGGATTATTACCTGGCACTGGAGGATGGGCACCCTGTTGCTGTGTGTGTGTGTGTGTGTGTGTGTGTGTGTGTGTGTGTGTGTGTGTGGGGGGTGTTCTTTGGAGGCACCAGGTGTTGGTCATGGAGTGTGGGAGGTGTTAGCCATCACTGGTGGTTTGGCATGCCACTGCCAGAGTTTGTTGATGTGTGGGTTGGTGTTGTTTAAGTATGGGGTTTATGTTGAGTTGGCTCTGTGTTGAGAGATGCCAATTGTTTCATGTGTTTAGTATGATCCACTCACTCTCAGAAGGGTTACCTGAGAAACTGTCACAGATCTTAGCTATGGAAGGGAATGAGCAGTCTGTGCTATTGATTGTGGCTTTTGAGGGGATCAGAGAAGTTGCAGTTGATTATGTCCTGGGGTACTAGAGGAGCTGCCTTTGACTGCTGCATTGTTTAGTTAAAGTGTAGTACAAAGTAAATACCTGCTGTTATACTGTTATGGCCGGAAGCATATAGGAACAAGCTGTGGACATTGTGCAATATCTCTGTCATTCTCGTCAGGAAGAGAAACAAAGCACTGAACAGCGTCCACATTTTGGAATGAACAGCACAGAAAACTTTGCTAGCAGGAACTACAAACTGCACAAGAAAGCCACTTCCATCTTGCATTTTCCAGCCTTTTAATTTGCCGAGTACGTCAAGGCCAAAAGCAGCAGAGAGATGGAGAGTGGGCAGAATTAGGGAGGAGTTAGGTGATTCTGGAGCTGTGATGATTGGAGAATGATCAAGCCCCAAAAGCCTTTCTCAGAGCTCAGGCTGATCACAATATGTTTGCTAGCCTTTGGCAATAACTCAGTGTTCACTTCAACACTTTGTGTATGGACTTATTGGCTAACACTGCCATTTTATGAAAAATTTGTTGGATTAAATAGTGTCATATCTGTATAGATATGTAAACCATTCATTGGCCTCTGCAAGGATAATTAGTATCATTTATGCAGGACACTGACTTAAGTCTTCACACAGCTAAGTTGCATAATTTCTGAACAATTTTTAAAAATGTTTTAAAATTCTCTTCTATGTATTTAACTCAGTGTCCACTTTGGCACTTTCTTTTTTTTGAACTTGCATAATTTTTATTAGGAGTTTAAAAATACTTCCAGAGGTTCAATATACAAAGTACATTCAATTAAAGGATTACAATATATACAATATATCCAGTATTCGCTGTTTAAGAACCATCCATCTCTCTTACAATATATAGGTTTCAGTTTGACTTCAAAGAATACTTTTCGCCTTTTACTATTGTAAGTAATAGGCTATTAACCCACCAACACTTAAAAATGTTATGGGAAACACACCTTCACTTCTCCTACCACCCAAATCCTTCATTGTTTAGTCTATTTTAAACTGTCTAACAATTACATAGGTTCTTCTTAATTAATCATAAATCTAATGATCCAATCTTAACTATTTGATCTTTACCATAAGTACTCTAATCATGTTCTGTCAATAACAACAAATCCAGAACAAAAGTAAAAAGTAACTTTTAGTCGATGTGAGTGCAAAGTTTTTAATTAATTACTTAACCCCCTTCAACTCCTCTCTTATTAATAGCTTAACACACTGTCTGTGAACTATGCTCAGTTTGTTAGGACCAAAGCAGCCCATCTTATCTTCAACCTATTAAAACCTAGTTCCATCAGGGTAAAAGATACTTCTCTAATGTCGGAGTGCCCTCAGATTTTCAATATATTCATAGAATGGAAGCCATTTTCATTGAATTGTTCTGTTTTAATCTTAATCGGGCTGTTATGGCCTCCATCTCTTTAATTCTGTTACTATTGGCCTCCACATCGACATAGATAACTGATCAGGGCTTAACCAGTGTTGAGTAATTACTTTAGGGCTGCCGCCACTAATATAGAATATAAGTATCTCTGATTTTAGTTCTCCCTCTCTGGGCAGGAGACCCAGAATCAAATGAGGCCCAGTCAGTGTACAATTCCACTGAAAATATCCTGTAAGGCCTGTGCTACCAGCTTCCAATAATTAGTTATCTGGGGCACTCCCAAAATATATGGGCGTAAGAATCAACCCTCCACATCTCCTCCAACACTTCTGAGATGTCCCCTTAAATAATGTGCTGAGACGACTGGGGAATAAAATACCTGGTGACCACTCTCCACCTAAAATCTCACCAACTAGGAGAGCTGGGTAGTTAGGATCCCTGTCCAAATTATTGCCCAGTCATCCTCAGTAAGGTGTATACCTAACTCCTCCTCCCATTTTCATTCTATTTGCTGCATCAATAGTTTACCAACCTCCTCTGGAGTGTCTTATAAATATATGATGTATATCCTTAGAATCTGCTCCTCTGCTTTTGAGGAAGGTGGTTCTCACTGGGACTGGTGGGTCTGAAAGAATCTTCCTGTGCCCTACGGTTGTCAAAATATAATGCCGACATTGTAGGTATCTATAAAGTCCTGTCTTGAAGGTTATATTCATTCTGCATTTGCAAAAAGGATCTCTTAGTGTCCCTCTGGAAAAATTGAGTAAGAAAAAGCAAACCTTTACCTGCCACCTCTTAAAACAAGTGTCCACTGGAGAAGCTGGGAATCGGCAAAAACCAAGGGAACATATCTCCAAACCGGAGTCAGCACCCCAGTGTTGCTGCACATCCAGCCATATTTTAAGGGTATGTTTTGTCCATTTATTATTAATTAACTTAAGGTCAGAAGTGTGGCCACCCAAGGCAGTATCTAATGGTATTTTCGTGCGCCTCCTGTTCCAAGAGAGTCCACCTCTCTGGCTAGGATTTAGTATGCTTAGGATAGGCACAACTTGAGCTGCTTTATAATAATTATAAAAATCAGGAACTCCCTTACCCCCTTGTTTTCATCTCTGTAAGAAGATCCCATCGCTTTGGTTTCCTTCCCACCCAGATAAATCTTGAAATCTTTTGTTTTAATTCCTTCCAATCCTTTTTAAAGAAGGGCAGGGTAAATTAGTAAACAAAAAGAGATATCTGGGAGGCTGTTCATCTTCACCGTGTCTATCCTATGGTGAAGGCAAGAGGCAATGAGTGCCATCTATTTATATCTGCAAAACAGCTTTCTGAGCTCTCCATAATTAACTTGATGCAGTCTTGACAATTTAGTTGGAATTTGAATCCCAAATACCTTACTTTATCTCTGACCCAGTTAAATGGAATCAGCTTGTACAAATTCTGTGTAATCTTACCATTTATTGGCAGGACCTCGGATTTATCCATATTAATTTTAAGGCCGAAAGTTTACCAAACTGATCCAGCAGGGCCATCGGGGTGGGATTGACTTTCAGGGTCTTGCATGTATATCACCATGTCGCTTGCATAAAGTGACACTTTGTTCTGGGCCTGTGCTATATTAATGCCCTGTATTTTATTCTCCTCCCTTATAGCCTGAGCAAGGGCTCCACAGCCAACGCAAAAGTAGAGGTGACAGGGGCATCCCTGTCTGGTGCCCCTCCCAACTGGAAGGGCCTCAGACAGAGTACCGTTAACCCTGACCCTGGCCAAGGGGTTCTGATAAGCCAGGGTGGCCCATTGCAGGAAGGCACCTCAAACCCCATTTTTAAAAGAACGCTTTGAGATATGACCAGTTCAGCCTATCAAAGGCCTTTTCTGCATCCAGAAAATGGCAATTTGGGTGTTTTGGAGTCATTCTTGTGTTCCAAGATGTTTAGCAAGCGTGTGATATTGTCAGACATATGTCTGTGTGGTATGAATCTGTTTGATCTGGATGTATCAGATTTTCAATATGTTTTGTAATCAGTTAGCTAGAATTTTTGTAAGAATTTTGTAATCTTGATTTAATAAGGAGATGGGCCTGTGATTCACAAATCTCAGGGGTTTACCGGTTTGGGATGACCGTGATTATGGCTTCACCCCATGAGCTTGGGGTTTATTATTTTCTAGGGTAGCATTTAGCACCATAGCCAATTTGGGTGCTAATGTTTTTTTAATTTTTATAAAACTCAGCTGGGAATCCGTCCGGACCTGGGGATTTGCCCGAAGGAAGCTTGTCTATAACTGCTGTTATCTCCTTTTCTGTGATGGGGTAGAAAGCTCTTGCTGCATTCCAGGGATAGCTTGGGTAACTTCATGGTTTTTAAAAGGATTCTGTGTTTTTTGTACCTTTGTAGGTCCCTCCCTCCCTGTATAACCCCCGTAATAATTTTTAAAAGTTTTAGCTATTTCTCTGGGTTTCTTTATTCGGGCTGTGACCCTGTTTCCACTATGAAGGAATGAGGCATATCTACTTGCTTGTTCCCTCCTCAATCTCAGGGCAAGGAGCTTTAAGCCTGCCCCACCCTCATACTATTTTTGGTTTGCATAACGCACATCCCTCTGCCTTCTCGGCTTCTAACTCATTAAGTTCTTTTCTTTTATCCATTAATTCCCTCAGAATTTTCTCCTTACCTCTTGGATTACCTTTATGTTCCATCTCTAACATTTTTATTTTAGTTTGCAGCTCCTCTAACTTTTTATTCCTCCACTTTTCCTGGCCGAGGTTAAACTTATCAGTTGTCCCTTAGGACAGCCTTCATTGTCACACCACACCATCGGTACTATCTGACACAGGGAATCTATCATAAGGTTTTTATATCTTGTGTGATTTGTTGTATCACATTCTTATCATTAAGTAATGAACTATTCAGTCTCCAGTTCATTATTCTAGGCTTTCTGTCCCATACAAAATCGATAGAAACTGGGACATGATCTGAAATAGTCATTGGGTAAATTATAGAGTTGGTAAAGAAATGAATATCTGTGGTATAGGTTATAAAAAATCTATACGGGAGTATGAATTCTGGGGAACTGAGTAAAATGTGTAATCCCTTTCCTTTTTGTGATGAAGTTTCCAAATGTCCCGAGCCCCCTCCTGCATTAACATGTTCAGGCACTTAGTTGGCCTGTTTAGAAGTCTCAGTTTTCCAGAGGATCGGTCTAATGCTGGAGCACAATGTGGTGTTGAAATTGCCGCCAAGTATTAACTGACCCCTAGGAAGCAGCACTACCCTTTGAAAACCTCCTGATAAAAGTGGCAGCCCCATTATTGGGGGCATAAATATTCACTACATGAATTAGTTTACCCTGAATCGTTCCTGAGACTCTAATGCATCTACCCTGAAGTATAACCTCCACTTCCTGGACATGGAATGGGAGTCTTTCTTAATTAATATTGCTACCCCTGCTTTTTTTGTCTCCTTGTCAGAGGTGGATACCACCCTTCCACCCATTGACACCTCAATTTAATGTGTTCTGCTTCCGGGAGGTGCATCTCCTGGAGGAGAGCCATGTCACAACCCCTCCTTTTAAGTTCCGTTAGGATTTTGGCTCTCTTAATAGGGGAGTTAAACCCATTTACATTATAGGAAATAATCCTTAGGTGTACAGCCATTACCTGTCCCTATCAATTTTCTTCTCATTCATTCTCTCCATTAAATGTATATTTCAGGTCCTAGCAGACCCCATGGGCCCATCCGAGCCCTCTTGTCCCTTAGAATCCATGTCGACAAGCTTTTACCCAGAAACATTTGTAACTGACAAACTAGTAACACAAAACTATTAATTTGAAGCATCGGATCCAACATAGATCAACAGTATTAACTTTTATATAAACAAGAACAAGTACCAGGTGGATTGACTTCTAGGAAAATTAACTCTGGTAGTCAAAAGCCACCAAGAGTTGTCACATATGTGACTGGTTTACAACCCTGCAATGTTAAGGGTGTTGTCGCTAACCAACCATGTGACTTCTTGGGTGACAACGATAATTTTTGAGCGTCACTGCATGTATATGGAAAAACAACTAGCCCATAACCACCCATACCCCCCACCCTCCTCGAATTACCATCCTCCAATAAAATTCACTCTTTGAGTAACCATTTACATTCCCTTGTTTTTAGGCTTAAACAATGAAAAGGAGAGAGAGAAAAGAGAAACCTCCCTAGGACACCGTCTTTACAGGAGTGATAACTTCAAGTCCATCAAACAGTTGTGTTATATGCCACATTCTTCTGCCCCTAGCGGATCAGGCTTGCTATTCTCCATTCAGTCCAAATTATCAGTAGTAACTGATATAAGGAGATAGAGGTAACCCCCCAAGTCCCAGTGTCAAGGCAGAGAAGAGATGCATTCATGGACCAAGGATACACTGTTTGTGACCAACTGTTGCATAAGGAGTATATTTCCTCCTCAATCACCCCATAATCAATTTTAAGCCTGGGGATCTCTAGTACACTGCAGAGTAAAATACCCTCCCTTTGCGCCAGTCCCAATTCTGTAAGTACCTCTCCATATGCTACTAATCTCAGTCCTTGGGTGATGGAAAGGCAGTCTTCTCTTCGTTCTGGGTCCTGTTTCTTTTCTCAGCGCAAGTAATAATTTGGCTATGTCCCCTGCATTTGCCATCTAATAGACCCTGGCAAGACTCAGTTTCTTGGTCTGGTTACGGGATACCACATTCCAGGCCCTATTCTTAACTTTTTTCTAGGATCTCAAGTTCCAGGTCTGGCACCACAACCTGAAGCTCCTTCAATGTGGAACTCGCTTCAACCAAGGAGGGAAGGTCTTTATTCCTGACTCTAGGAAAATTCTCAGCCTCACTGGAAAGAGCAACTGGGCCTTTATTTCTTTTTCTGCCGTAGCTCCCTTATAACCCTTGTATTTTTGCCTTTGCTTGCAGGGCTGAAGAAAAGTCCTGGTCAAATAAAATTGTTGCCTCCTGGTATTTTAGGTCCTTATGCCTCCAGGCCTCATGGATAATCCATTCTTTACTCTGAAAGTGTAGCATTCGGATTATCAGGGAGCGAGGCCTGGCACTGGGATCTGCTGGTTTCGGTACTAGGGACCTGTGGGCACGGTCTATCTCCAAGTTTACATGGGAGGTGGAGAAGCACTGCTCGCAGTACCTGCTGCAGACGAAATCAGCACCGCCAGAAAGCCTTCCTCACGCCCTTCAGGAATTCCATGAATTCTAAAATTGTTCCCTGTGGGAGCGATTTTCTAAATCTTCCAGTTTGGCTTGTGTTTCTCGATCCTCTGAAGTATAAATAAGAGAAGTCGCCTGTACCCTCATGTGCCTCAGACAGTTCTCCGATTCTGGCTTCCGAGTTGAAACTTTTCTGTCCGGTGCTTTTACATCTTGCCTCAAGTCTGCCAGGGCTGAATCAATTTTGTTTACTGTAGCTAGGATTTTTTGAGGGTTTGGTTATTTTCCAATTGTTCCATCTCGTCCTGGTCCCAGTCCGCAGAGGATTCTGAAGGAGCCTTCACGTTGAGGCAGGGCCATTAGGCTCTCCTGCAGCCTACTCAGAGTTGTTTGCTTCATTTTACTCGCTGAAGACGATGCGAATCGATGTCCTTTGCTTTCTGTGATTTCCTGCCATGTATAGTGGTGGCCTCACTATAAAAATACTGTATTGGAGTTGCTTTCTTGCCGGTTTCTTTGGATTAGGTGAGGTGATCAGGGAGCCTCTAAAGCTAGCTGCCCACCATGTCAGTGATGTCACCGAAGTCCACTTTGGCACTTTCATTGTGTATAAACTTTTTGAATAGCACTGCCTTTGTATGAAAAACTTGTGGGATTAAATAGTAATTTGCTTTTTAGAAGTGAAGTTGAAATGAATACCTGCTGTTATACTGTGATGCTTGGCTGCATACAGAAACAAGTAGCGAGTGTTGTGCCTTCTCTTCAGAAAGAAAGCAATGAACAGCAGCACATACAGTATGTGGAAAGAGCAGCACTGGAAACGTTGCAAGTAGGAACTACAAGCTGCACAAGGAAACTCACTTCCACTTACATTTTCTAGCCTTCTGATTGGCCAAGTACTGCAATAGGCAAAAGCAGCTGAAAGGAATAGAATGGGCAGAATTGGATTGAAGCTAGGGATTCTAAAGGTGTGATAGGTGGAGTATGCACAAGCCCCCAAAGTACTGTAGTCTTTGGCAAGCAAACATAACAAACAAAAAATTACTGGCCATCAAGGAAATGAATACAAAACAAGAGGGAGACTTAATGGGAAACAGGACACCCACTTTTTATTTTTAAAGTATATTTGAATGTAATTGCTGCTGATTTTAAAATTATCTGTGATGAGACAAATCTTGTATTTAAAGATCTTTGAATTTGAGATGTTACTGATACTGTAAAGTGTTTTGTTATTCATGTAATTGTTTTGTAACAGATTGTAAATACCTTTGAAGGGCAATCAGTCAAGATACACACACCTGCCTACCTTCTATTATTTCTCCCAAAAACAATGGATCTTTGTGGTCAGTTTGTTTCACTTGCTACCCCTCTCCAGGGTCTGAATCTTCACAGAGGATTCCCTGAGCTGGACAGGTACTGTAAGTACCAAATGGTTCTTTAATTATGCAAGGAAGGGAAAAAATTGCCCACTAAAGGTGTGTTTGTTTAACTGGCAGAAGGGGATAGGGTGGAGGAAAGGGGCACTAGGTTGCCATTTAGAAGGCTTTGTACCACACTGGGTAGATCTCTACAACATGTATTCATTGACTTTTTCAGGTTGCCGGGTCAGCAGTCCTGACCCACTAGATTCCAGCAGTCTTAACTGAATAAAATAGTCCCCACTGGTCCATAAGGCAAAATTAAATTAGGCTACTAAGCCACCAGGAACACATATATTTTTATTCACGACCACTGGTACTAGGAGGTGCATACTGAGCACTTACAATGCCCCCAAGTTGCACCTTCATTTCTTTACATATTTTTCCCATTTTCTCTTACATATTCTATATCCTGTCTTCCCATTATTCACCCAATTTTCTGTTTTGTCCTCACTTTCACCTTTAAAACTGCATAGTTTACAGTATTATAATTTTACTGTAAGTCTGCTCATGTGCACCATTATACTACTATGTTACTCTGTCTCTGCTCTCACTACTGACACTTCTGTTTATCTCACCTATTTTTTCCTTTACTTTATAGATCTGACCAGAATGCAACTCCAACCTATTGGCTAAGTAGAATTTTATTTTCAATTTATCGTATAAGCACTATTTTCTCCCTAGAAATAACAGATCCTTTGTGACCCTTTGTTTGCAATTATGTTACAGCTACCCTCCCACTATCAGGATCTTCACATTGGATCCCAAAACTGGAATAGTAAGTACCCAAAGATTCTTTAATTATCGTATGTAGGAAAGATATAAAGGATGGGTCAAAATGCTGCTCTTGCTGCCCTGAGTATCTGTTTAACTATTCCTGTGGCTGCAAAAGAAAGCATACCCAATCACCCTTCACCCAGCCAGTGCTTCCACATGTTACTCATTTTAGTATTGTTAAACCCACATACAACCCATGTCAGCCCCATAAAGTTCCCACCCAGTCCTTATCATGGTCATTAAGTCACCCAGTGTACTAGAATGCATTATTTTACAGTACAGAATAAAGATCCAGATATCATACTCTCACCTACTGCTGTGGTGAGATTACTAACATTCAGGTCTGGCACTGAGAATAGGCCTTGTTCCAGTCGAGATGTAAAACAGTTTCTTCTACTACCCTGGGTGACCTGATACTATGATGAGGTCTGGGTGAGGTTGGCTGAGATGTCTTCAGATAAATAATAAGTAACTCAGATTACAACCTTGATAACAATATTGTCATTACAAGACCAACTTTGTTTGCACAAGCCAAATCTTGCTTAGTTAGCTGTGTGCAAGAAAAGGTATTGAAAGCATATTTTGACACATTTTCAACTTTTGAGAATTTTTGAACCATCAAACCAATCTTTATCAAAGTTTCAGAATCCAGAGATCCTGGCCTAAGAATGCACTCACCACATTTCACGTTATTCTATGCAAGGATGACTGGGTATTAATGCACAAAAATCAGGGTTTAACATTGAAGTGTGTTCTCAGCCCTAGCTACTGTAAGGTGACACTACCTGAACACTAATTATAGGCACTAAACAATATAAAACAACAGGTAACCCACACACCTCTGGTCATATGGTGGGAGGAACTATAATACACTGATAACACAAACAGTGACACCACACACCTCAGGTCATAAGGTGGAAGGAACTGTTTAATGTACACAGTCAAGGATGACACACATCTGTGGGTGTAGTGGCACAGGAGCCATGAGTTCCTTCTCTGTGGATTCTACTCTCCCTCAATCTCAGGCCTCTGTGGTCACTGTGCAGAACTGCTGTGGCAGGTTCAGTCAAGCCTTTACTGACCTCTTGCTGCAGATGATCCTCTTCTGTTTTCTTGGAGGGCAGCTTCAGCCTGTAGGCTCAACTGTGTCAGACCAACATACCACGTCCTGGCATCCAGACCCTAGTGTGCTGTGATAGAAACTTAGAAACATAGACTTTAACAACAGATAAGGACTGCTTAGCCCATCCAGTCTGCCCATTTTTCCTTACCTACAGTATCACCGCAGACACAAATAGATCTCTGGCTCTTACCCCTACCCCACCCTTTCCAGTAAGACTCCTTTAGCCTATCCCATGCATTCTGGAACCCCACTACTGTTTTCCCCCACCATCTCTACTGGAAGGCTGTTCCAGGAATCCACCACTCTTTCTGTGAAGAAGTACTTATTTTTATCTCTACTGAATCTTACCCCTCCCAGCTTTATAGCATGTCCCTTTGTTCTCTCTCTCTCTCTCTCTCTCTCTGTCCTTCCAGAGATGTGGTCTCTAGAAGTGGGTGCAATACTCTTAGGTGGAATCTTGCCAGCGATCTATACACAGTTAACCAACAGGGTTGCAGGAAGTAGGCTGTTGGTTAACTAGAATGTGCAACTTATCCAGTAGGTAGGGAAATGGGCAGACTGGGTGGGCCAAAGTAGTCCTTATCTGCCATCAAAGTCTATGTTTCTATGTCTATGTTCTTGAGCATTTTTTTTCTGAAAAACAGTTCCTCCTGTACCTTATTTACCTCCATGAGGTATTTAAAGGTGTCATATGACACCTCTCGCCCCTCTTCCAGGGTGTACATATTGAGGTCCTTTAGTCTGTCTTAGTAGGATTTCTGATGCAGACCCTACACCATTTTAGTTGCCCTCCTCTGGACCATATCCACCTCTCTCTGTCCTTCCAGAGATGTGTCTCTAGCACTGGTGCAATACTCTAGGTGGAATCTTGCCAGTGATCTATACAAAGGCAACACCACCTCCTCTTTCTGCTGGTGATACCTCCCTATGCAACCCAGCATCTCACTAGCCTCCCAACTGCCTTGTTGCACAGCCTGGCCATCTTTAGGTGATTGGATATGATTACCCCAGCTCTCTTTCCTTCTTGGTGATCATCAGTACCACTCCATGCATTTTGTACCCCCACTCTGGCTTTCTGTACCCTAAGTGCATTGTTTTGCACTTCTTTGCATTGAAAGCAGCTGCCATACCTTGACTACTCGAGTTTTGTCAGGTCTCTGCTCATCTTTCCACCCTCCTGAGTGTCCATCCTATTGCAGATTTTGGTATAATCTGCAAAGAGGCAGCACTTCACTTCCAGCTTCTCTACAATGTCACTTATGACATTAAGAGGACCGTCCCAGCACTGGTCTCTGAGGCGCCATGCTGCTCACCTTTCCCTTCCTCAGAGTGAACTGTGTTTACCACCACCTTGTGTTTCCTATCCCTTACCAATTTCTTACCCAGTTTACCACCGTTGGACCCACTCCTAAGCTACCAGCTTGTTTACTAGTCTTCTATGTGGAATGGTGTGAAAGTCTTCCTGAAATCTAGGTAGGTCAAGTTGACTGCTCCACCCGATCTAATTCCTTGGTCACCCAGTCAAAGAAATTTGTATTGTTTGACACGACTTCCTACCCCCAAATCCATGCTGCTTTGGGACTTGTAACCTATCAGTATTCAAGATATTCCAGTCCTTTCCTTCAGCAGTGATTCCATTAACATTCCACTGCCAATGTCAGGCTGACTGGCCTATAATTGCTAGCCTTCTCCTTGCTACCACTTTTGTGAAGTGGGACTACATTTGCCCTCCTCCTGTCCTCCGGAACCACTTCTGTTTCCAGTGAGTTGTTAAATAGGACTATCAGAGGTGGAGCCAGTACTTCCTGATTTCCCTTAGATGCATCTGTCTGGCCCCATTGCTTTGTCCACTTCTCAGATTAGTGAGTCACTTAGGACTCTCTCCTTCGAAAAGGACTAGTGTCCACCTCCCTTGCTCCAATGCTTCTGTCACTCTTTGTGGCATCTCTCTTCTCCTTCCTCAGTTAACACTGAACAAAAGTGTATGTTCAGTATGGCTGCCTTTTCCTGGTCCCTCTGCACATTCCCTCCTTCCCTTTAAACCTTACAATCCCTCCCAGTCTTCCTCTTCACTTGCATACCAAAAATGTGTTGTCTTTGTTACTGCTCATGCTGTTCTCTCTTCAGTTTGCATCTTAGTACTCTTTACTGCTTTCCTGCTTCCCTTAGTTTTCATAGATACATCTCCTATCCTTCTCCCCTGTGTCTCTGTATACTTTCTGAATGATACACTTTTAGCCTCTACCTTTTCATCCATCTCTTTCAAGAACCACAGCATTCTCTTTTCCTCTTGCTTTTGCTCACTTGCTTGACCATAGAGGTTTGTTGCCTTCACTATGCTCCTTTTAGCTCCTCCTACTGTTCTTCCACCCCACCCAGGTCATCCCCACCAGGTCATGTCCCCGCCAGGTCATCCCTGAGGCATTCACCCTTCTTTATAAAATCTGCCCTCCTGAAATCCAGGACCTTTGGCCTTGTGTGGTTCAATTGACAGCGGTCCTTATTGAACTACACTGTACAGTGATCACTGGTTCCCAGGTGGTCTCCACTTGTTATCCGAAAATGTCCCTGTTAGTGAGTACCAGGTCCAGTACTGCCCCATCACGAGTGGGTTCACTGACCAGTTGCCTGAGGAACACCCCTGCAGGGAGTCCAGGATGTCCCTGCATGTAACTGAAGCTGCAGTTGGGAGGCTCCAGTCTACAGCCGGCAGATTGAAGTCCCCCACCAGCAGCACCTTCCTCTTTCTGCCATCTTGCCTGTAGCTTCCACCAGTACATTATCTAATTCCTTCCTCTGTGCTGGAGGTCTATAGGTCACACCAGCACTGCTCAGTACAAATGACTAGTACCGTGCAGTGATGCTGAGCGGAGTGCAGCTTCCCAGACAGAGCTGCCTTCTCACACAGGTTTATTTGGGCTGCAGTGCAGCAAAGTCTCTATCTGTGCCATGAGAATGTTCTCTGGGCAGCTTCCCTTGCTAACACCTCTCCCACAATTCCACATCAGTATTTCAGGCCATGCTGTACAAGCACACAATTGCCTTCTCAGAGTTGCAGGATATCTGCTTGCTCTGTCAGACGTAATGTTTCTCTTTCTCTCTCTGTCTTGGCCTCAGCTCTGCAGTCTGTCTTTCAAAAACTACATGCAGACTAACTCAGTCCTGGTTCAACCCCTAGTGTTCACTGGGAAAACCATATCTCTGTTGGACACTGAAGTTATAAACCAGTCACAGCAAGTCTAGAGGTCCAGTACTCTACAGATGATTGACTAAGGCTAGAGAACCTGAATTAATTAGGCCCTTCTTAAGCTCATGGAGCCCCTTGTGGCTTCTTCAGCAGGCTGCAGAACTTGATTGGCTATTGGGCTGCCCCTGACCCTATTGCCATAAATCTTTAGGATTGGGGGTGTCTGTTGCCTCTCAGTCTGCCTGGCACTCAGTTCAAAGTTGTCACTTTACAAAGGGCTCCTGCCATAGAGCATTTCCTCTGCCCCCAAAGCGGTTGTGCTAAGCACCACTTGTGTCCAGACAGTCATGGCTGATTGGGAATCTCTTTCTCCACTGGCGACAGCAGAACTACCTTTGATGTGTGAGTGGAGCCACTTTTTGTGATAGTGTCACATACAGATCCTGCTGCAGCTCCTTCTATCGCTTCCAGTCCCCACTGCAGCAAGAGTCCTTTAGGGCCCACAGGAGCAACAGTGTTGGTGACTAATATCACAGGGAGGGCTCTGTGGAGCCAGGTAGGTAAGTCATTATGTTGGGGGTGTACTGAATCAAGGACCCCCACACCTTGGTTAATTAGGTGAGAGGAACTGTAACATAACACAAACAGGGACCCCTTACACCTTTGGTCATAAGGTGATAGAAACTGTAACAAGCAAACATGGACCCTCCCATACGTTGTGATGCAAGGTGAGAGGAACTGTAACATAATACAAGAATAACACACACAGGGACGCCACACACCTTGAGTCGTAAGATTGGAGGGTCTGTAACATAACACAAACAGGGAACTCGACAACTCTGGGTCATAAGGTACGAGGAACTGCAACATAACAAACAGCTACCTCATACACCTTGGGTCATAAGGTGAGAGGAAGTGTAACAGGACACAAATAAGTCCCCACACACACTGGGCCAGACATTCAAACAAAAGCAAATGCAGTGCAGATGTTTGCACTGTGTTTGAACTGCTGTTGTTATATTCAGTCAGATAGTGAGCGGTGCTATCTGACTGAATATCGGGCCATGTTGGTGCAGAGCTAAGTGCAACTGTGCTGCTGTGACATGGACCTGGGCTGTATATAGCCACAAGGAATAGTGCTTCCTGAAATAGAGATGCCCCAGGACCCTATGTTTAGTCTGAACATGCAAATGAATCCATTGAGCATGCAAGGCGCTAAGGGGCCATTTGCATGGCCATTATAGGCTTATTTGCATGGGGCACAGCAGTCCTGCAGTCCCTTAGTGCCATTACCACATAGAAAACGGCAGGCTCTGGTGCTCTAGTGTGTCTCCCCCAATTGCTCCTCGGGCATATGTAGTCATTGAGGAGCATGGTAGGAATGCAGCCAACTCCACAAAAATTATTTAAGTACGCTTCATTTCATGAAATGTTTGCATATAGATCCATGTCATGTGCCAGGACCCTGGTTTCACCCTCCATAGTGGCTTCTTCAGGGATGACATGGTGTGCCTTATTAAAATAAACAACATAAATAAGTATTTAGTCTTGTATAACTAGACCCTCACTAAAGAGCAGGGCTTCAGATGATTTTTGGGTGGAAGTCAAATACTTCCATGGCTTGAAATTTGGAAGTCATTTCAGTTTACAGAGTCAAAATACTCCAGATGTCAATTTTTTGGAAGTCACAATAATTTCCATCTGACAAATTCTGGCTGTCAAAATACTTTCAGTCCTATACTTTTAGAAGTGGACTCATTGGCCTTCTGAGTACTTCACTGGCACAACCTAATATGCAGTGACACAGCAGGACGACATAATGAGGGTTGTGCCTGGGGCAGGGGCAGGGAGGTAGGTCTGTGAAACACTATATAGATATTGGCAGCCAGCAAGCAGCAGCAGGGCAGTGCAGGCTGATTTTAGAGAGGCAGACTGGACACAAACTATCACTAAGTTGCTTTACCCTGATGCTGAGAAGTAGAAGAGTCAGGTCACATTAATATGTAGCGCCAAATGCATTTTGATAAGGAGCAGCCAACCACCACATTGGTGTTTTAAGTGTACGTTTTC
Organism: Neoceratodus forsteri; assembly: GCA_016271365.2. NCBI lineage: Eukaryota > Metazoa > Chordata > Ceratodontiformes > Ceratodontidae > Neoceratodus > Neoceratodus forsteri. The sequence continues at coordinate 1,207,840,531 of CM057456.1, forward strand.
ACATCATGCCTTCTTTCCTTCTAATGCCCTCACCTTCGGATAAAAATAAAAAAGAAACATAAAATTAAGTACAATAAAAATCAGCAGATATTATGAGGATTCCACTTAGCAACTGCACTTTATGATTTCGCAATTTATCAGTACTCAGACTGATATGATGATTTATTTGCTGCTCTTTGTGAAATATATCGGAGGTCAATGTATTATGCAGAGGTCAAAGGCACTGATATGATGCACTGCATTTTGAGAACTGGGGCCTCAGTAGCCCTTCAGAGCATTTGAAACCAAACATTCCAGGGCTGACCCAGTGGCATGGAGGCTGCATCATATCTTGTGGCTACCTAGGTGTCTAGGGTTCACATACAAGCTATGGAATCTGATGCCAAGGCCAGCTGGGTGCTGAGTGCCTTGCATTGCTAAGGTGCTCAGATTTGTGGGGTGAGGGCCACCTGAAATTGGCTACCTGCTTGCTGGATGACCAAGAAGAAGCAACATTTGGCATCTGGGCTGAGAAGGTAGCTGCTTGTCTGCCCGCCCACCAAATAAATGTGTCACTTTTACAATCCCACCATTTGGTGGGGGTGGAACCAAAAGAAAGGGGAAAACATGTTAAAAATAAACAGAATTGGTGTTATGTGGGCTTACTTTGGGCAGTCCTTCTGCCATCTCCCTCTCACTAGTAGACCTACAAAGTCTGCAGCCTATTGCTCTGAGGAAAGCTTTTGCCAAACCAATGACACTACGTTGTGAGCATGATTGCGTGCTCAACATTATCTGGCTCTGCTTGCAGCAGCAGATTGATTGTTTGGAGAGCACCACATCTGGATCTTAGTTGTACTCTGTGAGGTACACTTGTCTTGTCTCTAGTAGCCTGCATTAGGTTTTATATCCTAGCTAGAGACCTGAAAAGAAAATATACTGTTGTATTCGGTAATGTCACACAGTGAAATACTTAGATTGTCTGTTTGGGCCTGTGATCACTTAATAGTACAGTACTACTAGAAAATTAAATAAATAAGATAGTTACCTGATGCACTGAATTGTGCTTGGCACTGAGACAAAGCCAACACTGAGCGTTAACATGGTCATGATCTTCGCTCGGGCTGGCAACTATTCACCCCCCACCCCCGCTGCTGGCTTCCTTCAGATACTCACTCTTCTGGGATGGCTCCTCCATACAACCACAGACCACCTCAGGCTCCCAGACAGTCTCCTTTTCCTAATTTAATTCCAGGCTCCCTCCTGAGTCACTCACACCTGGCGGCATTATCTGTTCTGTTCTGCGGCTATGCCTCCGCCGGCACCTGCTATGACTGACCAGACCACGGGCTGAGGATGGCCAGCACCATCCCCACACACATGTGTGATCTGCAGCCCTTACTCCTCCAGATCCTCCTTGGTACTAGTTTGGGTGTGGTTCTGTTCACTAGGCTGCTGCAGCGCATGGCAAAAAACACTTTTTTTAAATTAGTCAGCTACTCCTCGCTTCCCACACTCATGATGCCACAGCTCCCTCTAACCACCTCACGACGACTAATGACTTTGGCGCCAAATGGACTGTCTGTGCTTGCCCATGTGCATGCGTGAATGATACACAGCGGGAGACTCCATGGCAACTGCTGGCTTGGCAACCCCATAGACTAAAAGAAAACTCGACGTCCACACCATGAAAACTGGACATCAGCATTGCTAGAGAAATATTACTGGATGTCACTGACTCCAGATAGTACATTTTGGACGTTTGAGTTGATTTTGGACGAAATACGTCCAAAATAGTTATCTGAAGGGCTGCTAAAGAGATTGCCCCAGCATGCAGACATACATATTACTTAATTTTAAATATGAATAAAACAACTCTGTAGGTACAGAATGTGGTGCCATGTCCTGCACAGCTCCACTCAGGCACACATGCTTACTTCTAAGATCCTCACATGCTTTCCTTGCTGTTGCCATATGATGTAAGCTGTGATCCATTTAGTTTCTAAAACATCATATATCTATATATTAGACTGTTTCTAAACAGTGCTACCAATAATTCAGTCTCATCTCTCAACTCTCATGAATAACCAGTGAAACAGTTTCATTTCTTACATTTGACATCAGACAACAGAACACAGGTGTGCATAGTTGCAACTATTCAACACTGGTTGTACAACTAGTCAGATGCCCCCAAAAAAAAACAAAAACAACCCAGACTGAAATGAGACCTGCTCAAAACCTCCCATAGCTCCATATCATGTTTAACTGTGCCTAAAGTAAATATGCTCTGCCAGCAGAAAATTCATATCACTGCTAATATCGACTCGTGAAAAAAACCAAAATATTACTTACTAATGTCATAGATTACTCAAGGAATCCAGTTCTTCTCTCTTTATAAGGATAGTTTCCTTATCATTCTCAATCTATCTGATGCCGCCATTTTGGGTCGTGTTAAGCAATGGCTGATTCTGCGCCATATGGTGCTAATGGGTATAATGAGTTTTAACTGACAATCATAGAACATAAATACACAGAAGCAAGTTTCTTATATGTATATTACACACTATGTCTATAGTAGATGATTTATTCAAATTCATATTGCTTCTTGCTGTTGAAACAGCAATATCATTAGATAGCATTGAGTATTACAAAGGATGGATCCAGGATTTTAGGAAGAGTCCTGTCACAGGAATAAAAGGATGGAGCCAAATATAAGGGTGGAGCCAAAGGGGTGTGGCTATAGAATGAAATAATGCTTATGGATTCTCATTGTGCACTCAATGCAATGGCTGTGGTGGGCCACAACAGTTAATTGTAGTTATTTTATACATATTAAAAACTCTAATGCTATTTAGTGTAACTTAAGATGCCAGTGGCCCTCCTAATCTAATGACACACAATGACCCTGGTCCTCTTTGACTGACACCTAACCTGAACTATGTGCTTGGCTATCTTCCTAGCCCTACCTGCCCCAGTGTTCCTCGTGCTTGTACTCTATGGTATTTTAAATGGCATTTGAAATTTGCCTCTCTGTTCACAGTTTATCTGTTATCACAGTTTATCACCAAATATCTGGTTTCTGCATGCCCAGTACACATTTGGTAGGATTAATAGTCAGACTTGCATTTTGATAGCTTGGATAACTGCTTATAGGTGTTCCAGGTGGATTTTCCAGTCTGGACTATACACCACTACATCATCCGGTATACAGCACAATAACCAGTATGAGAAATAAAATTACATCCATGTCACGCTGGAATGTAGCTGGTGCACCATATAAACCAAATGGCATGGTGGTGAACTGATAGAATCCAAGAGGAGTGGCAAATGCAGTTTGTCTCTGGATTCTTTAGCTAGGGGATTGCCAGTAACCCTTGGTGAGATCAAGGGAACTGATATACTTGGAACTCCCCAGTCTGTCAACCAAATCTATTCTGGGCATAGGATAACTGTCAAATTCTGTCACTTGATTAAGTTTCCTAAAATTAAGGCAGATTCTACACTTTCTTTTTGTTTACAATTACCATTGAGATGACCAAGCACTCCTCAGCTCTTCTATGATACCCAATTCTTTCATTTTTGTATTTCCTTAACCACATCAGCACTTAACTGCTCTGGTAACCTGTATGTCTTTTGCCTAATAGGGCTAGCATTCCTTATCACTATTACGTGCTCAACTCCTTTTGCTCTTTCTGGTACTGTGGTAAAAGTGCTGTTAAATGTCTTTAGTAAATTACAAATTTATGTGGTTTGTTTGGGGGTTAAAGGAAACATTCATCTTTACAGCATCAGCAGTTACAGTTTGTTCCAGTCTATCATAAGCCACATCAATATCTTTATCAGTTTCTGGTAAAACCAGCATAACAGCTGTTGGTGTTTTTCAACCCATATCTTGAGGAGGTTAGTATGATATATCTTAGTAGGATATTTCCTGTCAGAGGTCTCAATCTCATAGTTAATGGTGCCAGTACATCTAAGCACTCTATAAGGCTCTTGCCACTTCATTTACAGTTTATTTTCTGTTGTGTGTAACAGTAGCAAAACCTTTTCAACTGGCTCAAAAACTTGTTTGTTTTAGCCCATAGTCATAATATACCTTCTGCTGGTTTGGGGCCTCTTCCTGATTACTATGGGCAATTTCAACATATGTTGCCTGCTTATTTCTTAGGGCACATATAAGATGTTAAAGATTATTTCTGAGTGGGGTTATCTTCCAAGTTTCTTTTATCACATCTAGTAGCCCTCTTGGCTGCCTACCATACAGCATTTCAAATGGTGAAAACCCTGTTGATGCCTTTAGCACTTCTCTGTAAGCAAAATGTAGGTAAGGCAAATATTAGTCCCAATCTTTCCCATCCCTTTTACAAACCTTTTTAACATGTGTTTTAGGGTTTGATTAAAACGCTCAACAAGACCGTCTGTCTGAGGGTGATATGGGTAGGTTCATATGGCAGTGATACCTAATAGTCTGTACAGCTCCTTAAGTATTGCAGCACCAAAATTACAACCTTGATCAGTAATAATTTCTTTAGGTATGCCCACTCTGCTGAAAATTTTGTTAGCTCTTCTGCCACTTTTGAACCTGTGACAGTCGCACTGGAACTGCTTCTGGGTATTGAGTAGCATAGTCACATACTACCAGGATAAATCTATTACCCTTTTACTTTTGTCTAAAGGGTCAACCTCATCCATTGCAATTCTCTCAAAAGGCACATCTATCAAGGGTAGGGGCACCAGGGCACCTTTGTCTTTTCTAGTGACTGGAGCTACTTTCTGACACTCAGCACAGGAATTACAATATGTAGCCACATCTTCATGAATTCCAAGTCAGTAAAATCTATACAGCATCTGGCAAGAGTGCGATCCTCCTGAGTGACCAAGCATAGACTATCATGTGCTATCTGTAACAGCTCTGTTCTATACTTCATGGTATAACCAATTGTTCTGTCTGTTACTGTGTCTGAGGTTTAACCCAAACTTTGTACAGTAACCCATTACATTTTTTAAACATTGGTCCACCCTGTTCTGGTTTCACCCCAGCTGCTTAAAATAACCCTGAGAGAAACATTGTTAGCTTGTTCTGAAAGAAAATCACAATCAGTTATCAGTTTAGTTTCACCGTTTCATATGTTAACCCAGTATGTCCATTAGTCATTTGTTGCCACAGTTTTTCAGGCATTATCTTTCTTTCCTGGATTTCTGGATCTTGGAGCTGTGCTCAAACAAGTCTGAATCAAAGTCACTGAAAGGAAAAGTGTCCCACCGTTTGAGATTTTCTTTGCCTGAGCTCTTGTTACCACTGCTGCTGAAACTGCAGGGTTCATTTCCTCTGAGATTAATTCAGTAAATCCTGGACATTTCCAGTAATCACGGTACATGTAACTTAAATACTACCCCCACTTTCATTTGGTGTGACACATCCTTAATGGTTAGAGTCACTTGGGTGGTGGGATAGTATCGAGTGTTCCAGTGGATGCAGATGACACCAGTACCTGGTCCTTTTGCACAGGGCTTTCCCAGCACCTCCACATGCAATAGGGTCTGCTTCCTGAATCAATGAGTCCCTTTACAGTCTTATTCCCCACCTTCACATCTGTTAAGTACTTGCTCAATTTGCCAGATCTGCTCCATTGTAACTCTTCTTACAGCAATTTCTTGCAATATGACCCACTTATTACAGTTATAGCAAATAGCATCTTTGGACACAGATTTGTTACCCTCACTAGAGTTCTTTTCAGACTTGGAGTTTAAATGGGAAAAGAGTGTCTTACCAGTGCTTGACTGTTACCTTGCTGCTGTGGCATCTGTCTGGCCATTTGGTAGTCTTTGGCCAAAGAAACAGCCTTTTCCCCACTTTCTGGTTGGTGTTCCTGTACCCAAAGCTGCACATCTTCAGGCAGGATGTTGATGAGCTGCTCCATGGCAAATGTGTCGATGATCTGTGTGTTTTGTCCTCTGGTTGGAGCCATTTTATCAGGAGTTCTCTGAGTCAGGTGAAGGCTTCTCGAGGATTGTCGACTGAGTTGTATTTCAGAGATCAAAATCTCTGCCTGTAGGTCTCTCCTCAGGTGTCATACCTTTTCAAGATTTCACTTTTCACCAGGTCATAGTTTTCTGACTGTGCAGTGTCCAGATTGCTGTAAGCAACTTGGACTTTACCTGTCAGGTAGGGTACCAGTCTGATTGTCCATTGCTGCTTTGGCCATTGACAGGCTGTGGCAACTCTTTCAAAAGTTGTCAGGTATGCCTCGATATCATCTGAGGGACACAACTTTGTAAGTTCAATGGCTTTTAGTTGCGTGTACCTTGTTGCTCTGCTGGACCAGTGCCAGAATCTTCTCCTTTGATAGCTTGCAAGGAATCCAGCAAGCGCTGCTCCTGTTCTGCATCTCTTCTCTTCTTCTCTCTCTTCTCTTCTTCTCTTCTCTTCTCTTCTCTTCTCTCTCTCTCTCTTCTTCTCTGTTTCCCTGTCTCTTTTAGTTGTATAGCCCACCATTTGAAAAAGTCCATCTGGCTTTCAGGTTCTGTTACTGCCTGTTCCTTTTCCACAACTTGTGCTGGCTGTACACTCTCAGCTTGGACTTCTGTCTCTGCTAGTTTGGCTGCCATTCTCCTTCCTAGTAACCACTCCTGGACTTGCTGCTGCAGAATCTGTACCTTTCTCTATGCTTCCTTGGTACTAGGTCCAGTACCCATGCACAAAACTCCTGGCTTAGAGTATGCATGGTGTAATCCCACTAAGGCTGACACCATCTGTCATCAAGACACAGATCAGAAAGTATAGGAAAAACAGGAGCAGTTGTAGAATTCACAAAAGTGTTTATTAGTACTAGCAGTGTCATTAAAAAAATAAAATTGTTCAGAATAACTATTTACAAAGGCAGAATAAACAGAGAAGATCCATCTGAGCTTTCCTTCAATCTCTGTGTGTCCCAAAACCTTGCAGCTCTCCTTCTTATTAAGTCTTTGCAACCCCCTTCCTTAACAACCATCCTGTTTTTCTAAAACATTCTTGTATGTTTCAGGCAGGTGCAGCAAAGAACACCATGTCCCAGAACTGAGGCCCCTTCTCCACAGGTTCTGAAAAAGGCTTAAAAATGTTCTCAGGTTAACCTCTTGAGTTCCCAATAGCTTTTTGCAAATCATATTGAACTATAATTATATACATTTCAACAGTAACACTATATAATTTCTAAACAAAAGGATCCAAATATCAGTTACATTTCCACATAATGATTTGTATATATTTGTATACCAACAGATATGCAAGGGAGGAAAAGACAGAACAGCAAGTGAGGGTAAGAGATAGCGAGAGGCAGATAATTGTGAGACTGACAGAGTGATCAAGTCCTAGGTCTCATGAGAAAATTTGGTTGCACAACCAGACAGAAAAGAGACAGGAAAGGAAAGAGCAGAACAGATCCCTGCATTCAAACTCTCCATAACAACTGGGTCAGGGTCCTATCCAACCCTGTCACACTGCTCGAGAGGATTTCATTTCTTGCAGAAAAGTTTCAAATCTCAATTTCGAGATTGTCTCAATTTATCTTCTGTATTGTAGTCTGTGTCCTGTGAGCTCATAAGAGATGGGCTGTGACTGCTGCTCAAGGCTGTTTGTAGGAATCTATCTACATCTCCAGTTTTGGCAGTGTTTTTGGTTCAATTTTTAGCTGATTTATCACCTCAATGGCCTCCTCCATATATTTTAGAGAAAATCTGAAGTCAGCTAGTGGTGAGGAGGTTATTTCAGACCCATGGGGGCTGGAGCTATGGAGCTAGTGTCTAGATGGCTCCATGGCTAAATTGAAGTCCTCCTGTTAGATTCCTTTGAAGCAGTAAGCCAGGCTTTGATCAGGGATTACTGATTGATGTGGTATACCTGGACTATACAAAGGCTTTTGACTCTGTCACATTCCAAATGAATAGAAATACTACAAGAAATAGGGGTGGACCCAGGTTTGGTCAGATGGATACAATTGTGGTTGACAGGCTAGTTACAAAGGGTACAAATCAGAGGCCATACTTCCAAATGGGGCAGAGTGACAAGTGGAGTACCACAGGGGTTGGTTCTGGGACCACTGTTATTCTCACCTTGGTTTCAAGTATGCAAGTGTCAGGAGGGCGTGGTTAAAAGATTCATTGATGACACCAAGGTGGGAGCTATAGTCAATGATATATAGTAGAAGCTATCCAGAATTTGCAAACCCAACTAATGGAACTGAAAGTATGGGCACAGAAACATAAACTTAAGTTTAATGAAAGCAAATGCAAGGTGATGCATTTTGGTGCTAACAACCAGCGTGCTGTGTATACCATCAATAACAAGTCAATAGCTAGTACAGAGAGTGAAAAGGATCTGGGGTGAGGATCACTAGTAACCTGCTATTTGACACATAACAAAAGATGCAATAAAAAGCAAATATAATAATGGGAATATATTTAGAAATGTTAAAAGCAGGAACAAGGATGTCCTTCTCCTCTGTATAGGTCCTTGGTGAGACGGTGTTGGAGTATGGGGCACCTTTGTCTACTGTACAAGATGTAGGAATTACAAACTAAGAGAGAGGATACAGAGAAGATATACAAAAGAATAAAAGGAATGAAACATGAGGAATATGGTGGTAGATTACAGCATTTGGGGTTGTTCTCACTCTCTTATAGGAAAACTAAGGAAGACCTATGCTTTGTATTTATTTTTATTTATTTCATTTTTGTTAACCAGGTAGGTGCACTAGACAAGAGATTTTGCCTATTTTTAGACATGACCCAGGAGGGATACATATCAGAAACAGCAGATACGTAGTGTCCGCAACAGAATACCAAACATCTAGTTGGAAGGAAAATATAGTAACACATGACAATTTAGAATACATGGCACATTCAGGAACAACCAGTAGAATATACATAGCATGAGGATAAACAGTAATCACAGTTCATAAACTTTTATAGAACTTTGAAAACAGTATAATTGACTGAAAAATACATATACAGCAAACACTGGGGAATTATAAGTGCTGAGAGGAAGTACGCTCTCAAGGTGGAAGATCAGTGGTAGTAGTGCAAGTGACTGGAGACAAGCAAGAAGTAGAGAAGGAGCAGAGACCTGAGCTCATAAGATGAGCACTTAAACTTTTGAAAGGCCCTGCAAGTAGCCGATTGCTTAACATAGAGTGGAAGGTGTTCCACATTCTGGGAGCAGATACGGCAAATGCAAGTTCACCCTTCTTGGTGAGACATCTAGGCATAACAAAGGAAGCATTTTGAGTAGATCTCAGAGTATAGAGCAAGTCAGGTTGTTTTAGCAGAGTTACAAGGGATCTTGGAGTACTAGTCTGGGTTAATTTATCGACCAGACAACCAACTGTGTACAGGCGATAGGAGGATGGGTGAGCAAATTGAGAGAAGAATAGAGCTGACAGCAATGTGTTCATTTAGGAGCCACAAGGCAAAGTGGCAGAGACTATTATAACAAGTGCTCCATTTCTGGATTACTTGCTTGCTAGCATTAAGGTAGACTATAGAACTATAGTTGAGGCAAGGTCGAAGAATTCCTGAGCAATGGCCAGCCTGGCTGTTGAATTTAGGGAGGATCTTACCTGGTATGCCAAGCCAAGTTTACTGTTCACTGCCTTACAAGTGGCTGCAACATGAAGATTAAAGTCTAGTGAGGGTCAAGAGTCATCCCAAGGTATCTGAAGGATATGACTGTATCCAGGGTTATGCCATCAGGTCCACGAAGTGAAAGTCCCATATGACAAGCTTTTAGCCTAGGGAAGTCCCAAAAGCATTGACACCATTTTGCTAGTGTTAAGTAGGAGCTTATTTTGTTTTAGCCAAGCTGAGAAGCAGTCAACGTTAGATTGAAGGGATCAGAACTGCCGAAATGTCATTAGCGCAGAGTAGATAATCATACCGTCCGTGAGAAAAGAGACAAAGTCAATCCGGATGGGGAGGATTATTTATAAAGAGACAGAAAGGAGGGACCAAAATAGAACCTTTGGGAACACCAACTGAGGTAGACAAGATCGGATGCAACTGCTCCTTATTTGAACATATTGTTGCCTATCCAGAAGGTAACTGCCAAAGCAGGCTGTGGCAGAATTTAAGAAACTAAGAGAGGATAGTTTGGAGAGTAGAAGAGAGTGGTCAGCCAAGTCAAAAGCCTTTGTGAGGTCGATAAAATGGCCCCAGTGAGTTGTCCTTGTCCATGTTAGTAGCACATCATTAGTACATTTTAATAGTGTTGTAGTTGTGCTGTGGCCGGACCTAAAGCCATGCTGGGCTGGGGTAATAGATTGTTTTATGCAGATACTCTGTGACCCGAGAAGACACAGCCTTCTCAAGGATTTTATCCAAGACAGATAAGATGGCAATTGGTCAGTAATTACTCATCGTTCTAGAGTCTCTTTCTTATGCACAGCAACAACTCGTGCAATTTTCCAGATGGATGGCACTGTCCTGGTCATAATAGATAAGTTGAGTATTCTCAAACAGGGGCTGCAATGTCAGCAGCAATAACTTTAAGGAACTTAGGTAATAGTCCATCTGATCCAGGAGTGCCATGTTCCAGGAATGGCTCTCATAAGCCTTAATACATCAATAGTCGAGACTGGTTTAATACTAACTGGGTCGATAAAGATTCAGCAGGGTTTATGATTTCCTCAGAGGATAAACAGAGTTAACCAGGAAATCGAGATCAGAAAATGAACATTAAACAAGTAGCAATTGTGTTTTGGTTATTGCAGTTAGCATCATTTATAGTCATTTCAGTCAGAGGCGGAATGGCCTTCCTAAAAAACTTTTAACATGGTTCCAGAAACCCTAGCATCACCACAGGATTTTTGAAGAAGCATACCACAGTATGCTGTTTTTGCTGCACGGATGTCTTTCTTATATGTTTTTCTCATGGATCAGTACTTAGAACAGTCATCAGGTTGGTTAGACATTTTGGCAGTAACCCATGCTTTATCTCTACTCTTCATTGCTGAGAGGAGATTGTTATGCAACCATCTAGTTTTAGCACCCTAATTCTCCTTCTTTTGAGAGCACATACTTGTTTTGGAGGGGAGAGATTTGATAGTAAGTAATCGAGAGCTCTATCAACATTAGTTGTGTGGTATAACGGGACCAATCAATGCATCTTACTCCGATAGAAGTGCTGCAATATTTAATTTTGAGAATCCTGAACTGTATGATCTTAGGAAGTAGCTTAGGACAGCTGGCATTCCAGACACAGAAAGTGGGTGAGTGGTCACTGATTGAGTCAGGCAAGGTACCAACTTCAAGAATTCTACTGACACGATTAGTGACAATCCAGTCCTATGTGGATTGGTGTGAACTGCTGGAAGAAATATGGGTAGGTCCAGTAACCAGCTGGGAGAGGTGAAGCTTTGCAAGAGTGCTATTATATACACCAAAGTTACTACTAGATCAGTCAAGGTTAAAATCACCAAGTAATATAATTTCTTTAATCCCTTTAGAAAACAGGTGGTCAATGATTCTATCCAGGCCAGTTAAGCGCCCTTTGGAGGATTATAGACACAGACTAGGTTTAATTTCTTTCCCCACCAGTGTCAGTTCCATATGAAGTATTTCACAGCAGCTGTGCATTCCATGTAAATAGTACTGAGACCTTAAGGTGATCTCTGGAGTAGAAAGCAACCCCACTTTCGAGGAGGACGATCAAATCTAACTAGGTTGTATCCTGTTAATTTAAGCACAGAATCAGGAATATCTGGCCTAAGCCAAGTTTCATAGAGTCCAAGGATATCTGTGGAATACAGTTTAACCCATGCTTCTAGTTCAGGAAATTAGAGGAAATACTTCTAATATTCATATGGGCAATTTTAGGCCCTTGATAGAAACCACTGTGGGAAAGTGATTGGATTTGCGCATCAATTGGGCCCTGATTGGGCTCAATATCACCAGAGAGGGATATGCGAATTTTGTTAATCCAGAAACAAGGAACAACTGAATAGGATACCTGCACTTATTTAGATGGGAAGGGTGACACAGCTAATGTAGTACCCAAGTCTGGCAGGGCAGATAAATTTAAGGGCCCATTAGCAGTACTTGAGGTCTATCATAGGCCAAGAGATTGGAGTAATGAAAGGAATCATTATATACAGTACATTATGTATTTGGGTACCATGAGGAATCATATCCACCAGAACATAGAGAGAAAGCAAAAATAAGCACATTCCAACAGCAGACCTGAAAGCACCCAAGCAGCCATAGTTTCAAGCTCCTTCTTGCAAAAATTGTATAGGGTAGTGTAGCAAACTTGCTATCATAGTGGAATGTAACTAACAATGAACACCAAAGTCACCACTGGTTGTACCACCCACCCTAATTGCCCAATAAACCAATCAGAAAAGAGCAGGGAGGAGCCTAAGTGCATTTAAGAAAGGGGGAGGAGGGAGGTGGGGTGGATGGGTGGGTGAAAAATCTAGCAGGCAGGAGCTTAAACAAGGAGCTCCCTGATTTATGCAAAGCTGTGCCTGAAAAAGATGCTGGGATTTAAAATCCGAAATAACTAGTGTGCAGTGTAAATCTCTGAATCCCATTACCTTGCGATGATTGATTTAGTGGCTTGCAGTGAATGGCTGGGAGGGCTATCCAGATCAAGCCCTCAGACCCTTGCGATGATAGATTTCGGTGGCTTGCAGTGAGGGGCTGGGGAGGCTATCAAGATCAAGCCTCAGACCCTTGCAATGATAGATTTTGGTGGCTTGCAGCAAGGGCTGGGGAGGGCTATCCAGATCAAGCCCTCAGACCTTGCGATGATAGATTTCGGTGGCTTGCAGCGAGGGGCTGGGGAAGGCTATCTAGATCAAGCCCTCAGACCCTAGGCATATCAGGCATATGAAAATAGGGTGCTTTGGGAATCCAGCTGGGCTACAACCCAGACTTGGCATTGGAACAGCAACAAGATTGCATGATAAGCAAACAAAGGAGAGCAGTACAGGACTACTAGGTGAGAACTATGGTTTAATCAGAGGTTGTTGGCATGTGAAGACACTCTCCTCTACAGTTGTGGAGGCATCCAGTATGCAAGCTTTCAAAAATCAGATAAATATATGGGAGAAAGAACTAGAGAATACCCACTGATATGTAACAAGTCTCACATGGCTGTAGTGGCTGCCTGACTTGAAACCCTACCTATGAACCTATAATCCTGCAGTTAAAAAAAAGCCTTTTTAAAGGGCAGGTTGCCTTAACCCATGTTACTGCACAGTTTGAGCACACACACAGCTGTTAACATGGATTAAAACAAATGTATATCTAAAACCATGCTAAACAATACCTCCCTAGCAGGGTTTTAGCATGGTTTTAGAACTCAGTTATAACACGGTTTCAACCGTGTTACAGTGTGTACACAAATTGTGTTCCAGGAACTTAAAACTGTTTAAGGCAGTTAAACCATTTTAAGCTCCCTAGTGCCTACAGGGCCCAAGACTTGTGTGTCATATGTGACACTGTAAATGCATGTCCTCTAGCTTTTCCTCCAATTTAAGAAGACAATCACAATGCAGACATACATGAAAACCCTCTCTATCTTGGTAGGCAGCAGCATCGATGAAGATATTGTAGTTCTTCGAAACCTTCTATTTATACTCTGGCAATCACAAAATACATCTTCCAAAATAATTTATAAAGCCCTTGGCATTTGCCAGATACTGATAAATCAACTATTGTACAGTAGCTTGTCTTCACTCTCCTCCCTATCGATTTAAACTTTAATTATACCTACACATGGTTTTGCTTGTGTAATAGTACAGCAAAACAAAACGTGCTCCAGTTATCAAGAACAGCAATGAAATAAATTACACTCTTCACTGAACACAAGAGTTAAACACAAAAAAAAGCACATGGTCCACCATTTTCACAAGGTTAGCATCTGCTGCATCCCTAAACAAGTTAGTGATTTGCTAACTGGGATTAGTATGACTGGAAAGTGTAGGACCATATACAGGCTGTCTGCCATCTGAGTGACTGAGACGAGTAAGTTGAGTACTGTAGAAACATGCAACAGTATAATGACGAACCAAGAGGAATTTCAGTAAGGAGGAGTTCAGTGTTATGATGGCAAAACAATGGCATACACAATGCCACAATGCTAAAGAAGGCTATAGTGATTAGAAACAGGTATACACACACACACACACACACACACACACACACACACACACACACACACACAGAGTCAGCCAGCAATCCATACAAACAGATGCACAGTACAGGTCAGCATGCCCCTTTCAACAATTAAAGACATCACACAGACCCTCTCCATACCTGTCAAGCACCCCACACTGTGTGGGACATCCCACATTGCCCTGTTTTTGAAGTTGTCCGGTGTCCCTCAGCGCCTGTCATTGTCCAAAATTTGACAGTGACTGTAGTGCTGACATCAGCGGGCCCTTTAAACACACACAGCTGACCTCTTGGAATGATCAAGACTGAGCGTGCAGAAGGCAAGTCGGGTCGGGTTGGTTGCTCCTCCTCTGACTCACCATCACTGAATGGCCAATCAGAAAATTGGTGGCTTGAATTTGGTGCTTCATGCTGTGTCGCACAGTGAGAAGACCATCCGTGCCACTACCGTCCTCATGTGTGGAAAGAACTGAACAGATCTTGTATTGTGGTGGATATTGTGGATTACTGGACCCTCTCAAAGGCTCTAGTCCTATCTGTCATTGATCCTGTTCATGGTGGTGCCGGCCTGGAAGCCCAAGAGTCCCTGTTAGCTAGTTTTAGCTACTTGACTGCCTAAGCTTTCTTCTTGCTGCCTAGTTTTGCCTTCCATACTGCCAGCAGCTAGTGTGTGCAGCCTCATGAATGAGCCCAGCAGCAGGCGGCAGCCCAACCAAAGGAGAATTCAGCAACAGGCTCAGTGCAGCTGCACAGCACTGATAGCCACCCCATAAAAGCCCCTGCCCTGCATTGCCAGCTGGAGGAACAAGCCAGTTGCCCTGGCTGGGAGAGGAGACCAGACAGTCACGTAGCTTGACCGAGTGGTGCTGGTGAGGTAGAGTATTAAGTTTAACTCATCCTCAGTCCTTAAGGGTCACTGTTAACTTTTTATCAATTTCTAGTGCCATTGCATCTCTGTACCTGTTTAACACATCTTCACTCATTGTTTCCTCTGATTTTACTAAAAGTGTAGAAGGTGCCTTTCTAATGTATATATTTGAAAAAAAAATGACTGCTTGTTGTCCCAACTGAAATTCGGTGGTCTGCTCCTCACACGCATCCCGACAGTCAGAAATACAGTGATAGCGCGAGACTCATGCATGAAAGAGGTCAGCGATTCTGGAGAGGTATAAAGTAAAATAATTAGTACTGGTGCATATATGACTTCTGCTATGTGAAAGTTTAAAAACAAGGGCTATTTTAACATAATTGTTACTTGAAAAGTGAAACTGGGACTCTGTGCATGCGCAGCACCCATGTGAATGCGCAAAGTCCCAGTTTCCACTTTTCAGGTAACAATTATGTCAAAATAGCTTCTTATTTTATAAAACAGTCACATAGCAGAAGTCAGTATGTGTCAGTATTAAGCATTAGTTTTATTTTATACCTCCAGAGTCTGTGACCTCCTTCATGAATGAGTCTGCATCATTCACTGCCTCTGACTGTTGGGGATGCGTGGTGGGACCTGACCAAATTTCGTTGGGATGACAAACAGCATTTTTTGGCAAATATATACATTAGAAAGACACCTTTTGCACTTTTTAGCTGAATCAGAGGAGATGACAAGTGAAACTATGTTAAACAGGTACAGATGAAATGGCACTAGAAACTGATGAAAAAAGTTGTCAGTGTCCCTTTAAGGCTTGACATTGCACTGTTTCTGACTCAGAGGATTTGATCACCTTAAAGGTTTTTTTTTTCCATTTTCCTAATGTTGTGGGGTGGGGTGAGCTCTGTGGTATTGGGCTATATATCCTGGTGGGGCAATTAGGCAAGCTGCTTGCTTGATAAACTTGCAGGCCCCAGCTATTGACCACACGGTGTGTAAAGATACATTATTGATGCATTAATGCTGGAAAAGTGGCATTAGATTATTCTTTAGTGCTGTTAGATTGAGTTTCAGGCTCTGTTATGCTCTTAAACTTTGCATTAAATCATTAAAGTGCTGAAATTCTGACATCCCTCGTAGTGCCCCTCATTTAAGGGTGTGGTGTTCCTCATTTCAAGGGGTGGTTTCCCTCATTTCAGAGTCCTGAGGTTGAGAGGTATGGACCCTCTTTTCCATAACACACAGATCAGCAGTGGGCTCTGAACACAGGCTATGCTCTAAAGGCAAATTGCACAGTCATCTAGGTTCCATGGAAATGCTCCTTGCAGGTCAGCCCCTCCCCAGCCCAATATGCTCAGCACTGGGGCACACAATAAAATGCAATCTCCACTAAGGTATTTTAATGATGGGAACAGGTATATAAAGAGTATTCAGCTTCAATTTGTCTTCATGATGTGCTCCCTATTTCCAATTTTAGAAATTTTTGTTTAACCCTGTACATTAAAGAGCACCTTTCCTACTTTTCACTAATTACCCAAAATCAGACTCACTGAAGTGACCAGCAACAGCAGCAGAATCAGACACAGTCTGTCTGTGAGCATCATACTGTACAGTACCATCAGTTTTGTTCATGCATGTGTTCCAGTATACTGTTAAAGAGCACCTTTTCTGGTAAAAATAAAACAGAGCTACGTCAGCATGTGGTCTAAAAGCAAAACAAAATGGTTATATTAAATGCATGCTGAAAATAGAAAATAGAGTTAAAATCTACGTTTCAACCTTAGGTCTTCTTCAGGAACTATCTAAAGAAAAAAAAAAAACAAGTTAGTGCCTTTTCTGGTGCTCACTCTGGAAATGTAAGACGACCTTTACCTTCCCCAGAGTTAAATGATGCAGTAACTTTAGTGTTCTGTTGCCTGTAATTCAGGAATATGCATTGTATTTTGGCTGGAGGCAAAGCTCAATCCCTTCCAACTTCATGTCCTAGACTCCACCCTGCATTCTCACATTTTGTGATGTAATATGGAGAACATGGGGGCATGTATATAGGCTTGTATAGTGCAGTATTTTATTCAATGACCAGATGATACATGTGTAAAATCACAATGGCAACTAAAACATATTTTGATACATATCTCATGGCATATTAGGTTACATAGTATACAATAAACAGTTATCTTCAGTGTTGGTAGCCATATTAATAAACTGTTTTACATTTGTTTAGGGCCTCCCATCTGTTCTATTTTTATTCATCCATTTTTCTGTTCTCTTTAGGTTTGCTCTTACCTGCTCGTTGCCTGGTCCTGTCTTCCCTCCTCTCCTTGGAGGCACCCCAATTACCAAAGAAAAGACTATTCCTACCTGCATGTGTCCATCTCATCCCAGTTTGGCCACTCTATCCACAGTGTATGACATGCCTTACCGTCATCTCCTGGGTATCCATTTTTCATGGGTCATATGGAGTTGTCACCCTGGAGTGCAAATATGGAAAATAGCAGACATGTGAGAAAACAGGCAACAAAGTTTGAGCTATGACTTTCTTTTCTGATATTTAACAAATAATTTAAAACAGGCATCAATGTATTGTATCATACATGCATCTCTGGGTTTTCAGCCATTGTTTATAATAAGTCTTATCTATACCTTTAACTGGTACTTAATAAACAGAAACTTTTTCCAACCATAACGTAACTTTACGCTTGTCTTTATTTTCACTATCACTTTTCCCTGACTGCTTGCATCTGTAGCCCTTTTTGCTTCCTGGTATATGTATCTTGACTGCCCTGTGGCTCACTCTTAATCGGTTCCCTAGATTTGCTGTTCATGGCTGGGTCAACCCCACCCCCCTTCCCCTCTGAGATCCTTTCCACTCTATCTGGCTGTGTGTGTGTGTGTGTGTCACCCATCCCTCCCAGTACCCTGTGAATTTGTCCACAGTGAGTCTTAGCCTGGCTGTCATATGTTCCATCTCGTATGTGTGTGACACCTTCTCTTCCATTCTGCCATCTCAGGTGCTGATGGGTCCAGCCAGTGCACCATGAGTGTCTTGAAGGCGGTCAGTACCATACAGTGAAAGACCTCTTTTTTTCCACCTGTGATACCTGGTACACAAATGCCCAGTAAAAATAGGTCCTGGAGTTTGGCATGTCCACCCCCAGATCTCTGCTAACTCATCTCTGATCTGCACCCAGTAGTGCCTTATCTTGAGGCATGCCCATAATATATAGTGGTGGGTTCCACTGCCTCCACAGTTCTGCCAACATTGTTCTGTATTTGTTGTCCCAAAATGCTTCGTGATTGCTGGCATGTAAAAGAACCTATTGTTTGTATGATTTTCACCTGTACTCTTGCCAATTTTGGGAGGCTGACACCCTCTAGCTCTCAATACTTTCCTTCCATTGTTGGTCTGGGATCCATTCTCCTCCCTCACTTTCCCATTTTTCCTCAGTTTTATGAGCATCATACCCCCTTCTTGCCTTAGTAACCTATACATCAGTGAGATGTATCTGAAGCTATCCTTCAGGGTTGCAGACCAATATAGAAAGTCCTCCCAAGTTGTCTTTTCCTGGTTGTTCTTCAGTCCCTGTCCCCCCACAAAATAACTTCTTAACTGCAGGAATCTGTAAGAGTCTGGGCACCCCAAACCAAACCTGTCTTGTAACTGCTTGTAGGCAACTATATGTCCTCTTTCCGTGAGTTGTTCATACTGTACCTTATTAGCTTCCTCCTGTTCCAATCCATAAACCCTCGTCCTCTCTCCTGGTGCAAAATTCAGGTCTCCTATAGTTAAAGTGAGGGGACCTATGTCATTTGAGGTAAGAACCTTTAGTGAGTGTCTAATCCAAGGGTTGTCAATGTTCTTACATACCTCGGGGGTATTCTTGTTACAAGCATGGTGTATAGTGGTATAGGTAATTCCTTGGTTTCTTCCATCTGATACCACCTGGATTCCTTCTTTGTTTTACCCAGGTAATTAAGTAGGGTGTCTGAGCAGCCAGGTAGAATAGCTGAAAGTCTGACAATCCTGCTCCTCCCTCTTTCTTGCAGTGTCATTGTCCTCCTGTTTATCCTAGGTCTTTTGCCTCCCCTCCCCACATGAACACCTGTATGGATTTATTAAACTGTTTCCAAAATGTGGCTGGTATTGGGATTGGTAGCATCTGAAACAGAAGCGGTACGGGGCAACATGTTCATTTTAAGTATATCAGTTCTCCCAAATAGGAAAAAGGGCACCATACTCCATCTTTTAAGTTCACTGTACATTTCTGTGCCAGTTTTCCATAATTCAGTTTGTACAGGCCTGCTATTTTTGGTGTGGCTAATGCCTAAATATTGGATTAGATTGTTTCTTGCCCATGTATATGGAGCGGCTGCTCTTTCTCTTTGGGATAGTTTACTACTAATATGCAGCACTTCTGTCTTGTCTGTGTTAATATTGTATCCTGATATCACACCATATTCATTTAAGACATTTTGTAGTTCAGGGATTGAGAGTTTTGGGTCTTGGATAAGATTAGGGCATCATCTGCGTATAGTGAGATTCTGAGTTGATCCCCCACCTCTATTTCTTTAATTACCTGATTATCTCTTATTCTCACTGCCATTGGCTCAATACAAAGAGCAAAAGTAATGGGGATAAGGGGCATTCCTGTCTTATACCCTGGCAAGTGAGAATCTCTCCAGTCACCCGTTTACTTAAACCACTGCTTGTGGTTCCCCATATAGTGTGTTTATACATGCCTGAAATTTAGGTCTGAAGTTCATGGCAGTCAGAACCCCTTTCAGAGAACCCCACCTGACCCTGTCAAGGCTTTCTCAGCATCTAAAGACAGGGTCAGCTGTACCTTCTGGGATTTGCTCTGTGCGTAAAGATGTTCAAGAGTCTCCTAATGTTATCCAGGAGTACCCTCCCTTTTATAAAACCAGTCTGGTCTGTGTGGACCATACCCTGTATGTGATTTTGGAGCCTATTGGGTAATATAGATGTGAACATTTCATGTCAACAGGAAACAAGGAAATGGGATGGTAGGTGCTACATTTTGTGAGTCTTTCCTGTTTTGAGCACTGTTATTTGGGCGTGATGCTATGAGTCTGGGGCTGTATTCCCATCTAGGGTTTTGTTGAAGGTGGCTTGAAGTGCTAGTACCAATTGTTCCCTAAATTTTTGTAGAACTCTGTGGGAAGTCCTTTAGTCCCTGGGGCCTTGCTACTTTTAACTATTTGATTGCTAAGAGGATTTCTGCTCTAGTTATGTGTGCATCTAGACTATTCCTGTCACCCTCCCTAAACTCTTTTAGTTTTACGAGGATAAGAATGTAGTTAGGGCTTCATCATCTGTTCCATCCCAGCTGTCTGTGTTTAACTGTTTATAGTATGAGGCAAATTCTTTTGAGATGTCTGTAGGATTCATATATGTTCTGTTTCCACACATCTCCCTTTCACTTTAACTATCATCCTATTGGTTGCTTGTTGCCTCAGCTGCCACGCCAGCAACCTTCCTGCCCCATTACCTGCCTCATAATATATTTGCTGGGTGTATCTCAGCCCTCCTTCAATTTTTTGTTCCAGTATTCTTTGAGCTTGTCCCTATACTCTTGAAATTGCCTCCTGAGTTCAGGGTTAGGATAATTTTATGTTTCACCTCAATGTCAAATGTCTGAATCCAGCTGAATTCTGGCTTTCTCCTTTCTTTTTCTTCTTTGAGGCATACTGTATGCAGAGTCCCTTTAATGTGACTTTTAATCCATCCCATCGTGTGGCTGCTTTGGTATCCCTCCCTATTGTTGTGTAAGTATTCTTTAATGTCATCCTCTATCTGTTGGCAGAAATCTGGATCATTCAGATGGGAGATGTTCAGTCTCTAGAACAAATGTTTATGCACCTTTCTACTTCTAAATCTAGGATGACAGGGCATGATCTGACTTTATCTGTTTCATATCACTTTCAGTTGCCAAATGTACCCACTCCTTGTTATCAGAAGTAATCTATTCTCAAATATTGGTTATGGGGTTTGAAAAAAATGTTTAATTTCTTTCCTTGAGGTTCAAGTGCCTCCATAAATCTATTAATCCTGATTCCCCCATTAACCCCTCAACTTCCTACTTTCCCTCACTGGTCTTTATGATTATCTCCACTTCTGTCTTCTGATAGACAGGGCACACAAGTTAAAGTCTCCCTACTATGAATATTAGGCCTTGTTCCTCCATTGGCCTTAGTAGCTGTTGTTTAAATTTTTTTTATTTTAGTCTTTGGTAACCAGGTAGGACCACTAGGCACAAGTGCCTGTTTTTCAGGGGCAACCTGGGAGCACTGGGTGGTTAAGTGACTTGCTCAGAGTCACACAGTATGCAAGTTGAGGTTGTGAGAATCAGACTCAGGTCTGGTCTGTTGGATGTACCAAGCTCGTTCACACCTTGTTCCTCTAACCTCTAGGCTATACTGCCAGCCATTGTTTTAGGAATGCCGACCTTTCTGGACACTCATTAGGTGCATATATATTCATCAACACACAGGGCATCCTCTATACTTGCCTGTCACCTTGGCAAAACATCCCTCCTCATCCTCTACCACCTGCTTCACCTCCAGAGGATTGTTTTCTGCACTAAAATAGCCACCCCCTTCTGTGTGGGTGGGCTATGTAGAGTTGAGGAATACACGATCCCACCCAGCTGTGTTCTAGCTTTTGGTGTTCAGCCTGGGTGAGATATGTCTCCAGTAAGAATGCCACTGTTGCCTGCAACCTATTAACCTCCTGAAGAATGCAGGCTCTTTTGAATTAGGGAATTTACCCCTTCACATTTGTGTAATACATCTTAAATCAGCCATTGTTCAAACATTTGTTGGTCTCTTTTACCTTTCTGACTCTGTCAAGGAAAAGCTGTGTGAATTTTGCACATATTCTATTATGCAAGCACATAAAAAGAGAAAATGTATAACTGAACAGGTAACTATTTACGTTTCTGTGCCATATCATGTACAACTGTTTCCTGTTTGTAGCCAGTCTCTTTCAGCACCACCTATTCCTCTTCCTCTTTGCAAAGCCCCTCTTTGGCTGTGGTGACATATTGACCTCATGTGTCTCTCCGGTCACCTCTAGGCCTGTTACCTTTCAGTTCCCTAGAATGCTGTGGCTTGATGTTTTTAGCCTCCACTTCTGTGGAATATGGCTTGCATAGGCTACTGCACCCTGTATTCTTGGATACTTTGCCTGTTGCCTTTGCCTAATCATCTTCTATGACATTGTTCCCAATTACTCTCCACACCCAACTGCTTTTTCTGTGGGATGCAACAACCATGTTTCTCGTGGTTGCTGTCCTCCCAGGTCTGTTGTTCTCCCCATCCAGGTTCTCTTCCATGTCTTATGGTGCTTTTTACCATTCTTACAGCATTATATACCCCCCTCCTCCTTCTTTATGATTTATGTGCAGAACATTCAATCTTCCTTTTGTGATAAACTATGGATTCCCTTTCTAGTGCTGTCCCCATCCTCCTTAAGCATCACCCCATTGTGTCCACCTTTTGTTCCTTTCAGTGAATCTGTTATGCCACAGGTTCTTTCAGTCTCTCCCTCTCTCTCTCTCTCTAATTCCCATTAGTTATATGTTCCACCCTCCCTCATGTTATCCTTTGTCCATCTTATTTGGCTGGTGTTGTCTTCCTCCTCCCACCTTTCCCCTATTGTTATAGTTGATCTCCCCCACTTTTCAAAGGTCAGAGTGTGTCTCTGTGCCTATCTGAATCAACCAACTGCTGTATGCCCTGGTAACATGTGGTCTCTTTCTGCCCACTTTTGTTTTACTTTTTGTTCCCCTTTCACCCAGTGCTCTGCCCTCATTTCCCCCTCCCTCAAGCTTCAACCCAGTCAGTCTCGATATGATGTGTACCAATTGTG
The DNA here is from genome assembly GCA_016271365.2 of Neoceratodus forsteri. Taxonomy (NCBI): domain Eukaryota; kingdom Metazoa; phylum Chordata; order Ceratodontiformes; family Ceratodontidae; genus Neoceratodus; species Neoceratodus forsteri. The sequence goes on from CM057456.1 coordinate 1,207,863,423, forward strand.
TACTTTTAGCCACCATTTCCTTCATACCCCACACTTCCCTCACTTTGAATTTGTCCCCCCATTCAAACACCAATTCTGCCTTATCATTTTAAACCCTTTTGAGCAACAAGTACAAAATGGGAGTCTTGGTAGTCCATATATCTTGCTGGTTTATTCCCCATTAGCTGGCAAAAGTACATAGAGGATGTAATCCCAGCCTACCCACAAAACACAGTAATTAGGAGGTAAACACCAAGGTAGAGAAGTCATTAGGGAGAAGGACAGAGGTAAATGTAAAAAGGCAAAGGCAGTAAGGACAGGAATGGGGCTAAAATGGTAAGGCCATCAAAAGTTGAGGGTGATGAGTACCAATGCCAGTAGTCTGTGTAACAAGCTCCTGAACTAGTGGCCTTGATGGAAGAGGGTTGCCTGGATATTGTGGTAGTCACAGAAACATGGTACAAAGAGAACCATGACTGGGATGTCAACATACCAGGATACACAATCTACAGGAGGGACAGGAGGGTAAAGAGGAGGAGTAGCTCTCATGTAAAGGAAGAGATCAAAGCAACAGAACTAAAAGTAAACAGGGCAGATGAGGCACCCTGGGTCACTCTGGAGACAGAAAATGGCACCACAATCCACATGGGGTTGTATACAGACCACCATCTCAGGGGAGGAATGAACAAGAAAATGATAGAAGGCTTCCTTAGAATGGCAGAAAAAGGGAGATATTGTTGATCGGGGACCTGAATATGCCAGATATTAACTGGAGCACATTTGCTGCAGGCACATCCAAAGCAGGGTCATCCTTGATGCCCTACGGGGCATGCTTCAGACAGCTAGTATTGGAACCCACTCGGGAGGAGCAATCTTAGACCTGGTACTTTCAAATGGGGATGGAGGAAGAATCTCAGATTTAGAAGTGGGTAGCCGTCTGGGAACAAGTGACCACCAAACAGTGTGGTTCATGATAAACACAGCCATACAATCAAGCCATACAAAAGCAAGAGTATTGTACTTTAGGAGGGCTGACTTTGGGAAAATGAGAGAGTGCCTCAGAAAAGCACTAGCAAACAGACAAGAAGGAGGGTGGAGGAACAATGGAGAGTAATCAAAACAGCCATCACAGAGGCAACAAGCCTTTATATAAAGCAAATCAACAAAACACACAAAGGAAAAACCGCTATGGTTCTCAAAAGAGGTGGTAGGGAAGGTTAAGGAGAAAAGGATAGCATTCAGGAAATATAAGGAAACAGACGGAGCAGGACAGAGAACTTTATCAGTTAAAGCAGAAAGAGGCTGGGAAGGCAGTCAGAATAGCAAAGGCCCAAACCGAGGAAAGGATAGCCAATTATGTTAAGAAGGGGATAAGACCTTTTATAGGTACATTAGGGAGTGAAGAAAGACCAAGGAGGGATACTGAGGCTTAATAAAGGGAGGGAATGTGGGTAGGGGTGACGGTGAAAATGCAGGGATACCGAATGAATATTTTGCTCAGTATTCACAAAGGAAGAGGAGGGAGAGGTACCTAAACCAAACAAGAGAAACACTCTGAAGACGGGTCGATACCAGTCCATTTACAGAAGAAAGGGTTCTGAAAGAACTAATAAAATTGAAGGTGGACAAAGCAATGGGGCCTGATGGGATTCACCCAAGAATTCTAAAGGACTAAATGTAGAACTAGTGATACGCTGACTACTTTTTAACAAATCATGGGAGGATGGGGTGATACCTAAGGACTGGAGGAGGGCAGATGTGATTCCTCTTCAGAAAAGTGGAGCAGGATAGAGGCAGGACACAACAGACAAGTTAGTTTGACCTCAGTGGTAGAAAATGATGGAATCACTTCTGAAGGAAAGAATTGTTGAGTACCTAGAGGCCAGTGGGGCACAGGACCCAAGGCAGCATGGATTCATGATGGGAAGGTCGTGTCAGATGAATCTAATAGATTTCTTTGACTGGGTGACCAAAGTAGTAGACCAGGGAGGGCTATGGACATGGCCTACCTAGAATTTAGCAAGGCATTTGATACAGACCCACACAAAGATTAATACACAAGTTAGCCAGCCTTGGGGTGGGTCCCAAGGTGGTAGCCTGGATAAATAATTAGCCAGACAAAAGTACAAAAGGATAGTAGTAAATGGAGTCCACAGTGAAGAAAGGAGAGTTACTAGCTGGGTACCGCGAGGGTTCAGTACTGGGACCTGGTCCTTTTAATGTCTTTATAAGTGACATTGCAGAGGAACTGGAAGGAAAAGTATGTCTCTTTTCAGATGACACAAAGATCTGCAACAAGGTTGATACACAAGATGGAGTGGAAAGGATGAGAAGGGACTTGGCAAAGTTGGAGGAGTGGTCAAATGTATGGCAGCTCAGATTCAATGCAAAGAAGTGTAAGGTAATGCACCTGGGAAACAACACCAGGGAAGAGTACACAATGGGGGTGAGATACTGACAACAGTAAAAGTGGAAAGGACCTGGGGTAATTATATCAGATGACCTAAAGGTGGGCAAGCAATGTGAGAAGACAGTAAGGAAGGCTGGGGATACTGGGATGCATAGGGAGAGGCATCAATAGTAGAAAACAGGAAGTTGTTATCCCTGTACAGACAGTTGGTGAGACCCCATCTGGAGTACTGTGTGCAGTTCTTGAGACCCCATCTCCATAAAAGACATAGACAGAGTGGAGGCTGTCCAGAGGAGGGCAACCAAAATGGTGCAGGGTCTGCACCAGAAGACATATGAAGAAAAGACTAAAGGAGCTTAATATGTATACCCTTGAGGAAAGAAGGAGAGAGGGACATGATAGAAACTTTCAAGTACTCAAGGAATCAATAAGTCCAAAAGGGTAGCTTCTTTCAGAAAAGAGATGTGCAAGAACAAGAGGGCACAATTTGAAGATGGGGAGGATGGCTCAGAGGTAATGTGTGGAAGTATTTTTTCACAGAGAGGGTTGTGGATGCGTGGAACAGCCTCCTGAGGAGGTTGTGGAGTCAAGAACAGTGGGAATTCAAGAATGCATCGGACAGACATAAGGCAGTCCTAGTTGGGGTAGGAGGAAGTAAGCTGTTGGTTAACTAGGATCTGCAGCTTATCTGTTAGGTAGGAAAATGGGCAGACTAAGTGGTCCAAGCGGTCCTTATCTTCCATCAAATTCTATGTTTCTATGTTTCTAATGTCCTCAACCAGTGTGCTCCCGATGATGGCGGGTTTCTTCTCTTCAGCGTATGTCTTGCTTCTTCGCAGTGGCTTCCCAGAGTTTCTCCTTGCCTCGTGATGTTCCTCTGTGCCTCCCTCTCGATCCCTGCTGGATCCACTGGTACACTTTCAACACTGGCCCAATTGTGTCTCCTCTGGTTCTCTTGCCCTCCTGACTCCAAGTTGTTTCAATGTAGGCAGGGCTTCTTCCATACTTCAGAAGAATTTTGGACCACCATCAAGAAATATTTTCATTTGAGCTGGAGCAAATATTTGTGCTTTTATGTTTTGGCTTTTAAATCCCTGATGGCTTGCAGGATTGCCCTCTATTGCTCCATTATTAGGGGAATGAAGGTGTGCTCAAAGTACGGTTTAGTATCACCAGTAATCACCTCTTTTTGTTCCAGGCCATCGTCAGACTTTCATTTTGGTAGCATAATTTATAAAGCGTGCCATGATGGATCTTGGTGTGCTTTTTGTGTCTGTGGGGCCATGGTGTGACAACGTGATGGGTCCTTTGATTAATAGAGGTGTCTTGTCCCAACTGAATAACTCCTGTAAGAGTCCCTCCAGATAGACCTCCATTTCTCCCTGCTCTGATACCTCAGGAAGACCATGGACTCAGATGTTATTCCTCCTCAATCTTTGCTCCAGATCATTGAGCTTGGCCAACAACTCCTTTTCCTTCTCATGGAGATGTCTGAGTGCAGCGTTGTTGATGTTCATTCTGCTCTGTTAACTCATTCAGGCCACCTCCAATTCTGTTGTTCACCTATTAACTTCTCTCACTCCAGTGTGGGTTTCCACAGTATCTTCTTGCATTTGTTTTAGAGTGGTCCTGATCTTTTGTAGCTCATTTATTAGGTGCTTGGAGGTAATAGTGTACTTTGCCTCTTCCTCCTCTTCCTCTCCGATTTGTTCCGGTACCTCCACCTCGGGATTGATAGGTCTAGTCCACCCTCCTTGTTCGCAGTTGGAGCAATCGCTATTTAGTTAACGGACTGTCAGTGCTGAATTCTTTTAACCGATGCTTTGCTGCCATCTTTATCAAAGTTAACCTGTCAATTTTGGTTGTTTTATCTAAGCGGCACTGGGGATTTGCAAGTTTATCTACTGTTAGGGAGTGGAACGTACTGAATCAAGTTGTCATGCCATGATGACATCACCGGAAATCCATAAGGTTGGTTTTAGAATGTATTTAATACTTTAAGGTGGCAATTTTGAAAATACTTTAGCCACTGCTCAATCAACAAGGGCATTGTTAGCTGAACAGTGGCCTTGATTTTTCCAAATTGGCACCCTAAAGTATTACAGAAAGACATTTGAAAAACAGCCCTATACAAGCCTATGGACATGCCCCATGCTCTCCATATTCTTACATCACAAAACATGAGAGTGCAGGATGGAATTCAGGACTGGGAGGTGGAATAGATTGGGTTTTGCCTCACAGCCAAAATAAAATCCTTCCTCCCAAATTACAGGCAACAGAAAACTAAAGTTACTGCATCATTTAACTCTGGGGCTGGTACATGTTCGGGGGCCTTCAGATATTTCCTGTATGATCAGCCCTCCTACTGGCCCTGAATCAAACCTTCAAATGCACTGAACCCAGCCTATCAATGTCTGACTCCTTCTCAGGTGAGGACACCAAGCCTGGGCACAGCACTCCAGGTGAGGCCTTACTAGTGATTGATATAGGGCAAGGGCAGTATCAGATCTCTCTCCTCCTCCTACTGTCCAAACTCCTCTATGTCCAGCATCTACATCCAGCACCCCATAGGCTTTGTTGTACTGGCTGGTTTCTCAAGTCACTATTTTACCAGTATGTTGGTCCCCACCTAATTCCTCCTTAATAAGCCCCCATAGGCTGGTTCCTTATCCTCTGATTCACCCGTTTACATTGCCCACAGTACTGCTGGTTATCCATCTCTAAGCCTGTACAATTTATTTATTTATTTAAAAACTGGTAACTGGGAGGCACACTGAGCCAAGGCTCATATCCAGGTGTGCCCATGGGGAAAGTTGAAGGGAATAAGCATAAACAAAATACAACCTCAACTTCCAGTTACCAATACAGAAATTGCCACTACCCCCCACCCAATTCTGATTCCTCTTAACCCTTGCCACAGCAGGTAGGAGTTCAGTCAGGATAGTGGCACACAAAAACAAGAAGGCTGAAGTGTGGTAATGCTCAAATGAAATGCAAAATTTATTCAGCACACTTCAACTTTTCTACAGGCAAAACATGCCTAATTGCTAGCTGCTCCAACTCATACCCCTAGCACCTTGACTATACCTAGACATCATAGGGTGAGGTTAGTAGGAGAGCAGACACATTTAAACACCTTTGGCCAGATATTCAAAAGGGTTGCACCATGCAAAAGGGTTGCTCCAGGCATGTCCGAAAATCGCCATTCTGTGAGAAATTCAGTGGAAGGCAGATGTGCCCCTAAATTACGCTGAGCAAGAGTGCAATGATAATGAATGCATGCACAACTGAGGGGAGGAACTATGCATAAATGGCGCAGTGTGATATTCAACAACACTCATATGCTATTGTCTGGGAACAGCGGAGATTGTGCAATAGTGAAATGAGCCAAAATCAAAAGGAACAAGGGAGAGGCGCAAGAACACTACAGGGAAGGCCTCTGGCTGACCTCAGGCACACACAGGGCAGGACAGACACACAGGGCAGGACAGGAAAGGGCACCCTGAACCCACAGGCACAGGGAAGGTGTGGGGAGCCACAGCCAAACACAGTGCAGAAGGGAAGTGCCACACAGCACTGAGGCCACCAGAGGAAGGTGTTCACGGTGCAGGGAAGTAAAATCCAGGACAGTGGGGGAACACAGAAACAGCTGCCAGGGGAAAACACAAGCCAGGGACATGGCCAGTGCCACCATCCAGATGGAGGCAGTAATGAGGGGTGAGAAGGCAGGCAGCAGGGGACACAGCCGCTGAAGGGCCTGTCGGCAATATGCCCCAACAGGCAGTACCAAGCCCACACCAGCTTCAAGCTGTACAGCGATACCGAGATCGTGGGCCAGTACTGCCTGAATTGGGCAATTCTGAGGCGGCTCTGTGAGCTGTGCAGTGATGTGATGCAGACACCCGTGATGGAGCCATGCTCTGTCAGTGGAGACAAAAGTGACAGCTTGCATGTGCCTGCTCACCACGGGTACCTTCCAGAGACCAACAGGGGACACCACAGGCATAACCCAGTTGGCTGTGTCATGCCACCTCACTCAATTCCTCAGTGCACTGCTGCCACATACGCGGAGTACATCCATTTCCCCAGCACACGGTGAAGCGCACAGCAAACATACAGGAGTTCCACAGGGTAGCACATATGCCTGGCATGCTAGGGGCAATAGACTGCACCCATGTGGCCATCCGCACACCACCTGGCCCTGAAGGGCTGCATATATCAATCGGAAGGGCTATGCAAGCATCAACTGCCAGGTGGTGTGCGATGCCAGGGGACATAATCAATGTCTGTGCCACACACCCTGGGGGAGCACATGATGCCTTCATCTGACACCAGTTGGCACTATGCCATAGATTTGAGAGTGGGGACATCCCCACTGGCCACTAGTGGGTGAGTATGCAAACCACATGGTAAAACATGGCATGGGAGGGCATGGTCAGAGGTGACATGGTATTGGCCAAATGGCTCAAGGCAGGGCAATGCTGATCACCAAACTAACCTCCACCCTCTACACACAGGTGACAGTGGATACCCACTCCGTCCCTGGCTGCTCACACCATACTGGTGGGCCATGACCCCACGCAGCAATGCTACAATGAGGCACATGCCACCACGCTATATCATCGAGCAGGTGTTCAGGATGCTGAAGGCACATTTCCATTGCCTGGACACGTCTGGCAGTGCCCTACAGTACAGCCCCTCAAAGGCCTGTGGACTATTACTGGCCTGTTGCATCCTGCAAAACATGGCCAACGACTATGGGATAGCTGTACAGGTTGAAGAGGGGACAGTGATGAGGGCGCTGGTGAAGACGGTGATGGACAGCCCCCCTTGGGCGTGGGACCTCGACTGCTCTGGCTGGCACAGCTGCACTGGGACACCATCACAGAGGAGCACTTCAGCCAACCCAGGTAGGTCATGGGGCCATGTGCAACCACCAGTGGCAAAGGCACAACCCACAAACATGCATGGACACACACTAGGGGTGCATGCTGTCAAGGAAGTGGCCAAGCATGGAACTGTACACACCACCAGGGATGGGTGAGGTCTAACATGGCGTGGCCACACACACACACACACACACACACACACACACACACACACACATACACACACCTCACAAGACATGCACAAAGGGTAGGAGGCACACCAACCCAGACTGCCACCCCTAGCCACACACATCCACAGACCAGCACGCCCACTGTCTGTCATTGTGCATGTGTCAGATGCTGGACACCATTGCACAGTGGCGTGCGGCACAACACAGGCATCATCATGCACACACCACAGCGGACAGCAGCTGGGAGGGTGCAGATGGAACGACGTGTGCAGCAGGGCTGGATCCCCACCCGTGCATTGCCCACTGAATGACACAATGCACACAGGGCAGCATCAGAGAGTAGCCATGCTGGGAGACAGATCAGTCACGCGCCACAGTGCCACGGCCACCACAGATGCATGGGACGCCCCACTGAGACCCGCCAGCAGTGACAGGCTGACCACTGGCCTCTATGGGGTGGCACCGACAGTCCCCAGGGTTCCACTGTGTGAGCAGCGACCATGCTCGGCCAGGGTGCTCAGCACACTGAACGTGCCTCGCCAGGCTATGCCGGGATGCCCACAGCTGAAACCGGTGTCGACAAGGATGCTGTCGCATGATGCCAGGAATGGGGGTGGACATTGCACTGTGCGGTATCTGCGACGCATGGGCAAATAACTGTGTGCCCATTGTGGCCATGACAGCTGTGAATGCCCGTGTCTGCCTGTCAATGGCAGCGGTCACATCCTCCCACAACCGGTCCATCCCTGCCAGGAGCAGAGCAGTGTCTCTGCTGCGCCGCTCTTCTGCCTGGTGCAGGCTGCACCCATGCATCCACCGCCGTCACAAGCCGCATCTGCTGATTGACTGATGCTTGCAGTATACGGGTGTGCTCATCTAAGAGGTCATCTGCCTGATCTGCATGCTGTCCCTCATGGTGTTCGTGGCCCTGATGGTCATCACCCCGAGGTGGGCACTGCACACACGGGCCAGGCCTGGGCATGTCTACAGGCAGTGCACTGATGCAGCCCCTGATACTGTACCCCATGCCCATTGGCCTACTGCTGATGCTGCCCCTCCGCTGCCACTCCCCAGGGCTCACTGGTGCCACCGCAGTGCTGCAACAGTCCCACTGTCCTGGACACACACACCAGTGCTGCCACACTGGTGCATACAGGCACAGGCTGGGACTGTGATGTCACGTAAACCTCCACAGTGGCACCACCCACAGCCATGGCTGCGATGTCACCTGCTGTGTGGCCATCCCATGGCCCACACGCCTCACTGTCCATAACGTTAGCTCCATCATCATCGGTGATGGATCTGGCACCAGCTTGAGTCTCTGCATGCTGGCATCCATGGGCGCTGGCATGCTGGGACACGGGCATGGCCTCCTCGCACCTGCTCCACCAACATCAGTTTGGATGTCCAAGTGGGCCCACTGTCACCCTGACCCCATATGCCTGTGGAGGTGGATGGGCCCTCCTCCATCTCCATGATACTGCCCTCAGTGGAGAAGCCCACCACTGCCGCTGACCCATATAGATGCTCAGGAGCTGTAATGGAAAAACAGTAGCATTACTGCGTGAGCATACCCTATCCCCCAATTGACAGACCATGACCTACCATGCAGTGGCGGTACCACCCATCTGGAAACCACCACCTGGAACACCCTCAATGGCGCAACACTGCATTCTGCTAGCAACCTGCTCTTCCTGTGGGGTCAAGTGTTGCACCTCCGGCTGTCCCCACCAGTCGCAGACCGTGCTGCCCTGATGGCAGTCACCTTCTCTTTAATTCTCCATCTGTCCATGCCCATCTTTTTGCACTCCTGCACGGAGTGCTGGTGGCTGCCATGCAGGTTGACAGCATGTGCCACCTCCTCCCATGCAGCAGCATGGGCCTGTGGTGTTCCTGGTGTCTGCTGAGCAATAGCTCCTGGTCGAGGTAGGCCTCAAATAGGGCATCTGTCTCTGCCTTTGTGAAGTTTGGCCTCCTCTTTCTCCCACGTCTCTGTTCCTCTTCCTCCACCTCACACTCGGTCATGATTCATCCTGTGAGAATGACAGGTGTTACCTATGACTGTTCAGTCCCATGCATGTCCTAGACACCACAGTCCACACTCCCAAACAGCATGCAAATCACCGCAATAGACTGCAGTAATCGAACTGGCCAGTGCAGCCCAATGTCGCATTTATAGCGCAACCCATGCAAATGAGGCGAGGTGCTTCTTTAAGTGGATGCAAATGCAGTGACTGCACCATTGAATGGCTGATTAGATGATTTGCATATGCTGGCTGAATATCATGCTGTTGTGCTTTGCAAAATTGTGTTGAACGTACTGAGCCAAGGCGCAGTTCTGTGACAGTGCAGTACACACCTAACTCGCATGCCGGGTTGATAACGCATCGCCTGCCACGCTGCTGATGTGCTGTGCATGGGAGGCAATGCGGGCATGGCCACCATTGTGCCAGAGGTGCTACAGCGCTGATCACATATAAGGCACTGTGGCACTGGGCCGTCGAGGCACTGGGGCAACAGCACTGTAGGCCACTACAGGAGGTGGCACACAGGCACCCAATTGCCACACAATTGGCTTCTAATCGCTGCCAGGCTATCTGTGCGCCAGAGACCCTTGACCCTGTGCCCGACCTTTGCACCATAGGTGCCATGCGTCAGGCATGGGTGCACCACTATCGCACTGTTTGGTGACAGCCACGATAGGGAATGGCAGCACTGTACTGCGCCAGCATCTGCTCGTGGCAGGACTGTGCTGCGAGTGCCATTTGATTCAACCGCACTGAAGAGATGGGCGGAGGTGTGCGGTATGTGGAACCAGGTTGAGCTAGCCAACCTGGTGGCAATAGTTGAGCCCATGCTGGGGCTTTGTATGGAGAGGCACCCTGGACAGGGCCAGGAGTGCAGTGTGGCAGGAGGTGGCCAACGCCTGGAGGAGGCCACGGTATGGGCATGGTGAAGCAGTGTCACCATTGTTACAGGGACCTGAAGTGCAGGGACCTGGACCTGCTGCCCACCTGCAGACACGTGCCAGGAGGGGCACAGTGCGCGGCCAGGTAGGTGCCACATCCATACAATATTATCTTCCATTCGGGTATCACAGTTGCATGTGTCCGGCACATGAGGGAGCCATCCAGTGTTGGCCGTGGTGGTGGTATCGGGTGTGGGGTGGATGGGTATGGCTGTATGGGATTGCACACACATGGGGTAGAGACTTTGCTACGGATTGTATTGATGTTCCTCTCTCCATGTTTGCACCTTAGGGCCCGAAGAATGCCAGCAGGCCAGGACCGAGTCACCACCTGGAGAACAGCAGGCCAGGAGGAATAATGGTGGTCAGTGGTGCATGGACCAGTCTGATGATAGTGAGTACCTTACATCCATGATTACTATTGCATGCTGCATAACTGGGTGGGCAGCGGGCATGACCACCATCCATTGACACCACTGCCATGCACGCAACTTGTTACAGTCAGCACTATCCAGTGGCACTGCATGTCTGGGAGTGCATCAATGGTGGCCCATGCGTGCACGGGCACATGGCTGTCGCACTGCCTTCCGCACCATATAGCCAGGTCACTGTATAGCCATGGTGGTGCTGTGCAGGACATGGGCGTGTGTGTGCAGTGGTCCACATGGCTGTGGCTGCCTGGGTAGGCAGGTCTTGTACACCGGTCACTGTGGGTGGTCGCACACCATCACAGGGTGTGGCACATGGCTGTATGCCATGCACAATGGGTGGGCTGCAGGAGGCTGGACAGTCACACTTATTGACTTGCTCCCTCATCCTAGGTGGATGGCAACTCCAGACAATAGAGAGGGGTGTTCATGAGCTGCTCCATGTGGTAAGGGAGACATTGGAGCTGCTTCAGAGAGATCCACCACCATGGGGTGAGGAGGAGGAGGAGTGGCAAACATTGGCGACATGTTGAGGAGGACGGGGTGCGTTAATGTCCCCATACCCTACTACCACCTTCCCCTTTGACCCACCCTCATGCCCTTCTTCCCTCTTCCAATATGTTCACCCCTGCCCTTACCCACCTCCACCTGTTATGTGGCCCTTCCCCTTGTAAATAGTTGTATATAGGTTTTGTTACTTCTTTTAAATATAAGCATTTTGTTATGACAACTGTGGTGGTCTCTGATTTTCAGTGGGCTATAGGTGCTCAGCTGCATTGGTATGCATGGCATCAGGGTGGTGCATGCATGGGTGTGCGTGAGTGTGTGTGTGTGTGTGTGTGTGCAGAGGTGAACCGCCTATGGTATGGGCAGGGATCAGTCACTGTCTGTGGTTTGTGTGTTGCACTCTGTACACTGGATGCCTGTGTGCAGTGGTCCACAGGGGCCTGCACTGTGTGCATGGCACCCGTCAGACCGTCCATGGTCTGTGCAGCTGACAACCTTGCATGTCTGTGATATGCATGGTCTGCTAGTGTGTCAGTGGTGGCTGTCCATGCTGGATAAGAACTGTACCTGGCAAATGCCAGGTTGCCTTCCATCACCAGTATGGTGCACTTCTGCCTCCAGTGGCACTGTGGCCTCCGCTGTTGTTGTCCCCCTCCTTGCTGTCACTTGTGTCTGTTGCAGGATGTGCTCCAGTGTCTGTCACCTGTGCTCCAGCGGCATGCTGGTGGCATATAGCTTCATGGTGCCTGCGCGGGGTGGCTGGCACACCTGTGCAATGTAAGGTGTGCTGGCTGTGTGTACACATCAGTAGTGGTCATACGCCAGTGGCTTGGCTGACCACTACTGTGTCCCTGTGTTGGTGTGCCCTTGGGTATGGGTGGGTGTTTGTCCATGCACTGTGTTGCATTCTGTGTGGTGCATGCTTCCATGCTACACTGTGCTTGTCTCTCGCTGGTTGTTGTGGCCAGTGCTGGGATGGGATGTCCTGGGAGGTGTGCAGGGTGCGCTTGCCACTGGAGGTGAGGGGTCCAGGGCATGTTCTGTCACATGTGGGATACCTCGTGTGGCAGATGGTCGGTCTCTCAGCTGTACCGGGGATGTGCAGGGTGGCACTGTGTATGCTATTGTTGCACTGCTGTCTGCTGCCACCCAGCAGGGTGCATATGGTGGGGATGCCTTGCATGGGTCCATGGTGCACAGGGTTGCATTGTTACAGTGGGGGTGGTGGCATGCATAGGGTGTCCTGCACTGTTGGGTGCTACTTCTGGAAGGGTGTATGGTGATTGTGGTGCAGGGTGTCTGCATTGGTGGGATGGGTGCCACGGGTGGTTGGCCCTCCTTGTGTGCCAGTCACAGCTTGCCAGGGGTTTGCTGGGGCACCATGGCCCAGCTGTGGGTTGGCTTGCTGGTATCCATGGGCTGGTGGTTATTCCAGCTGTCACCCAGTTGTGCAGTGCATGGCATGTGAGGGACGATGTATGTTCTGCTGTGTGCTCCTCTGCCCATCTGTGGCATGGATGGTGGGCCCCTGCATGCCTAGTTGTGCTGTTGCATTGCTGCCCTGCTGGGACATCCCTGGTTGCACTATGGCACATCCGGACTGCTCCACTAAGCATCCCTTGTGCGCTATGGCACATCAGATATGTTCAGCTTCACATCCCTAGTTGTGCTATGGTGCAGGTGGTGCGATATTCAGTCATTGGCCGTGGCGCATCTTGCCCTGCACAGTTTTTGAATATCGGCGCTTCTTGCGTATGGGCACAGTGGACTTGTGCTTGCTCCTGCTGTTGCACACTTCTTGGGTGCAGTTTGAATATCTGGGCAGTTGCGATCAATTAACAAAATCAACATTATTCTAGTTTCAATCCATGTAAATACATTCTCTTCGTACACCATTAGAACAGAAATATCTAAAGCAATTAACATCTAATACAAAAAAAATATATAAACAGTAGTATATTCTCCCTGATTTGGAAGAGACTTATGGAGATATTGATTGTATAAGCCATGACAACAATCAGTTCAAGAGCTTGTAATTCCAACCATCTCTTTTTCAACACTTTGCTATTGTGTGGTTTGCAATTAAAGCAGCATCCATACAATATGAAATATGCATTTAAAACTTAAAGCAGCATCCATATAATATGAAATATGCATTTAAAACTTAAAGCAGCATCCATATAATATGAAATATGCATTTAAAACATAAGCGTTAAGAGATGTGAAGTGTTGGAATCATGATCTACTACTGCTAATTGGGGATTTTTGCTTTTGCTTGAGTTAATATTAGCACTGATATGAATTGTATGCCTGCAGAGTTTACTTTACTTTGGGTACAGTTAAACATGATATGGAGCTATGGGCATTTCTTTGAGCAGGTCTCAATTATGTCTTTTTTGTTTTTTTTTGAGGCGGGGCATATGGCAAGTGCCAAAACCAATGTTGAATAATTGCAAATATGCACACCTATTTTCTGCTGCTTGATATCAGATGTAAGAAATGAAACAGTTTTAATGGTTATTCATGAGAGCTGAGTGTGGGAACAAATGTTAGATTACAAAATATTTTATAATAATTGTATTAGTCTGCATTACTTTAATTACCATTTTGTAGTCTTTATACATTCCTAATCATTAATTGAGGTAACTGGGGTATAATACAAGACAACTGGTTTAAATTCCTGTCTAAATGGAACTTGGAAAACAAGGATTTGTCTAAGTCTCTCTGTTTAAACTGAAGGTTACCTTAACTGGCCCTTTAATGGAGCAATATTAAGAGACTTCTTGACTCTCTGCTTACAAGCAGAAAAGCCTTTTGACAAGAGGAGTGCATCACTGCATGACAATATGTCAAACTAAAATTTACAGTCTGATTCTGCCTCTCACAAGCAGCTATCCTCAAGAAGGAAAAAAAAACCTGAGTTTGAAATTCTCCATAAGCTTCAATGTAAATAAAAACTTTTGTTTGTTACTAGAGAATGCAACACGCTGACAGCATGAAATTACATCAGCTAATAAAGAACATCTTGACCTAGCCCTGTCCAAGTTTGATATTTGCAACTGGTGGAAAATGGCAGTTCTTTGACACATAATACATGGTCAAATGCTAAAAGCTGGAATATCTGAATGTGAGGCTTAAATGAAAGCTGGTGCAATGACAGATCAAAATGTGACTTTTGTGTATGTGCATGGTGGCAGAAAGATGTTACACCACTTTGAAGATTTCTCTAACAGCTTGAAAAGAGCATGACTTCATGGCTGGCTGTACACAGGCAAAGAGAAATCTTTTCAAGAAAGAATTTCTTCTTTTGAGAACTTTCCTGATGAAAATCTGAAAAGAATACCTCATTCTGAAGCTGAAGACAGAGAGCAGAATACTTTTTTGTTTTCAAATGATTTTACAGAGAAATAATGTTATAATTATTATTAGCTTATCTCAGAAAATATTTGTCTCACAGACATGCAAGTGACTTTAAATATTACTTTTCATGAATTGAGCTTGGAAATCTTTGTTTGAAGACTGCATCTTATTGCATTCAAAAGTTATAAGACAAATAATTTTAAACAGGAAAATCTCTGAACTCAAAAACTTTTCAAAGAGGTGGTCCAGACAGAGAGAGAGAGTAACGTGTCACTCCTTTAATCATTTGCACGATCCAATCAGCATCAGTGAATTTTGCATATATGCATCTTAATGAGGTGGACTTAAACTCAGCTCCTGAGGAAATGCCTGTTTTCTCCAAATCCTGATGCAGTGAAAACCTCTGTCACTCGACCCTGTGTCTTATAGTGGAAAGCTGTGTTCCTGCCAAAACTTTGGACTGACATTCTGAGTTTGCTAAGAAGAGGTACATGTTTCTTTCTGTGTGACACAGTAAATAGGCACTCACCACCACATATGATACTGACACCATGATGTATCAAAATGGAGGAAATTTATTACATATTAAAACTAGATACACAAGCACCCACCTAATGCATTTCTGATCCATCCTGGACACTTTCTCAAAGGCTAGAACATTCAGAGTGTAGGTGTTTATATACAGGTGCAAACATTTACATCATCATGACATCATCAATCACCAAAATTGCTCATTACTCCATTAAAACACCATGCTTAAATAGTCATATAAAACACATTTAAAAAAACTATTTACAAAATCCATACCCACTAAAGCAATACATTACATCATATGGCAGTAACAATATATGTAAAATCAAAAGTGCATATAGAAGGAAGGGGTTATATTTGAGAAAATTCATGCATTTGGGAAAATTCAAAAAGCTGGTAGATACTCTTAATGAAGCCAAAACACAAACAGAAAAAGGGGAAACGAGAAGGGGGGCAATACAATCCATCCTTTGCCAGTTCTAAAAAGCATAATTTTTCTCTTGCAAATATGGTTTAATTTCAAACCCCATATTTAAACCTGCCATTTTTGTTGCTTTTAAATTAATGATTCAAAATGTTTCACATTTCAGAACTAGATTATTTTAATTACCCCTCATGGATTAGGTCTTACTTTATTTATAGTTGTATAGGTAAACATATGAGTCTGATTGTCCCTCTTATTATTAATCACATGCTATGCTGTGGCATTAGTTACATCCTCTCTCTCAATAGCTCTCTGATGTTCTCCGACTCTGACTTTGAAAGATCTAGTGGTTTGCCCTACATAAAACACTTTGCAAGTACATGTATGAGCAGGACACGTGCGCTTGCCACCGAATGTGCACAGTCATGTGCATCTGGCACGTGTCATGTGTGTCGAGTGCAAAAGTGCAATCAATAAGAAGACTATATACCTGATAATCATACCTTGTGACAAGTCACTGGGTATGTTCTAAATAATAGTGTGTTTCAATACTAAATTGCGAAAGTAAGCTAGAATTCATTTGCTGTTGACTACCCAAGTATCAGGAAGGAACCATGTTCTCCGTATAGTACCAGGCATCTTCAAGACTTGTTTAAAAGTACTTGTAAGCCTAATTAGGGTGTATCGCTTATCTATTTTAGTCAACTATTGTATGTTGTGATTAACAAGTTCTTGGGGTGTGTCATTATATTCCCAAAGCTAATAACAGGAGTGAGAGGCACCTGTTAAACACTTTCTGCTTTATCTGAGGTCCACACCAGAACTTCCATATAGCTACCAGGAATTGGTGTTGCAGCACACGTATATGAGTGTGTTTAGGCCAGTTTAAAGATATACTAGTTGTATTAAGTACTTATTAAATAAGGTCTCACATACTACATTACTTAGCAATTGGAGTAAACCCTACAACTTCACTGGCTTATACTATCTGTTATTATACCAGAGACAATTATATTACACTGTGGAGGCAGCAACAGAAATGATTAAAGGTGAAATAGGAATCAAGTGTTCAACGTGCAATATGTACTCATTTGCCACCACAGATTCAGCTTATAGTCTGTTTACCTGTCCCAAATGCATTGATAATGCTGATATGGTATGTTTAATTGCCCAGTTTAATAAAAGAATGGCTGAGCTTGAACAGAGCCAAAAGATAAGGCAGAATGTTTCCAGGTCTGACTTCATACTAGTTAGTTACACAATGAATCGTACTTCTAACAACCAAAATTCAACGCATTTTATTCCTTACTGTGACCCTATTTGTAGTAATACATGTCCAATCACTCCAAACAGAAAAAGTAGAGATGAAGAAGAAGATTTAATTGCAGAGAAACAATGGTATCAAGTGCAACATTTGAAACCTCCTAAAAGAAAAACCGAAAAGCTATTCACTTTAATTCAGGGCTTACTAATTCATTTGATCCTTTAATTCATGAAACTATTCATGAAGAAAGTAATTGCACACCAAATAGTCTTGAAGTTGGACCACCAGAACCAATTTATTCCTAGAAAATAACATACTTAATAATAACAGCAGGAACAATGACACAAGCGACCCTTCTGAGGAACCACTTATACAACTGGAAACTTTGATTACCAACCCATTGCAAAATAATTCAAACACTCAGTATATAAGTACAGAGGAAACAGAACAACATAATACAACAGAAGTGTTTGTCCTAGGAGACTCAGTTGTTAAGGGCATGGATAGAGCCATTTGTAATAATGACAAGGTAAACAGGACTATGTCATGCTTCAAGCGAGCCAGGATATCTGACATTACCAGAATGACTAATGGTATACTACGGTCTGAAATCAGACATAATTTAGTGATTATTCTTGCAGGAGCAAATAATGTATTACACCAGCATCCTCAGCAAATAAAACAAGAATGGGTAACCTAACTAACAAACTTGAAAATTTAGGTTGTGACTTTGCCTTCTCAAAATACTACCAATCCCAAAAGCCACACATCAGCAAAACTGAAAATTAAAGAAAATTAATAACTGGTTAAGACAGTGGTGCCTGAAACAGAATGTGGGATATATCACACATTGGGAAGAATTTAAGGACAACAATTACTTATACAATAATGATGGGTATGTCTCAGTAAACATGGGACGTAGTTACTTGTCAACATTTGAATACTTATATTAATCATTTAAACTAGTTGAATGGGAGAGGAGGTTGTCCCACAGTATTCCTAGATTCCACTGTTTACAAAATCCAAAATACAAAAACTCTAATGAAACAAAAATAGAAATAAAACAAAAGGAGAACAACAACAAAAAAAAAAACAAGAAAAAAGGGCTTTCACAAAACACCCCTTTTAAATATAAATAATAATAATACATCTTTAAGAACTCCAGTGCTTCAGGACAATCTAAATGAGCTTAAGATTCTAATGACAAATGCAAGAAGCCTAACTAATAAAATGGAAGAACTAAGATACATCACGACTTCCAAGAATATTGACATATGAGGAATAATGGAGACCTGGTTTTGGAAAACAACTGGAATACTGCTATACCAGGCTATATTAAATATTTAAAAAAATGACAGAACAAGACAGGAGGGCTTTGCTCTATATATTTCAAATAAGCTTAAAAGTAGTCAGGTAAACCTTAATGAGACTGACACAGAAATTCTATGGAACAGGATGGAATTAGGTCATAAAATGTTTACCATGGGCCTGTATTACCAAACACCTAATCTTAACCAGGAAGAGAATGCTATATTCTAAACCAGTTAGAAAAGGGAGATGATTCAGGAGACTTAATGCTATTGGGAGATTTTAATTTCCCAAATATAAACTGGATACCCTTGAAACCAAAAGCCAACTTGAGCAAAGAGTTCTAGAGATTACTTTTAGTTTGGGTCTGGAACAATTAGTTTCTCAACCTACTAGAAACAATAACATCCTAGATTTAATTTTTACAAATACCATAGACTTAGTATCAAATCTAATTATATTACATCCACTGGGTGACAGTGACCACAATATAGTAACCTGTAATATTCAAGAGAGTGAACTGAGTAATAATGGTGTCACAAAATTAAAAACTTTTATAAACCGACTACAACAGTATAAAAACTCTTTTCATCCTGGAACTGGATGAATGATTAAAGATCTAGATCTTGATCAAACATGGGAAAAATAAAACTAAAATAGATTATTGTGTTAAAATTGGGTCCCTGACAGAGTTAAGTACAATAATAAGGACAGAGGATTCCACTATGGTGGTCAAAGGAAATCAGGTGTATTATTAAAAGAAACATAGAGCATATAATAAGTATAACAAAACAAAAAGACAAAGATTGGGAAATATTTAAATCACTTGCTAAAAGGACCAAGAAAGCCATACGTACGGCAAAATGAAGCTAGAAAAACCTTGTAAAAAAGTGAAGGATAACAAAGAAAATTTATAATTACATCGACTTGATCAAGGAAGTGTAAAGGAATTGGACCACTAAATGTGAAAGATTGATTAATCACTGAGGAAAGGGAAATAGCTGAGGGCTAAACCACTATTTTGTGAGTATATTTAAAACAAAAGAAAATCCAGTCACTGATAAAACACTACCAATAAATGATGTTATGTCATTTACTAAACAGGACATAATGGATGTTATTAACTCAATCAAGGTCAGTACATCTCCAGGACCAGATAATATTAATCCAAAATTCCTAAAAGCAACTTATTAAAAATTATCAGGCCCTCTTAGTCTTCTATTTAACATATCCTTGAAAGAGGAAAGTGTTGCAAACCTGGAGAGAAGCTATAATTACCTAATGTTTAAGGGTAGTAGCAGACAACAGCCATGTAATTATAGACCTATTAGCCTAACATCTCTTTTGACCAAAATAATGGAAAAACTATTACATCACAAAATTGTTAACCATATTAGTAGGACAGGTCATACAGATATCATTCAACATGGTTTTACAACAAGTAGATCATGTCTCACAAACTTGATTAACTTTTTGAACCTGTAAGTGCTGCCCTTGATAGTGGTCTGTCTGTAGATATTGTATTTGTGGATTTCAAAAGGCTCTCAATACTGTGTCACATAAAACCCTGATAGAACAACTATTCAGAATAAATCTAGACTTAAAATTAATAAGATGGATTTCTTTATGGTTGGATAAAAGACAACAGTGAGTGGTCATCAAAGGATACGAGTCCAAATGGATCCCTGTCACTAGTGGAGTTCCTCAGGGATCTGTTTTGGGACCCTCCTGTTTAATATCTTGGTGTCTAGTATGCTGTCATCTGACGGGATATGGATTAATAAATACGAGATGATTGTAAATTGGGTAGTGTAGTAACCGATATCCAATCAACAATAAATCTTCAAAATAATTTGAATAATCTTTGTGCTTGGGCAGCTCACAATAATATGAAGTTAAATGTTTCAAAGTGCAAGGTTATGCATATGGGAAAAACAACATCAAAGCTACTTATTCAATGTATAATTTAGGGTTAATGTTTATATCAGAAGGAAGAGACCTGGGTATAACAATATAGAAACATAGAAACATAGAAGTTGATGGCAGATTAGGACCATAAAGGCCCATCAGTCTGCCCATTTCTTTTCTACCTTATAAATGTGCCATCGCCTTTGCTCTGTCAGTGGCCTATCTATTCATAGTCATTTGTATTGTTCCTTTATGCCTATCCCATGCCTGTTTGAAGCCCTGCACTGTATTCATAGCCACCACTTCTTGTGGTAAGCCATTCCATGCATCCACCACCCTTTCTGTGAAAAGAATTTCCTCACATTCCTTAATCAGCCCCCCTAATCTCATGCTGTGTCCTCTTGTCCTGCTATTTTTCTTATATTTAAACATGTTAGACTCTTTCACCTTGTTAATGCCCTTAAGGTGTTTGAATGCCTCGATCATATCACCTCTCTCCTCCTTTGCTCAGGGTATACATATTGAGCTCTGTTAATCTGTCCTCATATGTCTTCTGATGCAGTCCCTGCACATTTTGGTTGCCTTCTCTGGACTGCCTCAATGTGGCTAATGTCCCTTGTGAAGGTGTGGCCTCCAATACTGCACGCAGTACTCCAGATGGGGCCTAACCAGTGTCTTGTAAAGAGGATTATTACCTCCCTCTTATGATTTGTGATACCCTACTAATACACCCTAACACCCCCTAGCCTTACCTACTGCTTTAGAGGTCTGCTTGGATGATTTCAGGTCATCAGTGATGATGATGATGCCCAAGTCTCTTTCTTCCTTTGTGACTGCTAGCAACTCCTCCCAGCCTATAGGTGGCTTCAGGGTTTCTTTTCCCTATGTGCATGATTTTGCACTTCTTTGCATTAAATCCCAGTTGCCACTCTTCTGACCATTTTGCTAGTTTATCCAGATCTCTTCTCATTCTGCCCACCCCATCTGGATCGTCTACTCTGTTGCAGATCTTGGTGTCATCTGCAAACAGACAAGCCTTACCCTCTAGTCCATCTGCAAGGTCACTAATGAAGATGTTGAAGGGACTGGTCCCTGAGGTACCCCACTTGTGATATGCATCTCTTCTGACTGTATACCATTTACCACCTCTCTGTTTTCTGCCCGTCAACCAGTTTGCCACCCAGTTGACCAACTCAACACACATACAAATAAAGTAGTCAAAAATGTCATTCTATCTTGGGTAATATTTTTAAACATATTAAAAGTAGGAATTCTGATAATTCTTCCATTATACACCAGCCTTATGCATCCACATCTAGATTTCTGCCTCTTTCTGTGCACCAACACCTAAAGGGTGCCAAAGCACAACAGACAGAGTCCAACATAAGGTTACTAAAAGGATTCAGAATATGGCATCTCTAGATTATAAAACAAGACTTAAATCACTTCAGTTATTTTCCTAGAATATAGGGCTGTAAGAGGTGATCTGACTTATATTTTAAGATGTTCCAAAATGAATATACACTGAATACAATTGGCTTAGAAAGAAATTTTATTAATAATACCAGATCTCACAGTTACAAGCTTAAACTTCCCTATGTAAAACTATTAATTGTAATAGATTCTTTACCCAGAGGGTGCCACCCATATGGAATTCACTCCCAGAGGACATTGTTATAAGTAAAAATGTAAAAGCAATTTAAAGAAAGATTGGACTCTTATATGGGAGATAGAAATATACTTTCCACACGTTGATATGATCGTGGTGAGTTCTTTATGGACTTAGGAACTTGTATGACTGTATGAAACTATGTAGCCAAATAAATGACTCTTGTTGTGCTACATATGGTAAACTGTCAAACTGTGCATCTGTTGTTCAAATTAACTATAATAAAGCTATCACCAGTAGTTATATGTTTGCAGTAGATGCACTTATTGCATTTAAAACAGCCTTTGGTCTTAGCCACCATTCGTCTGTTCCATCTTTTCCTGGAAATGACTATGTGTCAGTATATATTTAAGGCTATTAGCTTTCCTGTAGGACAGTCTAGGTCTCTCCACTGTGATCTCTCTGAGACTTGGCTCTGCTGCTAAAACACCCCAGTGCTCATTAACAATGTCTGCAATTTTCTTAGCATGAGCTGAATATGTGGTAACTACACTGAACTGTTGTCTCCTTAGTTGTTCCCCATTACTCGGCTGCAGCATTACATTCCTATCTAGTTGACTCACTGATTCTCCAGCTTGTAATACCTTCTATCTGCTATAATCCCTGGCAAAAATTCTTTCTTGTAGTTCTTCTGCCTTTTTCAAAGTTAATTAAAAGTGGCAGCAGTGTTAGAGGATCCTTCACTTCCGCAACAGTTGGATGGGGCTGAGGGGCCTGCACTACTCTCAGACCCCTCTGGCAGGGTTATGCCCCACCCCTTGTATTGGAATAATTAACTGCCTAGGAGAAGTGCTGACATAGGCTCCTGTAGCTCCTCCCTACATAAGGTGATGCAGAGATGTTCTTCCCTTGGAAAATAAATTTTCAGTTTTGGCCAAATGGAAAGTGTGGGGTAATACAGATGAGGAATCTGATACTTCTTCCATTGCTTCCTCAGGCCTGAGATTACTACCGATGTGGACTTGGCTTCTACAGATTCCAAACAATCGAAAAAAAAAGAAAGTTAAAATGAAGAAATCATCCATGCCTGAC
Source organism: Neoceratodus forsteri (assembly GCA_016271365.2). Classification (NCBI taxonomy): domain Eukaryota; kingdom Metazoa; phylum Chordata; order Ceratodontiformes; family Ceratodontidae; genus Neoceratodus; species Neoceratodus forsteri. The sequence continues at coordinate 1,207,886,270 of CM057456.1, forward strand.
CCATAACTTCTGACCTTGCACATTCACTGTGTCTTGTAATTTTCTTTTGCTTCTCTTAATATGAATAGCAGAAAAATAAGAAGAGGAGGCAAACTACTTTTGCTGTTTTAGTGCGATTTTAACATACATGTTTTGTTTTTACAGGATACCCACTTGCATATACTGCAAGAGATAGCTACAGCCTCAGCAGAATGGTTTGGAGGTTCCTCCTTTTGGTCATCAGTGGAGGAGTTCTGTTCAGGGGGAATTTTATTTAATACCGGGTATTATGATTAACAGGTTATTGGATTTGGCCCCAGGATGAGTCTTATTACTCGATATCTGTTATTCCCACCGAATTTCATCTGATAAATTTATCGCCCCAAACAAAGGCATTAGGGATTGAGATGTTCAAATTATTACAGCCTTATCTGTTTACCACCAAAACAGTGTTTTTGGGGTGATTTAAACTGTATATTATCCTTAAAGGATAAAACATGAAAGACTATGAAATTTTAAATTGACTCCAATTTCCTTAACACCCTGGTGTCTAAGGCACAGTTGAAAGATGGGGCCAATTAGATGTACAGCTTCCAAACTTCACCTTTTATAAAGCAATTCTATCCTCTAGTATAGATTTTTTCTTTCTCTCACAATGTGTTCAAATTTCTGGGTATCAGGTGACTCCAGTGGAAGCTACTGACTATGGGGTAATCACAACAAATTTAGGAGCTGCATTAAATAAACCTATTACTCACCACATGTGGAGGTTAAATACTTCCATGTTGGAAGAGCAGTACAGTAGTAGCCACAGACATGGCCAGATATTTATAAAATTTCTAAAGAGTTTCTCTGCTGCCCTACTGTGTAAATGGAGAAAGCAGGAGATTTCTCTAGAAATATCACAGAAATTTCAGGAAATATCTGGCCATGTCTTTGGCTGTCACTGTATGTCTGGGTAGCCTTACAGGAACTTCTGGAAGCCAGGAAATCGGTATATGACATGTACAATACTGCAGTACAGTGGTGGGTGGACACTAAATATGATCTGAAATGCTTTTTCTGGCAGTGGGTCAAACAACAATACACAGCACAATACAGACATTATTTGGAACTTAGGAAACATTTACAGGTTTTGTATTTCAGGACATATGAAATGGGGTATAGCTATACAGCTCAGATAGCTAATATTAAAAGAAGATGTGTTCAGTTCAATATGACAGGGCACCCTCTCTATTGGCAGAACAAAAATATGGGACACAAGGGAACAGAATTCATGTGAACCTGTATGATTGTTGTAAAGCTAGGACTGATGCTAAGTATATGGTCCAGATGTCGGGATGGCTCTATGGTGACTCATAACTTGCAAATGTCACAACTGGTTCATGATCATAAGACTCGATTATTTGGGCCTACAGAAGATGTTCAGACTTCCATACGTCACAATCTCCATGTTCCTGAGTTGTTGCAGGAGACTAGAGATTACTTGGTAGCCCGATCACTTGAGGGAATCCGAGTGGTCATTGCTTCTTTTAAAGGGGGAACAGTACCAGGACTGACTTGTCTGTCTGTGGAACTGTATGAAAAGATTATTCATATTATTGTAGAGAACATGACAATATTATTTAATGAGATTCTACAAGACCAAAGTGAGATCCCATAAGATTTATCAGAAAGTTTTCTGATTTATCTATATAAAAAGGAGATATGGCTGCTCTACATAACTGGAGACCAGTTAGCTTGCTAAATGTTGACTGGAAAATTTTGGTAAAATATTAAGTGCTAGACTGTCTTGATAGAGCTCAAATTTTGATTACCCCTACTCAAATGTGTGCTGTACCAAAACAAACAGCACAAGATAATCTTTTCTCCTTAGGGAAATTTGTGAAGGACCCGAGTATGGGATATGTCATCAGTTTGGACCAAGCACAAGCTTTTGATGCTGTAATACACAAATTTTGTTTATGATTTTGAAAAATACAGTATACAACTATGTTTTGTAAATTGGATACGTCGTCTATACTCAAATGCTACCACTTGGACAGTTGTAATTTTTGTTTGCTTTCTTTTTCTTAATAAAAATTCCCTACTATTTCGAGAAGTGCCATGGATCTTTAACATCCACCTGAACAACCAGCAGAACAGGCAGATGGGACCTCAGTTTTTAATGTCTCGTCTGAAAGGTTGAACCTCAGGAGTGCAGCATCCCCTCATAATGCACTGCAATGTCAGTACTGGTGTGGTCTATTGATGACCTGATAAAGAAACTGTTATTGTTACAAGGGGTAATGAAATTGGAATGAGATTTAAAATGAGATGCTAATTGAAAATAAAATGCTATCTCTGTGTCTAGCCTTTCTCAAAATGCATCCAGAGTTAGTGACAAAGGCAATCTAAAATGTCATAGTAAAACTGCAATGTTGCTGGGTGGGGGTAGACAAATTATATCTGGGCAACTTAATTCCCAAAGGAAAAGCAAAAGGTTTTACCTTGACATAAACATTGAAAACAGTCTGAATCATGAGGCCTTGCTTGATTCAGGGCAGAAGCAACCCTGATGTCTAAGAGTCTCTTTGATAAGCTGACTAATAACTCAGGTAACTCAGAGAGGCTGAAAACCCTTTCTGACAGCTTACAATTTGTAGTTTATGAAGAGGAAGCTCATAAGACCTTAGGTAAAATTTGGTTGAAACTGAAATTTGGTAAAATGGTAATTAAACATCCAGTTTGTGTTACCAACGAAGCAAGTGATGATTTTTGATTGGAAATGACTTTCTAAAAGGTTTAAACCTATCATTGATTACTTTCATGGAGTTTGTGGTCACAGGTAAACAGGCCTATTCCATTTTGAAAGAGTCTTAAAGTTTCTAAACAGACAGAATCATCCTACTTTGACAAAAGATGATGTAATGATTAAGCTGAATTTTGTATGTTTTGTTGCACTTAATGTATCTATTTTGGTAATTCTGAAAATTTGGCTAAATGGAGAAGTAAAGCTTATGTGGAACAAAGAACAGTGTGCACTGGGATGGTGGTGCTCTCGAAGAAATCAGACACAGTCACTTGTAGATTGTGTGCTCACCAGCATAGTAAATCAAGGAATTCACCAGGTAATAACTTATTTGCCTCATTTATTGCACATCTGAGAAGAACACCATGCCATTCATGGTTCTTAGTAAGCTTGATTCATTTCAGATCCCCTGGATCGCTTTCTCAAAGCTTTTGAGAAAGGATGAGAGAATAATACATCAACTATACTAGAAAACCATGAATAGTGTGTGATGTTCTCTCAGATGTGCAACAAATGAAGTAAATAAGTTACTACTTGGTGAGTCCTTGATTTACTATGCTTGTAGAGTGCCCAATCTCCAGATGACTGTGTAAAGTGTATGTGGTTTGTTTGTCAACACAAGATTTGGCAAATCCAGAATTACAGTAATGCCAAAGGCCTAACTTTCTTCACAAAAGAAAGTAAATCCTGTTTTCTCAGTGCCATCCTGTTACTGACACAAAGACATTAGACTCTTAAGTACACAGCCCACGAGGGCTGTGGGGAGGAGATGCCACTAAAAACAAAGGCAAATTTAAGGTGCCAGTCAAGACAAAGGACTTGTAAATAACCAGTTCTGTGTTGTGCCTAGGATATGCACTGTCTATTCAGTGCACAGTTTTATTAGTGTTAGAAGGAGTGGCTACCCAATGTTCCAAACCACAAAGGAAGCTTGAAAAGTATAGCGTCTGTGCCTCAAACCTCCAGGCAGGGCAAAGAGTATACAACATCCTGTATGTAATGCAAGGTTTAAAATCTCCCATGTACCTTAGGTCAGATGAACTTGTACAACTTGGTGTGTATATAAGCCTAGCCAGTGAGATTCTGTGGTCACAAATCGGGAGACCCTTACCTAATAAAAGTGACACGACAGGCCTTGAGGTCTGGACAAACTATTCCTCAAGTACACCACATGGTGAGTGAGTTCACTACAACAATTCCAGGTAACTAATGGAATTTTCTGTGAGGATTACTGTAAAGAAAGGCCAAGAAATGCCTGACAAAACTGCATTGTGTGCCTAACCTATTGCAGTAATATGGATTTAAAGATCCATTCCACATCTTGCCTTGATATGAGCACTAGAGTAATCGTGTTTAGTACATTATCCAAAAGCAGAGCCTGTCACTTTAAAAGCTAACTGTTGGTTAGAAATAGTTATGGGAATCCTTTATAATTCAGAATTTAATTCTTCCAGTTATTGAGGGGACTACCAGAAAATATTACCTAGAAAGAAATGAAACAAAGAGTTTTAATGAAGTATATGTAGTTGATGGTGAAAAACTGAAATGATTAAAATAAGGTAGATTCTGGTGAAAACTTACCTTTTCCTGATTTGAAGGGACAAGTAAATAAGCATGTACTTGTAAAACTAAATGAGGAAAGGAAAGGAATTTGTTTGTAAAATGTTCTTTCAACTGAAAGACATATTTTCAAAAGATGTCCATGATTGTGGGAAAACTGACCTGTATGTTACCAGGGTACCCACAGACCCTAGTAAAGGTCAGTTTATGTGCGCTAGTACAGAACACCACAGGCATCTTAAGAACACATAAAAGAAATATTGAATAAGCCTGATTTTGATTTAAAGAAAGTGTACACAAATAGTGAAGAATCTAATTTTGATTTAGTGAAAGTATGATAAGGCAATGAAACAGTAGAAACATTTTATGATTTCATTAAGGATCCCTATGTAACTATGATTACTGAGCGTGACCTACAAATGGACCAAGAACTAAAATCCATGTACTACCAACAAGGTAAGTTCAATCAAGGAATGATATCCTAGAAAAAGCTGGCAAAAAGGCCCAAAGGCCCAAATGAGTAGTACCTTCAGCACATGGGGACAGAACTTATGAATTGTTAGAAGAAATAGCCTACTAGCCTTACACGTTACAGTGATACTAAAGATTAAAAGTGCACGATTATATAAAATGTGAAAAAAATAAACAATAGTTACAGTGAAAATGTTAATTGTAATACTATCTGTGAGTGATGAATAAAGAGTTAATTTGTTGTACTTGTAAAATGTTGAAATAATATGAAAGAAAAATGTTTACGAGTTGAAGGAACAGTATATATAGTTGTAATCATGTTTGCCCATGTAGTGCTGTACATGTTTCTATGCAAACATGTACAACTCCAATGATGTCACATTTGATGATATCACATCCAGTGATGTCACATGTGGTGAAGACATGCGCTGATGATGTTATACATTACCACATGATTATACAACTTTTATGTTCTATGATTCATTTTCCTGTGATGCTTGAACTATATACTCATATAGTAGGATTACAGTTTTTGAATTAGGGAATGCATTATTTCAGAATACATTTTAATTAAAAAAAAAAAAAGGGTGGGGGATGTGGGAATAAATCCTAGATTACAAAATATTTTATAATAATTTTATTATTCTGCATTTTTAATTACTATTTTATAATCTTTATAAATGCCTAATCATTAATTGAAGTCACTTGGTGTAATACAATACAACTGGTTTAAATGCCTCTCTATATGAGCTCTCCAAGCAAGGGAAAAAATTGTTTCTGAGAAGGGGTTTAAAATCCTACCTAAATGGAACTTCGGAAAAAAAGGATTTGTCTAAGTCTCCATTTAAACTGAAGGTTACCTTAACTGACCCCTTTAACACACACTATTAAGAGACTTCTTGACTCTCTGCTTGCAAGCAGAAGAGCCTTCTTGATAAGAGGACTGCATCACTGCATACCAATATGTCAAACTAAAATGTACAACCAGGTACTGCCTCACACCAAGCAGCTATCCTCAAGAAGGGAAAAAACTGAGTTTGAAATTCTCTATAAGGAAAGGAAAGGAAATTGTTTAACCAGGAAAGACACACTAAACCAAAGCTTGTCTCCAGGTGCAACCTGGGAGCACAAAACAGTTATGTGACTTGCTCAGGGCCCTCTGTATAAGCTTCAACGTAATAAAACCTTTGTTTGTTACTAGAGAATGCTACATACTGATGACATGAAATTACATCAACTGATAAAGAACATCTTGACCTATCACCTGGCCAAGTTTGATGTTTGCACTGGTGGAGAATGCCAGTTATTTGACCATATATTCCATGTCAAAAGGATAAAAGCTGGGATATCTGAATTTAGTCTTACATGAAAGCTGGTGTGATGACAAATCCAAAATGTGACTTTTGTGTATGTGCATGGTAGCAGACAAATGTTACACCACTTTGAAGTTTTCTCTAACAGCTTGAAAAGAGCATGACTTCATGGTTGGCTGAAAATAGACAGAGACATCTTCTCAAGAAAGAATTTCTGCTTTTGAGGACTTTCCTGACCAAATATCTGAAAACAATACTTAATTCTGAAGCTGGAGGCATGGAAAGCAGACTAAATATTTTGTTTTCTAAAGATTTTACCAAGAAATGATGTTATAATTATTATACAGAGAATAAATAATGGGAAAGTGTGTGTTATGAGAATTTAATGCAGATCCGAGGTGTGAAGCCTGAGGGGTTTATTAAAGCATCCACACCAAGGTTATGCATTAAATTCAAGTATGCCACACACTTCACCATCTTTTATTTTTATAATATACTGAGCAGCAATTTTCTCCTGCCTGTCTTTAGTGTTCACACACACACACACACACACACACACGTCACACAGGCTCTGACTCCTCTCTCTCTCTCTCTGTTTCCTTTGCACTGACCCTTTTTACATTCTTTTCTTTTTATTTTATTGTGGTTTCCATTTGATGATTACTTATGGCTTGCCTCTGACAAGATAAAATCTAGGACTCTCCCCAGGCATGCTCCGTGTCGAAACAGTCAGATGGCAAGATCGACCAGATATTTAGTGGGTACAAAGACTGGATCAAAATTTTAAAATTAAAGAAAGAATGGTCCACGTCTTCTTGCTGTGGTGGCTCCTTGGGACAGAAGACACAAAGTGGCTTCTCGGGAAGCGAAAGATGGAGCTGCCATGTTAGAAAGTGTTCAGTCTGCCCACATCTATTGTGTGAGCCAATGCAGGAGCAGCACCACTTGAGTGGCATAGCATGTGAATGCTGCAAATATCAACTGGTTCAGCCCTAAGGAAAATTGCTGACCAGTTATTATTACTCTTATCGCAGAAAATATTTGTCTCACAGACATGAGTGACACTTTGAATGATTGGTTTTAATAAACTGAGCTTGAAATGTTTATTTGAAGACTGCATCTTACTGCATTTGGAAGTTGTAAGAAAAGTAGTTTTAAACAGCAAAATGTATCAACTCAAAGGCTTTTTCAAAGAGGTGGTCCTGAGAGAGAGAATAACTAGCCACCCTAGTCCATCATTTGCATGATCCATCTCAGCGTTGGTGAATCTTGCATAATGTAAATGCATCTTAATAAGATGGACTTAAAACTCGGGCCCTGAGGAAATACCTCAGTTTTCTCCAAATCCTGATGCAGTGTACACCTCTGTTGCTCAAACCGGTGCCTTATGGTGGAAAGCTGTGTTCCTGCCAAAACTTTGTATTGACTACCTGAGTTTGCTAAGAGGGCCATTTATTTCTTGCTTGTCTTTAACATAAGAGACTGTCTAATCCTTATTCAGTAATGACAGGAAGAACTTCCAACAACCATGCAGAACTGAGCCAAAGACTGTAGCTGGGCCAGCAAGATTTTGCCACCAGGGAAGAAGAATTCGCACAAAATTCTGAAATTAAGAAGGAAACCCAGACTTTACAGCTAACCAGGGCCAGATATTCAAAACCTTTCTCCTGGGATAAATTAGCACTGCCCAGTGGGCAAACTTAGCCCAGAGCAGAAAGCAAGCTATATTCAAAAGGAATAGCCCGGGCAAACAGCTTCTGAATATGGTATGGGGTTGAGGCTGGGCAAACTGGGCTAGAAGTGCAGGGCAAACTTAGCAGTGAATAAGACAGCTCTGAATATAGCAACCAGGAAGTGCAAACCACAACAGCAAGACAGAGAGCACAGTGGCGTGAAGGTAGGTAGAGGTGAACTATGTGGCCAGCGTGTGTGCCAGCAAATGCGTGGACCCAGTACAGCTGCAGGCAGCAGCGCATGTGAAAGTACAGTGTTCAAAACTGTATAATATTCCCCGAACTGTCTGAGCAGCGCTAACACATTAGCATGGGTTTGGCAAGGAGCTAAACCTTTGTCTGGTGCAAACACGTTTGCCCGGTGCTAAACTTTGCCATATTCAAAGTGACATGCAAATGAGCCTACTTAGGTAGTCTCTGGGCAAACATCCAGATTAGCATCTCATTATGCCCTGATTTGCATGCAGTTTGCCCAGCTTTACTACAGGGTTCCACAGCTCCATCTGTGGGTCAGTCTGGAAGTACAGGGGCTGGCCAGGTCCAATTGCAGCTCTACCTGTGGTCAGTCTGGCAATGCATGATGATAGCTGTAGGCTACATGTACACAGTACAGCATAGCATAGAATATTGTACCTCAGGGGACAACACAGCATAGGCACAGATGGTGGTGGTGCTGCATGCAACTGTCACACTATAGGTCATGCTACAGTGCACAGCAGACACTACAGTAGCAAGGGGCCAGTAATGTGTGGAACAGCACTGCCTATGGTGTGTAGGGCACTGATGATGACTGCACTATACACAGTGACAGGCCCAACATGCAGGTGTTTACTGACAGAGGACATTACTGTTACACTGTTATGTGACCCACAGATGCACCTCTGCCATGGGATTCTCACAGTGACATATGAATGTCCGTCTGTGTGTGCTGTGGCAGTTGTACAGCTGTGGTGGTATGTGGCCGGGGGCCATATGATCAAGAAAGACACACTGATGTTGGGGTATTCCCAAGACTGGACCATGTGCATTGCGTGATGTGTCCCTGCATTGTGGACACACCTAGTCTCTGGTGCAGCCTGGCGACCCGTCACTCTCTCCTCAACATCCTCCATGCCCATAGTGCTGCATGTGAGTGCTGGCATCTCTTGGTGTCCACGGTAAAGTGGTCTGCAGGTGTGTGCTATGGCCACACTGCCATGGTGTCCACTGGTGGCTGCATCACCACTTACTGACTGGCATAGCTGGGACTGGTGGCAGATGATGGCATTATTGTGATGCCATCTCTGAGCAACATATTGTCTCTTTGTCTGGCTTTGTCTATGTGTTATATTGTTTTGTTAGGGTCACACAAAGCTGTGCAAAAGCTAAGCAAATGCTGTGCAAAGCCAAATGTCATGCAAAGTTGATTGCCCAGGGTTAAGGCTACTTTTCCTGGGCAGTAATGTGCTTCTCACTAAGTGTCGCGCTAGGTCATAAAAAAACACTTTCTTGAAGTGCTAGTTGCGAATATAGCATTGTGCTGACATCCCCCTCACTTTGCCTTGCATACATTATGATTTGGCCGGTGCTAATGCAGTTTGTGCATGCTATTTTGCCTTTGAATATAGCGGACCCAGCTAATCCTGCGCTAAACTTGCACAAATGGTTTGACCAGCACAAAGTTTTGAATATCTGGCCCCAGATGTCTTGAGCATTATTTTAAATAATTTTATAATATTCTAACTAGGCTTAGCTAGGAGTTTGCATAGGAAAAATAATATCTTAATTACTAGAACTTGGGTAAATAGTGAAAGCTTAAATCTAAATAATGATATATAAACATGTTTTGCATAAGAAAAGTATTTGAATAAGTTACACAGAAAGTTTTGAAATACTTGTATCACAAAGTTGTTTGAAATCTTATGCAAGGAAAAACAGCTTAGATTGTTTATGCAACTAGATTCTTTTGAATTACCTACAGCAAGGGACTTCTAATATTTATGAAGAATGCAAGAACAATTTTACAGTTTACAAAAGTTACCAAACTTGTAAGTGTATTCTTTTGTTATTTTATTTTCTGAAACCTTTTTATATTTATACAGCTTTTTACAGTGTTTACAATATTTTATTATCTATGCAAGTTATTAGAAACTAGTTAAATTTTTGTTTTCAGATTCTGTAATGGCTTTTGAGTCCATCCATAAAAAATACAATCTTACAAATAATCAATTTTATAGATATGTACAGGTTAGGAACTTATTAATAAAACTTATCAAAAATGTCGAATTCTGTATTGCATCAAATGAAACACATCTTTAATGTATCTGAACAGAAAAAAGCTGATTTCTTAAATAGATTCTGTAATAACAACCAATGGAACAGAAGTTAATTTTGTCCTCCAATTGAAATGGGAAGAAAAGACTAACCAGTTCATTGCAAATAAGTTATGGAATAAAATATAGAATGAAGTATGGGACTTAAATCATCTAAAATGATTCAGATTCAATTTAACATTTTACATCACATATATTTCACCATACCGACATAATAAAATTAATCCACTATATTCTCCCAGTGCCCTAGATGTAACAACATGAATGCCACCTTGAACATATGCTAATTTTATGTCCTAGCTTAGATGTATGGTGGCATCAGATCTTTCATTTTCTATCAGGTTCTATTGGACGTACATTTAATAAAATTCCTTTTGGATGTTGCTAAGGCTTGGTGGACCAATGAATAAACTGCACTTTACTACTCAGATGCTTATTAATATGGCTATTATAATGGCTTTTAAGCAACTATTAATCAAATGGAAGGATAAAGACCCCCGACTACAATGCCTGGCTAAATGCCATGTTGGACCTCACCAGAAATGGCACTTCCATGTCAAGAGGTGGGTCACTTGCTGCCTCTGGCGCCACACTGACTCCTCTGCAAATTTTGGCTGCCTCGGGACCTCCACCTTGGATCCCAACCCCAGGGACCTGCGCCCAGTGGCGCTTCCATTTCAAGAGGCAGGCCACTTGCCACCCCGGCCACCGCTGCCTGACTACTCTGCAAATTTTGGCTACCTCGCGGTCCTCTGCCTCAGATCCCAACCCCAGGGACCTGTGCCAGAGCGGCGCTTCCATTTCAGAGGCGGGCCACTTGCTGCTTCTGGCCACCGGCCGACTCCTCTGCAAATTTCGGCTGCCCTCGTGGACCTCCACCTTGGATTCCAACCCAGGGACCTGCACCAGAAGCAGCGCTTTCATTTCGAGAGGTGGGCCACTGGCCACCTCTGGCCACCGCTGCCTGATTCCTCTGCAAATTTTGGCTGCCCTTGTGGTTCTCCACCTCAGATTCCGACCCCAGGTACTGCTGCTAACTGAATTTCAGTGCAGAGGCCTCTGATTAGTGTGGCTTTGCAGGCGGGTCCTCATTGGTCTGCATCTGCCTTCTAGTCCTTCCAATTGGTGTGCCTTTTATATTTGACTGTCGCTGATTTTCAGGACTGACTTGGCTACTGCTGATCTCGATTTTCTGCTGTAACCCTGCTACATTTTACTGTACCACTGCCTAGATCTGTTAACAATTTTCTGTAATGTTTCATGTTATAGCTATTTAGATTTATTCTCATGTGCCCTGCCTGACTGTGTTTAAAGCATAAGATTTAAAGCCTGTTTAGCTTGTTTCACTGCCTTTTCACCTCACTTCCTGCCTTTTTATCTGTACCTCTGCCTAAGATTCCTACCCTACTGCTCTGTCTGCCTATTCTTAAACTACTGAGCTCTGTCAACCTTAAACTGCTATGCATTTTCTTGTTTCTCTGCCAACACGACTACCTTTAGCAACCCTCCCCTGTCTGCTCTCTCATCTCCTCTCTTCGTGGCTTCTCCACCCTCCTGCTGACTATTGTCTCCTGCAAATTGCTCTGCCATTATTAGTTTCAGCTGCACCCCACCCCTGCTGATGGTCTGCTGCCAGCCACCCGCTACCTCAACTCACTGACCCTTACTTATTTCTGCATTTCCCTCTTCCTCCCCAGGGACCTGTGCAGAAGCAGTGCTTCCATTTCGAAGGTGGGCCACTTGCTGCCTCAAGCCACTGCTGCCCAAGTCCTCTGCAAATGTTGGCCGCCCTCGGGTCCTCTGCCTTGGATCCCAACCCAGGTACTGCCGCTAACTGAATTTTGGCACTGAGGCCTCCAAGTGGTTCAGCTTTTGCAGGCGGGTCTTCGTTGGTCTGCTTCTGCCTTCTAGCCCTTGTGATTGGTACGCTTTTATATTTGACTGTACACTGATTTTTGGGACTGACTTGGCTACTGCTGATCTCGATTTTCTAATGAAACCCTGCTACATTTTCTCCCACCCCCACCCACCAGGCCTCCTTCAAATACTCAATTGCTCCACCTCCCGTTATCTTCATTTCCCATTGGTCCCTGCATCCATTGCTCCTCCTTCCTACCCTGAATATCTAACCTCTCTGTTTTTCAACACCTCTGTCATTTCTGATCTCACACTTCTATTTTTCCTCCTGGCTGGTCCTGACTTTCACCTCCTTCACAAGCCAGTACCTAGATCTGTTTAAACAATGAAACTCCTCATGTTACTGTCTCTTCTTGTGCCTCTCTTGCTTTGCTCCACCCATCCTTGCCCACTGTTCCTCTAGCCCCCTTGGATATCCACTTTCCAGCCCCACACTACATATACTCTAACCTTCTCCTCTGCCCTCTCTCCGATTGCCCTTCTCCAATTCTATTAAATATGCACTGGATCCTGATGGTAGCCCATGTATTAAAACACTGCCCCTGAATACATGCCCTATGCCTTCCTGCGACATAAACTCTGGTATCTCCTCATACTTGCCCTGTGTTGCTCTCTGGTGATATACATTCTAACCCAGGACCAATCAACAATATACAGATTCCCTTCAAATGCTAAGGGTCTTACTGTAGTGCACCACAACACTCAGGGAGCCTGTTGCACAATTTTGCTGAATTGGAATCCTGGGTCACCCTCTCACAAACCAGATATCATCTGCCTTACTGAAACCTGGGCTTAACTCTTCCATCCAGGACTCTCAGTGCTCATTACCCTCATACAATCTCTAGATTTGACAGACCTACTCCAAAAAGAGGGGTGGTATAGCTGTCTATTTTAAAGATCACCTCCATCTTGTCACAATCTGCTCATCTCCCCAATCCACTGCAGTGCTTCATGTCCTCCTTACTCTTGGCTCCAAAAACTACATATTGTCTGTCCTATAACCCCATTCTAGTGGTTTAAAAGGACTTGATGAGCTGCTGATCAGACCTCTCTTCTTTCTGGGAGAAACAAGGTTCTTATACTTGGTGATCTCAATCTGAATTGGACTGCAACTCTCTACATGCACTACAGTCTAAGATTCAAAGTTTCAACTTTCACCAGGTGATCAGTGACCCTACTAGAACTGCTCTGCACTCCAACTCTAGTACTCTGTTGGACTTGATCATGACCAACCACCCAGAAGTTATTATCTCCTCTGGCATACTAGCAGATGCCATCACTGACCACTCCCCACCTTTGCATGTGGGTAAAACTAGACCCTCCTTCTAAGCCTCATTTTATTACCTTCCGTAACTATATGCAAACTGTGACCCTCAATCCTTCCTACTGGACATTGCAACTATTGACTCTACCCCCTTTTGACTCTGGTGACCCTCAGACTACTCTAAATCTATTCCTGACTCACTTCCTGGTGATCCAGGACAAACATTGCCCTCTTGTTACCCGCGGTTAAAATAAAACATACTCGGTGGCTAAAGTCCGACTTTCTTTCCAAATCACTATAAAAACACAGGGTTACCAGCTGACTTAAATTCCTACAGAGCACTCAGAAATTCCTACAAGAAGGAAATCAAAAGGGCTGAAAGTGTCTATTGTAAGGATCTATTAACAAAATCATATGGTGACTCCAAAAATTCTGGTCCAATATTAAGTGCTTCCTAGGATCAAATCCATTCCTATGCCAACGATATGTCTCTTAATGTGGTCCACTGCAATAATCCCTCCGCTATTGCAAACTTTTTCAATGCCCAGTCTTCAGACCTTACCAACTATACCTCATCCTTCCCGGTTAAACTGTACTCAAATGGCCAACCTGATGTTGCTGGGCCCAAATTTCTTTTCAAGTCTGTCACTCATCTGAAGTCCTAAGATTGCTAAACAACATCTCCGATTTCACTGCTGCTGGGTCTGACAATCTTGAACCAAACTCCTAAAGTTTGCTGCCCATTACATAGCTGCGCCTCTTGCAAAGATTTTCTCCCTCTCCCTTTGTCACAGCTATGTCCCAGGTATCTGGAAAACTGCCAGGATTACCCGTTTTCAAAAGGGTGACTGCAGAAATCCTCAACTATAGGCCCATTGCCATAGTGTCTGTTCTTAGCAAAATCCTTGAGAAGCTTGTAGCCACTCAAACCATTGACTTTCTTCAGAAAAATGACCTTCTCACATCTTCACAGCATGGTTTCCACAGGTCAGAGCACCACCATTGCTTTACTCAAATTTACATCCGATACCCTAGCAGCCATGGACTCAGGTCTCCTAACAGGGCAATTTTATAGGCGTGACTAAAGCATTTGACCTTGTGGATCATTCTATCCTCCTAACTGCTAACAGATCACTAGGCTTCTCACCGAGTGTCACTGCATGGTTTGACAGCTACCTGGCAGATTGCACTCAACTAATTAAATTTAACTCCAGCTTGTTGGATTATGCTACCATAAATATTGATGTGCCACAAGGATCTATTCTCTGTCCCTGCTTTTCACTATTTTTGTGAATGATATCATCTAAAACATTCCCAGACTATCTCCCTGTTATATGCGATGACATTGTCCTGTACACCAGTGCAAAAACATCACTGAAATCAACCAACTTTCCAAAGACTTTCAACAAATTGAGCAGTGGTTGTTTAGCAATAAACTTGTCTGAAATGTATCTAAGACTCAAGCCATGCTAATGGTTCTAATGCCAAACAAAAACTCTCCCAATCCACTTTTAATGTCTCTACTACAAATGGCTCTTCTGTTGTGGTGGTACCCTCCTTTAAATATCTGGCTATCACACTCGATCCAGCTCTTACTTTTGATCTCCATATCCAGCAGACTTGCAAGCTGGCCAACATGAAACTTGGTATGGCCTACAGCCCAGCTGTATACTCACCCTCTCAACTAGGCTTGCCATAGCTCATGGCCTACTCCTTCCATCACTCACTTATGGGGTGGCAGTGTATGCCTCGGCATTTAAGACTAGTTTTCAGAAGTGGGATGTTGCATACACCAATATCTGTAGATATGCACCCTCCTCACATTGGCTGAAACACAGCTGCTTCCTCTACACTGAACTAGGATGGTTTTCTCCGCAGCCTCCCGAGACTATCGTTCTGCTCAATCATAGATAATATCATCTGAAATGAAATGCCTAAGCCACTGGTGGAACTATTTCTAAACCAGACATCCAGCTAGGAACTACACTCAGCTGCCAATGCCCATATTATCATCCTAGACATCACTCCTCCAAAAGGTGCTAGCGCCTTCTCCACCATGCCTACATAAAATGGAACTCCCTCCCTCTAACTATTTGTCTAGCACAGGGGTTCTCAAATGGTGAGGCCAGCCTCCTGGGAGGCCCCAACCTGTTCAGGAGGCTCAAGCAAGTCTGAAAAGTACTGTATTTAAATTTTGGGTTTAATATATTTTGTGTGAAGATAGAAGCAAACTTAAAGAGGATAATAATAGTAGGTGAATTTATGTATTTATTTACTAATAGGTGAAAAGGGAAGGTGAATGAGCCAACGCTCATTTCAGGTGTACCAGGGTAGGGAGTGAATACATTTTGAAGTAACTGCAAAACAATCAAGAAATATACAGTGAGCAATAGTGCAAATAAATATAAACAATAAATTTATAATTAGTTGTGGTAATTGATCAATTTGTAAACTAATGCAGAACAGCCCAAATACAAGGGTTGAGCATAGAAGTGCTAAGAGCAATAGCAGGAAGGAGCAAAATAATCCCAGAGATGTTGCTTAGGAGCAGAGAGGAAGGGGAGAGGCAAAGTATGTAGGAAGGTTATTTCATGTAGAGAGGAAAGAGAGGAAGTAGTCTGACCCATGAAGGTACCGCAACAAGGGGTAACAATGGCTCAAGAATGAAAATAGCAGAGCAAGTAGGTTGGCATGTGGGGGTACAATAAGCCAAATAATATTTCTTTTATTTGTTTTCAGATAACACCTTTGAGCACAGGAGCTCTTTTTCAAAAAAAGTTCCAAGTCAGTATAAGACAAATAACTGAATGTGAGCCAAGTACTCAAAGTGGTTTCAATTTATTCATGGTGTACTATGCAAAGTATAGTCGTTAATTTTCTTTAGGAGGCCCAAGATTATTTCAATTTTTGGGGAGGCTCAAAATCTTTTCCATGGATTTGGGAGGCTCAGTGTGACAAAGTCTGAGAACTATTGGTCTAGCATAATCCTATGCCTCTTTCAAAATATTGCTGCATGACCATCTCACTGATTCTTGCTTTTGCTCCTGTTTCAACCCCCTTAGCCCAGTATCTCTCCATAATTCTCTTACCCAACATCCTGTCAGAGCTCATTCCTCAAGAAAATAGCTCTGCACTGTCCTCCTGTCTCCTATTTTGCCATATTTTTATTTTAATTACATCTAACCATCATCCCTTACCTTAACTCAATTTCCTATCATATCCTATCCTATCCCACCTCCTTATACTGCCTCCCTACCCCCTAAATTCCTGTTTCTACTGTATCCATCTTACGACTATTAAAATGGCACTTTTACTTTGTTTAATCTCACTATACTGCTACCTTAATGTTGACCAACAGATTTTTACTGTTGCTGTCCATATTTCTATGTTATATAGTACTGCAGAATCAGTTGTATCTATTGTTTTCTTCTGCCTGCACTGTATTACTATTGTCTAAGCATCTACTATTTATATGATAGAACTGCCATTGTTCAAAATGTTTTGTTTCTGTAAACTACGGGTGTGCCTGAAAATAGTCATTGCTATGGCTAGTGCACCTTACCGGTCAACAAAACTAAATAAAAAAATAAAAATAAAAAATTACGATATATTGAATTGAAAGGTGCATTATACATCTATTAAAAATGATGAAATGCTAACAGATATGGGCCCCTTTATAGATAAGATAAAAGAAGGAACTAAACCTTGAGTGGATACCCTTATTAACTGATTTAGCTATGATGCTTAGTCTGTGATTATTATTTAGTAAAATATACTTATGTGTGTAGCAAATCCTAGCCCTCTGCTTGTGACTTAGTGGTAGACTGATGTTTTACTAAATCTGTGTAGATATTCTGATCCTTGGTGTGTTTTATGCTCTTAAATTAACTCTCTATGCTCTTAAGTAACTGATGTATAACCTCTTCACAAAATATTTATAAGTGAAATGTTTGCATTATTGCAATATTTGAATTAAAAAATAGTTATATTGTACAGGAAAATAAAATCTAGTTTTATATGCCAAAAGGTGTGCCAAAATGTTATTCATAATTATCAGAACTTTTAATACAGTAGTCTGTGGAGTAAGGTTCTGAGCCAGTCCTACATGGTTTAATAGGGTTTTATATATATTTTATGACATGAGACTGAAGGCTTAGCAGAGTGCCCATAATAAGTAATTGATATTCCAGCCTATTGTTTTGATATGAGACGTTGAGACTGAATTATTGGTAGCACTGTTTAGGAACATTCTAATATGTAGATATACTGTATGATGATTTAGAAACTAAATGGATTACAGCTTACATCATATAGCAACACAAAGGAAAATATGCAAGGATGTTAGAAGTAAATGCAAAGCAGAAAGAAAGGCTGACACTGGGCTGGGGTACTAAGGCAAACCTGTAAATCAATTAAAAAATCCAGCACTCTCCACCACAATCAAAATGCTGCTCACTTATAATCCAAAAAAGTGCAAAGTTTATTCACAGTGCCAGTGCTGTGCATGTCTTGACTAGTTTTGCACCTCTGTCCTTTTCAAAGACATGCTAAACTAATCAAACACATTCATTATATATTCCATCACCTATGACATAATCACAAAGTGTTAATGACAAACAGATGGTGCAGTGAAATAACAAAAAGCAGAATAACAAGAGGTTAAAAAGACCTGCAAACTTTATACTCACACACTAAGGGGCCTGGGATTATATATATAACTATAACAGTTTATATATTTTATATTATAGCATATGTCACCTGGACCATATATCTAAATGTGCAATACATTCACAGAGTCAATAGACAGAATAGGTTAAAAGATTAAAAATACACAGGAGCTCCAATTTGTCACTAGAAGATACATCGAAGACACGGAGATGTTGCCAAAGGAATACTCCATAGTAGATTTAATCCCCAAAAGAAAGAAAAATTACATTAAATAGCAATATGCAAATAAGCATGTAAAACTATAAACATATATGTTTCACTAGGTTTGTAGGAGCAAAAAAAAAAAAAAGGCAGAGGCCCACGAATAGCTCCTGTTAGGACAAGGAGTAAAACTCCATGTTCCCATTTATAAGATCAATATTTACAGTAGCAGGCATGAGAATCAGAAGACAAATAAAAATATATCTGGCATCCGTCTATCTGTATTTAATGTGAGGGGTAATGTTGAATCTATCATTGAGGACTGGGGCCAGCATGCCCCTAGAGTGTAGATCCAACAACCCTCACGCTACAGTATTAAATTCTTATAATCCCCACCTCTGGGTTTGTGGAATACTTTTCAATAGCCTGAAATGTGAATTTGTGTTCCCCAGAGTTGATAGACCCCTTACATGTAGTGCTGCGGCATAAGTTGAATCTTAGTGTCTAATAGCTCTGCAGTGTTCTCCTACATGGCTTTTGAACACCCTGTCAGTCTTGTCTATGTAGAAGGCACTGTTGGTACACTTGGCCAAATATATGACACCCATAGTGTCACATGTATAAGCTGGCATTTTTCAAAAGTTTTGTTATTATTGTGGCTCTTAACTTCCTTCCCTGGGGTGATCACTGAACAGTAGATACACCTCTTGTGGGGAAAACAGCCCACAATCTTGTGAATGAGATGTTTCAACAACAAGTCTGTTCAGTTTACTGTGGGCAAGGACATCCCTGAGTGTATCGAATGCGTCTGTAGTAGAGATGGAGTACTCGAGTGAAAACCTTTCAAAGTATATCACCCTTAAAATATCCAATTCCTATGAATTATCTCCCTACTTTATGTACAGTGCTGAATAATTCATGACAAAATTGAGTTTACTGCCATCTTGTGTTCTTATGGGTCCCATATGGGTAAATTTCTAACAGATATGTTGGTCTCATGAACTTGTCTGGCACTGTAACCTCTGTCTCACTAAATCTTCCTTCTAAATCTAAAGCTGCACTGTCATACTTTTTACAGAATTGCAATTTCGTTTAACCCTTAGAAACTGCCCCTTTGTAATGTTGTCTATCACATGCCGTGGATGGCAACTCGAGTACAAAAGGAGGCTATTTCTGTCACATTCCTTTCTATAGATATTTGTACCTATATTTCCCTCCATGTCCTTTGTAATGTGCAGATCAAAAAGCAAATTTCTGTCTGACTAGCATTGTAGCTAAAGCGAAGGTTCAAGTTAGAGTGATGTAAAACTCTATAAATAAATCCAACTATTGTACAGTGCCTTTCCATATGAATTATATCATCGATAAAACAATGATATAATTCAATGTGGTGAAAAAATGGATTATAGTCTGAGTCCTTAACAAATTTGTTTTCCCACATGCCCACGTAAAAGTTTGCAATACTGGGGGCAAATATAACTCTTATGGCAGTTCCTTTTATCTGTAAGAAAAATTATCCAAAAACATAAAGGCATTACACGACAGAACAAATTCAGACAATTTCACCAAAAACTCTGTGGGGCACCACATTGCTGTTGTAGCAACTCAAAAATGTTCACTACTCTCAGCACTCCTTTTATAGGGACTGTTGGTATACAGGGACTACACATCTAGGGTAACCAGAAGGAGTCCCTGCCTACCTCAGTTTCCTCTAGTACTTTTAAAATATTATAAGTAGCTTTAATATATGACCCTAGGTTTTCAACAGAAGGTTTAATGTGATGGTCAACATACTGGGATAGGGGCTCAATAAGTGACCCTATCCCACTATTGAGGATCGGCTTGGGGAGGGGCTGAACATTTTTATGTACT
Organism: Neoceratodus forsteri; assembly: GCA_016271365.2. Taxonomy (NCBI): domain Eukaryota; kingdom Metazoa; phylum Chordata; order Ceratodontiformes; family Ceratodontidae; genus Neoceratodus; species Neoceratodus forsteri. The sequence goes on from CM057456.1 coordinate 1,207,906,351, forward strand.
CAGGAGAGTATATATGGTTGCCGAATGGGAAAATCTATGAGGAAGTCTTTAACATTAGAATCAATCCATCCTTGTTGGAATGCTGCCTTAGTGTGCGAGTATAATGTTTACTGGTCTTTTTAACCTCTTGCTATCCTGCTTTTGTTATTTCACTGCACCAGCTGTTTATCATTGACACGTTGTGAAGATGTACGTAGGTAATGAACTAGATAAAGAATGTGTTTGATTAGTTTAGCATGTCTTTTAAAAAGGACAGAGGTCCAAAACTAGTCAAGATATGCACAGCACTGGCACTTTGAAATAAACTTTGCACTTTTTGGAATATAAGCGAGCAGCATTTTGATTGCGATGAGAGTGCTGGACTTTTGAATTGATCTTGGGAAAAAGCATGTGTGCCAGAGTCAAACCATACAGGACATGGTACCACATTATGTACCTATAAAGTTTTTTATTCATATTTAAAATTAAGTAATGTGTGTCTGTATGCTAGGGCAATCTCTTTAGTGAGGACCTAGCTCTACAAGACTAAATACTGATTAATGTTTGATTATTTTATCATACACCATGACATTCCTGAAGAAGCTCCTACAGAGGGTGAAACATTGGGTCTATATGCAAACCATTGATTAAATAAAGAGTACTCAAAGAAATTTTTCGGAGTTGGCAGAGTTTTTTTTTAATTGTTTAACCAGGTGAGACACTCTAAGCTGAAAGCTTGTTTACAAGTGCAACCTGGGAGCACAGGGAAGTTAAGTGACTTGCTCATGGTCACACAGTATGCAAGTGGGGGCTGTGGGATTCAAACCCAGGTCTCCAGATTTGCATCTCAGATCCTTAAACCACTGCACTATACTGCCTCCAGGTTCCACCTTTAATCTCAAGTATTAACCATCTGCCTGGATTGGTGGTAGTTCAGGTGGATGTTAAAAATCCCATGGCACTTATCGAAAGAGTAGGGGTAACTTTTATTGAAAAAACACATATACATCCAGAGCAGGAAAAACATAACAATACATTAATACAACTGAAAAATTCTACATAAAGCATAACCAAAAAGAAGTGTTAAACCATACAAAATAATATCACACATATAATAAAGTAAAACAGTCTCCATTTAAATTTATACTACTCTATAGTGTCATCTATAATATGTTAGTAATTTCTCCAGTACTAATCTCCCTTTCTTTATATACTTTTGTTTACTTAAATTTAACAAAATGAAGAAATCCCCTCCACCACATTCTGACTTTCTCTGCATTATAAAATTGACATTCTTCCTTATATACCTTATTTAAAATATTTGTAACATAAAGTTTAAAACCTTCAAGGAAGGTCTTTTTAGTATAACACCCATTGAACCCTAGTATGCCATAGGCAAAACCGTAAGGTGGCCAAAACCCGTAATGTATCTTTCTCCAAACTGCTCAAATAACTAGGGAAAATACCAATCACTAAAGGTCATAATCCATGTTAGCTAACCATGTAAGATTCCATTTCTGAGCTAAGTAACCCCATAACTTTGAGGAAAAGGAACAATGAAAGAAAAAATTTTCCATCGACTCTTCCACATTAACACAGTCTGGATAAGGACATATTCTTTCTTCGATTGCCTTATGTTTTGCGGTTCCTCTAACATTTAGTTTCCCATACATAGTTAACCACATATTCTCCCACATATAAGGAGGCAATCTTGAGTTATTTAACTGTTCCAACACATTGTTTATGTTCTCATTAGGACAATTTTTAAAAGTTGGCTCAATCAGAACATATTTTGTCATAATTTCTGTATAAACCTTTGCAGTGTATCTTAAAATCATATCTTGTGTGATATGCCATCTAAATAATTTTGAGCTACCAGCTTAAAATAATCAGGTGTCCCAAATCGTGCTGCCCATTTTGGAGGTAAAGATCTCCACATATTCAGGTATGCTTTCAAAGGTTCCTGAAAACTATACTGTCTAGTTCTAATGAACCCTGCAAACATTTCTTCAAAGAAAAGGTACAGAATAACGAAAAACAAAATACTACTGGGTCTACCATCCCTAACCTCCTTTTTTTTACTCAGGTATGTGCATCCTCTCTTAATTGGATTTAACCTACTACCCCATAACATTTGGAAACATATACTATATAATTTAGTTTCTAACTATGCGGGTAATGGGTAAGAACTGCAATATACTGTAGTCGGGGTAAAACAAATTGTTTAATAATCTGGATTCTCTTTAATTAAGTAAATTTAAACCCTTTCCAAATGCTTACTTTCTGTGACAATGCATCTAGAACTCTTAACCAAACCTCCATTGGGCAATTCTGAGATTGAAATTCTACCCTAAAATAATTAAGGGCCTGTGTGAAAATTCGACTAAACTATAGAAAAACGAGTCCTTTTGGTAATCCCCAACAAAAGCCCTTTAGATTTTAACGGATTTAGTCTGGCATTAGATACTTCTGCATAATCTGTAAAAACTTTAATGAATTTGAAAAGTCTAAATGGTTAGAAAAGAATAAACAAATATCCATAAAAGCCTGTATTAGGCCAGAGTTAAAATCCCTGGCACTTCGTACCCCTATCCATAATGGTGGGAGGCAGATTGCTCTTATTAGGGGTTCTAAGGAAAAGTTATAAAGAAGGACTTAAAGGGCATCCCTGCCTCACACCACATTTCATAATGAAGCCTTCTCCCAGAGTGCCTTTCAACAGTGGATATACTTTTGCATTCTTGTATAATCCCTTAAGAGTTGTATAATACCCTGCGGAATCCCAAACCACTGCAGCGTTAACAATAAAAATTCATGATTAACCCTGTCGAAGGCTTTCTCAAGGTCTACGAAACAATGACCCCTGAAGAACCTCCATCCCCAACTTGCTCAATTATATCCCTGATGAATCCTAATATAGTATGAATTCTTCTATTCGAATCCCACTATGTTGCACAGGTAAAATAAATCCTCTACCACCCCTTTCAGTCTATTATTGATTATAGAAGCCAAAATTTTGTAATTCGGTATTTAACAGGGTTAATGGTCTCCAGTTCTTAAAATCTCCTCTATCTCCAGATTTAAAAATATAAATCTGCCGTCCTACCATGAAGAATTTAGACTCACTCCAGACTTTAGAAAAAATTAAATACTATCCAGAGACATTCTGTTAAATCCGAAGAAAATACTTTATAAAACTCATTGGGTAACCATCCATTCTGTGGGACACATTCTGCTTAAGTGAAGTAATAACTCCCAAAACTTCAGATTTTGAAATAGGCCGCTCAGATCTTAAAATCTGCCTTCTCCCAATTGTGATTTAAACTGGGTCCCAAAAACTGCATAATTTGTAAAGATGATGATACAACTTGTGACTCTAGTCCTCGGAAATGATCTTTAATAATCAACCCTAATGCACTAACTGAGAAACCTTAGTATGCCCTTGTATTAAAAATCTAGTTTCACCTTTTCCTTAACTGTTTTGCAAAGTTCAAAGGATCTCAAAAACCGATTTCTTTAAATGATTTTGAACTAATGCTTGCAAAGATTTTGCTCTATCATACTGCTTGCTTTTCATTAAACTTTTAATCTTAGCTATCTGCTCCATAATTATCTCTAAGTATTTGCACATGTAAGAATATGATGGAGCTGTCTTCTAAGTTTGAGATATTCAAAAAATTATCATTTCTTTCTTCACCCCAAACTGTTTAAACCATTTAATACAATCTTCCTTGGTCTCCTGCCACCATCTCCCAAGATCATGGTACAAAAGGCTACTGTCAACCTAGCTTTCAAAATACTCTGGATGACATCCTGAACTACCTTCTCTTTAAGGCTTGATGTATTTAATTTCCAAATGGTTTATGCCGAAAAAACCCTTGTTGTGTCCCTACCTTTACTAGTAACAAAGCATGATCCGAAAATTCCATAGGAATAACCTGAGGACTGTGAAACTGTATACCCTTAGATATAAAAGATAATCTATCTCAAAGCTCTTTCCTTTTGTAAAGAAAGTGCCTGTCCCTCTCTTTTTCGAGCTATCTATACAACTAATCAGATCTGCCAGTTTTAACAATCTTCTGGAGACAAAAGCGAGTCACAATATATTTTCTTCCTTTTCTAAACCACCTGCCTCTCTGGCCTTACTTAAATTACAATTAAAATCCCTCCCAAAATTCGGCAATGTAGTTATTAAGTGGGCGCACATCGAAAAACACTCCACCCTTCAGCCTTTGATTGTGGACTATAAATATTAATTAATCTGATCTTTTACCATACCACAAGCCATCAAGCACTAAAACTCTCCCGGACAGACTTCTATTAACAAGTAACTTGAAAATAAAGGAGTTAAAGAGAATACCTATCCCGTCCACCCTGTCCTCCCCAAATGACCAAAGCAGAAGGTCCCCAAGGCCAATCCTAGAAAGCATTAAACTGTAAATTAGAGAACATCCAGGTCTCTTGCAGGAAGCAAATAGAAATATGTAAGTCAGCAATTATCTGAAACACTGCTCTTCTCTTTATTGTCTTTAATAAACTATGGTGTTAAAGGAACCCAAGTTATCTCCATTTATTAACCTAATCAAGCTAGCCTACTAACTCTAATGTCATTTCTTCCTCCTTTTCTTTTTCTTTCCCTTATAATCGTCCTTTTGTACTTTTCTCCCTCTTGAATCGATATTTGGGAATCCGTATCCCCATGTCCATTTCTGAGTCCCCCATGCAAGTTCCTCGAAAGGTTCTTGGATTCTAGACCCTCTATCTCCACTGGTACCACATTCTTCACTACCCTACCAGACCTCACGTAATAATGGTGGGGGTTAGGGGGATCAAGCTTACCCTGATTCCTACCACACTTCTCTTCTACAGTATCACGGTAGCAAACTGGCTGTAGCAGGTCAAGCCCTCCCTCCCTAGGTTCTCTCTGCTGCACCATGTTTCCTCAGTCAGGACATTCTCCATCAAAGCCTCCTTTTTGTAGGGGTAAAACCTCCTCCCGCCAATTGTTATCTCATGTCGAGACTCTCCTGCTTCTTGTGCTTGTTGTACCAAAGGTCTGATATACCACTAACTTGCTTTTCTGGACAGCCCATGGACAGTCCTTAAAAGCATGGTTCATCTCTTCACACAATTCACACTTCAATGCATTTGTACAAGAAAGAATATTATGGCCCACCTCTCCACAGTTGTCACATTTTGGCTGGTCACAAACATTAGATAAATGAGTTTTAGACCCACACCTATAGCAGGCTCTGGGCTGCCGCTATAGAAACATACCCCCTGTCTCTTCCCAACATAAAGGAGTTTGGAATATGGTTTATACCTGTTGCTGTTTGTTTAAGTTTTACTTTAAATTTCCAACCTCCTGTCAAAATAATTCCAATCAAAATGGGTTCGGGGTCCTCAAGACCTCACATTTTGTGCAAGCCAAAACTTAATGTCTTCCACCGAACACCCTCGTTTCTGAACATCACAGTGACAAATTTTATCAGGGGTTTAGACAAGGGAATCATGAAAAGGAGTCCACAAAGGTGAAAACTTCACCTGGTTATATCTTTCCCAAAAAGTTCAAATAACGCTGGTGAATGAAAACTGACATCATAATTGTCCTCACCTGAAATGTTAATAAATGCAAAGACATCCCTAGGAGAAAATTTCAAAGAATCTTTAATTAAAGTTTTACCACATAATATCTGTTGGGTCTATCTTTTAATCCACCCTTGTAGTGAATCCTCACGCATTCCTCCTAGGGCTGCTTCCCTTTACTCTGTGAAAAGACTAGATAAAGGGGTTTTCTTGCTTCTCCACATTAATGTTTAACTGAACTGAATCATTTAAATCAATATTCTCTTCCTTTCTCAGTGGTATATAATTTTCTCACTACCTGTTACGCCCTTGGTTCTTCTGTATCAAATACCTGAACAGACACAGCGTCAGAGGTAGAGGCCTGGAACCCCCTTGGTTTCCACACAGGAGCAACAAACTGCCATCCCCAAGAATGCTCCCAAGAGGAATCAGGTATCCATACCCTTGTACTTTCTGCCTCCATCCAGCTGCCTTTAATGCTGATTGAGGAGACCAGGAGCTATCATGATCCCCTACCCCTCTAAACTACCAGCCCCTTTTTCTTAGCAAATATTTTCTCTTGACTGGACTTTCCAAAATTTGTACTAGAAGGGAACATAAAATCAGTCACCCCAGTTTGTTGATCAGTCTTGACTTGATAAGTCACTTTATCTTTCCAGTAACATCCACAACTGTAGCATTAGCACGCAATCCGGTCCTTTGTCATCTGTATTGGGGCAAAGTTTTGAAATAAATTCGGGTTACTCACAAATGTTGAGTTGTTGTACTTAACCCAGTCCCTCTGCTTCCTTCTCCATGTTCGATATGGCCACTGCAGGCGTTTTCTTTTTCTCCATTGCCTTTCTTCCTCCTCGACCTCCATACTTGCTTTCCAGCTCACGGTGGCGTATATAGCCTCGCCAGTCTAAGCTGGTAGCGGCACTACCATCACCGCCTCCTTTCTCCATTTCCGGCGTTGCCGGCTTCCTAACCCGGTTTAAAGAGCACCAAATCCATTTGAACTGCTCTTGGTATAATCGAGTCCTCAGCTCCTCCAGCAATAAAGGTACCTGCATCTTGCTTAAATTTTGAGCTTCCTCATTATCTGTACCATCAGCGAACTGCTCCACCCTCGCATGTTTGGCCAGCATACGTGTTCTCCTCCTCCAACACGCGCTCACCAGCACTCTCTCCGCTGCTCCAACCTCCTGACTGAGCCATGTTGCTCTCAGTCACAACACCTCTCGCCCATACTCACCCTCTGGCCACTGGAGACAGCAGCGCCAGAGTGAGAATTTCCCCGATGTCCTGACCAAATTTCCCTCATTCACTGAAAATACTACCAACAGCCTAATCTGGTTCAAGGTCAGTTGGCATTCATCTGTATCCCCTCCCTGGGTCATGCCTGAAAATAGGCAGGATTTGTCTAGTGCACTTACCGGTCAACAAATCTAAATAAATAAATAAATAAAATCTGGATCAGACCCCAGCCTTATCTTTTGAACTATACATATACTGGGAGGGTACCCTGGAGAGTAACTGCATTTTCCATATGTAATCATTCTCTGGTGCTTTAGTGAGACCCCTACCACTGATTGCTCTTCTAAACATGTTTCAGCATACCCTGGTGGTCTTGTGTGACCCAACCCCAATTGCTCCTCTGAGTGTATTTTAAAATACCCTGGTTGTTTAGTGTGACCCCCATGTCCTGATCTCCCATTTCAAAGAGTAACCATGCCATTGTGTTCAGTGATTCTGCTCCCCGATCACCCATTTCAAAAGGTAACTATGCCTTGATGTCCAGTGGTTTCTCCTCTACTCCCTGACTGCCCATTTCAAAGAATAATTGTGTCGGTCATGTATCCATGGCACTCCAGACATTACATAATGGGTTTTAGCCCACCTGATAGGCTATAGATGCACATGTGACCTAGTATCGAATTTCGCATTATACCTTGATCCCAGGGTCCCTGCTTCTCCAGTTCTCTTGTGCATCTGAAGGCTAGCACACAGGGGTCCCTGCTAGGAGTTTAAACAAGGTAAGAACAAAGAAATTTAGCTGACTCTGTAATTAACAATGAAACTGCACCTCTGATTAATTAAATTAAAAGGAATGGTCTGATTAATTAGATTTATCAGGAAAGAATAATGTTGGTGCTGGAATTACTCTCCTTTTAATCCTTTATGCAAGTAATTCTTGCAAGCTAAAATAGAAAAGTCTTTATCTTAAAGATCTGCAACAGAACAAAAGAGAATGTTGGTGTTTGTTTTCTTAAAATTGCTTTCTATTCTGATAAGAGAGATGCTAGAAGGAGTTGTGGCATACTGTTGTTTTATTTATTAGAAACATGTATTTCAAGCTAAAACAAAAGTTTTTATCTTAAAGATCTGCAACAGAACAAAGTGAATGTTGGTGCTTGTTTTCCCAGAACAGCCAGCCACACGGTGGACAGTGCTCCTTTCTGCCCTCGCTAATGCTCTAACACGCTCTCCCCTCTCAGTTGGGTGCACTTCCTATTTTGCAGGGATCCTTTGTCCACTTTCCTCTTAGAGCTTGGCAGCCAGCCAGTGCTTCTGCTTTCTGCTGTTCGGCATTCAATCAGAAGGCGTGGTCTCGCTTGTCTGAAAATGCCTACGATGGGCCCTTTCTCCCTCACTGGCCCTCCACATTCAGAGAGAGAGCGAGAATTTGAACAGTGGCCTGAAAATGCTCATTAGCAGTAAACAGCCCTCCCAAATGCAAAGTTAACGTGGCGGACACAACTAAGCGGCAACAAAATAGAAGGGTGTCCTGCCTTTGTCTGAGTTTCCTTTTTCTGGGAATTTCTTGATTGCATTCACAGTCTCAGGGATGGACATCATGGGATAACAATTACAAACTGATGAACAGGCCATCAGGCCATTGAGAAATATGAGGGCTATGGTGGCCATTTTGAACAGGGCCACCATTTCAGGATTACAGCAGCTGTTTTTCAAAGCAGACCACTACAGAGACAGCCATTTTGAGTGAAGCCACCTGTTTAGAACTACCAGCTCTCTAGAACTGGCCTGTATTCCGACCACCTCACACAGCGGGTGGGAAGAAGGCACAGCGTGCAAATCTCATAGCGGTTCTCAGAATGGGTTTAATTTGGAATTATTTGGTGATGTTTTAACAATTTTCTTGGTCAGCTTCAATCACCTAACACAGTGGATCAAAGCACACTAATATGAATTTAGGGAGACAGGATAACACATTTCCCTGTCCAGACCACCTACCAAGTGGGTCGAGACAGAGTTTGCAAGGCTCCCTAGCACTTTGTAAATTTTATAATGCATCATAGCACACTAAAATGGTCTCATGGGAAACAAGTTAACAAAACCTCCTGTCCAGACCACCTACCAAGTGGGTCTAGGCAGAGTTTGCTAAGAATCCTAGCACCTAGTAATTTTATGCATAACACTACTCAGGTGCAACCTCTGGTTCAGCCATCTGGTCCCACATCTGGTACTTCCTTTAACATACATCTTGTTGTCCATTTATATTTTCCAGATGGCAAAGACCAAAAGTGTACCTCATGTGGCCACGCTCCTTCCTCAGAACCCAGGCCTGCCTACATGATGACGATGATTTGTCCACTCCGCTGGACCCAAGCATTCTGGGAACCAGTGGAAGTACATGGGTTAATCCAGGGCTCTAATCATCCAGAGCCAACAGGCCACTGTGGCCATGATGGAAAGTCAGCAGAACTTTATGTTATGGGTTATGGAGAAACTGGAGGTGCTCACCCAGAACTTGTTCCCAATGCCTAACCCAGACCAGAACCCACTCAGCTGACCACGATGATATGAACCCACCCACAGATCCAGAGCCCACCCTTCCACCGCCAGACAAGAGACAAGGGATGAAGATCCACAAGGCGAGGAAGGCGAAGAATCGGACAAGGACAGGATGGACATCTCCCAGTCGACTCCATCCCTCACTTCAAATTATGTCCATTTGATCTCATCCTAGGGATCATGAAAGCTATAAAGCTGACAATGTGGTTCGAGGAGCACACGCTGAACCAGAATCTAAGCTAGACCCAATGATCCAACAAAGACCAAAGTGTAAAGACATCTTCCAGGTATGCCCTGCAATCAACGACATATTTGCAAAGGAATAGGAGTTGAATGAACCTGGCCACATGTCAGAGAAGAGAAACCTGGATAGGGATGTATCCTATTCAGGAGGACAAAGCGCAACTCTGGTGTCTGGCCCCACCATAGACCCACAGATTGCCACTCTCAGCAAGAAGACAGTCTTGCCATGTGGAACCATATCCCTAAAGGACTCGATAGACAAGAGGGTAGAGGACATGTTAAAAGATGTTTTAAATCACTGGCATGGTAGCACAGACCACCACTACAACAGTCTATGTGGCTCAGGCCCAGGTCAGGTGGCTGGAGGAACTTTTAGAAAAGCAGATCCACGTCAAGAGATGCAGTACTGCTAGAATGTTCCTTAGACACGGCAAAATATTTGGGGATATGGCTGTAGATACACTCAAACTAGAAGCCAGAACTTCAGCCTTGACTAATAGAGCTAGGAGGGCCCTATGGTTAAAATTATGGGAGGCAGATACTGAATCCAAGAATCTTTTACAAAACATTCCCTGAAAGGAAAACACAGCTTTAGGGAGGGTCTTCAGCAGTTTCTAAAGCAAAAGAGGAAAGGCAAAGAGTTAGGGAAGAATAGCAACAGGTCCACGTACCTCCTGTCAGGTAGACGTGGGTTTTGGGTGAATTACAGGTATCACCAAGGAGAAGGCAGACCCAATATAGTCAGGCCAATTCTTTTTCAAGGCTGGGGTTCCACAATAGCAACCAACTGTAGCACCTCCGCACCAGCTATGTCTCCTCCTCCTCGTTCTCCTCAATTAGAGGAAGAAGCAAGTTCAGGGAAGAGGAGGCAGAGGAAAAGCACAATGACTACCATTGCAGGAAAGATCAACACAAATTGGAAAAGAGGAAACAACCTGCTCTCCCCGTGGGAATGAGACTCTCTGTTTCTACAATAGTGAGTGGGCACTACCTCAGACAGATGGGTACTGGAGGTAGTATCCAGAGGATATAAGATAGAATTAACCCAGCGTCCACACCAAAACAGGTTTGTACAATCCCCAATCTCCAGAAGAAGGGCATCTGCTCACTAAGTACAGCAGATCCTCCTGGAGCTAGTACAGAACAAGGCTATTCAGCCTGTCCCCACTCACGAAAAGGAAGAAGGGGTTTACTCCATCTTCTTCCTGGTTCCCAAAAAGATGGGGAGCTCTGTCCAATCCTGGATCTGAAGTACCTAAACAACTTCATTCAGACTCAAGTTCAAAATGGAAACACTCCGCTTGACCCTCAGGGCATCAGGGTGGGAGACTTCTAACCTCAATCGATCTAAAGGATGCCTACCTTCATATACCCATGTGATCGAGTCACCAAAATACCTACATTTCCACATATTGGGACAACATTTCCAGTACCAGGCACTACCCTGGCCTAGCATCTGCCCTCAAACCTTCACAAAGGTGTCAATCCTTCTGGCAGCACATCTAAGGAAAAGGGTGGACATCATCCTTACCTGAACAACTGGCTGATCTGGGCCAGATCCGAGGCTCAAGCTCGGAGGAACACCCACCGTGTGAAAGCAAACCCTGGAAGAGCACGGGTGGGTAATCAACTACGACAAGAGCTCCTTGTTACCAACTCAACAGCTGGAACATCTAGGGGCAGAAATAGACACGGCCGTAGGGTATAGCCAGACCATCACAGAACCGTATAGACAACATAATGGGTCTGGTAAGAGCCCTAAGGGCATGCCATCGACCATGATCAGGCAAATAGCATAGGTTCTGGGATGCATGGCCTCCTGCATAGATCTGCTCGCATGGGCCAAGTGGCACATGAGGCCACTGCAGGCGATCTACTGACTCAGGGCTCTCCATCCGAGGACAACCTAGGAGTCAAGATCACTCTACCTCTGGAAACAAGACACTCCCTCGCCTGGTGGTTAAACTGATGCAACCTCCGGAAGGAGCCCCTCTCAACCTGACATACAAGATCACTATAGAGACAGACACCAGCCTCACGGGTTGGGGTGCACGTCTAGACCACCCGGTCAGCACAGGGCTTATGGACACCAGCAGAAGCAGGTGCTCCATCAGTGTCCTGGAAATGAGAGCCATATTCCTCACTTTCAAAGCCTTCAAGGGTACCATACAGGGGCACAAAGTTCTCATACGCTCAGACAATCAGGTCACTGTAGCCTATCTGTCAGAACAAGGAGGCACCGAAGTTGGGCCATGCTGTCCCAAAGCTTGAGGGTGTTGACCTGGGCACAAACCCACCTCAGTCATATTGGGGCCGTCCACCTAGCTGGCAGACTGAATGTCAGGGTGGACTGGATAAGCTAACAACGGGTTCACCCTGGGAATGGCAACTCCATCCAGAGGTGTTCCAGTTAATCCAGAACAGGTGGTGACCCATCACTATGGACCTCATGGCCATGGAGGCAAATCACCAAGTGGAGGAATTTTCTTGAGATACAGGAAAGGAATCCCAAGGAGTTGATGCACTGTCACAGGACTGGACCGGGACAAGGCGTATGTCTGCCCACCAGTCCCGTTGATTCCTCAGGTACTGGCCAAGATCAGGGAGTTCTGGAGACTCATCATCCTTGTGGCACTGTACTGGCCACAGAGGTCATGGTTCTCCATGGTCATGAGCCATGCCAGTGGACAGGTGGCATCTCCTGTGCAGACGGACCTACTGACTCGAGGACCGATGACTCATCTGGCACCGGACTTCCTCCAGTTGTCGGCTTGGCTCCTGAGAGGCAAAGACTGTTGAAAGCAGGCTATTACAGCGCAGTCATCTCTACCATGCTTCAGTCCAGAAGATCTTCCACCACATCCACATATGGGCCAATGGAACATTTCTCTACTTGGTGTCACAGTATGAACACAGACCCCACTTCAGCGGACATGTCCACCATCTTACTATTTCTTCAACAGGGTATGGAAAAGGACTATCCATTCCTCCTTAGAGTACAACTTGCAGTTATAGGGGCAGCCATAGGACGGTGGGCCTACATAGCCCAGGGTCACATCCGGATGCCGTCAAGTTTATAAGGGCAGTAGAAATGAGACCTCGGACAGACCATCCATGATCTCACACTGGTACTAGACAGCCTAAGCTGCCACCGTTCAAACCCATTCAAGACAATCAGCTATACTGGATCGGACTAAAGACCTGCTTCCTCATAGCCATATGTTCAGCCCACAGGGTAGGGAGATCGGGGCATTATTATGCAAAGAACCCTATATCGTATTTACCCCGAAGGCATATAGTTAAAACAGTACCCTTCTTCATTCTGAAGGTGGCATCCCAGTTCCACAAGGAACAGACTCTAGAGTTTCCATCTTCATTCACTCAAGGAGAGTCGGAGTCAACTCAATCCCTCATCACCTCGGCGTCAGAACCACACTAGCAATGTATATTGACAGGACTCATAGCATTAGAAAGACAGAAAGGCTTTTCATCATAGCAAAGGGCATAGACAGGGCATGGCAGCCACAAGGGCAACAATAGCCAGTTGGTTAAAGAAGACAATTCAAGAGGCATATAGACTTAAGGGTGTCTCCCTCCAGAAGGCATCAAGACTCATTCTACCAGGGCAGTTGCCACCTCTTGGGCTGAGACAGCCAATGCTTCTTCTGAGGACATATGTCGAGCAGCAACCTGGATGTCCATTCACACATTTGTGAGACACTACAGACTAGAGACACTGTACAAACAGAGCTTCCTTTGCCACCAACGTTCTCACGACTGCTTCTTCATATACTCACTCTTAGTCGTTCTGCCCCACCTTGATGGGAAATGACTGCTTAAGTACCCATTATGTAATGTCCTAGAGTGCCATGGACACACGACCAGCACAATGGGTGTTTACTCACCTGGTAAAGGTGATTGTGTTGGTCGGTGTCCATGGCACTCCAGGGCCGTCCTGTCAGAGCACGTGGACAGACTCGGTGGGTATAGGTTCAGAGCCACATTATGTTAGGCGTTACACTACGGAGAATCATATTCACTAACTCGTCAGGTGTATTAGATGCCTGTGCATTAGCATTGTAATAATAATAGGAAATAAACCCTTATGGCTATGATACATGAAGTGGTCTCCCGATCCTCTCTTTTGAGTATGGTAATAGGGAATACTGTATGTTGTTGTTTATTAACTAACCTTGTTTCAGCTTGGAAAGACATTCGAACTGGACAAGCAAGGACTCCTGGGACCAAGGTATACTACGAAATTGGATACTAGGTCACATGTGCATCTATAGCCTATCAGGTGGGCTAAAACCCATTATGTAATGTCTGGAGTGCCATGTGTACCAACCAACACAATCACCTTTACCAGGTGAGTAAACACCCATTATGCCCTGGTGTTCAGTGGTTCCCCTGCCCCTCAATCATGTTAAATTACAGTTCCTCTCACTTTATGACCCAATAGGCCTGATATTGAAAGGTTAGTGCACCCACTATCAGGTTTAGAACATGCACTAAATCGGGTTTATGTAAATGCTCCAGGCCAGCCCATAATCAGAAGCCCGGAGTGCCAGCAAACCCAGCAGTGCCAAACCACTAAAATACTGCTGCATCTGTACAAACACACCTTGGGTGATAAGGTGAGAGGAACTGTTACATAACTCAAACAGGGACCTTGCATCATAAGGTGGGAGGAACTGTGACATAACACAAACAGGGAACCCACACACTTTGGGTCATAAGGTGAGATGAACTGTTTACATATAGCAGAAACCTTGCTGACCCACTGGCACAGCGGTTGAGCTACCGCTACTGGTGCTGATGCCTGGGGTTTGGAAGCAGCCCAGGGTTGTTGGAGGGTTGGTGGGTAGGGAGATGGGGAGGCTGAACATCCAAATGACTGCTCACCTTCTTGGGGAGGGAGGAGGGACCTGGTGCCCCATGTCTATCAACCTCTAGTACTGCCTAGGGGTAGGAAGGTCCAGAACCCGCATGAAGGGCCTAGTGGGAGGATGCGGTGGATGTCTACATGTCAGGGCGGAACACTCTAGACTGTGCGCTGAGGTCATTGAATGACCATCTCCACCCACAGAAGGCTGCCAGAGAAAAATCACACATAGAGAAAAACTCTTATAGGATAAGTAGCATGAGTCTGGGATCCCTCAGGGATCCAGCAGACAGATGTGGGGTATATCCTAGCCATTGCCAAGGAGCATAAACAGATACATAATAAATAAAAATAAATCAATAAATATAACACAAACAGGGACCCCATACACCTTGAGTTATAAGGTGGGAGCTGTTTAAATATAACACATTGGTGACCTCACACACCTCACACAGCAGGGTGAGAAGAACTGTAATATAATACAAACATGAATCATAGACACTTTGGGTCATTAGGTGAAAGAACTGAAATATAACACAAATAGGAATGCCACACATCTTGTGACAAAAGATGGGAGGAACTGCAACTATAAAATATAGTTAGAAGAAGACAGAAAGTAGGAACAGGATGAAGAGAGATAAGCAGAGTATTCTGCTGATCTGAGGACCTACAGATGCCTGGAAAACTCCCTCACCTGAAGAATCACTTTGTGAAGTCAGGTTTGAGGACAGGTTCTGAGATTGTCCTGACTCTTCGTGCCAGCCATGGCTGCTAATTGTAGCTCAATGCAGAGACTAATGGGATCCTGTTCTGCCCTCTGATGGCCACTTAGGGAAAGTTATTATTGTTGGAGGGTCAGGGAGCAGGTCCAGTAGTCCCACCTCTCCATGGTGACTACAGCCACATCGTGGGTCCCGCTGTGGATGAAGGAGCTGTTCCAGCAGGCCTGGGGAATGTGTCCTACCTCTTCCTGCCAGCCACAGCTCAGATTAGAACCCACATAGATATAGGAAGATTCCGTGCTATTCTCCGATGGCCACCAGGGAAGTTATCAAAGTGAAAGGGTCAGTAGGAGAAGGTCCAGCGGTCCCACACTTGCCCTCTTGGAGCCAAAATGCTGTTGGATGTGGCCATTGTGGGTCTCTCTGGGGACAAAGGAGCTGCTCTAGCAATCTGGGAATTGTATCCTGCCTCTTCCTGCCTGCTATGGCTTGTAATTGGGACCCTTGGAGACTGGCAGGAGCTTGTCCTGGACTCCAATGGCTGCCTCAGGAAACATTATCCAAGTTATAACTCAGAGTGTGCAGATCCAGTGCTCCACCCTTGCCCTCCTTGAACCAAAAAGCAAAGTACAGTATGTACTAGGTCAACTGAGTGAGAGTGATGTGAATTACTTACATTAACATCTACATTTTCAGTAGTTGCTGACACTTTTAATTCATAGAATCTTGTGAAAATAGGTAAGAAAAAATACATTTGGTCTATCAAGTTCTCTCCCCACAAGCTGAGTGGGTAGAACCACTTTTCTTCTAGGTCCTGGCCTCTGGCCTGCTTTTGAGATCTTGCTCTGTCTCTGTGATTAGTTTTTAAATATATTTAAGCCCAAATGTTATGCATCATTTCATTTTATTGGGGTACCCAAGCCCTGGGAGGTTATACAGCATGGCTTTCTCAAGTTCAAACAATGGTTCCAGTGTTACGACAGAGTTGAAACTTGGCTTCTCCTGGTATACAGTTGCTGCTCTATCACTCTAATGACCAGGGAGCTCTGTCTCCATTCATGGGTGTTTGCTGTTACACTGGTGCTGCCCTTCAAGTCATGCTTGTAAAGAGATACACTGTCTCAATGACTTTAATCACTTGTAAAATTAAAACGAAATAAAAATTATAATGTAAGATTTTTCCAGCAGCAGGAAGCCTTCAGTTCTTTTCTTTTTTAAGTTGATTTTCTCCTCTAAATACAGTTAACTGTAAACTAATTTGGATCAATTTTGCAGTTATCCCTACAGATGGCAGATTGTATAATCAGTTTATTTGACATGCATGGTTGTATATTTGTATGTACAGTATGTATTTTTATTTAACCATGAAAAGAGCTCCTGTGACTGAACATCTCTTTTTAAGTCCTAGTTAAGATAGTGCCTGAACATTGGCAGTTTCCATCTTTCCATATGTGTCCATTAGTTTCACAATGAGATTTACAGGACTCTTTCTTTTGATTTTTCCTTAAAGCTTTTGATGATGCCAGCTGGATAACACAATGCACGTTATCCAACCTGACTTGAAGGTATCTTGGGCTTCCTGTGGTCATCCACAATTGTTGTCATCCACCACTGTAGAGACTGCCATTGTCTATTCCCAATCTCCCTGTGGTTTAAACTCATGGAGAATTTGTCCTCTCTTGATGGGTCTGACCTCTCATTGTCTAATGGAGACTTTGTGCAAGTTTGGTGTTTGGCACACTGTCTAAATTTAATCATGCATACCTTCCTGGAAGAGGACAGAGATATCAAAGCTCTCACATATCTGGCAAAAGAATATGCACACATTTCAGTCACTGCTGCAAAGCACACCAGTGACTGTGGGCCACATAGGAAGAACGTGGACTGCCTCTGAATAAGCCCATCCAGGATGTTCCAACAAGGTGGAACTCAACATTTTCATGTTCAATGATTGCTGGAGCAAAAAGTCTGCAAGACAGTACACATTGGAGAAGAGCATAGGGGATGCTGATGTGTACATTAATCCTCAACAGTGGGTTATTTCAGAACTTCTCATCAAGATCTTGTAATCCTTTAAAGAAATTACTAGGGAACTGAGTTTGAATAGTACCACATTCAGCCAAGTCATCCCACTGATTAAGATTATTAGATTTCAGCTAAATGCAATCAAGGATAACTTGGAAGTTCCAGAAAGTCAGTTTCAGATGGAAGACTCTCGTGCCACTGAAAGGACTTGTCAACAAGAATAAAAAATGAAAAGACATAGTCCATCAAATGATTAAAAAGCCATCGATGATGAAATGCTGGAGGCAGAACATTATATTATGACAACAGTACTAGACCCACAATACAAAATGAAACAACTCCCATAACATGGCCCCAGTGTGTTAGAAAACTGCAGAGAAAATCATTCAAGAAGTAAATTCAGTTTTGAAAAAAATTACAACAAATGCAGCCCCATCCATTCCTCCTGTACATTCACATCCCTCTCTTCTCCAACAGGCCATGAAACAGCTGTTGCCTTTCATTCACGTCTGCTAATCAACTTCAGGGTCTCATGGACACTGTTGGCATGGAAAAATGAGACCATCTTTCACTCTGTATCGGTGCCTCTGCCCTTACTATGGTTGACTGCTATTTGGCAGAAAAAGGTATTGAGCAGAATGAAGATCCCATAAAATACTGGCAAAAGCAAGGAGCCTGTGTGGCTTGCCCTTGTGCATGTAGCTTTGAAATACATTGTATTTTCAGGCGACTCTTCAGCTCTGCAGGTAGCATGGCAACAGATGCATAATCTAGGCTACTGCCAAAGCATTTGGAAAATTTAGGTTTCTTAAAATAAACCTCCCTTGATCAGTTACACTTATGACCTGGAGACAGAAAATACATTTGCAGGTCACCTAGCGTTGACTATGGAATAGTTGGAAGACTGCTGTTTTACTGAAGAAGAACTAATTCACTAAAGGTTACTGAATTAGATCTTTTTCAAACCCTTCAATGGGCTACATAACTTCTGAACCTGATGGCACAGTTTTTGAAATGCCCTATTAGATGGAGCTAATGTTTGGATTGCCTGAACTTGATGGCATAGTTTTTGAAGTATGTCCTATTGGACCAAACAAATTTTGGGTTGCCTGTACCTGATGGCAAATCTTTTGGAACATGTCCCATTCTAATGAACTAATTTTTGGGTTGCCTGTACCTGATGGCAAATTTTTGGAACATGTCCCATTCTAATGAACTAATTTTTGGGCTACCTGTACCTGATGGCACAACTTTGGCAGCATGTCCCATTGGACTGAGATCATTTTTGGATTCAGAAAATGAGTTTGGTTGGGGCTGTTTTTCTGTTATTAAATATAGTCCTTCACACAGTATGCTCTTTTCATTCACTTTTATTTCCTTATGTTTTGCTCTGTAAGTAAGCTTGTTCACTGGTTATTCATACTCTTAATACAAAACCATAATCAGCAGCGATTCTCATATAAGGCTACTTTTATGATATAATTTCTTTATGCAAGTATTATATAGTACTTCTATTACCACATTGTTTTAACTGAATTTTTCATTTGAACATTGCTTAAAAGTTTTTGATTTTAAGGTCATATTTAAATCTGGATTTGAAAGTGCCTCTATCACCATTCAGTGTCTAATTTTAACTATAGCCATAGTAGCCTGTAACTCTGTATCAGGGACAGTGCGTGCCTGCTTGTTTCATTACATTTTTTACTCTCTCTTGAGTTTTGATTGCATTGTACTGCATCTAAACATTAATTTCCTAAGGGATACATATATACATATATTACGTTTTAGTTAATTTCTTCAAAATGCATATGCAGTTTCTCAAAGGCTTTAGCCATTTCTTATGTGCATTGATAGAAGGCCAGGTAATTTACCTTAAATGTTGATGAAGCAAGGTTACTGTTTAGTAAAGATGGCATCTGTAGCCCATAGAATGCCAAGCACCACACTCCTGGTTTACCATCTCAAGCCCGTTTGTAATTTCCACAGTGTGGCGTTAGTCTCATCTGTGTTCTTGCATGATACATGAGTACTGTTGCTAGGCAACTGTATACATTCACATCCCTAAGGGTTGTGAACAGAAACTACTGTATAGCAGAAAATATTCATTGTCTTATTATTTTGCTATTTTTGCCGGTTCCATATTAGCGTGAAAAAACCCAGTGAATATTAGGTGACTCACTATACAATATCTGCCAGTGTTCCACCAGTGAAACTAAAATGATGTGAACATGTTGGGGTGGGCTCCGGCTAAATGTAATGGGCGTGAATTTAAACTTTATACAGCATGTCCAATAGGCTCAATGAGACACTGAGCATTTTGGACAACATACAGAGTGCATAAAACATTAGTTGCTGCAAACTTAATGCATTTCTCTAGTTTGTAACTTATTTCCTCCTATATACATAATTATCATAAACTCTCCACCTAATGTGGGATTGAGCATGGGACCTGGGGGCGGTGGGGTGGCCACCTAAAGGCGGGACTAGAAAACTGGGAACCCTGGAACAAACCCAACAAAAAAAAATATTTAAAGTTGCTACCTTAAGTTAGTATTATGGTACCCTTGTGCACATATTTAAGCATACACTTATACGTGTTATGTATCTCCACAATTTAGAAGACAAAGTTTTTTGCACACATTTTTGGCTTTACATATCTTTGTTGCTATTACATCTTTAGTAAAGTCTATTTGATCTTTGATTTGGCCTACATAAAGTCAGACCTTGCATATATGCCACAGTGATTCCATTGGTTAGTTACCCTTCTATGTTATTCAAATGTTTAGCTGCCAGTGGATTTTTAATGTAAGCTGGTGAATTTGTGTTAATTAAAATAACATCACTTGTATTGTATCATGCATTGTTGTTATGTGTGAAATTCATTCTATCTTATAATTTTAATGTATTGTCTAATATAAATTCAATAATAGTATATTAAAAACATTTTTAATATTCTGACTGTAAAGGCCAAATCATTACATTTGATGTTAAAGAAAGTTTTGTCCTCCGATCACACCTATACACCTCATGCGGCTACAAATACCCACAGGCCTGCCAATTCACCTCTATATTCATTCCAAACCTAGGATCCAGAGTTTTCATATTAAAATCCACTTCATTTCTGTGCGATTCAGTTTTCTTTCATAACCACCTCTTCTTTCTAGGGTAACACCACTTCCAACCCCTAAAATGGAGCAAAGCCACTGTATGGCCTGCACTATTAAAGTGTTGGGCAACTGGTGATAACTCATCTCATCTTCTAATGTTCCCCTTGTGTTTCCTGGATCCTGATTTTAAGGCCCTACTCATTTGTCCACATGTAGTTGGTCACACAGACATTGTAGTATGTAGATGACCCCAGATTTGGTACAGTCAGTTACTGATGTATAGTGAACCTATGCCCTGTTTGGATATTCAAAAATCTGTTTGTTGCTCGTATGCCCACAGTCCGAGCATCTACGCATGGTACCATGCCAGGTTGGGTTGGAGGAGTCCTAAAAGCAATTGTCCATCCTGCTTCTCTTGTTGTCTGAATTTGGATTTTACTTAACTTAACTTTAATGGGCTGGATTCTAGAAGGTGGCGCAAGTTGCTGCCGAATGCAACTTGCATCACCGCATCTGCGACATTGACCCTGCACCCTATTCTAGTAGGGGCAGGGTCACCGCAGCACAAGTTCAGCGATTATGACATGCGCAGAGCTCGAACTGTGGGCATACCTGGCGAGCATGCTGCAAGCCAGCAGCAGCAGGGGGTACGATCAACCCCCACCCATGCCCTGACCCCTGGTTGCCAGCCACAAATGTGGCAGATATCCAGGTAGCCCTGATAGTCTAGTGCCTCCCGTACTGTACAATAATAAATAAATAGGTCCCATATCCCTGGTAGTCTAGCGGTCCCCGTACTGCACAATAATAAATAAATAGGTCCCATATCCCTGGTAGTCTAGCGCCCCCTGTACTGTACAATAATAAATTCATAGGTCCGTATCCCTGGTAGTCTAAATGCCCCGATCACCATAACATAGTACACCCATTCCTGGTAGTCCAGTGGCCCCCACCCCCACCCAGCCATGCAAGCACACCTAGCACCCCCCACCTATCCCCAGCCAGTGATTGGCACAGCCCTCCTCCACCACCATGGCCAGCCACCGACTGAGTCCAGTATCAGCGCATACTGAGAAGACATGCTCAGATATTAATTTTCCGAGGGTTCATGTAGAATCCTGATGTGAGGACTTTGTGGCTGCCCTTCTAGAATGGGGCACAACTGCTGCCGTAAACTCCCTAGCACCATCACGGGGATTTATGCGGCGCCAACTGCTATTTGCGCCAAGTGGCCCTGCGACATGTCACAGGCCACTTTGTCGGACGCCGTATGTCGCAACTGCTGGCATAAGTTGCTACATGCACTATTCTACTTGGCGCAACTGCAGTTACACCAGGCATAACCCTTCTAGAGTCTGCCCCAATGTTGTTAACTCTTTTGCAGCTATAATTGGTTTTTGTTGTAATCCCATTACATTGGGGTTGTCTACAGTTACTAAATGCCAGTGTTTATTAACAATTCTCCTTGTATCAGAGAACCTATGATTATATTTGGTTTCTAATACCATCCGGCCAGGGGCAGCATTAGGGTCCTTTGGAGAAAAAGCTCTTGTCTGTTTTTAGTATGAATTCTGAAATCAGCCTTCTTGTGTTTTATGGTCATATCTTCATTCCTGGAGACGTAACTATCATATCTTGTTTGTTTCTCTCAAATTCTTGTTGTGTACTGCAGTTCCTTCTCACCTTTACTAGTTGTGAATATGGAATACTTTTCTTCAGTTTAGGTTCATGGTAACTGCATCCATGAAGCAAGGTGTTCTTGTCTGTGGGTTTTCTAAACAATGTAATGTCTGTTCAACCATTGATAACAGTTATCTGTAGATCCAGATAAGACATTACCCTATTGCTGTACTGCATTATAAATTTTTAGATGTGTATCCGATGTATTAAGCTGCATATGGAACTGTTTTAGCTTCTGTTCTGATCCTGTCCTATAAAAATATGTCATCTATATAATTGAGCCATGATGTTATATGTTAGTAAAACTGGTTATGTGCTGGATTTAGTACATGGTTGACTTTAAAGTCATACATGTAGGAATTAGCGTATGCTGGAGCCGTTGTGCTCCCCATAGCTGTCCTTATGTTTTGCTGATAGAATTTTCCATCAAACTTTGAATAATTCTTTCGAGGTATAAAGTCTGCTAGTTCTTGTAGTACCCTGGTTCTTGGTTTTGCCTCATTGCCTCTGTTGTCCAACATTTTTCCCATGCTTACAAAGCCCTTCTGATGAGTTATTGAGGTGTAAAGATCTGCTACATATAAAGTAACAAGTAATGTTCCTGGTACGATACCCTTTCTGAAATAGTTTGCAGATTTAAAATTATGTCCATTGAGTCTTTAACATACTGTAAGTGCTAGTACATTCCACCACTGGTTGTACAGTAGGTGATAATTAATAGATTTCGAGAAATGTTCAAAGACAGAACCAATTCCCAACACTATAGGCCTTGCTGGTGGTTTTGAATATTTTTATGGACCTCGGTATACTATAAATAGTCGGTATCCTGGGAAAAATCATTGTCTAATAAGTCTACCTCCTGGTTGAAGCCAGCCCATATCTCACATATGCTTTCTGTGATTTAATGTTACTTATAGTGTCTGTAGTCAGCTGCTGATAGCTATTTATATCCTGTGTAAGATTTAGACACATTTGTTTATATTGTTCTCTGTCCTGGATTACTATTCCTCTGCCTTTATCGGCAGCCTGGTATAACTACACTGTGGTCATTGCTCAGACCTTCCAATAATAATCTCTGATGTCTTGTAAGATTTTGTTGTTTGGGTAACAACTTACCCCAGTTATCAAAAAGCTGCATGATTTTTTTCCAACTATTGTGCAGAAAGTTTCAATGCCATTGTTTTTCTCTCTTGGTAGAGTGTACTGTAATTTCACCTGCATAGCTTGTTTAATTTGGTGTTGATAACTGTTTACCACTTGTTCTTGTCCAAACATATTTTTCAATCTTAAAGTTTGAAAGAACTTTTGTAATTCAACTTCTAGTTCAAACAGGTTTACAGGTTGTGTTGGTGCAAGTGAGAGGCTTAAGCTTAAGACATTGATTTCTATTTGTCAAAGGATTCTCTTACTTAGATTGAAAACTGGTATTACTTCTGTTGATGTGTTTGTTGGCCTGCCCCTCCTTGCTGCTGTTTTGTTAGAATCCCACCTGGCCCATCTGTTTCCCCGTTGCCCCCTGAGACCCTCCCCGATTGTGCTCCCTGGGTGCTAAAGGATTTCTCAGATCATATCTATTCTCCGGATCTGTTGCAGATGAGGTTCCTGGTTGTTGTGATTGTGATGGATGCTCTTACTGAGGTCTCCCATGTGTAAATGTGTTTTGAGAATCTCTAGTATAACTGTTATCACCAACTGACCTATTATCTATATTATGCGTGCCTGGTCTCTCTTTATTGAATTTTTTGTATGTGTATACGATTGTCCCTATAATCATTAGTGTCCTGTTGAAATGTTTATATTTTTAGTTGTTTTAATCTTTCCTCGTACTCATTTAATTTTTGTTTAACGTCGTCCAAGTTTTTCTTAAACTCTGCCTCCTCTATTTTTAATTTAAGAGATTCTTCTACTAAGTTTGTTCCTATTCATGCTTTCTGTCTTTCATCTATGAAGGCCTCAATCAGAGCATACATGAAATCACAGCTGGTACAGTTCCTATTCCATCCCATTTAGTGAAAAGTTTTAGTGAATTTATATCTAAATTAGGTTCCACATTAATCCTTAACCCCTTGGTATTCTGTGGTGTTCAGATATGGTGTTCAGGTTAAACCATGCCACTCAAGTCTACAATTTTTGAATTTCAAATTATCTATTTTTAAGCAATATGCCTTGTTGTGTTCCCCATCAGAGGAGACAGGTCCCTCCCCTTCATGGTTTGAAGCAAGGTTTCCTTTTCTCCTCTGAAAATGTTGTGAAATGTAGTGTATTTGTAAATGATGTCCAATATCGTCAAATGCTTCCATGCCTGTGCCCTCCATGGTGTTAAACTTTTAAAATGAGTATCAGGCAATTCTACAATAAGAACTAACAATACCTTTAACTTGCTGGTATTGCATAGATAAACTTATATCAAACATTCAAATAAAATAATTTCCACAGTTGTCTGCTTCCCTCTTAAGCAGACCTGAAGAAAAGTCCTGAGAATGTCTGTGGGAAATGGTACTTGGTATTTTCTTCTGGCTCCCGAGGTCCTTGATTGAATTAAAAAATGAGCTTGGTTGGGCCATTTTTCTGTTATTAAATACAGTCCTTCACACAAGATGCTCTTTTCATTCACTTTTATTTCCCGATCACTCTATAAGTGAGCTTGTTCATGGGGTATTTGTACTGTTATTATAGATTGAGGAGCACTCCCAGCCGATCAAGTGCTCCTTTCTCCTGTCGTGAGACACTCTTATTCCATGAAAAGCATTTTGGCGCAGATGCCCTGTAAATGGGCACATTCTGGGGCAGTTTAAAACAAAAAAAAATAGTAACATTGATCTGTTGATCTATAATATATCAATATGTCCCACGTCGCCACTCCTTGCGGTATAAGAGTGGGTTCCATTGTGTTCTTGGGTCAGAACAGCTCAGCTTCACATCACTGTTCTCTCTTGGGCAGAACACGTGTGAAAGCACTCTTATACTGCAATGGTGGCTCTGTGAGACATATTAATATATAATACAAAACAATAATCAGTAGCGATTCTCATATAACAGTACTTTTATGATAGAATTTCTTTAAACAAGTATTATACAGTACTTATATTACCACATTACTTTAACTTAATTTTTCCATCTGAACACTGCTTTTACAAGATTGTCTGTTCCATTAAACAGCCTAAAAGCTATGACAGAAACAAGTTTTATTTAAGGTCATATTCAGATCTGGATTTAAAAGAGCCACCATCACTGCTCAGTGTCTAATATTAACTCACTAGCCATAAAATAACTGAAAATAATCATTTTATGGCTAGCTCACTACCAGTAAACAAAACCAAACTACTGTCACTTAACAGCCTGTAACCCTGAATCTAGGATAGTGCATAACTGCTTGTTCCATTAAGTTTTTTACTCTTGCTAAGTTCTGATTGCATTGCATTGCAACTAAACATTAAGTTCCTAAGGGATACAGATACATATACAACATTTTAGTTAATTTCTCCAAAATACATATGCAGTTTCTCAAATGCTTTAGCCATTTCTTATTGTGCATTGATAGAAGGCCAGGTAATTTACCTTAAATTCCAATAAAGCAAGGTTACTGTTTAGTAAAAGATGGTAGTGTGGCCCATAGAACACTGAGCACCACTCTCCTGGTTTGCCCATTTGTTAATTCCCAAGGTGTGACATAAGTCTCATCCGTGTTCTCACGAGATGTAAAGTACAGTTGCATAAGCAACTGTATACATTACATTTCCTAAGGGTTGTGAACAGGAACTATGTCAAACAGGTTCAATGAGACACTGAGCATTTTGGACAACGTATATTTGAAACACTAGTTGCTACAAACTTAATTCATTTCCTCCTATGTACATGATTATCATAAACTCTCCACCTAATGTGGGATCAACTTCAAACAGGGGGTCTAGGAGGGTGACTGCCTAATAGCGGGACCAGGAGAAACTGGAGACCCTGGAACAAACCCAACAAGAAAAACGTTTTTAAGTTGCTTCCTTAACTTAATATTATTGTACCCTTTTACATATATTTAAGACATACACTTGCAATATTGTGTATTTCCCACAATTAAAGAGACAGAGTTTTTTTTAGAACAAATTGTTTGCCTTTACATATCTTAGTTGCTGTTACATCTCTAATAGAATCCACTTGATCTTTGATTTGGCCTACATAGAGTCAGAACTTGCATATATGCCATAGTAATTCCATTATATATTTACCCTTCTATGTTACTCAAATTTTTAGTTTACAGTGGCTTCTTTAATGTAGCTAATGAATTTGTGTTAATTAAAATAACATCACTTACTAAATATCATATCATCCATTGTTGCTATGCATGACATTCAAGTTGATACCTTATAATCTTAATGTATTGTCTAATATAAATTCAATAATAGTATATTAAAACATTTTTAATATTCTGACTGTATAGGCCAGTCATTGCATTTGATCTTAAACAAGTTGTGTCCTCAGATTGCACCTATAAACTTCCTGCAGCTCAATTATCCACAGGCCTGCCAAGGTTCTATGTTATAATGGCAAAAGCCTAAAGGCAATTGCCATTATGCAGAAATCAAGAGGCCAAACATTTATTTGGCACTCTGACACCCCAACACACAACAAAGGGCACTGGGGCTTAGTTTTTTAATATTTTCTGCAGTCTGTGCCTTGCACCCCCCACTAAGGATTCTCAACTCCAGTGGGGTACATGTTGGGTGTGTGAAAACATAAAAAAAAAGGTTTGGGCTAAGCGCAATAAAAGTGCACCAGCGCCCTGAGCTGAACCCAGTACCCTGCCGACCAACACCGCAACCACCCACCACTCCACAGGGTTGGCTCGGCAACCCACTGTGGCACCACCTCCTCACATTCCTCACTGTGCATGCGTGCTTGGTCCCACCCCCACATTTGTGTATAGTGAATCCTGTCGCTATAGTCACCCACCTCCCAATCCAGCTGCCCTACCCTCCTGTAGCCATCCCTGAAATGCGCTGAGGAGTGGGTTATCGTAATTGTGGTGCCCATTCCCCAGTGCTCTTATCATGGGATACCCCTGCCAATTGGGCTCTCATTTATTCCAATCCTAGGATCCAGGGTTTTCATATTAAAATCCACTTCATTTCTGTGTGATGCAGTTTCCTTTTGTAATCACCTTGTCTTTCTGGGGTGACACCACTTGCACCATTTGTGCAAAAAAAACCTCTGTCTTTTTAAATTGTGGGAGATACACAAATATGTACAAGTGTATGTCTTAAATATGTGCAAAAGGGTGATGTGATGTAATAATAAAGGTCAGGACCTTTTCAGGTCCTCCTAGCCCTACGGGCACATATCCTGTGCTGGCATTGCAGTGCATTACAAGGGCAGTGCTGCTCTTTTGGAGGTACCACCCTTCAGATGGGATGTAAACCAGAGGTCCCTTCTGTTCATCAGTTGTTGGTGGTTGCTCAAGTGGAAGTGAAAGATTCCAGGCATATTTTGTAAAATCTGAGATTAACCTTGATTTACTGGTTAACATCCACCGCATTCATAAAACAAGTCGTAATGCAATTGCCTATGTCTGTGTAAGGATGTCAGGAGCATAGCTAGAAATCTTTATTTTTAGACAGGATAGAATTGTTAGGACCACCATGGGCCTATTTTCAAAGTTGTCCTGTGATTAAATACATTACAATTGCTTTGACATTAACAAATAGGAGGGCAAACTCATTAATTAGTATCGACATTGACAGATAGGAGTAAAACTCAGGGTATGGATCAAGACAGCAGATGTTGATCCAGGGAAGGTTGTTGCACTGTTAGAAGATCACTCAGACAATCAGTTTCAATTTAGTTGCAATCAGAAATGCTGGCAAACTATGTTTGTAGTACTGTATGGTCCTGAATTCATGAGAGTGTTTCTCCTATGTGATGCTGGAGACAAGGAGTTCCATGTTTTAGAGAAAGTAACTGAGGTTCCTTTTCCCATGGGTGTCTTGGGCCATGGGGATGGAAGCCCCTATGTTTGATCTGTTGCACATCATACTTATTTTTGGAAAGAGTTGTTTATTTAGTTTTGTAAACCATGATTGCCTTGGATTTTCCCTTCTGGTTTTGAGAGAATTCAGTATTATGTATTGAGTATTTCACAGTGATGCATGTGTTATGGGCATCTGAGGTTGAATCTTGTCATCTTATAGTAGGTTATGTCCAGTCCTTCTATTAATAGTTGTTTGCATACTGTCAGACTATGCTTCCATACTCTAGAATTGGCAGCAGCAGCAGCAGCAGCAGGGTGACTAGAGTCAGTCTGACTTTTAGGTTATTCATGTTAGGAAACAAAACTATGAAAGAGTTTGTATCCCCTCATCAATTAACAAAAGTTTACCAAGTAAGTGCTCATGATATTGAACATCTTGCAAATGATTTTGTAGAGCTTTAAGGAAAATGCATTTGCTAACAGGCTATATGAAAAGCGCTAACACGGAGTAATTTAGAACCATTATAAATATAAGACGGTACTGGAACCTAGCATTTAGGGCTTGGTCATTCTAAATGTTTGAGAAATGAAATACATTAGCAGCTAGCAACATATATGGCCCTTACAAGAACTAACTAAAGTGGTTTTAAAATGTATAGAAACACCTGCAGATTTAAAGCTGTATCACAGGACTTTGAAATGCAGTCTACTCTGATACAGTAGTAAAAGTAACACAATACATGTCTGTATAGTTATACTCTATGCTATCCAATGCTATTACTGTGCTTCAACTACAGGAACAATGGCCCCTATGCACTATGATGTGGAGTGGCTGCTCGCCATGTATCTGTGGTGCGTAGCCCTCCGCACCCATTATGCGCCACCTGCAGCGACCAGCTGTGGAATTCACCAATAGGGTGACAGCCCCACCACCAGATCGCATGGAGGGCAGCGTGGTTGGGGTGGGCCAGGGGGCATGTCGGGTGTGCCCCACTCTGTGCCATTCACAGAGATGTGAGTGCTGGGCATGGGGGTGCACCTTCTGCGGGTGGCACTCAGCTATAAGGGATATGTGCCCCAGGAGGCAGTGCAGACCGTTCTACATGCTGCCCCAGCCCATGGATCAGCTCGGAGGCTGAGGAGGCAGACAGGGCACCTCCCACCCTGAGCTTGCAGTGCACATCACACCCATCATTGTTCTTCATGCCCTGTGGGTGCAAGTGATCCATTCACAGACCAGGTCCAGGCATCCCATTAGATGTCGTCCAGTCCATGGATATGTCCTCTGCGCATCTGCGTGCGGGGCTGGGGCCATGGACTGGTGGTGGCCAGTAGTGACTACTGGTTGGGGCACACCTGTCTGCAGGTGTGTAACTCCATGGGTGGGATAATGCACCTCTGGCGTGTATTACCCGCTTGTATGTGCATAGGTACAATATGAATTTGAATAAGTTATCTACTTCAAACTGAGTGTGAGCTATACATTTAAGAAACTTACTTCTATGCATTTGTTTATGTTCTTATGATTGCCAGTAAAAGAATGATAAGGAAACAATCCATATAAAAGAGAATAGGATTCCTTGACTAATTTATGACATTAGTAAGTAATATTGCTGAGAATTTTTTTGCTTTTTTGCAGTCGATATTAGCACTGATATGAATTTTATGCCAGCAGAGTTTATTTTACTTTAGGCACAATAAAACATGATATGAAGTTATGGGAGTTTTTGAGCAGGTTTCAGTTCTGTTTGGGTTTTTTTTTTTTGAGGGTGCATCTGGTTGTTTCGAACCCAATGTTGAATAATTGCAAATATGCACACCTGTTTCTGTTGCTTGGTATCAAATGTAAAATAAAACTGTTTTACTGGTTATTCATGAAAGTTGAGAGATGAGACTGAATTATTCATAGCGCTGTTTAGAAACAGTCTAACATGTAGTAATATGATGTTTCAGACACAAAATGGATCACAGCTTACATCATATGGCAACAGCAAGGAAAGCATCTGAGGATCTTAGAAGTAAGCATGTGTGCCTGAGTGGAGCCGTGCAGGACATGGCACCACATTCTGTACCTACAGAGTTGTTTTTTATTGATATTTAAAATTAAGTAATAAGTGTGTCTGCATGCTAGAGCACTCTCTTTAGTGAGGGCCTAGTTATATAAGACTATAAATACTGATTTATGTTGTTTGAGTATTTTAATAGGCACATGTCATCCCTGAAGAAGCCCTAGAGGGTGAAATGTCAGGGGACCTGGCACATGACATGATGATCTATATGCAAACCCTTGATGAAATAAAAGTACTAAAACACATTTTTTCTGAGCTAGCTGAGTTCCTGTCTTTCTCCTCAAGTACTAGTCTGATCAGGCCCCCATCTTATCTTTTTGAACTATATATATACTGGAGGGTACACAGGGAGTACCTGCATTTTCCAAATGTAATCATTCCCTGGTGCTCTAGTGTGACCCCTACCACTGATTGCTCCTCTGAACATGTTTTAAAATACCTGGTGGTCTAATGTAATCCCCCAGCCCCTATTGCTCCTTTGAGTGTATATAATCATTCCTGGTGGTTTACTGTGACCAGCCCAGTGCTTCTCTGAGCGTATTGTAAAATAAATTGGTGATCTAGTGTGGCCTCCCTCCCGATCTCCTGTTTTGAAAAAGTAACCATGCCATGGTGTCCAGTTGTTCTGCCCTCCTGATTGCCCATTTCAAAAGAGTAATTCTGCCGTGGTGTCCAGTTGTTCCCCCGCCTCCCCGATCCTGTTAAATTACGGTTCCTCTCACCTTATGACCCAATGGGTCTGATACTGAAAGGTTAGTGCATCCACTAATAGGTCTAGCACATGCACTAAATTGGGTTTGTGTGAACTCCCAGCCCATAATCAGAAGCCCTGGGGTGCCCAGCAAATCTAGCAGCACCAAGTCACCAAAATATTGTTGCACCTGTGCAAACACACCTGCGTCATAAGGTGAGAGGAACTGTAACATAACACAAACAGGGATCCCACACACCTTGGGTCATAAGGTAAGCAGAACTGTTTAAATATATCACAAACAGAAACCCATAGAAACATAGACTTGGATGGCAGATAAGGACCGCATGGCCCACCCAGTCTGCCCATTTCCATACTTGGAAGACTTTTAGCCTGAAGTTCAATGGGAAGGAATAGCTCCTCCCACCCCTTCTAAAACTTCAGGCTCCCGCTCACTCAACTTCAAGCATTTCAAAACAGTTGGGGTGCTGCAGGGTTGTGCTTGTGTCTTTTCTTTCCTTCTTCAGTGTCCCTTCTTCTCCTGTGCCTCCTTCCCTTGTCAGTGTTGTATCGCTCCCTGTCTTCCCTCTCTTTCTCCCTCTCCATTGCAGTTCAGCTGCCTGGCACCCACCCTTTTTCATTTGCCTACCCTGTCTGCTTCTTTCTCTCCATCTTGTGTTCCTCCTTTACGACCTTCCTTGCCATCTCCCTCTTCACTTCCCTCTTGTCTGCTTCTTCCTGGTGTTTTGTTTTTGTGCTTTTCCCATGTTGCCTCACCTACCTGCATACCCTGCAGCGCTCTGTCCACTGCCAGCAGTACCAGTCTGCAGAGCTGCCGGATTAGCGCCATGACTCTGCTCCTGCTCAGCTCCTTTCCTCTACCACTAAAGATGCTGCCATGGATTCTGCCTCGCTTTTCCCATGCTTGTCTACCTACCTCTATTATGCTGACATTGGCGGCGACCCATGCAGCTCTACTGCAAGCCTTTCAAATGCTGCCTTCCTTAACAGTTTTGTTTGCCTGCTGTTTGCCTCACTTCCAGTTGTCTCCACGCACCGACCATCCATAATACAGTCTGTTTGTCCATGGATCCTACTGGGCCGACATCTGCCTTCACAACTCACCAGCACTCCATTTACTGCTCTGCGGTGGCTCTGCCTGCTCTGCTTCCTTGTCAGCACCGCTTTGTTTTCCTGGAGCTTCGGGATATGATGTCGCCAACTCTGCTCCCAGAGGTCAGTCCAAGCTTTCTCAGCCTTCACTGCAGCTTCTTCCTTTCATCAATTCGATCTCCTTGCCATCCATTCAGGGCTGCCTCCTTATGCTTGTCCATGTGTACTACTACCGCCCTCAGATGCTTCTACTGGGCTGCCACCCCTTTTGTTCGGAACTCTCTGAGCTGGGACCATTTGCATTACTTCTCCTACCTTTACCGTTCTACTCTGGTGCTGCCTCGAAAGTACCTTGACCATTTTGGAACTCCTTCCTTCCTCTACTGGTCTTATGAACTTCAAGCCCTGCAGTTCCCCATGGACCTACAGTCGCTATTCTGGATGTCTCCCTATTGTTGTTTGCCTTGCGCACCTACTGACCTACCCATGATGATACAAACCCGGATCGCTATCCTTACTTAGTCAGTGTAAACTACAGTGATGGTGGATCCGTGGGGAGTCTCAACTTCCATTCATCATGCTTACGTGGGGGCCTTGCTCATCCATCCAATATGCGGTGATGGCGGACCATGTGGGTCCCTCATCCCTAACAAACAGTTTTGCCCTTCTGATCTCAGACCATGGCATACTATGGCAATGGCGGACCTGCAGGAAGCACTGCTATCCCAAGTGACCATGCCCATGAGCAGGCCTTACTCATCACTCAAATTTATTTCCTTATTACCAAAGGCAGACTTGCATCTGGGTCCTGGCCTCCTTACCTTGGACTTTTCAATAAGCGGTGATGGCAGGCCCACATAGGTCCCGCATCAGAAACAATGTGCCCCATGTCAGGGCAGCACTTATTGCTCACATTTATTTCCACACCATCTACAAGCAGACTCATGTGGGGTCTCACCATCCTGACCTTGGACCATCCATTACTGTGGCGATGGCAGACCATGGGGATCCCACCATCCCACACATGCCCCCACGGAGGGCCTTCCTCAACCGTCCCAACAATCCAGGGCCCATTCATTGAATTACATACAGGCTTCCTAGCGAGGAGCGTACCAAGGCCTAGGAAGAGAAGGAGCTACAGAACACAGCTGTGAACGAAGACAGGAATCTCAGTACTACATTGACTTTCTCAGTGCAATCACAAGACAGCCTTCAAAAGGGCCAGTCAACAGGTGGCAGTGCCAGCTGGATATCATGGTAAAGCCGTGCTTCTCAAACATGTGGAATATTCATTTGATCTCAGGTTCTTTACCTAATAGCGGCATTGCCGAAGTTTGGAGTTCAAATGGGAGCCTAGAAAGAGTTGCCTAAAAGCATCAGCGCCCCTTACCTAAGTCAATTCATCTATACAGCCATGGTGGACCACGTGGGGTCCCGCCATCCCTAATTGCCCAACTACAGGGTGATACTTATTACATTTCTCTGAGGCAGACCCATGAGAGGGTCTCGTTGTTCTTACCTTGAACCATACACTGACTTGGTGATGGCAGACCACTTAGGTTCCCACCATCCCAACACAAACATGCTTACACGGACATTATTTATTGTTCAAATGTATTTCTCTATTATCTACAGGCAGTCTCAGGTGGGGTTTTGCCTCCTTACGCGGATCATACCATACTGTGGCGATGGTGAACCCACATGGGGTCTCATAAACACAAATCCATCATGACCCATGAAAGGGCATTTCTCATTACTCAACGTATTTCCATCTTCACTAAGGCAGATCCATGTGGGGCCTTGCCTTCCTCAGTCTGACCACCTGAGACCTACTCTATCACTCGAGCATTCGTACATTGCATACACTGGACCTACATGAGAGTTCCATGCTTTAGCCAGCCTCGTCTGGGCTACCATACTCCATCAATTCATTCAGTTCTTCTACTGCAATCTACCTTCCTTTCTGTTCCAGTTCCAGCCTAGTTCTATGCCAAGACATCTCCGGAAGCACACTCAATTCCTTGGACATCCTAGGACCATTTATCCTTTCTGACAAAGGTACTCGATCATACTAATGTTTCAATGGATGTGCAACAGCCATGGAAGCCTCCCAAATTGCATAAACTCAGGCCTCATCATCACTCCCAGCTGGGCTGCACTTCTACCTTATCTTCGTTCCTGGCCACGCACCTTCCAACCACTTCTTCATCCATGATCTATCTTCTTCAAATTTGTAACCTTGGCACATAGTCCCCAGTCATGCTGACTGTATATGTACACTTACATTTGCTTCACCTACAGCCACATTGGACAAGGATTAACCATCGTCTGTTATCCAGGCGTCACTCTAATTGGACCTCTTTTCATTAACCGGGACCTTCATCTTCAGCGTTGACCTTCCTGCTCATCATCAGTCATGAAAACTGGACTCTTGACCAGCAAGATTCAAATTAATTCTCAGACATAACTACAGAGACCCACATTTAGGATTATTGTCCTCTTAGTTTGCCAGAGGACGGCAGGGTCAGTAGCCATGGGTCCTTGGAGGTTCCTCAAAGGGCAGTTTCCTCTTCTGTGTGCTACTGGCCACACTCTCTGGAGTTGAGTAAAGCCAAGTCAAGTCAGCTTTATTTTTTATGTAACCCCCTTGTTACACGGGGTTACTAGAATCTCAGTAAGACCTAGTGGCAGACAAGAAGGCAGCTTGTGAAACTCCAGTTAAATGGATTCACACTGCCTCCTCTGTTCTCAGTCTCAGCTGAGACTGAGGATGACATCACCATAGAACTATCGCAGCTGCATGACCACATTGGAATCTGCAGAAGGGAGTTAGATTAGAATGTTGGGAGTTTTGAACAGTCAGTTGGAGTTGGAGATTGTTGTGAGAGGAGCACAGCAGTTCTGTGCACAGGCTCTGGAGCCTCAGCTCTGAAATAGAGCTACATTTGAGGAAAGGTGCGTGTTTCTGCCTAAAGAGGGACACAGTAAGCTGTTCTTTAAAGTGGTGGAGACCGTGATTGGGTCTCTGTGCCCCCATCCCTGAGGGGATGGGGCTGGAAGAATTGCCTGCTATTCCAGGGGCAACCCCTGGCTACTGCTAGAGAAGAAGCTGCCTTATTTTCCCAAGTGTGTGAGGTACAAGAAGATTTCAAGATTCGCCTGTGGGGCACCTGCAACCAAAGGGTGAGTTCTGCTCTTTCTAAAGGGCCCATGTTTCATCCTGAACTGTGTTAAAGTGGGATTGGACTGCTGAAATAGTGGGAGGTCTAGAGTAATAGGGTTAGCCAAAAGTAAAAGTATGTTCAAGTCCAGCACAAAGAGAAAGTCAAGACATGTAGAGGAGATGTGATATATGTCTACCCTGTAATCTACATTGCCAAGCTTTCAAAAGAGTTGTTTAGTTTCAGAGAAATGGCGGGTATGGATTGTGGGAGCCGGAGGTGGGAGATCCCCATCTTTATTAACCAGGTCCACCTCTACGGATTTGCTCTGTGGTTCTACTTTGCCTCATGCACTTGGCCAGTGATGAGGGAGTACCCAGACATGGGATTGGAAGGAAATTTCCTTTAGGAGTGAAGGTTCTAAGGTGGTTTGGGAGCCACCAACAGGAAAACTGGTTCATTTCCATATGGACCACAGTAGTGGCCGGCAGGGCCAGGCCAGGGAAAAAAAACAAGTAGTGTACAAGTCCGGGCTATGTGCCCAAAGCTGCGTGCAAGTTGGGCTGTGTGCCTGGTGGGTTCAGAGCCACAGGGGCTCAGAATAGTGAAGAAGTATTCTGTTGCTCTAATCTGCATTACCAGGAATGTAGCCCGTGTGGATCCGTCTATGCTTTGTTTGTTCAGTTTGGATGTGAATAAAGCCACACTTTAGAATCCCATTCCTGGTTTGACATTACAGTTATTGCTTCCTGTGTTCAGATTTACTTGGTACCCTGTGCAGAGTAGCTAAACCTAAGCCCCTGTGCCGAGTAACCTATTCCTCCCCAACGCAGTCCCCACCAGGTACTGCTGTCAGCTTCAACAGCATGCCACCTGCCATTTTGCAAAAGGCAGGGGTCTGAGCGTTACAAAATGGAAGCACCGCTTTGGATATTTATTTTGGGAGGAAAGGTGCTCAGGCAAAGGGCTAGCATTTTGGCTATCTGGCAGTGGTAGCCCAAAAGTTGTTAAGCATTTAACTAGTGTCCTGTGTGCTGTGGCTCTTATCGGCTGTTAAAATGCCAACAGTTTACCAAGGAGCAATAAAAGCTAAAAGAGTGTGCCCTTGTCCTGCATCAAATGTTTACAGCATTTTACCAGCTTTTAAAGAACTGTGGTGATAAAGAAAAGTGTGGAAGACTAGGGGTAGCAACAGGAAAATTGTGCCCTGGACGTTGGAAATGCTTTTGAGTGAACTGAGAGACTTGCTGTGTTAATGGCCATGCTAAATGGCTGAAATGGGCTCCGCTGTGGAGTCAGTTAAAAAAAAAGTGGTTTCTGCAGTTTAAATTTGCCTGCTTCGACAATCGCCGTGAAGAGAAGAGCACTTCGCAAGGAAGAAGAGGCTCATTTACATGGTGTCATGTGATCGGTGGGGCTGCAATCAGTCCCGCCTCTCAGCCAGCTCTACAGTGACTGCCCAACATTTGAGAGGGAGTGTGAGTGGAGTCGTGTACTAGCTTGGTGGAGGAGCATCGCGGTGATTAAAAAGTGCTGTAAAACTTGTAAAATAGCCTTATGCTGTTTAAAATCGGGCTTAACCGCGTCTCGATCTACTGAATTGCGAGTGTGGTGATCGGGAGATGACTGACTGGACTGCCCACCTGTTTTCTTTCTGAGGCCTCCAAGACTGGCTGCAGGCTGTTTTTCCATTGCAGCAAACAGCTACTGATAACAGTGAGTACCAACAGTAAAGTTGCTGAAACAGTGATTTTTCTGCCAAAAGCCAGCTGAATATGTGTGAAGCAGTGTATTCGCTTTGCAAATAAAGACTGTATCAAGTTTACCAGCAAGTCCAAGTCTGCTAGGCCATTGACTGTGAGCATAATTATGAATTCAGCATCAGTTTAAAGTTTCAAAGCCAGAGAGAGACTGCGAGTTGTAGCCAAATGTGCAGCACTAGTTTACAGGCAATCCTGTGCTTGAAATCCTGAGGCTTTAAGGGACTGTGAACTGAAGAAATGTTTTCGGCAAGTGAAGAGTCCATGGCAAATCATGTAAATGTGTTAGAAAAAGAACAGTGCAAGTTTGTGCAGTTTGAGCAAAAGTTATCAGTAGTGTGTAATCGGATGCGCGGTGGCTTGGCCCAATTTCTGAATGTTGATGTGCGAAGTGCTGCGCCGCCATTACGGTGGGGGTAGTAAAGTACACACAGCAACAGAGGAGCCATTTTAAAAGTAAAGAAAGTGTTCAGTGAATTGGGACTTTCAGTAACAGTGAGCATTGTTTGTTTTCCTGCAGTTATGGCCTCAGGACCAGCTTACTACCCAGATCATGCCCAGGCTCCAGTAAAAGCAGCAGTAAATAGATTAAGGGACATTGAAAGGTGTTATTATGGAGGACAACTGCCTTCTCATGGCGATTCCTGGACATCCAGTGCAAGTGTGTCAAA
Source organism: Neoceratodus forsteri (assembly GCA_016271365.2). Lineage (NCBI taxonomy): Eukaryota > Metazoa > Chordata > Ceratodontiformes > Ceratodontidae > Neoceratodus > Neoceratodus forsteri. The sequence goes on from CM057456.1 coordinate 1,207,943,800, forward strand.
TATGCTTAAATGCTGGAAGGACATCTTCATGATGCCTGACTGTTCTGGGTGCCTAGAGAAATATGTCTGTATAAAGTGCCCCAGATTTGTTTGGCTCCACATGGACAAAGGTTCTAAGGAATCTGTAGTTGGCAGCACACAGCACCAGGCGGAGCCTGTTGAAGAAAACCCTTGAGGAGAGTGTGGCACAAAGCTAGAGTGTGCAGATTTAGAGACAGAACCAGATGCTGATGTTTTGGATACTGGATAACAGAAGGATAATTCAGACAAAGCATCAGTAGACCCTGGGGCGGGGGCATAGCCCAAGTCTCATAGGAGAAGATGAGATCTGGGAGGCCTTTGAATGGGAGGTGTCGACCTCTGTGCCTAGTGATGAGTGGATAGTCTCAGGTGTGAGGGCGACTGCTCACTCCTGGGCACAGATTCTCAGTGAGGAAGAAGATGAGGGGAACCTTGTGGCATGGTGAAAAGGAACGGGTACACAGCCTCAAGCTCTTGTCTCGGAAGAATGCATGGAAGAGAGTGGTGATGCCACTGCCCTGGCTGTGCAAGAAGAAGAAGTCAGGATCCATTTTCATCTCATTGAGGATGTGTAGCTGGCAGAACCAGGACTGGCCCCCCAAGCCAGGCCAGCAGTCTCAGGTTGACAAAGCTAGTAAAGAGGAGAGACTGGTTCATAGGAAGGCGAATTAAATCTATGGAATGTCCTTTCCTACCTTTCTTCGGAAAGTCTGGGAGATTGAGAACAGCAGGAAATCCTGGATCTGGGCCAAAGCAATGAAATGTGCATCCTGGTGCAAACAAGCATGTCAAGAACAGACTGTTTCATAGAAATATACCCAGTGGAAGAGGCAGGACACTGTTTATGGACACTGTGCTGAATAGTGGATGGAGAGGACATGAAACCTTCTACAGTGTAAATTATGTTCGCCCAGGCAGGTAATAATTCAAGCTCCTGACCCCAGTACTATGGCCTCAATGCAAGGCCTCCTGGCATGTGCCCGCATTGCCAGATGGAAAGCGAGCAGTGGTAGTCAATACTGCCACACCAGCCTTTGTAGTGCCTTTATTGATCCGCCAGTATGGACATCCAGGACTCGGGAGCCCACATTCATCAGTTCTACAGTGTACTGGCCTTTCCAGAATCCATCGACAGGCCCACCAGATGACTTCAGATCCAGAGAGGACACCAGCCCAGCTGTATCCTGCTTCATCACTTGGTAATTGGATGACGCCAGACCAGCTGTTTTCCTTTTGTTCCTTTTCTAAGGTTCCATCTCCAGAGATGACATTATCCCAGCAGTTCCCAGATGTGCCTCCTATAGTTCCTGGAAGATGTCCGCCAGCTGTATCAGAAGAAATACTGCCAGGAGAGGTCTTCGGCTGATGAGCAGGTCGGTGTATCTTAATCCTTCTACAAGGGCTGGTAAGTCCAAACTTTTCTATCCTTATGACATTGCAATACACACACTACACTGCAGACTCACAGAATGTGAACTGTCCTCAAAGACGCTCCCTTGGGACTTTGGCCTGCTAGAACTGATGCTTCACTGGGCTCCGGCCCAGGAGAGACTCTTTAATGGACTAGCCTTGGGCACTGTGGCCACTAGTTGGGACTTTTAAGGCACTCCATCCCCAAATGTATATTGTAAATATTGTCATTGTTTTCTACTGTTTTCTAATGTATATACTATTTTCTACCTTTTCTAAAAAATATTTTTGGGATTCTCCAGTGTTTTGATGGTAGGGGTTTAGATAGACTGTGTATGCAGATTAGGTGTGTGTTGTCTTTCTTTTTCTTGCATGTGTTCCTGAAGAAGATAGAAGAGAAGACAAGAAGGAGGAGGGCTCATCGAGTTCCTCACTAGTACTTTAGTGTGTAGTAATTTAAAGTACTGTTGTTGTTATTGTTGTTGTTACTGTATTAACCCTTTCCTTCCACAGGTGTGGTTGTGGGATAGGGAGGCAGTATGTAATGTAATGGTATGGTATTAGTTTCTTGGTGTGTGGTTGCAGGTTGCCCAAGGTCGGGAGGTCCCCGGGTTGTTTTGTTTTTGGGTGTTAAGTTAGAGGCAGACAGATTTTCCCTAGAGGCTGGGGGATAGACAGGCTGTGGTCCTGAAGGGCCCTAGGGACTGCAGTGCTGATGCTCTAGACAGTTCTACCAGAGCCACTAGGCGTCCATAGTAAGTGGGTAGGTAGAGGCTGATATGTCAGCTAAAGGCATCCAGGCCCTTAGTGTTGCCTGCCTGTGCACGCACATGGTAGGAGGGCCTGATCACCCCCCCCTCCATGAGTAGCACATAGGTTGGGATGGCCTAAGCTGGGTAAACAATGACTGCGGACAGTCATTTTCCTAGTCAGTGGCTAGGTGTAACCCCTGTTACACGGGTTACTAGAATCCCTGTAAGACCTAGTGGTAGTCAGGAAGGCAGCTTGTGAAACTCCAGTTAAATGGATTCACACTGTTTCACTCTGTTCTCAGACTCAGCTGAGACTGAGGATGACATCACCATAGAACTATCGCTGCATGAGCCACATTGGAATCTGCAGAAGGAGTTAGATTAGAATGTTGGGAGTTTGAACAGTCAGTTGGAGTTGGAATTGTTGGAGAGGTATGCACAGCAGTTCTGTGCACAGGCTCTTGGAGCCTCAGCTCTGAAATAGAGCTACATTTAGGAAAGGTGTGTGTTTCTGCCTAAAGAGGGACACAGTAAGCTGTTCTTTAAAGTGGTGGAGACCGCTTGATTCTGGTCCTGTACCCATCCCTGAGGGTATGGGGCTGGAAGGTTGCCTGTTATTCCAGGGCAACCCCATTACTGCTAAAGAAGAAGCTGCCTTATTTTCCCAAGTGTGTGAGGTACAAGAAGATTCCAAGATTCGCCTGTGGGCACCTGCAACCAAAGGTGAGTTCTGCTCTTTCTAAAGGGCCCATGTTTCATCCTGAACTGTTTTAAAGTGGGGATTGGACTGCTGAAATAGTGGAGGCCTAGAGTAAATGGTTTAGCCAAAAGTAAAAGTATGTTCAAGTCCAGCACAAAGGAAAAGTCAAGACATGTAGAGGAGATGTGATATATGTCTACCCTGTAATCTATATTGCCAAGCTTTCAAAGAGTTGTTTAGTTTCCAGAGAAATGGCCGGTATGGATTGTGGGAGCTGGAGGTGGGAGATCCCCATCTTTAGTAACCAGGTCCACCTCTATGGATTTGTTCTGTAGATTTCTACTTTGCCTCATGCACTTGACCAGTGATGAGGAAATACCCAGACATGGGATTGGAAGGAAAATTTCCTTTTAGAGTCGAAGGCTCTAAGGTGGTTTAGGGAGCCACCAAGAGGAAAACTGTTCATTCCCATATGGACCACGATCGAGTGGCTGGTGGGGAGCCAGGCCAGGGAAACCCAAGTAGTGTTAAGGCAAGTCGGTGTGTACCAAAGCTGCGTGCAAGTCCGGGCTGTGTGCCTGGTGGGTTCAGAGCCTGAGGACTGGAACAGTGAAGAAGTATTCTGTTGCTCTAATCTGCATTACCAGGAATGTAGCCTCGTGAGGGTCCATCTATGCATTGTTTGTTCAGTTTGGATGTGAATAAAAGCCACACTTTAGAATCCCATTCCTGGTTTTGACATTACAGTTATTGCTTCCTGTTTTGGATTTACTTGGGTGCCCTGTGCAGAGTAGCCAAACCTAGGGCCCTGTGCTGGGTAACCTATTCCTCCCCAAGCACGAGTCCCTACAGGTACTGCTGTCAGCTTCAACAGCATGCTACCTGTCATTTTGCAAAAGGCAGGGGTCCGGGCATTACATTTAAAGCACTTTTCCAATGCCAAAATGCTTGTATGTCATAAAAACATAAATATATGCAGATAAAACACATCAATTAAAACAGGCAGCACAGTGAATATCCACTAAACATCGTCCCCAAAAGCTAAACTAAATAAATAAGTATTCAGTGAGGACTTAAAAGTCTCAGTGGACAGGCACTCTCTAATCCGATGAGGAGAGAGTTTCACTGCGTCGGGGCCCACGAAGAGAAAGCCTGGCCCTTGAGCTCTGAAGGCAGACCCTGGGAATCTCTAGCAATCCTCATCGGAGGAGGCGGAGTGAACGGAGGGGCAGTACGGCTGAAGGAGTTCTTGTAAGTAACATGTTCGCTGTCCATGTAGGGCCTTATAGGTCAGCAAAGTGACCTTGAATGTGATCCTCAATGCACAGGCAGCCAGTGCAGTTCACAAGCACAGGTGAGACATGGAGGTGTACGCTATGCTAATTCTCTTTGGGCCTTAAAACTTACACCTATCAAGTATCCTACAGAGGGTGGGATATAGAAAGCATAAAGCTCAAGTTATAAACATCAAGCATATACCATTCATCTCATAAGTATACACAAGCACTGAGCTATGTACCACACTTGAATTGCAGGCTTTAGCCTGAAGTTCAATGGGGGATAGCTCCTCTCACATCCCCTTCTTAAACTTCAGCTTCCGCTTGCTCAGCTTTAAGCATTTTGACAACACTCTCCATCCTCCCTGCTTCCTCCTCCTTCTCCAGCACTCTTGTCTCACCCTCTCCGCTGGGCCTTAAATCTTACACCCAACCAGTATCCTACAGAGGGTGAGATATAGAGAAACGCCAAAGCTCAAGTTATAAACATCAAGCATATACCATTCAGCTCTTAAGTATACACAAGCACTGAGCTATGTACCACACATTGAACTATTGGATAAGCTGCAGATCCTAGTTAACCAACAGCCTACTTCCTCCTACCTCCCACTATAATTGCCTTATGTCTGTCCCATGCATTCTTGAATTCCCCAATGTTTTTGACCCCACAACCTCCACAGGAAGGCCGTTCCATGCATCCACCACCATCTCTGTGAAAAATACTTCCTCGTGTTGCCCTGACAGCCTCCTTCTATCTTCAAACAAACTGTGCCCCTTGTTCTTGCACATCTCTTTTTCTGAAAGATGCTACCCTCTTGGACTTTGGACTTTGTTGATTCCCTTGAGGTACTTGAAAGTTTCTATCATTTCTCCCCTCCTTTCCTTGAGGGTATACATATTAAGTTTATTTAGTCTCTCTTCATATGGTTTCCTGAGCAGACCCTGCACCATTTTAGTTGCCCTCCTCTGGACTTGCCTCCATCCTGTCTATGTCCTTGAGGAGATGGGTTATCCAGAACTGCACGTAGTACTCCAGATGGGGTCTCACTAACTGTCTGTACAGAGGGATGACAAGTTCCTGTTTTCTACTGGTGATGCCTCTCCCTATAGCATGCCAGCATCCCCCAGCCCTCCTTAATGCCTTCTTACATTGCCTGCATGCCTACCTTTAGGTTGTCTGATATGACTATCCCAGGTCCCTTTCCATTTTTTGTTGTTACTATCTCCTCCCATTATGTACTCTTCCCGGGTTTTGTTTCCCAGGTGCATTACTATGCACTTCTGCATTGAATCTAAGCTGCCACTTTTGACCATTGCTCCCAACCTTGCCAAGTCTCTTCTCATCCTTTCACCCCCCCCATGTGTAATGGCAGCTATTGCAGATCTTTTGTCATCTGCAAGAATACCTTTTCCTTCCAGTCCCTCTGCAATGTCACTTATAAAGACATTAAAGAGGACTGGCCCCAGCACTGAACCCTGTGGTACCCTGCTAGTAACCCTCCTTTCTTCAGAGTGGACTCCGCTTACTATTACCTTCTGCATCCTGTTGTCCAGCCAATTCTTTGCCCAGGCTACCACCCTTGGACCCACTCCCAGGCTAGCTAACTTGTTTATTAATCTTTGTGTGGGTCTGTGTCAACTGTCTTGCTAAAGTCTAGGTAGGCTATGTTCACAGCCCTCTCTGATCTACTACTTCAGTCACCCAGTCAAAGAAATCTATAAGATTCATCTGACATGACCTTCCCACTATGAATCCATGCTGCCTTGGTCCTATGCCCATTGACCTCTGGGTACTCTACAATTCTTTCTTTCATAAGAGATTCCATCATTTTCGCGACCACTGAGGTCAAACTAACAAGTCTGTAGTTTCCTGCCTCTGCCTTGCTCCCACTTTGTGAAAGGAATCACATCTGCCTTCTTCCAGTCCTCAGGTACCACACCATCTTCCCATGATTTGTTAAAAGGGGTAGTCAGTGGTGTCACTAGTTCTCCTTAATTCTTTTAGAATTCTGGGGTGAATCCCATCAGGCCCCATTGCTGTGTCTACATTGAGTTTTAGGAGTTCTTTCAGGACCCTTTCTTCTGCAATGGACAGGTATCGCCTCCCATCCAGAGTGTTTCTATTGTTTGGTTTAGGTATGTCCACCTCCTCTTCTTTTATGAACACTGAACAAAAGTATTCATTCAGTATCTCTGCCTTTTCACTGTCACCCTCTGTCCACCCCTCCGCTTTATTAAGCCTCACTGTCCCTCCCTTGGTCTTTCTTCACTCACTATGCACCTATAAAGGTTTTATCCCCTTCTTACTGGATTTACTGGATTTGTATGGGACAAAGAAAAGCCAAGGTCCATTGTGATTGTCCCTCAATAGTGGCTCATTTGATTTTGTATAGATTTAACCATATGTCAAGCTTTGATTTAAATGCATCAAAGTTAGTTAAGTTAATTAATTCCTGTGGTAATGAATTCCATGAATTGGATCCTCTTATACAAAAGTATTTATCATTGTTGGTATTTGCCATTCAACTGTAAAGCTGTTTATTATGACATCTGCCTACTGTATGCTTTGTTTGAAAATATTAATCTGCATTGTTTCATTTGTATAGGTGATTTTAATACTTTAAGCGTAAAAGAATATCCTCCTGAGTCTTCTTAAGTGAAGTGAGTAGAGTCCTGTTTCTTTAAGATGCATATCATAAGGTTTATTCTTGAGTCTTGGTATCATTTTAATAGCTGTCTCTGAGTTTGTTCCAGTCAGTTTATATCTCCTTTAGGTATAGGTTCCAAAATGGAGATCTGTAGTCTAGATGTGGTCTCATATATGCCCTGTACAGCGGGACAAAGCACTGTTGGGATTTATTAATAAAAGTTTTATTAATTTGTTTTAATATTATATTAGTTGTTCTGGCTACTTTATTACAGTGTGAAATAGAGGATAATGTATTATTAACTAAGATGCCTAAGTCTCTTTACAATTTGATTTTTAAGAAGAGACGTTATTTAAAAAGTAACTTGCTTGAGGATTTTTATTCCAAAGTGGAGGACCATACATTTTCAGTATTGAAGGTCATGAGGTTTGTATTAGCCCATAATTCAATATTTTAAGATCCTGTTTTAATAGAGATATTTTAATATTGAATCCGCTCTCCTAAGTTTTGTATCATCAGCAATTTCAAAATATGATTAGATGAAGAAAGATTTAAATCAGATTATAAAGATGTTAAAAGTGTGGGCCCCAAAACTGAGCCCTGAGGTATACTGCTAGTCACTTGGCCTTGGTTGGACAGTTCACTATTAATTTTACACTTGAGTCCTATTATGTAACCAGCGTGATACCCAATTAGTTAGATATTGAGAAAAAACAAGTTTATATAATTTCTTAATAAGTAGGGCATGAGACACTTTGTCAAATGCCTTACTATAATCCAAAAGGATAACATCTAAACAAATATAGTTATCCAAGTATCTACTAATGTTATTATAAAAGGATACTAGGTTTGTTGTACAGGAAGATCCTGGTTTAAAACCATGTTGTGATATATCATGAATACCTAACTGTTGCATTTCAGTCTCAATTAGTGATTTGACTAATCGCCCCATAACCTTTCCTATAATGGATGTCAGGCTGATAAGGCTGTAATTCTGGATGCTAGATTTATTGCCTTTTGAAGATAGGATAACTATGGCTTGATGCCAATCGTCTGAGTATATCATTTTCAATAAGTGATTTATTAAAAGTAATGTAAGTGGTAAGACCAGAGAATCGGATGTTTCTACCAAAAATCTTGATTGAATATTTTCTGGTCTGGGACCGTAGATTTTCTTAACTGAGTTGGCTATCTTTTCCTTGGTTTGGGCCTTTGCTGTTCTGACTGCCTTCCCACTTCCTTCTGCTTTAACTGATAGAATTCTCTGTCCTGCTCCTTCTGTGATTCCTTATACTTTCTGATTGCTATCTTTTCTCCGTAACCTTCCCACCTCTTTTGTGAACCATAGTGTTTTTTCCTTCATTTTGTTTTATTTGCTTCCTAGAAAGGCTTGTTGCATCTGTGATGGCAGTTTTGATTTTCCCATTGCTCCTCCACCCCTCCTTCCTTTCCTTTTGTTAATGCATTCCTTAGGCACTGTGCCATTCTGCCAAAGTCAACCCTCTGAAAGTCCAGTACTCTTGCTTTTATACCTGCTCTCTGTGCTGTGTTTATTAGTAAACCACACTGTCTGGTGGTCACTTGTTCCCAGATGGCTACCCACTTCTAAATCAGAGATTTTCTCACTGTCCCCATTTGAAAGTACTAGGTCTAAGACTGTTCCCTCCTGAGTGGGTTCCAGCACTAGCTGCTTGAGGCAGCATGCTGCCTGTAGGGCATCGAGAATAACTCTGCTCTTGGATGTGGCTGCAGCAAATGTGCTCCAGTTTTTTTTTTTTTTTAAATGTTATTTCTGACCTACCTCGGTGGCCTCTCTCAGTGAGGATTCTTGGATCATGGTTCTAGCCTGCCTGAAACCCCACTTTTCCCACACTCGCTTACATCAATCTGTCTCCTCCTCATCCAGCTGCCCAGTCCCCTGCTCTGAGTCCCCAGGGCAGGGCTGCCATCTCCTTCCAGTGCTCTATCTATAATCCAGATGAGCGGCCGGTGAGAGGAGAGAGAACAAGCTTTTATAGTGGCAGAGGCCAGCATAGGCATGGGACCATGGCCACTGATCCCACCTTGCCTACCCCTAGGCAGTGGTTTTCTTTGTAAGTTCCTTCCTCTGATGGGGCATGTATGGCATCAGCACAGGCTCCTTCCACAGACTGCCATCACCAATCCCTCTACTTATCCCTGCTGCTGGATGAAGCTCCTAGCCTCCTCCAGGAGCCGCTGCAAAGTGAGGAATCCCTGGAACCCTCCCAAAGAAGAAAGCAGTCCTTCAGATGCTCAATCTTCTCCTTCCCTGCCAACCTCCGAGAGCCCAGGCTCATTGTCTAACCGGGGTTGCCAGCGTGGCATGAGTTGTGGCGTCCAGCACCTCAACCCTCAGCACCACTGGGCCGGGCCAATGTGCTCCAGTTAACAACTGACATATTCAGGTCACCTATCAACAATATCTCCCTTTTTCTGCCATTCTAAGGATGCCTTTTATCATTTATGTGTCCATTTCCTCCCCGAGATGGGGGTCTGTATACAACCCCTGAGAGGATTGTGGTGCCATTTCCTGTTTCCAAGGTGACCCACAGTGCCTCCTCTCTCCTGTTTACCCATTAGTTCCTTTACTTTGATCCCTCCCTTATGTAGACAGCTCCTCCTCCTCTTTACCCTCCTGTCCCTCCAGTAGACTATGTACCCTGATATACCTTAGATCATAAGGTGAGCTATTTAAATATAACACTGGCAACTGCATACACCTCAGACAATAGGGTGATTACTGTCATATACTGTAATGCAAACAGAACTATACACCTTGGGTCATTAGGTGGAAGAAACTGAGGGAATCAGCTTTGTAGTGTCAGGCTTGAGGATAGGCTCTGAGGATTGTCCTGGCTCTTTGTGCCAGCTATGGTCAGAATTTGTAGCTGATGCAGAGATTGATGGAGCCTGTTCTGCCCTCTGATGGTGACCTGGGGAAAAGCATTAATGCTGGAGGGTTAGCGTGAACAGGTCCAGTGGTCCCACCCCTGCCTTCTTGGAGCCAAAATGCTGGTGACTACAGCCACATTGTGGGTCCCTCTGCAGATAAAGGAGCTGTTCCAGCAGGCCTGGGCAATGTGTCCTGTCTCTTTCTGTCAGCTGCAGCTCAGATAAGAGCCCACATGTATACTGGCAGGAGCCTGCATTATCCTCTGATGGCCACAGGGAAAGTTATAAAAGTGAAATGGTCAGTAAGAGCAGGTCCAGTGCTCCTGCCTTAGCCCTCTTGGAGCCAAAATGCTGGTGGATGTGGCCAGATTGTGGGTCCCTCTGAGGACAAAGGAGCTGCTCCAGCAGTCTGTGGATGATTGTATCCTGCCTCTTCTTGCTTGCCACGGCTTTCAACTGGAGCCCTTGGAGGAGATTGGCAGGAGCCTGTCCTGGACTCAAACAGCTGCTTGGGAAAAATATATCAAAGTTGTAGGATCAGAGCAAGCAGGTCCAGTGCTCTCACCCTTGCCCTCCTTGAGCAAAAAGCCTAGTACAGTAAGTACTAGATCAGCTGATTGAGTGATGTGAATTACTACAATTAACATCTGCATGTTCTGTAGTTTCTGACTCTTTTAATTCATAGAGTCTTGTGACAACAGGAAGAAAAAAGTAATTTGGTCCATCAAGTTCTTTCCCCATCAACTTAGTGGGTAGAACCACTTTTTCTTCTAGATCCTGGCCTCTGGCCCATTTGTCGAGATCTTGCTCTGTTTCTGTGATTAGGATTTTTTTGTTACATTTAAGCCCACATGTTATGCATCAGGTAGAGGACCACTTGCCAACAGCAATCACCAAATGGTGTGGTTTAATATCACGATGAGCCAGAGAAATCGGTTACTCGGTGATAAACTTCGGGATAGACTTTGGGAGGTACTGAAAGGAAACTGAGGGCATAAGGCAGGAGATGGACGGAAGCAGAAATGGGATATTATTAAATGGGGGATTACAGAGGCAACAGAAGCCTGCACCAAGGCACAGAGTAAGAGGAGCAGAGCAAGAAAACCATGCTGGTTGAACAGTGAGGTTATGGAAGTGGTGAGGGCAAATGAGAGGCACCACGAGAGGTATAGGAGGACGGGGAAGGAAGTGAACAGGAAGAAATATGCAAGGTGGTCCAGGGAGGTGACCAGAAAAGTGAGAGAAGCTAAGGCCCAGAGGGAGCTGAGATTAGCTACAGGGAATTAATGGGGGAGAAAAGACTTTTTCAGATACATCAGGGAGAAAAGTAAGTGCAAGGAGACAGTAGTGAGGATAAAGGGGTGGAGAGTGGATAGAAGAGGTGGAGAAGGCAGAAGCACTGAATGAATACTTTTGCTCAGTGTTTACGGAAGAAAAGGGGGACCGCTACCAGCATGGGCTGAGAGGGTGGGGACAGGAGGAGAGGTGACAGATGGAAGAATTGAGGCAAGTGAGTCCTAGAGGACTGAGGGCACTGAAGCTAGACAAGGCACCAGGGCGGATGGTATCCACCCCAGCGTGCTGAGGAGATGGCGGAGGTGTTAGTGGAGCCGCTGGCGGATCTGTACAGCACCTCACTGGAGTCAGAATGTGCCACTGGGCTGGAGGATGGCACATGTAGTACGTTACACAAGAGCGGCCAAGGGATGAACCGGGTAATTATCATCCGGTAAGTCTCACCCTCCATAGTGTGCAAACTCATGGAAATGATACTAAAGGAAAGACTAGTGTTGTACCTGGAAGACAAAGGCCTCCAGGATGTGAGGCAGCATGGGTTTGTTTCAGGGAAGTCTTGTCAGATCAACTTGATACAGTATTATGACTGAGTGACAGGTGAGCTGGATGAGGTCATGCGATGGAGACTATGAGAGCAGGCTGGGAGACCTGAATAGGTACACTCTGGAGGATAGAAGGGATGGGGGACATGATAGAGACATTCAAGTATCTGAGGAATCAATAAGGATGGGGCAGATGGGGTCTTTAAGCTAAGGAGGGGAGGGACACCAGGGTCATGGGCTAAGAATGGGGATTTGGAGAGAAATGAGGAGACACTATTCAAAGAGAGTTTGGTAGCAAAATGGAATGCACTACCAGAATGGGTTTGTCGTGTAAATCTGTGACCAGCTTCAATAGGGCATGGGACAGGGAACAAAGGAGTGTGAGGGTGGGGGAAGGTGGGGTGGCAGTGGGATGACAAGGGGAGGAGGTGGGACAGTTGCAAACTAGGGTGCTAGCTGCACACTCGAGCAGACTTAGGTGGACGGTCTGTTTCTGCTGGCACATTCATTTGTTCGTATCATTTCATTTCATTTTCAGTGGGTACCCAAGCCTCGGAGGTTATATGACTTTCTCAAGGTCAAAACAATGGTTCCAGGGTTACAACAGAGTTGGAAACTTGGCTTCTCCTGTTATACAGTTGCTGCTCTATCACTCTAATGACCAGGGAGCTCTGCCTCCATTCATGGGTGTTTGCTGTTACATTGGTGCTGCCCTTCAAATCATGCTTGTAAAGAGATACACCATTACCATGGCTTTTATCACTTGTAAAATGAAAACTAAATAAAAATTAGGATGCAATGCTTTTCCCAGCAGCAGGGTAGCAGGAAGCCTTTAGTTCTGTTTTTGTTTTCAATTTGGGTTTTCTCCTCTAAATACAGTTTACTGTAAATTAATTTGGATCAATTTTGTAGTCATCCCACAGCAGACAAATTATATAATCAGTTTATTTTGACATGTATGTTTGTATTTATGTAATTTCAGTATGTATTTTTATTTAACCAAAAAGGACTCATTGTGATTGAAAACTCTTTTTAAGTCCTAATTAAGAAAGTGGCTGTGCATTGGCAGTTTCCATCTTTCCATATGTGTAAAGAAGCTGGATGCATCTCAGGTAAACATCAAGATGCTATGAGACTGAAGGAGGCGAATCCTTCTGTAGACAAGCAAATGATCTCAAGGAATTAACTTGTGGAAAGATATCCGGACCCAGATATTCAAGGGTTCGCCATGCGCAACAAGATTCTTGTCTTTAACTCAAAAAATCACGCCATTCTGCGAGCATTCAGAAGGGTCCAGCGCGCCACCGAAAACATAGCTGAGCCACAGCTAATGGAATGAAGGCATGCGCAACCTAAGGGGGCGGTCCATGGCTAAAGTGCGCATGCGATATCTAAACACTTGCACACACGCAAGAGTGGCTCAGCCGGAGGGATGCGCTTGCACGGATGTGAGCCAAAATAAAAGGCTTAAGGGAGCGCAAGAATTCTAGCAGGCCGCAAACCAGGGGGAGAGACAGAGAGACAGAGAGAGAGAGAGAGACAGAGACAGGAGCAGGAAGGGCAGAGAGGGACAGTGGGTCCTGGAGGACAGAGAGGCCAGTGGGGGTGCCGTGCAGTGGAAGCAGCAGTGGGGTAGTGGGGTAACACAGGAACAGCAGCTGGGGGCAGGAGCCAGGAGATGGACAGTGTCAGCTTCCACATGAAGCTGTAATGAGGGGTGAGACAGCATGCTGCAGGGACGGGCCACGGAGGGGCCTGTCCGGCGGACGCCCCGACAGGCGTATCGCGTCCCGATCAGCACGAGCTGTACACAAATGTCTAGATTGTGGCCCGGCAGCACTGAACAGGGCAATACTGAGACGGCTCAGTGAGCTGTGCAGTGATGTGATGCAGGCACCCTCACGACGGAGTCATGCTCTGTCCGTGGAGACCAAGGTGACAGCCTGCATATGCCTGCTCGCCACGGGCACCTTCCAGAGGCTGACAGGTGACACCACAGGCATTATGCAGTCGGCCACGCCACGCATCCTCACCCAATTCCTCAGCGCACTGCTGCCTCATGCCGCGGAGTACATCCATTTCCCAGCACCGCGCAGAGCTGACAGCAACATGCAGGAGTTCCACATGGTAACACATATGCCTGGCATGCTAGGGCCATAGACGTGCTCCATGTGGCCATTCAGACGCCACCTGGCCCCGACGGCCAAGCGCTCGCAACCTAAAGGGCTTCTCGAGTGTCAACTGCCAGGTGGTGTGTGATGCCACTGGGCGATTATCAATGTCTGTGCACACTCCCTGGCGGAGACATGATGCCTCATATGGCACCAATCTGCACTGTGCCATCGATTCTAGAGTGGGAACATCCTCACGGTCATCTAGTGGGTGAGTACATGTAATGGAATGCAAACCCTGTGCAAGGGTGGAATACACAGGTGCCATGGTAGTGGCACACAAGGATATGGGCAATATGGACCTGACCTGACACTGATCTCCACTATCTACACACAGGTGACTGTGGATTCCACTCCATCCCTGGCTGCTCACACCATACCGGTGCCCCACGACCCCAGCGCAGCACGGTTTCAATGAGGCACACGCCAACACGGAACATCATAGCCGGTGTTTGGGATACCAAGGCACGCTTCCATGCCTGGACACCCGCGGAGCCCTACAGTACAGCCCCCAGAAGGCCTGTGGGATATTCCTGGCCTGTTGCATCCTGCACAACATGGCCAAAGACCATGGGATAGCCGTACAGGTCCAAGAGAGTGGACAGCTGATGGGGACGCCAGTGGCGCCGGTGATGTGGGTGATGAGCCGCCCCCCAGGACGGAGGGACCCCGACTGACACGGGCAGGCCCAGCTGCACCGGGACACCATTGCAGAAGAGCACTACGCACAACACAGGTAAGTCAAGGGGACATGTGCAGGCAACACTGTCCATGCGAAACCACAGGCACACAGGGGACACACCGCTGCATGAAGGTCAGGGGAGTTGAAGGGTCCAGGCATACCAACACACCATCAGAGGGGTGAGCACTACATGGACACACACACACACACACCAGGCAGCATACAGGCAGCAGCACAGCACTGCGAAATGACACGCCAACACACAGCACCACCAACCACCCTCACCACCTGGACTGTCCACGTACGTGTGTCAGGACCTGGGCAACCTTGCACCTTGGTGTACAGTGCAATGCAGGCATCATCATCCACATGCACCTGTGGACAGCAGTTGGGAGAGTGTGCAGGTGGTCCATGTGTCAGCTTTGAGAGCAGAGCACCCAGCAGTGCACTGCCCACCATGACACACATTGCACACAGGGCAGCACCAGACAGGGCCTGCATTGGGAGACAGCTCAGTCAGGGGCACTGTCCCACGGCCACCACGGATGCGTGGGCGGCCCGCCGTGCCTAGCAGCACTGGCAGACTGCGCAGGGTTACATCGGTGGCTTAGTGCACCACCAGGTCCCGCGCGCCGACCGCCGACCTGCCCGCACAGGGGTCTGCATCCTGCCAAACAAACTTGCACCAGGAGTGCTCGGGATGCCCATAGCAGAAACCGCGCCGACAGGCCTGGTGTCACATGACGCCGGAACGGGAGGAGGCGCACTATGTGGGGTGCGTGGTACAGGGTCACCAGACAGTGTGGTCAATGTGGTCACCACAGAGACCACTGCCTGGGTCAGCCTGTCGATGGCAGCGGTCACATCCGTCCGCGATATGGACCATCTCAGCCCGGTCCCAGCACTCTCCCTGCTATGCCGCCCACGGACACAGTCAGTGCCTCCATGGACCTTTGCAACCCGCCCCTGCAGCTGTACCGACCCTGCAGCAGGCGGTGTGCGCGGCCCAAAGGGTACGTGCCCCAATGGCATCGTGACCCCAGGGTGTGGATGGTCCCAGCACAGCACCCTTGAGGGTGGCCGCTGTCGCCAGGACCAGGTATGGGCGGATCTAAGGCAGTGGACAAGTGCCACTGCTTGACGCTGTCCCCCAGGCCTGGTGTGCAACCTGCTGCCGCCTCCAACTGCTGAGCCCCCAGGTCCACCTGTTCCACCCTGTGCTGTCAACAGTGCCAGACACCTGCTCAGCCACCGATGCTGCCCCACCGGTGCTGACAGGCCCAGCCTGTGACTGTGCCAGCATGCTGGTACACAGGTGTGGAGCAGGACGGGCCAGGGGCACGTGATGGTTCGCCATGCGCCCCCGTGGACACACACTCCATCACTGGCCATTGCAGGCCTGCTATCATCAATAGTGCCGGTGCGTGCCCTGACATAGGCACAGCATGCTGGCACACCTGCATGCCAGACTGCTGTGACACAGGCTGTGACCCCTGCACCCGTATCACTGTCGTGGAGTTGTTAACAGCCGGCCTGCTGCTGCAGTGCCTGCAGGCTGCTGGCGGAGGTGGATGGTCCCTCCTCCTGGTCCAGCAGGTCTGCCTCACTGTCAGCACCCACCACCACTGTCTCCTGCAGACGAACAGGATCTGAAACAGAAAGAGAGTACATGAGTGCATGTAACAACAGCCCCCACAACATCACCATGTCATACTGCAGTGATGGGCTCACCCGCCTGGAATCCTCCGCCTGAACACCCGCAATGGCACTCGGCTGCATGGCCGCTGACCAGTGTCTCCTCAGTCGGGCCGCTGCAACACCACCGGTGGTCCCCCACCAGTGGCAGCATCGTGCCACCCTGAAGGCTGCCACCTTCTCCTTCAGCCTCCTGCGGTCAGTCCCATCTTTTGTGGCATTCCCTGCATGGAGCACTGGTGGCTCTGCAGGTTGACGGCCAGAGCTACCCTCCCATGCAGCTGCACGCTGCTGAGGGTGCCCCTCCGCCCTCCAATAGCGGCTCATCCTCCAGGTAGGCCTGAGAAGGGCCTCAGTCTCTGCTGTGTGAAGTTCGGCCTCCTCCTACGCCCGCCGCCCACAGCCTCAGCCTGGTTCTCGCCAGTCATGGTGGATCTGTATGGGTGGAAGTGGACACCTGTCACTGTGCAGTCCACAGCATTTCCCATGAGCATGGCTGGGCTGGCGGGGGGGCAGAGCCCCTTTCCTCCCCGCATGGCAGCAGATACTGATGGAAAGGTGCCCTCTGCCCCTTCCTAAGTGCCCTCATCATGCGCTCAGCCCCTCAACTATGACATCCTCCAGCACCCCTGCCCATGAGCATTGTCCTGAGCATCACACAGCATGTAACTCACCTCTCACCTGCAATAACAAATCTGGCCACCACAACCCAGTGTCGCATTTTTATAGCACAACACATGCAAATGGGTGTGGCGCGAACTTTAATGACATGCTAATCGCGCACCGCGCTTTGCATGGCTGATCGACTGATTTGCATGTCGGGCTGAATATTGCGTATTTGGCGCTTAGCGTAAATAGGGAAGGTCTCGAGCCGATGGCGCATGTTTGTGGCTGTGTGCTACACTGCACTGCGCATGCCCCGGCCAGGTTACGATATGCGATCGCTTGCAGACCCGCTGGGATGCTGGAGGCGACTCTGGCCATGGCCACCATTGTGCCAGTGGCGCTTACAGCACTGGGCACTATATGGCGCTGTGGCACTTCTGCTCGATAGTCCACTGTGGCACTGGTGCTATGCTTAGCAGTCGCGAGGATGCCTATACATCCCATGGCGCCAAAGCGAGCCTTGCATCATTGCTATGACCTTGTGTATGCCCTCTGACCCTGGCACTGTGGGCATGCCATGTGTGTCGTTCCCTATTGGGGGGTCTGGGTTACAGCGCCCATGTAAGTGACGTACGCCAGCGAACAGCCGATTGGAGCCTGTGCTGGTCTATTGCGCAACAACCCACGGGGGTCAAAGCAGCGGGGCCATATTGCCTGCTGTAAAGTTAGCCATGGCTAGGAGGAGGGCGTGTCCTGGAGCCCAGTTGAAGTGGCCAACCTGGTGGCCCTAGTGGAGCCCCACTATGAGGGACTATATGGTGAGGCCCCTCACCGGACCTAGGACCCATTTGTGGCAGCAAGTGGCCACTGACCTGGTGGGGTCACTGGCCGGGGCGGTCTGCTGAGCAGTGCCGACCGGCACAGTGATCTCCGCGCGAGGGACCCAGAACTACCGACGGCGGGGTTGCTGCTCCCATGCCAGGGGGCCTGGTGCCTAGGCCACGCGGAGGTACCATCTATTCACCTTATTCTCTGTAGGTGTGTGTGTGCCTGGGTGGCTGTGCATCGGGTGTCAGTGTGTGCAGCTGTGCGATGGATGGTTATGGCTGTGTGGGCAGGCAGTCTCACTGGGGCAGGGGCACCTCTGCTTTTGAGTCACACTGATGTTTGTCTCACCGTATGTCTCCCACAGGCCGGATGGTGAGGACGCCGACAATGGTGATGTGGGCTATACCAGGGCCCCAGTGCCACAGGCTGTCGGGCCACAGCAGCAGCATCAGCAGCAAGGAACAGCAGGCAGCGGCAGACCGAGCTGCTGGAGGAGTGAGTATCATTACGTCATGGATGCTATTGCATGCTGGGGGGCAGGACCATCAACCATGCTGGACACAACCAAAGGGAGGTCATAGTTCCACCATACTGAAACAGTAGTGAGTCCCCACACTGGAGTACAGTGTACAGTTCGAGAACATACCTCGTGATGGACAGGGACTGGGTGGAGAGCTCACAGGAGGGCAATGGATGGTGCATGGATTGCATCACAAGTCCTATGCAGACAGGTTGACGGAACTGAACATGTACTCCTGGAGGGGAGCAGGGTGTGGGGATATGATGGGGACATACAAGTATTGTACAGGGGGGAACAGAGTGCAGGAAACAATATTTGTAAGCGTAAGGGATGTTCCAGGACTAGAGGGCATGGATGCAGTTGGGGGGCTTGTTTAAGAGGAACATGAGAAAGTGTTTCTTCACATGATGGGTGGTGGACGAGTGGAACACCCTGCCAGAGGATGGTGGGGCTGACTTGGTCACGGATATATGTATGCGTGGTTATGCAATGAGGGACTTCTGGAGGTCAGGGGTGAGGGGAACGGACTTATAGGACAAGAGAGTGATCGGTACAAGGCCAAATGGCCAGACTGGGTGTCCCATAGGCCCTTATCTGCCGACACCTGTCTATGTCTCCATGTATGTAGGCGTGACACAAGTGACCTGCATCACAGTGCAGCATCACGACACGCCTGTGTATGCATCACAGGTGGTCCAGGCATGCACTGGGCACATAGCTGTGTATCCGGCATCGATCACACGCGCCACATCACATGACAGCTTAGTTTGTACTGTGCTTGACGTGGGCAGTGTGTGTGGGCGGTGGTGCACATGGCTGGTGCCGCCTGTTTGTGATGGCCATGTGCATGTTCACTGTGGGTGGGTGCATGCCATCACATGCAGGACATTGTTAGATGGGTTGCAGGTTGGTGGTGTTCAGGGTTGTTGTCAGTCTCAGCCATTGACTGTGTTCCCATTTTCCTAGGCCTCGGTGTGCTGCGGCGCATGGCGCATGATCTACGGCACCTGGCCAGGTGGTGTTGGACAACCAGGAGGTCCTGCAAGCCCTACAGCACCAGGGGGAGAACGGGCAGAGGCACAGGAGGGGACGCCAGCAGGGGAGGAGCAGGAGCCAGCTGGGCCGTGAGCCCACCTTTCATTTCACCTTCACCCATCCCTTTCACCCTGCCTTCCCTCTCCAAGTTTTTATTCCTCCCCTTGAACACCCCTGCTCTTACCCATCTCCCCAACTTGTACATAGTTCGACCTTTGTTGTTCACTGTTTTATTTAAATATACATTTCTATTTTGGTACAACTGCTGTGTTGGTGTCTGCTTTGCAACTGGCTCTGGGTGCTCTGTTGCAGGGCTGTACATGCCATCTGGGCTACTATGGTCCTGGGTATATGTGTGTGTGTGTGTGTGTGTGTGTGTGTGTGCCATGGGAGGTATCACCAGCATAGCATTGCCTTTCTGTTGCTCTTGCCATCTGCTGCCACCCACTGCTGGGTGCACAGGGTGGGTCTGGCTGGTCTGCTTCTCTGCAGCATGGGGTTGACGTGGTGGCAGGGGGTGCATGGTGTTTCCTGCAGTGCCTGTCACTGCACATGCCGTGTCTTGGGGGCACGGTGCATGCTGTGCTGTGCGTGCGGGGGACTGATGTGCACTGTGGTTGTCAACCCCTGGTGTGGCACACTCTGCCTGCCAGTGGTTGTGCTGGGGTGTCATGGCTCTGCTATGCTTTAGTTGGCTTGTCCCCATGGGCACGTGGATCATCCGTCCCACCCCAGTGATGCTGTGCTTGGGGTGTGCCAGTGTGGTGTGGGTTCTGCAGTGAGTTCCTGTGCCCATGTTGTGTGGCATGGCTGGCGGTGGGCCCCAGCCTGCCTCCCTGGATGTGCAGTTCCATTGCTCTGGGGGCTGTGCTTGCGCTATGGCAGCTCTGCACTGCTCAGCTGAGCTTCATGGTTGCGCCATAGCGCGCATTTTAGCTCAACCTCTCCTACCTGGTTGCGTGATGGCGCGGTATATGCGATATTGAGGCGTTGGTTGCTTGCGCAATTTGCTCTGCTCCATGTTTGAATATCGCACCTGTTGCGTGATTTGTGCAACTGGTTTGTGCTTGCTCCTGCTGTTGCGCTACTTTTGAGCGCAGTTTGAATATCTGGGCCCCTGTCTATAGCATTTACTTACCTGGAGTACTCAAACTTTTTCATTTATCCATCTTTCCATATACAGTATGTGCATTAGTTTCACAATGAGATTTACAGGACTCTTTTTCTTTTTTTCTTTTTTCCTTGAAGCTTTTGGTAATGCCAGCTGGGATAAGACGATGTACTTTATCCAGCCTGGCTTAGAGGTATCGTGGGCTTCCTGTGGCCATCCACCATTGTTGTCCCCTCCACTGTAGAAACTGCCATACTCTATTCCCAGTCTCCCTGTGGTTTAAACTCATGGAGAATTTTCCTGTGTTGATGGGGTACAGCCTCTTCAATTCTGAGAGCACTTTGTTGGCGAGATAGGCAGAGAATGGGCAGGGCAGAATGGGAGTTCACCTTGGAGATCAACCCAAGACATCCTAGTAACTTAAGTAATAAGGAAGCAAGCTTGATTCATCCTTCCATATAGTCCTCCCACTTTCAATGCCCCATGCAGTGACTAGAGAGCAGCAGTTCAGAGGAGACTCAGTCTTCCGTCGCTGGAGGAGGAGGAGACCATTCCTGGGACACCCAGTCCTCCTTCTGCAGGCCTGCAATAGTGAACACAGTCTAAAGCATGATCCCAGCTCACCAGATTCTAAGATTACCTGTCAACACTACAATATATTATTGGGCAGGTCTATGAAAATGTACTTTACCTTAGAATTAGTACAGCATTTTGGTAACTCTGGGCACGT
The DNA here is from genome assembly GCA_016271365.2 of Neoceratodus forsteri. Taxonomy (NCBI): domain Eukaryota; kingdom Metazoa; phylum Chordata; order Ceratodontiformes; family Ceratodontidae; genus Neoceratodus; species Neoceratodus forsteri. The sequence goes on from CM057456.1 coordinate 1,207,964,737, forward strand.
AAAAATTCAGAAGTATCTTGTTGATATGGTGGTGAAGTTGATCATGGTGGTGGGGGTGGAGGTGAAAACTCTTTAAAATCATTTCTAGTGAATGACCTGGGGTTGGATTCTTAATCACTGTCAGGTGTAGCAGTGTGGGCACTTAGTGCCTCTACTATTGTATAGCCATCCAAAACTGCCATCAAAAATGGCACTACACATCCAGGAGGATGATTCTGCCTGTGAGTGCAGCACAAGTCAAATTGCCATTCCAGAGTCTAATGGGCATTGTGGGTTGCATTTGCTAACACCCTGGCATGCACCTTCAAATACAACATCCCTTGTAAATGATAACCTCCACCCACTACACTGGAACCACTAAGCATACATGCATCCTGCATGCATGTCCCTACCCTATCTAGCCCCTAAAATCATTGATTCCTTTTGAGTCAATGGTTCCTCTCAGAAACCCTCATAAAATCTCTCACTGGTGATCCAGTGGTCTTCCCTCCGCAACCTCACTGCCCAGTAGCTTTGCTGAGAGAAGCTGGGTGAGTGGCTGCACATGAAAACATGTGCACCTTTTGTAAATGCAAATAAAACTTTTATTTTAAAAGGTACATAAGAAAATATAAAACACATGGACTACTCAGTCCCTAAAAGTAGCCCTCATAGTCCAGTGTTTCTCAATCCCTAGTAGGGATATCACAATATCAACATTTTAGTATCATGATATTTGGGTAAAATTATCATGATATATTGATTATCATGATAATCAGCAAAATATTTTTAACATTTTTCCCTATGTAACTGTTTGAGACAGTCGGCACCAGTTCCAGGCTTCGGGCATCATGGTGCCCTGAACCTCAACTGCCACTCTCTGCAGTCTCACCAGTGGGGATCAACATGGGGAGAGGTTCAAGGGTCCTGCTCACCATTAAGCACCACCGAGGAGAATCTCTACTGAATGAAAGGATTGTGTAATATCTTGAATCCAGTGGCTTACAGGATCCGAGGCAGCATGGATTCACAACAGGGTGGTCATGTCAAACACATCTGATAGATTTCTTTGACTGGGTGACTAGGGAATTAGATCAGGTGGAGCCTTGGATGTGGCCTACCTAGATTTCAGTAAGGCCCTCAATACTGTTCCTCATAGAAGACTCGTAAACAAGCTGGGCTGCCTGGAAGTGGGTCCAAGGTGGTAAACTGGCTAAAAAAAATTGGTTGGGGATAAATGACAGGGTGATGGTAAATGGAGCTCACTTTAAGGAAGTGAGGGTGACCAGTGGGTGCCACAAGGATCAGTAATGGGACCAGTCCTTTTATTGTCTTTATTAGTGACATTGCAGAAGGGCTAGAAGGAAAGGTATGCCTGTTTGCAGATGACACAGAGATCTGCAATAGGGTAAACATTCTGGGGAGGGGGATGGTGGAAAAATGACTAAAGATCTAAGACAGTAGGTAGAAAAAATGGGTAGCTTAGGTAAAACATAGAAGTTGTCGGTAGGTAAGGACCACATGGCATGCCTAGTCTGCCCTAAATTTCCTACCTATAGTGCCTCCAGAAACCCTATTTGGACTCTGGCTTACACACACCTCTTGGTTCTAAGATTCCTTGTGTCTATCCCATGCATTCCTAAATCCTGTGACCATTAAGCCCCAAGACCTCCACTGATGGGCCAAGTGGTACCTGTCTGCAGTCAGTTTCTATGTTTCTGTGTGTGATTGGTCACATACCCTCCCATTTCTTTTTTTCTATCCCTGAGGCTGGCATATGCCGATAATGTGTGTGTGAAACATAGAAACATAGCATAAAAGGTGTCCACAGATAAGGACCTCCTGGCCCACCTAGTCTGCCATATTTTCTACCTACAGTGCCACCGCAGACCCTGCTCGGTCTCCGGTTTTCACCCTCCCTTGCCTTACTTCTAAGATCCTCTTGAGTCTATCCCATGCATTTTTGAACCTGTAACTATTTTAGCCCCCACTGCCTTCACAGGAGGCTGTTCCAAGCATCCACCACCTTTCCATGAAGAAGTACTTCTCACATTTCTTCTCAGCCTCCCTCCAGCTTCATAGTGTGACCTCTTGCCCTCTAGCATCTTTCTCTTTGAAGATGCTCCCTTCCTGATACCTTGGTTATACCTGTGAGATATCTGAATCTTTTTAATCATATCCCCCTTTCCTTCCTTCCTTCTAGGGGTACATATTTAATTCCTTAATCCTTTCTTCATAGGACAACTGGTCAGGGCCCTACACCATTTGATTTGTCCTCCCTTTGTACTCACCTCCACCCTGTCAATGTCCTTCCGGAGGTAGGGTCTCCAGACTGTACACAGAACTCGAGGTGGGGTCTCATCAGTGTTCTAAACAAAAGTATTATTACTTCCTCTTTCTTCTGGTGATACCCCCGCCTATACAAGCAAACATCTCGCTAGCCTTTCCCACTTCCTTGTCACACCATTTAGCTATCTTCAGGTCATTAGTAATGATTATCCCCAGGTCCCTTTCTTGTTTTGTGACTGCTAGTAGTTCTCCTCCATTTAGCACGTTGCCCCTGGGTTTCTGAGCCCCAAGTGCATGATTTTGTACTTTTGCTTTGAAACCCAGCTGCCAAGCTCGTGACCATTCTTCCATCTTTTTTAAATCTTCCTCATTCTTTCCACCCTCCCACCTGGTGTGTCATCTCTGTTGCAGATTTTGTGTCATCTGTGAACAGGCATTCCTTCCCTTCCAGTCCTTCCAATGTAGCTAATAAAACATTGAAGAGGGTTAGGCCTAGTACTGACCCATATGGCACCCCAGTGGTCACTTTACCTTCTCCAGAGTGGATGCCATTTACCACCACCCTCTGACTCCTATTGCCTAGCAAGCTCACTACCCACCTTACTACTTTAAGGCCTACTGCTAGGCTTCTCAGCTTGCTCACCAGCCTTCTACATGGAACAGCATCGAAGGCCTTACTGAAATCCAAGTAGGCCACATTATTTGCTCCTCCTTTGCCACTTCCTTGGCTACCTAATCAAATAACTTGATCAGGTTTGTCTGGCAAGACCTCCCCCATGAAACCATGTTGCCTTGGATCCTGTAGTCCACTGGTAACAAGGTATTCCCAATCCTTTCCTTCAGTAGTGATTCAATTTCTTTGCCCACTAATGAAGGCAGGCTGACAGGCCTATAGTTTCCTGCTTCCTCTTTGCTTCCACTTTTGTGGAGAGGACTACATCAGCCCTTCTCTAGTCTCCCAGTAGCTTTCCTATTTTTAGTGACAGGCTGAACAGGGCTGTGAGAGGAATAGCTAGCTCCTCCTTGAGCTCCCTCAGTAACCTTGGGTGCACATCGTCTGGTCCCATTGCCTTGTCTACTTTACTATGACAGTTCCTTAGTACTCTTTTCTCTGTTAAGGGGCTAGTGTCCACCTCTCATCCCTTAATGCCCCATCTTTTATCATAGGCCTGCTACCTACTCTTCCTCCATAAATACTCGAAGAATTTGTTCAGCATGTCTGCTTTTGGCAGTCCTCTTCCACACAAGCCCTTCCTTCCCCTTTCAGCCATACTATCCCTCCATAGGTCTTTCTCTTTTTCGCTTGTGTATCTAAAAATGTCTTGTGTCTTTAAATCTCTTTAAAAAGTGTGACATAAAGATGTTGCATGTACTCACCCCTGCACCCAGACAGTCAGAAGGTTGTTACTGCTGCATCATCCAGCATTTGCTAGATGGTGACCAAGCAGCGCTTGTGCTGTCCCACTCCTCAAAGGAGAGCTATCAATGGATGCTCAGTCCTCCTTCAAGCAGCCAGCCCTTGAGGGACCCAGGTCTATTTCTGAACCTGATTTACCAGCATGGCAGCAGGTGAGGTGCCAGACTCTCAAACCTCCGTATCACAGCTGGCATAACATTTCTAAAATTAAGGAAATATAGTAAAAACTGATAGGAGAATGGTGAGGAATCAGGAATCATAGTTTCACCTGAAAAGGGACGTATACTGGAAAAGCAAGCTGAGACACTTTATCACTGTATCGCGTATACCGTGCTGAATGATGATTGTGATATTATTTTTTACAATGATAAATTATCGCCAATGGATGTTATCATGATATATCGCATATTGTGTTATCATGACATCCCTACTCCCTAGCCTCCAGCACCTAGGATCCCATGTGTTCTGTTGCCTCCCCATGAACGCCTGAAGTTGTAACCACCCAACTGATAGTTGTGCCACTTTCAGCATCATCACCCTGATACCATCATCTTTAGAAAGTGAAAGCCTGGGGAGATCACATCAGGTGAGCTGGCCTATGAAGGCAACCATACAATTGAGAATAGTGCTGTTGGCATTTATGTGGTTACCCACCTCCTTTCCAGATCCCTGTAATGGCCTTTGCAGGCACAAGACCAAGTCACAAAGCTTGCACAGTTGCAGAGAGGTCTGGTCTCCTGATGAAGACCCACCTGGTTGAAGGCTGGGGCACTGTCTGTAGTGTCTCAACCTGTCTCGCATCTTTGCCATTGTTTGGTGTATTTGTGGATTTGCACTACTACCACTTGCTGTAATAAACATCTTTAGGATATTTAATGCTCTCTGCCTGTTATTCAACTGCATTTTATTACAATCTCAAGTATGGCGTGTGGACCTTTCTATTTGTTAACTTTTGAGCAGCCACTAATTTCCATACACAGTAAACCCTAAACACATGCTATAACAACATTATACACTGTTTCATTTGTCATGTCACATTGCACAGCAGGTTTTCTGGCTCCTATTTCTACTATGTATTTGACTGTTGTTGCCACTCTTCTATCTCTGTAGTACTTGAAAATGGGCATTTACTTGCCTAGTGTACCCTACCCAGTAAACAAAATCTACATAAATAAATAAAACAAAAATTATTTATGCAACAGTTTTGTACCCACCTACTGGCAAATCAGTTTGCATAAGAACCTCAAAATTCAGAAAAATTGATTTAATTCCAATGTTGTTTGTTCAACTTTGTTGATAGACTAAAATGAGTATTACATGATGAATTGAGTACAGACAGCATCAGTGGGACTTGTTTAATAGCACCCTTCTATTTGAATCAGATGGTCATGGGCTCATGTCTGACTCTAGGAATATAGTATAGGTAGGCTAGGACTGGTCCACTAATAATCAGAACCTCCCAGATCCCACACTACTTGGTGGACCCAGACAAATAAGGACTTCACTTCTGCATACTGTGTCTGGGTCTGCTGCTGGGTTCTTTAAAAACACTTTTGTTTTTTTAGCTCCCGCAACAGTCAAGTTCCTCCTCCTCCCTCTCCTGTCTCCTCCTCCTCCTCCTCCTCCCTGTGCTAGCACAGCACTAGCATTGTTGGTCTCTGCAGTCCAGTCCCACCAATGATGCAAATGATGCAGTCCACACAGCTGCATGATCGGCGGTGACCCTGACGACCTGCCCACCGATGAATTCCATTGGGTCAGCGGCAGAGAGTGTTATTACACAAGCAAGCAGGCTATAAAAGCCTATGGACTATGCCACTTGTACTGCACAGAGAGAGAGAGAGAGAGAGAGAGAGAGAGAGCGAGAGAGAGAGTGAGACGAGACGGGAGAGCAGAGGAGACTTGTCTTAAAACAAAACTAAAGCACTTAAAAAGTTACGCCATTTAAAGAATGTTACTATTAATCTTTTTCTACTGTGTATGTGTTTGTGTGTGTGTGTGTGTGCGCTAAACAAATAGGTAGAAAAGGAAAATGGCTTCTCAGTGAGGGCAGCTGATGACTGGAGAGAGACAGAGTGATACACATTAAAAGCCTGTGCCATAGCTGCTGCTGCGAGTGCAGATTAAAAGAAAGATTTATGAGAGAGAGAGGAGAGAGAGAGAGAGAGAAGAGAGACTGGGAGGAGTGGAGAGGACAGATTACAGGAGCTGTAGAAATAAATAAATACTAAATTTACATGTCCTACTTTTGGCACTGGCAGTTACAACTTGGCAGAAAAATGGGCATTGGGCAATATGTATGCTTACTCTGCTGAAGCTGTTCTTGAGAGAGACAGAGTGTAAGATTGAAAGTGTGGGATAGGCCTAAGCCAGCTTTCATTCCCTCAAAATAAAACTGTGCCACTGCTCTTAAAATTTGTGTCTCAGTTTGGAGGTGATATTTAGAAAATAATTAGACAAGTGCAGTAGTGCTTGTGTGACTGTGTGGGGAGGCTAGTTGGAGGAACAAAAGGATTCCATAATGCCTAATTTGCCTCTTGCTCGTCCCTTACCCTTACCCTCAGCCCTTGCTAAGTTGCCACTGAAACTTACTAAGTTTGAGCTAAGAAGAGTCTGGGAAGGAGGAGGAAGACAACTGAACAGACAGGCATTTATTTAGTACTTTATTAAAGCTAGTTCTGTAAAAAGAACTGGTTGGGTGGGGGTCACCTAGTCCCATTCTTTTCTTCACTGGACGCTACCTGTTTCTTGACTTATGTAGCATTAAAAAAAAAAAACATTATTATGTCACACATGCCAGATCCTTTTCACATGCCTGTGTGAGACTGAATATCATTGTGGCCTACTTCTTTACCATTACTGCGTACTCCTGCTAAATAAAACAAAATCCCACTTGACATGGCTCACCCCTCTTCCTGACTGTGGCTGTCTAAGAACACTACCTGTCCTCCTGGGAAAGGGGATCTCATTCAGTATAGAAGAGAGGCAGTATAGTATAGGGTATAGGTTGCCATGGTGTGAGACTCTTCACTGCTCTGTCTACTGTTTTATTTCTTGCCTTGCAGGCATTAACAACATCATATATTATGTCACTCACACCAGTTCCTTCTTAGTTGCCTGTGTGTTTGCTATTCTCATTACATCTTTGACCAGTTTCTCCTAGCATTATTGTGTGCTCTCTGCTAAATGAAAAATGTTTCATTGAGCAGCAGAGTGGAGGAGGCAGAAATTGGGAAAGAGACAGGAAATGTATGACACCAGCCATATTATGACTGGTAAAAGAAGCGGCTATTGATACAGATGCATCATCCAGTATCAGCAGCTCCCCACTGTTGTCCAAAAACAGTCAGGAAAAGTAAAACATTGTTGATTAAAACAAAGGGATAGTTAGCACCATAAGGGTAGCAAGCCATGGGTATGCTACCTATGTGTACTGTACCTCAGTACACACTGAGTAAACAGATTAAGATTAAGAGAAATCTGATTCTGAAGGTGGTGAAATGGAGGCTGTAGACAAGGAGGAGAGAACTTATTGAGAAGGAAGTGGAAAGCCTGAATGAGGAAGAGTCATCAGTTGCACATGTGCAGGATGAAGTGGATGCTTTTTGGTGAAGGATTTGGATGAGGAGGAGGTGAATATAGTGGTGCAGGTGCAGGAGGAACAAGAAGATGAGAGGGCAGTGCATTGTGAAATGGGTTTATCTGTGATTGGCCTGGAAGAGCTGGATGAAGATAAGGGTGAAACAGATCTTGCTGAGCAGCCCACCATTGAGAAAGAACAAAAGGGGACCAGTGACAAATGGCAGTATACTATGCCTGGTAATAAAAAGTGACCTCTTATGTCTGGTCTTACTTTTTCTGGCTGCAGATAATGAATTGGGGCAGCATGCTCTTTATGCACAAAGATGATCAGACAATCAGCAGAGGGAGCCAAGAGTGTGTTTTGGGTACCTCAGCATTAAAACAACATTTAGAGAGGTGTCACCCATTACATTTGACTCATGATTATTTGGACAGAGAAAGATGAAAACACCTTGCACCAGTGTAGCAAGTGTTACTAGCAGCAGTCCGCTGACACAGTGTTAATATCGCCTCATTCCCAGTTGTCAAGAGAAAGCAATACAAATAGTCCCCTTTGCCCTTATCATCATCCAGCACTGCTATCATGGCCAGTCTGAAAAAGACTTCTGCTAGACGTCAGCTCACAATTTTTCTAACTCTTCAGCATAAAGCTAAATACCACTACACTCATCCTGAAGCAATTGTTACAGCAAAACTAATTTTCAAGATGATAGCACTGGACTTAAAGTCTTTCAGAGTTGTGGAGCATGTTGGCTTTGAAAGACTATTGAATCACCTGTCACCACGATAACATTCTATGCACAAAGTATTCTTTATTATTGCTGTGCCTCAGATGTATGAGGCAATTAGTGCGAAACTAAAAAGTCATTGATGATGAGAAACTCTGTGAAATGCTGGAGGCAGAACATTATATTGTGGCAACAGTACTAGACCTATGATACAAGATGAAACAACTCCCACTTCATGGCCCCAATGTGTTAGAAAACTGCAGAGAGAAAATCATTCAAGAAGTAGATTCAGTTCTGAAAAAAATGACACCAGATGCAGCCTCCTCATCCATTCCTCCTGTACATTCAGATCCTCTCTTCTCCATCAAGCCATAAACAGTTGCTGCCATTCATTCCACTTCTACTAATCAACTTTGGGGTCTCTTAGACATTGTTGCAATGGAAAATCAGACCTTCTTTCACCTATGTCGGTGCCTCTGCCCATACTATGATTGACTTCTGTTTGGCAGAAAAAGGTATTGAGTAGAATGAAGATCCCATAAAATTCTTGCAAAGCAAAGGAGCCTGTGTGGCCTGCCCTTGTGCAGGAAGCTTGAAATACATTGTCTGAATTTTCAGAGTGACTAGCTTTCATGGGTAACATGGCAATAGATACATGACGAGGCTACTGCTAAAAATGTGGAAAAATTAACATTTTAAAATAAACCTTCCCTGATCAGTTACACTTATGACCTGAGTCAGTAAATACATTTGCAAGTACCATAAAGTTAACTGTATGGAATAGTTGGAAGACTGCTATTTTTACTAAAGAAGAACTAATTCACTAAAGGTTACTGGATTAGTTCTTTTCCAAACCCTTCAGTGAGCTACAGAATTTCTGGACATGACGGCAGTTTCTGAAATATGTCCTGCTGAACTGAACTAATGTTTGGATTGCTTGAACCTGATGGCACAGTTTTTGAAGTATCTCCTGTTGGACTGAGCTAATATCTCATTTACCTGTACCTGATGGCACATCTTCTGCAGCATGTCCTATTGGACTGAGTTAATGGTTGGGTTGCTTATACCTGATGGCACATCTTTTGCAGCATATCCTATTGGACTGAGCTAAATTTTGGGTTGCCTGATCCTGATGGCACAACTTTTGCAACATGTCCTGTTAGACTGAACTAATTTTGATGGCTTTGTACCTGACGGCACAATTTGGCAGCATGTCCTCTTGACTGAGCTAATTTGGGGTTGTCTGAAACTGATGGCACAAGTTTTGCAGCATGTCCTGCTGGACTGAATTCATTTTAGGTTGCCTGTATCTGATGGCACTATCTTTGCAGCATGTCCTTTTGGAATGAACTAATTTTGGAAAGCCTAAAATGGCATGTTGCTCCTGGCTGTGCTGCTTACTCGCTTTCACTGCTACAGTCAGGCAGGATGCAGGAAACTAGATCACCTCATGCTGGTATGTATTTAGAACTGATTGATCAGCACATTTGTGCCAATAACCTCTCAGTTTTCATTTCATGAAATGTTGTTTACAAGTTTATGTGTATATCGCATGTTCATGTCATTTTACAGTATGCAATTGTATGGCAGATTTTCAATTTTCCTCACACTTTACAAAGGGTTCTGATATGAAATAAGAACTAATCAAGATTTTGCTCTGATCCTGATAATAAGGATCAGGACCTTTTGGGTCCTCCCAACTTACATGGTGCATATCCTGTGCTGACAATGCAGTGCTGCTCTTTGGAGGTGTCACCCTTCAGATGGGATGTTAAACAGAGGTTCCTTCTGTTCATCAATTTTTGGTGGTTACTCAAGTGGAAGAAAGAGTCCAGGCACATTTTGTAAGAGTATGAGATAAACCTTGATTTACTGGTTACAATCCACCCCATTCATAAAACAGGTTGTAATGCAATTGCATATATCTATGTGAGGTGTCAGGAACATAGCTAGAAATCTTTATTTTTAGACAGGATAAGAACTGTTAAGACCACCTATGGGCCTATTTTCAAAGCTGTCCTGTGATTAAATACTGTATATTACAATGGCTTTGACATTTGAAAATATGAGGGCAACTCATTAATTAGTATTGACATGGATGGATACATAGATGCATAGACAGTGTCAGCAGATAGGGCATATGGCCCAGATCTACCCATTTGAGCTTGTAAGTTTACTTTACGTTTTCTAGAAGTCTGTCGTCCCTTATCCCTGACCTCCAGAATTCCTGATGTCTATCCCATTCAGTCTTATATCCATGATTGCTTCAGCCCCACCACTTCCCTCTGGCAGGGGCTTCCACTTGTCCACCACCTTTCTGTGAAGAAATACTTCTTCACGCTTCTCTGAATCCGCCCTCCTCCAACTTCAACCCATGCCCCTAGTCCTGGAGCATCTTTTCACTGGAAAATAGTGTATTCCTGCATCCTGTTCCTCCTGTAGGTACTTGTATGTCTCTATCATATCCTCTCTCCTCCTCTCTTTCAGGGAGTACATATAGCCTGTCCTCATAGGACTTGTGATGCAATCCCCTGTACCATCTTTGTTGCCCTCCTTGAACCTTTCTACACCATCTATGTCCTTATGTAGGTAAGATTCCAGAAGTGTACACTGTACTCAGGTGGGGCCTCACTAGTGTCTTATATAGTGAATTATGACCTCCTTTCCTGCTGGTGATACCCTTGCCTATACATCCCAGCTTCCTATTTGCTTTACCTGCTGCCTTGTTGCATTGTTTCCTACTGTGAGGTCATCAGAGATGATAACCCCAAGGTCCTTTTACTGCTTGGTGCATGCTATATCCTAACCCCCAACTGATATGTTGTTCCAGGGATTTTAGTGCCCATATGCATTATCTTGCACTTCTTTGCATTGAATTTCAACTGCCAAACCCTTGACCATTCTTCAAGCTTCTGCAGGTCCCTCCTCATTCTGTCTACACCTCTGGCATGTCCACTCTGTTCACAGAGCTTCATGTCATCAGTGAACATGGAAATTCTGCCTTCTAGGTCTTGGACGTCACTGATGAAGACGCTGAATGGGACCAGTCCCAGCATTGATCCCTGTGGTTCCACTGGTCACTCTTCCCTCTGTGGAAGGACAGCCATTTACCACCACCCACTGTGTCCTGCCACCCAGCCAATTACCTACCCACCGTATTACTGTCCTGCCCACTCCCATATTCCCAGGTTTGTTTTAATTAGCCTCTATGTGGCACAGTGTCAAAGGCCTTGCTGAAGTCCAGATGGGTCATATCCACTGCCCTCCTGATCCACCTCCTTGTCACCCAGTCTGTTATAGGAGTACATGATAGGAGTATAAACCAGTGTATGGATCAAGACAGCAGATATTGAGCCAGGAAAGGTTGTTGTAATGTTAGAGAATCACTTAGACAATTTCAATTTATTTGCAATTGGAAATGTTGATGAATTGTGTTTTAATATGGTTCTACATTTGGACAGAGTTTGATGCTGGGGACAAGGAGTTCCATGTTTTTGAGATGAAGTAATTGAGGGTAATTTTCCCATAGGTGGTTTGGGGCCATGGGGATGTGAGGCCTCTATTTTTGATCTCTTGCATATTATACTTGTTTTTAGAAGATTTGTTTACTAAGTTTTGTAAGCATGATTGCCTTGGATTTTCCCTTCTGGTTTTGAAAGAAATCCAGTATTGTGTACTGAGCATGTTATAGTGATGCATGTGGCATGGGATGTGAGGGCAAATCTTGCCATCTTATGGTAGGTTACGTCCAGTCCTTCTATTAAGTAGTTGTTTGCATACCAGTAGACTATGCTTCCATAGTCTAGAATTGAGTAGCACAGCAGGGTGACTAGTCAGTCTGGCTTTTTGGTTATGGTGTAAGCATTGCAGCATAATGCACCTAACCTGGTATTGCTTTTGACCATTCATTTAATATGATTCTCAAAGCTTTGGATATTGTTGATTTCATGCCTAAGTATTTGTAGTCCTTTTTTTTTTTTTTTTGTAGACTCTTTCCTCTGTCGCCGGCACTGTGGGATCTCCCTCAGGTGAGACCTCACCCGAATGGCACCTACTGCTCACCTGAAACCCCCTAACCAGGAAATCGGTGCTGGACTCCCTCCAACTGTGGCCTCAGGAGAGGAGGGGAGCCTGGGAGAGCTGATCAGGCTGGGTCTGGTATTGGGCATGATGGCCAATCCTCAAGGTCCACTATCATCCTCCAGAGCACCAGGGTGTTTCTGTGTCTGAGTTACCCTCCCCAGGCATGGATGTGAAATGATGCCCAGTGCATGGTGGGCATGCTCCCACACCCACACCCACACACAGGATGTCTGCACCACCTACTCCAATCTGAAGTCCACGGCTGTTATGTTCCCAGTCTTCACTAGGAGCAACCACTATTGTGGAATATCATCCCTCCTCCCAGAAGAGGAGATCCATCCTCCAGATGCTCAATGGCCTCTTACGGCTCCCAAGCTCACTTCCGAACTTAGGTCACCGGCGTGGCGTGAATCAAGGCAGAAGCCTTAGTCCTTAGTGTCACCAGCCAGCCAGTATTTGTATTCTTTGATGGCAGAGCCTCTAGGAGCTGGATTTTTAGCTCCCTGGTTATCCTTTTTGTGTAAGGCCTAGACTGGGTTTTTCCAACTTAGGACCATCTTTGCAGAAACAAACCACTTTTGAGGATATCAAAGTCTGATTGAGTCACTCTTGTGATGAGGACTGTGTCATCCATATAGAGTTTTATCTTGGGAGTGTATATGGCCAGATAGGTTGTTCACAAACCAGAAATAACAGGGGACCTAGTATTGATACTTGTGGACCCCTCTAAACAAGTACCACATCTCACAGGGTGTTGTCTAGGGCTACTGACTGTCTGCAGTTGAATAAGTAAGATGTGAATCAGGAGTTCACTTCTGCTGCATCTCCAATTTTCCTTGTTTTTTTTGAGGATGTTGTGGTCCACTATGTTGAATGCCTTTGAGAGGTCCATGTATACCACTTCAATGGAATACCCATTACTGGGCCCCTGCAAGTTCCTGATGAAGTTTGCAAGTACGATGGGCATGGATCTGCTTGCCCTGCACAGGTTGTAGTTTTCTAGGTATGAGGTTAGTTGCCTGCAGACAATTATTTAAAATAATTTTGATTTAACAAATAGTAGGGCTATAGGTCTGTAGTGGGAGGGGTCATTACACCCCTCCCTTGTGGATTAGGATGATGTACCAATCGTGAGATGAGCACCACTACAGCAAAGATCATCACAGCGACAGAATTGGACAAGAAAGCATTGGATAATTGTGATGGTCCCTACTGACTGCATCTCCGGTGTTTCGCCTTCTTCCCAAAACAACTCCTCAGACTCAGAGTTGTATATTTAGAAACTGGGGTTGTTGGGGGCAGAGCCCTCCATGCCCCCTGAAGAAACACAGTGACATCCCTGACAGTACAATGCTGACACTACGGCATTGTTTCTGTCACTATCGAGGGATATCGGCAAAATAAATGTTGCCATGCGATAGGTAAACCGATTGGGACCTCTTTGCATGTTTCGGGTCTCGGAAGGATCCTTCTGTTAGGCTTCTGTTGAAGGGTTTTGTCAGGATTTGGTGTGAATGGGCGGTTGCTTTTTAGGACTTACTTTTTACACTATTCAGCTTGGGAGACTTGTTTGCATTTAGTTTGCTTAGCTTTTTTACTTCATAATATTTTATTATTTTAAAACAGAAGCTTGGTCTGTTTGTACCAGTGGCTTCTGCATCTTGGACCCAATTTACCTTGTCATGTCATAGTCTGTTAATAGTTGAGTTGGTGGGAGTTTGCATCAGGGAGTGTGCAGTGGAACTGATTTAGTTAGCTGCAGTTTTGGGGTCTTGGGTGAGTTGTCTTCTTTTATGAATTTGACTTCATTATTATTTCCATTGGCTCCTCAAAACTTTTATCATTTTCTAGTTCATGGAGGAATTGGTCATGGTTTAAACTGTTTTCGTAAAATATTAGGCCTTTGCCCTTTGATTTGTTTTTTGCAGATATTCCTAGTTTTTAACCTGTCCCAATCATCTCCTTTGGTTGTTCTGTTTGCCTTTCTCCATGCTCTGTCTTTGGTCTTAATTTGCTTTTTAACTGGTCCATTACCCATGGCATGTGTTTTTCTGACCTTACTAGTTTTTAATGAGGCATGCTTGTTGCAGAGTGCAAGAAATTAATGACTGAATTCTTACATAGCCATGTTTACATCTGGAATGAAGTCCAGCCTGTCCCACCTGTCATTTGGTACAAGGAGATAACAGCTTTCCTCCTTGAAGTTTCTGTAGATAGCATCTACTTGTTCTGTAATTTTGTTAGTTGATTTTATAATTATTCTCTCAAGGCCACAAGTCACTGGACTGCAGTCTCCCAGGTTCATCGTAATACCCTGTGACTTAGAATTTTTAGATGTGAGGTGATGAGTATCAAATCCAGTATTCCTGACACTGTTGCATGAGCGTTTGCTTGTTGGGGTGTCAGCCAACTGGAGCATGCCCAGGGCTGCCATGCTTTCCTTTTTAAACTAGAATTTTATTTACACATATTGAATACCAAAGAAGAAGAACAGTACAATGGACAGATCCACTTAAGTACATAATGGCATTAGCATATAGATAAAGGAAAGTACGCTAGTCATGTGGGCACACAGTTTCTGATAAATGCATAGATAATATAAGTGCTGTCATAGGTAAGTTTTGAAGGTGTTATAAAGACTGGTGTACAGAATTGAACAGCGTATGGTGAATTCAGTTTACCAATCAACGTGGATACATTGTCCAAATGAAGAGAAGATACCACTTTTCCAATTCTAGTACATGAGGTAATAGAGTCCATGTATGCCAGAACAGTAACGTGATTCTGTCCATTTGACAGAATATGAAGAAAGAGAGAGATGGGCTAGTAGAAAGCGATACAGCTAATTTGTGGGCAACAAAAAAAATGGGGTTGGGAGATAGAATGATAATCAAAACAAAATTAAAATGAGAAAAGGGCATCAGTGGCCCGGGCAAGGAGCTAGTGATGAGGAAAATAAGAGAGAAGAAGGACAAGTAGGGAAAAGTAGGGTAGAGAAATGGGGGAGAGAGAGAGAAAAGGGAAAGAAGAGAAAGGAGGGGGTCTACCCAGACCTATGGGATGTAGTCAGCTGCCATGCTTTCTGTGAGTCTGTCCTCCCTGGGCAACCTAGGCACACTGAAGTCCTTGACGAGGATCAGCTCACCCCTTTAACAGTTTCTTATAGGATCTGAGTCAGCAAGTCAAAGTGAAGTGGCTTTGCTTTGGTGGTGAACAAACAATGCCTATGTTTAGTTGTTATTTTTGCTTAAAATTTTTATTAAGATTTTGCATATAAACACATTTATAATCACTGTCAGGACAGACATATTACATTCAGCTATAACTCTATCAACTATTTACAAAGGTCCACATATACCAATAATTCATTTTCTTCATTCTATTACTATGCTTCTATCAGCTGTTCAGAGATTTATATGCCTCTTGATATCCTCCCTTTTTAGTTTATTGATCCTCTATCTGGGCCTCAGCTCCCAGCCTGTATAACCAATGCTTCCTCCATGGTCAATGTTGCTCAAAAGGGGCTCCAGATGGAAAGAAAGGTATCTAATTTATCCTTTATCTGGTAAGATCTCCTTTCCATTACCAAAGGCCCTATAATCAATGAACGCCATTGCCCAATGGTAGGATTCTCTGCTGACCCAGGTGTTCAATATGGCCTGCCTGGCCTGTAGGAGCAGCACTCGAGTCATTTTCCTGTGGGGACCACTTCTCTCCTCTTCCACATCCATGCCAAACAGTAGGCAACTGGGGTGATAGGCACCCTGATCTTAGCATGCCACTCAAGCTCTGTGCTATCACCCTCCAAAACACTTGTAGTCTTGGGCAGGTCAGAAACAGTGGAAGTATGTACCTCTGCTCCTTACACCAACTACAGATTCAGACATCTCGTTGATACCGATGAAGTACCACTGGGAGCAGTAGACCTATGTACAAATTTTAAGCTGATTCCTTATATTTGTTTGAGAGAGTAGGCCCATGTGATTCTAAAAGAAGACCCCAATTGTAATCCAAGATTGGTAACCTGAAATCCTTTTCCCATAACCTCCTGATATTGTGTGTCAGATCTCAGATGTTACCTTGTATAATATGAATCATAGCCCCAACCATGCTCTTAGGGTCCCTTATAGCCTTACAGATCAGGGCCTCTGCCTTTTCCAGTGGTACTACCTGGCTCCCTGTTTCCTTATCTGTTTACATAGTCTCTGGCCTGAAAGGACCTCAAACAGGTGGTTACTCGGCAACCTCTGGTCTCTTTAAGCTCCTGAAAGAGCATATCCTTTCCTTTGAGCAGGTTTCCTATCATTGCACCCCCTGATTTCCCATCTCCCTAACCCTGGATCCTCTAGTCCCAGCCTAAAAAAGGATTCCCTGAGATCAGCAGGAGTAGCGCCTCTTCCTCATGTCCACCAAGTGTCTTCTTAATCTGTATCCAGCTGTCGAGTACCATCAGCACCAGCAGATTGAATCGGTCCTGGGAGACATATGCCCTCCTCCCCTTTAGCAAGGTATGCTGAGAGCCTGCCCTAGGACTCCATTTCTTCCAAGTTTATCCAGCTAGCAGCCTCGCTGCCTAGCAATCCAATCTTTTATGATTCTCATTTGTGCAGCCAGGTAATAACTCCTCATGTCAGGGAAACTTAGCCCTCCACCCCTTGAGCTTGTCTTTAACCTGCCCAAACTGAATTATGACCGTTTTACCCTGCCACAAGAATTCAGAGAAACCCCTCTCCAATTTCTTAATATCCCTCTTGTTAAGGCCCATTGGAAGCATCTGAGCAGGTAGAGAATCCTTGGCAAGATATTAATTTTGATCAGATTCATCCGTCCTATCCAGGACAGTGGCAGTGCTCTCCACCTTCTCATTTCAGCCACCAAGATTTGATCAAGAGGGTATAGTTCAGACAGTAAAGGTCTGATATACTCCTCCCAACATTTAACCCCAAATATCTACAGAAAGAGTGAACCTCTTCAAGCCCCACTTATCCTTCCCAGGTGTCATCCCTTCCCCAGATACAATATCTCCGACTTGTCCAGGTTTATCCTGTACCCCGAGAAGCTGGCAAACCCTTTAATAAGTTCCAGCGAGGTGGTATGGACTGTTCTGGTTCTCTTAGGTACAGGATCATGTCATCCACGTATAGTGACAGTTTGTTTTGTCTGTCTCCTTACCTCAACTCCCTGACATGAGGATTCTGCCTAATGGCCATGGCCAGGGTTCAATTGCCAAATCAAAAGTAGTTGGGAGAGCGGACACCCTGTCTCGTGCCCCTAAACAAGGGAAACCTCTCCGATAGCACCCGTTGGTCAGTACCGAAGCCCGAGGAGAGTCAAACAAAGCCCTCACTGCATCAATGAATTTCTCTCCCAGACCGAATCTATCCAGCACCTCAAATAGGTATCCCCCACTAAGTCGGTCAAATGCCTTCTCGGTGTCCAGGGACAAAACTGCTGTCATGCCAGGGCACCGAGAAGAGCAATACACTACATTCAGGGCCTTCTCACATTATGGTAGGAGTGTCTTGAATAAAGCTTTTTGGTCTGGGTGTATTAATGTTGGGAGCAACACATCCAGCCAGGCAGCTAGGACCTTGTGTAGATCTTAGCATCCATGTTCAACAAGGAGATAGGCCTATAAGAGGCACATTTTGGGGTCCTTCCCAGATTTCAGGATAACACATATCGTCGCAACCTCCATAGTGGGCGGGAGTGGGTTCCCCTTAACTTCCTGGAATATTTCCCACAGCAGGTCCACCACCCACTGTCCCACTCCTTTATAAAATTCAGCTGGGAGACCGTCTGGGCCAGATGCCTCTACCTGGCTTCATGCGCTGGATAGCCACTCTAACTTCCTCCTTGAGATTTCCTGTTTAACTCCACCGTAGTATCCAGTGATTCCCGGAATTTTGACCTTGTCCAAAAATTCCTTTGTCTTGTCCATTGTGCCTTGCATTCTGCCTTATATAGGCCTGATAAAACTGCTTAAACCTATCCCCAATTGCCTGGGGTTCTCTGACCAGGGTACCCTCTTCCTCTCGTATCTCCTGAATTCTCATACTTCCCCTTCTGCCCTTATGAGGTTCATCAGTAGGAGTCCTGGTTTGTTAACCCATTTGTAGAATTTATGTTTTAGCAAAATAACTGGGTTCTTGCCTGCCCAGCCAGCATATTATTCAGGGTCTCCCTTGCCATCCCCAGCATATGTAGCACCTCCTCTCCCCTCCCTGGCTGCCCTCGCTCCAGTTCCCTAACCTTCAGGTGAAGCTCCTCTTGTCACCTTAGCTGCTCTTTTGTATCTTACTATGACCCTATAATAGCCCCTCTAAATACGCCTTCCCGCATCCCAGAACACCTGCTTAGATGGTGCTGTGTCTTTATTAAGCTCCACATAACTCGCTAGCTGTTCCTTTAAAACGTTCTAAACTCCTCTGACCCCATCAGATACAGTGGAATCTCCATGAAGCAGTTCTCAGCCTTTTGCATCAAATTCTATTGCCAATAATACCGTGGCATGATCTGATATGTGTATGGGGCCATGCTTAATCTCTGCCAGCTTATGATATTACCCCCTTCTATATAAATATGGTCCAACCTGGACCACGTATTTGAGGATTGGAGAAAGAAAGTGTACTCCTGAGTGTGGGGTTGGCCGTTCTCAGGCATCCAGGGTATCTAAGTCCACTAAGCCTTCCCGCCACTTCTTCATATAACTTCCTCCTCTTCCCTTCCTCGAGGATCCAACTTTGGATCTGGAGTAGAGTTGAAGTCTCCTCCCATTATCAGCCCCTGAAATTGTTCCCTAACAAGTAAGTCCATAAAGGAGTGATAAAACAAAGGCTCAAAACAGCAGATGCATATACACTCCCAAATGTAACCTGAGACCCTGCAGCGTTCTTTCCACAAACACATACCTTTCTTCACTGCTATCTTGCACCACTCTCATTAACTTGAAGGGAAGGTGCCTATGTATACACTGCCACCCCCTGTTATGCGAGGAAAACAAGGTAGCATAGCATGTCCCTACCCAATTCCATTACCAGTTTTGATGCTCCTGCAGCGTCAAGTGTATTTCCTGTAGTTAGACAACATGGGCACGCACCCTCCTAAGAACCGTTAAAAGGCTGGTATGTTTAATTGGAGAGGAGAAACCCTCACATTCCATGAGACAATGTTTACCTTCTCCTTGTGAGCCATATTGGTATGGGTATATTCACATTCCCCATCCCCCTTTGCACAGAGTCCCAAGCTGCATCAGCCAAGGTGGGCATCATTTTGTCTCCTGCCTTACAGTGCAATGTGGACCTAACAGACAGATCTAAACCAAAACACATAACACATAACATTTGAACAATAACTTCCACCCCAAAACTATGTACAGTACAACCCTGTCCCTCCCCAAAACATACAACATTCCCAGATCAGGTATGCTCTCTCCCATAAGAATATAGTGGAGGGTTTGATTCAAAATTATCAACCTTTGCTCCCCAACTGTTTAACATGTTTCCTTTCTTTTCCATCAATCTCTCTCCTCCATTGTGCTCAATTACAGCCTCATAGTAGGACTTGTTAAGTTCCACTGCCCTTTCATTCATGCCAAGTCTTTAGGTGTTCATTTATCATTCCATTCCCCTTTCAAACCATCAACCCCTCACCTGTTACACTTGCCCTTATTTTCCCTTTTGCTCCAACCCTACACATAAAAATTCAGGCATTTACTGTACATCGACTATCTTCCCCCCACCCAAAGGATCAAAGTAGCTGCGTACCTGATCTCCCACGAGGCTAGGCTGCACAAATCAATTTCAATGCGAGGCCCTCCTGCAAGTCGAGTCACAGCATCTGCACTCCGGAATGTCACCGCACTTCTCGTTGTGTTGGTGCAGGGACTAAAGGATGTGACCCACAGCTTGCTGTGCCTTCGCCTAGGGCTCGCCCCATCGGGACTTTAACCAGCCACTTCACACTCGGTACTCCATCCAGAGCACACTGTCTCCAATCAGTACTCAGTCCAACGTTCCTCAGAAGCAGTGCAGGAGAAGACTGCACATCCCAGGTCCGGCTCTTTCAAAGGGAGTTAACCATCCACTACCATTCCTCAGGGTTATTAGTGTGAGATTCAGGACAGGCACTCATCATTAGTCCCATCCAAATGCTGCAACAGACCTTAACTGCAGTACTCCAAACAATAAAAACAGAACTGGATGTCTTCTTCTCTCCCAGAGTAAACTCTCCCTCCTGAAAAGTCATCCTATCTTTTCTTCAGCTCCGACACAAACTTAGCTGCTTTGTCTACTTCTTAAAAGCAATAGGTGGCTCTTCCATTACAGATTTTCATTGTAGCCAGGAAGATCATGTACCACTCTATTTTTAGCCACTGGCACTCGGAGATCACTTCATTAAACTCCCACTCTTTTCCAAATACTCAGAGAGTGATCTTGCGAAATAAACAATTGCCCCTTCATATTTTAACTCAGCTGCATTCCTGTAGGCTTTCCACATCTCTTGCCTATCTTGAAATTATGAAAGCAAAAGACTATCTGTCTTGGTGATTGTCCCTTGTGAGGCAGCGGCGGCTGCACCTTGTGCACTCGTTCCAGTTTATAAGCGGCCCCTTTAGGGCTCCAGTCCCAGTAAAGCGGGCAGCTTACTTCTGCAGAATTCCAGAATGTCAGAGCCCTCCTTACCTTCAGAGGGGCCCTGGAGACACAGGTTAGACCTGCAATGGTAATTCTCCTGATAGTTCAGGGCCTTCCTGAGGTCCTGCACTTCTTCTTCAAATTCTCCATGCGTTTCGATATCGGGGTCAGAGTATCCTCTGCTGCCGAGATGCGCGCCCTCCACCTCCTCCAGCCGTTCCTGCTGCTGTTCTAGTTATGAATCTATCACAGCCAACCTGTGGTCAATTTTTCCTTCCAGCCTTTCAGCTGGGGGACAGGGCATCCATCAGCTGCTCCTTCCATTCCCAGCCTATTGCAGCCATTTCTGTGGCCGAGATAGAGATAGGGCCCACAACACCAGTTTGTCCCTCCGCTGGTGGTTTCTTGCTACTTTTCATTCCCACCCACTGTGATTTGCTTCCGTCAGCACAACACACCTCCATACTTTGAGTACTCAGTTTAGGTCACTTTATTTCTGCCTCGAATTAGATATTTCGTGGATTAGCTAAGTTTTATCAGCCCAGGCAGAGCTCGGCAAAGACACATCCTCACGCCATTAAGTAGTCATGTGACCCCCCCATGTTTAGTTTTAATGAGATTATAATGACAACAAGCCATCCTATACTGTGCCATCAAGGCTGCCTGAGTAAATTGTTGCTGTGTTGCCAAGCTCTTCCTTTCTATAAAGCATTATCTTCTCCTGTTTTGGTCCTGTCCAGCCTGACTTGATTGTAGGTATTCATAGATTTATAGATAGAATGAATCTATGAATCTGGGCTTGTTTTTTGTCCAAAACCTTTCTGATTGACCAGGTATAAATGGCTATAAATGACTGGATACTGTCTGTCCCTCTTTTAATAGTATCTCTCTCATTGCTTTGCAAAGTTCCTTGACATACATGAAAGGCTTTTACATTTTGGGTTATATCTCAGCTTCCTTCAGGGACCACTTCTCTGTTCCACTGCAGATCAAACACAGTTTGTGTGAGGGTTTCCAGATGCTCCATGATATCATTCATCCCAGCAGCTTCAGGAGTAGTACAGGAGTACAATGCATGGTGACTCAGGATGGCCCTTGGGAGCCAACCACTCCCACCAATCAATTGTCTTCCTCTCTGACTTCCCCCACAATGTCTCCATAATTAGGAAGGTTGCTCGTAATATCATAACCATTCGTTCATAAGGACCTTGTCTTCACAGACAGCTCCCGTTACATGCCACTCACTCTACAGGAAATTAGACCATTAAGAGATCTTACTTGTTCCTTCAGAGTCAGGGTGTCCTGGGTTTGGGGTGTTCTGGTAGGGTTCTGAAGGGAAGAACAGAAAATTTTGAGGAGACACAAAGGGATGGAGGTCCTAGGGAAGAGACTAGAGGGTTAGAATTAAAAATTCAAAAATAAAATACTTATCTGAAAGATAGACAGCTGATGTCTGACCACACATGTAGAACTAAAGAGGAACAAATAGTAGCAAGAGTAGATACAGAGAGTGGAAATACAAAAGAGTACAGGATGAACATAGAAGTTAAAAAGGGCATTTTGTTTCCAGTCATCTCTGAACAATATCCTGGTGTAACCGTAGTCTCCTGTACTAAAGTTATTACCCTTTTCCCTGGGTGCTCAGCCTCTAATAAAATGGGACGCTCCCATACAGCAGTCCCTGTATTCCCAGTGTTGAAACACTGCAGGTACAAACATATTGCCATTGGTTTGTCAGCACTGGAGCATTTAGATGTTGAACAGTGAAAGCTATGAGCCCTTCATTTTCTCCAAATGCCAATTGCTAAAATTGCTCTCCGACTTCTATAGACAAGGTCTGTGTAATTTTGCTAATGACAAACTTGAAGAACCCAAACTCGGAACTCTCTTCTCATTTACACCAACTGGAACACTCCTACAGTAATCACAGTTACCAGGAATGGCTCTGTGAGTAGAGATGCAATGAATTTAAAATCTGCTGGTGAAGTGGACGGAAGTGGTCACCGCGTTATCATCTAGCTACTGTGACGTTTGCCTTCTCATTTTTACTTTGCATTGCCATTCCACCTTAATGTGAAGTAAGGTGAAGTGTCAACAATATAGGCAGCCCCCACACATCACATGGTTTACAGTACTGTAGGTCACATGCTTTACCAGGCAGGAAGGAAGTGAGTCAGAAAAGCAGTTACTTTCACTTTCTCCTTTGCAGTTGTAGAAGGAGGAAGCCTTTTTGTAGAGAGAGGAGAGTTTGTTACTTGGTAGCATCTTGTGATTTTGACCAAAAAAAAAAACAAAACAGCTTTTTAAAAGCGAAATTTTTTTTGTGTGTTTTTCAGTTCTTTTTGTTACTGATTTTTTTTATAAGTTTTGTTTGTGTGTGTGTATGTGTGACTGTGTGACTGTGTGTACACATGTGTGAGACTGTGAGGTGTGAAGGAGTATTGAGGCATCGGTCACAGTCTGAGGGTGTGCATGAGGGACCCGGGAGGAGAGTCTGTGGCCCTTGGGCGTGGGCAGAAGAGAGGAGTATGCACATGTGGGGGCAGTCGGGTGTCATTGGACCTCTTCTGACTCTTTGGTGTTCGTCTCCCCTCTGGAAGCAGCAGCACCAGTGCCACCAGTGGTGGCACATCCACCGAGTCCACCACTACCACCACCATCAGTAGCAGCTGCAGAGGTTCCACCAGCACCCTCCACCACCTCCACAGCTGCAGGTGGAGCCCCAGGTGAATGAAAATGCTTCCAGCAGTACATCTTGTCCCCGCAGCTCCCCAGTGTGACAGTTTTTTAATTGTGTGGGGAGACAGCATCATTGTGGTTTGCCATTTGTGTGGTGTGCAGGTGCACTGTGGCCCCGGGGACACATTTGGGGACTGGGCCAGCGACACACATGGCAGACCACCACAAGGTGGAGTGGCAGGCTGCCACTGAAGGGACCAGGCGGCCACCTGCTGGCCCTTCTGTGGCAGTGGCAGAGGTGCTGGGGGTTTGTGCCTCTGCTGCAGCAGGAGAAGGGTAACAGCAGCAGCTGCTCCACCACCACCACTGCCACCACAGCCACCAGCACCACCCTCACCATCACCACCACTACCTGGCTTTCTTGCTGCAGTGGACCCTGCTGCAGTAGACCCCATCACAGTGCTTGCAATGCAGGCAGACATTGCACTGGTGTGGGCAGCCCTTGAGGAAAGCAACAAGAGGTGAGTGCTGTGCAGCAGCAGGTGGATCAGATCCAGCAACAGCAGCTGCAATACTGTCGATGCTCCACCTGTTGCTGGAACACCATGGAAACCCCATTAAGGAATTTTTTGGGACACCTCCCCACTGCTGTGCTGTAGTGTTTTGTGATTTTTTTTGTTTAAAGCTAGACTCTTGCCCTTTTGTTATAATGCAGTGCCTCAGTAATGTTGGCTTTCTGTTGTGGAGTGCTTGTGGAAAAGCTGGTGTGAGCAGTGCAAGTATGATGTGCTAAATTGCATGTGTCAGTCAGTGTTGTTTCTGTGTGTGTGTGTGACATCAGACATTGTGCAGCTTCTTGCAAACATATATTGCTGACTTTTGCAGTGTTTATGGTATGAAGAATAGTGAGCAGAATAACATATATTTTATTGTCACCATCATCATCAGTGGACTATCATCAGTGGACTAAGTGATACAATACTTTTCAGAGGTGTCTGGCTAGAGTACACCTTAGTCACACACTCCACACATAACTTTTAGGAGAGCATGTGTTTTGTGCTATGATCTCCGCAAAGTCATGTGTGCACTGTGAGTGACTGAGGTGCACAGTGACCTGATAACGCTGAAAAATATCATATCACTTACTCCTCTGGGGCTGATGGTACCAATAAATATACATCATGTATTCTCTGTTATCTTTATTCTTGATACTGCAACATGTCTTACCATATATATATATGTTTGCATGAAGCTGGACAATGTATGCACACACAGGAAAAAACACTGACGGCACACATGCAGTTTAGCACAACATACTTGCATTGCTCAGTCATGCTTTTGTGAAACACTTTAAATCCAATTCATGAGTCCTGACACAAAGTAAACATTACTGAGGCTCCATAAATATTTTGCTTGTGAAATAGACATTAAAGAGATTCACCAACTTACAGCAGGTGAGATTCACCAACTTACAGCATTGCATCTGATATATGGGTGCCTTACTTCCAGAATCTTTCTTGCTCCACATGTCCTTACATAGTGCAGTACATTTCTGTCAAAAACATCTCTAATTTTATTAAAGTGGAGTCACATCAGGAGGAATTCTCATTCTGAAAAGTTATTCTGCCCTAGCTGTCAGCAATGTTGGGACATATGCCAGGGGAGGCAGTGCATGCTCCATTACAGTGAATGGCCTGCAGCTTTCTCAATTTTTTTATAAAGGTCAGTTTGTGGTGAAGCGGTGGGCACATTTCCAGTAACAAGAGCCTTGTTAGTGGAAACATGCCTATGATTCACCACAACCGACCATTATAATAAAGAAACATTCAGAAAGCTGCCAGACAGTCACTATAATGGAGCACACCACACTGTCCCTGGCATCACGTCCTAACGCTAGTTGAGAGTGGGGGGAATTTGGGTGCTTTTCAGAATGGGAATTTCTCCGTGATATGACACACTTTAATGAAATTACGGGCGTTTTTGACAGAAATGTATTGCACTATGTAAGGACATGTGGAGCAAAAAGATTTCTCGAGGTAATGCACCCATATATTGGGTGCAACACCATAATAACCTATGTAACGTGGTGAATTCTGTAGCAGCAGTGCAACAATCTGCTGAAATCTCTGACCTATACTTTTTAACGCTATTTTACATTGCCACTTTACTTACATCCTGACTTGTATGATGCTATAATTTCAGTATTTGAGTTTGCTTTACTACTTTTTTCATGTCTGGAATAATAAAAGGAGCACCCTTTAATATTGTGTGGACCAGGTCTTTGTCAGTATTTTCCGCTGTTTTCTCCATCAGTTGTTATATATCACTTCTGTTGTAAAATTAACAGTTATGCAGCAGGCAGTGTTTTATGACCTCACAGAACAATATTTATTGAAAAGAGCTGCAAATAGTGCTAAAACCCGGTCAGAACAATATTGAAAGGCATGCTCCTTTTTTCAGACATGAGAAAAAGTAGTAAAGCAGACAGAAATTGTGAAAGAAGGGTATCATTCAAGTCATGACTTGAGGTAACTAGTGGCTGGCAATGAAAAATAGCATAAAAAGTACAGGTCAAAATTGTCACCACATTCTTGCAGTGCTGCTTTCATTTATAATTTCAGTATGACATCATGAGCTCACAGTCACAACACACAAAATGCATCTGTCTTGTGTGCAGAAAATTGACAAGTGGTAATGAAGGAAATGGAGAGTTACACTACATGCAAAGTCCCCAGAATCAATGGTGCACTCAGTCATGCACGAAGTATCACACAGACTTTTCTGCATGCCCAAAATGCATCCGTCTTGTGTACATAAAATTAACAAGCGGTAACGAAGTGAAATAGAGCGTTACAACACATGCAAAGTCCCCCAGAAATGATGACCATGAGCAAACTGTTGCTGGTACTATGTGTGTTGCGATTCTAGCAAATGCAATGTGATCATCTCAACCAGATGGAAGAGTGCCCTTTATCTGCACACTAATAGTAGCCTTGGTGAGTTGATATATATATATATATATATAAGACAAAGAACCTCTGTGTGCAAACACTGAAGCAAGGGTTACCCCAAAGGGCATTTGGTTGGGAAGCCAAGTTTCAGAAAATACAAAATCACACATGCCCACACAATGCAAAGCATCATGAGCTGCATATGCAGATCCCACAGAATGTTATGCTGGTCAACTTTAAGCAAAATTGCATGGTGCGAAAGGCCTCTCACACAGTTTGCAAAGGTGCTATTGTTAAAGTTGGACCAGCATAACATTCTGTGGTGATTTGCATATGCAGCTCATGATGCTTTGTATTGTGAGGGCATGTGATTTTATATATATATATATATATATATATATATATATATATATATATATATATTATTTTGTATTTTGTATGTGGGGGTTGACATATATAGACAATGTACTCATTGTACTGTTTGGTATCACAGGTCACAGACACTGTTGATGTGCACATTCAGTGCTTGATGAGAACTTTTGTGTAGAAATTTGAAATGGATAACTCTCAAGCCAATGAAGGTAAGTATTTTTGGGGGGTTGGGGAAGCATATTTGTAAGTTTGTCTCATTAGTGGTTTCTTCTTTGGTTACTTCTTTACAGATTTCCTCTCGTCCTTCTCGAATCTGGTTGTTAATGATGGCCATGGTCATCGATTGAAATAACTTCTGCATGTTACATGTGTGCCCCAGCCGGAGAGGGTGCCTGATGTTGAAGAACTTCTTAGGATAAGGCAACTATCACACAACAAAGCAGCTGGAAGTTTCTAAAAAAGAAATGAATGACTTCCTACAACTTGACTGTCCCTGGTTCTCAATCTCAAGTCAAGTTACATTTCAAAACCACATCTTGTCAATAACACAACCGTGCAACTTTTTAACACTGTCATGGCTGCAAGTTCAGAATACAGTGCATGATATCTTGCAGAAATAGTTTTGGGATGTACACATGTCACCTAGTTTATGAATTGTACTGAGTCACATTTGCTGCAGTCTTTTAAAAAAAATTGAATGGATGAAATAAAATCTTGAAACTTACCAGTATTGATTTGCAATGGATATTTCATAGGTTCCTGTGTACGGTATACCTGCAGTACCATTCATACTGACTTTCAGCGAAGGAGAGTTTTTGTTAACTGTAAAAAACAAAATAAGTTTACTATACGTGTTTGACCATTGCAGCTCAGAAAAGCTACAGAAACAAAACATACAGCTAAAGGAAGTTAAATAGCATAAAAACATTAGTACACATACTCACTTTATACTTTTAATATTAAAAGCTTTGTGCCTGTGGCTGATGGATGTGGTCTCCTGTTCAACTCCTCTGCCTTGGCATGGTCAATGTAATGGGAAACATTGACTGAATGACACTGGTGGTGGGTGCTGGTGGTGATAGCTGTGGCACATGATGACATTCCCTGTGACATCTTCCTGTATCTGGTGCTGGTGGCAGTGGCTAACATCAGTCCTGGAGGTGGTGGTCTGGAGGGTGGACAAACTCATTCTCTTGTGGTGGCAGTGGCTACATCAGTCCCAGTGGTGGTGGTTCAGGGGCGGATAAACTCATTCTCTGCTGTGGCAGTGGCTAACATCAGTCCCAGTGGTGGTGGTAGTCTGGGGTGGACAAGTCTTCTCTGTGGTGGCAGTGGCTAACATCAGCCCTGATGGTGGTGGTGTTCCAGGGGGCAGACAAACTCATTCTCTGTGATGACAGTGGCTAACATCAGTCCAGTGGTGGTGGTGGTGGTCCAGGGGGAGACAAACTCATTCTCTGTGGTGGCAGTGTGCTATCAGCCCAGGTGGTGGTGGTCTGGGGGTGGACAAACTCATTCTCTGTGGTGGCAGTGGCTAACATCAGTCCTGGTGGTGGTGATGGTGGTCCAGGAAGTGGGCAAACTCATTCTTTGTGGTGGCAGTGGCTAACATCAGTCCCAGTGATGGTGGTGTTCGGGTGTGGACAAACTCATTCTCTGTGGTGGCAGTGGCTAACATCAGTCCAAGTGGTGGTAGTGATCCGTGAGAGCGGACAATCTCATTCTCTTTGGTGACAGTGGCTAACATCAGTCCTGGTGGTGGTGGTCTGGAGGGTGGACAAACTCATTTTCTGTGGTGGCAGTGGCTAACATCTGTCCTGGTGTGGTGGTCTGACTCAGGGGCACACCACCTTCTAACAACTTCAATTAAAACCTGCCCACATTAACCACATCATCATCCTCATAAAGAAAGCTGCCCTCACAGTCATCTATGTTTGAAGTCTGACCACTGGGAAATTTTTCTCCATTATGTCATCATCTACATCAGTGGTGGGCTGTTTCATGCTGCCAGTGCCATCAGGATGGTCCATTTCACATCACCAAAACCACCATGACTAGGCCGGATACGAATACCGAGGTTGCAGTCTGTGCTGGTATGTGCCTCTCATTCATGTTTATGAATGTTAGCAAACTAACATTTGCAGGAGAGAGGTTTGTCTGGCGATCCCTGACTGCAACCTGTTGAGCTGAATACCCTCCTCGACACTTACAGTGGAGGGTGGGGAGGTACTTCAGTGCCACTGCAGTCAGCTCTGGCCATTCATTGACCTTTCCACTCCAGTATAAAAGAAGATCATCAGTTATTGACAGATGCCTGTTTTCAGACAAATATGACTCAACCATTCTTTGTGCCACACTGAGTCCAGTGGTTGATGCATCATCCTGTTCTCGGAATCATTTATTTCACAAATCTCCACTTGGGACAAAGCCTTCCAAAGCGGGTTGACGCCAACTGCTTTGGATGACAGACCACCTGAACTTCAGTCCCCTTTCCTTGCAGGATATGCTAGATGGTCCTCCAGGTACACCTTCCACTCGGATTATGCTGCAGAGGTTTGCTGACCTTGGCACGTGACTTCTGTGCCCATGAACTAAGCACACCAGTTGCCCACTGACATTTTTTACCTGTTCAGGCCCTCCTCCAGTACAGATGCAATTCCACATTTGTATCGTAGGTCCAGCATTGTTGCTATGGCAAAGTTGTCACTATGCTGAATGCTCAAAATGTGATGATTCTGGTCAATACTGTAAGCATGTGTTTCAGCAACATACTGCTAGCACTGTCTCCGTAACATCAAGGCCATGCTGTATATTCACCAATGTCTGCCTCAGCACTCGGAGCAGTGGAATTGATTGACTAATGGAGGCAGACTCGCCACTAAGAGTCCATGAGGTGCCACTGTTCAGTCATCATAGACACAGAGGCCCTGGAACTGTCACGGCTAGTGTGCATCACAAGATATTCTGAGATGGCTTTGTATTGTTCATATAACCTTTCTGCTATGTATAAGTGGAGTTCCACTGGGTGACAACTTACAGCTTCAAGCGGTGCTGAGGGAGGCTGTTTGCATCTGCAACTTCCGACGTTGGTCATGGGCCTTGCAGACGGCGGTGCGAGAGCAGATACGCGTACAACTGTCAGCATTTCTTACATCAGGGTGCTGCAGAAACTCCTGCACCACAAGATTTAAACTATGGGTCATGCATGAAACACGAAAAAGCCATCATTCATGATGCATTTCACCACATTTGACCCATTGTCACTTGCTATGAACCCAGCTCTCAGGGACAGGTGTTCAGCCACTTGTCATTTTCAGTCAGTACCACATCCAACATGTTTTCACCAGTGTGTGAACAGGTCACATTATGCATAGTAATCATTGCATGCTGTCAATTCCTGGAAGATTGCTACCATGACACTCCACTGTACTGCACTGATTATTCACACTACCAACATCACAAACACCCCCAGCACCTGCGCCCAGTGTGCAGTTATACACAAATATGAACTCAACTCTGTTTTGCCACTTGTCCACATATCCATAAGTAAATGGACGAATGGAGAGGAGGAATGTTGAAGGGCATGTCTTACTGAGTTGGACATAGTACAGGACAACTCGAGGACAGCATGGGTTTAAAAGTATGTCCTGGATGGGACTTTTCATTTTGGACAGGCACGCATAGCAAACCACTGGAACCCAGAATTCTCCACAAAGGAGAAGGGCAAAGACCAATTGGCAGCATTTCAGCTACAGCAGCATTAAGTTCATGTGACACTGTATGATTGGGTGGGTACTTCAGCTTATGCAAAACACTCTGTAATGTGGGCTGATTTAAATGTTTTATATGGGTGTGATGACAAATGGTTCTGCTCTGTGAATGGCAGGGGTGGAGTGTGGACATTTGATGAAGACAGTTGCACAGGTGATGATGACAAACCCAGAAATGCAGTTATTTTGCCAGATCTGCACAACTGGGGTTGATGTACCACTTGCACTAGACATACTGCATTCATCACCATCTCCACCACCAAAATTGCTACTCACCAGCACTGGACATCATTTCAAAATCATTATGCTCCTCCACCTCATCATGCCTATAGTACTCATCTGCTCTTATTTCCTCACTACTGCACACATTTAATTTCCTACTGGACTTAACACTCATGGAAGGGAATAACATGCTCGTAATGGTTGATGGCGAGGGTGAACACCCACTGTGGTATTAGCTGCCATCTTGTGCTGGGTCCACAGTGGCATGTGCCTATTCTTAAGATGCGATGCTGTCCTCGCCCAGATGGCTCCTTTTACCTCGATTCACATGCACATGGCAAATTTGGCAGATTGCAACTGACTCATCATTTGCATCTTGAACAAAAACCCAAACAAGGGATTGTGCTGCTCTACTTTTAACATGTCCATGATGCTGCTTATTGAATCTTTTCTTTAAGCGCTGAAGTGGGGTGCTACATGATTTTTCGGCAGTGCACACCTGAACTGCAACTGACCACCATGACTACCTATCTTTATTACTGTCATCATCATCATCATCATCAACTGAAACTGGTAAATCATATGTTTTACGGGGATTAATGCAAACAGACCCAGAAACAGCCACCTTGAATTTATTTTCACTGGTTCCCAACTGGGTCAATTACATCATCATCATATTCATCAACATCACCCACATCCACATCTTCTGCTTGGATGCTGGCATTTGAACTGTATGTTGTAATCACAGCAACATCATCATCATCATCAACACCACCATCACCTGATATTTTTTCACCACACTGTGAATCACTGCATGGAAAATGTGTGACATGAACCATGGTGGAAGAAATATCACATTGTTTGCTATCATTGACATGATTATCAGAATCCTCAGGTTCAGTTACTGGGATGTTACTGGGAAGTATGACATCATCTGCACTGCCACTCACTTGCACTGCTTTACACTCCACTATTTTTGGACACGGTACACTGGTCAGAAGTTGAACTTGAGGCAGCAATATTCATACTACCACCACCAGCAACTGCACTAACACCCCAACTGGGACAACATCATCTCCTCCAAGTGTAAGTGAAGCTACTGATTGGGTTGTAAAAACATTGCAGGAGAAGTACTCTTACCCACATCAGCAATGCACTTCTGCATCTGTGGGATTACCACGCCCACAGACTATCTTACTGGCAGCAGTGCCATGGCGAGAACCAGCTTTGCTTCCATGTCTGTTTGTGGGCATTTTGTGGGATCGACAACAATATTCTGAACAAATTTAGATTTTGGCACGCTCACTCTGATTGGGGATGCTGAATGTGAAGCTAAAAACATCTGTGGCTTCAGCAACAGATAGAGATGCAAATTACCAAGAAAACAACACCTTAACTAACCACCAGTGGTGCTGAGGTCACAAACAATCCAATCTGGAAAACAATTCCTTTTTCCGTGGGGGTGGGGAGCACCGACTGCAGATTTTATGGCAGTACAAGCAGCAAAACAAAGAACAGATACCATGATGGCAGTACAAAATCACGCAGCTGCAGTGGATAATAGGTTCACACTGCTGCACCTGCAATTACACTGTGGCACAATAAAAGGTGTATTATTTGATGTCACGTAGCACCGCACACACACTCACACACACACAATTTGTATACAGTGAGTAATGCATAGCAAATTGAAAAGTTCAGTACTATGCCACGCATTGCAAACAACTTGAATTTATGAACTGCTGCACTAGATCTATGCAACACACAATCAGCAAGAAAATGTCAACAATTACTGACAATATTACTGTATGTACATTAACACAATCAGTTATATAGCAAAATATAACCAAAAACAAAGAACTCCCTGTTTCTCCAACTTAAATCTACCTACACCACAGATACGCCTCCCCAAAGCACACTTTCATTGTCTTTTACTACACACACTCAATGTTGTAAATTAACATTCAAAATCCACATATAACAAAAATGCTCAATGATATGAGCACAGGAGGGTTTCTACAATTGATGAACTAAAATTTGAGCAAAAAAATCTCAAAAGGCTTTTTAACAGCTTTTAGAAGATTTGAATCACAGACAACTCTCAGAGCACACTGTCTGCTACAGCTTCCTACATACACTACCCTGAACTGAGGCTGTGCAGATCAATATAGAGCCCATGTGACCTGAAATCCAATGAATCACTGGAAAATTCACCTTGGAGCTTAAAACAAGGTGAAGTGAGGCGAGTACATTGTTTTTAATGCACCACCTTTAAAATTGGTGGAGTAGTGGTCTGGGAAGGCGGAGTAATGTGAGTCATTGTTTTTCAATGGACTTCAGATACCCATCATAATGCAATTACTTCGCTTCGTGTTACGGAGTACTCCGAATTTGCTCTTTACTCCGTAATCACCATGGATTGAGCCTACTTCACCCACCACTATCATTAACTTTGTTCAATAACCTCTGTTACATGGGCCTAGGACCACAGAGTTCCTTCACTGGCAAGGCTTATGGATGTCCCTAAAGTCATTGCTGAAGTGCAGAAATGTTTCATGCTGTACTCCCTGCGTGCTGATCTTCAGCCGTCTCTCTTGCACAGGCTGGCACATATGCTGCTCAAACTACTGCTATCTACTCAATGACAGAAGGCCCAGTATGACACACTTTATTCACATTTGTGAAAGACCATCTGCTTAGTTTGGAATCTCTTGAGATCTGATTCCTCCTGTGCCATCTCCTTATATTCAGGGCTCTAAAACATGATTCCAATTGGTCTCATCACTTGACACTCTCCTTCCTCAGCTCCTGATTGGGTTATAAGGGCACCAACACAATGCCCACCTTTCCCAGAGCCCTTGTGGAGGTACTTGAGCCTCGAAACACTACTGATTAGCCATTCCCAAAGTCAAAATTCACAAGATGGTAGCCCTGACAGTCCAAGAAGTCTGTTTCACAACCACCATCCCTGCTTTACACCGGAGTCCTGGGGTCAGATTCTTTGGACAACAATCCCAATGTTAAAAGAGAGGGAGTTACACATTGTACAGTGGAAGGATCTCAAACTCCCAGTTTGATATATTTTCTTAAGGCATACAGAGGTTGAGCCACTTGTAGCCTTAAAGAAGAAGGACTTTAGAGAGTACAAGTCTCACAAAGCTTGCAAGAAACACCAAATCTGAGTAAACAGCTACCTAGCTATATATAATACTACAGCAACTACAGTATCATGAAATGAAACTTTGTTTCGTTTCTGCTAGCCTCAAAACAATAGTGCAATACATAGAAACAAAAAATGACAGCAATATCCCAATAAAGAAGTACATTTACTGAATACATATTCAATTAAAATAAGTGTATTTTTTATTTTATAGGAAAAATCATGTTCACTCAGTGCTTGACAACCAAATGTCATGAACGAGGGAAAATATGTTCTGATCCTGAGAACTTTCAATGACAGAATGGGATCTAATTCCAGTCTCAGGCATCCACTGATGCTTGAGGATGTAACATGGTGGTTTCAAATTAGTACAACATAAAGATACTGTCAGCAACACATCAATAAATAATGCCATTCGGCAGTACTCTGGGCCTCTGACTGTTGAAACTAATGCTGAAGAAATGATCATTTTAGCTCCTAATCTAGGGTTCTAACAACTCATAATTAGGTTTGCTGACTAGCAGGAAATATTGTATTATGAATGATTGGAAGAAGTCACCTCCACGCAACAAATAATTAGCAGTTTTCCCATGACTCATTTATTGCTGAAACTAAAGGTAGTAAATATGTAAAATTGGAACCATAAGTAACTATAATGGGCTTTCCTGTGTAAAAATTGAATTACAGTGACAATTAGGCTTTGTTTCTGAGCTGGCTAACCAGATGAAAACAAATTGTTTTGGATAGCTTAACACCAGTCCACATTAATGATACCCTGTTCAGTGAGCTCCATGTCTATTTTCATACTCATTAAGAGAACATATTGAAGACAGCAAGATGTCTAATCACATCTAAATGAGAACAAAAATCCTTGACACTGCAATTCAATTGCAGGATAAACAAGCCTGAACTCAGCCTGCTAATTACCACACTGTGTCACTGAATGAACAGTTTTCGTGATTGATTGTTATAATTTTGCTTATCAGAGAAGAGTCTAATCAGTACGATCACAAATTATGTGGTGATAAACAATGAGTTCTGCAGCTCTTTGAGCTTACCCTATGCCTCATAATAATGACGGAACTAAGGAGAACATTTCTATAAAAATATACTGTATTATAAATTAGTAATGGTAAACACATTACAACTCAACTCTGGCATGTTAGAGAACAGTGCATGTATTATGTTTTCCTAGAGAAACCAGAACCATGTTCATTGCTGCCCAACAATCAACTCCTTGTTTGCAAACCAGGGCTGCCTGTGTAAATATAAAAGATGTCAAACTAGCTTTTGTGAATGGGTGGCGCCATCAAACCTTTCTAAACTTTGATAACTTCAGTACCTGTGATGATGACCATATTGTTTGTTTCAATCCTGTTCTACTCTGGGTTTAAATAATTCCACACAGGTAATACACAGGGGTACAGCAAAATGAAAAAAAAAATGCACACTAGTTTGTAGACCATGACCCTTTGGTTCCCCTACCAGTTGTATATGTAAACCTGTGCTACTCCCATGAGGTAACCCTTTCACCCCTGTACTCTGGGAGATGGGGCATGGTATCTCATGTGTGTAGGAGTATTTCTGGTTTGCAGGGAGTTCCCTTACATCCCTTCAAAATGCTGTTACTTTGCACCTCCCAGGTTAATAGTATGGTATGGTACCCCAGGACCTGCTGTGCATGATAGACCACAAATGACAACTGTCTGAGCTCATCCGTCTTTTACTGAATAACAAACTGCAGTTCAAATGTGAGATCCAGAGATCACAGTTTATTTGACTATGGTTTTACAGGCAAACGCCTTCTTTCAGAGTATTTACTGCTTCTACTCCTATTTCAGAGATAACATACACTATACTTTCCACTCCCTCCTGTAGAGCAATGATGAGTTTCAGGACCCTCTTTCATAGTTAAGCAAGATTCCAGTACCTCTTCCAGAACTAAGGTGAATTCCAGCCTTTCTTTGAGAGCTAAGTAAGATTCCATTCCTGGTGTACTGGGTTAATTCCTGATCTCAGTAGTAGGCTGGTCTCAACTGAGCTGACCTCCAATTCAGCTTCATGTTGAGTCACATGGTTATCATCTTGTCCCAGTGAGTCCCACTTTCCACATGATAAAGTTGGCTACACCTTGTACTATTGCACTTTGATTCTCCTACATTCTTCTTAATTACTGATAAAATTATTATGAAGGTCCCTGCCCTTCATTTTTTACTTTGCAGCAGTTATTTTAGCTTGGCTCCCTCCTCCAGCTATCCTAATGGGGGTCTTACTCTACCAATTACATGCTCAGTGCTTTTATTCCTTTTCCATGTTCTGTCTGGCTGCATTGCAATGAAAGCATGAGCAACATATTTCTGGATTTTCACTTGACTGCCTTTATATCTTAGGGTTTTGGATGAGGTGATCATGAGCTCGGTGCTTGCATACATGACCACTCATAAATACTTCCTAGATCTAGCACAGTCAGGGGTACCATTTGACTAGCAGCCACATATAGTCATGTGTGATCCCAGGCTCACCAGCTACCATGTTCTAACAGGCCATTGTCCCTGTGGGACTGGACAGCTGAGGCATTGCCAAGGTACCCATTCTCTTGAGTCATGTCTTCCATGCTTGGAACAGATCTCCAACCTTGTCTGGCAGCTTTTCTTCCTGCCGGGCCTTATGTGCTTCTTTTGGTGTTGAGTTGTCTGCATAGGCATGTTTCTGAACTTGCCTGCACCACAGTGTCCCATGATGTCTTCAGGGAACCCACCACAAGCCTGAGGCATTGGGTTGTTTCCTTTGAGGAGAACCTCCTGGGGTTTCCACACCTCCTGTTGGTCCCAAAACATACTTTCCACTACTGGTGAGCTACCAGGAAATTTCACCAGATCCCCACTGCTCATGTTATGTCACAGGCTTCAGGCACTACACCTCTTATCTGCATCTGAGTAATGGCTCTCTGGAAGCCTCCCTGGGCTTCCTGAAGCTGCTGTCACACAGCTTTTTTCTAGCACTGCTTCTGTGCATCCTCTGTAAGCTCTAGTGCCTTCTCTACCTTTCTCCAGCACTCCAAACCCTCTGCCCCTGTCTTGACTCCTGAAGCCCCAGGAAACAGGTGGGCACCCATCTTTCTACTCTAAGCTCTTTCCATTAAACTCTTCCCACTGGCTAATGCTAGACATTCCGATCTGAACCCAGGCACCCACCATAAAACAAACACACAAACAAAACCTGCATGTAATGGTAGGAGGGGTGCACCTGTTAGTTGCTTGAAAGTTGTATACCCTAATGTTATATAATGTTAAGTATGGGAGCAAAATAATAGCAACACTCTCTTTTTACATTCATCAGAAGAGGAGATACAAAGAGTGATAAGCCACCATGTCCATCCCTCTCCACACTGTTTCAGTGGGTATAGCCAGAAATTCTATTTGAGGTCACTGTAGTATATACATGAATATGTATGGTAGTATATTTATTTTATTTTATTTAGTTTTTGTTGACTGGGTAAGTGCACTAGACAAATCCTGCCTATTTTCAGGCACGACCCGGGAGAAATGAGGAAATTTAGCAGACAATGGGAAATTCTCACTTTTTCTCGATAAGTGCCATGGGATCTTTAACATCCACCTGAACTACCACCAATCCAAGCAGACGGGACCCTGGTTTAACGTCTCATCCGAATGACGGCACTTCTCAGAAGTGCAGCACCCCTCTCATGCTGCACTTCAATGTCAGTACTGGATAACCCATGCCAGATGTGGAACTGAACCCACAGCCCTCTGATCTCCCAGCCTCAGAGGTGAGTGTGTTACCTACTGAACCACTGGACACTGCTGCCAGTGGATATATATATATATATATATATTTTTTTTTTATTAAATTCTCAGATTACAATACCTTTGAGCAGAAACTGCTCATTTACAAAGGTTCCACGTCAAAGCATGAGGGTCAACATACATACAGAGGTAGTAAAAGAATGCACAATAAACAACCAAAACAACTAAAAGAAAAATGAAGATACTCAGTTATAACATACTTTGAGATAATATTTGTATAACGAGCAGCTTGAGTAGGCAGCTGGCTCATGTAACAATAAGAGAGAGAGGACACCATAGGCAGTTAGTATTGCATGCATGAACTGGGAGAGGGAAGTTAGCAGGCTAATGGGTCACTGTCCAATGGTGGTGGAAAATGTCTTGTACCAGTGGAGATGCGAGCAGGAAAGGAGTCACAAGGAAGGCCCGGTGCCAGAGGGAATGAGACCGGAAAGGGCAGGCTGTGAGACATGAGTGAGCTGGGAGGTGTTTAGAGAGATCTCTTCAGAGAAGCAGTCACATTGAGTGATAGAGGTGAGGTAAAGTTTGAGATTCCTTTGAAGGCCCAAGTGTAGTAGAGGAAAGTGCTTTATTGAGGAAATTGAACCATTGAGCTGCTCTATAGATAAGGGACCGCTGACCCATGGAGGTACGACATCTAGGAACCTGAAAGGTTAGAGATTGGGCACCACATGTTTGTTGAGTGCCACTGTAGGTAGTAAGGAGTGAGCTAACATCAGGTGGCATGAGACCGAGGAGAATCTTTTGGTAGTAAGCAGGTCTGGTATTGTATTCTGCTGAGTAGGGGTAGCCAGCTGGCCTGTGTCATAGAGGTCACAGGTGTGAGTTTGTCGGGCCACACCTGTTAGTAGTCTACAGGCTTTGTTGAGAGAAACTGAGATCCTGCAGAGGCACTTGTTGAGGCAGAGCCATAGATGGCAAGGTTGTAGTCAATGATAGAGGTGACAGAGCTGTAGATGGCTAGTTTAAGGGCATCCAGGCATACAGTGCTTGTGTTTGTGTAGTAGTCCAATCCGTTTATTGCGGTCTTGGCTACAGTGTCAATATTCCGAGTGTAGGAGGGTACTATCCAGGATAATACCAAGGTACTTGAACTCCTTGACATGTTCGAGTGGGTTCCCAGCTGGTTCTTGATGATGAGGGACAGAGAGTTGTGCCTGTCAGCTCGTTACAGAAGGACATGGCTTTAGTCTTGCTGTGGTTCAGGACAAGTTTATGAGAATTGAACCAGTCTTCGATGCACTTGAAGTCGAGCTGCAGCTGGGATTCAAGGACTGTAATGTCATGGCGGCTGGAAAACAGGACTGCATCATCTGCGTATAGTAATATTTTTGGTGGCAGGCACTGGGAGATTGTTGATGAAGAGGGAGAAGACTAGAGGGCCCAGAATAGACCCTGGGGACTCCAGAGTGGACTAGCTTTCATCCAAGAGATCCTTGCAATCTTACACGTTGGATCCGATTATCAAGGTAGCTGGTGAACCATGAAGGCATCACTGGAGATCCCAATGGAGGACAGTTGCTTGAGCAGTAGGGGGTGGTTAACTGTGTCGAATGCCTTGGTAAGGTCTATAAATACTGCCCCTCACAATTCCCTTTGTCAAGCGTGGCATGGATGAAGGTTGTAAATTCCAGTAATGCAGTGGTGGTGCTGTGCCCTTTTCTGAAGCCATGCTGCTCTGGGCACTGTACATTGTACGTATCCAGGAATTCAACTAGTTGGTCCGACACTATTCGCTCCAGTGCTTTAGATAGTGGGGAGGAGTGAGATAGGTCTGTAATTGGTGTGGAGCATCTTATCTCCACTTTTGCGAACTGGTGTGACAGTGGCTTTTCCAGAGAGAGGGAAATGGCCCAATCTAAGCGAGAGATTGATGATCTTTTAAGTGG
The DNA here is from genome assembly GCA_016271365.2 of Neoceratodus forsteri. NCBI lineage: Eukaryota > Metazoa > Chordata > Ceratodontiformes > Ceratodontidae > Neoceratodus > Neoceratodus forsteri. The sequence goes on from CM057456.1 coordinate 1,208,004,321, forward strand.
TTCTAAGATTTCATTGAGGACTTGTGCCAGCAGTTTCAGGTCAAGGGAGTCACCACTGTACTCTTGTTTGCCGATGGCCTTTGAATGTATTTCTAGCTACTTGTGGTGGGACCTACTTAAAAAACTTTGGGGTTGTACATTCTAGTTGGGGGTAACTTGGGAGGAGCTGGGGGAGGTCGTTGAAAAAATTGGGTGGAAGGACACTGTCCAGGTTTGTAAATGCATTATTAAAAGTGCTGGTGATGGTACCTAGGTCGAGTGTAGGAGTGCCATGAAGGTTGAGCATAGTGGGTGGTGCTTTAGGATCCTTGCCTGTGAGTTCTTTCATGTTGTTCCAGAATTTTTTCCCTGGCCCCAAGAGGTCATCAGAGCCTCTTTGTAATAGCTGCATTTGGCATTCCGTATTTTTGAGTGCAATCATTTCTGGCTGCTTTGTATAATTGTATGTTTACTTTAGGCCGGAGTTGCATTTGCACAATGCCAGAGGTGGTCTCTGTGCTTGAGTAGAGTTAAAGGTCAGTAGTAACCCAGGGGTTGGTCAGTCCTTTGACCTTCATCTTTACTCTGGTGCATAGATGTCACTGGCTCTCGCTTGAAACTGCTTGATAACAGGGTCCAGAGCTTTGTTGGTGTCACTGAGGGAGTCAAGCACTGCCCAGTTCAGCCTGGTTAGATGGGATTTAACAGCTAGAGGTGCCCTTGTTTGATAACCCTGGCAGATAAGCTTGGGAGGGGCTTGTGGTATTTGTTTGACCAGGAGCAGATGACAGGTGAATGGTCACTTATTGTATCCAGGAGTACAGAAACATTGGAGATGCATTCAGGGCGGTTAGATAGAATCCAGTCTAGAAGCGTAAGGCAGCCTGTCCTATAGTTACACCTAGTTGGGACACTGACCAGTTGAGTGAGGTGATGCACCACGGCTGCATCCTTATAGGTAGCGGCCTCAGTGAAGAGCCAGTTAATGTTAAAATCACCCATGATTATGGTTTCAGAATTATGTTGCTGGACCCTTAGATATTCCATGATGCTATGGAAGCCAGTGGCCTGGTCTCTTGGGGGTAGGTAAACTGAGATGACAGTGAGTTCCTTGTTATGTGCACCAAGGAGGATTTTGATTGTGAGGACCTGAAAGGAGTTGCTCAGGCTAGGGAATGGGATGATGTGACCCATAAGGGTATCCTTAAGATAGATGGCGCAGCCCCGCCCTTTAGCAATCCTGTCTTGCCTGAAAGTGTAGTAGCCAGGGATAGAGACTGAGGTATCAGGGATTTTAGGGTTTAGCCATGTTTCCACAACTGAGAGGACATCAGGGTTGTGCTGTAGGATCCATGTTTGGAGGAATCCAGTTTGTTGAGGATGCTGCAGGCGTTGATGGATGCCATGGTGAGTGTCCCTGTCCTTCTGCTTGGTGCCACTGCTGGCTGCCCAGGTGGTCCTGGGTTGTGGTGAACATTTCCTGAGAGCAGGAGCAGCATAAGGAGAATTTGTAGGAGAAAGGATTTCAGCATCTTGTAGATACCTGGTGGTTAAGTCATAAGCCAAAAGAAATTATCAACAGCTGAGGTCCAGAGTCATAGAATGTGTTAGAATTCTGAAGGTGATGAACTGTGCTCGTGCATAGGCAGGATGTGAAATCCTTTTGTCTGCATGCTTCTTTGTCATTCAAAGAGGTTGTTGAAAAGCCCACATACAGATCATGGAGCAGGTCAGACGAAAATGTGGATTCAAGTAGGACCTAGAGTCACTGAGTTTGTCAGACTTAGTTGCTTGACTTATGTTTTGCTTGGGATAGCTTCCAAAAGTTGATTTTTAAATGAAAATGCAGATCCTGGTGATGTTGTTTTGCAGAAATCCAGTTCGGAGACTTTCACGGATGTAGTGAGCAAGAATGGTGTAGTTACTCAAGCAGAAAACCATGTAAATCAACAAAACTAAGCTACAGACACAGACAAGCAGCCACCACACAGACCCAGGAGGCGGTTCCTATATTGTAGGAAGTATAAGGAATGCCATTAGGGTTGTAATTTATGTATATAGATAATTGTTGATATATATATATATATATATATATATATATATATACATACACATATATATAAGTTCCTGCATGTCCAGTGGGTTTTCTTGTCTATGTTCAGTGGTGTGAGACCACTATCTCAGAGTTGAAATAAAGATGGCTACTGAACAGACATGCTGTATCTGAGTCTCCTAACACAGGCTACATATATATTAGAGTCACAAATCTCTTCAGATTTCTTTCCAGCCATGTAGTGTGTCTGTCTCCAACACCTTTCCCTGCAGTATGTTCCACAACCCAACTACTCTCAGTGTGAAGTAGTAATTTCTCACATCTCTTGTTGCATCCCCTTAAAATTTATTTGTGACTAATTGTTATACTATTTGTCAATACCTTTAGCAGGCCTGATTTCTCATTATATTACTTCTCAGCATCTTGTATACTGCTACCATATTCCTTTATTTATTTATTTATTGAATTTTGATGACCGGTAGGACCCACTGGGCCATGGAGGTCCCTTTTTCAGGCGACCAGGAAGACGCAGTACATGAAATTATAGACAGTGATACATATACAGGTCATGGGTATACAGTATTCGGCAGTTTACACATAGCAGTATTTTCTATGGGTTTCAGATATCAAATTAGTAAGTTGTTGTTCATTTAGTCCCACGTCAGTCATACACAGGAGAGAGACAGTACTGTAGATTCTTTATGTAACATAGTTCTAAGAGCCATAGGTTAGGTTCTGTGAGGGGAGGAGGAGTTTGTGCTACCTGTTCAGGGGCTGGAGATTTTAGTTTGGTAAGTGAGCTAACAGGGTCATTGTTGTAGTGTCAGGTACGGTGGCCTTGGCATTTGCTCGTTGACAGCAGATGGGTCTTTCTTTTCTTTCTTTCTTTCTTTCTTTCTTTCTTTCTTTCTTTCTTTCTTTCTTTCTTTCTTTTAAATTCTTACATGTCCTGTCTCCAAAATGAATGGCCCTTAAAGGCATTTCTGACTTCTTGCTTGTCTCTACTCTTTTCCAGTTCCTCACTGTGTTTCCTATAGTGAGGTACCTAAAACTGGTTGTGATAGTCCAAGTGAGGTATGACCAGTAATTTATATAGTGGTAAAATGAGGGTACCAGAACAAGTATATTCAAGGAGTTAGCAAACTGCATTTGTGCCAGGCAAAATGAGATGTTAGTGCTTGGCAAGCCTGTCCCTCTACTGGAAGCTACAGTTTGCAAGGTACAAAGCAATTTATGCATTAGTGCGAAAGTAGGTTTTGAGCACATGCAAGTGAAAGGTGGAGCTATGCTTACATGGCACAATGGTATATTTTTTATTTTATTTATTTTATAATGGTCTCAGATTAACACCTTTAAGCTGAAGCTCATTACGCACAGTAGGTTCCACAACAGATAAGTACGGAAACAAACATTATAGAAACATAGAATTAGATGGCAGATAAGGACCACTTGGCCCACCTAGTCTGCCCATTTTCCTACCTAACAGATAAGCTGCAGATCCTAGTTAACCAACAGCTTACTTCCTCCTGCCCCACTAGGACTGCCTTATGTCTGTCCCATGCATTCTTGAATTCCCCACTGTTCTTGACTCCACGACCTCCTCAGGAGGCTGTTCCATGCATCCACAACCTCTCTGTGAAAAAATACTTCCTCACATTACCTCTGAGCCGTCCCCCTCTGTCTTCAAATTGTGCCCCTTGTTCTTGCACATCTCTGTTTCTGAAAGATGCTACCCTCTTGGACTTTGTTGATTCCCTTGAGGTACTTGAAAGTTTTATCCTGTCCCTCTCTCTTCTTTCCTCAAGGGTATACATATTAAGCTCCTTTAGTCTTTCTTCGTATGTCTTCTGGTGCAGACCCTGTACCATTTTGGTTGCCTCCTCTGGACAGCCTCCACTCTGTCTATGTCTTTGTGGAGATGGGGTCTCCAGAACTGCACACAGTACTCAGATGGGGTCTCACCAACTGTCTGTACAAAGGATAACACCTTCCTGTTTTCTACTATTGATGCCTCTTCCTGTGCATCCCAGTATCCCCAGCCTTCCTTACTGCCTTCTCACATTGCTTGCCCACCTTTAGGTCATCTGATATAATTACCCCCAGGTCCTTTCCATTTTACTGCTATCAGTATCTCACCTCCCATTGTGTACTCTTCCCTGGGTTTTGTTTCCCATATGCATTACCTTGCACTTTTGCATTGAATCTGAGCTGCCATACATTTGACAACATTTAGAACAATCAAAATTGATGACAGAGCTTATACACAGGGTAAGTAAAAATTAAAAATGAAAAATAAGCTAAGCAAGAGCATCTGTAGACAACATTGTATAACTTTGCCAGGTTACTAAGTGCTGTAGGAGAAAAGAGTCCAGAATGGACAGAGGGTGATCAGCCAAGTGGCCTTGTCAGGCGGGTTACAGCAGGGATAGTAAATTAATAGAGGGAAGTCCACAATGGAAAAACAAAGGATAGAGGGAAAAGACAGTAGGTCAGGGGTGGAGAAGAGGGAAGGAGGGTGGAGAGAGAGAGCAGTGGGAAGGGAAAAATTGAGGAAACATGGGAGGTGGGTATGCTGCAGAAGGGGAGCAGGGAAAGGGAGGAAACAGAAATCAAGGTAGGGAGGGAAGAGGAGGCAGTCACAGGTGGAGCTAGACACTAATTGCTGCATAAGTTTCTGTTTAAATGCACCCAAGGTGGGAATGTTAGATATATTTTCCATAAGGAGTTGAACCAGTGGAGGTACAGTAGGTGAAGGACCTTTGGCCTTGGGAGGTGCGGCAATGGGGAGTAATGAAGAACTGGTTCTCAGAGCTCTGAGTATGGTGAGGGGCTGTGGCAAGGGCGAGAAGCTGCAAGACCCCTGGGGGCATCATACCTAAGCTAATTTTTAGCCAGTAGGCATGTTTGGTATTTTAGTCTTCCACTGAGTTGTAGCCATTTTGCATGGGCATAAAGATCACAGGTGTGAGTCAAACATGGCACTCCAGTGACTAGCCAAACAGGCGTTGTTAGCGCCATTTTAATTTGCTGTAGGAACGATCAGTAGCTGACTCGTAGATAGCTAGCCTGTAGTCAACTAGGAAACCACCGAGCTATGAATGGCTATACTTAGGGCTTCAGGGTCAGACTAAGTTTGTGCTTATGGAGCAGACCAGTGCTCATATTGATAGCTTTGGCAGTGTTATCAATATGGAGGGCATAGGAAAGGGTGCTGTCAACCGTAATTCCAGGTATTTCAAATATTGAACAAGTTCTAGTGGGGTCCCACGTCATTACAGATTGAAAGAGTATTGTCTATGTTTGTTGTGTGGGCAGGAGAACAACATAATCTTAGTCTTTTGTAGTTCATGATTAATTTGTGGTCACTGAATAATTTTTCAATGCTGGAAAAATCCAGTTGGAGCAGACTCTCCAGAACACAAGGGTCAGGGCCACTGGAAAGACAACCGCATCATCTGCATGGAGAAGGATGCGTCCTTGGCAGGCAAGAGGGAGACTATTCAGGAATATACTGAATAGGAGGGGCCCACAATCAACCTTTGCAGGACGCCTCAGCAGACAAGTTTACTGTTAGAGAGGACAGTACCTATCTTCACCTTCTGCGAGCAGTTATGTATTTAGCTATGAAGCCAAGTGATGGTTCTGGTGGAGAGACCAGTGGCAGCAAGTTGGTCAGCAAGAAGGACATGATTTACCATATTGAATGCTTTGTTAAATCGATGTACGCTGCCCAACAAGATGACCTTGGTCAAGGGATCTGTGGATAAAGCCTGTGTATTCAAGCAGTGCCGTAGTGGTGCTATGTCCGGACCTAAACCCGTGTTGTTCTGTGCATTGTAGTTGGTATTTTCCATATACTGTATGAGCTGGTCAGCTACAATTCTCTCTAAAATTTTTAGAGTGGCGGAAGAATGGAAGTAGGTCTGTGGTTCTCAGGTAAGGCATGATCACCGCTGTTATGTACAGGGGTCACTGCAGCAAATTTCACCTTTGGGGAATTTGGAGTGCCTAAGGGGTAAGTTAATGATGTGAGTTAGGGAGACAGGATTTCTTCCAGGGAGAAAACAACAAATTTGAGATCTAGGGTATCTCCGTTGAATCTTGCTTTACCTAGTACCTTAGCAGATATTTTCCTGGCTTCATTTACTGTGTTGGTCTTGAAATAAAAGGGGGTACACTGAGGGCTGTGTGAGTTTACCTGGGGTGGTATGGGGAAGAAGTCAAGGGAGGACACCACTGAGAACAGTGAAAGCATTATTAAATGTGTTTGCTATAGTTTTAGGGTCAAGAGGGCGTCCATCAATATTAAGCATGGTGGAGGCAGATATGGGCTCCTTGCCTGTGACCTCTTTTAGGTTACTCCAGAATTTTCTGCTGTCATTCCAGGTCTGAGCAAGGGCTTCTTTATAGTAATTTTTGTTATGCAGATAGTATAGTCCTGATGTATGAATTTCTGCCTTCTATGTAATTCTGGATATCGGTCTGCTTGCTTGAGGCCCTAGATACATGCCAGAGATGGTCCCTGTTATTCAGAAGTTCAATAATGTCAGGGATAGCCATGTGTTAAGTTGTCTTTGACTTTGCATCTTTTAAAAGGGCATGCTCTTCACATACTGCATTGAAAAGGCGGATGAAGTGCTCTGTGCCCAGTTGACATCACTGGACCCATGTACTACTGACCAGTTGGTGTTAAGAAGATCTGATTTCAGTAGGGCTAGTTGACCCCAGATAGGACCCAATTGGTTATAGTTCTTGCAGGGGTTTGGACAACTTATTTGTCCAGCAGAACCAGACAGGGATTGGTCACTGATAGCATCCAGGAGTACTGTATCCTCCGCATGTGCTTGGGTGGTTTGTGAGCACCCAATCAAGTAATGTACTTGTGCCTGTCCTATAGTTTGTTCTTGCGGAGGTCCCAATGAGCTGCATTGAATGAGCTGCAGAGACTGCATATTTAAAGTGGCTGGCCTCAGAAGAGAGCCAATTGACAATGAAGTCACTAAGGAGTATCACCTCAGCATTAAGGCTCAGACTACCTAAGCAGTCCAGTAATGCATCGAGACCTAGGGCAGCATGTCTAGGGTTGGATGTAAATGGATAGTACAGTAATGATTTTGTTATGCGCACGAGGAGCACCTTAATGGCCATTGCCTGTATGTTGTCCCCTATGCTGGATAGCAACAGGACGAAACCATGAAAGTTGTTCCTTAGATAGATCACACCCTCCATTTAGACAACCTATCCTGCCTGAAAACCTTGTAGCCAGGAATTAGAATAGATGCATCAGGGATTTTGGGAGAGGGCCATGTTTCTACTACTGACAGCAAGTCAGGGTTATGTTGAGAACCCCAGGTAGGTTTTCTAGCTTAGCAACAAGGCTGCAGATGTTGATTGAGGCAAAGGGAAGCATGTGAGCTTTCCTTAGACATGCTTCCATTTTTGTGGTGGGCCAGGGTTAGGTGTATATTGCCTGAAAGGAGCAGCAGTAGCAGGGCCAGTCTAAGCAGATAGTTCTTGAAATGCTTGTTACTGATTTTGCACAGCCTTTTGATGTGCACCTCACTTTAAATTTGTCCGCCTGGATCACAGACTTAAGAAGGGGTGATAGAGGGGTTGCCAGTTGGGGTTGCTCAACGGCAAAACCAGAAAGGTGGGGCCATCTCATCATGCTTGTTAGGGCCAGGGATACAAGAGTTGACAGGTGAGGTAATGGTGTGGTAGACATTGAGGGGTTATTATCATAAGTAGGATGGGCAGATATCTGAGGCTCATCATACATTTGCCCAGTTAGGATCGGCAGTGCAAATAGCAAAAGACCTAAAGTGTTAGACAGTTGAGACATTATTGGAAGTCTGGCGTGTGCTAACCTGCTGTTTTGGCTGAGCTAGTGAATGCTTGGAAAAGCAGTATGCAAATAGCTCATACCATAGCAAACATTGTACCAGAGGCCTGTAAAAGAGTTGTGATACAGAGGGGAACCAAGGGGCAGATGAACACCTTGTAATGGAACTCTGCAGTATTGCTGAAGGAGAGTGGAATACTTTGATTTGATACCCAAATGCACTGTGGACCTCACTACAGTACCTTTATTGACGTGCAGGACCTTACCGTGCACATTCCAAATGTCATGCTGGTCTCCCTAAACAAAGCAATACATTTATTTAATTGTGGAAGAAGGTATGTTAGCGTCTTTACATCTTACTCTTCTCACTGTGAACCTGGATTGCTCTGTTGTACTCACATTTCACAACCTCCATACACTGTGAGGAGAAAAGTTTTTATTTTTTATTTTATTTATTTATTTAGAAATGTGCCTTGATAATACCAGGCAGTTGGTAAGTAATGATATGGTAAGGAGGGGTTTGGGCCTTACATGTTGAGGAGGGTCATCGGCATTTTATGTACTGTATCAATTCTGCTCTGCAACATTAAAGAGTTTGTGCTTCACAAACTGCCCAGCTTGTAGAGTGAACAAGTGTTGTGCCTGTGTGGTCACATGGTTAGTGCTTTGTGCTGCTGTAAGAGGGGCACGTTGGAAAACAAAACAGATAGCACTTGGAATCCTGTTAGCATGCTCTTCCAATATACATTATGTGGTCTTGCATGCACATTTGCAGCTACAACAGACCTTAGTGCCTAAGTTTGCATGAGTTTTGAAAATGGGGCCCAAATATTTACTAATCCATTTCCTATTAAATACAGTCTTTTAATTTAATTTTTAACTGTTTTGCAGGAGGTGTCCTATCACTCCTTGTCATTCAAATGGCGTCCGCCAAGATGGTGAATGGAGGGCTGTGCAGTCACTGTAATAGGGAGGGGCCAACTACTGAGGTACGTGGGGGAACAGAGGAGGGTGGAGGGACATGAGTGGATGAAATGGGAAGAGGGTTTCAGGGCATGATCAGGGTGGGGACCACTGAACCATCAGGGATTACACATCTATCAATGGGAGTGGGATGATGGGGCCACTGGACTGCCAGGGATATCAAATATGCCATAGGGACTGGGCACGTAAGACATACAGAACCGTATAGTACCTCTACATGGTTAGAAAATGGGCAAAGACAATTCTCTGCTCTGATTGGCTGAGACACTTATTTAGGTGGGCATCTATCATACAATAGATGCCCACCAAATCAAAAGCCCAGCCTAAGCCTGCCTGATAGCAAGCAAAGTATCTGTGTGCCCAGCACCCTGCTTCCTCATTGGCTGAAGTGCTGGGTACACAATTTCAAACTGCCGCAATTTTTTTCCCTCGGTAAGCAAGAGCCGACACTTAACCCCTATTCTCCAATTGTCTGCCTGCCCGTTTAGCCTACTGCTGCAAGGAATGCTATTTTTTCTGATTAGTTGGTCCGATTGGCTCCAAAACCGCAAACTGACTAGTGAGACAGCGTATATCCGTAGGACTGCTGTGTATAAGATAGCACTTTCTCAAGTCAGTTTGCTGTTTTGTCTCACTCATGTCACAAATTCAGAGAGCTGACCGTATTTCAGCTTTTTTCTCCTGCAGCCTGCCACTGCTCCCAAATGAAACAACTTGCCACAAGATGAAATGGCTCTCCATTCATTACCATCACCCTCAAGTGATATCGCAATCTAATAGTCTTTAAAAGTGCCCTTGTTACAACCCTCTAGACTCTTCACATTTCTCAGTGGTAAAAAAAAGTTTTCTTTTGAAATTAAGCTGCTTTATCAGCGTGCTTAATGCTACTCATGGTCAGCGCTTATGTAAACTGTGTCCCTGGACCAAATTTCACTCTCAAAACATTTACAGATCATTTTTCATACGAACTGCATTCTGCTCACTTTACCTCTATGGTCAATTTCCTGGTTGCTGCTTTGAGTTTTAATTTCAGCTGCCAGTAGTTCATTTTAGTAATAAAACTGACTGTTCAGGATGGGGTTAGTCAGTGCTCACAAAGAAAACAACAAGGAAAAATAAAATAAAGGAACGTGAATGAGCTGGGGGTTCTTCATGAGCCAAGGAGACAAATGCTCTACACATTGTGCTCATAATTTATATGTCTGTAAAATTAGGGACAAAACTGCACTGCCCCAACTGGTAACTATGGGTAACTATGCCAGTACTTTACTAAAACAGCCACTTCAAGTACATTTTTAGGCATTGTATTTATTTTTAATTTCTTAAATATTACATAAAAAAAAACTTTTCATAAGCCATTTTTCTAAGCATAATAATACCCTCTCAGGGTGGGTAGTATTGTGCCATACGGACCTTACAGGGGCTATAAGGCCCTCTTCCTGTGGCCCCATTACACTTCTAGGCAGTCCAGTATAGCACAATACCGCCACCCTGTTGGGTATTATTATTGCACTTGTGCCGGTGTGCAGATATGCTAATGGTCCTACAATCTATTTATTTATTTAGTTTTTGATGACCAGGTAAGCACACTAGACAGAGAAATGCCTATTTTAAGAGCAACCTGGGTGGCTTATACAGAAAATAAACAAAGTAGCAGACCACATATAGTACAAAAATAGCATAACTTACAACAGGGCAACCGGGAATAAACTGGTACAGTCAAAAGGCATATGAAAAAAGCAAATGTGTCAGAGCAACATTCTAGCAGAAGTAAGAGGATTACCCAGGCCAAGTAGAGGCAAGTTTGGAGAATGGTGGTACAGTCACATGCAAGTGCAAGCTGCGGAGGACGACATGTATAATATGCAAATTGACTGTTGGTGCCTTGCATGCCCTATGGCTCTATTAGCATATAGACAGCTGAAAATGGCTCACTGGGGCAAAAGTTCCATCCCATCTGGGACTTGTTATCTCCATTTGCTCATGTTAGTCACTAACCTTTCAGGGTCTGTGATAGTGCTGCACCATGTCTCTGTGCACTGCTCACATTAGCTTCCATTTTTCAAACATGCAGTGCGCACTGGTCAGAGCATGCTGCCTGTCTGAAAATGTTCCCAGAGCTGGCAGCACACTAATCACATGCAGTGCTAGGGTGCACAATGCTAGTGGCCACCTCTGAAAATGGAGGCCTTAGTCTCTGATTGCTATGTCCACTTCCTTACGTCGCATTTACAAATTACATCGAAACTGTGGATGCAACAAAAGAGGGTTACTGCATCCAAAATAGGCTAAAATGGATGCAAAATGAAGTGTATCAGCAATAAACGTTTATCATGCACCACTAACCCATGGGATGGTTTATTTACAAGTATCTCAGTTTTAGTCTTCTACCGTGGTGGTCTGAGAACAAATTGTCATGCTGTGGACATAAAGATGATCTGCACTCTAATTTATCATGCTTTACAAAATGGGCTTAAGATGTCTAGCTTTCTGATTGGCTAAGAAACTTGTCTAGAGAACAATGTCTAACTAAACAAGTGCCAAGTGCCCCATTACCTAGTGAAATCAGTGTGCCACTTTCCTAATTAAAACTTGAAAACTGCCATTTTTTCTGACTTGCAAAATGACCACCAGAAAAAAAATGTGTGATTATGTTACTGTAATGGTAAAGTCCTCAGAGAACAAAGTCTTGACAAAATGTTTCAAGATGAAGAAACCCCTTGCCAGAACCTCCAGCTGTAAAACCCAAACAAAACAAAATAGAGCAAATTGAAAATTCCTGTTTTGTCACTGTCACCTCAGAACAGCTCAGCACTGTTGAAGCAGACCAGCTAGAGGTAAATACTAAAAACAAAACAAACAAACAAAAAAATGCACAAATTTGGCTATCAAAGTATTTATATATAGGCTGCTTCCAAGAATGTCACTGTAAATTGGCAAACTGAGTTGCTTAAGCAACTGAATAGCACCTTGCAGAAATTTTATGCTGAGGTCTGCCCAGCCATGGGAGAACAGTACTATGTGTCCAGCTACTGATCTCTTGTGCTGGCCAAATGACACCTCAGTAGCCACACTAATGGGTTACGCTTCATCTGTACCTTAAAAATGTTGCCCATAAAGATACGGTTCCAAATTTTTTCAGTCACCATACCAAAACAAGGCATTCTTTTTCCACTTTCTTGAATAGGCTTTCACAGAATCAGCTTCTTGCTGAGGTATACTATGGTAGGTGTTCTTTATCCTGATTGGATGTCTGACTGAGGATGGCACCACATTCCCACATCCAGAGGCATCCATTTGCACAAATGGCCGGGTGTAGCCTGGGCTGGTCAGCACTGGGGCACTACACTTGTGGGGTTTTTCAGTTGTGTGAAGGCCCTGTCGCAAGTCATTCCATTTCACCTCTTAGGCTGCTTCTTTTTTAACAGCTCAGATGAAGAAGCTGCCAGGAACTATAATTGGGTACAAATTTCCTAAAATACCCTGCGGTCCCAAGAAAACACCTAACTTGTAACTTGGGCAATTCTATAGCTAGAGGAATTCAATGGGGAAGTTGGGTGAAGGAACAGAAATATTAGGATTGAGTGCATGCTTGGGATGATGGCCTAAAGACTTGCATCTTGTATACTCTCTATCCAGGAAACATAAGGGATCACACACATTGTGTTGCATCTGGGCATGAATGACCTGGCAGATAACAGTCTCAAGGAAATGTAAACCAGATTCATGGAATTGGCAAGAGTCTGGAAGCTGGATAATAAATCTGTCTCTTTTTCAGAAGTACTTTCAGTAGCAAAGGCCAGCATGGATAGAAAATTAGAACTGATGTGTTTAATGTATGGTTAAGGTGATGGTGTAGTGAACAAGGGTTTGGATTGATGGGGATGGGGAAGGACATGGGATAACACAGAATTATATGCTCAGGATGGATTACACTTAAGCAGAGCTGGAACAATGGTCCTGAGTGAAAAATTATATATTACTTTGTAAGGGAAGAGTTAAATTTAAACTGATTCATTGGGGAGCAGCAATGAATAGCCTAGCTAGTAATCCTCTTGTAATATTGTAGGTAAGTTAATAGGCTATAGTAAGAAAGTAGGATTTTCAGGGTGAGAGGCTGTATGTGAATGCCGAAGTCTGGGAAATAAAATGATGGACCTAGAGATAAACGATGGTGGATGAATGTCTCAATATTGTGGCTTTAACAGAGACCTGGTGGTCAAGAACATCATTCCTGGGAAGTTAGTGTTCCAGGATACAGGCTGTTCAGAAGGGACAGGGTGGGTAGAAAGGGGCAGGGGGTGATATTATATGTCAAGGAGACCATTAAAGCAACTGAAGGACATGATGAATACAGTGAGACAGAATTCCTGTGGGTCACATTGAAAAAACCTGGAGCCGTAGTAAGAATAGGAGTGATAGACAATATAGGCCTCCAAATCAGGGGAGGAGTTAGACAGGCAAAGATGCAGGTGATTCAAATGGTGTCAAACAAAGGGAGTTTGTACTACTGGGGACCTAATATGTCAGGAAATAGAATGGGGAATCACAAAGGCAACATCAGCCGGGAGCCGGGAGACTTGAAGCACTGCAGGGATTGTTTCTACATCATCTGGTTGAGGAGCCCACAAGGGAGCCGGCCTGTAGCTGAGGGTTGGGGTGCTGGATGCGACACCTCGCATCATCTGCTGACACACATGTTCGGGAATGAACTTGGGCCACCAGGGTTGGCAGGGAGGGAGAGGATTGAGCATCTGGGGACTGCCTCTTTCCTGGGGTTGTTGCTGGGTTTGCTCTTGTTACTTAATGGCCCCTCATTGAGATTGGAAGCACTACAGGAGTTGATGATGGGGTGGTGGAATGGCGGTGGACATCAGCAGTGTACCTGTACAGACATCATTGCACATACATGCTCCAGGGGAAACTCTCTCATGGAAAAACTCTGGTCCTTGGGATAGGTGATGGCTGCCTCCTGTGCCCCAGTGCCACACACCCAATTCCAGGCTCATCCCATCAGCTCTCCCAACCCATTGCCTGCCTTGTGACTGATGCACTGAATTCTAGATAGAGTGCCAGGAGGATAGTGGCCCTGCCTTGGGGAGGTCAGAGCTGGGGGTCCATTGGTTTGAGTTCGTGGGTGTGTCCAGCCCCAATTTCCCAGTGGATGAGCTTCAGGTGGGCAGTAAAGCAGAGGTGGTGAGGGAGGTTAGCTTGAGAGAGTTCCCAGGTGTGCCAGTGATAAAAAAGGAGCCCATGGGGGAGGGATTTTGGACGTGGTACTGCCAAACGGGATAGTGTTGAAGAGGTTACTATGGAGACTGTCTGGGTACAAGTGATCACAACACAGTAAGTTTCAAAATACAAATATGTAAGACAACAAATTAGACTAGTACAAAGGTTCTGGACTTCATTAGTGAACTTTAATAGAATGAGGGGAATTTTCAGGAGGAAATGAAATGCATTGACGGATAGAGGATAGAGGAATTGTGGAACTGTATTAAGGAGGCGTAGTTAGAAGCAATTGTACTAAGTATAAGGGAGGTAGGAAAAATACAAGAAATACAAGGTGTCCTCTTGGTTAAATAGGGAGGTGTAAGGGCAATCAGAGATGGAAGGATAGCTGTCAGAAGGTATAAGAAAACTCAGAGTGTGATAGAGTAAATTATAAGGAGAAACTGAGACAGGCAGGAAATTGATTAGGATAGCAAAGCAGAAACAGAAGAGAGAATTGCTAAACCTGTCAAATGAGGAAGTAAAACTTTTTAGATATGTAGGGAAAAGAGGAGGACAAGACAGGGATTGTGAGGTTGGGGGACTAAGGTTGAGGGAACTTTGAGAAAGATAAGGTTTTAAATAGTTATTTTGCTCTGCATTCACAGTGGAAGGAGATGGAAAGGGACCTGAGTTAAAGAAGAAGGGAGGAGATTAATGTGGGTGGATCAAAGCCCATTAGTGAGGAAAGAGTTAAGGAAGAACCTGGAATATTAAAAGTAGACAAAGCAATGGGGCCAGATGGTTTGCATCCAAGGGTTCTTAGGAGTTGGGGATGAGTTGGCAACATATTTAGCAACGTTTTTAACTTGTCCCTGTCACAACCCCACTCAGCAGATTGGTTGGCAGCGGTGGTATATAAAGTTTGGTGGTGTAAGCTTTATTGTTCAGTGTGTCAGCTTGAGACTGTTCAGCCCACTCTGGAAAAAAAAGGCAGTGTTTTATTTCAAAAGGAAACAGAACTTTATCCCTTGGCTTACAGTCAAGTTCCCTACCCGCTTTTATTTTTTTTTCTAAAGTGCCAGTCAGAGTAGCAGTAGTCAGGAAAGATGGCTTCCAACTACAATAGGCACACTGTAGAATACTTTAAAGCAGTTGTGCGGGAACAGAGGAGTCCCGCTCGAGGTGACAGCCAAAAGCAGAGCCTCATACATGCCTTGATGGAAGCAGATACCAGAGCAGCCAGTCACGGACCTGGACTGAAACAGACCAAACCTCAAGTGTGGCAGGGCTAGCGCCAGTGCAGAGTTCAGATCCAATGAGGATGACAGCAGGGCCACTGTCAGTGAAGGGCCACAGCAGCAGGGGAAGGTCACCATTATCCTGGATCCAGAAGTACTCAGGCTGAAAATTGAGTTGGCGCAGGATGGAGCTGGAGTACCAGAGGAGAGGGACTGAGAATGCCATGAGGCAGAGCGAGAATGCCAAGATGCAGACCGTGAGGAGCAGGCGTGTCAGAGGCAGCAACTGAACTGGAGAAGATATGATTCCAACCAGCGGCACCAGAGCAGGTAAGTGGCTTGGGTTTAACTGGGACTACAGGACTGGGTACAAATTTAATTCAAATTAATAGCGAATTTAAAGAGGGGAGGACATGGATGCCTTTTAAATTTTTTGAAAAGTTTGTATTCAGGCTAAAATTCCTAGAGAGTCCTGGAGCTTCCAGCTATCCTCGCTACTTATCGGGAAAGCTCGAGATGCTGGGTCAAATGGACAATGAGGACAGTGACAATTACAGCAAACTTAAAGCTGCACTGTTAAAAAGTTTGAATTAACTGCAAATCATACAGAGCTAAATTCCATAAGCTCAGGAGAAGTCCTGACATGAGCTATGAGGAGCAGCCATGAAACAACGTCAGTTTTAAAAGCGTTGGTGGAAAGGGATTGAGGCACACTCTGTTGATAAAATTGAAAATGTGATTTTATTAGAACAGTTTTATTGGGCATGCCCAACAGAGCTAAAACCTGGCTAGAGGACTGAGATCCCAAAACAGTGAGAGACTGCTGAACTCTCTGATCGCTATGCCAAGAGCAGACCTGCTTTGAGAGTGAATGGGCAGGTGTGGCAGCGAAAGGGAAAAAGTGCACCTCAGGGCAGCTAAAACCCTCACTGCCTCCACCGAAACCAGTTAGCCCCAGGTTTCAGAGAAAGATTTTCTGAGAGAAGAAGTGAATGTTGGTTGTGTAAAGAAACTGGGCATATTATCAGACAGTGCCCAGAAAGGCCAGCAATAATACACAGAGTGGTACCAGGAAAGAAGTGGGTTATTTGTGTGTCCCTGGAAGCATGCCAGTGAACATGAGGGAACACATACACCCAGTCATGGTGAATGGTGTACAGACGCAGGGGTTAAGGGACAGGGGCATCCCTGACTTTGGTAAAGGGGATCTGGTACAGACTGGTCAGCTTATACCCAATAAATATGTCACTGTACAGGACTTGTGGGTGGGGAGAAAACATTGGCCCTTGCTAGTGTTCTCCTAGACTGGGGTGAAACAGGGGAACTGTGCAACAGGTGGCTGTAGCCAAAACATTAGCAGTGGATGTGATCCTGGGCAACAATCTCCAGCAGGGGATGGTATGTGCAGTTACCTGTAGACAAGCAGCAAGAAAAATTGTAGTTCCTGAATCCCACAGAAACCAGTGTGAAAATGACTGAGAGGCTGGTTCCCCAGCCTATCTCTGGATGGGGAGACTAATAAAAGGGGGGAAATTTCCCAGTAGCAAGTAACCACACAGCCACAGAGGTTACTCCAAAGAGGGAAGGGTACCCCTTGTCAGAGGGTTGGGATTGACAGTGATCCTGAGGGCCCTGAAGCTAGTGCTAGGGACCCTAGTTTAGCGACTGAAGGGGACCTGTCCAATGCCTTGGGAATGTGGTAGGCTTGCAGCTGCTCAGAGGAGTGACCCTAGTTTAGAGAAGCTGAGGGTTTGGACAGACCTGAGATAGCACACAAGAAGGTGATGGCAGACAAGGTTTATTGGGAAATTGGACTTATGTATACTCAGGCAGTAAAGACAGAGGAAGGGATGTTAGGCAGGCAGCTTGTCGTTCCCTCAGGGGTATGAGCAGTTGCTCGTACTGTAACATGATATTCCCTTGTCTGGTCATTTGGGAATCACACGCACTACGCAGTGGTTAACCCAGAATTTCTACTGGCCTAACTTCACCCAGCAGGTGAAAGAGTATTGCAGGTCTCTGTCACTGGTGCCAAAGAAATAGGGAAGGCGGGCAAGAAAACCCAAGCAGCCCTGATCCCATTGCCCATAGTGGAGGAGCTATTCCAGAGGGTGGGAATGATATTGTGGGGCCTTTAAATACTCCCAGCTCCTCAGGGAAGAGAATCATCCTAACTGTGGTGGATTATGCTACCCGGTACCCAGAGGCAGTCACCCTATCCTCACACTGAGGACAGACAAAGTGCAGATGCCTTACTTGGGATTTTCTCCCATGTTGGGTTTCGAGGTGGTAATCACTGATTGAAGGGGTTCCTTTATGTCGGACCTGATGAAATGTTTATGGGAGAAGTGTGGGTGGTACAGAGATGCATGACACTGTATCATCCACAAGCCAATGAGCTTGTGTAACGATTCAATGGTACCTAAAGTCAATGCTCTGGGCATTTACTGAACAGCATGGGAGGGACTGGGAGAAATACCTCCCCACCTGTTGTTTGCATACAGGAGGTACCCCAAGAGTCAACAGGATTCTTACCTTCAAACTCTTATATGGACGCTGGGTACATGGGCCCCTAGACTTGATCCGGGAGGACTGGGAAGGCAAGCATGCCACCCAGGAACTCCCATTGTGGATTACGTCCTTAGGTTTAGGGAAAGGCTGAAGAAGCTTATGGGGACAGCCCAGAGCAACCCGGCAGCTGCCCAACAGAGACAAAAGTGTGGTATGACTGCAGAGCCAGAGCTCGCCATACATAGTGGGTCAGGAAGTCATGGTCCTTATTCTGGTCCAGAAAGACAAGCTGCAGGCTGGATGGGCAGGACAGTTCAAACTGGTTAGGAAGGTAAATGTCATGAACTACATTGGAGTTACCTGACCAAAGACAGACCGAAAGGATGTATCATGTCAAGATGATGAAGCCATATGCAAATAGGGCTGACATGGTGTTTGCAGTGTGTAGTCATGGGGATGGGACAGATGAAGGAGACCCATTTCTGGATTTGCTGGAGAAAGTAAATGGAAGTCCTCTGTGGAGGCAATAAAACTGTCTCCCCAGCTGACCCGGGGCCAGATCCAGAAAGTAAAGGGAGGTATAAGCAGATTTTCCCCTTGTTTAGTGCCAAGCCTGGATTAACCCCTTAGTGACACATGATGTGAAGATAGGGACACAGACGCTCCATACGGGCGGACAGCATATCGGGTGTCAGAGGCTGTCCAAAAGGACATTAGAGGGAAGTGGAGGAGATGCTGGATTTAGGGTAATCCAGAAATCCCACAGCTCCTGGGCCTCACCCGTAGTCCTTGTACCCAAGCCAGATGGCTCAACTCGCTTCTGTGTGGACTATCATGGACTGAATGCAGTCATAAAGTTAGATGCCCACCCTAATGACCCGGACGGATGAACTTCTGGACAAGTTGGGCGCTACCTTACGACCATTGACCTGACAAAGGGGTGAAGCAGGTAGAGTTGATGGACAGAGCTAGGGAGAGGTCAGCCTTCATCACTCTGATAGGCTTATTTGAGTTTAAAGTAATGCCTTTCAGAATGAAGAATGCCCTGGCCACTTTCCAAAGGTTGGTGAACCAGGTGTTAAATGGTGCTGAGGAGTATGCCTGACGCATCTGGATGACATTGCTATCTTTAGTACCAGCTGGAGGAAGACCTTCTCACCTTAGGGAAGTGCTGGGCAGGATACAGAGGGCTGGGTTCACTGTTAAAGCGAGAAGTGCCAGGTGGCCATGGGAGAGGTGGCATATCTCGGGCATGTGGTAAACCCAGGGACAGCTCTGTCCTAACCAAATAAAAGTAGAGGTAATCCAGGCATGGCCCAGACCAGAAACTCAGAAGCAGGTCAGGAGTTTTCTTGGGACAGCATGGTACTCATAGAAAATTTGTACCCAATTACAGTGCCCTGGCTGCTCCCCTATCTGACCTGACAAAGAAAAACATGCCCAAGAAAATTACCTGGGGCCCAGCCTGTGAGGAAGCCTTTTCCAAACTAAAGGAGGCACTGTGCTGTGCTCCTGTTTTGACAAGTCCTAACTATAGCAAACTTTTATAGTTCAGACTGATGCCTCAGACGGGTATTGGGGTAGTACTGAGTCAGACATCCAGCCAAGGGAGGGACCACCCAATAGCCTACCTGAGTAAAAGTTACTTCCATGGAGCAGGCATACTCTATGGTGGAAAAGGAGTGTCTTCTATAGTGTGGGCTCTAAAGAAATTGGAGCCATACTTGTATGGCAGCATTTTGTGTGCAGACTGACCACAACCCCCTGGTTTGGCTGACACAGATGGGGAAAAAACAATGGTAGATTACTGTTGGAGTCTTGCTTTGCAAGGATATGACATGACCATTCTAAATAGGGCTGGAGTGACCAATCAGAACCTGATGGCCTGTCTCATGTCTACGAGGATTGAACTGATTTGGGAAGCTCATCCCATGCAGGGATAGAGCCCCAAATTCAATCTAGGTGGGGAGGATTGTGGCACATGGACAGCTGGTTCTGATTACAATATGATGTTTTTTCTGCAATATAAAAATATGTAAGGGAGTGTCTGTCAGGAGAACTACAGTCTTGTTGAAACTGGACACATCAACCCCCCCAGGTATAAATTCAAAGGACAGGATGTGTTAAACTACAGATATCTGAGATGCAATTACTTTGGCAATTTGCTTTGAAGCCAGGAACCAATATGTTCATTTTATAATGCCCTTAGGGAAATCCTTTGATTTGCTTTAGGTGTCATGAGGAAAGGGCATATGCATGTGACTGGGGTGTTCTAAAGGAAGCCAGCTAAGTACATCAAAGAGACTTTGATGTCTGTGTGAAGCAGTCCCAGATGAAATTCGAAGTCCAATATGCATCGGCTGGGGTATCCAGTGAATTACATCAAAGAGACTTTGATGTCTGTGTGAAGCAGATCAGACTGGTTTGTTGGAAATCACATGAAGAGAGGAGATTCATTGATGTCAGATATTGTGTTAAAATATCTTGTTAGGACTGTCTGTGTTATAAAATATAAATTTTAATACACCAAAGCGAGTTAGGTGACCTCAGAGAGAAGGCTGGCTCAAGACTGCTTTTAAGTATACTGAGCAGACCTCACAGAGACACACTCATTTTCTGACTGAGAAAAGAGGAGACATCAAGCACTGAAAATTAAGAAAGTAAGAACACATTAGCTAAGTCCAGTCTGAGTGTATGGGTTGTAGGAATTTGCACTTTTAAACCTGTTTTTTAAGACTGTGTGTGTTGGGATATCTTGTTCTGTATTTACTGTTTTGCTATTTTTATCAATTTTAAAGTAAAGATATATATTTTAAAAACAGAAACTGCCTGGTGTGCCTTGAAACTTCTTTTTATATAAGTGAAGCTTAGATGGTTATAGTTGATACTGTGCATGAGCTTATTGTGGTACCAAACTGGGAAACAGGTCAAAGTTCTCTAGGTCTTGCATAGAGTTCTAAGGGTTCATTTGTAATATCTGGTTAGGTGTCCATAGGCAAAGATATCTGGCCCCAAAGACAGAATTATCTGTGCCTGACAATTGGGTCGCTAACAAGAGGTTATCAGTTTGAATTCCTCCAGAACTTGGGACTAACATGACTCAAACCCACAAAACAGACAAGAGGTTACTTTGTTCTGTTAAACTGTTCACAATTCTCGCTCACAGGCTGGCGCTTTGGGAGTAGAGGGCTGACCTGCTGAGTGGGGTTGTGACAGTTTCTAGATACGAGGTGTGTTCCGATTGACTGGAGGATGGCAGATGTAGTACCACTGCAGAAGGGGCTGCAAGGAGAAGGCAGGGAATTACAAATGGCAAGCATTTAAACTAGCCAAGGGGAACCACTGGAAAGGAGCAGGAATCTTAGCCCCACCAAAAAAATCAGAGTAGTAAGGTGAGGTAAACACCAAGATAGAGATGTTGATAGGGAGAAGGGCAGGGTAAATGGAGAAAGTAACAAAGGCAATAAGGACAGAGTTCGGCAAAAGGGTAAGGCCATCAGAAATGGAGGGTGATGAGTACCAATGCCTGTAGTCTGGGCAACAAGCTCCTGAACTGGTGGCCTAGATGGAAGAGGGATGCCTGGATATCAGTA
Source organism: Neoceratodus forsteri (assembly GCA_016271365.2). Classification (NCBI taxonomy): domain Eukaryota; kingdom Metazoa; phylum Chordata; order Ceratodontiformes; family Ceratodontidae; genus Neoceratodus; species Neoceratodus forsteri. Next base: position 1,208,025,735 of record CM057456.1, read on the forward strand.
GCAGTCACAGAAACATGGTACATGGAGAACCATGACTGGGATGTTAACATACCAGGGTATACAACCACAGGAGAGACAGGGAGGGGAAGAGGGTAGGAGTAACTCTGTATGTAAGGGAAGGGATAAAAGCAACTGAACAAAGAGTAAACAGGGAGGAGAGGAGGCACTGTGGGTCACCTAGAGACTAGAAATGGCACCACAATCCACACAGGGTTGTATACAGACCCCATGTCAGGAGGAGGGATTGGACAAGAATATGATAGAAGGCATTCTTAGAATGGCAGAGAAAGGGAGATACTGTTGATGGGAGACCTGAATATGCCAGATGTTAACTGGAGCATATTTGCTGCAGCCACATCCAAGAGCAGGGCCATTCTCGATGCCCACAGGTGGCATGCCTCAGACAGCTAGTTTCAGAACCCACTCATGAGGGAGCAATCTTAGACCCCTGCTCTCAAATGGGGACAGTGACAGGATCTCAGATCTAGAAGTGGTAGCCATCTGGGAACAAGTGACCACCAAACAGTGTGGTTCACGATAAACTCAGCTACAGAGTTAAGCCATACAAAAGTGAGGGTACTGGACTTCAGGAGGGCTGACTTTGGCAAGATGGGAGAGTGCCTTAGAAAAGCACCAGCAAACAGGCTAGAAGGAGGGTGGAGCAACAATGGGGAACATCAAAACTGCCATCACAGAGGCAACAAGCCTTTGTGTGAAGCAAATAAACAAATCAAAATGAAAGAAAAAGTCACTATGGTTCTCAAAAGAGGTGGTGGGGAAGGTCAGGGAGAAAAGATAGCATTCAGGAAGTATAAGGAAACACAGAAGGAGCAGGACAGAGAGCTGTACCAATTAAGGCAGAAGGAAGCAGGGAGGAAAGTCAGAATAGCAAAGGCCCAAACTGAGAGAAAAGATAGCCAACTCGGTTAAGAGGAGGGATAAAACCTTTTATAGCTACATCAGGGAGTGTAGAAAGACAAAGGAGGAATAGTGAGGCGGAATAGAATGGATGTTGGGTGAGCAGAGGACAGTGAAAATAGAATACTGAATGAATATTTCTGCTCAGTATTCACAAAAGGAGGAGGGGAAGTGCCTAATCCAATTAACAGAAGCACTCTGGATAGGGTGGTCGATCCCAGTCCTTTCACAGAAGATAGGGTTCTGAAGAACTCCTATAACTGAAGGTGGATAAAGCAATGGGGCCTGATGGAATTCACCCCAGAATCTCTAAAAGGATTAAGGGAGAACTAATGAAACCACTGACTACCCTTTTAACAAATCATGGGAGGATTGTGGTACCTGAGAACTGGAGGAAGGCAGGTGTGATTCCCCTTTACAAAAGTGAGACCAAGACAGAGGCAGGAAACTACAGACCTGTCAGTTTGACCTCTGTGGTAGGGAAAATGATGGAATCACTTGAAGGAAAGAATTGTTGAGTACCTAGAGGCCAGTGGAGCACAGGACCCAAGGCAGCAAGGGTTCTAGCGGAAGGTCATGTCAGATGAATCTAATTGATTTCTTTGACTGGGTGACCAAAGTAGTAGACCAGGGAGGGCTGTGAACATGGCCTACTGTACATAGACTTTAGCAAGGCATTTGACACAGTCCCACACAAGATTAGTAGTCAAATTAACCAGCCTGGGAGTGGGTCCCAGGGTGGTTGTCTGAATAAACATTGGCTGGACAACAGGACACAGAAGGTAATTGTAAATGAGTCCACTCTGAAGAAAGAGGGTTACTAATGGGGTACTGCAGGGTTCAGCATTGGTCCAGTCCTTTTAATGTCTTTATAAGTGACATTGCATAGGGACTGGAAGGAAAGTATGCCTCTTTGCAGATGACAAAGATCTGCAACAAGGTTGATACACAAGGAGGCGTGAAAAGGATGAGAAGGGACCTGTCAATGTTGGAGGAATGGTCAGAAGTATGGCAGTTTGGATTCAATGCAAAGAAGTGCAAATAATGCACCTGGGAAACAAAACCCAGGGATGATTACACAATGGAGGGAAGGTAGTAACAACAACAAAAAGGAAAGGGACCTGGGGGTAATCATATCAGATGACCTTAAGGTTAGCAAGCAATGTGAGAAGGCAGTAGGGAGGGCTGGGAATACTGGGATGTATAGGAGAGGCATCACCAACAGAAAACAGGAAGTTGTTATCCCTCTTCACAGACAGTTGGTGAGACCCCATCTGGAGTACTGAGTCCAGTTCTGGAGACCCATCTCCGCAAGGACATAGACAGGATAGAGGCAGTCCAGAGGCGGCACCAAAATGGTGCAGGGTCTGCAAGGGAAGCTATACAAGGAGAGACTAAAGGAGCTTAATATGTATATCCTTGAGGAAAGGAGGGAGGGGGGACATGATAGAAATGTTTAAGTACCCAGTGGAATCAACAAAGTCCAAGAGGGTAGCATCTTTCAGAAAAGAGATGCAAGAACAAGAGGACACAATTTGAAGATAGAGGAGGGCAGTTCAGGGGCATATAGGAGGTATTTTTTCACAGAGAGGGTGGTGGACACATGGAATAGCCTTCCTGAGGAGGCCGTGGAATCTAAAACTGTGGGTGAATTCAAGAATGCATGGGACAGACATAAGGCAATTTTGGTGGGAGTAGGAAGAAATAGGCTGTTGGTTAACTAGGATCTGCAGCTTATCCTGTAGGTAAGGAAATGGGCAGACTAGGTGGGCCAAGCGGTCCATATCTGCCATCAAAGTCTATGTTTCTATGTTTCTATGTTACAGACCTGTCAGCCTCACATCAGTGGGAGCAAGGTAATGGAGGTGCTAATAAAGGAATGAATGGTAAAACACTTAATGGACAACAAACTATTAGATGAAAAGCAACATGGATTCTCCATGAGAGATCTTGCCAAACAAATCTGACAGAATTTTTGATGGCATAACGAAGGTGGTTGATTAAGGAGGGGCAGTTGATGTTGCCTACCTGAACTTCAGTGAGGCCTTTGACTCTGTCCCTCACTGCAGGCTGGTAACAAGACAGAGTGGGTGGGACAGAAAATAACTAGATGGGTGGAAAACTGGCTGAAGGATAGAAGTCAGAGAGTGGTGGTAAATGGTGTACATTCTGGGGTAAGGAAGGTAACGAGTGGGTTCCTCAAAGGTCTGTACTAGGACCAATCCTTCTTATGTTTGCTTGCACGTGCAAGAAACATTATGTGGCAGCTTAGGAAAGCGGGTTTTGAGGTGCGGCACTTTGACTGGCCAATGCCACCACTGCATTCTTGGGCTTGGCCCTCGTTTCCCAATGCAGTGGCATGCTGCTGCTGACATTAGTTCAGCCAGTGTGCCATCAACCCAACAAATTAGCTTCATGTAATGAAGGGAGTGACCCATAATTGCAGGCGTACCATGCTCAGAGTGTAACATTTAAACAACATGGCGGCGGCTGCGTCGTTTCCGCCCCCAGTCCCCATAAAAGCCAACGGTGGTGCCCAATCCCTGGTCGGCATGCCCTGCCCCAGTTCATTTGCTGGACGGGGAGCCCAATCTCTATCAGCAACTTGTCCCCCATTTGTTGTGGTGCCGAGGAGGGTTCCCAATTCCTCTAGGCATCATGGCCCCCAAACAGGCTTTCTTTGCTGACAGGGGCCCCAATCCCCATCAGTTTAAGTCCACCCATCCCCCAAAAATGCAGGTGGCGCACTGGGAACAACCCCAGTGTGCAAAAAGCAAACCTGGAAAAAAAACACCTTCCATGCACATCCCCGAAACAAAGAAAATGGTCCCTTGCCGTCAGGTCCTCTCCTCAACCTGTGCCCACCCTCTGCACACTCACTTCCCACTCTCCCATCCCATACTTACCTCCGGAGCCAGACGTGATGATCTTTGGTGGGCTGGGAACACATCTGCACTCTTCAAAGCTGACCGAACTGAAGAAATGCTGGTAAGCTGTATAATGGCATAAATGTTTTTTTTCAACTATGTGGATATCTTGCCCATTTTTTGACTTTTGCCACAAACTTTCAACATGTGATTCTTGGGATCCTTCCTCATAAATTCAGTCACTGTAATGGCGTTTTCAGTCCCGAAAGGTGATTTCGTGGTCCCTGTGCAGAATCACCTTTCAGGACTGATTAACAAAATGACAGTGCCACTGTTCATGAGGTGGGCTCCCAAAAAGTGTATGTTGCAAATTTGGTGAAAAAATCAAAACATGACTATGTTACAAGCATTTGTACGTTTACTAGCATGCTCGTGAATTTTGAAAATTTTTGAGATTTTTACTCCAGATTTTCCACGTTGCTATTTTTTACATATCCCTTATGAACAGTACAGCTGTCATTGCTCACATTCTGCCGAAATTATTTTTTGCAAATCTGCCACACAATGGCGAAGTTGCTGTGGGAAATCAGTTTTCGGGACAGATTAAGAAAATCAATGACACTGTTCATGAGTGGATGTCCCAAAATGCCTGTGTTGAAAATTTGGTGACAAAATTCCACAAAATAACTACAGTATGTTACAAGCGTGTACTGCGCAGTTTCCATGCACACGTAACTATGAGAATTTTAATATTTTCACTCCAAATTTTAACATTGCCATTTTTTAACACCTCCTTATGAACAGTATGGCTGTCATTTTTCACATCCTGCCCAAAATATGGTTTCACACATCCGGCACAATGGCACGGGTCGCTGTTGGAAATCAATGTTCAGGACAGATTAAAAAATCATAGTGACACTGTTCATGAGCAGAGGTCCCAAAATGCCTATATTGAAAATTTGGTGAAAGAATTCAAACAATGACTGTGTTATGAGCGTGCATTGTGAAGTTTTCATGCATGCTCATAACTTTGAGAATTTTAATATTTTCACTCCGAGATTTCCAACATTACCATCTCTTCACACCTCCTTATGAATGGTGACACTGTAATTTTCACATCCTGCCTGAACTGTGGTTTCACACATCTGTTGCAGAATGGAGCTGTCGTTGTGGAAATCAACGTTCAGGCAGATTAACAAAATCACAGTGCCACTGTTTATGAGCAGAGGTCCCAAATGCTTTATCAGGTGGGGTTGAAAAAGGCCATGTTGAAAATTTGTAGTGCAAATACCAACAAGCGCCTGGGCGTTGGGGTTCTAACCATAATGTCCCACCCTGTACAGACTGACAGGTGTCAGGGTGTGCCCTTGATTGCCGGCTGTAATGCTCATGCCATTCCACCCACCCTGCAGCCAGTGACTGGCATCGAGGTGTGCCTTGGACTCTTTAGCCCTAGAGTTCACCCCATTCTCCTATACTGCACCCATTTCAGCATATGTCCTTATGGAATGGGGTGACTGTAAAGCCAGACACCCCAAGGCACACCTCAACACTTGTTCGGTGTCTGCAGGGTTGGGTGAAAGTGAAATGGCGTGAGTGTTATGGGCCACTACCAAAAAGCATACTCAATGCCTGTCCATCTCTGCAGGGTGGAGGTGGGCTTGTGTGAAGTTCAATATTTCACTGCCATTCCTATTCTGCATCTGTCTAACTCCTGTACTTCCAATGCTAATACCAGCAAGCAAACATTCGACATTGACAAATGCTTGTTAACATATAAATCAGTGATGTATCAGAGGAATTGAAGGGACAATGTGTCTGTTTGCAGATGATGCAAAGTTATGGAACAGGGTCAACACTGAAGAGGAGGGGTTGAGGCCATGGGTAGGGTTTGAGTATACTAGAGAAATGGTTAGAAACATGGCAGCTGAAGTTCAATACAATGGTGTGTGGTGATGTATAGGGTATACAAATTGACTGTTAGTATGCACAGGGTAGAGTAGATAAAGCAAACAGAACAAGAAAGGGATCTGGGATTATAATATCAAACAACCTTAGGGTAAGTGGCCAATATAGTAAGGTGGTTGGCAAAGCTAATAGAATGATGGCATGCATAGGAAGGGCATAACTAGTAGGAAGAGGAGGTGCTGATGTCATTATATAAGACCATGGTTGGGCGCAGCTGGGTATAGAACAGCCTGAGAGCCTCATTTAAGAAAGGACATAGATGTAACAGAAAAGGTACAGTGAAAGGCAGCAAGAGGGCAGGGTATACAAGGGAAACCTTAAAGACAAGACTGAGAGAATTAAATCTGTATCCGCTGGAGTTTAGAGAGAGAGACAAGACATGATAGAGACATTCAAGTACATGAAGGGATAAATAAAGTGAGGAAGGAAGTCTATTTAAAAGGAAAGTCAGAGTTAAAACAAGATGTCATACTTTAAAATTGGAAGGAGGAAGATTTAAAGGCAATGTAGGAAGTGTTATTTCACGAAGGGTGGTTGAACCCTGGAACAGATTACCTGAGGAGGTGGTAGGTGTCGAAATGGTGGAGAGATTTAAGAGAGCATGGGATGGACATATGGGGATGGTTAGAGGACAGATGACAGGTTCCTTGTGCACGGTGACAAGTAGGGGAGGGGAGATGGGTAGACTGGATGGGCCAGGATGGTCCTTTTCTGCTGACACATTACCATGATACTATGATTGTTTTGAGGTTTCAGGCATGGGCCAGGCCACAATTGCCTCTTTTTGCCTGGTTTGATTGGAGCTGCCCTCCCTATGACATGTCCCAAGTAAGTGACCTCTGCCATGGCCACCTGGCACTTCTCTGCTTTGATAGTCAGCCTTGCAGCCTGTATTCTGCAAAACACTTCCCTCAGATGTGTCAGGTGTTCCTCCCAAAGAGGGCTGAATACTATGTCATCCAGGTACTGTAGGTGACTGAAAATCTCTATACCCTGTAACACCCGATTCACCAACCGTTGGAATGTGGCAGGGGCATTCTTCATCCCAAAGGGCATGATCTTAAATTTGTACAGGCCAATTGGGGTGATGAAAGCTGATCTTTCTCTAGCCCTGTCAGTGAGTTCCACCTGCCAATACCCTTTGTCAGGTCTAAAGTGGTTAAGAATGTCTCCCCTCCCAGCTTGTCCAGCAATTCATCTGTGTGGGGCATTGGGTGGGCATCAGATTTTGTGATGGTGTTGAGCCCACGATAGTCTGTGCAGAACTGTGTAGTCCCATCTGGCTTGGGACAAGAACTACAGGTGAGGCCCAGGGACTATGGGATTTTTGGATCACCCCTAGATCCAGCATTTCCCACCTCCCTCCTAATGTCTTTGAGGACTGTCTCAGACACCCGGTAGACTATCCTATGTATGGGCGCTTGTGTCCCCATGTCTATGTCATGCACTACTTGTGTGGTCCATCCCAGCTTGGACATAAATAAGGAGGCAATTTCCTGCATAACCATCCTTACTTCCTGGACCTGTATAGGTGTCAACTGGGATTGCAATAGAATGGTTCCCACAGATGACTCCTGCTTACTTTCCTCTAACAAGTTGAGAAGGGGTCTTTCTCATTCTCTTCCCTAGGACTGCAAACCGCAACACCATGTCAGCCCTATTGAAATAGAGTTTCAACATTTTTACATGGTACATTCTGTGGGTGTGTTTTCAGTCAGAAAACTCTACAATGTAGTTCACATCGTTTATCTGCTGGTCTACCTTGTATGGTTCCATCCACTCTGGCTGCAGCTTGTCCTTCCGGACTGGGATCAGAACCATTAGCTCATGTCCCACCCGTTATGAGTGAGCTTTGGCTCCATGATTGTACCAGGTCATTTGTTTTGCTGGGCAGCTGACAGGTTGCTCTGGGCCACCCATAAGCTCCTTCAGCTTCTCCCTGAATTTGAAAACATAATACACTAAGGGAGTCCCTGGGTGGCATGCTTATCTTCCCAGTCTTCTCATTTCAAATCTCACGGGCCCTCTCACCCTGTGTCCATACAAGAGCTTGAAGGGTGAAACCAATCGATTCTTGTGGCACTTCCTGTAGGCAAACAGCAGGTGGGGAGGTACCTCTTCCAGTCCCACCCATACTGTTCTGCAAATGCCATAAGCATAGCCTTTAGGGTGCCATTAAATCTCTCTATGAGACCATTGGCTTTTGGATGGTCAGGTGTTGTGTGCCTCTGTATGACACCACACTTCTCCCACAAACACTTCATAAGGTTCGACATGGAGTTACCCCTTGATCAGAGATAACCTCCAGCAGAAAACCTACGGGAGAAAATCCTAACAACGCATCTGCCACTTTGTCTGCCTTAATGGAGGACAGGGTGATGGATTCTGGATAGCAGGTAGCATAATCAACTGGCATCTATATGTATCTTTTACCAGAGGAACTTGGGATATTCAAAGGACCCACAATATTCATTCCCACCCTTTGGAATGGTTCCTCCACAACTGGCAAATGAATCAGGGCAGGTTTGGCTTTGCTCCTGGACTTCCCTATTTCCTGACACCGGTGACAGATTGGCAGTATTCCTTCACCTGCTTTGTGAAATTTAGACAATAATGTTGGTAAGGCTAAAAGCGCTTCATGGTACAAGCAATGCCCAGATGTCTAGACATGGGAATGTCATGAGCCACATTGAACAATGACTCCAATACCCCTGGGAACAACAAGCTGCCTGTCCATCCTTGTGTCTTTATGTCATGGGTATACAACAGCCCATTGTCCCAAAATACTCTATGTTTTCTGTCACCTCCTGTGTCCCATTAGATTCTGCACAGGCCCTCAGCTTCTCAAGCTAGGCTCACTTTGCTGTACTGCTACTAACTCCTCATACTTGCCTAAAGCATGGGTTAGGCCCCATCAGTTCCCAGACTGAGGTCCATAGCTGTGGCAGTAGGGACTCAGTATCACAACCATTCCCTCCCTCTGGCTATGTGTTACCCCTCCTCTTTAGCGTAAACCTCAGTAACAGTTTGGTGAACTGCTACTAGTGGAAGTTCTGTCCCCTGTTAACACCTCTCTTCCAAGAGCCACAGGCTGGCTGGCCTGTCTCCTAACCTCTCCTGTAGGAATCTCTTTGGGATCCCAAAGGTCATGGGCACCCTAGTCATCTGGCTCCGGGTGACAGCACATACCAACCCTGTGGAACATAATTTCCTACTATAACATCCATAATTAGGGTGTCAGCTACAGCCACCCTCTGTATCCCTTCACCTGCATTTCCCCAATCCAGGGTAACACTGGCTAAGGGGTAGGTTGTCTCTGCCCATGAAATACCTTATGGGTACAAACTGATTTGGCAGGCTTTGTTCAGGTCCCACCAAATCCCCTTTACTAGGGTAAGAGATGCTCCAGTATCCCTTAACCTCGAGTCTGTACCCCATTCACTGTGACTGGGTGAATGAACATTCTCATATTTGCAGGAATAGCTTCAGGAATACAGTTTGCAACCAGCTCAGAAGGCACAGGTCCCTTTCCATTTTGTGTCTTTTTGAGGACACTGCCTAGAAATACAGCCTGCTTTTTGCACAACCAACACTCCTCACTTTTTCTTTCCCCAAAATCCCTTTTGGGTGCAGTGTAGTTTCCTTCTTTTGTAGAGACATCGAGGCTTTTGGCTCTCCAAAAGGTACACCTTTCCCTATTGCCCCTCTATTCCCTGCTCCCCATTTCCCTTGACAGCAGGCCTGCTCCAAGCATAGTGGTCTGCTAGCTCAGCAGCCCTGTTTGGCTGTCTGAGGGTTTAGCCTGCCAGCCAGGTTTTCAGCTCTGTTGAACATGCCCAAAAGAATTGTTCTAACAGTACATACTCTTCAATAGCTTCACCTGAATTATCGTTCACCCCTGCCACTAATGTTTCAGATACTGATGCTGTTTGGTGGCGAGTTCCTCAAAGCTAATTTCAGGCTCCTTTCTAAGCTTCTGAAATTTTGGCCTGTAGGCCTCGGGGTTTAAATCATTTTTTTTAACAATGTAGTTTTTAGCTTTTCATAATCTCGGCTATCCACATTGTCCATCTCTCCCAATGCTTCAAGCCCTTTCCAGTAAGCAGTGGGGATAATGAAACTCAGGCCTCCTTGGGTATGTTGGCCTGAATACAGTCCTTTTAAATGAATTAGAAAAGGTATCCGTATCCTTCCCTCTTCAAATCCAGCAATCGATTTTGAATTTAATTTATACTCCAGCCTGGAGTCTCAGGTTCACCCTCACCACTTACCTGCTCAGGTGCGGTTGGTTGGATTTTCAGCTTCTGCAGTTCAAACTCTCTCTGGTGCTATTTTTCCTCTGCCTCTCTTTGGCATTGCTTTTCCTCTGCCTCTCTTTGATGCTGCTTTCCTCTGCCTTGGCCTCTCTTGTCATTTTCCCTTCCATCTCCATTTTGAACTGTCTCTGCTCCAGCTCCATCTTCTGCTGTTGCGCTTGCTGGGCAAACTGTGCTTTCTGCAGCTCCACCTGGAGCCTCAGCATCTCCAGCTCCCTGTCTTTGGATGCCTCCATCTGGACCTGTGGCTCCTGGTTCCTCTCTGGCCCTCCACGTTCTGTGTCTGGTCACCTTGAGTCACTGACTGTGACACCACGTTCCTTGTGCTGCCTCTGCATCAGCCACCATGAGGGCTTCAGTGAGCTGCTTTTTATTTGCCTCTTCACTTGAAATTTTTCACCATACAGGTGTCTTAGCTGTTCCATTTTGCAGGTGTTGTACTTGGAAGCCATGTTCTTCCCTATACTTACACTATTTATTGTTTCTCAAAAAAATTTAGAAAGTGTAGGTATTATTGTCTGCAAGCAATTTTTCCCCTTTTTCAAATTCTGCCTTCTATTGTGCGGTGGTTTTGTACAGACAATTCAGAAATCAGTAGCTGGCACCAGATCTGTCATGGGCTGACCCTTAGGCACAGCCAGATCCCCTACTCCCAGGAGAACCCACCCCGTGATGAACCCTGTGACTTTGACTGTCAAGAAGAGCTTCTTTTCCTTCTATCCAAAAGCCTTTTTTTCTAAAATTTGTAGTTAGTATTCGAGCGGTCCTACTAAAATGAGGCATCAGTCTGAGAAAAATCTTTCCTTAAAATGTTATACCACACAAATTAGACCCAGGCAGAATTGATAAGAAAATCATAAAAAGTTTAGTAAAGAAAGAAAACACATTAAAATATTCTACACAATTTAGGGCATTGGGTTGCAGACAACAATGTTAAAGAAAAGTGGAATTAAACCAAAACCCACTGTGAATACTAAAATGTTCTACCTTATTAATGTTTGAAGTCCAAGGTATGAAAAGTCCCATTTGCCAGAAAATGTCTTCAAGTTTTCTGAAAATAGTTCTCAAAATGTTCAGCAAGATGATAAGTCAGTCTCTGAATTTTCTTCTTCAGCAAAATTAGTTTCTTTCAGAGAAAAGCTCTTTTTCAAGAGTTTTTCTCTCTTCTTCTATGAGGCAAAGTTCTCCTCACTAATCAGTAGTTCTTTCTCAGCAAAACTACCCAAAGCTAACACTTGGCAAAATTATACCACAAAGCAAAATAACTGTTTTCTGGCTGTATTCCTTTTTAATACCTCAAACAATGTCATTCCAGTGTAACCTTTTGATTGGTTGATTATTAAGGCTGGGATGTGTCAGCAGTTCACCCTTTTTCCCGAGGGTCTCTCACCTCCACTCTAGTTTCTCCAGAGTATAAAATAACAGAAAACTAGACCCGCTGCAGTGGTCTAACGAACTTAGTTTAGCATGTTGACCCCTGCTGAACAGTTTCTGGCAAAAGACATTCCTGGTCTTTGATCTCAAGAAACCATAACATACAGTACAAAAGGACCCCAGATATCACAGCACCATTCTCCTGGTTGTGAGGTATGGACATTCAGACACAAATGAAGTTTTAAATGTTGCATTTAAGCCAGATCCTGGCTTCCAGTCCTTTGATATGTAAACCTGTCTGAGAGCCAGACCCATCACTCAGTTGAAAAAATCTTTCCCATGTTTTTCCCATAGGATGCTTAAAGGGCCAGTGGCTTAATTCTTAAATACAGCCCATGTATATATATATATATATATATTAGAGGCAAAAACTCCATTTAATGCATAGTTAGGGTTGTTCCACAGCGACAAAAGTGAAATTGCTAGGTTGTTGAAAGCCCTGACCTTCCCCGCCTACACACCAACCGCATCAGGTGCGTGTTGGGGTCTTCGCCCTAACTCTCACCCCATCAGATGTGTGAAGGAGCAGAGGTATAGGAGAATGGGGTGAGAGTTAGGATCGACAACCCCAACGCGCACCCGATGCAAGTTGGGGATGTAGGCGGGGGTCCAAGGGGGGCTTTTAACCCTAACACCGAATTCCCTCACTTTTGTCACTGTGGAACAACCCTATCTAATGCATTAAACAGAGTTTTTGCCTCTAATTTCTTTCTTTTGAGAAGTATAATGAGAAATAGCGAATGTAATGAGATGGTGCTCCCGCCACGTGATGTTTTGTCACATAGTAATACTGTGCCCATAAACGCAAATGGTGATGTGCATGGTGACACAAAGTGAAACAGAAAGATAAACAGTACTGTAGACAGAAATGGTTAAAATAACATAAGCATAGCGCAAATGAAATGCGAAGGAGTAACGATCGTGGTGCCGTAGGACGGAACAGTAAGTGAACGGTTATGGAACCGCAAGCAGAAGCGGTAAGGGTAATAGTAATGTAAGTGCACAGGCTAGTTTTCCCAAAAGCTGCATAGAGAAAGACAGTGAGTACAAAGAATGTATGCATAATAATGGGTCTCGGAGCAGAAAATGAGGAGTTGGAATAGTAAATTGCTTATATCTCAGGAACCGTATAACGAGAAAAAAATTTAAAAGTCATATGATTTATGACTTTCCTGGTTAGTTTGTACTTAGCCCATTGGGGTCTAAGCATTTTTCTAACGAAAAGTCTGTATCTCGCACCGCTTCCGTGATACGGCCCTGAAAGGCGCAGCGAACGCCATAATGTTCTCCTATGGGAAAAAAAGTTCAGAATGCCATAACGTTCGCTCCTGTAATATTTTTTCACCAAACCAGTAAAAGGCACATCTGTGGGATGTTGGGTGTCTTCTCTCCAAATTTCAGCCCCAAAGACCAAACCGTTATTTTGCAGCAGGATGACAAGAATTCCTGTAATCGCGTTGGGCGCGTAATGTTATCCTATGGGGAAAAAGTGTCAAATTTGAGTGCTGTAACTTTGCCGCTTCTGTAATATTATTTCACCAAAACACTGAAAGGCACATCTGTCATATATTGGCTGCGTTCCTCCAAATTTCAACCCAAAAGACCAAACCGCTTCTTTTGCAGAGGGTGCCAAAGAATTGCTGTCATTTTCACACAGCCTGGAAAAGTACTGTCGAACTTTGCGAAAGCTTTCAGAAATTCATTCGACACTGTCACAAGTGCGAAAGTACTTCTAGAATGTACTTTTCCAGAAATCTGAAAAACATATTTCTGGGGTGTTTTAACCAAAATAAAGACATGCCTAGCATCCTCAGGGTCCGACTAGGTGAATACAAAAAGAATTAGGTTGCTAGAGAGTCCCAAATTTAAATGCCAAGCATTTTTCTGATGACCAACTGAAAACAAAATGGTGGATTTACGGTAAAAGGGCCATTTCAGAAAGTAAAACTGCATTTGACACTGTCAAACTTTTTAACTTTTCCCATTGACTTATAATGGGAACTTGTTTTGAATAACTTTTGAACCGTTTAATATTTTTCACAAAATCTTCAAAAGGCACATCAGAGACCCAGCAACACGTTCCCTGAAGATTTCGGACCAGTCACGCAAACCATGCGACCTCTAGAGACAACCAAAGAATTCCAAAAAGCATAAGCGCGCAGATCACGCTTAATAACTCTCGGCGTGATATCCAAACAGTACGAATGTTGGCAGATCCCAAGATGTATGGTTCTTGATTGTGTATTCCAAATTTCAGGCAAATCCATTGAGTAGTTGCAAAGTTATTAAGGTGCAAAATTTTAGGTTTAACATGTAAATGGCTCCTCAACTCTAACTATGGTAGCACTACTGTGTTATCATTTTATATATATATATATATATATATATATATATTATATATGTGTGTGTGTGTGTATATATATATATATATATATATATGTTGTATATATATATATATATATATATATATATATATATATATATATATATACATTACATATGCCAGGCTACAGTTTATCACCTTTCAGAATTTTAACATATTATGTGACCCTGGATTTCAACAGCTCATTTCCTGTGGATGTAATTAACCATCAGCATTTTGCCTTTGCTATCTCCTAGTGTGCTGTTAGACCACCCAAGTGCCACCACCTCTGCTCTACCATGGATTACTCCATCCTCCTAATTCTTCTATTCGCTGTGGGTGCTACAGGCCCAAAATGCCAAGCTGGACCACTACCACCCCCCTTAGAACCTGCTCTTGACAAAATGAACTCTTTGGCACCCCAATGCTAACTGTGCCAAGGGCCCCAACTTTCCACCACCTGCATACCACCTGCTTGCTCGGGGCCCTGCCACCTGCCACGGTTATCAGCATTACCATTTTCATGCCCATAAAGATCACCCTGAGAATGCTCGCCTCCCCATTGCAAGAGCAGGAGGCACAAAATACTCTCCACCATTTGCATAAACCTCTCAGCCAGAAAAATAATATTCATGCTTCTTCTTCTATCTGGTAGTGTCCATGCCAATCCTGGTCCACCACCAATATCAAACGCGGGAGAAACACGAGTAAAGGCCTGAAAGTAGCTGCACTGAACATCCACAGCCTCACAGCAAAGTTTGACCTACTCCAAGTGTGGGTGTCCCACCATGTATCCGACATTGTCTGTCTGACAGAGACCTGGCTGTCAGGCAAGATAAAAGACAATGAAGTGATGCTCCGGGATATCAAACATTCAGGAAAGACAAGTGTGGCAAGACAGGCAGAGGAGTCCTTATCTACGCCAGGATTACCTATGCTGCTCGGTCCCTCTCTTACCAGGGTCCAGGATGATCATGACCTACTAGAATAAAAGCACAGGTCATAAGCCACGGCAAATCTCTAATCTTAGCCTCGGTTTATCTTCCACCCACTAAAGCCAGGGATGGCCTCCCAAAATACTGGATACAATTGCTACCCTTCCTAAGGGCACAGAGCTTCTGATAACAGCTGACTTTAACATCAACTTGGAGGGCAGGGGATCCTCGCCTTTCAAGGACATAGTTGCTACTTCAATCTGAGCCAGCTTGTTGACAGCCCAACAGGGGAACCACAAAACAGGAAAAGACACCCTCCTCGATTGGCTCCACTTGAGATACCTTCTCAGATCTCTGAACTTAAGGTCCTGCCTGACACCTTAAGTGATCACTTCAGTAACTTTTACATGGTCAAACAAATTGAGCAAGTCCCGCCTATCATAATTAATAGTAGGGTCTTGGGGAAGAGCAAGCTTGGGGCCCTCGCCTCTGCCCTCTCCCAGTATGACTGGTTCCCCATCGATCATGCCTAATATTGAACAGGCCCTAAGTTTCTTTATAGAAGGCTTCAACAAGATTTGAGATATCTTTGCACCACTGAGGAAAGAAAAAATGGGGTCAAGTTAATGGTTGGATCACAGGGGATCTCCTCACCCAGATGAAGGAAAGGGACAACCTCTGGGAAAAAGCCAGGTCCTCTTGCAGAAAATACAACTTCCAGTGCTGTAGAGCTGCAAGAAACCACTGGACCAACCTTATCCACCAAGCAAAGGCCAACTTCCACAAGGAGCAGCTTAATAAAACTTGGGGCAATGGGAAGAGTTTTTGGAGAAGATCAAAACCTTCTTGGGAAGGATAAGAAGAAGATCCCCACTCACCAACATCAACCATGCCACAATTACTGACCCTCGGCACATCGCATGATTCTCTCAACACATCATTTACTGACTTGGCTGGAGTGCTGCTGACTACCTGCACCCTGCTGGGAACAAACCAACTGCATGCCTCAATGGGGCTCAGTCCCTGTCTCTACTTCAAAAATGTCAGTGAAGGAGGCTTGCAAACACATAAAAATATTAGGCAAGACCAGAATGGGGAGTGATGGAGTCAATATGAAACTCCTATCCCTAACACTGGATGTCATCATCGTGCTAGTTACAAAACTATTTAACAAATCACTGGCTCTTGCACAGTTCCCTGGGGATCTTGAAACAGGCTCTTGTGACTCCGTGCACAAGAACGGTGATATGACATGTACCGCCAATTATAGACCAATATCCATCCCTCTCCCTTATCTAAAGCCCTGAAAAGATTGTGCCCAGGCAACTCACAGATTACCTGAACAAATACAACCTGTTAAGTCCCAACCAACATGGCTTCAGGCAGAATCATAGTGAATCCACTGCTTTGCTGGACTACACTGACTACTCACACAAAGGCTAGATGAAGGAAAGCTGGTGGGGTCAGTCTTCATAGACCTCACCAAAGCCTTCACACTGTCAATCCACTCTCCTCCTGACTCAATTATAGAACCTGGGGTTGCAACCAATGCTGTCTGCTGGTTCAAAGACTACCTAACGCACAGAAGCCAATGTGTAAAAATTGGGCACACAGTATCTAGCTCCAACGAGGTATCTTTAGGGGTGCCACAGGGGTCAATACTGGGCCCCTTACTATTCAACCTCTTCCTAAATAATCTTCCTGAAGCCTGTGACACTAAACTGATACTTTATGCAGATGACACTGTGCTTCTCACCAGCAGTTCATCAATAGTTGCCCTCCACTCCGAGCTGCAGACATCCTTCTACAAGCTGGAAGACTGGTTCTGTAACCAAAAATTTCTATTAAACTACAAAAACCAAGGTGATGTTCACAGCCAGAGCACAGCACAAAAGAAGCTCCCTCCCTCACCATCTCCAATAAAGTCAGTGAGCCGCTGGAACAAGTTCAGTCCTTCAAGTACCTGGGGGTCACCACTGATGACTGCCTCACCTTCACCCAACACATCGACACAGTGGTAAGGGAGTGAACACCAAGTTTGGTGTACTATATAGGCATAAAAGTATCTCACTCCAGAGACCCTCTGTCTCTCAGTCTCCAGCTCCATCCTTTCTACCATCGACTATGGATTGGTGGTCTCACGGTGCAGCGACAGACACTGCACTAAAAAGGATTCACATTGCCCTCAACAAGGCATGTAGGCTCACAATGGCTACAGATTGAAATACCCACACCTGCTCCTTATCAGGAGACCAATTGGCTGCCACAAAAGAGCAGGATGTATTCAAATAGGTCTGCTTGGAAAAAGGTGCTAATGGGTAAAACCTCCCCATGCATTTCTAGCATCCTAACACCAAGTGCTACCAGCTATACCACCCAAGGCAGGATGAGGAGGGCCCTATCAACACCTTTCTGTCGAACTGTGCAGGGACAGCGTGCTTGCAGGTATGGGAGCCCCAATGGCTCAATGAAATCCCAGTGCACATTCTAAACTCCTAATGCATCTCACAATTCAAAATGGCCAGGCAACACCTTCTTACCAAGACAGTTTGTGACTGCCACTAGGACTCTAACACCCATAATGCCCACTCATCCACATCTCCTTCCTCCTTTTACCCACACTCTTCCCTCTTGCCCTATCCATCTGTCTTCCTTCCCCCCATGCCTTTTCTCCCACTGGATCAACCTTAAAACCAGCCTACTACCACCTCCAAACCTCTTAGACAAAGCCACTTCTTTTGGCCGCCCTCCCCCAGTCTCCCTCCCCTCACCTTGACTTCTCCTCAGACTCTCACACTAGGTGTCACACCGCCTTATCTCCTTCTACATATAAACACTGTCCTTTACCCTAGTTGAATGCTCTTGATGCTGTACTATCACAATTGGTACTATGAATGACATTGTAACCTTATTGTATACTAGCTACCTACTAGTCAGTATTGTATGTAAACTTTTTGTTATTGCTGTCATTGTCACTGTTTGACGTGGAACCTTTTAAAAGAGCTCTGAGCTCAAAGGTATGATCTGAATCTCTAAATAAATAAAATAATATATATATATATATATATATATATATATATATATATATATATATATCATATCTGAACAGTACAGATATGTATGGAGCTATTTTGTCACATGGGACAAGGCTGGACCTCAATTGGATGCCTGCCTGTGTCCACCAATCCCCCTGCACATCAATGTACCAGATGGACAGGGCCCTGGACAGGCACCTGGCAGTGGCCGGTGATTGTGAATGCTGGCATCAGTACACCTGTCCATGGGTGTGGAACTCATGTGGGTTGGGTACTCATCTCACATGTGTACTTCCTGCACCCATGGTTGCATAGCCCCCATGAAGAAGTAAGAATGAGGCTTCGCTACTTGATCCTGTTGGCAGAGCTATTTGACAGTGTACAGCTATTCACTGTAGACTTTATCACGTGCCAGGTCCAATCATTTGTGGTAAGACTGCAGAATAATTTTTCAGTTGGAAATAAATGTAAAGAACAATAATCAAGTCCTAGATCAGCCTGTTTCATGAATGGCAATGGCCCCACTTATCAAGCCTATGACTTGTAGTCACACTTTGAGCCAGATTCACTGGTTAAGCTGCCAGGAGGAGGTGTGAGTTTTCAAAGGACACTCTCTTCTGGGTAGGAAGGGTTGCACTACATGTATGTCTTGCTGCATTCTGATGGCTAGCACAGGATGCTCACATTCCTGAGGAGAAGAAATGCTGAGGTAATCTGAATGCCAAACAATGAAGTGATGGCCTCCCATTTTGCTGTCTCTGAGAAAAGAGAAATCAGTGAACACAAGGGAGCCCTTTTGATGAGATGACAGTGCTCCCTCCACATTTTCAGTCCTTTTCCTCAATATAACCTGGGTTCCCTCTTCTATCTACTCCAGATTTATTTCATGGCAGGTAAGCCATCCTGCTGGGTCCCACTAAAGGGGCAAGCTGGATGTTCACGATGGAGAGAGGAAGTTTAGCATGAGTTCAGGGCTGGAACTATCAACTGCTCAGGGGACTGGAATTGCAGTAGCCTGATACAGGATCCAAAAAGGTGTCCCAACAAGCAGAAGGAAAATGTAAGTACAAAAGTTAAAAGGTAGTTTGTTCTAATGTTGGCCTGACTTCTGTTAGTGCATTGCAGAGAGATGTTGGAAAACATTGATTGGCAGCAACTTGAGGACTACCATTTCCTGTGCTGGCAGAGTGCATATGTCACACAGGAAATGCATTCACTTTCTCAGCGCCTGGCACATACATCTAAATGTCATGTAGTCTCTTATTTAGGTGTATTAAAAATTGGAATGAGCAGGTTGTTCATTAAAACACAAGTAAACCACAATCAAAACATCACATTAAGCAGCAGCCTCAAATTCAAGCCACTGTACATTTTCATCTTACCAAACTCATCAATGTACTGTAGCGAAACATTCTTTAAATGTGTTTCCCTATGCATATCCTATACTTAAATTAGAAAGTTTCTTACTGACCTTAGACTCTAAGCAGAACACTTCTTGGCTCAATATGTCACATTCGGTCAGGTTACATATGGACCACTACCAGTGTTCTGTGTGCACTATGAATGCACGAATCCTGCATAAATATTGAAAACCCCAACCAGGCTTAACACTGCTCACATGCATGTCCAGTCAGGGCTAGATGTGGTAAGGAGGCACTCTAGTACACCTATGCATGAAGCAAGATGCATGCAGCTTCAGGTCTGTTCCAGGCGTCCAGATACTATGCTGGGGAAGGTAGCCTGTGATATGGCGACGCGATTGAGCGCCTTCAAAAAGGGCAACTCAATCATGGCAACTGTGCACAGGGCTACCTGGCAGGAGGGCGACAGATAGGGGTTCAGTGAATATAACGACAGGATGTCGCTATGTATACATGCACGTGGGGGTGGGTGGGGAGGGACCATGCCTTGCAACATGCAGAAGGGAGGGAGGGTTTGTTGGTGTAGTGCAGCAGTGGGCTGCTGAGCTGACTGTGTGGCATGGTGGGTTGGTGACAGGCTAGGGTTGGGAGGGTGCCAGGTTTGGTTCTGGACATGTTCATGTTTTTGCACCTTTTGTTTTTACTTTTGCCCCACCCGACATGCACCTGGAGTTGAGAATCCTTTAGTGAGGGGGGTGTGTGTGGGGTGCGAGCCCTCACCGGGGAGGGTGCAGCCCTCTCCCTGCATAAATAGTGGAAGCTAAGTCTCAGGCACTTTCTTTGATGTTCGCTGAGAGTGTAAGCATCGCTGAAATTGATTTTTAGTTATGTAATATTGACGCCCAAACGGTAGCGCTTTCCACATGATCGCCATTATCACATGGAACCCTGGGGAAACCATTTTTCTGAAGATCTCATCTCGTGGTTAAATAATTATTTGTCTGGTAGGGTACAGAAAACATTGAGTAATGGATTTTTTCTGCTGATTGTCTGTTAGGATGTGGAATGCCACAGAGGTCCATACTTACCCCTGTCATTTTCATTATTCGTCAGTTCATTAACAGAAGTATTTAATAATTCAGAATTAATATTATATGCAGATGACGTAGTTTTAACCTGTACAGGTTCTATTCTTTCCATAGTAGAAAAAATTGTCTAAATGTTTTTGGTTTTATGCATACTTGGTTCATTAAACACAAACTAGTTTTGAATTCAGATAAAACAAAACTGATGGTTTTCACAAATCCTAGGAAAAACATTGC
The DNA here is from genome assembly GCA_016271365.2 of Neoceratodus forsteri. Lineage (NCBI taxonomy): Eukaryota > Metazoa > Chordata > Ceratodontiformes > Ceratodontidae > Neoceratodus > Neoceratodus forsteri. Next base: position 1,208,046,253 of record CM057456.1, read on the forward strand.
CACGAATTTCTCTTTGTGATAATTACGGGAGGAAGATTGAACAAGTTTCAGATTTCAAATATTTTGGTCTAATTATTGATTCCCACCTTTCATTCGAATTGCAAATTACAAAACTTATTAGTAAAGTTCATCAGAGATTGGGCATGTTGTATCGGTTAAACAGGCATTTAACATAGGAAGCTAGATTAATTCTTGCACATAGTTTTTTCCTTTCTATTATTGATTATGGACTCATTATTTACCATTTTCAACTAACAGAATATTACATAAATTAAAAACTACTTATCATAATATGCATTTTGTTACCAGGAAAGGAAAAGGATGCACCATTGTCAGTTACATATTGTAGATCATTGGGTTTTTCCCTCTTTGATAGATTTAGATTTTGGATATCCATTTTTTACATAAGATACATCTGGTTTTCCCTGATGTTATTGCTGACTTATTCCCAAAACATATTAATATTACTTCAACTAGGTCATAAGTTAGAGCGTTGTTGGGGATTCAGGTCCTACTTTTTCACACTGCAATAGCACAAAATTCCATACAGTTTATTGCTGTGAAGCTTTATAATGCATTGCCTAAATCTGTTACTAATATGCAATATTTCAATTTTCAAAAGCACTCTAAAACAATTTTTGCTCACTGACTGATTGTAAATGTTTTAATTGATTTTATTAACTGTGTTTGTACTGTATTTGTATGTTTATGTCATTAATGTGCTTTTTGTAATATTGTAACTGGAGCGCCACTGAAAATGGGCATCTTTTTGCTCACTGGTTACTCAGTATAAAAAAATAAACAAACATTGTGTGGCCACTAGTGAAGTGTCTCACTGGGGCCTTCAGCCCTCCACAAGTCTGTGCTAGCCTCCTTATTGGAATGGAGGGCTGGGAGCCTTTGCCAGCAACTTCAGCTTTTTGTACATTTCTGAAGCTAAAAGGGATATGGTGTTAACAGTCACAGATTGCCATATCCCATGATCCCTGCTCCCACTTAGCAGGAGTCCACTTTGAAGCAAGTGTCCTGACCAGCTTTGCCCTCTGACTGCCCTCTTCTCCTTTGCAGCATGAATTTGAGGGAGGGGTGGTCAGGACAGTTGAATGCTGACCTTGCATGCCCGCTGATGCCAGCTCTTCAGCACAGAGGTTGCAGCTTGGCACATGCCCTTTCTGCATGTACCAACCCCAGTAGAGAATTGAGCTCCATATTTGCAGCATTGAACTTGGAAGCTGTAAGTGAAAGTGGCACTTAAATATAGACCCCAAATGATATTCCCAGCCATTGCAGTGCAGGCAGTGGGGATGACCAGCATTGAGGAAGGGCATGATGAAAGGCAACAACATTGGGCACGCCAGGAACAATTGGAGGATCTGGCCTTTAGCAAGGCAGCACTAGATCAGGGTAGCATGGGGTCATTGGAAGGCAACCCCAATGTTTGCATATCGATCCTTGCCAGAGCAGATGGCAGAAGGGCTACTAAGGGACCTGGCAATGATGGATCCCCATCAAGGCAAGCAGGAACAGGAGGCACAATTGCCCACCAATCGCTTAAAGGAAACAGTCAGCACTAAAAGCCCCATATCCAAGTGTGGATCTGGTCCCAATTTAAACTTTGTGTGCAAATCATTTTTAATTACTCTTTACTGCAGTATGGTAGATTATATCAGGTTAACTCGGATGACTTGCAAGCTGACATTTTCTGTAACTTCAAGTCCCAGATCCCTGAAGCTGACACAGAGGAGATCTGCATCAGTAGAAGATTCAGAGCCCTCAGTACCTGTTTTTATAAGTTCTGATCTTTTTTGCTGCTCCTATTGTCCTCCTTGGGCTAAGTACAGTCACAGAGGACTGTACCTAGCCCCGTGAATGGCAAGACTGGTAAACATCTGATAGGAGCTTATAAAAGCTGTAACTTGCACTGCAGGCTATTCAGTCTCCACTGCTACCGTTCTCCTCTGATGACAGCTGCAGAGTTCTGGAATTGTAGTTACAGAAAATGTCAGCTTGCAGTTCAACAAGAATTAATCCGATATACGTGCAAATTGGGCAGCCCTACACTTGGGTATGGGGCTCTTAGTGCTGAATGTTCTCCTTTAAGGTATGAGGATTTTAGCTAGGGTAGGGGTGCCTGTTTTGTGCTCGTTATGTGTATTCTTCCCATTAGTAAGGACCAGGAATAATTTTATTTCCTTAACCAAAATTGCTACTTAAAGTTTTGTTTGGCTTGAATGGTTCTATGAGCCACCAACCAGGTCAAATGTTAGTTCTCAGTTTTCACATAATTTTGAATGTGTCTAAAACGACACTCATCAGTCAAACTTTGGCAAGTTTGAATCTTTGTATTGCCAAGCTTACAGCTTTAACTACAGTATAAGTGGCAACAGCTTGTACCTACCTCTAAAGTCCAGTCTGCTCACTCATTGCATCAGCTCACCTCACCTGTGCCAATTCTAATCTTCAATCAGTGACAGCTTGAGGTAATTGCAAGACATGAGTATTCCTGCTGCACAAGAACCCTTCAAAAGCTGCATTATTACAGATACATAGAAACAGAAACATAGAAGGTGTCAGCAGATAAGGGCTTCTTGGCCCACCTAGTCTGTCCTAGATACTCTATCCACTCCTACCTACTATCTTCTCTATCACCTAGACTTATTCTGTCACAGGCCCCCTTTACATCTATGATCCCACTGTGTCTATTCCATACTTTCTTGAATCCCTTAATTGTTTCTGACTCGCTACCTCCCTCTGAAGACTGTTCCACTCGTCCACCACTCTTTCTGTGAAGAAATATTTTCTCATGTACCCTCGTTCTTGAACATCTTTTCCTAAGAAAATGCTACCTTCCTGTACCTTGTTCTTCACTGTGATGTATTTGTATGTTTCTGTCATATCCCCTCCTCTTCCTCCTCCTCTCCTCCAGTGAGTACATATTCAATGCCTTAAGCCTTTCCTCGTAAGTTTTCTAATGCATGTCCTGCACCATTTTGGTTACCTCCTCTGAACTGCCTCTACGCTAGCTATGTCCTTTAGAAAGATAGGGCCTCCAGAACTGGACACAGTATTCGAGGTGTGGTCTCACCAGAGATCTATATAGGGGCATTATCACCTCCTCCTTCTGCTGGTGATGCCCTGTCTATGCATCCCAGCATCCTGCTAGCCTTCCCCACTGCCTTATATCACTGTCTAGCAACCTTTAGATCATCTGTAATAATCACCCCAGGTCCCTTTCCTGCTCTGTGACTGTCAGTGTCCCCACCCAATTTGTATGTTGCCCTCTGGTTTTGTGCTCCATATGCACTGTTTTGCATTTTTAGTGTTGAAACCCAGTTGCCAATTCCTTGACCATTCTTCCAGCTTTTTAGATTGCCCTCATTCTATCCACCCCCAGTGTGTCCACTCTGTTACAGAGTTTGGTGTAATCTGCAAAGAGCATATCCTTCCTACCGTCCTACCATGATGTCATTAATAAAGGCGTTAGAAGAGACGGGGCCAGCACTGATCCTGTCGCTTACTGGCCACTTTGCCCACTCCAGAGTGGGCTCCATTCACCACCACCCTCTAAGTCCTACCACCCAGCCAACTCTGTACCCATTTAACAACCTTAGTACCCATTCCTAGCCCCTCAGCTTGTTTATCAATCTTCTATGTGGAACGGTGTCAAAGGCCTTGCTGAAATCCAGGTAGGCCATGTCCACCTTCCTCCTCCCTGATCCACTTCATTGGTTACCCAATCAAAGAACTTGATCAGGTTTGTCTGTACAGTTCCACCATGTCAGTTCAACATCAATATCATCGACCGACACTACAGTGACAGCAAAATACTGACAGTGACCAAGTTGTTTGGCAATTATGCTGCCTGACCGCCATCATGGCCAAATTACTGGGGCACATCCTGGATGTTTGCAGGGGCTATGCTCCTGCACACACCACCATGGGGGCTTTGCCCTACGCAGCCACAGAAAATAATATAATCACCTCCAGGCAGAGGTGTAGGTGGGGAAGAGCACAACACCTCTGGGCGACAACGACAGCAGGCACTGCAAAATCTTGATTGCCAGAATGACTGTCAAATGGGTTGCAGTGCGAAATTGCCATTACTGTAATGGTTTACAGCTGCGCTGAAGGCACATCATCTGGCATAACCTCTTCCCCAGTGAAACCATGCTGCCTTGGATCCTGAAGACCATTGGCAACAAGGTATTACCCAATCCTTTCCTTTAACAGTGATTCTATTACCTTACCTTCCACAGTTGTCAGATAGGCCTGAACCAGGACTAACACTGAGAATAGTGGAGTACAAGCGTGGCACAAGCATTGCTCCATCTATGGATATTTATAAAACAAAATTGGCCTGATATTCAAAGGTTAACGCTGGTGTGAACATGGTTAGCACTGGTGCAAACCCAGGTTTGCACTAGCATTCTGGCTGGGGCTATGTTCAGGGGTCCCAGGAGTTCCCCTCAAACCTGTCAGCACCAAGGTGCTAAACATATCACTGCTCCTATGCAAATGAGGGGTCTCCTCATGCATACTGTGCAATGGCATATTCAAAGGTTTGCACTGGTGGTAAGCCGCCCCAGAGTGGCGCTGTTTACTGCCACTGAAAACCACCTCCTAATTGAGGCTAAGCCTGCATCCCCACCCCCAAAGGCAGGGTGGTGGTACTATAGCCATTCACCCCATGCTAATCTGCCCCCAATCCCTGTTACCATTCATAATAGTATCCGTGGTGGCATGCGGTTACCCCACACCCTGATTTTCCATTGACAGTTATAATAGCATCCCTGGTGGTTCAGCAGTCCTCCCATCTCCCATTTCCATTTTTTTGTAGTTAATCTTTTATTGAGTAGGTTTCTCTTAACTGTTCACATTTCATATAAAGGAATCACACAAATATTGAAACATATCTTACAGACTGCAGATTATTAGGGAGGATGAGCTTATGTACATACAAGCAAAGGCATTACACGGCAGAGTAGAGAACACTTCAAGAGGTTGTATTATGGGAGCATGGACACTTCATTTATACTTCACTCGAACCTTAGGTGACCATGGGTCCTGGAAAGTACTTAAGAATCAGGGTTCAGAGTCAAAAATCCTCAACCAACTGCGGCCTACCGAGGCAGGGAAGAGCCAAAGTGATCATGCCCATATTCTGGATCCCCTTCATGGGGGTTTGAGCAGGTCCTTCAGATTTTTGCCCAATGCTGATGCACTGTGGATATTGAGAGATTCTAAGTAGGGGCCTATATCAGAAAGTACATGTGTGGGCTTCCTTTATTTATATGTGATATTCTGGAATGGTTGACTAGAGCTTCCATTGCTGACAGCCATTCTCTAAGTTTGGGTATCCTAGGGGTTCTTCATCTTTTCAGTATTAATCTCTTGGCCTCCACTGATGCTTGTATAACCCACAGCTGTTGGGGTTTCTTAACCTGGGAGGGTTCTGGGAAGATTCACAGCAACCACATACAAGAGTCATATGGTAGGGGTCTTTAACTCATTGTCTCTAGCAGACACCTGTAGTCATCAGTAAAATACACTGGTGTGTCCTGAGGGGCGTCTGCAGAAGTCGACTACTGACTCCCAGTGTGCCCTTCAGCGTCTGGAGAAGTCACTTATATATTTTAATATATAGTGTAACAGAATATAATATATTTGACTGCATAGCACTGTTGGAAAGGTAATTTTATGCTGAACAACTTTGCCACTGATATTTTGTGCATACCATGTATACTTTAGGAGTTATTTGCATTTGTTTATGGTATGGTGTGTATGGCTTATGTTGCCTGTTTTAGTGAAAAAATATATTTTTTGCTGTTTCAACCAACTAAAAAATTACATATTATTATTTGCATACCACCATTGGGAAGATAATTTTGTGCTGAACAACTTTGCCACTGATATTTAGTGTATATCATGTATACTTTAGGAGTTATTCACATTTGTTTATGGTATGGTGTGTATGGCTGACATGTTTTCCATCAGGATTCACCTAAGCAGCTTGAATAAAGTTCACTTTTGGCACTTCAGCAGGTATAAAATAAAACAGTCTTGATTACAACTGGTTGCATAGCACCATTGGAAAGGCATTTTTGTGCTCATCAACTTTCATGCTGATACTTTGTGTGTCATGTATACTTTTGGAGTTATCATGTTTGTTTATGATATGGTGTGTGTGGTTGAGATTCATCCCTCAAATCTCACCAAAGCACCTTGACTAAAATGGGAAAAATTATGTTTTATAGTAAAAGATATATTTTTTTAACAAACATAATATTAAAACACCATCTAATGTCTGTATACCTAATTTGATGTTGATATTTTACATATTTTCCAACAAAAATGGCTTATGTTGCCCTTTTAGTGAAAAAATATTTAGTTTGTTCTTTCAACCAGCTTAGAAAAAACTAAATTACTTATTATTACATGCATACCACCATTGGAAAAGGCAATTTTGTGCTGAATAACTCTGCCACTCATACATTGTGTCTAGCATGTACAGTTATTGAGCTTGAGCAACTAATCCTGGGCAACTTAAACATTAATGGGCCCAGGACCCTGGTCATGTCTCAAGTCACTTACCCATGAAGCAGTCCTGCGCAGGTAATCCAGAACCGACCAGACTTAATTACAAAACTGGGAACCACACCACCCTTGACTGGGCTCTGTGTCTAACCCACTAATATACAGAGTGCGGGCACAATGGCAGACTCCTGGTGACCATTCCCAATCTTCTGTATATGGAAAAACAAACCACCCAAGGTCAAACTAGAATTCTCTCCCACGTGACTTCTCCAAGTTCTCTGAACTACAATACAGTCGCTGTTTAGGTAGTCTGGACTGGAACCCCATAAATCTTCTCCCTACTCTTACTGAGGCTGTGCAATACTTCCAGGATGAACTAGCCACAGTGGCCAACCTCTTTGCTCCAATAAAGAGAATGAGGGCTAAAGGCAGCTTCTACATGTGGATCTCTCCCTCCCTCAAAGCCCTAATGGCTACTTGGGAAAAAGCCTGGAAAAAGTTTGGCTCTCCTCCCGCCTGCAGACCTCGCTGAATACAAAGCCCTGAGGAACAAAGCCAAGAGAGCCATAAAACTCGCTAAGAGATTACTTAACACACCTCCAGAAAACCAGCCTGGGCAACCCCAAGCAATTCTGGAATCATATCAATGACCTGATCAAGGGCAGCAAAAAGCCTGAGTCCTGTCCCATGGAGATTAATGGTCAGCTCACAACTGACCCTTCTCAAATATTGGCTGCCCTTAACAGGCACTTCTCAGACCTCGAGGCCTACAAGACCTGTCTGTCTCCCAGACTCTCCCCACCTCAGATGAACCACCTCATGGAAAGACCTCCATTTCACCTGAGACTGGCTAAATGCACTGAAGTACTAAACCTCCTAAGGAACCTGAAACCGAAAGGGTCAGGGGGACCCGGCAGTATCAACCCTCAGCTACTCAAGTCAGGAGCTGCCTCCTTAACCCTGGCCTATAACCATGCTCCTCAATCGATCACTGAGGGAAGGAGCAGTCCCTGACCCATGGAAACATGCCAATGTTATCTCTATTCACAAAGGGGGGCTCAGGAAAAACTCAACAACTACAGGCCCATCTCCCTCCTCTGCTCACTTGCTAAGGTGCAAGAAAGAGTCATCTACAATCAACTCAGGGACTACCTGGAAGCTCATCAGCTCCTTGCCCCCTCCCAACATGGATTTAGAACAAACCATGGTACTGACACTGCCCTCATTAACTTCACGGATGAAGTTCTCAGGGCAATGGACAAAGGGATACCCACTGGTGCAGTCTTTATAGACTTATCCAAGCGTTCGACCTCGTTGACCACAACTTGCTGCTACAGAAGCTGCAAAATATAGCCTGAGACAATCATACCCTGAAGTGGTTTGGAAGCTACTTATCAGGCAGGGCACGAGGGTCTCATGGAAAGGGACCATGTCTGACCCATACCCCTAAACCAGGGTGTACCTCAGGGCTCAATTCTAGGCCCCCTCCTGTTTTCCTTGTTTACCAATGACCTGCGTACCCACTGCGGGAGAGCTCGGTTGTGCAGTATGCTGATGATACTGTCATCTTCCAATCCCTGCGTGACATGGTTGCCCTAGGCCCTCTACTCCAAAGATCTTACTTCACTAGAGACTTGGCTGTGTAAGAACAGAATGGTACTAAATGCCGACAAGGCCAAGGCAATGTTATTCTGGCCAAGATCCTGGGATTTGACAGGTCCTCATCCCTCTCCTTAACCTCACTCTCTGGTAAAGCCATTAATGTAGTTCTCTCCTTAAATACTTAGGCCTCACGTTGGATCAGAATATCACATGCAAGGAACACATGGACCAGGTCACCAGGACCTACATTGAAACTTGCCACCCTGTACCAACTCAGGGACCAACTCACCCCTGAAGTTAGGCTCTCCATAGCTACCAGCATCCTTCTACCCAACCTGACCTTTATGGCCCCTATTATACAGGGCATGTCTAAACAAGAGATTACCAGGATGAAAACCCTATATAATAAAATAGCTCATTTCACAACCTTAGACCACCTGAGGCGTCACCACTGTGACACTTTGGCCAATCTTCGTTGGCCCCACATTGGTCACCCACCTCCAACACCCTTGCTTGTCCAGGCCTACAAGCTTCTCAAACCCCTCGCTCTGCCAAGCATTGCTGGGACCATAACCCTCAAACACAACCCAAGGAACCTAAGGACCTCAGATAGAATGCTATTAGAAGTCCCTAGAGTAAGGACAAATACTGGAGGAAGATCCTTTTCCTCCCAAGCAGCCTGCCAATGGAACAAGCTCCCTCCCCAGGTCCAGGCCTCCTCCTCACTCATGAACTTCTGCACCAGGCTTAAGTCCCATCTGCTGACCCCAAGCGCATGCCACTGTCATGGCACTTAAGCTCTTAAGGTACTCCCTCCTCTCCAACTCCGTCTCCTAGCTTAAGCTTCCTACTACCTGCCTTATACAGACTGCTCGCCAGAGGCCACGTGTAACCCCTGAATAAACTATATGCAAAGTACTACCAATTGCTTTCATGTCATGATGATAACCATGCCTGTACCCATGCCTGCATCCACTGCTTTTCTTTTACCGTGCCTGTAAGCCATGCCTGTATCCACTGCTTTTCTTTTACCATGCCTGTAACCATGCCTGTATCCACTATTTTTCTTTACTGTAACCACCTCATGATGTAACTCACAATGCCTCAAATGTTCCTTATGTCCTTATTCATTCTTATAACTTGTATTGTTATCCCGGTCACCACCAAAATTTAATAAATAAATAAATATTAGCATTTGTTTGCGACATGCTGACTGTGGCTTGATTTTGCTTAGAAAGGCCCAGGATTCACTGTTAAAAGTATACAGGAGATTCAGGAGGCAAGTGGTGTAATCTCAGAATGAGCCTGTGGAGGCAATGAGTTAACATGTCTGCACACTGTCATATCACCTTGACCCAAAGGGACTGAAGGGGTTTGCACTCCCACAGGATGTGTGCTAAATCAGCCCCTGGGGAACTGCATCTCCAGCAGTCATCCTGTGTTAGTATACCCATGTTTTTTAGCTGCGAGGAGTCCTATACCACAGGTGCAGTACCTTATTTTGGATCAATAGGCTTCTTGGGTCTCCACATGCCACGTGAGATTTAGTCCAGCATTGTTGCCACTGCTGGTTGGTTATTGTCTTCCCAATCTACCTTGCCACTTGTTTTGGCAGGTAGTGAAGGATCAGGAGCATTGTCTTTCGTTAGTTTCTGGATAATACCTACCAAGTCTCTGGGTTTGGTTGTCCAAGTCTGCAAGGGGACCCTGTTGGGGCTTCACTTGGGACCTGATACAAGTGGAGCATTGGCATGAGACTTATTCCATGTGTTGTAAAGATGCTAAGCCTGCAGGAACTTCCAGAAGTCCTTCGTGGTATGTCATACCTGAGTCTTAACGCCTGAAAAGAATCAAAGGTGTTACCTTCTGGAGCCTCAGGTCTTTTATGCAGGATATCCCTAAGCCTCCCAGTTTGACCAGTAAATAGGGCTTGATCTATACATTGTTTGGGGTTGTCCCATAGTGGTGTATACTCCTTCAAATGTAGACACATGTTTGATTTGAGGCCCATCTTTTGCCATGCCTGGTGGGAAGCTTTTATTGTGCTCCAATACTAGAATTGTTTTTGGGAGGTGTTTACCCAGGAAGGCTGAGAGAGGAGTGCCATGAAGGGCAATTCTCTATCTCCAACCATGCTGGAGGGGCTTTAACCTGCTGTCTAAAACCTGACACTAATTTGGCTGCTAGGAAGGCATATGAGTAGTGTAAAATGTTTGAGAGGTTCAGCCCCCTCTACTGCAAGGGGCCTGGAGCTTAGCCTTACTGTAATGGGGTGGGAGTTCCCCATATGTACTTACTCATGATAGCATGTAGTTTTGGGCCCATTTTTCTGGTAATAGTAGTTGGAGGTGCGATATCAAATAATACACCTTGGGTGCCAACATTAATTTGATTGGCGTAACTTTCCCCACCATAGACCAAATTTAAGTGGCCCCACCTGGCAATGTCCTATAATAAACTGGTTACTAGGGGGCTAAAGTTGGTATCTGCTAGGGCATGCAAATTTGGTGAGATTTTAACCCCTAGGTATTTAATCCCTGTGGGGCCCAAGCTAGACCCGTTTCCTTTCCTGTCTAGGGTGGTTGATTTATTCAGGGGAAGATTTCTGATTTTGCTATGTTAATCCTAAGGCCAGAAAGGACCCAAAGACATCTAGGGTATGCATAATGTGGGGTAAGCTTTTGGTCACATTACTTGTTAGAATCAGACAATTGTCTGCATACAGCTTTGCCTGGTAGTTCTCTTTCTAACTCAAATTCTCTCTATCTGTAAGTGATCCCTGATAGCAACTGAGGGGCTCCATATATAGCATGAATAGAAGTGGAGATAAAGGGTAACCTTGTCGTTCCTCTGTAGAGGGATAGGGGTCCGATAGATTGCCATTTGTAAAGATTCTTGCACTGGGGTTGTTATACATTGTTCTGATCCAAGTAGTGAAATAAGAACTGCATGCAAATATTCCCACTCAATGAGTCAGATGCTTTTCAAAATCAATTGTGACCGCTGTGGCTGGAATGGGAAGATCTGCTGCTTTTTGCATGAGTGATATTATGGCTCTAAAGTGGTCCAGCTGGCCCTCCTTTAACAAAACCCACCTGGGAGGGTGGATTATGTCTGGCAGGATCCTTTCTAGGCAGAGTGCCAATATTTTGGCCAATATTTTGGCATCTGCATTTATTAGTGAGATGGGCCTGTAACTGGCTGGCAGTGTGTGGTCTTTGCCATCCTTAGGAGAAGCATGATTATGGCCTCCTTTAACATACTTGGTAGTTCACCCTTCTTGTGGGCCTCTTGTAACATTCACCAAAGTTGGGGGTTATCATGGGCTGGGTTAATTTATAAAAGTCTGCCAGGAAGCTGTCACTTCCTGAAGCTTCTTAGGAGGCCATAAGGAGGATTGCTTTGTTCATTTTGGTTTCGGAGATTGGTGAGTCAATATTTGCTTTTGTTGTTCTGTCAGTTTGGGGATATTTATGTTTGCCATGAATTTTGTATATTTCTCTGGATCCCATTTGGATTTGGAGGAGTACAGCTCCTTCTAGAACTCCACCATTACTGAATTTATTTCCTTTGGGTTAGCAGATACACCTCTGACTTATGTTTAAGCAGTGGGATGTGTCTCTCCACATGTCTCTGCTTTAGGCTATAAGCCAGTAGTTTGCCAGCCTTTTCTCCCACTGCCCAATACTTGTATTGGGTTCTGAATAGGTGAAGTTTGGCCTTTCTTATGAGCAGGCTATTGATTGGATTCTCAGGGCAGAGAGCTTGGAAATCACTCTGGGGCAATTAAGGATTTGGGATTTTTCTTATACCAGTTTCTTCTAATTTGAGTTGAGCCTCTAATTGCTTTAGCTCCTGCTCTCTATATTTTCATCTATGGGTGGCATAACTGATGATCTTGCTCCTGATAGCCGCTTTATAAGCCTCTCATATCATGGATGCTGAGGCTGTCAACAGGGTTGTCCCTGAAGATAGCTCTGTTTCATTTTTTTAACCAGGAGCAAAGTCCTGATCCTGCAAAAGAAGGAGGTCCAGCCTCCATGTTAATGAATTAACTGATTTAGGGACCATCAGGAGATTAAGGACCATTGGTGCATGGTCTGACATGTATGAGGGCAATATTAACATCTACCGTAGCAGATGAAACATTGACTGAAGTGAACCACAGGTCTAATCTGCTAGCCATCACCTTTGGTTCAGAGAAGAAGATGCAATCTCGGTCTTGTGGGTGGGATATTTGCCAGATATCAAAAGCTGGTGTAGAGTCAACAGTTCTCATAGGGCCTGTAGGGAATGGATATGGGGCTCTGGTCTAGCAATGGACCTATTCAGGTGCGTAACTTGGATGTTATCTTTGATGATGGCTTGACCCTGAAACCTCAGGTGTCTGTAGTTGTCAAATCCTCTTTTACCGTCTGAGAAACATTGCCTGAGTGAAACACCTGGTTCCTCTGGATGATCTCCCAACATTGGTCCACGCCTTCATCACCACCGCCTTGACTACTGCAATGCCCTCTACCTAGGGTTTCCTGGAGTTGATATCCACGCTTGCAGCTAGTGCAGAATCGGCAGCTAGGTTACTGACTGGTACATCTAGGACCAGTCATATTATGCCTGTGCAGCGTGGACTGCACTGGCTGCCTGTTCAGCGGCGGATCACCTTTAAGGTCGGTCTTCTGACCTTTAAAGCCCTACACGAACTGTGACTCAGCTACCTGCAAGATCTCTTGACTCCCTACTGCCCCTCCGCCATCTCCGCTCCACGATGAGGATTGCTAGAGATTTCCAGGTACCTTTGAAGACATCTGGTGCTCGTGCTTTTCTTTGCGGCCCTACCCTGAGGAATTCTCTTCCTTGTCGATTGAGAGAATGCCTGATCATCGAGAGATTCAAGTCAGAATTTAAGGCTTATCTTTTCAGATGGCCTTCCCAGATGATTTTAGTGAATTTTATATATCTGTAATTTTATTTTAATTTATATGTTTCACTGTAATTAATTTGTAAGGTGCCTTGGTTTAAGAAAGGCACTATATAAATAAAGTTTGCTTTGTTTGCTATCCAGAAGAAAGTCCATAAGCAGGTTAAAGTCCTCCCAGTATTATGTCTGGGTTATCATAGGACAGGTCAAGGATTTTTGGAAATGGTTTTAAAGAAGTCAGGAGTCCTCGCTGGGCATATTTATTTGCCAGGAGCACCTGGCATATTGGAGTAGTCATTTTCATCAGCACCCATCTTTATCTAAGTAGGTTTTCTTCAGGGTCCATTGGAGTTTTGTGCAGGAGTATAGACACCCCCTTCTCGCTGAATTTGAGGAACTATGGGCCTTCTTTCCCACCACTCCTTGCCAATTTTGGGCTTTCTTAAGGTTTAGTTTAGTTTCTTGCAAGAAAGCTATCTGGGTTTTGAGATGTTTGAGCCTTGCAAGAACCTTTTTCCTCTTAATTGGGGAGTTGAGTCCTTCACATTCCAAGAGGTGAGTACCACGTCAGGGTTATTAGCCGTTATTAAACCGTTCCTGTCTTAGATGCTTATAAATGGTCAATATACTCTTATCCCTGGTCTCCTCTGCCCTGCTCCCTCTGCTCTCTACAATAGCTTAATCCCTTGTTTGTACTCTTATTGCTGCCATTTAATTGTGTTCCTGTTTCCCTTAGGTAACACTCGAACTTAACTTGTATTCCCTACTGTTTCCATTTTCTTTGGTATTCAGGGTATGGGCCAAGCTTGCCCCCTTTCAGAATCTGTGGCCATTGGTCGAGCCTTGAACGTGATGATCAGGGGTAGCAGTCATGAGCCCTAGTAATTCCATTAACAGTATTATGATACACACATAGACATTTTACAAGATAAAATAAACTGTAAACTTTTAAACACTGTCTTCCATTCCTGTTGGTGATAGTTAGCTTAGTTGTCCTGGAGATCCTCCTATTGGGCTGGGTCCCAAAGGTCTGATAACTCCCTTCTGGGTGGGATGGGTGACCTGATACATCTCCCATTCTCGGAGCTCTGTCCCCAGTTATTTGTGCTTTTCTATTGTATACTGTATATTTTTGTGATTTGTTTTTGTTTGTTGTTTCCTTTGTTTATATATATACATATTTTTCACAGCTAGAAACACTGATGAGACTCTGAACCTCCTTCAGCATTGGGGCCCTATACCTTTTGTGCTGCAGGATATCTTCTCCATTCCCTTCCACATCTATCCTCATTATAGGTACTCGGTGACACTGAGTCTGAGATAGGTGGGGGTCCAAATCTGGTGCCACCTTCAGGCCTTTGTATGAAGCCCAGGGCCCTTTAAGGACCTACCCCCAATCTGTCTGGTCTCTATGGGAGGGTTAAGGGCTTGGTCTGTCAGAGAAATCTCAAGGGTGCACCCCCTCCTTCCACTGAGCTGTTCCTTATCTGCCTTCCAACTCCTAAACTTTGTTCATGGGGAGACACAGGCAGTCTCAATCCCTTTTAACAATTTTAGGCTTCGGGAGGAGAAGACCATAAGGGGAGCCTTCCTACCCATTGCATTTTAATTCCAGGGCCCCTATTAAATTGTATGGCATTCCAGTCAGTTAGAATGCCATATCTGTTGACTGCACCAAACGGGTGCTCAAGGCGTCTTAATTAGCTCCATGCTCTGGGGGCTCGCTGTCAGCTCGGGATCTGCGCAGAATGTCATCCAAAGGGGTAAGCTAAATCCGTACTTCATCCATCCATCTGACTGTGAGCTCCTTTCTCTCCTTAATCTCCTCCACCCATCTCCTTGTGTATATCTTGCACTCATGCTAATCTATCCCTTCTTGTGATAACTTCATATTTACACAGGGGTGCAACCACTTATGCAGCTTTGATGCACCAACCTTCCCTCTGCAATAATTTAAGCCCTCATAGGCTGAGAAAGGTCCGACTATTATTTCCTCCTCCTTATTTTAAATTGCCGCATTATACAACTAATGGGACAACAGATCCCAGTCACGGCAACACAATTAACATTTATGGTCAACAAACAATCGTTACTTACTGTAGGGCTTAACACGAAACATTTTATAACTATGCACCCTTACACATTTTTAACAAGCAGCTGTATGAGCATTTAATGCATTTGATCACCAGCCTCCAAGCTGAGAGAAGACTTAGTACCTGACCCTAATGGCATTGTCAGTTCACCCTTCAGAGATGGGAAGCGGTGGTGATGTCTTAGAAACCGGTTGCTCATAGGGGTTCTCCAAGATGCAGTAGGCCCAATCATGTAAATTGGGCCCATTCTTCAGGTGGGGTTCTTACAGCTGTAGCCTCCTGATTGCTCGTTCCCCGACAAGTCCAAGGCTAATGGTGCAAGTTCCCCAGTGCAGCATACCTGTTTGATATTTTCATGTGGGTGTCGTATGGAGATGCGCTGCTGCGCCTGATAGCTTGAACTGACTCTGATGGTTTCTCAACCAGGCATGGTGGGGAGGGTTTTCTGTTCAGTCTGGCCTTGGATCTTCATTTCTGCTTGCCCCATTGGACTTGATGCCACTCCGGTTCCTCCGTTGGTATGGATGCTTCGTGGTTGGATGAAGGGTGGCTGTTCGGTGGCTCCGTTGTGACCTCCATATCTTGCAGGGCCTCACCATGAGGGAAGGATGATGGCCTTCTCAATGATGGTATGGCAGTTGTCACATCGTTCAAGAAACACTTAACCTCCATCAGATTTTTTTTTTTGTATAGTTTCTTTACTCCCTTCACTGGTCCTTAGGTCTCTCTCAGCACTGCTCACTTCTTGCCCATTGTCCCTCTGAGGACTCCCCACCATCCTATCTCTGGCAGGCACATCCCCAATCCTATCTGGTGACACACTTCCCAGCTCTGAGCCCCTGGGTAGGGCTGCCAACTCCTCTGGTGCTCTGTCTTAAGGGTCAAAGTTGCCACCAGGGGGTGGAGGAGCGGAGATGAATGGGGCATGCCCGACAGTAAGCGTGGGCTGAGTATGATGAGTAGGCCTTCACCTACCTGGGTGCCAGGTGTTTTCTGCTTTTCTTGGTTTCCCTGGGAGCTTGGATGTGCAATGATGTCAGTGCATGATGGGCATGCTCCCACACCAGCCCACAGGATGTCCGCTGAGGCTCCCATACTCCATACTCGTGGTCTCCACAGCTCATGTTCCTGACCACCGCCAGAGGTCGCTTGTGCTGTGGATGACAGTACCTCCTCCCTCCCAGGAGAGAGAGCAATCCCATGGATGCGTGATCCTCTCCTGCCCCTGCCAACCCCTGGTGGCCAAGGTCGTTTCAGACCCAGGTTGCTGGCATGGTGCGGTGTGGCATCCAGCACCTCAACCCTCAGTGCCACTGGACCAGCCAACCTCTGTCAGATTGTTGAAAGTAAAATTTTCTCCCTTGTACTGCACATGTAAGAGGGCTGGGTATTGTAGCGATGGTTGGATGCTCATTTTGTAGAGACGTTGTTTTTACAGGGCCGTAAGCCCTTCTTTCTTTGGACAGTTCTACTGAAGTCTTGGTGCAGATGTACCTGGCACCCTTCCCATACTATGTTATTCATATCTCTGGCCATCCTCATGTAAAATTCCTTTTCTGGATAGTGCAGGAATTTACAGAGAATGGGTCTTAGTTTTCATTAGGCTTGGGACGGGGTGCCAGAAGGTGGTGAGCCCATTTAGCATGCTCGCAGGGCTTGGGCTAGGAAGGCAATCATATCTCTGCCTTTGATGCTTTCCATTAATCCAACTATTCAAACATTCTTGCACCTTGCCCTGTTCTCAAGATCGTCCACTTTTGACACCAGGTATTGTAATTGGGACTGGTGTTCTTGTAGCTAGCTGAAGAGAAGAAGCACCTCATCTTGTTTTTACAGTATTCTCAGTTGTCATAACTCTTTTAGTTAAGGTCATTGGTTCTTGTTTTGTGCTGGCGTTGTGTCCTTTAATTCAGCCATATCTGATAAAATTTTACTCAGCATTGCCATGATTTAAGTGAGCTCTTGCTCCACTCCAGTGGGCATTGCCATGTCCCTCGTTGAGCAAAGGGTTTCCCCTGAGGTGACAGTATTCAGAGTGCTGAGTTACTGTGCTCTGATGGTCAAGGAGTTGCAGACAGGCTAAAATGTGGTGTGGTGGGCACTGCTCCTCAGCTCAAGGATCTGGAATTCTGCTGAATGAAATTAACATTTAAAAATTACAGTTAGATAGGTCTTGTCATCCGCTCCTGATGCCCCTGAATTCAGGAAGGTAGGTCCTCTTGTTCTGCAGGATGTGTCACATAGGGTGGTCCCAGTCCTCTAGCTTAGTAAATTACACAACCTTCATCTTGGATGGCTAGCTCCGCCATCTCCCATTTCCATTTTAACAGTATCCTGGTGACATAGTGGTCCCCCAACCCCCATCCTCCATTGCCATTCATAATAGTATCCTGGTGATCCAACAGCCCCTCCACTATCTCTATGAATGGTGACTGGGAAATGGTGAGAGGGACACTATGCTCAGAACTTTCACTTTTCACAGGAATGGGTGCTAAGGAGCTCAGTGCCTCATGCAGATGAACTCATAATGGGCAAGTAGATGGCCCCAGTGCCTTCCTTACCTATTGGGCTCATTTGCATGCTAGCGTAATATGGCTTACAGGAAACCTGGTATTATCTTGTTTCAGGCAGCGCTGTCTCTTATGGAACATATGCAGCTCTGGTCCATGTTGGTACTGTGCAGATCCACTTAGCGCTGCACCAATGTGGACCAATATTAAATCAGATAGTGAGTGGTGCTCTATCAATGAGCACTGTCCATCTGGATATTGCCAGAACCAGGTGAGCACAAGCGCAGCACAGACAGCTGTGCTGGGCTTGCACCATTGTCTTAGTATAAGGGCCAATATTGTATATGCCTGTTCATGATTATTACCTAATAAGTCTATAATGATTAGTGAATACACTTCTAATCAACCAATTTTCACATGATCTTTTAGGCATATTGGAAGCAACCACAAGCTTATTTCCTGGTGGTTAGTATGTCATAGGTACTTGATGGTTTCAGCAGAGCTGTGATATCTGTAAAATGTTGAACTAATGATTGTGCAGCAACAGTTTTGCATGTATTTAAAGTGTGACAAGATCTAGCTTACCTTTAAGAGTAAGGGGAGATATGAGAGTTGAAAATGTTAATGTCACATATTACATGAGCAGTACACAAGTATTAAATAGGGAAGCTTTATTGCTGACAGAAGTATTCACAATCAGCGTATTGAATGTTTTTGTGGGAACTAAACAGAACAATCACACAGTACTTAACAAGGATTTATTTTCTTGTATAGAACACACTGAAATACTGAATCCTCAAAATGAAGTCACCTGTTTGCATTACACTATGTCTAGCTTGGATGAATCAACAAAGCAGTCACTGAGTTTGTGTATCAACGGAACAATCACCCTTTGTGTGCAGAAGGTCATGTGTCTCCTTTGCACTTGTAGTCGACAGGTATGCTTAATAATACCTCAATGTTGAATTATTCTTTGATAGTCAAGGTTATGGTATTGATGACTATGGTTATACAACTAATTTAGAAGCAAACAATAATGTAATTGTCCCAGAGAATAGTTTTGTTTTAATGGAAGAACACACTAGAACGTTAGTGAGTAATCGATCCTGATGCTGGCGACTTTAACTATGAAGTCAGTACTTTTATTGACACATATGACTTTCCTAGAATGAACTATATATGATGCTGTTAGAAACTTGTATATGTACATAGCTTATATCTTTCATATAAAAGGCAGAATAATTACACAGTTAAGGCCCCAGTTGCAAGTCAAAAGACAAACTAATAAAGAAATCCCAATAAATCAGTATCAAAATGTTAAGAACCTTGAAAATGAATATTACTCATTCTCAAATGAAATTACTTCTCCAAACATTAATTATTTGTTATATGTTTTCCCCTTAGGTTCTTTTTTATAGTTTTTCCTGTAAGTCTATTTTTATGTCTTCCATTCTATATGATAATTATGCTCTATAAAGTAATTCATAGAGCTCTCTTAATAGGAAGCTTTATTACAGGAAAGCTTACAACAAAATACCTGTACAGACAAAAGCCTGCTGAACTGGGAATGATTATATTTCACAACAGTAAGCAAGTCACTAAACACACTTTAAGAGTACTACAGTCAAAATTTGTAAAACATACTGTACGTTGTGCAGAGTGTTTAAATTTGTGAAGTGTAGTCATAGTGTAGCCTTCTTTTTGTTTGCTGTTAAAAGTTTTCCTAAATCAGCTGGTTAGTTACAGCATATGGTAGTTTTATTGCCCCGGGATCTCCATCACAGCAAAGTGTATTGCTCTTCTTTTCCTATAATGCCTCCTGTCCCATGTGACAGTGATGTGTCCAGGACCACTGATTCAGCAAGTACTAGAAATAGAGCCTGATGATCTGGCCTCTGTTAAATAGCTCTAATTCAATATTTTTGTTTTCTATGTAAGTGTCATGTCTAGCTAGCAGGAGTAAATGTTCTGCTTTTAAAACTTTCCATTTTATCAAACTAACCACAGCCATAAAAAGCACACAAATCACCTTAGATCATCAATGCTATAAGTAATAATTACTCTTGCTGTTTTCCTACACAATAGCCCTCAATTAGCCCTAAGTATTTGTTAAACTGCAGATGTAACCATTAGTGCTCACTGGATAAGGACGTTACTTAATATCACAGCTCTGCCATTGTAAAATTGACTTTAAACCAGTGCTTGATGAATCCATGGTCCCGGATACATCACTGTCTAATGAGGCAGGAGACATTGTAGTAACAAGAAGAGCAATAAGCCATGCTAAAGTGAAGATCCCTAGGGGTCATAAAACCACCATAAAACTAGCAGGCTAATTTAGAAAAAAACTCCTAATGGCAGACCAAGGGAAGGACACTTAGAACTACACACACACATATCAAAACACTGCATTACATATGTGTTTGCAAATTATGACTGTAGTACTCCTTTAAATGGCCCATTTAG
This sequence comes from Neoceratodus forsteri, assembly GCA_016271365.2. Taxonomy (NCBI): domain Eukaryota; kingdom Metazoa; phylum Chordata; order Ceratodontiformes; family Ceratodontidae; genus Neoceratodus; species Neoceratodus forsteri. The sequence continues at coordinate 1,208,066,376 of CM057456.1, forward strand.
GGATTGAGGTTGATGTATGCTGTGCAAGGATGCATAGGTAGCAACAGTAAATTTATATAAAATAGGTGGATGCAGGGTTAAAATTGTAACTCGATAGAAGATGTTTCACAATCCTGATATGCTCTGTTCAGCAACTACTGAATGACTGGTAGGATCCAAGTTTTGGTGAATGAATAACTGTGTAATATATTATTCTATAATCTGGATTTTTGATACGTTATTTTAAATTTGTTAGGCGCCCTGCTATCTTGAAAGGTGCCATAAAAATAAAGTTATTATTGTTATTATTATGATGCTGTGCTCATCCCAAGTATAGATAATGATATTTAAATTGTCTTTTAGGCAGTAAAATTGCCCCTTCTTGGCCTCACTGGCTGTTGTTTACTTTGTTGCTTTTACATGTTCTTTGTTTCTAATGTTGCGAAATGGCACCACTTCCCTTATTGTTTTTGTTCATGGTCCTGTAAAGTAGACAGTGTACCCAATGTTACACATGATAGATCACATGTGGGCAGGTCACATGCCATAGCTGTTCACATAGCCTCACAAGGTTGCATGTGCTAAGGTTAAAGATCGAGGGATCACTTGTGGAGGGAGTGCTCCTGGATTCAGTGGTCAAAATATTGGTGTTGCATCATGCCTTTAGTATTCGCCAGATATGGTTTTGACTTATTGATCATTTTGGTTGGTACTAATGTAGGCTTGAAGTGGTTCAGCTCAAGTATTGCTGTCCCTAAAATTCTTTAGGAAATTGTTTCAGTATACAGAAGTGTATCTATTAATAAACACATTCCAAATATTACTTACTTCATGCTGAGATGTAAAACACAATTGTAAAATTAGTGTATTCTTGTCCTAAGAAGACTAAATATCTCTATAATTAACTCTTCTCCATGGGAAAATTGAAGTGAAATGGATATTATGCCAGTTATGGAAAGGCAGTAATCTACTGTGTTGGGAACTGAGACACTGGAAACAATGGAGCAGTCCCTTGGATGGTCAGATCTCAATTCACGCTAAATGATAGTGTGAGTACTTATTCCTGTCCAGAGACACACTGGAATATAGAAGAACATGTATGGTGGTTGAAGTACAGTAGCTCTAAGAAAGCAGGGTGTTCTTTTGTAACATTCTTTCTACTGCTGCATTCTCCAACCCCTTAGTCCAGGTACATGACCATTATATGGTTCAGTATGAGGACCAGGCAGAGTCAGGCCACAGAAAAGTGAGGATCCTGGACTTCAGGAGGAAGACATTGCAGAATGGGGGTATGTGTCAGGAAAGCCCTAGCAGGGAGGGAGGACTGGGTGGGGTTGAGGAACAGTGGGCCTATCTAAAAGGAGCCATAGTGGAAGCAAAAGGCCAGAGAAATAGAAAACCACTATGGTTCTGGATGGAAGGGGCAGGAAGGTAAAGAGCAAAGCAATTGACTTTCATGAAGTACAAGGGAATACAGAAGGAGGAGGACAGGGTATTGTATCTGGATAAGCAGAGGGAGGCAGGGAAGGCAGTCAGGAACATAGAGGAGCAAATGGAAGAAAGAATGGTGCAGCAGTAAAGAATGGGATGAGAGTTTTTATAGGTACATTAGTTGAAGGAGGAAGATAAGGGGTGGGATTATAAGACTAAAGGAGGAAGAAAGGGCGTGTACAGAAGGGGACTTGGAAAAGGCAACAGTCCTGAACTAATATTTTTGTTCAACATTCACATAGAGGGGAAGGTGAAGGACCACAATTAAGTGGCAAGAGCAATATAGGGAGGAGGTGAACACCAGTCCATTTACGGAGGAGAAGGTTCTAAAGGAATTTGCAAAACTAAAAGTGGACAAGGCAGTGGGACCAGATGGGATACATCCTAGAATATTAAAGGAGCTTAGAAGTGCTGGCAGCATCACTGGCAGCCTGGTTCAATGAATTACTGCAAATGCGAGTGGTTCCAAAGGACTGGAGGAGAGCAGATGTGGTCCTCTACACAAAAATGGGAGCAGGGAGGAGGCTGGAAACTATAGACCAGTCAGCCTGACCTTGGTGGTGGGGCAAATAATGGAATCACTGCTAAAAGAAAGTATTGTGGAACATCTTGAATCCAGCTGAGCACAGGATCTGAGGCAGCATGGATTTACAGCGGAAGGTCATGTCAAACAAATCTGATTGACTTCTTTGACTGGGTGGCCAAGGACGTGGATCAGGGAGGAGAGGTGGATGTGGCCTACCTGTATTTCAGCAAGGCCTTCAACACTGTTCCACATAAGAGGCTTGTAAACAAACTAGGTAGCCTGGGACTGGATCCCATGGTGGTAAACTGGGTTAGAATAGAACACAGAGAGTGGTGGTAAATGGAGTTTTATCCAAGGAAAGGAAGGTGACCAGCGGGTACCACAGGGATCAGTTCTGGGCCTGTCATATTCAATGTCTTCATAAGTGACATTGTGAATGGGCTGGAATGACGGTTATGCCTCTTTGCAGATGACACGGAGATCTGCTACAGGGTAGACACCCTGTGAGGGTGGAAAGAATGAAGAGGAACCTACTGTAGGTAAACTAGGGAAATGGTCAAGAGTGTAGCAGCTAAGGTTCAATAGAAAGAAGTGCAAAACCATGCATTTGGGGCACAGAAACCCAAGGAAGTTTACATGTTGGGAGGGAGATACTGACAGCCACCAAACAGGACAGGAATCTGGGGATAATCATATCAGATGACCAAAGGTGGCAACACAATGTGCCAAGGCTGTGGGAGAGCCAGTGGAGTATTGGGTTGCATGGGAGAGGTATCACCAGCAGAAGAAAGGTGGCAGTGATGCTTCTGTACTAATCATTAGCAAAACCTCATCTGGAATACTGTGTCCAGTTCTGGAGACTGCATCTCTATAAGGACATAGACAGGATAGAGGTAGTTCAGAGAAGGGCAGCAAAAATGGTGCAGGACCTGCACCAAAAGTCATATGAGGAGAGGCTGGATTACCTCAATATGCATACCCTGGAGGAGGAGAGAGAGGGGAATATGATAGAGACCTTCAAATATCTCAAGGGCATAAATAAGGTACAGAAGGGTAGCATCTTTCAGAAAAAGAAATGTTCTAGAACAAGGATAATGACATGAGGCTGGAAGGGGGTAGACTAAGGGGTAATATGAGAAGTATTTCTTCACAGAAAGGGTGGTGGATGCATTGAACAGCCCCCAGTGGAGGTGGTGGGGATAAAATTCAGTAGAAGAATTCAAAATGCATGGGATAGGCACTGGGGAACCCTAACAATAAGAAAGAGACAAAGCCGGGGATCAAGTAGGGTCTAACGTTTTGCAGCAGGTAGAGAAAATGGGCAGACTAGGTGGGCCTAGTGGTCCTTATCTGCCTATCGGTCAATTTCTATGTTTCTATGTTTTAATATTGAACCATGGGTACAGTGGAAGGATTGGAATGATGGTTTGAAAAAGGTAGGTATTTCAGCCAACTGGAAGTGAATATTTCTAACCAAACCGGTACTATTGTACCCTGCAGTAAGCATTTTCAAAGCATACCTGCACTGCAGGCACCTAATTCAGTGTCATACAGTAATTGGCAGATGCAATTTGGCTGGAGTACATAGTTATGTTGCCACATTTAACTTCGACTCATTTGGCTAAAGACAGGTGTAGATTAGGCACTGAACAGAGAGGCAAACCAGTCCTAAGACAGCACACCTAATCATATCCACGCCACAGGTAGTGCTGTTTAATAATGCATGTAACAGTACTAGTCTGCACAAATACTGATATAATCCCATCTGTAATGCATCCATTTAATTTAGTTGCTACCAAGCTCAGGTGTACATGTATGCTGTACATTGTGCATCCATAATGCCATTTACTGTACCAGAAATACAGAATATTTTGACTGTAAATGGTATCTGTTAAGCACTGAGGGGCCTACATTATTTTGGATGGCGAGTTGCACTCTGCATATGTTCACCCCAGTTTTTCTCAACCCCGTACTTTTCATAAAATTGCTCTTGTTTGGCAGTTAATTTTTTTACCATCCACCAATCCCAGATTCAACGGAATGCCCCCAGCCACCTCAGCCCTGTCACCCAGTTTTCTGCCAGGACTTATACTTTCACTGCATGGCCCAGATACTCACTGGGTGTGGGGCCTGCAAGTGGCTGGAGATTGCCAACTGGCCGGGAACTGTTTTCCTACATTTTCCCCTAGGGAGTGGGTGTGAGTGCTGCCCAAGATGGCCCTCGCATTCTCCCGTGTGCAGAATGTCAGCAGCTGCCAATCCCTTGTCCCCTGTGTAATGCTCCTTGTCTGCCTTGCCTCCAGCCATTGCTAAGGGCTAGGCTTTTACCAGGCAGCATGTCCTCCCCTCCCAGTAGTAGAGAGTTGTCCCCTGAATGCTCAATTCACTCCCTCCTGACCAACTTCCAGCAACCCTGGTCTTCTCCCGAACCATGGTTACCAGTGTGGTGGCAGGTGTGGCATCAGTGCCTCAATCCTCCATGCTACTGGGTCGGCCATTTAGTAGCTGGGAAAAGGCACACTGAGCCAAGGCTCATTTCCAGGTGTGACCTGGGGAATGGGAATACAGACACAAAAACATTACAAACATCCATGCAAAAGTACAAAATACATAGGCAGTCCAACAGTGAGAAGTCCCACACAATTTAACAACAACGTTTAAATACCCAAATTTCCAAATGGCTAAAAACCTGGCATATTGATAAATTTCCATATGGCTAAAAACCTGGCATATTGATATGTCTGTCCTAAACACGCTGACTGTATGAATGTTATTGCTGCATTATACAAGCATGTCTATGTTAAAAAATCATAAATGCGGATGTGTTTTCATTAAATTAAAATATTTTGTACTGTACATACTGCAATTGTAATTTATAGGGCCTCAGGTGATATGGTATTAGAAATATTGTTCAATGTCCTATGCAACCAGAATAATGTTATGCTTCTGCAACTGTATAACAATGTTGTGGTCATTCGCACTCTCTGTTCCATTAGGAATTACCAACCTGTAGGGGTACTGAAGGCAAGGAACCCTATAAGAGGGTTCCAACCTAGAGGTGCCATGGGAAGGGTCCCTTTCCTAAAGGTACTTTAGGAAGGAACACCTGAAAGTAGAGAGGTGAGCCACTGGAGGAGGAGGAGAGGATGGTGGGGCAAAAGAAAGTTCTTCAGATGGAGGCTGGGAAGAACTGCTTATATAGCTTAAGAAGTAGGTGTGGCTGGTTGCTCACCCATTGAACTGCAGGCATAGTCTTTCAATTCAATGTCCTACACAACCAGAATAATGTTATGCTTGTGCAACTGTATAACAACATTGTGGTCATTCATACTCTCTATTCCATTAGGAATTACCACCTTGTAGGGGTACTGAAGGCAAGGAACCCTGTAAGAGAGTTCCACCCCTAGAGGGCTAGGAAGGTCCCTTGGCTAAAAATACCTTAGAAAGGAACCCCAAAAGAACTGTAGTAGTGATCGATGATTAGGAGGTAGAGAGGCAGACTCAGGCAGCTTAGTGAAATATAAAAGAGACACACAGTTAGCAGGATAGCTCCAATAATATGATTTGCACTGATGATAGCAAGGGCTTCCTGAGAAAGGGGAATGACTTAGTAGGGCCACCATCCATCTCCATCCAACAGCGAAACCTACCTAAGTAAGCTAAGGATATTACTAAAACTAATAATATTATGATCTGATCATGAGGAGAGAAACAAACCCTTTGAGGAGGAAATCTCTGGAGATTCATGGTCGAGATCACCTTCCCACCAGGTTTGGGCAATTTTATTTGTTTTAGTGGTGGTTTGAATGGAAAATGTAGAGAAAAGGAACGCCTCCTTACTCTGGAGGAGAAGCTACTGTAACTTACGGAATGCCGGCATAGCAGTTTAGGTAGTCTTTATTAGCCAGTAGTACAAACGATTGAAATAAAGGTTTCTTGCTGGTCAATGCATGAAGGGTATTGAAACTCTTGAAAGGATAAAGAAGCAAAATCATATAATTTACACAAAGCAGCTGATTTGTATGCTGTCAACATGAATAGTGAATTGAGATTATTAGCATGAATACTTTAAATGACATTAAGGCGGAATTAAGTTAGTCCTGTAAGGAGCATTTGCAATGCTGTAATAGAATGAAATAGATATCTTGAAGCCATGTAGGTTGTCAGCTTAAGTATTTAGACCAGGAAGACTGAAAGCTGCTGAAGCAAAGGAGCAGACTAAATCATAGTTTACGTAAAGCATGCTCCTGCCGCTTGAAACCACGATGCCCCATTGAGACATCCCAGTACCCCACCTTGGGAATAACAGGGAAGCTACAAGCTGAGCACCATGGGACCAAACAGCAAACATACATTGATAGGGCAGGACCCCCCCAAAAAATAGAAACAGCATAAAGAAGCAGGAACCAGCAGCCTCAGGTGTGACTGAGCAGCAGGCATAACGCAGGTTGGAACACAGGAATGGATGCTTGATACCAGAAAAGGAATGCCAAACTGGGGTAGGAAATACCAGAATAAGTATTCAAAATAGAGATGTTTTCATACTGGAAAGCAGTATTCAAAACTGGGGTATGTTCATACCAGAAATAAGTATTCAAAACTGGGGCATTTTCAATACAGAAATAAGTATTCAAAACTGGGGTATTTTCAATACCAGAAATACATATTCAAAACATGGGTATTTCAATACCAGAAATAAGTATTCAAAATGGGTTATGTTCAGTACTGGAAATAAGTATTCAAAACCAAGGTATTTTCAATACCAGAAATAAGTACTCAAAACAGGGTATTTTCAGCACCAGAAATAAGTATTCAAAACTGGGTATTTTCAATACCGAAATAAATTTTCAAAACTGGGGTGTTTCATGCCAGAAATAAGTATTCAAAACTCAGGTATGTTCATACTGGAAATAACTATACAAAACTGGGGTATTTCAATACCAGAAATAAGCATTCAAAACTGGGGTATGTTCAACATCAGAAAGAAGTATTCAAAACTGGGGTATTCTCTATACCAGAAAGAAGTATGCTGAGGAAAGGCAGAAAGCCCTCAAAAGAAAACACAAACCAAAAACAGGACCACAGAAAGCAGAAAAATAAACACAAGGCAACACACGTAGCTGGAAGCAAAACAAATACTAACCAAAGCAGTGGAAACAAATAAACACTTTCAGTAGAAACCAAGCAGAGTCCAGAGCATGAATAATGGGGGCAAGGCCCAAGCAGGCCCCATTTGCAGTGTGATAAACAAATAGTACACAGAAGCATGATAGCAGTAGAAATGGAACAAACAGCTCAGGGTAACCTGGTCCTTTATTCAGTACGAGGCACTTGCCTGGCAAGGGTATCAGACATGCAATGCAAGTAAAGAGGAAGGAAAACTAACCTAACCAGCCCATCAATTGAGTGCCAATTGAAGGTGACATAAATACCTACAGGATTTTAGTGGTGAAGGCAGTGTATGAACATGAAGTAATTGAACTACATGGGGCCACTCTCCACTATAACCCCTCATCCTCCTCCGTAGGAAAAACAAAGAAACCATGATAAAGTGCAGTGACCCACAAGTGGATAATAAAACTAGTTTACAGTGACAACTGTAGCTGAGCTGACCTCCAGGGTATAATGAAACACTGCATGAATAGCAAACAGTTTCCAGCAAGCATTGCACAAATGGCAAACAGTTTCCAGCAGTACTTAGTTATAGTTTCAGCAGTAGCTGAGCTGAACAACTGAACACGCATAGAAATTGTAGGCATAGGTAAAAATGCACTGAAACAATAATAATAATTGTTTGGTACAATTACTTTTAAGCAGGTTTGAATCACATGGAGAAAGTAATATCAAATTGCAGTAGACTCAGGTTTGATTCCCACTGAGTGCAAATAAACATGCTGAGCAGAGTTAAATCCCCAAAAGGGATGGATAAAAACTAAGGACGTATGGAAGGAAATGCGTAGTAAATAAATGAAACGCTGAGGAAATAAGCAGGAAAGAACCAAGTGGAATGCTAGGCTGCTGGTGGTAATAGAGTGGAGCTAGCACTGAGAACTGATAGCAAGCTGCAACAGGGAGTGACAGCAACTGACAGCAGGAGCCTAGTCCAGGTGAGATGAATTAACAGAAGCAACAGAAGCAGAGAAGTTGGAATGGGAGCTGAAACAAACAACAATTGCAGGAAAACTGAGGGTGGAGTGTTAGGCAGGATAGCAGAAGGCTGAGCTGAGCATACAAAGAACAATGCAGTGAACTGAGGGCTTGCAAAATCTAGTGAATAAATGGAGCCATAGCACAGGCACATGGCTGCATAAGGTAAAAACAATAATATAACCTGCAGCACAAACACACAATGTAGACACAAGGCACTAGAAGACTAATCGCCAACAGAAACAAACAAAGCAAACACAAGTACAGGAGCAGGAAGGAAACAAGCACACAAGGAAGCACTAGCAGCTGGAGGCAAGCAATACAAACCAAATGCAGAACACAAAACAGAAGTGCAGCACAAGCCTGCAGGGAAGACAGACCAACAGGGCCTCTGGCCAGTAGGCAAAAGAAAGTTCTTCAGATGGAGGCTGGGAGGAACTGCATGCTCAGCAAGTAGGCGTGGCTGGTTGCTCATCCATTGAACTGTAGGCATAGCCTTTCAATTCTTACTCTTTAAAGTAGTTGAATATATGTTTCTGTATCGTTGATCTTGAATGTTTGGTTTTGGCTCCATAAAAGTAATTTTCTTGTATGGTATTTGGCATAATTAACAGTGAAGTCTGTTTAATTGCTTATATTTCCTATGCACTGCGTACAATCTTACCTTTTATTAAGGAAATTTCCAATATAGGGCAGCTACTCACATATTGTGGTAGCTGCCCTCAATCGATGAGTTATTCAGCCTGGTTTAATGAATAAATATTTCCTCATATCTTATTTTTTTCAGTTATAATTTTCCAATTGCTATGCAGCCTGATCCATTCTGGGTGCTCTGGTGCTTCTGACATGCTCCGCACACAAGCATGTATGATGTGTGACCAGGAGAGCGTGGAGAATGTGCCCTTGAAATGAATGGGGCTGGATTTCACATGCATTTTTTAAGATCAAGAATGACACTTACAGATATAACGAAGGACACGCTACCGACTAACATGACCCTTGTTAGTCTAGCAGTGTCCTTCATTAATCTGTAAATGGCCAGTCTTGATCTTAAAATGAATGTGAATCCGGCCCCATTCATTCTCAATGGGGCACGCCTGTCAGAAGCACCGAGGCACTCAGAATGGATCGGGCTGCATAGCGATTTGAAAAAATTACGAGTGAAAAACTAAGGCATGAGGAAATATTTATTCATTAAACCAGGCTGAATAAATATTGAGGGCAGCTACCACAATATGTGAGTAGCTGCCCTATATCAGAAATTTTAATAAAAAGGTAAGATTGTATGCAGTGATAGGAAATATAGCAACCTTTCGATAGACATCAACGTTAATTATGCCAAATACCATATAAGAAAATTAGTTTTATGGAGCCAAAAACCCAAGCTGTTCTCAGCTAAGTTGAAAAATCACTTTTAATATGGATACAAGTCTACCTGCCATATTTGCTAAAATTATTTACAAGGCTCATTATTTATGCACATAACATGTTTAATGCTTTAGTCTACTAAAAGTTCATCCATCCTTTTCTGGAAAGTACACTGGGATGGGCCAGAAAAGGAGCCAATTGTCTTACCGATGGAGCCATAAAATTAGATTTTGTTTCCGTCATTTTCAAGAAGATACCTAATCCTAATTTGAAATGCCATTTTTAAAGAGCAAGTGTCATCATGACTGCACTGCACTTATGTTGCAATCATCAGGTATGTATAATAGGAGGTATCTTGAAAGAAACAAAACAAAAAACAAAAAACAGTAGTTGCCACTATACATTTTGTTCTTCAAATTAATTTTCAGTCATTATAAAATCTGAAGTAAATCAATAATGTTTGCAAACTATTAACCTCTGTTTCTGTACATATGACAATAATAAATTAGCATGGTCTTCTGCTGTAGTACTGTTGTTGATTACTCGGTACTAATTTTTTACAGTAGAAGAAGGCTCAAGCCCAGGCCCAGTGGTGCTGAGGGTTGAGACACTGGATGCCACACTGGCCTGCGGCCGCCCAGGTTCAGGAATGAGCCCGAGTCATCGGGGTTGGCAGGGGAGGGAGAGGATTGAACATTCGGAGAAAGCTCTCCTCCTGGGAGGGAGGGGCTCCTGCTTGGCGCTTGGCTGGCTTCTGGCAGAAGCTGGAGGCATAGCAAGCATTGGAGCGGAGAAGGGTTGGGAGTGGCAGATGTCAGTGGAAACGCCTTTGATGTTGGGGCACTGGCCACTCCCTACAGACAGGGAAAATACCTTCCAGCTCCAATGGAGATGGAGCACTGGAGCTTGCCATCTATTTACAGCTGCCTTTCTGGCACCCCTTGACTGATGAAACCAGATGTTTTGGGTGTTTGGGCCCTACCTCGTCCCCACTAGGGGTAAGCCATGGCTTCATGGGTGACAGGGGCAGACCAGGTAAGGTGACTTGCAGAGGGATGACTCCTAGGTGCTCCTGAGGATATCAGAGCTGGTGGGAGGGAGGGAGGAAAATAGAAAGTAAAAAAAAAGAAGGCTCAAGACCCATCGAGTCTACCCTCCCACACCATGTGGGAAATAATGTTAGATGCCCAGAATATGTACGGTCAAGTATTTCTTAAATTGTTCAGCATTATTAGCATCCATAATATTTTTGGCAGATTATTCCAGAGCTTCTAGTTCTAACAGTGAAGAAATGTTTTCTTTTATTTGTAAATGCCTTAGGCACAAGTACTTGTTTACTGCTACATCTTAGATTACCAGGTTTATTAGCATATATTATACCACATTCTGCCATTAGTTGTTCATCATGTAGGATCTTATATAGTAATACAAGGTCTCCCCTCTGGTGTCTCATATCCAGATCAAATAAGTTAAGTTCCTGCATCTGTCATAATAGGAGAGATTTTGCAACCTAGGTAGGATCTTAGTTGCCTTTCTCGACATTGTCTGGGAGTTTTTTTATCCTTGTCAAAAAGGTGCCCAGAAGGATGCCCATGATCAAAATATGGCCTTATGTAAGTTTCTATAAAGGTGGGATGGGGTTTCCTTTCAGACATAACGCCTCTTCTTATGGATGCCAGTATCCTCTGGTCCTTAGTGCTATATGTCTACAATGTTCTCCTGGTAGAAGGAGGTTATTAATTATGATCCCTACATCTTTTTCTGTTTTGACATGTTTCAGTGGGTTCCCCTTTAGATAGTACTGTGTCTGTAGGTTTCTTCCCCAGGGTGCATTATGACACATTTATCTTCACTGAATGTCATTTTATTTAGACTGGCCCAATTTTCTAGTAGCTTGATATCATTTTGGAAATTTTGATTTTATGGATGGAGTCAACTTCACTACAGAACTTCATATCATCCACAGATTTACTGATATGTCCTATTATCTCATGATATAAGTCTGAGATAAATATACCAATAAGAGTGGGTCCCAGGACAGAGCCCTGGGGCACCCACTAGTAACCTCTATTGGGATGGAGTGGGTGTCAGAGATCTTGACCACCTAGGTTCTGTTAGATAACCATGCCCTGATCCAGTTAATTATACTAGGTTCAATATTCATACTAGGCATTCTGTCAACTAGTATCCTGTGGGATACCTTGTCAAAGACTTTTTGAAGTCAAGAAATATTATATCGACCAGGATGTGAAGGGGTTTTATTTTGATTAACTGTCCGAAATGTTATACCCATGGAGTCTGGAATGGATATGCCCCCAACAAATCCCCAAACAAGTAAAGATTTTAGGGTTATGAAGACTATATACCTGGTCGTACCTGCAAAAGGTGCCTCTAGCACTAATGTATCTGACCTGGTCAATAAAACAAAAACAAACAAATAAACAATAAAGGTATAATTTAGTGTTTCCCCTGCATTCAGATTTACTTGTCCCCCTTATGAAATGTTATGGCTTCTAATGTCATGCTTTGAATTTCATGAAATCTATGAAAAATACATATGAGTATCTTTCCTTTTGACTTTTTCTTTAATTACACTAATGTATGTATCCTCTGAAGTCTGACCTCAGCCTCCTTCAGCCTATCATGCCAGCCCCATCAGCGGATCTATGATGCGGTTCAACAACTAATTCATCGACCGGCATCATAGTGACAGAGCTCCATGTTGACCGTGATTTGCAGTTGGCAGGGACCGAATTCAGTGTGACCATAGTTCAAGTAAGTAGTGTGAAGCATGGAGGAGGAATGGCATCATCCTACTTGTGACCATGTGTTTTCTCTTTCCTGTCCATCTCTGTAACCATGATGGAACATGCCTCTGAAGCACATACACAGTGAGCATGTGCAGAGGCTTATCATACATCCCTCTCCTGCTATTGCTGTGCCACACGTGCCAGGTCTCTGGTGGTCAACCTGGACAGGCGGGCACCCCAGATGAGTGAGTGTCCTGTGGACCTTCCATTCTTCCTCTCTTGCCAGCCCTTTGTTAGCCTGTACTCTTTCTCAAACCCAGTTCATAATTGTCACAACAACAGTGCTGCCACTGTGTTGATGGAATAGCCCTGGTTTACAACCTTAACATATCATTTCTTCAAGGTCATCATCACTAGCTTTGCATCCAAAACTCATGATTTGGGATTGTGGGAATACTGTATCTGTCCTTGGTAGTGTTCAGTGTGCTATTATTATATTACTAATTTTATTTTGTTATTTTTGACCATGAGAGGCATACCAAGTGGTGAGCTGATTTCAGGTGAATTCTGGGGTTACTTGAACCTGATTTATTGATGGAGGAATGTTGACCAGGACACACAGGCATGGCTGAAAATATGCCAGTGGCTTAGCCCTCTTATCTGGTTAAACAAAATCAATAAAAATAAATAAATACACATTGGAAACTACCTTGCTGTTACAGTAAGTGCAATAGATCTTTAACTTGACATGGACAACCATCGCAGATGGGCAAAAGGACCACAGTTAAACATCTTATCCAAACTGTGGCACCTCAAGAGGGCAGGTACCCTCTAGTGCTATACTGCAGTGTAAGTACTGGGTATTAGACCAAGTTCTCAGTGTGTTACTAAACGCACAACCAGCTGATCTTCCAGCTTCAGAGAAATGTATATAACTTGAGCAACTGACATGGATTACAAAAGCATTTACTCTAATGCCAAGATTTATCAGTCGCATGCAACAGGATTATGGTGTGCATCTGGGTATAATGGCAAGGCTGAGTGTAACTTTTATTTACCAGTCTTATACATGGTATGTAATGCTAACCCTTTTGACTACTGTATGAAGATATGATTGGTACAGTAGCCCAAATTACCTTTTGAAGAGCCAGATTCCCTGTACTATGCATCAGTCTACTTTATTCAAGAAACAAATGGATATACATAATTGCAGTCTGTTTCTTTACCTAAACTGGCCCTTGTTTGTTTACCATAGTGAGATATGCTGTTTGACTTTTGAAAATTAGCCAAACACTTATCTGATTTTCTACATGTGACTGAAACCAGTGGCTGCATTCTACAAGCAAATAATCCATTGCATTTTACTGAAGCTAGGATCTTGGGTGATCAGAGGGTCAGAAGGGTGGGGGAACCACTAGACCACCAAGGTATTTTGAACAAGGATATTACCGTAATAGGGGCTATGGGGAGGAGGGGTGCCACTAGACTACCAGGGATTTGATAGCCTTCCTGTTGGGTGTCACGGAGGTATGGGATGGGGATGGGGTACCACTAGACATCCTCTGACAGCACTGCATGCTGTGCAGTGTGCCAGGCACATTCACTCTCAGCCCTGCAGAACCCATGCAAATGGGGCATATATGGCATGCAAATGGCCCCATTTGCACCTTGCATGTTATGGCCCCATTTGCATACTGCTGGCTGAATATCTGGAATATGCACACAGCGTAACTCTGTTGCACTGGCGCAGTTCCCATTCCTGGTATTCAGCCCTTTCTGGGAGGGATGTGCCAGTGCATCATGTTGACAGTGTGCATTAGTGGACATATTTAGAGGAGATGCACCATGGCTCATCTCTTTTGAATATATCCCGAGTTGCACCAGCGCAACTCAGTTGCACTCGCGCCACCACATGTGCCATTGCCAGGTGCAATTCTGAATATCAGGCCAAGGTGTTTAACTCTTTCTCTCCGGTGGCCATTTTGGGTCGGACTCAACAATGGATGGTTCCTTCAGCCATATAGTGGCTACAGGAGCAAGGAGTTAAAACCATACATACTCAGATATGATGTACAGAGAACTTCTGTAATAGTATAAATGTTTATAACAATATAATAACTGGTCAGCAATTTTTTCTAAGGCTGACTGAGTTGATGTTCAATGTAATAACCTGTGGGTTATCACGGTGAACAAGCACTCCATCTGTCAAACATGAGTGCTCCCTGATTTGCTCTCATCTTGTGTGTGTGGACAAAGCACTTCATCAAACATGGCGGTTCCAAATTACCATTAGTGAGGAGCTGCCAAAACAACACTGCTCACCTTACAAAACAATTTTTTATCTACTGTATCTGCCTGATCCTGCCTTTACATTAAATAATAATAATAAAAACTTATATGGTTGATCCTGTGCTTCACCTTCACTAAATGCAGAGAGTGACTGGGAACAGTTCTATTGGTAGCCGATCCGATCTCAACAATAATTTAAGTAAATAAATAAATGAATGAATGCATGAAAAACAAAATTATCAGGACAGAAAGCAAGGAGGGACAGACAGACTGTGTGTATGTGTGTGTTTGTGTGTGTGTGTCTGTCACAGGACTCAGGTTGAGAAAAACATTTTAAACCAGATATTATATAAAATAAAAGATGGGAAGTGTCTGAAACTCAATTTATGGCACAACCTTGGTGTGGGATGCTTTATTATTTGATGGTGTAGAGCCTGGGATATCAGGGATTCCTGCGGACAGTGGATTTTTTTCGCAGGAGCCAGGGCTTAGGTTGACCTGAATAAAAGAGGCTAAAGAGGCTTGTGGAACTAAAAATGGTTGGCACTATTTAGTGATGATATATGTTATTCTGATTTGTACTTATAGTTTAATATTTCTTCATTTATATTGTATTAACATATATTTTATATATATATATATATATATATTATATATATATATATATATCCAGCGATATGATGTTTCCTATTTCCATCCCCAGGACGATCTGGAAACAAGCTGTTACCAGCTCAGTATGTCTTTCTTGGTGAAACTTTTGAAATAAATATATAAATAAATAAACAGATAAAGCTATAAAGTGGTCTGACCAACTATTTGTGCCCTGAAACTGCCAAAATGTCTGGACAAACAAAATCTAGAGCTACTGCTACTATGAAAAGCCTCCAACCAATATATTCTATAGCTGTCCTGAAGTACAAGGCCAGTCTGCCTAACATTAATGGGATCCTAACATCACTAATAAACTCAAATGATGACCAAGGCTTTGATTTAATTGACCATGATCTTGTTTGTTTTGAATTATTGGAAATTGGCTTTTCTGCGGCTGATGTTTCTTGGGTTCGCAATTATTTACGTGATAGAAGTCAATACAGTATGTCCAGGTTGAATCTGTTGCCTCGGATGTGTCCTCAATTCATTGTGGCATTCCACAGGGTTCTTTTGGCCAGTTGTTATTTTCTATTTTTGTTAACCATTTGCCACGGGTTTGTAAACATAGCAGTACATATTTGTATGCGGGATGATTTAATAGTATATGCTCAAGCAAAGACAGTGGTTGTGTTATCAACCATCTTGAATGATGAGTTTGGGGCTATCTGTTCCTGGTTATCTGGTAATGCTATGATTTTAAACTTGGGCAAAGCTAAGGTTATGTTGTTTGGCACACCATTGATGCTTGAGGACAATCCGAGGCTTGATATATTGGACCAACAAGGCCTTCTGATTAAACAGGTGTTTGTTTAAATATTTAGGAGTGGTTCTGGATTCATGCCTATCTTTTCACTTCAGGTGCAATCTGTTATTGAAACAATCAATAGGAAAATAGGGTTATTGTATACATTTATTTATTACTTACTATTTGACACCAGGAGAGCTATTTCTTGTGGGTCTCTTTTACCCCACTTCGCTACATATCAAGTCTATATTTTACTATAGAACAGAAGGAAATGCATGCTTTATCTGTTACCTATAATAATATTTGTAGGTTTATATTGGCAGCACCAAGTTGGACTCATCACTATTATTTATACTCCAAATTGGGCTGGCTTTCCCAGATCATAGGATTGAATATTTTGTGGGTTGTGCAATGTTTAAGAGTCTCCACTTTGGAATGTCCTTTCCTTGTCAGAGTTAGTTTCTCACAGAAATGTTTTGCTTAGTTTGAGGTCTATGAATGGTCCTTTATTTAATGTTCTCGCATAGATTAAAGATTAGGTTACAAGCTTTTTCTGTGGCGCCTCTAATTACTGGAATGCTCTTCCAGTCGATATTAGACTTGCCACTTCCGTACCTAGCTTCAAATTGAAGTTAAAGCAATATTTAATGTCCTTGTCAGTTTGCAATTGTTATTTGTAATTTTGTTTATTGCTCTGTGTTGATTGTTTTGTATTTTCTGTACAAATCCGGCTGGTCTGAAAAGGGACCAATGGTCCAGTGTCCTTACCTGGCTAACAAAGAATAAAATGAAATAAAACAAAAAACTATTTCTGTGTAATGCTTTAATGTGGTAGTACACCCATGACAGATTTTGCTAAAGATTACTTTTTATTTAAATCCTCATCTTTATCTGGTCAGTTCAATTTAAAATGAAGAATGCAAGTTTAAATGGCTACTGTTCCTGGAAGCTTCCATCTATCACAGCCAAGAAGCATGTAAAATGGAGGCAGAGATACATAAACATTCACTATGATGTGACATGAGGAACTCTGTCTGCAGCCACAGTACTGTATGGCAAACCATGGCTGTGATTATAACAACTAATATTTCATGTTTTCATTTTTTTATACTTGTTAGCTGATGAGCACAGTGCATGTTTTCATAAGTGACTAGTATGAAACACATAAAGAATAAATACAGTACACAGAGTTACAAATACACAATATTGCATACACACAAATGACCTTCTAATACAAGTGCATTCATTCTTTTCAAAGAGCCATTTTTGAGTCAAACTTTAAAAGATTTGATCATTGTGCAGTTGACAATTTCATTTGGTAGGAATTGTAAAAAGTTGCGCCCTAAGCAGTAATGATTTTAGTCCAGATGTTTTCTTAAAGAAAGGAATTTAAAAACAAATTTAGTTTGTGACCTTGTTCCCAGAGAGGTAACAGCCCTGGGGAACAGTTACATAACTGTTTGAGGAAACAGACCAATGATTTCCTTATAGAGCATGGAACCTAACCTTAAATTGCATCTATTTTCAAGTAAAAGACAACCTGCAGTTTTATACAAGTGATGTGGACTCTTCGGAGGTTGGTGATGAAACAAAGGACATTATTATATGTTACTTACAATTTGGTCAAAATTCTATCATTTGTTGAGGAATAGACAGTTAACCTATAGTCCAGTACACTAAGTAACAGACTATGAGCCAACAGTCTTCGATATTCAGGTATCAAAAAATTGTGTATTCTAAATAAAAGGCCAATGGCCCCATATTAAGAGCATGCCAGCTGCGCATGCAAAAATGTGCACCACACAAAACAAGCACTTGTCAATGCTGAATGTTGATTGCGTTGGTGTGTTGAGCTCGCCACTGCCACTCTGTCACTCGCTAGTCTGTTTCTCCCAGTGCTGCAGGCTGCTTTTGCACTGGGCTCCTGCCTGCATTGGCACCTTGTTCTGCCCACTAAGAAACCGCAGCTGTCCTGACAGAGCTGTGTTGAGGTGGCTCACTCCCCTCGCTCATTCCGTTTCTCCTGGTGTTGCAGGCTGCCCTTTGTACTGGGCTCTTGCCTCTGTTGGTGGCTTTTTCTGGCCACAAAGAAATCTGCAGCAGTCCCAACTCAGGTCTGTTGAGCCTGCTGACTCCCCATCTGTCACTCACTGTTCCGTTTCTGCCGGGGTTGCAGGCTGGCCTTTGTACTGGGCTCCTGCCTGCGTTGCTGCCTTTTTCTGCCAACAAACAAATCTGCAACAGTCATGATAGAGCTCCTTTGAGATCGCTCACTCCCTTTCTGTCACTCACTTGTAGGTTTCTCCTGGTGCTGCAGGCTGCCCTCTTTGTACTGGACTCCTGCCTGCATTGGCACCTTTGTCTGTCCACAAAAGGAATTCGCAGCTGTACCGACAAAGCTCGTTGAGGTTGCTCAGTCTCCCTCTGCCACGCGCTCATTCTGTTTGTCCTGGCGCTGCAAGTGCCTTTTGTACGGGCTCCTGCCTGCATTGGCACCTTTTTCTGCCAACAAAGAACCGCAGCAGTCCTGATAGAGCCCGCTGAGCTCACTCAATCCCCGTCTCACCACTCATACTGTTTCTCACACGGCTGCAGGCTGGCCTTTTCTACTGGGCCCTTGCCTGCATTGATGTATTTTTCCTACCTACAAAGAAATCCACAGCAGTCCTGACAGTGCTCTGATGAGTTCGCTCACCCCTCCCTCATTTGCTCTCTTGTTCTGTTTCTCCCAGTGCTGTAGGCTGCCCTTTGTACTGGCCTCCTGTGTTGGGGCCTTTTTCTGCCCACAAACAAATCCAGAGCAGTCCCGACAGAGCTGTTGAGGTCGCCACCTCCTGTGTCACTCACTCATTCTGTTTCTCCTGGTGCTGCAGTCTGCCCTTTTGTACTGGGCTCCTGCCTCTGTTGGTGCCTTTTTCTGCCCACAAAGAATTCCACAGCAGTCACAATAGAGCTCTGTTGAGCCTGGGCCACTACTGCTCTGTCACTCACTCGCTCTGTTTTCTTTGGCGCTGCAGGCAGCGCTTGTGCACGGGCTCTTGGCTGTTGGCACCTTTGTCTGTCCACAAAGAAATTTGCAGCTGTGCCGACAAAGTTCTGCTGAGGTTGCTCAGTCTCCCTCTGCCACGCTCATTTGTTTGTTCTGGCTGCAAGCAGCCCTTTTGTATGGGGCTCCTGCCTGCGTTGGCACCTTTTTCTGCCAACAAAGAAATCTGCAGCAGTCCTGATAGAGCTCCGTTGAGCTCACTCAGTCCCCTGTCTCACTCACTCATACTGTTTCTCACACGGCTGTAGGCTGGCCTTTCTGCTGGGCCCTTGCCTGCATTAATGCCTTTTCCTGCCCACAAAGAAATCCACAGCAGTCCTGACAGTGCTCGATGAGTTCGCTCACCCTCCCTCATTTGCTCTCTTGTTCTGTTTCTCCCAGTGCTGCAGGTTGCCCTTTTATCTGGCCTCTTGTGTTGGGGCCTTTTTCTGCCCACAAACAAATCCAGAGCAGTCCCGACAGAGCTCAGTTGAGCTCGGTTACCCCCTCTCACTGCTCCATCTTAATCTGTCCCAAACACTGATGTCCCACAGCGACCATGTTATTCTCTGTCAGGAGTGCAAAAACATATTTTAGCCAGGATGTGAAAATGACAGCTGTAATGTTCATAAGGAGGTGAAAGAATGCTATTGTTAAAAATGTGGCATGAAAATATTACAAATTTGAGAAGTTACAAGGTACGTGGAAACAGTTGAACTCACATTTGTAACATAATCATGTTATGGAGTTTTGTCACCAAATTTTCAACATAGGGATTTTAGGACCTCTGCTCATGAACAGTGCCACTGTCATTTTCTTAATCTGTCCCGAACACTGATTTCCCACAGCGATCGCAGTTATTCTGTACTTTAACTGTGAAACCACATTTCAGTCAGGATGTGAAAATGACAGCTGTACTGCTCATAAGAGGTGTGAAAATGCCATTGTTGAAAATGTGGCATGACAATATTACGTAATCTGCAAGTTACAAAAGTGTGCAACGACACTTGTAACACACTCATCTGATGGGTATCATCACCAAATTTTCAACATAGGCATTTTAGGACCTCTGCTCATGAACAGTATCACTGTCATTTTATTAATCTGTCCCGGACAGTGATTTCCCACAGCGACCGCTCTATTCTGTGCTGGAACTGCAAAACACATTTCATCCAGGATGGGAAAAATGACAACTGCACTGTTCATATAGGTGTGGGAAAATGGCAATGTTGAAAATCTGGGTGAAAGCAGTGTGCGTACAAACTGGCAACGTCGCTCATAACACAGTCATTTTATGGAGTATCATTACCAAATTTTCAAAATAGCCATTTCAGGACCTCATCATGAACAGTGTCACTGTCATTCCTTAATCTGTCCTGAACACTGATTTCTGACAGCTGACGTGCTATTCTGCGCCAGAAGTGCGAAACACATTTCTGCCAGGATGTGAACAATGACAGCTGTACTGTTTCACAAGGAGGTGTGACAAAATGCCAATGTTGAAAATCTGGCATGAAAATATTGCAAATTCATGAAGTTACAGCGTGCGTAGCAACTGTGCAGCGCATGCTCATAAAACAGTCATTTTTGGATTTTTCCCACCAAATTTATGTATATAGGTTTTTGAGAGCTGACCTCATGAACACTGGCGCTGTCCATTCATTAATTGGCCCCCAAAGGTGATTCTGCACAGTGACCATGATATCACCCTTTGGGGCTGATTAACGCCATGACAGTGACAGCATTCATGAGGAGGGGTCCCAAAACCCCATGTTGAAAATTTGGTGTCAAAATTCCAATAAATGCCAGCGATATGTAGCAAAGTTGGAAAAACCCTATTTATTACATTATACAGCTTACTGGCATTTCCTCAGTTCGGCAGTTGGCTTTTGAAGGTGCAGACATGTTCTGGTCCACGAAGTTCATCGTGCCCAGCTCCGGAGGTAAGTATAGGGGGTGAGGGGTGTGGGGAGCAGGGTGCACAGTGGGTGGAGTGCGATTGTGGTTGGGGGGCCAAGAGACTACGAGGGACAGTTTCCTTTTCAGGTACAAAAAAAAACTAAAGACTTCGTGGGACCGTTTTCCTTTACAGGGCCATGTGGCATGCTGGGGTGGGCTCCCAGTGTGCCACCAATGGCTTTTTTGGGCTTAGCTGTAGCCAATGGGGAATTGGGCAGCCCCATTGGCAACAACAAAAGGGGAGGATTCCTTTGTGCTTGACGGGATTGGGCACCCCATCGGCAAACAACAAATGGGGTTCTTTGCCGATGGGGATTGGGCACCCATCGGCAGACAGTTAAATGGACGAGGATTCTTTGTGCTGATGGGGACTGGCACCCCATTGGCAAACAACAAAAGGAGGGATTCCTTTTGCCGACGGGGATTGGGCACCCGTCAGCAGACAGTTAAACAGGGAAGGGCTACATTATGCTGATGGGAGTGGGCTCCCCCATCGGCAGAAAAACATGGTGGAGGGGATTAATGTTGTTTGTGAACATGGCGGCAACCCCCCATGTTCTAAACTAATATCAGAGATTTTACATCCTGCCCTGCAATGATGGGTCACCCCAATTGCAGCAGATGGCTTACGCCGCAATGACAAGGCGGCCCCTGATTGCAGCGGCTAAATTGTCACAAGTTGGTGCAAACGTTCCAAACTTGTGTCACCAGCAGCCTGCCACGGCATTGGGAGAAGTGGGACAAACCTTTGCAGGCTGTGGGGCATTGGCCACAACAGTGCCCTGCCTCTACAGCCTGCTTCTCAGCAAGTTGTCCCAATATGTTTCTTGCGCTGCACGCAATCAACATAAAAATAGGGCTGGCTGGCTCTGGCCCATATTCAAACAGATAGTGTGATCCGAACTGACCATGCTATTTGTTTGAATATGGGACCTAGTAGTGCTGCCCATAGCAAGTGGACACCGTGTTTGGCACAGCACCACAGATGGCAGGACTGAAGACTGCCCATAGGAAAAGTGTGGCACACACTGGTGAGTGCTGTGGCCCCCATGGGTGATATTCAGCCCAAACATGCAAATGAGCCTATTGGGTATGGATTGCACCAAGGGCCATATGCATGCCCATTATGGGCTCATCTACATATGGAGCCATCCAAGTGTGTGCCAGGTCAGGTCCCACCTACCCAAGCCCCAATCCCTGAAAAGAACTCAGTGGTAGTTCAGTGTCCTCCCCAGCCCCAGTCCCCAGCCCCATAGTGGAAAATAAAGCCATTAGTACAGTAGTTCAGTGTTCCACCCCAGCCCCGATCCCTGTCCCTATATAGATGCATGTTGTCATTCATGCTCCAGGTTCCCCTCATTCCTGATCACTGCCCCAGTTCTATATAGTGAAATCCCCAGTGGTCCAGTGGCCTCTCCTATCCTCAATCGCCATCCACCACAAACAACAAGACCCTGGTAGTCCGTGGCCCCCTGGTAGGTGGTGACCTGCCCCCACTCCCTCCCAACCCAGCCCATGCCAGTGACTGAAACAGCCCACCTCACGCTGCCACAACCAGCTGCTGACTGAACTGTCCATGAGCAGAAAGTAGACAGTACGCTGCCACTGGTTCAACTAATGAGTGCATACTGTCTACAGTACAAGTTCATTGACAGTTCAGTTGGTGGCTGGCTGTGGCAGTGTGAGGTGGCTGTGCCAGTTGCTGGCACGGGATTGGGTTGGGGAGAGGGTGGTGGGTCATCACCTGCTGGGGTGGTGGGATGAGGGGCCACTAGCTACCTGGCACTTGTTGTTTGAAGTGGATGGTGACTGGAGAATGGGGAGGAGAGGACCACTTGACCACCAGGGAATGGGTCGATTATACCAGAGACTATGATCAGAGGACATGGGGGGACCACTGGAGCATTGGGGATTTCAATATATGGTATGGGAGTGGTGATCAGGGAACCCGGGGGACCCAGAACACAAATGATAATATGCATCTATATGGGGACAGGGATTGGGGCTGGGGTGGGACACTGAACTACCAAAGGCTTTATTTTCCACTATGGGGCTGGGGATCAGGGCTGGGAAGGGACACTGAACCACCAATGTATTATGCTACATGTCATAGGCAGGGATAGGGGCAGAGGAGGGAGCTGGACCACTAATGTACCCAGCTCTTGACAGTGTGTAGATGTGATGCACCCTTCTGTGCACTGCTAAGGCTGGCTTTCAGAAGCATTGAACTGCACCACTGCTGGTGGCCATTTAGCACTTCTGAAACCTTTCAATATTGTGCTGTGCCACACATGCATGGGGAACCCACATTTGCATAGATGCAGCACAATGTATGCGTGATGGCGTGTCAGGAGTCGCGCCGTGTCGTGTGCCCTTTAAATATGGACACGCCCCTGACAGCTGGCACTATTCTCGATTAATGTGGCACAAACCCAGTTTGTGCCATGCTAACTTTTGAAAATGGGGTCCCAAGTCTCCAATGAATCAAACTTGTAATATATTTAACATGGGGTTCAAAATTAAGGTTAATATCTAAAATAATCCAGAGATATTTAAAGTTTTGTACAATTTCATATTTCAGTGGATTCACCTTTAAGATAAACCATGGGGACTAACATCTCTAACCTTTCTTGGACTAGAAAAAACAGCCTCTGTTTCGTAGTGTTCAACAGCATTCTTCTTGACCATGCAGTAATATTTAATTTATTTTTAAAAGAGGAAGCAAAGGAGTTAAATTCTGCTTATCATGTAGATTGGGCTAATAGTTGCTGTAAAACAATAACCTTCACCCCAGTTTATGGCTAGGAAACATCTGCTGTAGGAACAGTGTGTATGAGCCAGTCCCAACTAAGCAAGGAGTTTCACTTTTCTAGAATAAAGAATGCAATTTGTAGAATTATTTTAATAAATTATAGAACCATGTTTTGTGTTAGCATAAAGATACATTATTTCGTTGCACTGATGGCAATTGTGCGGAAAATATGCAAAGTACACTGTCCCCACATAACTGTTATTTTAAAGAAACTAGAAATTCACTGTTTGATTTTGTTTCTACTGCCAAACCTTTATTGTATTTAAAATAGCTTGAAATAAACTATTTGTCGGTTGGCAGCATCAATTGTTTCCAAAATACAGGTAACATACAGACCTACAGTATACATTTGAAATTACCTACTGCCTGAATACAGACTGGATGGACCAAGAACCTTTTTCTGCTGACAGTGACCCAGAAATGTGCCTTTTAGAGTAATGAAATCCTAGGGACTTGCCCTGCTAGATGGTTGTATGTACCACAAAGTAAATGAAGAACTGGATTATAATGAAACCTGCAGTAAAACATCCTTGCGGTGACTTAAGGAAGCCATATCTCCACTAAGCCACTTGAAGAGATGAGTGTTTATGGGGCGGATTTACATGCTGATTGTTAATACATGTTGATCGCTATTCCTCTCTGTTGGCAGCCCAGTGCAAGTGCTAGCTAGTTGATATGCTTGTGTTAGGTTGCCAGTGGAGCAGGATCAATGATTACATGCATTCCATGTAAATAACCACTCTGTTCACCAAAATTCAGATTGTTTGTGCACTCAAGTACCCATAAAGCCATCTCGCAATGCACTTATAGGGTAAAGCCCACAGTAACAGGACCCAGAGTACATAGGTTAATAGCTCACTAGCTTGATGGCTTCAGACTTGGAAATTCTGATTTATAAGCTTAAATCCTGAGGAGCAAGAGGACTGTGCAAGAACTGACTGCTGAGTCTTGCCAGGGGTGATGATGCACAACTGCTCTAGACGGCCATCAAAGTGGATATATTGTGCTTATCACCTCTGCAGATGGGAATTATGACAGACATACAGTAAATGAACAGTCTGAGTACCTATGTAATAGAAAAGAGATCCTGGACTGAACTACAAAGAAAAAATAAAATGTGTCAAATAAGTCTTTTCACAGAGAATAGAATGGCCTGGATATTCAAAAGGGTTAAGCATGGGCGCAACAGGGATGCACCATGTGCAACCCACCAGTGTGCCCTGACACGATATTCAAAGGACAAGTTGTGATGCACAGCTCCGATGCACTGGGATGTATGTGGCGCAAGTGCGGGGGTGTGCTCATGCATATGTGGCACATCCCGATATTCAGCCAGGGATGTGTGGTGCATATGCTGGCACAACTCCACCTTGCACCACTCAGGGGGTGCAAAGATGTGCCTGGGAAGACCAGAACAAGTCCTGGCCACCCACAGGCAAGCTGCCATATTGCAGGGTGCATTACAGCAGCCGCCAGCCGTGGGTGGCCACCCATCCACCCAGAACACTGACCTCAAGCTCCCTGCCCTGGGAGCGTTGTGCCCTCGCCTGGCCACCCAATCGTGGGCATAAATATCAGAAGGTTCCCTGGTGGTCCAGTGGAAAGCCTCCATCGTCCGATCGCTGGCATCAGTATAACTAAATACCCAGGTGGTCCAGTGGAAAGCTCCCCATTGCCCAATCATGGGTGGCTATAGCATGAGATACCCTGGTGGTCCAATGGTACCCCCTCCCCACCCACTGAGGGTCCCCATCCAGCACCCACCTGTCATCCGGTGGCAGCACCGCCCACATGCCGCCCGGCTGCCGGCTTAATGACAGCGTACAGTACAGGTCTGTATGCCTATTGGTCCACTTCATTTCACATCTCGGGCCTGTAGCAGTACAGTATGGTCTGCGCCCATTGGTCCGCCAGTGGACCAATGGGCATACAGACCGTAATGTACACTGTCATTCGGCGGGTGGCTGACAGCATGCAAGTGGGGTGCTGCTGCCTACGAATGACAGGGAAGTGCTGGGTGGTGGGGGACCCCAGTGGCTGGTGGGAGGGGGGACCACTGTACCACCAGTGTATCTCTCATGCTATAGCCACCAGCAATTGGGCAATGGGGTCACTGATCACCAGGGAACATGTTTATACTTAAGCCTGTGATCGGGGTACAGGAGCCGGGGACCATATGGGACCGCGAGGGTGTCGATCTCCAATGGCTGCAGCCTGGCTGAGCACCAGCGCTAAGTCGCCGCTGGTCGGCACATCACATGCAAATGGGGCATACAATGACATGTAAATGGCCCCATTTGTGCCTTGCATGCATTATGGCCTTATTTGCATGCCCAATGCTGAATATCATGGTTGATGTGCCTAGCATTTGCACTTGCGCTGGCGCATCCCCTGCTCCTTCTGCCACCTGCACTGGCGCAGTGCACACTTCAGTGTATATTCAACAGTGCTGAGCCATGGTGCAGCACTGTTGAATATCGCCTGTTCATGCCCTGGTGCAGCCTAGATGCGCTATGCGCCTAGGCTTGCACCCCTTCCCAGCGCATTCTGAATATCCAGCCCTATGAGAACAGTTCCACTGAGAAAAATAGACAGTTGTAGTGTCCAATGCATAATTTCCTCTGTTTGTATTCAAGCCGCATTTGTTCTTGTAAATGTTATGGGACGTTATGCAAATGGTGGGGTGGGGACAGGAATATTGGCTAAGCTGATATTCAGTGGATTTGTGTGGCAGAAAAGGGTTTTGTGCTGTTCTTTTGCGCAGCACATATACTGCCAATGAAACCTTGTCTTACTCCCCAACCCTAGCAGCTGTTGGAGGTAATGCAGCCAAAAGAAAGGGTTCTGTAAGAACTGGTAAAACTGAAGGTGGGCAAAGCAATGGGCTCTGATGGGATTCACCACAGAATTCTAAAAGAACTAAGGGAAAACTAGTGACACCACTGACTAACTTTTAACAAATCATGGGAGGATGGTGTGGTACCTAAGGACTGGAGGAGGGCAGATGTGATTCCCTTCACAAAGTGGGAGCAAAACAGAGGCAGAAACTACAGACCTGTTAGTTTGACCTCAGTGGTAGAGAACATGGTGGAATCACTTCTGAAATAAATAATTGTTGAGTACATAGAGCTAGCAGGGCACAGGACCCAAGGCAGCATGGATTCACAGCAGGAAGATCGTGTCAGATGCATCTAATAGATTTCTTTGATTTGGTGACCAAAATAGTAGACCGGGAGGGGCTGTGGACATGGCCTACCTAGACTTTAGCAAGGCATTTGACACAGTTCCACACAAATGATTAATAAACAAATTAGCCAGCCTGGGGTTTGTCCCAGGGTGGTAGCCTGGATAAAAATTGGCTGGACAACAGAACACAGAGGGTAATAGTAAACAGAGTCCACTCTGAAGAAAGAGGGGTTACTAGCGGGTACTGCATGGTTCAGTACTTGGTCCAGTCCTTTTAATGTCTTTATAAGTGACATTGTGGAGGGACTGGAAGGAAAAAGTATGCCTTTGCAGATTCACAAAGATCTGCAACAGGGTTGATACACAAGGGGGTGGAAAGGATGAGAAGGACTTGGCAAGGCTGGAGGAATGGTCAAAAGTATGGCAGCTTAGATTCAATGCAAAGAAGTGCAAGTAAAGCACCTGGGAAACAAAAACCTAGGGGAAGAGTACACAATGGAGGGAGGGGTACTTAACAACAAAATGGAAAGAGACTTGGGGTAGTCATATCAGATGACCTAAAGGTGAGAAGGCAGTAACGAGACCTGGGGGATACTGGGATGTATAGGAAGAGGCATCACCAGTAGAAAACAGGAAGTTGTTATCCTCTGTACAGACAGTTGGTGAGACCCCATCTGAGTACTTGTGCAGTTCTGAGACCGCATCTTCGCAGGACATAGACAGGATGCAGGCAGTCCAGAGAGAACTTCAAATGGTGCAGGGTCTGCACCAGAAGCCATACTGAGAGAGACTAAAGGAGCTTATATGTATACCCCGAGGAAAGGAGGGAGAGGGGGTACATGACAGAAACTTTCAAGTACCTCAAGGAATCAACAAAGTCCAGGAGGGTAGCATCTTTGAAAAAGAGATGTGCAAGAACAAGGGGACAATTTGAAGATGGGGGTGCGGCTCAAGGGCAAGATGAGGAAGTATTTTTCATGGAGAGGGTGATGGACTCATCGAACAGCGCTCCTGAGGAGGTCTTGGGGTAAAAACAGTGGGGGAATTCAAGAATGCATGGGACAGACATAAGGCAATTCTGGGGGTAGGAAGAAGTAGGCTGTTGATTAACTAGGATCTGCAGCTTATCTAATAGGTAGGGAAATTGGCAGACTGGCTGGGTCAAATGGTTTTTATCTGCCATCAAATTCTATGTTTCTATGTTTCAACCAGCCAGTTGCTACTTGGGAAGCATACCCACTCCTGTGGTCTGTGGTACCCCCATCACCAGTCCGTATGTGAAAAAAACAATTGCTGGTGCTAGTGGTCCTCTCACCCTCCGATCACCGCATAGGGGCGGGGACCCTACCACCAGAATTCTTTTATTTTATATTTGGGACTGGCAATCAGAGGTGGGGACCACTAGCACCAGGGATTATTATTTACCATTGGAGCTGGTGATCGAATGTGGGACCACTAGCACCAGGGATTATTATCATACAGTTGGGGTTGGTGATCTGAGGGGACCACTAGCATCAAGGATGGCTAGAGATACCATGGCCATCTGAGGGGCAGCACTACACTATCTGCCTCCAATACCCATGCAAATGGCCCATAATTGCTGTGCAAATAGCCCCTTAGCACCTTACATGCCAATGGGCCTATTTGCATGGGTACCTTTGAAAATGGCAGATAGTGCTCTGGAACCAA
Source organism: Neoceratodus forsteri (assembly GCA_016271365.2). NCBI lineage: Eukaryota > Metazoa > Chordata > Ceratodontiformes > Ceratodontidae > Neoceratodus > Neoceratodus forsteri. The sequence continues at coordinate 1,208,094,993 of CM057456.1, forward strand.
CAACTCTTGAGGCCAACTTCAGGACCCATAGTCGGTGGCACTACCTGACTTGGTGCTGTGCTGACATAGCCCTGTATTCAATCAGGTAGTGCCCGACTGAGTATACCTTCCTGAGACCCTGGCTATTGCAAAATGCAGTGCAACACTTGCACTCACTTTGCACCCTACTGATTATCGGGCCCCATGGTGTCACGAGGAATTCCATATACCAAATAATGCTTTGAAATCAATTAAGGTACTGAATCAACAACATCTGCTGAAACCATTTTTTTCTGACTATCCAGTGGTCTAAAAGATTACAGGGATATAAAAATCTAGCCAAACTAAGCACATCCAAATCCTGATGAATTTAAAATCCCAAACTCCATTTTGTCTTGAAGTCTTCATAACTTTTCAGCAAAGTAAGTCTTAAGATATTCCTTAAAGTGTTACCTCCGAAACTGACTAAAGTCTAGTTTCATTACAACCATACATAAACTCATTTGAGAGCTGAGGTGGAATCCAACTGAAAGGACTATGTTGACAGCTGTAACAAAACATAGTACTGTACATCTTATACAATAACTGGGTTCTGCCTTCCAGCTCTTAAAAACAGTTTAATTAGAAAATCCCATATAATGTTGTGTTACCAAATCATCATGGAGACATGAAAATACTAAATCTTATGACAGGACTGATGGAGTTTACTGTAAATGACTCTTCAGAGGGAAAATATGGTTACCCAGCAGGCCAATCGCAGCATGGTATCCCTGACAATGCCTTGGGCCTTCCACATCCTGCTCAATTCCAGTTATCCCTAGTGACCAGTGGCAAATCTCCTACACCCTGCTCCATGTCCAGGTACCTCTGGCATCCAATGACAGTGCCTCCCACATCCTTTCCATGTTCAGCTATCCCTAGTATCCAATGGTACCCTCAACCTAACTAATTCCCAGCAGATGTAACTAGCAGAAAACCTCCACTCAATTATTTTGCCAGCCGCTGCCTAAATTAATTGGAATCATAGTTGAAAAGATCCATGTACATCGCAAGTATTCCATCAATAACAGATGGAATTGATTGAGACGGCAGCCGACCACGGAAGTGCATGGAGGATTTGTGTCTGCCACAGTCTGGGGCTTCAGTGGCACAGGGTTAGGGTCCCTGTGTCAGCTAATGCAGAGGGGAACAAGTGTGCCACTGGGGTGAGCTTCTGGTGGTGCATCCTCATGCTGTTTGTGAAACAGTTTTACAATATGAGTCTGGTAACAGAATCTGTCACCCTGTGTTGGAATGGGGAGATAGACAAGCGGGACACTGTGGTGGGTTCTCAGTTCCTGCATCTTTATTCTTAAAGTGTCCAACACCAGTACTATGCACTTGAGGAGAGACAAGTGTGTCATGAGAGTAGACTGCCATGGCCGCATTGCTGTTTTTATTTTACAATAAGTTTCTGACACTGCATTGGAAACCTTGGAAAGATGGGAGGAGCAACCTACCTTGGCAGGAAGTTTGTTAAAATATTTTGGAGAAATTCCATCATTCCAAGTTTAAAACTAACATTTATACATAAGATAGACTGAGTATTCCTGTAAGCTACAGTTAGGCTACCATACAACAATAGTAATGCAGAGCAGCAGTCACAAAACAGATTATGATGTTATAAGACAATCCCGCCTCTAGCCCCTCCCACCCCTCTGAAAAGACTCTGATTCTCACCATTTCTATGTTGATCCACCAGATTGTTACAGAATAATATAATTTCTATGGGTCATGGTCCAGATTATACATAGGTCCCATAAACTATGAAATTTCTTGATCTTAAAATTAATACCTACAGTCATTTTCTCCATCCTATAAATTTCTTGGATGGTGTCTTCTCAGTCTTTATATTTTGGGGATCCATTGGCAGACATTTTCTTGTGATAGCTTTTTTGGCTGCTAATAGCCATATCCCCAGATGGCATCTGAAAGTAGTCACCCCCACCTGTTGAGGTAAAAACTGTAGTAGAGCCATCTATGGGGTGAGGGACCCAATGAAAGACAAGTTCCTGTAGAGTCCTCTCAACAGCTTGTCAGTAAGAGGTCAATTTGGAGCAATCCCAAAAATATGTATATGGGTAGTTTTTGATTCTTGCACTGTGTCCAACAAGCCTTACCCATTTGTGTATCAAATTGCCCTGTAATGTGCAGAGTATGAAAATAACAGATTGTGATCTTCCACAGACCACACCAAAGATATGAGGAAGTGAGTGTGTGCTGAAAGAGACAGATGCACTCCCAGCCCTGTTCTGTAATTGTGCACTGCATCTCCACTTCTCATTTTTGACTAATCATGTAGTGTAGAGCCTTTATGTAAAGTTTTCATTGCTGTATAAGTCACTGAAATAGTATAGTCCAGTTTATAACCAGACAGGGATTTTAACATCCAATCCACTAAGGGGCGAGTAATTTTCTGTCCCAAGACAGGCCCAGCTATTCTCCATATACTATCTTATTTGTAAATATTGAAAATGATTGGCATGGCCTAGTGAGAATTGTTGTTGGAGTTGCTGGAATGTCTTAAATGTACCGCTTTCATAAAATTGGAAATGACATTTTAACCCTTTCTTATACCATCGTTTAAAAGTTATATGAAACTTTGATGGGGTAAAACTTGGATCTAAAATTATAACTTCCAAATATCTAGCCTCTTGTTTGAGCTCCAGAGTTTGTGAGAGAGTCTGCCAGTTGTCTACTATCATGCCCGCAAAGTCAAGTAAGAGTATTTTCCTTGTGTCGCTCCATTTCTATGGAATAAAAGGTTCCCAGTGGCTGTGGTAGAGTGCATACTTCTATCTGTTTTGATTGTTGACTGGAGATAGGATTTAACCAGTGTAAAGCATGCAAAAGGTGCGTGACTCCACAGTAAAATTGAAGGTTTGGCAAGGCCAAACCCTTGGGCTTTTGGGAGCTGTAACTTATTATATGATATCCTAGGCTTCTGTCCCACCCAGAGGTACCTGAAAATTAAGTGGTTCCATCTTCAGAATGCCTCAGGAGGAAGTGTGAGTGGGAGAGTTTGGACCAAATATAATATTCTAGGAGAATATTCATTTGTATAGTTTCTACCTTATGGATAAATGGTAGTGGTAAAAGGTTCATCTTTGCAGGTCTTTTTGATCTGTTGTTCTAGAGATCAAAATTACATTGATAAAGTTATATAATGTCTATGTGAATCACAATACCAAGATATTGTATGGCCGGTCTATTCCACTTAAATGGAAACAGCCCTTGTAGAGGGATTGGTGGTCATAACCTATTTGGAGAATCTCTGTTTTCTCTGTATTCAACTTATACCCTGTCAGTTCTTCCATTTCCTTCAATATCCCATATAGTGCAGGTAAGAAGGTTTCTGGTTTTATTAGATAAATTAAAAGATCTTCAGCATAAAATGCCACCTTGTGTTTCACCACATTGACCAGGATGCCACATACAGTATTTTGATTCCAAATGGCTTGGGTTAGGGTTCCAAATATAGGACGAAGAAAAGTAGGACTAGGGATCAGCCTTGAGAGTACTGCTGTATAAGTGAAACTGGTTGAGAATGTGCCGCTCACTTTAATCACAGCCTGTGGAGTAGTAAAGATTTTCAAGGAGTTGTCAAAAGGAAACAGGAATTGTAACACTTGAAGGATCATTTGCAGGAATTTCTAGAAATCCTGTGAAATGCCTTTGTGCATCCATGCTAAGAATAAGAAGGAATTTTGATTCTATGGGTGTGGGCTAAAAGGTAAATTGTCCATTTTATATTATCTGAGGTCTGATGATTTGGAACAAATCTAGCTTGATCTTTATGCACTGTGTGATCCTGAGCAAGTCACTTAACTTCCTTGTGCTCCCAGGTCACATCTGGAAACAAGCTTCGCTTAGTGTGCTACTCCTGGTTAAACACTGTTCCTTTCTTATGTATTAATGTTGGTAGGATTTGTTCCAACTGTTTAGACAGTATATGGGTAAAGAGTTTATCATAATGGTTAAGGACAGAGATTGGTCTGTAGGACTTGCATTGCATTCTGTCCTTACAGGGCTTAGGATGGTGTACATGTTAGTGTAGTTCCAACTGTGGGAGATTTCCTTTCTGAACTTCCCTAAAGACCACTGTTAATAGGGATACTAATTTAGCTTTGAAGATTTTATAAAACTCCATGAGAGAGCTGTCTGGTACCGGTGCCTTTATTATTTTTGCATTTGCGAGGGCCATGTATATTTCAGCTGCAGATACAGGTCTATTAAGGGCCACCTGCTGGTCTTTGGTCATGGAGGGCAGGATTAAATTTGTGAAGAAGGACTGAGGGATCTGGCTGATAAAGTGCTTGATAAAAAGCTCAAAAGCTTTCTAAGATGTCCAAAGTGTGATAATGGTATTGAATTGAAACTGGGTGTTTTATCTTTGCTTTGATAATCATTTTTTATTGCCTTAGTCTATAGGTTAGTATTCTAGAAGCTTTGCTGCCCCTTCATAATACTTTTGTCAGAGATATAAGAGGACTTGCTCTGCCTCATACTGCAACAATTCTTGAATTTGTGTTTTCACCTTAGGTAACTGGGGTAGCACATAAGGAGCCCCTGCATGAAAATTTATAATCTCCTGAAGTTGCATCAGTTTTTGATCTCTACATGTCTTAACCTGGGATGCGATTTTATTATCTCACCCTGTAAAACTGCCTTCAGTGTATCCCATTGAACGGACTGAAAAGTATCAACCTCGAGAGTAATCACTAGTTATTTGTGTGATTTTGTCCTGTATTAGTGGTTTAAATTCTGGACCTCTTAATAAAGAGAGACTGAGTCTCCACTACCTTGGAGTCTTTCCAGGGATAGGATAAGGTCAAGATAAATCAGGTTTTGATCCAATAGCAGTAATAGGGCTATCTCCATGTGGTCTACACAGTTTATATTTTCTGGCATTATAAAAATAATCCAACCTGGAGTAATGGGCATGAGCCCCTGAGTAAAACATGTAGGACCTTACATGTAGGTTAAGATGCTCCAGACATCAAGCAAGTTCCACATCTGTGATTAAATGTCTACAATGCTTTTGACCTGTGGTAGAAATGGGGGAGTGGGTTAGAACTACCCTTGCTAGGGTCCAGTAATATTAAAATCACCTCCTAAAATGAGAGGGCCCGGTAGAATTCTACTATTTTATTAAATAAAAGCTAGTGTACCAAGGAAACTGAGCTCGTCCTGGTGGCTTCTTTATTTTTTAATTTAAAAAAATTCAATAGGCCATCCCAGTGGCTCAGCGGCAGTGAGTCGTGTTACTGTGCAGGTGACCTGAATTGAGTGGGGAGCTCAGGATGCTACATCTGCAGTTTGGTCTAACCACTGATGCTGAGATTTTGGATAGTTGGTGCTGCATACTTATGCTGCAGCAATCCTTGTAGTGAGCCAAGGGAGGTTTCTCCCACCACAGAGAAGTTGCTGCATGCATCTGAGGCCCACAAACTAAGTGCATGCTGGGGAGGAGAGAAGTTAAGAAAAATCCAGGATAGAAAATCCATAGCACCACCTATATGATGGCTTGGGTTTCAGGCCCTGGGTCCCAGTGTCTGCTGGCACTGGATCCTGGCTCACATAGTAAACTGCCTTGAGGGAGGGGAGAATGGCCCTCCACTGGGGGCTCTGCCATGGGGGAAATAGCCGTTGTCACCGGCTAATTCATACATGCACTCTGTACAATGATACCAACTGGCTGAACCTTGACAACAGGATTAGGTTCCACACATGCCTCATGGCAAAAAAATTGCCCTTGGCCTCTGCCCATCAGGTCTCGCTCCACTAATAAGACTGATCAGTCACTTAAGCACACTCGTAGCTATGGTAATCACCTCCTCCTGTCCCCCATTGTCGTACATCCCTATACCAGAGGTCCTTCAGCTACAGAGCCCCATCCTGGATGAACAGTCTGCCCACTCCCTTGCAAATGAGAACAGACTAGGATCATACAAAACTGCCCTCAGAGCCCACCTACAGTCTTGAACCACTGTGATTGCCTCTGACCTATCCTTCATCTAACGACTGGCCTAGACTGCGGCGTCATCCCCTCATACCCCTGCCACTAACTGCATTCCACTTGTTTAGCTCTGCACTGATATGCCATTTGTTTTGCATGTTTACTCTAACTTGCCCTAGTTTTCTTCTCGAGACCCACAAATGCCTCTGTAACTACTGATAATGTAACTACCTGACTAGGTACTACTGTACTGTTATGTAGCCTCTTCTCGCTTGTAATATTTGTGACGTGGAACCTTTGTAAAGGAGTCTTTGACTCAAAGGTATTTCTGAATCTCAATAAACAATAAACAAACAATGCTAGCTGGTTGTTGGGGCCTGGATTGTGCTGAGGGCCAGTGATATAGGAAAACTACATGAAACATTAGGCATGATGAGGGACAACTGGCATGTTGTGCTTCTTGTCTTTAAAATGCACCTTGTCTCTTAGTAAAGCTGCCTGTTCCATGCTGAGATGTTGCACCATGGATTTTGTTCAGCAGCCAAGCCAAGATGTTTCCAGGAGGCAGTGGCAAGAGCAGGAGGTTTTGTTCCTCTGTTTGCTGTTTCTCACTCCTAGCATCCAGGTCTGAGTGCAGCCCTTGCTTGTGGACACTGCAGCACAGAATCATGGCAATTTAAAATTGAGTAAGGAGCTACAAGAAAGATATTTTTACTGTAGTATCAACTGCTCCTTTAAACGGTACTAAATAAAGTGTTAAAGGTAAATTTGTTTGGTGAAGCAGGCACCTAGCTCGTGAAATCTTTTCCTTTCCTAAACTAAAGATGGATAGTTCCAGGACCTTTGGGATACTTTAAGAGTATATAGGCTAACCCAAGCCACACCACTAAAACACTAACAAAGTCAACATAAAAAGAAATGTGGCTCCACATAAATGGATTATGATACAAACAATGAATGTTAGGGGATCAACACTGTATACTGAAAAGAAAAACATAATAAATATATTATTTCTTGCATGAGTTCTTTCTTTAATTATTTGGAGCTTGTGTTTCACACCACAATGCTTCACAATTTTTCTTGAATCAGGACTAGACTTAATTTTACTCACTGAATGTCATATGAGTTCCTTTCACTCACATGTCCATCTAAAACAAGCATTTGTCAATGCTGAATATTGCTTGCTGGCATTGGTAGTGCAGGAGTTAGAGAGAAGCATAATGGGAATGTCAAGGAAGTATTGAACTAATACCACCACCCCTCACAGAGACTGAAAGGCATAGGTGTGCCTTTCAGGTCATCAGCCATAATGCTTAAGCATTCCACCTCACCCCACCCTGGAGACAGCAACAGGTGTTGAGGTGTGCCTTGGGGTTTTTGGTCTTACGCCACCCCATTCCATAAGGAAATATTGAGATGGGTGCAGTATAGGAGAATGGGTGAACATTAGGGGTCAAGACACCAAGGCACACCTTGGATGCCTGTCAGTGACTGTAGGGTGGGGGTAGTGCGCCGTTAGCATTATGGTCGACGAACCGAGTCACACTCCGACATCTGTCAGTCTCTACAGGGTGGGTGTTACGTGTTGGAAACCTTAATGCCTCAGGCATTTGTTGGTATTTTTGCTCCAAATTTTCAAAATGGGCTTTTTGGGACCCCACCTCATGAACAGTGGCACTATCATTTCGTTACTCAGTCCTGAAGGTGATTTCACACAGCAACTACGCCATTCGGCACTACAGGTTGGAAGCACATTTTGTGCAAGATGTGAAAATTACAGCAGTACTGTTCATGAGGAGGTGTGAAAAATAGCAATGTTGAAAATCAGGAGTGAAAACATGAAAATACGTACGACGTTACGAGCATGGAGAAACTACGCAATGCATGCCCATAACATGGTCTTTTTGAATTGTTTCACCAAATCTTTAACATGGGCTTTTGGGACCTTCCATCATGAAGAGTGACATTGTGATTTTGTTAATCCATCCCAAAGTTAATTTCACAAGCAACCGTGCCATTCTGCGCTACAAGTGTGAAAAGACATTTTGGGCAGGTTGTGAAAATGGCAGCTGTACTGTTCATAAGGAGGTGCTAAAAATGACAATGCTGAAAATGTGGAGTGAAAGTAATAACCATTGGCAAAGTTACGAGGTCAAAGAAAATTTGCAATGCATGCCGTAGCAGTCTTTTGTTTGAAATTTTCACTAAATTTTCAACATGAGTTTTTGGGATCCCACCTCATTGACAGTGGTACTGTCATTTTGTTATTTGGTCTTGAAAGGTCATTCTGCACAGTGACCGCAAAATCACCTTTTGGGACCGAGAAATGAAACAACAGTGACATGTTCATGAGGTGGGGTCCCAAGAACCTCTATGTTGAAAAATTTGGGGCCCCAAATCCTAAAAATGGCTGAGATATCAACTCTAGTTGAAACCCCCATTGAGTCCCATTATACAGCACTTTCCGATTCCTCAGTTCGTAGTTCGCCTTGAAGAGTGCAGACATGTCCGATCCACAGAAGATCACAGCGCTGGACTTCTGGAGGGTAAATAAGGTGGGGGTGCAGGGGAGGGTAGGTGCATAGAGGAGGGATGGGGTGGGGAGGGAGACAGGAGACAATGCTGGACGGTTTTCTTTTTACAGTTTCTTTATTTATAGGTTAAAAAACAAAAACTTTTGGGCACACTAGGTGGGCTCCCAGTGTGCCACATGAGTTTGTGGGGGCATGATGCCAACAGGGATTGGGTACCCCATCAGCAAGCTTGGGGAGGAAACATGATGCCGATGGGGGTTTGGCACCCCGCTGGCAAAGAAATTGAGCTTGGGACATGCAACACTGGAAGTGAGCATCCGGTGTCTGGAAAATAAAAAAAATGTCTGGGTACACTGGGTGGTGCTCGTGCCACAATGTGGCTGTGGAGGGGATACATACCTATTAGCGGCATTGGGCACCACCAATGTTGGCTATGCAGGAGTGTGGCTGGCAGCAGGAGCCATTGTGGAAAGCCATGCCGCAGCTGTTTTATTTACTGAAATGTTTCACCAGGAACGCACACCGATCAACTGTTCGTAACCCCAGCCATGTGCTTGTAATTCTGGCCAGCGCACTACTGTGCACTGTAATGCTCATGGCCAGAGTCTTGTCATCTGCCGATGCAATGACAAAACTGCACCTGATTGCAGTGGCAGATTTCTTTCAACTGTTTGGTTGTCTTTGAAGTTTGCTGTCAATGCCAGCATGCTCACTAATTGCGGCTGAGGGACGCACCTACTCAAATCATCCCCTGCATTGGTAACAACACTGAGACACCTCTGAAATGTACTCATTACAAGATGTCGCTTGTGCATGTGCAAGCCAACATAAAAAGAATGGAATGCCTAGCAAATACTTGCCCTCACAATTCTGCAGATAGTCTCTCCAGCAGCCAATGTTTTTTCTTCATTTGCATTGTCATTGCTGTCAAGCAGACTGAAGTTAATGAGGACCATGTTACCAGTTTTATCAGCTGTCAGCACTGTCTCCTGCCAGATGAATGCTTCCTAAAAATGTCAGGATGGTGAGTGATGGCATCTGATATGCATAGTTTCAGTCCTTCCCTGAACCTATTGTAAAATTAATTTAGAAACACATCTTATATTTCTATTTTTCTAACAATACTTCCTGTACATTATCTACCTGTATTGCTGCAGATTAGTATTATTGCTATTGGCAGACTTGTTTGAGTTTTATTTATTTTTCATTTAATCCTGAATCCAATACACCACAACATTACGTCAGTAAATGTTCTACTTGTATCATCATAGATAAAAAAATAAATAATTATAATAAAAGATCAAAGGCTTATACATAGTCACAGATAAGCGACTTCAGATGGTGGCAATTACCACTTTGTGACACTGTTCTAACTTCCACCCCTTGTAACACACACAACAGGGTCACAAACCTTCCCTGCAGTATCACAATCATTGGTGTCCTGTGAAATGGGCGACTCAAATTGAACAACTCAGTTTGAGCACCTGTGTCAACAGCAAGTGGTAGTAAAGAGCGAGAGGAAATGACAGCAAAGGAAAAGACATTAAGGCTGTAAATAGCTAGGAAGCACCTGCTACAAAAGGTTATGGGCATGTTTCGGAGGGTTTATTACAGCTGGTTGTCTGGCATGGTGGGTAGGATAACGGTTTGGGAAGCTGGTAGATCGGGGTTGGGTCTGCATGTGGGTGCTATTTTTTCCTGTCATGGTTTCGGTGTGTTTTATTTTATTATTGTTCATGTTCCATTTCTCTGACTTTCTTTCCCTTTGCTTGCAGGTTGCTCCCCATCGTTCTCCCCTGCAACTACTGTCCCCTAGAGTAGCCACCACCTGTGTTTTCCTGTCTCCCCAGTGTCTGACCCCTGAAGTTGATTATGTTAGATATGGAAGTGCAGGGTGAGGGCATAGCTCCCTGCATAAATAGTAGTTTTAAATGTTTGTTCCTGTTGGTACTGTTGTGCAGTTGCTGATTATTATCTTTGCTGTGTTGCTGATCTCCAATTTTGTTTTCGTGATTTGTACTGCTGTTTAGTCTTCGCTATATCACATGGTACCACAATCATAAATGTGCCAGAATAGGGAAATGGACTGTGGCTAGCATGCAAATGAAGTGGTGTGCTATACACTGATGCTTGCCATCCTGCACATAGTCTGGCATGACGCCACAGTGATTCCTAGCTTTGGAGGTGCTGAGGCATGTATCATAGGGCCACAAGTTGTGGGGAACCAAGCTCAGAGAGGAACATAATTTACTATAGACACAGCTGGTACAAGGGTTTCCACAGGTTATCAGGAGGCTAAATGAATTAGGTAGTGGCTGAAAGGACCACTGAAAATTCAAGAAAGACTGTCAGTAGACCTGGGGAATAAAGTTCTGCACCACCCACAAGCAGGCCTAAATGTACAGATTAGGTGGGTGCTGGAATGATTGAGACAGTGATGTCTGTGACTATATGTATATGGCTGTGTGCCATGCTACTCATACTTTGCCATACCCAGACCTCCATGGGTGATTCACACCTGCAGGTTATTGGGTAAAACCCAGCTTGCACTCCAACAAAATGTGGCAGCAACATTTGTATTGTGACTTAGTCACCAACAGAAATTCCTCCCTTGTGGCTAAGATCAAATCTCTGTGTATGGCAGTTTTTCAGAAATGGCATAATGGGGTGCCTGTTTGTATTCAAAACTGTGCCACCACTGACTGCGACTGTGTATTGGGCTCCAGATCTAATCAGCTATCACCACAAAACAAACAGCCAGTTTAAATGTTATTCCAAATTCCTGGAGACTTATATAATACTCATCCAGACCCTGTATATGTGTAGATACAGGTGCAGAGCTTTGTGTGCTTTTGAGGACATGACAAACAAACATAATTTGATCCTCAAGATTTGCCTCTTCTTATTAAGAAAAAATATATGACTTTGATATACATGAATATTTACCAGATGGTAATGACATGAAATATCAACATGTGGCCTTTGAGCCCAATATTCCAAATGTGACAAACAATATAAGTTGTTATTGCAATTATAACTAACAAATTTTAGCCAGCAGAGGAAAAATAATAAATATTTGCTTGCCAGTCCGGGAAAATGTCCATAAAAATTGAGTATCAACATATTACTTTTTCTTAGCCTTAATGCCGTATTTGTTTTGACTAATAAGAATCAGTCCATGTAAAAGTGGAGTGAATACACAACTGAGCACTGTTGTTTTAACAGTCCACTGGAAGCCTCTTGAACTATGGCCATAACATATTAATCCTTGATTATCTTTGGAGTGTACAGTTGTCCCTGAGATATACCACTTTGTAAAGTCTTGAACGAGTTCATCTTTATCATCAATCCCTTACAGAAATAATTATATGAAATGTTTTCACGCTGCACACATAAAACTACCCACATGATATGCATGCTGCAAGTATGATTTAAATGTTAAATTGAACCATTGCATGCATATGGCATGCGCAGAAAGCAAGTGTGGAAACCATGATTTTATTTTAAATTGGGAAAGAATGCAAGCATGTGGCATGCGTGCAAAAAGCAAGTGGTCACTGATAACTGCACACATAAAAGTTAAGTGATTTGCTGAGGATCACACCATACACAAGTGTGGGCCAAGATTCAAACCCAGATCTTCATGCCTCAAGTCTCCTGGCTTGTAATTCAGTGCCTTAACCACTAAGCCATACCATTTGCACACATATGGCTTGCTTGTATGTCAATACAAACTGTATCTGACTACATCTGCATGCATGCAGCATGCTTGTAGCCACTGTTATGCTTTTCAGTTTTCTTTTTTTCTTCTTACTTATCTCAGTTTCACAGCTGAACTGTAGCACACATACCAATGGAAACACATGTTGTTTCCCACTCACAAAACCACTTAATTACTTCTGTCTGGCCTGTACTCCTACTATTTCTCTCCATAGTTTTGAATGATTCAACGCAAACAGATCTTAAGGTGCAAACATAAAGGTAGCAATAACTTGACACACACCCACTTGGCCAGTCCCCTCCCCATGCACAGACATTGTAGCGGGTATGGCCATGTTTCTAGAGACAACCCACCAGGTATAGATATAAGTAAAAAGTCTCTTACTTGAGTACTAGGAGCCAGAGGCAAGAGTCTTTAAGAGATGATGTCCATAGGTCAGTGTTGGGCATATTTCTAAATGAATGGAGTTTTTTTGTTACTATTTTATACATTATGATGGTGTGTTGAGAATAATGAATGCCATTGTTCTACTAACAATGCCCTTGTTAGTTGAGTGGGGGCCTTAATTAATCTCCAACTCTATCAATAATGTATAATAGTAATAAAAAATTCCATTCATTTTCATCGGTGCACACCCTGCAGTCTCCTTTGACCTTGTCATAATGTGCCTGAGCATGGGATGTGGAGGACAGCTTCACTCGCGGAGGGGGAAATAAGCTTGACTATAGTGGGCTCAAATAGTCTGTGCATACCATACCGCTCAACTGTCTGTGAATGCAAAGGACAGCTCTAGGATATCTGTAACATCTCTAAAAGGTACAACTTATTTGTTTTGACTGAAAAGTGATATGCAAATCAGGAAAAATTCAAATGTATAAGATTAATCTGTATATACCCGGAGTAGTGTATCAGATTTGGGCTTGAACCCACCCAGTTACTAGCCAATTTTTTCCTGGCTCAAGTTCTGCTCCCTCCCCCAAAAAACATTTTCCTGTTTTTCCATGACTCTGTTCCATTTAGTACCCATCCCTATGGGTCACAAGCCACCAAAGGTGAAGAAACATGAAACACATTAATATTTCAGTCCCTCCTCCTTCCCAATCCCCCTGTATAAAAAAAAAAAATATATTTACTTTACTTACCCGGCCATGTAGCCAGAACCTGCAGCCTGGCACAGTGCGCCCACCAGGCCAGTTTTCAGTCTCCTCCCTTCTTCCAGAAGCTGGATGCTAGAAGCGACCATCACAGGTCCCCAACATGGTCTGTGACCATGTCACCTTACACCAAACCCACTCAATCTGGGTTGCTTGCTTTGCTTGATTGCTGCTGGCTGCTGCCGCATTGCACTGATCAAGGCCTATGTAGTCACCCACACCACTGTCACCACTGCTGCTAAGCTCTTGCTGCCATGGGGGGTCAGTGCTGTTTTTTTTTTTTGCATGGTGAGCCTACTAGAGTAAGTAGATAGCCTAGTCTTGAGTTAGCTTCTAGCTCACCCTCTGCTCCTTCAGCCACTGGGGAGATGGAGACTCATGAAGAGTAGACCAACAAAATATGCTGCCACGACACTGCTATTGAGAGTTCAGTGCCCACTGACTCCTCCAAGCTATGACATGCAGTCTGTCTACTCTGTGGTGGGAAAGAGAGTGCTGCACTTGCAAGACTCATGCACTCTTTCTGGCTGGAGCTTATCCACATCACATGTGATTGTGCAGCCACTAATAGGTGGAGAGAATGGACAACACAATACAAACACAGTTGAGTCTGAAGAGTACCTGCAGCGTGAGCACACACAGGCCAGGTGGGAACTTATTGTGCAAAAGATTAAATCCAAATTTAATGCCATTATTGCCACTCCATAAGGACAACCGAGGCACAAATATGGGGAGGGACAACCCCTCTGCCCTACCTAAATGGCACCAATGCTTACTGGTAGAAATTTATTCTGAGGTGCTAATGCAATGGTTTCCACTGAGTTCCAGGTACTGTATCTCCATGTTTCATGATGTGTCCTGATCATCATGTGGGTTAGTGTCCTCATTGTTCCTCATTTTAAGTGTCCATGTCCCTCATTTCAGTGACAAAATGTGAGGTATGGTGCATGCCTAAGATGCTACTCAGCACAAAAAGTGCTGAGCATGGTCAGAGTGCATATGCTCAATACAGAATGACAAAGGGAAAGTAAGTGAGATGAAACAGTCATGGAGAAACACATTTGTAGCACTAAATATGCATAAGGGATTTGCAAGGTCCAAAACAAAAGGATAGGCTTTACAACTCAGAGGCCCTCTTCATACATCTGGAATGGGGATGTTGACTGGCTATACCCTAGGCATTTAATGCAGTAAGCAAACAATACTAAACAACTTGGAAAAGGATCAGAATTAATGAGTTTTACCTAATTTTATGGGAATCCTAATACAAATGTATTTTAATGACTCTAATTGCTAGGAGTAGTATAGAAATAGAAACTGATGTGTTATTTTAGATGAGATTTGTGAAGTACCAACTTAGCTGCTACACACCGGAAGCAAGCAGCATGTGAACCTGATGTGATGTTTAAATGATGTTCACACAGCTTAACTGCTGCACTCATGTCAAACATGCAACATGCAAACCTGATGTGATTTTTAGAAGATGTTCACACCAGCTTACCTGCTGCACACATGTCAAGCTTGCAGCATGCAAACCTGCTTTGCTTATTAGACCTGGTTTGCTTAGGATCACTTTGTCTATGCGAGCTGCATGCAAACATTGCACAATTAAGCATGTGGCACACATTCTGCATGTACACAGCACACACCTATATTTATGTAAGGAGGGATTATATTAGATAAATGCAACCAGCTAGATGGAGTAGAGTGCTATGCTTGAAACTATGTTATTAAACATTTCAAAAGACAAAGCATTTAGACTCTATAAGGAAAAATCAAGAAAGATAATATTTACTTTTACAAATGTGCTCCAATGGAATGAGATATCCTAACAAGATCTATGTTTCATGTTCCACATGTTGAGACAGTCACTGGGCAAAAGTTGTTGGTTTCAGGCCTCAAATATTTTGAACTCCTTGTCACAAAATCCAATAAGCAATTCAGGATGCCTTCTTCTGTGAGTAGGGAATAACAAGGTTCTCTCTTAGGAAAACCCTTGTAGGCTAGTCAGAGATTCACTGAAAGTAATGATGAGGCTTACTCTAATAATTCCAAAACTTCAAGCCATCTTCTATTGTAACAGACCACACCAGAAAACAATTGCCAGGTCCTACATGCCGCTTTGTTTGGTCCTGCTAAGTGGTGTTATTTTGTTAAAATAAAAGGAACACATTTATTTATTTATTTATTTTCAAAAGTTTCAACAAGAAAACATACTGAGTTAAAAATAGCTTGTTTCCAGGTGCGCCCTGGGAGGGGGAAATAGGGATATAGGTACAGAACAGATCAATAGAATATACGATAAAAGAAAACATCCTATAGAGATATAAAATTAGACAGTGCAAGCTATATACATAAGGAGTGTAGTGAACCAGGCATCCACATGAAAAATACATATCAAATAACAAGTAACACAAGTCCAGGGAGGGGTTATGTCCTGTAGGGAATAGGGAAAAGGAACCTTAAATTGGTGTTGGAAGAATGAGATAGGGTATAGTGGGACGAGAGCTGAAGGGAGGAGGAAGGGAGGTATAGAATTATTGAAGAAGGGACAGGGGAGGGAGGGAGGGAAGAGGAAAAGGAAGAAGAGTGAGTGAGCAAGGTAGGAGTGCATTGTGGAAAGGATGGGAGAGGTGGTGAGGGAGGAGGATAGGGAAGGATAGATGAAAGGGAGGGGTAGGAGTTGGGGGTGCAGAGTACTGAAGGAAAAATTGAGACATGGGAAAAGTAGATAGGTGAAGAGTTATGATGAAGGGCATTCACTGAGGGGACAGTATGAGCATGGAGTAGAGAGGAGAGGAGAGAGAGGTTTGGAAGATGCAGAGCGAATAGTTAGGGGAAAGAATTCCAGAGTTTAGAAAAGCAGAAAGAGAATGCAGCCTGACCAGCAAGGGATTTATGAGAGGAAGCATGAGGGAATGAAAGCCTGAGTTATGGAGGGTATGGGAAGTGGGGCAGAGGGAAGAGAAGAGACCTGAGGTGGGAGAGAGAAGTCAGCCAGAATTTAGAGATAAAAGAAGCACAGTGGGTTAGATGGCTATTTTCAAGGGAATGGAAGGAGAGGCAGAGTACAAAGAACAGTGGTGGAGGTGAGGCGGCAGTCCAAGGTAAAACGGCAGGAGGAGTGAAAAGAGGGTCCTGTCTGGCAAGGGTGGACTTTGGGGCAGTACCGTAGACAATGTTGCCATAATTAATAATGGAGAGGATCATTTTAGTGATGATATCTCGGCAGGCAGGAAGTGGGATGCAGCTTTATTTCTATAAAGAGTGCAGAGCTTGGGGTGGAGTTTTTATGAAAAGTGTCTACATGCCATGAAAAGTCAAGGTGTTGGTCAAGCCAGACCCCAAGGTACATAAATAAGGGCACATCTTCAAATGTAACATCATCTAGGGTGTGGAAAGAGGGGAGGGATGGGAGTCTGAAGAGCCTCTTT
This sequence comes from Neoceratodus forsteri, assembly GCA_016271365.2. Taxonomy (NCBI): domain Eukaryota; kingdom Metazoa; phylum Chordata; order Ceratodontiformes; family Ceratodontidae; genus Neoceratodus; species Neoceratodus forsteri. The sequence continues at coordinate 1,208,111,813 of CM057456.1, forward strand.
CTGGTACCAAAGGACATGGAGACACTTTTTTGCATTTAGGGATAGTTGATTTGATATGAACCATTGCTGGAGAGCATTGAAATCATGTTGGAGCCTGGTTGTTAACTTAGTTAGGGAGGACCCAGAAGCAAACAGGACTGTATTGTCTGCATGGATGGATGCAGATGTACAGGCAGAGGAAAGGTTATTGAGGAATATGAAAAGAAGTGGGCCAAGGACGGAAACTTAGGGGACCTCGGAACACCAGTGCGAATGGAAAGGGAGGGAAAGGAGCTCCAATTTGAACTGGTTGGGATCTACCTGATAGGTATGAGCTGAACCAGCTCATTGCAGAGTCAGAAAGACCATGCTGACTTAAGCTTGTGTAGGAAGAGAGAGGGAAACAGTGTTGAAAGCTTTGGCTAAATCAACAAAGATAGTAGCTGTGAGGAGGCCCTGTTCCATGCCTGTGTGAATGGAGTTAGTGAGCCAGAGAAGAGAAGAGGTGGTGGAGTGGTGTTTGCAGAAGCCAGACTGGAAGGGGGAGAAAAGGATGGTGAGTCGAGGAAGGGGAGAGTTGAGACAGTACAATGTGCTCTTGGAGTTTAGGTAAAGTTAGAAGGTGGGAGATGGGGTGGAAATTGCCAGGAGAGGAGGAGTCACCACCTTTGGGAAGGGGAATAACATTTGCATGCTTCCAGGCATCAAATGTATGGAACATTTAAATACTGCATTATTTGTAATAAATGTTGTTTTTTCTATCAGAACTTCAATGAAAGCAGAACTCGTAATAATACTGTTCTGAAGATTCTAAGTCATATAGTAGTATCATCGATCTGACTTCAGATGACAAAATCACCTAAATGTATGGTTCCAGGTGATAACATCACCTACAACAACATTGCAGCACACAACACCACCACCAAAATTTCGAAAAGAAATGACAACGCCAGTGAAAACACTGAGCGATACAAAACAGCAGGAGTTTTTGTTTTGTGGGGGTTTGCCCACCACAACCCTCCGAGGGGTGTGACCTTGGGGATAGGGAGAAACTCAGGAGAGGGAATGTCTTAAAAAACAAAACTACAGTTTAGTTCTAAGAATGGGGAACCAAATCCTGGTCCCCAGGTCTCCTCCACTGCAGGAGCGAGTGCCTTAGCCACTACACCACTGGAGCAGCTTGGCCAGGAACCACACCTCTTGTTATCCCATCCACACTACTGATTTCCTACCTGCTCGCATACAGTGACAGAGGTAGGCATACAGTAGCAGCCACAGACACTGCCAGCTATTTTCCGAAATTTCTGTGATATTTCCAGATATATCTAATGCTTTCTCCATTTCTACAGTAGGGGCAGCAGAGAGAAACTCTTCAGAAATTTTGCAAAATATCTGGAAATAGCTGGCAATGTCTGTGGCTACTACTGTAACTCAGAACGCTGTAATACCCCTGTCAGAGTAAAGGTTCCCGACATTCTGAACTGTGATATTCCTGTGGTGATGTTTTTAAGCATGTTGTGGGTGGATAACAAATGTATATAGCATAACTATTAGAATCATGTGTGTTTGGTTCTACTTAAGTGTGCATATCTGCAGGCCAAAATAAATAACTAATCTAAAATTAATAATTGATTAATAATGAAGCCACCAGCCCCTCACAGAAGCTCAGGTAGTTGAGAGCCACTTCTGTGGTTCTCTGATGAACCCGACCTGCCAGACTGCCATCCGCAGTCCAGGTCTGAAGCCACCAGACCTCACAGAAGCGCAGGTAATCTGAGAGCCACAGCCGTGGTTCTGATGAACCCGACCTGCCAGACTGCCAGCCACAGTCCAGATCTGAAGCCACCAGCCTCTCACAGAAGTTCAGGTAGTCTGAGAGCCACAGCCATGGTACTCTGACAAACCTGACCTGCCAGACTGCCATCCAAGTCCAGGTCTGAAGCCACCAACCCCTCACAGAAGCTCAGGTAGTCTAAGAGCCACAGCCGTGGTTCTCTGATGAACCCGACCTGCCAGACTGCCAGCCGTAGTCCAGGTCTGAAGCCACCAACCCTCACAGAAGCTCAGGTAGTCTAAGAGCCACAGCCGTGGTTCTCTGACAAACCTGACCTGCCAGACTGCCATCCACAGTCCAGGTCTGAAGCCACCAACCCCTCACAGAAGCTCAGGTAGTCTTAGAGCCAGAGCCGTGGTTCTCTGATGAACCCGACCTACCAGACTGCCATCCGCAGTCCAGGTCTGAAGCCACCAGCCTCTCACAGAAGCTCAGGTACGGACTTGCCCTCAGGGACTGATTATCTCCAGGAAGGGAGCCCTAGCTGCCTGATTTTTCTTTTACATGAGGACAGTTGTCTCTGGGTTTAAATCCAGAGTCTGTTACTGCTGTGTGACCCACTGGCTGCAGTCAGCCCCAGAAGCACTCGATTGCCTCCATATAGCTCTTCACTGTTAATGCTTGAATTATATTGTACTAGATTATGATTTCTGTTAATACTGTCTTGCTAGCATTTTACAGTTGAAGTTTGCTGATTTAATCTAAATGCCTGTAGTGTGTTCCTCATAAGACTCAGTAGCGATCTCAGCTCAGGCCTTTGAACCCCCTTCACCTTTTACTCTAGTATTGTGTTTTAAATAGCCCTGTTCTTGCTCTCTCAGACCTTGTGGCACCTTGCCTAACATTTGGGCTGCAACACCCCCATTGAAGCCATTTTGCATTTTTTTAGCTCCATGAGCAGCCCCCGCCTTTCTTATTTAATTCACCTCTGTCCTTCTCTTTTCAGGTAGTCTGAGAGCCACTGCCGTGGTTCTCTGATGAACCTGACCTGCCAGACTGCCATCTACAGTCCAGGTCTGAAGCTACCAGCCCTCACAGAAGCTCAGGTATGGACTTGCCCTCAGGGACTGATTACTCCAGGAAGGAGCCCTAGCTGCCTGATTTTTCGACCTCCCAACCAACCCTCGTCCTGTTTAAATACACTCAACCCCTGCCCCGGTTACTACCTCACTCCTACAGGCTACTGCCAGCCACGCCTACCCACCACGCCCCGACTCTATTAAATCCCCAAGGGTACCGCACAGTTCTCATCTACTCTGCTCCTATTAGCTATCAGTAGACTTATCCCACCTCCTTCTAAAAAGCCCATACCTTCTGCCCCAGAGAACAATATTTCTGACCTCTCTATGCTTAAGTATGGGAACCACTTTCCCACAAATGAGCCTGCTTATTATTCTCAATCTAATCATCTACTCTGGAAGGGCTGCTATACTGTGCTCCCAAAACCACTGACCTCACCATTGAATTCCCATTATCTACCCCAAGGATGATCACGATAACAACTCCTCTAACTCTCGCCCAAAACACACCACCCAGACCAAGGCACCTATGGATGGCTCTCCCATCAAGAACACATGTTCCCATGCTCCTTAGCATCTCTGTCTCCTATTAACGGGTTTCTGTCACTCAAATCACTATCCCTTTAAAGAGGATCCTAATACATTAACAGTACGGGACAAAAGAAGTATATAAAACTCTCTTAAAGTCCCTAGTTCTGATGCTGATCCTCATCTCAGGTAATGTCCACCAAACTCTGACCCCAACAGTCTAGCCCTGTGGTGCTGACAGGTCTGGGGCTCTGTCTGGCTACCATCAATATCTGCAGCCTCCTCAAAAGCTGGATCTTCTCACTGCCTGGGTCAGCTCCACAAACCAGATATAATATTAGTAATCGAGACAAGGCTATCACCTAAGACCCCGACACTGCAATAACAATTCCGGGTTATGCCATTTTCAGGCAAGACAGATGCTCCAAGAAGGGGAGGCTGTGCCCTGTACCTAAAGGACACTCTAATCAGGCACACCCTATCTATACCTCACCCTGCAAGTGACATCCAGGTTCTTGCCACAAAAATATGTCTGGGGACCCACTATAAAACACTAATGGTGGCATCAGTCTACATACCCCAAACTTACCAACCAAGGATTGCACTGCATCGGACGTCATTCACTCCCTAGATCAGAAATCTGAAACTATCCTTCTTGTGGACTTTAATGTAAATTGGTCTTCCCCAGTGCATATAAGTATAAAAATGCCTTGACAGCTGCCAATTCCTCCCAAATGGTTAAAACACCCACCTGAGTAAACTACAGAACCGGTACCTCAACTCTTCTGGACTGGGTTCTTACAAACCACCCTGAACACATTACTAATACAGTAGTTCTCCCAACTGTATAAGTGACCACCACCGTTCTACTCTCATGGTCCAACAAATTCATTAAGACCCCTAAAATCATCAACAGTAGAAAACTACTACCTGGCCACTTGTGGCTGCTAAAAACATGTTCACGAGATGACGACTGGTCGCCTATAGATACAGCCCCAGACATGGACACTGCACTTGACTACTTTATCCAAAGCTTCAACATAGCCTGTGATGCACATGTACCCTTCATGAAACGTAAGATTAAAGGTGTTAACAACCCTCGGATCAGCCTTGGTCTCCTTGAGCAAATGAAGGCCTGGGATCACCTCTGGCAGCGAGCTAAGCTGACCAGAAACAGGGCAGATGCTCAAGCCTCGGGTTAAAAGAAATGCCTGCACCTGCACGATTCAAAATGAAAAGGCCAACTATTACAAAAGAGTTCTAACAAACTCTGGAAAGATGGAAATAAGTTTTGGGCCAACCTCATGGAACTAACTGGAAAAACAAAAGTTCCACCCGCTATGGTCCACCTAAATGGCCACATTATCACAGATCAAGTCACTGTGGCAGATGCCTTTAATGCAGCATTTACAAACCTTAGCCATGTTTTACCACCAACTTTCTTTGATCCCCTCAAGATACCATTAACTCAGTCAAAGTCAGAAATTTGGAGGAAATCTGCCATTCTACTTCAAAGCCGTCTCAAGGACATCACAAAAGTACCTCCTTCGAGTACTTGGAAAGTCTAGATCAAGCAGCGACTCCCTCAACCTGAAACTCTTCACTCTTACCCTCGATGAAGTCCTGACCCCTCACCAAAATCCTTAACAAATCTGTCATGCTCTCACAGTTCCCCAAAAATAGAAATCAGTGATGGTGACACCTATCCACAAAAGAGGCGATAATTCTGTTACAAGCAACTATAGACCAATCTACATTCTCCCCCTCTCAAAAGTGCTGGAGAGAATAGCTGCCAACCAACTGATAGAATACCTTACTAAGTATAACCTGCTATGTCAAGAACAACGTGGATTTTGCAAGGGCCACAGCATGACCACGGCACTCCTAGAGCTTACCTCCTACATCCACAATGCCCTGGACCAAGGGATCTTGTTGGCCATCTTCATCGACTTAACTAAGGCATTTGACACCATTAAGCATTCACAACTGCTTCAATAACTATCTCTAATAGGTCTATCTCCAGACACAGCTCTTTGGTTTCAAAGCTACCTGAATGACCGAACACAGCAGGTAAAATTGGCAATTCCTCTCAACACCCCTCTTGGTCTGATCAGGAGTCCCACAAGGATCCATCCTGGGTCCTGTGCGTTTCAGCATTTTTCCTAAACAGCCTCCCTTCATCTTGCTCAGAAAAATCCTACTTTATGCCAACGATGCTGTCATCTTCACCTCCACTCTGACCCTCCTTTCTTCAGTTGCTACTACAAGAAAGCTTCACCGATGCAGAGGCATGGTTTAAATCCTACAAGCTTATTCTTAACTACAACAAAACCAAATCAATGCTGTTCCATGGTACCCACAGCAAACATAAAAACAGAGACCTCTCTATCTCAAGCAGCAAAAGGCCACCCTGAACAAGTACATCTATTTAAATATCTTGGGGTGATTCTTGACCCAACACTTAGGTACTCTGAACATATCAACTACGTAGCAAAAACTGGGGATACCTGCATAGGCTTGTTCTATAGACATAAGAACTGCCTCATGGATGCAGCCCTAAGCACTGCCATTCACAGTTCAGTAATCTCGATAATAGACTATGGACTTGTGATCTACAGGTCTGCCACTGACACAGCTCTCTGACGTATTGCCACAGCACTAAACAAGGCATGTCGTCTCCAAACATCTGCAAACCACCTTACACACACCTGTGAGATCTATGAACACACAAACTGGCTTCAACTATCTGGCAGAATTAAATATCAAACCTGCATCCTAGCAAAAAGCAAACATTGGACCTACTACCCCTGGATCACAGGCACTGCTAAGACCATATAGCGGCCCATGACAAACCAGGAATTCAAGCAACCTCTCCTTCACTGTTCCCTTTGCAGGACTACCCAAGGCCAATGATCCTTCTTTTACAGAGCCTCCTCCTGGTTCAACACCCTGCCAGCAGAAGTTACCAGCAAAACAACCCTGGGTGCTTTTAAGCTCAGCCTCAGTCCATACTTCATCTCCTGCCTCCTGCAACTGCTACACCTAAATGGTTTATCCCTCCACCCCATATCCCACCCTTCCCTCCCTACTCTTTCCCTACCCTCTACTCCTCCACACACCTCCTCACTGCCCCTGCCCCTGACCCACCCCCCACCCTCTCTTCTTTCTCTTTACACCAGCCTCTGGCCTCACCTCTGTCGGATGGCTACCTATATGAATCTATATTGTTTAAATTGTTATAGAAGTGATTTGCACAATTGTGATGTTTTGGTAACTGACAAAGCCCTCCGACTGTTATGTTTATTTCTCTTGCACAATACCACTGCCTGTCCTAATGTTTCAAGTAACCTGACATGGAACCTTGTAAAAGAGCCCTGGCTCAAAGGTGTATCTGATTCCCTTACATAAATAAATTAATAAATGTGGTATCATACAAAAACCTACTAAACTCAAAGATAGTTAATATAAAAACACAAATGCTAAATGACAGACTCACTTATGTTAATAGCCGATACTATTCAGTAGGGTTCTTGCCAGAGATATTCCTTCCTTGTGTGTCCTAGAATTTAAACATAACACAAAAATCACATCCATATGGTGGGATTCCTAGGATAAAGAATCTACCTAAATCCAGAGTGATTCAACTGTGCCAGAGGGACGCCATTCCTAAGTGGAATTTAACTGCTCATTTACCACACCTGTAACATAATGATGTGAAACTAATAAGTCTTAATAGTAAACAAAATAAAACATTGCAATTAAGAAGTCATGCACATTCAACATACAGTAGGCTTACCAATGCACTTCCAGGGTGACATAGAGCCCTCCAGCAACCTCTTACTGCTTACCATCTCACAGTCAAGCTACAAAATCCATGTTGCCTTAAAATCAAGGCTTAAGAAACATCTCTCTGTGAATACTGCCTGTAACTGTCTCTAATACTCTGTATATTTCATCAATCATGTAGCTTTTTATCCTGTGTTCCATAATGTTGTTACCTCATCACCCAGGTCACTACTGAAAAAGGATTCTATTCCGCGTAGTTCATGGGCTCAATTTTCAAAGCCACAAGAATGAAGCAAGATGTCTGCATCAAATATATTAATGCAAGTGGTACCTTGCATCAAAAGATGTGGCAATCCTGATTTCTGAATTCGCTCTGTGTCAAAAGGAGTTGTGCCAAAGTGGCACTACACCCACCTTTTACCCGAAATCAGGGTGCCCCAGGTCATAGCGGGCTTGCACCACAGCAGGGCTGCAGCATCCCTTAACTGGGATTCTGAAAGCCCCACCATGGCTGCAAGTCCTAGCCATGGTTAGACCAACCATGAGCTGTGTCTTCCCATCTGTACATCTGTGCTATGCTGACTACCAGGCTGGGTAATGCAGAGGGTCACCTGTGTGTGCAAGATTACTGACAGCAGCTCAGCAGGTATGGCACTGCAGTCAGGGATAGAGTGATACAGTCCCATGTACAGTGCTCCATCCTCCCTGCATGATGCGAGGGTTCTCCTTCTATGCTCTCCCGTCCCTCTCATGGCAGTGATCTTAACACTGCACATCCGTCGCCTCTTCATATACCTTTCAGGCTCTATCCTGCGTCCATGCCACCCACCTCACCCTGATCCAACCCTTTTCACATCCACAGCCTGTGCCAGCCAGCAGGGCACACTGCCGGCATGTCCATTGCACTGGCTACTGCGGCGCATTTAGCATCCCATAGCTGTGCATTATCTCCTGTGCATCTTCTCTTACATGTGGGAACAGGTGCGTAAACTGTGGGATATTGGCACCGGACCCTGCCTGTACTAGAATTGGGTGCAGGGTCCTGACACACAGACAGTTGACACAAGCTGTTGTTTGCCACAGCTTGCTTCAATCTAGGAACAGTTTGAAAATCAAGCCCCATGTGTTTAACAAAATAACTAAATAAATAATGTGAACCAGAATAACGGTACCTAAAACATACATTTGGTTGGCACAGGGTTTTCCCAAAGCATAGGATCGCAAACAAATGCTTGATAAAGATACCATCACACCTCTGGAGCATGTCGAGGCACTAGTGAAGTCAATTACCTTCAACCACCTGATAAGTAACAATATCCAACCCATAATGACACATATCTTTGGGTGTCTTATTATAATTATTAACTGTCCAATGTTTGCTTTTTTCTTATAACTGTTTTCCTTTGAGTTTCATTAAAGATGGCCCATAGAGAAAGCACCTCAGGAAAATTTGTAGCCAACCTTGTATCCTTCCTTTGTGATGGGCATAACTACCACTGAGGCAACAGTGACAACCACCATAGTCAACTCACAATGGCAGTTAACAGTCCTGTTCTCAGCAAATCCAGCAGTTCTGCACTTAGCCAAAACATGTCACCCATCTTGATTTTCAAAGCCCCGCCACTATCCCCCACACTATGGTGTGTATAATGTTGAGTCCAAAGACACGTCTTTTGACATTATTTCTACTGTCAGGTGAAAATCTAGGCTAGTTGTGTGGGTCTAGTACTATAGCTAAACATCAGCACATGCCAGTGTGCTTTTGCCAGCTGCTCACCCAATACAATACAAAAGCGGTGATGGGGAAGGTTATGGAGAAAAGATAGCATTCAGGAAGTATAAGGAAACACAGAAGGAGCAGGACAGAGAACTGTACCAGTTAAAGCAGAAGGAAGTGGGAAGACAGAATAGCAAAGGCCCAAACGAGGAAAAGATAGCCAGCTTGGTTAAGAAAGGGGTAAAACCTTTACAGATACATTAGGAGCAAAGAAAGACCAAGGGAAGGATAATGAGGCTTAATAAAGGGGAGATGGGTGGGCAGAGAGTGACAGTGAAAAGCAGGGATACTGAATGAAGACTTGCTCAGTATTCACAAAAGAAGAGGAGGGAGAGGTGCCTAATCCAATCAATAGAAGCACTCTGGATAGGGGCCTATACCAGTCCTTTCACAGAAGAAAGGGTTCTGAAAGAACTCCCAAAACTGAAGGTGGACAAAGCAATGAGGCCTGATGGGATTCACTCCAGAATTCTAAAAGAACTAATGGGAGAACTAGTGACACCACTGATTACCCTTTTAACAAATCATGGGAGGATGGTGGAACCTAAGGACTGGAGGAGGGCAGATGTGATTCCTTTCACAAAAGTGGGAGCAAAGCAGAGGCAGGAAACTACAGACCTGTTAGCGTGACCTCAGTGGTAGGGAAAATGATGGAATCACTCTGAAAGAAAGAATTGTTGAGTACCTAGAGGCCAGCGGGCACAGGACCCAAGGCAGCATGGATTCGCAGTGGGAAGGTCATGTCAGATGAATCTAATAGATTTCTTTGACTGGGTGACCAAAGTAGTAGACCAGGGAGAGGCTGTGGACATGGCCTACCGAGACATTAGTAAGACATTTGACACAGTCCCACACAAAAGATTGATAAACAAATTAGCCAGCCTAGGAGTGGGTCCCAGGGTGGTAGCTTGGGTAAAAATTGGCTGGACAACAGGACACAGGGGTAATAGTAAGCGGAGTCCACTCTGAAGAAAGGGGGTTACTAGTGGGGTACTGCATGGTTCAGTACTGGGTCCGTCCTTTTAATGCCTTTATAAGTGACATTGCAGAGGGACTGGAAGGAAAAGTATGCCTCTTTGCAGATGACACAAAGATCTGCAACAGTGTTGACACACAAGGGGGTAGAAAGGATGAGAAGGGACTTGGCAAGGTTGGAGGAATGGTCAAAAGTATGGCAGCTTAGATTCAATGCAAAGAAGTGCAAGTAATGCACCTGGAAGCAAAACCCAGGGAAGAGTACAATGGGGGGTATTAACAACAACAAAAATGGAAAGAGACCTGGGGTAGTCATATCAGATGACCTAAAGGCAAGCAAGCTATGTGAGAAGGCAGTAAGGAGGGCTGGGGGATACTGGGATGTATAGGGAGAGGCATCGCCAGTAGAAAACAGGAAGTTGTTATCCCTTTGTACAGACAGTTCAGAAGACCCCATCTGGAGTACTGCATGCGGTTCTGGAGACCCCATCTCCGCAAGGACATAGACAGGATGGAGGCAGTCCAGAGGAGGGCAACTAAAACGGTGCATGGTCTGCACCAGAAGGCATATGAAGAGACGAAGCAGCTTAATATGTATACCCTTGAGGAAAGGCGGGAGGGGAGACATGATAGAAACTTTCAAGTACCTCAAGAGAATCAACAAAGTCCAAGAGGGTAGCATCTTTCAGAAAAGAGATGTGCAAGAACAAGGAGGCACAATTTGAATATAGAGGGGGGACAGCTCAGGGCAATGTGAGGAATATTTATTTCTCAGAGAGGGTGGTGGACGCTGGAATGGCCTTCCTGAGGAGGTCATGGGGTCAAAAAACAGTGGGGAATTCAAGAATGCATGGTACAGACATAAGGCAATTCTGGTGGGGAGAGAAGAAGTAGGCTGTTAGTTAACTAGGATCTTCAGCTTATCCAATAGGTAGGGAAATGAGCAGACTAGGTAGTCCAAGCGTCCTTATCTGCTGATAAAGTCTATGTTGTTATGTTTCTATGTATCACATCCCAAGTCTGGGAGTGAAATATTTACCGCTTGTGATCTACAATGCATTTATGCTTGCATTACTTGGTTTAAACTGTTAGTTTTGTATATGGATCAGTAAAATATCTGAAATAAAGAATTTAAAGACACATGAACTGTTGTGGAGTGCTGGTGCTTGGGGTGGTGTGTCCCCCCCCAGCAGCATGATCATCCTTCCTATCTTGATTGATAGAGTTCTGCATTTTTTGAAGCCCTTGGTTTTGGAGCATAAAATAATGTTAGCAGTTAGACTAACAGACAAGTTCCCTATGAAAATATTTGTTTTAAAAACATCAGAATAAACAAAAGCTGGACAATAAGTGCCTTCATAAACCTTTATTTTTGCAATTCTTTTCAAATTACGATAAAAACAGTAGTTTAAACTTGCTGGTTCTTCATCAGGAATAGCTCTATATATATTATGAGGCAAAATCAATCGATGGGTATGTATCTTATATTTTCATACAATTGAATCCTGCAGAAGAATTCCATGGATTGATTTTTGCCTCATAATGTATAATAGAGCCATTTACCCTGATGAAGAGGCCAGCAGAGTCTTGAAATTTTGGTTTTATATGTAATTTGTAAAGAATGGCAGCTAAATAAAAGAAGTTAATGAATGCACTTTTTGGATTTATTCTAATTAAAGATTTTTGGGACACTGGACCATCATTCATAAGGATATATATAAAAGGACCTTTGGGTTTCATAGTCTATAGTTTGTCTTTTAAAAACATTAACCAACTTATTTTAACACATTCTACAACTGATGCTACAATTTGTCATTGTCCCTGATTGGTGCTATATGTTTCTGATTTTTGCAGCACTGTCTCTGAACTGAGCGGTGGGGAGTTGAGACTAGCGTATAGTTTGCATTGTGAAGGGTGAGGATTTAATTGGAAAATGGGGAAATGCTGCATGCTCTATCACAGCCCTACCCACAACAAACCAAAACTGCTTCAGCAAGCAGAGCTTACTATTAATCAATGCAGGAGGAAAAGCACTGTGCTTTTGTAATTCACACAACATCTGCCAGATTCTGGTTAAAATGTAAACATAAATTTAAAAGAATTTCTGTAGGCCTGACAGTGTGTGCCGATAGTAATATATGGATGGGGAAACAGGGTTATCACAAGCAAGGTGGAGGAACAACTGAGGGCTCAGTGCCAGACTGCTGCCTGGGGTGGGGAGAGGCATGAAAGAGCAGAAAACATGGAGTAAGGATGAGTTGACAGACCCTCAGTCTCAGAGGCTCTTCAGAATCCAGAGTTTGGTGGCCCTCAAGGAGATAACAGCAAACTGACTGAACAGTAGCCTCCAGCATTTAAATCATGGGTTCGGAGGGTCATAAATGTAGAGAGAATGGAAAATCTCACTGCAAAGCTCAGGCTACAGACAGACAAACACAATGAGAGGTGGAATAGATGGTATACCAGTAGGGGACTGGAGCTTGGAGAAAATTAGAGAAGGGTCAAAGAGAGTGAGATGAACAAATAAAAGGATAGTGATAATGACAGAATAACAAAGACAAGTGCAAAGGTAGTCATGTTAGACTTTATCAGTTGGCTACAGATTTTGTTTACACCTCTGAGTATCTCTGAGCAGATCCATGTTGGACTGTATCACTGAAAACAAAGAGAAGTAGGGAAGGTGGAATGCACAAACAAGACAGCACAAAATCATATAGTATTGGCTCCATTGGAGACTACATAAGGTATATAATGCTATAGCTCAGAGCCATTGTAATGTATTGATTACTGAAATGCTGCTGATCTTTGTTACAAATCATTAATGTCTGCCATTTGTCATTGGATGAAGAACTATGTAATGTATAAATGTTTCTCTACTTTCCACAATAAAAATAACTTTAAAAAAAGGATAAGTTGACATGAAAACAAGAAAGGCGTGGTCTGGAGGAGCTGGGAACAAGGAGGAATTTCAGAATATTGTAATACAGTTATGTTATCTAGCACCTGCCTTTTCTATGGGACAAACTGTACAAAACACTATACAATCCTGAAGAATGTTGGGGGATAGAACATGTTGCTGCCTTCGGCACACAGGAGAATTAAACAGCACAGAGGTACATTGTAGAGGTTATAGATCAGTTAAAAGGTAATATCAACCTTCTGTTTTATTGGGGAGGCAAGGCCTGACTGGTGATTAAGATGACTACATAGTCTCAGGGCTGTAGGGGAATCTGTTGGTAATCTTTGCCATGCTGAATTGATTTTGTGAGCGAGACTTGCTACAGCACTACTCCACTACACTGATGTCCACGTTACTGAAATCAACAGGAAAGCAAACCCAAAGTGCTTTCAAGTCAGCAGGAGAGATGATAAAGGTAGGAGGGCCTGTGGAGCTGCCACACTGCACAGCAACAAGAACGGAACCAGTGAGCAGTAGGACCCTCTGTCCCTAGCAATGATACCAAACCAGCCTTCATACCATAAAGTTCAAAGGGACCAGATAGCTGCACTCTAGCTTAGAGATTCACAATAGTCAAGGTGACAAGCCCCAAAATACACAAAATACAAAATAGAGCACTCTGTACAAGAACAGATGAGATATTCCCAACCAATTGTTGTAATTTTATTGATCCACAGCTGTAGGAGGCCTAGTGTCTCAGCATAAGGAATTGCCTTCAAAGGGGCACGATACATTCTAGCAACATTCTCAACACAATTAAATACATTTCTAAAGTCATGACTTCTTACATTACTAACCAATCACCAGCTTACTACATCAATTTAAAGCTTAGAATATCAAAATCAACACTTTAGAGTTTCCATTATTCTAACAGGCTCATATGCAGTTCAGAAAGTTGAAGAAGCTGAAAGAAGAGTATTTACTATATCAGCACAGTGGATTATCTTTAGTTAATCAAAAAATGTAATCATAAATTCAAAACATTTTAGTCATTTACTGCTAAACAGTTCTCCTATTGGTAAATTCATAAAGGAATACACTTTAATTAGTATTTTGACCTTTTAAAGAGAACTTAAATTCCTGAATCTATTTCTGTATCTTTAAAAAGGTCAGTTGGTGATTGTTAATAATGTATGATGTCATGACTTTGGAATGTATTTAAATGTGTTGAGAATGTTGCCAGAATGTAACATGCCCCTTGAAGGCACTTATCAAGGCACAAGGGGTCCACAGCTGTGGATCAATAAAATTACAACAATTGGTTGAGAATATCTCTTACTTTTTTGCAGAGCGCAACTATTTTATATTCGGCCTAAACCATCACTGGAGACTCTCATATATGAGAGATATACAGAATTAAGTGAAGGTTTTAAGATTGTAATGCCCAGAATGCCCATATTCAAAAGACTATGAACAGTCTGGGCGAGACTGTGGACTCACACAGCAAGTGGCTGGAAGAGTTAGAAGCACACTTGAGAACTCAAGAAGACAAAATGCACACCACATCTGCTGAACTGGAGCAAGTGAATAAAACTATTTTGGAACTGGTTGAGACCCTTAATGACCAAGAGAACCAGGAGCGCAGGAACAGTGTTCAGGTGGTGGGACCCTGGAGGGTCTTGAGGGCTGTTGACTGTTTTGAAATTGCCAGCAAGGACAGTACTAGAAGTTCAGAGGGTTCACCATTCACCAGACAAGAAGCCTGATCCCACAGGCTGCCCCAAGCACTTCCTGATCGGATCTTGTGGTATCAGGACCACTAATTGGTACTTCAGGCAGCCAGAATGAATGGGCCTTTTCTGACTGAATACAGACCAGTAAGCATTTTCCCCACTATAGCAGATGTCCAGGAGTACAACCCTGTGAAAAAACATTTGCATGAGTTAAGGTGGCCATTTGCTCATGTTTAACCTCTATTGAGTGGAGGCCTGGGTTCCATCAAAGACTTTTCTGAAGGCGGATCTGGCCCTACACTACTTGAAACTGAGACTGCAGTGAGAGAAGGGAGCTCTTCACTGAGGAGAAATGGAACCACAGCATGAGAAGCAGGCCATGAACAGTGGTAAACTATTGTGACATGAGGTGAGTGTGATGGAGTTGAGCTGGGGAGCATCCTGATATCACAGCTAGAACAGTGGTTGTAGCACTTTTTCCAGATCTGGTAGATTGGGGTGTATCCCACTAGCCTGTAGCCCAAACCAGAAGGCCCCCATCTTCTAGAATTGCAGACAATAGCAGGGTGGATATCCCAGAGCAACTTCCAGTGCCTATACAGCTACAGATGACCTGGGTGTAGGGGATAGCCATGGTGAAAATAAGGAGAGGGGAGTCGTGATTCTGTCTGGGCATTGGGATGACCACAGAGGGCAAACAGTGGCCCAGATCCCCGTCCCTGAACCTGGGATTTTTCCTGTCACTGCTCACCACACAGCACTCACCATGTAAACTTAGCTCATGTGGACAGCAGTATCTACCTTATTTTATAACTGACTTAACATATGTGTTGAACACCACATTTAACTAGCAAACAACATGCGATTAGTAGGTCACCTTTGCAGGGTACCTGTCACCTTCTTATGGCTGCAGCATGCAGGCAGCAAGGCAGATGGAGATACCAATTAGGAACTTGCTGGTGCTTGAGGTGCATGGCTCATGGCCAAGATCTGGCCTCTTGGGAGGGCCTTTGGAATTAGACATTATACCTATAAAGCGGCAATAATATTTATTGAGCAGCAGACATTCCATGACTGTTACATCCCCTCTTTAGTGCAGCAATGTTGACCAAGGTCTCACTACCTGGTATGCCTTGCTGCATTAGATCTGCAACTATTTACATTTACTAATGGTAAATTCCACTTTAATTTCTACTATATACACATTTGTTGCATTTTAGTCCGTATTGCAACCATTTTATGAGTGAGGCTGACCCACTGGAATCAAGTACCCTTGGAATGTAAAGTTCTATATTCCACATTTCTCCTCAGCCTAAAACTATAACTCCATATAACTGGGCTTAAATGATTTTGTGTTCCTTCTGGCTCATCTGAAGAAGTTTGCACTTTTGGTGCACCCCAGAATCAACCTCGGTGTAATCGGTACTGTCTTTAACTCTAAATTGCCTAATTGTTTAATTGTTTAATTAGTATTTCGGAAAGACCTTTGAGCGTGAGCTCTTTCACAAAGGTTCCACGTCAGGTGGACAATAAGACAATACACATATTCAGTGTTTACAGTGGCCTGATCATTAGGCATTAAAGAGCGATTACATGACAATTAGACAAATAGGAGAAAAAAACTGAGCAGTTGTAATTGAATACTAAGCTATTTCTAATCGATTGTCCTAGGTAGCCACCCTGAAACCTCCAAATCTGTTGATAGACTATGGCAGAGTAACTGCATAGGGTTTAATGCTATCCCAGATGGCGAGAGGCTGGGTGACAGTGAAACAAGTGGGATTGGGTTTGAAACCAACCGCAGAGAGCGAGAGGTGGGGGATAGTGAAACGGGCAGGGCTGTGATGGGGGAGCAGCTCAGGGGCTTTGTCGAGTATGGTGTGTGTGTGTGGGGTTGGGAGAGCAGTACCACGTGCGTTTAAAGAGGACTGATAGCTTACTTAAGCCCGTGGATAGGCTGGAATGGAGGCAGGGTTCTCTAGGTAGCCCTGGTGTTACCTGGGGTAGGCCTGTCTATCAAGTGGGGCCTGAGAAGCAGGTGCATTTTGAGTTAGACATTAGGTGCTGTTTGAGGCCTACTTTGAATTGAGACAGGTTGTTGTTTGTTTGTAGTTTCATCGGGAGTTCATTTATCCAGAGGAGGGCCCGATAGGAGAAAGCACGCTGCCCTAGTGAGGTTTAGGAATGGTGTGACAGTGCTCATTCTTCCTCCGTCTGGTGATGTGTATGCAGAGAAGCCTCGAGCAGGTTTCCTATACAGGTGGTTTTTTCCTAGAGTACCTTCTTTCCCAGGAGGCAAGTTTGGTATTTGATCCTGCTTTTAGGTTAAGCCAGTTTGTACGCTAATACAGGGTGCAAGTATGAATGTAGTGATCTGCACACAGGTGAGGTGGCATACCTTATTGAGTGCAATTTGGACCCTTTTGAGCACTGTAACAGTAGTAGCTCCATAGACCACCAGCCGGTAGTCTATTGTGGAGAGTATGGAGCTGGAGATTGAGATTCAGAGTGCTTCCGGAGTGAGGATTTCTTATGCCTATATAGGATCCCGATCTTTGTGTTTATCACTTTGACAAGGAGTCTACATGGTGTGTATAAGGAGAAAGTCATCAATGGTGACCCAAGGTACTTGAACAAGTGCACCTGCTCATTCTTCTCACCAGCCTTTTGGTGATTATGAGGGAGCATGCTTGTGTTTGTTGTAGGGCTGGATTGTAGCATGGCCTTGGTTTTCTTGCAATTTAGTAGCAGCTTTTGCCTACTGAACCAGTCCTCAAGTTTATTGAAAGAGTTCTGTAGTTCTGTTTGTAGGGCAACCTGAGAGGTGCTGCTGCTCAGCAGCACGCATCGTCCGATACAGAATAAGTTTGGTGTTACAGGCTGTGGGTAGGTCATTTACAAAGAGGCTGAAAAGCAGGGGCCCTAGAATTGATCCTTGAGGGACTCTTAGGAGTACATCTCTGGAACTGGATAACGCCTGTCCGATTTTGACTCGCTGGCTCCTGTGTGTTAGGTAGTCATTGAACCAATTCACGCGTTTGGTGCCACACCCAATCTTTGGAGCTGGAATACTAGTAGAGGGTGGTTGACGGTGTCGAAGGCTTTGGTGAGGTCAGCGAAGATGGATCCCACCAATTTGCCTTCATCCAGGGCCTTGTGCACATAGTCAGTGTATTCCAGCAGTGCCGTGGTGGTACTGTGTTTTGCCTGAAGCCATGTTGGTTTGGGCAGAGCAGATTGTATTTATTGAGGTATTCTGAGAGTTGACTTGCCTAATTTTTCCAAAGCTTTGGATAGTGGGGAGAGGATAGATATTGGCCTGTAGTTTGACACCAGCACCTTGTCACCATTCTTATGCACTGGAGTTATCAGGGCTTGCTTCCATACCTCTGGAAATTGGGCTAGGGCCAAGGATTTATTAAATAGCATTGTTATGGGCATGATAAGAATATCAAGGGGTGAGAGATAGTAACTTCATGTCTAGCCATACTCCCAATCTGGTTTTGCTCTAGGACTTTCCTGACCATTGTTATGGCCTCCTTCACCGCTACCTTCTTAAAGTAGAAGGCTGGGTGGTTAGTTTTGAAAAGGTTGGCCCAACCTTGGTCCTCCACAGGCAGAAGGTAGTCTGGAGGCAGCACCAAGGACAGGTCTGTAAAGGCCTAGTTAAAGGCATCAGCAATGGCTAGCAGATCTGAGGAAGATGAGTTATTAATGTTCAGCATCTTAGGGTGCTGCTTTTGATCTTTACCAAGGATGTTCTTGATGTTGTCCCCAAACCTCTTTTCATCTCCCATGCATTGTTAAGCTGGGTCTTATGGAAGTTGGCTTTGTGAGCCTGATAAGTTTGGTGCACCGATTTCTAGCCATTTTGTAGCACTGTAGGTCATGCTTGCTGCCTGAGTTTAAGGCTTTTTCCCAGAGGCAGTCCTCTCCTTTAGGAGGAGAGGGCTTGCCATCAATCCAGCCGTTAACCTCCCCTAATTTTCCATTTTGTGTGTGGTACATAGATATCACAGATGGAATTGAAGCCCTCAGTGAAAACTAAGGGCCTGGTCCAACGTAGGTGCCTTGTTGATGAGGGACCAGTTGTAGGCAGACAGGGCCAATTTGAGGGATCCAAGTTTGCCTTTCTGCAGAATCCTGCTCTCATGGAGGCGTGGTGGGCTTTTGGCAAGTTTAGTGGTACATATAAAGGAGATTGGGGAGTGGTCACTTAGCATGTCCGGGAGAACTCTGAATTTGGAGAATCGAGTCGGTGAGCTAGCTAAGACCCAGTCAATGATGGTGCTGGTATCAACCTTGTAGTTCTGCCTGGTGGGGTGAGTTGCAGTTGTGTGAGATGGGGAGGTGATTAGGTCTCTGGAGGGTGTTGCCTCCTTACATAACCAGTTAACATTAAAGTCACCGTGAAGATGAGTTCTGAGCCCCTTCTGAGTGCACTAATTTCTTCCATAACAAGAGGAAGGCCTTCCTGGCTTTCTTTGCAGGTAGGTTGTAGCGATAGTAAGGGTCTTGCCTTTTAGGCCGACTTGTATTTTTACCACTAGTAGCTCATAATCCTCCACAACTTTGGGGATGGGGAGAACGGAGCAACTCAGTGAGTTTCTGGCATATAGGAGGTAGCCGCCACCTTTCCTGCCTATTCTATCAAGTTGAAATGCTTGGAATCCTTTGATGGCCATCTCACCATCTTTGATCCCACCCGACAGCCAGGTTTCAGTTAGGGCAGAGTATGTCAGGGGCATGGATGGTCATCCAAGCCTGGAGCTGGTTGAATTTGGCAGTTAGGCTGCAGATATTTAGCGATGCTATCTTTAGGCCATTCACTGTATGGACCCCCTGCTCCTCAGGGTTGTTGGTCCAGGGTTTAGTGAACATTGCCAGAGAGTAGGAGTAGCAGCAGAAAGATAACCTTTCTGGCAGATAGGGTGATGTTTATCTTCCCTCGTGTCTTCCGTCGCCTGTGCTTCAGGTGGGGAGGTGTCTATACGCCTGTGTTAAATTAGGGGAAAGCTAACCATTAAGGTTATGGTTTGGAAGGTTGGCTTGGCGATAACTGTGTATGGGAGGTGCAGGAGGATAAAGAGCCTATCGTTACCAGAATTGGTAGTGGCCATGTGTATGTTTCTTCCAGCTTGCACCCAGTGAGGATTCAGAGTGGGAGGTAGGGGTCTGAATTGCAGTATGATACCAGCAATGCCAAAAGAGGTAGTGAGGAGTAGTAGTAGGTGGTTGCACCTCATGGTAGTTTGTTTGGTGTTGCTGGCCTGCTTAAGTGTTAGCTGGTTAATAGTTGAAAGTGTTTATAGTTGAATTAGGGTGAGGTCTAACAATAGGGCAGGTAGAGCAGTAATTGAGAGGAGTTAGATGGAGTGGCTGGAGAAAATTTGAGAGCATGCGTGTGATCCTGTGGGTGGGACTGCTTTAAAAAGGAGCGGTGAGAAAGTGGGTCAAGTCAGGTAATGAAGACAGGGAGGCCAATAGCATGAAAATGTGCAGCAGTGGAGTGACCAATCAGCTGCTAGGCTGAGGAAAGGGAGGAGTAAGGGTCTATTTAATACTGTGAGAAGGTAGGGAGGGGGTGAAGTGCCAGGCATTGGAAAATCAGCCAAGGAGCAAAGCTGCCAATCAGTGCCTGGCTTCTCCACTGGGCGTCCAGTCAAAATAGCGGCATTCAAAACCATGAGTTTTGGAGGTCCAGTGCATACTTGAATCTGTCCGGGGTCAGTCGGGTGGTCTGTTAGCTGTGACCTGCTCGGAGAGAGCCAGGGCCACAGGAGCAGCTTGGAAGCCCGCAGATGGGCTGTCTGTGGAACAAGGAGGAAACACAGAGGATTAAATACAGCTAGAGTACAATAGTAAGCTCAGTGGGGGCAGGCAATAGGGTAGGACAAAGCATGAGGTAAAGAGGTGGTAAATGCAGGGCAATTATTTAGAGCTAGAAGAGGAGTTAATGGGGGGTCTGTGCTTTGGCACCGGGATGTCTGAGGAGGACAGCAGCAGCAGGGAGGTGTAAGGGAAGGGTTTGTAGGTAAGGCAGAGAAGAAAGCAGGGTGTTTAGAGACAGCATTACAAGTGGGGCAGAGAAATTAATAATTAGCACAGTGACCAGTGTGAGGAAGGGGCAGGGTTTGTCAGTAGGGCAGAAATGGAAAACTGCAGCAGTCTTGCTCACTAGCTAGGTCCAGCAGTCAAACATCAGCTACTGTACAATACAGTTTGTCCAGCACTAGATTGCACAGCACTAAGTATCACCAAGAGACTATACTAGTGGCTTGTAATAGACTAGCTAAGCTGGCAGGTAAAGTAAGACCAATTGATGCATAACATAACGAAATTACACTAACAAAAATTCAGTCCATAACACAGCACAGAAAGAGATTTCCTGAGATCAGGAAGTGCCAGGCATTGAAATCAGCCAAGGAGCAAAGTTGCCATCAGTGCCCGGCCCTCCACTGGGCATCCAGTCAAAACAGCGCATTCAAAACCATGAGTTTCGGAGGTCCGTGCTGCAGCACCTGAATCTGTCCGGGGTCAGTCAGGTGGTCTGTTAGCTGTGGCCTGCTCGGAGAGAGCCAGAGCCACAGGAGCAGCTTGGGAAGCCTGCAGATGGGCTGTCTGAATCTGTCCAGGGTCCAGTCAGGTAGTCTGTTAGCTGTGGCCTGCTCGGAGAGAGCCAGGCCACAGGAGCAGCTTGGGAAGCCACAGATGGCTGTCTGAATCTGTCCGCGGGTCAGTCGGGTGGTCTGTTAGCTGTGCTGATGTGGTGTACCCCTGTCTAGACTTTTAGCCCGATCTCTTATGAGGTAAATGACTTCTAAACATCTTTCGTGGTCACATAAGGTCCTTCCCATCTCCTTGCCAGCTTGGCTGAATAGTTCTTGGCCTTTCTCAATATGAGTGTCTCCTCAGGAGTACCCATCTTTTATAGTTTAGGTTACTTCCTCCTAGTTTTGTCACAGTACTGTTTTTGATGTCTCTGTGCCTCCTCCATGTTCGGACTTGCAAACTTCCAGTAATTCCTCATGCTGCTTCTCAGTCTCTGTGTGTACTCCAGTACTTTGTGCACAGTCTCTGGTTTTCTTGAAAGTTCTCTCCACTGGCAACATCATCTCTCTCATGTACATAAGTAAATTGGACTACATTCAATGGTATCCTGCATGCCACTCCTCAATGCCATCAACATTCTGAGCAAATGTTGGTCCCATCTCTGCTGGTTGTCAAGCACATACGTTGTCAAGCAACATTTTATGTTCCTGTTGGTTCTCTTCATCCAGTTCAATTGCAGGTAATATGGGGTAGTGTATATTGGCTTGACTCCCAAACACTGAAGAACAG
The DNA here is from genome assembly GCA_016271365.2 of Neoceratodus forsteri. Lineage (NCBI taxonomy): Eukaryota > Metazoa > Chordata > Ceratodontiformes > Ceratodontidae > Neoceratodus > Neoceratodus forsteri. Next base: position 1,208,133,684 of record CM057456.1, read on the forward strand.
TTTCCATTGCTCTGACTTGAATTGTGGTCCATTGTCTGACACCATGTGCTTTGGCATTCCCACCTGCAGAAGATTTCTATATCCATCTTGTCTACTATTACATCCATGTTTCTTTGCTCTCCTCCATGGAAATGCTTCCATCCACTTGGAGAAATGATCCACCACCCTAGATTTCTTTGACTGGGTAATCAGAGTGGTTGACCGAGGGAGCAGTTGATGTCACCTACCTTGACTTCAGCAAAGCTTTCGATACTGTTCCACATAGAGATTGATAAATAAGCTGGGTAGGCTTTGGAGGGTCAGAAGTTGTCAACTGGGTGGCAAACTGGTTGACAAGCAGAAAAACAGAGTGGTGGTATATGGTATACAGTCAGAAGAGATACAAGTCACAAGTGGGTACCTCAGGGATCAGTCCTGGGCCAGTCCTCTTCAATATCTTCATCAGTGACATTACAGATGGACTGGAGGGTAAGGTTTGTCTATTTTCAGATGACACCAAGATCTGCAACAGAGTAGACGATCCAGATGGGGTGGGCAGAATGAGAAGAGATCTGGATAAACTGGCAAAATGGTCAGAATAGTGGCGACTGGGGTTTAACGGAAAGAAGTGCAAGATCACGCACATAGGAAGAGACACCCTGAAGCCGCCTATATGCTGGGATGGGAGCTGCTGGCAGTCACAAGGAAGAAAGAGACTTGGGCATCATCATCACTGATGACCTGAAATCATCCAAGCAGACCACTAAAGCAGAGTAGGTAAGGCTAGGGAAATGTTGGGGTGCATTAGTAGGGTATCATAAATTGGAAGAGGGAGATAATAATCCCTCTTTACAAGACACTGGTTAGGCCCAATCTGGAGTACTGTGTGCAGTACTGAGGCCACAACTTCACAAGGACATTAACCAAATTGAGGCAGTCCAGAAGGGGCAACCAAAAGATGAAGGGACTGCATCAGAAAACATATGAGGACAGATTAACTGAGCTCAATATGTATACCCTAGAGCAAAGGAGGGAGAGAGGTATATGATCGAAACATTCAAACACCTTAAGGGAATTAACAACGGAAAGAGTCTAACATGTTTCAATATAAGAAAATAGCAGGACAAGAGGACACAGCATGAGATTAGAGGGAGGCCGATTAAAGGGTTATTTGAGGAAGTTCTTTTCACAGAAAGGGTGGTGGATGCATGGACGGCCTACCTCAGGAAGTGGTGGAATGGAATACAGTGCAGGGCTCTTTAAACAGGCATGATAGGCATAAGGGAGCAACACAGATGAGTATGAATAGATAGGCCATTGACAGAGCAAAGGCAGATGGCACATTCATAAGGTAGAAAATAATGGGCAGACTGGATGGGCCTTAGGGTCCTTATCTGCTGTCAAATTTGATGTTTCTATATTTCTGTGTTTGTTCTATTTGTTTGACTTAGGCAATGGTCCAACAAGATCTGTTGCTTTTGTAGTCCGAGGTCTCTTCAGACTGTTTACAATCATTTGGCTCATCAGTTTCTGGTTACTTGCCTGTACATATTGGATGATTTCTTGTCTCTTTCCAGGGCAATCAAAATCTTGACCTGTTCTTCTTCAGAGTTTTCTTTCTTCCATGAGTCCTAATATTGTATAGTCATGGATTGACTACATTGTCTTCCTCCGAGGCTCGGAGGTAAGATTACTCTCCATCTTTTCTTGTTGGCTGTTTGCATCATCTGCACTCAATCCACCATGACATAATGGTAATCATGATTCCACAGTCTCTAAACAATGTCTCTGTTGCTTCTCCTCTGTAGTAACTCCAAGAGTTTTTTGTCTCTGCATCCTGACTTTGAGCATCATCAGCACAGTGAGTAGAACTGGTAGCAGCAGGTCCTCTTCAGAGTCCTCGACTCCAGTTGCCATCACATGGCAACACAAACTAGGGGTTACCTGTTTTATATCAGTTGCAATATTCTCCTGGTCTTTTCATTGCATTCCTTTGCTATTTGTGACAGATGATCAACAACTGTATTTATGTTCCCTTGATAGTACTGTATCTTGAATGCATATTCTTGAAGAGAAGTGATCACTATATCAGCTTCCCATTTGTGTATTTCATTATGAACAACCATGTCATTGCACTGTGATCTGTATATACATACATGGTTTGCTGTCCCAGTATACTCAATACTGCTTTATTGTCCATACAGTGGCCAGACACCTCCTCTGACATGCGGTATTTTCTCTGCTGCAGACAATAGCATGCTGTTGTATGAGATAATTCTCCTCAGCTGACTGAGTGGTTCAACGATATCTGACACCTGCTGTATGAATAGTCAATACCAGTTACAGATTCTGATGAATCACTGAATGTCCTTGACTCTCTTAGGTCTTGGGAAATCTCATATCACTTGAGCTGTGTCTGGTTCCGCAAAACCCTTCATCTGTGATGAGCCATCCAAGAACTTTATGTCAGTTGACAGGAAATAGCATTTTCATTCTTTACTGAGAAGCAGGAATCCTCACATTCGTAACACTTGCTTCACATGCTTCCAATGTGCTCCACTGTCCTTGAATAGATAACCACAGCATTCATGTAAACAAAGCAAAATTTGTATTGAATTCTATGTAGTACTTTGTCTGTCATCCTCTGAAATGTAGAGCATGCATTTTTCCAGTGCAAATGGTAACCCCATGAATTTGTATAGTCCCTCGTGTGTTATGAAAGTAGTCTTGCAATAATCCTGTACTTCTACTGGTATCTTCCAATACCCACTCTCAGGTCCACTGTTGAAAACACTTGTACTCCAATGAGTGTATCAAACACATCTCACATGTTTGTCACTAGATAGCAATTGCTCCCCACTCTTAGCTTACTGCTACAAGATTAACAATATGCTCATGATCTTTCCTAGATACATTATTACAGATTTAATTGCCTATATGGCAAGGTACCCATTTTCTGCTGGATCACCCACCAGGTGACCCATAACTATAAGGTAGAATTTATAGTTCTAGTGAAACAGGCATTCCATGACTGTTACACTAAGACTGTGAGACAAACTTCAGTTTCATGAACATTGTATATTTTCAGAAACTTATGCTTTTTTTTATCTTTAGGAATAAAGCAAATTTCTGTAACCTATTATAAGATAACCTATTATAAGATAATTTTTGAAAGATCCTGTTCAATAACTCTTCAGGTGTTCTATATTGTTTGGAATCAAGTTCTATCAGAATAATATTCTTAATAGAGGGCAGAATAATACTACATGGGTTAAAACATCAATCTGAGATGTAGAACAGGAACAGTGATCCAGAATATCTGACTTTCTATGTATATTTCACCATGCTATGACTTATTTATTTGTTTAAAGTTTTACCAGAAATACATACAGAGCTTATAACAGCTAATTTCAGATGTGTCCTGGGGAGAGGGGAGAGGTAGGGGAGAAGGAAATAGCTAAACAATATAACTACTGAAAATACAAGAAGCCAAATGCAATGATATAGAATTATAAGCAGAATAATAAATAGAGGCAATTTAGTAATTAATGCAGTTAGAAAATATAACAATCTGTTATACTGTATGTAAAGAAGGGAAAAGTAGTGAAACAGCAAGAACAGAGCAAAACTAGAGAAGGGAGTAAGACAACTGCAACAAGTAAGAGAAGGAGTAATAGAGAGGATAGAGAGTAGAGGAGGGTCATAGACAGTTGCAGGAAGGATAACAAAAATCATAAAGAAGAAACTTTAGGGAGGAAGGAGAAGAGGCAGAATGAATTGAAAGAGGAAGAGAGGACCAAAGTTTAGGAAAATGGTATGAAAAAGCAGATTGACCAACAGTAGATTTTCTAGAAGGAAGAGAGAGAAAATGGGCAGTAGTGTTGTGAGAAGGTAAGAGGAAGCAGGAGGAGGAGATAGAAGGATCTAAGATAGGAGGGAAGGTGCCGAACTAGAATTTGGATAGAAAAAGACACCATGAGATAGGCTATATCATCAAGAGAGGGGAGAGAAAGAATGGGCTGAGTAAGGACAGCAGTGGTAACTATGAGGTAAGCAACTAAAGCAAAATAACAGAATGAGTGAAAAAAGGGGTCCAGTCTGGCAAGGGAGGATTTAATGGCACTACTGTAGACTAAACCACCATAGTAAAAGATTGGAAGGATAATTTTAACACAGTTTCTCTGCAGGCAGGAGCAGACTACTCACTTTATTCCTGGACAAAGCACCTAGTGTAGGGTGAAGCTTACAGTGAATTGTATCAATATGCACTGAGAAATCAAGATGCCAGTAGGCAGACCTGAGGTACTTAAAGGAAGAAGCATCTTCAATCTTAGCACCATCAAGAATATCAAATAGTGGAGAGAGGTAAGTTTGGCATGCCTCTGACAAGTGCCAAAAGTCATTGAGACTGTTTTATGGCATTAAGGGACAATTGGTTAGACTTGAACCGTCATTGAGTATTGTCAAAATCCAACTGAAGCCAGGAGGTAAGGTCATGGGGAGAGGAGCCAGATGTAAAGAGAATTGGGTCATCAGCATACATATGAATGGATGCAGATGAACAGACAGAGGGTAGGTCATTTAGGAAAATGGAAAGAGAATAGGACCCAGGATAGACCCCTGAGGGACACTTGAGCTAATGGGAAGTGAAGATGAAATGGATTTTCCTATCCAGACAGCTTGAGACCTGCCTTTAATGTAAGAACAAAATCAACTGACTGAAGAGTCAGAGAGGCCCTTAGCTTTAACTTTGTCCAGAAGGAGGGATGTGCCACAGTGTCAAAAGTTTTAGCAAGATTAGCAAAATGGCAGAAGTAAACAGACCTTGGTCCATACCTGTAAGTATGCAGTCAGTGAGCTGAAGGAGGGAGGTGAAGTGGAGCAGGATTTCCTAAAGCTAGACTGAAAGGGAGTAAGAAAGGAGGAGTTATCAAGAAAGGAAGTGAGCTGAGATAAAACAATGCATTCCTGTAATGTAGCCAAGATAGGAATGAGAGATATTGATGGAAATTACCAGGAGAAATGTGATCACCACCTTTATGTATAGGTATGACAACAGTCTGTTTCCAAATATCAGAACAGTAGCAGAAGAGAAGGAGATATTTAGAAGTAAGGTAACTGTCAGAGCAATGGCAGGTGCCAAGAGAAGGAGAAGTTTAAGGTCAGGTCCATCAGGACTACCCCTTTAATGGATTAAGGGCAAGTAGAGCCTTTAGGAAACAGGGAGTAATAGGAGAGAAAGATAATAAAAAGAGGAGGGAAAAGGCAGAGAAAGGGAAGTAAAGGGTTGGGAGGAAGGGATAAAAGAAAGGGCACAGATAGTAAAGTAGGAGTTAAAAGACTTAGCAACAGCAGAAGGGTCAGAGATAAGGAAGTCACCAACCTTAAGAGGGAGGGACAGACTGGGTCAGAGGAAGAAGAAGGAATGGATAACCTTCCAAAACTTGGAGGGGTTATTGATGTTTTGGAGCATGGAACCAAAATATTAAGACTTAGCAAGTCTGACGGCTTTGGTACAGGCATTGCAAAGGCATCTATAGTTGGCAAAGAAGATTGGAAGTCAGTGACTTTAAAAGTATGCTAAGTAAGGTCTCGGGAGTGAGACAAGTAAATATCTCAGCCAATATCCAGGCAAGTTGTAACCCCACACTCTGGTTTTACTCAGGGATGCATGACTATCCCATAAAGCCAAGAATTTAGACTGAAAGTAATGTAGGAGAATTGATATTGCAGGCTGTAGAGATGGGGAACCAATCAGTAGATCAAAGATCAGCTAAGAGAGAGGCCAGATCAAGTGACTTAAAGATGTCCTATATCGCCGCTCTTCTTCCCTCACTACCCTGTATCCTTGCTTCTATTCCTTGCTACCCGTCTAGGGAAGTCTCATAATGGGCACTTAAACTGAGTTGCTCATATTTGAGCTTCTCAATTTCAGTCACCCAAATCATAGAATACTAGTAAACCATATGATGCTGAGTGCATCAGGAATGATACCTGCATCAACTACACGGTGGGGATGGGAATATAGCAGAAATGGATCTATATGATAATGACAATTGCAGAATAGCTATGTTGTTAGGGCTAATGGAAATTGGCAAAAATTTTTAGTGATGCAGTCTCGTGCACAGCAAAAGGGTGCCAGGGACTTAGATTTTACTTGTAAAAATAAATATTCAGGCCGGTGCAACAAAAGGCACCTGTGCCCAGATCTGAATCCAACACCATTCATGCCCCAGCCCTAAACCCACCCACCATGCCACGGGCAGTTCAACAGCTTCTCCGTGGTACCACCCTCACAATCCCTCCTCCCATCCCACCCCACAATCAGCGTGCTCAGCCCCTCTGCTGGTATACATATAGTGACAGGATGTTGCTATATTTGTGCCCCCAATCAGTCACCTCCTCATTGCTGTGATATAAGGTGCCACGACTGAGTCTCTGTTTTGGTAGGTGCACAATCGCGGTTGCTGAACTCACAGGATACTGCAGAGAATGGTTTAAGGACTTGAAATTTAAATTATGGGTTCAGAAATCAGTTGGGTCAGTTGCAGTGACTTAACATTTTGTGAAAATGTATTTGTATTAAGGAAGAGCCAATTTAAATTAAAGTCACCAAGTATAAGTAGCTCACCACCAAAGAGTTAGAACAAACAGAGGAAAGAAGCTCAGTAACTGAAACAGAGGATATACCTAGGGCAGCAGTAAACACAAGCAATAAAGATGGAATAGGGAAGAGAAGGGAGAGTTTAAGGAAGATCAACTCATGGGAAGAGAGGGAGGAGACAACAAGAACAGTTGTACATTGGAACCTAGTGGATATGTAAACTGCAACACCACTACCCCTTTTAGAGTGATCTTGCCTGACTAGGGTGTAGCCAGGTATAGTTACAGTTGAATTCTGGACCTTAGAGGACAGCCAGGTTTCAGATATAACCAGAACATCCAGCTGAAGATTAGGCATGATAGGTGATAACTGGTTAATTTTAGGAGGAGGCTACGGATGTTTAAGTGAGCCACCCTCAGTCCTTTGGGAAGTTATAAAGGAGAAGGTAAAATAGGGCCAGGAATAATTTCAATGTTGTCTGCTAGCAAAAGTAATAAACTGACAATGACTTTAGAAGCACAGTTCTTTTGCTTGAATTGGGGTGCTGAAATGGAAGAAGAACAGGAGTGCTGGAGAAGAGTTGAAATCTGGACACAGTTATGCTATCTTCTGATCTTCCAAAACTCTAAGTTACTTTCCAATTTAAATATTTTTCATTACTAGTCAGCCACTCTACTGTTTCTGTACAGTTTTATATTTGCTAGTCAATTTTGCAACCCAATCATCTTTGCTTTATGACATTAGTAACATGGAGGAATGGGCACACATTAATGAAATAAAACAAATATTTAAGACCCACTTGACTCGAGACTACAATTTTCTTTGAACTGGTCATTTTACCCTTACCTAAGTATTTTAGCTATTTCACCCAACATAGTTTATGAAGTCTTTGCTCCAGCAGATTTGTAACTTTTAACAGTATCTCAAAACAGTTTGCTTTGGTAGAATTACAATAGAGCTATGTGCCTAATTCAGCTCTCACAGCACTAGCTGGGATGCTTTTGGAGAACTTTCATAAGTCTTCTATAGGTTCTGTTCCTGCTCTGTTCTTACTGCAGTATCAGTCTTTTTATATCTTCCAATTCCTAGATTTCTGACCCATAAAGGACTATGTTTTTAGCTTAGCATTTAAGACCTGTAATGCTCCTCCTTTGTATGGCCCCATACTTACATATGAACATATGAAGAAGCCAGCAGAAGAAGGTCATTTGGTCTATCAAGTCTGCTTGCATTGCAGGGTCCACAGCTTGAGCTAATGTCCCTGCCTCCTCCCCTCCTCCCAGCCTCCCTACCCATGAGATCCTTACTTTCCCCAATAAAATATATACTTCCTATAAAATATTTTGATCTCCCAAAATTCTCTTTCAGTTTGTTAACAATAAATTGAATGTGAGAACACTAGTTACTGGTTCTGCAAACCTAATACCAAAGTAATTTTAGTGATTAACGGTTTCTAGTTTCTGATTATTTATGAAAAATGCCATATTCTTTAGCTCCCCAGAAGTTATGATTTTTTTTACATGGACCCTAAGGACACATTCCAATAAAATGTTTTAATTTTTTTAACCAGCCTCTTGAGGTCCAACACATTTGAAAGCCGCACTAAGTCATCCGTATAAGCACAGTATGTTAACACAAGGCTATAGCTGTGCAAGTGACAAATATATTATTGAATACTATATATAGTACGTGAAGATGCTTAGGCAGACCAGGCTCTTGGAAGAAGCTTAAATAATTCCATTGAATGTGACAGAAGCTGTTCTCCGAGTGACTGTAAACTGAAATTAATTAGAATGAGAACATCCACTCACCGCTGCAGTTATATCAAGATTATTTTATTTTGCTCTATCCTTTATGACTGGCATCCTGCAGTGTACTGATTTCCTGACAGTGTAAGTCCACTGAGGGATGTCAGCCTATATATGTTGCCCTTCCCCTGCTAAGGGTCTGTAGATGGCTGTGGCTTCAAAGGAGGATCCCATCATGAAAATTTATATTTATTCTATGACTGGAGGCTCAGGGCCTAGAGAACACAAGGTGCAAGAGGGAGGGAATCCCTAAACACAAAGGAGACACACAAAGATTGTCCCAATTAAGGGTACAGTCAAGTAATGGGACTTTATTTGTGTATTCAGATTGCCATAACATTTACTTTAAGGCAGCGCTGGAAGGTACTTAGGGTATTCTTCATATTAACACACAATTCATGTCCAAACAGGTACATTTTGCCATATATTTTAAACCCTGATTTACAGGCATCCAGTTCTTATTGAGGACTTTAGTGGAATTAAGTTCCCGATCATCCTTTCACTTTATCAGCTCCCACAAAGAAAAAGTCCTAAGGGTACAATTTATATGTGCATATAATGCGGATTTGCCCAATTCCCCTACCCATCTCTCCTGTAGGTGTAAGTTCAGATTAGAAACTTGGGCACACTTTTAGATGCCTCTGGTATAGTTTGGTAGCTTTACATTTTGCCCCTAGTTACAATTTCTAGTGACACTGGGCATTGGCCCTAGCAACAGAGGTGGTGTTAAGCATAAGCAAACCAAGACCTGCTCCTTCCTCGGCAAGCCTGCATAGCTGAGCAAGCTCAGCAGAGACAGAGGCTTTCTCCCACACTGCAGCTCTCCTTGGCAAACCTGCATAGCTGAGCAGGTACGGAACAGATCTGGTTGTGGACTTTTAGTCTGTTTAGTTGCACTGACCCACTGCAGCGGCTGCTCCCTCACATACCCTCCTGGGCAGGCACGCCCCATATAGCTAACCCTGTCATGTGACCATATCATGTGATTCCCCCTTCCTGTCTCTATCTCCCCATATTCCCATTAGCAGATTATCCCACCTGATCACTAGGAGTCGCTATTTTGACCTGCTGGAGTTAAAACATTTTAATCTCTCCTCTTCTCACATATGTATTTAAGACTCTCTCGATAATATTTACCTCCCCCCACTCCCCAATTTCTGTCTCACGAACCCATCTCTCCTGAAGGCAGTCTTGAATCTGGCGCTCTGTGTCCCATTGCTATACAAGATCTGTGTTTAATCCTTCTAGGTCACCAAGCCTGTAAGAAGGTACCTACTCCTATCTTGCTGTTATCATTCCTGTTATTCTTGTGGCCAAAGAGGGTATTACACCTCCTGAACTAGTTCTCTGTTACTCCATTTTGATTACATCTTCTACCATCTCAGCCAGCACGCACAAACTTGACTGCTCTCTTATCCTCCTCTTCCTCTCTGCATCATCTAGGTAATTCCTGCCTCTACCCAGTTTCTTCTCCTGCAATTTGCACTATTGCCCTCCTGCCTTTACCAACTCGTTGACACTATGCATACATTACATCATGCTCCTAACCACCTCTGCCTGCTCCTATACTCTTCCCTCTCATCACCTCCCCCACTCTACCTTCCCCTTGGACACTAGCCCTACCCCTACTCCCCTTTTCTACACACTTGTCTATGCATTGTCCTAATTTCACATACACCTTACTACCGACCTCCTATCACCTGACCTGGTCTCACTTTCCTTTCACACCTTCTGCATCTCTCCTATCAACACCTAGCTCCTGTGCTGCAGCTGTGGCTACTAAAAATACAATTAACCTTTCTCTCAATCACCCTCTTATTATTACCACTCAGGTAAACCTCAGCCCTGGTACAGGGATACCAAACTGAACTATCTTGTCATAACTCTGTTACTCTGTCATCTGATGATATTCATCCCAACCCGGCTCTTCCCCTCAATCTCATCAGACCTCCTCATGGGTTAAAACTCCACACTTCCATATAAGAAGCCTCACACCCAAGATTGACCTACTCAGCCCCTCACCGTAACCTCTCCCCGACATATGTATCTTTCCTGAATCCTGGCTCAGCCCTAAAATACCAGACAGCTCTTCCATTTCTGGCTTCTCACTTGATGCCAAGGCCACCTGGGTAGAGGCAAGGAGTAGTTATGTACATCTCCTCATCTGTCCAATATAATACCATCTAGTTACATCCTGTCCAGCAGCCAATGAAGCACTCTTAGTAAGGCTGTCACTGCCTTTCTCAGTCCCTATATTTATGGCAGGGGTATACTGCCACCCTGGCCTCCATGCATCCACTGTCACTAACCCACAATTGTATCCCATATCTCCTCAGGTGAACTCTACATAATGGGTGATTTCAACCTAAATTGGCTATCCACTACTGTAAATAAAGCCTGAAATGACATAGCCACTCATAACGTAACACAATTGATTCAAAAACCTACCCCTAAATTCAAAAACTCTAAATTGTTCTCTTATTGATTGGGTCCTCACTTCCATCCACACTGAATCATCTCATCTGGCATTCTCCCTGATGCCTTAAGAGACCATCATATGATTTACATGGTTCATAAAATCCACAGGCCCAAGGCACCACCCAAAATCATACTAACCAGATCCTATGAATCCTGGACCTACCTCACCCCTCCAAGACCTGGCTTCCATAAAGTGGTCTCCATCTCTTCAGCATTCTCTGCTGATGTTGCCCTAGACTATTTTCAGGAAACACTCCTCCAAACCTGGAACCAACATGCCCCACTCAGGCACTCCTGAGTTCATGGACATCACCCCCTGGATCACTCCTGATTTACTGGCTTGCTTACGTGCTCATGACCAAGCCTGGAAGGTGCATAGAGCTTCAAAGCATCCTAGTGATCTCCAGATCTACCGTGCACTTCGTAACTCTTGTACCAAGGCCATCAGGCTTGCTAAGGCCGAATATTTCCAATCTACTTCCAATCCAACATCAATCACCCTCCAAATTCTGGAAGGTTGTACATGCTCTACCCTCCCCCACAAGACCCTCTACCCTCTCCTCTACTTAATAACTCTATAATATCTGACCTCCCAGTGGTCACTTCTGAATTCAATTCTTACTTTACTTCTTGCGCCTTTGGCCTTTTATCCTCTCCCTGCTCCTCCTCTACTCTTCCTCTACCACCTAAGTCTAAAATAATGTCTCTGCTACACAAACCTCTTTCCCTTTTCCTGTATCCCACTCTGCCATTCTGGAAGCAGTCCATGCTCTAAACCCTCCAAAGGCAGCTTGCCTGATGGGCTTGACCCTAAGCTACTCCACCTATCTGCCCATGCAATATATTCCTTCTGTCTGACCTCCAAATCTCTCTCTCTCTTCTTCTTCAGCTTCTGCCCCAACCACCTGGAAGCATGCTATTGTTCTTCCACTCTCCAAAGGTGGTGACCCCTGCTTTCCCAGTAACTACAGACGTATATCTCTCTCCCTATCCTTGCTAAATTACAAGAACATATGGTACTTTCACAACTCTCTTCTTACCTCACTGACTCCTGCTTCCTCGTTCCCTTCCAATCTGGTTTCCAAGGTACCACTCTACTGCTGCTTCCTTACTTAGGCTCACTGACTCCATCCTCTCAGTGATGGATCATGGTTAATCACATCTGCTATTCTTGTCGACCTTCACTAAGGCATTCGACAGTCTCGCACCCCTTCTTCTAGACAATCTTCTGCTGGGCTATCAGACTCAGCCACAGACTGGTTCAGGGCCAACTTGTAGGTAGGACCCAATCAGTTAGAATTGCAGACTTATTATCCACTCCTCTCCCCATTAACACTGGTGTGCCTGAGGGCTCAGTGCTTGGACCCTCCTTTTCTCTATTTTGTAAATGACCTTTCTTCAGTCTACACCTCAACCTCCATCCACATGTATGCAGATGACACTGTCCTGTATACCTCTGGCCATTCTCTCACAGATGTAGCATCCAGAATCCAGCACGATTTTTATAAGGTTCAGCACTGGCTGTACTCACATCAGCTCTTTCTAAATGCCAAGAAGACTGTCTCCATGTCCTTCGGCACAAGGCAGAGACTCCTTAGGCTTCCTTCCTTCCTTCCTTCCCTTCTTCCACATCCTTGATGGGACAACTGTGGAAGACACCTCCTCCTTTAGATACCTTGGGAATTGGCTTGACCAACACCTCAGTTTTTCTGGCCATACGGATGCCATCCTGAAAAACTGCACCCCAAGTTAGGTGCACTGTACAGGAACCGCAGTTGTATACCACTGTCGGCCAGGTGTGTACTCGTCCAGAAAATGATACTCCCATATTCAACTACAGTGATGATGTCTACAGTGCTGCTTCCAAGACTTACTTAACCATATTGGACACCCTCTTCCACTCCTTCTGCCACTTTGCTTTGGACTCCCCTCCCACACCACTGTCATCTCTACCAATCCCTTGCACTTCCTCTCTCAAAAACAGGCGGCTTTCCCATTGTGCTAAACGTATTTCTAAATTAAGGTTTGGGTCTCTTCCTCGTCTCCTCCTCCAAATTCCTCCCTCCCCTTCCCTCACACTCCCTGAGATCCTATGACACCTGGACCATGGTGGTCCCTCACAGAGCAACCTCTGTTGATCAGGATGCTTTTTCCACCACTTCCCTAAACTTTGGAACTCTCTGTCCCATCAAATTAGACACCTCTTCCCTTTCATCTATCTCTCTACATCTACACAACTTTATTTCTCACACTTGCAATTGTGTTTAGTTAACTGCCCACCTGCCTCCATGCTAGGTCACACTAAGGTCACACAATTGTCTACTGACTCACAACCTGTTCTCACATTACCTAATGCAGTTGGATTAACTTTTATATAACTGTACTTGCATTACCTAATACATTTGGCCAACTCTGTATATAACTGTATGTAACTGTAACTGCTTACACTGCAAATTATTTAGCTCTTATGCTATGAAATGTTAAAGGTTGCATCTTGTATGTATCCTAGTTAATGTCTAGGAATGTTGTTAATCCCACTCTCTTTTCCCTAATGCAGTATGGACTCTCTGCCTAGAACTGTTAATCTTATGCACTTTAAACACATATTTCTTTTATGTGTTGTAATGCAAAGTCAGCATGTATGTTAAATATGTTGCTACTCCCACTCTCTTTCCCCAAGAGCGCGCTCTGAAATGAGCAACCTGTTGCTCAGTGTGCCTTTCCTGGTGAAACTTTTCAATAAATAAATAACTAAAGTGGCTGCTTGAGGCGCACTGAGTTAAAAGGTACAAGCAGAGACCAACTTGAAATGCAAAAGTGTTAACATAAAAATCAAAATTGTTGTTGCCACCTTTGTATTCATAGCATATTTAACAATTGCTGGATGTGGGTGGGGAGAAGGGAAGAGTGTGGGAGCAGTGAAGGGACACCTAATATTTCTGCTTCTGCACCATTAGGTCTAAAACTGATCCTGCCCAGCATAGGAGGGAACCTGCACTCAGGAGAGACCCAGCACAGGAGCCCAGCCCTCAATTATAGGGTGCTCTAGTGGAAGCTAAGCAACCACATTCACCACTCCATGGATCCCAAAGTAGCCACAGTATTACTGTAAGGGATAGTCTCCCATGAAGAGGTAAAACATTCAGTCACTGTGGGGGTTCTTTAAACACAGTAAGCTTGAAGCCTGGGAAAACAGTCTAACTTAACTTGGAGATTTCTTTTGAAGCTCAGTTACTATAGCCACGGGGTCATGTAAATTTCTATCTTTCTTGCTAAAGAGGTAGTTCTTGTATTTAATTGGCCAGAATAAAAATCTTCCAAGCCACATACTGTAGCTTGTTTACCAAAATAATCTTGGGGAGTGGTTCTGCTGGTGTAGCAGACTAGATATTTTTTCACGTAAACATCTTGAGTTAGAGAGCAGAGGGAGAGGGAAAACAAGGACACAGAGGGTTGCATGCCCAGCCACAGTCATAATGCGAGGAGAGGTCGGCAAAATGGACTGAAACAGCTGGGAATTTGAGATGGATTCAGAAAGGTGTGGTCCCCAGGTCCAGAAGCTGTGCATTAGAGCTAGAGAGGAAACTATTTCAGACAATGACAGAAAAGAAGGTCAGAAGAGCAGAAATGGAGTGGTGCAAAATGTATTGGATTGTCTATAATTTGTAGCCTTAGAACATTCTGGAAAGCAGTCCATCCAAAAGCCTGTTGTGGGAGAGTCACTTTAACAGCACAAGTGCAGTACCAGCAGTTCTGTCTGGCCATAGATTAAATAACTACCCACTCTGACTATATGCATTTTATCAGTTGCACTAAACAAGTGAAAACCTTTATGATTTACTGTTTTGTGAGGCAAAGGTGTGATAGAGACCCAATAGAAGACAACCAGTCCTGGCAGAAAGTGAGATCCCTGGCTGTAAAAAGACTGGCCACAGTGTAGCTTTAGTGACACAAAAGGTGACAGAGTGGACTGTACTATTTGGTGATGCTTCAAGGATAGTTCAGATTCTTCAGGGAGCTTTACATACATTTTATTCAGCCATCAGAAAATGATTTACTCATAATTTCAGAAGCACAACACAAGCTGCATATTATAAATTAATAAACCTGACTGAGATGACTTCAGTAATTTCTACTTGTTATAAGCTGGCATTGGACTCGAATCGGTCTGAAAATTCAAGTTTAGGGGGTTCGTATCAGCGTGGTAGCAAAGAACTCTAACATCTATGTTTAAATTATTGCTTACCTGGAGGGAGTTTTACATGTATTTTCTTAACTGTTTGAATTAAACGATTTAATTTATTTATAACATTTATCATGATAACACTAAAAGTATATGTGCCTGACCATGACAATGGTCATGACATTAAAATATATTCATTCAGTTAATTCTCAGTATGTTTTCTTAGATTAAATATTTTATTTCATAAAACAAAAATGCTTGTTTGATTATAATTTTGGCTTGGGCATTTTCTTTGTCTCCTACCTGTGGTCCAGAAGTTAATTTATGCAATGGGTAAATAACAACATTGCCACATTGTAGCTCAGAACTAGATCAGAATTAATAATAACAAAAATATCTGAAGCTTGAAATGTCCTGGTCAGGAGATATTTTAGTTAAAAAGGCATCCCATGAGTAATGAGATTTAAGGTTCATCCTTAAATCATCAGTTATGCATTAAAATGTATTAGAAAAAGAATCTGTCAGGCAACACTGAGGTAGGAAATAGCCTCAGTATTTATTGGGAAGCCAAGCTCAAGAAAATACAAAAATCACACATGCCCACACAATGCAAAGCATCATGGCTGATATGCAAATCACCACAGAATGTTATGCCGGTCCAACTTTCAGCAGAATTGCATGGTGCCAAAAGGCCTCTTACAGTTTGCAAAGGGTGCTAACAGAAGACATAGACACGTGTTTTGGTCCTACCAGGACTCATCCGATGCCTCGCCTGTTTGACACCCCAGTGCAATGGACCAGCTACCCTAAGACAGTGTGTCTTGGATATATTGTGGTGATATTTCTTGAAACTTGCTTCCCAGCCAAATGCCCTTTGGTAACTCCTAGCCTCAGTGTTTGCAATAGAGGTTCTTTGTCTTTAAATAGTTTTTTATTTTAATGGGTTCACCACAATATATTCAAGACACACTGTCTTAAGGGTAGCTGGTCCATTCCACTGGGGTGTCAAACAGACGAGGCATACTGATGAGTCCTGGTAGGATAAACACGTGTCTATGTCTTCTGTTAGCACCCCTTTGCAAACTGTGTAAGAGGCCTTTGGCACCATGCAATTCTGCTTAAAGTTGGACCAGCATAACATTCTGTGGTGATTTGCATATGCAGCTCATGATGCTTTGCATTGTGTGGGCATGTGTGATTTTGTATTTTCTTGAAACTTGGCTTCCCAGCCAAATGCCCTTTGAGTAACCCTGCCTCAGTGTTTGCGCACAGAGGTTCTTTGTCTTTTAAACAGTTTTTATTTTAATGGGTTCACCACAATATATCCAAGACACACTGTCTTAAGGGTAGCTGGTCCATTCCACTGGGGTGTCAAACAGATAGGTAATACTGATAAGTCCTGGTGGTATCTAAACACGTCTATGTCTTCTGTTAGCACCCTTTGCAAACTGTGTAAGAGGCCTTTTGGCACCATGCATCTGCTTAAAGTTGGACCAGCATAACATTCTGTGGTGATTTGCATATGCAGCCCATGATGCTTTGTGTTGTGTGGGCATATGTGAAAAATGTATTAGTCATGTTGGTCGGCTGTATAGCCTCGAGGTTAGAAATAACAAGCTACTGTATGAATGAGCTTGGTACATCCAGCAGACCTGGGTTTGAATCCCATAATCACCACGTACATACTGAGACCCTGAGCAAGCCACTTAACCTCCCAGTGCTCCTGGGTTGCCCTTGCAAAAAGGCCTTGTGCCTAGTGGGCCTTACCAGTTACCAAAGAATAAAAATATGCAATGCTGAAAATTGGTTTGCTGTAGGGAGAGTGACGGTTTGCCCTTAAATCATCTGGTGCTCAAAAAAAATATTAATTGGGCATAGCCACAGCTTAAACATTATATTACTTCCACTAAGCCTGGGTCCTTCCTCTATCCCTAAACTGGGAGCAGTGGGGCTACTGGCTTGCCTCCTCCCTTTGGAACCCACTCACAGAATAATATTTGGATTTTCCAAAATCTAAATGTCTACAATAAAAAACATACAGTATCGTAATAGTTATTTAATGTCCAACATACTCACATGGCAGGGTCTTTGAATTTACTGTGATGTTCAGGAGAGCTGAGTTGTAGAATTACACAAAAGTACAGGCAGGGATAAATACGGTAGTAGCAACACAAAAGAATCATGCATGCAATACTGGGGCTTGCTGTACTTAAGGGGTGGTTAACCCATGCCCAATACTAGGCGGCAAACAAGTGAGCTCACATTTTGTGGTGTTTAACTACTGTACATAAGCAAAACACAGCCAAGACTCATGCACCTTTTTAAACTGTATTATGTATGACAGCATATTCTAATGAAGGCCTATAAATGGACTTCCTGTCCCTAAGTCTCTGCCCCATGAAGAAACTTTTAGCAAAAGGAAGTGCCTGGCTTTCTGAGACATTAGTGCTAGTTGAAGCCCTGAATTTTTGAGGTTATATACTGCACTTTGTTTCTTGCATTCTTGTGCACTCATATTGTCTTTTGTAACCATTCTGGGTGCATGTGATTTACCATGGAATACTGCTATTTGTATTTGAAGATGTTATTAGCTTGTATCTATCTACCTTCAGTAAATTAAAAGTGTCACATTTTCTCTGCAATGAACTCTGTGTAAATGCCATTTTGTGCTTTATTTGTACAATATTTTCTTCTCACACTGTGAGTGCACTTAGTTTGTTCATTGTATTAAGATTAAATACAGGATGCCTGTTTCCCACCCATCAGGGACCAGATGTAGACAGTGGCCTTTGCTACTTCACTAGTGGGCCAAATAGTTCTCCTTTTCCAGAAGAAATTGGGTTTTCAGACAGAAAGAGATGCAGGAATGCCTCTCTGGGGTACTCCTCAGACAGAAAAAGAAACTTGTGAAGTACAGCATCTCAGCACATGGGCTGCCACAGATAACCCCTCCCACCTTGAAACCAGTACCTTTGATTGACAGGGAGCCAGGAGAAGCCTTAGAGATTAACCTTATGGTACCAAAGCAACCAAAAACCTATTCTGGGAACCTGGGTGATACTATGGGTGACACACACCCTCTTTAAATCCTTGCTGTTCTCAGTAAGGGCTTTAAACAACAAATTAGCCCTCTCAAAGTCCCTATGGAGAAGGGTGATCTGTCTTCCTCCAATCTGCAGCCTGCACAGACAGGAATCCCTAAAAGGCATTGGTGACTGCTTTGGGTCAATTCATGGTGGACTGCAGGACCTATAGGGATTCCAAAAAGAAAAAAATGGTAACGAGAATATTGGTGGCCATACACCAGACCCTTTGACAGATTGCTAGAGACCCCAGTCTGCGTTCCTCACCATGGGCTTATTAGGCAACTTTACTCTGCGCGGGCTACAATACCTCACCCACAAAATAACACAAGCTGGCACTTACCAGGCCAGACTGCCTTGGGCCCATGTAGTACCTGAAAGGGCAACACAAGAAATGAGAGTTCCATAGCAATACTACCCACCACAAAAAAAAAAAAACTAAAACAAAACAATTACAGTCCACTTTTGGATTTCATGTGGGAAAATAGTAGAGCACAGTAAAATGCAGTTAACTGTAAGTGTTTGTCTTAGTCATTGACACCTGCAAAGGAAATGACACAAATATACTGTTTCACTCTAAATATATATATTTTTTAATTTTCTTTTAGTACAGTAACAGCACAACTGGAGAAATGAAACCTTAACAGTCCAGCTGAGGAAATACTTAAGTGTCTTTGCTCCTGGCTCACCAGCAAATTATTACTGTATTATAAACCTACTGTACTGTATGAGTCATGTATTCTAAATATGGTGTGTTGCAATTAGAAGGAAAAGTTTCCACTGCCATTGTAGGGACACTTCATTATGGTAGGGTGAGTGCCCTACCCCAATGAGAGACAGAACATTTTGTGCTAGACTATTTTATTTTTCTGTATATCTGTCCATTGGCTTTCAGATCTACTGAAGTAGTGTTTTGTGCATGCTGAAGGAACTAGCCATTTGGGAAATTAAATACATTCTTGTTTCTGCTCTTGGTTTTGCTTTGCTTTGTACTGTATTTCTGTCCCTAAAAAGTAATTCAAGTTCTAGTGTAATCCTCAGATAGGACTTAAAAGTTCTTGTGAGAAGAGTGTTTTGTTGGCAGATTTGCTTTAAGAGGGAGTCTGTTGCTGTGTAAGGTGGAATGCAGTTTGCAGTTCCTGTGTATCTGTGTGAATAAAAATAGCACTGAGAGTTGTGGTCACTGGACTGTCACTGATGAAGTGGTTGGCTCCTTTGAAGGAAATGGGTGTGCTACAGTGAGATGTTGTGTTGGGGTCCTTCACAGTGTTTAGGTGTCCATATAAGAACATGAAAATGTGCAATCTTGGGGAGGCGCATCTCTGGGGACAAATAGACAGCATCAAACAGCAAGGTGTGTAAAGCAAAAGGCCTTGACATTCTTCCCTCTAGCACTTGCAGAAGTCACAACATGGCAGGAGGCACCCTGGTCTAGTGAACAATGGTGGCGCCTCAAGCACCACCTTGAGTGGGGACATGTTGTCACAGTACTCCTCCCTTTAGCCACCCAGCACCAGGCATTCTCCTGATGGGGAGTTAATGCATCATTACCAGTAGATGCAATCTCACTTTCACCTTCTGACTTAGTACTGTACTGAGCAAGGGATCCTACAGGCCTAATGGGCATCTAGGCCTAGTTAGTACAATGCCAGCACCTCAAGAAAAAGATTTTCAATCATTCAAATTACTATTGAGCATCTTTATTTAGTAAAAAGATTTTTGCCGGCCCAGTGACGCTGAGGGTTGAGGCGCTGGATGCCACACCTGCGCTACTCCAGCGACCCAGGTGAACACGGGTCACCGGGGTTTGGCTGGGGAGGTAGGATTGAGCATCCCAATGGATGCTCTCCTCCTCCATGGGGTGTTACACAGGCAGTGATGTCCACAAGCTGCTACTGCATGGAAGCATGGGTGGTAAGGTGCATCTGGCTCCTTACGGAGCTGGGGGTGGAGGGCACTGTAGATGCTTGACGGTGGCATGTATAAGCATATCATTCATCTGGATGTGAGTCCTGTGCATCAGTGCCTCAGAGGGTAGGGACCGAGAAAACCAAGGCAAAATCTCCGGCCCCATGCAGAATGACCCTGGGTTCACACTATGGAAAAGTGGCCTGGACTAAAAGACCAGAGGATAAGAAATCCGCTGGGCAGAGACCTGGAGGAAAAATATATATATTTTAGCAGCAATTCAGTTCACAGTAACTATACGGTCTCATGCCTTTTGTTATTACAGATACTTGTTAATTCATTGTGTTTTCGTAATGAACATCATTTCATATATGGCACATCCCTTTGGTTGTAAAACATGTTAAAATACTTAGTTCAATAAATAGTTGAAGTAAGTTCAAAGTCCATGCACTGGATCAAAGTCGAAATATAATAAATATGCAAAAAGTGCTAGAGAAGTGCAGATAATGAGTGTTCACTCTAGCATGTGTTTCTTGGTACTGTGCGACAACCTTTGTGGGAGAAGGGTTTGAAATAAAGAGTTCAATAAATGGCTCCATATGTCATTCACAAATCTGTAACAGCATATATGTGTGTAGTGGAGTAATAAATGGCAATCCTAGCCAATAGCCCAATTATTTAACAGGCTATAAACTCAACCTGTATTGGAACCTTACAGGCCCTTATAGCTGGAAGATGCTGAATTTTCTCAGACCCCTCTGCAGAAAGCATACTAAATGAGACCTGGTGCAGCATACTTTACCAAACAGTGCCACTTCTCCACTCACTGTTAGTTTAAAGTTTAAGCAGTAAAGGAATGCATCAATAGTTTAATACAAGACAGTTTAGAGGTACTTATCAAGTATAGATACTGGTAGCCACTCACGTAATCCATTCAGGGCTCCTGGAAGGATGTCCACATTAATGTTCCCACAAAGGAAGAACAAAAGAAACAGGATCAAAGTGCATAGCGTGAATGCCAAAGGAGGCCACTGAGAGCAACTAATCGAATAGCGAAGCAACACAACGGTAGTGACGTTTCAGGAGAACACTCTGTCATCTGGGTAATTCACTACACATTCACTCTTCCAGTACTAATAGGGAATTCAGTGCTTTAACTGTTACTTGTTCCTCACAGGTCTACTGCTCTGCTCCTAACACAATGTCAGTTTCCTGCTGCATCCTGCACCATGTGTATTCTGCTAAACTTCCTATGTAGGTACTTGCTTGCTATGGCAGACCTCATGCCTGTCAAAACAAAGTCCATTGGGTGGGACCTTATAGACCCTGGACCAATCTCTTGATGCTATGCTAATAATTCCCTGGGGTCTCACTCCCCTCCCTTTCCTTGACCCAGTCACATGCACTGTTGGGTGTAACAGCTTCAGGGCAGAGACTTGTAGTAAGGGAACACTGATACAATTATGTGGACAGTTGATTAAGAAAAGTGGGTAAATCAGAAGGGTAGCCTCCCATGACTGGGTTGTGAATCATTGAGACCTATAGGCATGGTCTGATAGCTCAAAATAAAATAATCATTAATAAGTAGGGAAGTGAATAGGCAGGGAAAGTCCGCCTGCCTAACATCCTTAGCAATGCTAGACAGACCAGATACCCACCCCATCCATGTGACTCAAAGTTGTCAGCTAACACTAGATGGATGAGAGCAGTAGTGTTGACTGACTGGGATTTTAACTACCCTCCATTATAGAGAGTGAGATAAGTGGGCAACTATCAATACAATTATTTTATCCATATAAGGCATAGGGAGGGAGTTGTGGTCGGGAGGTAAGTGGGTTTTATGACAATATTAGGCAGGAAAGGGCTGGAAGGGTCATAGGTCTAGAGTTTAATGTATGGGAAGACCAGTGAGATGCCTGGGGGAGAGGTGACTGAAGGCAAATCCTGGTGCTTAAATGAAAAGAGTCAGATGGTTGCTTGGGGAAAGGGCAATGAAAAGAGTGTTCTTGAACTCTACTAATAAATAATTCAGTGTACTATAAGGTAAGTATAAGACACAAGCATGCACACATTCAAAAAGAAAAGCAGATAAACTTTTCATACATTCCAACAATGCCTTTACTTTATTTATGAATGGGCTGACTTGTCCTTTCCTGATCGAGCAGCCCAGGTATTTTATCTGTGTCATTCTAGGGCACGCTTTGAGGCAATGTCCATCAATCTTGCTTCCTGAAGCAACTGCAATGCTGTTGCCACATTTCATATGTGGATCTCTAATCAGGGCTAAATATTATCACGCCGTCCAGGAAGGACATAGTACACAGCTTATGGGAACACAGCATGGGGTCCATCTTATGCTGAAAAGGGAAAAGGGTCCCACATAGTCTGAAAGGGAGCATATTGAATTGATAGAGACTGAAGGGGTGGCAAATACTTTTTTCTCTAAGGACTCATGAGATAATGACATCTGCCAATATTATTTAGATAAAGGAGCCCTGAAGTCAAACAGTTCAAAAGATGTTTCCGGTATACCCAGTTGAGTCTATCTATGTTGTCTGTGCCAGTAGTAGTGTTTTGTTTGCTGATTTTCTTTTAATAATGCATATATGCATTTTCCGCGGAGCTGTCCATTTTTAATTGTTCCTACAGCTTGTTCTCTGATCCTGCTGCCCAGGATGCAACAGGTCTTATGAGATTGTGACATTGACTTGCCCTAGCCAGGGCCAGATCAAGACAACCTGGGGCCATACGCCAAGAGAAATCTAGGCCCCTCATCAGTGACGAACCTTTTGCCATGATCATGCCCCTTCACCATGACTGCACCCTTCATCATTACCAGGCCCCTTTGCCATTACATATCAGTTACTGAAACTTGAAAAATATTTTCTTCCTGTCACAAAGAAGTGGCATAAAACCTATAACCAAATGACGATGCGTCACAATGATTGAAACTAATAATATCTGTATGAAAAAATTACGTTAGTCTGAGTTTTGATCACGAGAAAATGATTACTAATCGGCCTGGAAAAATATTTTAGGGGGATGTGAAATGTCATAATTTGCAGTTCTCCAAAGGCTGCCCCCACCCCACCAACACAGATATGTGCGTTCATAGTCTGGTGTTATCATTTTGTCCTGTCGGGTAGTATGAACTGCTATGTTGGAGTTTTTTGGGTAGGTTAAGAATCCATCTCTGGGGCTAGGTGCTGGGTGGTATAGGAATTAGGCTGGTGGTTTAATAGAAGAGTCATAAACTATAGAATTTATATTGTAAAGCAAGTGATTGTTGGAAGAACTCATTCCTGGAATCAAACATTTCTGTTACTGATAAGTAAGCTGGTATCAATAAATGGCAAGACTTACTGATGGGATCCTGGAAACATGTTCATTTGTTCACACTGATAATGGAGCTGTGTGAAGATCACAACTTAAAATCAAGGCTCCTAGAACTCTGCGGCTGCAGAGTTATGCACTGAACTTGCAACATACTGCAGAAGTGCAAATATCTGCAGTGCCGCATAATTCACTGTTCTTGTTGATTCTTTATTAATATTCACAGTTTCTCCATTGCACCTGATTTCCTTCCTCCTTTTATATTCTAAACCTCTATGCTCAGCATGTGATGGTGTCAATGACATCGCATTATACATTAGCTAATGACAGGGCTGTATTCTACCACATATCATTTATCTACCACCGCCTCACTCCCTGAGGAAGTGGCACAGCATATCAACGTGTGTGATGTTTGCTCAGCCTGTACTACAGCCTAATATAATGTTCAGTCTTCAGTTATTATATTGGGACCAACATAAACAAATACTTGACACTAGCTTAGACCAGTTAACTGAATACCTTACTTTATACATATTTATATGTACCTTTAAGGTATAGGGAAACCCTCTGAAATGAATAACTGGTAAAGTTACTTTACATGTCTTTAAAAATAAATAAAATAATTATGCCCAGAAAGGTGGAATATAATGATGTGTAGACCTGTTGAAAAAACAGACCTGTTAAATGAATAATTAGCGATGTACACATTTTTGCAAGGGTTATTAATTACACGTATTATGTGCTGATTGAATTACCTAAAAGTTATGAAGAAATGTTGTGTGCAGGACCAGTCATTGGGCCAGCAGCTAGCCTGTTGTGTTCCTTGCTAGTCACTCAAGTTCTGGAATGAACTTAGGGAGCTGGTTGGGCAGTAAGAGGATGGAGGGCCAGCACTGTTGCACACCACTGCTCTGAGCCTGGGAAGGTGTGCGCAGTGTTCTGTTGCAGGGATGGCACCTTGTGACTGGCTGTGAGCTTTCCCTCACAAGGGGTTCATGTGTCCATCATGGCCTGATGGGGAGATGTGAGTGTCAGGAGAAGTAGGTCTACATGAAAAATGAGTCTTGAAATATCGCCACTGTTCTGTTTATTCCATTTCCAAAGGACCTGTACAAATGAAGGTACAATTTCACATCTACAAAAGGGAAGTTTATTTTAAAAACTACATTACAGATTGCATGTAAATATATAAGTGACATGCAGTTGGACTTCATGAGTGGTGTTACTAGCATGAATATAGATAAATCATTAATCACAAAGGTCCCTCTGTGTATTTTCATGTATGCAACATTATAGGGCCTATGTGACAGTTTTCTTTCAGTTTTTTTTTCATATTATTTCTAAAAGTCTGCGGTTTATTTTTTGAACTAGTGGTATTATACATTCCCCAGTTCCATTTGCCATAGCCTTTGTCATGGATGTGGTGTCATAATGACAAGTTGATACCATGATGTGGCAGTTTATTGGTGCTGCAGAACTTCTGCAGAAATTGCAAACCGCTGTCGTAGAAGTTCAACAGCAAATGGTAATCCTGCTGCAGAACTTGGTCCCAAAGTGCGCAAAAAATTTGGGTCTTGCTTAAAAGAGTGAGATGAAGGAATAAGTAAAAGTAAGATGTTTAACTGTACCATTGAAACGCATTGTAGATCTCATGACTTTAGGAGTGAGATTACAGTAAATATAAAAGACACACATTGAATTCCACTGTTAATCTTTTATATTTAAGAGTAGGACTTGATTCTGAGTGAGTTTCACAGGAGGGATACTGAAACATTTAATAATCTTGACATTGAGACAGAATTACCAGTACACACAACTGCATATCCTTTTACAAAATATTTTAGTTGTATGTAGTCGTGTAGTTTACATTATAAACAAGTATTAGTCAATGCCATACGCTTGATGGATGTTAAATAAACTTTTGAAGGTACTTGTTTTGGGATTATTACTATGGTCTGTCAGGCACTGCTACTGATTAACACAGCCCCCTCCTCGTAATTGTGCAGTATACACTATTTGTTGTGTGTAACAACTAACTGTAAACATTTAAAAAACTGACTCTAGAAAGTGTTTTGATATATTACATGATCACCATGCAACCACATAGCAGGTCATGGATCCCAACTGCCACTCACTTTCAAATGGATACTGGGTCCTTGTATGCAGCCCAGACTTCATTCACGATCTGCCCAAGCCAAGAAGCCAGATGAAATTCATCAACATTGCACAGTGTGAGGAGAGAATACACAACACATCAGTACTGCGGTGCCAACATTCATCAGTGCTGGCAACCCCTCTTTGATCTGTTATTTTACACTTTAGTGCCCTTTATCCCTTAGCTTTCTGTCACTCTCACTTTACCCTCAGGTTGCTGCCACTACCCCTTACCCTCAGCTCCTAACCA
Source organism: Neoceratodus forsteri (assembly GCA_016271365.2). NCBI lineage: Eukaryota > Metazoa > Chordata > Ceratodontiformes > Ceratodontidae > Neoceratodus > Neoceratodus forsteri. The sequence goes on from CM057456.1 coordinate 1,208,159,464, forward strand.
CGATCCGCTCCATTTTCATGTCCAACTTCCTGGTTCCTGGAGTCCTTGCATGCAGGACTGTAATTTGTGAGAGGTAATATTTCACTGAATTTGGAGGTGGACTATTTAGGTTCTACATGCATAGTGAGGCTGTGGTAGGGAGTTACATCCATGGTTCACTATATCAGAAATTCCGTTAGCATTTCCCATTGCCAACTTGGGCCTCTGAGTCCCACCTAATGCCACAACCTCAACCACTCTCCATACAAGCTCTCAGCAAGCAGCACAATGTAAATTACTGGCACAGATACTGGAGAACAGTTCACTTCTCAAGAATTTGCCTACTACGTTCAATCTCAAACCCTGGAGGTTCCCTAAGGTGCCTACCACAGCCACGGTCTGTCCTTTATTACAGTGGCAACTATGAAGCAGCGGTCATGACATCCAATAGGAATCCACATAGCAGTCAAATAGATCAGCAGACCAAGACAGAATATCCAATCTTATAGTCTGAGGCTCTGAACCAGGGCTCTCCACTTAGCAGCTTTCATCACTTTAAGTTGGATATTCAGTTGCATGTACAGGGACTCTGGGAACCAGGAATATGGTCATGAAATGGAGTGGATCATGGTCCAGAGCTGAGGGTAAGGGTAGTGGCAGCAACCTGAGGGTAAAGTGGCAGTGACAGAAAGCTGAGGGATAAAGGACACTAAAGTGTAAAATAATAGATGGAGGGGTATTGGCAGTGCTGATAACTTTTAGCACCGCAATACAGATGTGATGTGTATCCTATCCTCATATTGAGCAGTGTTGATGACTTTCATGTAGTTTCTTGGCTTGGGCAGATAGCGAATGAAAGTCTGGGCTGCATACAAAGGACCCAGTATCCATCTGAAAGTAAGCGGTCGGGCTCCTGACCTGCCATGGGGTTGCATGGTGATCATGTAACACATCGAAACCACTTTCAAGAGTCAATTTAAAAAAATGTTTACAGTTAGTTGTTACACATAAAACATAGTGTCTACTTCACAATTACGGGGGGGGTGGGGTGGTTGGTGTTAATTGGCAGCAACAGAATGGCTGACCATTAGGCCATGCTGGGACTACTGTGAGAGTGAAAGACAAATTTAAAAGGGTTTTTAAGCCCAATTTTTTGGTAATGTAAATAACTAACTATGTAACTATGCAACTTTCAATCACAATTTAAAAATAGCTTATACTTGGAAAATGATTTGTAGATTCTGCAGTTTCTTAAACGCAGTGTAAGGGATTACTTCTCCTTCAACACTGTCCTAAAGACAACCCAAACATATTTCATTTTATATCTCCTGGTGATTTATTTCCCAACATTGTTTTATTTTTTGTTGCATTTTTTTCTTTAAACTGTAGGCCATGTAATAAAGCTGCATTAGGTTTCAGAGGGTGGACTGGCAGGGGTGCTTGGGATGCTATTTGCATCCTGGCCTGTCCCTGGCCTTTCAGCATGTGGCGTGTGTGTGCTTGCCTTGCTTTTTTTTCTATGCTTAACACCAGTTGCCATTGCCATGATTGCCAGACTCAAGCTTGTTTTTTTCAGGGGAGGGGTCTGTCACAGACGCCAGGGCTGGAACGGAAGTCCAAAATAGATCAAAGGCCTAGCGCCACCAATGCAGCACTGAGATGATTAACTATTCACTTGCTTCTATTCCCAGCCCCAGCCAGTGCAGCCAATAACATCAGCTGCGGGGTGGGGATGTTAGCTGCGCAAGCTGCTCACTGTCCCATCATGCCCGGATCTGAATGTGCTCTGCTGTGGCTGCAAAGGGGAGAAGGTGTTATTTCGATTGGCGCCAAGCACCACTTTTCGAGCGGAGATGGGTGAGAAGGTCCAGGTTGAGTGTTTGTGCTCACTATCACTACACCACAGTCTGCAGCTGGAATAAGAGAATGTGTGTTGGCGCGGTTCCTTCTGTGAGCGTTACTTGGTGCTAGTTGATTATTGGCGGTCATGGGCTGTACCAGCCAACCGTCCCATCAACGCTGGCAAATATTAAATAATTTTTCATCGAGTATGGGTGGGTGGGTCAGCTGAATGCATCTGATGGTACACTGAGCTGCTGGCATTCTTAAACAAGACCATCATTCATCGAGGAGGACTGAGTGTGCGGAGTCTGTGCATGCCTGCCCTGATGTAGGTAAAGTAAATGAATTTATTTGAAATGTGTATTTATTTTATTCCTCTGATGACCTTGCCTTAAAGGCTTTTCCAGTTCTGATGATGATTGTCTGGTCATGGTGGTGATATAACTGGACCACACAGGTCGGCCAGGAGTCAAAATGATACTAACTGGGTGCTATGGAACGGGCCGGCCTGGAGGGGTAATCATATGAAATGGGAGGAAATGCCACCAGCGTGGGCTGTGGCCCCGTCCTACTGGACTCCATAGAGTGAATGTAAATGAATTTTAATGTAGTATTTATTATGCCCCAGACCTCACCCTCTACTGTAACTCCTCCTGGTGCTCGACCTCCATGATCAGGGATGGGACTGTGGCTTGTGGGAATCAGTCCAGTAGTCCAACTTGGAGACAAGCAATCTATGTGTTGAGGCCTGGGGCAGGAGGAAAGATCACTGCTGGGAGGCAGGAGTCAGGACTCAAGAGCCGATGGGGCTGGGCCCTGGGGTCGGTCGGGGATGCCGTCGAGAGCTGTGGGACCAGGCAGGCAGGGTTCCTAGATCATCTACAAACACCATTACCGTGCACCTGAAAATACGGCCGATGCTGCTCCAGATAGGAGATGGCTAATCTCCACATAAGTAACAAAACAGCAAAATACAGTGCAAATGAACAGCAAGGCAAAGAAGTTTGAAGACTCAGAGGAGTCGAGGTGCTAGAGTTACTAATTACCTGAAACTGCTTTTTGTGGCAATAACTAAAAAAAATACACCGTGTTTATTATTTCAAACTTCTTTGCCTTGCTCTTCATTTGCACCATATTTTGCAGAGTTTTGTTTTCTAGATCATCACAATTTATTGGTAGGCTGCCTGTGGAATCTACTATTAATTCTTCTGTTCTGTGGTGTGTATTATGCAAGTGTCAGATGAATAGATCAAGGACTTTGCAAAGGCGTGTGTATGAGCAGCTTTATGTTACAGCACCAATGTTGGGACTCAACGTAATTATACTCTGTGTGTGCTGGCATGAGCCAAAAGTCAGTGAAATTTTCCAGAATCCAGCATGTCAGTCCACCCAGCTACAAAATGGGCAGGAATCAAGGTGTTACATGACAGTATAGCTACCCTAGGTAAATAAACTATATGTTTGCTAAAGGATATAGCAGTTTTGTTTTAGCTTTCCACCATCCCAGCTCACGCTTTATAGAAACAAAAATGGTTACATTATATCAAAATACAAAATAAAATGCATCAGTGCTTTAAACAGAGACCCTGCTTTGTGTGGTGGGGAGGGTTCAGGGACTTGGACATTATCTGAAGGATGATCAACTGGCACAGAGGTTTTGGTACAGGAGCCCAAGTCAACATGTCAGTCACACAGTATGCAAGTGGAGGTTGTGGGAATAAAACCCAGGTTTTCTGAATGTACCAAGCTCACTCCATAGCTCATTACTCCAACTTCTCAGCTATACTGCCAGCCCTGATTTAATCCATATACTGCACAGTTGGGTCCCAAGGACTAACAAGCATTAATCAATCAATCAATCTTTATTTTACCAGGCAGAATACCACTGAGTTAAACTCATTTACCTCAATAGTGTTCTGCCTGGTAAATACAGAACTGATTGATTGATTTTAATTGATTGATTGATTTTAATGCTTGTTTTGTCCTTGGGACCCAACCGTGCAGAATACTGTATTAAATCAGGCTGGCAAGTAGCTGAGAAGTTGGAGTAATGAGCTTGGTACAGATAATGTCCACAGTCTGAGTCCCTGCACCCCCACCCCCAAGCAGGGTCTATATTTATGACCACTGATTCATTTTATTTTAGATGTTACATGAGTGCACAATTTCTTTAACACATATGTAATTGTACTGTCAACCGCAAATTGGTCTATTACGTATGCATTCTAAATGCGACACCATTGTAAAGGAGTATCAGCTCAATGGTTCACATTATTGATTGATTCCTACATTAGGATCCAATATTCAGGCAGGGCATTATGAGCATATGACTTCTGGGTCAGGCAGCAAGACCTTTATATGTGTGTGTGAGCCAGTGCCAAGAGAATCAGTTATGCTGACCTCTCTTCCCTTGAGCACCAGCACATCCCTTAGCAGCTGGGTCCAGCAGGTGATCACTGGACATGTTGGTCAGAAAATAGTGATGGGAGGAGATGGGCCACTTTTGGTGATCAGTATGAAGAGGAGCTAGACAAAAGGATACAGGAAGTACAGAGGTAAGAAAAGAAATGGCAAAGGGTGGAGGTTGTTATTAAAACAGTACTGAGAGGAAGGATCTGGTGGGTCTGTGGTGGGGAAGGAGATGTATATATCTAAAGAGAGACAGAGGGAGGAAGTGCCCAGATTCATGCATGGATACTGATGGGTCTGTGGTGGGGAGGAGATCTATATATTTAGAGAGAGGAGGAAGTGCCCAGATTCATGGATATTGATTATGTGCTTCAAGCAAATATGTGATGCATTCTGCATCCAGTCATGCCACATTCCCTGTATTCTCTCCTCCATTAGCAATATAGCAGCATAACTCTCGATATGCAGACACAGAAATGGGGTTGAGTGCCCACGCAATTAGGAATCAGAATTATTAAATTTTTAGGATGTATGCTTGTCTTAGTTGCAATCCTATGTTATCAGGCCCAGTGCCCAAGAAGCTCATGCAATGAGAGTAACAGTATAATAGCACAGGTCTTCTGAGTTCTGCATTTTATCCTGCTCGTAATGCACTCATTTATATTCTCCTGCCAGTTAGTTTTATTACATTTTGCAACGTTGGTTAAAATGAGAAGAGATGTCTAACATGGATGTAATTTTTTACCACATCAAGGTCAAGCCTTTTACTTGCGGTACTTAACTAATCATGCAAACATTGCATCAGTATGCATAGAATGCACTTAGAGACATTTTATATATAGAATAAAGTATGGATCGGGTGTCAGGGTCAAAATTAAATTTTGTAGCCACTAACCAGCAGGGCTACTGACTGGGAAAAATCCACTAGCCCCGCAGACTTTTCCACCGCTCAGCTGATGTGCTTATTGGGGGCAGCATAGTGCAGTGGGTTAAGGCTCTGAGCTGCAGATCTGGAGACCTGGGTTTGAATCCCACAGCCACCTAGGTGCATACTGTGTGATCCTGAGCAAGTCACTTAACTTTCTTGTGCTCCCAGGTTGCATCTGGAAACAAGCTTCAGTTTAGTGTACTGCTCCTGGTTAAACAAGGTTCCTTCCTTACTGAAATGTAACCATGTCCAATACAAGCCTGCAGGGCTAGTTAAAGGATCTGCTAACATTTGGCTTATTGGGTGGTGCTAATTTGACCCCTGGCGGTGAGTAATGAGAAGTTTACACACACCCTTGGCGGTTATATGCTAATGAGAAGTTTACACCACTTGGGGTTAGATGCTATGTAGCATCTAAACCCTCAGGTGTGTATTAATAGGTTTTCAGCCTCAAAACTATATTTTATTGACAACATTTAATAACAGCAACTCTGACGCCTTCGGCTGTAAGGTAAAGGAGAAGGAGCAGCACCGCATCATTTGACCTGATTGATGCGAGTCCATGGTGCAACTCAATACTGCGGAGTATGGAGCCCCACCAAGCTGGTCAAATGATGAAGTGCTGCTCCGACTCCTTTACCTTATAGTCAAAGACATTGAGTTGATGTTATTAAATGTTGTAACAAAATATATCGTTTCTGAGGCTGAAAAGCCTCTTTGGGTTTCTGATTTGGGGACTGGGGTTGTTGGGAGCAGTAGAACACAGACATGTGCAAAGTTCTGGCACCGGCTCTAACAATCATCCACAACACTGCTGGGCGAGGTAACAGTGTTGTGTGAGTGATTATTGCATGTGTGATTTTTTTCTCCCACTCTTCCCAGACAGACACTCAAAGCCTATCCTTTTTAAGTTTTTCTTTATTCAGCAGTACTGCAAACAGACTTAAAACCACATGCTTCTTACAAGAGTGACAGCATGGTATACCAAAATGGGGTTTGTATACCTTTTTCGAGACAGAATACCTAATCTTTGGCAATGGTATTCCATCTCGATCATCACTTTTCAAATTAATTTCTAGTCCTGATAAGGATGATCTCTTTAAGCTGAGTGGCAACCATAACAAGAAGGGTCACAGCCGGGTTGGGGCCAGTAAGCACTTCTTCAAGGAGAGGGGTGGTGGTAACTTGGAGTGCCACTGCTGGAAGGAAGATGTCTCATTGAAGACAGTGGGCAGCTTCAAGAGAGGCTTGTACAGGCATAGAGGGAATCAGTGTATTAAATAGTCTGCATTGCATCGCATGTTGCGATGCAACCCGCTGCTCAGACAAATCAATCTTCACAATGGATCGGAAAGAAATGCAATCCATTTTACAGAGACTTGTTGGTTTGTATGCCATCTCTACTACCTCTCCACCTATCCCAGTCATAAAAGCCATCAAAATGTGCATCACTTTCCTCTTGTGTCTCTGCTGTAGCTCTACCCAAATAAAGTATTGTCTGCCGCATCCTGCACTTTGCTAATTATGTTTCACGTAGGAAGGCGCCTGACAGTTCAGGTGATGGTGGCCTGTCCTCCTTGGTAGCACCCTGGCCTGTGACATAGCCAGTCCACCCGTGTTAGGTTTCCAATGGAATTCTTTCTTAGACTAGTAATAACATTTCCATGGTGATTGTGGCAAGGTCAATTTGTGTGATAGAATGTATATGGGGAGGGTCAACAAAATGATGTAAAACATGTAGGTACTAAGAAAAAATTTAGTCTGGAACCTGCTTGGTGTGGTGAGGAACAAACTGTGTAGCCGCGCAGTTTCATGGTAAAACCCAAATTTCTGTGTACCCATTTTATAGCCACAACATCTGGGTTATGACGTGGTTGGTATGCCTCATTTTAGAAGACCTATCTAGATTTGTATTAATGATGCAACTAAAGTCCCCAAGCAAGTTCATAAGCACATTGACATCCTCACGCAATATTCAAAATACTTTATGAATACAGGATTATCCCAGTTTAGAGCAAAGACATTCAATAAACATACCATCAAACTTAACCTAATGTAAACATGATAATAGAAATACCTCTATATATTTAAACACCATATACACTTTCTAATAGTGACACACACTAGTCAAAAAACAACTGGACATCACTATAGCTACAGCTTTATGAAGAATGAAGCCATGTAATTAATACTAAGTGTATCAAAAAGCAGAATGAACTGTTATTAATGGGAATGTAACCTGCATACAAGTCTGAAGAGAATATGCTGGGCTGAGCAATCACTAATAATAAGAGCAGTTGTCAGTAACTGGGCATTATGAAAGGAAGGCGGCAACCTATATGATGTATGGTAAAATAAGAATACTAAAATGGCCCATTGAACCTGAACACAGTACAGGACTATTGGTAGTATGGAAGAAATCCATAAATTACAGTAGTAGCCACAGACCCTACTGGGTCAGAATGTCGTATGTTAATAGCATATGACATTCCAGCTAACCCGGAATAGCGCTGTAGTTGAAAGTTTAATGGTGCACATTGCTAATGCTGCTGTACGCAGTATTGCACCATTCACATATTCCAGGCAGAGGATAAGACCTCTGCTGGGACTGGATTCTGCCGAGAGTTGCTGTGGCTCAGTGGACTGAGCCACTGCAGCAAGAAACTCAGGCGCTGCTTCTGGGACTGAGTTTGATTCCTGGTCCCAGAAACTTTTATTTTGCATGTTTTGTGCAATTTTGAATTGAACCCCCTCCCGGAGATGAGAATCCTTATTGGGGGTTCGGGGTGCAGCCCCTGATCAGGCGTGTGGGGTGGAATCCCCACAAAAACAGACTTATGCCACATGGCAGAAATTGTGCTGTGTTGGCAGCGTGATTTTATTTATGCAGCATAATGTCTTATGACATTATGACCCTGTGCCACCACAGACATTGCCAGCTATTTCCAAATATTTCATGAAATTTCTATAGAGTTTCTCTCTGCTGCCCCTACTGTGGAAATTCAGATAGCAGGAGATTTCTAGAACTATCACAGAAATTTCAGGGAATAGCTGGCAATATCTCTGGCTACTATTGTAGGATGAGCAATCCCTCTCCAGCATCGGGCAGGTACCATTGATCATCGGTATCAGCAGGGCTTGGTTAAGATACTGCCCACCATGACATCATCCCACTGAGCAGCCCGCTAACAGAACCATATGTCTCAGTGCAACAGTCACACACTACAGCTAAAACAGAAAAAAAGTTTGCCATGCATCACGATACATTAGAGTACATCTGTTTCTAGTTTCTTTAAATTTCATCCTCTCCTTTCTGTGTATTAATGTATAAGTCTTTAATGATCCCCACCCAACCCCACCCCAAAGTAAGTGGGATGCTGCCTGGTTGCTGACCATGAGACCAGGAGGCTGATGATGCCATGTGGAGGTCCAATCATTCAGAGGCATGGTGCAGCAGAGCCTGAGTTCCAAGGATTTTGCAGGACTGGAGTCAGGACGGAGTGAGGGATGAATGAGACTGAATTATCCTTGAGTGTGGTGCAGGTCAGCTTACAGATGTGGTGGTGGGGATGAGAAGGGATTGTTATTATCAATACTGGCATAGCTTCAGCCATATCCAGGATGGTTCTGTTGCTTTCTGCAGTGCTGCTGGGACTGTGTTCACTGTCGCCACCCCTTGGACAGTTGCTGAATGTACAGGGCTGTGGACAGCCTGCAGTGGGTGATGAGATTGGAGACAGAGCTGCTGTAGCATCTAGGTGCCTACCAAGAGGAGGAAACCCAGTGACTCTGTGATCTGAAAAGGTAACTATAATTTCAACATTGCAAGGAGGGAAAGGTAGTCGGAGTTTTGAAGGTCGATTCTTTTTAAAACAATCCTCACTAATTTCAAGGTGTTTATAATCTTGCTATAGCCTGCACTGAGAATAGTGTATCCCTATAAAGCTATAATCTTAAAAGGCTGTGTTCGTAATTGGAGTAATTATATTTAATTAACTTTTTCAGGAGAAACTATCACCTAGTTTAAATATGTTCAAGGTTCTAGTCTATTGATGAAAGATAGCCGCAAAAGAAAACCGCATTGGGTCTTCAGTATCATGTAGCAAAACATCAATCAATACAAATGCAAGCTGTGTACAAACGTCCCAATCTGTTTTACGCCTGGCTTTTTCAGAGATGAAGACAGGCTGCTGGTGTTGACAGCCAATCAGCTGCTTGCTGAGCGGCCGGCTCCATACAAATCAATGGACTGAAGCCCCTATTGGAGTGGCTCAGTCCTTTTAAATACATAAAGTTTCCACCCAGCATGCAGTGAATGCCGTCACCACCACAGTGAGTGGTCATTGGTGTAGACTGTCAAGCCCATGCTATTTTCAACTGCAATGGGCTTGGCAGTGACACAACTATGAAATCCCCTTTCACTATAGCAAAATGTTTGGTGCGAGTGCATCAAACAAAATGATGCTCAAATCAGCAGTACTTTCAGTCCTACTCTCAGTCCTACTCTCATTCTCTCTTAAATGTGAGCCACTTTGTATTCTGCCCACTGCTTGCCTCATCTCCCCAGTGATGTGGGTTAGGAAAGCAGCGACCATGGTTGGCAGCAACCCATCAGGCACAGACCTCACTACTCAGACCAGCGACCACAAAGGGGTCGGGATTGGGAGCTGAAGTCATAGCCAATGGCAGAAAGAGAGAGAGAGAAAAAAGAGAGGGTTTAAGTACTTATTAAAAAATAACTTAAACCTTGCCAAATCCTCTGGCAGCTCAACTCTCTCTCTCTCTAAATGAATGCAAACCACTTGGTTTTGCATTTTTCCCTCTCTCTTTAATTTTCCAGGACCCCTTGCCAACCTGTTCACCCCAAAACAAAAAGAAAGCGGATTTAGTGTTTTTTTTATCAAAATTGGGACTGAATGAAAGGACTGCATACCTTTAATGGAGATAGATGCTACTTCATCTCTTTATTTCCTCCTCTCCTGCTTGTGTACTAGTCTGTAAAACTTTGTACACTTGTACCATATCGGTGCCTGATGCTGTCTCCTACTGTGTACTATAGCAGTATGCTGGTTTCTCCAAGAGTCCCAATGAATTTTCTGGTTCATCCTGGTCTGAGTTGGTGGTCTTCTTCTCTGGTCACTTGTTGTGGTCCATCCTGATCTTTGGCCCTTGCAGTCACAGACCTGAGGCTGTAAGTAGTAGCTAGAGATGTTGTGAAGTATTAATTTGCAGGCAAAGTTAACACGAAGTCATCAAATTTGCCTCCATGGATCATTTGTGAAGTTTTTCTATTTAATAGGAAATTGCCATTGTTAACTTTGCTTTGCAACTTCACCTGTAATCTCTCCTTGGGGTACATAAAAGCAAAGTTGAGTCAAATGACTTCCACCAACTACAGTACTTCTTTTGTTTTTTTCAGGTATAACTCTGTCAAATGTTGTCAAAGTTGACTGAAACTTGGTAAGGTTATAATCCAGGAGGAAGTAAATATTTGAAGCATGTCTAATGATTATCGGACTTAAAGTGTGGATTTGGCACTATGGTCAAGTTGGAAGGACAATTTTAGGTGTTATGCATACCCCATGAATTTTTCAAGGGGTACTATGTGTTACTACTGTAGTACACATTGAGACCGTTGTTGGATGTATAGAGTGTCCTTAACTCCAAAGACTGGAGGAGTTATAGCTTTTAAAGTTGCAGTGTTATCCTATGGGACATTGGGGTTAGGGTTAGTATGCTCACTTGCAACGTATGCAATAAACATGTTTACTGCTGCTTCTCTTGTCCTCTCACATCCCCCACCAGCAACGTGGATGCCACAGATGTGCAGAGAAAAATTTGGGTATACTAACGCAATCATTGCCAACTACTCCTTTGCTACTACCAGCCCTGGAGCCCATAGAACATGCTGCTGCAGACAAAGTTTTTTAACTGCAGCACTATTTTGCCCCACAGATTTTGAACACTTCTTTGCTGCCTCCCTGCACCTCTCCCTTTGTAGAGCATCTCTTTCTGGTCATTCTTATACACTAATTGTAACTTGATCCGGGATGAAAAATTACAAAATCTAAATAAAGTCTGCAGGACAGATAAGTACCAGGATCAGACAACACCTTCCTTAGGGAATCCAGGATCAGCAGTGTGATCTGAAAAATAAAATGCTACAGGGATTAACACGACACACACAACAGGGCTTAAACAAGTTATTAACTACCAGCAGCAGACAACACCTCCCTAGAGAATCAAGAATCAGCAGTGTGATCTGAAAACTACTACTAAAAACAACCAAAAGAGTTCCTTTTGTCTTTTTTTTTGTTTTGTTAAACAGAACAGGGATTAAAATGACAGGGGTAATGGGATAATTTAATATTAAGTATGATAAAAAGTAACAGAACACCATCACTTTAAGAAAAATATAACTAAAAAATAATTAAAACTGCTACAGAAAGACACTGACAAAATACTTTACTTAAACACACCAAACTAAACGACAGAAATAATAAACTTGGTCAGAGCACGCTACAGCTGCTAATACATTAAAATGATAAGGGTGTTTCATAGCAGTAAACAAAAAGATGAATTGCTGTAGTCAGCTCCATGTGTAAATTTCATTTTGGTAAAGGTAGATCACTTATCTGATTGATCCTGTGCTTCCATGTGTTTAAATATGAGTGCCATGTGTGCCGTACTATATGTGGAAGGAGAGGGAGCACCAAGGCCTTCAAGTAATGGTAGAAGGAATGGTGCAGGGAGGAGAGGTATGTCTACACTGGGGCATAGGGCCATGTTAGAAGGATAAGAACCTATACTGAAGTGATGGCCTGCTTTCATCCAGGAGGCAACCACAGTCCTCAGTGTGCAATTCAAGTGTTACTGATAGACATTTAAAGTAGCTGGGGAGGGGTGATGGAAGAAATAGGGAGGCACAAAGTACAGTAGGCCACTACAAGCTGAGATAGAGAGTAGGAGATCCTAAGGGAGAGAGTCCCACCAGGACGCAAGTTATTCAAGGAAGCAAGGGGTTAGCAAAGGAAAAGGGGGAAAAGGAGCAGTCAAAGGACAAAGATGTGGAAGGGGAACAATTGGAAAAAGGAGAATGCGGCAAGAAGAGAGGTGAGGGCTGTCAAATGGTGCAAGGTCTGCATCAGAACCCTATGAAGAGAGACTGAAAGAGTTCAATATGTACACCCTGGATGAGATGAGGAGAGGAGATGTTATGGAGACCTTTTAATACCTCTTGGGAGTTAATAAGGTACAGGAGGGAGATATGTGGTAGAGAAAGGTGCTGTAGAACAAGGGGTCATGATATGAAGCTGGAAAGAGGTAGATTCAGGAGAGATGTGAGGAAGTACTTCTTCACAGAAAGGGTGGTGGATTCCTGGAACAGCTTCCATGGAAGGCAGTGGGGTGAAACCAGTGGTGGGTTTCAGAAATGCCTGGGTCAGGTACAAAGGGATCCTAGGAGGAAGGAAGGAAGGGGTGGAAGGTGGAGGCAAGTTGAGTCTACAGCAAAGTGATCATAACTAAAGATAGGCAGACTAGATGGGCCCAGCAGTCATTATCTGCCATCAGTTTCTATGTTTATGTAACCCATCCCCCTTCGGAGATTACTAGTCTATTCGCCCTTCCTGAGTTTTTGTGGCCTAATTCAGCCCAGTAGGGAAAAGGATTAATTCTTCTCAGCACTCAGTGGAGCCTCCTGTGGGTTGTCCATTAGGGGTCATAGTATCAAAATATGACTGCTGAAGTAACAGTCTCACTGCAGTTTACCCGATGTTCCCACTTTCAATGCCTTATGCAGTTAAACAGAATATTTTAACTTTTAATATGCCCCACAGCCTGATAGCAGTCCTTTGCCCTCTTAAATCGCTGCACCATTTAACATATTTATTTGTGCCTCTGTCTGTCACTGCCACTGATACATAGTCCCCAGGTGGCTAGTAGCTCCCTTTAATGATATTCAGTGGGACTCATTAATATCCGTGACACCCCGAGACATGTCCCCATTCAAATCTAATGTTTACAATATGCAGAGGCTCCTCACCAGACTTATTCAGGTCACCAGCCCCATTTAGGAGAACTGGGGCACTGGGACTGCTTAAATGCTTCCCGTTGGACTACAATGGCGGTTGGAAAATACGGTGTGCTTTTGCGCATCGCCAATTTGTGATAGCCACTGGGGCACTGGGAGAATGGCAGCTTGTAATCTAGCTCTTCCAGCCCAATATGTGCTGGAGCAAGCACAGGGGCTTACCTGGAGGCTCAGGAGCACAATAAAGGACCGGCTGCAGCGGAGACAATTAGGGAATCACCCAAAGGCATGGGTGGATGGGAGAAACAGGGTTATAAGGTAAGCCCTTGCAGGGGTTTACACTCCCCAAATGTTTGGCATCTACACCAAGCCTATGGGTAGGAACCTGTAAAGATGTAAACAGCTAACCTTAACATTTAACATATGGCAAACATGTCTACCTAGACACCTGTTTCCTATCTACTCAGGCATTGAACAATTAGAGACATTAAACATTTTATGTACAGCTTATAAGGTTAAACACTTTTCCCTTTTTAACAGTTATCAACACCATAGTATGCACAACACCCATACTTTCACCCCATTAGTTATTCAGAACCACATGTATTTTGAACTCACATTGATAATACACTTTTCACCATTTGTTTTCCTTGGGTGCACTTTCAGTTTTCCTCTTTCTCTTTGCCACCTTCCTCTGGGCCTGGGGATTTAGCACTAGTGGGACACATGTAAACTAAGGGCTGAGAGAACTTGGTAGTTCTGACCCTTGTTAAATAAGAACCAGAACACGGTGAAGTTTCTGATTAGTTCTGATTTATTGACAAATATTTGAAAAATGAATAAAAGTGGCCAAAGTCGGTCACATTTGACACTGAGGCCCAAAGGAAATAATTTAATGGATTATTTGTATAAAATTAATGCAAACTGCTAAATAAAAAGCAATCACTCACTACTAGCCCCTTCATGACTGGCCTGTAATGGTGACATATCCTGCTTGGGTCTGTGACATAGTGTGCTGTGAGAGACAGAGAGAGAGAGAGAGAGAGAGAGAGAGAGAGAGAGAGAGAGAGAGAGAGAGAGAGAGAGAGAGAGAGAGAGAGAGAGAGAGAGAGAGAGAGAGAGAGAGAGAGATGCAAATACCTATATCATTAGTATTCTAACCTGTAAAAGACTAAGATCCCTATAACTGATGTGATGTCCTTCTGGTGACTCCCACCCATACCCACAGGCCAGGGACACATTTATTGTCATGACACGTGACTGTACACAGCACACCGACAGCACAGCAGTCCACCACCACTCCTTCCGAGATTACCTGACTGACTCCTACAGTATAGTTACTTATTAAGTGATCAAATTTAGCAACTATGAAGTTTGCCTCAGAATTTGAATTGGAGATGCAGACACATCTGGTGCATAGCTGCACTCAGCACAGTCCACACTGGAGTTGGTTAATGCTTATACGTAATACAACGTGATATACTATAAAACCAATGATAATAAGGAGGAATAATTGGGAATGAGTGATGATGATAATGACACTGGTGTGTACAGTAGTTGTACTTTACTTGTGTTGTAGTGTAAACAGACTGCTATGAGTCACAAAAGTCAGATTGTATCCCCATGGGCCACCCACAGCCAGCAGCACAGGTGCATCAACTTGTATGCTGTTTGTCCAAACAGTAATTTTTAATACATGAAATCATGAATAAACATTAACAACTGATCATTATTGGATGGCACAAGTCAAAGATTTATTTTGCTAGCCTGCTGCCCTTGCCCTGTACACACAGCCACACTGAAGCCAGGAAAAAAAATATTTGGGATTTCTAGGACTGCTGAATTTCTATGGCCCTCTCCAATCTCTCTCTCTCTCTCTCTCTCTCCCTCTGGATGGCATAAGTAAAGATCTATTTTGCCAGCTTGCTGCCCTTCCCTGTACACATAGCCACACTGAAGCCACGCAAAACTATCATTTGGGATTTTCTGTAACTGGTACATTTCTATGGGCCCCAGTAGTCTCTCCCTCTCTTCTGGAAGAAAATGTATTTGGGATTTCTGGGACTGTTAAATTTCTCATGGGCCCCATGCAGTCTCCCTCTCCTCTCCTCTGGATGGCTCAAGTCAAAGATTTATTTTGCCAGCCTGCTGCCCTTGCCCTGTACACAGAGCCACACTGCAGCCAGTAAACAAAATTATATTTGGGATTTCTGGGACTGTTGAATTTTGTCATGGGCCCCACTGCAGTCTCTCTCTCTCTCCTCTGTATGGCACAAGTCAAAGATTTATTTTGCCAGCCTGCTGCCCTTGCCCTGTACACACAGCCACACTGAAGTCAGGGAAAAAAATGCATTTGGGATTTCTGAGATTGTTAAATTTCTTGTGTGCCCCCTTCAGTCTCTCTCTCTCTCTCTCTCTCTCTCTCTCTCCTCCCTCCCTCTGGATGGCTCAAGTCAAAGATTTATATTGCCAGCCTGCTGCTCTTGCCCTGTACACACAGCCACACTGAAGCCAGGAAAAAAATATTTGGGATTTCTGAGACTGTTGAATTTTTCAAGGCCCCCTGTAGTCTCTCTCTCTCTCTCTCTCTCTCTCTCTCTCTCCTCTGATGGCACAAGTCAGAGATCTATTTTGCCAGCCTGCTGCCCTTGCCCTGTACACACAGCCACACTGACACCATGCAAAAACTATCATTTAGGATTTTCTGTAACTGTAACATTTCTATTGGGCCCCAGCAGTCTCTCCCTCTCTCCTCTGGATTTGGATTTGGAATGGCACAAGTCAAAGATTTTGCCAGCCTGCCCTCTCTTGCTCATGTACACAGCTACACTGTCTGAGGTGAAGAAAAGAAAATAAACTTTCTTTTGGGATTTTCTGTAACTGTAAGCTTCTCTTGGGCCCCTCAGTAGTCTCTCCCCTCCTCTGGATTTGGATTTGGAGTGGCACAAGTCAAAGATTTTGCCAGCCTTCCTTCCCTTGCTCATGTACACACAGCTACACTGTCTGAAGCCAAGAAAGAAAAAAAAACTTTCATTTGGAATTTTCTGTAACTGTAAAATTTCTCTTGGGCCTCAGTAGTCTCTCTCTCTCTCTGGATCTTTATGCCACAAGTCAAAGATTTTGCCAGCCTTCCCTCCTTGCTCATGTACACATAGCTACACTGTCTGAGGCCAAGAAAAGAAAAAACTTTCATTTGGAATTTTCTGTAACTGTAAAATTTCTCTTGGGCCTCCAGTAGTCTCTCTCTCTCTCTCTCTCTCTCTCTCTCTCCCTCTGGATCTTTATGCCACAAGTCAAAGATTTTGCCAGCCTGCCCTTGCTCATGTACACAGTCACACTGCTGCACTGCCTGCCTTTGCCTCCCCTCTCCCGGCAGCACCCAGGCCACCACTATCTCCCCAGTCCCTCTGGATTCCTCCTTTCTCCAGTTCTGACCTGTCATCCTCCCCCAAGGATCAGTTTCTCCTCCCCCACACCAATAAATTGAGTCCTTTCTCTCTCCTTCAAAATGTACAAATATATTTTTGTGTTTTTTTGCTTTGTAGCAACTTCTTCTGGTGGCTGCTGCAGCAATAAGAGAGGTACTCCTCCGACCCATCCTCCTCTCATCTGGGCTGTGTTGCATATCTCAGCACAGTTATATACCATGAGTGCATCATGACCATCTGTTGCCCGAATGGTTGCTGCTGGCTGCCTGTACATGAAGCAAGCATGCTGACGGCATCCCCATGGCAACAATACCCACAATGGCACAAATGGCACTTCCATGGATCCGGGACCAGACTTCTGTGGTGAAGTCCGGTCTGTGGATTGTGGATTCAATCCGGGGTCCGGATCTTCCATGGAACAGTCTGCCCAGCCCTAAATAACCCTTAGGTAATGACCTGGGGTGACATATACACCTTGTGCACTACAAATGAGGTAGATTAGTGGTGCCCCTGGGGTATCATAAGTCAACATGTTAGGATTTACAGTCCTCCCAACCTTCTTGGGGTGCTGGTTCACCATTCCTTGTGATCACCTCCTGTTCAGAGGTGGAGTCAATGTCACTTGCCCCTGTGCCTGTTTCTTCACCTCCTGTTGCAGGGTGCTCCGTCACCACATCACTTTCACCACTCTGGCCAGTGGTGCTTCCTAGTGGCCATTCAAAGAGCTCAGTTGAACCAGTATTCAAGTTTGAATTGGGCTCTCAAAAGGCATTGACTCAGGAGCTGCTCTGGAACCACTCAAAGGCTCAGCTAGACTAGTATTCAAATTTGGGGTGGTCCTTCAAGGGGCACAGTGAGAGCAGCTTCCTATTCAGCACCCTGTTCCACAGGCACAGCCGACTCCACCTCCTTAGATTCATCATCATCCCTTGGTTCTCTGTCTCTCTTGTAATAGGCCCTCTTTCACAGACACAGCCTCTAATGTCAGGAGTGTTCCCCAAAACAGTCTAGCCAGTTCAGGAGTGGGATAGAAACAGGCAGGTGGACCATCAAACTCTCTTTCTATCTCATTGGCTGACTCATACCCCTCAGACACTTCTTCTATTGGAGCAGGACCAGCTCCTGGGAGGTCACCATTTATTTTCTCTGTCGTCTCATGCAGCAGCTTAAGTGGTTGCATGTGTGGGAGGATCTACTATATCAGAGGCTGAGCTGACCACCTTGTCTCCAATGGCCAGTAGATGGTTTCTATGGAACACTTTATATCCTAGAGTTTACCTTCTGGTCGAATCTTATATACTGGCAACTTCTCCAGTTTCTCCAGTACTACATAAGGTGTGCTTACCCAGTGATCAGCAATCTTATGCTTTCCAGGAATGCCCAGTCTCCCAGTAGGACCCTGTCACCTGGCATCAAGTCTTGTGCCTGGACTTTCTTATCATATCTCTTCTTGTTGGCTTGGTTTCTCTTGTTGGCCATCTCTGAGGCTAAATGATAAGCATCATTCAGTTGTTGTTTTTACTTATGCACATACTGTAAGTAGTCACCTCTTTAATGCCATCTGCTGACACCCTGAAGAACAGGTCGTCTGAGGTGGGCCTCCCTCCAAACATGAGGCAGTATGGAGAGAACCTGGTGTGTCATTCCTGGTACAGTTGTAGACATGAACCAGGGTGCTAATTGCTGATTCCAGGTACACTTGTCTCTGGGGTCCAAGGTGCCCAGCATGTCTAATAGGGTTTGGTTGAATCTTTCAGGCTGGGGTCACCTTGGTGATGGTAAGGGGTTTTGTGACTTCCCATAGAGACAATAGTTCTTTTATAGCCTATTTTCAAAATCATGGCCTTGGTCTGAGTGAATCCTCTGGCACCCTGTAGTGTACAAAGAACTTCTCAACCAGCACCTTGGCCACAGTAGATGCCTTCTGATATTTGGTGGAGTAGGCTTGGGTACTGAGTTTAATGATCTGTGAGCACTAGTATGTTTGAGATATTTCTGAGTCTGGTTCCAAGGTAAGGAAATTGATACACACCAGATCCATAGGCATTTGTGACAATATTGATCAGTGGTGTGGCCTTTTAGGGAAGACTTTCCTCCGGATGTACTGGCAGCAGGTCTTGCAGTATTGATCCACATCCGGTCCCATTTTGAGCCAATAAAATCTACTACTAACCAGGTCTAGTGTGTGTTCACTGCCCAAGTGGCCCATGTTGTCATGGAGAGCATCAATACAGTTTGATGGAATCAGTCGAGCAACCATTTGTACTTGGGCGCCTCCTGCTGATCTTGCACTTTCTGTACAGCAAATCATTCCTTATGTTTAGCTTTGACCACTCTTGTAGTATCAATCAAGCATCAGGTCTCTTGTGGTTACTTGTGCCGGATTATCCCTTCTCTGTAAAACTTGCACAATTTCTCCAATGGTCAGGCTAGACCGCTGCTCCCTCATCAGATCTTGAGTGGTTAGCCGTGGCAAGAACCTCATGTTCAAAGCAGTGAAGTGGCAATACACTACAGGAGACAGCTTACAGAGGCACCTAAACTGTCCACCAGGCGTGGCACATCATCAACAGATGGGGACTCTTTGGTGTCAAACTTTTGCACAGCACCTTCACAACCTGCTCAGGTATCTTCACCTAGCTGGAGTGCTCTTCTTGATGAGCTGGGGGTGTTGGGACAAGGTGTGAGTGCTTATATGGTTTAACCCAGGGTAATACTCGATGCAGTAGTCGTATGTGGAAGGGCTGACAACCACCTATGACCAGCTGCATCCAACTTGACTGTAGTCTGTACATATGTTAGGGTTGTTATCGGTCTTTACGGTAATTTTACCTCGTACAGGTAAATATGGAACTGAGTCACACTGGTCCATTTCAGCGCAAGGAATTTGAGCTTGTGCACCGGTATTTGCCTTCCGAGATTTAAACTCTGACTTCATGAGGCCAGTAGATATAAACTCTCTGGTTATTCTTGATATAGCCCCACCCCAGGCTGCTGAAACTAGCATCCGTGTAAAACATAGGGCTTCTGTGGGTCTGCATAGGCCAAGACCGGGCATGAGCTAGGTAGTAAATGATAATGTCCTTGAAAGCCCAGTCACATTCCTCAGTCCATGTGGGGCCAAATGGCCGGAAGGCCTAGTATTGTGGTGACTTAGTGGGGGCCCCAGGTTGTTTGGGTTTCTTACTCTTGTTTACTGTGGGGTAACCTGTAGCAAATTCAGGAGGGGTCTGACCACCTGGGTGTAATCCTTTACAAACTTCTACAAACCTCCTGTATTACCCACATAATCCTAGCAGCCATTGCAGTTCCTTCAAATTCTTGGGTTCTAGCCAGGTGGTAAGTGCTTTGTTGGGGTCTGTCTGAATGCCCTTTGCTGACACTATGTGCCCAACATACTTAACAGAATACTGGAAGAATTGGCACTTATCGATGGAAAGTTTTAAGCCAAATTCCTTCAGGCGGACCAATACTTTTAACAGCCTTGCTTTGTGTTCCTCTAGAGTCTTGCCAAATACGATTATGTTGTCCAGGTACACTAAGCACTCCAACAGATTCATGTCCCCAATGGCCTTCTCCATGAGATGCTGGAGAGTAGCAGAGGCACCCGGAATGTCCTGGGGCATTCTCAGAAACTCATAAAACCCAGGGACTGATAAAAGCAGTTTTCTCCTGGTCCTGGGGTCAATTGGAATTTGATAATAACCACTTTTCAAGCCCAATACTGAGAATCACTGGCTGCCATTCAAACAATCCAAGGTGTCCTGAATCCACGGCATCATATACTGGTCAGGAACAGTCTGTTTATTTAGTGTGGTAATCCACGCACATCCTAATGGCCCCACTTTTCTTACTTACTATCACTATGGTCGAGCATATGGGATACTAGACTCTTGGATTATGCCCACGGCCATCATTTGTAGAAGGTGTCTCCTCACATCATCTATATCAGCTGGGGTGAGCTGCCTGGACCCTCTCTCTAAAGGGCACTGATCCATAAGCTTTATGTGATGTTGCTTCCCTGTCACATCCGACATCCCATTCATGTAGGGAAAACACTTCAGTTCTTGTTGACAGCTTTGCGAACTTGGGCCTTCCACTCCTCGGGATGGGGAATCACCCAGGTTGAACAGGCTGGGGTCAATACCAGATGTGCACGTCCTCCAGGAGCAGCTGGCTATACTTCCATGTCGGCACAGTAGACTTGAGCTAATGTAAGGCCTTCCTGATGACCACTTCCTTATCCATCACATTCTTTACGTGCACCGTGACTCTTCTGACGTAAGCATGCACCCATGTTGGTAAGACTCTGGGCTTTATGAGCATACCGGCTGGCAACCCATGTCCCTCTGGGGCATCCAACATTAAGATCTGGTATCTCACCTCCATCTTCAGTGGTACCACATCACTTATATTACAGTCCACTGGGTGGTAGCACTATTTCCTTTGCATTCTACCTCAGACTATACCCACTGATTCATCCGGTTCTTCTGCTTGGGGCTGCCCCTGCTTCCTGTACAGTTTTTATTGCTGGGTGGATTGGCAACTCCTTCTCCTGTTATTCAGCTTCCCAGCCTGGCAAAGCTGGGCCAGCCATCCAAATATGTGGTCATTGGTACCCACCACATAGGTACCCCATAATATATACCAGTCTCTGGCAGATTAAAGCAAGGGTCTCAACTGAATCTCCTACTCCAGCCACCTTGGTCGGGAAAGCCATCCAAACTCTGACATAACCCAAATAGGGGTAGGATTTTTACTAAGTCCCCACACATGTAACCCCTCCAATGGTTGCAATTCTAAGTGGGAAAGATGTTTATCATACCAGGACTTGAAGATGATTGTTACCTGGGAGCAGCTATCTAAAATGGCATGGGTGCCCACTCTGTTTACGGTGATGGTGGTCTCTGTTGATGGCCCCACCAGTTGGTTCATATTGAGGGTGCTGAAACAGGGTTTTTGTGGAATATTTCCTCACATAAACAGTGGAGCTGATTGTGTCAGGGGCCCAGTATGCTTCCTTACTATGCCCCATTGAAGTTTCCCTGTGGCTTTGGCTCTCTCTCCCAATAACTGGTCTCTCACTTGAACGGATCTTCTTTGGACTGGCACTCTCTGTGGAAATGTCCATCCCTCCCACACCTGTAGCAGAAATTGTTCCTCTCCTGGATCTGGTTTGGAAATGGGTTGCAGGGGTGTGCCGGGCTCTGGAGGGCTTGGGGCCCTGGGTACACTAATGGGCTGGAGCTGAGACAGAAGCAATTGCTTGGGCCATCACCACTCTTTCTTCATGGTCATCTGCCCATAGCATCCCCATGTTCTTTAACTCTCTGATAGCGTGACACAGTTCCTGAAAGGATGTTTTAATCTGGGGAACCACAGGGGCACCTGGGCTTGCACTCCCAGGCCCATCACAGGGAGGCTGGCTGGAGCTGACCGAATGGGTTGACTAGAGGAACTTCAGTAGACCTATTAGAACCAGCATTAATTTTATCCCGTTCCTCCTGCACTTCTTCAACAACACTTTGAGCTTGGAGACCTCAAAGAGGAGTGACTTCCTGAACCTGGGTTGCAGCTACTACTGCAGATAGGGTCCACACTGAGTGTCCCTTTCCTCCACCTCCTAACTTCCCTGAGGAGGCACAGAGGGAGGGATTACCAGCCCATCCTTCAGGCGTAACTTCAACAACAATAGTTCCAGTACCTAGCGCCCTCACCACCTGTTCCAACCTGGTCTTATTTAAATCCATAGCCTGCATTATCCCCTTTTCGATACACTTTTGCAGCACTTTCTCCAGTTTCTGCACATACTCTTATAGGAGCCCCTCTTTGCTGGAAAGTCATCCTGAACCCCCACCACAAATATTCACAGTTCTCAGTGCTACCAAAAGCACTGTCCAGTGCAGCAATATAGTCCTCCACACTAGCCTCATAGCCTCAGGGTCAGTGGTCTGTAGGGACCAGATAGCATTGAGGGCAGGGCCTAGTAAACTCTCAGTTAGTCTTTTGTACTTTTCTCCTCACTACACTGCCAGTCCCATGTGCAGTGGTATCACATAGTTTATCCATGACTCATAATCCTCCTCCTTTCATCTCTGAAAACATTCTCAGCTTTCTATATGATTCTGAAAGGGCAGGCCCATATTCAGGCCAAGGCCTCACATTTTGAGGGAAGGTTGGTGAGGGCTCAGACACCCTCCCCCAGGAAACTATACTGAACATAGTGACAATGGCCCAGGCCTCCAACAACCCTCTGGCACTAACGTCTCAGGTACCCAGGATACTTTTATAGCATTTTTATATTCCATCAGCATTGTCAAGGTCCCTGAAACAGAGTCAAGCATTTTCCCGCACCTTTACCTGACCCAGCCTCGTTATTGTGGACAAGTGCCTTCTATGTCCCCTCTTCCATCTTGTGGGGTACCCCAAGAGTAAAAGGTATTTCTGGATCCATTTTCATACCTCCACTCCATTCCACTAACTTTACCTTATCCTTCTCTCTGGGCTTAACATTAGGTCTGGGGGTAGAACTGGGGTGGAGGAAACGACAGTGGTCTTTCCAGTTTGGCCCCCCATGGTGGGTGTGGCTGGCAAACAGGAGATCCCAGAGGTGCCTCCAAAGATGTAGCTTGGGTGCCGTGTGCCAGTGGGCTACTACCCCTGCGTGTTGACCTTCACACAGGTTAAGGGCCTGGGTCCCTGCTACGGTAGTATTCAGGGTTCTATCCCAAAGAAATAAATAAAATAGCATGTTGCCTCCACCCAGAGTCCAGAGTAAATTGCACTGGGCCTGGTATATGACTGGCACAACCCCTGGGATGTTGTACCTCACCACCTCCCTTCCAACTACCCCACACACTGGATGCCAAACAGTTTCCCAATATCATATATCAAATGCACTTTACTGCTAGTTTCCACAAAGTACTCTTCACATAGCCATTTCAAACAACAAAACACAGCTTTATTATGAGGAAGGGCTAGGGTCAGGGTGCCTGGAGAAGGAATAGCTGTGGAAGGAAAAATGGTTACCAATAAGGCCCATAGGAAAGACCACCCCAGAGCCCACCCCACTGGTACCAGTGACTATCCTCTGTCCTAACTAGGTACTCAGGTTTCTGCAGGCCTACTCAGTGCTGTGGGTTGACCAACACTGGGGCCCTATGAGCAATGCTAGCTAAAAGTTAACAGTTAAACCTTTACACTTAATTGTAAGGGCAAGCCCTGGTACTCATGTCCTTGAAGATCTGAGATGTTCCTGGAGCAGAGGGCTTTCACCAGTTCAGTCTCTGGGGATTTCAGTTCAGGAAGGGCAGAACAAATGGGCAGCAGTAAGTATTCTGAAGACTTGAGCTTGATTGAAGGTCTGGCTGCTTATCCCTTGATTGAAGATCTTGCAGTTTGTCACCTTCAGCCTATTCAGGCCTGTTGCAGAGCTTCCACACAAGGCCCACCAAACCACAGAGGATGCAGACCTAGTAATGGCTCCACAGCCTGGCTCCCTCACAGGTCACGGGTGCCTAGCTCCCCAGCACACGCTGGTGGCACCCTGTAGCCTGCAGACCCCACTTGGTAGGAGTTGGCAAGTTCCCCACCTGGCTCTAAATTAAGCTGGGAATCTCCTGGTTTCTCTTTCCTCTCAATAGAAGACAGCTCCGCTGTGCAGCCAGAACAGTTTCTTCAACTTTCCTGCTTTCCAGCGCCTTTGGGCAACAGACTCCAAATTCCAACTCCAAATCAAAAATTCCTTTCCTCAGCTGGACTTCAACAACAGCAACAGCAACAGCAACAGCAACAGCAACAGCAACAGGTCCCTGAAGCTCCATTTCTGTACTCCATTTCTTTCTTACAGTCTCTCTGATTCAAATCAACATCCACCTTTTGTCTGCTTTCACATAGTTTCTAGAAAGCCCTTTCCCAGCTCAGAAGTGCTCTCTTAGTCCCAAACTGGTGCAGGATGGCGCAGCAGAAGTCTCCACTAAAACAGCAAACTCCAATAACATGCCTGGAATGATTAGCACAGACGCACTGCTCCTCTGAGCAGCAAGAACGCTTCTCCTTTATTCCTCTGACAAACTCTGTTTTAAGCCCTGTGAAAGGCCTTAAATCTATTCTATTAAAATGTTATTAAAATTGCACCCAGGTTGTGACTGAAAAGGCGCTTGGTGCCAGTGCACTTGCCTGGTTACCAAAGTGAAAATAAATAAATAAATAAATATTCTCACACAGCACTGAGCCTTCTTGACTTGATCAGAGCCCAGAACAGACTGCCTCAAGTGCCCAAGGTCTCTAGGATTTCTCCTGAGAATTCTGCCCTCTGATTGGATGCCCAGTTATCAATCAGCTCTTTTTGATCATTACTGATTTATTAAGTCTCTTGGTGCCTGAAAATAGTTCACACCTCTTCCTAGCAATCCTTTTCCACAGTCGTGGGCACCTAGTTAGCTGCATGGCTGTCCATTGGGGTCACAGTATCAAAATATGGCTGCTGAAGTAACAGTCCCACTGCAGTTCACCCAATATCCCCACTTTCAATGCCTTATGCAGCTAAACAGGACACTTCAACTTTTAATATGCCCCACAGTGTGATAGCAGTCCTTTGCCCTCTTAAATCGCTACACCATTTAACATATTTATTTGTGTTCCTGCCTGTTGCTGCTGCTGATACACAGCCCCCAGGTGGCTAGCAGCTCCTCATTGATATTCAGTGGTGCTCATTGATATTTATGACCCCGAGACATGTCCCCATTCAAACCTAATATTTACAATATGCAGAGGTTCCTCACCAGCCTCATTCATGTCAATTGTCCCCAATTAGGGGAACTGGGGTACCAGGACGCTAGAATGCCTCCTGTTGGACTGCAATGGTGGTCAGAAAATTACGGTGTGCTTTTGTGCATGTGCAAGTTGCTTGCTGGCACACTGGGGCACCGGGAGAAGCAGCTTGTGATCTAGCTCCTCCAGCCCAATATGGGCTGAAACAAGCACAGGGGCTGATCTGGAGACCCAGGAGCACAATAAAGGACTTGGGCTGCAGTGAAGACAATTTGGGGAATCACCTAAAGGCACGTATGAACGGGAGAAATGAGGCAATAAGATAAGCCCCCTGCAGGGGGTTACAGTACTAAACAGAAGAGACTTTGCTTACAGTACTTGCAAATCTCAGAGGGCAGATAGCCATTAGACACAGGCACCAAAAAAACTGTCACTTTATTATCTATCAAGCAGTATTTCCAAATAAACTCCTTACAAATGCAAATAAAGTGTAACCACCAAATTCTTCCACAGGATTGTCAATACAAAACCTGGACAGAGGGTTACATGATCTTTACTTACCTTAGTAGGGAAAGTAACTTTAACTTAGCAAACAAACATATTTACTAAAAAGTGAGACTGCCTGTTTTACTTAGTTGGAGGCTCATCACAATGACTGTCTGCCTTTCACAGCCCAGTGACTCCACTGCCACAAGCCAAACCTGATCTCAAATCACCTTGTGCTCCTCTGTGAAGGAATTCAGCACCAAGATAAAATGAAGTTCCCTTACAGCTTTGCTTCAAGGCTGTTCAGTTGCTGATTTAAGACTACCACCTGGAGAACTATATAAGAAAAAAACTTAATTGAAGACTTTAAGAAGTATGGAGAACTACACTCCTGCCAACAAGGCATTGTTTGGATAAAAATGTGTTAAAAGAGGATTTAGGTGTTCTTTCAGACTAAAACAAGCTGCCTGTGCTGTTTACACTCCACTGATTGTAATTTGAGCTGGCAGGAGAATGCTACATGTAGAAAAGGAACTCTTTCTCCCCTCCCCTCAGCATAGTGATTTCAGGTAGTGGATGGATCGTGGTTTAACTCTGAAATTGTGCTGCAGAAAGAGTCTAAAGTGCCCTTTTCCTCAAGTGATAGAAAGACATCTGCAGAGTTCCACCCCTGCAGCTGTAAAAACGAGTCACTACAGATAAAAATGATGAACAAGAAAGACTGAGAAAACCAAAATGTAACACAAATCTCCTGCTTACAAAAATGCACGGAATCTTTCTGGGCTGCCTTGCTTTACAGTACACCTACCCTCCCGCACTTACTGCTTCACAGACTGACAAAACAGAAAACACTACTTAAAGTAAAAATTACGGAAAAATAAACAAAATCTACAAATCTAGCAGCACAAGGCCCTATAGAAAATGTGCTAACAATTTGATTCAAAAGCTTGGTTTTCAGATGTATTATTACATTTTTTTTTCTCAGACAAGCACACAACTTATCTTCTACTCTTTCTTCAGAAGACTTCAGTGAAGACAGCCTCCTCATGGCATACAGCTTGTTTCAGCAACATGACCTCCAGTCCCATAGTACATTACAAACTTGGCCTCTGTACCAAACTTTACTGGCAGAGATTTACAACTTCACATTTGTGAGTTTATCAGTTTACCATGAATTTGGACTTTGCACAGCAGATTAACTTTGTGAAATGAGGTGAATTTTAAATTAATCCATGAGTGAAGTGTTCCAACTTTATATATCTCTAGCAGCAGCAGTGGCACAGTTCTTGACTCATCTCTGATCTGCTGGAACTTGGAACAGACTCTTCAATAGGCAGGTTCTGCTGGTTGCCTGATCCTTCTAATACAAATGATAGGGTCCCCTCAAATGCACAAGATGAGGCAAGTAGTGACAGGGGCCCCTTTTGAAGATTCAATGCAATCACTTTCCCTATCAGGAACACCAGGGACAGGGATCAATCTAGCCATGTCTCCCATGTGGATACCTGGAGTGTGAGACAAAGTAAAGTAAATGGGCCTGTTTACATCTTAAAGGTCAGCCTGGGCGTGGCTACCTGAATCTATCAGCTGCACTTAATGCCTACTCAAGGAGGGAGAGTCATGGCATAGTCAAGTCACTGCCTTGCTCAGATTATTCAGCGACTGAGTCCTTTACAAAATAAAAGGCAACTCTGTCAGAAAGAAAAGGGTATTCAGTAAATATCTTTGTGGATTGCTGGGGACCCCAGCAGGCAGGCCTGTAGGTCCGAGCCTATGTAACCTATGCCTTAATCTGGCTCTGGCCCCAGTTTAAATAGTTGTGCAGTATAATGTTACAGTAAGCTGACTAAGCAGTTAATTCTATCATGTTTCACTAACTTCATACTGAGGTTCATAGTGAGATGGACATGGAGCAAAGGCAGATTGCCTATACAAGCTCCTATCTCATCTCCCATTATAATATATGTTCCTCGTTAAAAATCCAGTCGTTGAGTCTTTTCTTAAAGATAGATTTCCTTCCACTTGATATTATTTCAATAGGGAGGGCATTCCAAAGGTTAATATTCTCTGGGAAAAGTAGAATTTCCTTCTAGTACTACTAAATTTCATACAATGCAACTATAGCGAGTGTCCTCGTGTACCCAACAACTCTTGTTTAAATTCAAATCCTATTTTGTTAAATAGGTAAGGGTCCATTATAATATCCCACATGAGGAGAAGGTCCCTTCTTATTCTTTTCAGTTCCAGGGACATAAAGTTCAGCTCTTTAATCTAATGTCATAATCCATATCTTTAAGCCCTGATATACTGTAAGCCTTGCCATTCTTCTTGCACTCTTTCAAGTTGAAGGCAATCACTTCTTTTGTAAGGAACCGCACTGAGTGCAATAATCAAGGTATGGGCAGACATAAGATCTATACAATGGTGTCAGACTCTTGGGGGTCTCAGGATCAAAAGTTTCTACATATTGCCCATATGGCTTTGTTTGCCTTGCTAATTACTTTGTGTACTTGCCTGAAGAATCCAGTTTATTCGATACATATATCCCAAGATCTTTTTCAAGTGTAGTCTCTGACAGTTTTTTGCCACACAGGAAAGAGTTGTTCCTCTTGTTGTTAAATCCAAGATGCATAAACTTACATTTTCGAGATTGAAACTTATTTCCATGTTGGTGCTAACTGTGTGATTTTGTCAAGGTTGGTCTGAATTCTACTTCCTCAGTGGTGGCACATGTACCCCAATTTGGAGTTGTCAGTGTATTTGTCTGATCAACTACTTGAATCCTATCGGAGGTCAGATATAAATACGTGAAAATGAATGGGCCAAGGAC
This sequence comes from Neoceratodus forsteri, assembly GCA_016271365.2. Taxonomy (NCBI): domain Eukaryota; kingdom Metazoa; phylum Chordata; order Ceratodontiformes; family Ceratodontidae; genus Neoceratodus; species Neoceratodus forsteri. Next base: position 1,208,188,170 of record CM057456.1, read on the forward strand.
TGAGCCCTGAGGCACCCCACTTTGTACTCTACCCTGCTGAGAAAATACCCCATTAACCACCACCCACTGAGTTCTATTTCTCAACCAGTTTGTTATTCAATTGACATATATTTGATCTACTCCTCTGAACTGCAATATTTCTAATACTGCTCAATGAGGGCAAGGTCAAACACCTTGCTAAAGTATAAATAGATAATATCACAAGGTGTCCTCTTATCTAAGCTGTAATTCATTTTCATAGAAATACAACTTAGCTACACAAGTCCTACCCTTGATAAAGCCATGTTGTTCACTGTCAATGTTACCTACTGTAAGGATGGTTGGATTTATGTTTTATAATGCCTTCTAAAAGTTTCCAAATAATTGATGTGGGCTGATGGGTCTGTAATTTTTGATGTTATGCCTGTCACTCTTTTGAATAAGGGATGATGTTTGCAGTACACTAGTCTTTAGGTACAACACAGCTATTCAGACTATTATGAAACAACAACTTAAAAGGGTATAATAAGTGTTCTGACATCAATTTGATCATTCTTTCTATAATCCTATCAGGGCCTGGTGAGCAATCTGCTTTCATGTTTCTAATCCTTGACCTGATTTCATCCTCATAGATTACTATAGTGTTACTGGGTACAGTGGAGGTGATGGAGTCTTATCTTCAGTACCATAAATACTGCTAAATGTTTGTTGAATGACTGTACCATATCTTCACTTTATGGATAGTGGAGTTATCACATACTAAAGGACACACTTTACATCTGGGCTTTTTCAGGGAGTTAATTTATCTATAAAAGGCCTTACTATTATGTTTGAAAGCATTTTGCTAGGCTAAACTCCATCTTGCTCTTAGCCTTTCTTATTGCAATTTTATATTGCTTCTGTATAGTTCTGTATTTGTTCCAAAGGTGTAAACAAGATTGTTTTTTAAAGGCTTTGAATGTTACTTAGTATAGATCTGCAACTAATGTCCAGTGTTGTAGTTTTATTTTGTTCCATATAACCTCAGTGTCACAATTACTCAATAGGACATCTCAGTTAATACTGGATAATACACTATTTATTTTGTTTATATTTGCCTTGTTGTAAAGACAGAAGTATGATTCACAGTGTAGCCTAATGAAAGTAGAATCAATGTTAAACCAAATCATATTATGATCACTTGCACCTAAAGGAGGACTGGTGACAAAATGTAATATTTAAATGAGGTGTGCCCAAAACAACATCTAAAATATTGTCACCTCTTGTTGGCACTAAAACATACTGACGCTTTTGAAATTGCCTGCAGGCTGATATGAATTGTCTTCTCTGAACTGAGTTGCCCTTTACATGCTTCCCCAATCAATATCCCCAAGGTTTAAGTCTCCCATAAAGGACATCCCTTGCTCACAGGTATATGAAGTGATATCCACATGGGCATCGGGGAAATAAATATAGACTGACAGTAAAAGAATTAGATGAATTGGATAAAGTTTTGATCCACAAACTCTCAGTATTGGTAAATTTATCTTCTTATTAATATCTATGGATCAAAACCTGAATTAATATGTAAGGCAATCCCACCACCTTTTTTTATTTGGCCTGTAATAATAAAATAATTCATACCCGATATATTTCTACCCAAACAATCATTTGCCCACCATATTTCTGTAATAGCTATTATATCCAGCTTTTCTTTATCAACTAATGCTAGAAACTCATCAAATTTATTATTGAGGGTTCTAGCATTTAAAAGGCAACACTTCATTTTACTGTGCTTATTTTTGACTCGACTAAATTATGCCTTGTTTTTGAATATTCGAGTTATGTGAACTCCAGTTTTTCCCAGACACACTAGTTTAAAATCATTTTCTCAAAAGCAAGGGTAAAACAGTCGTTCAGTACTTGTGCTCCTTTTAATTAGGGTGATGACCATCCTTAGAATAGTAGGAATCAGATGTGTTACCCCAAAAGTATCCCAATTATCAATAAACATAATGTTTTTTGTTGCACCAATTAGATAATCTGGCATTGATCTGAGCAATAGTGTGATTCTTTTCTACATTGGCTCTTGGTACTGGCAAAATACTGATACCACAACTGAACGCTCTCTCTTTGATCTTGTTCCCTTAGAACAGTAAATCAAATAAATATTTTTTTTTGTGATGCCTCCCACCATCATTGGTTCCCACGTGCAAAATAACTGCAGAATTGGGGAGCAGCAAAACAAGTAGAACATTTTCATTTGGTTAGGGAGCCTGGATGAGGGAGGAGGGCACACAGACTTCAAGGCACAGATGGGGATAGTGTAATGGCAACGAATGGGCAAGGCTAAGAGCTGGACTGTGGGTGGTGGGAGAACAAGAGCATGAAAGAGTGCCCTGCCTTGAACTTTAAATTTGTGCCCTGCTCACGGTGAATTTGGAACAAACAGTGAACATAATTGCAGTGAACATTTGGGAACAGAATAAAGACTATGTTCCCTGCTTTGCAGAGTTATGGGGAACCAGAATTTAATGTGCCCTGCTACTATGTTGTGTGCCTGCATCTTTGCAGTGAACATTTGGGAACAGAAAAAGAGACTAAGTAAAATGTGCCCTGCTTTGCAGAGATTGGGGTACCAGAACTTATTTAATGTGCCTCTTGTGCCTCTTCATCTGCAGAACATTTGGGAACAGAATAAGACTAGTTAATGTGCCCTGCTTTGTGAGAGATCTGTACTATGCCCTGCAGCTCATTGTGTGCCCATGCAGTGAACAATTTGGGGAACAGAAAAGAGACTAAGTAATGTGCCCTGCTTTGCAGAGATTGGAGGATCAGAACTTAATTAATTGTGCCCTGCTTGTGTGCCCTTCATCTGAAGTGAACATTTGGGAGCAGAATAAGACTAAGCTAATGTGCCCTGCTTTGCAGAGATCTACACTGTGTCCAATATTTAATGTACCCTGCTTATGTTGTGTGCCCTGTGTCTGCAGTGAACATTTGGAGAAAAGACTAAGTAATGTGCCCTGCTTTGTAGAGATGAGGGAACCAGGCAATTAAGAATTGTGCTCAGTGCTTATGTTGTCAATGACGTGTGCCCTGCTCTTGCAGTGAACAATTTGGGAACAGAAAAGACTAAGTTATGCCCTGCAGCTTTACAGAGAATCCAAGGGGACCAGAAAATGTGCCCTGCTAATGTTGTGCCCTGCTCTTGCAGTGAACTTGGAAATACACAGAATAGACTATGTGCCATGCTTTACAGAGATCCATGAGGGAACTAAAAGACCTGTGCCCTGCTTTGGCAGTGTTGAAAAAACAACAGCTATACTTTACTGTCTGCCATTTTATGGGCAGAAACTGAAAAATTAAGTGTTGTCACAGGTATTCCGTGACTTTGGCACCACGATTGGGCATCTACCAAGAGGGTGACTCAATAGCGTGCCTGCTGTCTGGGTGACTGGGGAAGGTGGGCGACCAGATGGGGGGATGCGTAAATAGTGACATCCTGTTGCTACATGCCTACACATGGGGAGCGAGCACACTGAGCGTGGGGTGGAGAGAAACAGATGGGTTGTAGGGGTGGTGCCATGGTGAGCTGCTGAGCTGCTGTAGCATGGTGAGTGGGTTCAGGGCTGTGGCAGGAATGGTGCTGGGTTTGGGTCCAGGCTCAGGTACTTTTGTTGTGCCCAGCCCAAAATTTTATTTATGCCGTGTTTGCACCCCATGGAGTTGATAATCCTTAATAGGGGGTGTGGGGGAACAGTCCCCATAAAACAAAAATCCCAACTCCTGGCATCATTTTGTTGTGCTACCGGGAGTACATTGCCGAAATATATTTTCGTGATGTGTCGGCCCTCTAACGGTGATTGCCCATCGGCAATTGCCATTATCACATAGATCTGTTGTCATATGCTCTGCAACTGCAGAGACTTTAACTTTAACTCACTGTGTTACCCATGCTTTTTAGAGGAAGGAACTAAATGTCCCTTGCACTTTGATTTGGACACACTACTTATCTTATTGTGGCAGCAAGCCCACAAAACTTAAATAATGTGCCCAGCTATGCAGTGACTTTGCTGTCACACAGTCACAATGGGAGGATTGCCCCGCTTTAGGAACAGGGTTTGGTCTGAGAAGTGCCAGTGGCTGGGCTAGTGTTGGGGTCACACATCTGCTGCTATTTTCTTTTCAGAAAAGCCTCATCATGTGTTAATTTAAGTAGCTGTACACCTGACACCTTTGTTTTAAGTCTTCAAACTTTTAATAATTACAGTCCAACATGGCTGGAGTTAAATTAGCAACTGCAGAGGGATGGCGCCAAAAGTATGATCCAGAAAAAACTGGCTACAGATTAGCAGTGAAGGAGATTGTGCAGTGCTAAGAAGTGCAAATTGTGCTGTGAATACAGAGATGAGCTACGTGGGTAGAAGAACTTCAGTGAAACATTAATTGCAGGGATTACAGGCCCCCAGCTAAAAGTTGACACATCCAGAAACATCTTCTGACAGAGCAGCACAAGAAAGCTGTTAACATTTTGAAATTTGTAGAACAAGGTCACCACTTGATATATATCGCTATACCACAATTGGTAAGTTTAAAATGGGGGAGGGTGTTAGGGATTTGAACTGAGACTTAAAACTTTAATTTATTTGCAGAGAGCTTGTGTAATGCAAAGGAACAGCACTGGAAAATTCTAGGCAGGTTGATGGAGATCCTGTATATGATGGCCAAAGAGGACATCCCTATTAAAAAGTTTGAAGTGATAGCAGAACAAGAGAAGCACCACGGAGTTCATTTGGGCAATAAATACATTAATGCTGTTAGTGGAAAGAACTCACAATGTGTGTTGGCAAGAACCTAGAAGAAAACCTGCTGGCAACTGTCAAAATGCAAATTATTTTTCAGTGCTTATGGACAGTAGTACTGACAGTAGTGTAATTGAAAAGGAACTGGTATACTTAATTTTGTAAATCCCATCAATGGTCACATGGAGACTAAGTTTTTACTAATGAAAGCTGTATCAGATGGCACAAGCTGGGACTGAAAAATCTCCTTTTAGACACGCTTACAGAGTGTGGACTTAATATAAAAACATGATTAGGTTTGGGGCTGATGGGGCATCTGTCAACATGGGTGTAAGATGGGGTCTTGCTGCTCTTTAAGGAAAGACACACAGTAGTAGTAGTAAAATTTATTTTATACAGGAAATGAAACATGTAATTTGGATTTTATCAATCCAGTTTACAAGACAGTCCTGTACAATATCTAAGTTTCACAAATAAAATGAATACAAATATACAAATGTTACACAATTAACTTAAAAACATTAACAAATAATGCATTAAAACAGACAGAAAGTGGACCATAATGGGAGGGTGAGAATATATCAATATCACAAGGATTATCTTGAACACGTACATGTGTACACAACAGTTGGATAATAACCTAACAAATTTCTTATGATTTAATTCAACCTACTCAGAGTGAAAGTGTATTCCAGTATAAGGCTGCTTGGGATTTCATAGTCCTATCTCCAAATCTGTTGGTTCTTCTATCCTGATGGATCTTATTTTGATGTACAGTCCTAGTCGAGCACTTCCTAATGACTGAAGCACTTGAAAACAACAATTTAGGAATATTATGATTGGAATGATTTACTTTATATTTATGGATAAAAGTTAACCAGTTTTTCTTATAATCCAATCCAAGGGCAACCAATCCAGTCTAGCCAAAAGAGTGCAGTGGTGGGTTCTAAAATCACAGCAGAGGACAAACCTAGCAGTCCTATAATAAAGTTTATCTAATTTATTCAGTGGTTAGTTGGTGTTCATTGTTTCTCACACAGATTAGAACTCGCCATAAAAGACGCTTTGGATAACACCTATTTCAACGATATTTCAGACTTTCTTACCCAACTGTTCTATCTCTATCAGAAAAGTCCTAAGATATTCAAAGAGTTACTGTCCCTTGCCCAGGCCATGGAGATGTCAGTTGAAAGGTCCAAGAAGGCCCATGGCACACGGGTGCAGCATAAACGTCTTGCCACCCATACTGTTACCAAATCATTCTCGTAATTTGTGCCCATTTAGAATCTATGTCACAGTCCCAGCTCATGACCAAGCCAAAGCCAAGGAGTGTTGCAAATTATTGATTAAATTCCAAATGGTGTGGCACACCTTTGTATTTTGAACAGCTGCTTCAGCCACTTGCTAGGTTCTTCTAGCACTTCCAAAAGAAGTAGTTGAAATGCCAGAGCTATATAGCTCTGTTGAACTTTGAGAAACACTCTTGATCATGCTAAGCAGAGTGGTCCCATAGGTGGCAGTGAACTTGGTATTCTCTTAAAAATGGGTCTGATGTTCGTCTCAGGAGCATGTACTTAAGTCACATACAAGGGTGTGAAATTAACACATTTTAGTGGTCAAGTTGTTAAAACTTTTAAACAGCAAACTAAGAAATACATTACAAACATTGAGAACTGTTGTGAACAAAAGTTAGGTTTGACTAATGAACGTAATATCTATAACCGTGAAAAGTGCTAGATACCAGACTTTGGCCAGCTGCAAACAGAAAGGAACTGGAGCTGTACGGTAATAGTGACTTTACTGCAGTAGCTGACCACTTTCAGCACTTTGCAGCCTGATTGTGACAGCACTCTGCTACTTGCAGAATGACAAGAGTTTAAGATTTTGCTCAAACCAATTTCATCAGTCTTTCTGCCTCTGCCTCTGATCAAAGCTGGCATGTGATTTCCAAAATTCTTATCCAAATCTGTTGAAGCTTGTCAATGTGTTGAGAGTATTTCCTGTGTCTAATACAATTGTAGAAAGGTGTTTTTCAACTATGAACAAGGTAAAACTGACTGAGAGCAAGTCTGACAGAGGATACTGTAGAAACATTGATTCGCTTTAAAAAGTAGGGCCCCCTCCAGCTGAATTCAACTCAGACAGGGCGGTAGACATATTTGTTAGTGCTAAACCAAAACGTCCTGGTGATTTGGCAGCTATGGATGGTGGACCACCCCCAGGTCCTTCCCCAAAATGGGCCAGAATTACTGGCTACATGCCTGGTGGAGAGAGAGCAAATAGATCGACCCAGTCCTTGTTGGTTACTGTATGGTCAATCATGGTCCCAGGTGAAGTTTTATGTTGGGCAGGGTTCATTATAAATTTATGTTTAATTTGTCACGACTCATGATCACGATCATGTTTGCAAATTCACGATCTGTTTTGGCAGACATCTTGTTTGGCTCTTAAAATGTATGTGCTGCTGCACAATTGCTGTATTTCTCTGGAAATTGCTAAATAAAACAGATACCAGTCTTAGAAACTTGTGTACAATGTGTATTTATCAATATAAAGCAAGATAAGTACATTATGGGGTTTTGAGCAAAATATCAATATGTCGAATTGCTAATCAACTTCAGCCAATTGCTAATAATTCTTAAATTGATAAGCAAAGGCTGCTAATCAAGTCTCCGACACTAATTTATGTGTTGTCATTACTACCCTTCACTTTCACACAATCAACTGCACACCTGAATCCACACACCACTATAGCACTAAATCCGTTATGGATGAAATTCATGCTTGTGATTTTTATCAATTGTATTGTTTTATTAATTGTATTTTATAAATGTTTATGTTTTTGTTTTATGGCTGTATAAACTTTTGTAATGCAGGACGACCCTGAAAATAGACTTGGCCTAGTGTCTTATCCTGGTAAAACATAAAACAAAACTGAACTGAGCACTACAACTTAATATAGGATATGCAGAGGTCTCTTATGGTGTAAATGCCCTACCGTGGCGTTTGGGAGAGAAACATGAAGCAAAGCTGAGCAGTTCTGGCTGCCCAAACATCACATGAGGACTCTCTTACACCATAAGAGAGCCCGAACAGGGACCTATTACAAGACATGATACCAGTTTTTGTACCATAATTTTAAAAAGGCAGACTCAGTGAATAGATTAAAATACAACATTATGGGTAGGATATTCAAACTGCGCCAGGCTGTGGCGCGAAGCCTGGGCGCTTAGCGCCAGCGGATCACGCGGGGGCGTTGGGGTGATATTCAGCAGACTGCGCTATGGCACAGCATCTTTGAATATCGCACCTTGGCCACCCACAGTGCACATGGTGCAGTGGCACTGTGCCAGCGCAAGTGGCCAGAGTGGAGCAGGGGGATGTGCTAGTGCAAGTTCCATTGCGCTAGGCTCAACAACAGCTGATATTGAAAAGATGCACATGCAAATGGGGCCATAATGTACAAAGGCGCAAATGGGGCCATTTGCATGTCATATAACCTATTTGCATGCGGTGTACTGGTCCGGCGACTTCGCCTGGCGCCTGCCAGGCTGCAGCCGTCGGGACCGACACCCTGTACAAGTGGCAAACACCCCTGCCCGATCGCGGGCATTTGTGATAAAATAATCGTCCCATATCCCTGGTGGTCCAGTGGACCACTCCTAGCCTGTTCATGGGCATTTGTGCAAAATAATCATCCTATATTCCTGGTGGTCCAGTGGACTGCTTGCAGCCCGTTCGCGGGCATATGTATATCAATAATCATCCTATATCCTGGTGGTCCAGTGGACTGCTGCGTAGCCGATCGTGGGCATATGTAATAGAAAATAGAGGTCAATATCCCTGGTTGTCAGCGGTACCCCCTCCCCACCTGCCCACTGAGCCCCAGCACCCCGTCCAGCGGCGGGTGGCAGCTCTACCTACCAGTCACCCGCCGCCTGCCAGCTGACTGCGTGTAGGCAGGGCTATCGCCCGATTGGTCCACAGCGTGGGACAATGGGCGCTGGCTGTTTCCGCACTGCCAGATCCAGATATGTGAATGATCCATTCACCGTCTGGACTGTGTGGTAACAACATGATGCCACCTTGAACATATGCTAATTTTATGTCTAGCTTAGATGTATGGTGGCATCAGATCTTTCATTTTCTATCAGGTTCTATTGGACGTACATTTAATAAAATTCCTTTTGGATGTTGCTAAAGCTTGGTGGACCAATGAATAAACTGCACTTTACTACTCAGATGCTTATTAATATGGCTATTATAATGGCTTTTAAGCAACTATTAATCAAATGGAAGGATAAAGACCCCCCGACTACAATGCCTGGCTAAATGCCATGTTGGACCTCACCAGAAATGGCACTTCCATGTCAAGAGGTGGGTCACTTGCGCTCTGGCGCCACCTGACTCCTCTGCAAATTTTGGCTGCCTCGGGACCTCCACCTTGGATCCCAACCCCAGGGACCTGCGCCAGAAGTGTGCTTCCATTTCAAGAGGCAGGCCACTTGCCACCCCGGCCACCGCTGCCTGACTACTCTGCAAATTTTGGCTACCTCGCTGTCCTCTGCCTCAGATCCCCAACCCCAGGGACTCTGCTGAAGCGGCGCTTCCATTTCAAGAGGCGGGCCACTTGCTGCTTCTGGCCACCGCCGGCCGACCTCTGCAAATTTCAAGGCTGCCCTCGTGGACCTCCACCTTGGATTCCAACCCAGGGACCTGCACCAGAAGCAGCGCTTTCATTTCGAGAGGTGGGCCACTGGCCACCTCTGGCCACCGCTGCCTGATTCCTCTGCAAATTTTGGCTGCCCTTGTGGTTCTCCACCTCAGATTCCGACCCCAGGTACTGCTGCTAACTGAATTTCAGTGCAGAGGCCTCTGATTAGTGTGGCTTTGCAGGCGGGTCCTCATTGGTCTGCATCTGCCTTCTAGTCCTTCAATTGGTGCCTTTTTATATTTGACTGTCGCTGATTTTCAGGACTGACTTGGCTACTGCTGATCTCGATTTTCTGCTGTAACCCTGCTACATTTTACTGTACCACTGCCTAGATCTGTTAACAATTTTCTGTAATGTTTCATGTTATAGCTATTTAGATTTATTCTCATGTGCCCTGCCTGACTGTGTTTAAAGCATAAGATTTAAAGCCTGTTTAGCTTGTTTCACTGCCTTTTCACCTCACTTCCTGCCTTTTTATCTGTACTCTGCCTAAGATTCCTACCCTACTGCTCTGTCTGCCTATTCTTAAACTACTGAGCTCTGTCAACCTTAAACTGCTATGCATTTTCGTTTCTCTGCCAACGACTACCTTTTAAGCAACCCTCCCCTGTCTGCTCTCTCATCTCCTCTCTTCGTGGCTTCTCCACCCTCCTGCTGACTATTGTCTCCTGCAAATTGCTCTGCCATTATTAGTTTCAGCTGCACCCACCCCTGCTGATGGTCTGCTGCCAGCCACCCGCTACCTCAACTCACTGACCCTTACTTATTTCTGCATTTCCCTCTTCCTCCCCAGGGACCTGTGCAGAAACAGTGCTTCCATTTCGAAGGTGGGCCACTTGCTGCCTCAAGCCACTGCTGCCCAAGTCCTCTGCAAATGTTGGCCGCCTCGGGTCCTCTGCCTTGGATCCCAACCCAGGTACTGCCGCTAACTGAATTTTGGCACTGAGGCCTCCAAGTGGTTCAGCTTTTGCAGGCGGGTCTTCGTTGGTCTGCTTCTGCCTTCTAGCCCTTGTGATTGAGTACGCTTTTATATTTGACTGTACACTGATTTTTGGGACTGACTTGGCTACTGCTGATCTCGATTTTCTAATGAAACCCTGCTACATTTTCTCCCACCCCCACCCAGGCCTCCTTCAAATACTCAATTGCTCCACCTCCCGTTATCTTCATTTTCCCATTGGTCCCTGCATCCATTGCTCCTCCTTCCTACCCTGAATATCTAACCTCTCTGTTTTTCAACACCTCTGTCATTTCTGATCTCACACTTCTATTTTTCCTCCTGGCTGGTCCTGACTTTCACCTCCTTCACAAGCCAGTACCTAGATCTGTTTAAACAATGAAACTCCTCATGTTACTGTCTCTTCTTGTGCCCTCTCTTGCTTTGCTCCACCCATCCTTGCCCACTGTTCCTCTAGCCCCCTTGGATATCCCACTTTTCCAGCCCCACGACTACATATACTCTAACCTTCTCCTGCTGCCCTCTCTCCGATATGACCCTTCTCCAATTCTATTAAATATGCACTGGATCCTGATGGTAGCCCATGTATTAAAACACTGCCCCCTGAATACACATGCCCTATGCCCCTTCCTGCGACATAAACTCTGGTATCTCCTCATACTTGCCCTGTTGCTCTCTGGTGATATACATTCTAACCCAGGACCAATCAACAATATACAGATTCCCCTTTCAAATGCTAAGGGTCTTACTGTAGTGCACCACAACATCAGGAGCCTGTTGCACAATTTTGCTGAATTGGAATCCTGGGTCACCCTCTACAAACCAGATATCATCTGCCTTACTGAAACCTGGCTTAACTCTTCCATCCAGGACTCTCAGTGCTCATTACCCTCATACAATCTCTTGAGATTTGACAGACCTACTCCAAAAAGAGGGGGTGGTATAGCTGTCTATTTTAAAGATCACCTCCATCTTGTCACAATCTGCTCATCTCCCCAATCCACTGCAAAGTGCTTCATGTCCTCCTTACTCTTGGCTCCAAAAAACTACATATTGTCTGTGCCTATAACCCCCATTCTAGTGGTTTAAAAGGACTTGATGAGCTGCTTGATCAGACCTCTCTTCTTTCTGGGAGAAACAAGGTTCTTATACTTGGTGATCTCAATCTGAATTGGCTCGGCAACTCTCTACATGCACTACAGTCTAAGATTCAAAGTTTCAACTTTCACCAGGTGATCAGTGACCCTACTAGAACTGCTCTGCACTCCAACTCTAGTACTCTGTTGGACTTGATCATGACCAACCACCCAGAAGTTATTATCTCCTCTGGCATACTAGCAGATGCCATCACTGACCACTCCCCCACCTTTTGCATGTGGGTAAAACTAGACCCTCCCCTTCTAAGCCTCATTTTATTACCTTCCGTAACTATGCAAACTGTGACCCTCAATCCTTCCTACTGGACATTGCAACTATTGACTCTACCCCCCCTTTTGACTCTGGTGACCCTCAGACTACTCTAAATCTATTCCTGACTCACTTCCTGGTGATCCAGGACAAACATTGCCCTCTTGTTACCCGTCGGTTAAAAAATAAACATACTCGGTGGCTAAAGTCCGACTTTCTTTCCAAATCACTATAAAAACACAGGGTTACCAGCTGACTTAAATTCCTACAGAGCACTCAGAAATTCCTACAAGAAGGAAATCAAAAGGGCTGAAAGTGTCTATTGTAAGGATCTATTAACAAAATCATATGGTGACTCCAAAAAATTCTGGTCCAATATTAAGTGCTTCCTAGGATCAAATCCGGCCCCCATGCCAAACGATATGTCTCTTAATGTGGTCCACTGCAATAATCCCTCCGCTATTGCAAACTTTTTCAATGCCCAGTCTTCAGACCTTACCAACTATACCTCATCCTTCCCGGTTAAACTGTACTCAAATGGCCAACCTGATGTTGCTGGGCCCAAATTTCTTTTCAAGTCTGTCACTCATCTGGAAGTCCTAAGATTGCTAAACAACATCTCCGATTTCACTGCTGCTGGGTCTGACAATCTTGAACCCAAACTCCTAAAGTTTGCTGCCCATTACATAGCTGCGCCTCTTGCAAAGATTTTCTCCCTCTCCCTTTGTCACAGCTATGTCCCAGGTATCTGGAAAACTGCCAGGATTACCCGTTTTCAAAAGGGTGACTGCAGAAATCCTTCCAACTATAGGCCCATTGCCATAGTGTCTGTTCTTAGCAAAATCCTTGAGAAGCTTGTAGCCACTCAAACCATTGACTTTCTTCAGAAAAATGACCTTCTCACATCTTCACAGCATGGTTTCCACAAGGGTCAGAGCACCACCATTGCTTTACTCAAATTTACATCCGATACCCTAGCAGCCATGGACTCAGGTCTCCTAACAGGGGCAATTTTTATAGACGTGACTAAAGCATTTGACCTTGTGGATCATTCTATCCTCCTAACTGCTAACAGATCACTAGGCTTCTCACCGAGTGTCACTGCATGGTTTGACAGCTACCTGGCAGATTGCACTCAACTAATTAAATTTAACTCCAGCTTGTTGGATTATGCTACCATAAATATTGATGTGCCACAAGGATCTATTCTCTGTCCCCTGCTTTTCACTATTTTTGTGAATGATATCATCTAAAACATTCCCCAGACTATCTCCCTGTTATATGCCGATGACATTGTCCTGTACACCAGTGCAAAAAACATCACTGAAATCAACCAACTTTCCAAAGACTTTCAACAAATTGAGCAGTGGTTGTTTAGCAATAAACTTGTCTGAAATGTATCTAAGACTCAAGCCATGCTAATGGTTCTAATGCCAAACAAAAACTCTCCCAATCCACTTTTAATGTCTCTACTACAAATGGCTCTTCTGTTGTGGTGGTACCCTCCTTTAAATATCTGGCTATCACACTCGATCCAGCTCTTACTTTTGATCTCCATATCCAGCAGACTTGCAAGCTGGCCAACATGAAACTTGGTATGGCCTACCGCTCCAGCTGTATACTCACCCTCTCAACTAGGCTTGCCATAGCTCATGGCCTACTCCTTCCATCACTCACTTATGGGGTGGCAGTGTATGCCTCGGCATTTAAGACTAGTTTTCAGAAGTGGGATGTTGCATACACCAATATCTGTAGATATGCACCCTCCTCACATTGGCTGAAACACAGCTGCTTCCTCTACACTGAACTAGGATGGTTTTCTCCGGCAGCCTCCCGAGACTATGCGTTCTGCTCAATCATAGATAATATCATCTGAAATGAAATGCCTAAGCCACTGGTGGAACTATTTCTAAACCAGACATCCAGCTAGGAACTACACTCAGCTGCCAATGCCCATATTATCATCCCTAGACATCACTCCTCCAAAGGTGCTAGCGCCTTCTCCCACCATGCCTCGCAAAAATGGAACTCCCTCCCTCTAACTATTTGTCTAGCACAGGGGTTCTCAAATGGTGAGGCCAGCCTCCCTGGGGAGGCCCCAACCTGTTCAAGGGGAGGCTCAAGCAAGTCTGAAAAAGTACTGTATTTAAATTTTGGGTTTAATATATTTTGTGTGAAGAGATGAAGCAAACTTAAAGAGGATAATAATAGTAGGTGAATTTTATGTATTTATTTACTAATAGGTGAAAAGGGAAGGTGAATGAGCCAACGCTCATTTCAGGTGTACCCAGGGTAGGGAGTGAATACATTTTGAAAGGTAACTGCAAAACAATCAAGAAATATACAGTGAGCAATAGTGCAAATAAATATAAACAATAAATTTATAATTAGTTGTGGTAATTGATCAATTTGTAAACTAATGGCAGAACAGCCCAAATACAAGGGTTGAGCATAGAAGTGCTAAGAGCAATAGCAGGAAGGAGCAAAATAATCCCAGAGATGTTGCTTAGGAGCAGAGAAGGAAGGGGAGAGCAAAGTATGTAGGAAGGTTATTTCATGTAGAGAGGAAAGAGAGGAAGTAGTCTGACCCATGAAGGTACCGCAACAAGGGGTAACAATGGCTCAAGAATGAAAATAGCAGAGCAAGTAGGTTGGCATGTGGGGGGTACAATAAGCCAAATAATATTTCTTTTATTTGTTTTTCAGATAACACCTTTGAGCACAGGAGCTCTTTTTCAAAAAAAGTTCCAAGTCAGTATAAGACAAAGAACTGAATGTGAGCCAAGTACTCAAAGTGGTTTCAATTTATTCATGGTGTACTATGCAAAGTATAGTACGTTAATTTTCTTTGGGGAGGCCCAAGATTATTTCAATTTTTGGGGGAGGCTCAAAATCTTTTCCATGGATTTGGGGAGGCTCAGTGTGACAAAGTCTGAGAACTATTGGTCTAGCATAATCCTATGCCTCTTTCAAAATATTGCTGCATGACCATCTCACTGATTCTTGCTTTTGCTCCTGTTTCAACCCCCCTTAGCCCAGTATCTCTCCATAATTCTCTTACCCCAACATCCTGTCAGAGCTCATTCCTCAAGAAAATAGCTCTGCACTGTCCTCCTGTCTCCTATTTTGCCATATTTTTTATTTTAATTACATCTAACCATCATCCCTTACCTTAACTCAATTTCCTATCATATCCTATCCTATCCCACCTCCTTATACTGCCTCCCTACCCCCCTAAATTCCTGTTTCTACTGTATCCATCTTACACGACTATTAAAATGGCACTTTTACTTTGTTTAATCTCACTATACTGCTACCTTAATGTTGACCAACAGATTTTTTACTGTTGCTGTCCCATATTTCTATGTTATATAGTACTGCAGAATCAGTTGTATCTATTGTTTTCTTCTGCCTGCACTGTATTACTATTGTCTAAGCATCTACTATTTATATGATAGAACTGCCATTGTTCAAAATGTTTTGTTTCTGTAAACTACGGGGTCGTGCCTGAAAATAGTCATTGCTATGGCTAGTGCACCTTACCCGGTCAACAAAAACTAAATAAAAAAATAAAAATAAAAGAATTACGATATATTGAATTGAAAGGGTGCATTATACATCTATTAAGAAAATGATGAAATGCTAACAGATATGGGCCCCTTTATAGATAAGATAAAAGAAGGAACTAAACCTTGAGTGGATACCCTTATTAACTGATTTAGCTATGATGCTTAGTCTGTGATTATTATAGTAAAATATACTTATGTGTGTAGCAAATCCTAGCCCTCTGCTTGTGACTTAGTGGTAGACTGATGTTTTACTAAATCTGTGTAGATATTCTGATCCTTGGTGTGTTTTTATGCTCTTAAATTAACTCTCTATGCTCTTAAGTAACTGATGTATAACCTCTTCACAAAATATTTATAAGTGAAATGTTTGCATTATTGCAATATTTGAATTAAAAAAATAGTTATATTGTACAGGGAAAATAAAATCTAGTTTTATATGCCAAAAGGGTGTGCCAAAAATGTTATTCATAATTATCAGAACTTTTAATACAGTAGTCTGTGGAGTAAGGTTCTGAGCCAGTCCTACATGGTTTAATAGGGTTTTATATATATTTTATGACATGAGACTGAAGGCTTAGCAGAGTGCCCATAATAAGTAATTGATATTCCAGCCTATTGTTTTGATATGAGACGTGAGACTGAATTATTGGTAGCACTGTTTAGGAACATTCTAATATGTAGATATACTGTATGATGATTTAGAAACTAAATGGATTACAGCTTACATCATATGGCAACAGCAAGGAAAATATGCAAGGATGTTAGAAGTAAATGCAAAGCAGAAAGAAGGCTGCACTGGGCTGGGGTACTAGGGCAAACCTGTAAATCAATTAAAAAAAGTCCAGCACTCTCCACCACAATCAAAATGCTGCTCACTTATAATCCAAAAAAGTGCAAAGTTTATTCACAGTGCCAGTGCTGTGCATGTCTTGACTAGTTTTGCACCTCTGTCCTTTTCAAAGACATGCTAAACTAATCAAACACATTCATTATATATTCCATCACCTATGACATAATCACAAAGTGTTAATGACAAACAGATGGTGCAGTGAAATAACAAAAGCAGAATAACAAGAGGTTAAAAGACCTGCAAACTTTATACTCACACACTAAGGGGGCCTGGGATTATATATATAACTATAACAGTTTATATATTTTATATTATAGCATATGTCACCTGGACCATATATCTAAATGTGCAATACATTCACAGAGTCAATAGACAGAATAGGTTAAAAAGATTAAAAATACACAGGAGCTCCAATTTGTCACTAGAAGATCGCACGAAGACACGGAGATGTTGCCAAAAGGAATACTCCATAGTAGATTTAATCCCCAAAAGAAAGAAAATTACATTAAATAGCAATATGCAAATAAGCATGTAAAACTATAAACATATATGTTTCACTAGGTTTGTAGGAGCAAAAAAAAAAAAAAAAGGCAGAGGCCACGAATAGCTCCTGTTAGGACAAGGAGTAAAACTCCATGTCTCCATTTATAAGATCAATATTTACAGTAGCAGGCATGAGAATCAGAAGACAAATAAAAATATATCTGGCATCCATCTATCTGTATTTAATGTGAGGGTAATGTTGAATCTATCATTGAGGACTGGGGCCAGCATGCCCCTAGAGTGTAGATCCAACAACCCTCACGCTACAGTATTAAATTCTTATAATCCCCACCTCTGGGTTTGTGGAATACTTTTCAATAGCCTGAAATGTGAATTTGTGTTCCCCAGAGTTGATAGACCCCTTTACATGTAGTGCTGCGGCATAAGTTAGAATCTTAGTGTCTAATAGCTCTGCAGTGTTCTCCTACATGGCTTTTGAACACCCTGTCAGTCTTGTCTATGTAGAAGGCACTGTTGTTATACCAGCCAAATATATGACACCCTAAGTGTCACATGTCGTAACTGGCATTTTCAAAAAGTTTTGTTATTATTGTGGCTCTTAACTTCCTTCCCTGGGGTGATCACTGAACAGTAGATACACCTCTTGTGGGGAAAACAGCCCACAATCTTGTGAATGAGATGTTTCAACAACAAGTCTGTTCAGTTTACTGTGGGCAAGGACATCCCTGAGTGTATCAGTACGTCTGTAGTAGAGATGTGGAGTACTCGAGTGAAAACCTTTCAAAAGTATATCACCCCTTAAAATATCCCAATTCCTATGAATTATCTCCCCTACTTTATGTACACGTGCTGAATAATTCATGACAAAATTGAGTTTACTGCCATCTTGTGTTCTTATGGGTCCCCTATATAATACTGTATCCCTGGGTAAATTTCTAACAGATATGTTGGTCTCATGAACTTGTCTGGCACTGTAACCTCTGTCTCACTAAATCTTCCTTCTAAATCTAAAGCTGCACTGTCATACTTTTTTACAGAATTGCAATTTCGTTTAACCCTTAGAAACTGCCCCTTTGTAATGTTGTCTATCACATGCCGTGGATGGCAACTCGAGTACAAAAGGAGGCTATTTCTGTCACATTCCTTTCTATAGATATTTGTACCTATATTTCCCTCCATGTCCTTTGTAATGTGCAGATCCAAAAAGCAAATTTCTGTCTGACTAGCATTGTAGCTAAAGCGAAGGTTCAAGTTAGAGTGATGTAAAAACTCTATAAATAAATCCAACTATTGTACAGTGCCTTTCCATATTAGAATTATATCATCGATAAAACAATGATATAATTCAATGTGGTGAAAAAATGGATTATAGTCTGAGTCCTTAACAAATTTGTTTTCCCACATGCCCACGTAAAAGTTTGCAATACTGGGGGCAAATATAACCCCCATGGCAGTTCCTTTTATCTGTAAGAAAAAATTATCCAAAAACATAAAGGCATTACACGACAGAACAAATTCAGACAATTTCACCAAAAACTCTGTGGGGGGCACCACATTGCTGTTGTGGCAACTCAAAAAATGTTCACTACTCTCCAGCACTCCTTTTATGGGACTGTTGGTATACAGGGACTACACATCTAGGGTAACCAGAAGGGAGTCCCTGCCTACCTCAGTTTCCTCTAGTACTTTTAAAATATTATAAGTAGCTTTAATATATGACCCTAGGTTTTCAACAGAAGGTTTAATGTGATGGTCAACATACTGGGATAGGGGCTCAATAAGTGACCCTATCCCACTTATTGGGGATCGGCTTGGGGAAGGGGGGCTGAACATTTTTTATGTACTTTCAGGAGAGTATATATGGTTGCCCGAATGGGAAAATCTACGGTAAGGAAGTCTTTAACATTAGAATCAATCCATCCTTGTTGGAATGCTGCCTTAGTGTGCGAGTATAATGTTTACTGGTCTTTTTTAACCTCTTGCTATCCTGCTTTTTGTTATTTCACTGCACCAGCTGTTTATCATTGACACGTTGTGAAGATGTCGTAGGTAATGAACTAGATAAAGAATGTGTTTGATTAGTTTAGCATGTCTTTTAAAAAAGGACAGAGGTCCAAAACTAGTCAAGATATGCACAGCACTGGCACTTTGAATAAACTTTGCACTTTTTTGGAATATAAGCGAGCAGCATTTTGATTGCGGTGGAGAGTGCTGGACTTTTTTGAATTGATCTTGGGAAAAAGCATGTGTGCCAGAGTCAAACCATACAGGACATGGTACCACATTATGTACCTATAAAGTTTTTTTATTCATATTTAAAATTAAGTAATGTGTGTCTGTATGCTAGGGCAATCTCTTTAGTGAGGACCTAGCTCTACAAGACTAAATACTGATTAATGTTTGATTATTTTATCATGCACACCATGACATTCCTGAAGAAGCTCCTACAGAGGGTGAAACATTGGGTCTATATGCAAACCATTGATTAAATAAAGAGTACTCAAAGAAATTTTTTCGGAGTTGGCAGAGTTTTTTTTTTTTAATTGTTTAACCAGGTGAGACACTCTAAGCTGAAAGCTTGTTTACAAGTGCAACCTGGGAGCACAGGGAAGTTAAGTGACTTGCTCATGGTCACACAGTATGCAAGTGGGGGGCTGTGGGATTCAAACCCAGGTCTCCAGATTTGCATCTCAGATCCTTAAACCACTGCACTATACTGCCTCCAGGTTCCCACCTTTAATCTCAAGTATTAACCATCTGCCTGGATTGGTGGTAGTTCAGGTGGATGTTAAAAATCCCATGGCACTTATCGAAAAGAGTAGGGGTAACTTTTATTGAAAAAACACATATACATCCAGAGCAGGAAAAAACATAACAATACATTAATACAACTGAAAAATTCTACATAAAGCATAACCAAAAAAGAGAAGTGTTAAACCATACAAAATAATATCACACATATAATAAAGTAAAAACAGTCTCCATTTAAATTTATACTACTCTATAGTGTCATCTATAATATGTTAGTAATTTCTCCAGTACTAATCTCCCTTTCTTTATATACTTTTGTTTACTTAAATTTAACAAAATGAAGAAATCCCCTCCACCACATTCTGACTTTCTCTGCATTATAAAATTGACATTCTTCCTTATATACCTTATTTAAAATATTTGTAACATAAAGTTTAAAACCTTCAAAGGAAGGTCTTTTTTGTATAACACCCATTGAACCCTAGTATGCCATAGGCAAAACCGTAAGGTGGCCAAAAAAACCCGTAATGTATCTTTCTCCAAACTGCTCAAATAACTAGGGAAAATACCAATCACTAAAAGGTCATAATCCATGTTAGCTAACCATGTAAGATTCCATTTCTGAGCTAAGTAACCCCATAACTTTGAGGAAAAGGAACAATGAAAGAAAAAATTTTCCATCGACTCTTCCACATTAACACAGTCTGGATAAGGACATATTCTTTCTTCGATTGCCTTATGTTTTGCGGTTCCTCTAACATTTAGTTTCCCATACATAGTTAACCACATATTCTCCCACATATAAGGAGGCAATCTTCGGTTATTTAACTGTTCCAACACATTGTTTATGTTCTCATTAGGACAATTTTTAAAAGTTGGCTCAATCAGAACATATTTTGTCATAATTTCTGTATAAACCTTTGCAGTGTATCTTAAAATCATATCTTGTGTGATATGCCATCTAAATAATTTTTGAGCTACCAGCTTAAAATAATCAGGTGTCCCAAATCGTGCTGCCCATTTTGGAGGTAAAGATCTCCACATATTCAGGTATGCTTTCAAAAGGTTCCTGAAAACTATACTGTCTAGTTCTAATGAACCCTGCAAACATTTCTTCAAAGAAAAGGTACAGAATAACGAAAAACAAAATACTACTGGGTCTACCATCCCTAACCTCCCTTTTTTTTTACTCAGGTATGTGCATCCTCTCTTAATTGGATTTAACCTACTACCCCATAACATTTGGAAACATATACTATATAATTTAGTTTCTAACTGTACGGGTAATGGGTAAAGAACTGCAATATACTGTAGTCGGGGTAAAACAAATTGTTTAATAATCTGGATTCTCTTTAATTAAGTAAATTTAAACCCTTTCCAAATGCTTACTTTCTGTGACAATGCATCTAGAACTCTTAACCAAACCTCCATTGGGCAATTCTGAGATTGAAATTCTACCCCTAAAATAATTAAGGGCCTGTGTGAAAATTCGACTAAACTATAGAAAAACGAGTCCTTTTGGTAATCCCCCAACAAAAGCCCTTTAGATTTTAGCGGATTTAGTCTGGCATTAGATACTTCTGCATAATCTGTAAAAACTTTAATGAATTTCGAAAAGTCTAAATGGTTAGAAAAGAATAAACAAATATCCGCAAAAGCCTGTATTAGGCCAGAGTTAAAATCCCTGGCACTCGTACCCCTATCCATAATGGTGGGAGGCAGATTGCTCTTATTAGGGGTTCTAAGGAAAAGTTATAAAGAAGCGGACTTAAAGGGCATCCCTGCCTCACACCACATTTCATAATGAAGCCTTCTCCCAGAGTGCCTTTCAACACTGGATATACTTTTGCATTCTTGTATAATCCCCTTAAGAGTTGTATAATACCCTGCGGAATCCCAAACCACTGCAGCGTTAAAAATAAAAATTCATGATTAACCCTGTCGAAGGCTTTCTCAAGGTCTACCGAAACAATGACCCCTGAAGAACCTCCATCCCCAACTTGCTCAATTATATCCCTGATGAATCCTAATATAGTATGAATTCTTCTATTCGGAATCCCACTATGTTGCACAGGTAAAAATAAATCCTCTACCACCCCTTTCAGTCTATTATTGATTATAGAAGCCAAAATTTTGTAATCGGTATTTAACAGGGTTAATGGTCTCCAGTTCTTAAAATCTCCTCTATCTCCAGATTTAAAAATATAAATCTGCCGTCCTACCATGAAGGAATTTAGACTCACTCCAGACTTTAGAAAAAAATTAAATACTATCCAGAGACATTCTGTTAAATCCGAAGAAAATACTTTATAAAACTCATTGGGTAACCCATCCATTCTGTGGGACACATTCTGCTTAAGTGAAGTAATAACTCCCAAAACTTCAGATTTTGAAATAGGCCGCTCCAGATCCTTAAAATCTGCCTTCTCCCAATTGTGATTTAAACTGGGTCCCAAAAACTGCATAATTTGTAAAGATGATGATACAACTTGTGACTCTAGTCCTCGGAAATGATCTTTAATAATCAACCCTAGTGCACTAACTGAGGAAACCTTAGTATGCCCTTGTATTAAAAAATCTAGTTTCACCTTTTCCTTAACTGTTTTGCAAAGTTCAAAGGGATCTCCAAAAACCGATTTCTTTAAATGATTTTGAACTAATGCTTGCAAAGATTTTGCTCTATCATACTGCTTGCTTTTCATTAAACTTTTAATCTTAGCTATCTGCTCCATAATTATCTCTAAGTATTTGCACATGTAAGAATATGATGGAGCTGTCTTCTAAGTTTGAGATATTCAAAAAATTATCATTTCTTTCTTCACCCCAAACTGTTTAAACCATTTAATACAATCTTCCTTGGTCTCCTGCCACCATCTCCCAAGATCATGGTACAAAAGGCTACTGTCAACCTAGCTTTCAAAATACTCTGGATGACATCCTGAACTACCTTCTCTTTAAGGCTTGATGTATTTAATTTCCAAATGGATTTATGCCGAAAAAACCCTTGTTGTGTCCCTACCTTTACTAGTAACAAAGCATGATCCGAAAATTCCATGGGAATAACCTGAGGACTGTGAAACTGTATACCCTTAGATATAAAAAGATAATCTATCTCAAAGCTCTTTCCTTTTGTAAAGAAAGTGCCTGTCCCTCTCTTTTTCGAGCTATCTATACAACTAATCAGATCTGCCAGTTTTAACAATCTTCTGGAGACAAAAGCGAGTCACAATATATTTTCTTCCTTTTCTAAACCACCTGCCTCTCTGGCCTTACTTAAATTACAATTAAAATCCCTCCCAAAATTCGGCAATGTAGTTATTAAGTGGGCGCACATCGAAAAACACTCCACCCTTCAGCCTTTGATTGTGGACTATAAATATTAATTAATCTGATCTTTTACCATACCACAAGCCATCAAGCACTAAAACTCTCCCGGACAGACTTCTATTAACAAGTAACTTGAAAATAAAGGAGTTAAAGAGAATACCTATCCCGTCCACCCTGTCCTCCCCAAATGACCAAAGCAGAAGGTCCCCAAGGCCAATCCTAGAAAGCATTAAACTGTAAATTAGAGAACATCCAGGTCTCTTGCAGGAAGCAAATAGAAATATGTAAGTCAGCAATTATCTGAAACACTGCTCTTCTCTTTATTGTCTTTAATAAACTATGGTGTTAAAGGAACCCAAGTTATCTCCATTTATTAACCTAATCAAGCTAGCCTACTAACTCTAATGTCATTTCTTCCTCCTTTTCTTTTTCTTTCCCTTATAATCGTCCTTTTGTACTTTTTCTCCCTCTTGAATCGATATTTGGGAATCCGTATCCCCCATGTCCATTTCTGAGTCCCCCCATGCAAGTTCCTCGAAAGGATTCTTGGATTCTAGACCCTCTATCTCCACTGGTACCACATTCTTCACTACCCTACCAGACCTACGTAATAATGGTGGGGGTTTAGGGGGATCAAGCTTACCCTGATTCCTACCACACTTCTCTTCTACAGTATCACGGTAGCAAACTGGCTGTAGCAGGTCAAGCCCTCCCTCCCTAGGTTCTCTCTGCTGCACCATGTTTCCTCCAGTCAGGACATTCTCCATCAAAGCCTCCTTTTTTTGTAGGGGTAAAACCTCCTCCCGCCCAATTGTTATCTCATGTCGAGACTCTCCTGCTTCTTGTGCTTGTTGTACCAAAAGGTCTGATATACCACTAACTTGCTTTTTCTGGACAGCCCATGGACAGTCCTTAAAAGCATGGTTCATCTCTTCACACAATTCACACTTCAATGCATTTGTACAAGAAAGAATATTATGGCCCACCTCTCCACAGTTGTCACATTTTGGCTGGTCACAAACATTAGATAAATGAGTTTTAGACCCACACCTATAGCAGGCTCTGGGCTGCCCGCTATAGAAACATACCCCCCTGTCTCTTCCCAACATAAAGGAGTTTGGAATATGGTTTATACCTGTTGCTGTTTGTTTAAGTTTTACTTTAAATTTCCAACCTCCTGTCAAAATAATTCCAATCAAAATGGGTTCGGGGTCCTCAAGACCTCACATTTTGTGCAAGCCAAAACTTAATGTCTTCCACCGAACACCCTCGTTTCTGAACATCACAGTGACAAATTTTATCAGGGGTTTAGACAAGGGAATCATGAAAAAGGGAGTCCACAAAGGTGAAAACTTCACCTGGTTATATCTTTCCCAAAAAAGTTCAAGTAACGCTGGTGAATGAAAACTGACATCATAATTGTCCTCACCTGAAATGTTAATAAATGCAAAGACATCCCTAGGAGAAAATTTCAAAGAATCTTTAATTAAAGTTTTACCCACATAATATCTGTTGGGTCTATCTTTTAATCCACCCTTGTAGTGAATCCTCACGCATTCCTCCTAGGGCTGCTTCCCTTTACTCTGTGAAAAGACTAGATAAAGGGGTTTTCTTGCTTCTCCACATTAATGTTTAACTGAACTGAATCATTTAAATCAATATTCTCTTCCTTTCTCAGTGGTATATAATTTTCTCACTACCTGTTACGCCCTTGGTTCTTCTGTATCAAATACCTGAACAGACACAGCGTCAGAGGTAGAGGCCTGGAACCCCCCCCCCTTGGTTTCCACACAGGAGCAACAAACTGCCATCCCCAAGAATGCTCCCAAGAGGAATCAGGTATCCATACCCCTTGTACTTTCTGCCTCCATCCAGCTGCCTTTAATGCTGATTGAGGAGACCAGGAGCTATCATGATCCCCTACCCCCTCTAAACTACCAGCCCCTTTTTTCTTAGCAAATATTTTCTCTTGACTGGACTTTCCAAAATTTGTACTAGAAGGGAACATAAAATCAGTCACCCCAGTTTGTTGATCAGTCTTGACTTGATAAGTCACTTTATCTTTCCAGTAACATCCACAACTGTAGCATTAGCACGCAATCCGGTCCTTTGTCATCTGTATTGGGGCAAAGTTTTGAAATAAATTCGGGTTACTCACAAATGTTGAGTTGTTGTACTTAACCCAGTCCCTCTGCTTCCTTCTCCATGTTCGATATGGCCACTGCAGGCGTTTTCTTTTTCTCCATTGCCTTTCTTCCTCCTCGACCTCCATACTTGCTTTCCAGCTCACGGTGGCGTATATAGCCTCGCCAGTCTAAGCTGGTAGCGGCACTACCATCACCGCCTCCTTTCTCCATTTCCGGCGTTGCCGGCTTCCTAACCCGGTTTAAAGAGCACCAAATCCATTTGAACTGCTCTTGGTATAATCGAGTCCTCAGCTCCTCCAGCAATAAAGGTACCTGCATCTTGCTTAAATTTTGAGCTTCCTCATTATCTGTACCATCAGCGAACTGCTCCACCCTCGCATGTTTGGCCAGCATACGTGTTCTCCTCCTCCAACACCGCGCTCACCAGCACTCTCTCCGCTGCTCCAACCTCTGACTGAGCCATGTTGCTCTCAGTCACAACACCTCTACGCCCATACTCACCCTCTGGCCACTGAGACAGCAGCGCAGAGTAGGGGAATTTCCCCCGTGTCCTGACCAAATTTCCCTCATTCACTGAAAATACTACCAACAGCCTAATCTGGTTCAAGGTCAGTTGGCATTCATCTGTATCCCCTTCCCCTGGGTCATGCCTGAAAATAGGCAGGATTTGTCTAGTGCACTTACCCGGTCAACAAATCTAAATAAATAAATAAATAAAATCTGGATCAGACCCCAGCCTTATCTTTTGAACTATACATATACTGGGAGGGTACCCTGGAGAGTAACTGCATTTTCCATATGTAATCATTCTCTGGTGCTTTAGTGAGACCCCCTACCACTGATTGCTCTTCTAAACATGTTTCAGCATACCCTGGTGGTCTTGTGTGACCCCCAACCCCCAATTGCTCCTCTGAGTGTATTTTAAAATACCCTGGTTGTTTAGTGTGACCCCCATGTCCTGATCTCCCATTTCAAAAGAGTAACCATGCCATTGTGTTCAGTGATTCTGCTCCCCGATCACCCATTTCAAAAGAGTAACTATGCCTTGATGTCCAGTGGTTTCTCCTCTACTCCCTGACTGCCCATTTCAAAAGAATAATTGTGTCGGTCATGTATCCATGGCACTCCAGACATTACATAATGGGTTTTAGCCCACCTGATAGGCTATAGATGCACATGTGACCTAGTATCGAATTTCGCATTATACCTTGATCCCAGGAGTCCCTGCTTCTCCAGTTCTCTTGTGCATCTGAAAGGCTAGCACACAGGGGTCCCTGCTTAGGAGTTTAAACAAGGTAAGAACAAAGAAATTTAGCTGACTCTGTAATTAACAATGAAACTGCACCTCTGATTAATTAAATTAAAAAGGAATGGTCTGATTAATTAGATTTATCAGGAAAGAATAATGTTGGTGCTGGAATTACTCTCCTTTTAATCCTTTATGCAAGTAATTCTTGCAAGCTAAAATAGAAAAGTCTTTATCTTAAAGATCTGCAACAGAACAAAAGAGAATGTTGGTGTTTGTTTTCTTAAAATTGCTTTCTATTCTGATAAGAGAGATGCTAGAAGGAGTTGTGGCATACTGTTGTTTTATTTATTAGAAACATGTATTTCAAGCTAAAACAAAAGTTTTTATCTTAAAGATCTGCAACAGAACAAAAGTGAATGTTGGTGCTTGTTTTTTCCCAGAACAGCCAGCCACACGGTGGACAGTGCTCCTTTCTGCCCCTCGCTAATGCTCTAACACGCTCTCCCCCTCTCAGTTGGGTGCACTTCCTATTTTGCAGGGATCCTTTGTCCACTTTCCCTCTTAGAGCTTGGCAGCCAGCCAGTGCTTGCTGCTTTCTGCTGTTCGGCATTCCAATCAGAAGGCGTGAGTCTCGCTTGTCTGAAAATGCCTACACGATGGGCCCTTTCTCCCTCACTGGCCCTCACATTCAGAGAGAGAGCCGAGAATTTGAACAGTGGCCTGAAAATGCTCATTAGCAGTAAACAGCCCTCCCCCCCCAAATGCAAATTAACGTGGCGGACACAACTAAGCGGCAACAAAATAGAAGGGTGTCCTGCCTTTGTCTGAGTTTCCTTTTTCTGGGGAATTTCTTGATTGCATTCACAGTCTCAGGGATGGACATCATGGGATAACAATTACAAACTGATGAACAGGCCATCAGGCCATGAGAAATATGAGGGCTATGGTGGCCATTTTGAACAGGGCCACCATTTCAGGATTGCAGCAGCTGTTTTTTCAAAGCAGACCACTACAGAGACAGCCATTTTGAGTGAAGCCACCTGTTTAGAACTACCAGCTCTCTAGAACTGGCCTGTATTCCGACCACCTCACACAGCGGGTCGGAAGAAGGCACAGCGTGGCAAATCTCATAGCGGTTCTCAGAATGGGTTTAATTTGGAATTATTTGGTGATGTTTTAACAATTTTTCTTGGTCAGCTTCAATCACCTAACACAGTGGATCAAAGCACACTAATATGAATTTAGGGGAGACAGGATAACACATTTCCCTGTCCAGACCACCTACCAAGTGGGTCGAGACAGAGTTTGCAAGGCTCCCCTAGCACTTTGTAAATTTTATAATGCATCATAGCACACTAAAATGGTCTCATGGGAAACAAGTTAACAAAACCTCCTGTCCAGACCACCTACCAAGTGGGTCTAGGCAGAGTTTGCTAGGAATCCCCTAGCACCTAGTAATTTTATGCATAACACTACTCAGGTGCAACCTCTGGTTCAGCCATCTGGTCCCACATCTGGTACTTCCTTTAACCTCCACATCTTGTTGTCCATTTATATTTTCCAGATGGCAAAGACCAAAAAGTGTACCTCATGTAGCGCCACGCTCCTTCCTCAGAACCCAGGCCTGCCTACATGATGACGATGATTTGTCCACTTCGCTGGACCCAAGCATTCTGGGAACCAGTGGAAGTACATGGGTTAATCCAGGGGCTCTAATCATCCAGAGCCAACAGGCCACTGTGGCCATGATGGAAAGTCAGCAGAACTTTATGTTATGGGTTATGGAGAAACTGGAGGTGCTCACCCAGAACTTGTTCCCAATGCCTAACCCCAGACCAGAACCCACTCCAGCTGACCACGATGATATGAACCCACCCACAGATCCAGAGCCCACCCTTCCACCGCCAGACAAGAGACAAGGGGATGAAGATCCACAAGACGAGGAAGACGAAGAATCGGACAAGGACAGGATGGACATCTCCCAGTCGACTCCATCCCTCACTTCTAAATTATGTCCATTTGATCTCATCCTAGGGATCATGAAAGCTATAAAGCTGACAATGTGGTTCGAGGAGCACACCGCTGAACCAGAATCTAAGCTAGACCCAATGATCCAACAAAGACCAAAGTGTAAAGACATCTTCCAGGTATGCCCTGCAATCAACGACATATTTGCAAAGGAATAGGAGTTGAATGAACCTGGCCACATGTCAGAGAAGAGAAACCTGGATAGGATGTATCCTATTCAGGAGGACAAAGCGCAACTCTGGTGTCTGGCCCCCACCATAGACCCACAGATTGCCACTCTCAGCAAGAAGACAGTCTTGCCATGTGGAACCATATCCCTAAAGGACTCGATAGACAAGAGGGTAGAGGACATGTTAAAAAAGATGTTTTAAATCACTGGCATGGTAGCACAGACCACCACTACAACAGTCTATGTGGCTCAGGCCCAGGTCAGGTGGCTGGAGGAACTTTTAGAAAAAGCAGATCCCACGTCAAGAGATGCAGTACTGCTAGAATGTTCCTTAGACACGGCAAAATATTTGGGGGATATGGCTGTAGATACACTCAAACTAGAAGCCAGAACTTCAGCCTTGACTAATAGAGCTAGGAGGGCCCTATGGTTAAAATTATGGGAGGCAGATACTGAATCCAAGAATCTTTTACAAAACATTCCCCTGAAAGGAAAACACAGCTTTAGGGAGGGTCTTCAGCAGTTTCTAAAGCAAAAAGAGGAAGGCAAAGAGTTAGGGAAGAATAGCAACAGGTCCACGTACCTCCTGTCAGGTAGACGTAGGTTTTGGGTGAATTACAGGTATCACCAAGGGAGAAGGCAGACCCAATATAGTCAGGCCAATTCTTTTCAAG
The DNA here is from genome assembly GCA_016271365.2 of Neoceratodus forsteri. Classification (NCBI taxonomy): domain Eukaryota; kingdom Metazoa; phylum Chordata; order Ceratodontiformes; family Ceratodontidae; genus Neoceratodus; species Neoceratodus forsteri. The sequence continues at coordinate 1,208,217,280 of CM057456.1, forward strand.
GCTGGGGGTTCCACAATAGCAACGCCAACTGTAGCACCTCCCGCACCAGCTATGTCTCCTCCTCCTCGTTCTCCTCAATTAGAGGAAGAAGCAAGTTCAGGGGAAGAGGAGGCAGAGGAAAGGCACAATGACTACCATTGCAGGAAAGATCAACACCAAATTGGAAAAAAGAGGAAACAACCTGCTCTCCCCCGGTGGGAATGAGACTCTCTCTGTTTCTACAATAGTGAGTGGGCACTACCTCAGACAGATGGGTACTGGAGGTAGTATCCAGAGGATATAAGATAGAATTAACCCAGCGTCCACACCAAAACAGGTTTGTACAATCCCCAATCTCCAGAAGAAGGGCATCTGCTCACCAAGTACAGCAGATCCTCCTGGAGCTAGTACAGAACAAGGCTATTCAGCCTGTCCCCACTCACGAAAAGGAAGAAGGGGTTTACTCCATCTTCTTCCTGGTTCCCAAAAAGATGGGGGAGCTCTGTCCAATCCTGGATCTGAAGTACCTAAACAACTTCATTCAGACTCAGAAGTTCAAAATGGAAACACTCCGCTTGACCCTCAGGAGCATCAGGGTCGGAGACTTCCTAACCTCAATCGATCTAAAGGATGCCTACCTTCATATACCCATGTGATCGAGTCACCAAAATACCTACATTTCCACATATTGGGACAACATTTCCAGTACCAGGCACTACCCTTCGGCCTAGCATCTGCCCCTCAAACCTTCACAAAGGTGTCAATCCTTCTGGCAGCACATCTAAGGGAAAAGGGGTGGACATCATCCCTTACCTAGACAACTGGCTGATCTGGGCCAGATCCGAGGCTCAAGCTCGGAGGAACACCCACCGTGTAGAGCAAACCCTGGAAGAGCACGGGTGGGTAATCAACTACGACAAGAGCTCCTTGTTACCAACTCAACAGCTGGAACATCTAGGGGCAGAAATAGACACGGCCGTAGGTATAGCCAGACCATCACAGAACCGTATAGACAACATAATGGGTCTGGTAAGAGCCCTAAGGGCATGCCATCGACCATGATCAGGCAAATAGCATAGGTTCTGGGATGCATGGCCTCCTGCATAGATCTGCTCGCATGGGCCAAGTGGCACATGAGGCCACTGCAGACGTATCTACTGACTCAGGGCTCTCCATCCGAGGACAACCTAGGAGTCAAGATCACTCTACCTCTGGAAACAAGACACTCCCTCGCCTGGTGGTTAAACTGATGCAACCTCCGGAAGGGAGCCCCTCTCAACCTGACATACAAGATCACTATAGAGACAGACACCAGCCTCACGGGTTGGGGTGCACGTCTAGACCACCGGTCAGCACAGGGCTTATGGACACCAGCAGAAGCAAGGTGCTCCATCAGTGTCCTGGAAATGAGAGCCATATTCCTCACTTTCAAAGCCTTCAAGGGTACCATACAGGGGCACAAAGTTCTCATACGCTCAGACAATCAGGTCACTGTAGCCTATCTGTCAGAACAAGGAGGCACACGAAGTTGGGCCATGCTGTCCAAAGCTTCGAGGGTGTTGACCTGGGCACAAACCCACCTCAGTCATATTGGGGCCGTCCACCTAGCTGGCAGACTGAATGTCAGGGTGGACTGGATAAGCCAACAACGGGTTCACCCTGGGGAATGGCAACTCCATCCAGAGGTGTTCCAGTTAATCCAGAACAGGTGGTGACCCATCACTATGGACCTCATGGCCATGGAGGCAAATCGCCAAGTGGAGGAATTTTTCTTGAGATACAGGGAAAGGAATCCCAAGGGAGTTGATGCACTGTCACAGGACTGGACCCGGGACAAGGCGTATGTCTGCCCACCAGTCCCGTTGATTCCTCAGGTACTGGCCAAGATCAGGGAGTTCTGGAGACTCATCATCCTTGTGGCACTGTACTGGCCACAGAGGTCATGGTTCTCCATGGTCATGGCCATGCCAGTGGACAGGTGGCATCTCCTGTGCAGACCGGACCTACTGACTCAGGGACCGATGACTCATCTGGCACCGGACTTCCTCCAGTTGTCGGCTTGGCTCCTGAGAGGCAAAGACTGTTGAAAGCAGGCTATTACAGCGCAGTCATCTCTACCATGCTTCAGTCCAGAAGATCTTCCACCACATCCACATATGGACGCCAATGGAACATTTTCTCTACTTGGTGTCACAGTATGAACACAGACCCCACTTCAGCGGACATGTCCACCATCTTACTATTTCTTCAACAGGGTATGGAAAAAGGACTATCCCATTCCTCCCTTAGAGTACAACTTGCAGTTATAGGGGCAGCCATAGGACCGGTGGGCCTACATAGCCCAGGGTCACATCCGGATGCCGTCAAGTTTATAAGGGCAGTAGAAGTAATGAGACCTCGGACCAGACCATCCATGATCTCACACTGGTACTAGACAGCCTAACGCTGCCACCGTTCAAACCCATTCAAGACAATCAGCTATACTGGATCGGACTAAAGACCTGCTTCCTCATAGCCATATGTTCAGCCCACAGGGTAGGGGAGATCGGGGCATTATTATGCAAAGAACCCTATATCGTATTTACCCCCGAAGGCATATAGTTAAAAACAGTACCCTTCTTCATTCTGAAGGTGGCATCCCAGTTCCACAAGGAACAGACTCTAGAGTTTCCATCTTCATTCACTCAAGGAGAGTCGGGAGTCAACTCAATCCCTCATCACCTCGACGTCAGAACCACACTAGCAATGTATATTGACAGGACTCATAGCATTAGAAAGACAGAAAGGCTTTTCATCATAGCAAAGGGGCATAGACAGGGCATGGCAGCCACAAGGGCAACAATCGCCAGTTGGTTAAAGAAGACAATTCAAGAGGCATATAGACTTAAGGGTGTCTCCCCTCCAGAAGGCATCAAGACTCATTCTACCAGGGCAGTTGCCACCTCTTGGGCTGAGACAGCCAATGCTTCTTCTGAGGACATATGTCGAGCAGCAACCTGGATGTCCATTCACACATTTGTGAGACACTACAGACTAGAGACACTGTACAAACAGAGAGCTTCCTTTGCCACCAACGTTCTCACGACTGCTTCTTCATATACTCACTCTTAGTCGTTCTGCCCCACCTTGATGGGAAAATGACTGCTGCTTAAGTACCCATTATGTAATGTCTAGAGTGCCATGGACACACGACCAGCACAATGGGTGTTTACTCACCTGGTAAAGGTGATTGTGTTGGTCGGTGTCCATGGCACTCCAGGGCCGTCCTGTCAGAGCACGTGGACAGACTCGAGTGGGTATAGGTTCAGAGCCACATTATGTTAGACGTTACACTACGGAGAATCATATTCACTAACTCGTCAGGTGTATTAGATGCCTGTGCATTAGCATTGTAATAATAATAGGAAATAAACCCTTATGGCTATGATACATGAAGTGGTCTCCCCGATCCTCTCTTTTGAGTATGGTAATAGGGAATACTGTATGTTGTTGTTTATTAACTAACCTTGTTTCAGCTTGGAAAGACATTCGAACTGGACAAGCAAGGACTCCTGGGACCAAGGTATACTGCGAAATTCGATACTAGGTCACATGTGCATCTATAGCCTATCAGGTGGGCTAAAACCCATTATGTAATGTCTGGAGTGCCATGTGTACCAACCAACACAATCACCTTTACCAGGTGAGTAAACACCCATTATGCCCTGGTGTTCAGTGGTTCCCCCTGCCCCTCCAATCATGTTAAATTACAGTTCCTCTCACTTTATGACCCAATAGGCCTGATATTGAAAGGTTAGTGCACCCACTATCAGGTTTAGAACATGCACTAAATCGGGTTTATGTAAATGCTCCAGGCCAGCCCATAATCAGAAGCCCCGGGAGTGCCCGGCAAACCCAGCAGTGCCAAACCACTAAAATACTGCTGCATCTGTACAAACACACCTTGGGTGATAAGGTGAGAGGAACTGTTACATAACTCAAACAGGGACCTTGCATCATAAGGTGGGAGGAACTGTGACATAACACAAACAGGGAACCCACACACTTTGGGTCATAAGGTGAGATGAACTGTTTACATATAGCAGAAACCTTGCTGACCCACTGGCACAGCGGTTGAGCTACCGCTACTGGTGCTGATGCCTGGGGTTTGGAAGCAGCCCAGGGTTGTTGGAGGGTTGGTGGGTAGGGAGATGGGGAGGCTGAACATCCAAATGACTGCTCACCTTCTTGGGGAGGGAGGAGGGACCTGGTGCCCCATGTCTATCAACCTCTAGTACTGCCTAGGGGTAGGAAGGTCCAGAACCCGCATGAAGGGCCTAGTGGGAGGATGCGGTGGATGTCTACATGTCAGGGCCGGGAACACTCTAGACTGTGCGCTGAGGTCATTGAATGACCATCTCCACCCACAGAAGGCTGCCAGAGAAAAATCACACATAGAGAAAAAACTCTTATAGGATAAGTAGCATGAGTCTGGGATCCCTCAGGGATCCAGCAGACAGATGTGGGGTATATCCCCTAGCCATTGCCAAGGAGCATAAACAGATACATAATAAATAAAAAATAAATCAATAAATATAACACAAACAGGGACCCCATACACCTTGAGTTATAAGGTGGGAGCTGTTTAAATATAACACATTGGTGACCTCACACACCTCACACAGCAGGGTGAGAAGAACTGTAATATAATACAAACATGAATCATAGACACTTTGGGTCATTAGGTGAAAGAACTGAAATATAACACAAATAGGAATGCCACACATCTTGTGACAAAAGATGGGAGGAACTGCAACTATAAAATATAGTTAGAAGAAGACAGAAAGTAGGAACAGGATGAAGAGAGATAAGCAGAGTATTCTGCTGATCTGAGGACCTACAGATGCCTGGAAAACTCCCCTCACCTGAAGAATCACTTTGTGAAGTCAGGTTTGAGGACAGGTTCTGAGGATTGTCCTGACTCTTCGTGCCAGCCATGGCTGCTAATTGTAGCTCATGCAGAGACTAATGGGATCCTGTTCTGCCCTCTGATGGCCACTTAGGGAAAGTTATTATTGTTGGAGGGTCAGGGGAGCAGGTCCAGTAGTCCCACCTCTCCCATGGTGACTACAGCCACATCGTGGGTCCCGCTGTGGATGAAGGAGCTGTTCCAGCAGGCCTGGGGAATGTGTCCTACCTCTTCCTGCCAGCCACAGCTCAGATTAGAACCCACATAGATATAGGAAGATTCCGTGCTATTCTCCGATGGCCACCAGGGGAAGTTATCAAAGTGAAAGGGTCAGTAGGAGAAGGTCCAGCGGTCCCACACTTGCCCTCTTGGAGCCAAAATGCTGTTGGATGTGGCCATATTGTGGGTCTCTCTGGGGACAAAGGAGCTGCTCTAGCAATCTGGGAATTGTATCCTGCCTCTTCCTGCCTGCTATGGCTTGTAATTGGGACCCTTGGAGAGACTGGCAGGAGCTTGTCCTGGACTCCAATGGCTGCCTCAGGAAACATTATCCAAGTTATAACTCAGAGTGTGCAGATCCAGTGCTCCCACCCTTGCCCTCCTTGAACCAAAAAGCAAAGTACAGTATGTACTAGGTCAACTGAGTGAGAGTGATGTGAATTACTTACATTAACATCTACATTTTCAGTAGTTGCTGACACTTTTAATTCATAGAATCTTGTGAAAATAGGTAAGAAAAAATACATTTGGTCTATCAAGTTCTCTCCCCCACAAGCTGAGTGGGTAGAACCACTTTTTCTTCTAGGTCCTGGCCTCTGGCCTGCTTTTGAGATCTTGCTCTGTCTCTGTGATTAGTTTTTTTAAATATATTTAAGCCCAAATGTTATGCATCATTTCATTTTCTGTGGGGTACCCAAGCCCTGGGAGGTTATACAGCATGGCTTTCTCAAGTTCAAACAATGGTTCCAGTGTTACGACAGAGTTGAAACTTGGCTTCTCCTGGTATACAGTTGCTGCTCTATCACTCTAATGACCAGGGAGCTCTGTCTCCATTCATGGGTGTTTGCTGTTACACTGGTGCTGCCCTTCAAGTCATGCTTGTAAAAGAGATACACTGTCTCAATGACTTTAATCACTTGTAAAATTAAAAACGAAATAAAAATTATAATGTAAGATTTTTCCCAGCAGCAGGAAGCCTTCAGTTCTTTTCCTTTTTTTTAAGTTGATTTTCTCCTCTAAATACAGTTAACTGTAAACTAATTTGGATCAATTTTGCAGTTATCCCTACAGATGGCAGATTGTATAATCAGTTTATTTGACATGCATGGTTGTATATTTGTATGTACAGTATGTATTTTTATTTAACCATGAAAAGAGCTCCCTGTGACTGAACATCTCTTTTTTAAGTCCTAGTTAAGATAGTGCCTGAACATTGGCAGTTTCCATCTTTCCATATGTGTCCATTAGTTTCACAATGAGATTTACAGGACTCTTTCTTTTTGATTTTTTCCTTAAAGCTTTTGATGATGCCAGCTGGATAACACAATGTACGTTATCCAACCTGGCTTGAAGGTATCTTGGGCTTCCTGTGGTCATCCACAATTGTTGTCATCCACCACTGTAGAGACTGCCATTGTCTATTCCCAATCTCCCCTGTGGTTTAAACTCATGGAGAATTTGTCCTCTCTTGATGGGGTCTGACCTCTCATTGTCTAATGGAGACTTTGTGCAAGTTTGGTGTTTGGCACACTGTCTAAATTTAATCATGCATACCTTCCTGGAAGAGGACAGAGATATCAAAGCTCTCACATATCTGGCAAAAAGAATATGCACACATTTCAGTCACTGCTGCAAAGCACACCAGTGACTGTGGGCCACACAGGAAGAACGTGGACTGCCTCTGAATAAGCCCATCCAGGATGTTCCAACAAGGTGGAACTCAACATTTTTCATGTTCCAATGATTGCTGGAGCAAAAAAAGTCTGCAAGACAGTACACATTGGAGAAGAGCATAGGGGATGCTGATGTGTACATTAATCCTCAACAGTGGGTTATTTCAGAACTTCTCATCAAGATCTTGTAATCCTTTAAAGAAATTACTAGGGAACTGAGTTTGAATAGTACCACATTCAGCCAAGTCATCCCACTGATTAAGATTATTAGATTTCAGCTAAATGCAATCAAGGATAACTTGGAAGTTCCAGAAAGTCAGTTTCAGATGGAAGACTCTCGTGCCACTGAAAGGGACTTGTCAACAAGAATAAAAAAATGAAAAAGACATAGTCCATCAAATGATTAAAAAAGCCATCGATGATGAAATGCTGGAGGCAGAACATTATATTATGACAACAGTACTAGACCCACAATACAAAATGAAACAACTCCCATAACATGGCCCCAGTGTGTTAGAAAACTGCAGAGAAAATCATTCAAGAAGTAAATTCAGTTTTGAAAAAAAATTACAACAAATGCAGCCCCCCATCCATTCCTCCTGTACATTCACATCCCTCTCTTCTCCAACAGGCCATGAAACAGCTGTTGCCTTTCATTCCACGTCTGCTAATCAACTTCAGGGTCTCATGGACACTGTTGGCATGGAAAAATGAGACCATCTTTCACTCTGTATCGGTGCCTCTGCCCTTACTATGGTTGACTGCTATTTGGCAGAAAAAGGTATTGAGCAGAATGAAGATCCCATAAAATACTGGCAAAGCAAGGAGCCTGTGTGGCTTGCCCTTGTGCATGTAGCTTTGAAATACATTGTATTTTCAGAGCGACTCTTCAGCTCTGCAGGTAGCATGGCAACAGATGCATAATCTAGGCTACTGCCAAAGCATTTGGAAAATTTAGGTTTCTTAAAAATAAACCTCCCTTGATCAGTTACACTTATGACCTGGAGACAGAAAATACATTTGCAGGTCACCTCAACGTTGACTATGGAATAGTTGGAAGACTGCTGTTTTTACTGAAGAAGAACTAATTCACTAAAGGTTACTGAATTAGATCTTTTTCAAACCCTTCAATGGGCTACATAACTTCTGAACCTGATGGCACAGTTTTTGAAATGCCCTATTAGATGGAGCTAATGTTTGGATTGCCTGAACTTGATGGCATAGTTTTTGAAGTATGTCCTATTGGACCAAACAAATTTTTGGGTTGCCTGTACCTGATGGCAAATCTTTTGGAACATGTCCCATTCTAATGAACTAATTTTTGGGTTGCCTGTACCTGATGGCAAATTTTTTGGAACATGTCCCATTCTAATGAACTAATTTTTGGGCTACCTGTACCTGATGGCACAACTTTGGCAGCATGTCCCATTGGACTGAGATCATTTTTGGATTCAGAAAATGAGTTTGGTTGGGGGCTGTTTTTCTGTTATTAAATATAGTCCTTCACACAGTATGCTCTTTTCATTCACTTTTTATTTCCCTTATGTTTTGCTCTGTAAGTAAGCTTGTTCACTGGTTATTCATACTCTTAATACAAAACCATAATCAGCAGCGATTCTCATATAAGGCTACTTTTATGATATAATTTCTTTATGCAAGTATTATATAGTACTTCTATTACCACATTGTTTTAACTGAATTTTTTCATTTGAACATTGCTTAAAAGTTTTTGATTTTAAGGTCATATTTAAATCTGGATTTGAAAGTGCCTCTATCACCATTCAGTGTCTAATTTTAACTATAGCCACTTATTAGCCTGTAACTCTGTATCAGGGACAGTGCGTACCTGCTTGTTTCATTACATTTTTTTTTACTCTCTCTTGAGTTTTGATTGCATTGTACTGCATCTAAACATTAATTTCCTAAGGGATACATATACATATATTACGTTTTAGTTAATTTCTTCAAAATGCATATGCAGTTTCTCAAAGGCTTTAGCCATTTCTTATTGTGCATTGATAGAAGGCCAGGTAATTTACCTTAAATGTTGATGAAGCAAGGTTACTGTTTAGTAAAAGATGGCATCTGTAGCCCATAGAATGCCAAGCACCACACTCCTGGTTTACCATCTCAAGCCCGTTTGTAATTTCCACAGTGTGACGTTAGTCTCATCTGTGTTCTTGCATGATACATGAGTACTGTTGCTAGGCAACTGTATACATTCACATCCCCTAAGGGTTGTGAACAGAAACTACTGTATAGCAGAAAATATTCATTGTCTTATTATTTTTGCTATTTTTGCTGGTTCCATATTAGCGTGAAAAAAACCCAGTGAATATTAGGTGACTCACTATACAATATCTGCACCAGTGTTCCACCAGTGAAACTAAAATGATGTGAACATGTTGGGGTGGGCTCCGAGCGCTAAATGTAATGGGCGTGAATTTAAACTTTTATACAGCATGTCCAATAGGCTCAATGAGACACTGAGCATTTTTGGACAACATACAGGTGCATAGAAACATTAGTTGCTGCAAACTTAATGCATTTCTCTAGTTTGTAACTTTATTTCCTCCTATATACATAATTATCATAAACTCTCCACCTAATGTGGGATTGAGCATGGGACCTGGGGGCGGTGGGGTGGCCACCTAAAGGCGGGACTAGAAAACTGGGAACCCTGGAACAAACCCAACAAAAAAAAATATTTAAAGTTGCTACCTTAAGTTAGTATTATGGTACCCTTGTGCACATGTTTAAGACATACACTTGTACGTGTTATGTATCTCCACAATTTAGAGAGACAAAGTTTTTTTTGCACACATTTTTTGGCTTTACATATCTTTGTTGCTATTACATCTTTAGTAAAGTCTATTTGATCTTTGATTTGGCCTACATAAAGTCAGACCTTGCATATATGCCACAGTGATTCCATTGGTTAGTTACCCCTTCTATGTTATTCAAATGTTTAGCTGCCAGTGGATTTTTAATGTAAGCTGGTGAATTTGTGTTAATTAAAATAACATCACTTGTATTGTATCATGCATTGTTGTTATGTGTGAAATTCATTCTATCTTATAATTTTAATGTATTGTCTAATATAAATTCAATAATAGTATATTAAAAACATTTTTAATATTCTGACTGTAAAGGCCAAATCATTACATTTGATGTTAAAGAAAGTTTTGTCCTCCGATCACACCTATACACCTCATGCGGCTACAAATACCCACAGGCCTGCCAATTCACCTCTATATTCATTCCAAACCTAGGATCCAGAGTTTTCATATTAAAAATCCACTTCATTTCTGTGCGATTCAGTTTTCTTTCATAACCACCTCTTCTTTCTGGGGCTAACACCACTTCCAACCCCTAAAATGGAGCAAAGCCACTGTATGGCCTGCACTATTAAAGTGTTGGGCAACTGGTGATAACTCATCTCATCTTCTAATGTTCCCCTTGTGTTCCTGGATCCTGATTTTTAAGGCCCTACTCATTTGTCCCACATGTAGTTGGTCACACAGACATTGTAGTATGTAGATGACCCCAGATTTGGTACAGTCTATTTACTGATGTATAGTGAACCTATGCCCTGTTTGGATATTCAAAAATCTGTTTGTTGCTCGTATGCCCACAGTCCGAGCATCTACCGCATGGTACCATGCCAGGTTGGGTTGGAGGAGTCCTAAAAGCAATTGTCCATCCTGCTTCTCTTGTTGTCTGAATTTGGATTTTACTAACTTAACTTTAATGGGCTGGATTCTAGAAGGGTGGCGCAAGTTGCTGCCGAATGCAACTTGCATCACCCGCATCTGCGACATTGACCCTGCACCCTATTCTAGTAGGGGCAGGGTCACCGCAGCACAAGTTCAGCGATTATGACATGCGCAGAGCTCGAACTGTGGGCATACCTGGCGAGCATGCTGCAAGCCAGCAGCAGCAGGGGGTACGATCAACCCCCACCCATGCCCTGACCCCTGGTTGCCAGCCACAAATGTGGCAGATACCCAGGTAGCCCTGATAGTCTAGTGCCTCCCCGTACTGTACAATAATAAATAAATAGGTCCCATATCCCTGGTAGTCTAGCGGTCCCCCGTACTGCACAATAATAAATAAATAGGTCCCATATCCCTGGTAGTCTAGCGCCCCCTGTACTGTACAATAATAAATTCATAGGTCCGTATCCCTGGTAGTCTAAATGCCCCGATCACCATAACATAGTACACCCATTCCTGGTAGTCCAGTGGCCCCCACCCCCACCCAGCCATGCAAGCACACCTAGCACCCCCCACCTATCCCCAGCCAGTGATTGGCACAGCCCTCCTCCACCACCATGGCCAGCCACCGACTGAGTCCAGTATCAGCGCATACTGAGAAGACATGCTCAGATATTAATTTTTCCGAGGGTTCATGTAGAATCCTGATGTGAGGACTTTGTGGCTGCCCTTCTAGAATGGGGCACAACTGCTGCCGTAAACTCCCTAGCACCATGTCACGGGGATTTATGCGGCATAACTGCTATTTGGCGCAAGTGGCCTGCGACATGTCACAGGCCACTTTGTAGAATCGCGCATGTCGCAACTGCTGGCATAAGTTGCTACATGCACCATTCTACTTGGCGCAACTGCAGTTACACCAGGCATAACCCTTCTAGAGTCTGGCCCAATGTTGTTAACTCTTTTTGCAGCTATAATTGGTTTTTGTTGTAATCCCATTACATTGGGGTTGTCTACAGTTACTAAATGCCAGTGTTTATTAACAATTCTCCTTGTATCAGAGAACCTATGATTATATTTGGTTTCTAATACCATCCGGCCAGGGGCAGCATTAGGGTCCTTTGGAGAAAGAAGCTCTTGTCTGTTTTTAGTATGAATTCTGAAATCAGCCTTCTTGTGTTTTATGGTCATATCTTCATTCCTGGAACGTAACTATCATATCTTGTTTGTTTCTCTCAAATTCTTGTTGTGTACTGCAGTTCCTTCTCACCTTTACTAGTTGTGAATATGGAATACTTTTCTTCAGTTTAGGTTCATGGTAACTGCATCCATGAAGCAAGGTGTTCTTGTCTGTGGGTTTTCTAAACAATGTAATGTCTGTTCAACCATTGATAACAGTTATCTGTAGATCCAGATAAGACATTACCCTATTGCTGTACTGCATTATAAATTTTTAGATGTGTATCCGATGTATTAAGCTGCATATGGAACTGTTTTAGCTTCTGTTCTGATCCTGTCCCTATAAAAAATATGTCATCTATATAATTGAGCCATGATGTTATATGTTAGTAAAACTGGTTATGTGCTGGATTTAGTACATGGTTGACTTTAAAGTCATACATGTAGGAATTAGCGTATGCTGGAGCCGTTGTGCTCCCCATAGCTGTCCTTATGTTTTGCTGATAGAATTTTCCATCAAACTTTGAATAATTCTTTCGAGGTATAAAGTCTGCTAGTTCTTGTAGTACCCTGGTTCTTGGTTTTGCCTCATTGCCTCTGTTGTCCAACATTTTTCCCATGCTTACAAAGCCCTTCTGATGAGTTATTGAGGTGTAAAGATCTGCTACATATAAAGTAACAAGTAATGTTCCTGGTACGATACCCCTTTCTGAAATAGTTTGCAGATTTAAAATTATGTCCATTGAGTCTTTAACATACTGTAAGTGCCAGTACATTCCACCACTGGTTGTACAGTAGGTGATAATTAATAGATTTCGAGAAATGTTCAAAGACAGAACCAATTCCCAACACTATAGGCCTTGCTGGTGGTTTTTGAATATTTTTATGGACCTGCGGTATACTATAAATGGTCGGTATCCTGGGAAAATCATTGTCTAATAAGTCTACCTCCCCTGGTTGAAGCCAGCCCATATCTACGTATGCTTTCTGTGATTTAATGTTACTTATAGTGTCTGTAGTCAGCTGCTGATAGCTATTTATATCCTGTGTAAGATTTAGACACATTTGTTTATATTGTTCTCTGTCCTGGATTACTATTCCTCTGCCTTTATCGGCAGCCTGTATAACTACACTGTGGTCATTGCTCAGACCTTCCAATAATAATCTCTGATGTCTTGTAAGATTTTGTTGTTTGGGTAACAACTTACCCCAGTTATCAAAAAGCTGCATGATTTTTTTTCCAACTATTGTGCAGAAAGTTTCAATGCCATTGTTTTTTCTCTCTTGGTAGAGTGTACTGTAATTTCACCTGCATAGCTTGTTTAATTTGGTGTTGATAACTGTTTACCACTTGTTCTTGTCCAAACATATTTTTCAATCTTAAAGTTTGAAAGAACTTTTGTAATTCAACTTCTAGTTCAAACAGGTTTACAGGTTGTGTTGGTGCAAGTGAGAGGCTTAAGCTTAAGACATTGATTTCTATTTGTCAAAGGATTCTCTTACTTAGATTGAAAACTGGTATTACTTCTGTTGATGTGTTTGTTGGCCTGCCCCTCCTTGCTGCTGTTTTGTTAGAATCCCACCTGGCCCATCTGTTCCCCCCCCGTTGCCCCCCTGTGAACCCTCCCCCCCGATTGTGCTCCCTGGGTGCTAAAGGATTTCTCAGATCATATCTATTCTCCGGATCTGTTGCAGATGAGGTTCCTGGTTGTTGTGATTGTGATGGATGCTCTTACTGAGGTCTCCCATGTGTAAATGTGTTTTGAGAATCTCTAGTATAACTGTTATCACCAACTGACCTATTATCTATATTGTACGTGCCTGGTCTCTCTTTATTGAATTTTTTTGTATGTGTATACACGATTGTCCCTATAATCATTAGTGTCCTGTTGAAATGTTTATATTTTTAGTTGTTTTAATCTTTCCTCGTACTCATTTAATTTTTGTTTAACGTCGTCCAAGTTTTTCTTAAACTCTGCCTCCTCTATTTTTAATTTAAGAGATTCTTCTACTAAGTTTGTTCCTATTCATGCTTTCTGTCTTTCATCTATGAAGGCCTCAATCAGAGCATACATGAAATCACAGCTGGTACAGTTCCTTATTCCATCCCATTTAGTGAAAAGTTTTAGTGAATTTATATCTAAATTAGGTTCCACATTAATCCTTAACCCCCTTGGTATTCTGTGGTGTTCCAGATATGGTGTTCAGGTTAAACCATGCCACTCAAGTCTACAATTTTTGAATTTCAAATTATCTATTTTTTAAGCAATATGCCTTGTTGTGTTCCCCATCAGAGGAGACAGGTCCCTCCCCCTTCATGGTTTGAAGCAAGGTTTCCTTTTCTCCTCTGAAAATGTTGTGAAATGTAGTGTATTTTGTAAATGATGTCCAATATCGTCAAATGCTTCCATGCCTGTGCCCTCCATGGTGTTAAACTTTTAAAATGAGTATCAGGCAATTCTACAATAAGAACTAACAATACCTTTAACTTGCTGGTATTGCATAGATAAACTTATATCCAAACATTCAAATAAAATAATTTCCACAGTTGTCTGCTTCCCCTCTTAAGCAGACCTGAAGAAAGAGTCCTGAGAATGTCTGTGGGAAATGGTACTTGGTATTTTCTTCTGGCTCCCCGAGGTCCTTGATTGAATTAAAAAAATGAGCTTGGTTGGGGGCCATTTTTCTGTTATTAAATACAGTCCTTCACACAAGATGCTCTTTTCATTCACTTTTTATTTCCCCGATCACTCTATAAGTGAGCTTGTTCATGGGGTATTTGTACTGTTATTATAGATTGAGGGAGCACTCCCAGCCGATCAGAGTGCTCCTTTCTCCTGTGCGTGAGACACTCTTATTCCATGAAAAGCATTTTAGGCGCAGATGCCCTGTAAATGGGCACATTCTGGGGCAGTTTAAAAACAAAAAAAATAGTAACATTGATCTGTTGATCTATAATATATCAATATGTCCCACGTCGCCACTCCTTGCGGTATAAGAGTGGGTTCACTTGTGTTCTGCTTGGGTCAGAACAGCTCAGCTTCACATCACTGTTCTCTCTTGGGCAGAACACGTGTGAAAGCACTCTTATACTGCAATGAGTGGCTCTGTGAGACATATTAATATATAATACAAAACAATAATCAGTAGCGATTCTCATATAACAGTACTTTTATGATAGAATTTCTTTAAACAAGTATTATACAGTACTTATATTACCACATTACTTTAACTTAATTTTTCCATCTGAACACTGCTTTTACAAGATTGTCTGTTCCATTAAACAGCCTAAAAGCTATGACAGAAACAAGTTTTTATTTAAGGTCATATTCAGATCTGGATTTAAAAGAGCCACCATCACTGCTCAGTGTCTAATATTAACTCACTAGCCATAAAATAACTGAAAATAATCATTTTATGGCTAGCTCACCTACCCGGTAAACAAAAACCAAACTACTGTCACTTAACAGCCTGTAACCCTGAATCTAGGATAGTGCATAACTGCTTGTTCCATTAAGTTTTTTACTCTTGCTAAGTTCTGATTGCATTGCATTGCAACTAAACATTAAGTTCCTAAGGGATACAGATACATATACAACATTTTAGTTAATTTCTCCAAAATACATATGCAGTTTCTCAAATGCTTTAGCCATTTCTTATTGTGCATTGATAGAAGGCCAGGTAATTTACCTTAAATTCCAATAAAGCAAGGTTACTGTTTAGTAAAAGATGGCGTATGTAGCCCATAGAACACTGAGCACCACTCTCCTGGTTTGCCCATTTGTTAATTCCCAAGGTGTGACATAAGTCTCATCCGTGTTCTCACGAGATGTACAAGTACAGTTGCATAAGCAACTGTATACATTTACATTTCCTAAGGGTTGTGAACAGGAACTATGTCAAACAGGTTCAATGAGACACTGAGCATTTTTGGACAACGTATATTTGAAACACTAGTTGCTACAAACTTAATTCATTTCCTCCTATGTACATGATTATCATAAACTCTCCACCTAATGTGGGATCAACTTCAAACCGGGGGTCTAGGAGGGTGACTGCCTAATAGCGGGACCAGGAGAAACTGGAGACCCTGGAACAAACCCAACAAGAAAAACGTTTTTAAAGTTGCTTCCTTAACTTAATATTATTGTACCCTTTTGCACATATTTAAGACATACACTTGCACATGTTGTGTATTTCCCACAATTTAAAGAGACAGAGTTTTTTTTTTAGAACAAATTGTTTGCCTTTACATATCTTAGTTGCTGTTACATCTCTAATAGAATCCACTTGATCTTTGATTTGGCCTACATAGAGTCAGAACTTGCATATATGCCATAGTAATTCCATTATATATTTACCCCTTCTATGTTACTCAAATTTTTAGTTTACCAGTGGCTTCTTTAATGTCGCTGGTGAATTTGTGTTAATTAAAATAACATCACTTACTAAATATCATATCATCCATTGTTGCTATGCATGACATTCAAGTTGATACCTTATAATCTTAATGTATTGTCTAATATAAATTCAATAATAGTATATTAAAAACATTTTTAATATTCTGACTGTATAGGCCGAGTCATTGCATTTGATCTTAAACAAAGTTGTGTCCTCAGATTGCACCTATAAACTTCCTGCAGCTCCAATTATCCACAGGCCTGCCAAGGTTCTATGTTATAATGGCAAAAGCCTAAAGGCAATTGCCATTATGCAGAAGTCAAGAGAGCCAAACATTTATTTCGGCACTCTGACACCCCAGCACACAGCAAAAGGGCACTGGGGGCTTAGTTTTTTAATATTTTCTGCGAGTCTGTGCCCCTTGCACCCCCCCCACTAAAGGATTCTCAACTCCAGTGGGGTACATGTTGGGGTGTGTGTGAAAACATAAAAAAAAAAAGGTTTGGGCCAAGCGCAATAAAAGTGCACCAGCGCCCTGAGCTGAACCCAGTACCCTGCCGACCAACACCGGCAACCCACCCACCACTCCACAGGGTTGGCTCGGCAACCCACTGTGGCACCACCTCTCACATTCCTCACTGTGCATGCGTGCTTGGTCCCACCCCCCGCACATTTGTGTATAGTGAATCCTGTCGCTATAGTCACCCACCTCCCAATCCAGCTGCCCTACCCTCCTGTAGCCATCCCTGAAATGCGCTGAGGAGTGGGTTATCGTAATTGTAGGTGCCCATTCCCCAGTGCTCTTATCATGGGATACCCCTGCCAATTGGGCTCTACATTTATTCCAATCCTAGGATCCAGGGTTTTCATATTAAAAATCCACTTCATTTCTGTGTGATGCAGTTTCCTTTTGTAATCACCTTGTCTTTCTGGGGGTGACACCACTTGCACCATTTGTGCAAAAAAAAAAACCTCTGTCTTTTTAAATTGTGGGAGATACACAACATGTACAAGTGTATGTCTTAAATATGTGCAAAAGGGTGATGTGATGTAATAATAAAGGTCAGGACCTTTTCAGGTCCTCCTAGCCCTACACGGGCACATATCCTGTGCTGGCATTGCAGTGCATTACAAGGGCAGTGCTGCTCTTTTGGAGGTACCACCCTTCAGATGGGATGTAAACCAGAGGTCCCTTCTGTTCATCAGTTGTTGGTGGTTGCTCAAGTGGAAGTGAAAGATTCCAGGCATATTTTGTAAGAGTACGAGATTAACCTTGATTTACTGGTTAACATCCACCCGCATTCATAAAACAAGTCGTAATGCAATTGCCTATGTCTGTGTAAGGATGTCAGGAGCATAGCTAGAAATCTTTATTTTTAGACAGGATAGAATTGTTAGGACCACCATGGGCCTATTTTCAAAGTTGTCCTGTGATTAAATACATTACAATTGCTTTGACATTAACAAATAGGAGGGCAAACTCATTAATTAGTATCGACATTGACAGATAGGGAGTAAAACTCAGGGTATGGATCAAGACAGCAGATGTTGATCCAGGGAAGGTTGTTGCACTGTTAGAAGATCACTCAGACAATCAGTTTCAATTTAGTTGCAATCAGAAATGCTGGCAAACTATGTTTGTAGTACTGTATGGTCCTGAATTCATAGAGAGTGTTTCTCCTATGTGATGCTGGAGACAAGGAGTTCCATGTTTTAGAGAGAAAGTAACTGAGGTTCCTTTTCCCATGGGTGTCTTGGGCCATGGGGATGTGGAGGCCCCTATGTTTGATCTGTTGCACATCATACTTATTTTTGGAAAGAGTTGTTTATTTAGTTTTGTAAACCATGATTGCCTTGGATTTTCCCTTCTGGTTTTGAGAGAATTCCAGTATTATGTATTGAGTATTTCACAGTGATGCATGTGTTATGGGCATCTGAGGTTGAATCTTGTCATCTTATAGTAGGTTATGTCCAGTCCTTCTATTAATAGTTGTTTGCATACTGTCAGACTATGCTTCCATACTCTAGAATTGGCAGCAGCAGCAGCAGCAGCAGGGTGACTAGAGTCAGTCTGACTTTTTTTGGTTATTCATGTTAGGAAACAAAACTATGAAAGAGTTTGTATCCCCCTCATCAATTAACAAAAGTTTACCAAGTAAGTGCTCATGATATTGAACATCTTGCAAATGATTTTGTAGAGCTTTAAGGAAAATGCATTTGCTAACAGGCTATATGAGAAGAAAACGCTAACACGGAAGTAATTTAGAACCATTATAAATATAAGACGGTACTGGAACCTAGCATTTAGGGCTTGGTCATTCTAAATGTTTGAGAAATGAAATACATTAGCAGCTAGCAACATATATGGCCCTTACAAGAACTAACTAAAGTGGTTTTTAAAATGTATAGAAACACCTGCAGATTTAAAGCTGTATCACAGGACTTTGAATGCAGTCTACTCTATACAGTAGTAAAAGTAACACAATACATGTCTGTATAGTTATACTCTATGCTATCCAATGCTATTACTGTGCTTCAACTACAGGAACAATGGCCCCTATGCACTATGATGTGGAGTGGCTGCTCGCCATGTATCTGTGGTGCGTAGCCCTCCGCACCCATTATAAGCCACCTGCAGCGACCAGCTGTGGAATTCACCAATGGGTGACAGCCCCACCACCAGATCGCATGGAGGGCAGCGTGGTTGGGGTGGGCCAGGGGGCATGTCGGGTGTGCCCCACTCTGTGCCATTCACAGAGATGTGAGTGCTGGGCATGGGGTGCACCTTCGGCGGGTGGCACTCAGCTATAAGGGATATGTTGCCCCAGGAGGCAGTGCAGACCCAGTTCACATGCCCCAGCCCATGGATCAGCTCGGAGGGCTGAGGAGGCAGACAGGGCACCCTCCCACCCTGAGCTTGCAGTGCACATCACACCCATCATTGTTCTTCATGCCCTGTGGGTGCAAGTGATCCATTCACAGACCAGGTCCAGGCATCCCATTAGATGTGCGTCCAGTCCATGGATATGTCCTCTGCGCATCTGCGTGCCGGGGCTGGGGCCATGGACTGGTGGTGGCCAGTAGTGACTACTGGTTGGGGCACACCTGTCTGCAGGTGTGTAACTCCATGGGTGGGATAATGCACCTCTGGCGTGTATTACCCGCTTGTATGTGATAAGTACAATATGAATTTGAATAAGTTATCTACTTCAAACTGAGTGTGAGCTATACATTTAGAAACTTACTTCTATGCATTTGTTTATGTTCTTATGATTGCCAGTAAAAGAATGATAAGGAAACAATCCATATAAAGAGAATAGGATTCCTTGACTAATTTATGACATTAGTAAGTAATATTGCTGAGAATTTTTTTTTTTTTTTGCTTTTTGCACGAGTCGATATTAGCACTGATATGAATTTTATGCCAGCAGAGTTTATTTTACTTTAGGCACAATAAAACATGATATGAAGTTATGGGAGTTTTTTTGAGCAGGTTTCAGTTCTGTTTGGGTTTTTTTTTTTTTTGGGGGGGGGTGCATCTGGTTGTTGTCGAACCCAATGTTGAATAATTGCAAATATGCACACCTGTTTTCTGTTGCTTGGTATCAAATGTAAGAAATAAAACTGTTTTACTGGTTATTCATGAAAGTTGAGAGATGAGACTGAATTATTCGTAGCGCTGTTTAGAAACAGTCTAACATGTAGTAATATGATGTTTCAGACACAAAATGGATCACAGCTTACATCATATGGCAACAGCAAGGAAAGCATGCGAGGATCTTAGAAGTAAGCATGTGTGCCTGAGTGGAGCCGTGCAGGACATGGCACCACATTCTGTACCTACAGAGTTGTTTTTTATTGATATTTAAAATTAAGTAATAAGTGTGTCTGCATGCTAGAGCACTCTCTTTAGTGAGGCCTAGTTATATAAGACTATAAATACTGATTTATGTTGTTTGAGTATTTTAATAGGCACATGTCATCCCTGAAGAAGCCCTAGAGGGTGAAATGTCAGGGGACCTGGCACATGACATGATGATCTATATGCAAACCCTTGATGAAATAAAAAGTACTAAAACACATTTTTTCTGAGCTAGCTGAGTTCCTGTCTTTCTCCTCAAGTACTAGTCTGGATCAGGCCCCCATCTTATCTTTTGAACTATATATATACTGGAGGGTACACAGGGGAGTACCTGCATTTTCCAAATGTAATCATTCCCTGGTGCTCTAGTGTGACCCCTACCACTGATTGCTCCTCTGAACATGTTTTAAAATACCCTGGTGGTCTAATGTAATCCCCCAGCCCCCTATTGCTCCTTTGAGTGTATATAATCATTCCCTGGTGGTTTACTGTGACCCGCCCAATTGCTTCTCTGAACGTATTGTAAAATAAATTGGTGATCTAGTGTGACCTCCCTCCCCGATCTCCTGTTTTGAAAGAGTAACCATGCCATGGTGTCCAGTTGTTCTGCCCTCCTGATTGCCCATTTCAAAAGAGTAATTCTGCCGTGGTGTCCAGTTGTTCCCCCCTGCCTCCCCCGATCCTGTTAAATTACGGTTCCTCTCACCTTATGACCCAATGGGTCTGATACTGAAAGGTTAGTGCATCCACTAATAGGTCTAGCACATGCACTAAATTGGGTTTGTGTGAACTCCCAGCCCATAATCAGAAGCCCTGGGGTGCCCAGCAAATCTAGCAGCACCAAGTCACCAAAATATTGTTGCACCTGTGCAAACACACCTTGCGTCATAAGGTGAGAGGAACTGTAACATAACACAAACAGGGATCCCACACACCTTGGGTCATAAGGTAAGCAGAACTGTTTAAATATATCACAAACAGAAACCCATAGAAACATAGACTTGGATGGCAGATAAGGACCGCTTGGCCCACCCAGTCTGCCCATTTCCATACTTGGAAGACTTTTAGCCTGAAGTTCAATGGGAAGGGGGAATAGCTCCTCCCACATCCCCTTCTAAAACTTCAGGCTCCCGCTCACTCAGCTTCAAGCATTTCAAAACGGTTGGGGTGCTGCAGGGTTGTGCTTGTGTCTTTTCTTTCCTTCTTCAGTGTCCCCTTCTTCTCCTGTGCCTCCTTCCCTTGTCAGTGTTGTATCCGCTCCCTGTCTTCCCCTCTCTTTCTCCCTCTCCATTGCAGTTCCAGCTGCCTGGCACCCACCCCTTTTTCATTTGCCTACCCTGTCTGCTTCTTTCTCTCCATCTTGTGTTCCTCCTTTGCGACCTTCCTTGCCATCTCCCCCCCTCTTCACTTCCCTCTTGTCTGCTTCTTCCTGGTGTTTTGTTTTTGTGCTTTTCCCATGTTGCCTCACCTACCTGCATACCCTGCAGCGCTCTGTCCACTGCCAGCAGTACCAGTCTCAGAGCTGCCGGATTAGCGCCATGACTCTGCTCCTGCTCAGCTCCTTTCCTCTACCACTAAAGATGCTGCCATGGATTCTGCCTCGCTTTTCCCATGCTTGTCTACCTACCTCTATTATGCTGACATTGGCGGCGACCCATGCAGCTCTACTGCAGGCCTTTCAAATGCTGCCTTCCCTTAACAGTTTTGTTTGCCTGCTGTTTTGCCTCACTACAGTTGTCTCCACGGCACCGACCATCCATAATACAGTCTGTTTGTCCATGGATCCTACTGGGCCAGACATCTGCCTTCACAACTCACCAGCACTCCATTTACTGCTCTGCGGTGGCTCTGCCTGCTCTGCTTCCTTGTCAGCACCGCTTTGTTTTTCCTGGAGCTTCCGGGATATGATGTCGCCCCAACTCTGCTTTCCCAGAGGTCAGTCCAAAGCTTTCTCAGCCTTCACTGCAGCTTCTTCCTTTCATCAATTCGATCTCCTTGCCATCCATTCAGGGCTGCCTCCTTATGCTTGTCCATGTGTACTACTACCGCCCCTCAGATGCTTCTACTGGGCTGCCACCCCTTTTGTTCGGAACTCTCTGAGCTGGGACCATTTGCATTACTTCTCCTACCTTTACCGTTCTACTCTGGTGCTGCCTCGAAAGTACCTTGACCATTTTGGAACTCCTTCCTTCCTCTACTGGTCTTATGAACTTCAAGCCCTGCAGTTCCCCATGGACCTACAGTCGCTATTCTGGATGTCTCCCTATTGTTGTTTGCCTTGCACCTACTGACCTACCCATGATGATACAAACCCTTGGTCGCTATCCTTACTTAGTCAGTGTAAACTACAGTGATGGTGGATCCGTGGGGGAGTCTCAGCTTCCATTCATCATGCCCACGTGGGGGCCTTGCTCATCCATCCAATATGCGGTGATGGCGGACCATGTGGGGTCCCGCCATCCCTAACAAACAGTTTTGCCCTTCTGATCTCAGACCATGGCATACTATGGCAATGGCGGACCTGCAGGAAGCACTGCTATCCCAAGTGACCATGCCCATGAGCAGGCCTTACTCATCACTCAAATTTATTTCCTTATTACCAAAGGCAGACTTGCATCTGGGTCCTGGCCTCCTTACCTTGGACTTTTCAATAGACGGTGATGGCAGGCCCACAGAGGTCGCGCCATAACAATGTGCCCCATGTCAGGGCAGCACTTATTGCTCACATTTATTTCCACACCATCTACAAGCAGACTCATGTGGGGTCTCACCATCCTGACCTTGGACCATCCATTACTGTGGCGATGGCAGACCATGGGGGTCCCACCATCCCACACATGCACCCCACGGAGGGCCTTCCTCAACCGGCCCAACAATCCAGGCCCATTCATTGAATTACATACAGGCTTCCTAACCAGAGCGTATCAAGGCCTAGGAAGAGAAGGAGCTACAGAACACAGCTGTGAACGAAGACAGGAATCTCAGTACTACATTGACTTTCTCAGTGCAATCACAAGACAGCCTTCAAAAGGGCCAGTCAACAGGTGGCAGTGCCAGCTGGATATCATGGTAAACCGTGCTTCTCAAACATGTGGAATATTCATTTGATCTCAGGTTCTTTACCTAATAGCCGGCATTGTCCGAAGTTTGGAGTTCAAATGGGACCCTAGAAAGAGTTGCCTAAAAGCATCAACGGCCCCTTACCTAAGTCAATTCATCTATACAGCCATGGTGGACCACGTGGGGTCCCGCCATCCCTAATTTGCCCAACTACAGGGTGATACTTATTACATTTCTCTGAGGCAGACCCATGAGAGGGTCTCGTTGTTCTTACCTTGAACCATACACTGACTTGGTGATGGCAGACCACTTAGGTTCCCACCATCCCAACACAAACATGCTTACACCGGACATTATTTATTGTTCAAATGTATTTCTCTATTATCTACAGGCAGTCTCAGGTGGGGGTTTTGCCTCCTTACGTCGGATCATACCATACTGTGGCGATGGTGAACCCACATGGGGTCTCGCAAACACAAATCCATCATGACCCATGAAAGGGCATTTCTCATTACTCAACGTATTTCCATCTTCACTAAGGCAGATCCATGTGGGGCCTTGCCTTCCTCAGTCTGACCACCTGAGACCTACTCTATCACTCGAGCATTCGTACATTGCATACACTGGACCTACATGAGAGTTCCATGCTTTAGCCAGCCTGCGTCTGGGCTACCATACTCCATCAATTCATTCAGTTCTTCTACTGCAATCTACCTTCCTTTCTGTTCCAGTTCCAGCCTAGTTCTATGCCAAGACATCTCCGGAAAGCACACCTCAATTCCTTGGACATCCTAGGACCATTTATCCTTTCTGACAAGGTACTCGATCATACCCTAATGTTTCAATGGATGTGCAACAGCCATGGAAGCCTCCCAAATTGCATAAACTCAGGCCTCATCATCACTCCCAGCTGGGCTGCACTTCTACCTTATCTTCGTTCCTGGCCACGCAACCCTTCCAACCACTTCTTCATCCATGATCTATCTTCTTCAAATTTGTAACCTTGGCACATAGTCCCCAGTCATGCTGACTGTATATGTACACTTTACATTTGCTTCACCTACAGCCACATTGGACAAGGATTAACCATCGTCTGTTATCCAGACGTCACTCTAATTTGGACCTCTTTTCATTAACCGGGACCTTCATCTTCAGCGTTGACCTTCCTGCTCATCATCAGTCATGAAAACTGGACTCTTCGACCAGCAAGATTCAGAATTAATTCTCAGACATAACCTACAGAGACTTCAGCCCACATTTAGGATTATTGTCCTCTTAGTTTGCCCAGAGGACGGCAGGGTCAGTAGCCATGGGTCCTTGGAGGTTCCTCCAAAGGGCAGTTTTCCTCTTCTGTGTGCTACTGGCCACACTCTCTGGAGTTGGAGTAAAGCCAAGTCAAGTCAACTTTATTTTTTATGTAACCCCCCTGTTACACGGGGTTACTAGAATCTCAGTAAGACCTAGTGGCAGACAAGGAAGGCAGCTTGTGAAACTCCAGTTAAATGGATTTCACACTGCCTCACTCTGTTCTCAGTCTCAGCTGAGACTGAGGGATGACATCACCATAGAACTATCGCAGCTGCATGAGCCACATTGGAATCTGCAGAAGGGAGTTAGATTAGAATGTTGGGAGTTTTGAACAGTCAGTTGGAGTTGGAGATTGTTGTGAGAGGAGCACAGCAGTTCTGTGCACAGGCTCTTGGAGCCTCAGCTCTGAAATAGAGCTACATTTAGGGAAAGGTGCGTGTTTCTGCCTAAAGAGGGACACAGTAAGCTGTTCTTTAAAGTGGTGGAGACCGCTGATTCGGGTCTCTGTGCCCCATCCCTGAGGGGATGGGGCTGGAAGGTTTGCCTGCTATTCCAGGGGCAACCCCCTGGCTACTGCTAGAGAAGAAGCTGCCTTATTTTCCCAAGTGTGTGAGGTACAAGAAGATTTCAAGATTCGCCTGTGGGGCACCTGCAACCAAAGGGTGAGTTCTGCTCTTTCTAAAGGGCCCATGTTTCATCCTGAACTGTGTTAAAGTGGGATTGGACTGCTGAAATAGTGGGAGGTCTAGAGTAATAGGGTTAGCAAAAGTAAAAATATGTTCAAGTCCAGCACAAAGAAAAGTCAAGACATGTAGAGGAGATGTGATATGTCTACCCTGTAATCTACATTGCCAAGCTTTCAAAAGAGTTGTTTAGTTTCCAGAGAAATGGCGGGTATGGATTGTGGGAGCCGGAGGTGGGAGATCCCCATCTTTATTAACCAGGTCCACCTCTAGGATTTGCTCTGTGGTTTCTACTTTGCCTCATGCACTTGGCCAGTGATGAGGGAGTACCAGACATGGGATTGGAAGGAAATTTCCTTTAGGAGTGAAGGTTCTAAGGTGGTTTGGGGAGCCACCAACAGGAAAACTGGTTCATTTCCATATGGACCACAATCGAGTGGCCGGCAGGGGAGCCAGGCCAGGGAAAAAAAACAAGTAGTGTACAAGTCGGGCTATGTACCCAAAGCTGCGTGCAAGTCTGGGCTGTGTGCCTGGTGGGTTCAGAGCCTGAGGGCTGGAATAGTGAAGAAGTATTCTGTTGCTCTAATCTGCATTACCAGGAATGTAGCCCCGTGTGGGTCCGTCTATGCTTTGTTTGTTCAGTTTGGATGTGAATAAAAGCCACACTTTAGAATCCCATTCCTGGTTTTGACATTACAGTTATTGCTTCCTGTGTTCAGATTTACTTGGGTACCCCTGTGCAGAGTAGCCAAACCTAAGCCCCTGTGCCGAGTAACCTATTCCTCCCCTAACGCAGTCCCCACCAGGTACTGCTGTCAGCTTCAACAGCATGCCACCTGCCATTTTGCAAAAAGGCAGGGGTCTGGGGCGTTACAAAATGGAAGCACCGCTTTGGATATTTATTTTGGGAGGAAAGGTGCTCAGGCAAAGGGCTAGCATTTTGGCTATCTGGCAGTGGGTAGCCCAAAAAGTTGTTAAGCATTTAACTAGTGTGTCACTGTGTGCTGTGGCTCTTATCCGGCTGTTAAAATGCCAACAGTTTACCAAGGAGCAATAAAGCTAAAAGAGTGTGCCCTTGTCCTGCATCAAATGTTTACAGCATTTTTACCAGCTTTTTAAAGAACTGTGGTGATAAAGAAAAGTGTGGAAGACTAGGGGTAGCAACAGGAAAATTGTGCCCTGGACGTTGGAAATGCTTTTGAGTGAACTGAGAGACTTGCTGTGTTAATGGCCATGCTAAATGGCTGAAATGGGCTCCCGCTGTGGAGTCAGTTAAAAAAAAAGTGGTTTCTGCAGTTTAGAATTTGCCTGCTTCGACAATCGCCGTGAAAGAGAGAGCACTGCAAGGAAGAAGAGGCTCATTTACATGGTGTCATGTGATCGGTGGGGCTGCAATCAGTCCCGCCTCTCAGCCAACTCTACAGTGACTGCCCAACATTTGAGAGGGAGTGTGAGTGGAGTCGTGTACTAACTTGGTGGAGGAGCATCGCGGTGATTAAAAAGTGCTGTAAAACTTGTAAAAATAGCCTATGCTGTTTAAAATCGGGCTTAACCCGCATCTCGATCTACTGAATTGCGAGTGTGGTGATCGGGGAGATGACTGACTGGACTGCCCACCTGTTTTCTTTCTGAGGCCTCCAAGACTGGCTGCAGGCTGTTTTTCCATTGCAGCAAACAGCTACTGATAACAGTGAGTACCAACAGTAAAAGTTGCTGAAACAGTGATTTTCTGCCAAAAGCCAGCTGAATATGTGTGAAGCAGTGTATTCGCTTTGCAAATAAAGACTGTATCAAGTTTTACCAGCAAGTGCAAGTCTGCTAGGCCATTGACTGTGAGCATAATTATGAATTCAGCATCAGTTTAAAGTTTCAAAGCCAGAGAGAGACTGCGAGTTGTAGCCAAATGTGCAGCACTAGTTTACAGGCAATCCTGTGCTTGAAATCCTGAGGCTTTAAGGGACTGTGAACTGAAGAAATGTTTTCGGCAAGTGAAGAGTCCATGGCAAATCATGTAAATGTGTTAGAAAAGAACAGTGCAAGTTTGTGCAGGTTTGAGCAAAAGTTATCAGTAGTGTGTGTAAATCGGATGCGCAGTGGCTTGGCCCAATTTCTGAATGTTGATGTGCAGAAGTGCTGCCGCCGCCATTACGGGGTGGGGTAGTAAAGTACACACAGCAACAGAGGAGCCATTTTAAAAGTAAAGAAAGTGTTCAGTGAATTGGGACTTTCAGTAACAGTGAGCATTTGTTTGTTTTCCCTGCAGTTATGGCCTCAGGACCAGCTTACTACCCAGATCATGCCCAGGCTCCAGTAAAAGCAGCAGTAAATAGATTAAGGGACATTGAAAGGTGTTATTATGAGGACAACTGCCTTCTCATGGGCGATTCCTGGACATCCAGTGCAAGTGTGTCAAATATGCTTAAATGCTGGAAGGACATCTTCATGATGCCTGACTGTTCTGGGTGCCTAGGAAATATGTCTGTATAAAGTGCCCCAGATTTGTTTGGCTCCCACATGGACAAGGTTCTAAGGAATCTGTAGTTGGCAGCACACAGCACACAGGCGGAGCCTGTTGAAGAAGACCCCTTTCGGAGAGTGTGGCACAAAGCTAGAGTGTGCAGATTTAGAGACAGAACCAGATGCTGATGTTTTGGATACTGGATAACAGAAGGATAATTCAGACAAAGCATCAGTAGACCCCTGAGGGCGGGGCATAGCCCAAGTCTCATAGGAGAAGATGAGATCTGGGGAGGCCTTTGAATGGAGGTGTCGACCTCTGTGCCTAGTGATGAGTGGATAGTCTCAGGTGTGAGGACGACTGCTCACTCCTGGGCACAGATTCTCAGTGAGGAAGAAGATGAGGGGGAACCTATGTGGCATGGTGAAAAGGGAACGGGTACACAGCCTCAAGCTCTTGTCTCGGAAGAATGCATGGAAGAGAGTGGTGATGCCACTGCCCTGGCTGTGCAAGAAGAAGAAGTCAGGATCCATTTTCATCTCATTGAGGATGTGTAGCTGGCAGAACCAGGACTGGCCCCCCAAGCCAGGCCAGCAGTCTCAGGTTGACCAAAGCTAGTAAAGAGGAGACTGGTTCATGGAAGGCGAATTAAATCTATGGAATGTCCTTTCCTACCTTTCTTCGGAAAGTCT
Organism: Neoceratodus forsteri; assembly: GCA_016271365.2. Lineage (NCBI taxonomy): Eukaryota > Metazoa > Chordata > Ceratodontiformes > Ceratodontidae > Neoceratodus > Neoceratodus forsteri. The sequence continues at coordinate 1,208,245,458 of CM057456.1, forward strand.
GGGAGAGAATTGAGAACAGCAGGAAATCCTGGATCTGGGCCAAAGCATGAAATGTGTGCATCCTGGTGCAAACAAGCATGTCAAGAACAGACTGTTTCATAGAAATATACCCAGTGGAAGAGGCAGGACACTGTTTATGGACACTGTGCGGAATAGTGGATGGAGAGGACATGAAACCTTCTACAGTGTAAATTATGTTCGCCCAGGCAGGTAATAATTCAAGCTCCTGACCCCAGTACTGTGGCCTCAATCAAGGGCCTCCTGGCAAATGTGCCCTGCCTGCTCAGATGGAAAGCCGAGCAGTGGTAGTCAATACTGCCACACCAGCCTTTGTAGTGCCTTTATTGATCCGCCAGTATGGACATCAGGACTGGAGGCCCCATTCATCAGTTCTACAGTGTACTGGCCTTTCCAGAATCCATCGACAGGCCCACCAGATGACTTCAGATCCAGAGAGGACACCAGCCCAGCTGTATCCTGCTTCATCGCCTGGTAATTGGATGACGTCAGACCAGCTGTTTTCCTTTTTGTTCCTTTTCTAAGGTTCCATCTCCAGAGATGACATTATCCCAGCAGTTCCCAGATGTGCCCTCCTATAGTTCCTGGAAGATGTCCGCCCAGCTGTATCAGAAGAAATGCTGCCAGGGAGAGTCTTCGGCTGATGAGCAGGTCGGTGTATCTTAATCCTTCTACAAGGGGCTGGTAAGTCCAAACTTTTCTATCCTTATGACATTGCAAGTACACACCCTACACTAGCAGACTCCAGAATGTGTGAACTGTCCTCAAAGACGCTCCCCTTCGGGACTTTGGCCTGCTAGAACTGTGCTTCACTGGGCTCCGGCCCAGGAGAGACTCTTTAATGGACTAGCCTTCGGGCACTGTGGCCACTAGTTGGGACTTTTAAGGCACTCCATCCCCCAAATGTATATTGTAAATATTGTCATTGTTTTTCTACTGTTTTCTAATGTATATACTATTTTTCTACCTTTTCTAAAAAAATATTTTTGGGATTCTCCAGTGTTTTGATGGTAGGGGTTTAGATAGACTGTGTATGCAGATTAGGAGTGTGTGTTGTCTTTCTTTTTTCTTGCATGTGTTCCTGAAGAAGATAGAAGAGAAGACAAGAAGAGGAGGAGGGGCTCATCGGAGTTCCTCACTAGTACTTTAGTGTGTAGTAATTTAAAGTACTGTTGTTGTTATTGTTGTTGTTACTGTATTAACCCTTTCCTTCCACAGGTGTGGTTGTGGGGATAGGGAGGCAGTAATGTAATGTAATGGTATGGTATTAGTTTCTTGGTGTGTGGTTGCAGGTTGCCCAAGGTCGGGGAGGTCCCCGGGTTGTTTTTGTTTTTGGGTGTTAAGTTAGAGGCAGACAGATTTTCCCTAGAGGCTGGGGGATAGACAGGCTGTGGTCCTGAAGGGCCCTAGGGACTGCAGTGCTGATGCTCAGACAGTTCTACCAGAGCCACTAGGCGTCCATAGTAAGTGGGTAGAGTAGAGGCTGATATGTCAGCTAAAGGCATCCAGGCCCTTAGTGTTGCCTGCCTGTGCCACGACATGGTAGGAGGGGCCTGATCACCCCCCTCCGCAGGTAGCACATAGGTTGGGATGGCCTAAGCTGGGTAAACAATGACTGCGGACAGTCATTTTCCTGGTCAAGGGCGAGTGTAACCCCCTGTTACACGGGGTTACTAGAATCCCTGTAAGACCTAGTGGTAGTCAGGGAAGGCAGCTTGTGAAACTCCAGTTAAATGGATTTCACACTGTTTCACTCTGTTCTCAGACTCAGCTGAGACTGAGGATGACATCACCATAGAACTATCGCTGCATGAGCCACATTGGAATCTGCAGAAGGGAGTTAGATTAGAATGTTGGGAGTTTTGAAACAGTCAGTTGGAGTTGGATGTTGTGAGAGGTGCACAGCAGTTCTGTGCACAGGCTCTTGGAGCCTCAGCTCTGAAATAGAGCTACATTTAGGGAAAGGTGTGTGTTTCTGCCTAAAGAGGGACACAGTAAGCTGTTCTTTAAAGTGGTGGAGACCGCTGATTCGGGTCTCTGTACCCCATCCCTGAGGGTATGGGGCTGGAAGGTTGCCTGTTATTCCAGGGGCAACCCCATGGCTACTGCTAAAGAAGAAGCTGCCTTATTTTCCCAAGTGTGTGAGGTACAAGAAGATTCCAAGATTCGCCTGTGGGGCACCTGCAACCAAAGGGTGAGTTCTGCTCTTTCTAAAGGGCCCATGTTTCATCCTGAACTGTTTTAAAGTGGGGATTGGACTGCTGAAATAGTGGGAGGCCTAGAGTAAGTGGTTTAGCCAAAAGTAAAAGTATGTTCAAGTCCAGCACAAAGGAAAAGTCAAGACATGTAGAGGAGATGTGATATATGTCTACCCTGTAATCTATATTGCCAAGCTTTCAAAAGTTGTTTAGTTTCCAGAGAAATGGCCGGGTATGGATTGTGGGAGCTGGAGTGGGAGATCCCCATCTTTAGTAACCAGGTCCACCTCTATGGATTTGTTCTGTAGATTTCTACTTTGCCTCATGCACTTGACCAGTGATGAGGGAAATACCCAGACATGGGATTGGAAGGAAAATTTCCTTTAAGGAGTCGAAGGCTCTAAGGTGGTTTAGGGAGCCACCAAGAGGAAAACTGGTTCATTCCCATATGGACCACGATCGAGTGGCTGGTGGGGGAGCCAGGCCAGGGGAAAAACCCAAGTAGTGTATAAGTCGGGCTGTGTACCCAAAGCTGCGTGCAAGTCCGGGCTGTGTGCCTGGTGGGTTCAGAGCCTGAGGACTGGAACAGTGAAGAAGTATTCTGTTGCTCTAATCTGCATTACCAGGAATGTAGCCTCGTGGGGGTCCATCTATGCATTGTTTGTTCAGTTTGGATGTGAATAAAAGCCACACTTTAGAATCCCATTCCTGGTTTTGGACATTACAGTTATTGCTTCCTGTTTTTGGATTTACTTGGGTGCCCCTGTGCAGAGTAGCCAAACCTAGGGCCCCTGTGCTGAGTAACCTATTCCTCCCCAAGCACGAGTCCCTGCAGGTACTGCTGTCAGCTTCAACAGCATGCTACCTGTCATTTTGCAAAAGGCAGGGGTCAGGGCATTACATTTAAAGCACTTTTCAATGCCAAAATGCTTGTATGTCATAAAAACATAAATATATGCAGATAAAAACACATCAATTAAAAACAGGCAGCACAGTGAATATCCACTAAACATCGTCCCCAAAAGCTAAACTAAATAAATAAGTATTCAGTGAGGACTTAAAAGTCTCAGTGGACAGGCACTCTCTAATCCGATGAGGGAGAGAGTTTCACTGCGTCGGGGCCCACGAAAGAGAAAGCCCTGGCCCTTGAGCTCTGAAGGCAGACCCTGGGAATCTCTAGCAATCCCTCATCGGAGGAGCGGAGTGAACGGAGGGGGCAGTACGGCTGAAGGAGTTCTTGTAAGTAACATGTTCGCTGTCCATGTAGGGCCTTATAGGTCAGCAAAGTGACCTTGAATGTGATCCTCCAATGCACAGGCAGCCAGTGCAGTTCACAAAGCACAGGTGAGACATGGAGGAGGTAATCGCTATGCTAATTCTCTTTTTGGGCCTTAAAACTTACACCTATCCAGTATCCTACAGAGGGTGGGATATAGAGAAACGTCAAAGCTCAAGTTATAAACATCAAGCATATACCATTCATCTCATAAGTATACACAAGCACTGAGCTATGTACCACACATTGAATTGGAAGGCTTTTAGCCTGAAGTTCAATGGGGGGGATAGCTCCTCTCACATCCCCTTCTTAAACTTCAGGCTTCCGCTTGCTCAGCTTTAAGCATTTTGACAACACTCTCCATCCTCCCCTGCTTCCTCCTCCTTCTCCAGCACTCTTGTCTCACCCTCTCCGCTGGGCCTTAAATCTTACACCTAACCAGTATCCTACAGAGGGTGAGATATAGAGAAACGCCAAAGCTCAAGTTATAAACATCAAGCATATACCATTCAGCTCTTAAGTATACACAAGCACTGAGCTATGTACCACACATTGAACTATTGGATAAGCTGCAGATCCTAGTTAACCAACAGCCTACTTCCTCCTACCTCCCACTATAATTGCCTTATGTCTGTCCCATGCATTCTTGAATTCCCCAATGTTTTTTGACCCCACAACCTCCACAGGAAGGCCGTTCCATGCATCCACCACCATCTCTGTGAAAAAAATACTTCCTCGTGTTGCCCCCGAGCCGCCCTCCTTCTATCTTCAAACTGTGCCCCCTTGTTCTTGCACATCTCTTTTTCTGAAAGATGCTACCCTCTTGGACTTTGGACTTTGTTGATTCCCTTGAGGTACTTGAAAGTTTCTATCATGTTCCCCCCCCCCCTCCTTTCCTTGAGGGTATACATATTAAGTTTATTTAGTCTCTCTTCATATGGTTTCTGAGCAGACCCTGCACCATTTTAGTTGCCCTCCTCTGGACTGCCTCCATCCTGTCTATGTCCTTGAGGAGATGGGTTATCCAGAACTGCACGTAGTACTCCAGATGGGGTCTCACTAACTGTCTGTACAGAGGGATGACAAGTTCCTGTTTTCTACTGGTGATGCCTCTCCCTATGCATGCCAGCATCCCCCCCCCCAGCCCTCCTTAATGCCTTCTTACATTGCCTGCATGCCTACCTTTAGGTTGTCTGATATGACTATCCCCAGGTCCCTTTCCATTTTTGTTGTTGTTACTATCTCCTCCCCATTATGTACTCTTCCCCGGGTTTTTGTTTCCCAGGTGCATTACTATGCACTTCTTTGCATTGAATCTAAGCTGCCATACTTTTGACCATTGCTCCAACCTTGCCAAGTCTCTTCTCATCCTTTCCACCCCCCATGTGTGTCAACGCTATTGCAGATCTTTGTGTCATCTGCAAAGAAGCATACTTTTCCTTCCAGTCCCTCTGCAATGTCACTTATAAAGACATTAAAGAGGACTGGCCCCAGCACTGAACCCTGTGGTACCCTGCTAGTAACCCTCCTTTCTTCAGAGTGGACTCCGTTTACTATTACCTTCTGCATCCTGTTGTCCAGCCAATTCTTTGCCCAGGCTACCACCCTTGGACCCACTCCCAGGCTAGCTAACTTGTTTATTAATCTTTTGTGTGGGTCTGTGTCAACTGTCTTGCTAAAGTCTAGGTAGGCTATGTTCACAGCCCCTCTCTGATCTACTACTTCAGTCACCCAGTCAAAGAAATCTATAAGATTCATCTGACATGACCTTCCCACTATGAATCCATGCTGCCTTGGGGTCCTATGCCCATTGACCTCTGGGTACTCTACAATTCTTTCTTTCATAAGAGATTCCATCATTTTCGCGACCACTGAGGTCAAACTAACAAGTCTGTAGTTTCCTGCCTCTGCCTTGCTCCCACTTTTGTGAAAGGGAATCACATCTGCCTTCTTCCAGTCCTCAGGTACCACACCATCTTCCCATGATTTGTTAAAAAGGGTAGTCAGTGGTGTCACTAGTTCTCCCCTTAATTCTTTTAGAATTCTGGGGTGAATCCCATCAGGCCCCATTGCTGTGTCTACATTGAGTTTTAGGAGTTCTTTCAGGACCCTTTCTTCTGCGAATGGACAGGTATCGCTCCCCTATCCAGAGTGTTTCTATTGTTTGGTTTAGGTATGTCCACCTCCTCTTCTTTTATGAACACTGAACAAAAGTATTCATTCAGTATCTCTGCCTTTTCACTGTCACCCTCTGTCCACCCCCTCCGCTTTATTAAGCCTCACTGTCCCTCCCTTGGTCTTTCTTCACTCACTTATGCACCTATAAAAGGTTTTATCCCCCTTCTTACTGGATTTACTGGATTTGTATGGGACAAAGAAAAAGCCAAGGTCCATTGTGATTGTCCCCCTCAATAGTGGCTCATTTGATTTTGTATAGATTTAACCATATGTCAAGCTTTGATTTAAATGCATCAAAGTTAGTTAAGTTAATTAATTCCTGTGGTAATGAATTCCATGAATTGGATCCTCTTATACAAAAGTATTTATCACGCTTGTTGGTATTTGCCCATTCAACCGAAAGCTGTTTATTATGACATCTGCCTACTGTACGTTTGTTTGAAAATATTAATCTGCATTGTTTCATTTGTATAGGTGATTTTAATACTTTAAACGTAAAAAGAATATCCTCCCTGAGTCTTCTTAAGTGAAGTGAGTAGAGTCCTGTTTCTTTAAGATGCATATCATAAGGTTTATTCTTGAGTCTTGGTATCATTTTAATAAGCTGTCTCTGAGTTTGTTCCAGTCAGTTTATATCTCCTTTAAGGTATAGGTTCCAAAATGGAGATCTGTAGTCTAGATGTGGTCTCATATATGCCCTGTACAGCGGGACAAAGCACTGTTGGGATTTATTAATAAAAGTTTTATTAATTTGTTTTAATATTATATTAGTTGTTCTGGCTACTTTATTACAGTGTGAAATAGAGGATAATGTATTATTAACTAAGATGCCTAAGTCTCTTTCACAATTTGATTTTTTAAGAAGGACGTTATTTAAAAAGTAACTTGCTTGAGGATTTTTTATTCCAAAGTGGAGGACCATACATTTTTCAGTATTGAAGGTCATGAGGTTTGTATTAGCCCATAATTCAATATTTTAAGATCCTGTTTTAATAGAGATATGTTTAATATTGAATCCGCTCTACCACCAAGTTTTGTATCATCAGCGAATTTCAAAATATGATTAGATGAAGAAAGATTTAAATCAGTTATAAAGATGAGTAAAAGTGTGGGCCCAAAACTGAGCCCTGAGGTATACTGCTAGTCACTTGGCCTTGGTGGACAGTTCACTATTAATTTTTACACTTGAGTCCTATTATGTAACCAGCGTGATACCCAATTAGTTAGATATTGAGAAAAACAAGTTTATATAATTTCTTAATAAGTAGGGCATGAGACACTTTGTCAAATGCCTTACTATAATCCAAAAGGATAACATCTAAACAAATATAGTTATCCAAGTATCTACTAATGTTATTATAAAAGGATACTAGGTTTGTTGTACAGGAAGATCCTGGTTTAAAACCATGTTGTGATATATCATGAATACCTAACTGTTGCATTTCAGTCTCAATTAGTGATTTGACTAATCGCTCCATAACCTTTCCTATAATGGATGTCAGGCTGATAAGGCTGTAATTCTGGATGCTAGATTTATTGCCTTTTTTGAAGATAGGGATAACTATGGCTTGATGCCAATCGTCTGGTATATCATTTTCAATAAGTGATTTATTAAAAAGTAATGTAAGTGGTAAGACCAGAGAATCGGATGTTTCTACCAAAAATCTTGATTGAATATTTTCTGGTCTGGGACCGGTAGATTTTCTTAACTGAGTTGGCTATCTTTTCCTTGGTTTGGGCCTTTGCTGTTCTGACTGCCTTCCCCACTTCCTTCTGCTTTAACTGATAGAATTCTCTGTCCTGCTCCTTCTGTGATTCCTTATACTTTCTGATTGCTATCTTTTCTCCGTAACCTTCCACACCTCTTTTGTGAACCATAGTGTTTTTTCCTTCATTTTGTTTTATTTGCTTCCTAGAAAGGCTTGTTGCATCTGTGATGGCAGTTTTGATTTTTCCCATTGCTCCTCCACCCCTCCTTCCTTTCCTTTTGTTAATGCATTCCTTAGGCACTGTGCCATTCTGCCAAAGTCAACCCTCTGAAAGTCCAGTACTCTTGCTTTTATATGGCTTGACTCTATGGCTGTGTTTATTGTAAACCACACTGTCTGGTGGTCACTTGTTCCCAGATGGCTACCCACTTCTAAATCAGAGATTTTCTCACTGTCCCCATTTGAAAGTACTAGGTCTAAGACTGTTCCCTCCTGAGTGGGTTCCAGCACTAGCTGCTTGAGGCATGCTGCCTGTAGGGCATCGAGAATAACTCTGCTCTTGGATGTGGCTGCAGCAAATGTGCTCCAGTTTTTTTTTTTTTTTTTTTAAATGTTATTTCTGCACCTACCTCGGTGGCCTCTCTCCAGTGAGGATTCTTGGATCATGGTTCTACTGCCTGCCTGAAACCCCCACTTTTTCCCACAATCTCGCCCATCAATCTGTCTCCCTCCTCATCCAGCTGCCCAGTCCCCCTGCTCTGAGTCCCCCAGGGCAGGGCTGCCATCTCCTTCCAGTGCTCTATCTATAATCCAGATGAGCGACCGGTGAGGAGGAGAGAGAACAGAAGCACATAGTGGCAGAGCCCAGCATAGGGCATGGGACCATGGCCACTGATCCCACCTTTGCCTACCCCCTAGGCAGTGGTTTTTCTTTGTAAGTTCCTTCCTCTGATGGGGCATGTAATGGCATCAGCACAGGCTCCTTCCACAGACTGCCATCACCAATCCCCTCTACTTATCCCTGCTGCTGGATGAAGCTCCTAGCCTCCTCCAGGAGCCGCTACAGAGTGAGGAATCCCTGGAACCCTCCCCAGAAGAAGAAAGCAGTCCTTCAGATGCTCAATCTTCTCCTTCCCCTGCCAACCTCCGAGAGCCCAGGCTCATTGTCTAACCGGGGTTGCCAGCGTGGCATGAGTTGTGGCGTCCAGCACCTCAACCCTCAGCACCACTGGCCGGGCCAATGTGCTCCAGTTAACAACTGACATATTCAGGTCACCTATCAACAATATCTCCCCTTTTTCTGCCATTCTAAGGATGCCTTTTATCATTTATGTGTCCATTTCCTCCCCCGAGATGGGGGTCTGTATACAACCCCTGAGAGGATTGTGGTGCCATTTCCTGTTTCCAAGGTGACCCACAGTGCCTCCTCTCTCCCTGTTTACCCATTAGTTCCTTTACTTTGATCCCTTCCCTTATGTAGACAGCTCCTCCTCCTCTTTTACCCTCCCTGTCCCTCCTGTAGACTATGTACCCTGATATACCTTAGATCATAAGGTGGGAGCTATTTAAATATAACACACTGGCAACTGCATACACCTCAGACAATAGGGTGATTACTGTCATATACTGTAATGCAAACAGAAATCATACACTCTTTGGGTCATTAGGTGGAAGAAACTGAGGGGAATCGCTTTGTAGTGTCAGGCTTGAGGATAGGCTCTGAGGATTGTCCTGGCTCTTTGTGCCAGCCATGGCCGTAACTTGTAGCTGATGCAGAGATTGATGGAGCCTGTTCTGCCCTCTGATGGTGACCTGGGAAAAGCATTAATGCTGGAGGGTTAGCGTGAACAGGTCCAGTGGTCCCACCCCTGCCTTCTTGGAGCCAAAATGCTGGTGACTACAGCCACATTGTGGGTCCCTCTGCAGATAAAGGAGCTGTTCCAGCAGGCCTGGGCAATGTGTCCTGTCTCTTTCTGTCAGCTGCAGCTCAGATAAGAGCCCACATGTATACTGGCAGGAGCCTGCATTATCCTCTGATGGCCACCAGGGGAAAGTTATAAAAAGTGAAATGGTCAGTAAGAGCAGGTCCAGTGCTCCTGCCTTAGCCCTCTTGGAGCCAAAATGCTGGTGGATGTGGCCAGATTGTGGGTCCCTCTGAGGACAAAGGAGCTGCTCCAGCAGTCTGTGGATGATTGTATCCTGCCTCTTCTTGCTTGCCACGGCTTTCAACTGGAGCCCTTGGAGAGATTGGCAGGAGCCTGTCCTGGACTCAAACAGCTGCTTGGGAAAAATATATCAAAGTTGTAGGATCAGAGCAAGCAGGTCCAGTGCTCTCACCCTTGCCCTCCTTGAGCCAAAAAGCCTAGTACAGTAAGTACTAGATCAGCTGATTGAGAGTGATGTGAATTACTACAATTAACATCTGCATGTTCTGTAGTTTCTGACTCTTTTAATTCATAGAGTCTTGTGACAACAGGGAAGAAAAAAGTAATTTGGTCCATCAAGTTCTTTCCCCCATCAACTTAGTGGGTAGAACCACTTTTTCTTCTAGATCCTGGCCTCTGGCCCATTTGTCGAGATCTTGCTCTGTTTCTGTGATTAGGATTTTTTTTGTTACATTTAAGCCCACATGTTATGCATCAGGTAGAGGACCCACTTGCCAACAGCAATCACCAAATGGTGTGGTTTAATATCACGATGAGCCAGAGAAATCGGTTACTCGGGTGATAAACTTCAGGGGATAGACTTTGGGAGGTACTGAAAGGGAAACTGGAGGGCATAAGGCAGGAGATGGACGTGAAGCAGAAATGGGATATTATTAAATGGGGGATTACAGAGGCAACAGAAGCCTGCACCAAGGCACAGAGTAAGAGGAGCAGAGCAAGAAAACCATGCTGGTTGAACAGTGAGGTTATGGAAGTGGTGAGGGCAAAATGAGAGGCACCACAGAGGTATAGGAGGACGGGGAAGGAAGTGAACAGGAAGAAATATGCAAGGTGGTCCAGGGAGGTGACCAGAAAAGTGAGAGAAGCCAAGGCCCAGAGGGAGCTGAGATTAGCACAGGGAATTAATGGGGGGGGAGAAAGACTTTTTCAGATACATCAGGGAGAAAAGTAAGTGCAAGGAGACAGTAGTGAGGATAAAAAGGGGTGGAGAGTGGATGGAAAAGGGGGTGGAGAAGGCAGAAGCACTGAATGAATACTTTTGCTCAGTGTTTACGGAAGAAAAGGGGGGACCGCTACCAGCATGGGCTGAGAGGGTGGGGACAGGAGGAGAGGAGGTGACAGATGGAAGAATTGAGGCAAGTAGAGTCCTAGAGGGACTGAGGGCACTGAAGCTAGACAAGGCACCAGGGCCGGATGGTATCCACCCCAGCGTGCTGAGGAGATGGCGGAGGTGTTGAGTGGAGCGCTGGCGGATCTGTACAGCACCTCACTGGAGTCAGAAGTGTGCCACTGGGCTGGAGGATGGCACATGAGCACCAAGCACAAGAGCGGCCAAGGGATGAACCGGGTAATTATCATCCGGTAAGTCTCACCTCCATAGTGTGCAAACTCATGGAAATGATACTAAAGGAAAGACTAGTGTTGTACCTGGAAGACAAAGGCCTCCAGGATGTGAGGCAGCATGGGTTTGTTTCAGGGAAGTCTTGTCAGATCAACTTGATACAGTATTATGACTGAGTGACAGGTGAGCTGGATAAGGGTCATGCGATGGAGACTATGAGAGCAGGCTGGGAGACCTGAATAGGTACACTCTGGAGGATAGAAGGGATGGGGACATGATAGAGACATTCAAGTATCTGAGGAATCAATAAGGATGGGGCAGATGGGGTCTTTAAGCTAAGGAGGGGAGGGACACCAGGGTCATGGGCTAAGAATGGGGGATTTAGGAGAAATGAGGAGACACTATTCAAAGAGAGTTTGGTAGCAAAATGGAATGCACTACCAGAATGGGTTGTAGTTGTAAATCTGTGACCAGCTTCAATAGGGCATGGGACAGGGAACAAGGAGTGTGAGGGTGGGGGAAGGTGGGGTGGCAGTGGGATGACAAAGGGAGGAGGTGGGCAGTTGCAAACTAGGGGTGCTAGCTGCACACTGAGCAGACTTAGGTGGACCGGTCTGTTTCTGCTGGCATATTCATTTGTTCGTATCATTTCATTTCATTTTCAGTGGGCACCAAGCCCCGGAGGTTATATGACTTTCTCAAGGTCAAAACAATGGTTCCAGGGTTACAACAGAGTTGGAAACTTGGCTTCTCCTGTTATACAGTTGCTGCTCTATCACTCTAATGACCAGGGAGCTCTGCCTCCATTCATGGGTGTTGCTGTTACATTGGTGCTGCCTTCAAATCATGCTTGTAAAGAGATACACCATTACCATGGCTTTTATCACTTGTAAATGAAAACTAAATAAAAATTAGGATGCAATGCTTTTCCAGCAGCAGGGTAGCAGGAAGCCTTTAGTTCTGTTTTTGTTTTCAATTTGGGTTTCTCCTCTAAATACAGTTTACTGTAAATTAATTTGGATCAATTTTGTAGTCATCCCCACAGCAGACAAATTATATAATCAGTTTATTTTGACATGTATGTTTGTATTTATGTAATTTCAGTATGTATTTTTTATTTAACCAGGAAAAGGACTCATTGTGATTGAAAACTCTTTTTTAAGTCCTAATTAAGAAAGTGGCTGTGCATTGGCAGTTTCCATCTTTCCATATGTGTAAAAGAAGCTGGATGCATCTCAGGTAAACATCAAGATGCTATGAGACTGAAGGAGGCCGAATCCTTCTGTAGACAAGCAAATGAAAAAGTCTGTAAGGAATTAACTTGTGGAAAGATATCCGGGCCCAGATATTCAAAAGGGTTGCGCCATGCGCAACAAGATTCTTGTCTTTAACTCAAAAAATCGCGCCATTCTGCGAGCATTCAGAAGGGTCCAGCGCGCCACCGAAAACATAGCTGAGCCACAGCTAATGGAAATGAAGGCATGCGCAACCTAAGGGGGCGGTCCATGGCTAAAGTGCGCAGCGATATCTAAACACTTGCACACGCAAGAGTGGCTCAGCCGAGGGATGCGCTTGAACGGATGTGAGCCAAAATAAAAGGCTTCAAGGGAGCGGGCGAAGAATTCTAGCAGGCCGCAAACCAGGGGAGAGACAGAGAGACAGAGAGAGAGAGAGAGAAGACAGGAGCAGGAAGGGCAGAGAGGGACAGTGGGTCCTGGAGGACAGAGAGAGGCCAGTGGGGGTGCCGGTGCAGTGGAAGCAGCAGTGGGGTAGTGGGGTAACACAGAACAGCAGCTGGGGGCAGGAGCCAGGAGATGGACAGTGTCAGCTTCCACATGGAAGCTGTAATGAGGGGTGAGACAGCATGCTGCAGGGGCGTGGCCACGGAGGGCCCGTCGGTACGCCCCGACAGGCGGTATCGCGCCCGCATCAGCTACGAGCTGTACACAAATGTCGAGATTGTGGCCCGGTACCGCCTGAACAGGGCAATACTGAGACGGCTCAGTGAGCTGTGCAGTGATGTGATGCAGGCACCCTCACGACGGAGTCATGCTCTGTCCGTGGAGACCAAGGTGACAGCCTGCATATGCCTGCTCGCCACGGGCACCTTCCAGAGGCCGACAGGTGACACCACAGGCATTATGCAGTCGGCCACGTCACGCATCCTCACCCAATTCCTCAGCGCACTGCTGCCTCATGCTGCGGAGTACATCCATTTCCCAGCACCGCGGCAGAGCGTGACAGCAAACATGCAGGAGTTCCACAGGTAACACATATGCCTGGCATGCTGGGGCCATAGACTGCACCCATGTGGCCATTCCGGCCACCTGGCCCCGACGGCCAAGCGTGTACGCAACCTAAAGGGCTTCTCGAGTGTCAACTGCCAGGTGGTGTGTGATGCCACTGGGCGCAGTATCAATGTCTGTGCCACACCCTGGCGAACATGATGCTTCATATGGCACCAATCTGCACTGTGCCATCGATTCGAGAGTGGGAACATCCCCACGGGTCATCTAGTGGGTGTACACATGTGGAATGCAAACTCTGTGCAAGGGTGGAATGACACAGGTGCCATGGTAGTGGCACACAAGGATATGGGCAATATGGACCGACCTGACACTGATCTCCACTATCTACACACAGGTGACTGTGATTCCCACTCCATCCTGGCTGCTCACACCATACGGTGCCCCACGACTCCCAGCGCATGCGCGGTTTCCAATGAGGCACACGCGCAACACGGAACATCATAGCGCGGTGTTTGGGATACTCAAGGCACGCTTCCGATGCCTGGACACCTCCGGCGGAGCCCTACAGTACAGCCCCCAGAAGGCCTGTGGGATATTCCTGGCCTGTTGCATCCTGCACAACATGGCCAAAGACCATGGGATAGCCGTACAGGTCCAAGAGGGGGACAGCGATGGGGACGCCAGTGGCGCCGGTGATGTGGGTGATGAGCCGCCCCCCCTAGGACGGAGGGACCCCCGACTGACACGGCAGGCCCAGCTGCACCGGGACACCATTGCAGAAGAGCACTACGCACAACACAGGTAAGTCAAGGGGACATGTGCAGGCAACACTGTCCATGCGCAAACCACAGGCACACAGGGGAACACACCGTGCATGAAGGTCAGGGGAGTTGAAGGGTCCAGGCATACCAACACACCATCAGAGAGGGGTGAGCACTCACATGGACACACACACACACACCCAGGCAGCATACAGGGGCAGCAGCACAGCACTGCGGAAATGACACGCCAACACACAGCACCACCAACCACCCTCACCACCTGGACTGTCCACGTACGTGTGTCAGGACCTGGGCAACCTTGCACCTTGGTGTACAGTGCAATGCAGGCATCATCATCCACATGCACCTGTGGACAGCAGTTGGGAGAGTGTGCAGGTGGTCCATGTGTCAGCTTGAAGCAGAGCACCCAGCAGTGCACTGCCCACCATGACACACATTGCACACAGGCAGCACCAGACAGGGCCTGCATTGGGAGACAGCTCAGTCAGGAGCACTGTCCCACGGCCACCGCGGATGCGCGTGCGGCGCCCCGCCGTGCCTAGCAGCACTGGCAGACTGCGCAGGGTTACATCGGTGGCTTAGTGCACCACCAGGGGTCCCAGCGCGCCGACCGCACCTGCCCGCACAGGGTCTGCATCCTGCCAAACAAACTTGCACCAGGAGTGCTCGGGATGCCCACAGCAGAAACCGCGCCGACAGGCCTGGTGTCACATGACGCCGGGAACGGGGAGTGGAGTGCGCACTATGTGGGGTGCGTGGTACAGGGTCACCAGACAGTGTGGTCAATGTGGTCACCACAGAGACCACTGCCTGGGTCAGCCTGTCGATGGCAGCGGTCACATCCGTCCGCATATGGACCATCTCAGCCCGTTCCCGAGCACTCTCCCTGCTATGCCGCTCCACGGACACAGTCAGTGCCTCCATGGACCTTTGCAACCCGCCCCTGCAGCTGTACCGACTCCTGCAGCAGGCGGGTGTCGCGGCCCAAAGGGTACTGGCCCCAATGGCATCGTGACCCCAGGGTGTGGATGGTCCCAGGTGCACAGCACCCCTTGAGGGTGGCCGCTGTTCGCCAGGACCAGGTATGGGCGGATCTAAGGCAGTGGACAAGTGCCACTGCTTGACGCTGTCCCCCAGGCCTGGTGTGCAACGCTGCTGCCGCCTCCAACTGCTGAGCCCCAGGTCCACCTGTTCCACCCCTGTGCTGTCAACAGTGCCAGACACCTGCTCAGCCACCGATGCTGCCCCACCGGTGCTGACAGGCCCAGCCTGTGACTGTGCCAGCATGCTGGTACACAGGTGTGGAGCAGGACGGGCCAGGGGCACGTGATGGTTCGCCATGCGCCCCTCGTGGACACACACTCCATCACTGGCCATTGCAGGCCTGCTATCATCAATAGTGCCGGTGCGTGCCATCACATAGGCACAGCATGCTGGCACACCCTGCATGCCAGACTGCTGTGACACAGGCTGTAACCCCTGCACCCGTATCACTGTCATGAGTTGTTGGGCCAGCCGGCCTGCTGCTGCAGTGCCTGCAGGCTGCTGGCGGAGTGGATGGTCCCTCCTCCTGGTCCAGCAGGTCTGCCTCACTGTCAGCACCCACCACCACTGTCTCCTGCAGACGAACAGGATCTGAAACAGAAAGAGTACATGAGTGCATGTGAACAACAGCCCCCACAACATCACCATGTCATACCTGCAGTGATGGGCCACCCGCCTGGAATCCTCCGCCTGAACACCCGCAATGGCACTCGGCTGCATGGCCGCGACCAGTGTCTCCTCAGTCGGGGTCAGCTGCAACACCACCGGTGGTCCCCCACCAGTGGCAGCACGTGCCACCCTGAAGGCTGCCACCTTCTCCTTCAGCCTCCTGCGGTCAGTCCCCATCTTTTTGCGGCATTCCTGCATGGAGCACTGGTGGCTTCCGTGCAGGTTGACGGCCAGAGCTACCCCCTCCCATGCAGCTGCACGCTGCTGAGGGGTGCCCCTCCGCCCACTCAATAGCGGCTCATCCTCCAGGTAGGCCTGAGAAGGCCTCAGTCTCTGCTGTGGTGAAGTTCGCCTCCTCCCCCGCCCGCCCACAGCCTCAGCCTGGTTCTCGCCAGTCATGGTGATCTGTGGGGTGGAAGTGGACACCTGTCACTGTGCAGTCCACAGCATTTCCCATGAGCATGGCTGCAGGCTGGGGGGCAGTAGCTCCCTTTCCTCTCCGCATGGCGCAGATACTGATGGAAAGGTGCCCTCTGCCCTTCCTAAGTGCCCTCATCAGCGCTCAGCCCCTCAACTATGACATCCTCCAGCACCCTGCCCATGAGCATTGTCCTGAGCATCACACAGCATGTAACTCACCTCTCACCTGCAATAACCAAATCTGGCCACCACAACCCAGTGTCGCATTTTTATAGCACACACATGCAAATGGGTGTGGCGCAACTTTAATGACATGCTAATCGCCACCGCGCCTTTGCATGGCTGATCGACTGATTTGCATGTCGGGCTGAATATTGCGTATTTGGCGCCAGCGTAAATAGGGAAGGTCTCGAGCCGATGGCGCATGTTTGTGGCTGTGTGCTACACTGCACTGCGCATGCCCCGGCCAGGTTACGATATGCGATCGCTTGCAGACCCGCTGGGATGCTGGAGGCGACTCTGGCCATGGCCACCATTGTGCCAGTGGCGCTTACAGCACTGGGCACTATATGGCGCCTGTGGCACTTCTGCTCGATAGTCCACTGTGGCACTGGTGCTATGCTTAGCAGTCGCGAGGATGCCTATACATCCCATGGCGCCAAGCGAGCCTTGCATCATTGCTATGACCTTGTGTATGCCCTCTGACCCTGGCACTGTGGGCATGCTATGTGTGCCATTCCCTATTGGGCGGTCTGGGTTACAGCGCCCATGTAAGTGACTACGCCAGCGAACAGCCGATTGGAGCCTGTGCTGGTCTATTGCGCAACAACCCACGTCGGGGTCAAAGCAGCGGGCGCCATATTGCCTGCTGTAAAGTTGGCCATGGCTAGGAGGAGGGCGTGTCCTGGAGCCCAGTTGAAGTGGCCAACCTGGTGGCCCTAGTGGAGCCCCACTATGAGGGACTATATGGTGAGCCCCCTCACGGACCTAGGACCCATTTGAGGCAGCAAGTGGCCACTGACCTGGTGGGGTCACTGGCCGGGGCGGTCTGCTGAGCAGTGCCGACCCGGCACAGTGATCTCCGCGCGAGGGACCAGAGCAATTGGCGGCGGCTGGATGCTCCCATACCAGCGGGGGCCTGGTGCCTAGGCCGCGGAGGTACCATCTATTCACCTATATTCTCTGTAGGTGTGTGTGTGCCTGGGTGGCTGTGCATCGGGTGTCAGTGTGTGCAGCTGTGCGATGGATGGTTATGGCTGTGTGGGCAGGCAGTCTCACTGGGGCAGGGGCACTCTGCTTTTGAGTCACACTGATGTTTGTCTCACCGTATGTCTCCCACAGGCCGGATGGTGAGGACGCCGGACAATGGTGATGTGGGCCATACCAGGGCCCCAGTGCCACAGGCTGTCGGGCCACAGCAGCAGCATCAGCAGCAGCAACAGCAGCAGCGGCAGACCGAGCTGCTGGAGGAGTGTGAGTATCATTACGTCATGGATGCTATTGCATGCTGGGGGGGCAGGACCATCAACCATGCTGGACACAACCAAAGGGGAGGTCAGTTCCACTATTGAAACAGTAGTGAGTCCCCACACTGGAGTACAGTGTACAGTTCGGAGAACATACCTGCGTATGGACAGGGACTGGGTGGAGAGCGTTCACAGGAGGGCGACATGGATGGTGCATGGATTGCATCACAAGTCCTATGCAGACAGGTTGACGGAACTGAACATGTACTCCCTGGAGGGGAGCAGGGTGTGGGGATATGATGGGGACATACAAGTATTGTACAGGGGGGAACAGAGTGCAGGAAACAATATTTGTAAGCGTAAGGGATGTTCCAGGACTAGAGGGCATGGGATGCAGTTGGGGGGCTTGTTTAAGAGGAACATGAGAAGTGTTTCTTCACATGATGGGTGGTGGACAGAGTGAACACCCTGCCAGAGGATGTGGTGGGGGCTGACTTGGTCACGGGATATATGTATGCGTGGGTTCGCCATGAGGGACTTCTGGAGGTCAGGGGTGAGGGGGAACGGACTTATAGGACAAGAGAGTGATCGTACAAGGCCAAATGGCCAGACTGGGTGTCCCATAGGCCCTTATCTGCCGACACTGTCTATGTCTCCATGTATGTAGGCGTGACACAAGTGACCTGCATCACAGTGCAGCATCACGACACGCTTGTGTATGCATCACAGGTGGTCCAGGCATGCACTGGGCACATAGCTGTGTATCCGGCATCGATCACACGCTGCCACCATCACATGACAGCTAGTTTGTACCTGTGCTTGACGTGGGCAGTGGTGTGTGGGCGGTGGTGCACATGGCTGGTGCCGCTGTTTGTGATGGCCATGTGCATGTTCACTGTGGGTGGGTGCATGCCATCACATATGCAGGACATTGGTTAGATGGGTTGCAGGTTGGGTGGTGTTCAGGTTGTTGTCGTCTCAGCCATTGACTGTGTTCCCATTTTCCTAGGCCTCGGTGTGCTGCGGCGCATGGCGCATGATCTACGGCACCTGGCCAGGTGGTGTTGGACAACCAGGAGGTCCTGCAAGCCCCTACAGCACCAGGGGCAGCGGCGCAGGCACAGGAGGGGGCCAGCAGGGGAGGAGCAGGAGCCAGCTGGGCGCGTCAGCCCACCTTTCATTTCACCTTCACCCATCCCTTTCACCCTGCCTTCCCTCTCCAAGTTTTTATTCCTTCCCCCTTGAACACCCCTGCCTCTTACCCATCTCCCCCAACTTGTACATAGTTCGACCTTTGTTGTTCACTGTTTTTATTTAAATATACATTTCTATTTTGGTACAACTGCTGTGTTGGTGTCTGCTTTGCAACTGGCTCTGGGTGCTCTGTTGCAGGGCTGTACATGCCATCTGGGCTACTATGGTCCTGGGTATATGTGTGTGTGTGTGTGTGTGTGTGTGTGTGTCCATGGGAGGTATCACCAGCATAGCATTGCCTTTCTGTTGCTCTTGCCATCTGCTGCCACCCACTGCTGGGTGCACAGGGTGGTCTGGCTGGTCTGCTTCTCTGCAGCATGGGGTTGACGTGTGGCACGGGGGTGCATAGTGTTTCCTGCAGTGCCTGTCACTGCACATGGCCCAGTGTCTTGGGGGCACGGTGCATGCTGTGCTGAGCGTACGGGGGACTGATGTGCACTGTGGTTGTCAACCCCTGGGTGTGGCACACTCTGCCTGCCAGTGGTTGTGCTGGGGTGTCATGGCTCTGCTATGCTTTAGTTGGCTTGTCCCCATGGGCACGTGGATCATCCGTCCCACCCCAGTGATGCTGTGCTTGGGGTGTGCCAGTGTGGTGTGGGTTCTGCAGTGAGTTCCTGTGCCCATGTGTGGCATGGCTGGCGGTGGCCCCAGCCTGCCTCCCTGGATGTGCAGTTCCATTGCTCTGGGGGCTGTGCTTGCGCTGGCAGCTCTGCACTGCTCAGCTGAGCTTCATGGTTGCGCCATAGTAGAGCATTTTAGCTCAACCTCTCCTACCTGGTTGCGTGATGGCGCGGTATATGCGATATTGAGGCGTTGGTTGCTTGCGCAATTTGCTCTGCTCCATGTTTGAATATCGCACCTGTTGCTTGTTTGTGCAACTGGTTTGTGCTTGCTCCTGCTGTTGCGCTACTTTTGAGCGCAGTTTGAATATCTGGGCCCTGTCTATAGCATTTACTTACCTGGAGTACTCAAACTTTTTCATTTATCCATCTTTCCATATACAGTATGTGCATTAGTTTCACAATGAGATTTACAGGACTCTTTTTCTTTTTTTTTCTTTTTTTCCTTGAAGCTTTTGGTAATGCCAGCTGGGATAAGACGATGTACTTTATCCAGCCTGGCTTAGAGGTATCGTGGGCTTCCTGTGGCCATCCACCATTGTTGTCCCCCTCCACTGTAGAAACTGCCATACTCTATTCCCAGTCTCCCCTGTGGTTTAAACTCATGGAGAATTTTCCCTGTGTTGATGGGGTACAGCCTCTTCAATTCTGAGAGCACTTTGTTGGCGAGATAGGCAGAGAATGGGCAGGGCAGAATGGCGAGTTCACCTTGGAGATCAACTCCAAGACATCCTAGTAACTTAAGTAATAAGGAAGCAAGCTGATTCATCCTTCTCATATAGTCCTCCCACTTTCAATGCCTCATGCAGTGACTAGAGAGCAGCAGTTCAGAGGGAGACTCAGTCTTCCGTCGCTGGAGGAGGAGGAGACCATTCCCTGGGACACCCAGTCCTCCTTCTGCAGGCCTGCAATAGTGAACACAGTCTAAAGCATGATCCCAGCTCACCAGATTCTAAGATTACCTGTCAACACTACAATATATTATTGGGCAGGTCTATGAAAATGTACTTCTTACCTTAGAATTAGTACAGCATTTTGGTAACTCTGGGCACGTAAAAAAATTCAGAAGTATCTTGTTGATATGGTGGTGAAGTTGATCATGGTGGTGGGGGTGGAGGGGTGAAAACTCTTTAAAATCATTTCTAGTGAATGACCTGGGGTTGGATTCTTAATCACTGTCAGGTGTAGCACAGTGTGGGCACTTAGTGCCCTCACTATTGTACAGCCATCCAAAACTGCCATCAAAAAATGGCACTACACATCCCAGGGAGGATGATTCTGCCTGTGAGTGCAGCACAAGTCAAATTGCCATTCCAGAGTCTAATGGGCATTGTGGGTTGCATTTGCTAACACCCTGGCATGCACCTTCAAATACAACATCCCTTGTAAATGATAACCTCCACCCACTACACTGGAACCACTAAGCATACATGCATCCTGCTGCGATGTCCCTACCCTATCTAGCCCCTAAAATCATTGATTCCCTTTTGAGTCAATGGTTCCCTCTCAGAAACCCCTCATAAAATCTCTCACTGGTGATCCAGTGGTCTTCCCTCCGGCAACCTCACTGCCCAGTAGCTTTGCTGAGAGAAGCTGGGTGAGTGGCTGCACATGAAAACATGTGCACCTTTTGTAAATGCAAATAAAAACTTTTATTTTAAAAGGTACATAAGAAAAATACAAAACACATGGACTACTCAGTCCCTAAAAGTAGCCCTGATAGTCCAGTGTTTCCTCAATCCCTAGTAGGGATATCACAATATCAACATTTTAGTATCATGATATTTGGGTAAAAAATTATCATGATATATTGATTATCATGATAATCAGCAAAATATTTTTAACATTTTTCCCTATGTAACTGTTTGGACACAGTCGGCACCAGTTCCAGGCTTCGGGCATCATGGTGCCCTGAACCTCAACTGCCACTCTCTCTGCAGTCTCACCAGTGGGGATCAACATGGGGAGAGGTTCAAGGGCTCCTGCTCACCATTAAGCACCACCGAGGAGAATCTCTACTGAATGAAAGGATTGTGTAATATCTTGAATCCAGTGGCTTACAGGATCCGAGGCAGCATGGATTCACAACAGGGTGGTCATGTCAAACACATCTGATAGATTTCTTTGACTGGGTGACTAGGGAATTAGATCAGGGTGGAGCCTTGGATGTGGCCTACCTAGATTTCAGTAAGGCCCTCAATACTGTTCCTCATAGAAGACTCGTAAACAAGCTGGGCTGCCTGGAAGTGGGTCCAAAGGTGGTAAACTGGCTAAAAAAATTGGTTGGGGGATAAATGACAGGGTGATGGTAAATGGAGCTCACTTTAAGGAAGTGAGGGTGACCAGTGGGGTGCCACAAGGATCAGTAATGGGACCAGTCCTTTTTATTGTCTTTATTAGTGACATTGCAGAAGGGCTAGAAGGAAAGGTATGCCTGTTTGCAGATGACACAGAGATCTGCAATAGGGTAAACATTCTGGGGAAGGGGGATGGTGGAAAAAAATGACTAAAGATCTAAGACAGTAGGTAGAAAAAATGGGTAGCTTAGGTAAAAACATAGAAGTTGTCGGTAGGTAAGGACCACATGGCATGCCTAGTCTGCCCTAAATTTCCTACCTATAGTGCCTCCAGAAACCCTATTTGGACTCTGGCCTACACACACCTCTTGGTTCTAAGATTCCCTTGTGTCTATCCCATGCATTCCTAAATCCTGTGACCATTTAAGCCCCCAAGACCTCCACTGATGGGCCAAGTGGTACCTGTCTGCAGTCAGTTTCTATGTTTCTGTGTGTCGATTGGTCACATACCCCTCCCCATTTCTTTTTTCTATCCCTGAGGCTGGCATATGCGCGATAATGTGTGTGTGAAACATAGAAACATAGCATAAAAGGTGTCCACAGATAAGGACCTCCTGGCCCACCTAGTCTGCCATATTTTCCCTACCTACAGTGCCACCGCAGACCCTGCTCGGTCTCCGGTTTTCACCCTCCCTTGCCTTACTTCTAAGATCCTCTTGAGTCTATCCCATGCATTTTTGAACCCTGTAACTATTTTAGCCCCCACGGCCTTCACAGGGAGGCTGTTCCAAGCATCCACCACCCTTTCCATGAAGAAGTACTTCCTCACATTTCTTCTCAGCCTCCCCCCTCCAGCTTCATAGTGTGACCTCTTGCCCTCTAGCATCTTTCTCTTTTGAAGATGCTCCCTTCCTGTACCTTGGTTATACCTGTGAGATATCTGAATCTTTTAATCATATCCCCCCTTTCCTTCCTTCCTTCTAGGGGGTACATATTTAATTCCTTAATCCTTTCTTCATAGGACAACTGGTGCGGGCCCTACACCATTTTGGTTGTCCTCCTTTGTACCACCTCCACCCTGTCAATGTCCTTCCGGAGGTAGGGTCTCCAGGACTGTACACAGAACTCGAGGTGGGGTCTCATCAGTGTTCTAAACAAAAGTATTATTACTTCCTCTTTCTTCTGGTGATACCCCGCCTATACAAGCAAACATCTCGCTAGCCTTTCCCACTTCCTTGTCACACCATTTAGCTATCTTCAGGTCATTAGTAATGATTATCCCCAGGTCCCTTTCTTGTTTTGTGACTGCTAGTAGTTCTCCTCCCATTTAGTACGTTGCCCCTGGGTTTCTGAGCCCCAAGTGCATGATTTTGTACTTTTGCTTTGAAACCCAGCTGCCAAGCTCGTGACCATTCTTCCATCTTTTTTAAATCTTCCCTCATTCTTTCCACCCCTCCCACCTGGTGTGTCATCTCTGTTGCAGATTTTTGTGTCATCTGTGAACAGGCATTCCTTCCCTTCCAGTCCTTCCGCAATGTAGCTAATAAAAACATTGAAGAGGGTTAGGCCTAGTACTGACCCATATGGCACCCCAGTGGTCACTTTACCTTCTCCAGAGTGGATGCCATTTACCACCACCCTCTGACTCCTATTGCCTAGCAAGCTCACTACCCACCTTACTACTTTAAGGCCTACTGCTAGGCTTCTCAGCTTGCTCACCAGCCTTCTACATGGAACAGCATCGAAGGCCTTACTGAAATCCAAGTAGGCCACATTATTTGCTCCTCCCTTTGCCACTTCCTTGGCTACCTAATCAAATAACTTGATCAGGTTTGTCTGGCAAGACCTCCCCCCATGAAACCATGTTGCCTTGGATCCTGTAGTCCACTGGTAACAAGGTATTCCCCAATCCTTTCCTTCAGTAGTGATTCAATTTCTTTGCCCACTAATGAAGGCAGGCTGACAGGCCTATAGTTTCCTGCTTCCTCTTTGCTTCCACTTTTGTGGAGAGGACTACATCAGCCCTTCTCTAGTCTCCCAGTAGCTTTCCTATTTTTTAGTGACAGGCTGAACAGGGCTGTGAGAGGAATAGCTAGCTCCTCCTTGAGCTCCCTCAGTAACCTTGGGTGCACATCGTCTGGTCCCATTGCCTTGTCTACTTTACTATGACAGTTCCTTAGTACTCTTTTCTCTGTTAAGGGCTAGTGTCCACCTCTCATCCCTTAATGCCCCATCTTTTATCATAGGCCTGCTACCTACTCTTCCTCCATAAATACTTGGAAGAATTTGTTCAGCATGTCTGCTTTTGGCAGTCCTCTTCCACACAAGCCTTCCTTCCCCTTTCAGCCATACTATCCCTCCATAGGTCTTTCTCTTTTCGCTTGTGTATCTAAAAAATGTCTTGTGTCTTTAAATCTCTTTAAAAAAGTGTGACATAAAGATGTTGCATGTACTCACCCCTGCACCCAGACAGTCAGAAGGCTGTTACTGCTGCATCATCCAGCATTTGCTAGATGGTGACCAAGCAGCGGCTTGTGCTGTCCCACTCCTCAAAGGAGAGCTATCAATGGATGCTCAGTCCTCCTTCAAGCAGCCAGCCCTTGAGGGACCCAGGTCTATTTCTGAACCTGATTTACCAGCATGGCAGCAGGTGAGGTGCCAGACTCTCAAACCTCCGCATCACAGCTGGCATAACATTTCTAAAATTAAGGAAATATAGTAAAAAACTGATAGGAGAATGGTGAGGAATCAGGAATCATAGTTTCACCTGAAAAGGGACGTGCTACTGGAAAAAGCAAGCTGAGACACTTTATCACTGTATCGCGGTATACCGTGCTGAATGATGATTGTGATATTATTTTTTTACAATGATAAATTATCGTCAATGGATGTTATCATGATATATCGTCATATTGTGTTATCATGACATCCCTACTCCCTAGCCTCCAGCACCTAGGATCCCATGTGTTCTGTTGCCTCCCCATGAACGTCTGAAGTTGTAACCACCCAACTGATAGTTGTGCACTTTCAGCATCATCACCCTGATACCATCATCTTTAGAAGTGAAAGCCTGGGAGATCACATCAGGTGAGCTGGCCTATGAAGGCAACCATACAATTGAGAATAGTGCTGTTGGCATTTATGTGGTTACCTCACCTCCTTTCCAGATCCCTGTAATGGCCTTTGCAGGCACAAGACCAAGTCACAAAGCTTGCACAGTTGCAGAGAGTCTGGTCTCCTGATGAAGACCCACCTGGTTGAAGGCTGGGGCACCTGTCTGTAGTGTCTCAACCTGTCTCGCATCTTTGCCATTGTTTGGTGTATTTGTGGATTTTACTACCACTTGCTGTAATAAACATCTTTAGGATATTTAATGCTCTCTGCCTGTTATTCAACTGCATTTTATTACAATCTCAAGTATGGCGTGTGGACCTTTCTATTTGTTAACTTTTGAGCAGCCACTAATTTCCATACACAGTAAACCCTAAACACATGCTATAACAACATTATGCACTGTTTCATTTGTCATGTCACATTGCACAGCAGGTTTTCTGCTCTATTTCTACTATGTATTTGACTGTTGTTGCCACTCTTCTATCTCTGTAGTACCTGAAAATGGGCATTTACTTGCCTAGTGTACCCTACCCAGTAAACAAAATCTACATAAATAAATAAAACAAAAAAAAATTATTTATGCAACAGTTTTGTACCCACCTACTGGCAAATCAGTTTGCATAAGAACCTCAAAATTCAGAAAAAAATTGATTTAATTCCCAATGTTGTTTGTTCAACTTTGTTGATAGACTAAAATGAGTATTACATGATGAATTGAGTACAGACAGCATCAGTGGGACTTGTTTAATAGCACCCCTTCTATTTGAATCAGATGGTCATGGGCTCATGTCTGACTCTAGGAATATAGTATAGGTATGGGCGGACTGGTCCACTAATAATCAGAACCTCCCAGATCCCACACTACTTGGTGGACCCAGACAAATAAGGACTTCACTTCTCTGCATACTGTGTCTGGGTCTGCTGCTGGGTTCTTTAAAAAAACACTTTTTTGTTTTTTTTAGCTCCCGGCAACAGTCAAGTTCCCTCCTCCCTCCCTCCCTCCTGTCTCCTCCTCCTCCTCCTCCCTCCCTGTGCTAGCACAGCACTAGCATTGTTGGTCTCTGCAGTCCAGTCCCACCAATGATGCAAATGATGCAGTCCACACAGCTGCATGATCGGCGGGTGACCTGACGACCTGCCCACCGATGAATTCCATTGGGTCAGCGGCAGAGAGTGTTATTACACAAGCAAGCAGGCTATAAAAGCCTATGGACTATGCCACTTGTACTGCACAGAGAGAGAGAGAGAGAGAGAGAGAAAGAGAGCGAGAGAGAGAGTGAGACGGAGACGGGAGAGCAGAGGAGACTTGTCTTAAACAAAACTAAAGCACTTAAAAAAGTTACGTCATTTAAAGAATGTTACTATTAATCTTTTTTCTACTGTGTATGTGTGTTTGTGTGTGTGTGTGTGTGCGCTAAACAAATAGGTAGAAAAGGAAAATGGCTTCTCAGTGAGGGCAGCTGATGACTGGAGAGAGACAGAGTGATACACATTAAAAGCCTGTGCCATAGCTGCTGCTGCCGAGTGCAGATTAAAAGAAAGATTTATGAGAGAGAGAGTGGGAGAGAGAGAGAGAGAGAGAGAAGAGAGAGACTGGGAGGGAGTGGAGAGGACAGATTACAGGGAGCTGTAGAAATAAATAAATACATAAATTTACATGTCCTACTTTTGGCACTGGCAGTTACAACTTGGCAGAAAAATGGGCATTGGGCAATATGTATGCTTACTCTGCTGAAGCTGTTCTTGAGAGAGACAGAGTGTAAGATTGAAAGTGTGGGGATAGGCCTAAGCCAGCTTTTCATTCCCCTCAAAAAATAAAACTGTGCCACTGCTCTTAAAATTTGTGTCTCAGTTTGGAGTGTGATATTTAGAAAATAATTAGACAAGTGCAGTAGTGCTTGTGTGACTGTGTGGGGAGGCTAGTTGGAGGAACAAAAGGATTCCATAATGCCTAATTTGCCTCTTGCTCGTCCCTTACCCTTACCCTCAGCCCTTGCTAAGTTGCCACTGAAACTTACTAAGTTTGAGCTAAGAAGAGTCTGGGAAGGAGGAGGAAGACAACTGAACAGACAGGCATTTATTTAGTACTTTATTAAAGCTAGTTCTGTAAAAAAAGAACTGGTTGGGTGGGGGGGTCACCTAGTCCCATTCTTTCTCTTCACTGACGCTACCTGTTTCTTGACTTGCGAGCATTAATAAAAAAAAAAAAAAAACATTATTATGTCACACATGCCAGATCCTTTTTCACATGCCTGTGTGAGACTGAATATCATTGTGGCCTACTTCTTTACCATTACTGCGTACTCCCTGCTAAATAAAACAAAATCCCACTTGACATGGCTCACCCCTCTTCCTGACTGTGGCTGTCTAAGAACACTACCTGTCCTCCTGGGAAAGGGATCTCATTCAGTATAGAAGAGAGGCAGTATAGTATAGGGTATAGGTTGCCATGGTGTGAGACTCTTCACTGCTCTGTCTACTGTTTTATTTCTTGCCTTGCAGGCATTAACAACATCATATATTATGTCACTCACACCAGTTCCTTCTTAGTTGCCTGTGTGTTTGCTATTCTCATTACATCTTTGACCATTTCTCCTAGCATTATTGTGTGCTCTCTGCTAAATGAAAAATGTTTCATTGAGCAGCAGAGTGGAGGAGGCAGAAATTGGGAAAGAGACAGGGAAATGTATGACACCAGCCATATTGCGGACTGGTAAAAGAAGCGGCTATTGATACAGATGCATCATCCAGTATCAGCAGCTCCCCACTGTTGTCCAAAAAACAGTCAGGAAAAGTAAACACATTGTTGATTAAAACAAAGGGGATAGTTAGCACCACAAGGAGTGGCAAGCCAGGGTATGCTACCTATGTGTACTGTACCTCCAGTACACACTGAGTGAAACAGATTAAGATTAAGAGAAATCTGATTCTGAAGGTGGTGAAATGGAGGCTGTAGACAAGGAGGGGAGAGAACTTATTGCGGAAGGAAGTGGAAAGCCTGAATGAGGAAGAGTCATCAGTTGCACATGTGCAGGATGAAGTGGATGCTTTTTTGGTGAAGGATTTGGATGAGGAGGAGGTGAATATAGTGGTGCAGGTGCAGGAGGAACAAGAAGATGAGAGGGCAGTGCATTGTGAAATGGGTTTATCTGTGATTGGCCTGGAAGAGCTGGATGAAGATAAGGGTGAAACAGATCTTGCTGAGCAGCCCACCATTGAGAAAGAACAAAAGGGGACCAGTGACAAATGGCAGTATACTATGCCTGGTAATAAAAAAAGTGACCTCTTATGTCTGGTCTTACTTTTCTCTGGCTGCAGATAATGAATTGGGGGCAGCATGCTCTTTATGCACAAAGATGATCAGACAATCAGCAGAGGGAGCCAAGAGTGTGTTTTGGGTACCTCAGCATTAAAACAACATTTAGAGAGGTGTCACCCATTACATTTGACTCATGATTATTTGGACAGAGAGAAAGATGAAAACACCTTGCAACCAGTGTAGCAAGTGTTACTAGCAGCAGTCCCGCTGACACAGTGTTAATATCGCCTCATTCCCAGTTGTCAAGAGAAAGCAATACAAATAGTCCCCTTTTGCCCTTATCATCATCCAGCACTGCTATCATGGCCAGTCTGAAAAAGACTTCTGCTAGACGTCAGCTCACAATTTTTTCTAACTCTTCAGCATAAAGCTAAATACCACTACACTCATCCTGAAGCAATTGTTACAGCAAAACTAATTTTCAAGATGATAGCACTGGACTTAAAGTCTTTCAGAGTTGTGGAGCATGTTGGCTTTGAAAGACTATTGAATCACCTGTCACCACGATAACATTCTATGCACAAAGTATTTCTTTACTATTGCTGTGCCTCAGATGTATGAGGCAATTAGTGCGAAACTAAAAAAAGTCATTGATGATGAGAAACTCTGTGAAATGCTGGAGGCAGAACATTATATTGTGGCAACAGTACTAGACCTATGATACAAGATGAAACAACTCCCACTTCATGGCCCCAATGTGTTAGAAAACTGCAGAGAGAAAATCATTCAAGAAGTAGATTCAGTTCTGAAAAAAAAAATGACACCAGATGCAGCCTCCTCATCCATTCCTCCTGTACATTCAGATCCCTCTCTTCTCCATCAAGCCATAAAACAGTTGCTGCCATTCATTCCACTTCTACTAATCAACTTTGGGGTCTCTTAGACATTGTTGCAATGGAAAAATCAGACCTTCTTTCACCCTATGTCGGTGCCTCTGCCCATACTATGATTGACTTCTGTTTGGCAGAAAAAGGTATTGAGTAGAATGAAGATCCCATAAAATTCTTGCAAAGCAAGGAGCCTGTGTGGCCTGCCCTTGTGCAGGAAGCTTGGAAATACATTGTCTGAATTTTCAGAGTGACTAGCTCTGCGGGTAACATGGCAATAGATACATGACGTAGGCTACTGCCAAAAAATGTGGAAAAATTAACATTTTTAAAAATAAACCTTCCCCTGATCAGTTACACTTATGACCTGGAGTCAGTAAATACATTTGCAAGTACCATAAAGTTAACTGTATGGAATAGTTGGAAGACTGCTATTTTTACTAAAGAAGAACTAATTCACTAAAGGTTACTGGATTAGTTCTTTTCCAAACCCTTCAGTGAGCTACAGAATTTCTGGACATGACGGCAGTTTCTGAAATATGTCCTGCTGAACTGAACTAATGTTTGGATTGCTTGAACCTGATGGCACAGTTTTTGAAGTATCTCCTGTTGGACTGAGCTAATATCTCATTTACCTGTACCTGATGGCACATCTTCTGCAGCATGTCCTATTGGACTGAGTTAATGGTTGGGTTGCTTATACCTGATGGCACATCTTTTGCAGCATATCCTATTGGACTGAGCTAAATTTTGGGTTGCCTGATCCTGATGGCACAACTTTTGCAACATGTCCTGTTAGACTGAACTAATTTTTGGATGGCTTGTACCTGACGGCACAATTTTGGCAGCATGTCCTCTTGGACTGAGCTAATTTGGGGGTTGTCTGAAACTGATGGCACAAGTTTTGCAGCATGTCCTGCTGGACTGAATTCATTTTTAGGTTGCCTGTATCTGATGGCACTATCTTTGCAGCATGTCCTTTTGGAATGAACTAATTTTTGGAAAGCCTAAAATGGCATGTTGCTCCTGGCTGTGCTGCTTACTCGTTTCACTGCTACAGTCAGGCAGGATGCAGGAAACTAGATCACCTGCATGCTGGTATGTATTTAGAACTGATTGATCAGCACATTTGTGCCAATAACCTCTCAGTTTTCATTTCATGAAATGTTGTTTACAAGTTTATGTGTATATCATCGATGTTCATGTCATTTTACAGTATGCAATTGTATGGCAGATTTTCAATTTTCCTCACACTTTACAAAGGGTTCTGATATGAAATAAGAACTAATCAAGATTTTGCTCTGGATCCTGATAATAAGGATCAGGACCTTTTTGGGTCCTCCCAACCTTACATGGGTGCATATCCTGTGCTGACAATGCAGTGCTGCTCTTTTGGAGGTGTCACCCTTCAGATGGGATGTTAAACAGAGGTTCCTTCTGTTCATCAATTTTTGGTGGTTACTCAAGTGGAAGAGAAAGAGTCCAGGCACATTTTGTAAGAGTATGAGATAAACCTTGATTTACTGGTTACAATCCACCCCCATTCATAAAACAGGTTGTAATGCAATTGCATATATCTATGTGAGGGTGTCAGGAACATAGCTAGAAATCTTTATTTTTAGACAGGATAAGAACTGTTAAGACCACCATGGGCCTATTTTCAAAGCTGTCCTGTGATTAAATACTGTATATTACAATGGCTTTGACATTTGAAAATATGAGGGCAAACTCATTAATTAGTATTGACATGGATGGATACATAGATGCATAGACAGTGTCAGCAGATAAAGGGCATATGGCCCACGCAGTCTACCCATTTGAGCTTGTAAGTTTACTTTACGTTTTTCTAGAAGTCTGTCGTCCCTTATCCCTGACCTCCAGAATTCCCTGATGTCTATCCCATTCAGTCTTATATCCCATGATTGCTTCAGCCCCCACCACTTCCTCTGGCAGGGGCTTCCACTTGTCCACCACCCTTTCTGTGAAGAAATACTTCTTCACGTTTCCTCTGAATCGCCCTCCCTCCAACTTCAACCCATGCCCTCTAGTCCTGGAGCATCTTTTTCACTGGAAAATAGTGTATTCCTGCATCCTGTTCCTCCCTGTAAGGTACTTGTATGTCTCTATCATATCCCCTCTCTCCCTCCTCTCTCTTTCAGGGAGTACATATAGCCTGTCCTCATAGGACTTGTGATGCAATCCCTGTACCATCTTTGTTGCCCTCCTTTGAACCTTCTCTACACCATCTATGTCCTTATGTAGGTAAGATTCCAGAAGTGTACACTGTACCCAGGTGGGGCCTCACTAGTGTCTTATATAGTGAATTATGACCTCCTTTCCTGCTGGTGATACCCTTGCCTATACATCCCAGCTTCCTATTTGCTTTTACCTCTGCCTTGTTGCATTGTTTCCCTACTGTGAGGTCATCAGAGATGATAACCCCAAGGTCCCTTTACTGCTTGGTGCATGCTATATCCTAACCCCCCCAACTGATATGTTGTTCCAGGGATTTTGTGCCCCATATGCATTATCTTGCACTTCTTTGCATTGAATTTCAACTGCCAAACCCTTGACCATTCTTCAAGCTTCTGCAGGTCCCTCCTCATTCTGTCTACACCCTCTGGCATGTCCACTCTGTTACAGAGCTTCATGTCATCAGTGAACATGGAAATTCTGCCTTCTAGGTCTTGCGCAATGTCACTGATGAAGACGTTGAATGGGACCAGTCCCAGCATTGATCCCTGTGATACTCCACTGGTCACTCTTCCCTCTGTGGAGTGACAGCCATTTACCACCACCCACTGTGTCCTGCCACCCAGCCAATTACCTACCCACCGTACTACTGTCCTGCCCACTCCCATATTCCCAGGTTTGTTTAATTAGCCTTCTATGTGGCACAGTGTCAAAGGCCTTGCTGAAGTCCAGATGGGTCATATCCACTGCCCTCCCCTGATCCACCTCCCTTGTCACCCAGTCTGTTATAGGAGTACATGATAGGAGTATAAACTCAGTGTATGGATCAAGACAGCAGATATTGAGCCAGGAAAGGTTGTTGTAATGTTAGAGAATCACTTAGACAATTTCAATTTATTTGCAATTGAAATGTTGATAATTATGTTTTTAATATGGTTCTACATTTGGACAGAGTTTGATGCTGGGACAAGGAGTTCCATGTTTTGAGATGAAGTAATTGAGGGTAATTTTCCATAGGTGGTTTGGGGCCATGGGGATGTGGAGGCCTCTATTTTTGATCTCTTGCATATTATACTTGTTTTAGAAGATTTGTTTACTAAGTTTTGTAAGCCATGATTGCCTTGGATTTTCCCTTCTGGTTTTGAAAGAAATCCAGTATTGTGTACTGAGCATGTTATAGTGATGCATGTGGCATGGGATGTGAGGGCAAATCTTGCCATCTTATGGTAGGTTCGTCCAGTCCTTCTATTAAGTAGTTGTTTGCATACCAGTAGACTATGCTTCCATAGTCTAGAATTGGCAGTAGCACAGCAGGGTGACTAGTCAGTCTGGCTTTTTGGTTATGGTGTAAGCATTGCAGCATAATGCACCCAACCTGGTATTCGCTTTTTGACCATTCATTTAATATGATTCTCAAAGCTTTGGATATTGTTGATTTCCATGCCTAAGTATTTGTAGTCCTTTTTTTTTTTTTTGTAGACTCTTTTCCCCTCTGGTCGCCGGCACTGTGGGATCTCCCTCAGGTGAGACCTCACCCGAATGGCACCTACTGCTCACCTGAAACCCCCCTAACCAGGAAATCGGGTGCTGGACTCCCTTCCAACTGTGGCCTCAGGAGAGGAGGGGGAGCCTGGGAGAGCTGATCAGGCTGGGTCTGGTATTGGGCATGATGGCCAATCCCTCAAGGTCCACTATCATCCTCCAGAGCACCAGGGTGTTTCTGTGTCTGAGTTACCCTTCCCCCAGGCATGGATGTGAAATGATGCCCAGTGCATGGTGGGCATGCTCCCACACCCACACCCACACACAGGATGTCTGCACCACCTACTCCAATCTGAAGTCCACGGCTGTTATGTTCCCAGTCTTCACTAGGAGCAACCACTATTGTGGAATATCATCC
Source organism: Neoceratodus forsteri (assembly GCA_016271365.2). Taxonomy (NCBI): domain Eukaryota; kingdom Metazoa; phylum Chordata; order Ceratodontiformes; family Ceratodontidae; genus Neoceratodus; species Neoceratodus forsteri. The sequence goes on from CM057456.1 coordinate 1,208,278,498, forward strand.
CCCCTCCCTCCCAGAAGAGGAGATCCATCCTCCAGATGCTCAATGGCCTCTTCCCCGGCTCCCCAAGCTCACTTCCGAACTTGGGTCACCGGCGTGGCGTGAATCAAGGCAGAAGCCTTAGTCCTTAGTGTCACCAGCCAGCCAGTATTTGTATTCTTTGATGGCAGAGCCTCTAGGAGCTGGATTTTTAGCTCCCTGGTTATCCTTTTTTGTGTAAGGCCCTAGACTGGGTTTTTTCCAACTTAGGACCATCTTTGCAGAAACAAACCACTTTTGGAGGATATCAAAGTCTGATTGGAGTCACTCTTGTGATGAGGACTGTGTCATCCATATAGAGTTTTATCTTGGAGTGGTGTATATGGCCAGATAGGTTGTTCGCGCGTAAACCAGAAATAACAGGGGACCTAGTATTGATACTTGTGGACCCCTCTAAACAAGTACCACATCTCACAGGGTGTTGTCTAGGGCTACTGACTGTCTGCAGTTGAATAAGTAAGATGTGAATCAGGAGTTCACTTCTGCTGCATCTCCAATTTTCCTTGTTTTTTTTTAGGAGGATGTTGTGGTCCACTATGTTGAATGCCTTTGAGAGGTCCATGTATACCACTTCAATGGAATACCCATTACTCGGGGCCCCCTGCAAGTTCCCTGATGAAGTTTGCAAGTACGATGGGCATGGATCTGCTTGCCCTGCACAGGTTGTAGTTTTCTAGGTATGAGGTTAGTTGCCTGCAGACAATTATTTAAAATAATTTTGATTTAACAAATAGTAGGGCTATAGGTCTGTAGTGGGAGGGGTCATTACGCACCCCTCCCTTGTAGATTAGGATGATGTACCAATCGTAGAGTGACACCACTACAGCAAAGATCATCACAGCGACAGAATTCGACAGAAAGCATTGGATAATTGTGATGGTCCCCACTGACTGCATCTCCCGGTGTTTCGCCCCCTCCCCAAAACAACTCCTCAGACTCAGAGTTGTATATTTAGAAACTGGGGGTTGTTGGGGGCAGAGCCCTCCATGCCCCCTGAAGAAAACACAGTGACATCCCTGACAGTACAATGCTGACACTCGGCATTGTTTCTGTCACTGTCAGGGATGTCGGCAAAGTAAATGTTGCCATGCGATAGGTAAACCGATTGGGACCTCTTTTGCATGTTTCCGGGTCTCCGGGAAGGATCCTTCTGTTAGGCTTCTGTTGAAGGGTTTTGTCAGGATTTGGTGTGAATGGGCGGTTGCTTTTTTAGGACTTACTTTTTACACTATTCAGCTTGGGAGACTTGTTTGCATTTAGTTTGCTTAGCTCTTTTTACTTCATAATATTTTATTATTTTAAAACAGAAGCTTGGTCTGTTTGTACCAGTGGCTTCTGCATCTTGGACCCAATTTACCTTGTCATGTCATAGTCTGTTAATAGTTGAGTTGGTGGGAGTTTGCATCAGGAGTGTGCAGTGGAACTGATTTAGTTAGCTACAGTTTTGGGGTCTTGGGCTGAGTTGTCTTCTTTTATGAATTTGACTCCATTATTATTTCCATTGGCTCCTCAAAACTTTTTATCATTTTCTAGTTCATGGAGGAATTGGTCATGGTTTAAACTGTTTTCGTAAAATATTAGGCCTTTGCCCTTTTGATTTGTTTTTTGCAGATATTCCTAGTTTTTTAACCTGTCCCAATCATCTCCTTTGGTTGTTCTGTTTGCCTTTCTCCATGCTCTGTCTTTGGTCTTAATTTGCTTTTTAACTGGTCCATTACCCATGGCATGTGTTTTTCTGACCTTACTAGTTTTAATGAGGCATGCTTGTTGCAGAGTGCAAGAAATTAATGACTGAATTCTTACATAGCCATGTTTACATCTGGAATGAAGTCCAGCCTGTCCCACCTGTCATTTGGTACAAGGAGATAACAGCTTTCCTCCTTGAAGTTTCTGTAGATAGCATCTACTTGTTCTGTAATTTTGGTTAGTTGATTTTATAATTATTCTCTCAAGGCCACAAGTCACTGGACTGCAGTCTCCCAGGTTCATACGTAATACCCTGTGACTTAGAATTTTTAGATGTGAGGTGATGAGTATCAAATCCCGAGTATTCCTGACACTGTTGCATGAGCGTTTGCTTGTTGGGGTGTCAGCCAACTGGAGCATGCCCAGGGCTGCCATGCTTTCCTTTTTTTAAACTAGAATTTTATTTAACACATATTGAATACCAAAGAAGAAGAACAGTACAATGGACAGATCCACTTAAGTACATAATGGCATTAGCATATAGATAAAGGAAAGTACGCCAGTCATGTGGGCACACAGTTTCTGATAAAATGCGACAGATAATATAAGTGCTGTCATAGGTAAGTTTTGAAGGTGTTACAAAAGACTGGTGTACAGAATTGAACAGCGGTATGGTGAATTCAGTTTACCAATCAACGTGGATACATTGTCCAAATGAAGAGAAGATACCACTTTTCCAATTCTAGTACATGAGGTAATAGAGTCCATGTATGCCAGAACAGTAACGTGATTCTGTCCATTTGACAGAATATGAAGAAAGAGAGAGATGGGCTAGTAGAAAGCGATACAGCTAATTTGTGGGCAACAAAAAAAATGGGGGTTGGGAGATAGAATGATAATCAAAAACAAAATTAAAATGAGAAAAAGGGCATCAGTGGCCCGGGGCAAGGAGCTAGTGATGAGGAAAATAAGAGAGAAGAAGGACAAGTAGGGAAAAAGTAGGGTAGAGAAATGGGGGGGGGGGGGAGACAGAGAGAGAAAAAGGGAAAGAAGAGAAAGGAGGGGGGTCTACCCAGACCTATGGGATGTAGTCAGCTGCCATGCTTTCTGTGAGTCTGTCCTCCCTGGGGCAACCCTAGGCCACACTGAAGTCCTTGACGAGGATCAGCTCACCCCCTTTAACAGTTTCTTATAGGATCTGAGTCAGCAAGTCAAAGTGAAGTGGCTTTGCTTTTGGTGGTGAACAAACAATGCCTATGTTTAGTTGTTATTTTTTGCTTAAAAAATTTTTATTAAGATTTTGCATATAAACACATTTATAATCACTGTCAGGACAGACATATTACATTCAGCTATAACTCTATCAACTATTTACAAAGGTCCACATATACCACATAATTCATTTTTCTTCATTCTATTACTATGCTTCTATCAGCTGTTCAGAGATTTATATGCCTCTTGATATCCTCCCTTTTTTAGTTTATTGATCCCTCTATCTGGGCCTCAGCTCCCAGCCTGTATAACCAATGCTTCCTCCATGGTCAATGTTGCTCAAAAGGGGCTCCAGATGGAAAGAAAGGTATCTAATTTATCCTTTATCTGGTAAGATCTCCTTTCCATTACCAAAGGCCCTATAATCAAGGAACGCCATTGCCCAATGGTAGGATTCTCTGCTGATACCCAGGTGTTCAATATGGCCTGCCTGGCCTGTAGGAGCAGCACTCTGAGTCATTTTCCCTGTGGGGACCACTTCTCTCCCTCTTCCACATCCATGCCAAACAGTAGGCCAACTGGGGTGATAGGCACCCTGATCTTAGCATGCCACTCAAGCTCTGTGCTATCACCCTCCAAAACACTTGTAGTCTTGGGCAGGCCTAGAAACAGTGGAAGTATGTACCTCTCTGCTCCTTACACCAACTACAGATCTCAGACATCTCCGGTTGATACCGATGAAGTACCACCGGGGAGCAGTAGAGCCTATGTACAAATTTTTAAGCTGATTCCTTATATTTGTTTGAGAGGAGTAGGCCCATGTGTGATTCTAAAAGAAGACCCCAATTGTAATCCAAGATTGGTAACCTGAAATCCTTTTCCCATAACCTCCTGATATTGTGTGTCAGATCTCAGATGTTACCTTGTATAATATGAATCATAGCCCCAACCATGCTCTTAGGGTCCCTTATAGCCTTACAGATCAGGGCCTCTGCCTTTTCCAGTGGTACTACCTGGCTCTCCCCTGTTTCCTTATCTGTTTACAATAGTCTCTGGCCTGAAAGGACCGAAACAGGTGGTTACTCGGCAACCCTCTGGTCTCTTTAAGCTCCTGAAAAGAGCATATCCTTTCCTTTGAGCAGGTTTCCTATACATTGCACCCCCCTGATTTCCCATTCCCCGAACCCTGGATCCTCTAGTCCCAGCCTAAAAAAAGGATTCCCTGAGATCAGCAGGAGTAGCGTCTCTTCCTCATGTCCACCAAGTGTCTTCTTAATCTGTATCCAGCTGTCGAGTACCATCAGCACCAGCAGATTGAATCGGTCCTGGGAGACATATGCCCTCCTCCCCCCCCTTTAGCAAGGTATGCTGAGAGCCTGCCCTAGGACTCCATTTCTTCCAAGTTTATCCAGCTAGCAGCCTCGCGTCTAGCAATCCAATCTTTTATGATTCTCATTTGTGCAGCCAGGTAATAACTCCTCATGTCAGGGAAACTTAGCCCTCCACCCCTTGAGCTTGTCTTTAACCTGCCCAAACTGATTATGACCGTTTTACCCTGCCACAAGAATTCAGAGAAACCCCTCTCCAATTTCTTAATATCCCTCTTGTTAAGGCCCATTGGAAGCATCTGGAGCAGGTAGAGAATCCTTGGCAAGATATTAATTTTGATCAGATTCATCCGTCCTATCCAGGACAGTGGCAGTGCTCTCCACCTTCTCATTTCAGCCACCAAGGATTTGATCAAGAGGGTATAGTTCAGACAGTAAAGGTCTGATATACTCCTCCCAACATTTAACCCCAAATATCTACAGAAAGAGTGAACCTCTTTCAAGCCCCACTTATCCTTCCCAGGTGTCATCCCTTCCCCAGATACAATATTCCGACTTGTCCAGGTTTATCCTGTACCCGAGAAGCTGGCAAACCCTTTAATAAGTTCCAGCGAGGTGGTATGGACTGTTCTGGTTCTCTTAGGTACAGGATCATGTCATCCACGTATAGTGACAGTTTGTTTTGTCTGTCTCCTTACCTCAACTCCCTGACATGAGGATTCTGCCTAATGGCCATGGCCAGGGTTCAATTGCAAATCAAAAGTAGTTGGGAGAGCGGACACCCCTGTCTCGTGCCCCTAAACAAGGGAAACCTCTCCGATAGCACCCCGTTGGTCAGTACCGAAGCCCGAGGAGAGTCAAACAAAGCCCTCACCGTACCAATGAATTTCTCTCCCAGACCGAATCTATCCAGCACCTCAAATAGGTATCCCCACTCAAGTCGGTCAAATGCCTTCTCGGTGTCCAGGGACAAAACTGCTGTCATGCCAGGGCACCGAGAAGAGCAATACACTACATTCAGGGCCTTCCTCACATTATGGTAGGAGTGTCTTGAATAAAGCCTTTTTGGTCTGGGTGTATTAATGTTGGGAGCAACACATCCAGCCAGGCAGCTAGGACCTTGGTGTAGATCTTAGCATCCATGTTCAACAAGGAGATAGGCCTATAAGAGGCACATTTTGGGGGTCCTTCCCAGATTTCAGGATAACACATATCGTCAGCAACCTCCATAGTGGGCGGGATGGGTTCCCCTAACTTCCTGGAATATTTCCCACAGCAGGTCCACCACCCACTGTCCCACTCCTTTATAAAATTCAGCTGGGAGACCGTCTGGGCCAGATGCCTTACCTGGCTTCATGCGCTGGATAGCCACTCTAACTTCCTCCTTGGAGATTTCCCTGTTTAACTCCACCCGTAGCATCTCAGTGATTCCCGGAATTTTGACCTTGTCCAAAAATTCCTTTGTCTTGTCCATTGTGCCTTCGCATTCTGCCTTATATAGGGCCTGATAAAACTGCTTAAACCTATCCCCAATTGCCTGGGGTTCTCTGACCAGGGTACCCTCTTCCTCTCGTATCTCCTGAATTCTCATACTTCCCCTTCTGCCCCTTATGAGGTTCATCAGTAGGAGTCCTGGTTTGTTAACCCATTTGTAGAATTTATGTTTTAGCAAAATAACTGGGTTCTTGCCTGCCCAGCCAGCATATTATTCAGGGTCTCCCTTGCCATCCCCAGCATATGTAGCACCTCCTCTCCCCTTCCCCTGGCTGCCCTACGCTCCAGTTCCCTAACCTTCAGGTGAGCTCCTCTTGTCACCTTAGCTGCTCTTTTTGTATCTTACCATGACCCTATAATAGCCCCTCTAAATCACCTTCCCCGCATCCCAGAACACCTGCTTAGATGGTGCTGTGTCTTATTAAGCTCCACATAACTCGCTAGCTGTTCCTTTAAAACGTTCTAAACTCCTCTGACCCCATCAGATACAGTGGGAATCTCCATGAAGCAGTTCTCAGCCTTTTTGCATCAAATTCTATTGCCAATAATACCGTGGCATGATCTGATATGTGTATGGGGCCATGCTTAATCTCTGCCAGCTTATGATACTACCCCCTTCTATATAAATATGGTCCAACCTGGACCACGTATTGTGAGGATTGGAGAAGAAAGTGTACTCCCTGAGTGTGGGGTTGGCCGTTCTCCAGGCATCCAGGGTATCTAAGTCCACTAAGCCTTCCCGCCACTTCTTCATATAACTTCCTCCTCTTCCCCTTCCCTCCGAGGATCCAACTTTGGATCTGGAGTAGAGTTGAAGTCTCCTCCCATTATCAGCCCCTGAAATTGTTCCCTAACAAGTAAGTCCATAAAGGAGTGATAAAACAAAGGCTCAAAAACAGCAGATGCATATACACTCCCAAATGTAACCTGAGACCCCTGCAGCGTTCTTTCCACAAACACATACCTTTCTTCACTGCTATCTTGCACCTCTCATTAACTTGAAGGGAAGGTGCCTATGTATAAACTGCCACCCCTGTTATGCGAGGAAAACAAGGTAGCATAGCATGTCCCTACCCAATTCCGTACCAGTTTTTGATGCTCCGCAGGCGTCAAGTGTATTTCCTGTAGTTAGACAACATGGGCACGCACCCTCCTAAGAACCGTTAAAAGGCTGGTACGTTTAATTGGAGAGGAGAAACCCCTCACATTCCATGAGACAATGTTTACCTTCTCCTTGTGAGCCATATTGGTATGGGTATATTCACATTCCCCCATCCCCCCCTTTGCACCAGAGTCCCAAGCTGCATCAGCCAAGGTGGGCATCATTTTGTCTCCTGCCTTACAGTGCAATGTGGACCTAACAGACAGATCTAAACCAAAACACATAACACATAACATTTGAACAATAACTTCCACCCCAAAACTATGTACAGTACAACCCTGTCCCTCCCAAAACATACAACATTCCCAGATCAGGTATGTCTCTCCCATAAGAATATAGTGGAGGGTTTGATTCAAAAATTATCAACCTTTGCTCCCCCAACTGTTTAACATGTTTCCTTTCTTTTCCATCAATCTCTCTCTCCTCCATTGTGCTCAATTACAGCCTCATAGTAGGACTTGTTAAGTTCCACTGCCCTTTCATTCATGCCAAGTCTTTAGGTGTTCATTTATCATTCCCATTCCCCCCTTTCAAACCATCAACCCCCTCACCTGTTACACTTGCCCTTATTTTCCCTTTTGCTCCAACCCCTACACATAAAAAATTCAGGCATTTACTGTACATCGACTATCTTCCCCCCCCACCCAAAGGATCAAAGTAGCTGCGTACCTGATCTCCCACGAGGCTAGGCTGCACAAATCAATTTCAATGCGCAGGCCCTCCTCGCAAGTCGAGTCACAGCATCTGCACTCCGGAATGTCACCCGCACTTCTCGTTGTGTTGGTGCAGGGACTAAAGGGATGTGACCCACAGCTTGCTGTGCCTTCTCGTCTAGGGCTCGCCTCCATCGGGACTTTAACCAGCCACTTCACACTCGGTACTCCATCCAGAGCACACTGTCTCCAATCAGTACTCAGTCCAACGTTCCTCAGAAGCAGTGCAGGAGAAGACTGCACATCCCAGGTCCGGGCTCTTTCAAAGGGGAGTTAACCATCCACTACCATTCCTCAGGGTTATTAGTGTGAGATTCAGGACAGGCACTCATCATTAGTCCCATCCAAATGCTGCAACAGACCTTAACTGCAGTACTCCAAACAATAAAAACAGAACTGGATGTCTTCTCTTCTCTCCCAGAGTAAACTCTCTCCCCTCCTGAAAAGTCATCCTATCTTTTTCTTCAGCTCCGACACAAACTTAGCTGCTTTGTCTACTTCTTAAAAGCAATAGGTGGCTCTTCCATTACAGATTTTCATTGTAGCCAGGAAGATCATGTACCACTCTATTTTTAGCCACTGGCACTCGGAGATCACTTCATTAAACTCCCACCTCTTTTTCCAAATACTCAGAGAGTGATCTTGCGAAATAAACAATTACGCCCCTTCATATTTTAACTCAGCTGCATTCCTGTAGGCTTTCCACATCTCTTGCCTATCTTGAAATTATGAAAGCAAAAGACTATCTGTCTTGGTGATTGTCCCTTGTGAGGCAGCGGCTGCACTGCCCGGTGCACTCGTTCCAGTTTATAGCGGCCCCCTTTCGGGCTCAGTCCCAGTAAAACGGGCAGCTTACTTCTGCAGAATTCCAGAATGTCAGAGCCCTCCTTACCTTCAGAGGGGCCCTGGAGACACAGGTTAGACCTGCAATGGTAATTCTCCTGATAGTTCAGGGCCTTCCTGAGGTCCTGCACTTCTTTCTTCAAATTCTCCATGCGTTTCGATATCGGGGTCAGAGTATCCTCTGCTGCCGAGATGAGGCCCTCCACCTCCTCCAGCCGTTCCTGCTGCTGTTCTAGTTATGAATCTATCACAGCCAACCTGTGGTCAATTTTTCCTTCCAGCCTTTCAAGCTGGGGGGACAGGGCATCCATCAGCTGCTCCTTCAATTCCCAGCCTATTGCAGCCATTTCTGTGGCCGAGATAGAGATAGGGCCCACAACACCAGTTTGTCCCTCCGCTGGTGGTTTCTTGCTACTTTTCATTCCCACCCACTGTGATTTGCTTCCCGTCAGCACAACACACTCCTCCATACTTTGAGTACTCAGTTTAGGTCACTTTATTTCTGCCTCGAATTAGATATTTCGGTGGATTAGCTAAGTTTTATCAGCCCAGGCAGAGCTCGGCAAAGACACATCCTCACGCCATTAAGTAGTCATGTGACCCCCCCCATGTTTAGTTTTAATGAGATTATAATGACAACAAGCCATCCTATACTGTGCCATCAAGGCTGCCTGAGTAAATTGTTGCTGTGTTGCCAAGCTCTTCCTTTCTATAAAGCATTATCTTCTCCTGTTTTGGTCCTGTCCAGCCTGACTTGATTGTAGGTATTCATAGATTTATAGATAGAATGAATCTATGAATCTGGGCTTTTTCTTTGTCCAAAACCTTTCTGATTGACCAGGTATAAATGGCTATAAATGACTGGATACTGTCTGTCCCTCTTTTAATAGTATCTCTCTCATTGCTTTGCAAAGTTCCTTGACATACATGAAAGGCTTTTACATTTTGGGTTATATCTCAGCTTCCTTCAGGGACCACTTCTCTGTCCACTGCAGATCAAACACAGTTTGTGTGAGGGTTTCAGATGCTCCATGATATCATTCATCCCAGCAGCTTCAGGAGTAGTACAGGAGTACAATGCATGGTGACTCAGGATGGCCCTTAGGAGCCAACCACTCCCACCAATCAATTGTCTTCCTCTCTGACTTCCCCCACAATGTCTCCATAATTAGGAAGGTTGCTCCGTAATATCATAACCATTCGTTCATAAGGACCTTGTCTTCACAGACAGCTCCCGTTACATGCCACTCACTCTACAGGGAAATTAGACCATTAAGAGATCTTACTTGTTCCTTCAGAGTCAGGGTGTCCTGGGTTTGGGGTGTTCTGGTAGGGTTCTGAAGGGGAAGAACAGAAAATTTTGAGGAGACACAAAGGGATGGAGGTCCTAGGGAAGAGACTAGAGGGTTAGAATTAAAAAATTCAAAAAATAAAATACTTATCTGAAAGATAGACAGCTGATGTCTGACCACACATGTAGAACTAAAGAGGAACAAATAGTAGCAAGAGTAGATACAGAGAGTGGAAATATACAAAAGAGTACAGGATGAACATAGAAGTTAAAAAAGGGCATTTTGTTTCCAGTCATCTCTGAACAATATCCTGGTGTAACCGTAGTCTCCTGTACTAAAAGTTATTACCCTTTTCCCTGGGTGCTCAGCCTCTAATAAAATGGGACGCTCCCATACAGCAGTCCCTGTATTCCCAGTGTTGAAACACTGCAGGTACAAACATATTGCCATTGGTTTGTCAGCACTGGAGCATTTAGATGTTGAACAGTGAAAGCTATGAGCCCCTTCATTTTCTCCAAATGCCAATTGCTAAAATTGCTCTCCGACTTCTATAGACAAGGTCTGTGTAATTTTGCTAATGACAAACTTGAGAACCCAAACTCGGAACTCTCTTCTCATTTACACCAACTGGAACACTCCTACAGTAATCACAGTTACCAGGAATGGCTCTGTGAGTAGAGATGCAATGAATTTAAAATCTGCTGGTGAAGTGGACGGAGATGGTCACTTGGCGTTATCATCTAATTCTGTGACGTTTGCCTTCTCATTTTTACTTTGCATTGCCATTCCACCTTAATGTGAAGTAAGGTGAAGTGTCAACAATATAGGCAGCCCCCACATCACATGGTTTACAGTACTGTAGGTCACATGCTTTACCAGGCAGGAAGGAAGTGAGTCAGAAAAGCAGTTACTTTCACTTTCTCCTTTGCAGTTGTAGAAGGAGGAAGCCTTTTTTGTAGAGAGAGGAGAGTTTGTTACTTGGTAGCATCTTGTGATTTTGACAAAAAAAAAAAACAAAACAGCTTTTAAAAGCGAAATTTTTTTTTTGTAGTGTGTTTTTTCAGTTCTTTTTGTTACTGATTTTTTTTATAAGTTTTGTTTTGTGTGTGTGTATGTGTGACTGTGTGACTGTGTGTGTACACATGTGTGAGACTGTGAGTGCGTGTGAAGGAGTATTGAGGCATCGGTCACAGTCTGAGGGACTTGTGCATGAGGGACCCGGGAGGAGAGTCTGTGGCCCTTGGGCGTGGGCAGAAGAGAGGAGTATGCACATGTGGGGGCAGTCGGGTGTCATTGGACCTCTTCTGACTCTTTGGTGTTGCGTCTCCCCCTCTGGAAGCAGCAGCACCAGTGCCACAGTGGTGGCACATCCACCGAGTCCACCACTACCACCACCATCAGTAGCAGCTGCAGAGGTTCCACCAGCACCCCTCCACCACCTCCACAGCTGCAGGTGGAGCCCCAGGTGAATGAAAATGCTTCCAGCAGTACATCTTGTCCCCCCCGCAGCTCCCCAGTGTGACAGTTTTTTAATTGTGTGGGGGGAGACAGCATCATTGTGGTTTGCCATTTGTGTGGTGTGCAGGTGCACTGTGGCCCCCGGGGGACACATTTGGGGACTGGTGGCCAGCGCACACACATGGCAGACCACCACAAGGTGGAGTGGCAGGCTGCCACTGAAGGGACCAGGCGGCCACCTGCTGGCCCTTCTGTGGCAGTGGCAGAGGGTGCTGGGGGTTTTGTGCCTCTCTGCTGCAGCAGGAGAAGGGTAACAGCAGCAGCTGCTCCACCACCACCACTGCCACCACAGCCACCAGCACCACCCTCACCATCACCACCACTACCTGGCTTTCTTGCTGCAGTGGACCCTGCTGCAGTAGACCCCATCACAGTGCTTGCAATGCAGGCAGACATTGCACTGGTGTGGGCAGCCCTTGAGGAAAGCAACAAGAGGTGAGTGCTGTGCAGCAGCAGGTGGATCAGATCCAGCAACAGCAGCTGCAAATACTGTCGATGCTCCACCTGTTGCTGGAACACCATGGAAACCCCCATTAAGGAATTTTTTTTGGGACACCTCCCCCCCCCACTGCTGTGCTGTAGTGTTTTGTGATTTTTTTTTGTTTAAAGCTAGACTCTTGCCCTTTTGTTATAATGCAGTGCCTCAGTAATGTTGGCTTTCTGTTGTGGAGTGCTTGTGGAAAAGCTGGTGTGAGCAGTGCAAGTATGATGTGCTAAATTGCATGTGTCCAGTCAGTGTTGTTTCCTGTGTGTGTGTGTGACATCAGACATTGTGCAGCTTCTTGCAAACATATATTGCTGACTTTTTGCAGTGTTTATGGTATGAAGAATAGTGAGCAGAATAACGTATATTTTATTGTCACCATCATCATCAGTGGACTATCATCAGTGGACTAAGTGATACAATACTTTTTCAGAGGTGTCTGGCTAGAGTACACCTTAGTCACACACTCCACACATAACTTTTAGGAGAGCATGTGTTTTTGTGCTATGATCTCCAGAAAGTCATGTGTGCACTGTGAGTGACTGAGGGCACAGTGACCTGATAACGCTGAAAAATATCATATCACTTACTCCGCTGGGGCTGATGGTACCAATAAATATACATCATGTATTCTCTGTTATCTTTATTCTTGATACTGCAACATGTCTTACCATATATATATATGTTTGCATGAAGCTGGACAATGTATGCACACACAGAAAAAAACACTGACGGCACACATGCAGTTTAGCACAACATACTTGCATTGCTCAGTCATGCTTTTTGTGAAACACTTTAAATCCAATTCATGAGTCCTGACACAAAGTAAACATTACTGAGGCTCCATAAATATTTTGCTTGTGAAATAGACATTAAAGAGATTCACCAACTTACAGCAGGTGAGATTCACCAACTTACAGCATTGCATCTGATATATGGGTGCCTTACTTCCAGGGGAATCTTTCTTGCTCCACATGTCCTTACATAGTGCAGTACATTTCTGTCAAAAACATCTCTAATTTTATTAAAGTGAGTCACATCACGGAGGAATTCTCATTCTGAAAAGTTATTCTGCCCCTCGCTGTCAGCAATGTTAGGACATGATGCCAGGGAGAGCACGGGTGCATGCTCCATTACAGTGAATGGCCTGCAGCTTTCCGAATTTTTTTTATGTTATAACGGTCAGTTTGTGGTGAAACGTGTGGGCACATTTCCAGTAACAAGAGCCTTGTTAGTGGAAACATGCCTATGATTCACCACAAACTGACCATTATAACAAAGAAACATTCAGAAAGCTGCCAGACAGTCACTATAATGGAGCACACACCCACACTGTCCCTGGCATCACGTCCTAACGTTGCTGAGAGTGGGGGGCAGAATTTGGGCTGCTTTTCAGAATGGGAATTCCTCCGTGACATGACACACTTTAATGAAATTACGGGCGTTTTTGACAGAAATGTATTGCACTATGTAAGGACATGTGGAGCAAAAAGATTTCTAGTGTAATGCACCCATATATTGGGTGCAACACCATAATAACTATGTAACGTGGTGAATCTCTGTAAAGCAGCAGTGCAACAATCTGCTGAAAACTCTGACCTATACTTTTTAACGCTATTTTACATTGCCACTTTACTTACATCCTGACTTGTATGATGCTATAATTTCCAGTATTTGAGCCTGCTTTACTACTTTTTTCATGTCTGAAATAATAAAAGGAGCACTCCTTTTAATATTGTGTGGACCAGGTCTTTGTCAGTATTTTCCGCTGTTTTTCTCTCCATCAGTTGTTATATATCACTTCTGTTGTAAAATTAACAGTTATGCAGCAGGCAGTGTTTTATGACCTCACAGAACAATATTTATTGAAAAAGAGCTGCAAATAGTGCTAAAAACCCGGTCAGAACAATATTGAAAGGCATGCTCCTTTTTTTCAGACATGAGAAAAAGTAGTAAAGCAGACAGAAATTGTGAAAAGAAGGGTATCATTCAAGTCATGACTTGGGAGGTAACTAGTGGCTGGCAATGAAAAATAGCATAAAAAGTACAGGTCAAAATTGTCACCACATTCTTGCAGTGCTGCTTTCATTTATAATTTCAGTATGACATCATGAGCTCACAGTCACAACACACAAAATGCATCTGTCTTGTGTGCAGAAAATTGACAAGTGGTAATGAAGGGAAATGGGAGAGTTACACTACATGCAAAGTCCCCCAGAATCAATGGTGCACTCAGTCATGCACGCAGTACTCACACAGACTTTTTCTGCATGCCCAAAATGCATCCGTCTTGTGTACATAAAATTAACAAGCGGTAACGAAGTGAAATAGGAGCGTTACACCACATGCAAAGTCCCCTCAGAAATGATGACCATGAGCAAACTGTTGCTGGTACTATGTGTGTTGCGATTCTAGCAAATGCAATGTGATCATCTCAACCAGATGGAAGAGTGCCTTTATCTGCACACTAATAGTAGCCTTGGTGAGTTGATATATATAAGATATATATATAAGACAAAGAACCTCTGTGTGCAAACACTGAAGCAAGGGTTACCCCAAAGGGCATTTGGTTGGGAAGCCAAGTTTCAGAAAATACAAAATCACACATGCCCACACAATGCAAAGCATCATGAGCTGCATATGCAGATCCCACAGAATGTTATGCTGGTCAACTTTAAGCAAAATTGCATGGTGCGAAAGGCCTCTCACACAGTTTGCAAAGGTGCTATTGCTTAAGTTGGACCAGCATAACATTCTGTGGTGATTTGCATGCAGCTCATGATGCTTTGTATTGTGAGGGCATGTGATTTTATATATATATATATATATATATATATATATATATATATATATATATTATTTTGTATTTTGTATGTGGGGGTTGACATATATAGACATGTACTCATTGTACTGTTTGGTATCACAGGTCACAGACACTGTTGATGTGCACATTCAGTGCTTGATGAGAACTTTTGTGTAGAAATTTGAAATGGATAACTCTCAAGCCAATGAAGGTAAGTATTTTTTTGGGGGGGTTGGGGAAGCATATTTGTAAGTTTGTCTCATTAGTGGTTTCTTCTTTGGTTACTTCTTACAGATTTCCTCTCGTCCTTCTCGAATCTGGTTGTTAATGATGGCCATGGTCATCGATTGAAATAACTTCTGCATGTTACATGTGTGCCCCAGCCCGGGAGGGGGTGCCTGATGTTGAAGAACTTCTTAGGATAAGGCAACTATCACACAACAAAGCAGCTGGAAGTTTCTTAAAAAAAGAAATGAATGACTTCCTACAACTTGACTGTCCCTGGTTCTCAATCTCAAGTCAAGTTACATTTCAAAACCACATCTTGTCAAGTAACACAACCCGTGTGCAACTTTTTTAACACTGTCATGGCTGCAAGTTCAGAATACAGTGCATGATATCTTGCAGAAATAGTTTTGGCGATGTACACATGTCACCTAGTTTATGAATTGTACTGAGTCACATTTGCTGCAGTCTTTTAAAAAAAAATTGAATGGATGAAATAAAATCTTGAAACTTACCAGTATTGATTTGCAATGGATATTTCATAGGTTCCTGTGTACGGTATACCTGCAGTACCATTCATACTGACTTTCAGCGAAGGAGAGTTTTTTTGTTAACCTGTAAAAAAAACAAAATAAGTTTACCATACGTGTTTGACCATTGCAGCTCAGAAAAGCTACAGAAAACAAAACATACAGCTAAAGGAAGTTAAATAGCATAAAAAACATTAGTACACATACTCACTTTATACTTTTAATATTAAGAAGCTTTGTGCCTGTGGCTGATGGATGTGGTCTCCTGTTCAACTCCCTCTGCCTTGGCATGGTCAATGTAATGGGGAAACATTGACTGAATGACACTGGTGGTGGGTGCTGGTGGTGATAGCTGTGGCACATGATGACATTCCCTGTGACATCTTCCTGTATCTGGTGCTGGTGGCAGTGGCTAACATCAGTCCTGGAGGTGGTGGTCTGGAGGGGTGGACAAACTCATTCTCTGTGGTGGCAGTGGCTAACATCAGTCCCAGTGGTGGTGGTTCAGGGGGGCGGATAAACTCATTCTCTGCTGTGGCAGTGGCTAACATCAGTCCCAGTGGTGGTGGTAGTCTGGGGGGTGGACAAAGTCATTCTCTGTGGTGGCAGTGGCTAACATCAGCCCTGATGGTGGTGGTGTTCCAGGGGGCAGACAAACTCATTCTCTGTGATGACAGTGGCTAACATCAGTCCCGGTGGTGGTGGTGGTGGTCCAGGGGGGCAGACAAACTCATTCTCTGTGGTGGCAGTGGCTAACATCAGCCCAGGTGGTGGTGGTCTGGGGGGGTGGACAAACTCATTCTCTGTGGTGGCAGTGGCTAACATCAGTCCTGGTGGTGGTGATGGTGGTCCAGGGAAGTGGGCAAACTCATTCTTTGTGGTGGCAGTGGCTAACATCAGTCCCAGTGATGGTGGTGTTCCGGGGTGGCAGACAAACTCATTCTCTGTGGTGGCAGTGGCTAACATCAGTCCAAGTGGTGGTAGTGATCCGTGGGGGGCGGACAATCTCATTCTCTTTGGTGACAGTGGCTAACATCAGTCCTGGTGGTGGTGGTCTGGAGGGGTGGACAAACTCATTTTCTGTGGTGGCAGTGGCTAACATCTGTCCTGGTGTGGTGGTCTGACTCCAGGGGGGCACACCACCTTCTAACAACTTCAATTAAAACCTGCCCACATTAACCACATCATCATCCTCATAAAGAAAGCTGCCCTCACAGTCATCTATGTTTGAAGTCTGACCACTGGGAAATTCTTTCTCCATTATGTCATCATCTACATCAGTGGTGGGCTGTTTCATGCTGCCAGTGCCATCAGGATGGTCCATTTCTACATCACCAAAACCACCATGACTAGGCCGGGATACGAATACCGAGGTTGCAGTCTGTGCTGGTATGTGCCTCTCATTCATGTTTATGAATGTTAGCAAACTAACATTTGCAGGAGAGAGGTTTGTCTGACGATCCCTGACTATTGCACCTGTTGAGCTGAATACCCTCTCGACACTTACAGTGGAGGGTGGGCATGTGAGGTACTTCAGTGCCACTGCAGTCAGCTCTGGCCATTCATTGACCTTTCCACTCCAGTATAAAAGAAGATCATCAGTTATTGACAGATGCCTGTTTTCAGACAAATATGACTCAACCATTCTTTGTGCCACACTGAGTCCAGTGGTTGATGCATCATCCTGTTCTCCGGAATCATTTATTTCACAAATCCCCACTTGGGACAAAGCCTTCCAAAGCGGGTTGACGCCAACTGCTTTGGATGACAGACCACCTGGAACTTCAGTCCCCTTTCCCTTGCAGGATATGCTAGATGGTCCTCCAGGTACACCTTCCACCGGATTATGCTGCAGAGGTTTGCTGACCTTGGCACGTGACTTCTGTGCCCCATGAACTAAGCACACCAGTTGCCCACTGACATTTTTTACCTGTTCAGGCCCTCCCTCCAGTACAGATGCAATTCCACATTTGTATCGTAGGTCCAGCATTGTTGCTATGGCAAAGTTGTCACTATGCTGAATGCTCAAAATGTGATGATTCTGGTCAATACTGTAAGCATGTGTTTCAGCAACATACTGCTAGCACTGTCTCCGGTAACATCAAGGCCATGCTGTATATTCACCAATGTCTGCCTCAGCACTCGGAGCAGTGGAATTGATTGACTAATGGAGGCAGACTCGCCACTCAAGAGTCCATGAGGTGCCACTGTTCAGTCATCATAGACACAGAGGCCCTGGAACTGTCACGGCTAGTGTGCATCACAAGATATTCTGAGATGGCTTTGTATTGTTCATATAACCTTTCTGCTATGTATAAGTGGAGTTCCACTGGGTGACAACTTACAGCTTCAAGCGGTGCTGAGGGAGGCTGTTTGCATCTGCAACTTCCGGCGTTGGTCATGGGCCTTGCAGACGGCGGTGCGAGAGCAGATACGCGTACAACTGTCAGCATTCTTTACATCAGGGTGCTGCAGAAAACTCCTGCACCACAAGATTTAAACTATGGGTCATGCATGAAACACGAAAAAGCCATCATTCATGATGCATTTCACCACATTTGACCCATTGTCACTTGCTATGAACCCAGCTCTCAGGGACAGGTGTTCAGCCACTTGTCATTTTCAGTCAGTACCACATCCAACATGTTTTCACCAGTGTGTGAACAGGTCACATTGCGCATAGTAATCATTGCATGCTGTCGAATTCCTGGAAGATTGCTACCATGACACTCCACTGTACTGCACTGATTATTCACACTACCAACATCACAAACACCCCCCAGCACCTGCGCCCAGTGTGCAGTTATACACAAATATGAACTCAACTCTGTTTTGCCACTTGTCCACATATCCATAAGTAAATGGACGAATGGAGAGGAGGAATGTTGAAGGGCATGTCTTACTGAGTTGGACATAGTACAGGACAACTCGAGGACAGCATGGGTCGAAAAGTATGTCCTGGATGGGACTTTTCATTTTGGACAGGCACGTACAGCAAACCACTGGAACCCAGAATTCTCCACAAAGGAGAAGGGCAAAAGACCAATTGGCAGCATTTCAGCTACAGCAGCATTAAGTTCATGTGACACTGTATGATTGGGTGGGTACTTCAGCTTATGTGCAAAAACACTCTGTAATGTGGGCTGATTTAAATGTTTTATATGGGGTGTGATGACAAATGGTTCTGCTCTGTGAATGGCAGGGGGTGGAGTGTGGACATTTGATGAAGACAGTTGCACAGGTGATGATGACAAACCCAGAAATGCAGTTATTTTGCCAGATCTGCCAACTGGGGTTGATGTACCACTTGCACTAGACATACTGCATTCATCACCATCTCCACCACCAAAATTGCTACTCTCACCAGCACTGGACATCATTTCAAAATCATTATGCTCCTCCACCTCATCATGCCTATAGTACTCATCTGCTCTTATTTCCTCACTACTGCACACATTTAATTTCCTACTGGACTTAACACTCATGGAAGGGAATAACATGCTCGTAATGGTTGATGACGAGGGTGAACACCCCACTGTGGTATTAGCTGCCATCTTGTGCTGGGTCCACAGTGGCATGTGCCTATTCTTAAGATGCGTATGCTGTCCTCCTGTGCCCAGATGGCTCCCTTTTTACCTCGATTCACATGCACATGGCAAATTTGGCAGATTGCAACTGACTCATCATTTGCATCTTGAACAAAAAAAACCCAAACAAGGGATTGTGCTGCTCTACTTTTAACATGTCCATGATGCTGCTTATTGAACTCTTTTCTTTTAAGCGCTGAAGTGGGGGGGTGCTACATGATTTTCCGGGCAGTGCACACCTGAACTGCAACTGACCACCATGACTACCTATCTTTATTACTGGGTCATCATCATCATCATCATCAACTGAAACTGGTAAATCATATGTTTTTACGGGGGGGGGGGATTAATGCAAACAGACCCAGAAACAGCCACCTTGAATTTATTTTTCACTGGTTCCCAACTGGGTCAATTACATCATCATCATATTCATCAACATCACCCACATCCACATCTTCTGCTTGGATGCTGGCATTTGAACTGTATGTTGTAATCACAGCAACATCATCATCATCATCAACACCACCATCACCTGATATTTTTTTCACCACACTGTGAATCACTGCATGGAAAATGTGTGACATGAACCATGGTGGAAGAAATATCACATTGTTTGCTATCATTGACATGATTATCAGAATCCTCAGGTTCAGTTACTGGGATGTTACTGGGAAGTATGACATCATCTGCACTGCCACTCACTTGCACTGCTTTACACTCCACTATTTTTTTGGACACGGTACACTGGTCAGAAGTTGAACTTGAGGCAGCAATATTCATACTACCACCACCAGCAACTGCACTAACACCCCCAACTGGGACAACATCATCTCCTCAAGTGTAAGTGAAGCTACTGATTGGGTTGTAAAAACATTGCAGGAGAAGTACTCTTACCCACATCAGCAATGCACTTCTGCATCTGTGGGGACTACCACGCCCACAGACTATCTTACTGGCAGCAGTGCCATGGCGAGAACCAGCTTTGCTTCCATGTCTGTTTGTGGGCATTTTGTGGGATCGACAACAATATTCTGAACAAATTTAGATTTTGGCACGTTCACTCTGATTGGGGGGATGCTGAATGTGAAGCCAAAAAACATCTGTGGCTTCAGCAACAGATAGAGATGCAAATTCACAAGTGAAAACAACACCTTAACTAACCACCAGTGGTGCTGAGGTCACAAACAATCCAATCTGGAAAACAATTCCTTTTTCCGGTGGGGGTGGGGGAGCACCGACTGCAGATTTTTATGGCAGTACAAGCAGCAAAACAAAGAACAGATACCATGATGGCAGTACAAAATCACGCAGCTGCAGTGGATAATAGGTTCACACTGCTGCACCTGCAATTACACTGTGGCACAATAAAAGGTGTATTATTTGATGTCACGATCGCACACACACTCACACACACACAATTTGTATACAGTGAGTAATGCAAGAAATTGAAAAGTTCAGTACTATGCCACGATTGCAAACAACTTGAATTTATGAACTGCTGCACTAGATCTATGCAACACACAATCAGCAAGAAAATGTCAACAATTACTGACAATATTACTGTATGTACATTAACACAATCAGTTATATAGCAAAAATATAACCAAAAAACAAAGAACTCCCTGTTTCTCCAACTTAAATCTACCTACACCACAGATACGCCCCTCCCCCAAAGCACACTTTCATTGTCTTTTACTACACACACTCAATGTTGTAAATTAACATTCAAAATCCACACATAAACAAAAATGCTCAATGATATGAGCACAGGAGGGTTTCCTACAATTGATGAACTAAAATTTGAGCAAAAAAAAAAATCTCAAAAAGGCTTTTTTAACAGCTTTTAGAAGATTTGAATCACAGACAACTCTCAGAGCACACTGTCTGCTACAGCTTCCTACATACACTACCCTGAACTGAGGCTGTGCAGATCAATATAGAGCCCATGTGACCTGAAATCCAATGAATCACTGGAAAATTCACCTTTGGAGCTTAAAAACAAGGTGAAGTGAGGCGAAGTACATTGTTTTTAATGCACCACCTTTAAAATTGGTGGAGTAGTGGTCTGGGAAGGCGGAGTAATGTGAAGTCATTGTTTTCAATGGACTTCGTATTACCCATCATAATGCAATTACTCTGCTTCGTGTTACGGAGTACTCCGCAAATTTGCCTTTACTCCGTTAATCACTTCGCGGATTGAGCCCACTTCACCCACCACTATCATTAACTTTTGTTCAATAACCTCTGTTACATGGGCCTAGGACCACAGAGTTCCTTCACTGGCAAGGCTTATGGATGTCCCCTAAAGTCATTGCTGAAGTGCAGAAATGTTTGCGTCTGTACTCCCTGCGTGCTGATCTTCAGCCGTCCTCTCTTGCACAGGCTGGCACACATATGCTGCTCAAACTACCGTTACCGTTACTCAATGACAGAAGGCCCAGTATGACACACTTTATTCACATTTGTGAAAGACCATCTGCTTAGTTTGGAATCTCTTGGAGATCTGATTCCTCCTGTGCCATCTCCCTTATATTCAGGGCTCTAAAACATGATTCCAATTGGTCTCATCACTTGACACTCTCCTTCCTCAGCTCCTGATTGGGTTACAAAGGGCACCAACACAATGCCCACCTTTCCCAGAGCCCTTGTGGAGGTACTTGAGCCTCGAAACACTACTGATTAGCCATTCCCAAAGTCAAAAATTCACAAGATGGTAGCCCCCGTACAGTCCAAGAAGTCTGTTTCCACAACCACCGATCCCTGCTTTACACCCGGAGTCCTGGGGTCAGATTCTTTTGGACAACAATCCCAATGTTAAAAGAGAGGGGAGTTACACATTGTACAGTGGAAGGATCTCAAACTCCCAGTTTGATATATTTTCTTAAGGCATACAGAGGTTGAGCCACTTGTAGCCTTAAAGAAGAAGGACTTTAGAGAGTACAAGTCTCACAAAGCTTGCAAGAAACACCAAATCTGGTTAAACAGCTACCTAGCTATATATAATACTACAGCAACTACAGTATCATGAAATGAAACTTTGTTTCGGTTTCTGCTAGCCTCAAAACAATAGTGCAATACATAGAAACAAAAAAATGACAGCAATATCCCAATAAAGAAGTACATTTACTGAATACATATTCAATTAAAATAAGTGTATTTTTTATTTTTATAGGGAAAAATCATGTTCACTCAGTGCTTGACAACCAAATGTCATGAACGAGGGAAAATATGTTCTGATCCTGAGAACTTTCAATGACAGAATGGGATCTAATTCCAGTCTCAGGCATCCACTGATGCTTGGAGGATGTGTAACATGGTGGTTTCAAATTAGTACAACATAAAGATACTGTCAGCAACACATCAATAAATAATGCCATTCGGCAGTACTCTGGGCCTCTGACTGTTGAAACTAATGCTGAAGAAATGATCATTTTAGCTCCTAATCTAGGGTTCTAACAACTCATAATTAGGTTTGCTGACTAGCAGGAAATATTGTATTATGAATGATTGGAAGAAGTCACCTCACACGCAACAAATAATTAGCAGTTTTCCCATGACTCATTTATTGCTGAAACTAAAGGTAGTAAATATGTAAAATTGGAACCATAAGTAACTATAATGGGCTTTCCTTGTGTAAAAAATTGAATTACAGTGACAATTAAGGCTTTGTTTCTGAGCTGGCTAACCAGATGAAAAACAAATTGTTTTTTGGATAGCTTAACACCAGTCCACATTAATGATACCCTGTTCAGTGAGCTCCATGTCTATTTTCATACTCATTAAGAGAACATATTGAAGACAGCAAGATGTCTAATCACATCTAAATGAGAACAAAAATCCTTGACACTGCAATTCAATTGCAGGATAAACAAGCCTGAACTCAGCCTGCTAATTACCACACTGTGTCACTGAATGAACAGTTTTCGTGATTGATTGTTATAATTTTGCTTATCAGAGAAGAGTCTAATCAGTACGATCACAAATTATGTGGTGATAAACAATGAGTTCTGCAGCTCTTTGAGCTTACCCCATGCCTCATAATAATGACGGAACTAAGGAGAACATTTCTATAAAAATATACTGTATTATAAATTAGTAATGGTAAACACATTACAACTCAACTCTGGCATGTTAGAGAACAGTGCATGTATTATGTTTTCCCTAGAGAAACCAGAACCATGTTCATTGCTGCCCAACAATCAACTCCTTGTTTGCAAACCAGGGCTGCCTGTGTAAATATAAAAGATGTCAAACTAGCTCTTGTGAATGGGTGGCGCCATCAAATCCTTTCTAAACTTTGATAACTTCAGTACCTGTGATGATGACCATATTGTTTGTTTCAATCCTGTTCTACTCTGGGTTTAAATAATTCCACACAGGTAATACACAGGGGTACAGCAAAATGAAAAAAAAAATGCACACTAGTTTGTAGACCATGACCCTTTGGTTCCCCTACCAGTTGTATATGTAAACCTGTGCTACTCCCATGAGGTAACCTTTTCACCCCTGTACTCTGGGAGATGGGGCATGGTATCTCATGTGTGTAGGAGTATTTCTGGTTTGCAGGAGTTCCCTACATCCCTTCAAAATGCTGTTACTTTGCACCTCCCAGGTTAATAGTATGGTATGGTACCCCAGGACCTGCTGTGCATGATCTGTCCATGATACACAAATGACAACTGTCTGAGCTCATCCGTCTTTTACTGAATAACAAACTGCACAAGTTCAAATGTGAGATCCAGAGATCACAGTTTATTTGACTATGGTTTTACAGGCAAACGCTCTTCTTTCAGAGTATTTACTGCTTCTACTCCTATTTCAGAGATAACATACACTATACTTTCCACTCCCTCCTGTAGAGCAATGATGAGTTTCAGGACCCTCTTTCATAGTTAAGCAAGATTCCAGTACCTCTTCCAGAACTAAGGTGAATTCCAGCCTTTCTTTGAGAGCTAAGTAAGATTCCATTCCTGGTGTACTGGGTTAATTCCTGATCTCAGTAGTAGGCTGGTCTCAACTGAGCTGACCTCCATATTCAGCTTCATGTTGAGTCACATGGTTATCATCTTGTCCCAGTGAGTCCCACTTTCCACATGATAAAGTTGGCTACACCTTGTACTATTGCACTTTGATTCTCCCTACATTCTTCTTAATTACTGATAAAATTATTATGAAGGTCCCTGCCCTTCATTTTTTTACTTTGCAGCAGTTATTTTAGCTTGGCTCCCTCCTCCAGCTATCCTAATGGGGGTCTTACTCTACCAATTACATGCTCAGTGCTTTTATTCCTTTTCCCATGTTCTGTCTGGCTGCATTGCAATGAAAGCATGAGCAACATATTTCTGGATTTTCACTTGACTGCCTTTATATCTTAGGGTTTTTGGATGAGGTGATCATGAGCTCGGTGCTTGCATACATGACCACTCATAAATACTTCCTAGATCTAGCACAGTCAGGGGTACCATTTGACTAGCAGCCACATATAGTCATGTGTGATCCCAGGCTCACCAGCTACCATGTTTCTAACAGGCCATTGTCCCTGTGGGACTGGACAGCTGAGGCATTGCCAAGGTACCCATTCTCTTGAGTCATGTCTTCCATGCTTGGAACAGATCTCCAACCTTGTCTGGCAGCTTTTCTCTGCCGGGCCTTATGCTTCTTTTGGTGTTGAGTTGTCTGCATAGGCATGTTTCTGAACTTGCCTGCACCACAGTGTCCCATGATGTCTTCAAGGGAACCCACCACAAGCCTGAGGCATTGGGTTGTTTCCTTTGAGGAGAACCTCCTGGGGGTTTCCACACCCTCCTGTTGGTCCCAAAACATACTTTCCACTACTGGTGAGCTACCAGGAAATTTCACCAGATCCCCACTGCTCATGTTATGTCACAGGCTTCAGGCACTACACCTCTTATCTGCATCTGAGTAATGGTTCCTCTGGAAGCCTCCCTGGGCTTCCTGAAGCTGCTGTCACACAGCTTTTTTCTAGCACTGCTTCTGTGCATCCTCTGTAAGCTCTAGTGCCTTCTCTACCTTTCTCCAGCACTCCAAACCCCTCTGCCCCTGTCTTGACTCCTGAAGCCCCCAGGAAACAGGTGGGCACCCATCTTTTCTACTCTAAGCTCTTTCCATTAAACTCTTCCCACTGGCTAATGCTAGACATTCCGATCTGAACCCAGGCACCCACCATAAAAACAAACACACAAACAAAAACCTGCATGTAATGGTAGGAGGGGTGCACCTGTTAGTTGCTTGAAAGTTGTATACCCCAATGTTATATAATGTTAAGTATGGGAGCAAAATAATAGCAACACTCTCTTTTTTTACATTCATCAGAAGAGGAGATACAAAGAGTGATAAGCCACCATGTCCATCCCTCCTCCACACTGTTTCAGTGGGTATAGCCAGAAATTCTATTTGAGGTCACTGTAGTATATACATGAATATGTATGGTAGTATATTTATTTTATTTTATTTAGTTTTTGTTGACTGGGTAAGTGCACTAGACAAATCCTGCCTATTTTCAGGCACCACTTCGGGAGGAATGAGGGAAATTTAGCCAGACAATGGAAATTCTCACTTTTTCTCGATAAGTGCCATGGGATCTTTAACATCCACCTGAACTACCACCAATCCAAGCAGACGGGACCCTGGTTTAACGTCTCATCCGAATGACGGCACCTCAGAAGTGCAGCACCCCTCTCATGCTGCACTTCAATGTCAGTACTGGGATATTAACCCAAGTGCCAGATGTGGGAACTGAACCCACAGCCCTCTGATCTCCCAGCCTCAGAGGTGAGTGTGCTACCTACTGAACCACTGACACTGCTGCCAGTGGATATATATATATATATATATATTTTTTTTTTATTAAATTCTCAGATTACAAATACCTTTGAGCAGAAACTGCTCATTTACAAAGGTTCCACGTCAAAGCATGAGGGTCAACATACATACAGAGGTAGTAAAAGAATGCACAATAAACAACCAAAACAACTAAAAGAAAAAATGAAGATACTCAGTTATAACATACTTTGAGATAATATTTGTATAACGAGCAGCTTGAGTAGGCAGCTGGCTGCGGTAACAATAAGAGAGAGAGGACACCATAGGCAGTTAGTATTGCAGGCGTGCGACTGGGAGAGGAAGTTGGCAGGCTAATGGGTCACTGTCCAATGGTGGTGGAAAATGTCTTGTACCAGTGGAGATGCGAAGCAGGAAAGGAGTCACAAGGAAGGCCCGGTGCCAGAGGGAATGAGACCGGGAAAGGGCAGGCTGTGAGACATGAGTGAGCTGGGAGGTGTTTAGAGAGATCTCTTCAGAGAAGCAGTCACATTGAGTGATAGAGGTGAGGTAAAGTTTGAGATTCCTTTTGAAGGGTCCAATGTAGTAGAGGAAAGTGATTCTTTATTGAGGAATTGAACCATTGAGCAGCTCTATAGATAAAGGACCACTGACCCATGGAGGTATGACATCTGGGAACCTGAAAGGTTAGAGATTGGGCACCACGTGTTTGTTGAGTGCCACTGTAGGTAGTAAGGAGTGAGCTTACCAGGTGGCATGAGACCAAGGAGAATCTTTTGGTAAGTAAGCAGGTCTGGTATTGTATTCTGCTGCTGGGTTCAGCCAGCTGGCCTGTGCATAGAGGTCACATGTGTGAGTTTGTCGGGCTGCACCCGTCAGTAGTCTACAGGCTTTGTTGAGAGCAACTGAGATCCTGTGGAGGGCACTTGTTGGGGCAGAGCCATAGATGGCAAGGCCATAGTCAATGATAGAGGTGACAGAGCTGTAGATGGCTAGTTTAAGGGCATCCACAGGCATACAGTGCTTGTGTTTGTGTAGTAGTCCAATCCGTATATTGGCGGTCTTGGCAACAGTGTCAATATGCCGAGTGTAGGAGAGGGTACTATCCAGGGTAATACCAAGGTACTTGAACTCCTTGACATGTTCGAGTGGGTTCCCAGCGTGGTTCTTGATGGTGAGGGACAGAGTTGTGCCTGCTCTGTCGGTTACAGAAGGACATGGCTTTAGTCTTGCTGTGGTTCAGGACAAGTTTATGAGAATGAACCAGTCTTCGATGGATTGAAGTCGAGCTGCAGCTGGGATTCAAGGACTGTAATGTCATGGTGGCTGGAAAACAGGACTGCATCATCTCGTATAGTAATATTTTTGGTGGCAGGCACTGGGAGATTGTTGTTGAAGAGGGAGAAGAGTAGAGGGCCCAGAATAGAGATCCCAATGGAGACAGGACAGTTGCTTGAGCAGTAGGGGTGGTTAACTGTGTCGAATGCCTTGGTAAGGTCTATAAATACTGTCCCTCCACAATTCCCTTTGTCAAGCGTGGCATGGATGAAGGTTGTAAATTCCAGTAGTGCAGTGGTGGTGCTGTGCCCTTTTCTGAAGCCATGCTGCTCTGGGCACTGTACATTGTACTTATCTAGGAATTCAGCTAGTTGGTCTGACACTATTCGCTCCAGTGCTTTGGATAGTGGGGGGAGGAGTGAGATAGGTCTGTAATTGGTGTTCAGTGTCCTATCTCTGCTTTTGTGAACCGGTGTGACAGTGGCTTTCTTCCAGAGAGAGGGGAAATGGCCCAATCTAAGCGAGAGATTAAAGATCTTTGTAAGTGGTTCTAAGATTTCATCGGACTTGTGCCAGCAGTTTCAGGTCAAGGAGTCACCACTGTACCCTTGTTTGCCGATGGCCTTTGAATGTATTTTCTAGCTACTTGTGGTGGGACCTCCTAAAAAAAAAACTTTGGGGTTGTACTGCTCTAGTTGGGGGTAACTTGGGAGGAGCTGAAGGGAGGTCGTCTAAAAATTTGGTGGAAGGACACTGTCCAGGTTTGTAAATGCATTATTAAAAGTGCTGGTGATGATACCTAGGTCGAGTGTAGGAGTGCCATGAAGGTTGAGCATAGTGGGTGGTGCTTTAGGATCCTTGCCTGTGAGTTCTTTCATGTTGTTCCAGAATTTGTTTCCCTGGCCCCAAGAGTTGGTCAGAGCCTCTTTGTAATAGCTGCGTTTAGCATTCCGTATTCTTCGAGTGCAATCATTTCTGGCTGCTTTGTATAATTGTATGTTTACTTGCATTGGAGTTGCACGAGCACAATGCCAGAGGTGGTCTCTGTGCTTGAGCAGAGTTAAAAGGTCAGTAGTAACCCAGGTGTTGGTCTGTCCTTTGACATTCATCTTTTTTCACTGGTGCATAGATGTCACAGGCTTCGTTGAAACGTTTGATAAATATGTCCAGAGCTTTGTTGGTGTCATTGAGGGAGTCAAGCACTACCCAGTTCAGCCTGGTTAGATGGTATTTTAACAGCTAGAGGTACCCTTGTTTGATAACCCTGGCATAGATAAGCTTGGGAGGGGGCTTGTGGTATTTGTTTGACCAGGAACAGATGACAGGCGAGTGGTCACTTATTGTATCCGGGAGTACAGAAACATTGGAGATGCGTTCAGGGTGGTATGATAGAATCCAGTCTAGAAGCGTAAGGGGAGCCTGTCCTATAGTTACACCTAGTGGGGACATTGACCAGTTGAGTGAGGTGATGAGCCGTGGCTGCATCCTTATAGGTAGCGGCCTCAGCAGAGAGCCAGTTAATGTTAAAATCACCCATGATTATGGTTTCAGAATTATGTTGCTGGACCCTTAGATATTCCATGATGCTATGGAAGCCAGCAGCCTGGTCTCTTGGAGGTAGGTAAACCGAGATGACAGTGAGTTCCTTGTTATGTGCACCAAGGAGGATTTTGATTGTGAGGACCTGAGAGGAGTTGCTCAGGCTGGGGGATGGGATGATGTGACCCATAATGGTATCCTTAAGATAGATGGTGCAGCCCCCGCCTCGTTTAGCAATCCTGTCTTGCCTGAAAATGTAGTAGCCAGGGATAGAGACTGAGGTATCAGGGATTTTAGGGTTTAGCCATGTTTCCACAACTGAGAGGACATCAGGGTTGTGCTGTAGGATCCATGTTTGGAGGAGTCAAGTTTGTTGAGGATGCTGCAGGCATTGATGGATGCCATGGTGAGTGTCCCTGTCCTTCTGCTTGGTGCCACTGCTGGCTGCCCATGTGGTCCTGGGTTGGGGTGAACATTTCCTGAGAGCAGAAGCAGCATAAGGAGAATTTGTAGGAGAAAGGATTTCAGCATCTTGTAGATACCTGGTGGTTAAGTCATAAGCCAAAAGAAATTATCAACAGCTGAGGTCCAGAGTCACAGAATGTGTTAGAATTCCTGCAGGTGATGAACTGTGCCTGTGCATATGCAGGATGTGAAATCCTTTTGTCTGCATGCTTCTCTGTCATTCAAAGAGGTTGTTGAAAAGCCAACATACAGATCATGGAGCAGGTCAGATGAAAATGTGGATTCAAGCAGACCTAGAGTCACTGAGTTTGTCAGACGTAATTGCTTGACTTATGTTTTGCTTGGGATAGCTTCCACAAAGTTGATTTTTAAATGAAAAGTGCAGATACTTGGTTGTGATTTTTTGCAGAAATCCAGTTCAAGAGACTTTCACGGATTTAGTGAGCAAGAATGGTGTAGTTACTCCAAGCAGAAAACCATGTAAATCCACAAAAACTAAGCTACAGACACAGACAAGCAGCCACTACAAACATGCCTCCAGCAAACACATTTGACGTGAAGTGTTGTCCTGTTATGTACATTTGCAGCCAATACCAATAGATATTTGTTTATAATGTATTGCAATGTATTTTATCCATAATCTCCTGGCCTCTCCAGATGTTCCAGTTTGGCCTGGCATTGGTATATCACTCTGCGATGTGTGTGTGTGTGTCATATCAAATAATAAAAATTGTTAAACAGAAAAAAACGCTGTTCCAGGCTGATGGAACCTGCACAAGCTGAAATATCTAGGCATCCAGCTATCCAATCCCGTGTAACCAGCTATAAATATAATTATTTACCATTTACAGTGCAGTTAAGAGCAGACCTAACCTCATAGTTAACACTGCCCTTAAGTATAACAAGGAGAATCGATCTGATTAGAATGGTCGTACTCTCAAGGGCACTGTACCAATTTCAAAATATTCCCATATACATCCCATTAAAGGTCTTCTGAGAGTGGAACCACCTAATATTTAAATTTATATGGGCAAACCAAAGGCCTCATGTCCACCTAAAAATTTTGACCTTCCCCCACCAGGAGGGAGGATTGGCGCTCTTGGATCTACGATTATATCAGCAGGCAGTGACTCTGACAAAAGTAATGGCTCGGCAAAATAGGACATCTAACCTGCACTGGCCAGAGACAGAAAAATCCCTGATAAGTGACCATTCCTATTTCCAAACCCTGTATCATTGGGCAACAAGTACGGTAGTGTGCCAGCACCCAAATCCATGGCTTACATCCCAATTAAAAAACTGGCAAACTATTAAGAATGCTCACTGACTGGCCCCCTTTCAGTCCCTTATATGCCCTATCTCTAATCTTAGTGACTTCCCACCAAACAGTCTAGATGATAGCTTTCAGAATTGGGAGAGATATGGCCTAAAAAACATACCACAGGTGATGACACACAGACACAGGGAAACATATGGTCATTCGCAGAAATTCAGAGAAAATTCCCCTTACCACACCGGGACTTCTACCGTTACCTGCAACTCCGGCACTATATCGAAAGCCTTCCACAGACACTCTGGATGCCTGAGCAGTATCCAACTCTGATTCACAGCCAGATTCAATTTAACAGCACCCTGAAACAAGACCTGGTATCATTATATTATTGGCTATTAAATACTATAGAGGAATCACAGATTGAAAATACCCATCAGCAGTGGAGTCAGGAAACAGAATATATGGTCACACTAGAGGTCTGGCAGTGAGCCTGTGGCTACACTGCACAGGTGATGAGTTTACACCAATGGCATGAATGTGCATGGAAGAACCTGATTAGGTTCTTTAGAACTCCCCATCACCAGCCATTACTCCCCGGCCAACTCAACACTGTGTTGGTGTGTTTGCAGGAAACCGGGGTGAATCATACACATATTATGTGGTCCCTTAAACCATTCTTCTCATCCCTCCAGGCCCACCTGCAGGAGATATTGGATCACCAACTCCAATTAACAATGGAGATGTTGTTTTTTTATTAACCTCCTCAAAACATCGAGGGGCCCTAACTAATGTTCCCTCTAATTTTTAGTCTCTGTGGGTGGGCGACTGATATGTGTGTGTGTGGCACTTTGTGCAAAAAAATGATTCATGTGCGCAAATTGGGTGGCCCAAACAAGTGACATATTTTATTGCCAGTAAACAGTAGAAAAAATAACCAAACACTCAAATACTCAATGCAAAGTATAAATATACATTCTGACACAGTCCAAAGCTTGGATGTGCATTGTGAGCCATAACAGTATGAACTGGAAATGTGTAAACTATGTACATTTTAAAGATTCTTGAATGCATCTAAAAGGGGTACTGCTGATGATGCATTGCTAAGAAATCAACATTTACTGTTTTTCTCTCCTGTCTTTCCCATTCTTCCAGTGGACTCGTATTTTATTAAGATCCATTTTTCCACCAGATGTTAAAAACAGTTTTGTTCACATCAACATATCTAAATGGCTTTCTTCTAAGCGGTTTCTTTGTTTGCTCTTAATGCAGTTAGTGAAGTTGAAGCCTCTTTCACAGTCAGCACTAGAAGCTCGGAATGTAGTAGTAGTAGTACAATTTATTGTTCAGCATAAAGCAGTTACAATATGCTAAAATCAGGACAAAATACATAGTAAATATAAATAGACAATAAATAAATCATCAAGGAACTTAAATATCTTTACAGTGCAATTCAATTTAACAGTGTCCCTTGAGTACCTTTTCACATAAAAAAAACCTCCACAGGACTTCAAGTCCCCCTAATAAACTTTACAAATGAGTTGAGATTAAAAATCTTGCAAAGATCTCTTCCATGTTCTTCTCTTTCATAGTAAACAAATATTCCAAAAGAACTTCCAGGGGGAGGCCGAGATCCCCCCCAGAAGTTTTTTCCTAGTTGATTCATACCTAGGACACGAGTACCACATGTCTAAGATCATCTATAGTCCCCACTCTACATTTACAATATGGAAAAAGTACCCTCTCTCTTTTGTCTGAATTCACATGCATTGAGCATTAAAGTTTTCAGTTCCGAATCTTGTATAGCTTCTTCTTTGTTTAGGACAGGTTAAAAAAGATAGATATGGCTCATATCCCCATGAAATCTTTACTTTTTTTATAAAATCCATATAGCTTAAGCTTGGAGAGTTGAACATAGAAAGAATTTGTCATAAATCAATACGCCTCAATTTGACATCCTGCCTAATCTCCTAAAATGGTCTTGTGTAAATTTTATATAGGAGGTGACCCAATCCAGCCAGCATTATTGTTTCCTTAATAAGTTGAATAAAGGGATGCACATATACCATGCTGGCCAATTTGATGGCTTCCACTATTCCACTTCCACCATTCTGGGATATCTTTTGGGCAAAAGAAAGTTTCAACAGAAAGAGAATCTGTTGTCACAGATGAGAGAATTCAAGAAACATTGTCCTACCTCTAAGGCAAGAATAGGGCCTGGAGTTCCATTTAAAATATTAAGATGTATCTATAGAGTTTATTCAGAATTATTTCTAATTCTCTAACCTTAGTATAACCCCAGATTTCAGAGGCAAATAACATGCTTGTTCTTATTTTGGCATTAACAACTCTTAATACCCGCTCACCGATGACTTACCCATGTTGCTGTTAAATATTTTTAGGGCATTTACAGATGATCCCATTTTAAATTGAATAGCCTCCAAATGTTTGATCCAAGATAGGCTATAGGCAAAATGGGCACCTAAATAGTCATAACACTTAACAGTGTCTATATGGTTACCGTTTAGCCTAAAGCCTACCGTATTCTTGGTTTGAGAGCCAAAACTACAATGTTGGTCTTGCCAAGATTAACTTTTAGTTTCCTTTGAGAACAGAGAGGTTCAAAATGATCCAATTTTTCTTTTAAGACCTAGGACTGGCCCATGCTGGCAGATAATAAAAACACGCTTTCTATCCACATATCGATCAGTCAGTCAGCGAGTGGCGGGTGGCTAGCGGTGAGAACTGCTGCTCGCCCGCTGACTGGGGGAGCGGAGTGCTGGGGCTCATGGGTGGGTGGGAGGGGTACCTCTGGACCACCAGGGATATTGGACCTCTCTTTTATTACATATGCCCGCGATGGGCTGGGAGTGGTCCACTGGACCACCAGGGTTATAGGATGATTATTTCACACAAATGCCTGCAATCGCTTAGCAGTCCACTGGACCACCAGGATAGGACTTCTTTTATCATATGCCCACGATCAGACTGCGAGTGGTCCACTGGACCACCAGGGATATGGGACTATTAATTATAACAAATGCCCGCGATTGGGCATGGGGGGGCACCACCACGAAGGTGCCGCCGGAGCTCAGGTGGCCACCCACAGGTAGCAGCGCCGCCGTAAGGCGCCTGCAATATGGCAGCCACCGTAGGCCAGCTGTTGCTCCTTTTTTTTTGGCTCACCTGTATGCAGTGCAGGTAGGGGTTGCTCATGCATGGGCTGAGCACATCCCAGGCTGAATATCAGGATGTATGGAGTATGCATGGGCATGCCCCCCCCACCTGCGCCGCATACATTACTGATGTGGTCTGGCGCATCGGGATTTGTGCCAGGCTCAATCCCACTTTGAACATCGCGCTGGGCGCATCAGTGGGTTGTGCATGGCACAACTGTGTTGCGCCATGTGCAACCCTTCTGAATATCCCGCCCTCTGTATTTATTATTCATCAATTGTATACTCTTGCAGCTTTCAAGGGTTCAAATGGAACAGTCCTACTGTTTTTGCAGTGCAAGCACAAGAGTAATCAAAGTAGAGATGGCTCTTTTGGCATGGAAACAGCAACTGGCTGGTTAAGGACTATAAAAATGTTATGGGCGGGGGAGGATATTGGCAATGATTACTAGCCAGATTGCTTTGGCAGTAGCTCAACAACTGAAGCAGCAGTTTGATGAATTGAGAGAAGAACAGTTACGGAATGTGCAGAACACATTTTTTTGATTCCAGTGTGAGTCAGCATGAGCCTCAACTGTACACTGACATCTGTGGTATGAGTTAAATAGGCCCTCTGAGGGAGGGCTCTTCTGGCATAATAGACTCCGAGTAAGAGGTTTGGGTGAGAGAACCGCAAAGCAAAGCTAAAAAGTTCTGTCTGTCCAAACCTCATAAGAGGAGTCTCTTATACTGTAAAAGACATCCATCAGAGGCCCTATGATATTATTATAAATCACTTGAGTTTTATTTATAATAAGTTACATTTTTTTTTTATTTTATTGTGCTGTCCTCCCCTTGCCGCTGAAGTGGAGTGCTCCCACTTTACACCCCTGCATGAGGTACAGTGTATCTGTGCACTGATTGGTCAAAATCAGGTTAGTGATTTATAATTGACAGTAGATGCTGACAGAGCAAATCTCAACTTCTGAAAATACAGTACATTGACATAATAGCATGAAACGTTAGGTCAGCTGATGCTTCGATGTCTGCCTTTTACCGTTTCTGCCCTTGAATCTTATTGCAGCTGATTTACACAATTAATTTACACTTAAATGAACCACAGAATGGAATGGAACATTAATGTTTAGTGTGCATTTTGTGGATCATTCCACGGAGGTGAGTGATGTCTCCCTTTCACTGTTTCCTGATAACTGATTTGGGGCAAACGCTGCTGCAGCCATTGAGTGAACAAACCTTCTCCCCTATGCTTAGTATTATCTCATTCTCACCATTAGAATAATCATTATAGAGAATAGATCAAAGGAAAAAGATTGGTAAAATTAATGCACTGATGAGCAATCACAAACAGTATAGTCTTTCTCAATTGAAAGATTTACGTCAAAAAATGTCAGCATCCAGTTTGAGAATCAGTGCTGGGCACCTCTACTGTCCGCCCCACAAGACATTTTTAAAAACAACAAGCTAAGACAAATCCAATTTAATATCTTACGTAGGATTCCTCACTCACTGGGTGAACTCCATAAATTTAATATAGAAATCTCATATAAAAGCCAAGGATGTCTCACAAATAGAGGTACCCATTCATTTATCCTGTAACCTTAATATTGTAACCAATATATGTCTTCATGTTCCTCCACATTTTGTACTCTGTTATATTGTAACAAGCTTGTTTGTACTGTTTTTGTCCTCTCTGTGACGAGGTACCTTTGTAAATGAGCCCCTGGCTCAAAGGTTGTAAACTGATGTTCAATAAATAAATAAATAAATGAATATGTTTTTTTCTCTTGTGACTCAAAACTGGAGTAAAATAGCCAGTAATAAGGCATGTGGTGGGGGTAGAGTTCCTTTTCGTTCTGGGACCTCTTCTACTATGAATCAAATTTCCACAATGTTAAAGCTCAATGCTTGTACAGAAATCTTTGCAAACCTTGCCCTTGTTAATACAAAAAAGACAACCCTGCAATACTGGAAAGATCCAGCCTCACCCACCGTATGCTTTATTATTCATTTCTGGAAGCTAGAACAGACCCCTTACTTTCTTAAAGAGATCCCCAAAAGTTTCTCAAATTGTGGAATCCATTCCTAAGATTTTTGCACAATACTTCAACTTAAAAAATATCTAGCACACCATTGACTACACTTAACCTTTCCACTTTTCATCAGTTAAACTGTTTCTTAAACTCTATGAGCAGTTCTGGAAAACACCAGCACCTTAGTGGAAATGATGAATCACATCGTTAGGAAGGCTATGCCTGGGTTTTAAATCAAATCAAATCAACTTTATGTATAAAAAAGCGCCTTTTGAAAACCAAGGCGCTTGTACAAAGTTCATTAAAAATCAAACAATTAATAAAACTATAATAAACATATTAAAACCCATGGCTGCAGCACTAAAAATCAGCATATGCCATACTAAAAAGTCTTTAATGCTGTTTTAAAACTTTGGACGGCCGGGCAATCTCAAACCTGATGAGGTAGAGAATTCCACAGGGTTGGGGCTGCAAAACTAAAAGACCTGGCCCCAGATGTCTTCAAACAAACCCTGGAAATCTCTAGTAATCCCTCGTCAGTGGATCGGAGAGAGTGGGGGGGACAGTAGGGATGAAGGAGATCTTGCAGGTAACCAGGTCTCTGATTGTGTAGGGCCTTATAGGTCAGCAAACCAACCTTGAAGGTGATCCGCTACCGTACTGGCAGCCAGTGCAGTCTGTGAAGCACAGGCATTATATGACTGGTCCTAGATGAACCAGTTAATAGCCTGGCTGCCACATTCTGCACGAGCTGCAGGTAGCGGATGTCAACCCCCAGTAACTCAAGGTAAAGGGAGTTGCAATAGTCAAGGCGGGAGGTAACGAAGGCGTGGACCAAAGTTGGAAGATCATCAGAAGGAACCAGGTGTTTTACCAGGGCGATATTCCTCAGATGGTAAAAAGTGGTTTTGACAATTGCTTACACCTGTGATTTAATTGTCAAATAGTCATCAAACATAATGCCCAGGTTCCGCATCCAGTCTGAGGTAGTTAGCTGTACACCCTCAAGCCATAAACCTGAAGGTGATCCAGCCAACAAACCCGCCTCCCGATGACCTGAGTCCACAACCAACACGTCAGTTTTTTCTGGGTTTAACCGCAGCCAACTTCCATTCATCCAATCCGGATTTTGGTGAGACAGCTGTTAAAAACCCGAAACAGCAGCATCCTGGCCAGGCACAAAGGACATGTATAGCTGAGTATCATCTGCATAGTGGTGAAAACTCAAGCCATACCACCTAATAATCACTCCCATATACACCGCAAACAACATGGGCGCCAAAATGGAACCCTGCGGCACCCCACAGGATAGGGGGAGTGATGCCGAGGAAAAAATCCCAGACACCACCCTCTGAGTCCTACCCGCTAGGAAAGATTGAAACCATCTGAGGACCATACCAGACAGTCCACAGATAAACCACAGGTGCCCCAATAGCACATCATGGTCTACGGTGTCAAATGCTGCAGAGAGATCAAGAAGGACCAAGATAGAACAGGTCCTTCGATCTCTCGCTATTAGGAGGTCATTAAGTAAGAGCTGTCTCGGTACTACGTCTCTTCATAAATCCGGACTGGAGAGAATCATAGACATTGTGGCTGGTCAAATGACCATCCGGCTGCAATGCAACCACCTTCTCAATAACCTTACCCACAAAGGGCAGGTTAGAGACCAGCCTGTAGTTAGCCAGACAGTATGGGTCCAAGGAGGATTTTTTTTAGAAGGGGCCAAACCACGGCTTCCTTTACAGGATCAGGAAAAATCCCCTTCTCCAAGGACATCCAGACTAACTCAGCAAGAACCGGACTGATTTTATCCACACATCCTACTAGAAGATGTGTGGGGCCCGGGTCCAAACAAAAATTGGTCGGACGCAATGGTTGAATGATCATCACAATGTCACTGATTATGGGGAGGCTGATGTCACACCACAAAAACTGGGCATCTGACATCTCCTGCTGACCATCGCAGCTCCCATTAGGGAGGGTCAAGCAGATACTCGACCTGACTGCGGCAACCTTATCTGAAAAGAATCGAGCAAACTCCTCACACCGTTCTTGAGAAAAGGCACTTCCAGACTGAAGACAAGCTGGATTGCACAATCTGTCCACTGTCTGGAAGAGCTAAGCTGGTCGATTCTGTGCAGCAGCAATCTCCCTGGACAGGAATACTGCCTTCTTATGGGTAATTGCTGATTGATCGACCACATAATGGTCCATCAAACTAAGTCTGTCACCCTCCAGGCCGGA
This sequence comes from Neoceratodus forsteri, assembly GCA_016271365.2. NCBI lineage: Eukaryota > Metazoa > Chordata > Ceratodontiformes > Ceratodontidae > Neoceratodus > Neoceratodus forsteri. The sequence continues at coordinate 1,208,316,217 of CM057456.1, forward strand.
TTTCCACCAGCGCCTCTCTAGCTTTCATCCCACTCTCCTCAACTCCCTCAAAGTCTCATCAAACCAAGGAGACTTGGAGTGAAGAGTGAGGGAATGAACACAAACAGGAGCAATGGAATCCAGGGCCTCTACCACCGCCTTGTTATAGGCAAGTACCAGGTCCCCTGGATCCATGCATTCACTCGGTAAATCCGATAGGTCTAGTACCACCATCAGGCCATCTGGTGAAACACCCCTCAAAGGGTGGTACCGGACCATCTCCATAGGGGCTGGCCTACTGGGGGTGGCCTCAAAACTGAATCCAATAGCATGATGGTCAGGCCATCTGACTAGTTCCACCACCAAATCGGATATCTCCATTCCCAGGAGAAACACCAAGTCCAATGAATGACCACCAATATGGTTCGGGGAGGAAACAAACTGTGTGAAGCCCAGCATAATCATTAGCTGGAGGAAGTTCTGACCAAACTGCGAGAGTTCATCGTCGACCCAGGCATTGAAATCCCCCAAAACCAACCATCTGGGGGATCCCAGTGTCAGGTCGACAATGAAGTCTGCAACTTCCCGCAGGAAAACATTCTCGTCTCCTGGTGGACGGTAGACGAGAAGTATCCTGCACCCCACACCCTCGCCAATGATACATTCAAAGGAGTTGGTAGTCCCCACTGGTACTTCCATTAGGCCCAGATCGGATCTAAAACAGATGGCAACACCCCAGCCCCTACGATCCATCCTCGGGCTGTGTATCACCGAGTACCTGGCCGGAATTGCTGATGCCAAAATTGGACCAGCACTTTCATCCAGCCAGGTTTCGGTGATGCAAGCTAGGTCAGATGACCCAACAAGATTGACTATTACAGCGGTCTTGTTCTTACTAGACCTGGCATTGCTTAACACACCAGAATAGGATAAGAACCCGAGAAAGACCGAGTTACCTGCCTGCTGCAAGCAGAGCCCTTGGGTATGGGAACCAGACAGAGAGAACCCCCTTTCCTGGACCCATTTTGCCCCAGGGTGTCTCCTTGTCCCCACTATTCCTATCTGCCCACTCCTTTCCATTCCCTCTCCAGGCCAGGCCCTCGCCCTCCTCCCTCTAACAATCCCCAAGGCTCTACACCTTCTATATACCTCTGGGGATAGTGGAGGACAGGAAAAAGGGCAAAGGTCCCTGAGCCTGGAATGGGAGTAATACCCGACCGTCCTTATACCTTCCCAACATGTCTTCATAAATCCAACAGATAACAAATCTAACAAAAATAAAATAACAGTATTAAATTATAAAATTATAAATTAAAAATATTCAATCACATTCAGTCAGGTCATTACATACCCACTGCTAATACATCCACAACTTTAGATATACCTGTCATTAAAAGAGGGCAAATTGTAATATAAATCAAACCAGGGTAAATCTCAGTGAGTTGGAGACAGCAGTAGAATTAGGCTCCATCTACTTCCCTATAAATAGGCTGCTCTCCTAGCTCTGTGGGCTCATGTTGCTTTCTTGTCTGTGTGCTCTGGCTGGTTGTCTGGGCATCCATTTTGTGGTTGTATTCCTCTTGTCTGTCACTGTTTGTGCTCCCTGCTCTTCCATGTCATCTGCTTTAACTCTACACCACTCCCTAGCTTGCCCATGGCAGCCAACTTCTTTTCTGCCCTTCAACCATGGTTTGCTTCTCCCGCTGATCCTGTTACCTCCACCTACTCGCTCTCTCCTGCTGCCACATGCTGTGGCTGGCTGTGATACTCTCTTTGTCTCTCTCTCTTTCTCTCTTGTTGCATGCTCTGGCTGGCTGTGATACTCTCTCTGTCTCTCTCTCTTGTTGCATGCTCTGGCTGGCTGTGATACTCTCTCTGTCTCTCTCTCTCTTGTTGCATGCTCTGGCTGGCTGTGATACTCTCTCTGTCTCTCTCTCTCTCTCTCTCTCTCTCTCTCTTGTTGCATGCTCTGGCTGGCTGTGATACTCTCTCTGTCTCTCTCTCTCTCTCTTGTTGCATGCTCTGGCTGGCTGTGATACTCTCTCTGTCTCTGTCTCTCTCTCTCTCTTGTTGCATGCTCTGGCTGGCTGTGATACTCTCTCTGTCTCTCTCTCTCTCTGTCTCTCTGTCTCTCTTGTTGCATGCTGTGGCTGGCCATAGCACTCTCTCTCCCACTAACTGCAGCTTCCTTGTGTACCCTCTCCCTGCAGCCACTGTGGTCTCGCTGCTGCTTTATGTCTTGTCTCAGCACCTACTCTGCACTCACCCAACATGCAGTCTGGCATGCTCTACTATAATCTCAGTAAGCTATGCAGCCATCTCTAGATCTCTGTTCATTTACTTACTCCTCTCATACAGCCATTATTCACGCTGACTGCTGCATGTTATTGCACTGACCAGTTTACCTCTTGTCATGTCAGCTGCCATGAGCTTCACACATCAGCCATTGCAGTCACAGCTCCATAACAGGGACAACCATATGTTCTCTGGCAGTTAGATTCCCTTTATATAACATCTCTGCCACTTTTTATTTTATAAGACCAAGCACAGCTTATGGCTCCAATATTAGCTTAATATAGGTTGTAACGTCATTCTTCATCACATATATTGCCATATACTGTACTGCTTGTTTCACCACAGCTGTACCTACCCCTACATTGTGCTCCTCAGTATTGATAGCCTCAAGGCATCAGTGGTTCCACAGGATTCGATCAGGCTTCTCTAGAAATGGCCACTAATGGCTTCCCAGCATTCCAGGCTGAAGCAAGCCAATGTCTCCCTTAGACTTCTGGATTTGTGGTCTCCTTATTTTCTGACCTTGAGAATTATGTGTCCCACCCTCTTCTGAGGTTTCTATTTCCCTCCAACAGATTTACTTTCTGTCTGCATTACACCTCTGTCTGTTGGAACTGCCTGATAAGGTCTGTATTAGTGCTCACCAGCAGAGCTGTTGGTAGGTTTCCCCGATACCCCTGCAGTACTTGTGGCCTTCTTTTGCAGTCCACATTTCTGCTTGATTGTAGAGCTGCAAGCAGTTCATATTTCCACCTTGCCGGAGGAGCCACTAGTTAAGCAGACATGTGCTATTGCCCATCTATTACAGTCCATATTTCTCCAGGCTAGTAGGGTCATATCTCAACTAAACCTCTACGAGAATTCCACAGCCCAGTGTACTATCCTCTGTTTAAAAGCCTAGTGAAATAAGTCCTTGGTTTATTTATTTCATGTATTTGAAAACTGGTGACCAGGAAAGGCAGACTGAACTGAGGTTCATTTTCAGATGCGACTCTGGGCAGGGGTTGGTGGAGGTTGAGAGGAGATGCAAATACATAACAAAAAACATACACAGTGGTACAAAGTAAAATGCAGGCAAAAATCAAATTACAGGTGATATCTTAAGCATGGGGTTTCCTCTACAATGATGTTTTTCTCTCCTCTGTGCCAAAGGTCCTCCCTCTGTGAGTAGAAAGAGGTGGAGTTCGTAGCACTCAGTGTTTAATTTGGGCCTTTAGGTTTTCTAAGACTGGGGCCATGTCACTCTGGCACCATCTACAGAGGGTGGAAACCATATCAGCATGGAGATCTATTGCCAAATAAACCATAATGTTGTCCAAGCACAACACATTCCAGCATGTTACTAATTCCGATCCCCCAGTGAATTAGGAAGACAATGCTTGGTGTTCCGTGGAGGAGTGACATTAGGCTAAATAAATCATAATGTCGCAACATGTTCCAGCATACTTCTGATTCCAGTTTCCTAGTGACTGCTTCCCTCAGACTTGATGAATATTCATGTCCACGCAAGCCTCATCAAGAACAAGCATTTGTCAATGCTGAATGTTTGCTTGCTGGTATTGGCATTGGTAGTGTAGGAGTTAGAGATATGCATAATAGGAATGGCAGTGAAGTATTTGACTGAAGCCAACCCCACCACCACCCTGCAGAAATGGACAGGCATTGGGGTGTGCCTTTGGGTTGTCAGGCATAACGGCCATGCCATTTCACCATACTCTACCCTGCAGACACCAACAAGTGTCACGGGTGTGCCTTGGGGTCTTTGGGTCTTATGCTCACCCCATTCCATCAGGAAATATGGTGAGATGGGTGCAGTATAGGAGAATATGGTGGACTTTGGGGCCAAAGAGTCCAAGGCACACCTCAATGCCTGTCACTGGCTGCAGGGTGTGAGTGGGGGTGGAAAGGCATGACCATTACAGGCGACCATCCCAAGTCACACTCCTGATGCCTGTCAGTCTCTACAGGGTGGGGCGTTATGGTCGGAAAGGCGTTCGTTGGTATTTTCACTCCAAATTTTCAACATGGGTTTTTTGTGATCCCCACCTCATGAACAGTGGCAATATCAGTTTCATTAGCTGAAAGCTGATTTTGCACAGTGACTACGCCATTTGGCACCACAGGTGCAAAAACACATTTCAAAGAGGATGTGAAAAATGGCAGCTGTACTGTTCATGGGGAGGTGTAAAAAATGGCAATGTTGAAAATCTGGAGTGAAAATTTAAAAAAACTGGTGAAGTCACGAGCGTGCGTAGAAAGTGCACAATGCACACTCGTAATGTAATTAGTTTGGGGATTTTTTACAGCAGATTGTCAACACAGGCACGTTGGGACCTCTGCTCATGAACAGTGTCACTGTGATTTTCTTAATCTGTCCCGAACACTGATTTCCCACAGCAACCACGCATTTCTGCACCGGAAGTGCGAAAACACATTTCAGACAGGGTGTGAAAAATGACAGCTGTTCTGTTCATAAGGAGGTGTGGAAAAAGGGCAATTTTAATAATCTGGACTGAAAATATTACAAATTCGTGAATTTACTAGGGTGCGTGGAAACTGTGCAATGCACGCTTGTGACACAGTCATTTTATGGACTTTTGTCACCAAATTTTTAACATAGCCATTTTATGACCTCTGCTCATGAACACTGTGATTTTCTTAATCTGTCCCGAACATTGATTTCACACACCGACTGCACCATTGTGTGCTACATGGGCAAAAACACATTTTGGGTGAGATGTGAAAAATTACAGCTGTGCTGCTCATAAGGAGGTGAGTGAAATGGCAATGTTGAAACTCTGGGTGAAGTGAAAATTAATTCACACTGTGTATGGGGCGTAGGAACTGCGCAACACACGCCAGTAATAGTCATTTTGAAATTTTTTCACTTGAATTCAATATAGGATTTTTAGTCTGCCTCATGAACTGTGCCACGGTCATTTTGTTACTTGGTCCCAAAAGGTGGTTCCGCGCAGTGACTGTGAAATCACCTTTTGGGACCAAATAACAAAATGAGAGTGATTGAGTTCATGAGGCGGGGTCCCAAGAACCCCATGTTGAAATTTTTGTGAAAAAATTCTCCAAAATGGCCGAGATATGCACCTAAGTTGAAAAACCCCATTAATGCCATTATACAGCTTACCAGCATTTCTTCAGTTTGCGGTCAGCTTTGAAGAGTGCAGACGTGTTCCCGGTTAACCGAAGATCATCGTGTTGGGCTCCAGAGGTAAGTATGGGGTGTGGGGGTGTGGGGAGGTGGGTGCGCAGATGGTGGGCGTGGGTTGGGGGAGGGGCAAGACAGTCAACGAGGGACCTTTTTTTTTTTTCTTTAGGAAGGCGACGCGGGACTTTTGCCATGCTGGGGTGGGCTCCCAGTGTGGCAGCTGGAAGGTTATTGTTTGGGGGGCGGCAGTAGAGCTGACAGTAGATTGGGCATCCCCGTCAGCCAAAGTGACTTTTGCCATGCTAGGGTGGGCTTGCAGCATGGCATTTTCTTCAGGAAGACGACGTGGGACTTTTGCCATGCTGGGGTGGTCTCCCAGCATTGCAGCTGGATGGTTATTTTTATAGGGGGGCAGCAGTGGAGCCGATGGGGGATTGGGCATCCCCGTCAGCTATACCGACTTTTGCCATGCTGGGGTGGGCTCCCAGCATGGCACCTAGAAGTCTGTTTTGGGGGGCAGTGGAGCCAACGGGGGATTGGGCACTGCCGTCAGTCATACAGTGTAGCCTGGTGGAGGGGAGTGCATGAGCACGCTGGGGTGGGTTCCCAGTGTGCTACGTAAAAGTTCGGGGGGAGGGACGAACTGTCTATGACAGTGAAGGATGCAGTGAAGAGGTACGTGTAGGCAATTTGCATACTGCCACAAATTGACTACACGTTACCACCGCTGATTGTGGCGGTGTTTCCCTCAGAACTGTATGCCACTGCATCTGAACGGCTGTCATAAACAGCTCAGACATTCATTGGCACGGTACAGCCGTGCCTGCAAAAGGGACCAGGGCATTGGAGGTGGGGGAAGCACACCTACGAAAACTCGTATGGTGGCACTATGTTTCTTGCACATGCATGCAAGCAAACATAAAAATGAGTCTACCCTGACCCCCACAGAAAGACAAATAAAAGTTTTAAAATCAAAAAAAAGTAACAATTATGCAGTTATAACATCTGTTAAATTGCTCTCCACAGTGGTACTGTCACTATGGGGTGCTGAGATGTCACTGATGTGTGAGTATCTCAGCTCCCCCAACATACCCCACTACTTATAGCAACATGTAAAAGACACACTAATATTACAGCATGGTGTGTGTGTCAGTTATTCACTGCATTTTTTTTAATCCAAATTGAAGGTGTGAAAGTTCAGGGGCTCGAAAGTGTGGGTTGCAGGCTGTGATGGCCAGTCACCAGTTTAGTTGTGCCACAAGAAGGCAAAGCCAGAAAATTGGCAGCAGATGGTGTAATCAGCATGTGATTAGGACTAGGCTGATGACTGAGATGATAACTGCATCAGAAGTACTGGAGGCAACATTCACAGTAAATGAGAGTATAAGCTCTCATACAACCATTCCTTGCAACAGTACTATGAAAATAAATGATTTCAAATCTTTACTGCAGTTCAGTGGCAACACAATTCTTTGATGTAGCTGTTGATGCATTTGGGTGCAAACCTGGGTCACCTATGTGATTATGGGACAGGCTACCACTTGGCCAGTTATTATTATAGGAAGGAGTGCAGCCTAATGGTTAAAGCACTGGCTTAGGAACCAGGAGGAGGTCACAGGTTCAAACCCAGCTAGAGACAAACAGCAAATATTCACTGTGTGACCTTGAATAAGTAACTTAACTTCCCATCAACCCAGTCCACCGAGTTGCAAAAGTGTGTAGATGCAGGGTCCCACTGTAAACAAGATGCTGCATCTCAGCTGGGGTATCATGGGTAAATAAAAAAATATATATTTGTAATTCTTGATCAGGAAATCACACAAACCTCTACTAGCTAATTTCCAGGTGTTTGCTAGGTGATGGGTTACATGGCCCTGTTTTCTTGCCATAAGGAATGTTAGCCAGGACAATTTCTTACATGATAGGAACTATGGAATCTTTAACTTCCGCCTAGACAGCCATGAGAGATGGTCAGAAAGGACCTCGGTTTAATGTTTTCATCCAGATAGCACCTCAACAATGCAGCACCAGCCCGTAATGCACTGCCGTGTCAGTACTGGATAGTAGCCCATAGAATGCTAAGGGCAGAAAAAGGTCCAAGGGTCCAACCTGTCTGTCCTTATCCTACCTGCTGACCTCTGACACTAGCTGGCTATTCTGTACCAGATTACTCCAAGTTTTCAATATCTCAACAGCCCAACTCCCTAGTGTTGGACTAGAATCTATGACCTTTCATGTTCCTGGTCCCAGAGTCAAGGATGCAACCTACTTAGCTACTGCTCCTGCAGATCACTGTGACTTATCTCAAGTTTCTAGGTATACTAGTGTCTTCTTCAGCTCTGTTTGTCTTTAAATTTAGACCAGATACTAACGTACAAAATAACATAGTAATTAAGAGTGGAATGGACTCTAGGTCCATCATGTCTGCCTTTCTGTTTCATAAGCCAGTATGACTAAGAATGCTGTGCAAACATGCACTAATGTAAAAGGGTTCCCATCCTCATTTGTCTTGTTCAAGGTTACTTTCATCTATTTCCAGGTAATGAATATACTTGCCTCCAGTTTAGGTATGATTTAAGGCTCTGACATCCTTTCATATTTGTCTTAGTAGCAGACCCTGACAATCTACCCAACATTTCTGAACCCTCTGTAGTGTTGAGACTGGAGCTAGCTTCTTTCATGTTGAGAACCTCCAAAAAGAGACCATGTTTTCCCCTTTTTCTTTCTTAGCAGAGTTGCGGTAGAACACTACATCACCTAGGTCTGTACTCCATGTCTGACAGATATTTAAGGGGAGATCTATGCTTTACCTGCAAGTGTTATCATAATGAAATTCTCAGGGAATGTGCTGGATTAAGAAAAAAGAAGGTACCTGAAAGGGCAACTAGGTTACACTCACAACAGCTAATGGGGGAGAAGTACAGGACACTGAAGAGAGGAGATGGTTCAATCAGAGAGTAGTGAATGGGTGGAATTCATTACCATCCGAGGTGGTGGAGGTAGCCAATATAGACAGTTTTAAGAAAAATCTGGACCTGCTAATGCAGGATAAAAATTGGGAATACACCCACTAATAAGTGACAAGTCTGCTTATGGTCCAGTGGCTGACTGGACTTGTATATGTAACTATGAAACTATGAAACACCAGCATGTGTGTGCTCTGGCCATACCAACATTGTGGAGGAAGAGCCTACACCAGAGTCAACTACTGCAAATTCTGGCCTAGCATGAGGGCCTGGGTTGTCCCCGACCTCTGTGATCCAGCAGTTTGACATATGTTCTATGATGGTGGAGTCAGTCAAGAGGGCAGATATCACAAGGGGGACGTCATAGAATTCCGGATGCTAGAAGAATGAGGCAAGTGGACAGTCTAGATCCTGGGCTGGATGGTGATGGTGGAGAAAAGTAAAGTGTAAGTAGGTGTAAGTAAAAACAATACATCACTGTGGCTGTAACTTGGCTCATACCTTCTGCTGACAGTGCAGTGTAGTGTAAAGGGAGTGTTACTGCATTGTCAATGATGCCATCCTCAAGATGAGATATTAAAAATGAGGTTCCTTTTCTGTGTCTCATATGATTGTCTAGGTGGAGGTCAAAGATCTCATGGAACTTAACATAAAAATGATGGGAGATTACTCTGCACTCCTGGTCATTATTTTCTTGGCAAATGAAGCATATCTGAATGCAGTTGCTCAGGACTTGGCATTTGTTGTTGCTCGGTGCATAAGGGCTTGGTCCACATACAGTTACTGAGCTTTAGGTATAGTATCCATGTCACTGCTTTGTAAAGCACTTTAAAATGTGGAGTGCATGAAAGGTTCCATATAAAAGCAAAGTCTGTTTAGTTCTGTTCTAGTTCTAGTGCAATTAGGAACATTTCCCAAAATGTTAGTGCTGTAGTAACTGTACCAACATAAACTGTGAATGAAGATTAAAATACCCCAAAAATATTTTTGCAACAGTGAAGACATGTCATGAAATTGCAGTCTGAGTCTTAGTGTACATTCAATTATTTATAAATGACTATAATAGAGGGCAAAATGATTGTAGGTCTATGTACTAAAGTTCTGATATAAAACAAAGGGCCTCCCACATGATTACTTGCTGTTGTGAAGTATGTAGACAACCATCCCGAGAATGGAAACATTTTGAGCAGCTTTCTGTTCTCTTTGTAAAAATTGTAACAAGAGCTGAGATACTAGCATGACATTGAAATAAAACTGGGCTAATAAAACTTAACTATCTCATATAAAAGTCCAATGTGGTCAGACAGTGGAGTGTGATCTGAATATCAGGCTAGTTTTGAATACTATGTTTAAAAGGAGTATGAAACGGGCATGTCTCCAATCTGATACATGTTTATGTAGGCAAGTAAATCCAGTAAAGACCCCATTAAGCAAATTACATCCTTTTCATTTCAGTAGGATCATTTTATAAGTATTATTTTCAGTAAGGTACAGTATCACCATTTAAAGAGGTATTTTCTTTATTTTTCACTTTGAAATTCCTTTTACATACTGTACATCACTCAACAGCATCTTTTTAACAAAACCAGGGGTTGCAATTCCCCATTTCAGCAGAAGCACAGGTGCTTCAAACCACCATTTTAACAGACTTCTGGGGGTTACAACTCCCCATTTCTACAGAATTATAAAGTTGGGTTCCACCGGGACAATGACCATAGATGGACAAAAGGGACCTCAGTTTAACATCTTATCTGAAGGATGGTACCTCACCAGTGCAGTACCCCCTCCCTTTGTACTGCACTATGGTGTCACTTATAGGTGTTACCCCAAGTACCTGGTGTGGGGCTAGAACCCATGGCCATCTGATCTTCTGGCCCCAGAGGCAAGTGTGCGGCCTGATCCTCTGATACTATATAATTATGCAACATAATTATAAGGTTGGAAACTCCTGTTTCAACAGACCTACAGTGGTTGCAACTTCCAATTTCAGCAGACTAGGGGTTACGAACCCCCATTTCAGCAGCGTTATCAGTTTGGAAACTCCTGTTTCAACAGACCTACAGGGACTGCAAATCCCTATTTCAACAGAAGAATATGGGCTGCAGATCCTCATTTTAACAGATTTATAGGAGTTGCAACTCCCCATTTCAACACAATTATAGGGGTTACAACTACTCATTTCAACATAATTAGAGGGGTTGTAAAACTCCACCATCCACCAAATGTTATATAAAAATCCAGGGGAAACTTTATTAGTGGTTCCTAGAGGTCATAATGGGCATCATAGGAGTTACAAAGCACTCATGGGGGTCACATCCACAACCCCTGGCTACCCCTAAATAACACCCCTGTTCCTACTTCCCTTTAAGCATTAGATTGGGGGACTGTACAACTCATTTCAAATTCAAGATATACAATTAAAACAACACTTTGACAACAGATTTACTGAAATCATCTCCTTCATGCTGCAGTCTTTTTTTTCCATTATGTGTTGTTTTCAATTTTCTTTATTTTTTTTTTGTAAAATGTAGTCCCACTCCTGCTTTGCACACACATTCTGTATATTGTCCCTCACTGGTCTAGTGGGCACACAGGCTAGTAGTCTTCCCATGTGGACAAGTATAGTTAGAACTAGCCCTGCTGTTTTGGGCCCTCTGATGAGTTCTTTGGCGTGCTGAGCATGTTTACCTACAGTATATTTTTTTTTAGTCTTTGGTAACCGGGTAAGGCCCACTATGCACAAGTGTCTGTTTTCAAGGGCGACCTTGGAGCACAGGAGAGGTTAAGTGACTTGCTCAGAGTCACACAGTATGCAAGTGAAGGTTGTAGAAATCAAACCCAGTTCTACTGGATGTATCAAGCTCATTCACAGCTCTTTACTCTAACCTCTAGGCTATACTGCCAGCCCATTTATTTGTAACATATCCTGACTCCTCACTCCTATGTGTCACTGATTGCATCCTCAATAAGATGGACAAGGAGCACGTCACTGCTGCTATTTTCATTAACCTTGCAAAGGCCTTTGACATAGTAATCCTCTCCCTCCTTCTGGATAAGCTGAGAGCTGCGGGTCTCTTTGCTCCAGCCATCAAGTGGTTCAGATCCTGTCTCTCTAGATGCCTTCAGTCATTTCTGATTGATGATGCCTTGTCCCCCTCGAGGTTTCATACTGGGTCCCATTTTATTCTCTGTCTTACTTAATGACCTCCCCTCACTTTGTGTCAGCTTGCATATTCATATGTATACAGATGATACTGTACTTTATGCATCAAGTGCCTCGGTCTCTGCCCTGGAAACATTGCTTCAGGGTGACTTAACAATATCCAGTGCTGGTTCCAATCCCATCAATTTTAGTTCAGTGCAAAGAAGACAGTGTCCATGACCTTTAGCACAGGCCATAAGCTTCCAAGGATATCCTTCCCCTAGTCTTTTCTACCTTGGATGGCACTCCACTTAAATTCTTTCTCCACTTTAAGTATCTGGGTGTGTGGCTGGAAGGAAGACCCATCTTCTCTCATATTGATGCCATCCAAAGAAAGCTCTCTCCCAAACTTGGTGCCCTCTACTGCAACAAGAATTGCCTACCACACCCAGTTCACTGTGAAATAATCACTAAGATGGTGCTTCTGGTGTTTGATTATGCAGATGTGGTCTATGGCGTCACCTCTACCGTCTCTCTTGCTAGACCAGGTGCTCTATGCAATGCCTTCTGCTATTTTGCCTCTAATGCTACCACTCATACCCATCATTGTTTCCTCTATATTAGCCTATTAGGGAGGTTCGAAGCTGGACACTTCTGAGGCAAAGACTTTGGAGTTATTTCAAGGGACTCCCTAAAACAATCCAGCAAATGTAACAAGGCCTACAGCAAGGTGACCAGCATATTTGGGTTGGGAGGAGTATCGATAGGACGAAGGCGGTAATGCTACCTTTCTATTGAACACTGGTGAGGCTGCATCTGGAATACTATGCACAGTTCTGGGGTCCCCACCTAGGGAAAAACAAGGGCAGGCTGGAGATGGTGCAGTGTAGAGCAACCAAAATAATTCAGGGCCAACAGGGCAGATTCTGCAAAGAACAGCTTATGGAGCTAAACAAGTGTGCACTGAAGGGGAGGGGAGACATGTTAGAGACCTTCAAGTACTTAAAAGGCATGAATTAGGTAAGCTGTGTGGAACAATTAAGCAGGAGTGGTGAGTCAAAAACACTGAGATATGAGTGGAAGCTGATGGGGATATTCAGGAGGGAAATGAGAATGTTTTACTTTACTGAGAGGGTACTTGAGCCAGGGAACAAACTACTGGCTGATGTGATGAGTACAAAAACTGTCAATGGTTTCAACTATGGCAGGGACAGAGTTAAGAGATTAGTAGTTACTCAGTGGGGTAGCAGTAAGGCAGAGTGTTCATGTGTGTGTGGGGGGGAAGTGAGGACATAAAACCCAATCTAGACATTAGGTCTTGGGCAGGAATGGGTATAACAGGGCAGATTAGATGGACCAATGGTCTTCTGCTGACATTATTTATGTTTCTGCATTTCTTTGATTGTCCCAGAGGAAGTTCTTCTGTTTTGAGGAGGGAGGGTTACTACTTCTGTTGCAACACTGCCAGCCAGATGACTGAGTGACTGTGCGGCAGAGGCACTGTGGGAGAATGCTGGCCAGGCTTTGCATCAGCATGTTGTGTGCATGTGCTTAGAGCCCCTCGAGTGCTGGCGCCCTGAGGTCTGGTAGGAATAAACAGCAGAAAAGTCCGGCATGAGCTTGATAAGGAAGGGCACTCTCTGACTCCAAAGACCAACCTCTCACTGAGTACAGTAGTATCTCCCAGGAGACACATGTCAATGAAGGCATCCACACCTAGAAGAACCCTCCCATGGGGGGGGGGGGTAAGCCATGGGTCAAGCATTAAAAAAGCTGGTGAATGGGACTGGGGAATTGCCCAGTGGATGGGAGAAGTGCTAGTGTCAAAGGAAGATAAAATGTAAATAAAAAAAAAAATCTATTTGCAAAGGGCTGCCTTTGGATCCATTATGACTAGAAACTTCATTTTTTTTAAAGAGAACTTGGAGATAGGGCACATAAAACCATAAGAATATCAGGCAGAAGTTGACATGTGTGCCATCAAGACTGGCCTAATACTTCTTAGCAGAAAAACCTATTTAGGTCGGGGGTGTTAGAGAGCTGATCTCCTGGCAGGACACAATTCATAACTGCTGTACATATCAGCTCCACTAAACTGCTGATTTTTGCAGCTTAAATCCAAGGAATCTTAAAATATTTAAGTAAACCTTACTCCTGATGCTTACAGCTATCAAACAATATAACATTTAGTGATGGAGAAGCAGAAGAGTTTGGCAACAGGACCCTCCAAATTGGCAGTGGCGAAAACATCCAAGGCCGCAGAATCCTCGATAACCGAAGGGGAGAATGCAGCAGAGAATGTAACCACTCCTCCGTGGCATCAAATGTTGGCCACAATGAAATCCATGGATGCCAAAATGGAGAGAACCCTTGCTCATCTGTAGAAGCATGATGCTGCAATTACTGAACTCTCCACCACCGTGGCTGACTGTAATCACATGTTGATTAACACCCAGACAGCAGTTACTGTGCCTACCCAGGAAAATGTGCAGCTCTGGGGCATGCTTGAGGCCATGGAAAATGAAGCCCAGTCGGGGAATATCTGCCTGGTCAGTGTACCAGAAAGTGCTGAGGGGCTGAATCTTTTATCATTTTTGAAGGAGTGGATGCAAGCTGTGATCCTGGTACCTGAGGACTTTGACTGGGGATCACTAAAATGGGCCTATAGACTCAACCCTAGAGTGTGGCCTGCAAACACCAATTTACCTCGCACTGTTCTCCTATGGATTTTGGGGGTGGAAGTTTGTGATATTCTCATTTCAGCAGCAAGAGCAGCTTATCCACTGGCCATCAATAATTCTGAGGTAAAGCTCTTCCCGGACCTTTCATTCCAGACCAGCTGTTGCCACAAAGGATTTGATGGTGTTCGACAGTGGCTAAGGGTTTTGGGAATAATATACTCTTTTCTACTGCCAGCACAACTTAGAATTACTTATGGTGGTAAGGCCTGGCAGTTTACTGATCCAGCTGATGCAGGTCGGTGGCTGGAGAAAATGGAAAAGGAGTTTGCTTCATGTAACAGTTTGTCAGTGGAGGAGAAGGCTGAAGAGGCCAGTTTGACTTCTGATGTTATCCCTATATTTGTAATGTAGGACTGTCAACTAGGGTGATTTGGGGCTTGCTTAAAATCATCTCTAATAGCTCTCATCCCTCACAGTATGGTTTGCAGTGACTTTGGTTTTAATTTTGGGGTCTAGATCTGACTGCTGGCCATTTGGATCGGGAGTGGGGTACATATTTCATGCATTCCTCATTATTTTCTCTGCCTTACCCGTTATGGGGGTGGGAGCAATTCTTACAGCCCTAAGTTGATAAAGGCCTTATTGTGTCCCAGTCTTTTCACTGTTCGAATAACTAAGGTTCGCTCTGTTTTTTGGGGTGGAATAATAAAGGTTACTTAAGCTGAGTAGTATGTATATATACATATATATATATATAGATATACGTTTTCATTGCAAAATACTCCATTAATGCATCAGTTAGGGTTGATAGCACAGTGACAAAAGTATGAAAATGTGATGTTAGGGTTACACCCCTGCCACCCCACCCTCACTCCCCACCCTCCACTCATCAGCAGATGTCGGGGTGTGCCATGGGGTAGTCAGGGCCAACTCACTCCATTCTGTGTGTAAATAAGCTGACATGATACAGCATAGGAGAATGGGTTGAGAGTTAGGCCCGACGACCCCGCGGGCACATCCTGACGCCTGTTTGTGAGTGGAGGGTGGAGGGTGGGGTGGTAGGGTGTAACCCAACATCACATTTCCATACTTTTGTCACTGTGCTATCAGTTTCTCGTTAAAACAGACATGACACTTTTGTGATTTGCAAAAGTGTTGCGGTCGTTTCTGTCACAATTAGTGACACTACTGGGGCTCTGATTTTTAAAAAGGCATTTCGGGGAGGGGGATTCCCCCCCCAAAAAATATAGGGATGTGATCCTCAGGACCCGACTAGGTAAACACAACAGTCAGTGTTTACCTAGGGGGTCCCAAACTTAAATGCCAGCCATTTTTCTGTCTCTTTAACTGAAAACAAGATGGCTACCACATTAAAGTAAAAGGGCCATTTGCGACAGTAAAATATAGTGGTGGCAGTTTTCGAGAGACACACATATTTTTTTCCCTTTGACTATAATGGGAAACTTGATTTTTGAATAACTTTTAAATGGTTTCATATTTTTTCACCAAGTCTTTGAAAGGCACATCAGAGATCCATGCTGCACCTTCCCTGAAGATTTCAGACCAAACGGACAAATTGTGCGGGTTGTAGCCACAAGCAAAGAAACATGCAAAAACTCTGTCTGTTTGGGTTTTTGGCTGCTCTGCAGTTCCACAACCACTTATTTGACTATAACGCAACTTGCCAGATCCAGAGATTTATGGAATAAGACTGCACATGCTAAATTTCAGGCAAATTTGTCCTACGGTGGCAAAGTTATTAAAGCGCAAAATTTGGGGTTTAACATAGACGTGGCCATGCAACCCTAACTATACTGGCACTACTGTGCCAGTATAATATATATATATATATATATATATATATACACACACACACACACACACAATATATATATTAGAGGAAAAAACTCTGTTTAATGCATTAGTTAGGTTGTTCACAGCGACAAAAGTGAGGCTGTGTTAGGTTGAAACCCCTTGGACCCCCACCCACCCCAACTGGCATTGGGGCGCATTAGTCGCATCCCAACTCTCACCCCAGCACATGTGTAAAGCAGCAGAAGTATAGGAGAATGGGGTGAGAGTTAGGACCGACGACCCCAATGCCACCCCAATGCCGGTTGAGGGGTGGGCTAGGGTCCAAGGGTTTTCAACCCTAACACTGAATTTTCTCACTTTTGTCACTGTGGAACAACCCTAACTAATGCATTAAACAGAGTTTTTGCCTCTAATTTCCTTCTTTTTGAGAATGATAATGAGAAATAGTGAATGGAATAAAGAAGGGAGCACGGGGCCCTCCAGGCTCCCAAGGCCCCGCTCACATGATGTCTTGTGGCATAGTAACAGGAACAGCAACGCAAACAGAAGCACTAACAGTGGCGCACATGGTAACACAAGTGCGAATGAGAACAGAAAGGGTAACGCACACCGTGGCATAGACGGGAACGGTCTGCCACATGATGTGTTGTCACATAGTAACATGGTGCCTGCAAACGGAAATGTCAATGAGCATGGTGACGCAAAGTGAAACAGAAAGAGAAACAGTACTGTAGACACAAATGGCAAAAAGTAACAGAAACGCAAGTGCAAATGAAAACGCAAAGGATAACGCACATGGTGGCGTAGACGTCAACGGTAAGTGATATGGGTACGGAACCACAAGCAGAAAGGGCAACGGTAACAGTAATGTAAGTGCACAGGCTGGTTTTCCCCAAAATCTGCATAGAGAAAGACAGTGAGTACAAAGAATGTATGCATAATAATGGGTATCGGAGCAGAAAATGAGGACTTGGAATACTAAATAGGTTATATCTCAGGAACCGTACGATGTAGAAGAAAAATGTAAAAGTCATATGATTTATGACTGTCCTGGCTAGTTTTATGCTTAGCCCCATTTTCCCGACGAAAAGTCCGTATCGCGCACTGTTTCCAAGATACGGGCCCTGAAAGGCGCGGCGAACGTCGTAATGTTATCCTATGGGAAAAAAGAGCACCATAACTTTGCCTCCCTGTAATATTTTTTCACCAAATCACTGAAAGGCACATCTGTGGGCTGTTGGCTGTCTTCCCTCCAAATTTTAGGAAAAAAGCCCAAACCGTTATTTTGCAGCAGGGTGCCAAAGGATTCCTGTAATATGTCGGGCGCCGTAATGTTATCCTATGGGAAAAACTGTCAACTTTGGAGTGCCGTAACTTTGCCACCATGTAATATTTTTTCAACTCAACACTGAAAGGCACATCTGTGAGATATCGGCTGCGTTCTCTCCAAATTTCAGCCCAAAACTCCCAACCGTTCTTTTGCAGCCAGTGCTGCAAAAGAATTGTCATTTTCCACAGACTAGAAAACTACTGTTGCAATTTGGAAAGCTTTGAATGTGAACACTTTCATGAGCATGAAAGTACTTTTTCCAGAAATTTGAAAAACATATTTCTGGGGTGTTTTACCCCAAAATAAAGACATGGCTAGCATCCTCAGGGTCCGACTAGGTGAATACAAAAAGAATTAGGTTGCTAGAGGGTCCCAAATTTAAATGCCAAGCATTTTTCTGATCACTAACTGAAAACAAAATGGCGGATTTGCGAAAGTAACAGGGCCATTTGTGAAAGTAAAAATGCATTTGCGACACTGTCGAACTTTTTGTTAACTTTTCCCATTGACTTATAATGGGAAATTGTTTTTTTAATAACTTTTGAACCGTTTAATATTTTTTCACCAAATCTTTGAAAGACACATTGAAGATTTTGGGCCGGTCGTGCAAACTGTGCGACCTGTAGGCACGACTGTAGAATTCCAGAAAAAGCGTAAATGCACCTGCAGATCACGCTTAATAACTCTGCAGCCGTATATGCGACCAGCACGAAACTTGGCAGATCCCAAGGCCTATAGTTCTTGATCGTGTATTCCAAATTTCAGGCAATCCACAAATGGTTGCAAAGTTATTAAGGTGCAAAATTTTGGGTTTAACATAGAAATGGCTCCTCAACCCTAACTATGGTAGCACTACCGTGCTACCATAATGTGTGTGTATATATATATATATATATATATTTATAAAATGGGTAGGAAAAACTTTGTCTCCTGATTTGTTGGATCACATCATATGACCGTGCGTATATCAGAGCGTGACTGCACACCTTCACTTTTACCCCCCCAAAAAAGAATTTTACCATTTTATAAGTTAGATAACCACTTTATGGTGTGCGGTCGCAGTTTTTATACACACGCTTTGGGTGGTTGACGACACCAAGACGTGTGGTATATCAGAGTGCAACTCGCACACCTAAGAGTAGGTTATCTATTACATATATATATATATATATATATATATATATATACATATATATGTATGCATATATATATATATATATATATATTTCTGTATATATATATATATACACATATATATATATATATACGTAAGTTTGTATCTCTCTCTCTATATATATATATGTGTGTGTGTATACATAGCTGTTAGTAAGCTGTTATGAATAGCATACTTCTCCAGTTGTACACTTTTCGTATACTTGGATAAATAGCAATCCTAGGAGATTGCCTTAAATATTTCTCTGTAATTCTACCCGATTTTGGACACTCCAGAACTGTTGAGATGGCTAGCATTCATGGACTATTTACAGGACTTTAACGTCTCAATACCCCTCCCCCACTCCTATTGTACAAGAGTACAAGGGACGATTTTGAATATCATAATTTATTTGCTAGGTATAGTACTTAATATGGGCCTGTATGAGGGACTGTGTGTATGATTTATTTTCAACAATAAACACAAAGTTAAAAAAATATATATATTTAGGTCATTCTCCCTCATGTGCCTGTCTAGACCAACCTTAAACTCTTTCAAGGTCCCTGCATTTACCATGGCTTCGGGTACTGTAGTCTATTCTTTATCCTCACATTTCTCTGTGTGTAAATGTATTTTCTGTAGCCGGCCTGGTGGCACTGAGTGCTGAGGTGCTGGACACCTTATCTTGCACTGCGCCGGCGACCTGGGTTAGGGAACGACCTTGGGTTGTTGAGGAGATGGTGAGGGGGAGGGAGTGGGATTAAGCAGCTGGGGCAGCTCTCCCCTCCCAGGGTGGTTGTCTGCCATCCCCCTGTAGTTCTGCTCCCATTGGGTGGAGGTCCAATGGGAAGTATAGGCGAGAGGGGATGGCGGGGATTGCCAGGGGTGGGGCAGAAAGGGCCGAGCTGATACCCGGCATGTGTGTGCACCTCCATGTGCATGCACACGTGTGTCTGCTGGGGTCCTGGGGTCTGGGGAGCAGAAAAGGGGGGGGGAAATGCAAAAACTAATAATGAAAAAAATATATATATATTTATTTTCTGTGGTCCAGTTTAAACTGACCTCCCTAGATCTAGAGGTCTGTCATCTTGTTGTAACTTCCCTACCATGTAAAAGTTATATTGATACAGTTTTTAATGATTAGTATTTTAAAATGTTATCAACACAACACAGCACAGGCTATCTTATACACCTCATTCTTATCTAAACAATATCAACATTGTACTTTACGGAACACAGGGTAAACATCGGTATTAGTATTTTCCTACCATGGTAACCAATTACACCTCAAACAAATTCTGGTCAGATCCACAAGGGCTGCATAATGAAGTTAGTGAAGTTGTGTGCAATTGTTAAAGAGGTATAGAGAAACAACACAATGATTTGGAGTATTACTGAGCTGGAGCTGCAGTCACTGTACCAGCAGCGCTACAGCAGGTGTCTAGCGGTATACTATTGACAGAAGACAGAAAAGCATACACAGTCACATAGAAGCATTCCCCCACTGCCTCCAGTTACCTCAAAGATGCTCATGTGCACCAAGCCAAAGCGAGCAAATTGCCAGAGAGATCCTTCACAGTCTCCTTTTTATACACATGCTTAGGCTGTCAAGGTCCTCAGAATGAAAATCTTTCCCCCCACTTCTTTCCCTCCCTAATGAGTGATGCAGGTGAGCTCAGGGGTTCTTCATAGACACACGGGAGGCTTCAATCTTCTTTAGATTTCACAGCTGTTAATCGTCCCCAAGTGTAAGACTGTCACCGCCTCTGTTCCAAAAGCCTCGTAACATGAAGAACCTCCCCCTCCAAAAAAAAACAGTGGGATAAACAGAAAGCAAGGCAGTAGCTGAAAGCTGGAGATATGGCAATGGAAACTTATTAGGCTAAATTCTGATTGTTTCCTAGAGGATTGCGGGTTAGCAGTGGCTTTTGTGAACAGCACCCAGTATCCAGCGATGAAATACTCTAATATTTGTGGAACAGCCAGCCACGTGTTAGAAAGGAAGAAGCCTTGCATGCTCAATTTTTAAGCAACTTTGCAAATCATTGTCACTAATGCATCCAGACAGAGCTATTACACCCTTGAGAGGTTCCGTCATTGCACAGGAGTAAGCTGAAGAAATATACCTAGTTGCTTTGTGGTGGGGGAGGTACATAAACAGTCACTAAGGGCTTGCACTACTGGGAGCTCACTAGCCAGTCTTGGCTTTACTATAAAACCGAGCCAAGTAAAACCTAACTGTGAAACACTATGCCTTGTTATCATCACCCCCTCCAGTTAATAAATCATCATAGAATATCATATAAAATGCATGAGAGCTGCAGGCAATACAATCATACACAATACAAGCAAAGGAGGTACTGTGTTGGAATGAGTCATGAAGGGGAAAAAGGTTGCCTGCCTTCTGAATGTCTGCCTCATTTAAGACTACAAAAAAGTGATGAACAAAACAGGAATGCTGCATAGAAGTATGACAGATGGAAGGTGGCTTATTTAGGCTTGGTAAAAAGGAGAGTGAGTGGCACTGAACACCCCAGCAGTACAGTAAGGTGCGGCTACGACTGGCTAAGTGTGATGTTCAGAATAAAGGGGATGGAAACAGAGGGGTGGGGGTGGTACAGTGCACAGTGGGTGGTAGTGGGAGGGTTTAGAGAGCTTGAAGGGGAGTAACTGCACTAAAAGAGCACAGGCACCAGAGAGGGGCGGGGTTGTGATGGGCAGAGAGAACCCGAGTTTTTTTTTTTTTATTAAGGAAAAAGTGCAGTCCTCACTGTATTCATTAAAGGACTGCAGACTCCACCCATGCAGCCCTACAAATGGCTCAAGGGTAGCACAAGGGGTGCAGCAATAGTGGGCTTGGCAACAGATTGACCTTTTTATGCACACATTTACAGGGAGGTCAGAGGGGATGAGGGACATCTTAAGTGAGTTTAGAAACATAGAAACATAGAATTTGATGGCAGATAAGGACTGCTTGGCCCACCCAGTCTGCCCATTTTTCCTTACCTACATTAGTACTACAGACCATACTTGATCTACAGCTCTTTCTCCCTCCGCCTTTCCTTTCCATTATGATTGCCTTGTGAATATCCCATGCATTCTTGAACCCCACCACTGTTTCTGCCCTCACCATCTCTGCTGGAAAGCTGTTCCAGAAATCCACCACTCTTTCTGTGAAGAAGTACTTCCTCATACCTCTCCTAAATCTATCCCCATCCTGCTTCATAGCATGTCCCCTTGTTCTCGAGCACCTTTTTTTTCTGAAAAATATTTCCTTTCTTCCTGTACCTTATTTTCCCCTGTGAGATATTTAAAGGTCTCTATCATATCCACCCTCTCCCTCCTTTCTTCCAGGGTGTACATATTGAGGTCCTTTACTCTCTCCTCATATGGCTTTTGATGCAGACCCTGCACCATTTTAGTTGCCCTCCTCTGGGCTGCCTCCACTCTGTCTATGTCCTTCTAGAGATTTGGTCTCCTGAACTGGATGCAGTCTTACTAGTGATCCATACAGAGTCAACACCACCCCCCCTCTTTCTGCTGGTGATATGCCTCACTATGCACTCCAGCATACAACTAGCTCTTCTGACTACCTTGTCGCACTGCCTGGCCACCTTTAGGTCATCAAATATGATTATTTCCAGGCACTGTTGGAATTAAGCCAGGGCCTGCCAGAGTGGAGCCTCGGTAATTAATCAAGGAGCCCTGGTAGCAATAAAAAATAATTTTGTGAACTTGGGCTGGGGTTTTGACCCCGGTACCTCTTCCTTCACTAGGAATTTGCAGGTTGACCCCTAGACCTAAAAAGAGCAACTTTTGAGAAAGGACTCTATGCAAGGCTATTGCTGCAGTGGGAAACCAGACATTAATGGGTTATGGTCCTAAAAACAGTTATACGCATCATTAAAAAATAGCAATACAAGATGTTTGTGAATCCTGTAAAGAAAGAATTATGTCTCACTTCTCTAGAACTGGCACCAATACCAAAGATAACACAGCCACGCCTTCTGTCTGAGAACAGACTAGGGATTCATTATTTTAAAGGAGGAAGGTCACAGACGTAGTTAATTAAGAGGACATATTTTAAGTGCTATCAGACTGGAATATGACATCATGCTCCTTGGCTCTCAAAGAGAGAACAGCACTGTTAGAAGCTTGTCATGAAAACGGCCACAGTTTTCCAACTTTAAAGGTACAAAACATGGATATGTTGCTGTTGTGTCAGAAGAACACCTTTTTGGAGAAAGATACTACTCCTGTTTGTCCTGTGAAAGGAGACAAAAGTCTGCTGATCTAGTAAGTGTACTCTAGCTACCAGCTTGTGTGAGCAACAGAGACTTTGTGAGAAAACTTGTAGGTGATCCATGGAATGTCAGTAGCAGAAAAGCAAAAGAATTGATATTAGAACTACTCTCCTAATGTTCTGTTGCTTTACTTTTGAAGGGCCTGTGAAGGGTGGTTACTATTTTTTAGAACTTTTATGTGATGCATTTAATGCTCTTTGGAAGTGAATGGATAATTAGAGCTACCCAAACCAGGTACATTGAAGATACAGGTATGTCACATTAATGAACCTTGGTCCAGTTTTTCTTTTCTTTTTTTTTATTGTTAATCATGTTTCTACCTTTGGTCTCTGGTCTGCATCCTTGCCCAGGCATTCTGCTACATCCAGCCACTGTCCAAGCATCCATGGCTCCTATCAGGGCCCTCGCTTCGGTATCCCCATGGCTTGCCCCCCATGGTGGGGTGGTGAAGAGCCTCCCCTTCCTCTCTGACCACATTCAGATCCAGTAATTTGCAGTGACTCTCTTGGAAACCGGGCACCCCTCTAGACAGCCATCAAGCGCTGCGACCGGTCACCATTTTCCTTGTTCGACTTCCCCCATTGTGAGTGGAGTGTGCAATGACACCAAGGGGGGGGACACGCACGTGTCTGCATGTGCTCCCTCCTGGTGCCATGCCCCAACTCACCCATTTCCATTGCCAGTGCAACTGTATCACCCCAGCCTCTGCTAGGGGCCACCAGTGCACCAACATCTGTAGGCCCCCCCACCCTGGAGAGGAAGAGTGGTCCATCGGATGCTCAATCCCTCTCCTCCCCTGCCAACCCCGGCAACCTGGGCTTGCTCCTGAACCCGGGTCGCCAGCATGGTGCAAGGTATGGTGTGCAGCGCTTCAACCCTAAGTGTCACTGGGCCAGCACTGGTCCAGATTTTCAAAAACTGAATAACTGTGCATGTGTTCATACAAAGTTGCATATGGGTGGGTGCCCTTGCAGAACTGCAATTTGGCATGCACAAAAAATACTTTTTTTGCAACCTTTTCTACAGTTTAGAGCAGCTTGCACAGATTTATTTTACATGGCTATGCAAAAATGTTACATCTGGTAGTATTAAAAATAGCATTTTTTTGCGTACTATGCCTGGGCAAAAACAGTCAACCCCACCAATACACAAACAACATGCTGGAATAAAATTTTCAGTTGTGTGAAGTGTTTCTCTGCATCAGCAAGTTGCACATGGGGACTTAGTCAAAGGGCCATTCCAGGCCCTTTGAAAATCAGAACCCCCTCCCAGC
This sequence comes from Neoceratodus forsteri, assembly GCA_016271365.2. Taxonomy (NCBI): domain Eukaryota; kingdom Metazoa; phylum Chordata; order Ceratodontiformes; family Ceratodontidae; genus Neoceratodus; species Neoceratodus forsteri. The sequence goes on from CM057456.1 coordinate 1,208,340,318, forward strand.
TCTAAGCTGAGGGATGATCTTTTTTCCCAAGATGACAGGGTAATGTACTTGTTTTAGAAAATGGGTAGGGAGAATTTTTGATGCTGATTGGCTACAAGTGTTGCTGTATAATGCTTGTTGAACATTCCCATTTGCCCCCTCAGCCTCTTTCAGAAACTGGCTCTTATTATGGAATGGCTGTACTCATTTACAGAAGTGTCACCATGATTACAGGAGCTATGGTGGGGCAGTTTTAAGGCAACAGCAGACAATCAAGATAAGACAAATCATGTTTATCACAGAAGCTTGTCATTTATACTGGTGTTTCTTTGATGACCATGAAAAATCCCCCTCCTATCCCCACCAGTTTGACAGAGAACACCCTGCTCCTTACCAGGCAACTGATAAAATTAAAGTTGTGGCTCCACCTGAGGACTTTGTGTGTATCAGTCTGTGTGTGTATGTCAGTGGAACTCTGAAGAATTTTTTAATTCATGTGTTCCAGGTCACCATTCCGTGTGTGTGTGTGTGTGTGTGTGTGTGTGTGTGTGTGTGTTTGTAGGGGGGGCATTCTACTACTGAAATAATGCAGAGCTTTGAATTCTTCTATTCCATGGTGAACAATCACACAGTGTACTGAATATGAAGAAAGACAGGTGAATGACAGGTGAAAAACATCTGTGGAGAGACCATTTTGTATTATTTAGCAACATTTTATTATAATTTTTGTGGGGTTGAAAACTTTTAGAGTCTTTGTTTGCCTCTGAGCCCATTTTAGAAGAAGAAGAATCAGCATTTATATAGCGCTTTTCATACATCCAAAGCGCTTTACAAGCAATGCTAGACTGGTAGTGAAGTGACTGAATGTGTGGTGGCAGCCATATCACATGTCATCACCCACACACAGCCTGGATAATTGCATGAACTGGTTTATGGGAAAGGGAATGTTGGCGAGGACACCTGGAATGTTCCCTACTCTTTGCGAAGAGTGCCCTGGGTTCTTTTACTTCCACCTGGACACCCACCAGGATAACACCAGGATGGGTAGAAGGGACCTCGGTTTAACGTCTCATCCGAAGGATGGCACACCGCAGCAGTACAGCACCCCCAATACTGCACTCAGATGCCAGTGATTTTTTTAGGTGCAAGTCCAATCCCGGTGTGGGACAAGAACCCACAACCTTCTGGTCCAGAGACGGATGTGCTACCAACTGAGCCACGCTGACACCCTACTTTGCAATGTGTCATACAATGCCCCTGACCATGGGGTAAACGCAGTGCAACCAACGCCCTGTCGTTCTTTATTGCTTAAGTATGATGAGAGCTGTAGAAAGAGAAATATTGAAATGACTATTTCACTGTTATTATTCATCACAGCTTGTTTCAGATAGCTGATAGTCAGCAGCAGCTCTTTCAATATAGCATAGACTTTGTTCTTGTGCAGTGCACGTATGCTGCTGTAGCAGGCCAGTATGTCAGACAGTCGGTTGAGCATCTATACTTGCTCCAAGAGTCCTTGTTGTGTTTTGTAACTGTTACTGTTTTCATTTTTGCCAATCACCTGTGGATTCAGTGCTGACCAAAATGAGGTTATTGTAGTGTACTGTATTTCTCTGCACCTGGTATTTGCTTTTACAGATGTTATTGTTTTGTATTATTGCACCTTGTTAGATTGCACTGTTCTCCACCACCTCTTTACCCTCAAATATATAAATAAGTAAATATATAAATGAATAACTAAGAGTGCATTGTAGCTTTTTATGTTGGTGCGCGTGCGCAGCCAACATCTTGTGGCAGTGTGGATTTGGGGGCGTGGTCGCTGTTGGGCGAATGCAGGGCACGCACCAGTAGTTGCGCCTCTCATTCCCCAATCAGCCTGCATGTTGATGCTACACTAATTATTGAGTGGCTGCTTGTGAGTTATCTAAGGAAAGGTCCGCTGCAATCTGAGCAAAGCTGGTCATACGTAGCGGACCCTTCCTATGTGCTCACCAGCTAGTAGCATGGTGGCACAGTGGCTGCTGCACTGCCGATAGCGCCGACTTCGGTGTGCTCATTCCCCTGCTCGGCCTGCCCTGCCCCGTGAAGTATATACCGATGGGGGAGCCCACTCTCCATCTGCAGAATGTGCCCCCACTCGCTGTTTGCCGACGGGGTGCCAAACCCATCAGCTTCCCCCTTCCTTTGTACCAGCCGACGGGGAGCCCACCCCCATCGGGCATCATGTCCCCTTCTTCTGTGCTGACGGGGTGCCCAATCCCCATCAGCTACTGTACCCCCCAAACAAAAAGAAATAACCTGTAAAAAGAAAATTGTCTGTGTTTTTTTTTTTTCTTCCTTGGTAGCTGTAAACTGAAAACGGTCCTCGTAGTTTCCCTACCCAACACCCGCACCCACACACTGCGCACCCTGCCTCCCCACACCCCCCACCCCACACCCCATACTTACCTCTGGAGTCTGGCACGATGATCTTCGCTGGACTGGGAACACATCTGCACTCTTCAAAGCCGACCGCGAACTGAGGAAATGCCGGTAAGCTGCATAATGGACTAAATAGGGTTTTTTCAACTTTGTTCCATATCTTGGGCATTTTTGGGAATTTCTGCACCAAATTTTCAACATAGGGTTTTTGGGACCCTTCCGCATGAATTCTTTCAAAGTTTTAATGTTAATCGGTCCCGAAAGGTGATTTCGCAGTCACTGCGCGAAATCACTGTTTGGGACCAATTAACACAAGGACAGTGGCAGAGTTCATGAGGTAGGCTCTCAAAAAACCTATATGTTGCAAATTTGTGAAAAACCGTAATGTCTGTTAATTCAGCATGCATTGCGCAGTTAAGTTATGCAAGCTCATAACTTCGCAAATTTGCAATATTTTCATGCCAAATTTTCAACATTGTCATTTTTCTACACCTCCTTGTGAACAGTACAGCTGTCATTTTTCACATCTTGGCCAAAATGTGTTTCCGCACTTCCGGTGCACAATACTGCGGTCACTGTAGGAAATCAGTGTTCGGGCCAGATTGCAAAACTGACAGTGACACTGTTCATGAGCAGAGGTCCTACAATGCCTATGTTGAAAATTTGGTGATGATACTCCATAAAATGATTGTGTTATGAGAATACGTTGCGCAGTTTGCACGCACGCTCATATCGCTGTACATTTGCAATATTTTCACTCTGGATTTTCACCATTGGCATTTTTCCACACCTTTTGATGAACAGTAAAGCTGTCATTTTATATATCCTGCCCGAAATGTGTTTTTGCACATCCGGTGAAGAATAGGCCGGTCCCTGTGCGAAATCACTTTTTGAGACAGCTTGAGGACACAACAGTGACACTGTACATGTAGGTGCTAAAATGCCTATGTTGAAAATTTGGTGCCAAAACTCCATAAAATGCCTGTTACAAGTGTGCATTGCGCATTTCCCATGCACCCTTGTAACTTTGCATATTTGCAATACTTACATGCCACATTTTTACCACGGCCATTGTTTTACACCTCCTTATGAACAGTACAGCTGTCATTTTTCACATCCTGCCAAACATGTGTTTCCACAATGCACTATCAAAGGCAACGCCAGCGCGACAACATTCAGCATTGACAAATGCCTTGTTTCTTTTTGGCTTGGAACCCCATTGTTTCCCTCTCCCAGATTTCACCTAGAAATGAGCTTTGGCTCAGTGTGCCTTTCCCAGTTATGCCATGCTTAAATATATAGTTTTTAGAAAATGCATTAGAAGCCATGTTAACACATGGTTTTACACTGTATGCTTATTTTTACTAAGAAAACATGGGCTACACTAACTAAGGAGTAGTGTTTAGTGCAGTGTGCCTTCCATCTGACCCACTGGTGTGCGTTTTGCACTGATTTGAAACAGCTGCAGATGGTCCCTGATCCCAAAATTTTAGGGCCCTAGTGCCTCTGGAAGTATAATTCCAACACTGTCTCCAGGTCTCTTTCCTGCTTGGTTAGCATCAATACCACTCCACCAATTTTGTACTCTGCCCTGGGTTTCTGTGCCCTAAGTGCATTATTTAGCATTATTTTGCATTGTAACCCAGCTGCCATATACTTGATCACTCCTCTTGTTTTTTTCAGGTCTCTGTTCATCCTTTCCACCCCCCCCCCCCAGAGTGTCCACTCTATTTCAGATTTTGGTGTCATCAGCAAAGAGACAGACCTTCCCTTCCAGCGTTCCGCAATGTCACTTAGTTACTTATAAAGGCATGGAGTCAAAATGTCGCACAGCAGAATGCTGTGTGACTTAATTGCGTTGCGCAATTTCTTTTTAACTTTTGTTCTGAGAGGGCTTCACCTCCCACCCCACCACTAAGGATTCTAACTCCAGGGGGGATCCAACTCGGAGAGCACACAGGTCCGGGATTCACTATAATGGGTGTTTACTCACCTGGTAAAGGTGATTGTGTTGGTTGACATCCATGGCACTCCAGGTAATTACATCATGGGTTTTATCCCACCTGATAGGCTAATGATGCACAAGAACTAGGATCAGATTTCTAGACCCCAATCCCAGAAACCCCTGTTCTCCAGTTCGAATCTTCCATAGCTGAAAAATAAGGTTGGTAACACCACCAAATGCCTTAAGAACAACACACAGTGACACTGATGAGCCTTCTAAACATGGCCGGAGGCCCACTTTGTTTCCTATAAATACCATACCAGTACTCGGTCTGCTAAGCAGCCGACAGAGACATCCTATATGTCTGCATTTCTCTTGAAAAAAAAACGTTTTCTTTTTCTTTGATTCTGTACCCTGTAAACTCCCAGTCACTCTGAGCGCTCTGTAGGGTGGGCCGTGGAGTGCCTTGGATGTCAACCAACACAATCACCTTTACCAGGTGTGTAAACACCCATTGTGATTGGTTGACTATCCATGGCACTCCAGGTAATTACATCATGGGTTGTTAATCAGCAGTACTGTGTCCAATTGGGTGGGTAGAGCGGTCTGAGAGTGAGAGGAGTGTGAGCTGGCTGCCGAGAGGACCTGAGTGGTGAATGAGGTCTGTACCTTGTAAAGGTGGTCCAACCTGTAATGCCTGGAAAATGTATGGATAGAGGTCCAAGTGGCAGCCCTGCAGATATCCTCTGTGGCTACATTGGCTCTTTTTGCCCAGAAGGTAGACACTACCCTGGTTGAATGGGCTCTGACCCCCTCTGGGGGGGTTAGGTCCTTTGCTTTGTAAGCTTCTTGTATGGTCCTCCTGAGCCAGTCCGCTATAGTAGTCTTTGATGCTGCTTTGCCCTGTCTTTGTCCTTTTGATACTATGAATAAACGCTCTGTTTTACATATTACCTGCATTCGAGCTATGTATTTTGCTAGTGTACTCCCAACATCCAGATGATGTGGAATTGATACATCCCCTGCCTGTGACATATTGAAGAGGGTAGGCAACTTAATGGGTTGGTCTCTGTGGAAAGGTGACATGACCTTGGGTATAAAGGCTGGGACCGTGTGCAATTGTGCCCCTTGGGAGGTGAACACAGTGTAGAGTTCCCTGCATGACAGTGCTCCAAGTTTGCTAATCCTTCTGGCGGAGCGTATGGCCACCAAGAAACAGATTTTCAGGCTTGCCCAGTATAGGTCCATGTCCTGGATTGGCTCGAACGTGGCGGTGCCGAGTGCGTCTAGTACTAAGGTTAGGTCCCAGGGGGCAACTAGGGGTCTGGTCCTGGGGTGGAGTCCCTCTACCGCCCTTAGGAAGTGTACCGCATCTGGGTGTGCTCCCAGGCTGTGATGTCCTATAGGGCCAATGGCAGCCCCAGTGGCCGAGAGTTGGACTCTGAGGGAGGAATGAGAATGTCCTTTCTATACCCCCTGTTGTAAATAGAGTAGTATGGTTCACATGTCTGCTTGCTCTGGCACTTTGTCTCTCTCTCTCTCTCTCTTTGCATTAATTCTCAGAGGGACCACTGCCTGCCGTAGGTAGTGTTGGTCGACTGCCACCTGGACTGCAGCAAATTGGCTATGACTGAGACATGATAGCCTGTTTTCAACAGTCTTTTCCTTTCAGGAGCCAGACCATGAGTTTTAGACTCCCTGGTGAGGGGTGGACTAGTGGCCCTTGGGTCAGCATGTCGGGTCTGTGTGGGAGCCTGAATTTGTCCAGTGTCATGGCTATCACTGAGGAGAACCAGGCTCTCCTCTGCCAGTATGGTGCCACTAGGATCACAGTGTTTTGAGACTGGCGTATCTTCACTACTACCTGCGGTAGGAGGGGAATGGGGGGAAACACATACGCTCGGTCCAGGGACCAGGTCTGTGACAGTGCGTCAACCCCTTGTGAGTAATGCTCCCTGTACCTGGAGAAGAACCATTCTTGTCCGCCGTAGCCATGAGGTCCATGGGGGTAGGACCCCATGTCCCCTCTATCAGCCTGAATAGGTCCTTGTGTAGGTGCCACTCTCCTGGGTGTACCTGTTGGTGGCTGAGCCAGTCCACTCGGACGTTAAGCTTCCCAGCCAAGTGGACTGCCCCAATGAGAACAAGATGGACCTGAACCCAGTCTAGCACCTTCGTCACTTCCCTCTGCATGACTCTGCTTTTGGTTCCTCCCTGCTTGGCGATGTAGGACACGGTAACCTGATGGTCGGAATGAATCAACACTGATTGACTGAAAATGGTCCTTTGAAAAGACATGAGGGCTAGATAGACTGCCCTCATCTCTATTACGTTTGTGGACAATCTGTCCTCTGATGTCGTCGAACTGCCTTGGGCTGACTAGGGGCCCATGCAGGCCCCCCACCCGAGAAGACTTGTGTCCATCTTGATGGTGACATCATAGGTAGCCTCTAGCGGAACCCCTCACACGAGGGATTGACGAGTTGTCCTCCAGTTTAGAGAGCATCTCACCATGGGGGGTAGTGGTATTCTGATTTTCAGGTATCACTCGTTGGGTGATCCGTATGAGAGCATGTAGGACTGTAAGGGTCTCATATGCCACCTAGCCCAAGGGACCAGGTTGATGCAGGACACTGTGCAGCCTAGCATTTGGGCTATCTGACCGATAGGTGGCATGTTGGTGTCCCTTAGTCGACTTACCAAAGACATCACTGTTTGCACTCTGTTCTGGGATGGTCTGGCCCATCTCTGAGACTTGTTTATCTCCGCTCCCAGGTGTTCCAGTTGTTGCGTTGGCACTAGGTGGCGCTTGGCTTGGTTCACGACCCAGCCGTGTTCCTCCAGTGCCCTTAACACCATCATGGTGGTGGTACTGGATTGTTCCCTGGATCGAGCTCGGATCAGCCAGTTGTCTAAGTAGGGGATAATATCCACTCCTTGCTCTCTTAGCCTGGCCATGAGGACTATAGAGACCTTGGTGAATACTCTTGGTGCAGAGGAAAGACCGAAGGGTAAGGCTTGGTACTGAAAATGCTGACTCAGGACGTGGAAACGCAAGTACCTTCTGTGTCATTGGCAAATGGGGATGTGAAGGTATGCGTCTTTGAGATCTATAGATGTGAGGTAATTGCCTCTCCTGATGCTGCGGAGAGTTGACCTCAGTGTCTCCATCTTGAATCTCTGAGTGACCACAAACTTGTTGAGGTATTTGAGGTCTAGGATGGGATGAAGCTCCCCGGTCTTTTTGGGAACGAGGAAAAATATGGAGTATATCCCCTGCTTTTGCTCGTGGGGTGGAACTAATTGGATCATCTTATTCTGTATCAGGTTGTGTAGGATGTGCTGTACCTGATGAGGCGATGTCCTTTTCTTTGCTATGGGTGAGCTCACAAACCAGTCTGGTAGCTGAGGGTTGTACAGTTCTATACAGTAACCCCTTGACACTACTTCCAATACCCATCTGTCTGTGGTTGTGCTGTGCCACCATTGTTGGAAAAGTAAGAGTCTTTTCCCCACTGGTGGGTGGGATCACTGTGGGGTTGTCGTTTTGAAGGGAGAAAAGGGTGTGTAGTCATGGCTGTTTGTTTCTGTTTCCTCTTCCTCTTGCTCCAAATTTTGAGCCGTGGCCCCTGAAGCTTTAAGATTGGTAGGTGGGGTTAAAGGAAGAGCGGTATCCCCCTTGGCTCCCTCTTCCTCAAAAGGAATTGTTCTGGTAATATGTGTCTCTGTGAGCCTGATGTTTGTAGCTCCCCCAAAATCTTCATCATCCAGTGGGCAGGTATGTTGGTCTGCTCCTGTGTTTAAGCAGATCCTTTCCTTCTTCTTTTTGCTTTAGGTAGTCCTGTAGTCCTTCACTGAAGATGTTTTTTCCCTTCATGGGCAAGTTCTGGAGCAATGACTTGGACTGATTGCCTGCTTCCCATAGCTTTAGCCATAGTACTCTTCTTGCCTGGTTAGTTAGCGCCATGGCTCTTGCATTCCGCTTTAGGGAGTCTACTGCCATATCTGCTAAGTATCTGGCAGTCTAGTGTGCATTCCAGGAACTTGGCTTCTCTGGTATTGGGGACTGCTTTTTCTAGGAGCTCCTCAAGCCAGCAGATTTGGGCATGTGCTGTGTATATAGCAGTTGTTGAAGCCTTAGCGGCTGTGCCCTCAATCTCGAACAACTTTTTAACATGTCCTCCACCTTCTTGTCTGCTGGATCTTTCAATGAAATGGCCCCGCATGGCAGGACTGTCTTTTTGCTGAGAGCGGCTATTTTTGGATCAATTGTGGGTGCGGTGCACCATACACTGGCCTTGTCTTCCTGGACCGGGTACATGCAGTTTAGGTTCCTCTTATCTGGCATCTTGCCTGGCTCTGTGGATTCCCACTCCTTAATGAATATGTCATCAATAGCTGGGCAGATTGGGAATGTTTTCTTTGAAGTCTTCCTTTGTTGGATCAGGGGGTCGAGTTTCGACTCTGGAAGTTCTTCCTCGAGCTAGAACCCCATGGTGGCTTTGATTATTCACATGAGCCCTGGTATTAAGTTAAAAGAGTGTAGTTTTGATGTGAGGGAGGGGACTGACTGAGTTTCCATCTCTTTATCGTCGGAGGGTACATGCTGTTCTTCATCAAGGGGTTCCTTGTCTCCAGTGTCGTCCCCATTAGCAGGTGCAGTGGGGTTCAGAGGTGGGCCGGGTGGTTCGGAGTGCTGGCCAGGGGTACCCCCATGATTTGTTGGTTCTGGCAGGGGATTTGGAGTTGGTGTCAGTCTAGACTGCGTGATAGCCTCTAATTTTTCCATGATTTTTAACATAACATTTTGTTGACTCTCCATCATGGCCACTGCTGCTTGTCGGTTCTGTTGGAATATGGTCCCTGGATCCATCCAGGTGGTAACGTTGGTTCCTGAGGCATCCAAGCCGATGGAAGGGTCTAGAGCAGAGTCCTCTTCCTCATGGATACACGCAGGGCATAAGGGACCTTGTTGTGGGGCATTAGATTGGTACTACACACAGTACACTTTCTCACTTTCACCATCTAGGGAGAAAGAGAGAGGGAGAGAAAGAATGTTGTATGTTAGGAGCGGTGAATGATGGGCCGCCAGTAGAAATCTGGACAGCCCCAAGACAGAGAAGTACCCCATCCTCTACGGCAGGGTATTGAATGATGTAAGGACTTAAATCATAAATGGTACCCTCTATTTTCCTTCCCTGCGCTGCGTGTAGCTAGCAGGAGAGGTTGAAAACGTGTTGCACTGCCTGAGTGGGTCCTAACCTTGAGGGTTCCTACTCCTTAAAGAGATATGCTCTGTTGAAGGAAAACACACAACCTCTGATGGAGGGCGCTATGGTGAGGTGCCCCTTAAGAGGAGATGAAGAGCTTTTCTAAAGTGCTCTGTTAGGGCTGGTAATCTCCGGCGAGAGGAGAACTGGGTCCCCTGTAATGATTTTGCCTTCTGATTTAGTTTCTATGTGGCTTGTCTGTTACCACCTATATGTAATAGAGCATAAGAATAAACCCCAAGGGGAGAAAGAAGAAGGAGTAAGTTAGGCCGGCTGCTATGGGAGGGACCTTGGCCTGACAATGTGGTTCCAGAATTAAGAGGCAGGAGGTTCTTGCAAGTTTTTTGTGCTGGTGCCACGAGGTCTCCACTTGGAAGTGGGTCTCCTGAAGCCCGAGGCAATTATTTGGCGGTTTTGCCCAAAAAAATGGCAGGAAAACATGTCCTGCAATCTTTACTTGCTTCCCCACCCCCCGCCTGTGAAAAGCACACGCGGTTCCAGGCCTCAGTCGCGATCCTTCTAGTCAAGGTGAGTTACTGTGGAGAATTCTCCTAGCTCTCCTAGCGGCCCTCTCTCTCTCTCTCCATTTGAACCGAGTCGTGGGTGGTGGTGATGTCTCCCTAAAGTGCCAGAGAACAAGCGTGGTCATCGAGAGCTGGAGAGAGAGAGAGAGAGGGAGCGAGAGAGGAGAGACGCTAGCCAGGGGAAGGCCTGCTCGAAGAGCTGTTTTGTGCTCTGCATGGAGCGAGGCGCCACCATGGGGGATGGAGAAATTGGCGATGGGACTGAGTGCTGAAGCCTCTGAGAGGGGGAGAGGAGGTAACGTGGTGAGTCGCTAGTGTCCCTATCTGGAACAAGGAAGGGGGGTGGAGGGGGCACGCTGACTCACGCTACTGACGGCCTCCGGATTTCAAGCCGGTACAAGATTCTGGCAGGAAAAACAGTCTGTAATTTTGAATTCCCCCATATACAAGGGGCAAACAAAGGATTCTGAGTGCAGAGAAGCTGCAACAGCTGCTACAACAGCGAGTGATGTTCCCCCGTGTACCAGGGCCGCGGGGGACCCAAATTCCAGAAAAATAAACATGAATTTAAACTGTATTTTAACAAACTATTTAGGAATGTAGAGAGTAAAGGCCAAGGCCACACAATCGATTAGAAAGAACCTTTAGATAGTACAACAAACAATTTCTGGGGCCAGGTAGGGCCTAGACAGGCCAAACAGACTCTGAAACAACAGTCTTTCTTCCAAAATCTCACATTTTAACCATGCTGGAATTTGAGTAGAATCAGTCCTAGGCAGGCTCTCAATTATCTTATTCCTTAGCAAATCAATAAATAATGTTCTGTGGAAACTCCATGGGCCTACCTTTCCTGGGACAATACAAGGGCTCCTGGAGTGCTTGTTGCCTTTTCAGATGCACAATTAGAACTGGAGAACAGGGGCTTCTTGGATCTGGGGTCTAGAAATCTGATCCTAGTTCTTGTGCATCGTTAGCCTATCAGGTGGGCTAAAACCCATGATGTAATTACCTGGAGTGCCATGGATGGTCAACCAATCACAATGCTGTAAGCTATTAAGCTTATGACATTATGACCCGGTACAACTTATAATAAAGACATTAGAGGACTGGTCGCAGCACTGATTCATAAGACACCCCACTGGTCACCCTCCCTTCCTCAGAGTGAACTCCATTTACCACCACCCTCCGTCACATATCCCATAACCAATTTTTAATCCAGTTTACCACTTTTGGACCTACTCCTAAGCTACTCTCTTGCTTACTTGTCTCCCAGGTGGAACAGTGTTGAAAGCCTTACTGAAATCTAGGTAGGCCACATCCACTACTTCACCCTGATCTAATGCCTTGATCATACAGTCAAAGAAATCTATCAGATTCATTTGACATGACCGCCCCCTGTGAACCCATGCTGCCTTGGGTCTTGTAACCCACTGGATTCAAGATATTCCACAATCCTTTCCTTCAGCAGTGATTCCATTAACACTCCCACCACTGATGTCAGGCTGACTGGTCTAAAATTGTCAGCCTCCTCCCTGCTACCACTTTTCTGTAGTGGGACTATGTCTACCCTCCTTCAGTCCGCTGGAGCCACTCCTGTTTCCAGTGAGCTGTTAATCAGAACTATGCACGCAGAATTAAAGCGAAGGCAGCTAAAGTCCACACTCAGAGCCAAGAACAAAGGGGATTACCTAGTCATGGAAGAAACCTCAGCTGCCCGACATAACTGCAAGACATATCCAGAACCTTGGAATGGTTAAAACAACTTTATTTAGCATACCATCTTGTAGTAGCACCCTCACCCGGATGTCAATGTTTCACGTCTTACTGATGCTTTTTCAAGAGGTGAGGGTTCTACTCATGAGATTGTATGATACATTATGCTATGTTTAACCATTCCAAGATTTTGGATATGTCTTGCAGTTATATCAGGTAACTGCGGTTTCTTCAATGACCTGTTAAATAGGACTGTCAGAGGTGCAGCCAGTACCTCCCTGAGCTTCCTCAATACCCTTGGATGCACCCCGTCTGGCCCCATTGCTTTGTCCACCTTCAGATTAATGAGTCCTTTCAGAAAATGGATTAGTGTCCACATTCTCTCCCTCCAAAGTTTCTGTTACTTTTTTTGTGACCCCCTCCTCTTCTTCTTTTGTAAACACTGAACAAAAGTATTTCTTCAGGGTGTCTGCTATGTCCTGGTCCCCCTCTGAACAGTCCCCTCCTTCATTTTTTAACCTTACAACCCCATCCTTGGTCTTCCTTTCTTCACTTACAGACCTAAAAAATGTCTTGCCCCATTTAATTGCCTACTGGTCTACTCTGTCTTCAGTTTGCACCTTTGAGGTCCTTACTGCTTTTCCTGCTTCCTTCTGTTTCCCCTGGTACACCTCCTTACCCTCCTCCCTCTGCGTCTCTTTATATCTTCAGAATGTTATCCTTTTAGTCTTTACCTTTTCTGCCACCTCTTTCGAGAACGATAGTGGTCTCTCTTTCTGCTTTTGCTCCCTTGTTTGATGCAGAGGTTTGTTGCCTTTACTATATCCCCTTTTAGACTCTTCCACTGTTCCTCCATCCCGCACAGACCATCCCCCCACCAGGTCATCCCTGATGCATTCACCAATCTTTATAAAAGTTGCCCTCCTGAAGTCCAGGATCCTGTCCCTTGTGTGGTTTGATTCAGCAGCCATCCTTATATGGAACCACACCTCACGGTTATCGCTGATCTCCAGGTTGCCTCCCACCTTGACGTCTGCAACACTGTCTCTGTTAATGAATACCAGGTCTAGTATTTCTGCAGCATGACTAGGTTCACTGACTAGCTGCCTGAGGAACACCCCATGCAGACAGTCCAGGATATCTCTGCTTCTAACTGATGCTGCTGCTGGGGAGGCTCCAATCTACATCCCACAGGTTGAAGTCCCCCACCAATAGCACCTCCCCCTTTTCTGTTATCTTGGCAACGGCTTCCATCAGTGCCTTATCTAATTCCTCCCCCTATGTTGGAGGTCTGTAGATCACTCCAGTGCAAATAGTAGCTCCATTCCCATCTCCAGGGTGACCCACAGTACCTCTCCCTCGCCCTGTATCTCCTGTATCTTCCCTCACATAAAGCACCACACACCATCCTTTCCTTCCCATTTGGTCCTCACTGAACAGAGTATAGTATTGTATAATCATGTTCCAATCATGTTTTTTTAGTGCACTATGACTCAGTAATGTCCACAATATCCAGGCTGACCTCTGCCATCATGGTCTCTAGGTCTGGAATCTTATTTCCTAGACTTCTAGAATTCACACTCATGGTCTTCCAGATTTTGTTTCCACTTTCCTTGTTGTACCCATTTTTCCTTTCTGCACACTTCCCCCTCACTTTTTAATACTCCCCTTCCCTTCCCCCATTGTCTCTACCTCCCTGCTTTCTTTCTTAATTTGCACACTTCAGCATTTCTCTCCCCTTGGGTTCTCCTCACTCTCTATTTCAGCCTGTGGAGGCAGTTTTGCCTCCCTGATTCCTTCTACCACCCCCTCACTGATAGTTTAAATGGTCATCAAAGTAATATTTAAGCCATCCACTGAGGGCTTTGGTTCCCCTTCCAGATGGATGCAGGCCATCACCCCTGTATAGGCCCTTATTCTCGCAGATAGGTCCCCAGTCCCCAGTGTAGCCAAGCTCCTCCTTTATGCACCATTCCTTCAGCCACAAGTTGAAGCTCCTGGTATGGAGGTCCCTCTCCTCTCTCCATCATAGACAGGCAGTACGTCAATGAAAGCCTCTGAGCATGCTACCTAAGACTCCTTCCCAACTCCTAAACTGCCTCTGCACTATCCCAACCATATTCCAAGCCAGATCATTAGTCTCTAGGTGAACAATGACATCCAGCTCCCCCTCCTGTTCTGCTGCCCTAAGAGTCCTCAAGATCAGCTTCCCATCCCTCCAAGCAATGGCACTGCATAGGCACCGAACTTGTCTTTCCTCTGCTTTCCTAGTTCCCAAACAATCCCCCTTGCAATTGAGTCCCCCACCAGAAGTTGTTTCCTCCTCTCTGGGATCCTCTACCACCCCCTTGTCACTACCATGGGTGCCTCCTCCCAGCAGTCTCACCCCACCAGAGTAGCATAGGAACTACACAGTGGTATCAATTGAGGAATGCGCCTCTGTCCCACCACCCCCACTCTTCCAGAGCCCACCATAGTCCAGCTGTTCCTCCTCCCTGGCATCCTCTGAAGTAATGATGGCAGACTTGGTATCCCCAAGACTAGCCAACTTGTCCTGGTGTCTAGTGACCTCCTCCCTCAACCCAGAGAGGTGTGTGCAGATGGGGCAGCACTGCAGTCTCCAGAAGGTCTCTCTGAAAACCGCCACCCCACAGCCACTGTATTACACCACTCCCAGAATTCTCAACTTCTAGTCTCCCTGTGTTACCTGGAAATACTTTTGTACCCCTACCCCTGATAGGGTGTTTCTAGTTTCCCCCTTTTTTGTTTGCTTCTATTTGTGTTTCCTGTGCCTTGTTCAAATCTCATTATACTCCTACCCTAGATTTAATGTTGCTCTTATTCTAAGTTTTGGCCTACCTTTGACCATCAGCACTTCCTACCAGTGACTGTTACACAGTAATAAACAGGTGCCTTATCTTAGTCAACCAGCAGAGAACCCTGCTTCCTTTCTTCCTTCTGCTGATGCCTGCTGATGTCTAAGATGCCAGTTACCTGTTCCAGTCCTTCGCTGTTCCACTCATTCACTGGGACATGAACATGCTGGACATGTTAGAGTGGAAGTGCTTTTATACTGCTCTTGTGAGAAGATACTAAAACTTTGTCAGCTCCACCCCCCTCTCCCACTTACGCATTGATTCACAGGGCTTCCTGAATCTACTCAGCCCAAGATTAATATTCTGAGCTAATGTCACCCACACCACCTACAATGTTAATGACAAGTTTCAAAGTACCCCAAAGTCTGCCTACAAATCTCTTTTCTCCCCACTTACACTGCTACTTTCAATAAGTAAATATAAATATACCTTTAGGATAAAGCTAAGTGTTTTCACTCCTCTCTGTCATTAAAGTCTGTTATTCCAACCTTTAACTGGGTGTTTGACTTCTCTTCCAGAATGGCAGCATGCCACAAGTTCCTCTGCAATGGTTTGATCAGGATCATCAGTAGGTTCTGTGACCTCTGCCAGAATGGGTTACATAGAAACATAGAAACACAGAATTTGACAGCAGATAAGGACCGCTTGGCCCACCTAGTCTGCCCATTTTCCTACCTAACAGATAAGCTGCAGATCCTAGTTAACCAACAGCTTACTTCCTCCTACCCCCCACTAGGACTGCCTTATGTCTGTCCCATGCATTCTTGAATTCCCCCACTGTTCTTGACTCCATGACCTCCTCAGAGAGGCTGTTCCATGCATCCACAACCCTCTCCATGAAAAAATACTTCCTCACATTACCTCTGAGCCGTCCCCCCTCTATCTTCAAATTGTGCCCCCTTGTTCTTGCACATCTCTTTTTCTGAAAGATGCTACCCTCTTGGACTTTGTTGATTCCCTTGAGGTACTTGAAAGTTTCTATCATGTCCCCTCTCTCCCTTCTTTCCTCAAGGGCATACATATTAAGCTCCTTTAGTCTTTCTTCAGTATGTCTTCTGGTGCAGACCCTGCACCATTTGGTTGCCTCCTCTGGACAACCTCCACTCTGTCTATGTCTTTGCGGAGATGGGGTCTCCAGAACTGCACACAGTACTCCAGATGGGGTCTCACCAACTGTCTGTAAAGAGGATAACAACTTCCTGTTTTCTACTATTGATGCCTTTTCCTATGCATCCCAGTATCCCCAGCCTTTCTTACTGCCTTCTCATTGCTTGCCCACCTTTAGGTCATCTGATATAATTACCCCAGGACCCTTTCCATTTTACTGTTGTCAGTATCTCACCCTCACATTGTGTACTCTTCCCTGGGTTTTGTTTCACATGTGCATTACCTTGCACTTTTTGCATTGAATCTGAGCTGCCATACATTTGACCATTCCTCCAACCTTGCCAAGTCCCTTCTCATCCTTTCCACTCCATCTTGTGTATCAACCTTGTTGCAGATCTTTGTGTCATCTGCAAGAGACATACTTTTCCTTCCAGTTCCTCTGCAATGTCACTTATAAAGACATTAAAAGGACCTGTCCCAGTACTGAACCCTGCGGTACCCGCTAGTAACCCTCCTTTCTTCACTGTGTACTCCATTTACTACTACCCTTTGTGTCCTGTTGTCTAGCCAATTTTTATCCAGGCTACCACCTTGGGGCCCACCAAGGCTGGCTAACTTGTGTATTAATCTTTTGTGTGGGACTATATCAAATGCCTTGCTAAAATCTAGGTAGGCCATGTCCACAGCCCTCCCTGGTCTACTACTTTGGTCACCCAGTCAAAAGAAATCTATTAGATCTGCCTGACATGACCTTCCATTGTGAATCCATGCTGCCTTGGGTCCTGTGCCCAGCGGCCCTAGGTACTCAACAGTTCTTTCCTTCAGAAGTGATTCCATCATTTTCCTTACCACTGAGGTCAAACTAACTGGTCCGTAGTTTCCTGCCTCTGTCCTGCTCCCACTTTTGTGAAGAGGAATCACATCTGCCCTCCTCCAGTCCTCAGGTACCACCCCATCCTCCCATGATTTGTAAAGAGAGTAGTCAGGTGTGTCACTAGTTCTACCCTTAGTTCTTTTAGAATTCTTGGGTGAATCCCATCAGGCTCCATTGCTTTGTCCACCTTCAATTTTATTAGTTCTTTCAGAACCCTTTCTTCTTAAATGGACTGGTATCGACCCTTCTTTCGCCTCCTAATGTACCTATAAAGGTCTTATCCCCCTTCTTAACAGAATTGGCTATCCTTTCCTCGGTTTGGGCCTTTGCTATTCTGACTGCCTTCCCAGCCTCTTTCTGCTTTAACTGATAAAGTTCTCTGTCCTGCTCCTCTGTGTTTCCTTATATTTCCTGAATGCTGTCCTTTTCTCCTTAACCTTCCCTGCCACCTTTTGAGAACCATAGCGTTTTTTCCTTTGTTGTGTTTATTGATTTGCTTTACACAAAGGCTTGTTGCCTCTGTGATGGCTGTTTTGATTACTCTCCATTGTTCCTCCACCCTCCTTCTTGCCTGTTTGCTAGTGCTTTTCTAGGCACTCTCTCATTTTCCCAAAGTCAGCCCTCCTAAAGTCCAATACTCTTGCTTTTGTGTGGCTTGATTGTATGGCTGTGTTTATCATGAACCACACTGTTTGGTGGTCGCTTGTTCCCAGATGGCTACCCACCTCTAAATCTGAGATTCTTTCTCCGTCCCCATTTGAGAGTACCAGGTCTAAGATTGCTCCCTCCTGAGTGGGTTCCAATACTAGCTGTCTGAGGCATGCCCCCTGTAGGGCATCAAGAATGACCCTGCTCTTGGATGTGCCTGCAGCAAAGGTGCTCAGTTAACATCTGGCATATTCAGGTCCCCCATCAACAATATCTCCACTTTTCTGCCATTCTAAGGAAGCCTTCTATCATTTCCTTGTCCATTCCTTCCCCCTGAGATGGGGGTCTGTATACAACCCCCGTGCGGATTGTGGTGTCATTTCCTGTCTCCAGGGTGACCCAGAGTGCCTCATCTGCTCCCTGTTTACTCTTTAGTTCTGTTGCATTGATCCTTTCCTTTACATAGAGAGCTACTCCTCCTCCTCTTTAACCCTCCCTGTCCCTCCTGTAGATTGTGTATCCTGGTATGTTGACATCCCAGTCATGGTTCTCTGTGTACCATGTTTCTGTGACTGCCACAATATCCAGGCAACCCTCTTCCATCAAGGCCACTAGTTCAGGGGCTTGTTACACAGACTATGGGCATTGGTTCTCATCACCCTCCACTTTTGATAGCCTTACCCTTTAGCCCCATTCCTGTCCTTACTGCCTTTGCCTTTTTTACATTTACCTCTGTCCTGCTCCCTAATAACTCTCTATCTTGGTGTTTACCTCACTAATCACCATGTTTTGTGGGGAGGCTGGATTTCCTGCTCCTTTCAGTGCCTCCCCTTGGCTAGTTTAAATGCTTGCCAATGAAGCATTTAAACCTCTCACCTAGGATCCTGGTCCCCGGACAGATGCAGACCATTGCACCAGTATAGGTCTGCATCCTCCAGGTGGCTCCCAGTCCCCAATGAAGCCAAACCCTGAGCTCCACACCAGTTTTCAACCACTCATTGAATTCCCTGATGAGAAGTGCCCTAGCATCACCCTTGCCATAGACAGGCAGCACCTCCGAGAAAGGTTACGGTATCGCTACTTGTCTAGTCCCTCCCCAACTCTACAAACTCCTCTTGCACTGCTGGAGTCCCATTCTAGCCAGGTCATTTGTCCCTAGGTGGACAATGACATCCAGCTCCCTCCCTCATGCAGCTCCTCCCATGATCCTGAGGATTTGCTTCCTGTCCCTCCAAGCCGTGGTGCCAGGAAGGCACCTTATCTCCATCTCCCCTTCCTCCCCCATTTCTACCCCCTAATGATTGAGTCCCTCACCAGGAGTTGTTTCCTTCCCCAGTGGGGTCCCATGCCACCCTCCTGTGGGTCTCCTTTGTAAAGGTTCCCAGCATCCTCCTTGGTCTCCACTGCAGGTGCCTCCATAGAGGAACCACTATCCACCAGAAGAGCAAATGAATTGTGGAGAGGTACAGCTGGAGGGATGCAACTCTGTTCCACCACCCTCTCCCTCCCTGAGCTCACCCTGGTCCAGCCTCTCCTCTTTCTTGGCAACCTCTGAGGTAGCGGCATTGGCCCTGGTGGTCCCTGGGTGGGGGAGGAGGTTTCACGAATCCTAGCCAGGTCACCCTGGAGATGGGCAACCTCATCTCTCAGACCAGAGAGGTGCCTGCAAATAGGGCAGCATTGCAGCCTCCAGAATGTCTCCCGGAAGAGTGATGCCCCACAGCCATTGCACTGCACCACTCCTATCATGTCTTATTTTGTGTCCCCTCTCCTGTTTCTCTGTATGGTTACTCTATCCTCTCTTTACAACTCTCACCCTTCCTGTTCTGGGACAGCAACTTCCTATCTTCTTTAGTAGCCTCCTTCTTCCATGCTCAATGTCAGACCACCAGCAGCTAGGGGGGGAGGGTGAGCTACTTTTTTCCTTTAGGGTTGACAAAACCAATGTTCCTCTATGATCCTTCCCTTCCTACTGCCAAACAGGAAGTTCCTGTTGACAGTCACATCCAGTGACTATAAAAGTAGAACTGGCTTAGGGTGGGTGGGTGAAGGGGTGGGATGGAGGACAATTAGTAAGAAAAAAGGCTAGCAACAGGAAGTTGTAATTTGAGTCACCTGCTTTTATAGTGTCTAAACCACACCCCCAATTAAGCTCTCTCTCCTCCTACTGGTTTAGCAAAGTCAGCTGATACAATACCCTTCCCAGCACAGAACATACATTGACTTTCTTTCTTTTCTTTCTTTTTTTTAACCCTAAATAAGACCCCTTCTACTTCTAATAAAGTATCTGTCTACTTAATCTCAATAGACACTGACTCCTGCTGAGATATGTTTTAAATTAATAAGAACATGTAGCTTTTTAGTTAGCTGGTTTCTGCTCTACAAGCAAGGCTAGCAACAGGGTTCAAGTCTTTCAATGTTCAGATGTGGTTCTATTACTGGGATCCCAATATGCTCTGTGATGGGAGCAAAGTCCATGACTGTGGGCCCAAATTCAGTTGGAACAAAGGGTGCTGCTGTTGGATTTAGTGATCTGGAATGACTTGCATTACTTTCTCCTGGTACTGAAGAGTGAAATTCCATGGCGATAGGGCAGACAAATATTCACGGGGTATTGGACAACTGTAGGGTTCCTCATTCTTAAAGCTACTGTAGAACACATCAGAGTGAGTCACCGGGGGGGCAACAGGCAGTTCAGGTGGAAGTGCATGCTTCCTCCCTGTCCAGGTCTCTTTCCTAGTGACAAGTCCATCTGGCGATGAGAGAGGTACTGTGTTATTTGGCTCAGGCAGCAGTTGACCAATGGGCAAAGGGTGGTTTTCATGCAGAGTTTTGACCACAACATTTTCCTTTCCATTCTCAGTCAATAAACTGGTAGGTTTGGAAGCTGTTTCACAATTACATATGGATCTGGTTTCCATTGATCCTCAGTGTTATGTTTGCCCGGGATCCCCAAATTCCAGATAAGTACTCCTTCCTCTGGCTGGAGACCTTGGTCTTGGACTCTTTCATTGTATCTGGTCTTGTTGGATAGATTGGACTTTCCAGCTGCTTATTGGGCTACTCTGTAGGCCTCTTTCAGTTGAGCATGTGATCTCTTTGTGTAGTTGTAGTATATCTCTGACAAAGCGCTGTCAGCTGATATCCCAAAAATATGTCTACTGGAAGTCTTTCTTCCTGTCCGAACATTAAGAAGTAGAGTGGGAATCCTGTTGACTCATTTTTGGTGCAGTTGTAGGTATGTACCAAGAAAGGTTCCTGCTGGCACCAGTATGACTTTTTTTTGTAGGGTCCAGTGCCCTCATCATACTAAGCAGTGTTCTAGTGAATCTTTGTCACTGAGGGTCACCTAGATAATATGGAGTGATACGGGACTTCCTGGCACCCATAATGCTGTTAAGTCCTTTGATGAGATGACTACCAAAGTCTCTCCCTTGGTTGGGCATCTAGGAAATCCATTATGCTGAAAATAATTTTCACATAAAACTTTAGCCACAGTGGTTGCCTTCTGGTCTTTTGTGGGGAATGCCTTTGCATAGAGGGCATTGTGGTTGGTCACCACCAGAATGTTACTAATCCTCTTCTGGTCAGGTTCAAGGGAAAGGAAGTCCATGCAGACCAGTTCCATCGATCCATTGCTGGTGATGTTTTACAAGGGGAGCCACCCTGTTGGGTAGACTCTTACTGGTGATATACTGATTGCACCATTTACAGCACATTTCTATTTCAATAGTCTTGTGTGGTCAGTAGAGTTGGTCTTGGATGAGGGCCAAAACTTTATCAATCCCCTGGTGTCCCATGTCCTCATGAAGCAATTATAAAACCACTTTTCAATACTTTCTGGGAAGAACAAGTTTCTTTTTGGGGAAAGGCATTTGCACTTTTGTGATTCAATACTGCAATCCATTCTTAAGCAAATGTTTGTCCTTCTCCCTCAGGAGATGCGGCACATCTGGAAGAGTTGATCTTACTTGAGTGGAAGCCAAGCCCTTCTCTTTGGCTACAGTGATGTCCTGCAGACTGGGATCTGTCTGCTGTGCATGTTTTACATCTGTAGGTCTGAGGTGAAGCAAAGCAGTATTATGCAGTGTGGCAAACAAAGCATGCATTTTTGCCACAGGATCAGGATGCACTCCAACAGGTCTGTGATCATGTAGAGGTTGATGGGAACAGGCTGGTCATCAGGAGCATTAGCTGGCAGACTGCTTTCACTTCATCTTTGAATACATAGGTCCATAGCCCCTCCATAGGCGGAGTATGATGTGGTCATCTGGACATGGCATCTTCATCACTATTGTTCCTTCCCAGACAGTATTGCAAGGAGAGGTTGTAAGCAGATAGAGTAGAGATCCATCTATGCCCAGTGGTGTCAAGCTTGGCAGTCATTAGCACATAAATCATCAGATTATTGTCTGTCAATGCAACAAACCTGGTTCCCTAAAGACATTCATGGAATTGATCGGTCACTGCCCACTTCAGCACAAGAAACTCCAACTTATGGACTGAATAGTTCTTTTCGGGTAGACTTCAACTGACACTGGTGTAGGCAACCAGTCTCATACCATTTTCTTGCTCTTTGTAAAGTACAGCACTCAGTCCTTTCATACTGGCATCAATTTAAATGGCATATGGCTTAGTATACAGTAATTCACAAAAGCCAATACACACACCCTGTGAGGCATTGAATGATCTCTTGAAAATCATTTTCACAGTCTGCAGTCCATCTGTCCCCAAAAGATTCACTGGTCCTATAGTATTCTGATGATGGTTTCTTTCTGGTTTCTGAACCTTTGGTCTTTTGGGTTGGAGGATACCCTGAGTTAAATTGGGTAATGGCCTCACTACTGAAGAGTATTCCTTCATGAATCTCCTATAGTATCTGAAGAACCCCAGAAAAAACTGAAGCATTTTAAAATTGTTGCATCTCAACCAAGTTGTGAGGGCTTCCATGTTTTCTGGGTCAGTGCTGATTCCTTGCTCCCATGTGATGTGCCTAACATATCTGACAGTGGTCTGACAGAACTGACACTTGTCCAGGGAGAGCTTTATACCATGTTTCTTTGGCTGGTCCAGCACCTTTTGGAGTCAGGCTTCATTTTCTTCCAGTGTCTTCCTAAACATTATGAGGTCATCCACATAGACTAAGACCTCTAGGAGATTCATATCCTATAACAACTTCTCCATTAAGTGCTGGAAAGTTTATGTGGCAGCAGATATCCCTTGTGGCATATGCTCAAATTGATAAAAACAAAGAGGATAGATAAAGGTGGTCTTCTCCTTGTCTTTCTTAGCCATCTGTATTTGATAGTATCCACTGTGCAAGTCCAGCACAGAGACCCATCTACTGTGTGTAAGGCTATCCAGAGCATCTTGCACTTGAGCCATGGTGTATTGGTCAGTCATGGTCCTTTGATTAAAGTTGTGATAGTCAGTGCACATTCTTATGGCACCAGTCTTCTTTTGAGCTACCACTATAGGTGAAGCATAGGGGATCCAAGACTCCTTTATGATCCCTGCCACCAAGAGTTCTTGCAGGTGTCATCTGACATCTTCAGTATCAGCAGGTGCCGGTCTCCTTAACCTTGCTCTGAAGGGGCAGTCATCGTGTAGTCATATACGATGTTCTTCCCCACTGGCACATCCCATGTCCCACTCATGGCATGAGAAGATATTTGACTGGTCAGCCAGTTCCCATTGCAATCATTTCTTCCAGCTGAGGGGAATGGGAGATAAGCCAAAATGGAAAATGTCTTCATCCAATTGAGTGGTCCTCTACTGATGGAATGGTGCCATTACCACCTCAGCAGTGTATGGGTTGGCTAGTACTATATCAGATGCACTATTAAATCCTTATGTGTTTTATTTTTTATATTGCTCCTCTTGACCATTGCATCAATACCCAGTAGTACTCTTCATTGAACCATCAGACTACTTGGAAAATCTCTTTCTGGGTACTCTATAATAATGGTCTGGTCCAACAAGGATTCATGGCAGTCCACATCTCCTTCTATTAGGCACTCAGCCCCAGAATGCACAATCAAAGGCTCTTTTTTTTGTCCCTATGACACCCACAATCCTGTTGTTGCAGGCTTTGGCTTCTTCTCTAGGGGAGCAATACACACAGTGGCATAAATTGGCAGTGTCTGGTAATTTTCTTCCCCTGCTTTCTGCAGGCACAAGTGGGCCAGGCATCCAAACATATTGGCATACATTCCAATTAGCACCAGTGTCTTGTCTAATATCTGGACATCAGGACAAATGAGAACCAAGGTATCGATCCTTTGAGAGGCTCCAGCAAAAGTCTCTGGACATTCCATTTGCACAGCACTGTTAAGACCCTAGATGGAAAGTCCTTGTAGAGATTGCAAGGGCATGTGTTTCAGGTATGTCTGGTAAAAGGATCAGTAGATAATGGTGACCTATGAGTCACTGTTCAATATGACTTCACACTGGTTGGGTATCCACTGATGGATATCTGTATGGTCAGGGTAGGAACAATCAGTACATCTTGCAACTTGTGTTGAACAGACGTAGTAGGATTTGTCCATCTTATGGAAATATTTGCTCTCACAGTCCCAGGTCACTCCCTTACTGGGCTCCACAGTCATTTCCATGTGACTGCTGCCATCTTTTCCATGTATGGTCTATGAGCTGCTAGTTCTCAGGCCTGCCACATCTTTGTACAACATTTCCATCTTCTGCACAGTGAAAGCAGAACTGCTCATCTCTGGGCAGCATCAAGGCCTGATTCTTTGGGCAAGCAAAGGATTCATTGGGTGTCCATGACAAAGTGATAGGGAGCTGACTTGTGGATGAGGTGCCTGCACCATCTATAAGGCCTTCACACGCTCTATGAGTTCCTTCAACTGAGTAGCCACATCTGGGGTGTTGTTCTGGTCTTGGTGACTGTCAACTTTGTATAAAATGAAATGATGTATTTGTAATTTTGTGCACAAGAGGTCACCATTGCAAATGAGCTTTTGTGCAATGATTATTCCTAATAAAACAAATGAACAAATAAACAAACAAACTTGCAGATGCAGGAGTATGGCTTTCTCTGCTGATACCCATAGTAAACTGACAATTGCTACTTGCCCTTCTTACCTTACTTCATCCAGTAGCTGTCAGAAGTTTGGAGGATCTGCACTGTGTTATTTCAATCTGAGAGATTATCAGTGTTCAGTGGGAATACACAGCTCCTCACTAAATCTGGTTCTGGCATGGAGGGAACAGATGATGTCCAAAGCTATACATCTCAGGCTCACCAGAAATATTTTCCATTTTTCATCATCTGAACACTTCCACATCTTGTCCATCTGTGTGGCCTGGCTCATCCAGCTTTAATATTTGTCCTCCCCAGGAGGAGTTGGGGTGGCTCCAGAGGAAAGTACACAGTCTCCTGTTCAGAGGGTGCAACCAAATAGAAGGTCCAACCCTGTCCCCCAACCCAGAGTCCATCAGGTGGTATTGCCTGCACTGGTTTTTCTTCCTTGAAGAATTCTGTCACACCTTGCACAGTCTTTCTCTCCACTGCCAAAAAGGATTGCAACTTCTGTTCAAAGTCACTTTGCTCTTTAGGGCCCTCGGCGGAGGGTCCTAGCTTACATGGGTCATTATAAACCATGGGGTGGGGTCTCCAGCATTAGTGAGCTGGTTGGGCACCCTTGAGGTATCTATATTTTCTCAGCACTCCACCAGTACACATAATGTCTACTGAGCCAAATTGTAAACTCTAGCATTGTCACTTTCCCCAAATTTTTTATGCTGTCTATTACACTTTTGAGATGTCCCTATGGATTTCTTCATGAATCCCGTGCCCTAAAGTGACTTTTTTCAAATCAAGGTCCTCACCCTCACACCAATCTAGCAATGAGCTGTGATCCATCATCAAGCTGAAAATGGGAGGGGGTACCAAATTCTGTTTCTTCCCTAGGGTGATGTGTTGCAGAAATGTTCCAGAAATCCCTGCGGTGCCTCCAGATAGTAAAGGGCAAAGTCTGTTATGCCTTCAAGTGAAAGGCATCTGGGTTTGTGGTTAGAAATGGGCTTGGAAGGTGGCTTGGTGCCTCCACCTATGGGGATCCCCATGACAGAGTGCTGCCAGGGTTTTTCCCCCACAGGAAATAAATACAATCCTCACTCTCTGTGACAGATAACACAGTAACTCAATCCCCTCTTCACTTATCACTCTAGGCATACAAATAAATAGCAAGGCAATAATGGCAAAATATGTCAGCAGTTACAAATAAATAACCAGTGGGTTATTTTTGGGGTTAGAGAAGAAGGTAGGAGACAAGGGAACCAAAGGTAAAAATAAACAAAGACAACAGTTTGCATTCAAACCCACCGTAAGGTGGGTCTTAGCACCTCTCCTCCCACTAGTGCACCAGTTAACCCCACAGTCTCTCTGGGAGCTCCCAGTTACAGTTTAAGGCAGCATTGCAGGTCTGTGATGCTTGGATCTGGAAGTGGTACTGCGTAAATTTAATTGTTGCCTGCATCTGCTGCTGGCAAATTACACAACTGGATGGAAAATAAAACAGCTGCTCCCTGCCGTAAGATGTTGCCGTAGGCTTGATTCTTAAGTCATGCAGGAATGCACAGAAAGTATCTAACTAGTTAGAGAAATAATAAGAATAATAAATTCTGTGGGTAAAACTCAGTACTCATGACCTTTAGATGACAGGCTTTGCTGTTTCCATGGGGATGTCTTCCTTGCTTAGGCAGATGATGACTAGATGGTCTTTTCTGTAGGGTAGATACAGGTGAGGCAGACCAAACATGATCCTGGTGGCAAAGGGCATGAGCCGTGGTGAATTTGGATGATGGGAGTTCCATTCTGAAAGCTTGTTACAGGTGCGTCAGACCCAAAGTGGCAAGGGGTGTGGGTTGTGATGCCCTGGATGATGATGGTCCTCTTTGCCCCATACAGGGACTTGCCTCCACCCACCCTGACAGGAAGACAGTCACTCAGGACCTCAATTACCTTGACCCCCTTTCAGGATAAAATAATATCAGCAGTAAAAGGCAGTGGCTCACCACCTTCCCAGATGCAGAGCAGATTTCAAGGCAACCCCTGCTCTAATTCAGTGCTACAGACCTGGCTTGCTGCTCTAGTTGCATCAACTCCCTTTTCCAGGGGTCTCAGATCAGTCTTGGACACACTTTTTAGTCAGCCAGGAATAACAAGTGAGAGTTGTTCACAAAGACTCTCATCTCCTCAGAGGTTTTGTTTCAGACAAATCTGCTCCATTTTCTTGTCTCTCCCTTGAGCTGAAATCCAGGGGTTAAATATAATTGGCTAGTATCTCATGCATTATTCATTATGCTAAACCCCTGATGCTCAGTGGTTGCCAGTTCCAGGGCAACAGCATGCATACAGGTCCTGAGCCAGCTTGCAATTCAGAGCTGTTTTGCAGAACTGAGCACCATATGTCAATTTGCAGGGACAGGATGTACTAATTTAGTTGTTTTGCACTTTGTGTAGCTTTGAGAACTGCTTGGAACTGAGCAACCTCTTGCTGTGGGCTCTGAAGGCAGTCTAGGGGTAGGTTGAGTAAAGAGAGGTGATGGGCAGCATGACAGCCATGGTGAGAAGGGCACTGAACAAGCTGGCAAAACAAATGACAGTGTCCAGTCCAGCACTTGGTCCTGTAGCTGTAGTCTGGACCAAGACAAGGGTGAAGCAATGCTGCAGGGGAAGGTGGCAACAGTGCTCTGGAGAGAACCAAAGACAAGCCCCATTTCAGGAGGGAGCTGCATACAATATGCCCAGTATCTAAAGAATTCCAAAACATATTCAGCACTCAGTGGGTTAATATCAGATGACAAACCATTTAGTTTCCTTAGTTAAAATGTTTGTGTTTGATTATTTGCTCTGCATCATTGATTTCTGATAGAAATGTTATGGATTGGACAACCCCAACAATGCAGTGACTGGTGAGATAGTTGCTGCATTGGTGACCTGGGTTTGTGGGCCATGTCTGGATCACCACTGCAGGCCAGCAGGAGGCTGAGAACATATCAATCTTGTAGACCCAAGTCTCTGGGGAGGGGTGGGGAGGATATATTGCCTTCTCTGGGTATGCCCCCTGACATCCACAGAAAGCAGAACAGGTGCAGCACTATATTACATAGGGGGAGGGTGCTAACTGGAACTGCACCAGTACACCAGTGGTTGTGTATGTTCATAGCCCTTGACATTAGTGACCACTGGATTGGGGGAGAAGGAAGAACAAATTTTGGGAAACAAATGCCAGTTGTAGGATGGTTGTTCCCACACTCTTGGGCCCCATGCCACCCCAGACTATACTGAATCCTGCTCTGGGGTGGGGAGGATCCCCCATGGCAGACGAGGACCTGGGTGAGGGTTTGTATGGGACTGAGAGGCCACAGATAACTGGGTATTAAGAGAAGAAAAAGAAAGAAGTGTTGCAAACTAATAGGGATGGAGTTTTGGGGGCATGATTAATAATCTCTCTGCAACTGAATCTGCACGATGGACCCTGGTCTCATAATGGGGTCAGACTGTATGTGCATTCACTGTGAAAACTACTAGTATTCACTTTTTTCTGCACCTACTGTAAGACTCTGGCCCTGCTGACATTTGAAAAACAAAGTTGGGGCCATGGATATCCACACACTTGGCTAGAGATGGCACTGGATGTTGGAGGCCTAGGGCGGGTGATTTCCAATCTGGGCACAAGGTCTGGCCTATCTAGATCACTTATGCAGCATAGAAGACTGTCCACCCCTTCTCAGTGATACTAACTGGAATTATAGGAAATGGCCACTGAGATATCCTTGTCTGTTTGGAAGAATATACAATTGAATGTCTTTTATTTTTCAGATATTTTAAGCTATTGCAATGGCCAGCATCCTTTCTTTAGCTAAAAGTGTGTACAGTGTTGTTTTCATTTGATGGGGATAGCAAGTAGTAGTAGTAAAAGTTTATTTTTATACAGGTGAAGGTGTTTTTTACATCATTGGGTCATATGCCTTTTTCAAGATGTACCTGTTTCCTTCAATTTTTAAAAATAACATGAAATTACACATCTGTGGGATCGGTGTACTTTTTCCTTCCTGCTTTTAAAAATGTTAGTGTGGCTGTTTCTCTGCTTTACCCATTTCCGGCCTCCCAGATCTAAAGGGATTTCTGTATTTTTCATGGAAATTGTTACCAGACCTGTGTTGGTTATACAGGTAAACTGAGCAATTCTGGCTCCATATGAAATACAGCAGGTAAGGTAATAAGACATGTCAGGATGTCCATTTGTATATATCCAGACACTTCTGGTGCGTTGTGAAGCAGGAGGAACAGCTGAGGGCTATTAACCACTGGATGTGTCTGTACAGTATATCTTGGCACAAAAGGACACTCTGAAGAGTGTTATTCCTCATAAAAAATAACATATTTAATGAATAATTTGCCATAAGACCTGAGGTGTCAGGTTGTGCTGGGATACCAGGCACATGATGCTCTTGGCCAAGTAGACCACTGGAATTGTTTTTTCTTATTTATATAATGTAATTTCTAAGAATATACAGGGAAAATAATTGTAGTTACAGGTAATATTCCTAACAGATTTGGGGCCCTGCCTTATATGGATCACATGCACAGTGGACCTGTGAGCGTGCTACTTCCCTTCTTGTGCACGGGAAGAATGTAGGGCAGTGAAATATGACATTTATTCAGCTATTCTGCAGCACATGCTGTACCTTTGAGAAAAGGAGACCTACTGTAGGGGTCCAATTCTCACAAGAGTGTTGCTGTAGGCAAGAAATGTAAGAGAGCCTTTTGACAATAAAAGAAGATGGACATGAAATGATCAAATATCCATTCTCTTTTACTGTCCACAAACTATAATGAGAATGGACATACTGTGTTCAGATTTCTGTTTTCTTTGCAATCTCACCACAAGAACAGCCTGTTTCAATTGCAGTGAGGAAGCCTGTATTGTGATCAGCTGTCTGTTCTCTTTGCAATCCACAGATTACAATAAGAACACAACAGACTGTGTTCTGATTTTTGATACCTTTGCAGTCTGATCAAAAGAATAACTTGTAAGCTTGTGAAAGAGAACAGGATGTTTTCTCAGCATACTGCTGTTTTCTTTATCTTCAGGAATGCGCTCTATCTGAAATACACTTGTGTGCCAAGCATAGGATTTTACATAGACTACAGTACATTTAACACTATCTATTATCTGCTGAGTACATGCAAGGGTGACATCAGTTTTTCTTAATATATACAGTATGTGGTAATCTTAGTTACAGTTCTGTATATATTTCTTTGCACCATAGTACTTTATTTCTTGATAATTTTGAACATTGTACTCTTTACTCAATCAACCAATCAATCACTTTTTATTTATAAAAAGCGCAGTTCCGTGTGATCAAAGAGCTTGTACAAGATAAAAGCATGAAACAATAAAACAGTAAAAAAGAAATCCATGTTTAAAAATAATACGGTTATTAGAACCCTTATCAGTAGATCTAAAGAGGGTCAGGGAAAGCTAATCCAAATAAATAAGTCTTGAGAGTGGTCTTAAAGCTTTTGACAGTCAGGCACTCTCTCACCCAACGAGGTAGAGTTCCACAGGTTAGGGGCCACAAAAGCAAAAGAGCAGGCCCCTGAGGTCTTAAGTTGGACCCTGGGAACCTCTAGCAATCCCTCGTCGGAGGAACGGAGTGGGCAGTAGGGACAAAGGAGATCTTGCAAGTACCGGGGTTCCTGACTGTGTAGGGCATTGTAGGTCCGTAACCCAACCTTGAAGGTGATTCGCCACAGTACTGGCAGCC
Organism: Neoceratodus forsteri; assembly: GCA_016271365.2. Taxonomy (NCBI): domain Eukaryota; kingdom Metazoa; phylum Chordata; order Ceratodontiformes; family Ceratodontidae; genus Neoceratodus; species Neoceratodus forsteri. The sequence continues at coordinate 1,208,370,476 of CM057456.1, forward strand.
AGTGCAGGCTGCGGAGGACAGGCATGATGTGGCAAGATCTTGGTAAGCCATTGGACTTCTGCATATATTTTATTTTTGTGCCATAGTACTTTATTTCTTATTCATTTGAACACTGTATTTTTTCAGCACTGTAGGTTGGTTTATATTTGTGTACCATGTCCTTTATTTCTTGAAATGTTTTTTATGTTTACAGTAAGTGTCTCCTGTTCACCTTCTCTGGGGCTCACACTTGGAAATAGCTTAATGTGCCTGCCCTGGTCACCAGTGTATTTATTAATAACTACATAAATAACAAAATAAATATCTGTAGGTACTAGGGCTACTCTGCTATTCTCTGGTTCTTAGAGCAATGGCCTTCCCAATTTCCAGACATCTGGAAATGCAACTGCTCTTAAATGATTTTTGTGGCTTATTGCACACAAGTAGATGATAAGTTCATTTAACTAGTGTTTTCTAAAGGCTGCTCTTCACATATTACCATGCAAAATGACTTTTTCACAACTTAGTGCATGATACACAGAAGGTTCCTGGCCTTTCAGTACATGTCTTGGTGCCTAGAACTAGCGAGGGAAACAAACAGAAAATCAGGGAGGTTAATGAATGGCTCAGAGCATGGTGTGTGGCTAGAGGGTATGGGTTAGTGGGGGATTGGGGTGCAACTTGAGAGGACAAGGGTCTGTTTGCTAGGGATTGGCTCCACTTAAACTTTGGGGAGGTTTTGAAACTAAAATTGACCCGAGTTCATCGAAGCTAGGTTAAGTTTAAACTTGTGGGGAGGGCTGGGGCTTGAGGCTGCTGCTAGTAGACACATTAAGGAGGACTTAGCCTTCTCCCTCCAGTGGAGGGAGGGGTGCCAAACCGGGGCACCCAACTGTGCACGAGGGAGCAGGAGCATGCAGTTAACTGGGGGATCTCGGGTATAGTGGATGGGTGAGGGAAAGGTGCAGGGATGGAGGGTGGTCCTGATTAATGCCAGGAGCATGGGTAGCAAGATGCCCAAGCTCCAGGTGATGCTAACTGAAGGGAAGGTGGATGTGGTGGCAGTCACTGAATCTTGGGCTACTGCTCGGCACGATTGGGACCTGAACCTGATGAGGTACACTGTGTTCAGGAAGGACAGGGCTGTGGGCAGGGGAGGTGGGGTAGCACTCAACATTAGGAATGGTATCAATATATGCAGGGTGGAGGGGGCAGAGGGAAATACAAAGGCGTTATGGATTACCTTGCAGGTGTCTGGGGGTAAGAGGATAAATCTAGGGATGGTTTATGGGCTACCCATGCAGGTAGAAAAACTTGAGAAAAGCCTGGTGGCGAATCTCAGGGACCACTGTGGTCAGGGGGAGTGTAGAACTGTGGTGCTGGGTGACCTTAACATACTAGGGGTTGATTGGAGAACTATGGCATCCTCATCGACTGGGAGCAGTGCCTGCTGGATGTCATCCAGGATGCATTCCTTTCCCAACTGGTGGCTGACCCGATGAGGGATGGTCATATCCTGTATGTGGTCCTGTTGGATGGTGAGCTGCTTAGGAATCTAGTGGTAGGGGACCCACTGGTGGGGAGCGATCATGTCACGGTTTGGTTTTCCCTAGACCTGGGGAGGGGAAAATCGCATTAAAACAGTGGTGGTTGACTTCAGGGGTGTGAACTTCAAGGGTATGGAGGGGATCCTCAAGGGGTGTTTGAAGGGGATCAGACCACATGGACACAGAGAACAGGTGGGAAATTATTAAAAGAGGGCTCCTGGAAGCTACCAAGGCCTGCTTGAAGGTCTGACGCAAGTTTGGTAGAGCCAGAAAGCCGAGCTGGTGGACCAGGGAGGTCCAGGAGGTGGTGAGGGAGAAAAGAGCTGCTTATAGATGATACAAGCACTTGCTTGGGGTCATGGACGGAGGGAGTATGATGATATCCAAAAAGGTAACCAGGGTGGTGAGATTGGTCAAGGCGAGGATGGAGCAGAGGTTGGCACTGGGGATCAGAAGTGGGAAAAAAGGGTTCTTTAGGTGTATCAAGGAAAGAAGGAAAGTGAAGGGACAGACTAGCAGACTGAAGTCAGGGAGTCGGTGGGCCAAGGAAGCCAGGGAGCAGGTAGAACTACTTAATGAATACTTTGCCTCAGTCTTCACTAGAGATGATGGAGGGTCAACACCTTATGAGGGGAGGCGGGCTAGGGAATGAGGAAGGGGGGGAGGTTACGAGTGTTGAAATTCCTGTTGGTACAGTGAGGGAAGCCCTTAAGTCCCTGAGAACGGATAAGGCACTGGGTCCGGATGGCCTTCATCCCAGGGTGCTAAAGGAGATGGCGGATGTCCTTGCTGCACCTCTGGTGGACCTTTTCAACTCCTCCCTTCAGACGGGGTGGGTGCCTCAGGATTGGAGGATGGCTAATGTCATGTCTATCTACAAAAGCGGCTCACTGGAGGAGCTGGATAACTACAGGCCTGTCACCCTATCGTTGGTGGTAGGCAAAATGATGGAGGCCATATTGAAAGAGAGGCTGGAGGTGTTTCTAGAGACATGGGCCATCTGGATGATCACCAACATGGCTTCGTTCAGGGCAGAACGTGTTAGACTAACCTTGTGGAGTTCAACAACTGGGTGACAAAGGTGCTGGATCAGGGCAGGCCAGTGGATGTCCTTTTCCTAGACTGCAGCAAGACATTTGATTTGGTGCCACACCCTGGGTTGTGGACAAGCTGGGGGGAATGGAGGTGGCGGAAAGGATGGTTAGGTGGATAGGAAACTGGCTAACTGGGCGGTTTCAGAACGTAGTGGTTGGGGGGAGGTATCATCTCCTAGGAGGGTCATTAGTGGGGTCCCACAAGGGTTGGTGCTGGGTCCACTCCTGTTTAATGTTTACATCTCGGACATCAGGGATCGTATTGGGAGTGAGATGAGCCTCTTTGCTGATGAATTGGAGCTGGGGGTGGTGGTGGATGGGGAGGAAGGTAGAAGAGCCCTTCAGGGGGACCTGGAGACTCTGGAGAGGTGGTCACGCACCTGGAAACTGAGGTTTAATGCCAAGAAATGCAGTGCTCTCCACTTGGGGCATAGGAACCCAGCTCATGAGTACTTTTTAGGTGGGCAGAAACTGCAGGTTTTGGGAGGGGAAAAGGGTCTTGGGATGGTTGTGGATGCCAAAATGAATAACTCTGAACAGTGTAGGAGGGCTGCAGCTAAAGCAAATAAAATGCTTGGGTGCATTGCCAGGGGGATATCCTCGAGGAGACAGGAGGTGCTTCTCCCTCTGTATAACTGCCTGGTTAGATCACACCTAGAGTACTGCATGCAGTTTTGGTGCCCGTACTTGAAAAAGGACATTGCACTTCTCAAGAGAGACTAGAGGTGGGCAACCAGAATGATACAGGGTCTGGGGAAAGAACCTATGAGGAGAGACTTGAGGAGCTCAACTTGTACTCCTTGGAGGAGAGGCGGGACGGAGGGAATATGATCGAGGTCTTCAAATATCTAAAGGGAGTAAATAGGGTCAGCCTTACTAGGGTGTTTCTGCAAAGGGAGGAGGGGGCCACCAGGGGGCACTCCATGAGGCTGGTTGGGGGGAAACTCAGGGGGGAAACTAGGAGACACTACTTCAACGAGAGTGTGGTGGATCTCCTGGAACACACTGCCTGCAGAACTAGTGGCTGTTAATACAGTGGAGGGATTCAAGAGGGGCTGGGGCAGGTATAAAGGGAAGGGAAAACTGAGTAATGCCAGACCTGGAGGTGTAACTCGGATGGGGGATGGGGTCGGGGATTTACGGGTGGGGGGTGGGAGGGCAGCAATGGTGTCCTGACTGGGTGCTGATTTTCGAGCAGACTTGATAGACCATTAGGCCTACTCTGCTGGCATCTTAGTATGTAAGTATGTAGAGGGTAGGGAAAAACCATGGAGCATCACCTATGAGCATGATGTACACCATTGGGTCAGTCCATGGCATCCCCAGTGAGGGACATGTGCCCTCTTCTGTACCCAATACCTGTCTGCATGCATAGCTACACAAGTGAACAGAACAGCAGAAGGCCAGAAGGCATTCAGTAGGCATATGTCTGGTTCGTAAAACATTCTCCATTATGTGGAAAGCTGGTGTAGGGAGCAGAAACTATGCCACTTTAGGGATTATATTTGTTTGCTATGTGCTTCTCTACCCCTAGGATTGCCACCTTTGGATGAGGCAAAAACCATATCCTAAACTCTGTCCAAAGCTCCATCTCTTTTCATGACTGATTGTGCATTGCCCCTCCTCCAAAGCCATTTGTTAGGTCGGTAAAAGACAACAATTAAAGCAGCAGTTCAACAAAAATGCTAACATACTGTACCTGTTAAAGTTACTTTTCTAGTTATTTATTTATTTATTTATTGACATCAGTTTGCTAGATAAACATACAGAGAGAAAACAAATCTCATTTACAGATATGATCGGGAGAGACAAGGCAAATACAGTAAACAGCATACAATGGTATGCATGGGGGGACATTTTCAAAGGAGATGCACCAGTGCATCTGAGATGCACTGGCGCATCTCAAGAAATGCGCCACAGCATGATGTTGAAAGAGCAGGGATGCACCATGCAAATCCGGATGCACTGCAACGCATCTATAATGTATGCAGCGCATCTGGAGGGGGCATTCCCATGAATGTGCCGTGCATCTCTATAGTCAGCCCGAATGGGCGGCATGTGTGTATCACATCTCCAAAGATGCGCCCCCCCAAAGATAGGCATAAAAGGAGGTGGCCTAAGTGCAAGTCACCCACAGGCAGCCAGCAGAACAGCAATAGGCAAACAATGGATGGAGCAGCATTCCTCATGGTGGAGGTCATGAGGGGTGTGAGGAGATGAGCAGAACAGCAACATGACCATGGAAGGGCCCATAGGTGATATGTCCATCAGAAATGGTACCGTGCCCATGTCACCTATGAACAGCTGACTGACACAGAGATTGTGGGCTGGTACCGACTCATCAGAGATATTCTGAGACAGCTCTGTGAGCTGTGCCATGATGAGCTGCAGGCACCCACTAGAAGGAGTCATGCTACATCGGTGGAGACAAAGGTGACAGCAGCAATGTGCTTGCTCACCATGGGTACCTTCCAGATACCAGTGGGTGACACAACTGGGATCACACAATCTGTCACATCCTGTCTCCTCACACAGTTGCTCATTGCTCTGCTGCCACACGCTTCATAGTTCATTCAATTCCCTAGCACACAGGCAGAGTGGACAGAAACCATGCAGCAATTCCACAGGGTGGCACACATGCCGGGTGTGATAGGGGCCATTGATTGCACCCATGTGGCCATCAGGGCACCATCTGGCCTGGATGATGTAGCATACATGAACCGGAAGGGCTACCATTCCATCAACTGCCAGGTGGTGTGCAATGCCACAGGGCGCATCACCAATGTCTGTGTCATGCACCCTGGGAGTACACATAACACCTTCATCTGGCACCATTTGGCCTTGTGCCACCGATTCGAGGGTGGGGACATCCCCACCAGCCACCTAGTGGGTGCATTGGGCAGGACCCAATGCCCACACCACGTACTCCATGGCACAACACATAGCTGGTGGTAGTGTGGGGGTTGGGGGGTGGGGGAAGAGTGACAGGGACAGTGCAATGGCAAACAGCCATGTTGAACTGTGGAACCTGGGGTCCTGTTGGACCAGGACACACAGATGCAGAGACAGTGGTATGTAAGACCACAGGGTGAGTAGGGCAGGGGTGCTGCACAGCAGGCACATGTGGCAGTGTGAGAAGCAACAGATGCCCCCAGCCACTACCATTGTCCAGGACATGGACGAGCACAATGGTTTGACAGGATAGTGGCACAGTGCCCACACAAGCAGGCATGGGGTCCACTGGACTGGGGAGAGGTTGGCTCAGCTGTGCCCGGCCAAGCTGCAAGCCAGACATAAATGTGGGGTCTCGCAATGACAGTACAGGGGCTGTGCAGGTGGGGAAGTGTGAATGGCACCCAGGTGAACAGGCAGTGGCAGCATAGACAGGCAAGGGGGGGGTGGCAGTTGTGTCAGGCCATGCGCACACCTGAATGAAACTAACATATGTCTCTGTCCCTCCAAGTGACAGTGCATACCCCCTCCGGCCATGGCTGCTCACTCCCATACGACGGCCCAGTAGTGAGGCCGAGGAATGCTACAATGAGGCACACACCACAACACGCAACATCATTGAGTGTGTGTGTTTGGCATGCTGAAAATATGCATCAGATGCCTTAACAGGTCCGGTGGTGCCTTACAATACAGCCCTGAAAGGCCTCTGGCATGTTCCTGGCCTGTTGCATGCTACACAACATGGCCATAGACCGTGGAATACTTGTCCAGGCACAGAAAGATGACAGTACAGATGAGGATGAACCCCAGGGTGAGGGTGGGCAGCCAGCCCTGGAGAAGAGGGACCACGATTGGCCGTAAGAGCACAGTGGCATAGGGACACCATTGTGGAGGAGCACTTTGGCAACTGGAGGTGAGTAACCCAGGAGGAACCAACTGGGCAGCCAGTCTCACACATACACACACACACACACACACATGCACACTGACACAGGGTGGGGGTGGGACACACACACACACACACACACACACACACACACACAGGTAGGCAGACACTGCACAGCAGAGTGCACTGCAGAGTGCACACAGCCATGCACAGGCATCCAGTACAGTGCCACCAAGGATGAGGGGACACGGTGACAATGCAGAGACTGCCATGGATAAGTAGGTATCTGCTGGCACACATGCATGGCAGACACAGTGTTGCACTCATCACACCCATGCCACACAGCACAACACTACTGTCCCCATACATGGCCATCTCCACACACAGATAGCAAAGGCAGGCACGTCACCCCAGCATATATGTGCCACAGCACATGGCCCTGGCTACTGCCAGCCTAGTGCATGGTCAGAAATGGCAGCAGGGTACCAGTGACATGCCAACTACAGTCTTCCGGAGTCAGCATGAGCTCACTATGGCTGCTGCGGCCATGTGGGCAGCCATGCCTTGGCTGGCTGGATGCCACAGGCAGGTCACCAACCACAGAGGGTGAAAACTCCACCCAGGCAGGGGTTGACTCAAGAGACCGTGACCGGGTGCTCATGGGTGTCACAGTCCCGTAGTCCAGATGGGATCCGGGGGGGGTGTGTGTGTTGGGGATGACGTTGGATGGGAACAGTGTTAGCATCAATGGGGCCACCTGATGCCATACCCTGGGGGTGTTCATGGTACTGTGTGGGGTGCGGCAGGAACTCCTGTGACCACAAAACAGCAGGGAAGCAAAGCCCACTGCAATGGCCTGTGCAATCCTGTTGTAACCCCCCTGTTACCCGGGGTTACTAGAATCCCAGTAAGACCTAGTGGTAGGCAGGGAAGACAGCTTGTGAAACTCCAGTTAAATGGATTTCACACTGTCTCACTCTGTTCTCAGTCTCAGCTGAGACTGAGGGATGACATCACCATAGAACTATCGCAGCTGTATGAGCCACATTGGAATCTGCAGAAGGGAGTTAGATTAGAATGTTGGGAGTTTTGAATAATCAGTGTTCAGTCAGTTGGAGTTGGAGATTGTTGTGAGAGGAGCACAGCAGTTCTGTGCACAGACTCTTGGAGCCTCAGCTCTGAAACAGAGCTACATTTAGCGAAAGGTGTGTGTTTCCGCCTAAAGAGGGACACAGTAAGCTGTTCTTTAAAGTGGTGGAGACCGCTGATACGGGTCTCTGTGGCCCATCCCTCAGGGGATGGGGGTGGAAGGTTTGCCTGCTATTCCAGGGCAACCCCCTGGCTACTGCTAGAGAAGAAGCTGCCTTACTTTTCCCAAGAGTGTGGGGTACAAGAAGATTTCAAGATTCGCCTGTGGGGCACCTGCAACCGAAGGGTGAGTTTTGCTCTTTCCAAAGGGCCCATGTTTCATCCAGAACTGTGTTAAAGTGGGGACTGGACTACTGAAGTAGTGAGAGGCCTAGAGTAATAGGCTTAGCTAAAAGTAAAAGTATGTTCAAGTCCAGCACAAGGGGAAAGTCAAGACATATAGAGGAGATGTGATATATGTCTACCCTGTAATCTACATTGCCAAGCTTTCAAAAAGAGTTGTTTAGTGTCCAGAGAAATGGCCAGGTATGGATTGTGGGAGCTGGAGGTGGGAGACCTCCCATCTTTAGTAACCAGGTCCAACTCTACAGATTCGCTCTGTGGATTTCTACTTTGTCTCACGCACGTGGCCAGTGATGAGGGAAGTACCCAGACATGGGATTGGAAGAAAATTTCCCTTAAGGAGTCGAAGGCTCTAAGGTGGTTCGGGGAGCCACCAACAGGAAAACTGGTTCACTGCCATATGGACCACGATCAAGTGGCTGGCAGGGGAGCCGGGCCATGGAAAAAACCCAAGTAGTGTACAAGTTGGGCTGTGTACCCAAAGCTGCATGCAAGTCCGGGCTGTGTGCCTGGTGGGTTCAGAACCTGAGGGCTGGAATAGTGAAGAAGTGTTCTGTTGCTCTAATCTGCATTACCAGGAAGGTAGCCCTGTGGGGGTCCATCTATGCTTTGTTTGTTCAGTTTGGATGTGAATAAAAGCCACACTTTAGAATCCCATTCCTGGTTTTGGACATTACAGTTATTGCTTCCTGTGTCCGGATTTACTTGGGTGCCCCTGTGCAGAGTAACCAAACCTAGGCCCCCTGTGCCGAGTAACCTAGTCCTCCCCAAACCCAGTCCCCACCAGGTACTGCTGTCAGCTTCAACAGCATGCCACCTGTCATTTTGCAAAAAGGCAGGGGTGAGGGCCTTACACTGTCCAGCACAGCGGTCGTGGCCATCCACAGTTTGCATGACTCGCCAAGCAGCTGCGCATGTCTCATGGCACCATGCTCATCCATGTGCCCCACCTGCGCCTGCAGTCCATGTAGCTCCTCCCTGAGTGCTGACTGGCCCACCACAGTTTCCTGCAGGAGCCGGATGTGCTTGTTAAGCCTGTCAGCAGGTGATGCATTGGGGGAGGGCAGCTGACGGGCAGAGGGGTCCCAGCCTGCTGTGCCACGTCCCTCATCTGGGAACATTGCACAGGAGACCACTGTTCAGGTGGGGACTGTGTGCAGGCATGCACGGCAGACCCTGGAGCAGGCTGGACTTGGTCCCCTGCCGGCCACTGTGGCACTGCAGCACCCTGCTGGACAGTGCAGGCAGTTCCAGGCTCCACAGCAGCACTGCATCCCTGGCCGCCCCAGCCACTGCAGTGGCTAGTGGAAGGGGGGGCACTGGGGAGGTGCTTGTGTGGGCACAGGACCACCCACGCTGCCTGTTGCTGCCCATGTGTGTACCAAGTCAGTGGTAGGGTGGGTGCCACCTGTGTGTCCCCCTATCTGTGTGGCATTATCACCATCAACATCATCATCCTCCATGGCTGATGCAAGCAAGGTGATGTCATCCTCCAACAGAAGACTGGATAAGGGGTCTTCATCAGCCAACCCCAGTAGGTTTAACAGCATGCATGTTGAACCATGGTCTTCAGCACCAGCCATGGCTCCAGAGGACATTGACAGCATGCCCTCATCCTCTGCTGGTGCCACGGTATGGGCACTGGACTGTGAAGCACCCCTGAGGCATGACGGAGCTGAAAATCAGAAAAGAAAGCATGATGAGTGACACATGGCTGTAACACAGGTAGGCAGCTAGACATGGGTGTGTGTGCATGTGAACCACAGGTATGCCTGTGCCACCACGCAGGCCTGGGACTACCACTGTGGCCTGTGCAGTGCATACGCGTTGGCAGTTTGAGACATGCATGTGTTCTGGGGTGCACACTCATGGCAGTGTGTGGCACAGGGCCACAATGGACTGGCTGCGGCGAGGCCAATGCCCCCCAGCCCTACCACAGACACTGCCACCCTACTGTGCACCACCTGACTACTGTAGCTGGATGGTGCAGGGGTCCACTGTGGATGGCTGGGTGGCACCACACATGACTTGGGACCCCCCTGTACATGCATAGTGACCCACAGCTTGTGTTGTTGGACCACCTTACCCTGGGTCCTGTGGCATGCCACTGGTCATGCACAATGGCACACAGGGCAGCATGTGGGCCCACGATATGACTGTGCACTGCCAGCAGCCCTGCATGGTGTACTCTGGACACATTTCTGGCCCCTGTGTAGCATACCAGGTACACCTGTTGCTGGCACACGCTGCCCCCACAGGGGGTGACACACTCATACTCACGGTGCTGCGATGGGCTGGCCCCAGTCTTGGCTCCCCCGGTCACCCTTCACAGATGCCTGGCTCATGGAGGCCACAGTCAGCTCCTCACCGGGTGTGAGAGTGAGTGCAGTGGAGGGGCACCCACCAGTCTGCCTCAGGGAGGCCTGCATGGCAGCCAGTTTCTCTTTGGCCCTCCACTTGTCACTAGTCATCTACTTCATGCACTCTTGGGGAGTGCAGCTGTACCCCCCATGGGCATTGATGTACACAGCCAAATCATCTCAGCCCTTCGACCACTACTGATGGGTGCCTGTCTTGCCTGTGAGAAGCGCCTCCCTTTGGAAGTAGTGCTTCACCAGGCATGCTGCTCGTCATGTGTGAAACTAGGCCTCCGCCTCTTCTGCTGCTCTTCCTCAGCATTGGACATCCTGTTACCTGTGGACAGGAATGGGACAAGCATGAGCGCATGTCCAGCATGATCTGGAGCTGAGCAAAGTCCCACAAAGTGCAAAGCAAAAGAGGCTGTAGCAAGGGGAATGTAAACAAATCTACCTTCCAGGCTGTGGTTCCTGTCAGTTACCTGTGGTGTGGGGTGGCGCTTTAATGGCCCATCTCATGCAAATGAGATGTGGAAAAGCCTGTAATGAGATGCTAATCAGTTGACTTAGGCCTGGATTGGATAATGAGGTGACAAGCATATGCTGGCTGAATATTCAAATTTGCTCCAGGCCTATCTCATTTTGGGCAATGCATCTGAAATGTGCTGAGCATCTCTGCATGGCGCATTTCCCATGCATGTGCAATATGCCGTACCATAGTTGACATGTGTGGCAGAGCATGTCTGATGTTACTTGCTGTGTATCAATCATCTCCCTGTGCTGCACCATTGCCCTCTGTGGCACGTCTGTGGACATGTGCCATGTGGTTGGCTGCAAGTGTGGCATTGTTCGCACTCAACAAGATGGCGCTTGTGCGCAGATACTCGGCCCGGGGTCACTGGGCCGTGCTCCCATTCTTCCATCCAGTCTTTCACTACTGCACATGCATGGTGCTGCGCAATTGGTGTTAATGGCACATCCCATTTGCACATGTTCGAGTTGCACGGTGGAATGCATAGCAGGCCTATTGCGCAACAGGCATGGGCCAGCCACATATTGTGCAGACTGCCACAGTGAGCAACTGGACATTCTGCTTCCTGAACACTGTGGAGATGGCATGTGTGACTGAGGGCAGGTCCAGGGCACTTAATTGGAGTGAGGTGGAGGTGGACAACCTGGTGGTACTTGTTGCCCCCCCCGTAGGGGTGATTGGTGGGGAGGAGCTGCAGGAGGCACGGGCCCAGGTGTGGGTCCATGTGGCAACCCAGCTGGAGCACCGGACTGACATCCCCAGAACTGGGGAGCAGTGTCACCACCGGTATGGGGATCTCAGACAACATGATCCAGAGAGGCTCTGGAGGCTGCGTGAACAGGCCCGCACTGGAGCGGTGCCACGCCCAGGTACGTATGTACTGTGTGCATGCTTTCTTCTGCTCTTGGGGATTTGTGGGTGTGTGGCAGGTGCATGTGTCCCTGCCCACATGATCGCCATGGCCCTGGTTTCAGGGCCTGATTATTGCTACCATGCATGCCATGGGTTGCCCTGTGTGGACTGGTGGTCCACTGTGCTGTTGCCATGGCACTGTGCCTCCACATTGTCTGTTGCCCCTCAGCAGGGTACACGTCATGCTGCACCATGCTGCATTGTGTCACTACTTGGGGGGAAGCATATGTTCCACTATTCTGCTCACGGTTCTGTTCCATTGTGTTTCCCGTGCAGGTCAGGAGGAGCATCAGCAGGCCAGGGTAGGGGCTGAGAGGAGGTCCGGAGCCACTGGAGGGTGCACATTGGTGTGTGGCCAGCAATGTTTGGCAGGTAAGTGCACTGCCTGTGCTGCCTCTGTGTGTATATGGGTTTCTTTTTGGGGGGCGGGGGTTGCATTGCCCACAGCGGGCCATTGCCTGCTTCTTGTGCATGTCCATGTGGTGGCAGTCACACACACATGGATCATTGTGTTGGCAGCATGTGGTAGTCCTGCTGTGCCCATGGCACCTGTGTGTTTGACCCCAGTTACCGTGTCTGGTCCTGGCTGTGGGTGCCCACTGGTGCTCACGTGGGGTTGCCTCAGGGCCTGCGTGATTGGTGCACACGGGTGGCAGTTTCCCATGCTGGGGGGGGATATGGCCACATGTCCCTTGGTGACATCTTCTACCTGTTCACTGTACCACTTCCCATTCACTGTGTGGCTCTGTTTCCTGACATGTTGCCAGTGTGTGCTGTGCATGGTGGGCTGACAGCCCTCTACATGGGGCCAGCCAGCATCAGGCATGCATGTCCAGCCCATTGGGGGGCTGTACCTGTGTGGAATGTGGCACTGAGTACATGTTCTCTGTTTCCCCACCATAGGTCATCGGGATGCCAGTGGAGCCCAGTGGATGAGGGGTCGTGTGGTAGCAGGTGGCCGGCTGATTTCCACCCAGGATGTCCTGATTGGCATCTTCTGGTACCAGGCGACAGTTTTGAAGGTGGCCTGTGAGATTCTGGCCGAATTGAGAAGGGGCAGCCAGCAGAGACAGGGACAGGTGGACCATCACCAAAGGCACTAGGCCTCTGGCATTGTGGACTTATATTTTTGTAAATAGCCCCATTTAGCTCATCCCCACACCCACATTCATCTTTGTACATAGTTCTACCCCTGCATTCCCTGTTCCCCCTTCCACCCTCCTACACACCCCTGTTACTGTAAATAGTGTTTTACTGACTGCCATTTTTATTGTTGTTGTTTTATTGTTATTCTTGTTGGTAGTTTTGTTTTTATGCTTGTTGGTTGTTATTAAGTATTTTTGCTGCTAACAGCCTGTGTCTGTGGTCATCACTGAACTGTTGTTACATTCACCTGTTGTATTACATAGTTGACACAATGCCCCTTGCTTACCAATGCCCATTTGTGTCTGTGCCTTGGCACAACTGTATGCCCTGTCCACCTTGTTTAACCCCCACTGTGTTTGTCATGTTGTCCCCTGGGCCACCTCTGGGGTGCCCATTGGTGCTGCTCATGTTGTCACTTGCACATAGCCCCTGTTCTGGTGCTGTGCATGCCTCTGCTGTTTTCCTGGTCCCCCTGCTGCTATGCTGCGCTGTCTGCAGTCCTGTATACTTGTGGGCATGTGCCACCAGTGTGGCCTACAGCCACCAGCCTGTCTGCCATTCTGCCTCTGGACCACTGTGCCTGTGCTGTGGCTACCATGATTGCCCTGCTTGGTTCCTCTGCACTGTTGTCACGGTGCATGGCTGGGCCATACTGTCCGTTGGGCCTCTAGTGCCGGGCTGCTCCATCCCTGCCCTCCTGTGTGCCATGCCCATTGTGTCTCTTTGTCCCCTGGGTTGGTGGTGTATGTGTGGTGACTCGTACTGTGCCCATGTGGGCTGGGTCTGTGTCCATTGTGCACTTTGGCAGTGCCTTTCTCCACCTCTTTTGCCTTGGGATGCTTCCCTCCATGTTTCGGCTGTTCTACCTTACTCATTTCCCATTTCATGTCCTTCCCTGTTACTCCACTGTCCCAGGCCAGGTTGCTCCTTTTCCTATATTCAGCCCTGTCCGGATGCTCCAGCGCATTTTAAGGTGCACTGTGCATTTCAGGATGCCCTATGGCACATCTTTGGTCTATTCAGCCTGAGATGCGCTGGCACATCTCACCATGCATCTTCTGAATATTGCAATATTTTGTAACAGCGCGTCTCAGATACACGGAGCAAGCACTTGTGCCCTTTCCAGGTGCACTTTTAAAAATGGAGACCATGGTATGTAATGATACATAATAAAGAAACTGTTTGTTTCCCATAATGTGTTCTTTATATCTTTTTCTGGCTCCATTTCCTTTTTTATGTCCACAATACTATTTCAAAGCCAAAAAAGTGACCATACTTTTTTTCTTGAAGAAAAAAATAATTTAAAACCTTTAGAAATGCCTACATTGTGTTAGAGAAGAAAAAGTTTACCAGCAAATGAAAGTGGAGGACAACAAGATCGTTTACTGTTATAAAAGGTGGGGGCAGACTTTTTGCCCAGCTTTGCTGCTATGCTGCTTTAAGATGTAAAGTGGAACAGATTAGGTTAAGTAACTGCTAATGGTCTTAATGGCCATATATTACACCACCCAGGTTGACTTCTTTCACAAGCAAAGGGCTATATTAACAACAGAATTGTTTGTAACCTGGACATGCAGCAGAAACAATGAATGATATGACAAAATCTGTTTCAAAAGTATGTGAACACAGCCAGCCCAGTGGCGCTGAGGGTTGAGACGCTGGTGACCCAAGTTCGGGAGCGAGCTCGGGTGCTGGGGGTCGGCAGGGGAGGAATTGGATTGAGCGCCCACTGGGCTGCTCTCCTCTCCTATCCTGGGGGGAGGGTACTGGGGAGTCTGATGCTCCGGCGGCCCCTGGTGGAGATAGGGGCATCGCAGAGCACTGGGCAGCACATATGGTGTGGCCAAGGTAGGCAGGGTTGCCGTGCACCAATGCATCAGGCGTGCCCATGCAGGGGTTGGGGAAGTAATGCAGAACAAAGGAAAACACTGGTGCGGTGGATCAGGCGACAGCACCTGCCCTCCATGCCCTATGCTGGGTTCCCTCGACTGGCTTTTCAGTTCCCCTCTGGGCCCTCATCCACAGCCAGAGACTGCCTTACTAAGAGAGCCCAAAGAGGAGGGGTGACCTACCTTGGATGGGTTAAACCAGGGGTGCTGGCATGTGGAGAAAGGGGGAGAGAGAAGGCACAGTTCGAGGATCCTCAGGTGGGCAGGACAAGGACAGGATGCCTGAGAGAGGATCCACAGGGCCGTGACGGGGGTGAAATAAAGTAAAAAAAAAAAAAAAAAGTATGTGAGCATGCAAAATGGCTCAAAAACCTGAAAAGCACTGAACATAAATGGATTACCAGATAGGGACCCTGAACACTGGATTACCAGGTAAAAAACCGGACAGGTGGCAACCCTATCTACCCGGCTATAGTTTCAACGTATGGCTCACTCTCTCTTTTTTTTTTTAAATTTATATTTTGTAGGTTTTTTCCCCTGTTGTCACCTGCCCACCCCAATTTCTCGGGCGCACATGCGTGTGTGTGGAGGCATGTGCACGTCGCACTTTGAAACGCCCTCCCTATGTGCCGCCCCCTCCCACCTATGCTGCCACTGGACCTCCACCCAGTGGCAGCAGAACTACGGGCGGGGACAACCTCCTAGGAGAAGAGAGCTGCTGTTAGGTTGCTCAGTCCTGCTCCCTCCCTCCCTCCCCATGCAGGATCCCCAACAACCTGAGGTCGTTCTGAAGCTGGGTCACCAGTGTGACATGAGATAAGGCAGAATGCCTCAGCCCTTTGTGCCACTGGGCCAGATGTTACTCTTTTCTTTTAAATTTAGTATGCTTTATGCTTCTTCGGGCCAGCTTGATCTCTGCCCCCAGCACTGTCATCCATCCCCCAAGAATTACCATCCTTCGCCTTCCCCCCTGGCTTACCCCCCAGGGTGGGGCCTCGGAGGGGGGGGCCTGGCTTACCCCCATCGGAACTTGAGGCGTGGTTTCTGGGGTGTACCACAGTACAATGGTGCGAGACCTGTGAGGTGAGGTGAGCAGCATATTGCATGGCCCCATTTTCAGATTTTCTGATCAGGAGGCGTGGTGTGCAATGACATCATGCCAGTGTCTGCCCTGCCTCCCCTCTGCAGTAAGATCTGGCAGTCAGTTCCCCTAGCCTCCACCAGGGGTCCATCAAGTGCCAGCAGCTAACCCACCTTCCCCTCCGGAGGAGGAAAGCAGACCTTAAGATGCTCAATCCTCCTCCACCCAGCCAGCGTTCCAACTCCCGGGTCCATTCCTGAACCCGGGTCATTGACATCAGAAGTGGAAGCGCTACTTCTGCACTGGCAGGCCGCCTAATGTATGGCCCACTCACCCCCTCCATCACCACAAGTCATCAGTCCTTGAGGCCTCCATGGGGGACTGGGGGCATCACTGGCACTGGGCAGTGTAATCATAAAATTTAGATTTGTACCAGTGGGGATGAGCAGTCCTAGAGGACTGTCATTTTCCATCTGTTTCTGCATCTTGCTGTGGCATGGATTCACTTGTGGACTGGTCTAGCACCCAACTGGATACTTGTGATTTGGACCTGAACCCCCCCTCCCCAGCAGCTCCCTGCCATCACATGTGGCTTTGCACTGGCAGTGCACTCTGTCTGGGGGCTGAAGAAGCCATCTGGTGTAGAGGGGCGTCAGGACACAGAGTTACAGCTGAGATATGCTGAATTTGACTAAATCACAGTCACCTTTGTGGACTGGGCCCTTAGAACCACGCAGAATGGATATGAAGAATCGGTTTCCACGTTGACCAGGAAACATCTAATATGCAATTGCTTCCCCCCCCCCCCATTTACTTGGGAACTTGAACAACAGCACTGCTGGGCACTCCTTGACATTGGCAGCTATCCCCCACACCCACTGCCAGACACTTTTCAGGGCCCCCTAGGAGATTTAGTGTTTAAATAAATCATTTGTGTTTGCAACATGGGCAAATCATATATTTAAAAAAAAACTCTAACTGAATAACTGGGTTGCTAGGACACATCAGAGTTCCAGTGACATCATAGTACTACTCAAGCTTCCGTCTCATGGTTCTGTGATGTCACAAAACCCACTCAGTAACCTAACAACCCTGCTCTTAGAAACAGACAATGATAACAGAAAAAGACCACAGGTCCATCCATTCTGCCTGGAGTTCCCTATCTACTCCGGGACCTATTGTAAATCCAGGTTTTTATCCCTCCTGATCCATCCCCTGCTCCCCACCCTACTGCTACTGGCGTGAGTAACCACCAAACCCTTCACTGTATCCCAGCCATGCATTAAACCATTTATGGTCTTAGTGTCCAACACCTTCTCTGGCAGACTGTTCCATGGCTCCACCACCCTTTCTGTAAAATAGAACTTCCTCATATTCCTCTTAAACTTTCCCCAAATCAGTTTCCACTTATGACCCCAGGTTCTTGACTCTATATTCATGCTAAATAGTTCCCTGCAATTCATCTTGTTTATTCTCTTCAGGAACTTAAAGGTCTCCTCTGTCATATCTCTTCTCTCTCACCTGGTCTCCCATGAGTCCATGTTCAGTGCCTTGAGATGATCTTCATAATAGCTGCCCTGTTGGCCCGGAATCATCTTGGTCAGCCTGTGTTGGATCATCTCCAGCCTGTCTGTGTCCTTCCTTAGATAGGGACCCAGAACTAAGCACAGTATTCCAGGTGCAACCTCACCAGTGACCCATAAAGAGGGAGTACCACCTCCTTTTTCATGCTGTCAATACCCCTTCCAATACACCCCAGCATTCTATTAGCCTTACTATAGACATTGTTACACTGGCTTGATTGAGGAAGTCACTAATGACTCCCAGGCCCCTTTACTCTGTTGTACTGCTCAGATTAACCCCTCCAATCCATTACTCCATCGTGCTTTTTTCCTCAGGTGCATAACCTTGCATTTGTTGACACTGACTTTCAACTGCCAAACCTTAGACCCTCTCTAGACTTTGTAGACCCCTCTGTATCTCTCTGATCCCTTCATCAATGTCTACCCTACTGCAGAACTTTGTGTCATCTGTGAAGAGAAACAACTTGCCCTGGATTCCCTCTCCAATGTTGCAGATGAACATATTGAAGAGAACAGGACTCAGGACAGATCCCTGCAGTACCTAACCCCTGACTTCTCTCTTCCTACTTATTTTATGAGATAAGGATGATTCCCTTATCTCGCTGAACACACACCATGAATGAAAAAATGACTGATGTCAAAAGGGTGACCAAAATAACATCAACCGTCTCTGCTACACTTCTCACTGGAAGACATAAAAATTATTTTTATGCGGGTGGGGGAATGCCCTGCACCTCCATTGCTCCCCAACTAAATCATTATTAACTCCTCCGGGAGCTGGTATTTAGAAGAAACAGAAAAACTTAATTAAAAAGTTTATCCTGCACCAGGACCTGGTCCACCAGTTTGCAGGCAGTGTTTTGCCACTATGCCAAACAACCAGCTCAGCAGGGCTTGGCCAAAAACCTTCCTTCATACGAACATACAAAATTTGGCAGCAGATAAAGGCCTAGAGGTCTATCAAGTCTGCTCGAATGTGCAGCTAGCACCCCTTATTCTGCAGCTGCCCCTCCCTTCCACCCTTCCCCTTCATTAACCCTCCCCCTTGTCCTGTCCCATCCTCATTTGAAGCAGTCCACTGTTCTACTGCATACCACCTCAGGAGGTAACGCATTCCACCCAGCCACCACCCTCTCTGTACTCTCGCTATACAGGATAACTTGATCTCTTGTACCACTCACTGAAAGTAGAAATGGTATTATTGAGTCACTCATATTGAGCTGCTCAATAATACTCACTCATTTCACAAGATACCCTTCCTACCTGACCCCATTTACTACCACCCTCTGCTCTCTCTCCTTCAAACAATTTCCTATACATCTAACTATGTTTCTAGCTGCACCCAGGTCTTCCAGCTTCTTCAGTAGTCTTGCTGAAATTGAAGTATAGTAAATCTACAACATGGCCCTTATCTACTACCTTTGTTATTCAGTCAAGGAACACTATCAGGTTTTCTTGGCCCTCACTGCTTCTCTGATCATTTATTGAGAACTGTAGAGGTCCCTGGTACTTGTTTTGTTTTGTAACAATTCTAGTACATGACTGTATTTTTAACATGACAACAGTCTATTTTTACAGCTGCATGGGCCCTGCAGATGTTTTGCATGTAGAAAAGGGCTGACATCATGTTTTCTGTCCCTGGAACTTTTTTTCCTCCACCTGACCCTCCCCCAAGATACAATCTGCCCATGTTGTCCCTATGGACTGCAGAACTGCACTATATCACAGTGGGCATTTTTTTTATGGGCTTTTTTTTGTACATTTCTACATCCCTGCCATTTCTGTCCCTTCCCCTTAACAGCAAGGGTGTAGCTACTGATACATGTGTTCAACGGTTAAGATTGAACCCATAGGAATACAATCACCCACAATTTCGTTTTACATTTTCTACAAGCCAGAACTTAAAATGTCAAGTAACTATTGCAAGAATAAGTTATGATGCAGGCACCTACCTCCATGGTACTGGTAACGTGAGCAGCAAGTAATCCCAGTTTCGAGTGCTAAATAGGTAATAATTCCCTGACAACCAGATTTGTAGCTATCCAGAATACAAGGGGAGCCTAGCTTCAAGAAGGTGCACTCCCCTCTCTGTGCAGATTTATTACCCAACCTTTTGGGAAGGCTCGGAGTGAAGATCACAAAGGAAAGCAGGGCATCCAGCTCAGAGCAAGACTTTGCGGTCAGATCCCCAGGATTGAAAAAAAAATACAGAAAAAAAAAGTTCAAGGCAAGTCACTTGTCTTCCGTGCAGCTACAAAGTTTACAACAGAATTGCCCACTGCAAATAGATGAGAAGCTTATACAAACTACTACCGGGATCGTCCTCTTTGAACAGTGGCACTTTCCACTAACTAAAGCCGGATCGTTCTGTGGATACAGACAGCTTCTACAAACTACTGCCAAATCGTTTCCTGTGGATCACATGGAACAACTGCAAACCACAACTGGATCGATTCGTCCCCTAGACAGAGAGGTGTAGCCTTACTCCTTGCAACCAGAAATAACATAGAGGTGCAGCGTCAAACTCTACATCCGAATCATCCCCTGCAAATCAAAGTGCAGCTAAAAAAACTTTACAACTGGATTTTCCCCTGCGGTTGGGAGACAGCTACAAACCACGAGCTGGTGGTCATCTCCCGATCCAGTTCTAACAACCCAATTAATTCCTGATTGTTGCTCACTAAATAATTAACATGGGCATCACATCTTGTTTATACTTTCAGATTCCCAATGACACAGTAAGTTACGTGAAAATGCTAGATTCCTTTTGTGAATAACAAAAGAGGTCTATAATATTTTTCCAACTAAGGAAGCTTAAGTATGGTCGAGTCACTAGAACATAGTCATAGCCCAGGTTCTGTGCTTTCAACTCACACTGAAAACAATGTATTTTGAAAATAGATGTATTAGCAACTTGTTCAACTTTTGCTCCTTATTTTCTGTTGTGGGTTTCCTCCTCCTTTTAAGTTTAGATAGTCAGGAGCATATCCCCCCACTTCACACATTGAGTGGCATCAGTCTTTTAACTCATCAGAACTTTCAAAAGTTGCAGGTTCCAAATGGACAAGATTTCACCCCGCACTTTACACTGTGACCTAAAGTAGAAAAATCATATTAATGTGTGATACTCTATTAGTAGTAAAGTTTATTAGCACCAGGACAACGTTTTGCTTCATTTACAGATCTGTATTTCCATGATTTAAGTTGTCATGCAATTATCACTTTGCCACACATTTTTTGGGAGACTGTAATATGTCTGGACAGTTAAAAGATAAGCAGTATGATCGAGCATTATTAGTGTACACACCATCATCACTTCTATAAATCGAGGATCTTGTGTGGCTAGTATGATACCTGCCCTAACTTCCTCTATTGGCAGCTAAGAAAACTGCAGGCAAACGAACTCTGGAGCATGAGCATCACTGCTTGAAATGAAATTAATAAACATGGATGTAGCTGTGTGCAAAGTTCCCACCCTGTCACACCTAATGAAGGTCGGCAGCCTTACGCAAAGACTTGATCTCACCACAATTCATGAACATGAACAGCACAACATTGTGCAAAGACTTAATCATGTCACAGTTCATGAAAGCTGGCAGCCATGACAAGATCCCTTTACTTCAGTGAAGGTGTCTACTGTTAAGGAGTATAGTGCACATACTTCATCCCATTACTATTCGTGAAAGTCAACAACCTTGTGCAAAGACTTCATTCCTTAACTGCTCGTGAAGGTCAACAACCTTGCTCAAAGACTTTGTCCAATCACAATTAGTGATGGTGGACAGCTCTGCGCAATGATCATTCATATCACAATTAGTGAAGGTGGACAACAGAAGGCATAGACGGGACATCACAATTAGTAGCAGTGATGACTTCAAGGAATTAGTGAAGGATGACAGTCTCTTGCAAATACAACCCACTTTACATCCCATCACAGTTTGTGAAGGCAACAGCATTTTGCAAACAATTCGTCTCATCACCAACAGTGAAGGTCTTCTCTAACCTGAGGAAAGCATATCTCAACTGTCCTTGATTTTGAGGGACATCTCTCATTTTATCCCTCAACATTGCTTCGTTCCTCACCTGTCCGTCATGAAAAGGTACTGCCCACACAGAGAGGTTTTGTAAATTCTGGCTTTAAAGCAGAATGTCATAATATCATAAGAAGCTAAATGAAAGCTAAACTTTATTCAAGTACATGCAGTGTTGTCCACATGTTCTGGAGCTTTTTTCTCTATGTTTGAGGATGTGTCCCTCATTATGGGATCAATGTCCCATATTTGCACTCATTTTGAGTGCCCGTTTCTCTCATTTCAGTGACAAAAAGTTGAGAGGTATGGTGCAAAGACTTGATCCCATCACCATTCTTATATGAGCAGCACCATGCAAATACGTCCTTCCCATCAATGAAGCTGAAGAGCCTTGTGCATAAACTTAACTCGGTTACAGTATATGTTGTTAACAGAAACCAAAGACTGAGCCTGTCAAGCCTGCCCTGTGTCTGAGGGGAAGGAATACCCAGCACATTCATAGCAAGAATTCTGAGGCTGCGATTTTCTTCCCTCTGTTGACGAACTGAACTGATTGAAATGAGGAGTCTGCAGCAGGTTGGAAGGCGTTTCAGTACCATCTCTCCCAAATTTTAGGCCACATCACGAACTACCAATATGCAGAGTTTAAAAAGGAAAAATACCGTATGTAAACAAACAGGGCCAGCTTTAGTGTTTTGGGGGCACCCTTCGAGATACAATAAATAATGGGGCCCACGACCCAGCTCACTTTGTTCACATTTTATAGTCTGTACCATATGTTCACTTTAGTTTCAATACAACCTGTGACATCTTTAGTTTATTTTTTATGGAGAGATAGCAATGTTGGGGTGCCCCCTCAGTTTACTTCAGTCACCTTTTTTCATTCTGTACCATATGCATATTTTATTTTCAGCTTGGCCTATGACATTTTTATTTTATTTTTTGAGGGGAAGCAGCAACCTTAGTCCTAGGGGCCACCCTACCCATTCAGTTCATGTCTGTTTGTCTGCCTCTGAGTGTCTGTGCTATACCTCGGGCAGTAGTTTTATAAGATTAAGATGTCACATCAGAAGGCAGTGCCCAGCACTGTGCTGTCCTTTACTGCAATTTTAGTAAGACAATAAGTGAAAGAATGAAAACTATTAAACTCATTTGCTTTGGCTGCCCCCCCCCCCCCGCCATGAGCACTGGGCCCCCAGCAAACGCAGGATTAGCTGATGCCTAAAACCAGCTATGCAAACAAAAACTATACTTCAAATACAGAATACAACCTTATCACTTCGGAATGTGCTGCACTCATGCTACTGTTTAAGTTTTTGCCAGGAATTATTGAATAATAACTACTACAACTGCATATTCTGGTTTAGCAGGGACATTTTCATTTAAACCTTTATTCATTTGTGTGTTTATTTATTTAAAATATTTTACCAAGAATGGCATACTGAGCTGGTAAGATCTTGTTTCCAGATGAGTCCTGAAGAGGGGAAGAGGGGGAAAGATAACAGATACAACAATACAAGATATAAAATACATTCAATTGAATCAGTACAACAAAAATAAACAAGACAATTATTCCTATGAATAAATTGTGAAGAATAAGTCACCATGCAATACATTGTGGAACTGAACAAAAGAACAATTAAATGGTTATCAACTTAAAAACTGGGGGAATAACAGATACTGGGGAAGCGGGGAAGTGCTAAGGGACAGAACATTATTAAGTTGCAGGTAAGAAGTAACCCAACATCTGTCCCATTGAAACATACTGTTACAATAGAGTATATGAAGCTATTTTGATTTTTTATACTCTCACAATTAGCAGTTACCAGATCAAATGATTTGTTTGTAAATTCTAGATATTTGTAAACAAATCCCCACCAAAGAGCTACGTATAATTGGCAGGTGTTTGACATAATACATATTTACAATAGGAAAATCCATACAAGAAAAGTACTTTCATTGTAAAAAAAATTAATGAGTCCTTTTTTTAGCATGCTGTGTAGACAAGGAAACGCAGTACAATGTAAAGTAACACAAATGCATGACGCTGGATATTTTAAAGTGCTGTGTAGAATTTGTCTTTTTAGTAACCTAATTCTTACTCATCACTCCTGCAGATAAAGATATTACAATTAGGGAGGCATTTAAAGTTCCCTAAAGATGGAAACACTCTGGATTGCGTTAAGGCTATTAGTTAAAATGGTAGAATTACAGTACTTAACTTTTTTGAGAGTACTGTAAAAAGAGGTGGAATGTCATAATAAAAGTTGAAGCACAATACCTGGAATAAACCAATAAAAAGCTCCAGGTGCAGGCTGTTGATCTTGTATTTCCCTTCCGAATGATTGTTCAGGTGCCTTCCCACATCTGATTAATTGTTTTTGGATGCCCAGTTGTAAATAAGAACAACGTGCTTTCAGGTTCGACAAGGGGGTTGAATACAAATGTTTCAAGTTGATTAATTAAAATACCAAAGCCTAATTAAGTGTGGCACGGAAGTGCCCAAAAGGCAAGAAAGCAATGCTGAGGTACAAAATACATCTGGTTTTGAACTGTGATTTGGAAAATAAAATTGACCTTTTCGTTCCACAACATATAGAGTGCAGATGCGGCTTACAGAATGTCAGGAAAGCAGCCGACTGTTTTTTTTCTTTCTTTTTTTAATTATTTTGAAAATGACTGTCAGTAAATGTTTAAATTAATGGTGGAAGTGAACTTCACAGGATCTTTTTGTTTATTTTTATCACTACTGTATTAATCGGGCGTACTCTGATTCATGACTGATTTTCCATAGCATTTTATTCCAAGTAATGCCATGCCCAAGTTTCTTTACCAAAGCAGGAGAAGTTCATGATCCAGCTCCCCTTCCCCCCCAACTCTATAGTGGGCATCAAAAAGTAAAGTGCAGCTCGAGTATATTAAATTCGAGCGTCAGTTCGGTGTAAAACAAAAAAGGTCTACATATACATTTAAGCAATAAAAAACAGTTACACCTGCAGGTGGTTTACTAAATTCGAAGAGCATTTCCTTATACACTGGGCTCCCATCACTGACCAGAGGCGGTAGGCATTGTAGATGAATGATCCCACTCTATGGATGAAACCACGGCACCCCAAGCTGTTGCTCCTTGGAATTACACTGTTGAATGCTCTAGTCACAAGCTGAGTTTGAAATCGGTGTAACTTTTTGCACTAAAGGATTACTACTTACTGAATGAATGTCTGAGTAATTGAAGATTTCTCCGTAAATAGTAAGATTATTTCAGATTATTTCATTTGTATTTTGCCAGCGGAGCAAACCTTTCATTTAATCTCTGTTGGAAGAGTGCTCAGGAGAGCAGAGTTTGTTTTCGGTATTTCATGGAGACAAATGCAATTAATTTTTATGTTTCTACAACATTGAGGCGTAACATTTTAGAGATTTTCAGCACTGCCAACTAATTTTGTTATCGGCAGATGCTGCTTTCATAAAGTACTTTTTGGACCAATGGAGACAGCCTTTGTTTTGGAGTGCATACTGTGTGTGTTTATACAATGAAAATGTTTATGTGGTGGGGACTCTTGGTTCTGTATTTGTAGATTGGGGGGCAACAACGTGTCATTTCTAGGTGGATCTCTCCTATAGCATTCAATGGAAACAGTAGTGCAGGAATGGTTGGTCAGGGATTTTGTTATCAAGTGGTGTTTAAACATGGTAGTGTGTGTGTGTGTGTGTGTGTATTGTTAAGATGGTAAAATGTCACTTTAAAACAATGAAATGTGGTTCAGTATAACATAAACAGTTTCTCAACATTATCACTATCAGATGGATCTCAGTACAGTGAGCTTAATGTGGTCTAGAACCTAGCTCAATGGCTCTGGGTATACTTACTCCCAGTGTTCTTACCTGGAAAGGAAGGATGGAGGATTTACAGCACCTTACATACACACACACACACACACACACACACACACACACACAGTATACCAAAGCACTTTACAAGCCATGCACAATTGAAGCAGCCCTCAGGTGAACCACAGGGAGTTTTTTTTGAATTTTTGGGGGGGTGAAGAAAGGTGGGAGGGCTTAAGCACACAGGCGGGGGAGGGAGAGAGAAGAGGTTACACTCAAGAAAGTAAAGTGACTCTTATTTTTACGGCTGCATGGGCGGAGCCCTGCAGATGTTTTACATGTAGAAAAGGGCTGACGTCATGGTTTCCGTCTGTGGAACTGTTTTTCCTCCGCCTGACCCTCCTCCAAGAAGTAATCCGCCCATGTTGTCCCTATGGACTGCACCACTGCACTATATCACAGTGGGCTTTTTTGTGGGTGTTTTTTTGTACATTTCTGCATCCCTGCCATTTCTGTCTCCTCCCCTTAACAGCAAGGGTGTAGCTACCGATATGTCTGGCATGCCATGGCGTGCAGCACACCAGCGCGTGGGGGGTTAGCAGCCCATAGCTTAACCCAGTTTAAAATTTAAAAAAATAATTTAAAAGCCAGTCCCTGCTTAAAAACTGTATTGTGATTGCTTAGTATTGAAAGTTGCCTAATGAAATGGACCTGTTTAGCAATCAGAACCCTTTTCTTGCACTTTTATAGTTTGGAAGTTAAACTACCGTATGTACCTGGAAATGGCAACCTCGGAGGTGACTGAGGCAGCTTCAATAAACATTCCATTAGCAACGCTCGGTATGTACTGTGGTCACCCATCTAAACTGCTAGCCTCTGAAAATCATTTAATACATTTTAACTGCCCAAAGGAACAATCTCCCAAACAAATGTTACTATACCTCCTGACTTCCGACTTTCTTTCCACCCTACTTTATTCAATCAGAATCTTTGCCTAGCACCGTGCAGCCTTTTAGCCTGCCACAACTGACAAGAAGCAGTGTGAAATTCACTTCGTGATAACTGGCTGTCAGTAGGGAGTGAATTGTCAGGGGCGGAGTTATTCAGGAGCCAACTGTCACCAGAGCAAGTCGCCGAGCCATGTTATGAGTGAAATGACGGGAGTGAATTGACGTGCTCCCTTTCTTTTTGTGGGTCCCCATGTAATGCTGTTGTGTTTTACAAGACTTATGAACTGAAATAGCAGTGAGCAAATGTTACAAAAAGCAGATCTGTGAAATAATCCCCCATTCTTTATCGCAGGTAATGGCTGGTGCTGGGAATTAAAGCTGACACCGATCGAGATAGGCTGAAGGATTATTTCACAGATCTGCATTTTTTTAACATTTGCTCTGTGCTGTTTCAATTCATAAGTAATGTGAAATGTGGAATGTAACAGCATTAGATGGGAGCATGGTACTTAGGACTGCATGTCTTTGTGGGAATGCTTTTGTCTGTCATAACGCCCACTCAGCAGCTCTCGGTCTCCAGATTGGAATCAAGCTTGGCTAAATATATCTATAATTTTCCTTCATCTTGCACCAGGTCAAGTGTGTATAGTTTTTCACATGGAAAAAAAAACAGCTGCGGGAAGAAGGGGAGTGTAATTCAGAACCGAACAGTATGTATTATATGTCACACTCGAAGGAATCACACACAATCGAGTATTGGGGATTGTAACACATTTTGTTTTGTTTTTTAATGAATGGGGCATCAGTATTTGAGTTTTAACATCTATTTTGACCACTGTACTAGGAAGAGGGCTAAAAGAACTTCGGCATGGTGATTTAAAAAAAATCAGTCACGAAGGATGTGCAGGACCAAGTGGTTTCTATTCATAAAAATAGTCTGGTAAAACGCTCGCCCCAAAATTTGCAAACCTCAGAGTAAGTACTTGATTTTATTATATCAGATGCATTTTATTCATTCTGCTAGTACAGGACTTAGTGGTGTGATACTTCTTAGTATCTGAAGTCTAACAGGGGGCACAGCTCAGATTACTACTTTATTGTAGGTTATGGCTGGTGCTGGGAATTGAATCTGAAACCGATTAAGATAGGCTGGAGGATTATTTTACAGAGCTGTTTTTTTTTTAACATTTTGCCAACACTGTTTCTATTAATGTTATGTAAAACACAAAAGCAGTAGACAGGATGCACAACAACAAATTATTTCTGTATTTTTATCTTAATTTGCTACCACAATTATTTTAAATGTAGCACATATTGTGAACAAAGTACTAGGAAGAGGGTTAAAAACAACTCAGCATGGTGATAAAAATCAGTCTTGGAGGGTATACAGGACCACATGGCTTCCATTCATAAAAACGGTCCAGTAAAGCATATGCCCCAAGTAGTGCCTTTGTGATTGAAATGTGAAACAACAGTACTGTACATGACATTTGGTTATTCTAGACATTTCATTTTTGTGTGTTTCAACTCTGAGAAGGGAATTATCTTTACCGATTGTTAACCAAGTTGATTTGGACAGCTTTAAGTCCCCTATACTTGCAAGATACCCTGTACTTTATAGCCCAACCTTGTGAGCTTCTTGGCATTTTGTTTCAGTGATAATATAATGAACTGTGCACTATGTCAGTATCAATTTTGTCTGGCCTCATTAGCACAGGATTCCCTGGAATGCCCCATGGCCTCTATAGAGTGTTCCACAGCCCCATCACTGCCCTGTTTTACTTCTAACCAACTATAATCTGACGCCCATTATTTCATGCATCTAGCACGTAAACAGTTTAGAGCTGGATGAAATAGTGCACAGTTTATAGTGTTATAAATTAAACAAATTGATTTGATAATAGCAATAAGGCATGACCAGGGGTTACATTAACAGCCTGCTAGTCACTCACTTGGGGTGTAACGTTGCATGAGGTGTAGCCGAGGGCCATATTGCACAAGGGGTTTATTAATTTACGGTAAATCTAACCCCTGGTCATGCTGTACTGCTATTATAAAAAAAATTAAAAATACTGTAAACTATTAAAAGTATACTTTTTTAATGTTTTTCTAATTTAGAGGGAGAGTGTTATTTAAATATTTCTTCTTTTAACAGTTACGTAATGATGTTTCAAAACCAGAATGCAGCATTCCAGAAATTAAACAGTGCTACAAGATGCACTGTCCAGGGAGCTGGTAGAGGTGGAGATTGTGGATGGGTTTAAGAGGAGATGGGACAGGTACAGGAGGAGGGTAAATCTGACCAGGCCCAATACAGGTGGAACATCTTGGACTGGGGATGGTATAACCCAAGGGGAAGGGGGGACACCAAAATTGGCCCTCAGTGTGGGTGTTGAAAATCGAGCAGACTCGAGAGACCGTTAGACCTATTCTGCTGGCATTTTAGTATGTATGTTAGTATGTAAGATGGAATGTTGACAGGAAGAATGTGCCATTGTGATTAGGCTGTTCATGACATTGTAATGGGGATTAATTTAAGGCTGCTGGGGGCATAACAGCCAACCATATTGCAGCACTTTGAGATCCTTTTTATAATTACTTTTAAACCATGTCTACAGCATGGTAAGGGTGACAGGTGTGTTGTACTTATTAGGAACTGAATATTTAGCTCTGCAGCACCTGCTATCATAATTTGTTGCTTCACTTGGTTGCCTCCAGACTCAGTCCTGTGGCCCACCCCACCTCTTCTTGCACTCAAGAAAAGCACAAGACTTCACTGAAATGATCCAGCCAGGGTGCTGCTAGCCCACAGCAGGGCAAGAAAAATGCATTGTTTTGCTGATGTCAGCTGCTCTTTCTGCAAATGCCATAGAAACAAAAATGGGTGTACTAGATGGACCCCTAGTCACCTTCTGCTGTCACCTTTCTATGCTTCAGTTATGTGTGGTCCAGCATTATTGCAGTAGTAGTGTATACTTGGTTGTAGGTGGTGGGGGTTGGGAGGCTTCAATCATACAAGACCTAGGTAATTTGTCAAGGGGGCAGTAAGTGCAGAGAAGGGATTTCATAGCAGTGCTAGTGTTCTTTGGAATAATTGAGCATGTTCATTTCTTTTAATGTTTGCCATTGTTCCAGATGCCCAGGTGTGATTAACGGCTCCTTAAGATCTTGCACCAAGCAGTACAATGTTAGGGATCACACAATGGACTAAATATGAGTCTTTAGCGCACATTATTTATCCCCAGCTAATCTCCTGATTTTCAGCAGGTGATGTTAAGTGCCCTTGTTTTGTAAAAATATATTTAATTACATCTAGTCTGGGTGTAATGTATTTATTTATTTATTTTGGTAAGTACACTCGACAAGTATTATGCCTATTTTCAGGAACGATCTGGGAGAGTACAACATGAGGAACAACAGTCAAGGAGACATGGCAAAGAGAGTACAGTTTTTTGTCACAGTAAACAAATTAAACAGAATTTACCCGTCAGAATTGGCAATATGACACAGAAAAGACAGCTCTTGGTGTATTAACATTCTATATTTTCCAAAGCAACTGACTACATTAGCATTACCCTCATAAACATACAATTTGACACTAGGTAAGGACCACAGCGGCCATCCTAGTCTGCCCATTTTCTTCACAAACTTCATTATGCAGCCGTGGTGGTGTTCTTTCTGTAGTCAGTGCTGTGTACTGTATCTTTAAGGTTTGTGGTTTGCTTTCAGCAGTGTCATTTGTAATGTCATTGAGTACTGGGTATGGAGAGGGACTGTAGGATTTTGGTGGCTGATTTTCCTTTCTTGAGCTTTTAATATTCTTGTCCCATGGGAACTTGCAAGCAGTTTGCATTGGCAATTAGAGAGAACTGTATCAACGTGCTGTAGCTGTTTGGTTCCTCATTTTGTAGGTATGGCTGCTGTTGAAGTTCTGCTGCAGTGCTAAAATAGAAGGAAAGATGGATTTAGTATATACATATATGGTACACTGTGAGATGTTTGAGAAGTGTGCTACTTTTGTACATTTTATTGTGAATTTGTTCAATGTGTTCAGGTTTTTTTATGTGTATTTGAGCAACTTTTGAATATTTTACCGTCTTTTTAGCACTGACTTGCTCTATGTTTGTTATAGTTATTTTTGGTATGACAACTTGTTTTTTTCCATTTACCTGAATGCTGTTGTCTTGGTTCCTTTAAAGATTTCATTTATCTTTCAGAGCTGTGTAGAAGTTAATCATTCCGTAATTTATAAAATGACTGAGTTCTGGGTAGGGAGATGGTGGCTTCAGCATTGGATTCATCCATTGTCTGTTCTTCTGGTTCTGCTGTGTTCTGAGATAGCTGGTCAGTAGGACTTAGCATAGGGTTTTCTAGAGGCAGGTGGTGAATTGCTGAGTGTAGTCCATCTTGTACAGTGTGCAGGTATGTTTCTTGTTGAAGCAGTTCCTGTTCAATTTGAATGCTTGCAGATATATCTTGTTGTGTTTCTTTACTTTCTGTCTTGGTTGATTGCATGGTGGGCTGCAGATAAAGGTTGTAGTCATTGCTGTTGCCCCTTGCTTTGGGGAAGGGAAAACACATGGTTCAGAGGGAGAGCAGCAGTATGGCCACTTTGTTGCTGTACTGGTATGCATTTGCTTTGAATTTTGAGGCTTTTCTGATATTGTGAAGTAGCATTTACTTGTGGAAGGGGTGTTCTCCTGTTGAGGATAGAAACATTTTTCTCTGCTTCCTTTTGTGGTGCTTGCTTGCTTTGGAAGTGCTTTCTGGTTTTGTTCCTGAAATTATTGATCTCCAGGTTTTGTGGTCTGCTATGTTTGGCTGCCAGTAACTTCGCAATGATGTCTCGTTCATATGGCCTGTAATTACCTTAATTTGTCTGGCCTCCATTCCTGTTTCCGTAAGCAGAGTGACAGCAGTTGCCCATATGGAATGATTGATATATATGGACTATATCCCAGCATTCCTACATATTCATGATAGTACGCTACCTAAATAATTTACTCCCATGGGATCTCTCGTGTACCATATGGAGATTTTGTCCAAGTCTACTTGCTGTGTTTTTTTGGGTGACAGAAGAGTGCTGGTGGATTCAGTGGGAGTTTTGATATGTATTTGAGGTAGGTTTCTATGGGGCAGAGGGGGATCTCCGGGTCTTTCAAACATAAAACCATGGGTGGCTTGTCTAGTGGGTCATTCTGCATTTTATGGTTCTTTGTTTCTTCGTTATACATTTTGTCAGATATCTTAGTCCACTTTCTGACCTTTTTATTTCCCCCTTCTGGCTAGGTGGAGTTGGATATCTAGTTATACCTTGTGTACCAGTCCTTTTGCAGTGTTTGGTAAAAGTGCATTGGACTGCCTGACGAATGTCAATTCAGAGTGTTTCAGTGGGGGGTGATGTGTGGCTTTGTCC
Organism: Neoceratodus forsteri; assembly: GCA_016271365.2. Taxonomy (NCBI): domain Eukaryota; kingdom Metazoa; phylum Chordata; order Ceratodontiformes; family Ceratodontidae; genus Neoceratodus; species Neoceratodus forsteri. The sequence continues at coordinate 1,208,402,153 of CM057456.1, forward strand.
TTCCCTTCCTTCTTGCAATTTTTGACAACTCCTTTAAAGCCTAGGGTTGGCAGTATAGCCTAGAGGTTAGAGTAATGAGCTGTGAGTGAGCTTGGTACATCCAACAGACCAGGGTTTGATTCCTACGACCTCCACTTGCATACTGTGTGACTCTAAACAAATCACTTAACCTCCCCAGTGCTCCCAGGTCACCCCTGAAAACAGCCACTTGTGCTAAGTGGGCCTTACTTGGTTACCAAAGACTAAGAAAAATAAAGAAATACATTATTTACCCCTGTAAATACAGTGTCCATCATGAGGTTAACTGGTTGGCTAATGGGTGGATCGTTAATGTGCCTGTTAAGTCCAGATCAGAGCCAACAAAGCTTCTCAGTATGTATTCCTGTCCTGTGCTGTTCCGTACAGAGCTGTAAAACTGTCTGAGGACGTTATTTAGCTCTTCCAGTGGATTTGTTTTTAAGTTAATGTTTATTTTTTTCTCTTTGCACCAGTCAGAGAAAATATTTACTACCCAGCATTTCTGTTTTAATACGCTGCTTTCATTTCTAGGTTTAGGAGGCGCTCTTCACTTACATCTGTGTGATGAAGTGCTGTTTTCCTTTCGGGATTAGTTGGCCTTGTGTTCTAGCCACCAGCAGGGGGCATTGAGTGCCGTGTATTGGCTTCAGTGGTGTCTGTTGCGGGGAGACTAGCAGGATGACTTTTGTTGTCCATGTTGTAAGCTAGTTGTGGACTGCTGACTGGAGAGGTCATCATAAAGGAGGACTCAGGTATGTTTGCTGTAATTTGTTGGATGATGTCAGTTGTTTCACCGGAGTTTTCACTGACACTACAGAATATTGCTTCAAGCTCCTCTGGATCGATTGGGTCAAAGTATCCATTTTTTGAATTTATCGTTAGAGGGTTTTGCGTTAGCTGGCAACTAATGTGGTGGTGATGTATTATGAAGTGGGGGGTCAGAGTGATCTAAAAAATAGGGGGCATCAGATGAGGCTGACTGGCACCCTTTTCTGTGGGTCATGCCAGGATTTACCACCGCTAAAAGGTGCCAGTCAATCACTCAGGTTTGAGTATTTTCAGAGCCATTATAGAAGCCTCAGTTTAGGTGTGTGCACTGTTTTTTTGCTCTGGTTCCTGATGATTCTTCTGAAATCTAAGACTTCAGTTTTTGATAGGGGTAGTCTGGTCCAAGTGCCAGCCTGAACTGAATGGAATTATTTATTTATTTATTTAGCTTTTGTTGACCAGGTAAGTACACTAGACAAGACAATTGCCTATTTTCAGTTACGACCCAGGACAGTACAGGAATTACAGATTTAAGTACATAGGACAACATGATACAGATTAAAACAGCTTACAGGTCAGGTAAGCATAATTTTGTACAGTATATACACAACAGAATAACACATGTAGAAACTAAGAGCAGTACAATAGATACAAATTGAGATGCAGCAGATACAACACTATTTACAACTTAAAGGCCCCAGGAAGTGGAGTCTCAGTTAGAGCAACACTCCTTTATGGTACATTATATACCCAACAAACAACCCATACTTGTCCAGAACACAACCAGGAGAAAGGAGTGCTGTGAAGGATCAGGATAGATCACAGGGGTTTGGGACAACCACAGGCCAAAGAGAGTTTGAGGTGGTTCCATAGGGAGGATCAAAGGCACACTTGTGAGTGGGAGGAGTGAACCTGGGCAGAGAATGAGTTCCACAGTCTGGGAGCACATGCAGCAAAATCTCTATCCCCCATTAGAGTCTGGGTAGCAGGTATTTTAAGGATGGCGGGACCCAGAGACCTGAGGAAATAGGATGAGGAGGCTGCCAGGACAAGGAATTTTGCCAGCCCTGGAGGGGTGCCAGTGCCAAGGACCTTGCCCATGAAACACCCCAGGACAAAATCTATGTGATTTGAGGGGGAGAGCCAGTTCAGCTTGCTATAAAGGTCACAATGATGGGTGAGATGAGGGGCAGCCAGAGCAAAGCGGCAGACATTATTGTAGGCAGTAGACCACTTAGAAAGGTGAGCTTTGGAGGAGTGGCAAACAAAGGAGCTCTGTAGCAAAGTTTAAGGAGGAACACACCTCTGGCAAGTATAAGACGGTAGCAGGAGTAAGGTTGTTTTAGCTCTGTAGGCTAGACCCAGTTTGCAGTTGACAGTCTTACATACATTCTGAATATGGTGGCCAAGGTCAAGCTGCAGGTCAAGTGTCACCCCAAGGTATTTAAATTTGTCAGTAACAGGGATCGGAACATCGTCGGTACCAGTAACGCATAACGGAGCAGGAAAGGCCTTAATCTTGGCCTGGGACCCAAAGAGCATGGCCTTGGTTTTTTAAGATTAAGAACCAACTTATGGGATGAAATCCAGGACTGAATGCTCCCTAAGTCCTCACTCAGGTGGTGATTAATGACCCCTATGTCCGGGGAATGAGTGAGGATGACCAGGTCATCTGCATAGAGGATTGGCTTACAGTGGACAGAGGCAGTGGGGAGATTGTTTACAAAAATGAAGAAGAGCAGGGGCCCAAGGACAGAGCCTTGGGGGACACCCATGGGTACAGAAGTAGAGCCCGGAAGCTCCTTGCCATATTTGACAAGCTGCTTTCTGCTGAGTAGATAGTTGGAGAACCAACGGAGCACACCAGGTGATAGACCATAGGACCTGAGCTGAGTGTAGAGCATGGCATGATCAACAAGATCAAAGGCCTTGGAGAGATCTATAAAGATAGCCCCAGAGAGTTTGCCCTGGTCCATAGCCGCCCTGATCCAGGGTGAGACAGTGACAAGGGCAGAGGATGTGCTGTGCCCTTTCCGAAAGCCATGCTGCACAGGTGACATTATGGTTATTATACCCCAGTGGCTCCCCTACCCTCTGTGACAGGGTTGGGTTATATTGTTGAAATGAATGCAGAAAGCTATTTGGGTTTATTTTAAAAATTACAATCTGTAAAACAAGGGTTAACCTGAGCTGTATTTTGACCTCCACAAGCTTGTTGCAGAATTGTCATCAGGAAATGAGCCCTGGGACAGGATGTCTTAATTGGTTGCACCTTTTAAAGATTACATGAACTGACTTCAGGCTGGATACAGGAAAGAAACTGATGAAGTTCTAGTACATTTTGTGAAAAACAGGAAAAGTAACTTACAAGATCAGGATGCAGAATTTAATTGCTAGGCAAAGACGTCTTATAAAAAGAGAGCAATGTTTTGTTTAGGATAGAAAGAGCTGGAAATTTTAAAGAGACTCTCAGATGAAGGACTTCTGTTTGTTTGAACTGTCTGTATAAAGAGCCATCCTGTACAGTTTTTATTTTTTATTTTATTGTTGCTAATAATGAAATGCTACTTACGAATGTGATAACTTTTCCTAGTTTGCATATTCTTCCTGCCCTATGCCTCTATGACAGTTGGTGCCAAAGTGGGACTTGTGCCATGCATACTTTAAGCCAAGAGTTTTGTGTCTGGGCACTAGTCCTGGTACCAGGGAAGCATAGAAGAAAGGTATGGATCCTGCAACAACAAGCCCCGGAGAGATTTCCAGAAGAATGACAGTCAAGTTAGAAGAAGAAACAAAAGTCTAAACTGAGATACTACTGCTGGCACCAGTGATGAAGAAGAAGAATAAAGCATGTCTGCTTTCTTCAAATGGTGGGCTTTGACAACAAAGAGAGACTGAGAAACAGAGAGAAAAAGAGATGCAGCAAGAGAAAGAGAGAAAAGAAGAGATGCCACAATAGGACCTGTGATGGCTAGATGCCTTGCAAGCTGTCAAAGCTGGAGGATCTGGTACAGGTTAGTAAACCCTCACCTCCCCATCCCTTCCCAACTTTTTTCTGTGCCCCATTTCAGCTCCCCCTTTGGTCTGCCTTTTCTACCACCCCTTTTTGCCTATTGCTTAGCTTGACAAGGCCCAGGGCTGCTACTCCTACCCCCATAACTGCTCTTTATCTCGCCTCTCTTCAATTGCTGGTATAATTACTGCGTTTACCTATTATTTTCCTTGATTTGAGTTGTTATTGTGTCATTTAGACTGCCACTGTTAGTTCTCCTGGATTTTAACTGTTTGTTTGTCATTTTAGATTACCTCTGTTTAGTATTCCTTTGTCTGTTACCTCATCTACTGATGTGGAACCTTTGTAAAGAGCGCCTTGCGCTCAAAGATTTTATAATCCTAGATAGAAATAAATAAATAAATAAATAAAAATAAATAATAGGAATCCATCACCAATTTATGGGGACAAACATTTAAAGGTGTTTTTATATGAATAAGTGGTGCTAAAAAAGATGGGCTTGGGGGAAACTCTCCAAAATTTGGGTAATTGCTGCTAGGTGCCCAAATTCAAGATGGCCACCAAAAATCTTTAAAATGGCATATCTCAGCTAATAGTTGTCATATGAAACTGTATTTGTGTCTAAATGGGGGTTTTGAGGTTCAATGAATTAATTTCTTATAAGTTCTACACACATATATATATATGAAATACAAAATCACACATGCCCCCACAATGCAAAGCATCATGGGCTACATATGCAAATCACCACAGAATATTACACTGGTTCAATTTTAAGCGGAAATGCATGGTGCCAAAAGGCCTCTCACACAGTTTGCAAAGGGTGCCAAAAGAAGACATAGACACATGTTTCATCCTACCAGGACTGATCAGTATGCCTCGTCTGTTTGGTACCCCAGTGGAATGAACCAGCTACCCTAAGATGGTCTATCTGGGTTATGATGTGGTGAACCCAATTAAAATAAAAAACAATTTATATATATAATCTTTTTGCTGGTGTGTCCAAATGACATTCTGTGATTAGTGATTGCAAAGATGACAACATCCTTGATAAAGCCAGTACAACAGTTGAGTGGAAAGAAGAGGAGTCTAGTTGAGATGATTAAAAAACTATGTATATTATGTGATAAAGAGTGTGATGAAGACAAAAGTGACTATCCTATTGATTCATGAAACGAACTGAAGAGCCTAGCACTGGAATGGAGGTGGTTGGATAAATATGGAAGTGTTTTTGAGAAAGTAAACTGGGATGACGGTCCATCTGGCATGTTTTTTCACAAATTGTGTAAGACTGGATTCACGAGTAAAAGGAAGCTTCAGCAAGCCAAAACTAGGAAAGAGAAAAAGCATATGCAAGAAATCCTCATATCCCGATCTGAGTATGACAGTTCCACTGAAAATGCTCCTGGCCCATTTGCTAGACTTTCACAGACTAATCCTCTTCAGGACAAGGATCTCTGCATCTGGTGCATGATGCCAGAAGGCAAAAAACATCCTGGCTGAGACAAGTGGTATCTTCTCCAACAAATGGATGCATGGCACACATTCAAGGCTCACACAGTGTACCTAGGAGATGCTACAATGCATGACCATATCTTAAATGTAATTGACTGTACAACAGATCCTTTTGCCACTGAGATTCAGTATCATCACTCCGGTTGGAAAAAATATGTCTCTCCAATATACCACAAGGACAAAAACATTAATTCAGAGCTCTGCTTACAACAGGTTCAACTTGCAGAAGTTCGAGAAATGTTCTTCACACTTGTAAGGACAGTTGTATTGCATATGAATGAGCCAAGAACATTACAAGAACTACTGAAGGACTACAATAACCTGTTGAGAAATTTTGGTTATGATACAAATACAACAAAATCAAACACAATTAAGCAGATGATTCAGAAGGACTTTGCAAACAGGATCGGATTCAATGATAATTTCCACAAAAACGAGAGTACCATAGTGTATGACACATCTGCAGGTGGAAGTTACGTGGATGCGGCAGTCTACTCACGGGGAGTGAGTGATGAACAATTACCGAATACCATTGCCAGGTACTTGAAAGATAAGTTATTGAATGATACAGGTATGAGCTGGCCTCCTCATATTGATGAGCTTGAGAACACTAAATAACCTAATTCTGAGTTACAAAAGTTTCTCAACTCGCTAAAGAACCCTGCTGCTAGTGACTTCAGTGGTGCCTGCCAGGGTCCAGAGATTGCTGCCTTGTCATCACTGTTATTTTCATTCATCATGGGGAAATACACTTCCTTAAAGGTCAAGTTATCACTGATGATTCATGGCCTGACAAGAAGTTGTGAGATTATAGACATGATGAAGAAATTATCACTCAGAATAAACTACCAGGATGTTCTTAATCTGTATGCTACATAGGCTAAGTTTGAGCTTGAGGAGGATGACAGCTGTCCTGAAGACCTTGCCAATGATTTTCCTGGAACTGCCATTCTAGACAATGATGACTTTCAGGATGACACATTGACCAGAGCAGATACATCTCACCACAAAAACATGATGTTTGTTCAACCAAACTACCAAACTTTCTACTGAGAATGATCCTAAACTGGCCATGGCAAAGCTTCTTGAGATGGAAAATATCAGTGCAGAACAACACAGAGTTCAACATTACAAGATGGTCAAATGTGGCCTACCAACAGTCCAAACTGAAGTTGATATCTCACCACAAAGTACTTGGGACCAAAAGATTAGAGAAATGGTCCATTCTTTGGCTCGTCTTCATAGCAATGGGAAAGAAGTTCCATCAGAAAGTCAGAAGATTGGAGCATTTTCTGGATTTCAAGCCAATATCCTGAAGCTGGTTACAAAGAGCAAGACATTCTACTACCTCACATTACCCAAACCACCCCATAAGTCAGTAGTACATGAGGTGATGTGTCGCATAGTCTCTGTAGCAAAAAAATAAATCGATGCCTTTCATTCAAGTGGTTGGAGACCAGCCAGTCTATGCTCTGATTATTCAGTTGAATAATGAGAATCCTACACAGTTTGAACTCATCCTTCCATTCCTAGGTCCATTCCATGCGCAGTGTGTTCTTTCATATCAGCAATCAACAAGTAATTCAAAGGATCTGGGTTATCTGACATTATTGTTGCAGCTAGTGTGATTACAGAGGGTTCAGCTGACAAAGCACTGCACAGAAAACATTATAAGAGAAGTATCATATGTATTTGACTGATGTACGAGGTACTGGCTTGCAGAATAATTAAAAAAGGACTTAGTGATGGTCTATGCTTGTCTCCAGAGCTACAAGAAAAGCTGGAAAAACTAAGACACCCCTCCACAAACACACGAGAAGTGCTCAAGATGATCTGTGATGAACTAGAGGCTGTTCAAGAGTTATCGTCATTTGTTGTGAAAGCATTCGAAACAGTTGAAAATTCTGATAGTTCAATGGCAAAGTATTGGCTCAGTTTCATGTACATAACTGAAATACTGATGATGAATATCCATGCATTAAGAACTCAGGACTGGGAGGCATTTAAGGCATCACTCAAATTGATGTTGCCATGGCTGCAAGTATATAACAATGACAAGTATGGAAGATGGCTCTTTGAGTTCTAGTTAGAGATTAGCTGTCTACCGGAGGAGAAAGTCAAGTACATGCATGATGGTTTATTTGCACAATCAGTGACAGGGAACCCCTACTCTTGCTTGCCACTGGATCTATGGATAGAAATGACAATGAATAAGGGCTCAAAGACGAAAGCTGGTTGGATGAGAATTTTGAAGAATGAGAAGATGCTGCAAACTCACACTCAAAATGCAAACTTTAAAAATAGTGTTAGAGTCTTTCTGAAAGCCCTCACAAACATGAAGACAATCTCTCAATGCCATAGTGATAATTCAACCACCTGACTCAGAGCAGATGAACAGGCAGCACAAGAGCTTGATAGTTGCATCACAGCATTTGACTGTGATCTTTTTGACCTTGCAAAGTCTACTCTGAGGATTCTTCAATCTGGAATGTTTGCATTCTAAAAACTTGTCCAGGAATTTGAAACAGCACATGAGGATGGTGAATCACTAGTCAATGAATTCTTTCAGGAGCGGATGTCTTCAACTATGAACTCACTTGATGCAACAGTTCACAGAAACTCAAGGTACAACTTCAGTAGACAACCTATTATCAGAGATGGAACAAAAAACACTGTAACAAGGACTAGTGTAATGGAAAACAATGCCATGGCAGAAGTAATCTCTCTTGCTCAATAGTGCACGGAGAGATTTAACCTGTCTCAAGTAATGGGACATCGTGTTACAGAGAAATGTCTCTCAATAGTCAGTCCTAATGGAACTATGGTCAAAGTGCAAAAATCTAAGTTAGTTGAAAAGTTGAACCTGGTTCCACTACACTCCATCAGTAGCTACATGCCCTGGTAGTCATGGGATTCATTTGGAGACTTGCCACTCCTTCTGCAGAGGATAGAGAAAAGCATGATGAAACTGACTTCACATGGGCAGAGTATGCTCATAAGGTATTTGTCTTTGTTCTGGCTCAACACCTCAATGCTTCCAAGACTGTCTTTGTGAATGATCCATATGCCTTGGAGATGAGCATCAAAGACAGTGAGCATGAAGGTAGGACAACATGCACATCATACACAGGAGGGACGTGGAATATACAGTATATATCAAGAGAGAAGATAAGCTGCCTGCTTTAAATGAGCTCCACAATGTTCAAAAACCCAGGCAACAAAATATATATCCAGCAGTTCCTGAAGGGTGAATTCAGGGTGTTTGCACATCAACATCCAGCCATCCAATTTCTATATTCTTTGAGGAGCAATTTTTGGGATCTGTCCCCTGAGAATGAACATGTGCAAATTAAAGAGTTCCAGTGTCACCACATAGAAGCAGACACAATACATCTGTATATATATTCACAACTGAAGAAGAATGGAGGAAAGGATGCTGTTGTACTTGATGCAGAAGACACTGATGTAGTAGTCCTAGCTGCATATGTATCACACCAGGTTGACGGTGTTCTTGGCTTGAAGAAAAAGAAGGACATATTTGACTACAAGGCACTGTGTTCAAAAGAAGTTGCTCAAGTCACTGTACCTCTTCATATACACACGGGAGCAGATGCAGTCTCAGGGTTGTTTGGACATAGAAAGAAGTCAGTATTTCAAAGTGCACTAAAATCTGAAGCAGCGCATAAGTTGTTGTCAGGTGTTGGAAAGTGTCTCCCAGTGACACCAAATACTCTGGACAAAATGGCGAAGTTCACTATCAGGCTTGTCTATCAAGATAGTATCAGCAAGATGCTAGCTGAGGCTCAGGCATCAAAGTGGGACAAAATGAAGAGAAAGTCAACCCAGAGAATACCTCCTGACCGTGATTCATGTGATTTGAAGGTGAAGCGAGTTACCTACCAGGTGTACATCCTGCTCAGCTATGACAAGTCTGATGCTCCCCTATCACCACTGGACCATGGCTGGACTCTGATTGAAGGAAAATGTCAACTTTTCTAATACACAAAGGCACCTCTACCAAACAGCCTCAGAGACATTGTAGCACAAACGAATATCTCAACAGCTGGAAAAGATGATGCAGAATCTGATTAAATCAGAATCTGATGCAGAATCTGATTCAGAATGTGATACAGACTATGATTCTGATAATGACTTTGAAAATAACATGGGGAGGAAGAAAATAAGTAGGAGATGTTGGGCATGCTCAAATGAAGACAGCACTTCAAACATTAATTGAAGAATGTTATGACAGCAATAAGGCTTCGAACATTATGGATATTACATAATTGTACAGTCCAACTTATGATACCAAACTAGAACTTTTCAGTTAAAAATGTTACTAACTGTGCAAAACCAGATTTTGTAAACATAAAATCTGACTACTTTCCTGACACTGAAAAATGACATGCATTATGTATTTAAGTTTAGAAACACAAATTTCAAGTTTTGGGGGTAGGGAAACTTGAAATTAAGCAGCCATTACTGTGAAAATTTGAGAATATGTTGTCATGGTGTCTTTGGCTTCAAGAAAGAATATTTTTATTATAAGAAATTAATTTCTTGACCCTCAAAACCCCCATTCAGATACCAAATACAGTTTTATACGACAACTATGAGCTGGGATATGCCATTTTAGAGATTTTTAGTGGCCATCTTGAATTTGGCCACCTAGCGGCAATTGCCCAAATTTTTGAGAGGGTCCCCCCAAGACCATCTTTATTAGCACTATTTATTCATATAAAAAACACCTTCAAACCTTTGTCCCCGTAAATTGGTCATGGCCTCATTATTTTTCCTTTACTAGATCCAGCAGATCAACAAAACACAAACAGTTTGAAACATATTAAATTTACAAAGTTGTGTACCTTGAATGATATTGAAGCATACCTGACAACTTTTGAAAGGGTCACTGGAGCCTGCCAATGGCCAAAACAGCAATGGGCAATCAGGCTGGCACTTTATCTGAAGCCCAACTTGCCTACAGCAATACAGATACTGCGCAGCCAGACAACTATGACATTGTGAAAAAAGAAATCTTTAAACGATATGATATGTCAGTAGAGACCTACAGACAGAGATTCCACTCCCTGAAGTGCCATTCATTAAGCAATTCTTGAAGCCTTCACCCAACTCAGAGAACTCCTTGTTAAATGACTCCAACCAGAGGGCAAAGCAGCCCCACAGATCATTGACATATTTACAGTGGAGCAATTCATTAACATCCTTCTGACACATGAGCAGCTTTGGGTAAAATAAAACTGACCAGAAAGTGGGGCAAAAGCTGTTTCTTTGGCCAAGAACTATCAAATGGCCACACAGACACTGCAGCAGTGAAGTAATAGCCTGGGACCGGTAAAACCCTCTTTTTCCTGATTTAACTTCAGGTCAGATAAGAACTCTGATGGAGGTAAAAAATATGCACCCAAAGACTTTATTTGCTGTAACTGTAATAAGCCAGGCATATTGCAAGAAAATACTATAAAAAAGGAGGGTAACACTGGAGCAGATTTGGCCTTAGCAAATTGGGGCAAGTATTTAACAGATGTTGAGGTGGGAGTTAAGACTGTGAAGGGACTTACAGATCTAGGAAGCAGACTGACAATGGTGCATGTTGAAGTTCTAAGAAAAGACTGTGCAAAAGGACCAGGTACTGGGGCTATCTGCATCCAGGGGGACATTTGATGCTATCCCACCACCCAAGTGGTTTTGAACATTAATGGGGTGTCAAACCAAATGAAAGTTGGGGTAGTACCTAAGCTGAGAAAAGGGGGGGGGGATCCTGGTTGCTTAACCCTTTGTTAGAGATAATAGTTATTCGGAGGAGTCTCCCTTAGTGACGCTATTTCTCAATATTTCAAGTAAAGGGAAGGAAGACCCTGAAACTCCCAAAAATAGTGAAAATACATACATTTTATTTTGACATATGCTTGTGAGCCACCTATAATGTCCAGACAATGTTTCATGGCCAAAGGGGATACTTCTTCAGGGCCTACAGTGATTCTGTTTTGTAAAATAGAGAAAAACATATTGGTACTCATAATCTTAATACTGTATATCATTTTACTTAAGATAACCAGATAAATACTCAGACTGAACCATATCATTCTACACTTGTTTTTCTGTAAACCATATCCATAAACAACACTTCTGAAGTATATTTGTCCCAATCAAGTAGGTCCATATTACCACCAGACAACTCTCCAGACACCTAGGAGGTCGAATCTACCAATCTGCAACCACCATGTTCTACATTTGTAAACACTTCATGCTACAAAATAAACTATTTTTGTGCTATTGCCCTTCTATGGAATGTCACCATGTGCAAACCTCCTAGGTGTCTGGAGTGTTGCCAGGGGATAATGGGGACCTACTTGATTGGGACAAATATAGAAGTGTTGTTTATGGATATGATTTACAGAAAAACAAGTATAGAATAATATGGCTCAGTTTGAGTATTTATCTGGTAATCTTAAGTACAATGATAAATTAAGATTATGAGTACCAATGTGTTTTTCTCTGTTTTACAAAACAGGACCACTGCAGGCCTTGAGGAAGTGTCCCTATTGGCCATGAAACATTGGTTGGACATTGTAGGTGGCTCACAAGCATATGACAAAATAAAAATTCATGTATTTTCACTATTGTTTGGAGTTTCAGAGTTTTCCTTCCCTTTACCTGTAGTACCTAAGTTACCTGTACCTGTGATTATCAGAAGTGACTTTTCAGGATTTGCAAAGTTAATCACAGAGGGAGTAAAATTTGCTCTTTCAGCAACTGTGATAACAGGAGCACAGGCAAAATAAATCTCAGATGTTGGGAACTCTTTTCCTTTTGGTGCCCTTAATTTAGACTTGTTTGAGCCCAGCTCCAAGATCCAGAAGTCCAGGAAAGAAAGAAGACACCTGAAAAAAACAATGGGAAGAAAAGACTGATGGATATAAAAGGCTGATATATAAAAATGCTGAAACTGGCCGGTCTGGTGGTGCTGAGGGTTGAAGCGCTGGAAGCCACACCTCGCGCTACGCCGGTGACCCGGGTTCGGGAACGGACTCGGGTGGCCGGGGGTTGGCAGGGGAGAGAGAGGATCAAGCGTCCCAATGGATGCTCTCCTCCCTCAGGGGTGGGAACCAAGAATGCACTCACATTCTGCATCCCCTTCATAGCCGGTGGAAGCACTGATGATTGAAGGGGATGGAGGCAGCTCCATTCATTGGAGCCAGGGAGGGGGGACGTCGACGGCGCATAAGAGGTCATAAGAGGTCTGGCGTGCGTCAGCACGTCACCACTCGGGACATACGTCCTAGCGCTCAACATCCCTGAGGGTAGAGGGAAAACAGGGAGACAACGGAAAACACCTCCCGGCGGCCTAGATGATAGCCTCTCCGGTACCATCTGGATCACCAAAGAGGGATGGACCCCAATGTGCAGGAGGGGGAAAAAAGTGGAGGCACTTTGGGGGCAGATCCCACCGAAGGTGGAACAGGGTTGAGAGGAAGGAAGGAGAGGTCTCCAGGAGCAGGCAAGGAGGGATAAAAGAAATAAAGTAAAAAAAAAAAATGCTGAAACTAAACTGATTTGTGATTTTGTTTCTGAGCAAACAACTGTAAATTATGGTTCTCTCCAAGGTTATTTTAAGCAGCTCGGGGGGGGGACAAAAAACAGGGTGAACCAATATTTAAAAACTGTAATGAGCTGGCCAGCCCAGAGGTGCTGAGGGTTGAAGTGCTGGATGCCGCACCTTGTGCCGGTGACCTGTGTTTGGAAACAAGCACGGGTCACTGTTGGTCAGCAGGGTGGAGGTGCATTGAGCATCTGATGGACTGCTCTCCATCTCTGGGGAGGGGGAAGTGCAGCAGCCGGTGCACGCCTGACCCCTAGCGGAGGCTGGGTCTCAATGGCATGGCACCACATCAACGGGGTGGGGACATGGCAGGACGCTGATGTGGGTGCGACAGGAGTGTGCGCAAACACCGTCGCAGGCATCATTGCATGCTGCCCTCCTGCTAGGGGAGAAAAGTAGAAAAACAGTGGCTCCAGGTCATGCAGCTTGATGGCTGTCCACCGGGCTCCACCACCTGTTCTGGATCCATGCTAGGTGGGGGATTAGGGTGTCCCTCACCTCCCCACCATGGGGGGTAAGCCATGGGGGAGTACAAGGTGGTGACCTGAGTTTGGTGTGGGTGGACGGCGGCCGGAGGAGGAGAAGAGGAAGAGGGCAGACTGGGGCCATGACCGAAAAAAGTAAGCAAAAAAAAAAATAATGTAATGAGCTACTATACAAAGCTTGGGTTAATCTTCAGACACAGGAACAGATAAAACAATTGGTCACACCAAAGAAGTATAGAACTGATTTGTTACAGATAGCACATGATGGTCCGGTAGCTGGTCACTTGGGGCGGGACTGCACCCATAGAAACATGGAAGTTGATGGCAGATAAGGGCCGCAAGACACATCCAGTCTGCCCGGTTCTTTTTCTACCTTATAAATGTGCCATCGGCCTTTGCTCCGTCAATGGCCTATCTATTCATACTCATCTGTATTGCTCCCTTATGCCTATCCCATGCCTGTTTGAAGCCCTGCACTGTATTCATATCCAGCACTTCCTGAGGTAGGCCATTCCATGCATCTACCACCCTTTCTGTGAAAAAGAACTTCCTCACATTACCCCTTAATCTGCCTCCCTCTAATCACATGCTGTGTCCTCTTGTCCTACTATTTTTCTTATATTGAAACATGTTAGACTCTTTCACCTTGTTAATGTCCTTAAGGTGTTTGAATGTTTTGATCATATCACCCCTCTCCCTCCTTTGCTCTAGGGTATACATATTGAGCTCCATCCTCATATGTTTTCTGATGCAGTCCCTGCACCATTTTGGTTGCCCGTCTCTGAACTGCCTCCATTTTGTTAATGTCCTTGTGAAGGTGTGGCCTCCAGTACTGCACACAGTACTCCAGATGGGGCCTAACCAGTGTCTTGTAAAGAGGGATTATTATCTCCCTGTTCTGACTTGTGATACCGCTACTAATACACCCCAACATCCCCCTAGCCTTATCTACTGCTTTAGTGGTCTGCTTGGATGATTTCAGGTCATCAGTGATGACGATGCGCAAGTCTCTTTCTTCCTTTGCGACTGCCAGCAACTCTCCTCCCAGCCTATAGGTAGCTTCAGGGTTTCTCTTCCCTATGTACATGATCTTGCACTTCTTTGCATTAAACCCTAGATGCCACTCTTCTGACCATTTTGCTAGTTTATCCAGAACTCTTCTCATCCTGCCCACCCCATCTGGATCATCTACTCTGTTGTAGATCTTGGTGTCATCTGCAAACAGACAAACCTTACCCTCCAGTCCATCTGCAATGTCACTGATGAAGATACTGAAGAGGATTGACCTCAGGACTGATCCCTCAGGTATCCCACTTGTGACTTGCATCTCTTCTGACTGTATACCATTTACCACCACTCTGTTTTCTGCCCGTCAACCAGTTTGCCACCCAGTTGATCAACTTTTGATCCACCCTGAGCCTACCCAGCTTATCAATCAATCTTCTATGTGGAACAGTATCGAAAGCTTTGCTGAAGTCAAGGTAGGCGACATCAACTGCTTCCCCTTGGTCCACCACTCTGGTTACCCAGTCAAAGAAATCTATGAGATTAGTTTGACAGGACCTTCCTTTTATAAACCCATGCTGTCTTGGATCCTGTGCTCCTACGGATTCCAGGTGTTGCATGATCCTTTCCTCAAGGAGTGCCTCCATAATCTTGACCACTATTGAGGTAAGACTGACTGGTCTGTAGTTCCCTGCCTCCTCCCAACTACCACTCTTGTGGAGTGGGATCACATAAGCCCTTCTCCAGTCTTCTGGACCTCTCCTGTGCTCAGAGACTCACTAAACAGTTCTGCTAGTGGCTCTGCTAGTTCCACCCTTAGCTCCTTTAATACCGTATGCCATCAGGTCCCCTTGCCTTGTCCACTCTGAGCTTATCGAGCTCTTGTAGGACCCTTTCCAAAATGATGTACAGATTTTACTGGTCTGGGATCCATGAGGATGTTGTTACCTATTGCAGTTCTTGTGCTGAATGTCAGAAAGTAGTCCCAGTAACTAAAACAGACAAGGTGCCCCTGGTGGCCATAGCTTTGATAGATGTGCCTTTTGAGGGAACTTCAGTGTATGTAGTTGGCCCCTTAGACAAAAGTAAAAGGGGTAATTTATTCATTTTGGTTGTATGTGACCATGTTACTCAATACCTGGAGGCAATTCCAATGCTACTGTCACAGACCCACAAGTGGCAGTAGAGCTTGCCAAAATGTTCAGCAGGGTGGCATACCTAAAGAGATGATTAGTGATCCGGGTAGTAATGTTGAAGCTGCATTACTGAAGGAGCTGTACCGACTACTAGGCATCACTACCATAAGAACCTCCCCTTATCACCCTCAGATAGATGGTCTTGTTGAGTGTTTTAATCAAACCCTAAAATACATGTTAAAAAGGTTTATGAAAGGTGAAGAGAAATATTGGGACAGATATTTACCTTACCTGCTTTTTGCTTACAGAGAAGTGCCACAACCCTCAACAGGTTTTTCACTCTTTGAAATGTTGTATGGTAGACAACCTAAAGGGCCACTAGATGAAGAAACATGGGAAGATAACCCCTCTCAGAAAGACTCAGTTACATCTTACATGTGTGCACTGAGAAAAAAAACTTGCAAAATATGTTGAAATTGCCCATAGTAACCAGAAAGGCAGGAAACTGGGAGGCAGAGACTCACTGTGCAGTGGTTTAAGGCTCTGAGCTGCAAATCTGGAGACCTGGGTTTGAATCTCACAGCCCCCTCTTGCATATACCGTGTGACCCTGAGCAAGTCACTCAACTTCCCTGTGCTCCCAGGTTGCACCTGTAAACAAGCTTTCAGCTTAGTGTGTCTCACCTGGTTAAACAATTGGAACAAAAAAAAAGTGGCCCCAAAACAGCAGAAAGTGTATTATGACCATGTGGGGTAGAAGAAAATGTTTTTGAGCCAGGTGAAAAAGGTCTTGTTGCCATTATCCACTACAGAAAACAAACTGTTAATGAAGTGGTAAGGGCCTTTTAATGTGGTTAGACTTGAACTATGAGATTGAGACCTCTAATAGGAAATATCCTACCAAGGTATACCATGCTAACCTGCTGAAACAATCGGTTGAAGAAACACCAGAGGCTGATTTGTTAGGATTGCCAGAAACTGCTAAAGATGATATTGATATAGCTTATGACAGACTGGAACAAACTGTAACTTCTGATGCTGTAAAGGTGAATGCTTCGCTACCCACATAACAAACTGCAGAAATTCATAACTTGGTAAAGCCATTTAGAAGTACTTTTACCACACTGCCAGGCTGAGCAAAAGGGGTTGAGCATGTAACAGTGATAGTGAATGCTCACTGTATCAGACAAAAGACATACAGATTACCAGAGTGGTTAAGAGCAGACATGGTTAAGGAAATATAAAAAAAGGAGCTGAGTATCATTGAAGAATTGAGAAGTGCTTGGTCATCACCAGTGGTGATTGTAAATAAAAAAGAAAGGGGTATAATAATCTGCCTTGATTTTAGGAAACTTAGTCAAGTGTCCATATTTGACAGACAGCATATGTCCAGGACAGATGATTTGGTGGACAAATTTGGAAGTGCCAAGTATGTTAGTACCCTCGATCTCACCAAGGGTTGCTGGAAAATTCCCCTAGCTAGAGAATCCAGAGACAAAACTGCACTTTCTATTCCAAATGGATTCTATCAGTTCATCACCATATGTTTGGTTTATGTGGCACACCTGCTATATTCAAGCAGTACAGTATATGGATGTAATTCTAGTCCTTCACACTGGCTATCATGCTGTTTACCTGGGTAATGTTGTGGTGTACAGTCCTAACTGGAAAAGCCACCTGGAACACCTATGAGCAGTTACTCAATCTATCAAAAATGCAGGTCTGACCATTAATCCTACCAAATGCACATTAAGCAGCACAGAGGGTTGTGATCCATTAGAAGTACAAAGTCAGCTCCTCGCAAATAAAACTTAAGGGACTCTATTGCCCATTTTGTGGCAAAGCATTCTTTTTCAACAGTGCAGTACTTTTTCTCTCTCATGCAATTTCTTACTGATATACAGAATGGAATGTTCTGCCCCATCTTACATTCTGGCTCAGGACTGCACCTAGACCTACATCTGATGCATCTGTCCGTAACAGAAATTGTTTCTCAAAGTCTGGACTTTTTAAAACAGGAGCTGAACATAATGCAGCCTTGATGGCCTGCAAAGCTTCATCACAGTCTGGGGTGCATTTCACATTATTTGGGTACCATTTTTTCAGGAGTTCAGTGAGGGGAGTAACTAATTGGCAAAGTTGGGAACAAATCTCCTGTAGTAACCAGCCAGACTTAAAAAGCACCTGATATGTTTCTTTGTTTTAGGGACAGAACTGGTAGCTACAGTTTCTGTCTTGGAAATCTCTGGCTTTACTTTTCCATTTCCCAAAATATAACCCAAATATCTGGTTTTCTACATGTTTGACTTTTCTTGGTTTGCATATGCTTCCTGACCTATGCATCTATGACACCCTCACTCAACTCACCATATCCGAATTGGTGAGCATCAAACTGAGAATGGCTATCTAGTGGGTTCCTTATGTAACCCCTACCCAGGTATGCCATTTCTATCTTGACAGCTCTACCTGGTGGGCTGGGTTCGGGGAGGAATATGTCACTTGGCACATTGGCTGGGTTTGGCTACTCTGCACAGGGAAACCCAAGTAACTCTGGACAAGGAAGTAATAACTGTAATGTCCAATACCAGAAGTGGGATTCTAAAGTGTGGCTTTTATTCACATTCAACAGAATAAACAAAGCATAGATGGACCCCCATGGGGCTACACTCCTGGTAATGCAGATTTATGGAGATCAGAACACATCCTCATTCACTTTAGCCCTCAGGCTCTGAAACACACTGGGCACACAGCCCGAACTTGTATGCTGCTCTGGGTTTTCCCTGGCTCAGCTCCCTTGCCAGCCTTTTGGACACTTTCCATATAGCATGGAAACATTTACTGGTGGCTCCCTAAACCACCTATGAGCACTTCTGCTCCATCAGGGAATCTTCCTACTCAGTCCCACGTCTGGGTACTTTCCTCAGGCACCGGCCATGTACCTGAGAGAAAGCAACAGGTGCCCCAAAGTAAATCCGTAGAGGTGAATTTGGTTACTACTGATGGGGGGTCTCCTATCTCTCGCTCCCATAATGCATACCCGGCCATTTCTCTGGACTGTAACTCCTCATCCTTTAAAACACTTTGCTATGTAGATTCTCTTTAAATGTATTCACATTCAATCTACAGTCTTTACATCCCATTTGTGCTGAACTTGAACATACTTAATAAGTGGCTGTGTCCATTACTCTAGACCCCCCCCCACAGAGTTAAGCAGTCCAATCCTCACATCTTCCAAACTGTACTTGGTTGTCTTTTCCTGACCCCACAGTAACAGTCACTTTAGTTTCATCTTGTTTCAGGTGAAAACACATTGGTCCTTTAGCAGAGTGAACTCACCCCTTGGTTGCAAGTGTCCCACAGGCATTTTCTCCTCAAAGAAATCTCATCCCAAACTTCTGGTGCATCAGCACAAACTTAACTCAGGCAGCTTCTTTCTTACTCAGCTGGACCCGGGGGGTTGCTCCTGGAAGCAGGCTGATTCCTTCCCCCCATCCCCGCAGGGATGGGGCCCTGAACCACTGAAAGTGGTCTCCACCACTTCAATGTGCTCTTCTTGTGTTCCTCTTCAGGTGAGAACACACACCTATACCAAAAAATAGCTCTTTGACAGAGCTTAGATCTCTGAGGGCCTACTTACAGCAGAGCACCTCCTTCTTCTACTACAGACTGCAACAGACTCTACTGAACTCACTTCAAATTCCCCAATGTTCTATTCTAACCTCCAACTGCAACATTCCAGTGTGGCTTATGCAACTGCGACAGTTCTAAAATGATGTCATCCCTCAGTCTCAGCTGAGACTGAGAACAGAGTGAGACAGTGTGAAATCCATTTAACTGGAGTTTCACAGGCTGCTTTCCCTGCCTACCACTAGGTCTTACTGGGATTCTAGTAACCCTGGGTAACAGGGGGGTTACACTCACCCTGGGCCAGGAAAATGACTGTCTGCAGTCATTAGTTACCCGACCTAGGCCATCCTATCCTATGTGCTACCTATGGAGAGGGGTGATCAGGCCCCCTCCTACCATGTGCTAGGCACAGGCAGGCAACACTAAGGGCCCAGAGGCCATTGGCTGATGCATCAGCCTCTACTCTACCTGCTGACTATGGGTATACAGTGGCTCTGGAAGAACTGCCCAGAGCATAACCCTATTAGATCAGTACTGCGGTCCCTATGGCCGTTCAGGACCACAGCCTGTCGATCACCCTAGCCTGCTAGGGAAACCTGTCTGCCTCTTACTTAAAATTTCCCAAAACAAAACAAACAGGGGACCTCTCCGACCCTGGACACCATGCAACCACACACTAGGAGCTAATACCATACATTATGCATTACTCCCACACTCCCCCACAACCATACCTGTGGAAGAAAAAGTTACACACAGTAACAACAACAACAGTACTTTAAACACTACACTCTAGAGTACTACTGAGGAACTCCACTGAGTCCCTCCTTCTCTTCTTGTCTTCTCTTCTATCTTCTTCAGGAACACCTGCAAGAAAAAGAAAGACAACACACACTCCTAATCTGCATACACAGTCTGTCTAAACCCCTACCATCTGAACACTAGAGAATACCAAAAAAGATTTTTTTAGAAAAGTAGAAAAATTCCTCAATATCTCAGTTAAAAAAGATACGGTTCAGCCTCTCACCCAAAACCCCAACATCAAGATCGGTGGCTCCCCAATTTCCTCAGACTGGCTCCATCAGTTGCAAGACTGCTGTGTGGAAAGTCTCTTTTCCCTGGAATCCCTTCTCTCCTCGATAGAGATTATGACGAGGTTTAATATACCTCAGAAACTTATATTCAGGGTCTTCCAACTGCGACACCTCATGGTATCTTCTTTTGGCTTATTATTTATTCCATCCCAAGTCAGGCCCATTTTGGAACAGATCCGGGAGTATGCACATAACCCTCATAGTATATCTAACATATATTCCTACTTATTGGTGACCAAGTACCCAAGCCTCCTTAAAGGATCTAAGATTTGGGACACTTTTCTGTCAGATTCTCCTGTGACTTGGGGTCAGATTTGGCGAGATGTCCATAAATACCTTATCGAAGATAGACATGGGCTAACTCAATATCACGTTTTAAATAACTTATATTATACACCGGTCAAACTGGCCAGATTAGGTAGCTTGGCCTCAAACACCTGTACTATGTGCGGTATTGCTGAAGGTAACCTGGTACACGTTCTCTGGCACTGTGACAGAGTGGCTCCTTTATGGTCTTTAATTCAAACTAAGCTGGACCCTCTTCTGGGACTTAGTGATTAGTTTACAATAGAAATTTGTATTTTAGGACAGTTCACTAACATTCAGGTTTTGGAATGCAGATTCCATATGGCTTTAATTTCAATAACAGTGAAAAGACTGGTCCTTAGGCATTGGATGGACCAATTAGTTATATCATACGAAGAAAGGATCAAAGAAATGTCTCTTTATTTTAGGACTGGGAAACTAATAGCAAGTACCCAGAACTGTTTGACATCCTTTAACAGGAGATGGAGCAAATTGTATGCCCTTTATTTACACTAATGTTTCATATGGATCGCCTCTGATTGCCTGATTTATGTTAGATTTCACTTGATGCAGGATATTGTACATTGAACAGCTCTTAGTTTACCTCTGTACAGTTTTTCTAATAAGGCACATCCGGGGGGGGGGTAAGAGAGGGGTTTGGGGTATTAGGAGGGAGGGGGTACAGGTTTGTTTTTCTTTAGCTCATAAGTACATGACACTCCTTATTTGGAATTTGGATATGGGTTGGATCTTGTAAATGCCTACGTTTTCAATATTTATTGTGTATGTTTTTCTTATGCTTTAAACTCAATAAAACTTGGAATTTCAAAAAAAGAAAAGTAGAAAAAACAGTATAAACATTAGAAAACAGTAGAAAACAATGACATTATTTACAATACACAATATTTGGGGGATGGAGTGCCCTAAAAGTCCCATCTAGTGACCACAGTGCCCGAAGGCAAGTCCATTAAAGAGTCTCTCCTGGGCCGGAGCCCGGTGAAACACAGTTCTAGCAGGCCAAAGTCCCGAAGGGGAGAGTCTTTCAGGACAGTTCAAACATCTGGAGTCTGCTAGTGTAGGGGTGTATACTGCAATGTCATAAGAATAGAAAAGTCTGGACTTACCAGTCCCTTGTAGAATAACATGATACCACACCTGGTCCTCAGCCAAAGACTCTCCCTGGCAGCATTCTTCTGATACAGCTGGGCGGACATCTTCCAGGAAATGACAGGAGGGCACATCTGAAAACTGCTGGGTTGATGTCATCTCTGGAGGTGGAACCTTGGAACAGGAACAAAAAAGGAAAACAGCTGGTCTGAAGTCATCCGATACCCAGGCGATGAATCAGGATACAGCTGGGCTGGTGTCCTCTTTGGATCTGAAGTCATCTGGTGGGCCAGTCAATGGATTCTGGACAGCCAGTACACTGTAGAACTGATGAATGTGGGGCACCTGAATCCTGGACATCCAGACTGGTGGAACAACATAGGTACAGCAATGGCTGGAGTGGCAGCACTGGCTACCACTGCTCTGCTTTCCATTTGGTAGGCATGGGCACATTTGCAGGAAGGTCTTTGCATTGTGGCCAATAGCAAAACAGGTCAGGTGCTTGAATTATCACCCCATCTGGGCACTCATAATTCACACTGTAAAAGGTTTCATGTCCCTCTCCAGCCACAATTTGAACAGTGTCCATAAACAGTGTCCTGCCTCTTTACCACTGGCTGTATTTTTCTTGAAACATTCTGTTCTTGACATGCTTGTTGTACCAGGATGCACATATTTTATTGCTTCTTCCCAAATCCAGGATTTCCTGCTTTTTTCAATCTCCTCCCAGACTCTCCGAGGAAAGGTAGGAAAGGACATCTCGTAGATTTCATTCGCTTTCCTACGAACCAGTCTTTCCTCTTTACTAGCTTTGGTCAACCTGAGACCTCTGGCCTGGCTTGGGGGTGGCCAGTCCTGGTTCTGCCAGATACGCATTCTTAACGACACAAAAAATGGATCCCTGGCTTCTTCTTGCGCAGCCAGGGCAGTGGAATCACCACTGTCTTCCATGCGTTCCTCTGAGGCAAGAGCTTGAGGCTGTGTACCAGTTCCTTTTTCACAAGGCCACATAGGTTCCACCTCTTCTTCTTCCTCACTGAGAATCTGTGCCCAGGAGTGAGCAGTCATCCTCATTCCTGAGACTGTCCACTCTTCACTGGGCCCGGAGGTCAAAACCTCCCATTCAAAGGCCTCCCTTATCTCGTCTTCACCTATAAGACTTGGGCTAGACCCCCTGTCTCCAAAGGTCTACTGATGCTCTTCCTGAAATGTCTCTCTGTGACTCAGACTCTGAAACATCAGCACATTGTTCTGTCTATAAATCTGCATCCTCTAGTTTTGTGCCACACTCTGAGGGGCCTTCTTCAACAGGCTTCATCTGGTGCCCTGTGCTGCCCACTGCAAATTCTTGAACTTTTGTCCATGTGGAAGCCAAATGAATCTTGGGCGCTTTAAACAAACCATATTTCTCTAGGCACCCAGAACAGTGAGGTAGCATAAAAATGTCCCTTCCAGCATTTAAGCACATCACACATACTCGCACTGGATATCCAGGAATCGCCACATGAGGAGGTAGTCATCCCCCTTAGTAACATCTCTCAATGTCCCTTAACTTGTTAACTTCTACTGCTATCACAGCCCGGGCATGATCCAGGTAACAGGCTGGTCCTGAAGCCATAACTGCAGAGAAAAACAAACAATGCTCACTGTTATTTCAAGTCCCACATCACTGAAAACTTTCTTTCTTTTTCAAAATGGCTCCTCTGCTGCTGTGTTTACACTATTACCCCACCCTGTAATGGCAGCGGCAGCACTCCTATGCATCAATATTCTGTGATTGGGTCAAGCGACTGCGCATCCGATTTACACACTCTACTGATAACTTTGCTCAAACTGCACAAACTTGAACTGTTCTTTTTCCTAGCACATTTATATGATTTGCCATGGACTTTTTGCTCGCTGAAGACATTGCTCTAGCTTACAGTCCATTAAAGCCACAGTATTTCATAGCACAGGATTGCCTGTATTTCTTGCTGCATCTCTGATACAACTCACAGTCTCCACATGGCTTTGAAAATTATACTGACACTGAACCTATAATTATGCTCACAGTTGATTGCTTAGAATTCTTGCTTTTGCTGGTAAAACTTAACACAGTCCTTCTTTGCAAAGCGATTACACTGCTGCACACAGATTCAGCTGGCTTTTGGTGAAATCACACAGTTTGAGCAATTATTTCTGTGGGTACTCACTCTTATCAGTAACTGTTTGCTGCAATGGAAAAACGGCCTGCAGCCAGTCTTGGAGGCCTCTGGAAGGAAGCGGGTTGGCAGTCCTGCCGATTGTCCCTGTGAACACCACACTCACAGTCCAGTTGATCGAGATATGGGTTGAGCCCGAATTTAAACAGAAAAGTCAGTTTTTAAACTTTTTACAGTGATTTCAATCACCACAACACTCCTCCTGGTAAGCCAGTTCGCACACTCCACTCACTCTCCCTCTCGAATACTATGCAGTCGCTCTAGAGCTGGCTTGGAGGCGGGACTGATTGCAGTCTCAACAATCACTCGTGCCATGCAAATAAGCCTCTTTCCTCTTGTGCTCTTCTCCTCACGGCGATCGTCGAACAGGCACATTTAAACTACAAACCACACTTTTTTTTTTCCAACTGAAGCTCCTCGGCAGGAGCCCCATTTTAACCATTTTTCATGGCCATTAAGCACAAGTCTCTCAGTTCACACAGAAAGCATTTCCAACATCTAGGGCACAATTTTCATTTTGCTACCCACAGTTTTCCACACTTTTCTTTGTCACAAACACTTTTAGAAGCTGGCAAATGCTGTAATTTGATGCAGGCTAAGGGCATACACTCTCAGGCTTTACTGCTCCTTGGTAAACAGTTGGCATTTTAATAGCAGCACATGGATAACAGCACACAGTGGCACATTAGTTAAACGTTGCTTCAGTTGTTTTGGGCTACCCACTGCCAGATCACCAAAACACTAGCCATTGTCCGAGCGACCTTTCTTACTTTCCTCCCTAAATTCCAAACCCAAATCCTCAGTGGTGCCTCCATTTTTGTAACCCCCACCCAGGTATGCCGTTTCTATCTTGACAGCACTACCTGGTCAGCTGGGTTCGGGGAGGAATATGTCACTTGGCACATTGGCTGGGTTTGGCTACTCTGCACAGGGGCACTCAAGTAACTCTGGACAAGGAAGCAATAACTGTAATGTCCAATACCAGAAGTGGGATTCTAAAGTGTGGCTTTTATTCACATCCAACAGAATAAACAAAGCATAGATGGACCCCCACAGGGCTACACTCCTAGTAATGCAGATTTATGGAGATCAGAACACATCCTCATTCACTTTAGCCCTCAGGTTCTGAAACACACTGGGCACACAGCCCGAACTTGTATGCTGCTCTGGGTTTTCCCTGGCTCAGCTCCCTTGCCAGCCCTTTGGACACTTTTCATATAGCATGGAAACATTTACTGGTGGCTCACTAAACCACCTATGAGCACTTCTGCTCTATCAGGGAATCTTCCTACTCAGTCCCATGTCTGGGTGCTTTCCTCAGGCACCGGCCAAGTACCTGAGAGAAAGCAACAGGTGCCCCAAAGTAAACCCGTAGAGGTGAATTTGGTTACTACTGATGGGGGGTCTCCCACCTCTCGCTCCCATAATTCATACCCGGCCATTTCTCTGGACTGTAACACCTCATCCTTTAAAACACTTTGCTATATAAATTCTCTTTAAATGTGTTCACATTCAGTCTACAGTCTTTACATCTCATTTGTGCTGAACTTGAACATACTTAATAAGTGGCTGTGTCCATTACTCTAGACTCCCCACAGAGTTAAGCAGTCCAATCCCCACATCTTCCAACCTGCACCTGGCTGTCTTTTCCTGACCCCACAGTAACAGTCACTTTAGTTTCATTTTGTTTCAGGTGAAAACACATTGGCCCTTTAGCAGAGTGAATTCACCCCTTGGTTGCAGGTGCCCCACAGGTGTTTTCTCCTCCACGAAATCTCATCCAGAACTTCTGGTGCCTCAGCACGAACTTAACTCAGGCAGCTTCTTTCTTCCTTAGCCAGACGCAGGGGGTTGCCCCTGGAAGCAGGCTGATTCCTTCCCCCCCAGGCCCTGAACCACTGAAAGTGGTCTCCACCACTTCAATGTGCTCTTCTTGTGTTCCTCTTCAGGTGAGAACACACACCTATATCAAAAAATAGCTGTTTGACAGAGCTTAGAGCTCTGAGGGCCTGCTTACAGCAGAGCACCTCCTTCCTCTACTACAGACTGCAACAGACTCTACTGAAGTCACTTCAAATTCCCCAACATTCTGCTCTAACCTCCAACTTGCAACATTCCAGTGTGGCTTATGCAGCTGCTTGCCTGAGGGTGTCGTAAGGTGAATCCACAGTGATCCTGTTTCCCCTTTACTTTCCCTGATGTGTCCATCCTCCACAACCTCTATGCCCCCCCGACACATAGGGTTATACCTTTCCTTTCCTTTGCCTGTCCCTCTATCCTGTCCAAACATTGTGTTACTGTACTTGGGACTGGCAAGCCATAGACTGAGGCTATTTATCCCTAACAACCCTGTTCTTCACAGACTAAGATTAATTATCCTATATGTAGCTGCTGCCATGTTATGGGGTTAATGTTAATTATCCTACGTGTACTGTAGCTGCTGCCATGTTATGAGGTTAATGTTAATTATCCTATATGTACTGTAGCTGCTGCCATGTTATGGGGTTCTACTGTATGTTTGGTTCCATACTGATTTGGTTAATTTAGTGGCTGTGCTATTCAACTGGAAGCACTTCTGCCTGTAGACTGGAAGGGTGCATGCTCAAGTCCCACACTGGGAACTTAGGCTCATACCCAACTCTGACACTGTAGTTCACTGCACTGGTGCTTCACTGTTGGAGATACTGGTGTAACCCCTAGGTGGCGCTATCCCAAGGGCTACTACCCCTGCCTGCATGGCTAGTTGCAGGTTAAGGGGCCTGAGTTCTGAAATGGGTGCCTCCACCCAGAGGTCAGGGTTGGTAGTGGTCAAACTAGCCTGGGCACAGCCATCCGGAACACTGTATTTTTTTTTTTAGTCTTTGCTAACCAGGTAAGGCCCATTAGACACAAGTGCCTGTTTTCAGGGGTGACCTGGGAGCACTGGGCGGTTAAGTGACTTGCTCAGAGTCACACAGTATGCAAGTGGAGGTTGTGAGAATCATACCCAGGTCTGGTCTGCTGCATGTATTAAGCTTGTTCACACCTCATTCCTCTAACCTCTAGGCTACACTGCCAGTTATACTGTAACCCCCCTCTTTCCCTGCTAGTGGCTGAGACAATACACAATAATCACTTTCACAATACCCCTGGTATACCATACAAATGCCCATATGGTTTACATTTAGCATCAGGGCTGGTTCCTCTGGCTCGGCCCTGGGGACCCCCTGTAAAACAAGGTTATGCAGAGCAAATAGCAACAGTACAGTACTTCGAGCACAAACTGGAACCACAGTCAAGTTAAATGCAAAAAAAACAGTTAGATCTGATTTATTGAGGGGACTTGAACAAGGGAGGGGTGTAATCCGGTTGATTTGCTTAAAGGCTCTATCAATCAAATAGTTATGCATGCACTTCAGAGTCCCTAAACAGTCACACACTCCGGGTACCCAGGTGGAGAAAAGGTGGGCTAGCCAGGATTGTTGCCCGGGGTAGGCCGGCATTGCAGCTGGTTGGGGCCCTGAGATGGAAGAAAACAACATGCACAATACACACTATTTGTAATCTGGAGCTGGAGGGCTCAGTTCGTGAAAGAAAAGGAGCTACCCTGATGGTTACCCACGATACCCAAAACTGGACACAGGCTGGACGAAAATCAAGACTACAGGTGGCTGATCTGGAGTGCCAGGAGAAGCAGGGCCCACATGATTTGCCGAGGCATAATTCCTGTTCAAGTGTGGAGCAGGGGGCTGATCCCCAGGCAGGTCTCTCGTCGATGGCTTTCTCTCTGCAGTGGAGTAGTCTGGCAGGGCCAGTGTGGCAAGGCCCAGGCCAAATGGAGATGAACGTGAATTCAGTCCTTTTGGGCTGGATGCAGCTTCCAGCAAGCAAAATGCAAGCCACACTGTGGGGAACTAAATCACGACTCACTATCAACACACAGCACATTTACATGCAAGAGATTCTACAGTACCAGGCAAACCGCTCTCCGGTCACGATCACAAAGTCTTTGCACAAACTGGGAGTTCAGAGGTAGCTGGAAATCCTGGCAGGCCAATCGCATTCAGCAAAACCTTCGGTCTTCCTCAGGTATGAGCCTGGTCACAAGTAGGTGGCTAACTTCAGTCTCACTACTCAGATTTAGTCCACAAATTACTCTCTTCTCCCTCTCAGGGCAGCAAGCAGACATACAGGCCAAAACTCAGGCCTTTCCACAGTTCTCCCACGTGAACTACGCCGACGGCTGCTCGACTGTCTAGAGCTGTTGCTTCTTCAACTCCCCACTGAGATCAGACCCAGACAGCAGGCAGTTTGGGAATTTCCCCAAGATCTAATAGGTTCAGTTGGCTGATTCATTTGTCAGGCATAACAAAGGCTCCCACTCTAGGGCTGTTTAGGCGCCAAAGTCTCAAAACTACAATTCCTACAAGTCTTGCCTCCACAGAGCCCCTGTAAGCAGGCTCCAGTTTAGGTCCCATAGTACTGATTGGTCCAGTTTGGCAGTTTAGGACCAAGATGGTGGAGATAGACAGAAAAGTCCTTGCTGCAAAGAAGGCAGGTTAGACAAACTGCATTATCACTATCACTCTAATGGATTTTCAGCAAACAGTTACATCTTCTAACAGAGCTCCCTCTGCGCAATTAGCAATGGCAGAAACAGAGCGATTATCAGGCAGCTCGGGCGGGACTCAAGCATGGAGACACTCAGCCCCCTCACAGTTCAATTATAACTGCAACCAGGCAGCTCTTAAAGAGACAGTACACAGAGGCTTTACAGACACTCTCTAGTAATAGAAACATAGAAACACAGAATTGACGGCAGATAAGGACCGCTTGGCCCACCTAGTCTGCCCATTTTCCTACCTGATGGATAAGCTACAGATTCTAGTTAATCAGCAGCTTACTTCCTCCTACCCCCCACTAGAATTGCCTTATGCCTGTCCCATGCATTCTTGAATTCTCCCACTGTTCCTGACTCCACAACCTCCTCAGGAAGGCTGTTCCATGCATCCACAACCCTCTTTGTGAAAATACTTAACATTACCTCTGAGCCATCCCTCTATCTTCAAATTGTGCCACCTTGCTCTTGCACATCTCTTCTTCTGAAAGATACTACCCTCTTGTACTTTGTTAATTTCCTTGAGATACTTGAAAGTTTCTATCATGTCCCCCCTCTCCCTCCTTTCCTCAAGGGTATACATATTAAGCTGCTTTAGTCTCTCCTCGTATGTCTTCTGGTGCAGACCCTGCATCATTTTGGTTGCCCTCCTCTGAACAGCTTCCACTCTGTCTATGTCTTTGCGGAGATGGGGTCTCCAGAATTGCATGCAGTACTCCAGACTAACTGTCTGTACAGAGGGATAATAACTTCCTGTTTTCTACTGTTGATGCTTCTCCTTATGCATCCCAGTATCCTCCATCCCTCCTTACTGCCTTCTCACATTGCTTGCCCACCTTTAGGTCATTTGATATAATTACTCCTAGGTCTATTTTGATTTTTGTTGTTGTTATTAACTCACCCACCATTGTGTACTCTTCCCCTGAGTTTTGTTTCCCAGATGCATTACCTTGCACTTCTTTGCATTGAATCTGAGCTGCCACATTTAAACATTTAAATGGCTAGAATTCAGGACACCAGCCTGGCAGTGAGAATTTAGGCAAGCTCAAGGAAGACCTCTCGGGAACCCCCATTTGTAGGGGGGGGTTACCCTGGTATTTGGATGAGCTGTTGTTCCAAGGTTCCCCTATATGTCTCTGGTAGTTGCCCAGGTGGAAAGTAAAGAGATTATGTCTCCTTTTGAAAAAGGGATTTCCCAGTTTACTGGCCACTGGCCATCACCCCCCCCTTTCTTAATAATACTAGATCTAATGCAGTTGTCCATGACTTTATGTAGGATGTTGTGACTTGTATAGTGGCTGCTTCTATAGACTGTATACACAGGCACTACATTTACTTCATTACTTTCAAAGTGCTTTGAGATAACAGTATACTATATGAAAGGTGATATAAATAGAGAATAATATCTGGCCAATAGTGTGTAATGATTTTTTTTAGATATCTGAGGTGTGTGATACCACACAAACCACAAGACTGAGGTGAACTGGTTTATAATGGCATCACACCAAGAGTGTATAATAAAGCAAGTTTTCACTGTTGCCCAGTCTATTGTTTGTAATTGCTAGTAACAGAACCACAATCATCAGGTAGTGTCAAAGTTAATCAAAAATGAAAGTGCATTTGGCTTCTGCAACTGTGTCCCATGCGCAGTGATGTGTGACAGTGAGGCAGTTCTCCATTGCACACATTTGTGTGTAACACAGTATGTGTAACAAAGAATGTTAGGTACTGGTTTCTGGTTGTAATCGATCCTAACCAGTAATTATAAAAATGTATTTTATTCTATTGTAACCCCCCCACATTAATTTGGGGCCACTATACCTTTTAGACTCCCTTACTACTTGCACATCAAAGACATCTGCCATCACTGCTGGGGCAAGACTTACAATGTTAGTGATGGAACCGGGAGCTTGATCATTGCATCAATTGAACTGGATGTTAGCTTCCACCTATGCAGTAGTGGTTCAGGATGTGGAATAATGTCTGAACTGCAGAATTCATGCAAGTCTGGACTTTGTGGAATACTGCGTTTTGGAATACACTTTGGCAGCCATTTCTGTCACCCGTGACCCATGCTGTTATGTGATAGGTTCAGAGGGTGACTGGCTACTCAATGAGGAAGTTTTACTCAGTTCAGGAGCTACAGGATCTCATGAACTGCTAGTGGACCTAATTAAGTCAGGCACCTTGCCAGCTGCCAGTTGCCAGTTGACTGACAGACCTCCTGGACTGCTTGTGGTGATTAATAGCTCAGTCAGTTAGTTGGAGGTGCTGATTCACCAGTGAACAGCAGGGGCTGTTCTGAACCCAATGTAGATCCCTATGAGATCTGAAGCAAGCAAAACTGCTGAGTACTGCTGACTGCATTGGCTACAGAGACATACTGTGCGTCTGTCTGAAGAGGGTCAAAGAGTGTAAGCAAACCCCCTGCTAATAGAAAAAAGGCATTTGTGTGCTGAAGCTTACATGACTGAACAGCCAAAGACTGTGGCCATAGAAAGAGAGAATCTATGCTGAATCACCACCAGAGAAAGTCAGGGGATCCACCCAGCCACTACCATAGACAGTTACTAGTTATCTCCACCTCTTGGGACTAGATGCCATGACATATAAGGTGGCACAGATTCCCAGTGGCCTGATCTGCATCAGAGGACATGTGAACCTCTGAAAAAAAGTGATAACTGCAAACTGTGACATTGATATTTATTTGATTTATTTAACTTTTGTTGACCAGGAAAGGAGAACCAGGCAATTCTGCTTTTTTTTCAGCCTTCTCCCGGGGTAGGGGAGATATACAGATCCAAACTGACATACTCGAGTCAGATAAAGCTGTTGGTAGCATTTTAGTGAATGGAAGAACATTGGCCAGGACACTCTGGAAGTGCCCCTACTTAAGGAAGAGAGTGCTGTTGGTCCATTTCCTGGATGGCAGACCTTGAGGCTGCAGAGCAAGGTGTGCTGCAGAAGGCTGAGGGATGGTCCTCTGATCCAGCCAGTGAACTGAAGAACGATGGGCTGACTTGCGGCTCTAAACAACCGGACAGCTCCACGATGGAGAAAAGGATCGAGATGGCTGGAGAGAACGAGGAAATGGAATCCCTGGCATTAACTCCTTCAAAGGTGCAGGATTTGGAATGGGGTGAGGCTCAATTGGAACTGGACTTACATTAAAAGAAATCCATGTTACTAAAAATGTTGCCTGATGAAGCAGTTTACACAACAAGAAAGGCTGAATTACATTGGAAATGAGTGAATCTGATGCTGGCAAACTGGAGGTAGAGGACAGAGACCACTGCATCAAGTGGGGATTCCACTGAAGACATCCCTTTCATCCTGGGTGACTGTCCAATTCAGGAGGAGCAACCTGATCACAAGAAGCCGTTGTCTGCATATGCAGCTGTACAATTGTCATTTGGAGTGCATGAGCCTAATACAAAGAATAGGCCTTGGTCACAGAAGGCTGCTTTGTGAGGAGTGGGATGGATACAAACACCGGATGGAAAACGGGTCCCTGACCTCAACAACCACCTGGATCTTAACGTACAAGGTCAGTCTGTACTGCAAACTCCAGAATGGAAACTGTCCACCCACGACATTACAGAGGTACACCAAATTGATAATGATGCTGTTCCTGAAAATGTGTTTTTTCCTGACAATGTGGGTGGGGATTGTGCAGGAGGTAAGTCAGTTTTGATGGGATTGCTAGAGTTGGACAGACTGCAGGAACCAGTGGTTGCTGTGGTTATTACAGACATGGAGGGTGTAGGGGAATGGGTGCACAATGGCAGGATGGAGATTTGCTTGATACCGGTTATGGATCTAGTACCACTACTCACATGGAATAGTCAGATATGGACATTTCTACCCCATTACAGTATAATGGTGAACATTCCCAGAAAGAGTCTAATAAAACTCATGAACCTGATCAGCAATCACCATACCCCCCCGACAAGGACCATCTTTTGCAGATCTGTTCCACCATTTGGAACTCAAGCCTAGACTGAACGTGGTTTGGCTATGATATAAGGGTGAATTGGAATACAGACCAGACAGATTATATGTAGGGAAGAAATTAATTAAAGATTCCCTCCTCTTTACTACAGCTGATGTTTTTGCTTTTATACATATTTTGGGAAGACAATTTTGACATTACAGTGTAGTTTCAAAAGCCCCCAGTATTTGAAGCATTTTTGGTATAAATATAGCCAAGTAAAGTTTTCCACCCATGGACTCCTTTCATTGCTATACCTCTCACAAAGCCCCTGATTAAAGCAGTTATGGTCATGTTCAGGAATGAGGGAGTCCATGTTGGAGACATTGTCCATTGGCTCCAACAGAGATGTGAGGACTTGAGCACCCCGGAAGCCATCCTTGATGCTGAATAATTCTGGACAGGGGGACAGAAGTTTAAAATAAAACTCAGACAAACGAAAGACAGTATTCTCCACCTGCTAAATAGCTTCTTTTTGGTACAGGACAGGGGTGTGTGTTTTTGCACCGGTCAGCCCAAGGTGTGCTATAAATGCAGTGCCAAAACTCATCTCTCAAATGTGTGTGATAAATCTAGATGTGGAATCTGTGGAGAATTTGGGCATATTAGCATGTAGTGTGCTAACCACTTGAAATGCAATCTTTGTGAAAAATTTGGACATGTCTTTCAAAATTGCCCCGGGCATCCCATAACAAAACTACTACCATTAACCTAGATGATCTGATAAAGAAGGGCCAAAACAAGGCTGAGCCCCAGTAGAGGACTCTGCACTTCACTCAACAGAGGTAACTGAGCCTGTCAACATCATCTCTCCAGAGGGACAACCTGCTGCATCCAACGGTGGGATTCCCCCACAACAAAATCAAACGTTGCATACAGACTCAAAGGAGATGGATATTCCCACCCCATTACAGATTTACTCAAACTGGTGTGCTATTCAGAAAATCCTGAGGATGATGCCATTGCAGGGCCTTCAGGCATGCCACCCCCATGTACCTGGCTGGCACTGCAACCTAGGAGGAGGTAATTGAATAGCTATAAAAAACAACCTGAACAAATGGACATTACAACAGCTAACCTCTATGAGGTATTGGCTACTCCCAATTGGGGGGATTTAGAGATGGAGGAAGGGAAGAGACCTTGATAAAAGTAGTAATTTTAGCAGGCTCATCAGATAACCTAATAGTCTTCAGGTGAAGCTACCTCTGGCTGGAAGCTGCAACACTGGACTTAAGATTTGCAAGAAAGCGAGTTGTGCTCACAACAGAGGGAGGTGAACCTTACAATTTACAATTGTCTATGGTTTGAAGCAGATTCCTTAGGAAAGTTAATATTCTTCAGGTGGAGGATACTTCTAACTGAAGGGTGAAATAAGGACTTAGAATTATCAGAAAAGGCAGTCTTTCAATCAACAGAGGAGGTGGAGCTTGCTTCACTTTTGTTACAATTGTTAAGATTTTCAGTGCAGGAGGAGTTTAAACCCACAGAGGCTGGAATACTGTTTTCTGTGTCTGTCCTTCTGCACAGCTGATGTGTTTTGGGGCTGAATGCTTTCAAGAGCACAAGTCACCAGGCTGTTTTGGGGCTGGGGAGGTTTACCTGTGTCTGACTTGGATGTTTGGATTTTCTCTGTTTGATTAGCAGGGTATTTTCTCAGCCAAATTGTTGTGTATGGCATCTTGCTGACAGGAAGGCACTCATCGCGGTGGCAGGTCAGAGCTTTTAGCTGATAGTTTCATGAGGGCACAGTTTAGGCCCAAACCCTTCCCACCCCTCACCCCATCCACCTCTGGAAATAGTTCATTTATACCTGGGGTTCTGACATAATTTCCTCAAGAGGGCAAGGTGCATATCACTGTCATATCCTCTCTAGCACACTGCACTGACAATATAAGCATACACATTATATAAATACATATATTTTGATATAACACACCAATTACACACACACACACACAAAAAACTAAACAAGGTAGACAGTTATGTGGGGAGTAATACAATGTAATGGCTGTGGGGCAGCAGTCTTCTGGGAGTCTTTCTGGAGGCTGAGATGCTGCCCTGTTTGCAGACAACTATCTGCCCTGAGGGAGGAAGTTTCCTGTCTTCAGACCACACTGGACAGTAGCAAGGGAACCTCCCCCATCCAGGGAGCACCAGAGCCACCACCACTACCTCAGAGGTTACGAAGAAAGCACAGCAGTTGGACCACAGTGGGCTCAGGGAGGGTAAGGGTGGTGGAACAGAGGCACACCCAGCCAGTTGTTCCACTCCACAATCCATACACCATTCTGGGGGAGCATAGTTCCCCTATGGATGCACCCACAGAGGAGACTAAGGAGGGTGCAGACAACTGTCACAAGGGAGGCCCTCAGGAAGGAGACAGGGGCCACCACAGGGAAAGGAAGCAGCTCCTGGTGGGGGACTCAATTATTAGGGGGCTAGAACTGGGGGGAGCAGGGAAAACTGAAGTAAGGTGTCTGCCTGGTGCCATGGCTTGGAGGGACAGGAAGCGCATACTTAGGATCATGAGAACAGTTGCACGGAAGTCTGAGCTGGATGTCATTGTCCACCTAGGGACAAATGACTTGGCTCATCATGTGATTAGAGCAGTGCAGAAGGACTTTGCAGAGTTGGGGAGGGGCTTAAGACAAGTAGCACACACAGTATCCTTCTCAGAAAATACAAAATCACACATGCCCCCACAATGCAAAGCATCATGGGCTGCATATGCAGATCACCACAGAATGTTATGCTGGTCCAACTTTAAGCAGAATTGCATGGTGCCGAAAGGCCTCCTCACACAGTTTGCAAAGGGTGCTAACAGAAGACATAGACACGTGTTTCTGTCCCTACCAGGACTCATCAGTATGCCTCATCTGTTTGACACCCCAGTGAAATGGACCAGCTACCCCTAAGGCAGTGTGCCTGGGATATATTGTGGTGAACCCATTAAAATAAAAACTATTTAAAAGACAAAGAACCTCTGATGGTAAACACCGAGGCAAGGGTTACCCTAAAGGGCATTTGGCTGGAAGCCAAGTTTCAAGAAAATACAAAATCACACATGCCCCCACAATGCAAAGCATCATGGGCTGCATATGCAAATCACCACAGAATGTTATGCTGGTCCAACTTTAAGCAGAATTGTATGGTGCCAAAGGCCTCTCACATGGTTGGTAAAGGGTGCTAACAGAAGACATAGACACGTGTTTCATCTCACCAGGACTCATCAGTATGCCTCGTCTGTTTGACACCCCAGTGAAATGGACCAGCTACCCTAAGGCAGTGTGTGGGCTATATTGTGGTGAACCCATTAAAATAAAAAACTATTTAAAAGACAAAGAACCTCTGTGCGTAAACACCGAGGCAAGGGTTACCCCAAAGGGCATTTGGCTGGGAAGCCAAGTTTCAAGAAAATACAAAATCACACATGCCCCCACAATGCAAAGCATCATGGGCTGCATATGCAAATCACCACAGAATGTTATGCTGGTCCAACTTTAAGCAGAATTGCATGGTGCCGAAAGGCCTCTCACACAGTTTGCAAAGGGTGCTAACAGAAGACATAGACACGTGTTTCGTCTCACCAGGACTCATCAGTATGCCTCGCCTGTTTGACACCCCAGTGAAATGGACCAGCTACCCCAAGGCAGTGTGCCTAGGGATATATTGTGGTGAACCCATTAAAATAAAACTATTTAAAGACAAAGAACTTCAGGCCGAGGTTACAGTTGTTTCAGGGTCACAACATGCCCACAGCTATCATGGTTGCATGAATACCACAGAAGAGTGTTGGTCTCGCAGAATGATTGGAGCTTTGTAGCAGCAACAGAAGCATTACAGACGGTTCATGTCTCTGTTAGCACCCTTTGCAACCGTGTGAGAGGCCTTCGGCACCATGCAATTCTGCTTAAAGTTGGACCAGCATAACATTCTGTGGTGATTTGCATATGCAGCCCATGATGCTTTGCATTGTGGGGGCATGTGTGATTTTGTATTTTCTTGAAACTTGGCTTCCCAGCCAAATGCCCTTTGGGGTAACCCTTGCCTCGGTGTTTACGCACAGAGGTTCTTTATCCTTCTCAGAGGTGCTTCCTGTCAGTGGCATGGGTGAGGCGAGGGTACTTTGCATGAATGGTTGAAAAAATGGTGTGGAGCACAGGGGTTTGGTTTCACTGGGGACTGGGGTTCCACCTGAAGGGACACCAGCCTATACTGGCAGGATGGTCTGCATCTGTCCAGGAAGGAACAGTCTTTTGGACAATCAGTTTAAATGCTTCATTGGCAAGCTTTTAAACTAGTCAAGGGGAGGCATTGATAAGCAGCAGGAAAATCCTAGCCTCCCCCTACAAAACAGGGTACTAAATGAGAAAAAGAACGAGGTAGAAAGGTCAGTGGGGGATGCTGCTACAGAAGGTAAAGCCATCAAAAAATGTAGAGCAATGAGTATCAATGCCCGTAGTCTGGGTAACAAGCTTCCTGAATTAGTGGCCTTGATGGAGGAGGAACATCTGGATATCGTGGCAGTCACAGAAACATGGTACACACAGAACCATGACTAGGATGTAAACATACCAGGATTCACTATCTACAGGAGGGACAGGGAGGGTAAAAGAGGAGGAGGAGTAGCTCTCTACATAAGAGAAGGAATCAAAGCAACAGAACAAAAGGGTAAACAGGGAGGAGAAGAAGAACTGTGGGTCAATTTGGAGGCAGGCAATGGCACCACGATCTGCACAGGGGTTGTACACAGACCCCCCCTCTCAGGGGGAGGAAATGGACAAGGAAATGATAGAAAATATACTTAGAATGGCAGATAAAAGGGAGATATTGCTGATGGGTGATCTGAATATGCCAGATTTTAACTGGAGTGCAGTTGCAGCAGCCACTTCTAAGAGTGGAGCTATTCTAGATGCCCTACAGGGGGCATGCCTTAGACAACTAGTACTGGAACCCA
Organism: Neoceratodus forsteri; assembly: GCA_016271365.2. NCBI lineage: Eukaryota > Metazoa > Chordata > Ceratodontiformes > Ceratodontidae > Neoceratodus > Neoceratodus forsteri. The sequence continues at coordinate 1,208,439,590 of CM057456.1, forward strand.
CTCGAGAGGGAGCAATCTTAGACCTGGTCCTCTCAAATGGAGATGGAGAGAGGATCACAGATGTAGAAGTGGGTAGCCATCTTGGAACTAGCAATCATCGAACAGTATGGTTCGCAATAAACACAGCAATAGGGTCAAGCCATACAAAGGCAAAAGTACTGGACTTCAGGAGGGCTGACTTTGCCAAAATGGGTGAGTGCCTAAGGAATGCACTAGCAAATGGGCAGGAAGGAGGTGGAAGAACAATGGGGAATAATAAAACTGCCATCACAGAGGTAACAAGCCTTTGTGTGAAGCAAATAAACAAAACAAAACGATGTAAGAAACCACTATGGTTCTCAAAGGCGGTGGCAGTGAAGGTTCAAGAGAAAAAGAAAGCATTCAGAAAGTACAAGGAAGCACAGAAGGAGCAGGACAGAGAATTGTATCAGTTAAAGCAAAAGGAAGCTGGGAAGGCAGTCAGAACAGCAAAGGTCCGAACTGAGGAAAGATAGCCAACTCAGTTAAGAAGGGGGATAAAACCTTTTTTAGGTACATCAGGGAGTGAAGGAAGACTAAGGGAGGGATAGTGAGGCTTAATGAAGGGAGGTGGGCAGAGGGTGACTGTGAAAAGGCAGAGATACTAAACAAATATTTTGCTCAGTATTTACAAATGAAGAGGGGAGGTACCTAAAACAAATAATAGAAAACACTTGGATAACAGAAGTTGACAGCCTATATTTACAGAAGAAAGGGTTCTGAAAGAACTCTAAACTGAAGGTGGACAAAGCAATGGGGCCTGATGGGATTCATCCCAGAATTCTAAAAGAACTAAGGGTAGAACTTGTGACACCACTGACTTCTCTCTTTAACAAATCATGGGAGGATGGGGTGGTACCTGAAGACTGGAGGAGGGCAGATGTGATTCTCCTTCACAAAAGTGGGAGCAGTGCAGAAGCAGGAAACTACAGACCAGTTAGTTTAACCTCAGTGATAGGGAAAATGATGGAATCACTTCTAAAGTAAAGAATTGTCAACTACCTAGAGTCCAGAGGGTCACAGGACCCAAGGCAGCATGGATTCACAGCAGGAAGGTCATGCCAGACAAATCTAATAGATTTCTTTGACTGGGTGACCAAAGTAGCAGATCAGGGAGGGGCTGTGGACATGGCCTACCTAGACTTTAGCAAGGCATTTGACTCAGTCCCACACAAAAGATTAATATACAAGTTAGCCAGCCTGGGAGTGGGTCCCAAGATGATAGCCTGGGTAAAGAATTGGCTGGAGAATAGGACACAGAGGGTAATAGTAAATGGAGTCCACTTGAAGAAAGGGGGTTACTAGTCAGGTGCCGTGAGGGTTCAGTATTAGATCGGTCTCTTCAATGTCTTTGTGTTTACATTGCAGAGGGACTGGAAGGAAAGTATGTCTCTTTGCAGATGACACAAAGATCTGCAACAGAGTTGATGCACAAGGTGGGTGGAAAGGATGAGAAGGACTTGGCAAGGTTAGAGGAATGGTCAAATGTAACGGGAGCTTAGATTCAATGCTAAGAAGTGCAGGTAATGCACCTGGGAAACAAAACCCAGGGAAGAGTACACAATGGGGGTGAGATACTAACAACAACAAAATGGAAAGGGACCTGGGGTAGTCTACATCAGATGACTTAAAGGTGGGCAAGCAATGAGAGGGCAGTAAGGAGGGCTGAGGAATACTGTGATGCATAGGGAGAGGCATCACCAGTAGAAAACAGGAAGTTGTTATCCCTCTGTACAGACAGCTGGTGAGACCCCATCTGGAGTACTGTGTGCAGTTCTGGAGACCCAATCTCCGCAAGAACATAGACAAGATGGAAGCTGTCCAGAGGAGGGCAACTAAAATGGTGCAGGGTCTGCACCAGAAGACATATGAAGAGAGACTAAAGGAGCTTAATATGTATAGCCTCGAGGAAAGGAGGGAGAGGGGGGACATGATAGAAACATCAAGTACCTCAAGGGAATCAACAAAGTCCAAGAGGGTAGCATCTTTCAAAGAAAAAGGTGTGCAAGAACAAGGGGGCACAATTTGAAGATAGAGGTGGGGCAGCTCAGAGGTAATGTAAGGAAGATTTTTTCACAGAGAGGGTTGTGGATGCATGGAATGGCCTTCCGGAGGAGGTTGTGGAGTCAAAAACAGTGGTTGAATTCAAGCATGCATGGGACAGCCATAAGGCAATTCTAGGGGGTGGGGGTAGAAAGAAGTAGGCTGTTGGTTAACTAGGATCTGCAGCTTATCCATTAGGTAGGGAAATGGGCAGACTGGGTGGGCCAAGCGGTCCTTATCTGCCATCAAATTCTATGTTTCTATGTAAGGGGTATCTGATACATTCTCCATGATCTCTGGACATACAAAACATGATGAGATAATCTTGGCAGGGAAGAATAAAAAGAAAAAATGATGGTTCTTGGAAATGGCTCCTTTTTTTTATGAACTAACATGCCATCATTGTTCCTTGCTGCCATGAACTGTTGTAGCATGAGAAAAGGGGCTAAAAGACAAACTATTTTTCAGATGTTACATGATTCTGCTACTGATGTAGTTTTCTTACAGGACATATGGATGTACTCTATGTTACAACAGTGACAAGCTAAGCAGGCGTAAGTATGGGGGGCCTTCTTGCTGGTCCTTTGGTTCCGATACCGGTGATGGGGTAGGAATTCTGTTTAAAGGTACTCAGTTTTATATTTCCAGGTTGATAGATCTGAAGCCCAGTAGAGTTTTAATACTAGATGGGATATGGACCAGTAACCCACTAGATTTATAACTGTATATGGCTCACAGAAGAAAGCAGAGAGGGTAAAACTAATTGAGGAACTTCAGCCGTATTTGGCTACTGCAAGGTGGGGACTTTAATTATTGCCTGGATTTGAAAAAAGGGCGTGAGGAGGGTAAAAAATGATATTGTGATACCTATGCCTTTGAGAAAAGTATTGACACTGCAGAGCTGGTTGGCTGCTCTACATACCCACTCTACATACCTGCTCTACATACCCACTCTACATACCAGGATACTGGGCCTCGTTATACTTACAGGAGAGGGACACTACACTAATTGACTACTTATTGGTTTCTAGAAGAATTAAGGTTTTGAAAACAGATGTTGTCCCCTTAGAATTCTCTGATCACCTGATGATTAAATCTTCATTGCAGAGGGATTGAGACATTTCTATGACATAATCTAGATGGAAATTGAATATCTCACTCATACAGAACTCTTACGTTTTAACAGGTGTGATACAAGTTTTAAGTGCTAGAGCCTCAGTTCTGGATTTGCATGACAACATAGAGCAGCGGTGGGAGGATGCAAAATGGGACAAAAGACTTTGGCTACAAAACTATGGGAAGAGCTGCTCATGGAATAAAGTTTTTACCTACCTCAAGTTACGAAACCAGTTGCAACAGCTAATATCTTTTATATCACAACCACTTGAGGGCTTTGCTAACCAGATAGATGTACTTAAAAAAGAAATGAGGAAATTTCAGTATGATAGGGCTTCTTCCCTTCAAGCCAAATTAGCACATGGCACTCAGAAACACCCATATAAGACCCATGTGAGGCACGTAAAACTAGGAAAAACTCTTCTTTTACATGTTTAGAAGATGATCAAGGGAACTTCCTTACTTCATCTACTCAGTTACAGAAACTGGTAGTTGAGCATTTACAGAAATGTACGAATAATACACACCTGGACAAAACTCACATGGAGGATTACCTACAGGGTATAAACATTAACAGTGCAGATACGACACACAGAAAGTCTCAGATAGACCCTATTTCAGTGCAGGAAATCATGACAGTCCTGGGTAGCTTAAATCTGGCACCTCGCCAGGTAGCAATGGCTTGCCATCTGAGTTTTATAAAGTTTTCAGAACTGAAGTGGTTGTATGCCTCGAAAAATTATTTGGTTACTTTTGTTCTACAAATACCATCCCTGAGGGTTTCACCTTAGGGTTAGTGATATTTTTATACAAATCTGACAATAAATTAAATATTCAGAGTTGGAGACTGATACGCCTCTTAAACTTGGGCTTTAAGATTCTTTCACAAAATTCTGCAACTTAGATTAAGATAGGCTGCAGGTCATTTAATTCATCTGGTACAAACATGCGGTCTATCTAACAGGAAAATTCAACATAACCTTATGATTATATAAGAGGTTGTGGAATTTTATAACAGACATTGCTCTCCATTGTTTGTGCTTTCCTTTTTTATATTCTTTCTGTTTTTTCTCCTGTAGCCACTGACCTGCTCTTCATACAGCCACCACTCCACTTCTACCGAATGGCCCAGAGGCACACACCCACACCGGCTGGCATATGCAGCCGTACCTTCGAGAGGGACCTCCCCTAATCCCCATGCCAGGCTGGGAACCAGTACTGGCATGTGACTGTGTGCCACAGCCCTGCTAGACTAGGAAACTAGTGGCCATCAAGCTGCCATGGTCAATGCTGCCATTTCCCCACCGGTAATTCCCTCTCGGAGTGCAGATTGCAATGACATTGGAGGCACAATGTGCCGATGTCCACTGCACTCCACCCCTTTAGTTGCACTGACTCTAGCAGTGCTCCCAATGATCATCAGGAGCCTCTGCAGAGCAGTGGAAACCCACAATCCTCCCCAGGATAGGAGAGCAGTCCTCTGGATGCTCGATCCTATCCCCCCCCCCCCGCCAACCCCTGACAACCTGGGCTTACATCTGAACCTGGTTCACCAGTGTGGTGCGAGGTGGCATCCAGCACCTCAATCCTCAGTGCCACCAGGCAGGCTAGGGTTTCTACTTTCTTTAAATCAAAGCCAGGCCTTTGGTAGGGTCTGTCATAGTTTTTCATTTCATGCATTAAGACTATATGATATACTCCACACCTTTATTGCATGACTACAACTCTTGTATAAGAACACCTGTATTGCCGCTATAGTTGCAGGACAAGCTGGGACTGAGAGTCCTGTTACAGTTGGGGTCAGACTGGGTTGCCCCTTGAGCCCCCTGTTGTATATTGTTACCTTAGATTCCTTAATTAGGAACATTTTGCAGAATGATCAGATCGCAGGACTAGCTGGTCTTGAGAGAAATGATATTGTTAAAAATCAGTGCTTATGCAGATGATCTCTGTCTATTTCTAAAAAATTAACACAGTGCTACAGAGCTGTTGGATGAAATACGTATTTACTCCAAGGTATCTGATGCCCAGTTAAATACCGTAAGAGAAAGCGTGAGGGCATACAAATCAGAATCCAGGATCCAATAATTATGACCCTGGCAGGAACTGAGATCTCTAGGGAACCATTGAAAATCTTGTGAGTGGAATTTGGTTATGGGAACATGGCAGTACAAAACTGGGAAAACTCTCTGAAAATCTGTGAACTGAAAGTGGCCAGATGGAAAGGCTGGAACTTTTCAAAACTTAAACGAGTGTATATTATAAAACAATTTTTAATTCCCTGTCTCTTATATGTCAGTACAGTATTTTCCTCACTAGAACAGCTGGAAACACAACTGTTGAGTGTCTTTTTTCAGATGTTATGGGGTAGTCATCTGAATCCTATTAAAAGGGATTTTACATAATTGAATGTACAAAACTGTGGAGTTGGGATGATAAACCCCATAACATTTTTCATACATTATTCTGGTCCCAACCACTGCACATTGGACTACAAATCACTGAATCACTGATTTGACTGTGGTTACTTAACAACATGCAATCCTTTTTTAGCAAATGGAAAAATCTCTGCCCCAAATTGTCAACAATGATATTTCTCCCTGAGTATATGAAATCCATCATTCAAAAGTTGGGTAAGTGGAAAATCATGAAGGACCACATCCAATGAAATTCTAGTAAACAGCTATATAATTTGGTTATGAGTGCACTAGGTGCCACAGAACCTGGTTTCAAACAATGTAACCCAAAGAAGAGAACTTTAGTACTTCAACTGTTGAATAATAACAGGGTGCCAGTCAAAATGTGGGAAGTGCTATGGCTGTGCTCATTTGGCAGACTGAATGTGCAAGGTAACAGTAAGCATAAAGTGGAAGAAGAGAGAACTTGTCCATATCCAGAATGCTCTGCTTCAGAGGAGTCTATGGAACATTTTCTACTTGAATGCACCTTTGTACAACAGTTATAGACATATCTAGTGATTAGATGGCATCTTCCTTGGTTGGAACAGCTCACCTATGAAATAATAGTTTTAGGTGACTACCCACATTCCTTAAGGATGTATAACACAGATACCTTAACTGTGATGTTTGCCTGTCTAAAGTGTTACCTGTGGCAGGCAATATGCCAAGGTATTACAGCAACAGAGAATGCCGTATATAGCAATATGTAAAATGTGTGAAACTGCTTTCCATGAATATTTTGAGAAGGATCTGAAAAAACATCCCTTGTCGAAAGTAATGTTATGGTGGACAGAAGTATAAGTAAGTGATCTTCTGAGATTAGGAGGGAAGGATTTTTCTTTTTTTTTCTTTTTTATTTCTCCCTATGTGCTTACAACTGTTGTGACTGTACTAAATTTCATTAGATTCAACCTTTGTAATGTGCTATAACATTGTGTATTTCCTTTCTGGATTATTTAATAAGAAATTCCCCTACTCCTTCACGGAAACTTTCTAAACAAATAATTATCAGTTTCCCCAGAAAGAAATTATACACTGAGCTGGCCCACTGGTGCAGGGGCAGGTTGTCTACCTGTGATGCTGGTGACCCGGGTTCGGGAACGGACCCGGGACATCAGAGGGCCGGCTGCGGAGAAGGATTGAACATCTGAGGACTGCTTACCTTCTCTGGGGAGAGGGGGATAGAGTGTTTGGCACAACATGGACACCTAGCGGAGGCTGGGTGTACCAAGCACACTGATGCCACTTGTTCAGGGGGTGGGGCAGATGTTGATCATCATTGCATGTCCCTGCCCCCATGACACACCAGGGAAAAAATGGTGCCGGCCACTCCAAATGAAGCCTGCCCTTGGCTCCAATAGCTCCCAGGCCAGCCCATCAACCTATCCCGATGTTGCGGCACTCTGGCCGGTGTCACAACCCCACCCTGGGAGGTAAGCCAGGGGGTATTGACGAGGCGCGACCAGTGTAGGAGTGGAAGCAGGCGTCCATGACCAGGCTGAAAAAATGTGTTGCCGATGGCAGAAAAAGCATACTACATAAAAAAAAGAAAGAAAGAAATTATACTCTTACATTATGGACAGCGTCCACATTAAAGAAATCGTTTTTCCATTTTGCTTATCATCAAAAATAAAATTGGCCTTGTACTGTACAAGTTAAGAGATCTTTGCATCCCCCAGAAAACATGGGATGTGTTGTGGTTATGTTGCCATGAAAGGCTAGGAATTTGGGAAAATTTGAAACATAAGTCCATATCTGAATGCTTATGTCCGAGACCAGAATGTGTGAACATAGGAAAAACACAGGAACATTTCTTCTTACATTGTAATTTTACTGTTCAGTTCTGGAAGTTTTTGGTTAAAAGGTGGAATTGGACTTTTTTGGCTAGACTCACATGAATCTTTAATAGTAGGAGACTACAATGTTATTTTAAAACAATACCACCCGAGTAGCTTAAATGTTATTTTTGCATGTATACAGTTTTTCTTATGGCAAGCTAGATGCCAATATTTGCTACAACAATTACAATCTTCAAACCTCTCAATTGCTATCATGACAGAAAATACATTACAGCAAGTGAAAATGAGGGATTTCCTTTATCATACTAGGGAAAACCTAGACATTTTTTTGGAATAAGGTATCCTGGATATGAAAATATAAATTTCATTTGTTATCTTTTTCTTTTATGTATTGCATAAGTTGACTGTTATGAATTTTTGAATGGATTTTCACTGTATGTAACATGGATTGATTTACTGTATGATTTGTTGAGTTTCTTTAAATAAAAATTCCTCTACTCTTTCAGGGGGTGCTGTTCACGTCTTGCATGAGGGATGGAAGATTTTGGGGAGGAGGGATAGATGTCTGCCTGGGTGGAGAAGACTGCTTCCTTGTCCACTCGGGGATATTCTGGAGGCTACATCCACTAATATTATTGAACAGAGGATAGACTTTGAAAGTCCCATTACGGATGGTGTCATAGCAGTTTCTGACACTGCAAGTTCAGAGAAGGCAGAGCAAGGAAAGAAATGGTATCTGTTGCCTCTTCAGAGAAGCCTGATGATCACTTGAGTCAGGGACTGAATCTGTGACTGTCCATGCCAAAGGAAGAGATGAGACTGGACCGAATACTTAATCAGAAAAAGACTGCACATCTGTAACTGATAGTGGAGGAGGAGATAAAATGTCAGCATGAGAAACTGTACTTTTGGCAAGGGGTTGCATCAAGCAGTCCTGTACAGAATCCTGATCCCTGCATTTCAGAGAGTTTAGCAGCTGGTAAGGGGGTCTCCATCAACAAGTCCTGTATGTGAACCGTGGGAAAGCACTGAAGACAAGGGTGCCACAATAGCCCAATATAGAGCAAGTAACAGTAAAGAAATAAATGTAAAATCATAAGGCAACATCCACAGACAGTGCCAGAAAGTGAACAGCCTGGCCCAGTAATAAAATCAGAAACTGACTCTGTCAAACAATCCAGCTGCACAGATCAAAGGGCTCCAGCTGACAATTTGTCAGTTTTACCTGCCATGGAGCTTGACAGTTTGTCAGTTTCACTTGCCAAGGAACCTACAATGAAGCCGCAGTTTGGGAACCCTGCCAAGCCTGCAGTGGACTGTGAGAAGAGCACAGCAAGCATTGTGTGTGACCAAACTATAGAACTGGGTATCTCAGCAGCTCAAAACAGAGCTAGTGTGAGTACAGAAATGCATACAATGCTTCCCAGGCATCAAATTCTACATGATGTAGAAAACAAACATCCTGGCCCAAAGATTAAACTAGTGACCACATCTGTGCATTAACACTGCAGAATGGGTCATGGGGCCTTAACTGGACAACCTGACAGCATGTCAGCCAGGATCCCAGCAGAATCTGTGACAGAGCCTTTGGTTGGGAACTGAGCCAAGATCCTAATGGGGCATATAGAGAGAACTTCAAAACACAGGTTGCTGGGATTGTTAGAACAAAATGCCCCAAAAATTGATACAGCCTTGGAGAATGCTGGATGGATAAGAATTGATGATGGGAAAGGGTGGTTTTTACCATGGTCAGTCAGTGCAGCAGAGATAATGGCAAATTTACCTAAAAAAAGCAAGTCAGTCCTATTCTTCTCATTACAGTACTTCAAAAACTACCACTGATTGTAGTAAGGGTAAACAAGGGGAAGAACAGATGGCAGCACCTGCAACAGAGGTACTGAGGGGGTGGTCCTGAAATGTCTTTTAATTATGACCTTCCAGCAACTTTAAAAATAATAGATCTCCAGCTTTTCAAAAATAGCCATTGGCTCTGCTTCAGTGTTTATAGGCCCTGCCAGGATAAACCAGCCCAACCTCTAACAGGCCATGTCAACACTGTTAGCAAGTCTCAGACACCAGCTTTGGACAGTGAGGGGGTAAGGGGGGTTTATTAGAGGAATCACTCTCAGAACCTGCTCATTATTCTGTAGCAGAGCTTCAGCTGGATGATGAACCCATTCTACACCACATCTCTGATGATACCCGAATACAAACTGGGGCGGCCCTAGATGTGGAAGAGGAACCTAATACTTTTAGTAACCAAAAACATTTCAACCTTCCTTCTTGTTAGAAGATCAAGAGAAAACAAATAGATCATAGGCAAAGACTGGATCCCCCTTCCTCCGAAAAAAAAAATATTCATACTTTTTCTTAAAGAATAATGTGGAACCAGCAGGAAGGAAGAATGCAGTTTGCATGAAATACAAAGGAGGTTTACCAGATCACACACACTGCATCTACATGGCCAGAACTTTAGTTAAGGATAGCATGTGTTTCTTTGCCACTGAACTTCATGCACTAATTCATACCCCGGGAGACTCAACATTTGATGTCAGCTTTGATAAAATTGAGTTTTGAACATTTTTGGGCTAAATGTCACCAGCTAAAAAATACCATATTGTGGACCCCATTTTATGCTGTTACCTTCACAAAGCATGAAATGAAGACTGTAACAATTCTTAACAAGCATTTGTCAATGCCGAATGTTGTCACGCTGGCATTGGCAGTGACGGAGGTGGAGAAGCATAGCGCTGTGATTTTGTTAATGTGTCTCAAAAGGTGATTTTGCACAGTGAGTATGCCATTGTGTGGCAGAGCTGCAGAAACGCATTTTGGGCAGGCTGTGGAAAATGGCAGCTGGACTGTTGATAATGAAGTGTGCACAAATACCAATGGTGAAATGTGGCATGAAAATATTGCAGATTGACGAAGTTACAAGGGTGCGTGGAAACTGTGCAATGCACGCTTGCAACACAGTAATTGTATGGACTTTCGGCACCAAATTTTCAACATAGGCATTTTAGGACCTCTGTTGATGAATAGTGTCACCGTCATTTCCTCAAACTGTCCCGAAAAGTGATTTCGCACAGTGACCGTGCAATTCTGCACCAGACGTGCGAAAACACATTTCAGCCAGCTGTACTGTTCATAAGGAGGTATGGAAAAATGCCAATGATGAACAGCTGGAGTGAAAGTATTACAAATTGAAAGTCAATGAAGGCAGGTGCAAATCCGCGAACGACCAGAAACACTCATTTTATTGACTTCGTCCCCAAATTTTCAACATAGGCATTTTAGAACATCTGCTAATGAACAGTGTCACTGCCATTTTTATAATGTGTCTCAAACATGGGCTTTCCACAGCGACCGCGCTTTTATGCGCCGGAACTGCGAAAACAGATTTTGGTCAGGATGTGGAAAATGACAGCTGTACTGTTCATTAGAAGGTGTAGAACAATGGCACTGTTAAAAATCTGGAGTGAAAATAAGTTTGCAAACTTACAGCGTGCGTGCAAACTGTGCAACGCACGTTCGTAACACAGTCATTTTATGGAGTATTGTCACCAAATTTTCAACACAGGCATTTTAGGACCTCTACTCATGAACAGTGTCACTGTCATTTTCGTAATGTGTCCTGAACAGTGATTTCGCACAGCAACCATGCTATTCTGAGGCGGAAGTGCGAAAACACATTTCGGCCAGGATATGAAAAATGACAGCTGAAGGGTTCACAAGCAGGTGTGGTAAATGCCAATGTTGAGAATCTGGAATGAAAATATTGTGAATTCGCTAACTTAGAGCATACATAGAAACTGCACAACGAACGCTCGTAAAACAGTTATTTTTTGGATTTTTCCCACCAAATTTGCAACATAGGCTTTTTGAGAGCCCCTCTCATGAACAGTGGCACTGTCATTTCGTTACTCATCCTCAAAAGGTGATTCCACGCAGTGACTGTGAAATTACCTTTCGGGACCAAATAACACCATGGCAGTGCAAGAATTCATGAGGAGGGGTCCCAAAAACCCATGTTGAAAATTTGGGGCCAAAATTCTCAAAAATGCCTGAGATATGCAGCAAAGTTGAAAAAAAAAAACCTATTTATTCCATTATACAGCTTACCGGCATTTCCTCAGTTCGCGGTCGGCTTTGAAGAGTGCAGACGTATTCCCAGTCCACCGATGATCGTCGCGCCAGACTCCAGAGGTAAATATGGGGTGTGTTTGGAGGCAGGGTGTGCAAAGGGTGGGTGCGGATGGGGGCCAGGGAGACTACGAGGGATAGTTTTCATTTTACAGGTGGAAAAAAAACCCCATCACGGGACAGTTTTTGTATTTCAGGGGATTTGGCACACTGGGGTGGGCTCCCAGCGTGCCACCTAAATGTTTGCGCGGGTCTGTAGCCGTCGGGAGGATTGGGCACCCTCGTTGGCACACAACACGGGGGGGTGGAGGAAGTTATGCCGACGGGCATCCCCATCGCCACACAAAGAAAGCGGGGGGAAGAGCCGAGGGGGATTGGGCACCCCCCTCAGCATTTAACAATGGGGGGTTTATGCCGACAGGGAGTGTGCTCCCTTGTTGGCACACAAAGAAAGAGGGGGGGATAAATCGACAGGGGGATTGGACACCCTTGAGGTCGGCAGCTGGGCGGCTGCCCACCCACCATACTGATAATGTCAGCGAGCACGTAGGAAGGGCCCGCTGCATCTGATGAGCTTTGCTCAGATTGCAGCGGACCTTTTCTTAGATATGCTCACCACATTATGTATGCATGGTGTGGCGCCAGCATGCAGGCTGATTGGGGAATGAGGGACGCACCTACTGGTACGTGCCCTGCATTCGCCCAACAGCGACCACGCCTCCAAAGCTGCACTGTCCCAAGATGTTGGCTGAGCAAGTGCGCCAACATAAAAATGAAGGAATGAGCAAAGTAGATACCTTACACTGGCTAAAACAGAGATGTACAATTTGTGGTTCACCAGAGCCAATCGTGGACTCTGAAAACATTTGGATGAGGGGGTGGAGCATTAGAGTTAAGCTGCTGTATACTGAAACAGGAGTAAAGCATCTTCCAAACTGCTTTTTTTGGGGAAGAGAAAGAGGAATAGTCTTTTACATGGGACAAACGAAAGCATGCTAAGAATGAGACTTGAAATTACATCTGGATAGTGCCTGCGATTCCATAAGATGTGGGCTGTGTTTGGAAATAGGCCACACCAGCAAAACATGTAAAAACTCCATTCATTGTAACCCATATAAGGAGGAAGGACACTCTTTTCGCTCCTGTCTTTGGACATCCCACAATAGGGGTGATGACATGGGTACTGCTGAACAAGATTTGTATGTTAATATAGCGCAAAACTCAGGTCCCTGGGGAAATAAACCCACTTCTACTACAGCACAAGCCCCCGACCATTCCAATAAGCCTTCAGAGAGCCAGAAGGATATATCAACTGAACAGCCCAACACCAGCATTGCATCAGAAGTCCAATGACATACTCCCCCCAATGGGGAGGGCCCAAATGATGGAGGAGCCCACTATGGAAATACTTTCTGATACTGTCACACCTTCTGAGTAAGACCTAAACCCCATGGTAGTGCAAGAACCCACCTCCAGAGTTGCAAGGTGAGCAAGACCCCTCAGATATACAAGATTTGGATGGCGTTCAAAAGTCTGACATCATAGATCCAAAGAAATCACACACGCATCCCCCACCACCCCAGAAACTTTAAGATGGTGACAATGCAATGGAAGAAATAAGGATCACCTAAATCTAAACAGTCCAGGACAGATCCAGTGGACTTGTTCGGGCCCAGATCCTTGGGAACCAAGAGGTCGCTGCTCCTTCAGCTGCAGTCCAGAGGGGGTGATAAACTTGAGGTGGTTACCTCCACTAAATACCTAGGGCTAACCTTGGACCAAGGCTTCACCCTAAAAAATCATGTTGACCAACTCACCAAAGCCATACATGGAAAACTCGGTATCCTCTACAGAATAAAGGACCAGATTATCCCTGAAGCCAGAGTTGCCATCACAACCAGCGTCCTTCTCCCAAGCTCACTTATGCGCACCTGTTCTTCAAGGCGTGGCCTCTACGGAACTTGGCAGGCTCCAGACCTTATACAATAAGATTGTCCGATTTGCAACATTATCATACCCTAGGACACACCACTGCGAGGCTCAATCCAAGCTCAGCTGGGTCATTGGAAGCCCGCTCATCTACCTCAAACTATGTCTCGCTTTTAAGCTTCTGGGGGCCTTTACCTCCCTAGTCTCAAAGGACTAGTTAGTGTCAAACCAACCTGAGGAGTCTCCGTCCTCAGACAAAACCTCCTTGTGGTCCCCAAAACAAAGACTAAAGCTGGGTCCAGGTCCTTGCTTTACTGCACCTTCCCACTGGAACAAACTCCCACTGAGAGTGGGAAGCAGGGTCGAGCCCTGCTTCGGTCTAAACTCAAAGCACACCTGCTCGCCAGGAGCACTTGCCAATGCATAAGGAACTGACCTTATGCCATGGCCCCTCCTCCCTCTCCACCTTCCGTATTGTAAATGCATTTAAGTCTTTCACAGTTATGCAGTATGGAATTTGCCTTATGTGTGTTATCACTGTTAAACCATTTGGTATTTACGCAAGTTTACAGCTCTGCTTACCTACTTGTACTGTCTGTTTACCTGTATGTTATTTTTACAGCTCTGCTTACCTGCTTTTACTGTTCTGTTTACCTGTATGTTATTTTTTACCCCTGGGTCGCCCCTGAAAAAGGGACCTCCGGGGCCCAGTGGGCCTACCCGGTCAACAAAATTCAATAAATAAATAAATAAATAACCCCTTTGATGTTCTGGCATCCAGTAGAGACTGGTGAGATGAGGGGGAAGACTCTGGTGCCTTTTCAGCCTCATCCTCACAGCAAGACCATTCTACAGGAACTGGAGATTCAATAACAGACATGGACACAGCTGCACAAATAAACAAACAAAAAAAAAACTTCAGGCAGAGTGAAGAGTAGGGGGAGGGAAGAAAACTAAATAATGACACTCAGGCATCTAATTTTTTTTGTTTTGCTAGGCACTATGAGCATTATGCGCACATCAGATTTTCAAATCAAACTTTAAATGTAAATAGTATTTGCAATATTAAGAAGTGACTTGCAGCACTATCTTTCTTAAGAGATCTGGGGCCTGATATTCAAATATGGGCAAAGCGGAGCTCCAAGTTTCACGCTGCATTTGCCCATTGCCCATGACGCTGAGGATGCTATATTTAGTTGGATAGCTTGCCAGCACTATCTGACTGAATATAGGGGCCTGTCAGCACAGCACTAAGCCAAATAGCACTGTCCTGACATGGAATTCAGCAGTACAGCACCACCAGACCAGATAGCGCCTATATAGCTCCAGGGGGTGATATTCAGATGGCCCCATGCAGATGAGCCCATTGATCATGCCAGATGCTGTAAGTTGGTACAGGGATGGGGATCAGTGGGTGGGGGGTGCCACTGGATGCCAGGGAGGTATTTTATGATACCACAGCTGGCTATTGGAGGGCAGGGGGGACCACTGGACACCAGGGAGTTATTTCATTATACTGGGGTTGCTGATCAGATGCTGGGGGGACCACCGGGCACCAGAGAATTTTTTTTTCTATCTGGGCTGGTGATCAGAGGGTGGGGGGGGGACCACTAGGCACCAGGGAATTATTCTTCTTTACCTGGGCTGGTGATCAGGGGGTGGGGGGACCAATAGGCACCAGGGAATTATTTTTCTCTACTTCGGTTAGTGATCGGAGGGTAGGGGGGACCACTGGACACCAGGAAATTATTTTCTACACCTGGACTAGTGATTGGAGGGTGGAGGGCACTGGACACCAGGGACTTACTTTATTTCAATGGTGCTAGGTTTTTGAGGGTGGGGGTGCCACTATCCACCAGGGAGTAGGTGTGCTTCCCCACCACCAATGTCATTGTGGACTGCAGTTGCTCCAGCAGCTGCTAGGGTTGCGCAGATTATGTCATGCTTTTTCTCAGCAGTATTTGTACTGTGCAAAATGATCTGCACTAACCCTTTTGCACAGCATAAATGCACTGAATATTGTGCTGCGGCGGTATTCCTGTCCCCCCTTTGCCCACTAAATGCATTATTTTTTTGGCATCCCGTGATAAGAGCGACTATAGCGACAGGATGTCACTATATGTACATGTGTGGGGGGTGGGAGTGGGCATGCACAGTAAGGAATGTGAGGGGTGGTGCCATGGTGGGTTGCTGAGCTGACCCTGTGGCTTGGTGGGTGGGTTGCCGGCGTCGGTGTACTGGGTTCGGTTCCGGGTGCCAGTGTATTTTTGTTGTGCCCAGCCCAAACTTTTTTTTTTATGTTTTCATCCCCTACCTGACATGCACCCCCTGGAGTTGAGAATCCTTTAGTAGGAGGGTGCGGGGGTGAAGCCCCCCACGGGGTGGGTGTGGGAGGCACAGCCCTCACAGAAAACATAGAAAAACTAAGTCTCCGGCACCCTTTTGCTGTGCACCAGGGTGTCAGAATGGCAAAATAAATTGTCAGCACTCTTGACTTCTGCATAACGGCAATCGCCTTTAGGCTTTTGCCGTTATGACATAGAACCATTTTTTTTGCATATGCTAACCCTGTTAATGCATGAAAAAGCCCACTTTGAATATTGCACTGGTATACCATTAGCTCTATGACCGAATTTTGGCACCTCAATCAGGATGCCACAACAAGGGTGATAGTTTGGGAGTGCGGGGGGCGAATCCCCCTGCAAAAGCTGATGTTTCCCAAGAGGGCACTTTGGCACTGTAACTCCCAGGAGATATAATGCCTGGTGCTGTAATGCCATGCTACTTGTTGCCTGCACCATAATCGGTGTCAGCAACATGATTTATGCGCCGGCATGGGTGCACCTATTGCGCACAGGTGCAAACACCAAGGTAAACATGGCACAATGTCTTTGCCCACTGGGGAAAATTTTTAATATCTGGCCCCTGAATTCTAATATTATATTTTTGCAGGATACCAGATCATATACACTACATGGTATTGCAGCTACAAAAAGATTATGGCAGAAAAGACCATCTTTTGGTCTTTGGGAGAAGAACGCTGTACAGGGTTAGGGATCCTGTTCTCGGCTTATGTCACAGTTATCTCTTTTATAGGCTTAATTACTGGAAAAGCATTACTACTAGATATTAAGATGAACAATCTTGACCTCAGGCTGATAAACATATACTGTATGCACAATTAACTAAAGCTAGCAGAGCTGAGTTGTTCAAAACAGTTCAACCTTATTTGTATACATCCAAAGGTATCATTTTTGGAGGGGATTTTAATTGTGGTTTTGTGCATAATGCTCAAAGAACAAGCAATAAGAAACAGTACTGCAATTCTAATTATTTGCCTCAAATGATTACTTCTGCCCAGTTGGTAGATGCAGCTACAAGTAGACATGTGATTATGGATGGTACCTTTTATAAAGGGCCATTGATTATATATTTATTTCACCCTGGGTGGAGACGAGGTCAGCAAATCTCTCAGTAGAAACAACAGATCACAGGGCACTTTGTTTCACTGGTAGGGGATCCTCTAGACCTTGGGTTAACCAGGGCCAGTAAAAACCTAACACATCCCTCCTAGAGGATGGGCAGGTAAAAGAACAAGTTATACAGTTCATAGAGAATAAACTAACTTTGCTAGAGGTGTGAGACCCCTCTTTGATGGTGGGAGGTCTTTAAAATAGAACTCAAATGTCTATTTCTTTCCCTAGCAAAGAAAAAGAAACGTCAACAGTATTTTAAGTATTTAGATGTGCATCATCAGCTACAAAAGCTATTAATAGTAGCATAAGGTTCCCCACATAATTATGGACCCACATTGACTTAATAAAATCAGAAATGTTTAAATATCAATATAAGAGAACGTGCTCTCATACAAGAAAAGAGGTTTGGAACTCGGGGAAAAAAGGGAAGGCAAACCCCTTTGACACATGCTCAGTCAGGGCTAAACATAGGGTCATGACTAAGTTTGGTGATTATCAGGGGGTAGTATATACTGAGTCACAAAAAATTTCAGGAATTGTGGATTATGTGTATAACATGTTGGGTACAATGCCTGCTACTATGACAGGGCACATTTTTTTCAGGGATTGCAGATCCCTCCTCTGTCAAACAAAACCATGTTAACACTAGAGGCACCCATTTCTACACAAGGAGTGTTAGAGGCCACTAAACTTTAAATAATGCAGTGGCACCAGGAGAAGATGGACTACCTTGGATGTTTTTAAGATGTATGTGAATGAACCAGGGGAAATACTGGCTAAAATATGGAACTCCTCTCTTACAGAAGAACAGGATATGTCTACCTTTTTTTTTTTGTAACTCAAGTTTATTCTAGCATCATGAACTTCCATCAATGTACAGGCAATATTGTGACATACAGGTTAAGTTAAAGATTGGTACATCATATGAAATAACTTGTTCACAATATAAATCTACTAATTCCATTCCAATTATCTATATCATGATATCTAACTATTTACACCTTAGGAAAACTCGCTGTCAGACACCACACTAATTGGGAATCCATTATGTTCAGCAGTTTCATAAAAATCAATATTAATCAAAATTGCAGTTAAGAGTCTATCATTTTGAAAGGGAGTGTGTTCTCTCTTTTTCAAAAGGGCAATGTATCAGATATTAGGAATTGGAGACCTTCATCACTCGTGAGTATGGATATTTAAATTATAGCAAAAATATTAAGTAAACTTCTAGTTGAATTTGCATCCGGGATTATTCATAACTTGAAACATGTATGTGACAGGGTTGAATAAGGCCCTGTCTCATTTGTTATACAGAAAGAGTTGAACGCAAGGGTCTGTTCTATCCTCTTTCTGTCTCTTCTCTGTCTGGTTGCGCAACCAAATTTTCTTGTGAGACCTAGGAACTGATCACTCTGACAGTTTTGCAATTCTCCGCCTCTCGCTATCTCTCTACCTTCACTTGCTGTTTTTGTCTTTTCTTCCCCTTGCATATCTGCAGTTATAAAAAACATATGTGAATCATTGTGTGAAACTGTATGTGATATTGGGATCCCTTTTTTAAAACTGTGTATAGTTATACTATTGACATGATTGCAAAAAGCTATTTGGAACTCAAGGGATCAACCAGAGAAGCTGGTTTTCAAACTCTCTGAGATGCATGGCAACAAGAGGTAAGTTCTGTGTCACAATGTTCTTTTTGCTGCACCTGCTGAAACTGACAAGAACACTGTGTGAGAAACAGAATGTTTTCTTAATGAGCTCCCTGCAAAGACTTGTTATAAAAACAGCTGCAATGTTTTGCAAGAGAGAGAGAGAGAGAGAGACAGAGACTGAGACTGAGATTGGAAATTGAGAAGAAAAACTCAGAAGAAGGACTCTGCTTTCTATGTTTGTACTGCCATTGTAAATAGCTATGCTGAACAATTTTAATTTTTTATTTTGCTGTTATTAATAATAAAATGCTATTTTCAAATTTTACAACTGCTCCTAGTTTTCCTATGTGTCCAGACCTACGCCTCAATGACAGATTGTGTCAGCCGAAGTGGGATTTATGCCGTGCATACGCTAAGCCAGGAGTTTTGTGCGTGGGTACTAGACCTGGTACCAGGGAAGCATAGAAGAAAGGTATGGATTCTGCAACAGCAAGTCCAGGAGTGATTACCAGAAGAATGGCAACCAAACTAGCAGAGACAGAAGTCTAAGCTGAGACTGTATAGCTAGCACCAGTGATGAACAAAAAGAACAGGCAGTGACAGAATCTGAAAGCCTGACTGCCTTTTTCAAATGGTGGGTTATACAACAATCAGAGATGGATAAAATGAGGATGGAGGAGATGCAGTAGAGAGAGAAAAAGAGATTCAATGTTTAGAGACACAGAGAAAAGAAGAAATGCAACAACTCAAGAAGCAGAGAAAAGAAGAGATGCAGCGACAGGAGCAGCAAAGAAGCGAAGAGATGTAGCAATGAAGGGATGCCTTGCAAGCTATCAAAGCTGAAGGTTCTGGCACTGGTCCAGCAGAGCAACAAAACACAAAACAACTTAAAAGACCTTAAACTTACAATTAGATGACTATTTGGTAGCAACTACTACTTCGGGTTATAATTAATATTTTTGGTGAGCTGTTATGGACCTAGAAGTGTTATTCGCTCTGTAACTGTCTATGAGGCCTACTACAAAGTCATGTCCCTCAGATGATATCGAAACATACCTGACAACTTTTGAAAGGGTTGCTGCAGCCTGCAAATGGCCAAAGCAGCAATGGGCAATTGGATTGGTACCTTACCTGACAGGGAAAACCCAACTTGTTTATAGCAATATGGACACTACCCAGTCAGAAAACTGTGACCTGGTGAATAGAGAAATCCTGAAAAGAGATGACATCACAGGAGAGACATACAGGTAAAGATTCCGGTCCCTGAAGTATAACTCAGTTGATAATCCTCGAGAAGCCTTCACCCATCCCAGAGAACTCTTTATGAAATGACTCCAACCAGTGGGCAAAACACTCCCACAGATCATAGACACATTTGCAATGGAGCAATTCATCAACATCGTGCCTACAGATGTACAGCATTAGGTAAAAGAACACCAATCAGAAAGTGGAGAAAAGGCTGTTTCTGTGTCTGAAGACTATCAAATGGCCAGACAGACACCATAGCAGTGAGGTAACAGCCAAGCACCAGTAAGACACTCTTTTTCCCATTTAAACTCCAAGTCTGATAAGAACTTTAGTGGGGGTAGCAAATCTGCATCCAATGACTTTATTTGCTATAATTGTAATAAGCCAGGTCACATTGCAAAAAACTGCCGTAGTAAGAAAAGTGACACTGGAGCAGATTTGGCCTTAGCAAATTGGGCAAGTACTTAACAGATGTGAAGGTGGGAGATAAGACTGTGAAGAGACTTATAGATTCAGGAAGCAGACAGACCCTAGTGCATATTGAAGTACTGGGAAACAATGTCCAAAAGGACCGGGTACTGGTGTTCTCTGCATCCTCTGAATCCACAGGGTCACTCGATACTATCCCACCACTCTAGTGACTCTGAATATTAAGAGTGTGTTGCACCAGATGAAAGTGGGGGAAGTAACTAAGTTACTTGTAACTGTGATTATTGGAAATGACTTTCCAGGATTTACTGAGTTAATTAAAGAGGGAGTAAAACCTGATGTTTCAGCAGCTGTAATGACAAGAGCTCAGGTGGGGACTATTTTCCTTTCACTAATTTTGATTTAGACTTGTTTGAGCAGAGCTCCAAGATCCAGAAGTCCAGGAAAGAAAGATGACACCTGAAGAAACTGGCAACAAAAGACTGATGGACATAAGGGGTTAACATATGAAAATGCTGAAACTAAACTGATCACTGATTGTGATTTTCTTTCAGAACAAGCTAATGATGTTTCTTCCCAGAGTTATTTTAATCATCTGGGGGTGAAACCAAAACAGGTTGAACCTATGTTTAAAAAATGTAATGGGCTACTGTACAGAGTTTGGGTTAAACCTCAGACACAGGACCAGACAGAACAATTGGTTATACCACAAAAGTATAGAACTGAGTTGTTACAGATAGCACATGATAGTCCTATGGCTGGTCACTCGGGGAGGGATCACACCCTTGCCAGACTGTTGTACATATTTTACTGGCCTGGAATTCATGAAGATGTTGCTACCTATTGCAGTTCTTGTGCTGAGTGTCAGAAAGTAGCCCAGTGACTAAAAAAGACAAGGTGCCCCGGTGCCCCTACCCTTAATAAATGTGCCTTTTGAGAGAATTGCAATGAATGTGGTTGGCCCCTTAGACAAAATTAAAAAGGGTAATCGATTCATTTTGGTAGTATGTGACTATGCTACTCGATACCCTGAGGCAATTCCCGTGCATACTGTCACAGCCCCAAAAGTGGCAGCACAGCTTGCCAAAATTTTCAGCAGGGTGGGCATACCTTAAGAGATTATTACTGATTAGGATAATAATTTTGGTGCTGCATTACTGAAGGAGCTGTACCAACTACTAGGTATCACTGCCATAAGAACATCCCCTTATCACCCTCAGACAGATGGTTTTGTTGAGCATTTTAATCAAACCCTACAATGTATGTTAAAAAGGTTTGTAAAAGGGGAAGGGAAAGTTTGGGACCAATACTTATGTTACCTGCTTTTTGCTTACAGAGAAGTGCCACAGGCATTAACAGGTTTTTGACCATTAGAAATGCTATATGGTAGACAACCTAGAGGGCCACTAGATGCAATAAAAGAAACATGGGAAGATAACCCCCATCAGAAACAATCTATTACATCTTATATGTGTGCCATGAGAAAGAAGCTGGCAAAATATGTTGAAATCACCCATAGTAATCAGGAAGAGGCCCAAAACCAGCAGATGGTGTATTATGACCATGGGGTAAAAGAAAAGGTTTTTGAGCCAGGTGAAAAGGTCTTGCTACTGTTACCCACTACAGAAAATAAACTGTTAATGAAGTGGCAAGGGCCTTATAAAGTGCTTAGATGTACTGGCACAGTTAACTATGAGATTGAGACCCCTGACAGGAAAAATCCTACTAAGATATACCATGCTAACCTCCTCAAAAAATGGGTTGAAAAAAACACCAAAAACTTTTGCTGGTTTTACCAGAAACTGATGAAGATATTGATGGAGCATATGGCAGAGTGGAATAAACTGTAACCACTGATGCTGTAAAGGTGAATGTTTCCTCAACCTACGAACAAACTGCAGAAATTTGTAACTTGCTAAAGACATTTAACAGTGCTTTTACCACATTGCCAGGCTGAGCTAAAGGTGTCAAGCACATAATAGTGACAAGGAATAATCGCCCTATTAGACAAAAGGCATACAGATTACCAGAGCGGTTAAGAGCAGATGTAATTAAGGAAATACAAAAAATGAAAGAATTGGGTATCATAGAAGAGTTGAGAAGTGATTGGTCATCATCAATGGTAATTGTAAACAAAACAGAAGGGGGAGTAAGAGTCTGCCTTGATTTTAGGAAACTTAATCAAGTGTCAGAATTTGACAGTTATGCCCAGAACAGATGATTTGGTGGACAGACTGGGGAGCCAAATGTATCGGTACCCTCAATCTCACCAAGGGTTATTAGAAAATCCCCCTAGCTAAAGAATCCAGAGACAAAACTGCATTTGCCACTCCTATAGGATTCTATCAGTTCACCACCGTTTGGTTTTGGTTACATGGTGCACCCACTACATTCTAGCGGTACATGGATGTAATTATACCCCCTCACACTGGTTATTGTGCTGTATACCTGGATGATGTCATGGTGTACAGTCCAGACAGGAGAAGTCACCTGGAACACCTATGAGCAGTTATCCAATCAATCAAAAAGGCATGTCTGACAATTAATCCTACCAAGTGTGCATTGGGCATGCAGAAAACTAGATATTTGGGCTATGTTTCAGGAAATGGAGCAGTCAAGGCAAAGGTTTCCAGGATAGAAGCTGTAGTTAACAGCCCTGTCCCCAAAACCAAGAAACCAAGAAACATGTCAGGTCATTTTTAGGGCTGGCTGGTTATTATCGGAGGTTTGTTCCCCAGCTTTGCTGAGTTAGCTACTCCCCTCACTAAACTCACAAAGAAACAGTTCCCGAATAATGTGAAATGGACCCCAGAGTGTGAAGAGGCTTTTCGGGCCATTAAGGCTTCATTATGTTCAACCCCCTGTTTCAAGAAGCCCAGACTTTGAGAAACAGTTAATGTTACAGACTGATGAATCAGAGATAGACTTAGGTGCAGTCTTGAGTCAGCATATAGATGGGAAAGAACATCCTATTCTATACTTAAGTAGGAAATTGCATGACAGAGAGAAAAGGTATTCCACCCTTGAAAAGGAATGCCTTGCGGAAAAGTGGGCCATGGAGTCCCTTAAGTTTTACTTACTAGGAGTTAACTTTGTACTTGTAACAGATCACAATCCTCTCTGTTGGCTTGACCAAATGAAGGATAACAATTCTAGAATCACATGGTGGTACTTGGCACTACAGCCATTTAAATTTAAAGTGATGCACAAATCTGCGAAAGAGAATGTCAATGCTGATTTTCTGTCAGGATGTGGATCAGGAATTGAAAATTCTAAAGTCTGAAAAAGATGTGAGTTGAAACTTCTCTGTTTGCTATGCTGCATATGCACAGAACTGTAAAGTTTATAAGCTAATGTTAGACGGGAATTTATTAAAACATTTTGGAAACCTGTTTTTGTAAAACAGGTTCCCTTTTAAAGAGGGGGTATGTGACAGGGTTGAATAAGACCCTTTCCCATTTGTTATACAGAAAGAGTTGAATGCAAGGGTCTGTTCTAACCTCTCTTTTCTGTCTCTTCTTTGTCTGGTAGCGCAACCAAATATCACTCTGATGGTTTTGCAGTTCTCTGTCTCTCACTATGTCTCTACCTTCACTAGTTGTTTCTGTTTTTTCTTCCCCCTTGCATATCTGCAGTTATAAAAACATATGTGAATCATTGTGTGAAACTGTATGTGATACTGGGATCCCTTTGTTTAAAACTGTATATAGTTATACTGTTGACATGATTGCAAAAAGCTATTTTGAACTCAAGGTGTTAACCTGAGAAGCTGGTTTGTAAACTGTCAGAGATGCTGGCAACAAGAGGTCAGCTCTGAGTCATAATGTTCTTTATGCTGCACCTGCTGAAACTGACAGGAACACTGTGTGAGAAACAGAATGTTTTCTTAACAAGCTCCCTGCAATGACTTGTTATAAAAAGAGCTACAGTGTTTTGCAAGAGAGAGAGAGAGACAGAGACTGAGATTGGAAATTGAGAAGAAAAACTCAGAAGAAGGACTCTGCTTTCTATGTTTGTACTGCCATTGTAAATAGCTATACTGAACAATTTTTATTTTTTATTTTGCTGTTATTAATAATGAAACACTATCTGTGAATTTTACAACTGCTCCTAGTTTTCCTATGCTTCCTGACCTATGCCTCGATGACAATGTACCATACCGAACATGAAAATACAGGACAACCTGTTCATGTTGCAGGAAATGTTTGAAAGCAGTCAGATGGGGTCTGCTGAAGGTCTTCTCCTGGCATCGAACCAGGAGAAGGTGTTTGACAGGGTTCAACATGATTTTATGTACAGTGTAATGCAGTATTATGGAATTCTTATGAAGTTTATATATTGGATTAAAAGGTTATATATGTCATCAACTTTGACCCCATCTAGTGAATAGGAATCTTGGTACAGTATGTAAGCTTACTGTAAGTGAGGGTACCCACTCAGTACCATACTATATGCTTTTTGCATCATCCCCATTTTATGGAAAATAGAGGTAACACAGACAAGAGCCACACTTCTGGTTGAGAGGGCCCCTGTCAATAGTAAATCACTAGCCTATATTGATGATATCTGCCTACTGTTAAGAAATATTAGATCAGGCCTGCAGACAGTAGATCTTTTTGTGCAATTTGGGTCCATTTCTGGATCTCGATTAAATATATATAAAACCACAGGGGTGTTTTTTGGACAGAAGAATTATCCTAAAAATCAGAACATTTCCCTTTTTCACTGCTCCTTTTTATTTGTCTTGGCTGACCCATGTTAATCTATTCATAGATTCATAGATTAATATGAGTTAGGAAGTCAGTTTGGCCTAAAGAAACTCGTCAATTACTAGCGGAAAAGTACACTTCTGTCTGTTCCCATATAAGCATCTAATGATCTTTTAAAAGCTTCCATGGTTTTATTAGTTACCACATTTTCAGGTAAGGGGTTTTATATTGGTTTCACCCTTTGCATAAACCACTTTTTCCTTTTTTCAGTTCTAACTATATCACCTTTCAGTTTCAGGTTATGTGTCCTAGTGTTTTTATTGGTTTCACACTTAGTTAAACCTACACACTCAAACATGGCTTCAGTTTTCATGGCCTTATACATAAAGCATAGGTCTCCTCTCAGGCTCCTATATTCCATGGAAAAGAGATTTAACTCCATTAGTCTTTCCTTATAAGACATATGCTTCAGGTCCCTATTTTCTTTTTGGTTGCTATCCTCTGTACTCTCTCAACTAACTTTTTCCCTCCAAGGCTTTGGGTTGCACAGAGGGGAGAGCAGTATTCCAGGTGAGACTTAAACAACAGAGAAGTATCACTGTTCTATCCCTGCATTTAATATTTCTAAGTTTACATCCCAGGACTTTATGGGCCCTTTTCACTGATTTACTGGTATGTGTCTCAAATGAGAGACTATTGGTTATAGTGACACCAAGATCTTTTTTATCCATAATTTCCTGGATGATTGTGTTGTTTAGAAAATATTTATGCCTGGGATTTCTGTGCCCCAGATGCATCACTCTACATTTTGCCTCATTAAACTTTATCTTATTTCCTGTGGCCCATACCTCTAGAGATGTTAGATTCTCTTGAAACTTTAGCACTGCTTCCTCGTATTAATAATATATCCCACTTTACAACCATCTGCATATTTACAAATCCAGGCAGTATTTGATGTTTGCATAGATGCTATGAAGATGCTGAAAAGTGTACACCCCAGGATCGAACCCTGCGGCAATCCACTTGTCACTTCCCCCCTAAATCCGAAAACACACCCCTAATATCTACTGTCTACTGCCTTCCTCTCAACCAGGTGTTCACCCAAGAGATCATTTTTGGGTGCAGTTTCATTTCTGTGAATCTCTCCAATAGGATTCTATGAGATACAGAATCAAATGCCTTGCCGTAGTCCAAGAATATAACATCAACAGGTAGGCCCCTATCCAGTGATGCACTAACCGGTTCAAAAAAATGTAGAAGCATATAGAATTTGATGACAGATAAGGACCACTTGGCCCATCTAGTCTGCCCATTTTCCAACCTAACAGATAAGCTTCAGATCCTAGTTAACCAACAGCTTACTTCCTCCTACCCCCCACTAGGACTGCCTTATGTCTGTCCCATGCATTCTTAAATTCCCCCACTGTTCTTGACTCCTCAGCCTCCTCAGGGAGGCTGCTCCATGCATCCACAACCCTCTCTGTGAAAAAATGCTTCCTCACATTACCTCTGAGCCATCCCCCCTCTATCTTCAAATTGTGCCCCCTTGTTCTTGCACATCTCTTTTTCTGAAAGATGCTACCCTCTTGGACTTTGTTGATTCCCTTGAGGTACTTGAAAGTTTCTATCATGTCCCCTCTCTCCTTCTTTCCTCAAGGGTATACATATTAAGCTCCTTTAGTCTTTCTTCATATGTCTTCTGGTGCAGACCCTGCACCATTTTGGTTGCCCTCCTCTGGACAGCCTCCACTCTGTCTATGTCTTTGCGGAGATGGGGTCTCCAGAACTGCACACAGTACTCCAGATGGGGTCTCACCAACTGTCTTTACAATGATCTCACCCTATTCTCCTACACCTCAGCTTGTTTACACATGTGATGGGGTGCGAGTTAGGGCCGACTACCCAATGCACACCCCGATGCTGGTTGGGCGGGCTGGATGGGGGTGTGTAAGGGGGGCTTTCAACCCTAACACCGAATTTCCTCACTTTTGTCACTGTGAAACAACCCTAACTGATGCATTAAACAGAGTTTTTTGCCATATATATATATATATATATATATATATTCACACACACACACACACTAAGTGGATTAATCTCATCATGTGAAAAAGGACTAATCTAAGTAGAACTTTTTGTTTTTATATACTGATGCAAATCATTCATTTTTTATCTACTAGTGACATTGCAGAGGAGCTGTAAGAGAAGGTCTGCCTTTCTGCAGATTACACCAAAATCTGAAATAGGGTGGGCACTCTGTGTGTGTGTGTGTGTGTGTGTGTGTGTGTGTATGTGCATGCATGTGTGTGCTTGTGTGTGCGTGTGTGTGTATGTGTATGTGTGTGTAAAGGATGAGCAGAGACCTGAGAAAACTAGAAGAGTGGTCAAGGGTATGGCAGCTGGGTCTGAATGTGAAAAATTGTAAAATAATACACTTAGGGCACAGAACCCCAGAGACGGAGTACAAAATGGGTGGAGTGGTATTGACGACTACCAAGCAGGTAATCATATCTGATGACTTAATGGCAGCCAGGCAGTGCAACAAGGCAGTCAGGAGAGCTATTGGGATGCTGTGGTGCATAGGGAGGGTATCACTCACAGAAAGAGGTAGGTGGTGTTGCTTCTGTATAGGTTGCTGGTAAAACCCCACCTAGAGTACTGTGTTCAGTGTGGTGATTTGGCCACTTCAGTCATATTATTGTCATAAGTTTTGTATATTTCTCCTTTTGTTTAATTCCCCAAAATGTCAAAACTTAAGGGTTATCAAAGGAATGCCCAGTTTTACTGCAAAGGTTACATGGGGATGACATGTATTCCAGAGTCTGGGAAAGGCTTGCTTAAAAGGAACTGAAGTTACATTTTGAAGGGAATTGGAATTTCCTGGTAAGCTGCTCAAAGGCAAAAGTTATCATAAAATGACAGGAGATAGAAAGGCATCTCCTCTGGTTATAAAAATTTAAATCAAAGAGAAAATGGTTTTAGAGCAGAGGTATGCAGAAACCCTGTGTAGAGAACATATTGTAAGTACTAGGAACTGTCAGAGGCTACTTCCATTTTTAATAAGTGACAGGAAGGATACTGGATATCAAAGGCCCTCCAGGAAGCTGGACTGTGGGGGAATGTAAATAATATTGGTTCACTTGAAAGTTTGGAAAAGAGCAAGAGAGACCCCTGCTGGCCTGAAGGTAATGCCACTAGCTAACTGAAGGCAGTTTTACAGACTGCAGAACCATGGCTATATAAGTCCACTCAAAACAGAGGCAGGACACACATTTCCTGACACACAAGATAAGCCAAACTTTCTGACACAGAGCATGACTGCCACACACAGGTACACACACACACACACACACACACACACACACACACACTGAGGACCAGTGGCTGCAAGAAGAACTGGGACTTGGCAACTCAGCAGAACTCATTTATTTTCTGGACTTCGATTCTCTACAGACAAGGTACAAATTAGCTAGTTAAAATTTACAGTGCTTTTTCCTATGTATTTTTCCAACTTTTCTTTTATCCTGTAACCAAATTTCTGAATCTTTTGTTTGTAAGTCTTGTATGGTAATTATTTAAGTAACTAGTAAAATCACTTGCTTTTAATAACTGCCTTGGAGTGATTTGTTGTGTGTGTGAAGGTGGAAAGGTTTATTCAATCTGTGACAAGCCTGTTTAGTGCTAAGGTGCCACCATAACTACCAAAGACTAGGATCCTGGAAGGGAATCTGGGGGCCGAAGTAGAGGAAATACACAAGGTCTCAGGAGGGGTCTGTAGGGTTTCAACTAGGTTCTTGCATCACCTGTGGGAGAAGACACAATTAGGGTTATGAGGACAGCCCCAGAGGGCACTAGGATGAAAGGTGACTGGTTAAAATGTAGCGTTAAGTTTGTCACTGTCTAAATGTTGCATGGATATTACGGTGCCAGATTAAATGCAGCAGTAATGTTGCCGCATATTCAAACAGTAGTGTTATGCCATTATGCCATACCTCTGCAATCAGTCAATTAAATAATATAAATCTCCTGACCTGTGTCGACTTCAGTTTATTCCATTACCCCATTGAAATCATTCAATCTTTCTTCTTCCCACCACTGCACTCAATCAATCAAGTTACATAAAGCTCCTTGCCTGTGTCAACTTTATATTAAGGCAATCAGTGTTCAAGCAGGCATTTGGTCTGTAACTTTCATCTTATTAACATGCAGTTCATCCCCAGTCAGAAAGGCAAGCTTAAACGTGCACTTGATAACTTTCTTTATACAAAGGAAAAGGATGGTGCCAACAGCAAAATTATTTGGTGGTGTGAGTTAAGATCTTGCCGTGCATGGCTGCACACTGTGGGAAACACTGTCAGCAAGGAGCCGACAGAGCATAACCACACACTGGAACATGGAAAGGTATCTGTTGATGCTGCCAGAGCAAGCATCAAGCACCGAGTGAGAGACACAGAGGAGCCCACACGGAACGTTGTGCATCGTGGGTTGCAGGAGGTTGATGTTCACCATGTGCACCTGCTGCTTTCTCAGGACATCTTACGAAGAGATGTCCATTGCCAGAGGCAGCAAAGCAGCACCAATGAGAACTGTGACATTCAAGAGTTCTCTAAAACTGTCAGCAATAAGCCACTTTTACGTATTAACAGGGACATAGTCATTTTCGCTAGCGACAACATCCTTAAATGCCTAGCAGAAAATGGACGTTGGTTTTGTGATGGTACGTTTAGTGCTGTGCCAAGGGGTGATGCCAGTTGTACACTGTGCACACTTTGGTGAATAGGGTTAATCGTCCTTGTGTGTATGCATGTCTCCCAGGCTGCAGTGAGACTGTATACCATACATTTCTCACTAACCTTGAGACCTTACTTGGTACTAAACTAGCACCAGAAAGTACAATGTTCGACTGTGAACTGGCCGCAATAAATGTCCTGTGCAAGGTTGTCCCACATGCTGAGCTTAGTGGGTACAATTTCCAACTGGGACAAGTTTGTGGTGCCACATTCAAAGTGCTGGTTTACAACAGTGATATATAAAGGAGGAAGATTTTGCCCTCAGGGTTTGCTGTGTACTGGCTCTGGCTTTCGTACCATCTGATTGCGTGGAGAGATTTTTTGAGATGTTACAAGATGATGACACCTTTACAGATCTTGAAGAAATAATAGATTACTTTGAGGACACATATATTAGCAGACCATAGAGAAGTAGAAAGAATAGATGTCAACCAAGGTTTCCAATAACATTCTGGAACCAGTATGAGTGAGTGATTAATGACCTGCCAAGAAGCAATAACGCCTGGAAGCCTGGCACAGAGCGTTCCCCAGAACTGTGACAATTGCCCATCCTACCCATGCCAGACTGGCAAGAAAGTTGAGGCAAGAGCAGCACACTGTTTCACTTCAGCACAGGCAATTAGAGCTTGGTCAAGATCCACCAAGAAAAAAACAGCAAGTACATATGAGTAAACAACTTGTATAAACACATCTGCTCAGATTTTCCTCACAGAATGCCAAAGAGTACCTTGAAGACATTGCCAGTGTCCTTGAGATCAATGTTGTTTAATTGAGTTTTTAAACATTAAAGATTTTAATAAAAGTTTTAATTCCCCTGTACAGCACAAGCTTCACAACATAGTTCCAGCACAAGCACAATCATCTCCATCTCCCATTTAAGTTTTTATCTGCACCTTTTATAGCACCAGCATCCACAGAATTAGCAACTCTTAGTTCTGATCACCTCAGAACAATCATGTGCCTCTCCCATTGCAGCTCAACCCCTTTCTAATCCCATCCCAGGCTTGTGGCACTCCATGTTACACCTGCTACTGAAAGGCCACCTACCTGTACACCCTACATGCAGGAAAGATCCATGGTCTGAGCACCTCTCCCACTGCAGCTCAGCCCCTTTCTAACCCCATCCCAGACTTGTGGTACTCCAGGCAGGAAAGATCCATGGTCTGAGCTGTGGGGAAGTGTGGATATATACCAGCACACACTGAATTAGTTATGATGTCTTCCGTGACATGTTGTCCAGCGAAATTTATATTACGTGACTAATTTGTCTGCTCCAAATTATCCAATCATCATTTTAACCACAGTTTTTTGTCCACGACATTTTGTCTGGGGACATTACCTCCACTTTCACCCTGAAGAGCTCATAATGCCTGGGTCCTCCCCCCAGTGCAACAACGAATGGAGAGTTCTCACCTAGCTACAGACTCGAGACTGTATTTTACCCTTACCCAGATTAGAGATTAAGACCTGGGCCCTCATGGCAAGTGTTCAATTGTGAACTCAGTAAACACTCTAAAAGAACATGAGGAGGGTATTCCTGTTCACCCCTGTCATGGATTGCAATTAGGAAGGGGACTGTGAGCTCAATGGACATGGCCCCCAGGAGTGGGTTTGTGAGAGATCAGTTCTGAAGACCACATCTCTGGATGGACATAGAGTAGAGGTGATCCAGAGGAGGGCAAATAAAATGGTGCAGGTTCTGCATCAAAAGTCCTATGAGGAGAGACTAAAGGATCTCTATATGTACACCCTGGAAGAGTGTAGGGAAAGATGGATATGATAAAGGCCTTTAAATACCTCACAGGGGTAAATAAGGTACAGGAGGAAAGTATTTTCCAGAAAAAGGGCACTCATGAACAAGGGGACATGCTATGAAGCTGGAGGGGGTAGATTCAGGAGAGATGTGAGAAAGTACTTATTCACAGAAAGAGTGGCAGATTCCTGGAACATCCTTCCAGTGGAGGTGGTGGGGTCAAAAACAGTAGTGGGGTTCAAGAATGCATGGGACAGGCAAAAGGGAATCATAGTGGAAAGGAATGTCAGAGGGAGAAAGAGTTGTAGATCAAGTACAGTCTGCGGTAATAATGTACTGTAGGTAGAGAAAAAGGGGCAGACTGCCTGGGCCAAACAGTCCTTATCTACTGCCAAATTATATGTTTCTTACTACATTTTCTTAGCAAAAAACTTTGTTAATGCACCAATTAGGGTTCACCTTAATGCCACAAATGTAGGGAAATGTGGCATTAGGGTTTCCAACACTAACTCCCTACCCCCAACCCCCAAGCATCAAAAGGAAAAAACATTAGGGTTCTGAGTCTCTGTAGTCTTAATGAATCAGTGGTGGGGTCTTCCTTGGGGTTGTCAACCCTAACGATCCCCCATCCCCCATCCCATAGCCTCCTATCTGAATCACAAGGTACAGCTCTAAGCCAGTGCCTCATACTGATACACTCTTTCAAGGTAGAGAAGTATGTTTTGCCACATGTTGCCAGCACACTCTGTTGTAGCTTTCTTCATGCAGGGCCCTGTGTGCTCTGGATGAAGAAAGGAGATCATGTCTGACCTTGGTTGCATAGGTAACGGGGTGGGCATTAGGGTTGACATCTCCTAGGAAGATCCCACCACAGACTCGCCAAGACTCTGGAGACCCAAAACCCTAATGTTTTTGCCTTTGGCTACTTGGGGTGGTGGGGCATTAGGGTTGGAAACCCTAATGCCATATTTCCCTACTTTTGTGGCATGAAGTTGATTCCTAACTGGTGCATAAACAACATTTTTTTGAAAATAATTTCCTTTCTTTTTGAGATAGTAGGATCACATCCTCATTTACACAGGTCCCAAAGGGACCTGCATGGACAGATGCAGATGTGCAGGGCCCTTTGGGTCCTATGCTAAGGGAGGACCCCATCCACCTACAGAAGTGCAGGGTCCTTGCAGGCCCTGCACTTTTGTGCACTGATGGATTTCAAGAATTCATGGGGATGTCTGGTGGGTTGTGGAAGCACAGGGCCCTCTGGTCCTTATGCATCTGTGAGGTCACAGATACAAATGATCAAGGCAAAGAGTCTATCTGCAGCCAATGCACTGGGCCCTCTGCCACTCATGGGTACAGAGGTGCACGGCCCTATGCAAAGAGGACAGCTATCTTCATTATATTGTACCTGGGCCCATGGAGGAAACCCTGCAGCTTTTATTCCCTGGCTGGGTGGGTGCCGCATAACAGAGCCACCCCCCACCCTCAATCCATCCAGCTGGATCACTGAACTCCCCCTCCAAACTCTGCCCATTGACACAGGATCACAAGGCATACTCACTGGGGGTCAAGACTGGTACTACACACAAAGTTTCTTAACAATTATATTGTTTTTATTTTGACCTCAAACTTTCAAGAACGTCATTTTATGACTACCTCTATAAACATGACATGTGGCATTAATAGTACACAAAACATAATTTCACACCACAATTGTGATAATACATCTTGTGCAGGATTTAAAAAATTACACCTGTCACATTTATGAGGTGGTGTGGAAAAATGATTATACTGAAAGTCTGAGTTAAAATACTGAAAATTAGCAAAGTTATAAGTGAATGCTGAAATACTGCAACATTAACTCATAGGGTCCAAGGAGTCAAAAATGCTAGAGAAGAACCCAGAGCAACAAAACAGCAAATAGTTCAAAAACAAGAAGCTGTATGCTGACAAGTAATCTAAAATGTAGTTTATTAATGCTCTGGTGCATAGTGTGAATGAGTTAGTAGAACCCAGCCACAAGCCACCCCAGGGCTTAGACTCTAGTCTTCATCATCGGAGTGTCTTAGTGGCTAAACATCCCATTTTTATATCTGACTAACCTGGAACATAATACTGCCTACTGGGTGCATTGTTTATGTTAAGGTTCACAGGCAAGCAGTTCTAATGGGACGTGAACAGGGATAAGCACAAACATAGTGAAACAAATATACAGAATATAATACATGTGCAGTTTACTGAATGTGATACAAATATAAATACCACCAGACTCGGTTAATTACTAAGTCACAATAAAGATAAAAAAACTAACCATTGTAAAGATACAAAAATTTACCATAATTGTGCACATGCCACCAAAAGTTAATGCCAAAAAAAGGTAAATCTGGCCCAGACCGATTGTGTTTATATCAACTTTTATATACAGGTAGGGCTGAGCAGTTACTTCATTTGGTCAGCTACATAAACAGGGAGAACTGTAAAAGATAGAAAAAGGCCTTTCTGTGGGGCTGTGATCACCTCTGTTTCTCAAGAATTCCATTTCCTGGACTGGGGATCAAACCACCCAATATATTGCTGGGATCAGGACTGGTACTACACACAAAGTTATTTATTTATATTTAAAGATTGGTAACTGGGAAAGGACACTGAACCAAGGCTTATTTTCAGATGCAACCGGGGTAGAGGGAGGAAGTTACAATACAGAAATACAGTTTCATATGAGATACAAAGTACATTATTTGGTAGTGCAGTAATAAATACAACGTAGTGCAGAACAGTTTGCCTTGGAGTTAAATTCAAAATACAGAGTACAAAAGCCAACATGATACATTTTTTTGTGATAAATTGACAGATAACAAATAGCAGTGTGAGGTGTTGTATGGTAAAGTGTGAAAGAGCATGTATTGAATAATAATGTGAAATGTTAATGGTTGAGGAAATATGGTTCATAGGGCCTCAGGGACAGCAGCAGGGTTTACTGGAGGCAGCCTAAGCAGATGCTTTAGAGCTGGAAAAGTGGGGATGAGGTGAATAGTAGACGGGAGTTTATTCCATAAAGATGGGAGGCTAAAGGAGAAAGCTCATTGGCCTGTTGAGGTACGGTGTAGGGGATACAAAATGGTACAGGAGTGACAGGAGCTGTGGGAGTAGGAGAGGGGGTAGCAGGGGAGAGGAGTGAGGAGAGGTAGGATGGGAGGGTGTTGAACCAGAATTTAGAGATGAAGGTGAGGCTGCGAGCCAGTCATCTCTGCTGGAGGGAAGGGAGAGATAGTAGGGAGTAGAGGTCACAGTGGTGAGTGAGTGGAGGGGAATTGGAGGCAAAATGACAGAAGGCATTGAAAATAACATCAAGCTTTTTAAGGGAGGAGCGGAACTGTAGATGATGTCAGCATAGTCAAAAACTGGGAGAATCCATTTGGTTATAAGTTCATGGCAGACTGGTAGAGAGAGGCTGTCCTTATGTCTGTACAGTAGGCCTAGTTTTGGGTGAAGTTTTGAGTGCACAGCAGAGAACTGGGTTGAGAAATCCAAGGAGGGGTCAAGCCAGATGCCTAGGTATTTGTAAGTAGGAACCACTTCAAGGGGTGTGCCTAGTAGTGTGGTAAAGAGTGGAGGAGGTGATATTCTGGCTAGTTTCTGCCTTGTCCTGAAGGTCATAGTGATTGTTTCCTCAAGTGTTCATTTTAAGCTGGTGGTCTTGGAATCACCTTATAACTGAGTGAAAGTCTTGTTGAAGGGGAACCTGGACATCTGAAACAGTGGGGCCAGACATGTAGATGACAGTGTCATCGACATACAAATGTATGTGGCAGTAGGCACAGATTGAAGGGAGATCATTTATAAAGAAAGAGAAGAGGACAGGTCCAAGGATGGAGCCCTGGGGAACATCAGATAGGATAGGGAGGGGGGAGGAGAGGGCATTTCCAATTTGTACGGCCTGCTGTCTGCCAGTTAGGTAGGAGTGAAACCAGTTTACTGCTGGGGGAGACAGCCCAGCTACCTGGAGTTTGTTTATGAGGTGGGGGTGAGAGACAGAGTCAAAAGATTTTGCAAAGTCAATGAAAATAGCTGAGGTAAAGTGACCTCAATCAGTAGCTGAGAGTATGGAGTTGATGAAGAGAAATAGGGAGGAAGTGGTGTAGTGAGATCGTCTGAATTCTGATTGGATAGGGGAGAGGATGTTTGTGGCTGTTAGGAAATCAACGAGTCTAGAAAGAGCAATGGAATCCCAGATTTTGGCCAGGAAGGGGAGTAGGGTGATGGTCCGGTAGTTTCCTGGGGAGGATGAGTCACCACTCTTGTGAAGGAAAATCACTCTGGTGAATTTCCAGGCACTTGGGACTGAGGATGAGGAGAAAGAAAGGTTTAGGAGGTGAGTAAGTGGAGTTCCAATGGAGGGGGCAGAGACAATGAGTAGTTTTGGGTGAAGTCCATCTGGAGTGGACTTGGTTGCATTTGGGGACATGATTGCCCAATAGACTTCAAGCTGAAAAACTGAGGAGAAGTGGAAACCATTAGGCCTGGGGAAGGGGGACTTGTAGATGTGGTATTTGGGGGGTCGTTGGGGAGTGAGTAGGTAGTGAAATATTTGTTTAGAAGATTGGCGACTGTTGATGGTTCTGTGTACTGGACTACTGCCTCCTGAAGGGTAGGAGAAGGCAGTTCAGAGGAAGGGTGTAGGAGTGAGTGTAGATCATTCCAGAACGAGGAGGAATGAGAAGATGATTACAGGCATGATTTGAAAAAGTTTGTTTTGGCTAGGCAGAATGCCTTTGTGCAACTATTTTGAAGCTCCTTATAGAGTTGGAAAATCTGTAGGGGACTGGAAGGCTTTTAATCGAGCCTAGGCATGGTCACAGAATTTGCATATTGATAATAGATCAGGGGTGATCCAAGCATAGTGAAGACATTTAACTCTCATAGTTTTTGTGGGGGCATGGGTATTCCATATTGTAAGGAAGTTATTGGTGAAATAGATAAGGGCAGAGTCAATGTTGGAGGAGGAGAGAATTGGGGACCAGTCTGCTGAGGCAAGGTCATGAAGTAGGTTAATGATATTTAGGGTTCTTAGAGGGTGATTTGCAAAATATATTTGGGTGGTTTGTGTGGTGGGCAGATTTTCTTGATGCAGAAAGTGAGGCAATGGTCACTAAACACATTACAGAAGGTGCCAGCAGAGATTATTTGGTAGGGTGAGATGAATAGGATCCCTCCAGGAATAGGAAGTAAGGTCACAGGGGGGACACTGTCTGAAGTAAGCATGTAGGAACTAATCTGTAACAAGGGCAGACTGGATGGACCAGGAGGTCTTTTTCTGCCAACAACTACTATGTAACTATGAAAGGATCCAGTTGAGTAGTAAGTGATTAATGGAGCATGGATTTAGATGGGTAGATGCTGTGATCAGTTGAGTGAGGTTTAAAGATTCTATGCTGAGAAGGGAACTAGAATCAGAGGGGGAGAGCCAGTTCAAATTAAAGTCACCTGGCAGGATAAGGTCCCCCTGGGGTAGCATGGAGGTGATTAAGGTAATACAGAAGACAAGAGAGGGGAGAGAGAGCCTGGAGGAGTCATATAGGATCTGTATGAAGAGGGGATTTGAGGATGGGAGGGAGATTTTGGCAAGGAGGAATTCGTGGGAAGATGTGATGGATTTGTGGTGGGTAATGGTGCAAGGGAAGGATTTTTGTGTGTAGAGGGTGACACCACCTCCCCATTTGCCATGATCCTGGTGGGAGCGGGAATAGTCAGGTAGTGCCAGCTGACTATCAAGGATCTTTGAGGACAGCCAAGTTTCTGAGATGCATAGGACATCTGGGGTGTGCTGAGTTACCCATAGCTTTATATTATCTAGTTTTGGTAGGAGGCTTCTGGAATTAGTATGGAAGATTCTCAGACCTTTGGGGAGGGGGGTGAGAGGGGTAGAAGGCCCTAGATTTAGTTCAATATCACCAGCAAGGAGCAGTAACAGGAAGAGTGGTAGATAGAGGAAAGGTGGCCATTTGCTGTACATTTAGAAAGGCAAGATCATTGAGCAGGGTAATGGGGGGAAAGTAAGTTTTTATGTGGTGAATAGCCTCAAGGTTTAATGAGGTGGAGCTTGACAACCCTGCGTGAATGTGCTGAGGTGGAACGAAGGGGGTTGTTTGAGGGGGAAAGAAGAAGGGTGGAAGCATGTGGAGAAAGTGTGATGTAGAAAGAGATAGGGGCATTGAGGGTCTGTTTGTGAGTGAGGTAATGGGAGCTGTGTGAGTAATAGAGCAAGGAGGATAGGAAGAATGTAAGTAGGGGAAAGCATTATGTGGGAGATATGGTGTGGCTGGAGAAGAAAAGGAGTGTCAAGGAATATGATTGGTAAGCAAGTGGGTACAGTATTGTGAATAGTGGCAAGATATGGATGGGGAGTCTTATGTATGGAAATGGGAGGAAGGAGGGATTGGTGTATATTGAGTGGAAGAGGAGGATGGATGACAGCGGTTGTGCTAGGTAGAGATTACTATTTGGATGTTTAGGTAGTGTAAGTAGTGGGGATGTGTTGGAGATTATGATTTAAAGGGGAAAAAAGTTTGGCTGTGTGGGTGGTGGTTTAATGTGTTTGAATGGTAAGAAGAGGAAGTGGTGTTGGAAAAGGAGGCAGGGGGAGTAATGTATAAAGCTCGTCTGTTGAACCCGGTTGGGAGGGTTACACTCCAGTTTCCCAGTGCATTCAAAAATAATCAAGCCAAAAATTGCCGTCCGACAACTTCAGTCATGGCCTGGTCCTGAACACGTGGTGGAGCCTGTCCAAAATGGCACTGGATGCCGAGGTAGCATGCTCCTTGTGATTTACCTAGGGTAGTTTGTGGCTCCGTAGGTCCATGGGAGAAAGTAGGAGGGGAGAGCTGCTTGCAGGAACCCTCACAACCCGAGGGCAGCAGCCAGCAAAATGGAGAGCTGAGGAGGAAGAGGGAACAAAGTTAGAGGATGCAAGAGCAGAAGCAGGTAGGCTGTAGGAGGGATGTGGGGGGCAGACTGAAATGTGATCTCGAGGAGGGAAGGGGGGACAAAAGCAGAACAGTGACCAGGTAGCAGAGCCAGTTCCCCGGCTGTGCTGGGGGAGGGGTCCTGGAGAAAAAAGCTGGAGTTCAGATGGGAGTAGAGGGGCCGGGGGGAGGTGAATGATGGCAAGGGAAAACAACTAAAGGTGAAAAAGGTTGCAAAGAATGAGAAAGAGTTGAAGGCTGCCAAAGGGAAAATCAAAACAAAAGTAAAAACAGATGAGAAGGAACAGTATATTACTATTAATAAGGGGAGGGCTGCCCAAATTGGGGGAAGGCACTGTGTGATGTCAGAGTAGCAGAGTTTAATCAATGATGCAGTTCAAAATACATGCATGGCAGCCTGGAAATGCCATGCTCTGTCCGTACTAGGAGATGGGTGAGGAAAGGCATGCAATAAGAGGTGTACAAAGTTTCTTAAGTACATATTTTTTTATTTTGACCCAAAATGTTCATAACAGTTGTTTTATGACTCCTCTTATGAACACGACATGTGGCATTTATGGTATATTCTCCCAAATGTCTTTTCGCACCACATGTGTAAAAACATGTCTCGTGCAGGATTTAAAAAATTACATCTGTCACATTCATGAGGTGGTGTGGAAAAATGACTATATTGAAAGTCTGGAGTTAAAATACTGAAAATTAGTGAAGTTATGAGTGAATGTTGAAATACTGCAATGTTCACTCATAACCTGGGCATGTTACCATATTTGCACACCAAATCTTCAGCCTATCCTTCTTATTATCCTATGTCATGAACCTGGTAGGTGAACATTTTCAAATCCCTGCTGAAACATCATTCTACACCACAGGTGTAAAAAACACATTTGATTAGGACTGGAAAAATGACAGCTGTAATGTTCATAAAGTGGTGTGAAAAAAATGTCTGCGTTGAAAATGTGGGGTCAAGATATTGAAAATTACCAAAGTTATGAGTGAGCATAGAAAAATGTCATCATACACTCATAACTTTGTAATTTTTACATATTTTGACCCCACATTTTCAACATAGCCTTTTTATGACCCTACCTCATGAACAAGGGTTGTAACATTTTTCAAATCATGTCAAAAAAGTGATTTTGCAAAGCAACAGTGTAATCGCTGTTTGGGCTAGATTTGCACAATTCCAGTGCCATTGGTCATGAGGTGGTGTCCCAAAAAGGCCAGGTTGAAAACTTGTAAAAATATGCAAAAAAATGACAAAGTTATGAATAAGAGTTCAAAACCCCACTGAAATATGTTAAACTGCTCTTATCTGATTTTCTCATATAGCAGTTCCAGCAGCAAGATGTATCTTCATTTGGAGAGTGGATCTACATCATGGGACATGTTCAGGCAAGTGAGGGTGTGTGGGGTGCGT
This sequence comes from Neoceratodus forsteri, assembly GCA_016271365.2. Lineage (NCBI taxonomy): Eukaryota > Metazoa > Chordata > Ceratodontiformes > Ceratodontidae > Neoceratodus > Neoceratodus forsteri. The sequence continues at coordinate 1,208,479,554 of CM057456.1, forward strand.
GGGGGGTATGGGGTTGTGCATGCTGAGTGGGAGGTCGGGGAGGGGGTCAGATCAGTGAGGGACCATTTTCTTTTTGACAGCCTAAATAGAAAGAAGAAATCATTGAGGGATGGCTTTCTTTATTTCAGTGACAGTGATATTCTGACACTGGGGATTGGGCATCCCAGTGTCAGGCTACTATTCGGGTGCACCGGGGTTGGGCACCCTGGTGCCACCAAGTGTATATTGGGAATGGGAGAAGTGACCTGAATGGTGGTCAAGAGAAGCAGTGCTGGGATAGGCACCCCAGTCCACTTATATTAAATATAAAAATCATTTGGAAGGGCATCAGGCAACCTGGAGCGGAGGGGGAGAATGAAGGGGGTACTGGGGTGGGCATCTTGTTTGCTTAACACATTTTTAAAATAGATAGATAAATATAATGCAAGTAATAATATCCTACAGGGTGGGTGGTATTGGGCAATACTGGACCGCCTAGGGGCATAATGAGACTTGATGCCACGAGCAGAGGGCCTTATAGCTCCTGGAAGGTCCAGTATTGCCCATACCACCCACCCTAGAGGGTATTATTGTGCTTAGAAAATGGGTTTAGGTACAAAGAATGAGACAGAGACAGAGTTTAAGCTTTAAAATGTTGAACAATTAATGTTATTAAAGATTTAAACTGTGGGACAAAAAATAGTCCCTGAGAAAAAGAAAATAATAAAATGGTTTGGCTCCCACTGTAGCACTTTAGCACCACACACCCAGAAATCATGGTTGCTCAGAAAGGTATATTTGAGCTAGTTCTACTCTTTTTTTGAGTGATTGCAGCTGAGTTACAGAGCAGGGTTAAAATGGGCAACATTGCAGAATATGGCAGAGGAGTGATGCTGATAAGGAGACGGTCACAATTTGCAGTTACCGAGGAGGTACAGAAGGTCCATACACTTTACATGGGGTAGAAAAACTATACTAATTCTGTGCAAAAATAGGCTTCTTTTTGTGTTTTTTAAATGATTACTTGTTCTATTTCTACCTGAGATACCGTAATGTGCTGTTTCTTTTAAATTGTGTGGATCATGACTATCAGGCTGAGAAGTGGTTACTAGACTTTCCTAGGTTCCGCTCCCTATAGATAAGAGATGCACTGTTGGCTTTCAGTTGGCAACTTATCAGCTGGCTTTAGAGGGGGACTGAGACATCATCGTTGCTTACACACAGAGGTAAATTTGTGGCATTTGCACTGTTTTGGGGTGTTATTGCAGCTGGGTACAGAGTAGGGTTAAATAGCCAAAAGCTGCACAATAGGGCAGAGGAGTCATGCTGAAATGGAGTCAGCCGCAATATGAAGCTGCTGAGGAAGTACAGAAGGTATATTTATGTGGTGCTAGAAAAAGTAAAGTTATTGGGTAAATATTGGCTTATTTCTATGTTTTTTAAACTGATTAGGTGTTCCATTTCTACAGAGATATTAATTACAAAATGTATGGATCTTGACTGTTGGGTGAGGAGCGGTTATAAGTCTTTCCCAGGTTCCGCTCCCCCTATATGGAGATGTGCTGCTGGCTTGCAGAGGGCAATTTATTGGCCAGCTTTGAGGGGCCGTAGGACGATACACACTATGTCACCTTAAAACACTTTGCTGTCACTAAATACTTTCTCTTTTTGTATTACTATCCTATAATAATATCTGCAGATTTGCACTAATGGCACAATACAATACCCACTACTGTACCCTATACCAGTCCCTTGGCTGGCTCTCCCCCACACTACTCAGAGAGACTACAGCCTCTGATGCACCATCAACAAGGCCATTGGAGATGTGGATGAATTGTCACTATTTCCCCTGTTAAAACATAGAACCTGCCTCTGCACCCTCAGAAACTCCTTCATCCTCCTGTTGGAACACCCATGGATCACCACCTGCCTGGGTGGCAGATCTTTCTAAGCAGCCACCCCAAAACTGTGGAACAGTCTGCCCCTCAACCTTCACTTACTGGACTCCCACCTCTCTTTTATATTTCGCTACAAAGCAGCACTAATGGCTAATGCCATCTGCACCTGCTCCCCAGGATGACCCCCCATCCCACTTTTTCCTAGACTGTCACAGAGTCACTTAGGTCCCAGAAACCCAGTCCACCCCATGTGTTAGCACTGTCATCTCCAATCTCTCCCCCAATAACACAGTGCTGGCTTGCATCTCCCAAAGTAGCTAGGCGTTGCTACATAAATGCACTGTGACCTGTACACTTCTATGCATACAGTACTCAACTATGTATTGTTGTTTTTACACTATTCATGCATTTCTTTGTTTACAATGTCTAACTATGTAATATTGTATGTATACTGTACTGTATTTTCCTATACACACTATTGTATCTACTGTACCTTATTCCTCTCTGGCTGTAGTACTTGTTCTAATGGCATTTCTGTAATGTATTATGTACTTGCACCTTATCATTGTGACATCTTCATGGCCTGGGTTGTGCCTGAAAATATTCCATTGGATCAGTGCACCTACCCAGTAAACAAATGCATAAATAAATAAATAACATATGTGTTTTTCTTGTCCGTGGATGGTTTCGGGGGGGGGGGGGCTGTGCACTGTGACTTGTTTAGTAAATCTCTGTTACCGGGAAAAAAACAAGGCAGCTGTGGCATTTGAAAATTGCTTATGTCCATTAATATTGGTGATGTGGTCCTTGACACCAGTACTTTTAAAAGCTGGGCTCTGTTGTCTGATAGATGCCCACCTTGCCAGGGCTATCAGCCAATCAGAGCCCAGCACCATTTTCTAAAGATGGATAGACAGATGATCAGACAGATACGTAGGTAGGTGGATGGATGGATAGATGGATAGATAGATAGATAGATAGATAGATAGATAGATAGATAGATCACACTTGCCGGCTCACTGGTTAAACTGAAGCTGACAGCAGGACTCCAGTTTTGGCTTTACAAATAAAGAAAGTCCTGCTGTTCTCATATAGAGAATGCAGGTGAACAACTCCACTCGCTAAGATGAGCACGCTGGATTTTCGGTTGCCCAGAAACATTATTTCTAGGGCATTTTTTTCAAAAAATAAACACCAAATCTAGCTAAAAGAGTCTGGTTTACCTAGGTTCAGGTGTTTGTTTTTTGAAAATACAGAATTTTTATTACACTTTTAACATTTAAAAAAAAATAAAACAACAGATGGTGACCATACAAAAGAAGAATTTCAGCTGACAAAACAAAAATCTCAGAGAAGCTTCTTCTGTCTTAAGCTGGAAGAGTCTTCTTTTGTATCAAACATCTAAAAGCATGCATGCACAGAACTGAAATTTCAAATCCTTATAACTTGGGAATGGAATAATATTTTTTCACCAAGACACCCAAAGGCAACATGCTAAAGCAAACCCCTTTTACCCTGAACATTTCAGAACAAAATCCAAACTATTTAGCTGTAGGTGATGAAAAAAAATAACAGCAAAAAACTCTGATTTTTCTTAAAAATGCTCAGTTCGGATCTCGGAATCCACACATTCAACCAGAAAAAAACCTGCCAAATGAAGAGATCTTGCTCCCAAACCACACATGCAATATCTCGTGCAATTCCATGGAATGGGGGCAAAGCTATTAAGGTGCAAATTTAGGGTTTTAATATTAAGCAGCCTTCTCCACCCTAACAATAGGGGCACTGCTGCATCCCTTTAATTATAGTAAATATTTTTTAAGTACATACAACATATACAAAGTATAAGAAACATGTAATTCCTATATCGTCTAAAGAAATACAAAGAATGAACAACAGCAAGAATAAAAGGTTATACAATCACCTATGCTGTGTTGTCTTATTATTTACTTCTCTTGAACCAGTATAATATTATATTAATCATATTTCTGTTATTTAGGGAACATTAAGACAGTTAGATTACCAAATGTTGGTATTCATTTGGCAGTAGCAGCTATTTTCTTTTGATTAAATACTTTACCTTAATTAATAGGCAAGTATCAAAACATTAACCTTTCAGAAAATTCATATGTATTTCAGAAAATTCATATGTATTTCATGATCTAATAGAAAAAAGAAATATTAAATGAAATTCAAGAACATTAACATATATTAGAACACATATACAGTATTCATACATAGTAAGTTGCCTCTCTTGAACATTTCCTTGCACAAGGAAAGTGTTCTACTCTTTCATGAATTAAACTTCCAAATCTGTAATGAGCAATTAAAACTGTATTAGGGCTTGAAATCAGCTTTCTTCATTATTCAGGCATGATTACAGGTCTAATTCAGCATTATCTGTTATCATGCTATTTTTTTGTTTATTTGGTTGTTCTGTTAGTAAACTGGGTCTCTTCATTTTACTAAGAATTGTTTTTGAAAAAATGTTTGCATTAAATGTATTGCTAGTATTTAATCATAATAAAGTGCTTAAGTATGCCTTAAGTGATTTTGTTTATTATTTACCTGTAAGTTCCCCCTTTATAGGAGTGTTCTGCCTTTCCAATCTTTTTATTCCATTTTAGTTATTTTATCCCTGAATGGGTGAAATGAAGAAGGCAAGTGATAATATACAGTACTTTCTTTTTTGGAGTTCTACTATGTTTTCATTAGAAGAAGCCACACTTACCCAAATGTTGAGGCTTAAATTCATAGTTTTTACTCTGTTCTTGCTATTCCTGCTACCATTATGTCAGCACCAGTGTGCTTTTAAACGCTGCTTTCTTTATAAACAACTCAAGGTTTCTTCACTTATATGGTTTTGTAGCCCCAGGGCTGCTATTTGAAGCTCACAGACCTTTGTGCCCTTCTATAACAGGGGAGGTAAAAGTTGGATAGGAGGTGGAGTCACTGGTAGGCTAGGGAGTGGACTGACACCCTGCAACTTCAAGGTCCTGAGGACAAATTCTGGATATGAAGCACCCATGGGGGGCATCCCTCCATCCCACCCTGGCACTGCTGTGGGGGGCAATCTGTGGAGGAACCCAGCCCTGGTCCATGAAGGGAGGTAAGGGATGACTGACAATGTCCAGGGGCAAGGCTGACTAGCTGCCCAGTCTGACCAAAAGAGAATAAAAACTTTTATTAAGAAATAAAATAATCATAAGTTGTGAGCATGATGTGCATGATAGTGTCTTCATGACAGATATAACACTGACAAACATGCAATGCGAGAATGAACAATTCAGATAGGAATAACAAACCATAGGGTTTCTGTTCTATTTTGCTGGTATTCAGAACTTTTGCAATGATTTAAGGGAAGGTCAGGTACATTTGTAGTGTGCAACTTGAAGAGAGATTCCTGGACAGGTACAAGATGAAATAACCTGGCAGCTGCACAGCAGGGCTGTTGCTTCACAGTACTACACAATTTTAAATCAAGTGATCCTTCCACCTTTTAGAATGCATCGTCTCTCCTCCAGGTTTTTTATCATCACTTTTCCACCAGATATATGTAACATGACTAAATTTTGTTATATTTTTTGGAACTAAGGCAAAGATTAAAGAGATGGTCAGGTACGTTTGTTGTGTGTCATGAGAGGTAAAAGACTAGCACAAGACAAACAAATGCAAAAGCATACCTTTGCATTCCCCTCATGAAATATGAGAATATGAACAAAGTAGCTTATAAATTCACTGGCTTCAGCTTGCCTTCCCACAGTGTAATTGGCTTGTCTTTGTTGCTCTCTAACACCCGGTTTAAATTTGTAGATTTATTTGATTTTTTGATTACCTCATTGGAAAATGATCATATTGCGGTGGCCAGTTTTAAACATTTATGCCTCACCCTTGACAGAGCTCTCTCTTTTGAGTTACATATTGAAAATCTGATTAAAACCATTCATCAACATTTGTGTGTGCTGTGTTGTGTTTATTATTGCCTTCTTCCTAAGACCAGGAAAATTCTGGTTCATAGTTTTCTTGTACCTGTTTTAGATTATAGAATATTAATTTACTTGCAGCTAATGAGAGAGTGCTGTCAGGGGCAAGGACCTTGTATAAGAAAATGTGTTATTTTACTCTCCAAGCCAAGCCACATACTCACCACTGTCTTTTGTATCATTCTTTACAGTGGCCATCTTTAAATGAAAGATTTAAGTATCTTTTCACAGTTTTACTACATAGCATCTTTACTGATCATAAAAGCTTACTGTACATTTTCTTTATGCAGTTCCAGCTGACGGAGTAGCCACCAAGCTGCAATTGAGGGCCCAAGGGTAAGGTGCTACTTTTAAAAACAAAACTAAAATAAGTTGCTGTGTGTGCGGTGTTTGGGACTGTGGGAGGGGAAGCAGTTGATATACCCTGTAGAGGCAGTTGGGTGGGATTGAAGGCAGCTAACTTTGGTGCCATTGTTGTGGGCAGTGGATCACATGACTGCTGCCCCCAATCACATAACTATAGTCAGAGGGTAAAAGAGTTTGCTGAGTTTTTTTCTTGTGCAGCTACAGCTGGAGGGGCATCTGCTGAGCTGTAATTGAGGAGCCAGTGGTAAGGTGCTGCTTTTAAAAAGAAAACCAAAATAAAATGATGTTTGTGTTGGGTTTTGGACTGTGACTGGAGAAGCAGGTGGTGTGCATTGTGGGAGGCAGTGGAGGGTGACTGAAGACATCTGACTTTGGTACCATTTCTGTGGGGGGTGGGTCACATGACTGCAGCCACCAAACTGTGACTGTAGTGTGGGGGCTTAAGAATGGTAGTTTACTCACCTGGTAAAGGTGTTTGTCGGGGAATACATCTCTGAGGCACTCCACATTCATGACATCATGGGTTGTGTATACCTGATAACTTGCTTGATGCACATGTGACTTGAAGAAAGTCCATCCCCCACCTGAGAGGGGGGTCTGCTCTCCTAAGGTCAGTTTGATGTATTCCAAAGCTGTATCTGTAACAATAATCTGTTAATACCTTTTGCTGTTCATGAGTGTAGATATGTAGTGACCACTTAGCGGTATAAAATTGTTGTGTAACTTGATTTTGTTATTACGCTATACATATAGACGTTGGTGATGTCCAAACCTGCTAATTTGTAATAGCGAGTATCATACATTCATACAATGTATAAAAACTTGTTGAGTCTTTCACATGTCTGTTGGGCAGGATGTGAAGTGCCTCAGAGATGTATTCTCCCACAATCACCTTTACCAGGTCAGTAAACTACCGTTGTGGGGGATAATCTCTGAGGCACTGCCAATTCATGACATCATGGGTTATTAAAAAGCAGTAATCCTCTGCTAGGGTGGGTCAGACGTGTTGTCTTGTATCTAGTCCTTACACGCTGCTAAAGATTTCCTCTGTCATATTCCCATTTTTCTCTGCCTAGGAAGTTACGATTGCTCTGGTAGAGTGAGCCTTCAGATCTCTTGGTGCAGTCGAGTTATTCACTCTGTATGGTTCTGTGATTGCTGTTTTAAGGTACATGGCAATCACAGATTTTGAAGCTGGTTTTTCTTTTCCATGCAGCATTACAAACCATCTGTTTTGTATATTTCCTCTGTCCTTAATAGGAATGTGCTAAGTATCCTTTTCATACCCTGTATTTTAAGCTGAGTGTTGTTTTGTATTTCCCACTGAGGGGGTTCTGCAGATATTTCAATAGTTTGGTTGATGTGGACTGTCAATGATACTATTGGTCAGAATGACATTATAGCTCTAAGGGATATTCTGTCAGTGTAGAATGTTAGGAAAGGTAAAGGGAATTTCAGTTTACAGCTTAGTGCTTTAACCACTAGGCTACACAGTCTGCATGGGTCTACATGAGTGTGCCTGTAGTTCTCCTCCAAGTCTGTCAGATGCTAGTGCCATCAGGGAGGGGAAAGTGTCAATGTCTGTGCCAAGCCTATGTCATGCACTGGGCCTTGTTTGCTCAAGAATGGTACAAGAGGTCTGATGTTGTACTTGGCCCATGGCACTATGTCTATCAATGATGACATTACTCCTGGTACTTGTGAAACTGCTTGACGTTCTAGATTTCTATGTTTCTGTAATTGTGTAGTCTGTGCAATAATTGAGTGGACTTGGGCATTTAATGGATTGCCATGACCTGGATTTGTGTTGATCAGTGAGCCTAGACTATCTATAGATTGGCTGGGGATAATGGGTAGTTTTCTGATAAGTTATTACACAGCTGTGATTTTGTAGGCAGTGTACTACCGCATTTGTTCTCAAAAGAACTGTTGTACTGTTTTGGTCCTGATCAAGCCGGTCGTTCAATAGGGTATTACTTGTATGCCCTTAACTCTTTTTACCATCGTGAACACTCTTGGGGTTGATGGTAGGTTGAATGGTAACACTTGTATTGGTATCGTTTTCCCAATATGTGAAATCGACAGAATTTGTAGTGTGATGTATGTGTCCTATAAATGTAGTGAAGTTAGGTAATCTCCTGAGCTTATAACTGTGAGGGTGGGCCCGATTGTTTCCATTTCTAGGGTTTAAATTGTACAGAATTGTTAAGGTCCAGAACTGGGCATAGCCCTCTGGTCCCTTTTTGGGTACTTTGTCAAATATGGAGGATACTCCTTTTCCCTGTTTTATAATGTGTTACCCTGTCTATGGTCTTGTTATGCAGTAAGTCTGCTGGTACTGTTTGGACTTGTGTCGGGGTAATGTGTTTTCCGGCACAGGAAATAGGACTAGAATGTTCTTTGTCGGTATGCGAGAAAGTTGCATCACATACCCTAGTCTTATTACTTGTAGGACCCACCTGTCTTGTGTGGTTTGCTCCCATGCTTGCATGAAGAGTAGTAGTTGGTCACTGACTGGAATGTTTTGGTATTGCTTGTAGCAATAGTAGTTGTTGTTTCAGCTGGGTTCTGCGGTGGGAGTAGTTTCCTCTACCTTGCTTGGGAACCCTTCTAGCTCGATATCTGATGCAATTTTTTTTTTTGTGGGTATGGCTGCCTGTAGTAGTGTAGCCTGTAGTTGTAATTGCCCCTGTCTTGTCTCAAAAGGACTTAGAATGGTATGTTTGTCTAGCTGGCAGATAAGTGGATCTGTTTGACTGGTCTTTGGTATCTTATCCTCTTTTCCCTAGAGGTATCTTTGTAGACCTTAACCGAACAGTCTGTTTGACTCCTGTTTGCACTTGGTGGAGTTGAAATGTTGCTGTACTTCAGTGTGCTGGGGGCATAGGTGGTAGTTATTGTGGGATCTCTGTGATGGCAAGATCCCGCTGTTTTTCCCCTCAGAAAGATGGCAGCCGAGGTCTCTCAAGCGTTGGGAGTCAGTCAAAGGGCTGCTCCCATGTTGAGCGAGATCTCAGACCGGAAGAGACGAGGAGAAGAAGAGCGAGTCATTTGGGCATTTCTACAGACATGGGGGCCATAAAAAATACATTTTGGTTGGCTCCATGTTGGTTTGCAGCCTTAAATACCCTGTAGGGGGTACATCAGTAGTGCTGAGGTCGCAGAAAGCCACGTTTCAGTCAGGTTCCACCATGGAGCTAGATGCCATTTCAATGGTGACGTGCCACAGAGACTGGGATACCTATAATGGAAGTAGGGCCACTGTCCTGCACTGAGACACTGCTCTAAGGGGTGCCAGGTTGATATGTGCCTTGCTCTCCTTGTACAGGTCATTTGATGAGCTGCTTTTTTTTTGTAGAAGCATTTGCTCCTGTAACCACTATCAGGGGTATCCAGTTAGTCAATCTGCTTACATTATAAGGCCCAGTGGATACTTTATGGACATTTGCACCTGGAACCACTAGCAGGGGTATCCAGGTAGTCAAATCTCCTTACATTGTAAGGGCCAGTGGATACTTTATGAATGTTTGCTCCTGGAACCACTAGCAGGGGTATCCAGGGTGTCAAATCTCCTTACATTATAAGGCCCAGTGGATACTTTATGGACGTTTGCACCTGGAACTGCTAGCAGGGGTATCCAGGGTGTCAAATTTCCTTACATTATAAGGCCCAGTGGATACTTTATGGACGTTTGCACCTGGAACCATTAGCAGGGTATCCAGGGTGTCACATCTCCTTACATTATAAGGCCTAGTGAATACTTTATGAAGGTTTGCTCCTGGAACCGCTAGCAGTGGTATCCAGGTAGTCAAATCTCTTTACATTATAAGGTCCAGTGGATACTTTATGGATGTTTGTTCCTGGAACAGCTAGCAGGTGTACCCAAGTAATCATTTTCCTTATATTATAAGGCCCAGTGTATACTTTATGGTGGTTTGCTCCTGGAACCACTAGCAGGGGCTTCCAGGTGGTCAGTCTCCTTACTTGTAACTTGCACTGTTCTGCTTAAAAGCCTTGTAAACCAATGTTGTGATATACTCAGAAGCTATACATCATGCATTAGTTTTCTGTACTTTTTGCCTGGTAAATTGTAGTGATATAAGCACAAACTGATAACCAGAATGCTGGATCTTGATAGCATCCTGTGTTTAGTGACAGCTGTCTTATAATATTTGTATGTATGGCTTATACTGAAATATTATAAGTCTTACCTTTGCCTCTAGGTTTGGTTAAATATGCTGGAGATGTAGGGTTCAGCTGTGGCTGTTTGTTTGGCCCCTGCAATAAGCTGAGAAGGTACCATGAGAGGGTTTTTTTTTTTTTGATTCTTCCCATGCACAGTAATCAATAATGTTCTGCACTGTGCAGGCTTTTGCTGAGCCTGTGCATTAAAGTGTGCACTATCCCTTTAAATGTGATTAGAGTGAGTGAGGAACTCAGTGTTACGCTGCCTTGCCCACAGCTGTGGTAATGGTGCTGCCCCCAAAGTATTTTCCCCGTTGTTAATTGATTTGCAAATCATTGCCCTTACATTTAATTATTTAAATTGTGGTCTGCTGTTGCAGATTGGTTGGTGCTTTTAACAAATATGCTCTGTGCTGGTTGAACATTTATGAGCGTAGTAACGCTCGCTGCAAGATGGCAGCAGTGACTCTCAGTTAATCTCCTGTCTGGCAGCCACCTACACCCTTTATCCTGCATAGGTAAGGGGCGAGTGGAGAGCTTTTTGAGATCACAGCAGCAAGTCTCGCAATATTCTTTCTTGTGGCTGCTGATTTGGATAGGCAAGTTAGGTTAGTTTCTCAGTGTTCCTCCTCCTCCTCATGAGACCTACTTGTTTATGGTGTTTTGGTCAGGTAGATGATAGAGGAGTATCCTCTACCTTTTGATAGAAGAAGGTGGTGAGTTTAAAAGAATAATGTGTCATAAAAAGGTCCAAAGAACATGTCATTTTGAGGTGAGACACAGAGGGACTGAGAAATTGCTTCAGAGACTGTGTGTAGTGATGTCTTAAGTGAGCACTTCAGGTGCTACTATGCTTGTAATGGTGAACTGTGGCACATTACTTAGTATTTTAGCATCGTTTAAATTTAGCGTCCCTTAAAGTTCAAAAATGTGATAAATTATCCTGTTCCGGCCCTTTTTTTTATTAATCAATGAATCAATCAATCAATCAAATCTTTATCCAGGCGATCACAATTCTGCAAGCTCATTTACAAGGTGGACCTGCTGTTGGCAGGGAAAATTGTACAGTTACATATAAATATACATAATACAAAAGGAACAGCATGTTTGCAATACTGATAGGAGAAGAGTATTTACATTTCAAGTCACATGTACAAGAAAGATATACATAACATAACCCGAATGTAATATATATATATATATACAGTTCCCACAAGAGCAGGATATGTATGGATGTCATATACAAACCATAGAAGAAAAAAAGAAAGATTATTTATATTCCTGTCCAGCAGAAACACGTTACAGGCCTGGATGGAAATTCCTAAGCTATGGAGGTGCGCATAACAGTGTGTAAGCCTTAGGTAAATGCAGCAGAAGGGGGTGGTGAATAAGAGGGATGCAGAGGGTGCTAAGGGCAAGTGGGGCAGGGGGGAGTACTAGTGGCAAGGGCTGATTTGGATAAGCAGCTGGGACTAGTGTTGAAGAAGAGAGGAACAATAGTCAAGCTGCTAGGAGCAATAGAAGCAATTACAGATTTCAGCAAATGTTTTGTCATAGAGGGTCTTAAAGAAGGCAGGACTGACAGGTGAGCTAAGTGTCAACAATTTTTGTATCCTATTCCAGAGAGTAGGCAGGGCATAGTTTATGGTGGCCCTTTCAAAGCGAGTGTTGGCCCTTGGGACATTCAAAGAAATCTGCAACTGACTTCTTAAGGCATAGTTCCTAATAGGACTAAGGGGGAGACAGTCAACAACGTATTGTGGGAGTTTGTTGGTAAGGGCTCGGAGCGTCCATAGGGCTGCATTTTTATATCGCCTGTATTGAAGGGAGGGCCATCCTATGGCTGCGTATAAAGAGCAGTGATGTGTGGAATACGGGAGGCCAGTTATAAATCTCAGTGCTCTATGATATAATACATCCAGTTTTGCAAGCTATGAGGCAGGGCAATGGCCATAAATGAAGTCGGCGTAGTCAATTAATGAAAGGAACGTAGATTGGACAAGCTGTCTTTTTGCGTCTGTGGTCAAGAGGCATTTAATTCTGAAAAAAAGACCAAGTCTCTGCCTCAGTTTTTTCAGCAGTTCTTCTGTGTGTTCCACAAAACAGAGTTTGTTGTCTAGCCAAATACCAAGGTATTTGAATTTAGTCACAAATTCAAGATTTTCTCCTAATAAAGTAGAGATTGATGGTAATGGACTAGCCACAGCAGAGTAAGCCCCTGGGCCTGATGGTGAGAAAAGAATGGCCTTGTTTTTTTTTTTGCATTTAGCAGTAACTTTTTGCTAAGGAGCTGGTACTGCAGAGTATTAAAGTCAGCTTGTAAAACAGCACAGGCAGCTTCAGGAGATTCCCGGCTTAAGTAGAGCACCGTGTCATTAGCAAACAAGTGAATACTGGCATCTTTGATGCCTATGTCCAAGCTGTTGATATAAATGGCAAACAGTAATGGGCCCAGTATGGAGCCCTGGGGGACACCTCTTTTTATCGGTTTAAGTGGAGAAATCTCTCCATCAGCCTTAATTTGTTGCTGTCTATCAGAAAGGTAGTCTTGGAACCATCCCAGTGCGGTTGAGCCAATGCCTATAGTTTTTAAGGTGGAGAGGAGCAGACAGTGGTCAACATTGTCGAAAGCCTTACTGAGGTCCAGAAACATGGCACAAACAAATTTTTTGCTGTCTAGGTCCCATTGCCAATCATTAGTAACTTTTGCCAGTGCTGTAATTATACTATGCTTAGCTCTAAAGCCATACTGCATTGGGTTGAGTAGTCTAGCATCGTCTAAGAAAGATTTCAGCTGCGTATCCACAATTTTTTCTAGAAGTTTTGAAAGTATGGGAAGAAGGAAGATTGGTCTATAGTTATTTAGGTCACAGAGGTCCCCTGCTTTAAATAGGGGAATGACGTGAGCAGTTTTCCATGCCTTGGGGATGGAGCCTTGTGCTAGGAACAGATTGAATAGGTGTGTTACAGGTGTAGCAAGTATATGGTATGCTATTTTCAAGAAATATGAGTCAAATGAGTCGGCCCCATCACTTTTTTTAGTATCTAGTCATAGAAGAAGATCTTCAACTTCTTTTATGGTGGTAGGCGAAAAGGAGAAGTCCATGTTATTGCTACTTGGTTCTGAAGGCAGGGTGTTGGTCTGAGGAAGAAGGCTACTTACAGGTGCATTATCAAACGCCAGGCCAGCAGTGGCAAAGTGATTTTTGAAAGCCTGCAGTATCTCTAATTTATTGTTAATGATAATATTATCAGTGGTAATTTTAGAAGGAAGTGCACTTCCTGGAGAGTGGCCAGATAGCTCTTTTATGGTGGACCAGAGCATGGTAGGGCAGTTTGATGCAGAGAGTAGCTTGGTTTGATAAAAGTTGGCTTTGGCCTCTCTGACCAACTTAGTACAGACGTTTCTAGATGCCCTGAAGAGACACCAGTCTGTGTCGGCATGAGATTTACAAGCCTTTTTCCAGAGGTAATCTCTTTTGAGTAAGGCAGCCTTCAGATCCAGTGAGAACCAATGACATATTCTGGCTTTTATTCGTGCTTTAACCAGGGGAGCATGGCTGTTTAGGGCGCTGGATATGATTTCATGGAGAACGTCATAGGCATCGCTCACTGACTTAGCCAGGTATAAACTCTGCCATAGCAAAGAGTTTTTTAGAGCACTGAAGTATGCAATAGGATAGAAGTTCTGTCTGGACCTTTTAGTGGAAAACTTCGATGTAGACAGAGGTTTGGTAACAGTTCTTATGCACCAATAAAGCAGTGGTCACGAACGTCCGCTAAGAGGATACCAGCATGGGAAAAGGAATGAGGTCTGTTAACAAGGAGAACATCCAAGAGGGTGCTTCTCATTGGATTTATTTTTGTTGATGCGAGTAGGCTCAGTAATAAGTTGAGTGAGCCTGTGAGAGTCGCAGAATTGTTTCAGGGGTAACAAGACCTTAGTTAGCCAATCATAGTTAAGGTCACCTAGTATGATTTTTTCCATTGGGGTAGTATCCAGCTGGGATGACAGGTGTGTCAGAAGTTGTGGTCCTGCTGCTGGAGGTCTACAGCAGCCTATGATGTGGAATGTCACTGATGGGGAAAGCTCGACTTTAAGAGACAGGCATTCAAATCCACAGGCAAAGGAGGTAGCATCTAATATAGATACTGAGAATTTATTTTTAACATAAATGACTACTCCTCCACCCCTGGTCTGCCTGTCGGTTCTGAAGAGGAGGTAGTTAGGGATGTTTACCTCTCTGTCTGGGGTGGACGCCCGGAGCCAAGTTTCTGAAAGTATGAGTATGTCTGGTGCAGTATGAATAATCCAAGCCTGGACTGAATCGAGCTTCTTTAAAAGACTCCACATGTTAGTATGCAAGAAGCTAATTGCTTTCAAAGTTGTGAGTTCAGAAGGAGATGAGAGCACTTTCGTAGGGCCAGGGTTAAGTTCGACGTCACCTGAGCATAGGAGTAGAAGGTTTACTCAGGGCAGCAAGGAGAAGTTTAAAGGCACGAGTCTTTCTACGTCAGGTATAGGTTTGAGTACATGGGTCCAAAGACTGAATCATCTTATTGTGCTGCCTTACAGGTACATATCCTAGGATCCATGCAGAATAGCACCAAGTCATACCTTGTTTGAATGGATAGGGTATAGGACCACGTAGAGGATATTGGTTAGCAGTTCCACTTCGAGGAGATTCCACAAACTGTGAGGTGATCAAAGACGTACAGTGGCAGCATAATTTGTTCATAGTGTTGGTATATGGGGAGACTAGCATGGTAGAGCATGCACCTTTGTTGGAATCAATTCTGTCAGGTTGCCTAACCACATAGGGTATTATACAAAGGCTGGCGAGTAAGCGTAGCCAAACAAGGCCTGTCATGGTTGCCCTTTATGTAAGTAAGGAGCGTACTGCAGTAGCTTCTGCTATCTAAGTTATATAGGTCCCAGGGGTCATTGTTCCATAAGCAACTGTTTGGGGAACTTTAAAAATGGAGTTCCACTAGATAAATGTATACCGCCCTCGGCTAGAAAAAGGAGAGAGTAGCTCGAATTAATAGTGCAGCAACATAAAGGCTAGCAGTCTGAGCGAAAACAGCTCAATTAGCAACTGAAAAGCCTGCAATTTCCTTGGCACCTTGCAGTCTGGAGAGAGTTACAAAGTCATGAAGGGGCTGTAACACTTAGCTGCTGGGAACATTTTTAGACAATAAACACAGTTTTTGGCAAATCAGTCACAGTTCAGTAATTTGTAGTACAATTTTCAAGTAAAACAGTGCCTTAGCAAGACAGAATACACTAGTCAGCAAGACAGGATATGTTAGTTAGCAATAAGCAAACCTAAAGTACCTAAATGGTATGCCTCAGCAAGACAGAATGAGTTAAAGCTGCTAGAAGGCTTAGTTGCAAAAAGGGGAAGGGAGAAATTGCAGTTGCTGACAGTAAGTAACCAATAAATTGAAACATCAGATAGGAGTGGGCAGAGACTGTGTGCATTTAAAGGAGGTCTGGGAGGGAGGGGTGGGGTGGGATGAAAAATCAAGGGGAAGTTTGCAGAGCTAGCACTGAATCAGTGCACATACAGTTGGAGAGAAACTGCAGCAGGGGGGAATGGTAAGTTACTTTACACAGGCCGAGCAGAACAGGTGAAGTTAAAATATAAAATTAGAAGCCGAGTACAGGGGTGCAGGCTTACATTAAGCCACACGTCTCGGGTGCTCCAGTCTCAGGTGAGTGAGATCAGCCAATTAGGGAGCTCTACACAGGCGTGGAGCCAATAGCGCTACCCTGAGAACGTGCTGAGATTGAAAACAGCAAATTGCAAGTGATAATCCGGTTCAGCGTTCACACAGCCCAGAGAAATAGTGGCAATTTTTCAAGCATCGTACCTTATCTGTCTCTTTGGGGGATAGGTGGATCAGGCTCCTTGCACTGTAGAGGTGCTATGGCTGGATCGTGAGTGCTGCGCGACCAAGTAATGCATTCACATTGGTATGTATTATTTTTGTCACACACGGTACACAGTAGCAGCTCCTTAATTAATATGTTATTGTGCCTTTAAGAGAGAAAAAGCAACTGAATATTAGTGAAAGAAATGACTACTAAAGTTCACTATTTTCAAAATAGTTATTTTAATCAAACCTCCTTGTATGTTCACCCAATATCGAACAGTGCTGTGTATCATTTTTGGCCCTTTTTGTATGCCATGGTTATCTCTGGGATAAAGTAGACATGTGCCTTTTGGGGGGGGCAGGCTGCTTTAGCTAAAACTTGTCTTGGCTGTGGTAAACTGAGTGAGGGATATCTGCATTGCTGGCTGCTATTGTAATAGGATACAGTTTGGGGCAGAAGCATTTTTTGTTCTGTAAAACATGTTTCTTCAGTTCTCTCTCATGGTCAGTAAGTTAGGGGACTTTGCCTTGAGAAGCTGTAGCAATTGCTAGCTCCATTCTCCACTGCAAGGTATGTTAGATTTAGTCAAATCTAGTTTGTTTATCCTCATCTAAGACGGTGGCCAAAATCTCGCGAGAGCTGAGAGCCAATCAGATTGCAACTCTCATGTAGCAGGAAATTTGTAAAACTGGAAAGAAGTAGTGGGGGATGGTCATGCTGATAGGAATTGTTTGAAAAACTGTGGCCACAAAGAAACATTTGGATGGCTCCATTTTGGTCCATAGAACTTCCTTTTCTCTGTGGGACTGTTTTTGTGTAGAAAATAGCACAAGGTGGTTGCAGGTGCTTTGATTTAGTGCCACTGAACTCCAGTAACGTCTGAATCCAGCTCAGGCATTTTAAACATTTTCCAGTGCAAGGAAGCTTTTCTGGGTGAGTTTGAGAGTACCCTTTTTACAAGTTAGTGGGGCTAGCAGGGTCACCAGATTCTTGCTGGCAATTAATACAACTCAGGAACCAGGTTGATTATTTATTATATTACCTCATGTAAATCACTGCATAGATTCTATGTTCAGTTATGTGGGTCAGATATTATTTTAGTTCCTGGCAGCACTAGCAGGGGTGTTCAGGTAGCTAATAATCTCTATAGTTGCACAATGCGATAATGTTCATAATTTGAATACTGTGCTGGCAATTTCTCAGCTAACATTTTCCTAGACAACCGATGCTAGTAGAAGCCGCAGTGCTAACATTTCTAAGAGTGCCAGTTTTGCAATTTTAAACAGTTGCATATCTGCAGAAACATACTCTTGTGGTCTTGTTTGATCTTTGTTGTAGGATATTAATAAATGGCTTAGCCAGGTGGCTTCTTACCTCAGTAATGAAGTTGTTCTTTATAATAAACATTTGTTCTTTACAAGAAACACACTGGAGCTCTAGGGTGTGCTGCAACCTGTTTTTGATGCACATTAGAACTGACCTTAGGAGAGCAGACCCCCCTCTCAGGTGGGGGATGGACTTTCTTCAAGTCACATGTGCATCAAGCAACCTATCAGGTGTACACAACCCATGATGTCATGAATGGGGAGTGCCTCTGAGATTATCCCCCACAATGTGCTGTGCATTTTCTTTGTGCAGTTACAGAAGGAGGAGCAGTCACCCAGCTACAACTGAAGAACCAGAGGTAGGGTGTGGTGTTTAATAACAAAAAATAAATACATTTCTGTAAGTGCTGTGTTTGGAACTGTGGGAAGGGGTGGAAGAGAGTGATGCACATTGTGGGAGGCAGTGAGGTGGGATTGAAGAGTTACAGATGAGAAGCACTCACATACCAATTCGTAGTTGCATCAATTTTTTATTGCAGCATCTTACTCAGCATTCACAACAAGACATAGTAGTTGAAGGTCAGGAGCAGAAACCTCAGCACTTTGAGGCTCAACCAGCATCTTCATCAGGGGGATGCTGTCATGTGAATACTGAGTAAGATGCTGCAATAAAGAAGTGATACAACTATAGATTGGTATGTGAGTACTTCTTATTAGTAACTGTTCTTGTTCAGCTGAGCAAAACATTGCAGAAGACACCAGGATTCAGTGTCCTGTAGTCCATCCCCAGGTTTTCTGGGTGGGATTGAAGGTAATCAAACTGAGCACTAAGACTGAGGTGGTGAGTCATGTTACAGCATCAGCCACCCAAACCTGTGACTATAGTGTGGGGGTTAAAAGAGCTTGCTGTACATTTTCTGTGCAGTTCCTGCCAAAGGAGCAGCCACTGAGCTGCAATCGAGAAGCTGGGTGTAAGTTGCTGCATTTAAAAACAATACATCCAAAATTTCTGTTAGCGCTGGGTTGTGCACTGTGGGGGCAATCAGGTGGTGTGCATTGTGGGAAGCTGTGGTTTGGGACTAAAGGCAGCTAACCTTGGTGCAATTAAGGTGGGGGGCTGGGTCATGTGACTGCAGATGCCTGCTCACACAACTGCAGTCCGGGGGTTAAAAGATCTTGTAGTATATTTTCTTTATGCACTTCAAGCCAGAGGAGCAGTCATAAAGCTGTGATTGAGAATCCAGGGGTAAGGTGCATTTTGAAAACAAACACCAAATAAACTACTCTTTGTATTGGGTTTGGGACTGCATGAGGGGAAAAGTGGGTGGTGTGCATTGTGGGAGGCACTGGGGCAAGATTAAAGGCAGCTAACCTCTGCACCATTGTTGTGAGGGTGAGTCACATGACTGCAGCTGCACAACTGGAGGACTGTTGTTTGGAGGTTAATAAGTACTTTTTGTGCATCTCCTTCATGCAGCTCCAGCTGGAGGAGAGCTGCCCATCTGTGACTGAGAAGCTGGGTTGAGGTGCTGCTTTCAAAAACAAAAACAAAAGAAATTGCTGATTGGGCTGGGCTTGGGTGTGTGTGTGTTAAGCAGCATTTTGGGAGGCAGCGATATTGGACTGAAGGCAGCCAGCTTCGGCTCCATTGTTGTGGTGGTGACTTTAGCCTCCTGATCATGGAACTTTAATTGGGGGGGGGTAGAGTTAAAAAAAACTTTCTGTATGTTTTCTTTGTTTAGTTGCAGCTGGAAGAGCAGCTGCCAAGCTGTGATGGAGGATCCAAGGGTAAAGTACCACTTTTGAAAATAAAAACAAAATAAATTGCTGTTTGAATTGAGTTTGGGACTGTGGGAGGGGGAACATGGGTGGTGTGCATTATGCAAGGCAGTGGTGTGGCACTGAAGGCAGTCGACTTTGGTGCCATTGTTGTGGGGGTGGGTCACAGGACTGCAGCAGTCAAAATGCACATCAGCAGTCTGGGGGTTAAGAGAAATTGCTGCGCAGTTCCAGCTGGAGGAGAAACCGCTGACCTGTGATTCAGGAACCAAAGGTAAGGTGCAGCTTTTAAAAACAGATACAAAATAAACTGCTGTTTGGGCTGAATTTGAGACTGTGGGAGGGGGAAGTGGGTGGTATATATTGTGGGACACATTGGGATAGGACTGAAGGCAGCAGACTATGGCATCATTGTTGTGGGGATGGGTCACGTGACTGCAGTATAAGGGTTAAAAGAGCTTGATGGATTTTTTTGTGCAATTCCAGCCAGAGGGACAGTTCCTAGCCTGTGATTGAAGATCCAGGGTTTAAGGGGCTCCTTTCAAAATTAAGAATGAAATAAATTGCTGCTTGTGCTGAGTTTTAAACTGTTGTGGGGTGGGGATGCCAGTTGCATGCATTTTTGGAGGCAGTTGGGAGGGATTGGAGGCAGCCGACCTGGTCGCTGTTGTTGAGGGGTGGGGCTGAGTCACATGACTGCAGCTGTCCAATTCCAGAACTGTAGTCTGGGGGTTAAAAGAGCTTAATGTGCATTTTCTTTGTGCAGTTCCAGCCAGGGAAGCAGCTGTTGAAATGCAGTTGAGGAGTCAGAGGTAAGGTGCTGCTTTTAAAAAGAAATTGAAATAAACTGCTGTTTGTGCTGAGTTTGAAACTGTGGGAGATGGGAAGTCAGTATTATGTGCTGTGGAAGGCAGTTGGGCAGGACTGAAGACAGTTAATATTGGCACCAGTATTGTGGCAGGTCACGTGACTGCAGCCATCCAATCTCATGACTGCAGTTCAATTTGTAAATCATTGAGGACCAGTGACCCATGAACATGAGGGCCACAAAGCAGGGGAACAGCATCTGCAAGGCTGTCTGCAGAGAGACTGCAGGTCCACATGGAATTCTGCCCATTTTGTCATCCAAATGCATGCAGCTTCTGGGTAACTCACCAAGGGTATATTGTATAAGTTGTATAGATGTTGTGTCAAAGTTGTATTATTGACTGGTTTACTGGTAGGGACCAGGGAGCTCTAGTGTGACTCAAGAACTACCCATGGATGGGATTTATAAGGAGTAAGCTTGAAACCAAGTTCTGTCTACTGTGCAATAGTGCTATAGCATGCAAGAACAGAGAGCTGTATAGCTGAGATAGGGCAGCGAAATTGTGTGTTCACGGCTATCAGAAAGCAAAACTAGGCAATCCCAGGATAACCTTATTTGGGTAACAGACACATTAAGGATAGTCAAAGGTAGCTGTGACATCAGCAGGGGCCCAGCCCATCTTGGGGACACAGCTAACAGCCACCTTGTATAGTATAGGGGCTTACCTGTATCTACGGTAAAGTGACAGGGGAAAAGCAGAGTACTCGAGGAGTAGTGTGCAGCTCGGAAGAGGCCACAAAAACAGAAAGGTACTCAGAGCACATGACTGAAGCTGCAAAAATAATACCATGCCAGTATAGTTAGGGTTGAGTGAGAGGTTCTATGTTAAACCCATAAATTTACATCTTAATAGCTTTGACAGTGTTTGACAAAATTAGCTGAAATTTGCATGTGTTGTCTAGTAGGCAATGTCTAAATATGTAGAAAGCTTCAAGATGGTAGCATGTGCAGTTTCTGAGATCCGCATATGTCATTTTGCTGTGTACGTCTAATTTTTTTCCTATACTTAACATGGGTTTTTAGATTTGCTGTCATGTACAGCCTACAGGGAATGGAATTTTTTCCCAAAGCTTTCAGGGTAGAAGCATGCTGTAACAAGGCAGTGCCATTGGAAGGTTTTTGTGAATAAATATTAAATGGTTTCAGAGTTATAAGGATTTCAAGTTTCGTTTCTTTGCTGCTCTGAGCATGCTCAGTAGGGTTTTGGCCAAAAAACCACAGGTTAGATCTGCTTTTCCCTGGTTTAACTTGCGCCATTTGGGGGACCCTTTTTATAGGACTTGCAGCAAATCTTTGGTGCAAGCTGCCATAAAATGAGGAAACTGTCACAACTGTGCCCGATGTACTAAAATTGGATGCAGTTGCATCAAAAGAGTTTGGCACAGCTGCACCAAAAAATGGGTTTGATGCAGGGCTTAAGGCAAGTCATTTGTCACCCTTTGAAAACTGAGCACCACGTCACAGACAATTTTTGTTTTCCCACCACTTACTTCTCACAGTACCAAAAACATTTTTTTGTGTCATGATGGCTGCCATCTTGCCCCAAAATAAAAAACAAGGAAAATACATATAAAATGTGTGATTAAAAGAAAAAAATATGCACCTGAACTAGCTAAACAGGACCTGTTTAGCTACATTCTGGTGTTTGTTATTTTTTAAAAATGGCCAGAATGACCTTTTCTGGGCACCCCAAAATCCAGGGTGTCCAGTTTAGTGAGAGGAGCTGTTCACTTACATTCTCTGTATCAGAACAGTGGGACTTTCTTGAATGCTGAAGCCACAGCTGGAAGTCACGCTGCCGGCTTCAGTTGAAGCAGTGAGCCAACAATCCTCTGTTCTGTCTGTCTGTCTGTCTCTATCTATCTATCTATCTATCTATCTACCTCTCTATCGATCTAATTTTACATATTCGTTTTTTTAAATATAATCTGTATTAAGGAGTTTTCATGTCTTTCATGTCTACAGCTTCCATCTTTATATTTAAAAAAGCATCACACATAATCAACAGTGCAGTCTCGAGTCTTCATTTTGTAAATGCTTACTTTGGGAAAGGGGTGACTAAACTAAGGATCCTTCCACCCCTAAGGTACAACACGGGGGAGGGGGGAGTTAAGCATTGATACAAATAAGTCAATCCACATCCCAGACAGCGAGAGTTAACATTATGTTTCTGTTGCCTTCTCATGTGGAGCCAAGGGGGAGTACCTGGGGTGGGCTGGGACAGGGAGGCAGACCAATTTGACTGTAGCTGAAGGAAAGTGATTTTGGTATTACAGTTACTGTGAGTTAACCATGGGGTGTACTAGCGGGGAACCTGATACTATGGCATGAATTGAACATAGTTCTACTCTGCCACTTTGTCAGTGTGTAAATTTCTCCATCCTATAGATCTGGTTGACCATGGTGTACCACTCCTGCATGGTAGGCAATTTAGGGGTGAGTCAGCCCTCGTAATGATTATTTTGGCTGTAAGCAGGGTGCCTAACAGGTATCTTGTGTTAGGGTCACGTAATCCCCTGGGAGGGAGTAGTAGTAGTAGGTACAGCTCTGCTGTAATGGGACTGGGCCTACCAGAAAGCTGGTATATTTCTCTCTGCAGCTGCTGAAAAAAAAGGTTGCAGGATAGGGCAGGACCATGTAACATGAGTGAGGTGGGCCTGCCTTTTAACACATAATCTCCAGCAGAAAACATCACACATGTGGGAGTAATGTGCAATTATGACTGGGGTATGAAAGAATCTAATGTAATGTGTCAATGCATACTCTCTCCACTGGTGTGAGCTGGTGACCCTGGATGAGGCCCGATATGCCTTATCCCAATCTACTATACTGATTGGTGTTCGAAGTTCTTCCTGCCATCGTAGTAGTTTATCCTGGGTGGAGTCCTGAAAGAACTCCTAAAACTGAAGGTGAACAAAGCAATGGGGCCTGATGGGATTCACCCCAGAATTAAGGGGAGAACTAGTGACACCACTGACTACCCTTTTTAACAAATCATGGGAGGATGGTGTGGTACCTGGGGACTGGAGGAGGGCAGATGTCATTCCCCTTCACAAAAGTGGGAGCTAGGCAGAGGCAGAAAACTATAGATCTGTCAGTTTGACCTCAGTGGTAGGGAATTTTTTTTTTTTATTTAGCTTTTGTTAACCAGGTAGGTAAACTAGACAGTACTTTGCCTATTTTCAGGTACGATCCGGGAGAGTACAGGAAATGCAGGTACAGATACATTGAAATGCAGGTACAGATTACATTGGATACAGAAAGTGCAGGTACAGAACGAATAATAACTACATTGAAATGCAGGCACAGTTACGTGGGACAGTACAGTACAAATACAGTCAGCTTACAGGGATTGGTTATGCCAGATGTTTTGTGTATGGTGAGACAGACTTTAAATTTCCCATAAGCAAAGCACCTCCTAGGAGGTTCCAGTAACCAGGACTTTTGTTTTAGTGGCTGGTAACTCCGTGTCACTGTGCTGGCTATATTTTCAGGTCTTCTGTACGAGACCTGCAATAGTCTGTTACACAACTGAATAAGGGTTGGTACACATCTCACAGCTAAATTCTCTTTAGCCATATCAACAACCTGTTTAGATTTGGTTTCAAATGGAATCACTTCTGAAAGAAAGAATTGCTGAGTAGTTAGAGGCCAGTGGAACACAGAACCCAGGGCAGCATGGATTCACAGTGGGAAGGTCATATCAGACAAATTTAATAGATTTCTTTGACTGGGTGACCAAAGTAGTAGACCAGGGAGGGGCTGTGGACATGGCCCACCTACACTTTAGCAAGGCATTTGACACAGTCCCACACAAAAGATTAAAAAAAAGTTAGCAAGCCTGGGAGTGGGTCCCAGGTTGGTAACCTGGGTAAAAGATTGGCTGGACAATAGGACACAGAGGGTAATAGTAAACAGAGTCCACTCTGAGAAAAAGGGGGTTACTAGTGGGGTACCGCAGGGTTCAATCCCGGGACTGGTCCTCTTTAATAGATGATATTGCAGAGGGACTGGAAAGAAACGTATGCCTCTTTGCAGATGACACAAAGATCTGTGAGAGGGTTGATACACAAGGGAGGATGGAAAGGATGAGAAGGGACTTGGCAAGGTTGGAGGAATGGTCAAAAGTATGGCAGCTAAGATTCAATGCAAAGAAGTGCAAAATAATGTACCTGGGAAACAAAAAAACAAGGAGAGAGTACACAATGGGTGGGGAGGGGTGGGGAGGTATTAACGACAACAAAAATGGAAAGGGACCTGGGGGTAGTCATATCAGATGACCTAAAGGTAGGCAAGTAATGTGAGAAGGCAGTAAGGAGGGCTGGGGGATACTGGGATGCATAGGGAGAGGCATCACCATTAGAAAATAGGAAGTTGTTATCCCTCTGTACAGACAGTTGGTGAGACCCCATCTGCAGGGTCTGCACTAGAAGCCATATGAAGCGAGACTAAAGGAGCTTAATATATATACCCTCAAAGAAAGGAAGAGGGGGACATTATAGAAACTTTCAAGTACCTCAAGGGAATCAACAAATTCCAAGAGGTAGCATCTTTTAGGAAAAGAGATGGTAGCATCTTTTAGGAAAAGAGATGTGCAAGAACATTGGGCACAATTTGAAGATAGAGGAGGGACCACTCGGGGACAACGTAAGGAAGTATTTTTTTCACAGAGAGGGTGGTGGACGCATAGAACAGCCTTTCTGAGTAGGTTGTGGGTTCAAAAACAGTGGGAGAATTTAAGAATGCATGGGACAGAAATAAGACAATTCTAGTGGGAGGTAGGAGGAAGTAGGCTGTTGGTAAAACTAGGATGTGCAGCTTAGCAAGTAGGTAGGGAAATGGGAAGACTTGGTGGGCCAAGTGGTCCTTATCTACCATCAAAGTCTATGTTTCTACGTTTCTATGAGTCTCCAGTCTACTCAGAGAGCACCTGATAGAGGCAGGAAGTCATATGCTCGGTGCCACTGGTTCAAATGAAGGAAGTCAGGGAGTGAAGGATAGCCAGTTGGGTGACAGGATTACATAGACCCAGTGGTAGGGTGTTATAAAAGTGCCTTAGTTGTAAAAATCTATAGAAATCAGCATGTCAAGGCTTACTTCTCTTTGAACTTCAATAAATGATTTGAACGTGGCTCCAGAAACTAGTTGGTATAGATACTGCAGTGAGTGGCACTCCCAATTTCAGAAGACCACACCAGTGTATGCCGGGTCAAAGTGCTCCAGCAGTGCTTTCAGGTATAGAAGGGGGAGGAAAGGGGTAAGATGCAGTTGCTTTTTAATAGAGGACCAGGTCTCAATCTGATATCTGAACCACGGATTCAACTCATGTATGCTGTTGGAGCACAAGCCATGTGATACATGATATTTACAAAATCAGCGTCCAGAAATAATGTGGTTTCTATTTTTTGCCAGAAAATTCTCAGAATGCTGAGATGCTGTAGGGCCATGAAGCACATTCCATTGTCAAAAAACAGCGAGTGGTATACCTGTAAAAATGTTCTGGAACAAATTTAGCACCCTGGTGAGGACTATCATTTGTATCGGTTCAACCCTTCTTGAAAAACTGAGTACTCCGGTGCTTAAAGTCACTTTACATATTTGTTGCATGAATTGGAGTGCCCAACCCTGGCACCACTTCTTTCTCCCACTCCCCTCTAGGTCCCCCTCCCACCCTTCCCAGTATTCATGTTTTTTTTTTTATTTTATATAAGCAGACCTGGGGTGCCCACCCCCAGTACCACTTCTCTTGAACCCCCATTCCTGCTGAATCTCCAGTGCTGAAATGTAAACTGCAATAAAGAAAGCCATCCCTCAATAAAAAAAAAATAAAATTGTAAAAAAGAAAATGGTACCTTGATGATCTAACCCACCCATGCACATCCTATCCACCCCACCCCACCCCAACTTCCCACTCAGCACCCACCACCCCACACCCTCCACACACCTTCATTCACCTGAACATGTCCCATGACGTAGATCCACTCTCCAATTGAAGACACATCATACTGCTAGAATAGAAAACTGCGATATGAGAAAATAAGGTAAGTGCAGTTTAATGTATTTCAATGGTGGTTGAACTTTTAGAAACATAGAAACATAGAAGTTGATGGCAGAAGGAGACCGCTAGGTCCATCTAGTCTGCCTATTTGTTTTAGAGCTATTTTGACACTCTAGTTGCCCTTTGTAGTCAGGGCTCCCTTGTGTCTATCCCATGCATTCTTGAATCCTCCCACAGTGTTGACCCCCAAAACCTCTTGGGTCAGGCTGTTCTAGGTGTCCACCACTCTTTCTGTGAAGAAAAACTTCCTGGTGTTAGTAGAGAACCTCCCTCCTTGCAGCCTGAGATCATGTCCCCTGGTCCTGGAGCCCTTCTTGAAGTGAAAAGGTTCCTGTGCCTGTAGCTTGTTAATGTCTTTTATGTACTTGAATGTTTCAATCATGTCCCCTCTCTTCTCTGCTCCAGGGAGTACATATTCAGTTCCCAAAGTCTTTCCTTGTAGGACATGTACTGCAGACCCTGAATCATTTTTGTCATCTTTCTCTGTACTGTTTGCACCTGGTCAATGTCCTTCCTGAGGTGAGGCCTCCAGAATTAGACTCTGCATTCCAGGTGAGGCCTGACCAGCGAGCTATACAGTGGTAATACCACCTCTCTCCTTCTGCTCATGATTCCCCTCCCAATGCAGCCCAGCAATCTGTTGACCTCAATGTTGCCTTCTCCCACTGCTTACTAACCTTCAAGTCATCTGAGATTATGATTCCCAGGTCTCGTTCCTGGTTTGAGGCCGCCAGCCTTTTGTCTCTTAGGTAATGCTCCTTTCTTGGATTTTTCTTTCCAATGTGCATGACTTTGCACTTTTTGGTATTAAATCTCAGCTGACACACTCCAGACCATTCTTCTAATTTCTTGAGGTCAGCTTTCATCTTGCTCACTTCTTCTAAGGTGTCTACCCTGTTACATATTTTGGTGTCATCAATGAACAGACACACCTTCCCTTCCAGTCCATCAGCGATGTCTGCTATAAAAGCATTGAAGAGTAGAGGCCCCATCACTGAGCCCTTAGGGCACCCCGCTGGTCACCCTGCCTTCCGTCAATTACGTTCCATTAACCTGCACCTTCTGGCTTCTGCCTTGTAACCAGTTTTGTACCCATCTGACTACTTCTGGACCAACCCCTGTGTGGTCAAGCTACTTTACCAGCCTTCTGTGTGGAACCGATTTGAAGGCCTTACTAAAATCTAAACAGACTGTATCTACTGCCTCACCATCGTCCACTATTTTTGTAGCGCAGTCAAAAAACTCAAGCAGATTTGTCTGGCATAACCTACCTGCTGTGAAACCATGCTGTTTAGGGTCTTGTTGGCCGCTAGTTTCGAGGAATGCTATGATTCTCTGTTTGAGTAGTGTCTCCATTAGTTTCCCTACTATAGACGTGAGGCTCACCGGTCTGTAATTACTAACCTCTTCGCAACTGCCTGATTTTTGAAGTGGAACCACTATTGTCTTTTTCCAGTCTTCGGCTACCACACCACTCTTCAGAGATTTTGTGAATAGAAGTGCCAGAGGAGCTGCTAATTCTGCTCCCAGTTACTTAAGGATTCTGGGGTGCATCTCATCTGGTCCCATGACTTGGTCTGCTTTTATTTATTTAGCACCTCCCATACTTTGGCTTCTGTAAAGGGACTCGTGTCTACCCCTGGTCCTGGGATGTTGTGTTTTTTTCAGGGCTGGGCCATCCCCTGGGTCCTCTTTGGTAAACACCGAGCAGAAGTATTTGTTGAGGATTTCGGCTTTCTCTGTGTCATGTTTGGTGCATTTCCCTTCTTCAGTAGCAATCTTTACTATCCCCCCTTTTGCCTTCCTACGTTTCCTAATGTATCTAAAAAAATATTTGTCTTCTCTCTTTACCCCTTCTGCTATCTTTTCCTCTGTCTGGGCTTTTGCCTTTCTAATTTGTTTGTTAGACTCTTATGTTTTCCTTGTATGACTCCAACTTTCTCAGTTTTGGTTTCCTGGTATATGCTGTACACCTTCTGTTTTTCTTTGACAGTGGTAGTTATTCATAACTTTGTCATTTTTTAATATTTTTACACCAAATTTTCAACACGGTTTTTTGGGACCCCACCTCATGATCAGTGGCAGTGGAATTATGCAAATCTGACCTGAAAGGAGATTTCACAGTCGGCAGTTCTGTTGGCAGATAAAATCTTCCCTTGGGCCCTGTGTCTCTGCATTTGTTCTTGCAGGTCCCAAAGGGACCTGTGTGAATGAGAATATGATTCTACTGTCTCAAAAAGAAGTGAAATTGTTTGCAAAAAACTTCATTAATGCACCAGTCAGAGTTCAAGTTAACACCACAAAAGAAGGGAAATGTGGCATTAGAACTTTGGGTCTCAGGAGTCTTGGCAAATCAGTGGTGGGGTCTTCACTGGGATTGTCAACCAAAATCTCACCCTGTTCCCTGAACAAACAATGTCAGATGTGATTTCTTCTTTTCACGCAGGGTCCACAGGGCACATCTCTTTTTACTTTAGAAAGATTTATTGACAGTTCTTTAATGTTTGAATACAAGATTATGGAGACAATGAATCTATGACTGTTAACAAACCTAATAGGCCAGATAAAAGGAAAAGACTTTTGGAGGAAGCAGCTGACACTGTAGCAGAGTCTGTAGATGATGATTGGTGCAGGATTCATAGCGGGGTAAATTGGAGATGGGGTCAAACATTAGATGCAGTCCCTATTGAGCTGAGAAATTGCTTTTCTGTATTGCAAACTAATGATCTAGAAGCCCCAGAGGAGAATATAGATGAGGATGAACAACCACTAACACATCAGCAGGAGGTGGTGGTAAACCCCTCTATATTACCCATTAGTCAGCAAGCACCAGGCAAGGTTGAATTGTATTCCGAAAAAGACCATAAGGATATTGTTGTACTGGGGGATTCTATCCTTAAATACACTGACTCGGTAATCTGTAGAGGTAGGAAAGATCACTGTATGGTAGCATCACTGTCTGGGGCTAAGGTCTATGATATTAAAACTGGCCTAGATGGATTTTTACAATGCACATCTAACCCAATCACAGTATTACATGTAGGGACTAATGATATAGGAAGAAGAAGGACTACGGTCACACAAGGACTAAGGTCTTCGATTTTTGGAGGGCTAACTTTGGGGAAATGGCCATATACCTAAGAAGGGCCTTGAAGGGAATGCAGGAACTATATCAGGTGGAGGAGATATGGGGAAAAATCAGGGCGGGAATTGAAACGGTATCAGGCCTATGTGTGAAGCAAGTTGGAAAGGGAAGGAGAAGACAGAAACCAATGTGGTATACAAAGGAGGTGGCAAAAAAGGTCAGGGCTAAAACTAGGGCCTTCCAACAGTACAAGGCAAATCAGTCAGAGGAGACTAGGGAAAATTACCAGAGACAGTAGAGGGAGGTGGGGAAGGCTGTTAGGAAGGCCAAAGCAAATATGCATTAGAGGCTAGCCAGTATAGTGGGGGTGACACGTTATTTTTCAGATATATTGGGAAAGAAGGAATGTCAGGGGGATTATCAGGGTATTTGGGGAAGAAGCTGTTCCAATGGAGGAGGACAGCCAGAAGGCTGAAATCTTGAAAGATTACTTTAGCTCAGTATTTGCAGTCAAGAAGGAGGGGGATCTGCCTAAAGTACATGGGGGGAAGCTCATGTATCCCTGGGGTGGACACTAGTCCCTTTACTGAGAAAACAGTCTCTAGAGAACTGGCCAGACTCAGGGTGGATAGAGCCTTGGGGCTTGATGCAGTGCACCCTAGGCTGCTGCAGGAGCTGAGGGAGGTTCTGGCCACTCTCCCGGATGCCCTGTACAATAGATCACTTGATACAGAGGAGGTACTGAGGGACTGGAGAACACAGGACATGGTTCCAATACATAAAGGGGGGAAGTAGAGAAGATCCAGGAAATTACAGGCTGGAATGTCTTACTTCAGTGGCTGGCAAGATAATGGAGGCACTCATCAAAGAAAGGATTGGGGATTACCTGGAAGCCAGTGGGTTGCAAAACTAGAGACACCATGGATTCACCAGGGGTAGGTCCTGTCATACCAACCTCATTTAATTTTTTGCTGAAGTAACTAGGTTGGTGGATTGGGGGCGGGATGGTGGTTGTGCCCTACCTAGACTCAGGAAGGCGTTTGACACTGTCCCACATGGGAGGCTGGTATTGAAGCTAAGGGGACTGGGGGTGGAACTAAGATAGAGAAATGGGTGGAAAATTGGCTTAGGAATAGGAGTCAGAGGGTGGTGGTAAATAGGTTATGCTTGAAGGAGGGAAGAGTGACCAGCAGGATACCTCAGGGGTCGGTGTTGAGACCAGTGCTTTTTAATGTCTATATCCATGATATTACAGAAGGTCTGGGATGTAAAATATGCTTGTCTGCTGATGATGCAAAGCTCAGTAACAGGGTAGATATTAGAGGGTGTGTGGATTGGATGAGGTCTGACTTGAGGAAGTTGGAGGAGTGGTCCAGGAGGTGGCAACTCAGTTTCAATACTAAGAAATGCAAAATCATGCAAATGGGGAATAGAAACCTAAGTGCAGAATACACTTTTGGGGGTGAGGTGCTGGAAGCCATAGAGGAGATGAGGGACTTAGGAATAGTTATTACTGACAACCTCAAGGTGGCAAGGCAGTGTGGAAAAGTGGTGGGGAAAGCAAATCAAATGCTTGGATGTGTAGGAAGGGGAATCACCAGCAAGAGGAAAGAGATACTGCTCTCCCTGTATGTAGCACTGGTACAACCGCACCTTGAATATGGAGTGCGGTACTGGCGGCCCTATCTCCGAAAGAACAGGGACAGATTGGAGGCAGTGCAGAGGAGGGCTACCAGGATGATGCTGGGAATGCAGGGGTTGTCCTATGAGCAGAGACTTATGGAATTGAACCTGTACTCCTTGGAAGATAGGAGGAGAAGGAGGGGGATATGAATGAGACATTTAAATACTTGAAAGGGATTAGTAGGGTACAAGTGGAGAATCTGTTTCAGCTGAGTGGAGCCTCTAGCACTAGAGGACACAGTATGAAGTTGTTAGGCGACAGGGTCCAGGGAAATGGGAGGAAGTTCTTTTTCACTGTGAGGGTGGTGAATGACTAGAATAAACTGCCAGAAGAGGTAGTGGGGGTGGATACAACCAAACAGTTCAAACAGGCTTGGGATAAACATATGGGTATCCTGGCAATGGGAGGGACAGGTTTGGAAGCCCTCCAGTAGATGAATTCTGCTTTGAGGTTTTCATGGGCAGACTAGGTGGGCCAAGCAGTCCTTATCTGCCAGCTACTTCTATGAATCTATGAATTTATAAGAAAACTAGTAGAAATATAGAGGAATTTGAAGAATTGGGGAATAATTTAGGAGCAAGAAGATGCAGGTTGATAATCTTAGAAATATTACCAGTACCCCAAGCTAGCAAATACAGGGCAAGAGATATCTTCCAGATGAATAGGTGACTAAAATGATGGTGCTTTAGGGAGGGGTTCACCTGCCTACATAATTGGGGAGGTTTAGTAGTCTGTCACTATATGGAAGAGACAGACTGCATTTAAACAAATATGGTTCTCATTTATTGGACTCCATGATCAGAGAAGCAATTGATAATACTTTAAACTAATTGGCAAGAGGCAAGGGGGAGGAACGTCTGTTGTTCCTAAGGATAGGAGCACAGTTACAAATACATACAGAGCTACTATGGGGAAGGCATGGAAGTGCCTATTGCTCAACACTAGAAGCCTAAAAAATAAAAAGGATGAGCTAGAACACATCTTACTTAGGGATAACATTTGAATATGCACAATTACAGAATCATGGTGGAGCAGCAATGATACTTGGGACAGATATGTTCATGGATATAAATGTTTTAGTAAGGAAAGAGTTAACAGAAGTGGAGGTGGGGTCATAATTTACATATCCAGTGACATTATGGTGGATGAGGTAGACTGGGGTAATGATACTCTCCTGGAGCATATATGGTTAAAGGTTATCCCTAAGAATAGTTCCAAAATAATTTTTGGTCTTATACTGTATATAGACTCCCATCACAAGATCATAATTTAGATGGCATAATGAACACATTCCTCAAAACTATAGACCCCAATGAAAATATAATCCTATTAGGTTATTTCTTATGCCCACAATTGATTAGGAAGCATATGAAGGAATATGCATTCTGATTGAGCATTTCTGGAATGTGTCAATAACCTAGTGTTGGAACAGTATGTAACATCCCCAACCAGGGAGATTAACATGTTAGACCTGGTACTTAGTAACATGGGGGATAGTATAACAAATGATATGGCTACAATCCCTTTAGGAACTAGTGACCATGTTACAGTAATGTTCACACTAGCTGTGGATGCTGCGATTTTGACAGGATCAACTAAGGTCAAATGTTTTACAATGGCTGACTTTATTGATTTGCATAATCAGTTAGGTAACCAGGGCTGGAAAAGTTAATTTGAAAGGGTCAGTCATGACTAAATGTGACATACCCTGATTGCTAAAATAGATTGCCTGGTGGATAGACACATTCCAGTTAGGAACAAATATAACAATGTTAGGAATAACCCACCATGGTTCAATACAAAGATAAAAAGCTTAATTGAAGGCAAGGAGTATGTCAAGGTGAAGTAATCAAACTCTGTCCTAACATTGAATGATTACAAAAGTATTACTCAAGTATGAGCAAAAAAAAAAAAAACTATTAGGAAGGCAAAGAAAGACTTTGAACTAAAACTGGCTACAAGCATAACGGACAATTACAAGTCATTTTATAAA
This sequence comes from Neoceratodus forsteri, assembly GCA_016271365.2. Taxonomy (NCBI): domain Eukaryota; kingdom Metazoa; phylum Chordata; order Ceratodontiformes; family Ceratodontidae; genus Neoceratodus; species Neoceratodus forsteri. The sequence goes on from CM057456.1 coordinate 1,208,512,638, forward strand.
TATAATCAATCATAAGAGGGGTAGCAATACACAGGTAGGGCCACTTGAGGATAAGGACAGGATATTAATTTCTGACAATCAATATATAGTCCAAAAGTTGAATGACTATTTCAGCTCGGTTTTTAATGAAAAACCAGATGGTGTCATGCTTAGTTTTGATAACAATACATTGCCCATGACTATGGAAGTAATGGATATAGAAACTAGGCTATGACAAATAAATCCAAACAAGCCACCAGGTCCTGATGGGGTCCACACAAGGGTGGTCAAGGAGTTATCAGAGGAGCTGGCTGTACCCATTACATGGATGTTTCAGAGATCTATAAAAATGGCTCAGTTGTAAAATCTTGGAAAGAGGCAATTATCCTTCCTATTTACAAACAACATCTAGCCAGAGCTGATAGGGCTGTGAAGAGCTACCAGATGACCAAAGTTACAGATGTGCATAGAAATTATGCAATGCCAGGGTGTAACATGGCCATTTTTGGAGGTATTGCACCAAATTTTCAACATGGACTTTTTGGGACCCCTCCTCATGAAGAGTGCCAATGTCATTTTGTTCACTTGTCCTGAAAGGTGATTTTGCAGAGCGAATGTGCTATTTTTTAATATTCAAAAATTAGTAGCGAACTTGATATGAGGTTGGGGAGCTTTGCAAAGCTTTCAGGAAGTGTGACATTCCCAGATTTTTACCAGCATCACCGCCAAACTATAAATTTACAAAACTCTATCTCCAAAATAAACACATTCCCTTTTTGAGTTTTTATTTTGAGAGAGATTACAGGTTTTAAAAATGCTTGAGATAGGCATAGAGGATTACTGGTAGTCGGGGGAGGGGTACAACCTAATTCCAACAGATAATGAGAGACTGCAGTTGTTAGGGGTAATGGGCAGACTAGGTGGGCTAAAGGCCCTTATCTGCTGACAATTTCTGTTTCTATGTTTCCTAAACTGAGTGGGAGTGACAACGGATGCCAGCTTATATCTAAGGAATTTCAGGACTTCTTACAGCTCAATGGCAATACTCATTGATGAGTAGCACCCACAGCTCAATGGCAATACTCACTGATGGGTAGCACCCTATTGTCCACAAGCCAGAGTAGAAGTAGTAAGCCAAAATTAAACACTGTTTAAATCTATCCAGAGTGCACATATGGAGTGGAATGACTGGAAAAAGGAATGCTGCAGTTTCTGTTGGCATTTTGCAAAAGCGTAGCTGGAAAGGGCCATTCTCGGGACTTCTGGCCTTGCAACTGCCACGCGGGGTACTCCACTGCCTAGGAACTGCATGCAGTATTGGCCCCGCCGGCTGCGCCTGCTGCCCCACTGCCTCCACCAACACCCATGGTAGTCACCGTGTTTTATAGGTCACATCACATGTTGTGCAAAAACCAGTCAGCCCACTTTGCCATTTGCAGGCTATACATATTCACCACTAGAGGCCTCATCTGTATTAACTGTCTTTAAAGCTCAATCTTGTCAGCCAAAATCGAATGAATGAGCCTGATTTCTCCTAATAGCACTGTTTCACATTTTCAAAATCTAGCCCTGTCCCCTGGTCCCTGCTACTCCTGAATACCAGTCTCCAGGGTTCTCTCTGGAATATCAACCCCTGACCTTACACTTAGGGTGGGACCCCTAATTGCTCCCTAAAGTGAATTGCCTTTTCCTTCAGCTAGCCTGCACCTCACGGAAGGTGCCCACACAGCACCAACACCTGCTGACCCTGGCCATGCTGCCATTTCATTTGGGATCTTTCCTCTGCCGGGTACCTCACACACTCCTGCTGCCCAATATGGCTGGGGCCATGGCTCCACTTGCGCAGGCTGGGAACTTAACCAGCTGTCAAGGTCCTCTGGCAACTCCGTACTCCTTCAAGCCTCCCTCAGCCTGGCTATCCACCAAAGGCCTAAAAATAGCACACCTCAATATCCGCAGCATCCTCGAAAACCTAGCAGAACTAATGGCCTGGGCAGCCCACTGCAAGCCGGACATTATGGGCATCACGGAAACATGGCTGAAGCCTCGCATCCCTGACTCTGCATGTGCCCTCCCGGGCTACAGCCTCATCTGGCGTGACAAGGCAGGCAGTAAGCGTGGGGGAGGTGTGCTCCTATACTTTAGGGTGCACCTTAACGTGTCTACAGTGTCTCATTCACCTCCTGAACCCCCAGCCTGCGAGTTCCTTCACTCCCTCCTCCTACTTGGGAACACTAAAAAGGTGCATCTTGTCTGTGCCTGTGGGTGATGTTCAAGGACTCTCCTCACTACTTGACCACCTTAAAGAAAAGGTTGGCTCAAATGAGCTGCTAATCCTGGGGCACCTCAACCTCAAATCGCTGGGGCCTAATACCAAGCAATTTGAGCCTCTTCTCTCAGGCCTTGCTCTCAGCCAGATCATCACGGGACCCACAAGGATCTCCTCTCAGTAAAAAGGGTCACTTATTGACTGGGTACTAAGCAACAGATTGGACAGAATTGTCTACTTGGGAACTCTCCCAGACGTCATCTCAGATCACTCTCCAACCTACTGCATATGGAGCACCTCCTCGCCCAAAGTCCCCAGCAGAGTGATCCAGATGAGGGACTATTCCAAACTCATCCTCAAGGACTACTCCGAGGAGCTACGATGTGTCAACTGGTCTAGGGTCACTGCTACAAATGACCCCATTGCAGCCCTTGATCATTTCCTAGCCGTATTTGTCCCCTTGCAAAACAGGCATGTGCCCCTTACAAAAAGAAGGGTGAGGGGCATGGTCACGAAGTGGCTCCATGGTGGACTATTCTCCCTCATGAAACAGAGAGACAAATGCTGGGTGAAACACAAGCTCTCCCACAACAATAATGACCTCCTTGAATACCGGAGGCTCAGAAACTCCTGCAAGAGAGCCATACACACTGCTAAGAGCAAGTACTGCAAATCTGCCCTGCTAGCCTCAGCCAATAACCCCCGGTGCTTTTGGCAAAATGTCAAAAACCTGGTTGGAGGGTCTGCCAAGGAAATGATCACAGACATGAATATTGGAGGGTCCAACTGCACTAACCCCCAAACTATTGCCACTGCATTTAACTGCATGTTCACTGACCTGCCTGCTCCTTCTTCTCCCCAACTCTTTGCCCCTATACCGCTGGATGGACACCCCCCCCGACCACCATACTACCTCAAATGGATCTCAGTTGGAGAGACCAAGGAACTCCTAGCCAGCCTCTCCCACCACACAGGGGCAGGTCACGACAGCCTCGAACCAAAGCTGCTGAGCTTGGGGGCCCCCCTCCTTGCCCGGCCAGTTGCTCATGTATTTAAATCTTCTCTTATCTCGGGGATCATACCTGACATATGGAAGGTGGCCAAGGTTGTCCCTGTTTACAAACAAGGCAACCCTAAGGATTTGAAAAACTATTGCCCCATCGCCATACTTTCAGCTACCTGTAAGCTCCTTGAAAAGGCAGTTGCCTCTCAACTCTCCCACTATCTTCAGGGTTATGCAGTTCTCTCCCCAGCTCAGCATGGCTTCAGAAAGGGGCACAGCACATCGACTGTGCTTGCCGTGGTTACCTCTGAGATAAAGTCCGCGACTGACCAAGGCAAACTGACTGGAGCCATCTTCATCGATCTCTCTAAGGCCTTCGATCGGGTTGACCATTCCCTCCTCCATTCCACTCTTCATTCCCTCGGATTCTCCCACCGAGCCCTTGCCTGGTTCTCTAACTACCTTGGGGGAAGGCAGCAGTACGTGGATGACCTCGTCATACTGTCCAGTTCTCAGGATATTACTAGCATCAACTCCTAACTTAACTCAGACTTCTACCATATCCAGAACTGGCTTGAGGGACACAATCTCACCATCAACCTGGAAAAGACCCAGGCCATGCTGTTTGGTTCTGTGGCCAAAACCGCTTACTGCCCTGCTCCTCTAATGATCTATGGAGCAAATGGCTCCCTCCTGCCGGTCATTGATGCCGTTAAGTATCTAGGAGTTACCCTTGATCCACAACTGGACCTCACCGCACATCTTCGGAATATCTGTAAAGCCACAAATGGCAAGCTTGGACTTGCCTACAGAGCCAAAGATTGCCTCACCCCAGCTGCTCACCTCACCATAGCCAGGGGGATACTCCTTCCAACGCTTTGCTATGGGCTCATAGCCTTTGCCCCAGTCCCGAATTCTAGCCTAGCAAAATGGGATACTGCCTATAACAACATATGCCACTTTGCACTCTCTGCACCTCGCCTTATGCATCGCTGTGAGCTCTACTCTCGGCTGGAGTGGTTCCCCCCTGAAAAACACCGCGCCTTTGTCCTTGGCAACTTTGTTGATAACATAGTTAAAATGGCCACTCCTTCTGCAATTGCTCTTCCCCTCAAATATGGAACCCCTGCCTACCACTTAAGGTCTAGTGCTGCTCAGGTCTGCCTGGTCTCTAAGACCCGCACCCTCACAGGTGACTACGGCCTTCTCAGTCCATGCGCCTAGACTGTGGAATTCCCTTCCTGCCCTAGTTCGTGCCTCTCCCTCCCATCCCTGCTTCAAAACATCCCTCTGGAACTTCCTCAAAACCGCCTCTGCCTGTCTTTGTACTATATAGATCCTGAATAGTCTCTCCCTCCCCCTGATACACTATGGGATTCTGTGAGCTGATACACCGACCGCTGTTAATCTCTGCTGATAACCTGCATAAGGCACTTTCCGCCCTCCTGTTGGAGAGGTGCTTTTGTCATATCAGTTCCCACTTCTAACTGCACTATTTTGATGTGCATTCTCTCTCATGATAGGTGCTCAAGTACTTTCATGTAATTTTTATGTATTTTCTTCCATGATGTTACCTGTTGTTATTCTACCTTTCAATTGCTGTTATGTATCTTGTTGACTTACTGCCAACCTTACCATTTAAAGCCAGTTGTACCATTTTGCTGTTCCACCCACTTGTTCTTGGGCCCGTATGTTACCCTGACTCTGTATTGTGTTTCTTATGTACTCTGTAACCTTCCAGGTTGCACCTGAAAATAGGCACTTGTTGTCTAGTGTGCTTACCTGGTTAACAAAAGCAAATAAATAAATAAATAAATTTGGGTCAATGCTACTACAGGAGTGAGCCCAGGAGAGCTTCTGTTTGGAAGAACACTTAGGAGTAAGTTACCTTACATTTCTACATATTATGTGGCATATGAGGAAATCAGAGTGATTCTGTGGATAAACATAGGTGTTGTAAGTCTCCACCTTTCACTAGCACTGGATAGCAAATGTACAAATGTTGAATAGGAAACTATAAAAAAAAAACAGAAGAAAATAGCTGCAGCTAGGCTGTCTGTAGTCTGACATTGTAGTCTGCCTGACTGTTTCACAGCTTCAATAAATTCCAGTACAACAGATAATGAGTTAACCCCTAGGTTGCTAAAAGTCTGCAGCCCTGCAAAGGTTCAGTTGAGGGTCTAGAAACAGCAGTTTCAAACTTTTTTTTGTTAATATCCTGAGAAGTTCAGAGGTACAATACAGTAGCATCCCTTCTCCAGTCAGATGCCTTTAACATAGAGCAGCAAATAGCAAACATCGGAGGGGAGTGCACTATTTTGCAGCTGCGGAGGAATACTTCCAAATGTCCAAAAAGGGAGTTCCACGATCATCTGTTTTTAGAGCTACAGTGTGATCCCAATAGGGCTGTAGGCTCCGCTCATAGCCCTAAAAAGGTCCAAGAATGGACTGCAAGAATTACCATCCAGAAAGTTTGACAGCAGTTCTGGGGAAAGCCCTGGAAGGAATATTAAATGATTTGATTGAGGCCTTTATTAGGAACAAAGGCCTGACTGATTTAACACCATGTAGATTTACTAAGGTTAGATTTTTCTTTTACACCAGGAGAGACATTCTAAGCTGAAAGCTTGTTTACAGGTGCGACCTGAGAGCACAAGGAAGTTAAGTGACTTTCTCAGGTTCACACATTATGCAAGTGGAGGCTGTCGGATTCAAACCCAGGTCTCCAGGTTTGTAGCTCACAGCCTTAAACCACTGTGCTATACTGTCTCCATCATAGATCATGCCTAACAAATTTGTTGGAATTTTATGATAAATTCAGAAGAGCACTGGATCACAGACAACCTGTTAATGTGATCTGTACCAACTTTAGTAAGGCCTTTGACAAAGTCCCACATAGATAACTGATACTAAATCTCATTAATATTGGTCTTAATAATAAGATAGTGAGATGAATTGACTCTTGGCTCATGGACAGAAAACAGATTTATGGGGGAGCATATCCAACTGGGCCAATGTCCCCAGTGGTGTTCCACAGGGACCTGTTTCTGGGACCCTGTCTTTTTGTGTCAACTATAACTAGTTCTAATGGTGTATAGGAACATACGAACATAGGAATGTGACAGCAGAAAAGGACTGCCAGGCCCACCCAGTCTTCCCAATATGCCTAGATATCCCCTTAGGACTTTACAATAGCCATTCCCCCCTTCCCAACATCCCCTTGTATTTATCCCATGCCCTCTTGAACTCTCCCACTGTCTTTTCACTCACCATCTCCCTCGGTAGCCCATTCCAATTTTCAACCACCCTTGCAGTGAAGAAGTACCTCCTAGGGTTACCCCTAAATTCCCCCCTCGATTTGGAATTCATGCCCCCTCACCCTGGGCCACTCCTTTAGCTGGAAAAGGCCCATCACAGGCACCTTATTGATCCTCTTGATGTACTTACATGTCTCGATCTTGTCACCCCTCTCTCTCCTCTGCTCCAGTGAAAACATGACAAGGTCATTCAATCTCCCCTCGTATGGTAAGTGATCGAGCCATCTCATCATCTTTGCCACCCTCCTCTGAACTCGTTCCTCCCTCTCCACATCCTTCCTGAGGTATGTCCTTCTGAACTGGACCCCATATTCCAGGTGTGGCCTTCCCAGCTGGGTGTACAGGAGAACTATTACCTCTCTTCTTCTGCTGGATATTCCTCTCCCTATGTGACCCAATATCCTGCTGGCTCTTGCCACTGCCTTTCCACACTGCTTACAAACCTTCAGTTCTTGTGAGATGATGCTGCCTAGGTCCTTTTCTTCTTCTGTAACTTGCAGGGGTCTACTCCCCATCTGGTATTCAGCCTTCCCATTTTTTCTGCATGATCTTACACTTTGCCATATTAGAAACATAGAATTTGATGGCAGATAAAGACCGCTTGGCCCACCCAGTCTGCCCATTTCCCTACCTGATGGATAAGCTGCAGATTCTAGTTAATCAACAGCTTACTTCCTCCTGCCCCCCACTAGAATTGCCTTATGCCTGTCCCATGCATTCTTGAATTCTCCCACTGTTCCTGACTCCACAACCTCCTCAGGAAGGCTGTTCCATGCATCCACAACTCTCTGTGTGAAAAAATACTTTCTAACATTACCTCTGAGCCGTCCTCCCTCTATCTTCAAATTGTGCACCCTTGTTCTTGCACATCTCTTCTTCTGAAACATACTACCCTCTTGTATCTTGCTAATTCCCTTGAGATACTTGAAAGTTTCTATCATGTCCCCCCTCTCCCTCCTTTCCTCAAGGGTATACATATTAAGCTGCTTTAGTCTCTCCTCGTATGTCTTCTGGTGCAGACCTTACACCATTTTGGTTGCCCTCATCTGAACAGCCTCCACTCTGTCTATGTCTTTGCGGAGATGGGGTCTCCAGAATTGCACACAGTACTCCAGATGGGGTCTCACTAACTGTCTGTAGAGAGGGATAACAACTTCCTGTTTTCTACTGTTGATGTCTCTCCCTATGCATCCCAGCATCCTCCCAGCCCTCCTTACTGCCTTCTCACATTGTTTGCCCACCTTTAGGTCATCTGATATAATTACTCCTAGGTCTCTTTCGATTTTTGTTGTTGTTATTGTATTGAATGACAGTTGCCATTTATTGGACCATTCTTCTAACCTCTCAAGATCTCTATGCATCATCTCCACCCCCTCTAGCATGTCCACTCTGTTGCAGACCTTTGCATCTTCTGCAAACAGACTCATCCTCCCTTCCAGACTCTCCACTATACAATCTACGCCCAAATGGGGTGGCTCCAATTATCTAACCGTATCAAGTTCCACACCTGCCTAATGGCCAAGAAGATCACATTAGGCCTTGCACCCCCAGGAGTCCAAGCTCTTCTCTGCACTACATGCTGTCCCCGCCACACCAGGGATTCACTTAACCAAATTCTGTACGTACCATGGTGCCGCACCTCATAGGGACAGAGGCCGTTCTTGCACCATGCTAAATCCTGGTTTAATGCACTCAACAAAGGCATCGGCTCACTGCAAAGGCTTGGCCAGTTCAAAACCAACCTTCACCTCCACCTCTCTGACTCCAGCTCCTGTGATTGTCACTACTAATCTGCTCTTGCACTTTTCTCCCCTCTCCATTACACCTGTCCCCTACCCCCTTTCCTCGTCTCCCTCCTGGCTTTAGCACTTTACAACCCGACAATGCCTTTTTGGCTGCTCCACTATTTTTCAAGTGTTTTCCCCTCAATCCGTCCCAATTATCCCTTGCTCTTGCTATCTCTCCTCGCGGCCCCCTGGCGGCTGTCAAGCTACCTCACCCTGCTTACCTGTGCCCTTTCTACCCCCTTAAATGTATTGTTTTTGTTTTTTGTTTTTTTTCTCTTGACTGCCCATGTATTGTATTGCCATAGCCTGTTCTGTTTGTGGTCCTTTCAAAATCTGATGTGGAACCTTTGCAAAAGAGCCGTAGCTCAAAGTTACTGTAATCCTAGATATTCCAATAAACAATAAACTATATCCCCTATAAAGACATTAAAAAGAAGTGGTCCTAACACTGACCCTTGGGGAACCCCACTGGTGACCTCTGACTCCTCCAAGGGTGCCCTGTTGACCACTACCCTCTGTGTTTTGCCCTCCAACCAGTTGGTGATCCACCTTCTTACCCCCTCCCCCAACCCCAGTCGACCCAATTTGTGTATTAGTCTGAGATGTGGCACCGAGTCAAACACTTTTTTGAAACCAAGATAGGCCACATCCACTGAACTCCCCGATCTACCACTTTGGTGATCTGGGCAAAAAACTCTTATCAAATTTGTTTGACAGGATCTGCTCTCAGTGAACCCATGTTGCCTTGGGTCCCTAAGTCCACTTGTTTCCAGGTAACTGTTGATTCTATCCTTAAGCAGCTTTTCCAGGAGTTTGCCCACCACAGACGTCAAGCTCACTGGTCTGTAGTTGCCCACCTCATCCTTTGCACCCTCTTGTGAAGGGGTACCACATTTGCCCATTTCCAATCATTTGGTAGTACCCCCGATAATAAGGAGTTGTTGAATAGGGTGGTCAAGGGCTATCAATAGGGTGGTATGGCTATCAAAATTCACTGATATCATCAAATTAGGGTCTGCTGTGAGTTCACAATCTGATACTGAGAGTTTACAGACTGAATTATTTAATTTGGATGAATGGGCCCTTAAATACAAATTAGATCGGAATACTGAGAAATGTGGGGTACTCCACCTGGGTAAAAACAATACAATGAATAATTACTTCCTGCAGGGGTCTACATTAAGAAAAATGGAGGAAGAAAAATATCGAGGTATAGACATTTCAAATAACTTGAGATTCAAGAAACACTGCAATATGATATTGAAAAGGGTTAACACTGTACTGAACAACATCAGGAGGCATAACACAAGCAGAGGCAGGAATGTTGTGCTTCCTCTCTACAATTTTCTGGTTAAGCCGCACCTGGAGTTCAATGTGCAGTTTTAGTCTCCCAGTACTAAGATGGAGAAAAGAGCTCTAAAAAGGGTCCAGCATTGGGCTACTAAAATGGTGATGGAGGTTAAAAGTCTTAGTTATTCCGATAGAGTGGATAATATGGGTTTGTACACTCTTCAATATAGAAGACTCAGAGGAAACCTGTGTGTGGTGTATGGGGCATTTCTAAACAAGGATTTGTGGGATTGTTTGGGCTCGAGGCTTCAAGATTTACACTGTGTCACCCAGTATCATATTTAACAACTTAGGGGTGAAATATACCACAGTAAAAAGAGGGCCACTTGGTTCAATCAGTGTGTGGTGTTCATCTGGAATTCTCTCCCACCTGAGATTGTAGGCAGTAGTAGTGTGCATGAGTTCAAAGCAAAATTGGATGCATACTGTCTAAGGAATCATTTACATGAATGTGGTGGTTAATACTCTAGGTGAGCTAATTTGGGCACCGTCTCACTTAGCTCGAATGTAACCTGTGTAACCTATGACCTAAATATGTACACCCTGGAAGAAAGGAGAGAGATAGGGGTATTATAGAGACCTTTAAATACTTTTTGGGGGTAAACAAGGTACTAGGGGGAAGTATTTTTCAGAAAAAAAGTACTCAAAGGTGCTCAAGGACAAGGGGACATGATAAGAAGCTAGAGGGGGGGGGGTTGATTCCGGAGAGATGTGAGGAAGTACTTCACCGAAAGGGTGGTGAATTCCTGAAACAGTCTTCTAGTGGAGGTGGTGAGAGAGGAAACAGTGGTGGGGTTCAAGAATGCATGGGATAGGCATAAGGGAATCTTAGGGAATGGGAAGGGGAGGTGAAAGGGCCTTTTCAGAAACAACATAAAAAATGCATTGGGTACTGATGTACCGCAGTCTTTTTTATTCTGAGCCTACTTTGGGCACTTTCTACAAAGATTTTCTTTTTTCTTTTTTGCAAAGTTGGCCAAGCATGAAGCATTGTTCACATAAGGCTGTTTCTCACTGGAGTATGTGTTTGATTGGATTTGGTAGGATTTACAGTGTAAGATAAATCCAAACCAATATGTTAATACAAAAGATTGTTCAACCTTGCAGGCACTTGCTAATAACCTCAAAGATCTCCATGTAGCAGCAGAGAATAGTCAGATTTCTGAGGTGGCTCTGTCATTTTCAAACTTATAAATCACAACAATGTAATGAAGAAATTATTTGATTTAGAAGTACAACCTTCACTGATCAGGTGGGCATGCTCCTTTTCACAGAACTGAGAACAAAGGGTAAGTTTGGGGGCAGAAAGGTCAGAATGGCTTCAAGTGAAAGGAGGGGTACCACAGTACACCAGTTTGAACCTGTTATTATTTTTAGTTATGACTGATGATTTGAAGACATGTATATGTACAGTAATTTATGTACATGATACCACATTGTATAGCAGGCATGGTAAAGATGCCCCAAGTAACTTTCAACAAGATTTGGACTACATTGAGAGCTGGGCATTTGGAAATGTGATGAGGATTAATAATAAAAAAACACAATTTGTGTCAGTGTACTCTGGTAATGTGCTGGAGCAAGTACAGTTTCATATGTAGAATGAGGGACTGGATAGAATTTCAAATGCTAAACATTTGGAAGTACTGCAATTATTGCTGATCAATTTAAATGGAGCCCACACATAAAAGAAATATGCAAAAACACCAGCAAAGGAACTATTTTTTTTTTTTTAATTGAGTTGTTTAACCAGGAGTAGCACACTAAGCTGAAAGCTTTTTTACAGGAGCAACCTGGGAGCACAGGGAAGTTAAGTGACTTGCTCAGGGTCGCACAGTATGCAAGTAGAAGCTGTGGGATTCAAACCCAGGTCTGGCCTGCTGGATATCACCAGATTAGCAGCTCAGAGCCTTAAACCACTGTGCTATACTGTCTGTCTTATGTTTTGATCAGCAGGAACTTCTTTCAGCCTTTGAAACATTATTTAGGCCTAAAACAGAACATGCCTGCCCATCGTGGCATTCAGGGTTAACAAACAAAAGTAAATTGAGATGATAGAGTCAGTTAAGAGAAGAGTGACTAGGATTATAGTTAATGAGGAGCCTTATACAATGAAGAGAAGTGTATTGGGTTGGAAACACTAGGGCCCTGTCCATACTGAGCATGGTTTGGCTGTAACATTTTTTAAAAACATTGTAGTACTCACTGTGCTTTTTTGCCCAGACTGTGGAAAACCATGCTTAAACATGATTTACAAGCACGTCTACACTGGAGGTTCATTCTGCGTCAAGTAAACATGGCTTTGCAACTGTGCTGCACCGCATTGTGCCAGCTGTCCCACAGTGCATTGCGGGATGTGCTTACAATGCAGTCTGTATCTCAGGATGCATTTAGGCATTGCCATGTAACGGTTGTTTAGATATGGCTGCAACCATGGCAAATGTGATGCTGCTGCTGGTACTGGCTGTAAGATACTTTCAAAATAGAAATATTCTTGGAATTAACATAAAGAAATGGAGAGCTAATCAAGAGAGGAGAGCCCAAAGGATGAGGCAACTAAAAATGTAGCTTCTAAAGGTTATTACGGTGTTGTCCCATCTGCAGGCACCTCTCTGGGCTGAGGGAGGAGGTTGCTTATCTCCAGGCTGAGTTGACCAGGATTTGTGGGAGCTCCTCTTCCATCCAGGGACCACCAGTGCCACTGCCGTTGCCTCAGAGGTTGCCAAGAAAGAGGAGTGGTTGGACCACAGTGGGCTCAGGGAGGGTGAGGGTGGTGGAACAGAGGCGCATCCCGCCAGTTGTACCTCTCCACACTTCCTATGCCATTCTGGCAAAGTGTGGTTCCTCTATGGAGGCACCCATAGTGGAGACCAAGGAGGATGCTGGGAACCTCCACAAAGGAGACCCACAGGAGGGTGGGGCAGGGGACCCTGCAGGGAAGGAAACAACCCTGGTGGGGGACTCCATTGTTAGGAAGGTAGAACTGGGGCAAGGAAGGGGAGAGGGAGGTAAGGTGCCTGCCTGGCACTATGGCTTGAGGGACAGGGAGCGAATCCTCAGGATTGCCTGAGCAGCTGCACGGGGAGCTGGATGTCATTGTCCACCTAGGGACAAATGACCTGGCTAAGAAAGGGATTAGAGAAGTGCAGGAAGAGTTTGTGGAATTGGGAGGGGCCTTGAGTCAAGCAGCATGCACGGTAACCTTCTCGGAGGTGCTACCCATCTATGGCATAGGAGAGGCTAGGGTGTTCCGTGACTCATGGGATTCAATCAGTGGTTGAAAACTGGTGTGGAGCTCAGGATTTGGCTTCATTGGGGACTGGGGGTCCACCTGGAGTGATGCAAGCCTATACTGGCATGATGGGCTACATCTGTCCGGGAGGGGAACTAGGATCTTAGGTGATAGGTTTAAATGCTTCATTGGCAAGCTTTTAAACTAGCCAAGGGGGGAGGCACTGGAAAGGAGCAGGAAAATCCTAGCCCTCCCAAACAATCATGGTAGTAAGTGTGGTAAACACCAACATGGAGGTGTCGATAGGGAGAAGGGCAGGGGTAAATGGAGAAAGTGACAAAGGCAAGAAGGACAGGGATGGGGCAAAAGGGGGTAAGGCCATCAGGAAATGGAGGGAAATGAGTACCAATGCCCATAGTCTGGGCAACAAGCTCCCTGAGCTGGTGGCCTTAATGGAAGAGGGATGCCTGGATATCGTAGCAGTCACAGAAACATGGTACACAGAGAACCATGACTGGGATGTTAACATACCAGGGTACATAACCTACAGGAGAGACAGGCAGGGGAGAAGAGGGGAGGAGTAGCTCTCTATGTAAAGGAAGGGATAAAAGCAACTGAACAAAAGAGTAAACAGGGAGGAGAGGAGGCACTGTGGGTCACCTGGAGACTGAAAGGGCACCACAATCCGCACAGGGTTAGTACAGACCCCCATGTCAGGGGAAGGAATGGACAAGGATATGATGGAAGGCATTCTTAGAATGGCAGAGAAAGGGAGATACTGTTGATGGAGACCTGAATATGCCAGATGTTAACTGGAGCACATTTGCTGCAGCCACATCCAAGAGCAGGGCCATTCTTGATGCCCTACAGGTGGCAGACATTAGACAGCTAGTTTCGAACCCACTCATGAGGGAGCAACTTAGACCTCAGACTCAAACGGGGGCAGTGAGAGGATCTCAGATCTAGAAGTGGGTTGCCATCTGGGGACAAGTGACCATCAAACAGTGTGGTTCACGTTAACTCAGCTACAGAATCAAGCCATACAAAAGTGAGGGTACTGGACTTTAGGAGGGCTGACTTTGGCAAGATGGGAGAATGCCTCAGAAAAGCACTAGCAAACAGGCTAGAAAGAGGTGTGGAGCAACAATGGGGAATTATCAAACTGCCATCACAGAGGCAACAAGCCTTTGTGTGAAGCAAATAAACAAATCAAAATGAAAGAAAAAGCCACTATGGTTCTCAAGAGAGGTGGCTGTGAAAGTCAGGAAGAAAAAGATAGCATCTCGGAAGTATAAGAAAACACAGAAGGAGCAGGACAGAGAGCTGTACCAGTTAAGGCAGAAAGAAGCAGGGAGGGAAGTCAGAATAGCAAAGGCCCAAACTGAGGAAAAGATAGCCAACTCAGTTAAGAAGGGGATAAAACCTTTATAGGTACATCAGCGAGTAGAAAGACAAAGGAGAGATAGTGAGGCTGAATAGAATGAACGTGGGTGGGCAGAGGGACAGTGAAAGCAGGAATACTGAACGAATATTTCTGCTCAGTATTCACAAAAGAGGAGGGGGAAGTGCCTAATCCAATTAACAGAAGCACTCTTGATAGGGGGGTCGATCCCAGTCCTTTCACAGAAGAAAGGGTTCTGCAACAACTCCTAAAACTGAAGGTGGACAAAGCAATGGGTCCTGATGGAATTCACCCCAGAATTCTAAAAGAATTAAGGAAGGAACTAGTGAAACCACTGGCTACTCTTTTTAATAAATCATGGGAGGATGGTGTGGTACCCGAGGACTGGAGGAAGGCGGATGTGATTCCTCTTCACAAAAGTGGGACCAAGACAGAGGCAGGAAACTACAGATCTGTCAGTCTGACCTCTGTGGTAGGGAAAGTGATGGAGTCACTTCTGAAGGAAAGAATAGTTGAGTACCTAGAGGTCAGTGGACCACAGGATCCAAGGCAGCATGGGTTCACAGCGGGAAGGTCATGTCAGACGAATCTAATAGATTTCTTTGACTGGGTGACCAAAGTAGTAGACCAGGGAGGGGCTGTGGACATGGCCTACCTAGACTTTAGCAAGGCATTTGACACAGTCCCACACAAAAGATTATTAGTCAAATTAACCAGCCTGGGAGTGGGTCCCAGGGTGGTAGCCTGGGTAAAACATTGTCTGGACAACAGGACACAGAAGGTAATTGTAAATGGAGTCCACTCTGAAGAAAGGGGGTTACTAGTGGGGTACCGCAGGGTTCAGTATTGGGTCCAGTCCTTTTTAATGTCTTCATCAGTGACATTGCAGAGGGACTGGAAGGAAAAGTATGCCTTTGCAGATGACACAAAGATCTGCAACAGGGTTGATACACAAGGAGGCATGGAAAGGATGAAAAGGACTTGGCAAGGTTGGAGGAATGGTCAGACGTATGGCAGCTAGGATTCAATGCAAAAGTGCAAATAATGCACCTGGGAAACAAGAACCCAGGGAAGAATACACAATGGGTGGGGAGGTAGTAACAACAACAAAACAGGAAAGGGACCTGGGGGTAATCATATCAGATGACCTTAAGGTTAGCAAGCAATGTGAGAAGGCAGTAGGGAGGGCCGGGGGTATACTGGGATGTATAGGGAGAGGCATCAGCAGCAGAAAACAGGAAGTTGTTATCCCTCTGTACAGACAGTTGGTGAGACCCCATCTGGAATACTGTGTCCAGTTCTGGAGACCCCATCTCTGCAAGGACATAGACAGGATAGAGGCAGTCCAGAGGAGGGCAACTAAAATGGTGCAGGGTCTGCAAGAGAAGCCGTATGAGGAGAGACTAAAGGAGCTTAATATGTATATCCTTGAGGAAAGAAGGAGAGGGGACATAATAGAAACTTTCAAGTACCTCAAGGAATCAACAAAGTCCAAGAGGGTAGCATCTTTCAGAAAAAGACTTGCAAGAACAAGGGGACACAATTTAAAGATGGAAGGAGGGCGGTTCAGGGGCAATGTGAGGAAGTATTATTTCACAGAGAGGGTAGTTGATGCATGGAACAGCCTTCCTGAGGAAGTTGTGGGGTCTAAAACTGTGGGAGAATTCAAGAATGCATGGGACAGACATAAGGCAATTCTTGTGGGGGGCAGGAAGATATAGGCTGTTGGTTAACTAGGATCTGCGGCCTATCCTGTAGGTAGGGAAATGGGCAGACTAGATGGGCCTAGCGGTCCTTATCTGCCGTCAAAGTCTATGTTTCTATGTTTCTATTACTGTGCTGCAGGACATAATTTTATGTGCCTTTGTGATAGGCACAGTTCAGAGGATCATGTGGACTCAGGAACATACAAGTACTTGATGGACTAACATTGTTCTCAGAAGCTGGAACAACAGGCAGTGGTTGGCAATTTTCAGAATGGAAAAAGAGACATTTTATTTTTTCTGCACTGAATTGTCACCATACATTAGGTGAATAGGTACACAACACAGAACAGCAGTGCCAGTTGAAAAATGTGTGGTCATCACATTCGGGTTTCTGCCACCAACAATAGGGCCTATGCCCAAACCATATGCTGCATGCACGTGGGTGCGCGACATATATGCATAATGGCATACGTGCTCCTGGCAAGCACAGCACACCCCGGAGGCATGCAGGAACTGCATGTGTGGGCATGCATATGCAGCCCACATGCAGTGACACACTTGCTGCTCATTGCGTGTCTGAGTGGGTGCCGCAGCACAGCACCATGTGTAGCAGCCCCAAATGCGCATGCACAAAACCTTGTACAACAGCCAGGCACATGACGGGAGGCACATATACCTATGGCAG
Organism: Neoceratodus forsteri; assembly: GCA_016271365.2. Taxonomy (NCBI): domain Eukaryota; kingdom Metazoa; phylum Chordata; order Ceratodontiformes; family Ceratodontidae; genus Neoceratodus; species Neoceratodus forsteri. The sequence continues at coordinate 1,208,529,368 of CM057456.1, forward strand.
CTGGAGGGCTGCTGTAAGTAGCCGCGCACCAGTAAAAGCAGCCTCCACACAGAACAGGATGCCGCTAAAGGGACAGGGTGAGGCAGAACTGGTACAGGCACCACGTGGGCACAGACAGGGCCATGACCAGGGGGGTTTCAAGAGATGTGGTCACAGTAGGGGCTGCACTGTCACAGGGCCCTTTTCCTCAGAGGTCAAAAGTAAGAAAACCAGTGAAAGTCAGAGACAGCCCTGTAACCATGTTCGTGTACATTGCCATACTAATTATATCTGGGTCTGTCAGCAGTGGGGTCTGTGATGCAGATTTAACTTCTAGTCCCAAGGGATGGGGTGGGGGGTTGAGAACAGGACAAAGATGCAGTAGGGCCCATTACCATATCATCTGATCCTGGAGCCAGACTTACCAGGAGGAGCAGGGACAAAGTACATAAATCAGTGTCTTATTCACGGTGCCAGATAAGGGATAAGAGGGGCAGCACAGACAAACTATAAATGCTTGGCTTGACCCCTACAAATGAAGCTACAAAATATATTGTATATGCGATAATGGATGTTGAAACACATATTGGTGGGTCCCATGAATAATTTTGCAGGGGGGCCCTAATGTCAGTGGCACAGTCCTGGGCACACAGGGCCAGCCAACAAGCCACACTGCGGTGAACACCCGACAGGTGCACAGGCATACATATGTGCATACTGCACAGCATGTCCCACAGTACACTAGGGACATGTCAGACATAAACAAGGAGAAACACACTGAAATGTGAACACAGCAGAACATGAGACAGGACAGCCAACCAGCCGACTGGGTTAGGGATATAGTGCAAGAATACACGAAGGGAAAGTACAGTACCTGTACAAGGTGACGGTCATGTGTGCAGACACACACTTACTGTATGTTCAGTCAACATACCACAATGCAAAATATGGACGTATGAATATGGGGAGGCAGCAGCATGGCCCGGTCAGGCACACATGAATGACCACCACACCACTGGGCTGCCAGTGCACAATGCATACACAGTCTGGGCCACACTGTGTACCCCATGTATGCCCAAGACCCCCCCGTCACACCCTAGGGATGACCCTGGCCCCCTCCTGGGTGCACCAAATGACTGTCACAATGTCCTACAACCCCACACAGCAGCCCACACACCCACAGCAGCATGCAAACCACTGGGCAGGAGACAAGAAGCATACCAGTGTAGAAAAACAGAAGCTTTAATAAACATTCATGCAGCACAAATCACAGAGGCAGACTGGCATCAAATGCCCAGGTACAGGTATGCGCTAGGTAAAAACATTCCAGTATGGATGAACACAATCCTAAGCATAGTGCATAGCATCCATGCTCCAGACTTCGCTGGCATCCCATGGGTCTCTGGGTGCATTGTCATGGCGGTGAGCAGTTAGCAACACACCCTAGTCTTCTCCCTCTGCTGGGCCCTGGCAGTGTGGTGGTGGTGGAACAGGGGCACGGCAGCAGGATCAAACAGCATACAGGGCCCCCTGTAGTGCTGCAATGGAAAGACAGGGGACCACAGCAGTGGGTGTTCAGATCATGGCTGGATGCCTGGACACTGCAGGACACCATTGCATTGAATGATTCAGGTTTGACTGGGGCACCATCGAACAGGTGTGCGACATGGTACGTGACACTATAGCAGCATCTACCTGGCAGTCGAGGGCGATGTCAGTTGAGACCAAGGTGCTATGTCCTGTCATATTATGTAACAGGGTCATTCCAGAGGGTGTCTGCTGATGTAGTTGGTGTCAGTCAATCCTCTGTGTCCCAGGCATTGGTACAGGTAACAGATGTACTGCTGGCTCTTGTGCAGGGCCATATTAGATTCCTCCTGTGGGAGGCTGACATATGGTCCGCAAAACAGGCATTCTATGCCATGCATGGCATGCCATCCATATTGGATGTTATAGACTGCACCCATGAGGGGATACTAGCCCCTCCCATACACAAGGAGGCATACAGGAACAGAAAGAGGTTCCACAGTATCAACTTTCAGGTCTCGTGTGATGTGGATGGCATATTCACTGTTTGTGCCATGTACCCTGGGTCATGTCACAGCTTGTATATACTGAACGGGTCATGACTCAGTGCCCTGCTCGGAGGTGGAGGGAGAGAAGAATGGCTGTTGGGTGAGTATATGGTGGCAGCATGTGTGTGCCACCATGGCTGGCCCTGACAGCTGCCCTTGACTGACTTTTATTTGTGCCCCCTCCACATGTGACAGCGGATACCCACTGTGGCCGTACCTGATGACACCTTTCCTGGAGTCGCACGGCACAGCTGAGGAGGTGTACAACCATGCCCACAGGAGGACACGGTCCATAATTGAGAGGACAATAGGCTACTGAAGATGCGTTCCAGGCAACTAGACCATACCAGAGGTCCATCTTGAAAATGAACTTGTTCAACGATGATCGCCTAGTTAAATAAGATATTGATTGATTGATTGATTGATTGATTGATTGATTTGATTAATTGATTGATTGACAATGATACTGTCACTGGGGTTGGCATACAAGGTGTGTACCACATGTGCCATGCTACACAACATCGCCTTACGACACCAGGTACCACTGCTGTCAGACCAAAAGCTGTGAGTACCGCCAGAGGTGAATGAGGAACATCCAGGCATTGGGCCAGACACACTGACAGGATGGCAGGCACATAATGCTCTTGTACAGGGCACATTTTGTCATTAGCAATGCAGGACATACATGGATCATGTCTGGTAGTATCTGTCCTGTACAGGACCAATGCACAGTGGCATCAGGGCATCTGGTGTGTGTGTGGACAGCACTGTTTTGGGGGTGTGGTGGGGGTGGCTAGTCGCAGGTGGCAGGTGCATGAGGATGACATGTGCCACTGAACGCACCCATCCATGGGGGTGGGGGCCGGGGTTGTGTGTCTTGCAAGGGGGACATTGTGGGGTGGGGCTCATGTGTAGTGGTGCTGTCTTTTGTACCACGGATGCATGTTGGGGGGCACCATTGTTGTGTACTGGGACTCCAAAATGTATTCGTGGGGCCTTGGTAGAGTGCATGGGATACTGTCATGGCATGTGTGGGGGCTACCATGGTTGAAAATGGTGAGGGTACTGCACAGTGCGGTGTGTGTGTGTGTATATGTGTCATGGTGGTGGCATGTATGTCTGTATGTATGTCCATGCCTTATGGGGTGTGTGCAGAGTACAGCTGCGTGATAATCTGGTGCTGTACATCGGTGGTGGTGTGTGCATGGCCCTGCAGTGTGGTGGTGGGGGCCACAGTGCTTGTGCTATATAGTGGTATGTTACATGAGATGTGCTTCACTGACATGCCCTATCATTGAGCTTCTTCTGCAGGCATGTGGATGCCCATATGCCCAGATGCCGAGGGGGTGCTAGTGCATGGTAACCACCTCGGTGGTACATGGATGCGGGTGTGGATGCCGCATGGTGTTCCTGTATCCCTCCACAGGGTGCTGAGCCGCAGCTGTTCTGAATGTCATCCATGGAGGGTGCTGGGGGGGGGGTGTGTCTGCAGGCATTGTGGGGAGGCTGTCCTGTGTGGCTGTGTCATGCATCTCTGTGTCAGTGTCCTGTGAGCCGGGGGCTGTGTGGGATGTGTGCATCTGCACTCAGACACTGGCTCCATGGTGCTTTTGGTGCCACAGTGCTGGCTGTCCAGGGTTCCCTCAGTGAGCTCACTGCTGCCTGCATCCTACAGATGTGTGTTGGACACACAGCATGGGGGGTGTGTGGCAGGTGCCATGGGGCAGACCCTGCCACCATGTTCTCCACAAGCCTTTCCATTAGGTCCACCAGTTTGTCGATTCCATGCTGCATGCCCTGCACCTTCACTGTGAGGACCAGAAATGCCTCCGTGTTCCTGTTCTGTGTCATAAACCTGTCCAGCTCCAGCTACCGCACCTCTATATAATAGGTGCGTATTACACCCCTGTTGTGTGTCATATGTGGCTGGCCCACAGACTGTGTTGAGGGGTCCTTGTTGCTACTGTCCCTGAGTGCTACTGCTGCCATCCTGTGTGTGGATGTGATGCTCGGGCGTGGTTGTTCACTGGTCTGCATGCCCACTGGTCTACTCATCATGGGACATTTCTGTTGGAGGAGTGTGGACAGCCCCACATGGCCAATGCCCCCATCTTCCACCTCCTCCAACTGCTCCCCTGACCCTTCATCCAGCCATGCCTGTGTGCCCTCCAGGTCTGTATTGTGGTTCTGCTGCTCCACTATCCTCTGCTCGGTACCTGTGGGAGACATGTGGATGTTAGGCTTGCTTTACAGGGGCATTTGTGTGTGCACTCTGGTGTGGTGAGTGAGCACCTGGTGTCCCACCTGTGCCATACTCCCCTTCACGGCCTTCAGGACATCCTGCATGTTGTGCTGTGTGCTCCTGTCTGGCTATTGGTGTACCTGTTGATGTGCATCTCTCTGGCATGGGTTCTGTGGGTGCAATAGACATCTGTTAGCACATGCGTGGGGTTCATTCCTTCTGTGCACATGTCCCTGTCTGCCTATATGTACCTGCAAGTCTGTTTGTGCCCTCCACCTCCCTGTATTGGCACATCTCAGAGAGTGTTTCAGCTATGATGTGCTCTATTGGGGTCAGGGATAGGGCACTGCTGGGTGGGCCACTGCTGGTGCCCTGACTTGCCTGTGTGCCTACAGCAACCTTCTTCTTGACAGCCGTACGCAGGCCATGCCACCTGTGCTTTATGGCCAATAGTGTCCATGCTGGCAGCATTTACGTTTCCCTGTATCTCTAACCATTGGCGTGCCTTGGCCTCAGGGGTCATAGTCAGTGCTTGTGCACCATATAGGGTGGCGAATTGGGCCCTAATGTTGTCCACCATTACTTCCACCTGACCACTGGTGAAGTTTGGGCCCAGAGACATACACCGCCATGGGTGCGGACATATCCACCCCTCTTCCCACCCCTTTGGCTTGCCACATCGGGCATTGCTGGTTGTGGAGTTGAGTCCTGTGTGTCCCTGTTGCTCTCCACCATGGGCTCCACATTGCTGTCCATTCGGTATTCACTTTCATGTTTCCATGTGGGGCAGACAGCAGACCCATATATGGTGGGGTCAAGGGGAGTGTCCGCATATCCTGGGCCCACCTGGTGTGGTCTGCATGTGGTGTTGCATGTCCCCTGTGGACACGCCTCTACACTCAGCATGCACTGTGCACCTGTTGGTGCATGCCACGTGGAATGGTTACCTTGTGCACGACGTAGCTGCGCGCTGCCTTTCTGACACTTTTTCACATACTTTGCACACCTTCATGCATAGGCCATATAGAGTATCAGTCCATGGCTCACCTGTTTGAAGTGAGATGATCTACAGCTGGTGAAATTGTCATTGAAGTGTGTAGGGCTAGTGTGCTTGTGTCATTACCAAAGGTGATAAAAATACCCAAATCACTGCAGAGTTTGAAAAAGACGGGGGGTTTCCAAACTGCACTGGTGCAGTAGACAGCACACACTTCCCCATCATAGCCCCACATGGCAATGCTACTGAGTACGTTAATTGTAAATCTTACTATTCTGTAGTCATGCAGGCACTTGTCAACCGTAAGTATTGTTTCATCGATGAAAACATTGGGTGAACTAAAAAAGCTTTCAGCTTAGTGTGCTATACCTGGTTAAACAACTAAATAAAAAATTAAAAAAGTGCATGATGCACATGTGCTAAAAATATTGTGCTTTATATACAATAGGCCAAACTGTCAAACTGTTCCCAGCACTTAATCATGACATCAGTGGAGTAGTCGTCCCTGTTCTGATACTAAGAGACCCAGACCACCCCTTTTGCCATGGTTGATGAACCGTATCCAGATTGTAGTGATCCCAAAAAAGGAATTTCAGTTACAGGCTGAGCAAAGCAAGGATGCTAGTTGACTACACCTTTGGGCCTCTGAAGGGGAGATGGAGGTGTCTGCTGAAAAGAAATGAATTCAACATTGACAGCATGCCATTTGTCATTGAAGCATGCTGTGAACTTCATAATATTTGTGAAATAAAGTTCAAAGAATTTCTGTCTACCCGGATGAGTGACCCAGAAGACATAAAGTTTCAGCAGCTAGACAACGCCAGTGCTCCTACTGAGGAGCTATCTGTAGCTGTCACGAATTGACCGGCAGTATCTATAAGGGATGCTTTTGCTCAGTATTTTCAGGGACAGTGACTATATGTAGCATGACAAGTCTGTCACAGTAATGAGGACAGTTGAAAGTACTGTTTGCAAATGTTTATTTGAATGCAAATGCCAAAGGTACAGCATTTCATGGCACATTAGTGTTAAGCAATACAAAGTTAATAGCTTTTCACTGTTATACTTACATCAACAGTGTCTGGACAACAATTTATTTAAAAATACAAGTTAATTAGAATTCAGTGGTACATGTTCTTGAACAAAGCAGTTTCAGTATTAAAATACAAATTTAACAACTGTATTAAACAGTAGAATAGTTCATTTGCAGAAAGTTGCTGTTTGACAGTATTATGAAAACTTTGATTTTCAATGTACTCAGTTTTTAAACTGTGAGTAATCCAACATGGATGTGTAATAAAATGTTTGGTCTAATTTTTTAACAGTAAAAACATTAAAATGTTTTTTTTTTTTGTTAGGAAAAGATTTTGATATGTACAGTAAACAACAGTTTTGGAATAGTGTCATCAAGTTGTGCAATACAAATGGCTTACCTAAATTCCTTTGCCACCCGACTTGCATTCTTTAATAAATACATTACAACCTTTGTTAACTGTTTCCACTTTGTGTCTCATTTTCAAAAATACTTAATAAGCAACTGGTAACAATTGCTTTGTGCTTTTGAAAATGAATATTAGAACTGAAACAACAACAGGGAACAACATGTTTTACTCAGCCTCCACCAACTTGAAAACTAACTTTAGAGTTTCAGGCACCTTAGTTTAGCTGCCGTTACCATCTGTGTGCTCTGTTAGCTGCTACCACTGCATTCAAGGTTTTAAGTTAGCTTAGCTGCCATTACTGCCTGCATGCTTAGTTGATAGACTACATGTGATATTTTCCATTGTTTTGCTGCCTCCCAGTGTGCTGATACAATTTACTAAGCAACTCCCTCCATTTGGTCTTGACTGTGTTACCCATCCATGCCTGTAACACTTGACTGTGGAGTGGTACCCATTTGGCCTTTATTGAGTTACCCATCCACACCTGTGACACTCAACTGTGGTGTGGTACTTGACCAGATGGCATTATGGTGGCCCACCTGCTCCTGCTACTCTGCCACAGCTTGGTCCTCACTGGTGTTTACCCCCACACCTTACCACAGATTCCCCCAGAGGGTGTTACCATTACTCACACTGTTACTTCCTAGGGAGGAGGAACTGATCACATACACCCTTACCTCTTGTCCTTAGTGAGGCTTGACTCCCAGTCTCTGACCCCTAACACCCACCACCAGGCACTTTTCCTAAATCTCATAGTGTCCTGTGATACCTGCTTCAACCTAGTTAATACCTAAACTGCATCTATTCGGGCCATTTCTCTCCCTAAGTGCTGAAGTTTGAGACCCTGGTGCCTGCATGGACACAGACATCTGGTACTTCTCCTAATGTCTGGCATAGTCCATCCCCACTCTGGGCCCCTCCACCCTACCAGCAACTACTCTCCTAACTCTGCCTAGAGTCTGGTACACTTGAACATCCGGAGCATATCAGCCAAACTTGACCACTTTCAGTTGTGGGTTTTGGCTTCAAATTTTTATATAATCACACTTTTTGAGACTTGGCTCTCCAACAAGGTATCCTATGTCAAAATTACTCTACTGGGTATTGTGTGTTTTGAAGGGACAGTGTAACTAAAAGGGGAGGCAGATGTCTTTTCTACATCTCCAAGCACCTTAAAGCTTCAGTGTCCTCCTACTAACCCCCTGACCCATACAGCCTCCTCTGTTTTGACATTCCGTTTGATCAGAACAAGTCCCTCACAGTCTGCACCATATATCCTCCCACCCTTGCAGAGGAGGGCCTATCTGCAATTGCCCTTTTGTGCTACAGAACCTTGTGAAAAATGTGTGTGTGTGTGGGGAGGGCAAAATTGTCGACTCCTCTTTTCATTGTGTTCAATATTTTGTTCTGTCACAGGGCATGTCAGGTTTGCCAGTGATAAATGGACATAATCATCAGTTCTGTAAACAGTAGCCTTCACTGTGGGCTGCTTAAGCATTTTGCTGTTTTGTATGCTTCACATCCCCTTGTGGAATGGGAATACTCTTCCAGTATATCTTAACCACAAAACAAGGGTTTTCTACAGCTGAATCAGGGTGAAGCAGTTCAAATTCAAGTGGACTCTGACAAATTTCACCTGATTTGATGATGTTCACAAGCTCAAACTTTGGGAGATTAGCACTGCTCTAATCAGAACCTTTGTTTGGAGAAGGGCAATTGCACCGCATCTGAGTTGACTATAATTCCTTCTTTTAGATTAAAACTAAAAAGGGTTATTGAAGTCTATAAGGCTATTCACAAACTCTGGTCAGAGCCAATATGGCTGCAAAATGTTATTATCAATGGTGGTGAAAGGTGTGTAAGGAAGAAATAGTAACTGAATGATGGATGAATGACTTAAGGATTTTTATGGTTATTGTTATGTATCATTGAGTTTGAGTTGTTTAGGGAGGATTATTGATCTCTGTAGATAGAAATGACAGGGTGAGATGGCAATGCTGGAAATATTTGCTTTTACAGTATCACTGTGGTCTTAAGATGTCTTTCATGCGGGCTTCCAAGATCCCACAGAATGCCAAGCTGATAGGCACTGCAGAAAGTGGTGAAGCATGATCAAAGCAACATCTCACTGCATGCCAATGTCATAAGCACCAGAGAAATGGCATGTCACACTCCTAATACTTCCTGCCTGTCATGCTCCTAATACTTCCCATCATACCTGCTGACCTGAACGGCACCAGGTCAATAATGCGTGGTCAAAAACGCAGCGGCAAAAGCAGCACTGCATGATCACTACAAAACAGCATGGTCCAAAACCATGCTAGATTAAATAAACAGACTCCAAAACCATACATGCTGTTACACCCATGCAGTTTTTGACCACACCCATGTGCTGTCTCTCTTTTGACCAGACACCCTGATCTGACCCCCCCCATTTGCTACCATTGCCCTGGGTACTCATAATCTTACTGAATTAAAACATGAGACATTTTATACATGCAGTAACCCACTGCAAGGTGTGGGAAAACATATCTTGCAAGGTGGTTGAAAGCACTTGGTTGTGCATGCACACCCTGGTGTGCATCACTGCTTATTAATTACTGGTCATCATTTTTTATATACAGATAACCATGGTTTGACCCCACATTACAACTGCCTGGTTGATATTTTACATTACAACTGGGTGGTTGTAATCAGTGGCTGTTAATCTAGCTCACACTACAGTCAGTGTGAGCTAATGAAACTGTTCCCAATACCACCAACTCAGTCAACCCAATGTTATAAAAATGATGACCTATAATTAAATAAAAGAAAACATGGGTGGGTGCATGTAAAACCAGAACTTTACACTGCCCTTTGGTGTCGGATGCTACATAAACCCCTCGAGCTTTGCTCTTGGGGTTTATATACCATCCCACACTGATGGTGTGTACAATTTTGGTTACACACACCCACCCATGTATCATTCTAAATTGTATCTATTTATTTAGTTATCTATCTATCTATCTATCTATCTATCTATCTATCTATCTATCTATCTAAGTTCAAGTTCAAGTTCAAGTTTATTGCAGGAAAACTCCATTGAGCAAGCTCATTCACAAGGAGGTCCTGTGACATAAACACTTTAAGTACAAACACATATAGGTAATAACAGTATATACATGAAATACATGTTACATGATACAGGCTGGATATACATACAAGGGTACCACATAGGGTGACCGCAGGTGGTAAACATTGATATGAGACAGGGAAGTGACTTATAGGTCGCATACTGATAAATGAAACATGATGATGTGTTGATTTAATCAAATCAAATCAAATCAAATATACAGTATTTTGGCAGCTAGAACAAACAACAGTCTACAACTGATATGGGGGGGAGGAGATTTGATAGAGTAGCAGTGGAGCGTAAGCAAAGATAAAGCCAGGAGTAGAAGGGGAAGGGAAAGCAGTTAATATGACAAATCAATTATACCTTACCAGTGGATAAATATGGCACACATGGGGAAGGAAGAAACTTAATGACAGTTACAGGTGTCTTTTATTTTGGCTGAACTTAGCGATTTGTAGAAGTTTATTGAAACTGTGCTAGTTAGTTTCAGTACGGTTTGTAATTGGTTCCAAATGGAGGGAAGGGCATATGCATAGCACGCTTATCAAAGGAAGTCCGCTCTTGGTATGTCAAGCATAATAAAGTCAGATTTTCTTAACGAGTATGCACTATGTGAGATACTAATAAGGGAAGAGAGATAGCTTGGCAGTTTCTGCAGGAGCAGTTTAAGAGTCCATAGCCCAGCATGGAGCAGGCGTCTAGTAGTAAGGGATGTCCAACCAACAGCTGCATATAAAGTCACAGTGGTGTGCTGTGTAAGGGAGTTGGTAATGAACCGTAACGATAGTGATAAAGGATGTCCAGTTTACTTAGATTTGCAAGAGTGGAGGAGAATATTACATCGCCATAGTCGAGTAGGGGAGAAAAGTGGCCTGTACAAGCTTGTTTCGAGTTTCAAAGGGAAAAGGGCCTATTTCTTTAGAAGAAACCTAACCTTGCTTTTAACCTTCTAGAGACATCTTCGATGTGGTCACTGAAAGATAATTTATTGTCGATCCAGATACCTAGATATTTAAATTTGGTTACAACTTCCAGAGGCTCGTTTAGCGTGGTGACAATGAAGTCTTGGGCAAGAGTATTGGGGGGGCCTGAGACAGCACTGCGGGAGAATATCATCGCTTTAGTCTTCTTGGCATTGAGCAGAAGCTTTGCCTTTATTAAATTATGCTCGAAGTTGTGAAGTCCGCTTGAAGCACTCCTTTGACTTCAGATAACGATGAGCCAGAAGTATACAACACAGTATCATCTGCAAAAAGTGCAGATTGGACGAGATATGTTAGCATCTAAGTCATTAATGTACAGAGAAAACAAGATAGGGCCTAAGATGGATCCTTGGGGACTCCTCTTGCAACTGGCAAGGCAGCAGAAAAAGCTTCGCTTTACTTTTGGAATCTTCCAGTTAGGTAGCTAGAGAACCACTGGGTGGTATGGTATATGGCACCCAACTTTGCAAGGCAATTGACTAATAGTTTGTGATCAACAGTATCAAAAGCTTTGCTGAGGTCCAAAAGACTGCACCAGTTACCTTCTTAGCATCTATAGCAGAGATCCAATCATTGGTTACTTTTGCTAGTGCAGTGATTGTGCTATGATTAGCCCGGAAGCCAGATTGAGCTGGGTTAATGAGAGAGAAGGTTTCAAGTGAGATTTTAACTGAATATGGATCAGTTTTTGAGAACTTTAGAAAGGATAGGCAATATGGAGATAGGCCTATAGTTGTTTACATCGCATGGGTCACCAGATTTAAATAGAGGGAGGATATGTGCTGATTTCCAGCAGAATGGCACAGCAGCAGATGTAATGGAAAGATTGAAGATGTGGAGAATTGGGCAGTGAGATGGGCATAGCCTGACCTTAGGAAAAAGGGTTCCAAGCCATCGTCCCCTGCGCTTTTTTTGGTGTCTAAGTTAAGAAGAGAATCTTCTACTTCTTTATAAGTTATCTCGCGCAGTTGGAAGGGACTGGGTGCAGGACTAGATGTGGCAGGAGGGGTATGCTGGCTCACCGCAGCACCAGCATAAGGTGACGAGTCAAAAGATAATCCAGCTGTGGCAAAGTGGGAGTTAAGTTCCTCCAGGATTAGGGACTTGTTTTCCACAATCTTGCCACTACACTATCTTTGTTGGGACAGAGGGGCCATGTGCTGTCCTTCTATAGCTTTGATAGTCTTCCATATTTTATGAGGGTTACCTTTAGCTTGTTCGAGAGTAGAAATATAATAGTTAGCTTTAGCAGAGCAAAGTTTTTTCACACAGTTATTCCTGGCTGTTCTAAAGGCCTGCCAATCCGAAGATGCTTTGGAATGTCTAGCTTTAGCTCAGAGCTTATCTCGAGCTATAAGGGCTGCCTTGAGATCTGAGGTGAACCAGGGATTGGAATTGTTCCGAACCCTTACTTTGATGAAAGGCATGCTTATTTATTATTGTAGTGAGTCTGTCATTAAGAATGCAAGCTGCCTTGTTGACATCTTTGGCTAGGTAAAGATCTTGCCATCTGATCATGCTCAGGTCAGATAGGAAGTTTACTGCACTGAATTTGCGAAAGGATCTTTTTGTTATAAAGATGGGTTGCGGCCGGGCCTTAATTTGAGATCTTATGCAAGCAACAATTCCATGATCGCTCATGTCGTTGTGAAATACTGCCAAATGAGATATTCTGTGTGGATGGGTGGTTAGTACCACATCTAGAATGGAACTGCTGGCAGTATTTAGAGTGTTGTTCCTAGTAGGTTCTCTGACTAATTGCCCAAGACCTAGCTCGTCACAAAGGGATTTGAGGCCATGTGATTTAGGTGACAGCCAGTCCATATTTAGATCTCCTAGAAATATTGTTTCAGTTTTTGCATCTACGAACATGGATTTCAAAAGATTAAGGACTTCATCACCACCAGACGGGGGGTCTATAACCACCTAGGATAGTGATACATTCCGAGGAGGGGAGATGAAGGCTCAACGAAACTAACTCAAATTCCTTGGCTAGAGATTTGCAACTAATATTGGTGACCAAGTACTTAGATTTGGCATAGATAACCACACCCCCGCCTCTAGACTCTCTATCTGCTCTGAATAAATTGTAGCCCTGCAGTGATATTTGTTGATCAGTGTTCGTCTTTTTTAACCACGACTCAGTAATTATGATAAGGTCTGGGTTAACGTGTGCAGCCCAGGCTTGCAGCTGTACAAGTTTTTTAGGCAGGCTTAAAATGTTGACCATCATCATTTTGAGACCTGTGGCCTCAGCAAAATCGATAGGCGAGGTAAGTTGTAGGGGGGGGGGCCAGGGTTGAGCTCCACATTTCCTGAGCAGAGAAGAAGCAGAAGTATAACTTTCTTTAAGGAGCTTATAAGAATGGAGACTGCTTTTTTATTTCTTTGCGGCAACCCATATCGTGCTGCGCAAGAGGGCGGCGCCACTGTAATGACAGTTGATTGTGATCAATGTAAGTGCTTGGGTAGGCATTGGTGAGGACAGTAGCAAAGGGGTGTAGGCTAACCAGGGGGAATAGGCTAAAAGGGGAGAGGAGAATGACAGAGTGTTTGCACGGTAGACTGTTATAACATTAGGTATTGATAAGGTACATTGGAGAACTGAATTGCATTGAGGTACTTCGAATTGCACTGTATTGCTGAAAACTCTGCACCTTAGGAGCAATAAAAACACAATAAGGAGAGCCATGGTCCCAGATTGAGTGGTCTCGTGATTTGTATTAGTGCAATATTTTCTAGGCAAGAAATTAGCCCACCTAGGTAACCATTTAAAACCTAGATGAGAAAATACAGCAGAAAGGGGAACAAGGAGATCAGGAGCAGCTTAGTTAGTGGCCATCCACCCTTCAGACTCAAGTCCCCTTGTAGCAAAACCAGGAAAGAAGTAGAATGATAATGCAGGCCATATTGCCCACGAAAGAATACGGTGATTTATGTAGAAGACCAAGAATCCCTCTAGTGGCAGGTCTGTATAACCTGCTAATGGAAAACTAGCCACTTAAAAAAAAAAAAAAGGTAGTTAGACTTATCGGAGCCAAGGCAGAGTGCTTGGATGGGGGGTTGGGGCGCTGCAGGAATAGCAGTCAGACAGAAGAGGTATAAGCAATTTAAAACAGTAGTAGAAATTACAATCCAGCTAATACAGTAGAAAAACTCCTAATAACACAGTAGAAATGTGCTTAGTTCTATGGAAAGTCTAACAAAGTGCCAGGTGTCTATAGCAGGGGAAAACTCCTGCCAATCAGAGTGGGTTTGCTGGAAGCACCCGTGTTCCAATTGGCTGCGCTGTCCCGTACCTTCCAAGGAGCTGCAGGCGGGTGTCCTGGTCTTGGTCGGTGGCTGGCTGGGTGCCGGCCGACCGTGGGTCAGCTGGAACAGCCCTGTTCAGGGACAAGCAGCTTCCAAGGAGCTGCAGGCGGGTGTCCTGGTCTTGGTCGGTGGCTGGCTGGGTGCCGGCCGACCGTGGGTGAGCTGGAACAGTCCTGTTCAGGGACAAGCAGCTTCCAAGGAGCTGCAGGCGGGTGTCCTGGTCTTGGTCGGTGGCTGGCTGGGTGCCGGCCGACCGTGGGTAGCTTTTGTTAATCAGGGAAGTGCATTAGACAAATTAATGCATATTTTTAGGCACGACCCTGGAGAACTACATCATACAACAGTAAACAATGAATGCAACAATAATACAAGATTAGGCAGACAATCAATATAAAACCAGCAGTGTTTAAGAGCAGAATTAACAATAACCAGATACCACTCAATAAAGTAGCACAGAGGGGAAGTCACAACTGAAGCTGGCACAGAGCACCAAGTAACTAAGACATGAAAGAGCAAGGCTGAGTAGACATCAGTATACATTACAATAAGTGTGGGAGAAAAGTAATTAGCAGATACCAAAAACTTTCTACAATACGGAATGGTTGAACAAAATGCATAAATTATGATCTTGATCAGCTCTTATTTTTGTTACCATGCTGCATCTGTGTTCTACTATACTGTACATAGAACTATATTGTTGAAATGGATGTGAATTATTACCACCAGTGGCAATTACCGCTAGTGTGTAAATCAGAAACACTGTCATAGTTTACTAAAATACCAGTGTGGACTGAACAATAATAACTGGAATCAATACTATAAAAACAGCTCCTATAGGAAAAGTGTTTCAGTGCAGTTCTCTTTTAAAGAGCATTTTTCAGCCCCTAATGCATCTTCCAACTCCATAATACCAGTATGGAGTGAATAATAAGAATGGGAAGCACGACTTTAAAAAATGCTTTTGTAGGAAAAATGAGTTTACAGGTTCAGTGCTGTTGTTCTTTAAAAAGCAGGTTTTTAGTAACTGAAGATGGCCCGCCACCAGACATATATGGCAGCTCACCTGTTGTTAATGCTGTTGTGCTCCACGGTGTAATTTATTTCTTTTTGTATTTTCAGGAAAATCACTCATAACTTTTATCCTAAAGGCCAGCACCGAAAACAGCCCGACTTCCTTAGTCAGCGACATGCCCCCACCCTGTCACGTTCTGTGACATCAGTACAGGACAAGCCTGGGGTTGCACCCCATAGATTGTAATGGGGCCATTTTTTAAGTTTCTTTTTTTAACTGTCGGGTGCTGATTTTGACAAATGCCGGCCACCGCTTGACTATCAAGGTCCTTGTTAGTCAAGCAGTGGCTGTCATTTGTCAAAATCAGCACCCACAGTTAAAAAAGAAACTTAAAAATGGCCCCATTACAACCTATGGAGTGCGTCCGCACTTGTCCTGTACTGATGTCACAAAACGTACAGCGCAAGGCGCACTCAAGGAAGTCGGGCTGTTTTTGGTGCTGGCCTTTAGGATAAAAGTTATGAGTGATTTTCCAGAAAATACAAAAAGAAATAAATTACACCATGGGGCACAACAGCATTAAGAACAGGTGAGCTGTCATATACGTTTGGTGGGGGGGGGGGGCATCTTCAATTACTAAAAACCTGCTCTTTAAATGCGTCTTCCAACCCCTTCCCCCAT
The DNA here is from genome assembly GCA_016271365.2 of Neoceratodus forsteri. Taxonomy (NCBI): domain Eukaryota; kingdom Metazoa; phylum Chordata; order Ceratodontiformes; family Ceratodontidae; genus Neoceratodus; species Neoceratodus forsteri. The sequence goes on from CM057456.1 coordinate 1,208,545,206, forward strand.
CCTAGAATCAGGGCCACGCTGTCTTCAAAGGCTGAAATTTATCCATTGGACCCAAATGATCAGAAGCACCATGGAGAGCTCTATAAGTGTAACGTGTGAAGAAAACAAAAGGTTTATACGATATACTTCACACAGAGAGATTTTGCTGATAAATAGTAAGTCTGATAATTCAGACAAGCAGCTTGTAAAAGATAGCCTTTGCAGTGCAATAAAAATGTAACTGAAATGCGCAGTTCACTTAATTGCCAAATCACTGAGCTCACTGAATGGCTTACATTTAGTTTTAATTGGAGGGGGAAAAGCAACAAAACCAAATGTGGGGAAAATACAGAATTGACATGTATATAATTTCTGAAGAAGCACTCAGGCTTCTGGAATTTAAGTTTTACCCCTAAATGGCTTGGAAGATTTTTTTTATTTAAAGAATTATTGTGATGTGCATGTATTTCTATCCCACACACCTGAAAGCGTCACTCTTTGGGTAACCTAAGTTGCACATAGCAGCACCTGATCCCTACAACTATCAGTATGTGCTGTAACATCCCTGACTTTCAAGAGCAACACAATATCCACCCCATTTGAGAGGCCCCTGAACACCCCTTCCTTTCTCTTTATTTTATGGGACTAATTTTTGGTCAATTTATTATTTATTTAAAGAGCTGTCACTCTTGCTGCTGACAGAAACTGCAAGGATCAGGTTGGCTCCTATAGGACTCCTCCACTTGAGAAAAATTCTTCTCAGCTTTTCTTTGTGAATAATCCTGAACAGAAGGGAGCAGATGGGGGAAGAGGTGTAAAAGTCATGGGCTAGCAACTGTCTGTGAAGGGCTACTGGTCTGCTCTGCTGAGGGAACGGTTGGTGTTCTGAACTTGTGCCAGACAGAGACTGGGCTTGTGCTCACTCTCCCACCGCACTGTGCTGATGCTGCAGGCTTGCTTGCATGTGGGAGTACTTATAGTTGTATAGGGACAGGAAGATGGTGTCTTGCGTGGTCTTCACCTCCAGCTTGAGGGCTTGCTGTTCCAGGTCCTGTTGGATCTCTCCATTCACATCCCTGATGGTGAGTAGCCACATGCTGCAGTAGACAGACACCGCCATCTTTGATTGGAGAGATGGATGTCACTCACTCATTCATACATGTGGGTGGAGCCATGTACCGAGAATACTAATGATGGAGGAGTGGGACAGGACAGCACTGAGGGAAAAGTATTAGGCAGTAGCACAACTAAAGGAGTGAGCAGCTTTCAACAAAGCAAGAAGCATTAACCAGACCACAGGAGAAGGTCACCGAGAGCGGAGACTAGAGCAGACCACAGTTATGAGGACAAATATGAGGAGAGAGAGCAAGTGGAGATACTGTTTTGTATAAAACTTTTAATTCAGCCGATTCAGAACAGCTGAGAAAACAACATTCTCCACATGGTGGCTGTCACAGCAAGAGCATTAGGGAGAGAGACTAGAGCACTTAACAGAACTTAACACCTTGTTTCTCAAAGAGACTACAAGGGTAACCAGGGCAACCAAATGCTTCACTGATCAGCTTCTATGCAACCGTAATGAGTATTTCTTTAATCCCATTGTATAGTGTTGTCGGTATCAGAAAAATGCCACTGAATGGGATACTTGGTTTTGCCCCAGTCATTACCAACTGTCAAATTTAAATGGGTTCTGCTTGAATTCGATAAAAATTACAACCAAATGTATAGCCAAGTAGAGCCAAGGTATGTCCACTTGAAAAAACACGTTACGTGTTGATTGAAAATTGATATAAGTAACAACAAAATAGCTGGGTAGTAATTGAACTGTACTAAGACATTCAAGTACATTGCATGCTGCAGTAGTTGTAACAAAAGCAGACTTCAGATCATTTTGTTCAAACCCAGCTGATCATCCAACTCACCAGATTTACAAACAGAGTTTTATATTCTGACTATAAAAACAGTTAACAGTACAAGTGGCCTTGGCTACAAGCATTTCGAATGGCATTCCTGGAGAAATTTATTTGCTTGAGGTTTACACATTTTATGCTCTATTTACCAAATGGAGTCATTGTACTAAAGATATCACCCATTGATAAAGTGGCTAACAGCATAAATGCAAGCTACTTCATAGATAACAAGTACTTTAAGATTTCTCAAATTTTGTGTTGACTTAAACACTAATTTTAACAATCTGAAACATGGGGTTGTGTCTGAGCTGAAAAACATCATGGAAAAAGGCATGGCTTGCAGCTGTTAACCTAAAGGCTGTGGACTTTAAATCTGCTGAAGCTGATTGGGAGAAGTAAAGAAAAGAGTCAAAGCATGTAAGATATTTTAGTATTTTTGAAGGTTGAACTAGAAAAAAGTGGCATTTACTTTTACCACTATTGAAGATATTACTGTATCTAATTTCAACTTTCTCAGAACTTTTCCTGAACTCTACTTCTGATACTAATTGATACAAATTGTTACAAGCCAATTCAAACTGTTTATAATCCCCCTTTCATCTGTGATTCAGAGCAAGTGATGATATTGGTAGTGGGCTGCAGCTGTTTTTTGCATATTTTGCTTATTTACCTCTTGGAAGTGAGTGCGGTAACCCAAGGAATTACTACATGCTCCAGTCCTGCAATGCTGTCCTGGTTTCTGCCTCATAGTTAAGCATGTGCTAGTGTTGAGCAGAAGGAAAAGAAAAACTGTCCCTTCTTCCCTGGCTACAGGTGAGCAGGAATATTTCAGCTGGTCTGAAGGGGTTACCAAGCTGTAGGCGAGGGCTAGCAAAATCAATGGGGGCACAAAGAAATGATGCTGCTTTACTTCAATGGCAAAAGCTGAGCAGGGGCCAATCATATATAATTAAACGAGGGCCAGCACTACCATCAACCACTACAGAGATAGAGCCAGTGGGGCCGGAGTAAGAAAATAGTGTGGCAGGGGAAGGGTAGAGGGAAGAAGCAACCGCAATGTACTGAATAGAGAGAATGCAGTACTCTACTGCTTCGCTCTCATTGCAGCAGACCTTTTCTCAGATGTTGTGGCTGCATTAGATATGCAGGGTGTCGGCCCTTGCTGCTGGCTGATTGGGGAATGAAGGACGCACCTACTGATGTGTGCCCTGCATTTGCCCAACAGTGATTGTGCCTCCAAATCTGCTACTACTGCAATATGTTGGCTGCGCATGCGCAAGCCAACATAAAAAGCCAAAGATTCAAGTAAAACAAAACAAAAAAAAATTCAACTTGCTCATCTTCTTCCTTCCTTAAATAAAATATACAATATTGGAAATGAGAAATATTAAATAATTTAGGAATGGATTTGTATTTATTTGTTTTACTAGACAAAGGCTTTATTGACCGATGCTCATTTACAGGGAGATCCAAGTTAAGATAGTCAAAAAGTTCAAAATATCAGCTCGGTGGCACTGAGAGTTGAGGCGCTGGAAACCACACCACATGCCTCACTGGCGATCCAGGTTCAGGAATGAGCTTTGGTCGTCAGGGGTCGGCAGAGGGGAGGGGGCTGGGAGATGGATTGAGCGGCCGCTGAGCTGCTGTCTTCTTCTGGGTTGGGACCCAGTTGTGACCACTACAAGACTGCCCCTGGGTGGAGGCCCCAAGGTAGTGTAGATAGGAACGGTTAGAATAAGGAGGGTGCCAGGGATAGCTGCATGCACGTGCCTCCACGCATACTCAGGCAGCCACAGCAAAGGGAAGGGGAGAAAAGTGGAAACTTGGAGCTGGCAGGCTCCATGATGGTTGCACAGCTCTCACGCTGCCCCCCTGGAGTCTAGATGTTGATCTCGGTGAAGGGGAAAGGAAAGTCAACGCCCTTTGCCCTCAGCCCTGTCATGGGGGTGCGCAACCTGTGGGGAACCTAACGGGTGGGTTGGGAGCGGGAATCAGTGACTGGAGACTGAGCCCATCTGAGGAAGGGGCCAGAGTCACCTGCCAGCCCAGCAGGAAGCAGAGAGAAAAATCTAGATTGAAAAAAAAGTTCAAAAAAACACACTGAAGCATATACAAAAACATATTTGGCAATGATATGATACACAGTGGTAAACAAATGCAGTGATTTCCTAATACAAGTGATAGTACAGGAAAAAGAATTCTAATACCTACTAGTATAAAAAGCAGTACATATAGATAATAGGCATGCAAAATATAGCATGATTAGCATATTGAGGCAGAAAGTATATAACATGGTGGATACTTACATGATGTAATTTCATGGCACACTATGAGGTTTAACAGTTTGCATTTTCATAAAAAGAACAGTTCCAAAACTCTTAATAAAGTAAAAATGCCCAGTGCATACCACTTAGCTCTGCCTACTCTGTTTTGGTATTCTAAGCTTGTAAACATGAAAAAAAAATTCAAGGCATTAGTAACATGCTCAGTATTCACTGTGAAATAGGTTTGTAATGTGTTATTATTTAGTTTTAGAAAATGGGCTTTTTATTTGCTGGACTCTGATTGGCTAATACCCCTGCCAGGGGGGTACATTAACTTACAATAGACACCCAGCAATTAAAAAGTGGCAGACCAAACCTGCCTCATGCCCAGCCAAATATCATTGTGCCCAGCCTGCTTCCTTATTGGTTGAAGCAGTGGGCACAGAAGTCAAACTGGCGCCATTTTTTCAAGCAGTTAGCGAGCAGCTTATGTCACTGCCCCACCACACCACTAGTGCCACCACCATGAAAAAATAAGTAACTGAGCTCCATAGCTATCTAAGTGAAATTCAGGAAATAAAATCTTAGTAAATATGTCAGCTATCGAGCTGAACTTCAGCACACCACAGCATTATTCACCAATGCCGCTTCTGACGCCGGTCGGTCAGCTCTCACAAGCTCGAAACTCCTCTGCTGACCGATCGGCATTGAACTGTAAGCTGGGCATATCTATAAGGGAGGCAGTGACAAAATGAATAAAACAGTAGTGCAAACAAAAGTGAGCATTTCCCCAAACCGAGGCGCACTTACTTCAAAACATGGCACACTCCTGAATTCTCCACACGCTGATGCCTCGCTTGCCGCTTAACTTAACTGAAGTCTTCATAACTTGCTCCCGCTTCACGACCCACTCAGTTTCCTGTTCACATTGATGTCACTTATATACACATGTAAAATTAAAAATTGTGCAAAAGAAAACAGAATGAGGACACGGGTTGGGGGGGCGGCTCATGTATCAAAGACAGACACATAATACAGCAGTAAGCACCCACTAAAACAGCTTGTAAAACGCTGTTCTGCCCTCTACTGGTAAGTATTAGTAAGGATACCAGTAGATGGATTACTTTACTAACAAGCCAACTATAAGTTCATGTTAGTCTTTTTTTGACTATTTTTCCTTAAAAAAAAAAAACACTTTACAGATAGCCCATTTTCTAAGTGCAACAATACCCTCCAGGGTGAGCGGTATGGGCAATACCGGACCTTCCAGGGGCTATAAGGCCCTCTGCCTGTGGCATCGGGCCTCATTACGCCCCTGGGCGGTCCGGTATTGCCCAATACCGTCCACCCTGTCGGGTATTATTGCTTGCTTGGAAACACATTATGGAATGATTTAATAACAAGCTATTAGGGAGGTTTAAAGGATTTTTGTTTTCTTTCTATGAACTCTAAAATACCTGGGGCCCGATATTCAAAAGACTGCCCAGGAGCAAATCCGAGTTTGCCTGCACAAACCAGGTTTTGTATGGATGTGCAATACAGAAATGCCTGGTTAGTGTAGGCAGACAGGGTTTGTGCCCCAGCAAATTTCAGAGGGGGACACAATCTAAATGAAGGGGTGGTAACCTGAATATTTGCAGAGTCCAATATTCAGAATATGTGTGCTGTGCAAGGCCATTTTGCCTGATCCCCTTGTGTGACACACATACTGCTGATTGAAACCCCAACTTACTCCTGCGCAACAATAGCAGTTGATGGAAGAAGTACAGTGGCCCCCCGACCCCAATACAGTAGTCGCTGGTGTCTAGTTGTCCCTTCCCCCAGCAATTGCTGTCCAGATGTTAGATATAATCTTCCCTGGTGTCCAGTGGTCCCTCCCCACAATCCCCTGTAAAATAATGTTACACTATTCCCTGGTGTCTAGTGAACCCCCACCCTGGCAGGTAGTACCCCACCACCCTACTCCCCTCATCCTGAACCCAAGCTGGTGACCAGCACAATCTTCTGGTAACCACCACAGCCACTGACTGAACTGTCAATGAGTATATACTCTATACAGTATGTGCTCATTGATTGACAGTCAATGAGTGCATACTGTATACAGCACATACTCATTGACAGTTCAGTCAGCAGCCAGCCGTGGTGTAGAGTGGAGGGTTGTGCCAGTCACTGGTTCACATTCGGGATGGGAGGAGCGGGATGGTGGTGAACTAACTGCCAGGGTAGGGGGTAGCGGGGTTCCACTACACACCAGAGAACAGTGTAACATTATGGTACAGGGAATCAGGATAGGAAAGGTGTCTGTTAGACACCAGAGAATAGTGTAATATTATTTAACAGGAGATAGGGTGGGGGTAGGGACCACTGGACACCTGGGAAAGATTATGTCTGACATCCGGATGGTGACTGGTGGGGGGAGGGATCACTGGATACCAGGGAATCATGATATTCTACATTGGGATGACGATCGGTGGGTGATGGATCACTAGCCACCAGCGAACATGTTTTTTAAACAGCAGGCCAGCAATGGGCTGGGAAGGGACACTTGCACCAGCTATAGCTCTCTGGGACTGGGCAAGAGGCGGATGGTGCTGCACTAAATTGCCAGGCTACTCATGCAAATAAGCCTATAATTGGCATGCAAATGGCCTCTTAGTACCTTGTATGCCCAATGGGCTTATTTGCATGGGTCAGATTGATTATGGGAAATTTAGCATGGGTGCAAGCCATTATGATGTCCTATTTTGGGAGCCATGTCTGCCCTGTGCTAAGTGGCTAAGCGCTGGACCACAATGGCCATATATTCAGTGGAATAGCATTGGTGCGCTATTCCACTGAATATAGCAGTTTTGGACACCCGGGCAAGGGCAAGGCACAGTGCAAATATTTGCGCTCCACTTTGTCCATTTTTGAATATCGGGCCCCTGTTGTCAAGCTACTAAGTAGCTGGGTCAGCAAGTCCTTTGATGATCCTGAAATAGTGATTTGTCTTACCTACATTAGCTATGGCCAGTCACCTTTTGGGGGGGCACATGCTACTTGAATATAAGGTGATAATGAAAACTCATGCCTCTGGAGAACCAACATATAAGCTGATGGTTATCTTGACAGTCTCATTTCAGGAGTGACTGAAGCATGTACCAGATCACTTACAGCACCGTTAAAAAAAAAAAGATTGAATGAAAAATAAATAAATGAATTAAAAAAAAAGTTACACAAGTGCAAATGTATTTCTGAAAAGTAACTATAGCTGAAAACCCTACTGGAGTGATAGAAATGTTCAGGGACTTAGAGATTGATTAGAATCAGAAGGTAGGGAAGCCTTTATCTGCTGGGGAAAGTCTTTTTTTGTATTCGGTTTAAAAATTGCCTGATTGTATTGTGCAGTAGGGGCTGGCTACTGGTATGTTGAGTGGAAAGGGAAGAATTGTGGCAGGCTGATGGGCAGGAGGCAGATGCAAGTGAGGCCATCTTAGGGACTGTGACTGCCTAGCTCCAATTGTAAGTCTTCAGTATAGATTTTAAACTCACCTGCAGTGCTGGTTCCTGCTTACTCAGAGCTTGATCGGAACCAGAAGGCAGGTAAGCCTTGATCGGGACTAGAAGGCAGGTAAGCCTTGATCGGGACTAGAAGGCAGGTAAGCTTTCATCTGCTGGAGAGTCATTTTCTGTGTTTTATTGAAACTTTCATGTTTACAGTCAGCCCGGTGGCAATGAGGGTTGAGGCGTTGAACGCCACACCCCACGCCACGCTGGCGACCCATGTTCAGGAATGAACACGGGTTGTTGTGGTCAGCTGGGAGGAGATGGATTAAGCATCCTATGGACTGCTGTCCATCTCCGGGAAGGGGGGAGTACAGCGGCTGGTGTTCACCTGACCCCTAGAGGAGGCTTGGGCTCATCGACACAGAGCTGCATCAGAGGGGGTGGCAGATGTTTGACGGGGTTCGCGACAGGAGCATGCATCGGCTCAGTCATCAAGGCCATATTGCATACCACTGTCCCGGAAGAGGGAGAAAAATAGAGAAAACAAAAACAAGGCTCCCAGAGGATGATGAGGGGAGCCACAGGCCCCACACCTGGCTAGCCACGGCACAAATGGATCCGTTTCAGTAGGTTAAAGGCCCCCTCTACTGACCCCACCAAGGGGGGTAATCCCTGGGGTACTGCGCTGGCTGGTGGATGCCAGGGTGATGGGGCTGGAGCTCCTCCCCAGATAAAGAGGGCCAAGGAGCAGGAGCATAAACTAAATAAAAACTAAATAAATAAATAAAAAATCGCCTGGGTGCAATGTACTGTGGGGGTGGGTTTTGGGAGGTCAGGTGGAGAGGGAGGATTGTGGGAGGCTAAGGGAAGGGGAATCAGCCATGAGCAGCACCATTTTAGAGGGGATTATGTGACTGCCTAGCTCCAATCAGAAATTAGCAGTTCAGTATTTAATCCCATAGGGCTAAGCAACCACAGAGCATTCCACAGGTGGTCTATAGAGATACAAACAATAACAGCAGGAAAAGGCTCATCATCCCATCCAGTCTGCATACCCTGCCAAACTATTTTGCATCAGCCCTAGTGGCCATCGTTTGCCTTTGTTTCTGCCCCCCCTTCTACTAATCCCACATGCTTGTCCCATCCCTACTTGAAGCTGCACACTTATTTGGCCTATACCACTTCCTCCAGCAGCTGGCTCCACTTGTTCACTACACTTTCTGTGAACATTACACCTGTTCCTCCGTGAAAGTTTAAGTGCATTCTCTCTTGTCCCTGTATTTGAGCTCAAGGAGAAAAGTACATTGGCATCCACCCTATTTATCCCATACAGGTACTTCTACAGTATGTCTTGATCATGTTGCCCCTTTCCATGCTTTTCTTAAGGGTGTGCATGCTCAAGTCTTGTAGCCTCTCCTGGTATGTCTTGTTCAATAGTTCGCAGACCATCTTGGTTGCCCTGGGCTGCACTGCTTTCACCTTGTCTCACTCTCTCCTCAGGTGTGGACTCCAGCACTTTGCACATTATATCAGGTGTGGTAACATGAGTTACCCATACAATGGAGGATCACCTCCCAACATCTGCTGCTAACTTCCTCCCTGTGTAACCCAGCATTCTGTTTGCCTTGCCCACAGCTTTATTACAATGTAATGCTCCCACTCATTTTTCTTTCCTTTTTTTGGATTTACAGTGATTGGAAGAGTGGATATTTATGATGCAGGGCACTGGGGTACTCCAAAATACTTTCAAGGAGTGTGTACCTTGGAACCTCCACTTGAAAAGCTGTGGGGAATGTGGGGATGGAGCTGACACCATGGCTAAATGGATGTGTAAAACTAATAAATGGAAAAGAGGCAGTGATTTTTTGTGTTGTGCGGTGGTCAACTGGGATGACTAGAACTTTACCTGTGGGTTATGCTGGGATTTACCCATCGGTAAAGACCCCAGTCAACCAATCAGGTTAGTGGGTTTAGAGACCCCGCTGTATAATACTGTCTTTACTTCAGCTGTGAGCCTCATTAGGCCTCTTTTCCTTTTCCTTTTTGATACACTCGTAATTGATCATTCTGCTGATTCTGTCATTGCTTTTTAAAATTCTTACCATTTATCTTCTGCCCAGTCCACCTGCTCTATACTCATTGTGCCTATTTTTCCA